>OX402049.1:8357160-13252160 GCA_947859365.1 Archips crataeganus | reverse complement strand
TTTAATGGCTAAATGCTATGATGCCATAGACTTATAAACGTCATGGTATGAAACAATAGACGATCACTTTGCTGGCCTTGGCCAGCAATGTTGTATGAAATTCCATTATTGACCTCTTGTCTAGCCGCACCTGCATTGTGACACTTCGTGGCGTATTATAAGGAACATAACGTCAATATTTCATAGCATGTTTGAGAAAAATTAAATTCTTAGTAGCTATATTCATGTGTACTCATGAATATTCACTTTATTAGATTAAGCCCCACAGCGCCTTTGAAATTGATTCCTTCCTGAGCTTAGACGTTGTAATCAATATCCGAGGATAGAAGTCAAGCGGCGAATTATATGGAACACACACTATTGTACGTACTTAGTTCATGTAAATCACACGAATTTGACTTTGTTGAATATGATACATTCGGATCCTTTTCCCCGTCTTTCTTCGTTTCAATAGAATATCGCCTCGTTAGGTATAGCAAAAGAAATCTAAAAAATCCGTATGAATAAAAGCATTGACTAAATTGCAATAAAAATGAACTAAAACAATTACTTTGCTCACCCGCGACCTAGGTCGCGGGTGAGCAAAGTAATTGTTTTAGTTCATTAATATGGACCTCCGCAAAGTAACGCCTGATTCAATAAATTAAATTATTTAAATTGCAATAGTAATACTTACGAATAAATTCAATGGTGTGTGTGAAGTTCTCATTTTACCCATACCACAATAATTAACCCAATAGGCACTAGGCTCGCATGGGAACAATGGTCAAAGCCCTGTCATTCTGAGAGGAGGCCTGTGCCCTAGAGTGGGTCGTCTATAGGCTGGGATTAGGTATGAACAGTAACATTATAATTTAAGTAAACATCTTTTAACACAATCGGTTCAATGTATTGCTACGCGCTACGGGGTATATCCCAGGAGTTCCATTATGGAACTAAAGGAATAATCATATTAATTTGATATTAACATAAGTACCAATTGTTCCATATGGCACTAAAACCATGGAACTCCTGGGATATACCCACGCTACGCCCGTTATCGGTAGCAGCGTTTTTCGGGTTTGTAGTGACCGCCTACGAACAGAGAACCCAACTGTTGGGTTCTTGGCGCTGGATGTGTTAAGTAACGCAATCTGAATTCCATTTCAGGCTGTATGCCGGCCGGGCATCACCAAGACGGCTTCCCGTAGCTCTGTGTCGGGCAGCTCGGCGCCGTCGCCCGAGGAGCGCGCGCCGCCGCCGGGCGCCGGGCCGCCAAGCGCGCCGCCGCCCGCGCCGCTCGCCGCCGCCGCCAGCATCGACCGCCCGCTGCCACCCATCCCCGCCGAGCCCAGCCAGCCGCCGCCGCCGCCGCTCACGCGCCGCGACTCGCAAGGCAAGCCACCTCAAACTTAAGGCTGGTTTACACAGTGCGAGCTGCTGCCTGGCCAGTAGACAGCTACTCGGATTGTCTACTCGTACGCCAGTAGCTCGGCTCGCCTTTGCTGTATACACGACACCTAGCTACTGCCCAGTCCGAGTCGAGTCGCCGAGGCGAGTCTGTCCGGCTGGCACTGGCGAACTACTGCCGAACGCGTTCAAACGATGCGAGCGCTGTCGTGTGCGAGTTGCTGCCGGGCGAGCAGGCGAGTGAAAACAAAAAATGTTGAAGTAACTCTGATGCGAGCTACTGACCAACTCGCATGTACGAGTTACTCGTAAGTTACGTCCAAACAGTGCGAGTTACTGCAGTGCAGCTACTCGGAAGGCTGACTCGTACGCTAACTCGCACTGTGTAAATCAGCCATAACACGTTCACTGTCTCCATACAAAATGATTTGAAAAAGTTACGCGTCCAAGTAAAAAAATTTCATAGTTTTTCACAATTTTCAAGCTAATAGTTTAGCTTTTAGAGGAGGGAGGGAGGGACGCTCGACTTTAACAAAAATTTGCACTTTAAAGTTGAATATTTACCAAACGAATCACTGTATCGAAATATCATCTTTACAACTCTACAATGATTTTAAAAGACCTATTTAACGACAGTCCACACAATAAAATTAGATGAGAAAAAGAATTCACCTTACGCCTAATCACTTTACGTCTATAAGCACTTTATGTCTCTTAAGCGATAAGGCCGCCTATTGCTTACCTTGTAACTTACTCTCTGTGTACCTGTTTTCTGTATTGCTTACTATTCCTGGTGTACAATAAAGAGTAATTGTATTGTATTGTATTGTCTATGGGCGGTAGATACCTTAATTTTTTTCTACATATATCCGCGCAAAATTACAGATTTCTAGAACTAATAGCCTCTAAGCTAAGCCGCAGACGGACGGATGGACAGACGGACATGGCGAAACTATAAGTGTTCCGTTTTTGCCATTTTGGCTCCGGAACCCTAAAAAATAAAATTTCCATACAAATAAATCTACCTATAAATTCTGTTTTATGTGTATTCTGTGTTTCTACGTAAGTCGGAGTCCAAAATTAAACGTACAAAGTTTTTTAAGAAATGATCGCTTTTCAAAAGCTTTACAGTTTCTTCCATTAAGAAATGATCCTAAACGTTGATCATTTCTTAATCACGTTTTCTATAGGTACGTTTCTGAAGGAATAGAAAAAGAAGTCTGTCTAGAATTCCGAATTGTTTAGGAGCTCGATTAGAAATACCTAAGCCAAAAGAATGTATGGCCAATGAGACGCAAATCGTCGAAGATACTCTTCAATACCGCGTACAATAGGTACGTTTACTTTTAGTTTACCACTGACAGATAGCTTGCCTTCATTTCATTTCCAACTTTAACACTATACAAATAAAGTAGCTATTACAAAATCTGCAAACGTGGGTAACAGTATTCTAAAATTGGCTTTATTTGTAGGTCTTTAAAGTTGAATATAAAATGAAGGCAAACCATCTGTCAGTGGTAAACTTTATGTAATTTTACTGTAACTTCCTTTACCCATAGTCTATTTTATCTAATTTTCCCTGTTATTTCATTTCAAGTTGAGCCTTATGGAAAAAGCTAGTTACGCGGTATTGCAGTATCAACGACGAAATAGTAACAGTATTTTGCTTCCTAAAACAGCTTCCCAATCGTCGACGGTGTCATCAGCGTCGGCGGCCCCGAGCGCGAGCGGGGCGGCGGGCGCGGCGGGCGGGGGCGGGGGGGGCGCCGCGGCGGGCTCGGCCGGCGGCCGCGGCGGCTTCGCGCGCCAGGGCTCGCTCAGCGCCACGCTCACCGAAGACGCCGAGGACACCATGAAGAACTTACGAAAAACCTTCGCTGGCATCTTCGGCGACATGTAAAACTAGCGCCGCTTCGGACAATAGACGATGGACCAAACTCGATGCTCGGTTAGAGGCTGAGCTGCTGGAAAAAATTACTTGATAGCATAGTCGACCACGTATTTTACCATTTTTTTATGACAGTTCCTACATTGGAAGAAAAACAATAAGGCTAATTGTCATGTTGACTGCTGAGTAAAAATAGCCTTGGACGTCGTACAACTGACATTGAAGCTTAGGATGGTAAAGAAATTTCTTGGTCGACATTAACGATTATTAACGATGATTAACATGCTAGTTCAGTATAGTCGAACGCTCCATGGTATTGAGGGTGAAGCTCCGCCTCGAACTGAGCACGACGCAGCCAGAAATGACACCCGCAATGATCATCCATCATTTACAAACCTCGTTTATTGTCCGAAATTTTGAGATAATGTTGTTATTTGCATAATTTTTCGTACCTTTATTACATACTTTATATGATTGTTACAAATTTAGGTCGAAGAAACTGGTTCTGGCATTTTTTACTACGAATACTCATATCGTTTGCATCGACTGAAGTAGCGACAGTCCTTTCCGCACCGGTTCGCAGAGACCACCCCTGAACGGAGTGAACGCGACCGTGTAAAAACCAGAATCTAAGCATAGTATTAATATAAAATAACTATAGATTTTTTACAATAAGTTTATTATAAAATATTGAAAATACGAATCAACTGAGCTGCATTGTGATCGAACCCGTTCGGCACACGCGGCGCTCTCGCGCGCGTTGTCAGTAGTGTCTGTCTCCGGCCTTCCTTCTACCTCACCTTCGTAGGAGAGCGACGCAAACGCAAACGACACATAATTCGCAAATAGATGCATTATATCATCGAGGACAAATAAAATACTTGGCAATAAGTAGAGTTGAGGCGGTTTAAGGATTTGCTGTCTTAATTTTCATAACTTCCCTTTAGCGTTAATTGAAACTGATGTATAAAGGCAAATTGTCTAATGAATCTGAATAAAATTAACTGTGTGAAAATAATCGTAACACACATTTGAAATACATGAACATGAATATTCGATTACTAACTCATGTAGGACTTGGTTTGTGTCGAGATCGAATTCAATTAAATTTATTTCGCATGTATTTTCCTATTAGAACTAAATTGTTGGGATGTGAGCAATGCTATTGAAGACAATATTGTTAAATGCAAGATTTGATTCACATTTTATATACCTTATTACTAGTTGTATCGCATAGTTTTAAGAAAATCTTGTTGACGCGGTTACAGGTGATTATTATTTCCGTGCTTATCCATTATTTGTTTAACTTAAAGAGACAAGACGTGGCGGTGTAGGTATTGATGTTACCGTGATGTTATCCAACACTATCTAAACATCCCGCACTAAATGAACTTTTATTTTTTTTATAATGAAAGCAAAGTTAAACACAGGAATATTTTTTTGCACTTCATAAATAAGTTTGTTCAATTGTTAGTAATTTTGGAGAGCTAAGGGTTGTACGGAACGAAGTCTGATGGTGTCATATCAGGGAGGAGAGAGGAACAGACCAACGAGAATCCAGGAAGGATTGAAAATCCCTTGCACATATGTCACGACTGCTTGCAAGTTTTCAATTTCATAAATCTCTATATAAAATATAGCAACCATATATTGCCTATCTATTCTTTAGCTAATGTAACTCAAAAGTAGACATTTGAAATACTGTAGATGAATTTAAAACCAAAAATATTTGCGGTTCCCGCATGTAAGGGTGCCCAGTCATCTGAAGCCCGACACATCTAGTCGACCATTTGTTATTGTAGATTTTACAACGAAAATAGCTAACTATACGTATACAATACATGTAAGTTATATATGTTATCAATTGCAAATATATACGGCGGGGTTATTTTGTTGACTTAGTGCTCAAAGTTTTCATACATTTCTATCTTGTGTAAAAATGTTTAGTGAGTGTAGTTTACTGTCGAAAATTGTTTGTTGTTGGGGCCTTGGTACTATGTCATACCTAATAGAGGCATACCTGCCGGACAAGTAGGATTGTTTAGTGTAATTTTATATGCACTCGTAGATAGTTTTGACACAAAATTGTTTAGCCGTATCCACCATGTAACTACGTGTAAGTAAGTATCTATAAAAATGCGCAATTAGGTACCTTAATATGAACAATTTTATAACAAATCACAGTTAAGAGTTATTTTCAAAAAAATGTACATAGTTAAGGGTTACAAAATCACGATCGCTTCCTTTGTGTTACTAAAGTTAGACATACAAAATACGAGGGGCGTTCAATATAAAGTGAGAATGAGATGCAAACTCTTTTAATATTACGAAATTAAATACTGGCCGGTAAAGCTAATCTATCTAGCTGATTGCTATGAAAAAAAAACTAACTGTCTTTTGTTTAAAAAAATATACGGTAATTTCTTTGCAATGCTATTGAGTACTCTAGCGAAAATGGAGAAAATTGAACTGCGCGCCGTTATCAAATACTTGTATTTGAAAAATTTTTCTACGGACCAAGTCAATTTGGATTTGCTGGACACTTTAGGGTATAATGCTCCTCCGTATTCGACAGTCGCACGTTGGTGCGCCGAATTTAGACCTGGAAGAACATCGACAATGGACGTTCCCCGCTCCGGACGCCCTACTACAGCAGTAACTGAAGAAAATTGGGTACCAAGAATGCTTACTGACACGCAAAAACAAACTAGACTAGAGATTTGTCAAGAAGCTTTGAACCTGATGCAGCAAGACCGGGAACTTTTATTGGCGCGATTTATAACAATGGACGAAACATGGCTCCATCATTACGACCCTGAAACGAAACTGCAGTCTATGACATGGAAAAGGCCATCATCTCCAACTCCGAAGAAATTCAAGGTGAGCCCATTTGCCGGTAAGGTCATGGGCTCTGTTTTTTGGGATGGTAAAGGGGTATTAATGATTGAGTATCTCGAGCATGGAGCCACTATTACGGGCACTTTATACGCCAAACAAATAGCAACATTGCGCAATGAGATCCGCGAAAAACGGCGAGATAAACTCTCGAAAGTTGTGCTGTTCCACCAGGACAATGCCCCGGCACACAAGTCCGCCGTTGCAATGGCTGCAATTCGTCATGCTGGGTTCGATATCCTTAAGCATCCTCCGTATTCACCAGATCTCGCTCCCAGTGATTTCTACCTATTTCCGAGATTGAAACAATACCTGAGACGCCAGAAATTTGAAGACGACGACGCGGTAGTCGCTGCAGTACAAGATTTTTTAAGTACTCAAGATGAGACCTTTTTTAAAAATGGAATTTTAAGTTTAGAAAAAAGATATACTAAGTGTATTATCCTAAAAGGTGACTATGTCGAAAAATAAAATGACATTTAGTAAAAGTTGTTTATAACATACTCATTCTCACTTTTTATTGAACGCCCCTAGTACTTATATGGGTAATTTTCGTCACACAAAGGAAACAATTAAGTTTTTTATTAAGTCCCTTAATTGTGTTACTTTTTTGAAAACGTCTCCTAAAGCATAGTTTAATGACTTACCTTATGTTACTATACCCTGTCTATTTAACAGAGTTAGCAAGGCGTTATCTCTGTTGCACTTTTGTATGCAAATGAAAGGGACAAGAAACTGTCAGTGGGCGTCAACAATCGCACGCCGATGGCGGGCTCGGCTTACATGCCGTTTGTTGGAATATTCGTAATATTTCTCGTGATTTTTTGATTTTTCTCGTGGCACCTCAAATAATTACATGTCATGTTTATTTATCTATTAATCATAATTATGTAATTTAAAGTAGTAGATAATAATATTTAAATATGTGCCCTGCAGTGGGACGTATGTGCCGGTGCATCGTCCTTATCGCTAACCAATTACGTGCATTCTCTGTTAAATAGACAGAGTGTAGTACAGTTACAAGATAATGTAATTATTTTATATTTAAACCACCAGTGATTTAGTTTATTTTTTTGAACGTTTAATGTTATAATTAGTTTTATTAGATAACAATATATAAATAACATTAATATAAATGCTGTTGTTGTTGTTGCTATCAAGTTATACGATGTGTACTCATATGGATGGCATGTTGAGCTCTAAGATTGGCCACGATAAATTATACCAGGCAAGACTAATTGATCTGATCGTGTGGCGGGACTCGCTGCCACAGCGCCGCTGTAATTGTTCGTGGCGATCTTGTCGTACTAGAGGAAAAGCCATGGAATGTCACAAAAATAAATAACCCACCTATCTTAATGGAGCCGGCGTCAAACACGCGAATGCCCTACTAAACGCCGCATCCAAAGCCTGAGTGACATCCATGTGTCTCGAATGTAATAAAACCTATATTGGAATTTGAATGCATGTTTATCTAAATAATATAATAAATACCTCTTTTGGTAAGTACCGAGATGGTTGTTTTTAATTTATTACACTACCTCATTTTTAATGTTCTGCAATAAAAAACTTATTTCAACAGGAATGACAAAATATGTACCTATATTCAAATTCAACATAAAAATATTTTATTTTCAGACACATTTTCTATTACAAATTAAATCCCCTTTTGTTTACTCTATAAACACATACACAGATATAAAATAATAAGTGCAATCTCCAAGAAAGTAATGTTTAACAAACTCTGTAAAATATTAAGTAGAAAATACTCCATTCTAAATATCCAAATACTTGTCAAAGTAACGCCTACTTTCGCCTATTTCATATGCACCGTTGACTACCACCATCAAATGGTGTAAACGACACGCCAATGCACTGCTATCTACTGCAAAAGTGCTAGTCAATGATGCAAATGAAACTACGTCGATGAAACAATCCTGAAATTTTCAAAAACCAATAATTTAGCAAATACCAGACACTGTTAAATACTAGATAGATATAAAATACTTGTCAAGAGTAGCCGGCTGGGTCCATGCCGGTGTTGAGGCTGTAGTTGCGGTACATTCCGGCGGCGGAGAGGCGGTTCGTGAACGTCTGGCCGGCCGGGAAGAACACGGACGGCACCGAGTGAATACCTGGAATATACAGTACTTGTTGAAACATTTATAAACTTTACTTGGAACTGGTATTTATACTAGTTAAGCTCTTCACCGCCACAAAAGAAACGAAGTGACATGTTCTGTAAGCCACGCCACGTTACATGACAAACCGATTGGTCATGTATAGATGACGTTGGCGTGTGAGGTGTTCCATTGACTGTCACGACTAGGTGACTGGGACGGTGAAGAGATTAAAAAAATATATATACATATGTGGTCTCATGCGTGCAAAAATGTGAAAAGAAAAGCGTGTTTTTAGGGTTCCGTAGTTTATGACGTGGATCAGTACATGCATTAGCATTAGTATTAAAAGCCAAATGTTACAGTTTCTTTAACTGGCATACTTATTGCAAATTTTGATGCTTGAATCAGTATGGTATAAATAAATTTGAATTGCTAAATTTCTGGGTCTTACCTTTTTTAAAACTGAATAAACACACAATTGCCCTAGGAAAATTTACAAGTACCCAGAATTTATAAATCTACGTAACTATGTATTAGATAGACCGTTAGTAAATTGTAGTAAGAAATCAACAACATTGATTAACCATTTTTAATCGAGTTCGGAAAAATTAGGAGGTTATCAATTAAGATCTATTTTTATTTGTTGCCTTTAAATTCCGTTTTGATTTGGTCCCATTGTCACCAAAGTCAGGATCTGATAAGTCGACCCTGACAATGGAATGGAGGGAACTCTTCAATATTGTAAAGACAGATTTATGCTCGTTTCAATGCATATGGTGAAGATGAACTAATGTTGATCATCAGAAGGACTGCTCAACAATTAACGTCTCTGAATCGGGAAAAGCGATATTTTGTAAAAGATGACAAGCAGTCGACACTGAACTAGGAACTTAGAGATTGGTTACACTAAGGAGAAATGAAAAAAATGAAAATTTAGCAGACTCCAAAAAACCACTAAAATATTTTTTTAATAATCGGCTTGAACTTTGTGTCGTAGCACGAGCCAGGAGGAGTAAACCTAATTAACAACTTCCTACTAATATTATAAACGCGAAAATTTGTAAGTATGGATGGATGGATGTTTGTTACTCTTTCACGCTAAAACGGTTTGATGGATTGTGATGAAATTTGGCACACAGGTAGTTTATAATCCGGATTAACATATAGAATACCTACTTTTTATCCCGAAAGATTTTGTAGTTCCCGCGGGATAGCAATAAAAGGATTCTTTGCAGACGGAGTCGCAGGCAGCAGCTCGTTACTTATTATGTACTATCTATTGGGCTTCTTTCATTCCTGCTGCCTCATGCTGATGCACCGATTTCAAACAGATCAGCAGAAAGTTATTAGCGTGTTTTTTTTGCAGTCAATTAAATATTTATTTTTATATATTAATCCAATTTACGGTAAGAATGTAACATTCATAACACAAATAAAATCGAAAACGTTTAATAATAAGTTTAAAACTTAAACATCATGCCATTCATTTTACAATAAATAAAACTTAAATAACAACTCGACAAGTTACAGAGAAAATCACTTTAACATAAACATCGTAAGTAACGACAATCTAAATCAAAAATATCCGTGGGCCGTGTGGTTAACCTCAATTTTTAATTTCACGGGTATCGGGGTTCACTTAAAGGGTGCCGGGTCCGTCGCGGTGTTGAGAGAGTAGTTGCGGTACATCCCAGCTTGCGCCAGGGCGTTGGTAAATTGCTGACTCTTCGGGTAGAACACCAGCGGTACGGAGAAATATCCTACACAATAAAGAATATTTTACTCTATATTTTCATTATTTAATGCAATAATTTACTCGAAATTTTAAAAACAAAAGAGCATTGCACCGAACATAATTATTTTGAACAAAAAACCTACCGATGGTAAGAATTTTTAGCTTGCAAATAAAAATAAACTGCAAGAGTAGGTTCACCCGTTAAAAATAGACTTACTCGTATTTACATTAAAGCACAGGTTTTAAACGTAATTTTGTTCCATCTAAAATGTTTTAGTAAGTATATTTCTACCTAGTACTGAGATTTTTTGAGAGATAAAAATTATAACGAAAAATACTGAAATTTGTTATTTTAACGACACTGTATCACATATTAAAATGTGTGCACTTATTAAAAACCGGCCAAGTGCGAGTCGGACTCACGCACGAAGGTTTCCGTACAATCTAATATATAAAAATCTCGTGTCACGGTGTTTAGCTTGGCCGATTTTTATGAAACTTTTTTCTCTACACTCGGTAGGTCTGAGAATAGGTCGTAGGCTATTTTTTATCCTCCACCCCCCCTCCCCCATTCTTTGCGGATGGAGTCGCGGGCAACAGCTAGTTATCTATAAAAATCACGTTTGTTGTATGGGAGCCCCCTTAACTATATTTTTATTTTAATTTAATGATTTATTTTTAAAGTCAATATGTAATTAAATATTCTGTGTTTATTTCAAGCGTCTATCTGTTGCCGTTATCAATATCGAGCAAAAACGAGCAAAAAAATCACGTTTGTTATATGGGAGCCCCCTTAAATATTTATTTTATTCTATTTTTTAGTATTTGTTGTTATAGCGGCAACCGAAATACATCATCTGTGAAAATTTCAACTCTCTAGCTATCGCGGTTCCCGAGATACAGCCTGGTGACAGACGGACAGACGGACGGACAGCGGAGCCTCAGTAGGTAATAGGGTCCCGTTTTTACCCTTTGGGTACGGAACCCTAAAAATTACCCTGTATAGGTACAGTCAAGGGCAAAAATATTTACACACTTTAGTACCTTGTCAATTTAACCACTGTGACAGTTCATATATGGCAGTTCAAATATGACGAAAATAGACAAGGTACTAAAGTGTATACATATTTTTGCCCTTGACTGTAGGTAGGTAGAAAAATAGTTAAGTATTTTAAGCCACCTTTGATTTAAGACTTTTTTTTACTTAAACTTTAAGTAAAAGTTTTACGACCTATTAAACTCCAAAAGTCGTTAAATTTATGCCCTTTTAAAGCAATTTTTTCCCAAGTTGGGTTTCAGTTTTTAATTTTAATCCTTTAGGGTTTTTTTATATCTACAGACCTGGTGGGTACCAGCCGTATTCACTGGCAGAAGTGCGGTAGAATGGGTGTTGCTTGTTCGTCTGACTACCATAGCCATTAAACCAATCTGAAAAAAATATTTTCCCCTTATTGATAAAATTCGACTACATTATCGCCAATATTATATACCACGTTGAAAACACCGGTTCTCGTCCGATCACCGAAGTTAAGCAACGTCGGGCGCGGTCAGTACTTGGATGGGTGACCGCATGGTTTCATTTTTTTTAAGCGTTTGTACTAAAACTACTTAATTTATTATTGGAGACAAAAAAAACCGAGTGTGCTTTAGACCACACGACTGAAGTAAAACTTCTTCAGCTCCATCTAATATGATATTATATATATATGTATATATATATATATATATATAAATATATATATATATATATATATATATATATATATACACATGTATATAATATTATACATATATACATGTATAAACATATACAGGGTGTTTGGCAGTCGAGTGTAGGGGTTTTAAGGGGTGATAGTTAGGGTCATTCTGAACATTTTGCACGGATGCCAAGTTGCACGGTTTTTGAGATACATATAGCCATTTTTTTTTTTGAAAAATCACCCTAATTGCCAGATTTTTTAAATTTAACATACTGTATAGCCTGTATTTAATTAATTTTTAGTGTTTTGCCTTCACGTCCTGGTTCTACAAAATAAATTAAAATAATTGTCTATTACTGCTAGATTGATTAAAAAAACTTCTTTAGAAATGACGAGAAAAAAAATCTCAAACACTTGTAACTTTGCGTGTCTGCAAAAAAAAGTAACAGCGATTTACGCGTACAAATTACGTAATAAACTTCTTTGATTTACGGGCTTTCTAAACATGTGCCACTTAGGGTGCCGTATAAATGTGGTCAAAAATATTCAGAATGACCTTAACTACCATCCCTTAAAACCCCTACACTCGACTGCCAAATACCCTGTATATATACATCATATAGATGGAGCTGAAGAACTTTTACTTCAGTCGTGTGGTCTAAAGCACACTCGGTTTTTATAATCCCGTAATTTTTTTTCAGTTAAAACTTTTCGAAAGGATGCATAAAACTAAAATTAAGCCTATTTAGTTTTTTTAAAGCAACTTATGTTACGACTACTTTCCGGCTCGCCCTGATGCGTATCGGAGAAACCCGCATTATCACCGGAAACATTACAGCATTCGTTTTATGTTTTAGCAAAGATCAATGACACCTTGATGTGCTTGATAACACACTCCATGTGTAATTGTAAATGTAAACTATGACGCAAATTTCAAGAGCTTAATGTCTTAATACATTTAAACAAGATTTAAACTCAATGCCATTAGGCAAAGTGTCGAATTACCAAAGTTTAAATCTAGAGTGCACTGCAGAGCCAGCTAAATCAAATGAAACCATCTTCTAGGTAAGTACGTGAGTGTATTTCAGATTTTTTATTAAGAGTAAATGTACTCGGAGTGTCAAACTTCTTGAAAGTCGATTGGAACTTTGATGGAATAAGATAAGTGTGATTGGATTAGCATATTATAAAATCGCTGTCAATTGAAATTGCGAACAATGTAAATAAACCATTTAATGAAATATCGATATTCTAGCACTTGTTTATTGTTTTAATGGTTTAGGATAGTGTTGTGGTAAGTATTGATTAAATAACACATGGATTTAGCACTATTTGATGAGGGAAAATGGAAATTAAAGACATTTTAAATACAAGGTTTGTTTACATTGTTTGCAATTTCTATTGACTGACAGTTTAAGACTACAGGCATGTCTGTGGCACATTCAAGAAACTTAATTTGATATAAAATATTTTCAATATTGATAACAACAAAACGACAATAAATAAGTGTACTGTGGCTAGAGTATTATATGTATATTTTTTGTCAGCAGCAGTACGTTTGCTCGACAAAGTCTAAGATTTTTTTAAAAATGAAAAAGTTTTTTGAGTGTTCTAGACGAAATTCGAGCATCTCCTGGTTATAGGCCACGTGGTGCTGTTGTTCGAATTCCGTTAGGTGCATCCAAAAAGCTTTTTCTTTTTATACAATCTTAACCGTATCATACTTAATTATACTTACGTGGATGTTCAAATCTTTTAGGCAAATTGCATGTAACGAAGTAGTCTGAAGTTTTAGGTTCTGGCTTCTTGATTTCATTCCTAAGGCTTTCGCGGTCCACGCAAGTTGCAGAACAGAAACCAGCCTGCATCTCCTTCTGCGGAGCTGACTTCGCTTGGTCACTCATGGTAAAACGAAACGAAAATAATAATAATACGAGCAAAAGTTGTAAGCAAGGACTTCTCGATGACAAACAAATCGATATTAATAATTCAACACCGTAGTTGCCGGGGCAACCTTCGTGTGGTTGCTATTGCCTGCTCCCTTGCCTGCTCCTAAAGCAATACATGTAAATAGGTAGTATTTTTATTTGTACCTATTGTCTATTAACTTTACAAAAAAAAATAATGAAAAAGAAATTTTACATACGAAATTGTTGCCATGTGCAGTGCAAGTATACTTCACGTTACAAATTATTATTTATGTTGTATCTATACTACATAATAATAATATGTATCAATGTAATTATCTTATAATTATTTAACCGATACCTTAATTCGACGACGTAAAAACTATGGAACATATTAATGAGCAAATTGTGTGCACTCATATTTTTACACTCTACTGTACTTTAAAGGATTTCTACTATTTTTAATCTAATACTTCTACAATTTACTATAAGGGAGATTTTGGAGAAAAAAAGTAAATATCGAATAAAAAGTCCTATAGCATATGTGTAGAGCTTTCATCTCTAGTACCTACAACGCGTTTTATATATATTTTTTCATTTTGATGTGTGGTGCTATTTTTTGACGAATCGAATGGCTGAACTAGCTCGACAGATAGGTACTAAGTATTTGCTCAGTCAACCAGGTACTAAATATAAAATGCCCTTAAAATGTTACAAAAACTGTTTAAAAGGTGCATTAAACTTGGTTTTATTGGTTTATTATGCATCTCCTTCCCGGTGGTCCGGTAATACTCGTAACTGCCTTATAAGTGATAGCAATAGAATTATAATACTACAAATAGCAGCTTACGCATAGAACTCATAACAAGAGGAGTAGAATCGTTATCATGCGTATTTCTTTCCAGAATCGATGTCGCCACTTTTTGCCTCTCCTGCTATGAATGCACACACGTTTTTATCTTTTTCAATAGTTTTAGTAAATTATGGTACTCAGCAATAAAATATAATCATTTTCGAACTGTTTACTCAGCACACAATTATTGAGCAATTAGCATAGGATTCGCATTTTTGGCTGGCGTGATATTTCTATTCTTCATATTATTAGTTCTGCGGGATTACGCCACTCGGTGGAACAGTATTAACGCGCACTGCAGGAGATCGGTTGCAAATCAACATAAAGAAACATTAATATATAAATGCGTTAAATTATGTGCAATTGGACGTTCCTATTTTCCTTCTAGGGCAAACCTTATTAAAGTATAGGTTCTGGCGCCACCTCTCGTAGAAAGTTTTGTTGAGTTATTAGAAACTAGATGTTACCCGCGACTCTATCTGCGAAGAATTCGTTAACCGCTATCCTGCACATATAAAAAGTATCCTACACATATAATGTTGATCCAGGTTATAAACTATCTGTGTGCCAAATTTCATTAGATTCCCTCAAACCGGTTTAGCTTGAAAGAGTAACAAACATTCACACATCTATCCATACAAACTGTCTGTCACCTTTATAATATTAGTGGGATGTTACATGAATAAGTAGCTTTATAAGTCAATTTGCCTACTGAGAACAGTTTTATTCTCATCTACAGTAATAAACCTTGCTAAATTCATTAGTATGTAGATAAAAGGATTAATTGACTTACTATGCAAAATCAGACCAAAAAAAAAAACAAAAAAAATCAGTCAAATATTTAGCCAGTCAGTCAGTTGTTTCAGGATTGACGTTATGCCCACTCTACGTGTTGGGCCAACGTCGGCCAACCTTAGGGCCTCTATTCAGGACCTGCACACTGATAATACTGAGCCTTAGCAATACCCAAGCAATTACTATTCGCTAACGCAAAAAGTAACTAAGCATACAACTTCACGAGCGCTACAGGCGAGCCATCGAAATGAGATATGCTCTGTCTGGTATTCGGAGGGTTAAGTCGTTATGATTAGAGAATTCTCATCAGCTGTCAAAATGTGACAGAAAAGAAGAGGAATAATAATAAGTTATTCAGTGGAAAAATATCACAGCACAACCATCACAGCTTAAGTCATAATTAAGGAAAACTAATACCCCTGAATCCCCGGGCAGTCCGCCTTTCTGGGGATTTTTATTGTGTTTGTATTCAGGCCTTAGGGTGTGTTTCCACCAGAGCTGTGGAAAGTAGCTAATCGGAGTGCGAGGAAAAAATCCACCAATAGGGATAATGGTTTACCCTTGAATCGCAGACAATCTTTTCATCGATTATTAATTCACAGACGTTTCCCATATTTTCATTTCATCGACTATTCATGTCATCGAACGGTGGTTAAATCGTGGTTTTTTAATTCGCCGATTATTAAATTGTAGAATAATTATTTCATAATTTGTTTATTCTACAGAATTTTATGTCGTTATTTTTTATTTCATGTTTTATTCAAATCGTATTAATAATGTTTCATAGAAAATACACAACTATTATTAATTATTTTTTCTATTTTTCTGTTAGGTACTTTTTGATCATGTAACTAATCAACGAAACACTAATAATTGTAGTTATATAAAAAGCAAGACTTCCAGGGTGGTCATAAAAAAAAATACCTAACACCAAAGGCTAATGCGGGAACTTCGCTACGCTACGCGCTCAGCATTAGCCTTTGAACTTAACCTTTCCAAGTCGCTTCCGCTCCGACCCGTCTTGCTCGCTCGCTTCGCTCGTTCACTGTTAGCGTTTTTTTTAATGACGTCGATGAAATAAAATTCGATAGGTATTTAGATATTCTGTCTTTTGAATAGTTTAGGAAATGTATGTTGTAAAAAACAATAATCCTTGTACATTTGTTCTAATTCTAGGAATTAAGAAAATTTGTAATGTATAATCGATGAAACCAGATTACTGCTAAATATATTATAGGAACTGAATATTCTATAAATCATTTTCGGTGAAATAAAATTCGATGAAAAATTTGTCTACGATTCAAGGGGATACCTATTTTCCCGCTTACTTTGACGTCCCGCAGATGGGAGTTTTCAGAAAAAAATGTACCCGTTTTCCTTAATTATCTTTAATTTTTCCATACTAAATTTATTAGTCAGTTTTGTGACGGTCCATACAACATGTATGGTTAACAGCGTCACAAAAGTGACAATTAAGAGAGGGACACTTTTTTTTATTGCTTAAATCGATAGTTCTTTTCATTCTGAGTAGAAATAACCCGAAATTTGTTAGGTTTTTAAAAAAAGTACAGGGTACACTTTTTTCTGAAAATGCCCAGCTATGGCATGTGGGCCCAACCCAACGACGTGTAGACAGGGCAATGTTTTTGTCTTATTACAATTATTTCATCGAAATATTTACTTGCTTTGGTTAGATTAGGTTATTATTTCGAAATGTTGGGAATAATGCAAATTATTAACGAGCAAGAACTTTGCGCTTCAATGAATTTTAATTCTGTATTTTGACTTCATATCGCAATAATGAAGTCAGCGAAACGAGTTTTTTTTATCTAAGTTCGGTACTTCAAGAACAAAGATAGACGCATACGTAAACATAAAATTGTATTTAAATACAATTATTATTATTTTTTTTAATTTATATATAAACATCAATTTAAGAGTCGCACTTGTGCACTGAGGCTCCGTAATGCTACCACAAATGCTACCGAGAATATGTCACTCCATCGATAAGCTTCATCGTTTCATATTTTTATTAAAAAAAAGAAATTGTTTTTGTCGATCCGTACTTTTCGGACTTTTCCTTTACCTACTTGTATTGTGAAACTTTATTCTTGCCAAATTTCAACATTTCTTGTCAAAACACTGAAAAAAACTATAAGATTTGAAATGGATTTGAAATACACTTTCAAAGTTTGACTGCGTGTAGGTACTAAGGGCTTCATTTCTTTACGATTGCATAAGACCATTACAAGAGACTTTAGTTACCTACGCACAAGCATTACAAGCATTATTATTAGGCCGCCTATTGCTTACCTTGTAACTTACTCTCTGTGTACCTGTTTTCTGTATTGCTTACTATTCCTGGTGTACAGTAAAGAGTCATTGTATTGTATTGTATTGCATTACTGTGACCAAAATACGAACAATTAATGTAAATAAATGAATTTTTAACATTGCACTGTTTGAAAAGAAAGAGCTTGCTAAGGTAAGGTGTAAAGGTCTAAAATACATATTATTCATCATCATCATCATCCCAGCCTATATACGTCCCACTGCAGGGCACAGGCCCACAATGAGAGGGGTTGGACCGCTGTTCCCTAAAAACTGTCGCTGTGAAAACCTATAAAAATCTACTTATGTGGTTTTAAAATATCAAGTACATTTTCTACGTATTGTGAGTACCTTCTTACGGAAAATTCGGTGTCGAGCCTGATGTGACTTGCCTGGTTTTTCCACTAATATTATAAACGTGAAAGTTTGTATGGATGGATGGATAGGTTTGTGGATATTTGTTGCTATTTCACGTTAAAATGGTTTGGCGGATTCTGATCAAATTTGGCATAAGTACAGATAATTTATAATCTGGATTACCTATAAGATAATTCTTATCCCGGAAAATTGCATAACTCCCGTGGTACATCGAGAATCGAAATCTTCGCAGACGGAGTCGCGTGCAACATCTAGTATAAAATAAAGTTTCTTTTGAATCCTTGATTGTGAAGTATACACAAATAACTGAGTGATTTAGTTGAGGTAATCAATAAAACGTTCTATTCCTGGACCATTATATTTACTGTTACTTACTCAACAAAAATCAACAGTTATATCTGACAGTAGAAGGGCAGCGCAGTGATTGATTAAATTAATACTTGGCACGACCTCTTCGCTTGTTGCTGTTATTTTACTTGAGGTTTGTACGGTATATGGTAGATTTCTACTGTTTTTTCCATATCAGTCCTTATATTTCCAGAGAGTAGGTACTTAATGTTATACGTCTTATCCATTCATAGCTTTAGGTATTGAGATAGATACATGGAGAGATGTTCTTTTCATTTTTGTTTTGGATAATTCGCACATATGTTCAAAATACTCAATATTCTTTATTAAACACCAGAAATCAATACAGTGAATTAACAAAATCAAAATACCTGTACAACAACTAACTTATGGTACAGTCGCCATCGTAAACATCTGAGCAGCCAAGGTGCTCAAAAATATCTGACACGCAAACGCAATTAACAATAAAATCATTCCCAGATATTTTTGACCACCTTAAATACTATAGTATTTTATGCAACTGTATCATAATAAGGGCCATTAAGACACGAATGCGAGCTTATGACATGAGGCGAAGCCGAATGTCATAATAGATACGCATGAGTGTCTTAATGGCCGATTATGAATAGTTGCATACATTACTTTTTCTACGAGTTCAAAATAAACAATTATTAAATAATGATTACTTACATAACGGACAATAAATGAATTTTTCGATTTTAAAAGTAGCAAATTATTGCTCCCTTCAATTGCCGCCTGTTTTATTTCTAGCGGCGTCAACATTTTCTGCATCACTTAATTCACCAAAATCACAAACTCCCACCGATAAAAGTCATTTAAATAGTGATTAACTCTTTTATTTCTTTCAACTTGAATTGAAAGAACTCCGTGCAAAGCAAAACAAATTCCCGCTATTTAGAAACTTTTTTTTTCACTACTCGCAACCTTAGAATGGACCCGGGAACTTTAGGTCATACAGCCAAATTGAATGATGTTAAAATATTCATATTTAACTAGCTTTTGCCCGCGACTCCGTCCGCGTGGAATTAGTAATTTGGGCAGCTTATTTTTTTATCCAATTTGCTTTTTCATCAATTATGGCTCTCCTTAGATCCTTCCGGAAGAAGTGAAACTTCTTAATAAACCAACCCGCCCCCAACCCGCCCCCAACTCGCTCTCAACCCGCCCCCAACCCGCCCCCAACCCGCTCCCAACCCGCTCCCAACTCGCCCCCCCCCCACCCGCTCCCAACCCGCCCCCAACCCGCTCTCAACCCGCCCCCAACCCGCTCCCAACTCGCCCCCCCACCCGCTCCCAACCCGCCCTATCTAACTGGGCTACCTAACATCAAACACTGAAAGAATTTTTCAAATCGGAGCAGTAGTTCCTGAGATTAGCGCGTTCAAACAAACAAACAAACAAACAATCAAACTCTTCAGCTTTATAATATTAGTATAGATAATGACTTTAAAATTTATTTATTGCCCGTTATTTAAGTATTCATTATTTAATAATTGTTAATGTAAACATATTTTAATAAATGTATAATGACTTTATATTAATTTCCCGCTTTATTTTTTTTTAATTTGCGACCGTACTCGTACCATAGAGCTTGATCAGCGTGTTATCAATTACGTTAGTTATTATTGCATAGTTTTTGACCATATAATTGAAAGATTATACTACAGGAGTAGAAAAAATGTTTATGATGTTGATGACGACTGTGTAACTGTATAATAAAACTAGCTGTTGCCCGCGACTCCGTCCGCGAATAATAGGGGTATAAAAAATAGCCCACGACCTATTCTCAGACCTACCGAATACAGTGAAAAAAGTTTCATAAAAATCGGTCAAGCCGTTTCGGAGGAGTTCGGTAACAACCACCGTGATACGAGATTTTTATATATTAGATGAGCATTTCTTTTTTTTTTGTCCACGGTTCTGATAATTGTCAAAATAAATAAATACGCTTATATGGATATTTTATTGAGACTATTTGGTAGAATACTTAATAAATTTAGTTATTATGATATAGTCACTTCATTTAATTAGGTTTAATTCGATTAAAACTTAAAATTTCCACGAAAGGTACAATTGTCTTTCCAATTTTGTTACTTTTTATTAAAAACTTAAAATAATAAATAGTGGGCTAAAATCATTCATTTATGGTTTTCTATTGAACAACACAATGTAAACAATTTAATCAACTGAATTAAACATTTGCAAAGAAGATATTTCTTACTTTATTCGATGCTATATATTTATTTTGTTACTCGGGTCAAGAATCATGTATAATATTTAAATTTAACGAACAAGTAACCCAGAATTTTAGCTTTCTAGTATCCTATATGGAAAATATGAATTACAATTAACTTTCTACGCCTATTTCATTAATTTAGATATGTTAAAAAAGCGAAAAAATCCAAAATACGGCTGTTGAAATCTTGGGACAGTAACAAAGAAAGACACTGGTAACAAAATAAATAATGTTAAGCTAAGTTCATCATAAAGCATGAAAACCGTATTCAAACTAAAAAGGGGTTAGATGATGTAAGGTGAAAATAAAATAAAGATAAACGATAATTTAAAATTATTTACTTATTTTTTGGGTACCAAGAGATCGAATATAAAGAATAGCGCCTCATCTTTTCAGCCGGTTAATGGCATTTTCTAACCCTGTACGACAATAAAACACTCCCTTATATTTTTCCTCCTTTGTTACTCAATTTTCCTTAGATACGAACCCACGTGAAAGTAACAAAAAAAGAAGTAACGAACACTACTTCAACTACTTTGTAAAATTGTGGATGGCTCAAATTTAACTAAATAACAGATTCATTTACATTTTCTAATAACTAATAGTATGAACTATACAAGAAATTTTAGCAAATTATATTTTTGTATGAACTAACCTTCAAACCGTGGTATCAAAAACAGAACTTTACTTTGGTACGAAAAGTAGCAATGTGTTTACGTGGCAATATTTCGACGATGGCTGACGTAATAACATGGCGGCGTATGTTAGCACATATTTTAGTGTTGCCCGATGGTAAAAACAACGAAGTTTGGTAGAATTTCTTATAATTTAGCAACCAAAATGAGTAACAAAAAAAGAATTTTTGTATGGAATATTTCCTGGGACAAACTTTATAAAATATTTTCTACTATAAAGCGATGCTAAATAATAAAAAATGCACTGTAATATGAATCTTCTTACAACAGTGCCGAGTTTAAAATCAAAAGATTCATATAGTGTCTTTGACCGTTATTAATAAAAATGAGTTTGAATTAGCGAAATGTTGGATGGGACACGCCGGTTTTCATACATTTGAAATTATAATGTATTGGTTTAAATTTTATATTCAATAAATTACAAGGTATTTCACCAAAAATGAAATTTCGTGTGTTTACTAATTAAATGAACTTTCTTCAAAAAATTGTAGTTCATCGTTTTTTATAGATTAAATATTTTTTATTGAAATTCAAACTTGTGCGACACTGAGCAAAGTGCTGTGGACAAAAAAAAAGATATGCTCAGATAATACGCCGCATACAGTGTAAAACAATTTGCACCAACTATTACGCTTTAAAGTATTTAATTTAATTTAGAACTTAGCCCCTCTGCATATTTCACAGCACGGTGCCCTTAAATTCATTGGGCATGCATTCGGTTGAATATATTAGTCCTTATCAGCGGTATCAGGACTCCGGCTCCAAGCGAGTGGGTGCGTATCGCCTCCCGCGCCGCGGCACAGTTGCCACCTATCGATCTTGTGCACATCACTATTAAAATTCAAAGCTCGTTTAATTTAAAATAGCCCATTAATAAAAAAGTGGACCAGTCAGTACTAGTGAATGTATCTCTGTATGAGAAATAACCTCGATCGTGAGCAATTAATTCTACAGTTGCAAAAACACTAATTAAATTACTTCAAGTTGACATTGACAATGTTCTGAGTAAACACAATGTCAGCAAAATCAAAATAAAGGAAGATTCGATTTGTGGCATTCGAACATGGCGGATGTAGACAGTATATAATTTTGGTATTTCTGTTTCTTTGGCTAGTTGTGGTATAATTCTGATAGTGTTTTATGCGGCGATTAACCTTAACTGTTACAGTGATCTCAAAATTCTATATTGCTCTCGTGTCTGACATTTTTTAATGCGCAAGTTGTCTCCACGTGGTTTTTGGAATTTTACTATCAAGTTGCAAAAACTACAATTACCGTACAACGTGAGTCGCTCTCAGAGCAATTAACTGATATTGGCACAAGCCTAGTGGCCGCCATTAAGGAAGAAAAGAAAGAAAGAAAGAAAATAAAGGAAACACCAAAGCAACGTTATACATTTTTATATATTTAGTGGTTTACATAATCAAGATGAAGACAATTAGTGTACAGCAACCGATAAATTTAAAAGTAGTGCCCCTGGAACTGGACTTTACGACACTAGTTTCAGAAACACCGAGACAGGAGAAGAAAGTTAAACAAATTAAGATTCCTAAGATAAATTTTGGTAGAAGAGCTTCTGTTGTGCCGACACCTCCCCCCATCAGAAATTATGCCAATCAGGTAATACTAATCACAATGTCCTATTTCATTTCTGAAGTAATTGCGCTGTTTTAATGCATATGTACCTACATAAATGCATGTGGGTGGAATTCACAAAGTTGGACACTTTAATACCACCATACCATACCAGTAGTTAAAATACTAATATGAAAATTGACAAAAATTAACCATTTAATTTTATGGGCAAATTTTAGTGTCAAAGTGGAACTTTTTCCAGTCATTCGTTTTGATTTTCGACTTTCAATAATAAAAGTTCTGAACAAAATACCATTGAATGAATATGTAATAAATTAGCTGCAAATATGGTAGGTATAAAATGCTGGCAGTAGATATACTTATGTACCTATACTTCGAAGAGAAAATTTGGACAGTGTCCAAATGAGGGCTAGACGCTCCTCCGAGTTTAGGACTTGATGGCGACAGAGTCCCCGTTCGAGGTCATCCTTTGTTCAAGACTGAAATAAAATGATGGTTTGCTACCTATTTCGGAAATAACTTTGTTTGTCTGAAGTTTATTTCTGTCGTCTATTTATAGACAGGCGTTCAGATTCCCACATTATATTCTTTTTTTTTCTTGATTCGTCCATTCGGACAGGCTAAGGCAAAGAGTATTGTAATATTATATGAACAAGAGTGGCAACTCTATGGTCAAATATGCATGTATGGAAGGTGCTGCTGCCCTACGCCCTGGTGAAGAACTAATATGACGTATCTATAGATGTATACATATCTATATGTATATGTTGGTAGTGATGTACAGCTATAATTACGCGTAATTTTAATTGATAGGCTAATTGCCACTATTCGTATTTTAGCCGTCTAATTCAAATCAGCATATACGAAGTATAAGCGGCTAAACCCGATTTGCACTATACGGCTAAAATACGAACATTGGCAAGTGGCCTATCAATTAAAATCCTTGACCGTACAATTTGGTACGCCATGGCCATGGCCGATGAATGACAACTGACAAGTTTGACAAGTCAACCAAGCTGGTCGCTAATTTAGTTCTTTACCAAACAACCAGAGATCGCTGTAGTCGCATGAAAAGTGTGATATATGTAAGTGTGCCCCCCCCTGGGCTAAGGTCCGGGACCATATCGCCTCGTCATCAGTACAAAAAAATTAATTAGCCAACTAAGTATGTCAACGAAACTAACTTAATTTGTGACAGTTGCAGGAGGTTACTTAAACCTTGACTTGTGTTACTAACAGTATCTTTGTCACTTACAAGAAAATGATAAGTACTTTTTCGTTTACATAAATATAAAGTTCAAAATATTTCGCATTATACGCAAGCCCAAGTTTTGTAAGCATCAAACTCGGAAACTTTACTTTACGATTTTTGTTTTTATTTAATAAATATATTAAAAAATCTTATTGCTACAACATAATTGGGGATGTCTATTTTTTTGCAATGTATAGTAATTCGAAAACCATTTCGAGATAAACGCTTTTAAACTCGTTTTCTGTAGTTATTTAATTTTAATATTATGTAATGAATTTATTACATAATAAATAAGCAATGACCTTCATTTGACATTAGTGTAAATTGCGTGACCGGTCCAAGTCGTACTTTATTATGTGTGGTTAGAATTACTCACAATTTACGCGTGGATTATACTACGGAGTTTGATTTGGACCCGCTGTCTGACATCTAACACATTGACAGCGCCAGTAAAGTGACACTAGTTACAGTGTACCACTACGCAAAAAATAATTAAAAGGGGTCGCCTTATCGTACGCATTTAGATAGATTTAGAAATTTGGCAGTGTGGGAGCCCTCAATTATAATCTGACGTCATCAACCAAAATAGTTTCTATAATTAATTTTGAAAAAAGTAGTGAACTAAATGACAAAATATTGAAATTAGTTTCTTATAATTGACTTTTCTATACAAAAAAAATATAAAAACCACTGTTAATTTTTTTTAGACATTCCCAATTAGGTACAGGAATATCAAAACAGGAGCAAAGACAAATGGAAATAAACCAGCTACGTTCTGGCAATGGGTACGGTCGGTCAAGAAAGTGGTCTACCAGTTTCGACAAAAGTTTCTGTGAGATCTAAATATCGCTAAGGTTGACTTTTCTAACTGAGTGACGTCTTTAGTCACTGTCATAATATTATTGCAAGGGAAAATCGACCTCGTTGTATTATGAGGAGCAAATGAACTTCAATCGTAGGGTGGTAGACCATATTTTTGCCCGATGGTACCAATCTCAGCAAGTGCTAGGACACATGTCAGCATGCACCCAGCGCTGATTTTCAGGCTGGCTCCTTTAGCGCTTTACGTGGTTAGTGTTTTGCGTGGCGTTTTGTTATTTACCTGTTAGAAATTTAATAAAAGTTTACCGAAACTAGCACATTTGTAGTACATATCGCATATATTGAAGAAATGAGCCACACCGAGCGGAAAGTTGTTATGGAACGATATAGTATGCTTGATTTACAAATCCAATTTCATAAATTTTAATTGAACTGTAGCTCATTTCTTCACTATTATGCTACAGAAAACTGATAGCGGCTGAAACGCTAGTAGGTAAAACTACCCATCACGATTCCCGAGCTATTAGCATATACGGTGAAATTATTTATACTTTCCATTTAATTTAATCTTAAATCATAATATTTGATACACAGAAGCGAGACGTAAAGGAATTAGTAGAAGAGTTGTTGGACGATCTCTATGCAGAACAGCGTGATTGGAGCTCCACTAGTGGCGTCGAGTACAGCCACGGGTAAGGCTTATCAGTTCTCATTTTATCACAATCTAGTGCTATACGGAATTACCTAGTTCATTTTATGATTAGGTATTTACTTTATAATTGAGCTAAGTAAATAGATAAACGCTTACATCTACCTATTAAACGAGACCGTTTAAGGACGTATAATAAAAAATAAATAAATGAATAGATATCATGGGACGGTATTTTAGTCTCAAAATAAGCAAATCTTTTACTTTGGTAAACATACTTATAAATACAGTAAACATCCAAGACTTGAGAGAAAATATTCGTATTTTTCATAAAAATATTTGCCCCGATTCGGAATCGAATGCGCAATCCCAAGCTTCATAGTCACTTTCTCTATCTCTAACCAATAGGCAAGTTATCCAATTTAAATAAAAATTTATGCTTATATATGCGTCGATCTTAGTGTCTTAGCAAAGCAAATTGAGTTTAGTAAAACTCAATTCGACCACTACATAGTCGTCAAATTGAGTTTTACTCAGTAATCTAACAACGTAGCATACACTAGGTAGGTACATAATAGCGTAGTATATCGTACACACTATATAAGTTGTTTTAAATTTAATTCCGAATATTTCAGCAGGTGGTTAAATTATTTCGATGGAACAACCCTGTAACTGTTTTTCAGGATTTCAATTGTGATATAATGTTCCTATTAATTGATCGAAAGTTAGGTATACCTACGCTGTTAAAAAAACAGACTATCTTGAATAAAAAATTCCGATGAAAATTCTTTTAGCGGACGTTCAGTCAAACTAAGCCTGCCATCTGCTAACATATTTTGCATCAACTTTAAAACACCTTGTATAATCGTTTATGTGGATACCTTTTGAGTCCAATGTGTTTACTCGTACGCGATTACCTCCTATAAAAATAGTATTCAATCTGAAACCCATTTGAACAGTCATTTGAGCGATAAAAAGCTTATTTCCCGATGGACGTATACCGCGATGGAAAAGGATCTTGTCTCTGTATACTTAGTACTTACCCAGCTGTGTAC
The DNA here is from genome assembly GCA_947859365.1 of Archips crataeganus. Taxonomy (NCBI): domain Eukaryota; kingdom Metazoa; phylum Arthropoda; class Insecta; order Lepidoptera; family Tortricidae; genus Archips; species Archips crataeganus. The sequence continues at coordinate 13,225,492 of OX402049.1, read as the reverse complement.
AAACGTGACTTATGAAGGTATTAAACCTATATATCAATTCTGTCGTACGTAGGCAACACAGGCGAATGCCTGAAATGCCTCGGATATTAATAAAATGGTGGCAACGACTGACTTGCCAAGGTGGCACCTGTGTGTACTCCTATACAGAACACTGTATTAACAGAAATATCGTATGTTATATATAACTGACATTGGTCCAAACTTAGGGTGCTTTTCCACCAGAGATGTGTTATACAGCTATGCTGCGACGATATCAAAAGCTACGCTACGAAACTAAGTATGTGACCGTTTCCTCTCATGCTAACTATGTAGCCGTGTGTAGAAGATGCGCTATGAGGGTCTCCTTCATAATCCATAATATTGTTTGTCCTAAACTCAAATGCCATACCACTTTTGCCATAAACACTTTTGACATATCATACTTTTGTCATAATGATCATTTGCCATAATTATCTTATGTCCTAATGATCATAAGCCATAATATCACATGTCCTCCCTAATATTTTTTGTACTAATACAGTGAGACATAAAACTTACGAGTCATAATATTAAAATCCATAATATTAAATTCCATCACAGAACAATTGTTAAGTAGATTAGGTTGGTTTAGAACTGAGACCCCTACAGTAACGAACCGGTACCTACCAGAAAAGTAGGTTTTAGAACTGCGACCCCTACGAACGAACCGGTGTCAGAAAAATAGGTTAGGTTAGGGTAGAACTGCGACCCCAACAGAACCGAACCGCTGCTAGAAAAATAGGTTAGGTTAGAATTGCGACTCCTAAAAAACGAATAGCAGTCAGAAAAGTATTTTGTATAGAAAATGATAAACATTCATGTGCTTTCTTAAATACGGTCCAAGTCTACTCATTCCGAGAGGAGGCCTGTGCCCTGCACTGGAAAGTATATAGGCTGAGATGATGATGATGATGAGTATGAAATTATCATCACAAATATGCATATATTATGACAAACAATGTTAGTACAAAAGTGATTATGTCAACCAATATTAGGACATGTGACCATTAGGACATATGAAAATAGTGCAAATAAGCATTAGGATATTCAATATTAGGACAAACAATATTATGGCATTTAAATTATGGCAAACGTTATTATGGCAAAAGATCATTATGACCAAAGTTATTATGGATTTTGAAATTAGGACAAAAGATATTATGGATTCCAATATAGACCCGCGCTATGAAGATGCACAGCTGCGATTTGCGAGGTAGCTAAGCGATGTAACACATCATGCATCCTTAGCACGCTTCCACATTACGCATCCAAAGTACTGTTGTTGCGATAGTGATAGTCTATTGTTAGTATCGTGATACTATCGTGGCCTTGAAAATCAGTCATACTATCGATAGTCCTATCAAAACTATCGACCCGATATGTGTGTCGATATATGAAAATTATGCGATACTATTGAACTTTTGAACTATCGAATCAATAGTATCGATAGTACCTATCGATTCATGAAAATAAGTATACTATTGCTAAAGATCAATAGTATCGATACTGCCGATAGTATCGATAGTTTTGCTCTATCGATAGTCAAACATTTCACTATATACTATATCCATAGCAACGCAGTCTAGCACTTATTTGGTGGAAAGACACCCTTAACAGTCACGGCTAAGGGAATAAATAAATACATGTGACTGTCTCTTTTTGTTTTAGATCAATATCAGCTGCGTCTCTAGTGTCATCGCAGTCGATTTGCAATGATCAGAATGATGCGATCGAGCGCAGTTTCTTGGAAGGCTTAGGTATTTAATATTCTTTTACTACGCCATAATTAAGAAAAAAGAGCCGAACTAGAATTTAGTAAAACAATAAAACATAATCAAAGTATAAGTTTATATTTGATTGTATTTTTATGACCAAAAAAACATGTTAATTTTTGCGCCTGACAAAATAAAAGAAAATTACATTAGAGTTGTACAGTCAGCAACAAAATTATGAATACACTTAAAGTACTAAAAATATGTATACACGCCTTTATGCCCTAGTAATAGAGCCGTGGATACATATTTTTGGTACTTTGGGTGTATTCATATTTTTGTACATAGCAGACTGTACCTAAATCGGTGATTTTGGATTTTTCCTTTACTCGTGTTATGATATGAGGACTTGTTTATGACCAAATTTCATAATTAATCGTGGAGTTTAATCTTTTTAAAGATCGAATCCTTTGGGTTCGTGTAAACGTGGAAACTTCACTTTTTACAGCTTCAAAAGACAGTAGCCGATAAGTCAATAATAGTAATATAGTAATAGTGTATGATTATCAATTCCAACGTCTCTTGACTCATGCCGGCGACACTGAAGACACAGCTAGCCAGCCAGACAGACAGACGGACAACGAAGTGATCATTTTCAACAAAGGTTTCGTTTTTTTTTCCCATTTGTACAGTCGACAAAGTAATTCCTTTACCACCCTAAAGTTCAATATCAGTTGTACTGCTAATAAAAATATTATAAGACTATTGTCATTTACAAGTCAATGTGACAGTCAGCCTTATTGTTATTTTTCTGTGATTGAATTGTGAAAAAATGGTACAGAATTTACTTGGTCAATTGACACTACACAAATACTTCGCTACCGAACAACGGCCAACCGACAGTGTTTATATGTCAATCTTGACATTGGCGGAATCATCGATGGTATCGATAAGCTATGTTTTAAAAATTGATTGTGGACCTTCAAAGTTTTTAATCTTTATTTACAAGTTATTTCTTATTTAAGATATACTGGATCTCCGGAAGCAAGCTATCGAGTGGGAAATCAGGTTGCGAGTGGCGGGCGAGCGGCTGGCGCGATGTGTCCGCGCACGGGACCGCATGCGGCGCCAACAGAAGAGGCTTTGTGCGGCCTTCACTGTACTGCTACGGCACATTAGTAATTACTAGCTCATATTTACCTTACATTATAAATTACTAGTGTTGTCCGCGACTCCATCTGCGAAGAATTTGTTTATCGTTGGCCCGCGGGAGATATGCAACTTTCCGGGATAAAAAGTATCCTATAAGTTAATCAAGGTTATAAACTATATGTATGTCAAATTTCAACAGAATCCGTCAAGCGTTTTAGCGTGAAAGAGTAACAGATATCAACACATTCGTCTATCCATCCGTACAAACTTTCGCTTTTATGTATTAGTAAAATCATACCCTTGAGATGTGAATTTCTCAAATAATCAATACCGTTTACCCGTCCACGTCCACTGTTGAACAAAGACCATCCCCTAAAGTGCAACAATGAACGACAACTTGGCACTTGTGTCTGTAGCTACTCCTAGCGCCATCTAGTCAGCAAATGAGGAACTAACTACTGTATCCTACATCGCGCTATCGAAGTTTCTAAACTCAGCTACATAAATACAACTTCCAACTTTAATCCATCGGACTTCGGTCTCCAGGCATTACATACGCCTGGAGAGAGATCTCTCTATTGCAACTACACCCAAACGTAGCAGTTTTGAAATTTTTGTACAGGTATGAAGGTAAGATGACAATGCAAGTACAGTCAACAAAAAGAGCTTGTTTCAATAAATAAATTTTTAGGTTAGGTTATAATCGTCTATAGCTGTTTTAAGTTTTAAGTAGCTGGTTTAACGACCGCTTTAGCCTAGTTGGCAGTGACCCTGCCTACGAAGCAAGAGGTCCTGGGTTCAAATCCCGGTAAGGGCATTTATTTGTGTGATGAGCACGAATATTTGTTCCTGAGTTATGGATGTTTTCTATGTATTTAAGTATTTATTTATCTATATAAGTATGTTTATCCGTTGCTTAGTACCCATAACACAAGCTTTGCTAAGCTTACTTTGGGACTAGGTCAATTGGTGTGAATTGTCCCATGGATATTTATTTGGATATTTATTTAAGTCTATAGCTATAGATGCAATGTCAGCGTCTTATAAATAGAGTAACAGTTACCACTACGAATTCATTCATAAGAGCTTAAAATAGCATTACGCACTTCAAAGCAGACTATAGGATCGGCTCTTCACGCCTCTCATCCAACACTGACGTACACAGGCAGAATCGCGAAATCGATACACAACTCACACAAACACGCTGCTTGGTATTTCACGGCGCATGCTCGAACCCGGTACCACGAAACGCCCAGCAAGCATCCTTGTCACGCTGGAAGGCTTTTGAAGTGCATTCGTATCCTGTGATTCAATCGTTCCGTGCGATATTTTGGTACGGGGTGGTCGGTGCTGTCGCTTCATTTCGCGACTTTCCCAGTAAACATCACATCAGCTGGTCGAATACGCAGTCTCAAATGCTTTCGAGATATGGCTGATAATTATTCTCAATTTCGGACTCTGGCACTGTGTGTATCGAGTATCGCGTACGGGGATAGTGTATTGTCGGCGAGTCCGAGGATGGACTACGAGCGCTCCGCAGAAACACTGCATCAAGTCAGCTTGGGTCGCTGACTTGGTGCTTTGTGCAGGTTGTCAGGGTATGCGTGTATTGTCCAATGAGTGCCTCGTTGAACACAGATGAGTGCCATCCTAAACTCCCTCCGGAACTTGGCTGGCTCGTCGAGGGCCGGTACAGGTGAGCTGAAACAAATTTAATTACGATAAAATCCTTTACCCTTTGAAGCCTTTCAAGTATTTTATTTGATGCCTGGTCACGTAATTAGATACTTTTGTAAATATTTTGGTAAATTATCGATGTTTACTCGTATTTGTATACTTTGAATACGCATAGTAATTTTTGTTTTATTATGAGACATTTTTATAACTGATTTCTAAAAAGCAATACTTACTTAGTCCTGAATTCGTCTATATTTTTCTTGTATCTTCGCCGAAGCAGGGTTTCATATTTTAATGTACTTATATAATTGTCTCAGAAAACAAGGTGAATTTGACCTAAACAATTCAACAAATTTAACTACTTTTTTTTTCTATTTTAAAAAATAATTATTTCATTTTTTGTTGCTTTTGTATACATAAGTAATCTGACTTCTAGATAATAATATATTAAGTATGTATTTTATTTAAAAAACTAACAATATTCAAATACTTGAAAGTATAACTATAAGTAGAAAAGTAAAGTTCTGCTACGTCCTTCTGTCTGTATGTCATGGCCACTGTATCAGACTACGAGTGTTGGGGTTGTGTGCTGTTTGCACAAATGTGTGCTGATTTATTTCCTTACGACGCTTCCCAAGAGTAAGCTAGCATTTTTATGTTTTTATGAAAGATATTTTCTTAAAATACCAGCGTTTTTACGGCTCCGTGTCGTGGTATTATTGGCAAAGTACATATTTTTTAAAACAGATAAAAAAGTAAGATATCTATATAAGATAAAGTAAGATATCTATGTAAGATATATGCTGTAGTAAGATATCTAGCGGAAATAGCGCTACTTTGTTACAAAAAGTTAGTCAAATACTTTTATGTCATGTCAGATAAATGCGTAAAAATGAGTTAAATTCTTCATATGTCTATTTCCATGGCCACACAACCTGTAAAGAGTTCAAAAGTAAGATAAATATTAAACTTGATTTAATTACTTATTTTACATAAACTTTACTTCAAAGGCCGACTTTAAAAGTTAAATGCAATAAGCGGCTAAATTCGGGAACGGCCAACACGGTTTGCGAGTTTTGGACCGTTCCTGAATCTAGCCCCTGGAAGGATCATCCAAATTCAAACGCCAAACGACTGATATATTTATAGAACTAAAAGAACAGAGAGAACATTGATTATTTTGCCTAAGATAAAAAGATTCCATGTCCTAGCTCCTCAAGTTTGTGCTTTCTACAAACAGCTACAATTTAGTACGTACAGCTACAGTTTAGTAAGCGAGAACAGTGGTTTGGGCAAGCCTGGACAGTGAATCCCAAGCCCACTTTGCACGGTGCCGTTGTGAGAAATCCCATACCGAGATGTCCGGTAGGCGTCGTGGTCGGTACTTTATCCACCCGTAACGGCTACTGTAACTGTGGTTTCATGCGGGAATTCGTATGGAGCTGAGATACGCTCATCTCCATACGATGACCGCAAACCAATAGTAACGCTTCGTTGCTACCTAACCTATCGTACGATCGTACGCTACTTGTACCAACGAAGCGTTACTATTGGTTTGCGGTCATTTTCGACTTTCGTTTTTCACAATTGGATTTTTGACTCTAGTCAAAATAGTAATTATAAATCGATTGTACAATCGATACTAAATCACCTTGTTTCGGGAAACAACCACTAAAATTTCACGGTGTATAACTTCCTGTTGCTCTGAATTGTAATATGTAGTATTTCCCACCTGCAAAAAAAGGTCCAGACAGTTCCTTATCGATGTTTTGCTAAAACGAGAAAGCATTATCCATTTTTTTGCACGCAAATTGCGACTCAGTTGATATCAAAAATATCAGTGAGCCACTCTGTAACCGCTCAGCCGCTGCTTTCGCTCTAATCCTACAACGACACCTTGAAGTTACGTCCATAGTCGCGTGAATATTTTTGCGTTTTTACGGCGTTATTATTTTCAAATAGATGTTGCTTTTGTTAAAAGAGTTAACTTTTTATAAAAATGGAAGGCATCGGTTCCAATGCTGAGACTGACTTACACCATTTACGAATGATATTTTCATTGACATGATTTTTAAAACCGCCCTTCTGAAACTAGTTTGAACATAGTTATTGCGACTTATCGTTACGATATAACAATAATAGTGAGAAGATAATGACGTACTTATGACTCAAGCGGTCAAAACCAGCGCCAGCCCTAGCCTTTGACCAGGATGATGCCGTCAAAATTGCTTTTCGCGTGCCCTTGCACATGATTTTGGCGTCCTTTGCTACGTTGCCTAGAACGCCCATTCCACTCGCTCTACCCTAGAGCAGACTCTGGTCGAAACGCTCTAAATATTCACGTAACCTTTTGCTTGACAACTCTGTTGGTCGGCAGCTGGCGACGCCGGCGCCCGTTTCGGCGTGGCGCCGGCTTGCGAAGGCGCGGGCGAGGGCGGCTACGCGGAGTGGCTTCACGCTATGCGGCTCGTGGCGCGCCTGCCCGCCGGCGTGCCACATCATTTTCGCAAAAAGGTATGGAACACGTATACTTCTTTAAAAAATGTCGTAAGCTTCATCATTATCGTCATATCACTCGGAAGGTGTCTACTGGCCTTCCCCAGGGGTCTCTATAATGGTCTATATTGAGCTACCTGCACAAAACGCTGACTGTTCACCTCAAGACCACCACCACTCCACCACTTTCTTTCCAGTGCGCATCATCAGTGATCAATTCTCGAAATATCACACAAAACTACTTGTCACTTAAGAATTAGCTGATTTTCGTTTGCGATAAAAGCCTCTTTCTTTGTAACAGTCTCATTTTTGACTTAAGACCTTATGTAACTTATGTTCATTGTGAATAAATAAATTTCATCTCATTTCATAATTTCTCTCATTAATTTTTCTTTCTCTTTTATTCATTTTAGGCTCTTTACGCACTGCTTGTTGATTGATCGTTTTTTGTTAGTAAACTAGACAATTTAGAGATGTGTTCTAATTGTACTCGGATACGATTTACTACTTTACTAAGCCATAGCGAAACAGACACGTGCATAATCGACCAAAACATTAATCGAAATCCACATTGCGCCAATCTTCCCTAGTAATGTGATAATGTGATTTTCGATTCTAGATGTCGCCCCTCCGCTCCGCTTCGATGTAAGCGGAGCCTTAGATGGTTGAAAGCGATCTTCTGGAAGAAATCCCTAACTTTTCATGAGAGCCCAAGGGGACCCTGATAATTCTTGGCCTTGTTTTCTTTTGTGTCTGTGTCCCAATTAAAAAGAGTTCATGCAATATATTCCACTTCACCTCGTTAGGACATGGTGGTAACAGTGGATTCTTTGAACTTGAAGAGGACGGGCTGAGCCCAAATCAGACTCAGTCCGTACCTACTTGAATGAGCCACCAATTCAAAAGTTCTTAGGTTAAACGACATGAACCGAATGTGTTAAGTAATCTAGGTTGAAATCGTGATTTATGACTGTACGCAATTATCAGGGTGATTTGGTTGGCATTTAAAGTTAATTTAAGTGTTTGTGCGGCATTTAGTTATGTACAGTCAGCGTCAAATAGTTCGTGACACCCAAAGTGGCCAAAAAGTTAGCAACACGGCCTTATTCCAACTGTAATAAAGACGTGTTGCGAACTATTTGACCACTTTGGGTGTCACGAACTATTTGACGCTGACTGTACTTACTTTTACAACTGTGGTAAAAATGAACCAGAAGAGAACCTTAGCTATTGCTTAGTTTGACTGCAAGGATAATCGTGTTGATATTTACAAAATTCCATTCAATTAATGTTAATAGTTATTCTATAAATCTAATATCATGAAAGTTACACGTGTTCCTTAAGACAGTTATGATACTACTAAAAAAAAACGGTTCAAGCCAAGCCGTTTACTTTTTAGGGTTCCGTAGTCAACTAGGAACCCTTATAGTTTCGCCATGTTTGTCCGTCTGTCTGTCTGTCTGTCTGTCCGCGGCTAAGCTCAGAGATCGTTAGTACTAGAAAGCTGTAATTTGGCATGAATATACATATCAGTCACGCCAACAAAGTGGTAAAATAAAAAATAAAAAAATAGTTTTTTTAGGGTACCTCCCATAGACGTAAAGGGGGGGTGATTTTTTTTTTCTCGACTAATCCTATAGTGTGGGGTATCGTTGGATAGGTCTTTTAAAACCATTGCGGGGTTGCTAACATGATTTTTCTATTCAGTGATCTGTTTGCGAAATATTCAACTTTAAAGTGAAAATTTTCATTAAAATCGAGCGTCCCCCCCTTCTAAAATCAAAACTGTTAGGTGGAAAAATTTGAAAAAATTCAGAATGGTAGTAAATATATCAAATTTACTAGGAAAATTATAGCGGCTAAGATTGCTTGGAAATTATTTGTAGTTTAAAAGTAAATAGTAGCCTAAGGTATAAAGCATACCTAAACTTGGATGATTCCGTACCCATACGAAATCCTTAGAAAAATATTACTTGATTTTTTTGTAATGGCTACGGAACCCTACCTTGTGCGTGTCCGATACGCTCTTGGCCGGTTTTTTTAGTTTTATAAATCAGGTCTCACGAGAGCTTAAGTGGTGTTATGTTCAAAATCAAACCGTTTATTCTTTAGGTAGGCCGCAAATAACTCTTTTACATGTCTTTTTTTTTTACTACTAGCGCTTTCGGAAAGATTCAACATTGCCAAGAGTAATGCGCCGCAAAGAACTTGTCAGAGAGTTTTTTTTTTAAACAAAGAATATATATATTCCAATTCACTTAACTATTCACACAAGCAAGTCAAAGAAAATTTAAAATACTTATATAAAACATATTTTATTTTCATTAAATTATCTAGTTTTAATAGGAATGTATGAGGACCCTTAAATTCCCTGTTCTTAATGCACTGCAATCACAAATAATACCTAATAGCCATCGATGACCAGGAATGTTCATTTTATTAACACCTAATTGCTCCGGATTTGTATGCAAAGTAAATGAATAAATAAAGTAAAACTCTGATATAAATTGTACATTCAGATTGCGCCTACGTAATGGCGTGGATTACGTTATCTGAGTTTTATATTGGATTTACATTAGGGATTTACAGATCGCAAACTTCGCGCATCAGTGCTGCGAACGCCTGGCATTTGATCTTTTTTCTGAATTATCTACAACAAAACAAAAGCCGAAGATTTCAGATTCTCGAACTTGCTTTATTTATTCAACTTCTAAATGCTTTTCTTGAAATCACTCCAATAAAATTCCTAAATAGTTACTTACGAATCTTTTTTGAACAAAGAATAAAGGGGAAAGGTCAATAAGTGGGTAGGAATGTGATTAATCAATATTTCCTCTTGCTGTTGACGTTTGACATTTCCAAAATCCTATTGTAGTATTTCTATACACAAATAATCAAGTCAGTTCCAAAGCTTTGATGTAAATAAATTTAGTTCGACATCTTACAAAGTCCAAAGTTAATAAAGGTCGCCGAACAGAACTTTTTTCCATGAATAATTTTTTGATTAATAAAAATAAAGCATGAATATTTTTTACTGAAGTGCTTGCGGAACAGAACATAAAATAGGATGTTTATTTAGATATAGCTAAGTTAGCTGGTTTCAACCTCAGTCTGAAATGGCGTACCTACCAACTAACTTGTTTGCAAATTTTAAAACTAAAGTCATAACTCCCTCGGAAGTAAAAACTATTAAAAAATCCATAACTCCCTTGTGAATAATTTAAGCCATTGTCCTTCAGTATACATGCATAGAATAATACAATTGACGAGCAAGTGTGATGAAAATAAAATGGTTTTGATAATCACTATTTAATGTTTTGCAAAATTTGATAGCCGGTATTAAATTATTTCTGAATAATGTCGTCATTTTTGAGAAGGCTGAAACTAAGTACGGATTGCCAGTTTAAGAAACTCTGATTCTTTAGGTAGTTGTATTTGATTGATAATGTGTAGGTAGTTTTTTACCAGCTTTAACTTAACTTGCAATCTTCGCATGTATTTGTTGTCTTTAAATGTTGCAAGTCGAATTTCAATCACTTCTAGCCATCGAATTGACTTTAAGTTTGGATAATAATGCAAGTACAGTCGAAAATTAGTGCAGTCAACAAAAGGGCATTTTTTATTGCATAGTGGACAATTTTATAGTACATAAGCGATATCATCCGCACATGGACACTCGCGACTTCGTGGGAGTCAATGGTGTATTTCTGACTTTTCTAGAAAAAGACAAACCCCTTTCTTGAAGGCCCCCATGTGGAATTAATTCGGGAATACCGTGTGAATAAATTTAATTCATTCCATAACTTAGGTGTATGTATGGCAAAAAGTTTCGAGTAAACTGTCTGTGAAGAACTATACATTCTATGTCTCTCTCTAATCACTAGTGTGCTTGTATTATAGACTCTCCATACTCACGCACGATTTACGGGGTGAAATCGCGACGCGGACCGCAGTGCGCTGTAAAACTGCCATATTAAGCATCTGCAGTTTTGCGTGTGTGTCAAACCTTGCCTTACGAACCGCAGGACCAAAATCAACAACAATCGGGAACGAAGAACATCCAAAACGGATCCACACTCATCGACCGTGAGTGGTTCGCGGCTTCGCTCTCGAGTATGGAGGGAGAGGCAATCAAAACATTTTTGCGCTTCTCATGCTCTTAAAATGTTACTTTAGTCTCTTTAGCTCTTTATTAGCCTCTAGTAGAGACTCTCTAGGTACTAAAGTATTTTTTTAATTTACTTTGGAAACCCCTAAATAACGAATCACGGTGTTGTGAATGGAGGACTATCGCCATTTTCAGTGATTGATTGTGTATAGGCAATTTTTAGGACGTGGAAATAACCTCAAAACGACAACTGTGCAAAAATATTTAAAAAATGATTTTGATTACGAATATGAATCTATTCAATTATATAAGGATGAATTCATTTTATTATACATAGTCCAATTAGTTTTGAAATAGTTTTCAAGTTTGAATAAGTTGGCTAAATATGCAAGCATTTAAAGCGTTGCTTTGCAAAAAAAAAATGAAATGAAGAAACCGCGAAATAACTTTTTTTTTGCTATTTGAATTTTGAACAGATATCCATGTTATTGAGCGTACGTTGTAAAATAGTAGATTGTTCAACAAGGGAGGAAAATAACGAATACCAGACGAGGTTACTTGGCACCCGAGCACAGCGAGGGTGCCAATATTCCGAGGGTGATATTGGTGTTTTTCCCGAGTTAAACACTCTGCTTTTCATTTCGACTACAAGAAAAGTAAGAAAATTATAAGTATAAATAAATAAAAATGTCTAAACTGGTAAATATGATCGCTGTAAAATATTTCAATAGAGTTTATTGTTCAGGAATAATTAATTTAACAAAATTTAGAATGTTCAATATAATAATCAATGAAAACAGTAGATAAAATGGGTATTTTAGTAAATTTATTTATAAAATATGTAAGTAACCAATTTGAACCAAGGAGTTAAGCTGTATAGAGATAGGCTGTGTGGACATTGTCGTTTACCGTGTTTTTTTCTTAACATTTTCTAACTTTTCTGGTTTGAGTCACTAAATAAGAAACTAATGTAAATTAATAATTTAATTTAATAATATTTCACTGGCATTATAAAATTTGTAATATGACTAATTAAGAAAAAAAAACTCAATACTTAATTATTCCATGTATATGCCGTAATGCTTGGCTGAATGCGTATGTGTTCCATTGACAGCCAATGCCTTTATTTTTTTTCATTCATTTCTACCCTAGGGAAGAAAATAATAGTTATCCTCCCGTATGTCAGATATGATTTGCCTCACTTTCCGAGTATGAGAGATGAAAAAGTAATATTGTAATTTATTGATTTAGGCGTTACTTTGCGGAGGTCTATATTAATGAACTGAAAAAATTACTTTGCTCACCCATGACCTCGGCAAAGTCGTAGAGGCGAAGGTCGCGGGTGAGCAGAGTAATTGTTTCAGTTCTGTAATATTGTAATTTTGTATAGAACGTCGTTTTTTTTTCTCGCATTCAAAGTAAAAAGTAAAGTGTTTAAGGCGAGACTAAACAACCATAATGACACTCGGAACTATGCCACCCTCGCTCTGCTCGGGTAGCTAAACATCTCGTGTTATTACGGCTTGTTGAACAATGTACTATTTTTTTATCAAATTTTCTTGTAGCTATGGATAACTCTGGCGGACCGGCACATGAGCGCTTGTGGCATCGACTGGCCGGTGGCGGAGGGCGCCTGCTTCCGCGGCACGGCGCAGCCCGACGACACGGAACTTGGGGCACAGATTATAAAAGTAACTACCACATCCACATCTGTTTCAGTGAGCTTATCTGTGTTGAACAGTTTCCGTCTCCGTACTAAGCATCAAGCAAGAGCCCTCTCATTCTGAGATGAGGCCTGTGCCCTTCAGTGGGACGTATATACTTAGGCTGGGATGATGATGTGATGATGATAATCAAAACAGCTGAAAGGAAATGAGTTACAAATTATTTTATTCCGATATACGGGCATTTTCAGAAAAAAGAGGACCCTGTACTTTTTTTAAAAACCTAACAAATTTTGGGTTATTTCTACTCAGAATCACAAGCACTTTCGATTTAAGCAATAAAAAAAGTGTCCCTCTTTTAACTGTCAGTTTTGTGACGCAGTTAACCATACATGTTGTATGGACCGTCACAAAACTGACTAATAAATTTTGTATGGAAAAATTAAGGATAATTAAGGAAAACGGGTACATTTTTTTCTGAAAACTCCCATACCCACGGGATCAGGATGTAGTGTAGGTACGCATGTTTGTAAAATCTTGAGATCTCATCTACAGAATCTTCATACAACTTCAATAAAAACCACGATGTAATTCTTGGGAATTCTCGTGATAATTGCCAGACTTGCACACTTGAACCCATGTTACCCATGGCTTTCGGCTTGCAATTTTTATCAACGGTTTTTCTTAATGGCCGCGTAATTTTAGGTATGTAGATTTTAGGGCATTGACTGGATTAGATCTAACTTAGTAATAACTAGGAATATAAGTAAGAAAATTTTGCGTCCCAGCAAAGTATAGTATAGTCGACCAAGTAAGTGCGTTAACCATTATTTGACAGTTACTTTCCTACATCAGAATAAAAAACAATAAAGCTGATTGTCACATTGGCTAATAGTAAATGAAAATAGCCTTTGTTTTATGCCGTACCTACAACTGACAGTGAACCTTTGGGTGGCAAAGGAATTTCTTGGTCAACTATACTCCATCTCATTCATGTTGATAAAGTATTAAAGAATGCTCATTTATATTCCTTGACGTAAACGATTACGACTAGCGTCGACCCCACGTCGTTTGGATGCAAATCGTCAATGAGAGTAAAGCACAGATGACCTGACTCAGTAAAACATCATCATCATCATTTCAGCCGAAAGACGTCCACTGCTGAACGTAGGCCTCCCCCAAGGCTCGCCAAACAGATCGGTCCCGCGCCATGCGCATCCAACGCGATCCCGCAACTTTAACCAGATCGTCGTTCCATCTTGGAAGCCTACCCACACTGCGTCTTCCGGTCAGAGTACGCCACTTGAGAACCATTTTGCCCCATCGGCTATCAACGAGCGATGTGTCCTGCCCACTGCCACTTGAGTCTTGAGTCTTGACTTTGAATCCATAAACCCTTGCATGATCATCGAGGCTAAGCAGCAATGGCCAAGTTATTCTGAACGCGGCTAAGTAAAGTATTTTTTGTAAGACAATTAAATTCAAGTATACCTATGTCTACTTTAAAAAATAATTGATATGCTTTCATTGCTGAACTGAAGTGAGGGCTGATTTTAAATGATCACGTCTGTGAAAATACTACACAAAAATTTTAAATAGGTACGATTGAACTTTAAGCAAAAAATTAGGGATCTCAAGTAGTCGTCATCATCATCATTTCAGCCGAAAGACGTCCACTGCTGAACATAGGCCTCTCCCAAGGCTCGCCAAACAGATCGATCCTGTGCCATACGCATCCAACGCGTTCTCGCAACCTTAACCAGGTCGTCCCTCCATGTTGTTGGAAGTAGTCAAACACAAACTATTGCCACTTTCTATTGGTTATTAGATTATTGATCATGATAACCTGCTAAAAGATTAAATGCAATGAAAAAAGTAGTAGGTAGGTAGCTTACTTTATAATTATATCGATACCGGAAATCTCAAATGGCGTAAAGGACAAAATGCGAAAATGCGAAAATGAGTCTTAAATGCCATCGTATACAGCTTTTTTTTCCCTATCGCATTTTTGTCCTTTACGCCATTTGAGATTTCCGGTATCGATATATGTTTAGTGAAAAAATAAATTAATGTTGCTCGAACTAGGTAGGGCATTAGGCATTACGAACCTTTACCAACTCCACTGTGGCACCAAATTAAGTTCACCAAACGCCGCCAGTAAATAGAGCGATAAAAAGTGTCGTAAACCCGTTTATTTGTCAAGGCATGACAATTTGCTCGGAAAGTGCACTAGAACGTTTACGGCTCATCAATATATTTAAATACAGCCTTAACTTTGTATGCTAAGGGAGGAAAATCAAATAAAGTTCCATTTGCTTTATAGGATTTACATCGGACGGGGTGCTCTCTTTTCTGCGGCACCGAAGGCCGAGAAAATCAAGCCATGTTACGTCGAGTTCTTTTAGCATACGCCAGGTAGCTTTTGTTATTACTTTTAATTACATTTCTCATAAATACGTTATATCTACATTATATTGTGATTTGATTGTTTCCAGATGGAACAAAGATGTTGGATACTGCCAAGGTTTCAATATGTTAGCTGCAATAATTTTGGAAGTAATGGACAAATCAGAATCGGATTCTCTAAAGGTTAGCAATGTTTTTATACTGGTATTTCCTATGTTAAAAAATAATCCTCTTACTGTCCCGTATTTTCGCCTAGGTGATGATATATCTGGTGGAAGCGGTTCTACCAGAAGGCTATTTCGCCGATGACCTTCGAGGTCTGTCTGCGGACATGGCAGCCTTCCGAGACCTGCTAAGACTGCGTTTGCCTCGGTTAGCTAACCACATGGACCACTTACAAAGGATCTCAGACGGTCAGTGCAATCTATAAGTAAACAAGAGCTTCTCAATTTGCATGTACATTCTCTAACCATTTGGTGAACTGAATTGTATGAGTCAGATAAACATAATATCTGTGCTTTTCGTAGCCTTTTGTCTTGCTACTTATTATGTTTTTTGCATCCATATAAATACTGAAATTCCTTAATGAAAGTCAAACTTGTAAAAACAAAACTACGTACTTTTGTCAGCTGATGACGATCCTAATCGTCATACCTATATAATCAATTGAAAATATTTTAGTGGACTTTAAAAAGGAGGAAGCTTTAAATTTAACGTAATTAAATTTACGTTTTTCTTGTACCTACATATATGTGTTTATATCTTCGTTGGCTATTATGTGATGATAATGATTGGTTAGATTTTATTCACATTTGATGTCGGTTATTATTTATAGTGTGGGAGAAAAAATAGGTATAGTCATTAAATAACTTTATTATAGGTGGAGGCGTAGAACCTCCGCTACCTGATGTGTTTACAATGCAGTGGTTCCTCACTCTTTATGCCACCTGGCTCCCGCGGGAATCTCTTCTAAGAATATGGGATCTCATCCTGCTTGACGGAAATGAAGTCCTGCTGTTAACTGCGCTCGCTATTTGGGATATGCTTCAAGAGTACGTATGATATCATTAAGTCAGGTAAAATTCATCCGGTTGCAGTTCACGTTGATGATTTCAAAATAAAGCACAATGTAAATTTGTAAATGTAGCGTGTAATAGACTGGTCCAATGCTTAGTTATTAAGACAAAGGTATGGAATGCTAACGTTGTAGTTTCAAATCCTGTCAAATAAAATCATATTTTTCATGCATATTGACTGCAGCAATGCTCTTTCGAAGTTATTGGAAAGCTTGATGTTTTGAACTGAACCTGACTACGAAGCTTGAGGTCCCGGGTTCGATTCCCGGTCGGGGCAGATATTTGTGTGAAAAATACGAATATTTGTGCTCGAGTCTTGGATGTTTAATATATATTTAAGTATGTATTTTTCTATAAAAGTATGTTTATCCGTTGTCTAGTACCCATAGTACAAGCTTTGCTTAGTTTGGGACTAGGTCAATTGGTGTGAATTGTCCCGTGATATTTATTTATTTTATTTTGAACTTTCACGATTCTTACTTATTATTCATATCACCCGGGACTTAATCACAACTATCTAAATTGCTAAAATTCTCTTTGTTTACTGTACTTGTTACCACGCCCGCTGCACCGTGGTCGAAACATCTAGGTAATTTTGTCAATGTAAGATTGGCAAGATCAGGGTTGCCACCTTTTGGGAAAAAAAATCGGGACAATCGGGTGTCTATCAGAGACGGTCGGATTTCAGTCCAATTCAGGTCATTAATAGGCCATCGGGGCGCAAGATAATATGGCAACTCTGGGCAAGATAGTCGTGATTAAAACCCGGTTGATATTAATTTCGGAAAGTTGATATTTTTGTTATTGTATTAATACATTTTCTTATATTTTCTAGCCGCATCCTGTCAGCTCGATCGGCCGATGAGTTTTACAGCTGCATGGGTGGTGGAGTCGGCGCCGTATGGGCGGCTGGGGAGTCTCTGGTGGCAAGAGTAGTGGCCTTCGGTTCAGTTCCCGAGTTGCCCCGATTACGTAGTTTGCACAGATACAGAGTGACCCCACCAGCTCCGCCCATTACTGCCCCTGTTTGCCAACCTCCATTACATTCTGCGGTAGGTATAATTTATAAATACACCACGATTTATTGGGTTTGAGTTTTTCATTGATAAAAGTTGTGTTGAGTTTAAAAATATAACGTAATGTAAACACGTTGTTTTACAAAATTAAACTGACGCAATTGTTATTTCGGAGTTGTCAACTTTTGACTGTTTTTGTAGATGCAATCGATGACAAAGAAAGGATTACGCCTGTTTTACTCGGAAGATGAAGGTGAATCGAGCGACGACGGGAATAAAATGGCATTAGCTACGGCAACCATTAAAAACATACATTTGTTGTTACTGGAAAATAGCGTATCCCTAATAGAACATAAATTATCGGTTTTTAGGTTATTCCGAGACGTGAAGATCGTGTAGGAGCCGGTGACAGATTGTCGTTAGATATTGGTGCGCTCAAGCGGCAATACGCACGACTCCGGGAGCGCCAGAGACAAGCGCATGTTATCCTAGCTGCTGCTTGCGCCAGACACGCTGCAGGTACATTACGGATTTTTTTATCAATAAACAATATTAAAACTTCAATAATGGTTTGGATTTATTGAACACATTCATTTATCATTCAATTGCAGTTGGCGTCCCGACTTCACCTACTTCACTTACAGTTAACAATCTCCTACTTGGTAAAAGTGCTATTGTCAGCTCACGTGGACGAAGACTTGGTCCGCCGCCAGGCGCGGTGCCACCGTCACGCCAGTCTGCCGCAGCAAAAGAAAAGCCTACATCTCCGCGAGCTCACTCGAACGAAACCATCAGTTGGAACGAAGAAAAAAGTCGTAAAACACTAAGCAGACGCAACTCTGTCAAATGGAAAGATATTAAAAAAGATAAACCCACGGAAAAAACTAGGAAGGCATCTATTGATTTGGATGAAGTTGGCGACGGAATAATTGTTTCTGAGCGAGAAGCAGATGAGATGATTGCTTCTTTGCGATCACGAAGCTCCAGTGAGAGCTCTACCTATTCTTCACATTCATCCAGTACTGATACTAGTCTGTGCGATGAAAATGAGCGCGGAAGTGACTCTGAGCCAGAAATACCAACTGATAACAAGGGCAAAGGTAAAACTAGCACAAAGGAGTCGAAAAATTCATCTGCGTCTCATATAAGCGACACAAATTTATCTCACTCACCCATTATAAAAGAAACTAAAATTTCACCTTCTTCATTTTCAAAAGATGCTAAATATCCGTGTTCTCCTGGGATAAGAGAATCAACTATTTCTCCTAGTATACTTAAAAAAGATTCTCCACTTCATCTTTCACCTGTAATCAAAGAATCGAAAATTTCACCTTTCACTAGCACTATAAGTTATCCTAATTCACCTATTCTAAGGGACACCAAAATTAGTCCTGTAAAAAAAGACATTAAGTATATTCATTCACCAGTTATTAGGGAATCTAAAATATCATCATCTGCAGAACAAGATCAAATAGTACCAGCTGATGTTACTGTCAAAAATATTACCGATTATTTAGATTCAGCAGCTGGTGAACCACTTAGAACTTATATAGATGGGTTTGAAAGTAAATTGAAAGACAATATACTTACTTGTACTGAAATAGACACTTATAAACCTATAAGTCCTTTTAAAAGTAAATCTCCATATTCAGATCGAGGTTCTGAGAAGGGAGAAGTCCTAATGAGACTAAAGTCTGACGAATATTCGAGAAGTTCTGAGTCTGTTCGTTCTGCAAAACCACCAAAAAATCTTACCGAACTTAGTCCCATTGATTTATCTCCGTGTAATTTTGACGTCGGTTATAAGTCTCCCTATAATTATGATTTTGAATCTAATTTTAAGCGCCCTACAACTCCTAAATTAGATGTAAGTACTAGGCCACCAGATATAATTGATAGTTTGACGATGTATCCAAATTTTGTGCCTGATATAGATCTATCGGAAAAAAATGTATCAGACATTGATAGCCCGCAGAGAAGTCCCGGTGCAGAAAGTATAGTTATTAGTGAAGATGAGCCTCCTATACCGCTAAGAATCGATAAGTATTTTGAACATAGTCCGGAATTTTTTGGAGCTCGTGTTACAGATCCAAACAATTCTGAAATACCCAACCGGAGAGCGGCCAAGAGACTCTTACGAATCCCAAAAAAACCAGACTCCTTAACATTACAGAGCAGCCACAATGATAAAATTGTAAAAAGTGAGGTGGAAAGAGCATCATCGCTGCCACAAAGTCATAGTTTTTCTAAGAAGATTAGTTTAAGTCCCGAAATTGACAAACAGCAAACGCTTGATCGCATCGAGAGATTATATGAAGAACGAAGTGAGACTCTAACAAAGAAACTAGATTCGTTGGAGAAAACCCCTGAGAGTAAAATATTTTCGCCTAAAGATTACGTTCTGCGATCCGGTCGCAAGAACAGTGAAAGAGCTCTACAAATTATTCAAGAAAATTCTAAAATACTGAGCAGAATTCTAACAAAGCAAAATATTCCTACAGCAACTAACAGTACACAAGAAACTAAGAGTTCTGAAAACTTGATTGATGCAGTTAAACCTTCTACTAGTGGTTCTATTTATGAAAAGTTAGACGAAGCAAATTTTACTGATTGCTCGTTTCTCAAAGAGTCTACATCTGATTCATTAATTATTCATAGAAAAAAGACTACCAACAATGATACAAACGATAAAAACCATTTTGTAAGGATCAGACCAATCTCAATAGATGATCCATTTTCACTCGAGATACGTGATGGGGTTTCACGCAATCTAGAATTTACAATGAAATATATAAAATCTCCCAGCAGCGAATGTTTAGGTAACAAAACTGACTTATATGGCTGGGAGAATAAAGGATTCTTTGCAAAATGCGAATCAAAACTTCTTTTAAATAAACCTGACAAATATGAATTTGCGTATACAAGTAATGAAAATATCAAGATAACTCCAGATTCAACAGCGCAGAAAGATGCATCGAATGATGATCCTAAACCAACATCGATTTCTGAATGGGTCAGAAACTCAGCTCCTGCCGAATCAAAAGCCTCCGTTACGCTGCCGTCATCATCAGAACAGAAAGATGCTTCGACGTACGAACGTCGATTTATATCTGATGACTACAATTACCCGCTTTCCAGCAAATACAACGATTTCGTTTTATCTAAAGCTAGTGATATTTGTAGCAAAACGGTGGGCCAAGGGCCAAAAATTTGCGATAGTTTATTAAAGACTGACAACAGCCAAGTTAGTGAGTTTGCTCATATAGTTACTTCTTCTATTAGCTTTACCTATGAAGCGTCAGCTGAGGATGACTCTCCTACCGGAGGAAAGAGTAATTCGAGCGATACGTTGTGTCAAATAACCTCTCTGGATCAAGTGTCTACTCCAATATCGCCGAAAATCTTTCCAACTAGAGAGACTCCTTCGTTACCAAAAGACTATTTAGAAAGGAGTGATAAGTTGAGATTGGAATCTGACGACACTTGTAGTGCAATAACATCTCTCTATGAGACAGACACTCTGTCTTCATTGTCGTATCCTCGCAGCCCCTCCACCGGCTCCTATCACCCGTTTCCTACGCGTCCAGCGATGCGTATGCCTAAAGAGCTCGGGGTCAGACTGGGAATGTATCCCAAGGACACCATTAATTCACCCCCAAAGTAAGTATACATAACAAATTTAACATAACAGTACCTATAATCTGTAAAATTACAATAATTAATAAGTCGTTCTATTGTTTCATTCAACTTAATTTTGTATTGGCATTTGAGATCAATGTTGTGTTTTTAATGATTTTCTGATCTTTAAATGATCCGTTTTAGATTATGTACAATTTAAATGTTTCTACTAAATAAATTAAGAATGTTATCAGTATGTTTTTCATTTTTCTTATATAAATATATTTTATAGTGTATAAATAAATAATTAGTAACGAATAATTTCTGAGTAAACTTGAATTAATTAAGACGGTCTGAACGTTTCAGATTCTTGCGTGTAATGTTTCTAATTAGTTTTCTCAACCCTGCACGTAGGTAGAACCCAGCTCCTCTGGTCTATTATTATGCCAGGAACTGATTATTTGCCGGTTAATAATAAGAGCACTTGAAACTTTACTAGTGAATTAAACAAGAATGGCTTCGCTTGTGTGAGAAAGCGTAAGAAATCTGTCTAAACATAGATTACTTATATCAATAAGCCGTTCACATATTTATTGAGCTAGAAACAAACAAACACGTTGCCTTGAATCTATTTTAATGTTACGTACGAGTATAATAATCCTTTGCAATATTAAAATGTATAATAATAAGATAGATAGATTACATGTTTGAAGTCAATGGAATTTATGGCAATTAAATACATAAAATTGTTTATACCGCATAGACTATAGAGTGGAGTCCTATCAATGCAGAATAAGAAATGTTTTGTTGTTAGAGAAAAATATTTATTCTATGACAATATTGACAAAATATACATTATGCGACCGCTAAACTTTTGTTTTAATCTTAAATATAATAACAATAAGATTTAAAAGTCGTCGAGTACGGGTGGACAAGTGCAAACGAGATGTTTGTCGCCATACATGTCGTCTATGCGGCCGACTGTTGGCCAGATCTTAATCTCGCCCTTCACAAATGGCTGAAAACAAAATGACATATTAAGTGCAAACATATTCCGCAATGCCATTGTTTTTAGGATCCAGAGTATAAGGTATACTTACTGCCGGGAACGCAGCTTGAGCGCGACTGTATGGCCGACTCCAGTCCTCAGATATCACTTCTTCTTGTGTATGGGGTGCCATCTAAAACGAAGTAACTACATTGAAATATAAATAAAGTCAAAATTATTTGGCTGTAGATCATCATCATCATCCCAGCCTGTATACTTACGTCCCACTGCTGAGCACAGGCCTCCTCTCAGAATGAAAGAATGAAAGAAGAATTCTCAGGTGTATGTAGGTTTCTTCACGATGTTTTCTTTCACCATAAAGCTCATGGTAAATTACAGATGTAATTTCGCACATAAATTCCAAAAACTCAGAGGTGCGAGCCCGGACTCGAACCCACGACCCTCCGCTTGAAAGACCATAGATCAAACCACTAGGCCACCACGGCTTTTTTTGGCTGTAGATACCTAAACACAAACCTTCAACGGGTTAAGCCGTTTGTCCATGAGTCCGTCTTCAATGTCTTTTATTTCTTTCCTAATGATAATCAGCGCGTCGCAGAACCGGTCCATCTCCTGAAGATCCTCGGATTCAGTTGGCTCTATCATAAGAGTTCCAGCGACGGGCCATGACATAGTGGGCGCGTGGAACCCTACAATTTAATTGAATTGGATTTAATAATAAGGAAAAATTTGGCAATCGAAAAATTTAATACTAAGGCTGTGTATATTCATATAAATGTGGATCATATTTTGAAACTAACAACTGACACTTACCAAAGTCCATAAGCCGTTTAGCAATGTCAACAGGTTCGATATTAGCAGTTTTCTTGAGATCACGCACATCTATAATGAATTCATGTGCCACCAACCCTCTCTCGCCCTTATATAAAGTTTTGTAATGACCGTCGAGTCGCCGAGACATGTAGTTGGCATTAAGAATGGCAACTTGTGTTGCACGTTTTAATCCCTTTGGTCCCATCATCTACAAAGTGGAAAAAAAAGTGGAAAGTGGCTTCGTTACTTTTTAAAGTAAGTAGAAATATAGGAATTTGCGATTTAGATCAACTGACATCTTATAATTTAAAATGATTGAATAGATTTTACTTACTTTGATATAAGCCCATGATATAGGAAGAATGGCTGAGGATCCAAATGGCGCAGCGCTCACTGATCCAAAACTATGCGCTGCGTCTCCTAAGTCCGCTAACGGGTCCACAACGGGATGCGACGGCAAAAATGGAGCCAGGTGAGCTTTCCTAAAACATAAGTAAATTGATTTCCGGACGAGAAAGCGCGTGAGGCAGCTAGTAGGTACCCCGGAGCTGTCTAGGTGCTGTGCTCATAACCATCGATCATATCATTAGTCAGTCAGTCATCAATCGCGTAAGTGCGTGTTCAGAAGTTTATGAGCACCGAATTTTCTTTTTTATACTTTTATCTTATTACTTGTCTGAATTTAAATATACTTAAGCTTGACTAACACTCCAATGGGTCCCATGCCAGGTCCACCGCCTCCGTGAGGAATGCAAAATGTCTTGTGTAAGTTAAGATGTGACACGTCGCTACCGTAGTCACCCGGCCGGCACAGACCAACCTAAAATAATTTTTATTTCATATAAATTGAAGCCTTTTTTTACACTATTTACATCATCGTGTTTAATTTTAAAGCGACTCAAAACATGTAAATAAACAGCACAGTCCATCAAATCGGTGAGTGATAAAACTGATTATGGTTAATTGACCTGAGCATTCATATTAGCTCCGTCGAGGTATACTTGTCCCCCGTGCTTATGGACTAACGCGCACACGTCTGCCGCTCGTTCCTCGAACACGCCGAACGTACTGGGGTACGTTAACATCAGACACGACAACTTTTTACTGTGCTCCTCCACCTGAAATTAGCAAGGAAACAAGATTTTAAACGTCCTAGTCAAAGGTTTTGTCATAATTTTATGCATTATTCGAGCATTTCAATCGTCTTACTTTCATGGTCTCATTTTTTACGAATTGCCTGTAGATTTTGATGGTGTTTTCGACTATTATTTGAGGTCCTGCACTTCTACCAGAGAACTGAAAACTGTGTCAGAATCTTCTGCCATTTCTACAAAAATGTGTCCTGGAAACTGATTCGCACAAAACGCTCGAATAAAAACCCACTTACTGCATGGCATGGTGCATAGAATTTTATAAAATAATGACAGTATAATACTGAAACGTAAGATTTTATGATGACACATATCTACCTAGCTAGGTGATCCGTTGTTCAAAGTAAGGCAACTGGCTTGTAAATTTGAAGTCAGTAAATAATATCGTCAATTTGGGTTATATTCTAATCTAAGAGACTTTGTCATAGACTCACCTTGTCCTTAAGGTGTTCCATGTCAATGTCACCAGAAGGCGTGACTCGAATCGCGCACACAAGCATGCCTGCCATATGCGCAGACGCAGGGTTAGTTCCGTGCGCGCTCACGGGGATCAAGCAGATGTTGCGTCCTGTGTCGCCTCGGTATTCGTGGTAGCGCTTTATCGTTCGCAAGCCAGCGTATTCTCCTTGAGCTCCACTGAAAACAATTCACCAAAACTAAAAGAAAGCAAAAGACCAGCAACATAAACGTCAATTATATCAATACAATAACTTTGGGAGGTATTCTAAAAACAAAACGTTTACGTGATGTTTACACTAGAAAAACACTAAATAAATATTCTTAGTTGTGTTCGACCTACCTATTTGGTTGGAATGAGACTCTGTCGTAACCAGTGATCGCGCATAGATCGTTAGCTAACTCTTCAAACAAGGTGTGGTAGCCCTGGCACTGGTCTAATGGGGCAAATGGGTGGATGTCAATAAAGTTTTTGAAGGAGCAAGGCATCATCTCCGTAGTAGAATTTAGTTTCATGGTGCAGGAACCCTGTAAAACAGTTAAAACAATATGTTAGTTACGAAATACGAGTAAAAGATACATAATCAAGTGGGTTGCTAAAGTAGCATACTTAGTTGCTATGAAACTCCTAACTTACCAAAGGTATCATCGAGTGAACCAGGGAAATGTCCTTATTTTCTAAGCGTTTCATGTACCGCACCAGCCTAGTTTCGGAGTGATGCATGTTGAAAACAGGATGCGTCAGGTACGGAGATGTTCTTCTGAAAGGACCCTTTAGTACGCTGCGACTCCTTACAACCTCGCTACTTTTCATTACCTATAAGTAATGAAACACAAGATATAAATTAAATTATAATTTTTATATCAATCTGTATGTCCGTCAAATGTACCGTTATCTTACCTCGTCAACTCCTTGGCAATCAAAAACCCATAACAGATCATCAACATCTTGAATGTTTGTAGTCTCATCTAATGCAACACCGACGGCGCCATCATCAAAATACCGAAGATTTATCTTCTTTTTTTCAGCTCGCACTTTTATGGCACTCGCATCATGAGCAGACAGAGGTACAACGTGAAGCGTATCAAAGTATACGTCATTAGATTGCTTATGGCCTCGTTGTCGTATTCCTGAAAGTAAAGCAACGTAAAGATCAGGTTAAAGATATTTTTGAATAGCTGCAATCTCAAAAAAGATGATCAAGATATTTACCAACCTTGATCAAGGACAAGCGTGGCATTGTGAACGCGAGTCGCAATATCCCTTAAACCTTGTGGTCCATGGTAGACCGCATACATAGCAGAGATGTTCGCAAGAAGCGCCTGGGCAGTGCAAATGTTTGACGTGGCTTTGTCACGGCGAATATGTTGCTCTCTGGTTTGAAGTGCTAACCTGGACAGTAAAAACATTTGAAATATGCCATCCACTAGTACATAGGCTTTAGGTTCGCAGTGACTTACCTGTAAGCATCTCTTCCTGTGGCATCTCTGGTCACACCCACCATACGCCCAGGCATGAGGCGTACCAGCGCGTGCTCGGCTGCGAAGAAGCCAGCGTGAGGACCGCCATAGCCGAGCGGTACTCCCAAACGTTGGGAAGTACCAACAGCGAGGGCGGCCCCACATTCCGCTGGAGGCCTAAGCAGTGCCATAGCTAGCAGATCCGTCGCCACTACAACTAATGTCTTGTAAAAATAATACAAATAAGTTAACAAATAAGCATAATTTACTAGATATAATAGGAACTTAGTTGATACTTACTCCGTGTTCCTGAGCAGCAGCAGCCAATCCCGAATAGTCATAAACTAGGCCCCTAGTATCAGGGCATTGCAATAGAACAGCAGAAATGTCTCTTTGCGCAAAATCGGCCTGTCGGACGTCTGGGACGACTATTACTTCCAAGCCTAAAGCATCCAGACGCGTTTGTACCACTGCTAAAGTTTGAGGATGCAAACGTTCAGAAACTACGAACTTGTTTCTTTTGTTGTGCCTGTGGATTTGATATAAGTCAGTAATTAAATGATGGATACTGATATAAATTAAAAATGCTTTAAATATTTTACACATACCTGTGACACAGTGATAATGCCTCGGCTGCTGCTGTGCCTTCGTCA
Organism: Archips crataeganus; assembly: GCA_947859365.1. Classification (NCBI taxonomy): domain Eukaryota; kingdom Metazoa; phylum Arthropoda; class Insecta; order Lepidoptera; family Tortricidae; genus Archips; species Archips crataeganus. The sequence continues at coordinate 13,199,006 of OX402049.1, read as the reverse complement.
AGTAAAGACGCGTTAGCGACATCCAGCCCTGTGAGATCACTGACCATTGTTTGGTAATTGAGGAGCCCTTCTAGTCTACCTTGTGCTATTTCAGGCTGATAGGGAGTGTACTGGGTGGTCCTGAAATTCCAAAACGAAAGTATGTAAATACGACATGCATTTACCAGTTCAAATATTTTTTAGTACTTAACTATTTTTACTGGAATATTCATACCAGCCAGGATTTTCAAACATATTCCTCATGATAGTATGTGGGACACAACAGTTGTGATAGCCCATGCCAATGTATGAACGCCAAATTTGATTGTTTTCTGCTATTTTACTTGCTCTTTTAATCAGATCGTATTCGCCTGAAAAAATATTAATATTAAAGACACTATAACAATACACTTAGCAATTGCTAAAACAACAACAACAGTTGGAAACAATATTTGGCGACTTACTCATAGGCTCAGATATGTCCATGAGGCCTTTCAACTGAATTTGTTTTGGTACTGCATCGTCCGTCAATTGGTCTAAACTCTGAAGTCATATATTATGTTAAATACCTAGTATATAAAGTCGGTCTTTCTCTGTAAATATACAAGGGGTCCCAAAACTCGACGAAAAAAACCTCGAACGGGGGAAAATAAGAAAAAATCCATGTCACTTAGTTATATTTAAGTACCAGCTTTTGCCCGCGACTCCGTCCGCGTGGAATTAGTAATTTGGGCAGCTTATTTTTTTTATCCAATTTGCTTTTTCATCAATTATGGCTCTCCTTAGTTCCTCGATAATAAAAAAATTACCCCCCCCCCGCAACCCCCCCGCAACCTCCAACCCGCTCCCTCCCGCACTCCCCCCGCACAGCAACCCCGAACCCCCCCCCCCCCCCGCACCCCTCCACACCCCCTGCACGCCCTCCCACACAGCACCCCCGCACACCCGCGTTCGTCCCATCCCAAGTCAAGCGTGCCCTATAGAAGTGTTACTTCAAGTTTTTTTTTGTCAAATATCTTGAAAACGGTGCATCCTACGGCAAAATCAATGAAATGTTCATCCCCCTTTAAAACTCCCGCACACTACCCCCGCACCCTCATCCCCCTCAACCCCCCTCAACCCCCCCCCCCCCGCCCACCGCCGCCCCAAATCGGAGCAGTAGTTCCTGAGATTAGCGTCTATCATAGAAGTTTTACTTGAAAAACCCCCGATTTTGAAACATTCCTCCGCTCCGCTCCGCTCCTATTGGAGTTAGCGTGATGATATATAGCCCATAGCCTTCCTCGATAAATGGGCTATCTAACACTGAAAGAATTTTTCAAATCGGAGCAGTAGTTCCTGAGATTAGCGCGTTCAAACAAACAAACAAACAAACAAACAAACAAACAAACAAACAAACAAACAAACTCTTCAGCTTTATATATTAGTATAGATATACTTAACCTCTCATATTAACTCGGAACGCGGATCCGCGTCAGATTTAAGGCTATCTTTTTGTATTTTTTATTGAAATCTGTAAAATTGGTACTATTTAAAACAAACGAGACTAGAATCCAGTTTTATTTTTACTTCCGGCATACAAAAGGTTAATATCAATTACTAGAAGTGATTTATTGAATTTATTATCGCTTAACTGAGTGAAATGATTTATTTTAGAGATGTGCCGATCATGACTTTGGCCGACTAGCCGACTAGCCAAACCGATCACGGTTTCGGGAATTTCCGTGATGCTTTGTTTACAGCTGATTCATGCGCAAGTCGCCACCACCGCCCTACGAGCTTGTCAGAACCTGTTTTTTTTTCATCATCATCATCATCGTCATCCCAATTTATACATTTACGTTCCACTGCAGGTCACAGGCCTCCTCTCTGAATGAGAGGGCTTGGGCTATAGTTCCCATGCGGGCCCAGTGTGGGTTGGGTTGGGAGTTCCCACCATTTGATTTCTTCGCAGGTTTCCTCATGATGTTTTCCTTCACCGTAAAGCTCATGGTAAATATAAATGAAATTTTGCACATAAATTTTTAAAAATTTCAAAGGTGGGAGCCCGGGCTTGAACCCACACACGTGAGAGGCCGTAAGTTGAACCACTAAATCACTCTTAGTTAATTTTTGCTTTTATACGGATCAGAGTAAGAATAAAATTATTTTTGTGTGATAATAGTGTTGTTGTTCATTAAAGTGAAAAAGCTCAATTCAAATTTAATCATGTCAAAAAGTTTGTTTGAACATTTGGACAATGATTCCCGTAAAGTCAGGTAACCAATGTCAAATGATAATTTCTCGTGGTTGGCAGGGAAAAACAGCAAATACTTACTACAAATATGACCATATTAAATACCGACACACAACTCTAATACCTCGGTTAGAATGTAAATGTTTGAACACAAACGATTCCTCTAAGCTTTTATTTAATGTAATTCCTCCTACAATCATGTATTTTATTGAGGAATACATACAAAGTAAGAAGCCGGATAGTCGGCGCTATTTGCCGACTAATCGCCGACTAGTCGCCGACTACGAAAGTGGCCGAATAGTCGGCTTTACCGACTAGTCGGCGACTAGTCGGCACATCTCTAATTTATTTCCTTATTATTCCCAGAACTAACTACAACTTGACCTTTATTGTTGAGTTGTGGAACATCCTATATAGTATGTTTCCGTAGTTTATATTAATGTTATCCAGTAATTTAATTTTAATATAAGTCGGAACGGAACATGAAAATTCGGCTTAGGCTCAAAAACTCACTCTCCCGAAATGTGCACTTTCTCTAAAAGTGCACTTTCCGCAAAATGTACACTCCCAAAATGTACACTTGCCCATTAAGGGCACTTCCCCTTAAATGCATTTTCCCAATAAGTACATTTTCTTAAAACGCACACTTTCCCATAATGTACATTTTCTCTAAACGCACACTTTCCCAAAATATACACTCGTCAAAAATGCCATCTTCACCACAAAGTTTGCCCTAGATGAAGATCCTAAGCTATGATGGTGATGTTAACATTTTTACCTATGTACCTAGATAAATCTTCGTGCTCGTGCATTTTTACCGTTTATCGAATAGTCTATATACATATAAGTACGTACTTTACCAAATCTTTCTTTTTCTATTTGAGAAAGTGCTCTATTTGAGAAAGTGCCCCATTTGAGTAAGCGCACTTTTTGGGAAAGTGCACCTTCTGAGAATGTGCACTATCTGAGAAAGTGTACCAATAAGGAAGTGCACTTTTTGAGACAGTGCGCCTTCCGATAAAGTGATCCTTCTAAACAAGTGTACCCTTAGAAAAAGTGTACATTTCGGGAAAGTGAGTTTTTTGATCCTGATCCTAAGCCGAAAATTCATGAGTCTACCTACTTGATGCTGGATAAAAAAGCAGAATACAACTAAGTACCGGCTGTTATGGCACAATATTTTTTAAATATTTTTTCGCCTACCATCATTGACAACAAAAAATATGTAAATTATCTTCGTGTAAACGAATATGCCTGACTTTCGGGGCCCCCGTGAGATCGGGCCCCATGTGCTCTTGTGGTATCTTGTGGGGGATGGTGCAGGAGAAAAACAATACAACATACCTTGTACCCCAACAAATCCAGCATGGTCACAACATCCGGTCTCCTGGGCCCGATGTGCCTGCTCGGGAAATCAATTCGCTCCGGGAACAAATTGTCAGCCTTGGCATCCTGAGTCGTCAAACAGCGAGTCCCCTTCCACAGATTTGGCGATTTGTAACCGTTTAAAGTCTTCCCAGTGACCACGCCGCGTTTCAGTATTCTGTGCATTTTTATTTTTTAATGAAAGTCAGAACGTCTTAATCATATTGTCCGTCTCAGTAAACCGACTGTAACACACTGATAGAGAGGTCAAAGCGCTTCTTTCAATTGATAAGATGGACCAATATGCAAACATCGTTTAATAATGTGTTGTTATTTAATCATTTGTTACTAACAAATAAACGTTATCATTAGTTAACTGCTTTTCATCAAACAGTTGATATGTTTTTAGTTGTAACTGAATAAGATATTTTATACCCTAATTTTACCAAGCTATTCAACGTTGTAAAATTAGATATTACTGGAAGAAAATAAGAAGGAATAAAGAAAGAAATTCAGATGATGTACAATCGGCCCAGACGCCAGCTTGACACCTTAAAGGCCCAGTTTGCGTGCAGTGGCTAGACATCTGTCCATACCAATCCATACCAATGAACTTCAACGGCTGCAAGCAAATTTGTTTTGAAACTGGCAAGCCGGCGTTTGGGCCGATCGTATATGGGTACTAAATTCTCATACATTGACTGGAATGGACATTGGCCGTTCACAAGGATCTCTGCTACGACGATTGGTTTTATGTTACCCAAAATCAATGACTTCCCGCCATCTTTACCAAAACCTCGATCCCCTTGCGGGCCTCCGACACTTCTTGCTACCGACACTTCTCCTTCCGGTACGCAATCGCCACTCTGGAATCTTACCTACAGCCCGAACGACCATCGGTTCTACGAGCAATGTGCCCCGTCCACTGGTTTTAAGGCGTGCAATAGCTAACTTATGCCGGTAACTTTAAGTTCTTCCACGGATTTTTAATTTCTGGTTGGATTTCGTAGATTACTTAGCTTAACTATTATCTACCCTTACCGTTATTTTGGGTACCCCTTGTTTTATAGACAGAATTTTCATAGAATTTCGTTTCATAGAAAATGATTCTCATAATATTTGGTACATATATTTTCATCTATCTTATATACCTACATATAATAAATCTATAACAAGTCGGTGTCTGTACATTGAAGATATTTGAGAAAAACTGTCACTAGGGCTATTTATTAGCGCAATAGAACCCGAAACAATGATTTTTAGAATTATTGTCTGTTTGTCTGTTTGTCTGTGCGTTTGTGCGCGCTAATCTCAGAAACGGCTTAACCTAGAAGGATGCGGTTTTCACTGATATGTTGGTATTGTCTTGGATTAACATTTAGTGTTTGTTTCATTTCAATCGGTTCACAAATAAGAAAGATACGTCTATTTTAAAAAATTATCGAACAGTTTTTAGAAGAATTAATAAGCTGAAGAGTTTGTTTGTTAGTTGTTTGAACGCGCTAATCTCAGGAACTACTGCTCCGATTTGAAAAATTCTTCCAGTTTTAGAATATCATCACGCTAACACCAATAGGAGCGGAAGAATGTTTCAAAATCAGGGGTTTTTGAAGTAAAACTTCTATAGGCACGCTTGACTTGGGAGTACGGTGGTGAATGTGAACGCGGGTGTGCGGGGGGTTTTCGGGGGGGGGGGGTTGCGCGGGCGGGTAATTTTTTTTATATCGAGGAACTAAGGAGGGTCATAATTGATGAAAAAGCAAATTTGATAAAAAAATAAGCTGCCCAAATTACTAATTCTACGCGGACGGAGTCGCGGGCATAAGCTAGTTTCTAATATTATTTTTTCAATTACTATTTGTTTTAGTGAAACTTATTTCATAGAAACACTAGAAACATAATTAAATGAATTTTATGATCTCATATTTTAATTTCACAAAGTAATCAAACAGTAGAATTATTTTTTAAAGAATATTATTTGTTCGATGTATTTTTCATAGTACCTATTCTATTTCGTCGAAAAAATAGACGTTAAGCTAATCGTAATTTTATAAAGGTGCGCTCACGAGGTATAACTAAAAAATATATAATTTCGAAGATGTAATATCATGTCTAGTTCGGGATTTTTAACCAAATGTAAGAGGAAGGGGGAGTGGGCGGCGGAGCTCCCCACTAGAGGGGTAGGGGGGGGGGGGCGAAGCCACTCGCAGAAAAAATAATGTTAATGTAGGTAATGTTAATGGAGATGGTTCTTAGATAATATGTTTCATTAAAATAGGTTCAGCCGTTTCGTTTCATTGTCTTTGGGTTACGAGGCTTAATGATGTCTTCATTAATTACGGGAACTTCCATTAACAGCTCTGGCAACGCAGTTTGTAAGAATTCCAAAAGCAGGCCCTGTCAATCGATTCGGCAAGTAATATGGTCCTAATGAGATGCCTGCCTATCACACAGCCATACGTTGATAGTAGAGGAGACGTGGAAGATCGACCTTCACCGATCTGTTAACTCGATGAGACATATTTTTTATCAAATATAATTTATAAACAAATATGCTTATGATAACTTGCCTATCGAAAAGTGTTCATAGCTATTTTCTTTTTGTTTTTTTTTGTGGAGTGCCTTTAGCCATCTTCCAGCTCCATCATCAGACCCTGGTTACCATCTGGGATCAAAGTACTCGTCAAGACGAATCAAACGAGTCCAAACTCGATGGGGTAATTCGTAATTTAATTAATTCAGTATGGCCAAAGGCACTCCACAATAAAACGACACCATCCCATCGAGTTTGGACTCGTTTGATTCGTCTTGACGAGTACTTTGATCCCAGATGGTAACCAGGGTCTGATGATGGAGAACTTGTAGTTCTCCTGCGGATCTCGTCATTTCTGATTCGATCACGCAGGAAAACTCAAGCACAGTTCACTCTAAATATCGCTCTTTGAGCGACTTTGAGATTTCTTATGAGGTTTAGGTATTTTAAGCGACTACGTCTCAGTTCCGTATGTCATCATCACTGGCTGGCTGACTGGGAGATTAATAATTATAATATTCTTATTGTACAACGAGGTTGTGCAATGAATGACGAACAAAGTAGATTAGATTTCCTACATGCCTCTTAGTAACTACGTAGTCATTACGTTGGCTTAAGGTTGCCATCCGTCCGGGTTTCCCCGGATTTGTCCTAGTTTAGAGGGCATCCGGGGAGCGTCCGGGGGGGGGGGGCTTCATTTGTAGTCCGGGTTTAAAAATTTAAAGTCGCCGCCCGCGACACACGCACACTTCACCGTCCCACCACTCCCGTGACTATGTTTAAAAAAAACTTTTGACATGTCCAGGTTCTGGACTCTAAAATCCGGGGTTTTCACGCGTCTTGTCCTGGTTTCCAAATTTTAGAGATGGCAACCCTACGTTGGCTCATGAAACGGTATTTTCAGATTAATATCGAGCGTCATACTATTTATTACATTAACTCGTAAAAAGTATTTCTCGGGAGATCCCCTTCAGGAAAATAGTAAGTACGTTCCTTTTCCATCTCGAAGTAAATTTTCATGACCACACACTATCTATAGTCATTTAAAAGCACGTCTTGGTAATTTTCGAAACATATTATGGATATTTATAATCAGTGTTTGCTTTAAAAAAATATTACTGATGTTGATCTTGAATTAGTAATATATTATTTTGCAGACAAGTTTATACAAACGAAATAAAAATGTGCAAAACGGAACTTTACTGACATTGACAAATGACACAGACAAAAAACGTAGTATATTTTATATAGTATAGTTTAAAAATATTAAGTTCTCCAAGAAGAGATTTTATCCTTTATTGTGATATATTGATATATATTATATATTCTCTTTGTGGAACAGTACGGATTTGTCGGTGTTAAGTGATATTACCGATAGATAAATCTGTTTGAATGTTCGTGTTATTAATATGAAATTCATAAAGTTTTAAGTAAATTTCATCCAGTAACAATGGGGCGCCTATATAATCCGCCGTATGCCACTAATTTTCGTAAAATGGTATCGTCTGAGTATACGAAACTTAAAGATTTAATCACACTCAAAGTTGGTATGAGCGACATGCACAGTCCAGTAATACGAGCAATGAAAGATTTATACCAGAAACAAATCAATTCCATCAGAATATTTGAGCAAATTGAAACTGTCGGTCAGTTATTGAAAGTACTGGAGAAAAGGGATGTGTTATCTGAAGAAGATATACTACCATTGAAAGTGTTGGCACAGCAGCTTCCCAACAACACTGATATTCTTAAAGCTATTGCAGAGTATGAGGAATCTTATGGGAACAGACAGCCTTTAAATCAGTATGGTAAGAATCCTTCTAAATGTTCTGATACAGTTGTGGCCCACTAATTAAGAACAACCAAATTGCTAAGTTTCATATCCATAGTGAATCTTTTATCCATATTTGTTATTTATTTTTCAATTAGAGTATTTATAAAGTTAATTGGAATAAATACATTTTCATTTTTCTTTTTTTTTTCATATTGAACAAGTTTTAGCAGCTAACAGTTTATTCATAATAAAATATTAATAATTGAACCTTACATGTCCCATGACATAGAGAAATAAGCTGGCACACTAATTACATAACCAAAATCTCCTGAATTACAAAAGAAAATGCTAATGTTACATTAATATTTGATAGGAAACCCCTTGTTTTGTTGCACTGCTTAACATCTTTTCGACATAGACACCACCAGGCCTCTGCATCATTCTACAGGTATAGAATTCCACGCTTCAAGTGCTACTTCATAAAGTTTGTTCAGATTTGTAACATTTTTATTGGCAAGCCTTTTATTGACGTTGTTCCAGAGATTCTTTAACCTCATATAGCCCACGTTTATTTTTGACTACCAGAATTTGAAACCTTATGACAATGATGAAAAGTCAACATTTGCTTTGACTCTTGTCCTAAATTCAGTACACTGGGCCTTACGAGGCTATAGGGTTGAGATCTGGACTGCAGGAAGGCAAAGTCATTACAGAAACGGAATTAGGACATAGCCATTCCTTTACAGATTTTGCAGTGTGCTTGGGGTTGTTGTCTTGTTGAAATTCCCAAACTATTGGTAAAGTTTCTTCAGCATATGGCAGCATGGTGTTCTCTAAAATATTTTTGTACACATGCTGGCCTCATTTTCACAAATGGTCCCACACCATGCCATGAAAAACAACCCCACAGTTTAATATTACTGCCGCCATGTTTCACTGTTACGGTGGTATACTTGGGATTTAACGCCATATTTGGCGGTCTGCGTATGTTGATTTGACCGTCAGATCCTATTCTGTTAATTTTAGTTTCATCAGACCATAAAATATGCTTCCACTGAGACAAAGTCCAGCCTTCATGTTCTTTTGCAAATTTAATCCTTGCATCTCTGTTTTTTTTGCTCACAAAAGGTTTCTTGCAAGCTACTCTGCCATATAAATTTGCTTTGTTCAGTCGTTTCCTTATAGCACGAGCTGCCAGACCAGATTGTTCCCCAAAAAGTTGATGTTTTATTTCAATAGAAGACAATTTAGGATTTTTTTTTGCCATTCTAACAAATAGAGCGTCAGTTCGGAGGGTCGTCTTACTTGGTTGTTTCTTCCGCTGGACCAATTATTAATTAGATCAATTTTTTATCCCCGGAAACCCCCGCATACCAAATTTCATCAAAATCGTTGGAGACGTTTCCGAGATTCTGATTATATATATATACAAGAATTGCTTGTTTAAAGGTATTAGATAAGATTAGATAGATTTCCTTAAATTGGGCTTCAAATTATAGCTGTCTATACTTTATCTAGTTATATGAAATGTGCTTGTACTTAATTAGTGGGCCACAACTGTATATTTATAAATCATGTTATAGAATATAGAAATATGCACAAAAGCTTATAAAGCATCATGTTAAATCTCATTGTTGGCATTACTTTAAGTTCAATTCTACTTACCATTTACCCCTCACATTCAAACTTGCAATAGCGCTGTATAAAAAATGCTTACTTTTAAAAACAGCATTGTGTGAACAAATTGCACCTTCAGAATTGAACTGACTCAGTTCTAAAAAATATTCTCATCTCAATAACAAACTTTGTACTAAAGATTATTTTGAATTAAGTCAGTTTAATTTTGAAGGTGCGAAATATATCAGTATCACTTTCAATGTTATTTGAATGGCTTTTCAACCTCTCTGATGCTGGAACGTAGATTTGCGCCAAATTAAGGGTATCTTTTTGTTGTATTTTTATTTTAATCTGTAACATTGGTATTTTTTGGGACCAAAGGGTGAAAACTGGACCCTATTACTAAGACTACTGTCTGTCTGTCACCAGGCTTCATGAACAGTGTTAGCTTGATCGTTGAAATTTTCACAGATGATTTGTTTCTGTTTCCGTTTTATAAAATACTAAAAATAAAATAAAGTTAAAAATTAAAGGGGGTTGTTATACAAGAAACATGTTTTTTTTCAGCATTTTTAACTCAATCTTTATAATGGTGTTAACTAGACACTTGAAATTTTCACCGGAACAACAACAAATAATAATATCATATTAATAAATAAATAAATAAATATTAAGGGGGGTCCTGCTAACCAATATAAAATGATTATTTAAAAGCGAAAAAGTTTTTCGGGTGCGCCGGTGGGATTCGAACCCACGTCTCCTGGGTATATGCGCCCCAACGGGTGTTCTACCAATTGAACCACGTCGCATCCAACCAAATCCCACCGGCGCACCCGAAAAACTTTTTCGCTTTTAAATAATCTTAGATTCGGTGAGCAGCCGTACTGCTAATAAAATAAATAATATAAAATTATCTCACACTGCATACATTTTACTTAGAAACAGGGTTCTGCTAACACTGGATTATTACGGCTGTTTACTGCGTATATTTTGACTCAACCACCAAGTGGTGGGCGAGTCCGACTCGCACTTGGCCGGTTTATTTTAATTCACGGCATCTGAAGAGTTAAAGGACATTGAAAAACTCTCTTGCAAATATTCATTTGATGATTAATCTGATTTTTATCCAGCAACCAAAACAAAAATCAAAATTTCTACTTACAATGGGTGTTAATAATTATAACTTTATTTTTAATTTCAGCTGTCAAGAAGGAACCAAATGTTACAGAACAAAGAGAACCATTGGCGGATAATGGCAAATACAGCTCATTCCGGGATGGTTTAAGTGATGCCAGAAGAGATAGAGTGATAGAAACTGTAACTGAAGAAATTGGCCCATACTGGAGAAATCTAGCCAGGTATCTAGGCATACATGAATATAAGATAGATGAAATACAATGTCTGAATATAACACTTGCAGAGAAGGCAACGCAAATAATGGACATATACAGGGCAAAAGCTGACCGTCAAAAGTGGTTTTTTGATTTAATGGATGCACTAGAAAAAGCTCACAGGCGTGACTTGAGTGACGAGATAAAGAAAATAGCAACTATGAACCTTGAATGATACTTTACTCAATTTATTTTTATATTTTATTTATTAGCTACCTGCCCTCTAATCCTGATGAAAATTTACAACAATTTTATTGTTTTCCAATTGTCTTTTCTTTTTTTTTCATAAGTGGACAAATTGCATTCTGGTAGGGAAAACATTCTTTTATGGGCAAAATATTATGCCTAATATTTATATTACATTAATATCATGGGTGGTAAAAATTGTAATGAAATAACTAAGTCGCTTTTGTATATTTGAAACTTTTATAAGATAACATGATTTGCTTAACTATTATTTCATAAGGCACTTTAAAAAAAAACAAAGTAATACTTAACCTTAGTAAATATTTTCACTTTCAACTTGTACTTCGGAATGTTTTAATTAGCATAAAAAATGTATAGCAATAGTTCATTTTTTTTTTCAGTATACTAAAAAAGGTGAACAATCTTGGGATCTTTTTATCAAAGATACCTTTTTTTATTTAGTAACTTTAGTAACTGTTACTTATGGATGGATAACAACTATGACTTACTGCTGCTATTACTTATTTTCAATAAAAAGAAAAGCCAAATTGTTTACCATCTTCAAAAGCGAAAAAAAAAACGATATATATCAACATGAACTCAAAAAGGATCATGTGGCGATACTACATATATTACTAAAAACAATAAATCAGATGGAATCTATTCGAGTTGGTTTGAATTCAATATTCCTACAAATTAGGGTTGCATCAAATACACCTTTTGACCAACATGATACACAATGGAAGCAATCTCCAAAAGATGTTGTTGTATACTAAGTATGAGACGAAAAAGTGCAAGACGGCACAAATTGCACAATAGAAAAAACGCGGAGTTTCCCGTTTTTGCAGCACAAAATTATGAAAATTTTATATTAGTCAACCCCCAAGTATCACTGATATATGACCATTGGTATCGGATGCATCCCTACTACCTACTAACCTACAACCTATAACTTTCAAATAAGGCACAAGTGGAGTAAATACCATGACTGGTTTACAAAAATACTTTAAAAATATAAAAATTACATAACACCATTAAAAGGTATATAATATAATTAAATACTAGTACTATATCTGCATCATTTCACCTTGAGTTTGTACATAAGCATTGGCACAATAACATTATGGCCTTAGTGATTGTTACTGGCATTTCCCTAACAGAGGACTGAGCAAACTAACATTTATCGCACAGAAAGTATCCATCAAAGGATAATTGTATCTTTCTAACCTATGTGCCAATGGAACCATTCTCACAGGCGTAATAACTAGAAAGAGACAAAAATACTTATGCTACTAAACTGCTACTTCTGTACTTTAGTAGTCTAAAGTTACAACAAAAATATCCGTATAGGAATGATTCCAAAAGAATGACAAGTTTACTTCTCACACTTAATTACTAGATAACGCAACCACCGAGAAACCGTTTCTTACACTAGGTGAAATGAAAACAGTTGGCTTCCCTTTACCTTTTCAACGCCAAGCTAATGAAGCTAGTTTGAAACCTATGCCCTTCCGTGAATGTCACTTTAGCGGTGTACTCTATGACTTATAAGATCCGTCGTTAGCGTTAAAAAGGCTAAAACATTGGCTCGCACTTATGAATGTTAATAGAACTAATCAGTGGCGGGGTAACGGGTGACGGAAGGGGTGGCGTGCCCCGGTTGCTTCTATGTTCTCCTGATCAAATCCTAAACAAGGCTTTAATAATGCTAAGCATCTATTTTTTTTTAAGACCGGCCTCATTCAGTTTTGCCGCCTCGGGTCTCTGGCGGGCTTATCCGGCGCTGGGACTATCTATTGTATCTGGGTTACACGGAAAATAATTGTCTAATGTTGCGATGCCCACATATACGCGTTCTGGAAGAGTCTCAGCCACGGGGAGGCTTGGCTGGCGGGGTTGGCGGGAGCAGCCGCTTCGGCGGGCGCCGCTGGGCACTGCCACTTCAGCACGCATCGCTCCGGGTGGGGCATCATGGCCACGTGCCGTCCGTCAGTGGATCGCACGCCCGCTATACCATCTGAAAGGCAACGGCTAAAAATGTCATTGCTGTCCAAATGGAAAATACATAAAATGTGTTTATAGTGTGTAAAATCTGTTCTTAACTATAATGTTTTAAACTTTCGCGATTTTCACTAAAATAACTAATAATTTCCGGGACTTGATCACGAACCCGAATCCGGCGATAGGCAAAAGTGGGCGTGGAAATGTATCTTCGGATAAATCGCGGGATATTGTGAGAGTTGGGAATCAAGTGCGGGTAGTTCGAAAAACTCGCGCGGCTCAACGGACGTGATAAATCGACTCAAACCACGGCCACTGCAATGTGGTCGAAACGTGGAGGTAATTATAACAATTATTATTATTACTTTGTTCGTGATTAAGTCCTGGAAATTATTAGCTAGTATATCGAACATAATCAGATAAATCAAACTTTAATATCAAACGCAATAATGCGGGTACAGTAATGTTTAAGCACCTAGCTAGGACGCTTATAGCGACAGCAAATACACAAATGGGATATTTATAAAACTGACAAAAGATTAACAATTCGGAAAGCCAAAAGGTGTTATATTTTGATTTTGTTTCAAAGGCAAATTAAATAGATTGCACTGAAGGTCTTTTAGGGCCAAAGTGTATCACAAATAATCTCTTTTAAGATGAGTTTTAAACGATTCACGGCTTTGTTTTTAGACGAGGACCAAAAATCATCATCATCAATATAATATGTACATATAAGAAGCTTATTAAAAGAGGTCATTGGGGGTTTTCTCTATAACAATATATAAAACCTATATGAATATAATTTTAATCTACTCACAAGGACTGCCGTTGGGGTTCATGGGGTACGCTTCAGTGGGCAAACCGTCGTCATCCACGTATTGCATAGCGATCTGCCGGTTCTTCTGCAGTTTGGCAAGCACGGAAGTCTCAGACACAGCGAATCTTCCTTCGCCGTGGGCCACCCATACTCCGAGAACGCTGCCGCCCATGCCGCCGAACCAAACGTCGTTGTCGTCTACACCTTCTGATATTTTCACCGTACTCCAGCGGCATTCGAACCTGTTTCAAGGTATAATATCAAATTAGATTAGTCCATAATGATACTTTACAAAGAAAATCACGTCACGCTTGAAAAGCTGGCACTTCTTTCGTTATCACCGCAAGTGGTATGTATTACACTACCGAAGTACGAAATGTACCTATTAAAATATTGAATGGAACAAAATACCGAAGATTTTTTTTCGGAAACCGTAAACTTGTTAAGATTGTTATAAAACTAACCTAACCTACAAAATGGGTTTTATACGATGCCGTTGTAATAAAGCCTGAGTTTAGGAAAATACTTTTGGGTACTTTGACCCATTCGATATTTTAATACATTCAGTCTTTCGTACTTTGGTATTGTAATACATACCCAGCCATACAGTAGAGAGAGTGAAACGAAAACTCTAAGCGCCAAGAAGCAAAGGGACGCCAAAATCATCTCATTGTGACGGGGGAAACAATTGTGATGGCGGTTACTGAGAGGTATGCCAAAAGACAATTTTGGTCTACTCTAAACAAAAGCTAGGGTCGGCGCTGGTGGTGTGCGCACAATTATGTATGTTTGTCACTGGACAGACAATCACATTCTCTGTAATAGCAGTAAAATTTAGTACTCCTTGTGATCTCTTAACTATAGAAATTAACCACGCACCCAGCACTGATTTGTACAACAATAGAAGTTGTTGACTCGATTCCAAGCAGAACTAACCTTTATTCTACACATATTTTTAGTAAGTAAATAAAAATAGGTACCTTTCAGATTTATTATGGTCCAAGAATATCTGGGTCCTGTTTAGAGCTCCATTTGTTTTTTCAGGGTCGATCCATCCAAGCAGAGCCATGAGTTGGCAACCATTGCAGACACCAAGCGAGAATGTGTCGCTTCGGTTCTTGAAATTGGCGAATTGTGAGTTCAGAGAGTTCGAGAACAGAATGCCCGCTGCCCAACCCTTAGCGGAGCCGAGTGTGTCTGACAAAGAAAGGCAAATAAATAAATGGACGGCATTAACTCAAATTTTGACGTGCTTTAGTAATAGCTAAGGGTGACTTTCCACCAGAGATGTGCTATGCAGCTATGCTGCGAGGATATAAAAGCTATGCTACGAAACTGTGTGTTCGTTTCCACGTTCGAAAGCTATGAAGCCGTTCACGCATCTTTCCATATAACAAACGTAGCTTATTGTTAGTTGAAACCGTTTCCACTATTGCTGTGCTATGTGGATCAATGAATATAGTTGGTGAGTATCGAACGCATTCATTAGCAATGTAGCATAGCACCTCTCTCGTGGAAAAACACCCTAAAGCTACGACGACCAGTGCATTTAATAACTTTAATTTCAATACTAGATGAAAAAAAACCCGCCTGTATAATTTCCGTTCCCATGGAAATTCCGGGAAAATACATACCCTAGGTCAATCTCGGAACTGAGACAGATCTAATGACACCTCACATTTCAAAATCCATTGAGCGTTTAGGCTGAAGGGCATGCCGAAGAATGATACGTACATATGTAAATTAAATACATACGCTCGAAAAACAAAACTTTTTGGTTTATGGTGTGATTACGCGCTGCACACGCTTACAAATTTACAGAAGCTAAGCTTACAGGAAGTAGACTTCTATACAAAACATAGATGAGCAATAGCTTTGTACCTGCGTAACTGAAGCCGCCAGGGAAGACCAATCCCTGGAAAGCATCCAGAGTAATCTTTTTGCTTTGCAAGTCGCTCATGGTCACATCATACACTTCGAAGTTCGCCATCAGTAGTGAAGCAATCATCTCGCGGTCTCCGTTCGTGCCTGAAACATCGTATCATGCGTCAATAAAAACAGCAAACCGATTCTATTGATATCAGAAAGGTAAGGAAAGTTTCTACTAGAAGTTCAACCGCAATGAGTGTTTATAAATATTGATAATGTATCGCCAGCTCGCGGCATCGTTTTATAAAATCCTCACGCTGCGTGTGGCTTATTTCTTCAATATACACCGTGAAATTTTAGTGGTTGTTTTCCCGAAACGAGGTGATTTAGTATCGATTGTACAATCGATTTATAATTACTATTTTGACTAGAGTCAAAAATCCAATTGTGAAAAACGAAAGTCGAAGATGACCGCAAACCAATAGTAACGCTTCGTTGGTACCTAACCTATCGTACGATCGTACGCTACTTGTACCAACGAAGCGTTACTATTGGTTTGCGGTCATTTCCGACTTTCGTTTTTGACAATTGGATTTTTGACTCTAGTCAAAATAGTAATTATAAATCGATTGTACAATCGAAACTAAATCACCTCGTTTCGGGAAAACAACCACTAAAATTTCACGGTGTATATGACAGGATACTGACAAGGGTAGAAACCCTAACAGAAATATCCAATACGCTAGTAGTTTTATTTTTTTTCTAACGGCTGTCGGAATATCACAAGTGAATGATTTCGTGTACACAATTTAAAAAATCCTGGGTGTGCGATTTTTTTAATTATGTCCATGACGTAGGAATAACTTGAAAAAGTGGCATCTGTTTCTTGTTGAATGAAAATTGTAGTTACATACAATACTACTTTTAGTTTACCACTGACAGATTGCTTGCCTTCATTTCATTTCCAACTTTAACACCATAGAAATAAATAAATAAATAAATATCACGGGACAATTCACACCAATTGACCTGGTCCCAAAGTAAGCTAAGCATAGCTTGTGTTATGGGGTACTAGGCAACGGATAAACATACTTATATAGATAGATACATACTTAAATACATATTAAACACCCAAGACCCGAGAACAAAGATTCGTATTTTTCATACAAATATCTGCCCCGACACGGGAATCGAACCCGGGACCTCAAGCTTCATAGTCAGGTTCTCTAACCACTAGGCCATCTGGTCGTCCTCAAATCGGAAATCGGAGTGGTCGGAAATAAAGTAGTTATTACAAAATCTGCAAACGTGGGTAACAGTATTCTAAAATTGGCTTTGTTTGTAGGTCGTTAAAGTTGAATATGAAATGAAGGCAAACCATCTGTCAGTGGTAAACTTTATGTAATTTTACTGTACCTTCTTCTCGCAGAACAGCCACCCTGGTAGATTTGGTTTTGACTACGGCGGCGGTAGGGTCGTATGTTACATTGTATGTTACTCCCTTGCGGTTATTGAGACCTGAAATATTATTTTTGATTAAAAATTACGTGGTTAATACTCGAGACGGGTCTGGCAATTGTTACTTATGCTGACAAAAATATGAATCGAAGTAGCAAGGTAATTCGCTCAAGTTCATATATGTATAATATACCTAAATAGAATAATTTGATATGTAAAATAATAAATATCATGGGACAATATACACCTATTGACCTGGCAACCGATAAACATTATTATTATCATCATCATCATCATCCCAGCCTATACATATACGTCTCAATGCAGGGCACAGGCCTCCTCTAAGAATGAGAGGTCATGGGCCGTAGTTCCCACTAGGGCCCAGTGCGGATTGGGAACTTAATAATAATAAATAAATAATAAATTTTATTTCCAAAAATAGACATCAGCAATATACAAGATAACTATCTGGCAGACCCCAAACAAGTCAGAGCCTGTATCTTGGGGCCTAGTTTACCTACACCAGAGGACAGGTGGATGTTGAGAAAAATATAAAATACATATATATAAAAAAAAGAATAATGAAGCAAAAAATAAAAAAATAACAACAAAATTACATTCACCATTGAATTTCTTCGCAGTTGTATGCAGGTTTCCTCACGATGCATGATGTGCATCAAAATAATAAACAGAAACATTCATATTTTCCACAACAAATATCCCCTGATAGAACCCGTGACCTCAAGCTGTGTAATCAGATTCATTAACGACTAGACTATTCGGTCGTCATAATAATAAACAAACTTTGTTGCATTTGTATTTTGGGGTAATCTCTAGAACCATTAACCGATTTAAGAAATTCAACACCTGCAAGCTACAGTTAAATGTATATTGTAAAAGCTGCAATTATAACCGTACCTTCCCATTCTTGTTTCACGCATTCAGAGTTTGCCTGAAGACACTCGAGTTGGTAGCTGGTTTCCTCCCACATTCTGTACACGTCTATTAGCTGGGCATTCAGTACTGCTTCACCGTTGACTTTCACCAAAACCTAGAATTTAAATAAAGCAGATTTGATGTCTGCCTATTTAAGTTCCGCTGCTGGGCAAAGGCTTCTCAGATTGAGAGCTTGAGATATGGCTCTAACGCGAGGCTATTGCAAATTGGGAGCTTGACAAACACTATTGCTTGCTTCGTATATGTGGTGCGAGTTTCTTCACTAAGGCTTTCCTTCGCCAAAAAAAGCTCGTAAGCTTCAAATTCAATTTTTAACTTCAATTAAAAAAAAGTTAGTGTGCGCGAACCCGGTTTTGAACCCAGAACAATGTGCTAGAGAGGCCATAGTCAAAGCACTAGGCAGTCTTACCACAGATTTAATTGATAGGGATTAATTTACTATGCTTTTGTTTAGTATAAAACAATGCTCTATTTAAGTTATAGTCATAGTAGGATTTTCCATGTTATTATGGTTACTTGTATTGTATTATGTTAATGTGACAACGTTCTACCATCTATAATATAAAAATGAATCGCTGAATGTGTTGCTAAGCGCATAACTTCCGATCGACTGCACCAAAATGGATAATTCTTTTTTGTTGCGTTTTTTGTTATTATCAGGAGAAGGTTCTTATGAAAGAATTTTTTTTTAAATACAACGGGGGCGAAGCCGCGGGCATCAGCTAGTAGTTAATAAATAATGTCCAAAATTGTTACTAGACATAGTACCCTGTGAATCCAATACACTGTAACTCCGATAGACAGTGTACTGAAGATACAGTGTATTGGATTCACAGGGTACCATACCAGTTGCGAAGTGAAATAATACAGATGGTAGAAAAATATCTCAAAACCAATGTTTCATTGGTTCTTCCTTTAACATGCTTGAATTCAATGTAGCATTTACTTATCTATCACAACTAAATTAGTTTAACCCGCCTTATCCGCTTATATTTGCGTATTCTTAATAATTACTTGTGGGCAACAATCATATCGTATTAAAAAAAAACACACCAATGCAAGGTTATTAGGTATTGCAATAATACCTACTATACGAGTTAAAATTGTAATTAACGAAGAAATCCAATTAGCCAATAAGGACTGCAAAGTTAACTTTCTTAATGAACTTCAAATCATAGGCTAGATTGTCTGAAGCTCGGGTGCTCGTAATCACATTGTTCCTATCTCAATCCCGTATCATTCATTTGACAGAGTAGTAAATGCGTCTGTGATTTTAAGCGCGATAGACAAGACCCCAGTTTTTTTTTAATAACGCCTGTACTCAAATTAAGTTTGATACTAAAATTTCGTAGAAATAACATACAAACCCCAGCTGATTAAAGCCTTATTTTAATAGCTGATGCGAGAAATATTGCATTAGTTGCAGTACAGTCGAAGGCATATACAACCATCGCATTAAATATAGGCAAAGATCAACCTTATGGTTAGAGACATAGAACTGTATAGATATTTTTGACGCCTTGGTAACGTATATATTTATGACCTACTGTACATTGCTGTCTATGATCAATGATTTATAAATTCATAGCCTCGTGGCCCAGCAATCAAACGAAACTCGTGCAGAATTTCTTGCACTGTCTAAATGAAACTTAAGTACTATGTAGTCTAGTAGCAGTAGTCTATCTAGTCTATTAGATCCCGCCAACTGATGTAAAAATTCCAGTCTATTTTAGTGCCAAGTTCATCTGATACCTTCACATAAAACTATACAAATAGAAAAAGGGACAATCTGCACCACTTACGTCAGAATTCATTCCATATTTTCCAGTAACACCGATTTTCTTCGCTCTAACGCCGTTGTCGTTATACTGTGCTAGGACATTCTGTAAATGCTCAGGCGCCACTTCAATGACAATGCCGAGTTCCTCGTTGAACAGCGCTTCAATCACTGACACATTGGCTTCAACGGCAAAGTCTACATTCACTCCACGGATACCTCCAATACCCATTTCAAGTATGGTGGTTATAAAACCTCCTTCGCTTACATCGTGTCCGGATAACAGTTTCTTTTCTGTAAGGGCGAAGAATGTATAATGAATGTGCAATGAAATGTACTATGCAAATGGGCCATCTTCATCATCATTTCAGCCGAAAGACGATGCTAAAGATAGGCCTCCCCCAAGGTTCGATAAAACAGATTGGTCCTGCACCTTAAACGGTCGGTCTAAGGTTTAACTACACTGCGTCTTTCGGTCCGTGGACGTCATTCGAGAACACTTTGGCCCCACCAGCCATCAGTTCCACGAACGATGCAAAATGGCCATAAATGAGTGTAAATAACAAGTTAGGTATGAAGTATCTTTTTGTATTTATTTTTTCAACTTCATTTTTTATTACTTTTACGGTCATCCCGTGAAACCATATATTTCAAACTAAATACAAACTGAAATACAGATGCACAGAAAAAACCCCAGAAAAAAGACCAATGCTGGGAATCGAACCTCTAGACCAGAGATGGTGTAGGGGTAAGCACGCAGCACGGAATGCTGAGGACCTGGGTTCGATTCCCGGCATTGGTCTTTTTTCTGAGGTTTTTTCTGTGCATCTATATTTCAGTTTGTACTTAGTTTGAAATATGAGTGTAAATAGTCAATTTTAATTTGAGCCTTATTAGTGCTCGCTGATAAAGTTGATATTCCTTCTAGATCTTCAATGCAGGTTCAATCCTTATTTTTTGGTCACAATACGAGTATATCAAATATAACATTTATTTTTTGATTTGTCTTACCTTTCAATAGTTTCTGAGTGACTTTGAACACTGATTTTAGAACTTCAGGCTCATCTAGATCTGGTGGGGTGTTGCCCAGTTGCTTAAAGCACTGCGCCAGAGCTGATCCACCCAACCTATGGATTTTTAATACTAGTCAGTAAATTGCGTATTACTTTGTGGTTATTAGAATAGGAAAGAGCAGTTAAATACACCTGTAGATTACATGTCTAACGCGAGCACTGTTGCAATCACCTTCACCAACTCTTTCAATCATCTTTTTTGACCATTAAACAAAATTTTATGATAAATGTTTGCCACGTGTGTTAGAAAATAAGCCTACTGACATTTATAATAAATAACTTGCGATGCCATCAGAATCTGTGGCGTGGAATAAACATTTTCGTTAGGCAACCAGGAAAGTGAGAGAAGCGTAAATTAGGTGTCTTCGGATGCAACCCCTCACAGTTAATGATCTTACACCAGTGATATCCAAAGTGGTCTATGTCGACCCCCAGGGGTAGACTAGGGGTGCGAGCAAGCGAAAAAAATCACATTAATAAGTCGATTAGTTAGCGATAAATAAATATTAAGAGTAAGCAAGTCTAGCTTGAATTGAGAAATATAGCGGGATCTACGAGACACAAAAATTAGGGATCTCTGGGGTACACTCAAATCTCTGGTGTCAAACTCGTAAACACTGACATCAATTAAAAAATGTAGGCGACCTGGTCGGAGTTGTTATGGCGCCACGCCGCTAAATGAACAGAAACAAGCTAATTATATAACGTAATGTAAAAACATTCACCTGTATTTGCCCGCCGAAACCGGGACGTGGACAAGCGCTGAGTTTTCTGCCTTTAGAGCGGGTTCTATCTTGACGGTGATATCAGGGCATGGCGCGTATGTTGAGACTACTAAAGTGCCCGGCGACTTCACTGTAGAGAAGAAGTTTCATCGTTGTATGGGTGAAAAACTTAAGTAAATAACCTTTTGTATGTAGTAGTAACATTGTCCGTATAAACAAATTGGCGTTCCAAATAAGAAAAAAGATTTAAGCTTTCGCAATCACCATTTCTTTCTGTCATTTACTTAAGTTTTTTATCTGTATACTATGCGCGTCGCGTAGCGTTTTTTTATATTGATACATCGTAACTAATATTAAAAAATAAATGCTAAATCTAGGATGATAAATAAATAAATATTAGGGGACAATCTTACACAAATCGACCTAGTCCCAAACTAAGCAAAGCTTGTACTATGGGTACTAGGCGACGATAAACATACTTATATGTATAGATAAATAAATACTTAAATACATAGAAAACAGCCATAACTCAGGAACAAATATTCGTGCTCATCACACAAATAAATGCCCTTACCGGGATTCGAGCCCAGTACCTCTTGCTTCGTAGGCAGGGTCACTATCAACTAGGCTAAAGCGGTCGTTAAATGAAAAGAATAGTTTTTATCCTGGAAAATAGCAGTTCCCGCGGGTTAGCGATAAACGGATTCTTCACAGACGGAGTCGAGGGCAAAAGCTAGTATAAAATAAGCCCACCTGTCTGTCCAGCGACGTGAGCGCACATCGACAGCGAGTCCTTTCCGCCGTCGACGGCGACTCCGAGCGTCCGCATGGCGCCGCACACCGCATCGCACGCGACCACCAGCGCGGCACCCTCCGCGCCCGTCTTGCCCGCCCACATCCAATTGCCTGAGCATTTCACGTCTTCCAGTTGTGATATGCCGGCAAATACCTGGTTGCAAAAAATATACAAGGTAAGCAATAGGCGGCCTTATCGCTTCAAAGCGATCTCTTCTAGGCAACCATTTTACAAAAGGAAATCAGCAAGGGATGGATTTCAGCAGGTACCAAATACAGTACAGGTTACAAATATAATATTACATAAATACTAAGTATTTTTTTTTCGATTTTTTTTTTTAATTTTATTGATAATGGGAAACAAACAGCGAAAAATAACATTTGTGATTATTTTAAATTTAGATAATACAAAAGCCAAAGTAGTTTCCACTAGTGAATTATAACGTTATGGTTGCTTAAAAAGACTTAGTTTTAACAATTGATTACTAAAATAATAAGGGAAATATTTATGTGTATATAAAGTAAAAGCAAAAGCAATAAAGTACCATGCACAAATTCAGCCAACAAAAGGCGAGTTCAAACGACTCAACTTATCACAGTTCATAATAATATGTAATCATGCTCATGACTAAAATTAAATTAATTAAATTATAATTAGATAACATTGTTATTTTTTCTTCATATTTTATACTTTATACTTCCGATAATCAATAATTATCTGTGATATACAGCTGATTGTTAATCTAATCATCAATCATTTCACTCAAATAACCGCAGAAAATACTTTTTTTAGGTTGGGACAAGTTTACCTGCGCAAAAGTTCATCATGTTGTTGAGAATTTTTATTGAGGAAGCAAAGCTAACTTTTTTATAAATGGTGTACAGATAAAACAAGTCCAAACTATAATTCGATGGAATCTCGCATTGTAAATTTAGCTACACAAAATGTAATACCAATGTCAAATTATAACCAACTAGCTGGCCGCCCCGGTGTCACACGGCTGTACTACTAATTTAAAAAAACAACATTTCTTTCATACAAACCTTCTCTCAATAGTTACTAACCCAACAAAAAATGAATTAGACAAATAAGTGCCTCTATTTATTTTCCGTTCTGAAGTTATACCTACGCGCATGTACATACATTATCTGTAATTGATTTTTATTTATATACATAAGTCTTAATAATATCTAGATCGCTAAAGTGAGTTAGTCAGATGACATGTCATCTGGCAGCCGGACAAAGTAAAGAACCACCCAACAGTGTGCGGATATAGGTGGTTATGATTGTGGTTTTAAAATTTATCTCAGGTGGCTTATTGGGGTGAATCATTTTTCCTTGCCGTGGTGGCCTAGTGGTTTGACCTCTGAGCTGAGTTTTTCGGAATTTATGTGCGAAATAACAGTTTGTTATTTACCATAAGGTTTACGGTGAAGAAAACATGGTGAGGAAGAAATTCAATGGTGTATGTGAAGTTCCCAATCCGCACTGGGCCCGCGTGGGAACTACGGCCCAAACCCTTTCATTCTGAGAGGAGGCCTGTGCCCTACAGTGGGACGTATATAGGCTAGGATGATGATGATGATTTTTCTTGCCACCCATTGCTATGGTTACAAATATTGTCTCATGGACAACATAAGTATTTTTCTATGAAACAATACGAAGGTGTCACTTGGACCACTGGGGACTGAGTAAAAAACACGAAAAACTTAATTCACCCATTGACTATAGCATCGCACACTTTTGTATCAAGATATGTGTACCATCACAAACGCTTCCATAACAGTCACTTACCAAATTAGTGAGAGCTTCCCCAAGCGACAAACGCGCTCCTGCAGCGGGATCCAACAGACCCTTGATGTTCTGCGTACCAATGGAAGTAGCAGACCCGACGAGATCGTTGTGCGAAAGGGCGATGATAGCGCAGTCGGCGAGGGGCGTGTGAAGGGGCCCTACACACTGTTGCTGGGCCACTAACCCCGTAACACAACGGTCCACCTGTCAAATTGAATATAGCCTGAAATATGTATGTATGTGTGTAAAACCCTTTATTGTACACAAAAACATGAAATTAACAGTTAACAAGAGAAACAGATGTAAAAATGCGAACATAACCCTTGAAAGGATCTCTTCCAGTTAACCTTAGAACGATTGAAACTACATCAGAAATAAGAGTAGGCATGCAAAAAAATGGGGAAATAATCGGCTTAGGTTCGTAAAACCCACTTTCCCAAAATGTGTACATGTAAATTCTGTAAAAGTGCACTTTCCTCAATATGTACAGTCAACGTCATAAATAAGTGATCACTTTTGTACGTTTGTTTCAGTCGTTACATAATTTCGTATGGCTTTTCAAACATGACTTTAAAGTTACAAGATACAAAATTGATCAGTGATCACTTATTTATGACGAAGACAATACACTTCCGAAACGTACACTTTCTCAATTAGGGCATTTCCTCGAAATGCTCACTTTATCATACATGCACTTGCCCAATAACTGCATTTTCCCAAAAAGTGTACCTTTTGGAACCCGTTGCTACGGTTATACAAATTTTGTCTCATGATTCATGAACAACCTAAGCATTTTTCTATGAAACAGTATGAAGATGTCACTTGGACAACTGGGGACTGAGTAAACAACACGAAAAAGTTGATTCACCCACATACCTACCATCAAAGAAAATGGTCTACCTGATAAAGTGCACTTTTTGGCAAAGTGTACCCATTGGGAATTGCACTTTTGAGATAGAGCACCTTCTGTGAAAATGATTCTTCTAAAGAAGTACACCTTTAGAGAAAGTACACATTTTGTGAAAACAGGTTTTACGAGCCTAAGCCAAAAAAACAGGTTTAATTTATTTTGTAAAACAGTATGTCGTAGCTTCACACCTCAGTCTTGCTGGTGAACTATTCGCCATAAAAAATAAAAAAATGTTTACCTTATTAGTCAAGTATCTCTTGCTGGCTACATTAACGAGCCTAAGAACCCTGTCGAGAGCGCTTTTCACAGTGATGTCCTTCGGCAGTGACAACGGTAATTTAGTTCTCTTATCTTGTCTCAAATCGAAAGTCTTTCTTGGCATGTTTCCTACAGAAAAAAATACAGTTTCATACGGGCATATAGAATCCCAAAACTCAACGATAACCTTGGTACGGGACGTGAGGTTAAGTTACTAAAGCTATGGAAAAAAATAAGAAAAAAAATCCATGTCACTTAGTTAAGCAATAATAGAGCTTTTTCGAAAATATCTAACACTAAAGTGATTTTTTTTTACCGAAAACCAAATCTTTAGTTGTAGCAAAAAAAATAAACTTCAAATACAAAATGTCAGCTAAATTTAGTAGTTATTAACAAAAACAAAACTCTTAAAACTATGTTAGTGCATAGATAACTGTCAAACAGCACCAAACAAACAATATACACTAAATTAATCCTAAAATAATCGGAATTTACCCTAAATAAATGTCAATCATTATGATGATAATATCATCAAATGTCAACCCTGTTGAAACATCATAAAGCAAAGCGTGTTGCCTCGAAAAATCCCTCCCCGCGACGAACTGGAAACAAAAGTCACCATTATGCTTGCAGTGATGTTATGTGACTATTATCGCTTGACTAAGTGATATGGATGTTTTTCTTATTTTTCCCAGAACTGGTATAACTTGACCTCTTGCCTGGTTGAACCAGGTTGTTGAGCTTTGGGACACCCTGTATTGTATACATGTCACTAATAGCTAAACCCTCGCGGGCGTAGTACAGGGGCGGGGGGGGGGGGGGGGGTATGACGACAAAGGGGTCCAGGAGAGGCGCGGAAGGCGAGCGCGCCCTATGTACCTGCCGCCCGCACCTCTCTCGGCCCCCCTTGTCATCTACCCCCGCGCCTCTATACCCCACGGGTGAGGCCTTATTTAAACGGTTTAGCTATAGTTTTTTCTAGTACAGTCGGTACCCTAACATATTAGGTATCACTTTTCCATGCAGTTAGTGTGAGAAGATGGATACTTATGTCGCGGAATCGACCCTACAATTTGTTCAACACATACCTAACACAGCTTCCAAGTGTAAGTCATATGGCAGTTTGGCTTGAATATCAGGCTTCCGTCTTTCGTCTCTGTTGAGATAATTCTCACTAAATCCACCTTCTACAAGGCTCATATACCCGTCGCCTGTCACTTCACCCACGAACGACACCGGGCACCTTTCACGCTGGCACAACTCTGAAAAGAAAAGTAAGAGTTTGAAATATGTCGCAAAGACACACAAAACATGCGAAAGCGGTAAGAGATTAGCTTTTTTTACTCTACGCTTTGGTCTTTTGATGGTTTTGCAAGTTAATTTTTACATCACCAGGGCATGCACATGCTCAGGTTTGTAAATGGTTTAGGTTTGTTAGTCCATGTTCTATATATTTCATTTTTTTTTTGTTTAACATCTTTGAACTGTATAATTACAAATGTTATTTAATATCATATTAGAGACTTCTTTATAGCAAGTTTATGAGGTCGTCCCTCGATAAAGGGATAGTTTTATCCCGGAAAATCGCAGTTTCTGCGGGATAGCGATACAAGAATTCTTTTTTTTCTTCTTTCTTTAATATGACATACCTTCTAAAACAGCTCTATTTTCCTTAGAACAGAGCAGCGCGTCATTTTCTTGGTATTCCGCCCCCCACAATTCGAGGGTCGTGATCGTCGGATCGCCGAGTTGGAACTCTTTCGTGAACACTACGGCACCTTCAGGCTCTACTAATTCTTTTAAGACGTTCCCATTGCCACCGGCTCCTTGGTCGTGGATTGCTAAAAACACAATTAACGTATGAGAATACGATCTTGGATACCATTGGCCATTCGTAGTTTACCGTACCTACTGTGTTTACTATAGCCATCTAATCTAACAAATCAAACAGGACTGAAAACATTTAGGTTCACAACAGTATCAATAAGACTTTAATCAATAACAATCTAAAAATGAGGATGTAGCAAAATGATCACCGCAAAAATGTATAGCACGCATACCGTCATACGATCATATTAAAATAAACGTGTTTTTGTACTGGACAATATGAGACGATGAGTTCTAAAATATCTGTTAACTAAATCGAAAGCGAGTAAGAAATGCTTTAGAACATACATTCAACAGGATTGACATCAGCCTCTAAACATCCTCTGACGACTCTGTTGAGGCGGTTTCCCATCTCAGCATCACCTGTTAAAAAGTTCCTTGTTATAAAATTAAACTGAAATATTCATTACTTCATTATATGAGATAAAAAAGTATGAATGATTTTTAGATTTTTTTTGTACCCTGTGAGTACAACTGCCGAGTGCACTACATAAAGTACATATTATTAAATTAAAAAAGAACTTTAAATATGCTTGAATAATTTCCAAAATCATAAATATTATAATTCTCGTCTGGGTCTTAGCACTACATCAGTTAAAAAAGTCGGGTCTAAAGAGATGAATGCCTACAACCCGATACACTTTGAATATCGCAAAATATATGAAAATGATAGTTCAATCACTCTTGATTTACAACCTTGAACTTACTAAAATGTTCCATATTTATTTTTCAACACTTTTAAGCTCCAAACGCACAGACAGCGGAGGCGTGGCGGTGCGGTGGCGGTGACGGTTGTAATATTCTAACTTGTATGAACGAGTTCGCGGTACGGCACCGCACAACCGTTCATACATGTTAGAATATTACAACCGTCACCGCCACCGCACCGCCACGCCTCCGCTGTCTGTGCGTTTGGAGCTTTTAAGTGGTAAATTACCTCTTTGAACAGCTCCAAAATCTAAGGCGGCATCTCTGGAGTCGCCGCCCTGTACCGCGACCGACGATGCCGCTCCGCCGCCCACACCGATACGATACACGGGACCACCTATTTTCACTAGCAACATTCCTGCAAAAAAACATATACAAGTTCCTTCAGTCAGACTAATGGCGAGAAGACCCGAAAACCATCGAGGAGCAATCATTTTCGTCTCGTTCTCTCGTTTGATTCTCGGATGCTCCCCGAACTGTATCGGTTTTTCCCGCATCAAAAGAATTTAGGGCCAGAAAAGTCTCGACAAACCTCGCCGAGCTTCTCGCCTTGAGTCTATAGGGGAAAGCGGAGGTATATACGAGTACTAGGCAGAGAGTAGGTAAGCGCGAGCGTCTTCACATGACCTAGGAAATTTCATCCATGAGCATTTCTGCAAATCAGGGCCCAATTGCATAACAAAGTACAACTAATATTACAAGCGGAACTCTCGCTTCAATTATATTAACTAGAAAGGGAGTTCCGCTTGTAATATAAATTGTACTTTGTTATGCAATTGGGCCCAGGTCGTAATTAGATAAATCCAGTAAATCTTACCTTTATCAGGTTTGTTCTTCTTGATCATTGAATGAGGCATGTATCCGATACCGCCACTGAACATGATAGGCTTGACGAACTCCTCTCTTACATTGTCACCGTTTTTCAAACCGTATGACTGAACGAATCCTGATAAATTAAAACTTAATTATTTTTGTATTTAGTAGCAACTAGCGTTTAAGGTTACGGAGCCATAAAAGATAGGATTATTAAATGGCAAAAATTCTTTATAAGGATCATTAGCACGGACCTGTATAGAACGGATAACTTAAGCAAGGTGAAAAGTATTTAACCGAGTAGGTTGATGGCTGACACCATTAACAAATAGATAGTTTAGTTAATTTTGACCTGGAAATTACAAATAAACAATTATTCAATTGAGTTGGTTAATAAGTGACAACAGAATTCTGTATTACCACTCAAAATCTCTAGGAATCGCATTCTGACAGCTCATAAAAATTATGTTGATTGACTGATATGTACATTTTGTAGACCATTTCGTACTAAATACAAACTGAAATATAGATGCACAGAAAAAACCCCAGAAAAAAGACCAATGCTGGGAATCGAACCCAGGTCCTCAGCATTCCGTGCCGCGTGCCATACCCCTACACCACCACTGGTCTAGAGATTAGACACGAATCTTTCCTATACATCATACATTTCAATCTGCTAAATCATCACCTTATGCAGTGAAAAATAAGTACAAAAAAAAGATACTTCATAGCTAACTTGATTTTGTAGACCGTCTGTATTTCAATACGCATAAGTAATCGAATAATTTACACTTTTTGCTTATCTAACTTGTGATTGTCGCGCGGCAAATTGACTAAGGTAATCAAACTCAACTTTTGCAAAAAATCTAACCTTGACGAGAAATTGAGACGCTGGCTGGCTAATAAATCACTTAAATATAGGTCCGTGATAATTAGACTTGTATTACACGTTAATTAAATGAATTTAATTTCTACACCGTTATTTAATGATATTGATTGTTTAACTTCACAAATAATGTTAGAACTCCAAAAAAGCAACTTGTAATTTTGTGTTCATTTAAAACATATGTTTACCGGTTATAACAGGTTCGCCAAATTTATTTCCATAGTCCGAAGCTCCATTGCTAGCCTCAATAATGATTTGCAAGGGACTAGCGAAGTTACTGGGGTACTCCCAAGTTTTCTCTTCCCATGGCAGATCATACCCTGGAAAAAAATTGGAATTGCAGTCACTTTTTTTTACTTGCATTAATATCGCCATCTATATCTATACTTCTACGGTAAAGAGGTAAACTTTGTGTTGTTAGCTGTAGGTTGGTAATATCTGGTACTAGTTACTCAAACGTATTGAAAAAAAAAAATGTTTTTCTAATATTAAGTTACATTAACGACCGCTTTAGCCTAGTTGGTAGTGATCCTGCCTACGAAGCAAGAGGTCCTGGGTTTGAATCCCGATCCCGGTAAGGGCATTTATTTGTGTGATGAGCACAAATATTTGTTCCTGAGTTATGGATGTTTTCTATGTATTTAAGTATTTATTTATCTATATAAGTATGTTTACCGTCGTCTAGTACCCATAGTACAAGCTTTGCTTAGTTTGGGACTACCTAGGTTGGTTTGTGTAAGATTGTCCCCTAATATTCCCAACGTTCCCGCAGGATACAGACAGTCAGAATACTATCATCATCATTATCATCATCCCAGCCTATATGTATTATGATATGACCCACTGCAGGGCACAGGCCCAAAATGGGAGAGCTTTGGTCGTAGTTTGACAGTAAATTCACAAGACTATCAAAAACCATGTGTGACCAATTTTACTATGTGAATCTTACTGTATCGAAATTTCGTTATTTACCTGCACTTAGCAACAGAATAATGTAATTAATACGTTACGCTGAAATGTTAGTTTCACGTTGGCGATAAGAGCGCCATTGTTTGTATACCTCTTGCTAAATATTTATTTTATTGTTTCGTGTGGTATCTGATGTCCCACTGCTGGGCTTAGACATCCTCTCACAAAGTGAGGCCGTCGACTTCAAATGTATTGATATTTTTGGACACTGGGGTCCAATCCAACTGATCTTAAAAGATCCCTCTGCATAAGCAGTATATAAATACTGGGATTTCACTTGCATTGCAAACTCAGAAAGCTATGAAGCAGAATGTTATATTAAATTACGACCGGATAGCCCAGTGGTTACAGAACGTGACTTCAAATCTTGAGCTCCCGGGTTCGATTCCCTGTCGGGCCAGATATTTGAATGAAAAATACAAATGTTTATGCTTGAATCTTGGATGTTTAATATGTATTGAAGTATGTATTTACCTATATTATATAGTACATCCATACTAATATCATAAATGTGAAAGTGTGTTTGTTTGTTTGTCCTTCTTTTACGTCTAAACTGAGCGACGGATTACCGTGATTTTTTGTATAGATATAGTTGAAGGGCCTTACCAGGGGAAATAACTTATTCCTCGGGAAAATACGTTCAATCTACTTCAGCGGGGCGAAGCCGCGAGCATCAGCTATTAGCAAATGTACGTACAATCGGCCCAAGCGCCAGCTTGCCAGTTTCAAAACATATTTGCTTGCAGCCGTTGAAGTTCATTGGTATGGATTGGTATGGACAGATGACTAGCCACTGCACGCAAACTGGGCCTTTAAGCTGGCGTCTGGGCCGATTGTACGTTTATCCCTCCTCTAGTATCCAGAGTACAAAATTTGCTCAGTTTGGGACTACCATGGTTTATTTATATTAAAAGAAATTTCATACCAGGTATATTGAGGTTGCCGACACTGTATCCGGCGGTGCCGGCGACCGTGTGGCCGCCTCTGCCGACGCCCTGCACGTCGCGGATCCGGCCTCCGGTGCCGGTGGTCGCGCCGCTGAACGGCGCCACGGCAGTCGGCATGTTGTGCGTCTCCGCGGTGAATATTATATCCGACTCGGTCACTGCTTGGACCACTTCGGATGGCGCTCGGACGCTACGCGGCCGGAGTTTCGTATGTTTGAATCCTTTTATAGCGCTTAAAACAAATAGTTATCATCAGCTAATGAAAAAGGTCGCACACTAGTGGGATTGGGGAGTGTTGTCAGTCCTGGAGGCTAAGATGGTGCTCTTTTACTTATTACAAGCTTTTATTTAATTTGTCGTCAAGTCGACTCGTGATCATACGTTTGGATTAACTATTGGAAGTCGTATATCATCCACTTCCAGCGATCGGATTGACTTGAAAGGTTTGGATGAACACGGAGGCACAATACCGTCGACAGCATAAACATATATACAGTCATCGCGTTAAGATATGTAAACATCGACCTTATGGTTAATGGCATAGAGTTGTATAGATATTTTTGTGGCCATGGTAACGTAATGTACGAGGGGCGTTCAATATAAAGTGAGAATGAGATGCAAACTCTTTTAATATTACGAAATTAAATACTGTGCGGTAAAGCTAATCTATCTAGCTGATTGCTATGGAAAAAAAAACTAACTGTCTTTTGTTTAAAAAAATATACGGTAATTTCTTTGCAATGCTATTGAGTACGTTAGCGAAAATGGAGAAAATTGAACTGCGCGCCGTTATAAAATACTTGTTTTTGAAAAATTTTTCTACGGACCAAGTCAATTTGGGTTTGCGGGACACTTAAGGGTCTAATGCTCCTCCGTATTCGACAGTCGCACGTTGGTGCGCCGATTTTAGACGTGGAAGAACATCGACAATGGACGACCCCCGCTCCGGACGCCCTACTACAGCAGTAACTGAAGAAATTGTGAAAAAAGTCGAAAACTCAGTTTTGGTGGATCGTCGTGTCACAGTTCGTTTTATTGCTGAAAATGTAAAGATTTCAACGGGGAGCGTGCATAATATTTTACATGAACGCTTGGGTATGAAAAAGGTATCTGCGCGTTGGGTACCAAGAATGCTTACTGACACGCAAAAACAAACTAGACTAGAGATTTGTCAAGAAGCTTTGAACCTGATGCAGCAAGACCGGGAACTTTTTTGGCGCGATTTATAACAATGGACTAAACATGGCTCCACCATTACGACCCTGAAACGAAACTGCAGTCTATGACATGGAAAAGACCATCATCTCCAACTCCGAAGAAATTCAAGGTGAGCCCATCTGCCGGTAAGGTCATGGGCTCTGTTTTTTGGGATGGTAAAGGGGTATTAATGATTGAGTATCTCGAGCATGGAGCCACTATTACGGGCACTTTATACGCCAAACAAATAGCAACATTGCGCAATGAGATCCGCGAAAAACGGCGAGGTAAACTCTCGAAAGTTGTGCTGTTCCACCAGGACAATTCCCCGGCACACAAGTCCGCCGTTGCAATGGCTGCAATTCGTGATGCTGGGTTCGATATCCTTAAGCATCTTCCGTATTCACCAG
The DNA here is from genome assembly GCA_947859365.1 of Archips crataeganus. Taxonomy (NCBI): domain Eukaryota; kingdom Metazoa; phylum Arthropoda; class Insecta; order Lepidoptera; family Tortricidae; genus Archips; species Archips crataeganus. Next base: position 13,165,673 of record OX402049.1, on the reverse strand, counting down.
ATCTTGCTCCCAGTGATTTCTACCTATTTCCGAGATTGAAACAATACCTGAGAGGCCAGAAATTTGAAGACGACGACGCGGTAGTCGCTACAGTACAAGATTTTTTAAGTACTCAAGATGAGACCTCTTTTAAAAATGGAATTTTAAGTTTAGAAAAAAGATATACTAAGTGTATTATGCTAAAAGGTGACTATGTCGAAAAATAAAATGACATTTAGTAAAAGTTGTTTATAACATACTCATTCTCACTTTTTATTGAACGCCCCTAGTATATATAATATGACCTTGACTGTACTGTACACAGCAAAAGTTATCTTAATAAAACTCAGGAACAGAACTTGCAATTTCGAACAGACCGAAGGGCGACCGTTTGCACTACATTTTTTCCGATTGCGAAATTAGTGAGAGGGGAAATTCGGCTTTCCCTTAGGTGATATGAAAAAATCCAATAACGCATAAATCTAATTTCTTACCTGCTGTTATCACCGAATTTAATAACATTGTTGTTGTTTGAAGTAGATTGCGTGGAAGCAACCATATCAATCAGCGATTCATCGATTTCTTTGCCATCCAAAATAATTTTGCCCTTGAAATAAAATTCGCACTTTAGTAATCTATTCCAGAGACCATAAAAAACGTGTTAGTTAAATATGTCACCTTGAAGAACCAATGACGCGAGTGCTCACTGTTGCTTTGAGCGAGATCAAATAATTCCACGCTTGTTGGGTCTCGCTTCAGTTTATTAACAAACAAATCCATATAAAAGTCCATGTCCCATGCATCAAAAGCCAAACCTAATTACAAAAAAAAAACACAATTTATAGAAAGTTTAAGCTATCAATAATATTCGAACCGGCGAAATTTCTCGATGTTCTCAAAATCCGTAGCTCTTAGTTTAAATACTTAAATTGAAAAATGTTTTACCAAGTTTTTGGTTGACCCGTTCCATAGCCGGCCTGCCTTCTTTCAGCAGTGGCACAACAAACCACGGCTCCAAGTCTTTAGGTAGCCCCTCATTGAAACTCTTTCTAGGAAGATTTTCTGAAGTATAAATGCACTGCGTCATCCTGTCGTGGAGTACGGCGGCCAGATCTTCGAATTGTTTCTTATTGACATTTTTTGGTTTGTCGAAAGTGATGAGATGTCTGATGGACACCTCAAGGCGGACCACATCGCGCAAGCCGACGCTATCGCAAATCTGCACCGAGTTACTAGAGTCTGCTGTCGAGAAATTGAACCTAAAAAAACAAGAAAAAACAATTGAAAACTTAAGGCGCAAGCCACACAGAAGACGTGGGACGGGGGCGCGTCGCTATCGCGGCGCCCCTTGAATCAATTTTCATACTAACTGTATAGAAGCATCGCGATCCAAAGCTACTAATATTATAAATGCGAGTGTGCCTGTCTGTCAGCTCTCCACGCTTAAACTGCTGCTAAAATTTGGTATAGAGATAGTTTTGAGTCCCGGGAAAGGCATAGTGTAGTTTTTATTCCGGAAAATTGCATAGTTCCCGCGGGTTAGCAATAAAAGAATTCTTTGCAGACGCCGGCAACAGCTAGTATTGATAAAACAAAGCAAATTAACTGGTTATAGGACATGACAGATGTAGGTACAATGGCGATCGATCTTATCCCTTTAAGGGATCTATTTCAGTAAGCCTTTGATTGAATGATTGACAGTGATTCAAAACTGTGACGTATTTGTCAATAATATAAATTGGTGGCGGGTAAGTTTAGTTTTTACATGAATACATCAGTCAGTCGATAACCTGCGCCTTTCATTGACGTTACACTGGCGACGAGGATGGGATCCGAACCCACGCGTGCAAAGCACATTGGCACATTAACATTAAAGTCTTTGACTTTCGGAAATAAGAATATAAATTATTATGAATTTATTACCTGGGACCAATTTCGATGATTATCTGATTGTTCCTCACATTAGTATAGCAGGTGTTATTTCTCAAAGCCTGAGGCTGAAGTGGAGAGCTGAGAAGCCATTGGAGAATCTTTATCTGATTAATGTTCAGGTATTCACAACCTTCAGCAAGTTCCACATGATAACAAAGTTCAGTAGACAATACTGAGACATCTGCGTTGATGGCTTTTAATTTCTGTAGTATTTCTTTTGTTCTGTGTGCACTGAATGCTTCACATGAGAAAAATCTTATTATACACATGTTGGAGTCAATATTGAAGCAACGGAGTCTCACACTGTACTGGCTATGAAATCGATGTCATGGACTCATCAATTACTATCTTACATCAATGGCAAAGTTCAATACATCATGGAGTTATCTGTGACAGATAGAGACAAACAAAAGCTTATGCAATGTGAATATGTAGATGACAACAACAAAACATTTTTGTTCATTTATTTCTAGTTGATCTGTTGACCTTTCGAGGTCATATGGAAATTTACTATACAATACACTTATTTACTACAGCTAAGAAGCCCAACAAAATTTCAATGATGATGAAAACAACAATATAATGATAAATTTTGGTAAAAAACAAATTTTTGTTAGGGAATGTTAAAACTGAAAAGCACCTATACAACACTAAGTTTAGTAAAAGTAGTGGGTGTTCACGGGTGTTTCACTTACCATCAGGTGACCCACATGCTCTTTTTCCACCATATTTCATAAAAGAAAAACTTTAATCCAAGACTTTCACTTTTTTGTTTATTAAAAAACAGAGACAGACCAACTTAAACCCATTCAAGAAATCTGCCCTCTTAACCCCTCTAATTCAGGAAATAAAAAACTGTAGGTATTGTAGTCTCAACTGTTTCATAATTAAATCCAACTTTACACATAAAAATAATAATCTATGATGCTTTTTGATCATGTTTTATACAGGCTGAAATCAAAATGTTGATACAAAATTAGTGTTTCTTACTCAGATAATACTGGACAACATAATGTATTAACTCAATTATTAAAATTTGGCTCATAAAATTTAGGACGTTCATACTTAGTTGAAATGAGATCACAAACTCAATGTACGGACATCTCAAATTTAATAAGACTAATTAATACAAATGAGTTCTTGCATTATATTGTCCAGCATTAACTGAGTAAGAAATACTGATTTTGTATCACCATTTTGATTTCACCCTGTACATATAAATACTTTAGATGTGGCTAATTTAAAATACAATACAATACAATTTTCTCTTTTAGAATGATACTGCCACAATTTGAATTATTGTCATTTCCAAAATAAACTTTATGTAAAAAGAAAAACAGGTTTAGTTTTTGGCCAGAAGACCAGCGCTGGCTCCACCTCAGGAGTCCCCATTTATGCTGAGGCGGGACCTTTTTCACACACAATTTAAAGTTTTTTTTTATTTTTTTATTTTATTTTATATTTTTTGTAATTTTATGTGTTTTGTGTGTGAAATAAACTTTTTCATTCATTCATTTAAATGAGAATACTTCAAATTGTGTCAGTCTCAATCTAAAGGAGCGAAATATGCTTTGTGGAACACCAAAAACAGTACAGAAAAATTAACAAAAATTAAAATTCAGGCAGACGATAGGCACTCTTATCGCTCAAGAACAATCTCTTCCAGACAACCACCAACCAAATTACTTAGTTTATCCAATGTAGAATGTCATAAGCAAAACAAGTGTGTAAATAATATTACTCAAAAGTGGTTTTATTTTTCAGGTAAGGTAAGGCCTAAAGATACCAGAATTATAGGGTAAAATTCAACAATACCTGCTTTTATGACTGTCTCATTAGGTGCAATTTTACTGTTGGTAGAAGTTTAACGTATTCCTCTTCATTTCCAACCTACTATGTCTGAAAATCAGGGATCTACCTATCACAGGTACATCCCTAATTTTCCAAAAGGAACTAAGTAATTTTTAACAGAATTCAGAAAAGAAGCAGTTTTTAGCAGTTTCTATAATATAGAAATATTTAACAATTTTGGTATCTATTGTAAAATAAACTAATTTCAAAGTATTTTTTGACTGTGGTTGAGCCGAGACATATTTTATCAAAATTGACTCAAGATAAAAGTATTATATTTTTTAATTAATGATTAAAGTACAACTTATATTACAAGCGGAACTCCCTTTCTAGTTAATATAACTGAAGCGAGAGTTCCGCTTGTAATATTAGTTGTACTTTGTTATGCAATTGGGCCCAGGTATGTGTTATAAGAAAAACAGTTGTAATTTTAGACTATTCAGAACACTTCAGTATTCAGTATGTATGTATACCTACTAGAAAAATCACTGAAGTATTCATAATTATTTAATATGCGAATTTTTCTAGAAATATAATATGACAGGGAAAATATTATCATATATAAAGGAGACAATGAAATCAAACCATCATTGCATGCAAAAAACATTATAATATGTAAGTATCACACAAGTTGAGAGGATTATTTTTTACTCTTCAGCTTTATAATATTAGTATAGATAATAGACATCTAAAATATTTCATGGGCTTAGAAGTGTTAAAAGTCAACGATTTTTATTTTTTTATAGAGGATATTATACATACATGTAATTACTTAAATAAGGCACTGTGACGCTTAAATTTGAATTAGCTTAGCACCACGTTTTTTCCTGACTTTTTGCTTATAACCTTAAGTTTGGTTTACTTGTAACTTTCGATAATACTTTTATAAAACTTTTAATACCAACCATCACTTCTGAAAGCACTGCTAATATTTGATAAAATAGCTCGCTACAAAGAAACAGTACAATCTCGTAGTGAATAGTAATACCAAAGTTTTAGTTACAATAATTAATTTGAATTTACTGAGAGGAGAGAGAAGTCTCACACAGTATTGACAAATTGACAACAGCGCGAATTAATAACTTACAATACAAATTTGTAATTATACTAGTGGCCATAAATAATTCGAGAGACGACATAGAGAGACAAGCTTGACAATTAAAGGGTTACCAGGGTTAGACGAAATTGAATAGTGATGTACGGACATCGATAATCACTGTCGACTGGACTATATGATTTACTGTTTTAATTGGCATTGATCACTTTTTTACAATGTTTGATCTAATTACAAAACCATTTCGAGGAATAGGTTTATTAAATCATTTTATAACATTGTAGTAAAAAAATATTAAATGATCGTGTGTATTTTTGCAAAATAATGTTTGACCTTTGTTTGACCTTTCTAGTGGACATTAACTTTGAAATTCTTTACAACAAGAATAAAAAGCCGTCCGTCTAGTTTCTCTATATATCTGTCACTTCGACGTAGTTATCATCTGACAGTTTAAGGATACTATTTCGAAAAACATTCTTCGCGTTTTTCATATTTTAATAATGAATTTGTATAAATTCTGTATAGGAAGTGTTTCATTCCTATTTGTGGAAATTCAAATTCAAATTCAAATTCAAATGTTTATTAAAATAAATAATTATTTACACGAAAAGTCGTTAGTAAGCGCTGAGATTATGTCTATGTGTTAGTAAACAAAGGCCGACATACTAAACTACTGACTCAATACAAATTGACCTTAATGGAACTCTAACAACCTAAACATAACAACATACACATAATACAAACAATACCGTGCTATATTCATAAATAACTTAAATGCCTAAACTAGTATACTAAAGTAGCCTGTTTCTTAGGCAAATAAATATTTTAAGTGCTAAAAGATAAATAAATAACATACCTAACTAATTAACTTATTACTTCGTGTTTCGCAGGTAAAAGGTAGAGATTAAATTACACAACTATCATAAGCAGGTTTTCAGTTTCCTCATAAGACATGCTTTTTAGCCACTCTATAAGTTTAATATTAATTTTAAATGATGATTCTGTCGCCGCCCCCACAGAATAAAGCCGCAAAGTGCAGTTACCTGCTTTTTATTGTTCATTCAGTTTTGACATCTGCGCGTTAAAATACATTACCTCAATTTTTTCCACATTTTTTTACTAAGTACTTACGAAGATACAAAAAATAAAGACATTATTCTTTGTCACAGACAAAACCCGAAAAATCAGCAATATGTTATTGCGTATCAGAATTGAAACAATGTTTCGTGTAAAGTATCATACTGTAGTTATAAGGTGCAACTGAAATAGAAAATTAATTGCAAACCCTTTTGCAGTTTTCTTCTGGTGCAGATTTTAATTATACAATTCCGTAACACCCATTTGCAAAATATATCTAGATAGTTTAATACGATAACATCCTTTACGTTTCTGTTTTACCTAAATATTTAGTGTAAAAGCCGTTGCCAAACCGAATAGGCCATTTTTTACGAAGCAAGTGATGTCGTAGTCGCTTTCTACCATAGAGCGAACCGCGTCGCGGACGCAAGTGACCCTTCATTCCGCTTTTGGCGCTGCTAACTCAGTCTGTTGTGTTACATTACAACTTATTTAGGTACATTGTGCATCAAAGGCCGTAAGAAGGGGATTACTAACAAGAGCCCGACGCCGAAGGCGGAGGGCTTTTAATGACTCGAGTTTGTAATCCCCTTACTGCCCGTGATACACACAATGATTTCCATCTCATTGCGAGGAAAAAAAATCCAAAAATTAAATTATTCGGTCTCTAAACACTTAAATTTAATAAAATAATGGCTACCCGCCAATACAGATGTCACTTTTTTCGAGTATGTTTAGTTTCTGACAACTTTTTAAAAAATACTTACAAATAGAACCAAACAGATTACAGCCTCTACTATAAAACTCATGGAAGATCGACGTAAGATGATCCTATAGACATCTGGTGACGCTTGCCAATACCGGCCAGCGGGTTAACAGACAGATCTCGAAGTCTCTGAGGCGCGATATACGCCAATTTAATACTAATAGTATTGATGTGGCGATATAGCGCAACAGAGGCTCAAGAGTTTTTGCAAAGAATCTGTATGTTGGGCAAAGCCAACTGGCAAAATTACAGACCAATAAAGGTAGGATTGTGACCTCTAAACCGGAGCTATTGTTAGAAGTCGAGATGTTCTGTGGACAGCTATACACATCAACGAGAAAACCTGACATGGATCTAGCTCTAGACCCGAGAGCTAGATTAACCCGGCACTATACCGAAGATATCCCGGACGTCAGCTTAGTACGAGATTTGTATGGCTCTCAAGCAACTCAGGAATGGCAAAGCCCCTGGTGATGACGGAATAACGGCCGAACTTCTGAAGGCGGGAGGAAAACCAGCCGCAAAGCCCTTCACAAACTATTCGATTCCGCCATTCATGAAGGGAAAAACCGAAAACATTGAACAGAAGTGTAGTGGTGATGTTCTTCAAAAAAGTCGATAATACCTTACTGAAGAATTAAAGACCCATTTCACTTCTGAGCCATGTTTACAAGCTGATATACAGAAAACCGAGAGTATAACCGCCCCCTTTGCCTGGCATTTGTAGGCTACGAGAAAGCCATCGATTCGATCCAGACTTGGGCTGTACTGCAGTCTCTCCAATGGTGCCAAGTAGACTACCGGAACATCGAAGTGTTGAAGTGCCTGTATAATAACGCCACAATCACCGTCCGACTTCAGGACCAGATGTCTATTCTATTACAGCGGGGAGTCAGTCAAGGAGATGTTATTTCTCCTAAACTAATCACTGCTGCACTAGAGGATGCGTTCAGGACTCTGGACTGGGAAGAGCGCAGCATCAACGTAAATGGAAAATATACATCACTCACCTTCAATTTGCCGACGACGTGGTGCTTATGGCTGAACCTTCATGGAGGACCTCAGTGCGCGATGCTCGCTGACCTCGGAAGAGTCTCCGAGATAGTTGGACTTAAACTTAACATGGACAAGACGAAGGTTATGTCGAACGCCCAAGTTGTACCAACTCCCGTCGTAATCAGAGACACTTTGCTCGAAGTTGTTGACGTCTGAATCTACCTGGGAGATACAATCCAATTAGGTAGGTTCAACTTCGAGAAAGAGGTCAATCGACGAAATAGACTCGGCTGGGCAGCGTTCGGAAAGCTTCTTGTCATCCATGTTTGGAGTTTGTCTGCAGGATAGCATTAGAAATGATGAAATCCGCGCAAAAACTAAAGTTACCGATATATTTCGAAGAATCGCCAGACTTAAGTGGCAGTGGGCAGGGCACATCACTCGTAGAATAAAATTGACGGCCGACTTTTCCCTAGACGTAGCTGAATACCTGCTTAGTCTTGAAAGACCGCAGAGTCATTGTTGGGTGAACTAATTAATGTGAACATAAAAACTCCTTCAGTTAGTTCAGATGTTCTTAACATTTTCGATAGAATGGATTCTCTTCTTGCATTACATGGGTATGCAATGGTACGCCAAACCAGATAAAAAATGTAAATAGTGAGATTCAGCAGTCCCCGAAAACGTTGCTTGATCTAGATTCATGAGAAACAATAGCAAAGATTCAAGATACATTTTAAATCCATTCTCGCTCATGATTGAAATGCGTCTATTGTTTAACGTGAAGAATCTCCTTATCACTTCCATTTACTGCAGAAATTGAAACGTTTTTACGTAATTATTTTCAATTTAAGTCTGATTGTTTTGGTGCTTTTAAAGAGTTAAAAGTAGTATAAATGTAAAGTAAAGTTTAAATGCTAAATACTTAGATTGCAACTGTACAACTAGGTCTATAAGGTTCTACTTAAATTATTGATCTCTTGACATTTATGTGCCAATAAAGAACCAAAGTGTAATTTTATTATTAAGTTCAGAGTAAATTGACTATTTTTGTGATTTTTAAGTTCTTGATTACAAATAAATACACAAGACTAACTAAGTTTATTAACAATTAGGGAGATCAAAGAAAACAATCGCAAATACTTGTTTATGATAAAATTCTTGGGAGTATTTTTAAGTTTTATGATGGCTACTTATCCTAATGGCTAGTTTTAATGAAAGATTACATTTTATTGCTTCCTAAAACTATTAAAATTACGTTTATCTTACTAAGAAAAAATTATTACTTTATCATTTTAACTTGTTCTACTTCTGATATTTTGTAAAATGATGTTACAAATATAAAAAAGATCCTGTAAAATACTGAAGAAAACATTAATGATCTGTTACTTTATCAGTAACTTTATAAATGGACCAGAATAAAACAGTAATAATGTGTTGCCATTACAACTGTATTGCAAAAATACAAAGAACATAAAAGTTACTGTTCATTACAAAACTAAAAAAAGGAAAAAAATAGACGAACAAAACCGTAAAGTAATTTTACAAATACTAGAAAACGCAAATAGTATTGTAAATCGTTTTTTCATCAATAACTTTTAAATGATGAAAGCTTAATCCAAAACAGCTATTGAAAAAAGTGGGGGGAAAAAAATAGCTTTTAAATGCCACTAAAACTTAACTCCTACTGCTTATTATTAAAAAGTTGTGGATCAATTTCGGTTTTTATTTATTCCTGTAAAATTGTCATTTTTCATTTGCGGCTTTATTCTGCGGGGGCGGCGCTGTCAATAGCTGAAACAAATTAATTGTTCGCATAAGAGAAAATTTACGAGAGAAGTGGTCCCGCGAAGTTAATTCAAAGTTTACACGTTGTACTTTATTGTTGTGAGGATTATTTTAATGTAAGTATGGATTAAATCCGCAATAGAACTTTCAAGGAAACACTCCTGACCATTTTATTTTATACGTACAAAAATACTATAGCCGTAAATCGTTTTTTGTACCTATTCTCTTGGAAGAACCGGCAACTTTAGTGTTATTGTTATTGTAATAAAAAGTGACATCGTCAGATGACAACTAACCATCGATTGTGACACATTTTTTTGATGAGAAAACGTCTAATAAATCGATGAACGCCGGCTGCACGTACGGAACAGGATGACATAATGTTCGTTCCGTACATGTCCGTACATGTTCCATACAAGAGAGAGCAGTGAACACCAGGATGTACAAGAGAACAGCGCGTCAGTCAGTCAGTTATCATTTCAGCCGAAAGACGTCCACTGCTGAACATAGGCCTCCTCCAAGGCTCGCCAAACAGATCGGTCCAGCGCCATCCGCTTCCAACGCGATCCCGCTACCTTAATCAGGTCGTCACTCCAGGCCTTTAGGTCCGTGGACGCCACTCAAGAACCTTTTCGCCCCATCGGCCATAAGTTCTACGAGCGATGTGCCCTGACCACTGCCACTTGAGTCTGGCGATTCTTCGCACTATCCCTGTGACTTTACTGTCGGTGAATTAGGTAGGTTCAACTTCCAGAGAGAGTTCAGTCGACGAATTAGACTCGGCTGGGCAGCGGTTCGGGAAGCTCTGCAATATCTTGTCATCCAATATACCGTAGTGTCTCAAATCAAAAGTCTTTGACCAGTGTGTGTTACCAGTGATGAGATGACTTATGGCACTGAGTCGTGGCCGCTAACGATGGTCCTCATAAGAAAGCTTAAAAATTGCATCCCATATAAAATATTATGGTGACCGACTGGGCAAATAAAATTAAATAGAAATTAAATAAATAAATAAATAAATAAATAAATATTAGGGGACAATCTTACACAAATCGACCTAGTCCCAAACTAAGCAAAGCTTGTACTATGGGTACTAGACGACGATAAACATACTTATATAGATAAATAAATACTTAAATACATAGAAAACATCCATAACTCAGGAACAAATATTCGTGCTCATCACACAAATAAATGCCCTTACCGGGATTTGAACCCAGGACCTCTTGTTTCGTAGGCAGGGTCACTACCAACTAGGCTAAAGCAGTCGTTAAATTTCATACTTGGTGTTAATTTTAACATGCATGTGTACTAATTAAACGAATGTGCATGTAAGATTTATTGAAGCCATGCCCAGTATTATAAGATTAGTTCATATTTTGTCACCAGTACGTGTGTGATACTTGCAACAACAGTATTCCCAAATTTCTACTAAAAATCCGTCTAAGGGCCGGCGCTCACTGACGGCATGGCACGGCATGGCACGGCAAAGGATTTTATTACTATCAAGTTATTTTGAATCTTATTTCAATGAGTTTAGAATTCATGTTACTTTATTTCGATACCACGATGCCACGACGTGCCGAGGGATGCTGCGGTAAAATTTGTATGTTAACCTGCCGTGCCATGCCGTGCCATGCCGTCAGTGAGCGCCGGCCCTTATAGTAAATCATATAGTCCAGTCGACACTGACTATCGATATCGTCGACATCACTATTTAATTTCTAGTTAGACCTACCAAATACAAAGAATAAAATTCATAAAAATCGGTCAAGATGTTTCGGAGGAGTTCGATAACAAACACCGTGAAAGGAGATTTTTATATATTAGAAGATTGGATTATATAGATTACCTTTAATAGTGTCAGATTAATTTTTCATGAAGAAAAAATGAAATTGAAAAATATTTCGTGCTTTAAAAGTACAGAAAGTGTGGAAGATTCTTTGGAAGATTGTATCCAGCACTGCCTGGCCTTGTGTTGTGCTACTATATTCGATTGTCGGACTTGGTACATTGGTACTTGGTACATTGTATTGTGCTACTCCATTAGTATAGTATTATTACACTGAAAACTCAAACTGACGCAAAGAGTACTAACTGACGACAAGACATGAACTTCGAATTCCAGGAGCCCCCACCGTAGCACGGGGTGTGCACGCGACGCCGTCGGCGCGTGCCCGCCCAGCGCGGTCTATTAGGCGGCCCCTAGACCTACAATAACATTGTACAATACTTTTTATTGTACAATAAGGCGGCCCCTAGACCTACAATAACATTGTACAATACTTTTTATTGTACAATAAGATTGAAAGGCGCTCTGAATCCAAACGAGCAATTATATTGCTCAATAATACGAACTGCACAATGTTTTCGTGTTCAGTCGGATACTAAAATATTGCACAATACTGACCCTACACGATGCAATGGAAAAATATGGCGCAATAAAAATTAAACTCGTTCAAACTTTCAGTCAATCATTGCGCAATCTTCAATATTAACCCTAAACGGTCAATAATATTGCACAATTCGCAATATTGTGCAATATAATTGATCGTTTAGGGGCCGCCTTATGCAGCGCGCTGGGCCCGCTCCGACGACGCTCGCGCATGCCTTGCGCTACGGTCTGTAGAGGGCATTATTCATCGAGGCTAATTTCAACTTTTTGAATTAGCAAGGCAACACTATCTGATTGAGATTGAGCCTCCGCCGCATGGAAGCCATCTTGTTTTCAAAATGGCGCACGTTTGTAAGCTTGGTTCACATTCGTAGTCATTTTTTTCTTGTGATAATCTACAAGAAATAAAATGAAGTTAGTTTAGCAAAGACTATTAGCCTGAGTTTTACGTGAATATATATTGGTGAAAGAAGAAACACTTCGGAAGCAACTTGGTCGAAGTGCCTGGCGTGTTCGCTAGGTCGGCCCTAGATTTCGTTTCCGAATTTATTGATTTTAAAACAATGCTGATGTACACGGTAAGATACCTGTAAAAATTAAGGCATTATTTTACAAGCTTAATTGTGTTATGTTTTCAGCCACTTATATCTGATGTTCATGAGTGGTTGTTTGTTTTAACCTGTAGGCGTTATCGTTGCTGGACCGGCTTGTCTGGATTCATACTGCTTTGAAAAAGCAGACTTTAGATATTTGACGCTTTATCTATTAGTTGGATTGAACATTGTTCTTAAGTATCATGAATATCATTATTATTGTGTGGCTAATGCCCATGGCCTTATTATTTGAACATAAATCTATGTATTTAATTTAACCTAACTTTAATTAAATTGCGTAAATGCGCTCAAGGTTGTGATAAGTGCAAGTTATTCTGGTAAACTTAGTGTTGGTGCTTGGTGTTATCAGAGTTTAACATTATCTGTCCTAAACATATTATATGTATAGCAAGAAAATATTTTATTTAGACTTATTACATGTATCTGCATATACTGCTTAAACAAATTACTATTTTACTCTCTGTTTTGTTCCTGTGGAAGTAAAAATTAAATTTTATTACTTGTTTAGTATGGCATACTATTATTGTAACTTTTTTTTAACAGACTTTATTTGGCTGAAATGTTGATGATGAGTAATTCATACCTACTTATAGAATATTAATATTACTGATGTCTGGCAGACAACACGGCCTAAACCACTAACTAGAATTAAAATTCAGCAATCATAATCAATTTCCATGAGATTAGCTAAGCTGCAGGCTTAAAGGGTGTCATTATTGCTCATGTCCCAGGAAGTCTGGGAGGTATAACCTAATTAGCTTTTGCCTTAGGCTTTCTCTGAGAAGAATTCCTTTATTGCTATCCTGTGGGAAATATACAATTTTCTGGGATAAATCTATTCCATGTCCTTTCCAGGGTCTTAAGCTATCTCCAAACCAAATTTCATTTAAATTTTTTCAGTGGTTTAAGCATGAAGACAAAACAGACAGACAGATGGATATAGTTACTTTTGCATTTATAATACCTATTAGTGAGGATAATGCATATCCTGATGATTTTAGTCATGTTTGTATGTATGCACAAGTGCACTCTATGTAGGTAGGTGTGTAGCAGCAAACATTGCCCTGGAATTTTATTTATTTCAAGAACATTCCAGGCAGTATTTTCTAGGATACAGCATCAAAATACTATTCAGTAGACCACACACATCACATCTTTATTCCAAATGGGTAGGCAGGGCTCACAAAATGCTACATTTAGGTTTTGGGCTACTTTTAGCAATTTTAGGTTTAATGTAAGATAAAAATTAATGGTTATTTGTTATTATTATTATATCAGTAGTAGAAGTACCTATGAAGTGTGATTTAACAGCCACTGAGAAGAACGCAATCTTGTCAGTGATTGTTTCATCTGTTCCATTTGGATTATGATGCCTAACATACTTACCTAATTAATTTAATTTTTAATGGATAATATTTAAAAATTTACTTCAATGATTTGCTTACTTCATTTTCATTAGTTCAATTAAAAGGATGTTCCCTAAATAAGTTGTAACAATATCATTTTTGTTCAATCTTTTTTGCCAACTACTTTTTGTTTACTGGACTTGTATTGTTGTCAAAACTACATTATCTGTACCAAATTTCAAGTTGATCAAGTTGATTAGTAAGAAGAAGTTAGTATTCAAATTATTACAAAATATTGAATGTCAATAAAAGGGTTTAAAATATTTCTTGTCACCTGAAAACCTGAAAATAATGGGTTTCTCTTGAAATAAGACCAAGCTAGATTGATTGCTTATTCATCCTCAAAAACCCCTTATTGTTAATATAAAAACAAAATTTGTTTTACATAGTTTTATTTTTGATTGTTAAAGGGAACGAGTACAGAGCAGGACACGCGCTTCAGCGACAAGGAGAAGAAGCTGATGAAGCAAATGAAGTTCGGTGATTGTTTGACCCAACAGGTATTTATAATTTAACTAGCCTTCCGTCCGCAGCTTTGCCCGCGATAAATTAATTTTCCTGTAGGAAAAGGTATTTCCCCGCAGTAAAAAGTAGCCTATGTCACTCAGTGATAATGTAGCTTTCTAACGGCGAAAGAATTTTTGAAATCGGTGCAGTAGTTTCAGAGCCTATTAAATGCAAAAAAACAAACAATCAAATCTTTCCTCTTTATAATATTAGTATAGACAATACCATATGTCCCTAGACAAAGATTAACATTAAATGGAAATGTTTATGACAAGACCAATATCAGGGATATTTTAACAATTGGTCTAGTAGGTATTTGTATTTACTGTAAAAGACGCAAACACCTTTTGAACGCCACACATCATTTTTGTTACGTACAAAATTGATTCTTATGCAGATGTGGGTGAATTTTTGTATTACCGTATTGTCGTAGCCGACGCTGGCGTTCAAAAAGTTGTAGTACAAAGTGTATGGTTTATGGCACAAGCTTTAAATTCCAAATGTTATGTTCAGGTGGACATGTCCAAGGTGAAGCTGGATGTCCTGAAGCCATGGATCACCCAGAAGATCACCGAGATCCTGAAAATGGAAGACGACGTGGTCATCGACTATGTCAACAACCAGTTGGAGGAAAAGGTGGCTAATATATTCCATATTTTCATAAACATTTATAACAAAATGTAATCATTGCAGTTTCTTTTATTTGCTATTCCAATCACAAAATAATGTAGAATTGATTTGATACCAAGCAATGTTTATAAAGGAACTGCAATTGAAGTATGGTGTCATATGTATATTGATTGCGTATGGATATTTTTATGGTCCCCTCCGGTTAGCGAGCCGCCGCCGCCGCCGCCCGCCGCCGCCCGCCTGCCCGTCGCCGGCCGCTCTTACGGAGGCCACTTAGCATACTAAATCGGTATTTACGGGGAAATTAAGTATTTAACAATGCTAACTCAACATAAGAGAATATGCAATGTGGATCTCCCTTGCTTGCGAAGCATTATTCGAGAGTCGTAACTTGTGAAAGTCGTTAAGAGCTTGATCTGACTCGGGGTAGGGAAGTTCCGTTTAGGCTTTGCGTTCAGCATAATGTGGTTGTGTTCGCAACACCCTTCCAGATGCAAGAGTTGAAGAAAGAATAAAGAAGACGTCGCGGCGTCACGCTCGTCCGGCGCTGCGGAGCGTCGCGCGGCGCGGCTCGGCGGCGCGGCGCGTCCCGGCGCTGCCTCCGCTAGTCCGCTCGCCTGCAACATCTAACCATTTCACATAATGTACACGGCTTTCACTTCCCTACCAGAGTCATTTCTATGCTACACAACAATATCTTTAAGCTCTGATCAAAGTGGCGCTCTTAACGACTTTGTCAATTGTTTTTTTATCATTTTGTTTTTCTCCTTTTTAATTACAAAAATGTTAATCATCAAAAGCATCAAATAACGAACATGTGACATGATAGGGTGTTTTTCATTTGTTTGGCTGACATTGGGATCTAATTATATATTTTTTTCTTTCCCGATCCATTCCGGCTCCTAGTTCCCTTGTCCTAAAAAGATGCAGATAAACCTGACGGGTTTTCTGAACGGCAAGAATGCACGCCTCTTCATGGGTGAGCTGTGGGAGCTGCTGCTTAGTGCCCAGGCCAGCGACAACGGCATCCCAGAGTCCTTCACGCAGCAGAAGAAAGAAGAGATCAAAAAGCGTATGGTATGTTCACACTGTAAGGTAGAATAACTCTGCTTGGGCCTGAGTTAACTATACAACTCCTTATTACCCATAATTCAGGGTGAACGATTTAATTAATTTACCCTGGACCGTGCAAGTGGCCCTAAGGTACTATGAGCAGAGAAGAAATCTTTATCCCCTGATAATTTTTTTTCGTATTTATTGAAATTGGCCTTCACATTGTAAAGTGTGAAGACGAATAACTATGATAATAGGCCTATTTGATATGTGGGCCATCATTGTGTTGGAAGCTTGAGCCACGAGGTTTTCCAGCATACATTTCGTGTACAAATCCTGTTGCGTTAGTTTCGGTAGGTAGGTAAGATTTGGATTCAGTTGATCAAAAAAAAAGGCCACAAATGTAAAGCGATTAGTTTGCTAGGACTGCATCATATGGTTATTACTCATTATTTTCCAATAACAAAAGTGTTTTTGCAGGAAGAGCAACAGAAAGACAAGGACAAGGACAAGGATCGCAGGCGATCCCGTTCGCGGTCGCGGACTCGCGAGCGCGAGCGCCGCCGTTCCCGGGATCGGCGCAGGTCGCGCTCCAGGTCGCCTGATCGTTCTTCTGACAGGAAGTAAGTTCGCTGAATAATAGACGCCGCATAATAGTTATAATTTATTATTTATTTATACGCATAAATTATGAGGAGCAATAACCATATTGGCTTGGCTGTAGGAAATTTCAAGTTGTTTGCGTTATTTGCCTTTGTGTGACAGTTTTGTTTTAGGATGAGTCATGTCAAATTTTGGTTACGTTTTCTTCACCTTACGAGCAGTGGTAGAAAATGTAGTGCAAAGATTAGCTAAAGGTAACTCGCGTCATCATGAGTGTTTATAGAGTACATTCAATTGCAAAATGTTCAAGACTATTCAACAATTTAAAAATCTTTTTTTTTGCAGGCATCGCAATGGCGGCAGGGATGCAGGCAGCCCCAGGCGTTCGAGGAGGCGCAGTCGCGACAAGAGCAGCCAGACGAAGACATCGCATGCTGATGATGTCAAGGTTCCTGAACCGAAAGGTGTGCTACTATTTAAACAAATAACTTAAGACTGCACGCATGGTGATGCATACGACGACCGAATGGCCTAGTGGTTAGAAACCCTGACAACGAAGCTTGAGGTCCCGGGTTTGATTTATAGTTGGGGTAGATATTTATAGGTAGGTATGAAAAATACGAATCTTTGTTTTCAAGTCTTGGATGTTTAATATCTATTTAACCCTTAATATTGCCCCATTTATTGGAGCATACTACCACAGAATCGAAAGCAGCAATCAAATACATACCTGATAAAGGACATTTTTGAAGCTACTTGTATGTTCAATAATTACAATGGAAATTGTGGCGTATAGTGAAGACAATAAGGTTGAATTTCTAACTCAATGCGTTAAGGTTTATCCGTTGCCTAGTACGCATGACAAGCTTTGCCGACTTTAGGTCTAGGTCAATTGGTGTATTTATTTATTTATTAACATTTATCACTATGATTATTTCTTGATAAGTCCTCATCGCCTCATCGCCGGCGTTGTCGTTAACATTACAAGTGTGTGAGAATGGACCCGCTTTTGCATTTAATGCACATATTGTGCGTACACGTCTTTTAAAAGGTAATTAATTGTAAGATTTTGTGTTATTTGATGCAGAAAACGGCAAATCCCCGGAGAAAAAAGAAGTCACGGAAGCCGACAAGGAAGAAGAAAACCACAACACCACCGTTGAAGTAGCCACAGAGGAGAAGACAGATACCAGCGTCAAGGAGGTGAAACCGGAAGAAGATGGCCGGAAATCCAGATCAGCTTCACCTGCCAAGTAAGATCTTTCTACTGGCTATCATCAAATGCTACTTTAATTACTTTATAGTAGAAAAACAAAATATGAAAATTTCCTATCTAGTATGAACCAATGTCCGCTGTCCTCAGTTAAACCTAGTCAAAGTTTGTACTTAATGATGGATAAGTCAAAATTGCTGAGGCGCACTATTAATCTGTATTAAAATTTTCTTAAAATATGTATTATTAGTATGTACTGACATAAGATTTCACACAGGTGACTTTAATGATATATCTTTCATTATATTACCATTTAGTCTTCCTTTTTAGATCTACTAGCGCTAAAGTTGCAGAGGAAAAGAAGGAAGAGAAAGCCCACCGCTCATCTAGTGATAGGCGCTCCTCATCAGCTTCATCGCGTAAGTAATAATAATAGATGTTGTCTCTCACAAATACATCTCCAGCCTATAAACACACAAAAGGAGCAGTAGAACGTCTTCATACAAACGGCCGGAGCGCGAGTTATACCTACGCGCCACGAATTCTCAGCATACCTCGGCAACCATCAGTCGCGAGCTCGCGAGTGCTCCGCGGCTACGTACGGTCGGCGCGGAACTCACGCGCATTTATTACGTACCTACCTAATTATGCCACGACGATATAAACAGTATTGTTCGGAGTACGGATGTTTAAATTCATCTATATCGATACCGGAATTGTCAATTTTTAGATTACCAACTCAGTCGGAATTTATACACTTAAAATCAACAATAAAGCTTTTCTCACATCCCAGAAGAGGCACAAATACTTCTCCGTAGCTAATTTGTAGGTAGCAGAAATACATAGTGATGAAACTAAATAAAACCGTTTATAACCACCACCACTTAGTCCACTCCTTCCATAATTTCCTACAGCTCCTAATCCTTTCCCTACTTTAAATTTCATGTGACATAATCAAAACATAACTGAAGAGTGACTGTTAGTAGGCAGCCCTATCGCAATGTTGTGTACCGAGCCCTGGCGTAGGTAATTATTATTCAAGGACGGTGCCGAGACGTTATACTGCTCCTTTTTTCTGTACTGTGCTATAAACGTCCACTTCTGAGCACAGACGGTTTGGGAACTTAAGAGGGTTTATACCTGCTGAGCTGGCAAAGTTGCATTTTTGTTAGTTTTTCTCGATTATTCCATAAAAATTGAATGAAAATTAAAAATGTTTTGTATACAAATTGTTCTAATATATAAGTTAATGTGTCTACTGCAACAGTAATTCGTGATAGACTTTTATTTTCTTTAAAAACGAACAAATTATTACCTAACGGTTTTTAAAGAAAATAAAAGTCTTATCACGAATTTTTATTGCAGTAGACACATTAACCTACAGTTGTGGCCATATAATTAAGAACGATTATTTATTGAGATGATTTTTTCAAAGTAACAAGTATAACTAATTGCCCGTATTTTTTTTATTTCTCTCGGTATTGCAAAACTTTTCCGTACTACCGGTACATTCATTTATGCAACATAGTTGGCTACAAAATTAATAGAGAAACTTTATACATTCGATCTGAACCTAGTATTAGTACTTACTGGCTGGTCACGTAATTAAGAACGCTGAATAGTTTATTATTTTTTCAAATTTAAATAGAGAACATTGTGTGGCTCTGTGGTTGTAGATTATTATTCGTATAATTTTGGCGCCATTTCGTGCTGTTAAAGTCTTAAAAGTGATTACTTCGTATAAAAACAATGGGGAAAAATAAAAGTTGTGATAAATCTACAAGAGAAGTAATAATAAAACTTCGCGAGAAGAATTGGTCGTATAAAAAGATAGCCGACCATCTGCAATGTTCAAAAACAATGGTTTTCCATGCCGTAAAGCATTTTTCCACGTATCAAACTACTTCAAACGTTCCGCGTGGACCTAGACAGAGAAAGTCATCTCGTCGAGATGATCGAAATATCGTTCGTTTGGCAAAACAAAATCCTTTTAAAGGGTCTAATGAGTTGAGAAAAGAATATTTTGGCGAAAACAACCCTTCAGCAATCTCTGCACGCACTATTCGAAGGCGTTTGGTAGAAAATAAGTTGAACGGAAGGATAGCAAGGAAGGTGCCTATGTTGAAACGATGTCATAGGCAAGCCCGACTTGCATTTGCAAGAAGGTATGAAAACTGGACAGTCAGACAGTGGAAAAACGTTATTTTTTCTGACGAGACAAAAATAAATAGGGTATGTTCTGATGGAAAACGATACGTACGACGCCCTCCGAATAAAGCATTCGACCCAAAGTACACAAAAGTGACATTAAAGCATGGCGGGAGAAATGTGAAAATTTGGGGGTGCTTTTCTGGACATGGCGTTGGACCTGTTAGGCTGATAGAAGGAAACATGGATCAATTCCAATACAAAAATATACTGCAAGAAACAATGTTACCATATGCCGAAGACGTGCTTCCGGTTATTTGGACATTCCAGCACGACAATGATCCAAAGCATACTGCACGCACCGTTAAGGAATTCCTCACATCACAATCAGTTTCTGTCTTAGATTGGCCAGCCAACAGCCCAGATCTTAACCCAATAGAGCATCTTTGGTGCGAAGTCAAGAAAAAGTTTTCAAATCGACAGTGTGGCAATTTGAGAGAGCTGTACGACGTTTTCTTACAAGAATGGAACTCTATTTCTCTTGCGAAATGTCAAAAATTGATAGATTCAATGCCTCGCCGGTGTAAAGCCGTAATTAAAAGCCGTGGACATGCTACTAACTATTAATTTTAGTTCAAATGTATTAAATTGCTTTTTTTTCTATACCAACTTCACATTAATATGATTTATTTAATCTAAGTTTCATATAAAACAACTCTCGAGCAGTTTAATAAATCGTTCTTAATTATTTGTCCAGCTTCATTACTATTTGAATTTATAACTATAAAGAACAAATAAAATTTGTAAAAAAAAATGTTAGCAATTATACACTATTATTCTTAATCCCGTTTGCTCTATCCATGTGGCTATTTTATAACATAACTTGTTACTTCTAAGAAGGAACACAACTAGACATATGACAAAATTTAGATTTAAAAAAATCGGAAACTTCAAATCGTTCTTAATTGTATGACCACCACTGTATATATTAGAACAATTTGTATACAAAACACTTTTAATTTTCATTCAATTTTTATGGAATAATCGAGAAAAACTAACAAAAATGAAACGTTGCCAGCTCAGCAGGTATAAACCCTCTTAACATGCACAGCATTGAACTACTTCACAGGAAATTTCTACATGATATTGTCCTTCACCCAACAACTCATGGAAAATTGTTTAAATGTAGCGCTAATTATTATTTCACGACACTGCTCGAAAATGTGGCCATAGATAACCTAAATCCAGTACTCAAAACTGCCTATATATGTACATTTAACAGCTGACTCATTTATGGCGCACAAACACGACAACAAAGTTACACTAATCGAAAACAGGACGTATACTATACGTATTTCATTGTACGATACGACTTTTTGAAAGATAATTTCTGAATTTCATTCCTGGCGTGCTGAAACGACATTATTGGACCAATCAACAGTAATCGTCTGCTGCATGCGATGGATGGATGGATGAATGGATGGACGGACGGACGGACGGACGGACGGACGGACGGACGGACGGACGGACGGACAGACGGACTGGATGGACGGATGGACGGGATGGACGGGATGGACGGGATGGACAGAATGGACGGATGGACAGATGGACGGGATGGTCAGGATGGACGGATGGACGGATGGACGGGATGGACGGGATGGACGGAATGGACGGATGGACGGGATGGATGGACGGATGGACGGGTTGGACGGGATAGACGGGTTGGACGGGATGGACGGGATGGACGGGTTGGACGGGATGGACAGCATGGACGGGATGGACGGGACGGATGGACGGGATGGACGGGATGGACGGAATGGACGGATGGACGGGATGGATGGACGGATGGACGGATGGACGGATGGACGGAATGGACGGGATGGACGGGTTGGACGGGATAGACGGGTTGGACGGGATGGACGGAATGGACGGGATGGACGGGTTGGACGGGATGGACAGGATGGACGGGATGGACGGGACGGATGGACGGAATGGACGGGATGGCCGGGTTGGACGGGATAGACGGGATGGACGGGATGGACGGGATGGACGGGTTGGACGGGATGGACAGCATGGACGGGATGGACGGGACGGATGGACGGATGGACGGGATGGACGGGATGGACGGAATGGACGGATGGACGGGTTGGACGGGATAGACGGGTTGGACGGGATGGACGGGATGAACGGGATGGACGGGTTGGACGGGTTGGACGGGATGGACAGGATGGACGGGATGGACGGGACGGATGGACGGGATGGACGGAATGGACGGGATGGCCGGAATGGACGGGATGGACGGGATGGACGGGTTGGACGGGATGGACAGAATGGACGGATGGGCAGATGGACGGGATGGACAGGATGGACGGATGGACGGATGGACGGGATGGACGGAATGGACGGATGGACGGGATGGATGGACGGAATGGACGGGATGGACGGGATGGACAGAATGGACGGATGGGCAGATGGACGTGATGGACAGGATGGATGGGATGGACGGGATGGACGGGACGGATGGATGGATGGACGGGATGGACGGGATGGACGGGATGGATGGATGGACGGGATAGACGGGATAGATGGACGGATGGACGAATGGTCGGATGGACGGGATGGACGGGATGGACAGGATGGACGGGATGGATGGATGGATGATTATGATGATGATGATAATGATTTCCTCGCATTAGTCGTGAAAAGCACAATGTTTAGTCTCGGCCAAAAGTGCAATAGATGGACTCGTACTTTCGAGGGCCTCCGCTACGCGTCGGCCCTCAAACAAACTCGTCCATCTATTGCTTACTTTCCAGCCTCTACAACAATGTACTATTGTTTAATGTTAGCGCTTGATAGGGATGATACAGCCAATGAACTGGCCTACTTTTTATAAGGTGTCAAAATCCGATTCTCCCATACATATTGTATCGCAATAGTTGTGGCATTACTTCTTTGTCAACTTAATCAACTAGATAATTACCTATTTATTTTAAAGCAACTATAAAGCTTTTTGCAGTAATTGAAAATTAATCTGGGTTTCGGGGCTAAAACAGTGTTTTTTTTTTAATAGAGTTGAGTCTAGAAAATATCGTTTTATGTATTACGTGCGGTCGAACCTACGTTCCTCTGCTTGAGAAGCCATTGGTCAAATCTGCTAGCACAGCCCTTTTTGAAGGATACATTTCTATGATTTTAAATGAAGTCATCTTCGCGCGTAGGTATGTGCGTGGTGTGTGTATGATGGTACTGCGACGCTCGCGTAATTGGCAACATTTCATACTTCTAACACTATAATTTGATTCGTTCTCTGTATTCTGTTTGGAAAGAGATAGACGCTGATAGTTTTAAATTTTCTCTAGGATTATTAATTAATTTGTTACAATTTTTTAAAGATGTGCTTATTCTAAAAGAGCGGAACGATAGAATAGATCCATTACTTTTGTCTAGTCTATTAAAAAAAAGTGATGACGTAAATTTCACGTTAAGGTTGTTATCAAATTTAAAACAAATTTAAAATTATGACAGCTCTTTTTTCTAGTGAAAAGGGTAAAGGAAACATATCTGGAGAAATAAATTATAAATTATAATAAATATTTTTCCGTGTTCAGGAGGCGAAACTCTTTCGATTCCTGCAGTAATTTTCAGGTGTTCAAAAAATGAAAGGTTGTCAATTGGCTACTTTCCTAACTAGTCAGTCTTTTAGATTATCAAAAAATATTGGACACGTATTTTTTATTTTGTCAATTAAACAAAAAATTACGAATATATGGCGCGTTGAAGTTTCGCGTGACGTCACTTGTTCCTACACTTTGTATGAGCGTTTTAGGAACAAGTGACGTCACTTCAACGCGCCATACTAGGGGCGTTCAATAAAAAGTGAGAATGAGTATGTTATAAACAACTTTTACTAAATGTCATTTTATTTTTCGACATAGTCACCTTTTAGCATAATACACTTAGTATATCTTTTTTCTAAACTTAAAATTCCATTTTTAAAAAAGGTCTCATCTTGAGTACTTAAAAAATCTTGTACTGCAGCGACTACCGCGTCGTCGTCTTCAAATTTCTGGCCTCTCAGGTATTGTTTCAATCTCGGAAATAGGTAGAAATCACTAGGAGCGAGATCTGGTGAATACGGATGATGCTGAAGGATATCGAACCCAGCATCACGAATTGCGGCCATTGCAACGGCGGACTTGTGTGCCGGGGCATTGTCCTGGTGGAACAGCACAACTTTCGAGAGTTTACCTCGCCGTTTTTCGCGGATCTCATTGCGCAATGTTGCTATTTGTTTGGCGTATAAAGTGCCCGTAATAGTGGCTCCATGCTCGAGATACTCAATCATTAATACCCCTTTACCATCCCAAAAAACAGAGCCCATGACCTTACCGGCAGATGGGCTCACCTTGAATTTCTTCGGAGTTGGAGATGATGGCCTTTTCCATGTCATAGACTGCAGTTTCGTTTCAGGGTCGTAATGATGGAGCCATGTTTCATCCATTGTTATAAATCGCGCCAAAAAAAGTTCCCGGTCTTGCTGCATCAGGTTCAAAGCTTCTTGACAAATCTCTAGTCTAGTTTGTTTTTGCGTGTCAGTAAGCATTCTTGGTACCCAACGCGCAGATACCTTTTTCATACCCAAGCGTTCATGTAAAATATTATGCACGCTCCCCGTTGAAATCTTTACATTTTCAGCAATAAAACGAACCGTGACACGACGATCCGCCAAAACTGAGTTTTCGATTTTTTTCACAATTTCTTCAGTTACTGCTGTAGTAGGGCGTCCGGAGCGGGGGTCGTCCATTGTCGATGTTCTTCCACGTCTAAATTCGGCGCACCAACGTGCGACTGTCGAATACGGAGGAGCATTAGACCCTAAAGTGTCCCGCAAATCCAAATTGACTTGGTCCGTTGAAAAATTTTTCAAACACAAGTATTTAATAACGGCGCGCAGTTCAATTTTCTCTATTTTCGCTAACGTACTCAATAGCATTGCAAAGAAATTACCGTATATTTTTTTAAACAAAAGACAGTTAGTTTTTTTTTTCATAGCAATCAGCTAGATAGATTAGCTTTACCGGCCAGTATTTAATTTCGTAATATTAAAAGAGTTTGCATCTCATTCTCACTTTATATTGAACGCCCCTCGTATCTTCGTCATTTTTTGTTTAATTGTCAAAAGAAAAATTACGTGTCTAATATTTTTTGATAATGTAAAATACGGACTAATAAGAATTATTATTTTTTTATCTAGGAAACATCCCTATTGTCCCCATACATCATAACACTAACTCATCCAATAAAGGCTGTATAATCTTGAAATCTCAAAATGTATCATAATTTTTTATTTATTTCGTAGTGCGTAAAGTATTATTTTTTATTCTGTATACTAACGTTATCTACCTTAATTTTGTTAATATTTATGTTATGTTACTAACAACTTGGACCAGTATTGTTGTCTGAAATAAATAGAATTTGAATTTGAATTTTGTAAAGTATATCTTTTCAATTTGACATTAAGGTGGGAGCGCTAAGAAGCGTGCGTCGCATAAGAAGCGCCAGTATCGCTCCAACCGAGATTCGTCTGGCAGTGTTAGTCCTCGGCGAAGCTCTCGTAGAGAAAGGTTTGTTGAACATGAAGGTAGTCTACTGTCTTATTCATGATCATTAGGGTCTCTCCACATCAGCGAAATTTCGAATCCCGTCTGATACATCCGACAATCTTTTTCGTTTAAAAAAAAATCTCAATATATTTTTGATGTTATTAAAATAATTCCATTACGGAACTACCCGTAGTAAATATTTATTTCATTGCACTTTAAACATGTCAAAGATTGACCTTATGTGCACCCTGTATCTAACTCTTATTTCACCCATTGAGTGCCGAAAGTGTCTTAATTGAAATTTGTGGCTACCACATAAATGGTATTATTGTATGCATGATTGCTTAGCTGGCACCAATTAGAAAAACTACATCATGGATGCCAGACTACGCAATGCTACGTATACGTAATATTGCGTATCTGGCCTAGCCCATTATCAACTACTACGCTATATTACGTAGTTGCTACTCAATGTGTTAACAAACATGACTGTTTTTCCCATAACAGAAGTAAGTCTCGTCACCGAAGCAGCCGCCGGTTGTCCGTGGACCGTCGCGACAGAGAGCGCGAACGCGAGCGCGAGAGAGAACGCGAGAGGGAGCGACGGCGTCGCGAGCGGGAGCGGAGGGAGAGGTAACCGTTATTCCCTAATCCTGGCCTTATTACATTCCTTATACTACGAATTTCGGTTTTCGAACTTGGTATCGTGTCATTCCGTTCATGCTAATAGTATTAAACAGAAGAGTGAAAGGGATGGCACGATGCGAGCTTTGAATTTCGTAATAGTCGCCCCTGGCCCGGTTTACCACCTTATTCTTACTCCGAATAATTTTAATACATACTTATTAGTCTTCTCGATCTTCTAATGGAAAATTTACAGTAAAAACTGTTGCCGTAATTCTTCTTTGTGTCTTTAAAATAATTTCTTGCAAGTAGGTAGTATAGTATTATGTTGTGTTGTATTTGGTATAGTATTTTGAAAAGTCCGTTTTATTTCTTGTCAAAATCATAAATGGAACCTTGTGCAAAGTTTCAGCATTTTAGGTCCAAGGGTGTGATCTGAGCGTTTATTAATCAGTTAGTCTAAGTAAGGGATATTGATAAACAGGCAGAATTGTGAAGTTTGTTAATTAATATGGGTTTATAAATCTTTAAGTTTATGAACGGTAAATAGTACAGACAGAGGTGAAAATCACTGAACAACTAGGGTGAATAGTCACCGATCAACAATTACATGTTCACAGTGTGAATGGGTTGTTTGTTCAAGTAGTTTCTTGATTAATTAACATTTTAACCGCCGTAGTGTGAATGTGAGACACAAGTTTTCCAGCTCATTTCGCCGCAGTCTGATAAATAAGAACAAAAGTTAAAGGGTTAAACAAGCTTCATTAATTTGTTATACTCGATTTATTTGAAAGTTTTGATTCCTAATTTGTATTTGACACTCGATTTTTTTAAAGTTTTAATTCAGAATCAGGCATATTAAGAATTCTGCTTTTAAAGGTCGCGAGAACGTCGCCGATCGCTTGAAAGGCGCAGGCGTACGCGTTCACGCTCTCGACGACGTTCAAGGGACAGGTAACTTGTTTCACAGGTCTTATGTTGCGCTTGCATCATTCGTTTCTATCATTTTGTCGTACACTCCTTGCATGATTATGTTAGCTTTTATTTTCTTAATTTCCTCCTGCTTTGTGTTAATTAAATTCTGCTTTTGACGCAGACCCATTTTTAATAAAATGTAAATTAAACACTGTTGAAGACAGTCACTTTAAAGTTTTAATGTCCTCCTTTTCATAATTTTATATACGGAGCCAATGGCGTTAAAGTTTCATGCTTGTGCTTTAGTCAACCAGTTAATAAGTTCAGGCTAAACCCATTCAAAAGTTTTGTGTAATATTCACAATACTTGTCACGCCATACAAAAAAAACCGGCCAAGTGCGAGTCGGACTCGTGCACGAAGGGTTCCGTACCATTATCTATAAAAACGGCAAAAAAATCACGTTTGTTGTATGGGAGCCCCCCTTAAATATTTGTTTTATTTTATTTTAATTTAATTTCTGGCGTCTACCTGTTGCCGTTATCAATATCGAGCAAAAAAGAGCAAAAAAAAAAACACATTTGTTGTATGGGAGCTCCTTAATATTTATTTTATACTGTTTTTTAGTATAGCGGCAACGAAAATACATCATCTGTGAAAATTTCAACTGTCTAGCTATCACGGTTCGTGAGATACAGCCTTGTGACAGACGGACAGACGGAAGGACAGCGAACTCTCAGTAATAGCTTTTTACTCTTTGGGCATGGAACCCTAAAAAGATGCAAATAAGAAATTGTTTTTCGTGCCGATTTGGGCGTGATTTTGTATACAGTTCTGTTGACCAATTTCTTGGATCTGTTTCTGGCACTGTTAGAAGCTGGCTAGTGCTACAAAAACAGAGTTTGAATTTTTTTCCCATTGTATGATCAAAATTTTTAAGGGAGCTTCCAATCAGTCTGCTTTCCAAGTAAACTGGGAGACGTGTTAAGTTTCCTAGATTGTTAATTGATTCATGTGTGGTCTGTAGGTCTCGCGATCGCCGGCGCTCCCGTTCGCGGCGTCGCTCGCGTTCCCGCCGCCGCTCAGGCCGCGGGTCGCGCGAACGCCGCTCGAAGGAGCGTCGCTCTAGGGATCGCCGCTCGCCTAGACGCTCGAGGGAACGATCCAGGTACGTCGCTATCTTATAAAACTGATCATGTGTTGCCATACATGCTCTCGGTTTCGAAATACAACGTTGATTATGTTACTAGTGCTCTATTCGATATTTTTTATTTGTTTCTTTCCTGCCAAATGTATTTTTTCCTGTATGTCGAATATCTATACTAATATTATAAAGAGGAAAGATTTGATTGTTTGTTTGTTTGTTTGCATTGAATAGGCTCCGAAACTACTGGACCGATTTCAAAAATTCTTTTGCCGTTCGAAAGCTACATTATCACTTTACTTACTTACTCACTCTCACTTAGTGACATAGGCTACTTTTTACCGCGGGAAAATACCTTTACCTACGGGAAAATTAATTTATCGCGGGCGAAGCTGCGGACAGAAGGCTAGTATTTAATAATGTTGGTTCTTGGATGTTTATCATATTCTTTAGATATATATCATTAAACTATTATTATTATAGGGACAAAAAGTCCAGAGATCGTATGCCGAAAGACCGAAGATCCAGAGACAGGAAGTCGCGGGAGCGAAGGTCGAGCGATATCATCAAGGAGCGATTGGAGAAATCTGTATCTATCCCGAGAAAAGGTAATAAAAAAATGGTTTTAATCTTCATGAAAATTTATAAGAGAATCGGCGTTGCTTTTGTAATGAAGGTTTGATAGGTGGAATATCCCTAGTTGGCGTTAGTATCAGTATAGTTGGCGTTAGTAGACATGTTTGGAATTGGTTACCTCACGATATTAACGCTAGTGCACTTGTCAGAAAACTCATTAATTACTCACTAGATAAACCAATTTTTTAGGGTTCCGTACCTCAAAAGGAAAAACGGAACCCTTATAGGATCATTTTGTTGTCCGTCCGGCCGTACGTCCGTCTGTCAAGACCCTTTTTCTCAGGAACGCGTGGAGGTATCAAGCTGAAATTTGTATCAATTACTCAGGTCTACTGTCCCTTGGAGCTGTGAAAAAATTAAACTTCTAAGCCAACGCAATCTAAAGATACAGCCGTTTGTTTAAGCCGCAAATTTCCGCAAATTTTCGAAACTCGCAAGGGAATCATAACCTACAGGGTACTTCCCGTGAACTCAGAATCACAGATAAAGGAAAAATTGCGAAAAGCATATTTTTTTGTCTGTCTGTCTATATCAGTAACCAATCTACAATGATCCCACACTGCGCACATTTTGCATAGGAGCAGGGGTCTGATAAGACTGGATGTTCATAGATACATATAAATTTGTACGGAACCCTCGGTGCGAGAGTCCGACTCGCACTTGGCCGGTTTTTTTCATCAAGCGGCGTGTTTCTTTGCTATTTTGGCGCTAAGGGCCGTTACAGACGGACTGTATTCTAACTGCAACTCGGAGCAGCTAGCGTGCAGTTTGCGTTTAGTTTTGCCGAGTGCAATGCAACTACCATGAAAAATTTATGGGCAGTCGGCAGTTACCTTGCAGTTAGAATGCAGTCCGTCTGTAAGGGCTCTAAATAACATTTATTTTTGTTACAGAAAATCTCGATTTGAAGCTGCTCAAGAAATCCTCGGAAAGAATTTCCATTCCACGGGAGCGCTCCAAAGAAAGAGTCATATCTAGTTCTAGTAGGGAATCTTCAGTCGCTAACGACAAGTCTGCTTCACAAAATGACTCCCAGATTAAACCTGTCAACTCTTCCGACGAAGAAGACAGGGAAGACTTTATTCCTGTTCCTACTTTGCGAGAGTATTCTAGGAGCCTCTCCAGAACACCATCACCTTTCTTAAGAAAGCATGAGATTGAGACTGCCAAAAAGTCAGAAAGATCCGGAGATGACGCATCTGGCAAAGAACATATTGAAGAAGAATCAAAGCCTCAAGAAACAAAGAAACTTAAAAGGAAGGCTCACCAGTCGGAGTCCGAAAGTGAAAGCAGCGAAGAAGTAGCCAAATCTAAGACTAAAGCTAAAATTAAGAAGAAGGATAAAACAAGTTCTAAACGGTCTAAGAAATCGAAAAAGGATACTTCGTCCAGTGACAGTGATTCAGAAGAGTCGTCTTCGAGTGATTCTGAAGAAGACCGTAAAAAGAAAAGCAAAAAGACCTCCAAAAAGAAGTTGGCCAAGAAATCTAGAAAGAAGAAGACTCGCTCTTCGAGCTCCGAGTCCAGTTCTGAGGAAGAAGTAAAGCATAAGAGCTCTAAATCTAAGCAGAAGAATGTTCCAGATGAATCTGATGCTGATAAAAAGTCAAGTAAGAAGCGTAAAGATAGTATCGAACGTCCGAAGACGGATAAAGTTGAAACCAAGGTAAAGCCGAAAAAACCTGATAATTCAGAAGAATCTCGTGATGATTCATCTGACAGTGACGCCAAGTCTAACAAAAAGAAGGTTGCTAAACGCGACTCGTCAAGCTCACCCGATAAAGACGTGCGACGTAGCAAGAAGGTTGAGTCAGCCAAAGAGAAGGCTGCTTCTCCTGAGGTTGCCAAGACTAAGAAACCTGAAGATAAACAGTCTAAATCTAAACATGTTGAAGAAACCAAAACTAAATCTCGTGATGATGATAAAAAAGCCAAAAAACGCGAAAAAGAAGAATCGTCATCTGACAGTGATCAAGTTTCAAAGAAAAAAGCAAGAAAGAAGGTCTCAGAGTCAGAGTCGGACTCGGACAGTGATGAGCCGAAAAAGTCCAAGAGAACTAAAAAACATAAGAAGCATTCTAAGAAACATAAGAAACATAAAAAACATAAGAAGTCGTCTAAAAAGAAGGATGATTCCTCAGACAGCGAGGAGGCGGAGGAAGAGGAGGAAGAAGGAAAGGTCAACAACGAGGACCTCGAGAAGAAACTTCGCGAAAGAGCTTTAAAGTCAATGAAAAAGCAAACAAGTGCGTCTGGTTCTGACTAACTTGTTATACTGTGTGCACTGGACTCATTCAGTACCTAGTTGAAGTATTTTGAATGTAATATTAATAATGAAGTAACAACGTATGATTAAGCTTACGCGTATGTATGTGTCACATTGTTAGTAATAAATAAAGTTTTAAAAATTACGAATATAATTTTATTGTTTAAAAGAATTAAATTTATAACGTGATTTTAAATATAAACATTTACAATAACTTTGGAATTAATACTTTGGTTAACTTAAATAAAACTTAGGGCCGATTTTTCAATCATCGAATAAATATTATCTGACGGATAACGTGTAAAGCGGCTAAATTGTAGCGTCATGCATACAGTGCAACTGACGCAGTGCTGTCAGTCAACTTATTTAGCCATTCCATAATTTAACCAGTTGATAACATTTATCCGTTGATTGAAAAATCGGCCCTAAATATTAAATTAATTATCTAGTGTATCCTCTATAACCAGTGACCAAACTGGGCGTAATGCCATTGTTGTAAATGTTGCCGTATCCAGGCCTTTTGTTGTAGTAACCGTATCCCAGATGATACGCTCCTTGGTTGTAGGGGTTATTGTAACCATAGTAGGAGGTAAGACCTCCATTGCCTCCGTAGCCACCGTAACCGCCGTTACCGCCATAACCACTATAACCATTATATCCTCCATTCCCGAAGCCCGTGGCGCCGTATCCAGATCCCTTATTTAAGCCAGAGTAGTCACTGAAGCCGTTATATCCGAAAGAATTATCGTAACCTCCGATGCCTCCTTGATAGTTATTATAGTTGTATTTTTCGTCTAGTAAACCGTAGCCGGTGACACCCGTGCGCTGTCCGCCGTAGCCTTGATTGCCCCAATCTGGATAAGTAAATAATGTCAAATTATAATTCACACATATAATACTAACACATAAACTTTGATAGCGCGATGTAGAATGTAGTTTTTCTACTTGACGACTAGGTAGCGATAGAGGGTCACAGTTTGTTATCATTTTATAAACTCACAGCTACTGGCAGCGCTGTTAAGGTCATCTTTCGAATTTCCATCCTGCGCAGCGAACGGCACAGCCTTATCGGCTACTTGGGCTTCGCTTGCGGGCGCCGCCGATGCACTCGCGAGGACTACTAGTAAAAAGGTTAGAGGTAACTCCATCTGTAAAATAAAAATCCATAGGTAATCTAATCTAGAATAAACGCGTTGGTGAGTACCTACTTATTGCATTTACCTAGACTATGGCTGATGAAAGTTGATACTAGAAAATAGCAGTATGCTTAGTATAATTTTTACTTCACCAAATACTTCTCGATCGCGTTTACGTAAAAATTTAAATTCTATGGAAACGGACGCGCGCGCGCGGAGGCGCTGTCCATGTTTCCATAGTAATTGTTTTTTTTACGTAAACGGGATCGAGAAGACAAGTATTTGGTGAAGTAAAACTTATACTAAGCATACAGTAAATTTAAAAAAATCGGCGCCTTGTAAGGCTGCGTTTCCACCAGAGATGTGCGAGGATGCGTTGCGAGGGATGTGTCTGTCATGAACCAATAGAAACACTTCATTCACTTAGGACCTTTTAAATGAAGTGTTTCTAGTGGTTCATGACAGACACATCCCTCGCAACGCATCCTTGCACAGCTCCGGTGGATACGCAGCCTAACACCGTATACTTATACTAGTATGTACAAAAAAACGATTGATGAAACGAAACGATGTGAGAGCGTTTTTAAAAATAGTGTACCCTTTCTTTTTTTTGAAGTTTTGGAAAAAATGGTTTTTCCTCAGAATTAAGAGCACAATCGATTCCGATAGTTTAAAAAAATGCCCCCAATAAAATGACAGTTTTGCGACGTTTTTTCATACATTCAGTATGGGCGTGACCAAGGCGTGACAAAACTGACTCATAAATTTTCTTTTGAAAAATGGGGACATTTTTTTAAACGATCTGAATCGATTGTGCTCTTGATTCTAAATAGGAAAAACCATATTTTTTTCAAAATTTCAAGATAAACGAAAGGGTACACTTTTTTTGAAAACGCCCGTGAGCAAAAATAATTTTACATCATCATCATCATCATCATCATCCTAGCCTATATACGTCACAATGCAGGGCATATGCCTCTCAGAATGAGAGGGCTTGGGCCGTAGTTCCCACGCGGGCCCAGTGCGGATTTCGAACTTAACATACACCATTGAATTTCTTCTCAGATGTGTGCAGGTTTCCTCACGATGTTTTCCTTCACCGTAAAGCTCATGGTAAATTTCAAATACAACCCGATTTAGTTACCTACTAGTATTTAACTCTTTAATGCATGGCGTGTCCAAAAAGTAACGCTGTCTTTAAAGATCATTTTCAAACGTAATATTTTAAGTAAATTCAAAACTTATAATTTGCGCAGTACGGTTTGAAGTTTTGTCAATATTCAAATTTAGAAATGTACTTTAAAGACACCGCTTAATTTTGGATACCTACGCTGTGCATTAAAGGGTTAAATTTAAATGATAAATAAAGTATCAAAATGCACATACCATCCACATAATAACCTAAATGGATACATCCATTTAAAAATTTTGGAATAAATCTCAGGATGAGCCAGAGTCTAACTTTTATTGTACTTATTTTTTATTATGAGAGGGAGGAAAACAAGCAAGCGGGTCATCTTATGGAAAATGTTCACCACCGCCCATAAATATCAATAACTCAAAGAGAGTCTGCTACTTTCGCGTAGGTACTTAATAATAATAAGTAAATTACGCAGAACATACTGTCTAATTAAAAAAAATCGCGTTCAACACATGGCAGAACGCCCAGGTTACCTGTACCTACACATCTTAAAGAGTCGTGGAAATTTGTATACTTACCTACGTTTTTAGCATTTGTGACCATATTTGACTACCATTATTTTAGTTCATAACTACATCATAGTGGAGTTTTTGTGGGAGACCTATCTCCAGCAGAAGACCTTTCTGCTGACAATGATGATGATGATTTAGTTCAATTCTAACCATCGGAAATAACTGATATATGCTAATATCTTTCGAGTACATAATAATTAGACGGAATTAATATTAACCTTGGTCCTCGCACAAGAACGATACAATGGCCTATTCGAGTACCAAATGTAGGAAACATCAATCAGTACTTAGAGAACGCGCGCTGCATGCTTCAGAATAAATTAACACAAATGTCGTCTTAAAAGCAAACAAGGACTTCATTTCGAATTATAGGAAGTAGTAGAAAACGAGGAAAGCATCCTTTTAAGTAGTCGCTGAAATCCCATTGATGTTGCCGTTTAGTAAAGTAAATATTGTACCTATTCTCGTCGTCTGCAAAACATTTCGTCTTCAAATGTAGTGGTAGCTTAGGGTCACGACGAATTAATTAAATATACAATTAAATTTGAAATTTGCCTTGCCCTTTTGAAGGGCAGGAATCTATGTGAAGAAATTTAATGTGTAAGTACCTATATTTCTGTCGTGCTAAAACGCAAAGCAGTATTTCAGTGAAAGCCAGTTTCGAGAAAATCAAAGTTTTGTCAAAACAGCTTTCTTTTTATTTTACAGATTTTTTATTATTATTTATTGCAATGAATATCTCGCTGTTTTAAAAGTTATGGTGGTACAAAATATACGGCTATTTGCCTACGTATTATTGATATACTTACCTCTAAATCTCTTAGCAATTTCAGGTAGAACTGAGATCGGTAAAACTTTTAGGTAAGGGTTTTTGCAACGTTTTAAATAAGATACCACTATTTGGCTTAGTTCATTGGATGCGTATTTGTTTAAGCTATCCGGCGGCATAAAGATCAACTACGTTTTTTTTTGAGGTAGGTACCGCTTTTACGCTTAGCAATGCAGAATTGCCCGCAAGTAGACTGTTTAACTTAACACGTAGGCCGCCATGAGCATCACCGGTGCGATCAAAAGCTCATTTTCAGGGTATTGTTTTGAGGATTATTTTGGGTTAAACTGTGAATGCTATTTTGTAGGGGATACTACTCTAAAAATATTTACAAAAACTTAACTATTTCAAATTATTACATACTTACCTAGTTAATGTTAACTAAGCACCTCAGTTAATTAGGCAATGAGCATTACTGGTGGGATCAGATCACTAAATTTCTATGGGTCGTGGCAGCAACAATTAAGGTGGTGTGCCCGATAGAGTATGGTGGGCAGCCAACGTGTTAATGTTCCATAGTCCTACAAGGAACCCTCATAATTTCGTCAAGTCCGTACCTACATCTGTCTGTTCGTCCAACGTGTAGTCCAGAGACTGCTAGTGATAGGAAGCTGTAATTTTGCATGTAGTAGAGGAGACGTGGAGGGTCGACCTTCACCGATCTGTTAACTCGATGAGACATTTTTTTTATCAAATATAATCTATAAACAAATATGTCTATGATAACTTGCCTATCGAAAAGTGTTCATAGCTATTTTTTTTTGTTTTATTGTGGAGTGCCTTTAGCCATCTTCCAGCTCCATCATCAGACCCTGGTTACCATCTGGGATCAAAGTACTCGTCAAGACGAATCAAACGAATCCAAACTCGATGGGGTAATTCGTAATTTCATTAATTCAGTATGCTTAGTATAAGTTTTTACTTCACCAAATACTTCTCGATCGCGTTTACGTAAAAAAATCAATTACTAGGGAAACATGGACAGCGTCTCCGCGCGCGCGTTTCCATGTTTCCATAGAATTGAAATTTTTACGTAAACGCGATCGAGAAGTATTTTGGTGAAGTAAAACTTATACTAAGCGTTCAGTATGGCCAAAGGCACTCCACAATAAAACGACACAACCCCATCGAGTTTGGACTCGTTTGATTCGTCTTGACGAGTACTTTGATCCCAGATGGTAACCAGGGCCTGATGATGGAGCTGTAAGATGGCTAAAGGCACTTAACAATAAAACAAATTAAAAAAACAAAAAAACAAACTTTAAAAAATAAAAAATAAATTTGAATAAATTTCAATTCACTATTCTTATAGTGCAGTAAAAAATCTTAATAAGCAACTATTATATTGTTATATCCAGATCAAAATTTGTAAACAATTCTAAATATTGATAAAATAAATAATAATCGTCAAAACGAATCAAACGAGGCCAAACTCGATGGGGTTGTTTCGTTTTATTGTGGAGTGCCTTTGGCCATCTTCCAGCTCCATCATCAGACCCTGGTTACCATATGGGATCAAAGTGCTCGTCAAGACGAATCAAACGAGCCCAAACTCGATGGGGTTGTGTCGTTTTATTGTGGAGTGCCTTTGGCCATCTTCCAGCTTCATCATCAGACCCTGGTTACCATATGGGATCAAAGTGCTCGTCAAGACGAATCAAACGAGCCCAAACTCGATGGGGTTGTGTCGTTTTATTGTGGAGTGCCTTTGGCCATCTTCCAGCTCCATCATCAGACCCTGGTTACCATATGGGATCAAAGTGCTCGTCAAGACGAATCAAACGAGCCCAAACTCGATGGGATTGTGTTGTTTTATTACATAGTTCATATGGCCACCATCCAGCTCCATCATCAGATCAGCTCCATGTTACAATAATATTGCATTGTCATCCAATTTACACATATGTGCAAAATTTCAGCTCAATCGGAAACCGGGAAGTGGGTCAAAATCGCGCCCAAAGGAGTCGGTTACAAACAAACATACAAACATACATACAAACATACAGGTGAAGCTAATATAAAGCGTGTAAAATAAAAAAAAATTGCTATGAACACTTTTCGATAGGCAAGTTATCATAGGAGGCATATTTGTTTATACTTAAATTATTATATTTGATAAAAAATGTCTCATCGACTTAACAGATCGGTGAAGGTCGATCTTCAACGGCTCTTAGACCAATGGGTAAATTATGTCGCAGGGAAATAGCCAAAACAGAGATTTGAACAAATCTCTAAGGGATAAGACTAAATCGCGCAGGATGTTAAAATCAGGAATCTATTTTATCATTTATTTAAAAAAGAACAGTCATTAGATCAAATACCCCTTTTTTCATTTCACCAGATTTGTTTAGTTATTGACCATGTTACAGTAGAGACTTATTAGTTTTAGAAAACCCTTTGAAAAAGTAAAAAAAAAAATGTCAGCTAAAACAAAACAAAACATAAGTTTAGACTAACTAAGTATAGAAAATCGGTTTTATTGGAATCCTTTAGGTACTGTTTCAATGAAAAGGCTTGTCTTCGCTTGTATTTCACTATCTTTTCAAATACTCTGGTAATACTGAAGTAAAGATCTCACAGGATTCTGCTCTTTAAAATCTCGCGGCTCCTCGTTTTGTGTGCAACCCATAACTTTGACCCTCAAAACAATAATCGCATGTTTGTTGA
This sequence comes from Archips crataeganus, assembly GCA_947859365.1. NCBI lineage: Eukaryota > Metazoa > Arthropoda > Insecta > Lepidoptera > Tortricidae > Archips > Archips crataeganus. The sequence continues at coordinate 13,128,126 of OX402049.1, read as the reverse complement.
TTCTCACGCTAATAATGCGCTGACCTACAACTGTTGTGCATGCATAGTACGGCAATTGATTACCAGAGTTCATTAACAGACACGACATTTTCCGCTTCTGGTAAATTATCTACATTTATCTTTTTGAGATTTACGACTTTAGCGGTTTGAGATTTTTTTAAATGCAAGTGTTTCAATATGCGTTTGGAATATTCACCTGGTGGTTGGGATAGCTTCACTGAATATCCTTGTAAATGTATTTTCATGTCGACAATCTTTCCAAATATTGTTCGGTGTTCAAAGTGTACCACGTCAAATGCGTCATTTTATTACATTTTTAATCAAATAAGTTTTTGTTAAAAAAAACATTTTTAAAGCAAGCCGACTGTACTCTCTGTTGACTGTACTTGCATTGTCATCCAACCTACAATAAGTAAGTATACCAAATTTCAAGTGAATCCGACCACTGGAAGTGGGTCAAATTAGACTTCCAAGATTTAACCCGTACATATATAGGTACATAGAAAGTTAAATAAAAGCTTGTAATAAAATAAAATACCTACTGATGAAATATTCAAAACTATGTAGTTTAAACACCCTGTACCTACCTACATATAATAAAATAAGGTACTTATGCAACGCTACAATACTAATTATTCAGGTCCGAAAACTTAACGATATCCTGGTAGTGGGCGACATGCCAATTACAACAGGGGGGCTACTCCGAAATTCAAAAATCGAAGTTCGTATCGCATCGTCTTGCTCGCTCTTGTATTAAATACTATTAGCGTGAGAGGAATGGCACGATACGAAGTTCGAATTTTGCACTTCGTAGTATAAGGCCAGTTCTGGAAAAAATAAGAAAAATAATTAAAGTCAGATAAGCGATATTAGTTTTTCTTCGAAAATATGTAATATATATCGCTTAATTTTATTTCTTATTTTTTCAGAACAGGTAAATATTAAATATAAATATTAGGGGATAATCTTACACAAATCGACCTAGTCCCAAACTAAGCAAAGCTTGTACTATGGGTACTAGACGACGATAAAACATACTTATATAGATAAATAAATACTTAAATACATAGAAAACATCCATAACTCAGGAACAAACACTCACGCACATCACACAAATAAATGCCCTTACCGGGATTCGAACCCAGGACCTCTTGCTTCGTAGGCGGGGTCACTACCAACTAGGCTAAAGCGGTCGTTAGGTATGACTTGATCTCGCCCGGTAGGTACAGTCAATCAATTTGATTCCTAGGGCACTATAGAACCTTGTCGTATTAACTACTAGACAATTACAACGACAGTGCGGGTCAAAGCAGTATCACTTTCCGAACACAACTTGCAATAAACGTAAAGAGTATAAACGTTTTCGCTCCATGACATGAGGGAAAAAGATGTTTTGACAGACGGCCAGTGACAATTCAAGTTATTAATGCACAAGCAAACTCCTTTCCTATTCATTATAGTTGACACACGTTTACAAAGATCGAGTTTGTCATCGTGACAATACATCATGCAATAATAATCACTGTCGTAGAAGATAAACAAATTGATTTATTTTGACATGGTTCTATCGTGGCCTAGGAATCAAATTGGTTGATTGTACCAGGTCGTTGAGTTTTGGTACATCCTTTGTAGCATGTGCTTTTATTTCGACGTAATATCCGATCGCCTTTTTTCCGCTTTCAAATGTCATTTGTTTAGTTTTAATAATCAAGGATTTCATGGATACGATGAAATAAGTACCTAACTATACTTTTTCTTGCCAATTGTATGAGTACCTACTAATTACATCCAGGGCCAGATTAACAATGCTGGGGCCCCCAGGCAATGCAATAGGGATGTTAATTGACACCACCAATCAACTGACGTACTTTATATGAGCTGTCAAAACACTATTCTCCCAAAGAGTTTCAATGGCAATAGCAACTTATGACGTGACTTGTTCGCCAACTCAATCAACTAACTATTTATTTGTTTTAAAGCAATAAAAAATCTAATTTTGCAGTTAATCGAAAATTAATCTGGTTTTCAGGGTTAAAGCGTTTTTTTACTGGGGCCATGTCTTCGAACTATTTTTTAATGGCGTCAAAACCCCTATTTTCGGGCTCGCCTTCCAGCCAAATATATCAACCGCACTTTTCAAGAAGTCAAATCAATAGATTTTCACTCATAATTACTATACTAAACGGAACTTATCTTATCACGCAATTAAATATTTACCTCGACGTTTCGGCCACATTGCAGCAGCTGTGGTCACGAGTTAATTATAAGTCAAATCGAATCAACTGGTAGCATGCATCGAAAAATAGAGTAAGTATTGTCATCGAGGATACAAATTTTCCAATTAAATTTTCACTCAGAAACCTTTTTAATTTCTTTGTTGCGCACGCGGGGCCCTTTGGCGATGCGGGGCCAAATGGTTATACCTTTGATAAAACATTAAAATAACTCCAGAATTAAGTAATTACTCAAGTTATGTAAGCAAATATCGTACTGGATTTTCATTCAACATTAAATATTGGCTGAATTGCTCCACTTTCGCGCGATGGAGCCAAGCTTTTCCGCGTATTCTTCTGTAGGAATTAATAGCTTTGTAGATTCAGAACCTGCATTAAAAGGTACTTGGAAGCTGTAATTATTGACAGAAAAATGGACTAAATATGCCAAAGATCATTTGCCTTTTGTGTCCAACCTGTAACTTGGAAGTCTTAGTTTGTTTTACTTTTCAGAATGAGTTACAGATAGACTTTCTACTTCTAGGTGGATGTTTTAAAACTTGATATACCCACGGATCCTCCGTCTGCTGGTCCGCGGCACCTTGGGATTCCGTGAAAGTGTCACCGGAATTCCATATTCCCTCCGTTCTGTTTATTTTTCTTGTGAACTGCTAGTAATATTATAATAATGTCTGTATGCTCATCCGTAAGGGGTGATCTCATAAGCTACTGTATCTTATCTAAAAATTGATAGAAAGTTGCAACTAGAAAGGAAGTATAAAATTCCCGCTGGACATGAAGTCGCGGGTAAGAGCTAGTTGTAAATAAACTAATAAAACGAAGCGTCATGGAAAGAGGTCCCTAGAAATAGTAACTTGATGTCAAAGTTAAACTTTTCTAGATTTAAAAGTTAAGGGTAGTTAGTGTTAAGTATAGTCACTCGAAGAGGCACGCTGTTATCGTAATTTATTGACAATCACTTTTATTATTAGGTATTATATTACTTAGCCTATATATGTGTCCCACTGCTGGGCAAAGGCCTCTCCTCTTGACTTCCACATCTTCCTATCCAGAGCTATATTTTACTTGACCTAAATATTTATATATTTGAGCTATATGGCTGTTTTAAACTAGTCTTATTTTGTAAAATTAAATTACTTACATTGAACACAAGACGACTGAACTTATGCACCTTAGGTATTGTTCACTGTAGCACTTGCCGGCACTGGTGGTGTGTGTAGAGCGGAGATGCGCTCTGCGTGTGCACGCGTGCTAGCAGACCTTTATAAACCGTGGGAGTTTTTGTCTTTTAATTGACAATGGTCACTGGGGAGGTAATCAGTCTGTTTGTAAGCGGCCCATCCTTCCACCGAGGCAATATGACGCAGCCCAACGTAAGCGCTGAGCATTGTCACCCTATACATAATAACATCTCTGGAGGTCTTCGTATATACATAACTGTTGCAATTTTCCTTGTACGAATATAGAATATTCCTTTGTATTTAATTCTCATCGTATTAAGTTATGCAATGGCTATTGAGACGGATTAAATGTGGACCAATTGTTTAGTTTTTCCGGAAACGCTGACAATTAATATTGCGTCAGGGAATTAATGTGCTAGTATGAAATTTGTTTTAGCGCTGCATTGTTATGTTAAAATCAATAGTAGCGAATATTGTATTTCCATACAAGATTGTCAAATAAAATAGAATATAGAATAGTTTATTAAAGAACAGAATCACATGGTTACAAAAAGATTAGCATTAGGTATCCGGTAAGTAGGTACCAAACTAGCTGAGTCAATTTCAATAATAGTAACTACCTATAAATAGAGGGGTGCGTGGTCAAGCCCGATAAATCGAACTCTTAATTGGCTGTTGAAAAAAGAATACTATGTAGTTAAAACATCTAAATTCAAAATTTCTACAATACACGACTTATCAGGTTTGGCCACGCATCTCTACATTTTATTAATCGACAACTTTAAAGCTGATTGTACCTACATGAAAATCAATGAATCAAATTGTTACGTTTATCCTACGATTCCTCCGAACTCCCGAGAACATTAGTTTAAAGTTTCCCTTACCCTCAAAATTAATTTCTGGATTCTCTTGAGCCTAGTCTAGTACCTACTTTACGTTATTAAGGGCATAAAGGCCTCTTGACCTTCAACTTAAATATCAGGAAATGACAATAACGACGTCGCTTAAGTGTCTAACTTTGCATGGTTGTTTCGATGTAATGATATTCATCTTAAGAATTGTGTAAATGGCAATAGTGCCCAAATTATGGTCACCTTGCCTACACGAGGCGGAAGTATGTGAGGTATGACAAATTATCGGTGAAATGATTGCAGTGACGTCTTGAATTGCTCTCACGGTTCGTTGGGGCAAGAGGCCGAGTCGCAAGGTCGCTTTTCATTCTCAGTTTCGCCGGTTTAGGATATACGTGGCCCTGCAATGGAACAAATGGGTAAGATATTACGGGTTGAACATTTTAAACATGAGCGAAGACCAAAAAGTTGAACCACGTTTATCCGTAGCCATAAAACGACAGACTGGTAAAGTTCCAGGAACACAGTGGTACGAAAATTACCCTTGCAGTGGTATGGTCAATTTTTGTTTCACAACGGAAAACTCATACAAATTATACAGTATACAGTATTATAGATGCAAAAGTGAGTCTAAGTATCTGTCTCTCAGTCGGTTACCTCATTAGGCTTAAACCGCTGAACCGATTTTAGTATAGAGATAGAGTTCCGGGAAAGGAGATAGGATAGTTTATATCTAGGAAAATTGTATAGTTCCCGCGGGATAAACGAATTCTTCGCAGACGGAGTCGCGGGCAACAGTTAGTTTGAAACCATTGTAAATAGGATTAATTCAAAAGTTATAATAATATGTAACTAAGTATCTACACTAATATTATAAAGAGGAAAGATTTGTATTTTTGTATATAACGAATAAACATAAAACTACTGGGCCGATTTCAAAAATTCTTTTGCCGTTAGAAAGCTACATGTCACTGAGTGACATAGGCTACTTTTTACCGCGGGAAAATACCTTTTCCTACGGGAAAATTAATTTATTGCGGGCGAAGCTGTGGACGAAAGGCTAGTTCACTACCTATATAAATACATGTAGAGGAGAGAGGTGGTATAGCAATTTTGTGACATGTAAACAATAATAATGGAACACTTATTATAATATGACAGACAACCGACCTTTTGGAAACAATTGTAATGTCGTTTTTTAAATTGCTAATTAAATGAGGCCGCTTTGTTATTTCGAAATATTGAATGTTAATGCACCCAATCCCTATTCATTGCCTAGAAGTGTGGCATAAGGACCTGTCTATTACTGTCGAGCACTTAGAATAATCCTTTTGTGTTTACATAGAATAGATTAAATAAAAAAAGTAATTAAAAAAACTAAAAACCCGCCTGCGGTGTAAATAAAATAATAAATTAAAAAATTAAAACCCGCCTGCAGAAATACTGAAAAGGTAAAATGGAAATAAGATAAAATGCTCAATAACAATAAAACGAATTGAAAACACGTCGATGGCAGTCATTCAAAATTTAATGCAACGATAAAATGCAGTCGGAGGCATGGGAGTTAGTGGCTGCATGAGATTTAATGTCACTTCATTGGGATTATTGAAGTTTTTGAGTGGGTAGAGCCATAAATTGTCATTCAAATTGAGTGGAGACTATTGTATAGAAGTGCTGTAAAAACATTTTAAATTCTAGGTCGCACTTATTCGTAAAACCCTATTATTGTCTTTTCATTAACCACCACACTTATTGCTTAAATAACCAGTCTCTAAACGGTTTAAACGGTGCGTTTGTTCCTTCCTGAACAAACGTTCTAATTCAATTTGTCGATACATCTGACGTACTTCGTATCCAAATTAATAAACGAAGAGCCTCTTCCACCCCATAAGGAATTAATTAATTGCTTTGTTCTGAAATATAGCATGAGTATTGGAATAGGCTTTTATTCAGCTGGGTTTATTTTTATAACCTCTTCCGCTAATAATTAATAGTATTTTTACGCATTCAATGCCCATTGACGGAGTAGGTAGTCATCGTTTATAGTTTTCTATTTAAGCATTATGGTTGTGGGCTGGTTATTGGTTATTCTTTTTAGGGTTCCGTACCTCAAAAGGAAAAAAACGGAACCCTTATAGGATCACTTTGTTGTCCGTCCGTCCGTCCGTCCGTCTGTCTGTCAAGACCCCATTTCTCAAGAACGCGTGGAGGTATTAAGTTGAAATTTATATCAAATTCTCAGGTCTATTGTCCCATGGAGCTGTGAAAAAATCAAACTTCTAAGCCAACGCAATCAAAAGATACAGCCGTTTATGCCGCAAATTACCGCAAAGATTCGAAACTCGCAAGGGAATCAAAACCTACAGGGTACTTCCCGTGAACTCAGAATCTTGAAATTTGGTACGAAGCAAGGTCTCTTATACTTAGCACAGATAAAGGAAAAATTGCGAAAAGCATAAATTTTTTGTCTGTCTGTCTGTATCAGTAACAAATCTATTTATGCCGCAAATTTTCGACACTCGCAAGGGAATCAAAACCTACAGGGTACTTCCCGTGAACTCAGAATCTTGAAATTTGGTACGAAGCAAGGTGTCATAGCACAGATAAAGGAAAAATTGCGAAAACTGTAAATTTTTAGTCACATCATAAAGTTACTACCCTTTTCCTCATGAACGCGTAAAGGTATTGAATTGAAAATCATATCAAATACTCAGGTCTATAATACCTTTAAGCTGTAACAAAATTAAACTTCTATGTCAACGAAATCAAAAGAAACAGCAATTTAAGCCGCCAATTTTCAAACTCGCAACTACGCCCAAGGGAATCAAAACCTACAGGGTACTTCCCGTGAAGTCAGAATCTTGAAATTTGGTGTACGAGGCAAGGTCTTATAGCACAGATAAAGGTAAAATTACGAAAAGCATAATTTTTTTTCTCTAACTGTCTATATCAATAAAATATCTACAATGATCCCACACTAGGCACATTTTGCTTAGGAGCAGGGGTCTGCTAAGACTGGAAGTTCATAGATACATATAAATTTGTACGGAACCCTCGGTGCGCGAGTCCGACTCGCACTTAACCGGTTTATTACCATGTAAAATATATGTTATAGTTTAACAAGCGTCCTTGATTATAATTTAGTGGTTCAAAACACGATACCTACATTAAAATTCACTCAATATAAAAATAATAATTCGAAAACAGATGCAGATGAATCATGGACTAAGATTTAAAAGCGAAAAAGTTTCCGGGTGCGCCGGTGGGACTTGAACCCACGTCTCCTGGGTATGCGCCCCAACGGGTGTTCTACCAACTGAACCACGTCGCATCCAACCGACCTCTCCGAAATTCTTAATCGCTTACGCCAACGTAGGAGTCATAGCTTCTAATAGTTGTGATGGATGTTACCACACGCTACTGTTAGCGTATGTAAGCGATTAAGAATTTCGGAGAGGTCGGTTGGATGCGACGTGGTTCAGTTGGTAGAACACCCGTTGGGGCGCATACCCAGGAGACGTGGGTTCAAGTCCCACCGGCACACTCGGAAACTTTTTCGCTTTTAAATCTTAGGTTCGGTGAGCAGACGTAACTGCTAATAAAATAAATAATATTTGAATCATGGACTGTTATATTGTTTTCAAAAAACATAGCGAAAAAAGATTGTGACAGATTTAAAACAATGTTTAATAGTTACTTTTTATAATATCAAAAAAATTGCCTTTAAATTCCTTTTCTTTGGAAAACTGACGTTAATATCTTCGCACATAACAACTACCTATCGAACTTGCTCACAAAATTTCATAATTTGAGAAAAACGATCTGCAGAAGAGAAAAGCCGGACAGAAATTGGAAACTTCACGCTCGCTCGGTCAAAAAAGACCAGACATTTTAAAAAGCATACTTAGGTTGAAAGATGACCACGCAGAGCAAAGCCTCAACCACAAAGCCTTCCAACGAACGATCGGGCTTTATTTAGCAGCAAGTCTTAGTTTTACAACTGAATACAAGAAAAAACAATATACAATAAAGACGCCTAGACTACATGAACCTTGTTCCGAGTGACTTTCTGTAGGTTGGAAAACGAAAACTTACCTTGTGTGGAAATGAAACACCTAACTTTTGATGTTGATGGTCTTCTCGCTTCCTATTTTGGGGAAATTCACACCTCATCTTGTTCCAAGTTTATTATCAACGTCAGGATAAAGTAAACTTTGAGATTGTATGAAAACATTTCCGCACGAGGACTTTGCGAAATGTTACGACACGTGGAAAAAGGAAGACGTTTGACGTCATTTTGTAACTAATTGTATTCCACTGTTGCGTTAAGTAGATAATCTTGCAACGGACCATTGCATAGGCTCCAAGTAAAAGAGATGAGTACTTAAACCATGTTGTTTTTATTAGACTGTTTTGAGTAGGATTGAAAAAAGTTTCATATGGAATATCAGTTCCTAGTCTTATCATGGTCTAATAATAATTTCGTTTGTTATGTAATGTTATGGATCTTCAGGCATGAGCAATCACATCAATCTACTTACACGTATAATTATATAAATTAATACTAGCTAATAGTTACTCCGTCCGCGAAGAATAGTAGCCCGCGACCTATTCTCAGACCTACCGAATATAGAGAAAAGTTTCATAAAAATCGAGCCGTTTCGGAGGAGTTTGATGACAAACACCATGGCACGAGATTTTATATATTAGATAATTTATCTAACTATAAGGTACCTATACTAATATGTACCAATAATAAAGAGGTAAAGTTTTTATGTTTGTTTGTTTGTTTGTACGTGGGGCTGAAACTTCTGAAACTATTAAAAAAAATATACTAGGTAGTACACTAAATAATTCAGATTTTCATAGAATGTTAAATTCAGATTTATATAAAGCAGCGTTTGTGATGGCCAGGACTTCTTCAATATTGTTTGGCTTTCAACTGGTAGTTTTCCAGTGAGTTCGAAGGCCGAAATCGCTGGTATACTTTTTGTTCATAGAACCTTTTATCCCGGGAAAGTGCAAAGTTCCCGCAGGACGGAGAAAAAGTTTCGAGCAACAGCTTTCCCTCATATTTCACTTACTTGCTGGTTCTTACTTCAGATACCTACCTATTGCTACCTTGCCGCCTATTGCTTACCTTGTAACTTACTCTCTGTGTACCTTTTTTTTTTTTACGTGGGGAAATCCTCTTGGATACCCAACGTCCCCGGGGGAGGACGATGGTTTATGTCAGACTCCTACTGACTAAAACCCCACGGTGACCCCTCTCTCCGCTTAGGTAGGGGCTACGGGAACGGTTACGCCATCCGCGGCCCCCACCGGCGGTTGCCCTTGCGGGCCCACCTCTGTTTAAGGCGCTCCGGAAACACCTGGAGCGCCTTACAACATCGGGACATCTTTGGCGGGTGACGGACCCCCCGATCCACCACCCGATGTCCATCTGATGGAAGCGGGGAAAGCTCGCCTCACTGGGGCCAGGAAAAGACCCAAGGAATCCTTGGGCCACCCAGGGCACTCAGGCCCCGGGATACTTTTCCTCCAGGAGGCCCCCGGAGCTACCCCACACCACACCAGACCACACCTCGGCCGCAGAGGATAGGGCAAGCGGCGCACCGCAATACCGAGCTGGGAGCGCCCTCCTCGGGCCAGCCGGCGACCTCAACAGGCCGGCCCTGGTTGCCTCTTAGCTTCACCGTGGATGACTAATCCACGGTTACTAAGCCCCCCCGCCACGACAAGGCGGGCAACCCTCGGAGGGGACTCTCTGTGTACCTGTTTTCTGTATTGCTTACTATTCCTGGTGTACAATAAAGAGTCATTGACGACCAGATGGCCCAGTGGTTAGAGAACCTGACTATGAAGCTTGAGGTCCCGGGTTCGATTCCCGTGTCGGGGCAGATATTTGTATGAAAAATACGAATGTTTGTTCTCGGGTCTTGGGTGTTTAATATGTATTTAAGTATGTATCTATCTATATAAGTATGTTTATCCGTTGCCTAGTACCCATAACACAAGCTTTCCTAGCTTACTTTGGGACTGGGTCAATTGGTGTGAATTGTCCCGTGATATTTATTTTATTTATTTATTTATTGTATTGTATTGTATACCTACTTTAAACGATTTTTATCTCCTTTTATTATTATTTGTTTATGAGGCAAAAATAGCCATTGGGCATTAAAAGAACATGTATACGTAATAGCATATTCTAGTCTAGATTTTGGCTTAATAAGCACCCAGGTATATAAGTTTTACATTAAATAATATTTCACAGTAATAAATAATACTTATTACAATAAAACTTGAAGACTGCGGTGATGTCTGTAATTTAAATTGCACAAACAAGACAATTGAAGTATAATTTATGGCATTATGGCACAATCTATTAAGAAAATACTTAAGTAATTAATTAATAAACTACGCAACTATTATAAAAATGTTCTTTAAAGAAAAAAATACAGTTTACGTTATTATACACATTTATTTATATAATACATGTTTATTTTAATGTTTTATATTATTCATCAATAAATTCCTTCTATTATCATCATTAACATCATTTATTAAAAAATATGTTTTTAATTTTGATATAATCACTGTATCACTTTGTATATTTTAATATTTTCTGGCAATTTATTGTATATGTTAATTGATCTATAATACGGACCGATTTTGTAAATCTCAAGGACGGGTTCAGGAATATTTAACTTAAATGACTGCCTAGCCTAGCCCACAAATGAAGAGTTTTTCTTGTTCTGTTTGCTGCTTAATATTCTCTAATACTGATGCTAATGGATGTGTATTAGAGCTTTATGGTGGCCAGACCGATAAAATAAATGAAAATAATTTAGTACCTATGTTAACTACTTCGGTTGCGTCAATACCTTCATGCTTCCCTGATCATTTTACTTTTAATAACTGATTTGTGACAAATTCGAAACGATTTACGATGAAAAGTTGATCGATTATATAAAAAGTAATGAATTGAAGATTATGTGATTAGAAAAAAAAACGTAACGAAATTCGTGGAATAGTTTTCGATGAAATGAAAATCGGCATAACGAATTTCGACATAATGTGTGACCCATAGTGTTAAATCTTGTGTAATGAGTAATGAATATTATTAAATTAGTGGTAAAATGTACTACGCTAAAATGTAGGGAAAAAATAATAATACATAGAACTAAAATACTTCTGTATAATCTCCATTAGTGAGCCTATGACGGCTTTTAGACGGCCGGATAGCCTAGTTGTTAGAGAACCTGACTACGAAGCCTGAGGTCCCGGGTTCGATTCCCGGTCGGGGCAGATATTTGTGTGAAAAATACGAATGTTTGTTTTTTTTTTTTTTTTTTTTTTAATTTATTTCTCATAGGTATCACATACACTGGCTTACTATCTAAATCCACTCTCCAAACTGATATGACAGTTTGTTGGCGAGAACACGCTCATTACAATTTAGTTATATGTAAGTACCTATTTAATTTAAACATGCATCTAAATAGAAAAATAAAACAAAAATTACAAACAAATACAGAGATGTGGATTGTGCTCGAGTCTTGGATGTTTAATATGTATTTATCTATATAAGTATGTTTATCCGTTGTCTAGTACCCATAGTACAACTTTGCTTAGTTTAGGACTAGGTCAATTGGTGTGAATTGTTCCGTGATATTTTTTAATTTTTTTTATGTTTTATACCTATAAAATAGTACCGTGTCTGAGTGTCTATAAAACAACAAACAGCCTAAACCAATGGAGCTAGAGACTAGAAATTTTTCATTGGCAGATAAATAATATGAAAAGGAAAGAAAAGGATACAATAAAATCAAATCCACAGAACAATTATACCTTGGGTGTCATTAGAAATTTGTTAACTATTATACACTTATATGTATTTCTCTAATATTTTCATTGTCAAAGTCAAAATACTTTTATTAAATTTAGGTTATTAGAAGCACTTTGAATGTCGAATATAATATCATCGAGATAGCCTGGGGTTCTGTACCTAATGTAGTGAGGTAATACCAATCCTGGTTGAACAAAATGACTACCTACATGGTGAAAATTGGGTCAAACAAAGAGGAAAGGTGGAAATTCAACTGCAAAATTTGTGTGATGACATTTGAAGTTGATTATTTGACCTTATTCTATTTTTCTAATTACCACACCATTGATGAATTGTGATGTTTCTCAAACTGGTCGTACCTACAATGCTTTCAACAGCGCTTTTAGAATGCAAAAAATATTATAAGCATTAATATTTTTTCATTAAAATTGGAAATTGAAAATTAAAATTTTCATTATCAGATAGCGATCTCAAATGGTTATACAAAATCAATGGTAGATAGTTTAGTTCAAAAGAAGCAGGCACGGTTAGTAAATAGCATGCTTTACGCTGCGTTACCTTCTCAGTCTACTAACAAATATAGATCTAGCATCTCTTACGTCGGGGGTTTGTCTGATAAGATTTATGGCATTTTAAAATCAAACAATATTAATGTTGCCTTTAAGACTAACAACTCTTTGTACTCTAGGCTATGTAACCACAAAGAACAGGTAGATAAGGGAACTAGATCGGGGGTATACAAGCTTACTTGTAATGACTGCAATGGGATATACGTAGGACAGACAGGCCGAAGTTTTAATACTAGATTTAAAGAGCATGTTTCGGCATATAGGAATAAGCATCCAGATAGATCGAATTTTGCAAAACATTTGTTGGAATCAAATTATTCATTGTTAGATTCAGATTCTTATGAAGTGTTACATTATTGCGGCAAGGGGTTGCGTCTGGATGCTCTGGAATGCATGGAAATAATTAGGTACAACACTATGGGGTCTATTATTAATGAACAGGTAAATTTAGTATCTTCTCCTTTACTGCGGCTTGGGTCGAATTTGAACAGTTAGTATTAATTAAATATGCCTTATAAATAAATAAACAAAAAATTCAAGGTAGTTTTAAATATTTCAATAAAAGTTAATTTTTGTGGGGTAGTTTGAGAATAAGAAAAATAAAGTGGGTACTTGAGAAGTTACAGTGACAAGTTAAAACATTTGTTTTGGTTTGTTAGTTTAACATTTGGTAGCATAGCATACGGTTGTGGTAACTCTGAAGATGAGCTCTGGTTGAGTTCGAAACGCGTCAGTGTAGCTTGGTGGTGGTGATGGTTGGGTTTATGTGATTTGTGTGTGTTCGTACAGTGTGGAGGTGGAGGAACTGCATGAGCGCACATTTCTTGCATAAACGTAACTATTGTAAGGTCGCGGGTGAGCAAAGTAATTGTTTTAGTTCATTAAAATTGGGTCAAACAAAGAGGAAAGGTGGAATTTCAACGGCAAAACTTGTGTGATGACATTTGAGGTTGATTACTTGGCCTTATTCTATTTTTCTAACTACCACACCATTGATGAATTGTGATGTTTCTTAAACTGGTAGTACCTACAATGCTTTCAACAGCGCTTTTAGAATGCAAAAAATATGTATAATATGTTTCAATATTTTAATACTGATGGATTTTATAGATGGTATGACCAAAATTATAAACACGTAAAAAAACACGAAAGTAAGTAGGTACTAGTAACAATCAGTTGCTTAGAAAAAGTTGACTAAATATTAGACGAAAAGGGTTGCCTATGAAATAAATGCAGTTTACCCAACTGCAAGGAAAGGGTTATGTTTTTTAATAAGTATGACAGGAAAAAAAATTTGGATTTTTTCACTTTCTCCCATTAGTTACATTAATTGTCAAATTGAGGTCAGTGAATAAAGAAACACGAGTGGTAAAGTAGAGAATACCATTATATATATTCACTTAACACAGATTACTTTCAACACACTTAATTTCCATTTACTGAGGTTAATTATAACAAGGAGTCTTCTTGTTCACTCTTCCATTGCGCGAAACCTAGTAACTGATTTAAAAATCTGTATACATTTTAAAAGCTTTTTATTAACTTGCAATGTATGTAAGTATGTATGTATGTAGGTACGGGTCAAATCTTGGAAGTTGAATTTGACCCACTTCCAGTGGTCGGATTTACTTGAAATTTGGCATACTTATGTAAGTTGGATGACAATGCAAGTACAGTCAGCGAAAAAGCTTGCATTGAAAATTAAATTTTTAACAAAAACTTATTATGTATACGTTTATGCGTCGGTAGTAAGTACTTAAGGGCTTACCGAGCTTTTCGCGCTAATCGATTTTGGGTGGGCGATTTTGGGCGTGGGTGGGGGAGGCAAGATGGCTCAAGATAGTTTGGTTGGACTGCGCGTGTTTTTGGGTATTTTCATCTTATTACTAAAACAAATACACATTTTAAAAATGTAGCAACACTATACGCCCTAGAAAACATCTTGTTTTATTAACATTCAAAAAGTCATGACCTGCCGTGCAGTATTAGTCGTACCTACTACGAATTTATTTTATTTTTTAGAGACGACTTTGGATTTTTTTTCTATCGAGCGAACTATAAGTAATCGTGTTTTGATAAACACTTGTCATTAGAGTAATCCTCAAATATCTTACCCATGAATTTCAAGACTACCTATAGCTTTACTTGTAATGATACACCACGATATTAAATGAATGCAATAAATGCGCAAAAACATGGTAGGCCCTTATATGCAAAAAATATGCCAAAGAAATCGCTCAGGCTTAATATAAAGCCTCAAAGAAACATCACTTACTTCCTTCGCCTTAGCGTTCGTCCCAACCTACGCACATGGGAGAGTTTTCGTAGAGTAATCAATCAATGTTTTTTTACGCTTCATGAATACTAGGATTTCCTTTATGTAAATATGTGAAAGCCTACAATTTATGTTTATTTTTCGATCCCCCATATCTTTACACCGGGATAAACCGGGGCCGTAACATACGAGGTTGTGGCTTTGTGAAGAGCAACAAGCAGGAGGTCTTCAAAGAATTGTTATGCAAATACAAAATCCGACTAATTGTAAGTTTTTCTTTGTTTCATTATTGTAATCTTTTGATCAGTGACTATACTTACTACACGCGTTATCGTGGCACACACATAGGTTAACCTGGATTAACATATAGGATACTTTTTATCCCGAAAAATTGCACAGTTCCCGCGGGATAGCAATAAACGGATTCTTTGCAGACGGAGTCGCGGGCAGCAGCTAGTAATAAAAAAAGCTATAATATATAACAAAGCTATAACACAGTTGCTAGCAGTAGCGTGGCGTGAATATTTTCTAATTTATTGAATCAGGCGTTACTTTGCGGAGGTCCATATTAATGAACTAAAACAATTACTTTGCTCACCCGCGACCTTTAAGGTCGCGGGTGAGCAAAGTAATTGTTTTAGTTCGTGAATATTTTCGTTAGGCAACCCGGCGAGTAAGTAACGGCGAGTAACCGGGTATGTCTTCGGACGCAAACCACGCTGTTAGTGTAGGTATCATCACATCACTGACGACGATACACTAGCTAATGGTTGTTTTTTGCGCCTTTTGAATGACGATCTAGCAGTGCGTCACATAAAAACCGTTGTATAAATTTGGTTTTTATGCCCCTTGCCACCTGGCACCTAGAGCGACCTCTCCGTTCGATTTACCCTTAGGCCTTATCTAACTACATTTTGGGCAGAAATTTACCTCTGGACCTCACTTTGTTAGGTATTTGCAGAAATATTCCTGAGAGAAATTCGGAACATAGCTGACGTTCCAAACTCTTGAGATGCTCTGCAGGATATCGTCAACGAGCTACATTTTATGCCTATGTTATATTGAAACCTTTTACTAAAACTTATTAATTCTTATGGTGGAACGAAAATCTAGCGATCTTGGTTGGTTTTTCTTGGTTTACTGTGGGAATGGCCGTCGCTCGTAACACATTGTGTCGCTAAGTTGATTATTGACCTACACTTCCGTTGAATAGACTATGTCAGGGGGATCGAATACTACGTATCCGGTGGTAATATATATATTTATTGAATTTTGAATATTACAATCAATTTGAGAATCGATATCGACTCAAGTCTAGATTGTTTATGAATTTAAAAATATTATAAATGTCAGTATTTTGTTTCGAATTCGAGCTTTCGAAGAACAGTAAATAATGTTAACGTATTTTTTAATGTGAGATATCTGGTGAAAAAATTAATAGAGACTTATGCATGTAGATAAAATGATGTATGCGGCGACTCGTGTGATCTTATTATAAAACTCACCTTCGGTTCGTTTCAAAAAACCACACTCGTCTTTTAATGCCTCTCATTAGGCAGTTACATACAATTAAGAATAATTTTCGACTATCCTCAGCGGTGTTCTTGAACAGGTTCGACATGGGGGCCTAGTAGAAAAGAGTCTTTTTATGCTTGGGCCGGTGCGTCCTGGGCACCGGTCCACGATTTCCTGGCCAATTATGAATATTTATTGGCCAATAGCTAATACTAATAATAACCCATCACAGTACGGCTTACTATTATTTTACGGAGCAACAGCCGGCCGACGTTTTTAAAACTGTTATCTACTTGACACTGGCAAAATTGTCCTGCAATGGACAGAGCCATATTAAATAAAAATTGAATCTTTTATCTAAAAACGCCGGGAACGCACCAGTGACTCACATGGAGTCGTACCAGGGGTAGGCGAAGATTTATTGCTATAAAAAAATTAGGTACCTGCAGTAATGATTGTCAGTCACGTCGTAACATGCGTGTATGGACATAAGTACCTATACTTGGACTTAATCAGAGTAACAAACAGTCACAGAGGCAAAAGTAACCCGTGTGCACTAGCCCTTAATTTCATTGCAACCTTTTTATCTTGATTCTCTGCTACCAATTTTTAGTAGTAGTTCATTGATAAAGTATTGCTTGAATTAATTTATTATTTTTGCTATCCTAATATTCCTAGATTTATCGTGGAACGTGCTGGTCATGTTCAATTAACGATACGCGAGCTGTGGACCGTTCAGTGCACTACAAGCTCACTGCAAGAGGACAGTGTATCAATCAGTCACGGCTGCAAATTATTGTGTCGGTCTGATTTAACTGCAATGAGTAAGCTCCAACGAACTTTGACGCCTCTATTACGTCACTGCACTGCACTGCACTTTAATTATGTTCAATAACAGTTGTGTAGCGTAAATAACTTAGTCCTTGTATAGTGTAATTATGCTAAATATGATGTTCGCGTGGGATCCTGTGTACAGTTCCGGTACCATCTATGATTGTGATTTGTAGAAATTTTAAATACTTACTTACCTACATACTTTTGTTTGATCAATGAATCAAAAGTTTTTTTCTTACCTTAGAAACAGTTACCTATCGCAACTTGTTGGAAAAAAATAATCGATTTAGTGTTAAGCTCTGTTACGTGGTGTCAAATACTTAGTGAAACTTAAACCAGGTTTAATGACTAAGTAGGTAAATATTTTTAATTATCTCCAGCAAGTCAATATTTAAATATACAAAAAAATATAATATAAATATTTTTTAACTAAAAAGCTGTTCCTTTACTAAACATTTTACCCTTCCTACGCGTAAATTACGCACAATTTTTTTATTGCCCATCGTAGGTTAGGTCATACATTTTTGTTTATTGTAATCCTGTCGCTGCAATAAAGTCGAGACATCGATGGACATATAGAGAAATTATGCTTTTGCTTGATTAAGTTCCATTTCAGTATTAAAATTTAGTATGACAATAAGGTACCGCTGGTTCATCGATAAAGCTCCTCCATTGGGCCGCGGAGATGAATGATTCTGGTTCAATAGTATAAAAAAATACAAGTAAACATTGCGTTTTCTATCCGGCCCTTGCTTGCCACGGTCGGTACCGTCGTAGAGCTCCGCAGTGACCCGTGACCACGCATTTGAGTCACGGCCAAGCTATAACAACTGACCCAGCCACTACTACATCGATGTTACAGCAAAACAATTTCGAATACATTGCGCGTGTTGTCAATTAACTACTGTGCGATAGCAACTTTATCGTGCAATGAAGAGAGAATTTGCTTGGTGCACTGCTGGTCTCGCGTATTTGTGGGCGGTCGTAGGTACTTATTTACTCGTGACGTGGTACAGCTAAGATGAACATGCATCCACTTATTATGTGACAAAAGAAGTTGCTGCATAAATGATTGTTAATTTCATTGGCGGTTGAATCGGCCTTGTTTGACGAATATAATGTGTTTGTCATTCCTTCTTACCTAATATAAGTGTGCTCTATGTTTGACATTAGTTATTAGACTAACATAAGACTTTTGCGTACCATATTGTGGCTAAGCATGCATTCAAGTAACTACATCCAACTAATACGTACGTATAAGTAACACCTGTGTATTTTCCAGTAAAATAAATTCTTTTTATTTAATTTCATGTCATTTCATTTAATTTGAAATATTTTACCAATTACAGGCTCTTTGTACCGCCCTTTCTTTAAACATAACTACGTAGTTTCATATAATTTTCCTAAGTTGAAATTTGTTTATAGACGGGAACTAGGTAGGTGCTCTAAATTAGAGTAAAATTAATACACCATTTTTTAAGTTTAGCATTCTTAGGTCAGTATTCAAATCGGTTAACTCAATATTAAAATTCATAACGCACACTCTTCTCGAAGCGTTCCCAAATGGGCTGACACTAATGCAGGGTCACTTAACAACTACGCATTGTTTATTAGGCACCGTGTGCTAGCTCGTATCATTAACACTTTTATAACCAGGAACAGCATAATGATCTATCTATAAGTCTAAGGATCTCATATGGTTAGTAGTAAATGAAACAATTCAATTGATTGTAAGAAATATTTTTAATATTCCCTTAGAAAAATATTAAATTAAAATGGCAGCGCAAATTTCATTTTAAATCAATTAATTTATAACAAACGTAATTACTTTATGCAATCAGTAGATAATTCCACATTGTAAATATTACATACAATTGCGCGTATCACTTTTTTCGAAAATACCATTTACAAATCATTACATTTACGTGTAATAAATATCCTATGACATAATTCGCAATAAATATGAACCAATTACTAAATTTTGAGAGCGTCCAAGAACTCACGTTTATCGGACAGTCCCAAAATTTTACAAATACTTAATCGCTGATCATCAGCGTCGTTATTCGATTGTTACGTATTTTTATTTGTAATAAGGCATTTATTGCGTCTATGTGTTCTAATTCGATGAATCATCAAGTATTTTAGGATGAGCTGCTATCCGCGGAAGACTTTTCTTCAACGGTTTGATTTGTTTCTTAATAAGATTTTCTAGCTCCCCAATGGACTTGATTTCCTTGAAATCGGTTAGAGCACTGCGAGCTCCACCCATTCTGCCGAAGTATCGGTAGAGGTTTTGGTTGGCTTGGCACTGTCCGCAGTTGTAAGGGACGGGTACAGCGTTAGGGAAGTTCTGCTGAGCAGAGTTCATATCGGAGTTGTTTCCTGGGCAGAATGGCACGAATACTACGGGAACGAAACCGATTATACCGTACGGAGCATAATATCCTTGGTTAGAAGGTTGTTGAGGCTGAGCCGGTTGGGAAACCGCTGTTGAATCGTTCTTGCCAGGGTTCACGAGATAGCAGGGACACGACGCAGGGCTCGGGACGATTGGCAACGGATATGGGTACACGTAGATTGGGAAAGGTGGCATTTGAGCGCCTGGTGGAGGCTGAGAAGGAGGCTGTACACCAGTGCCCGTTGGTTGCCCTTCGGAATCTGAAAAAAAAACTTAAGTCATTAACTATCTATAGGTATAAAGAGTAACGTGACTGACGGATAACGTACAGCCTAGCCTAGAGCCTGAGACCTATAATTTGGCAGACTTATTCCTTGAAGAAGGAATTGTACAATACAAAGATTTTTTCGAAATTTTCACGGGATCGAGAGATTGAGAATTAGCTAATTTTTTATTCTTCATTCAATTCAGCATTGTCAATTGACTATATCTATAATATAAAAGTGAACGGCCAGAACGGGATAAAAAAACGAGACAGACCGGGATGGCGCTCTACAACACCATTTTGACACGTTTCTCCCAAACAACGCATTATTTCTCTGGAATTTTAAAGCAATTGGTGATGTCTATTTTTTTGCAATGTATAGTAAATCGAAAACCATTTCGAGATAAATGCTTTTTAACTCGTTTTCTGTAGTTATTTAATTTTAATATTATGTAATGAATTTATTATAAGTATAGCAAATAAGCAATGACCTTCATTTGACGTTGGTGTAAATTGCGTGACCGGTTCAAGTCGTACTTTATTCTGTGTGGTTAGAATTCTTCACAATTTACGCGTGGATTATAATAACTACGTAGTATATTACGGAGTTTGATTTGGACCCGCTTTCTGACATCTAGCACTTTGACAGTGCCAGTAAAGTGACACAGTGTATAGTGTACCACTACGCAAAAAATAATTAATGGGGTTGCCTTATCGTACGCATTTAGATAGATTTAGAAATTTGGCATCATTGTGGGAGCCCTCAATTATAATCTGACGTCATCAACTAAAATAGTTTCAATAATTAATTTTGAAAAAAGCAGAGAACTAAATGACAAAATATTGAAATTAGTTTCTTATAATTGACTTTCCTATATAAAAAAAATATAAAAACCACTGGTAATTTTTTTTAGAAATTCCCAATTCTATTCTTTGACCTTGGGAATCGCGATAAACTTGAGAAAATATAATATTGGCTGTGTACATTTCGTATATTAAGCAAAATAAAATCACAAGTTCCAATTTCGAGCCAAAAGCGAGAGATCTATTATCTATGCCAGTGTTGCCATTCAGGGAAAAAGAAATCCATTCATTATCCTGCATTGCAGTCTGTAAAGCTCTTTAAAAGCACTGACCTGCATATTAAAGCACGACAAGCTCCTATTTAGCCCTCGCTATGTTGCGGATTTTCAGTGAACTAATTTATTTTAATGGCAATGATTTTTTTTGACAACAGACGTTGGAAGTCATTGAGTGTCACCGATGTAAACAAAACGAAAATAATTGTACCTACATATTTCAGAATAATAATCGATTTTGCAATCAAAATGCCCAAAAAAGTTCACCCCGATGCAAAAAAAAAATAAAATACATTCATATGGTTGCGGCAGTCACGGTGTTTGTTATCGAACTCCTCCGAAACGGCTTGACCGATTTTTATCAATTTTTTTCTCTATATTTGGTAGGTTTGACAACAGGTTGTAGGCTATTTTTTATACCCTTATTCTTCGCGCACGGAGTCGCGGGCAACAGCTAGTATATAGTAGTATTATATTAAAACTTACCTGTAGGGTATTCTCCAGGCTGTCCCGGTTGACCTGGCTGTCCTGGATATCCTGGTTGTCCTGGTCCTCCCGGTTGTCCGGGTTGGCCAGGAGTTCCAGGCTGTCCTGGCTGTCCTGGGTATCCTGGTTGTCCTGGCTGTCCAGGTTGATCTGGGCCTCCTGGCAGTCCGGGCTGCCCTGGGTAGCCTGGTTGACCAGGTTGACCGGGCGTACCAGGTTGACCTGGTTGACCTGGCTGTCCTGGATTTCCTGGTTGTCCTGGTCCTCCCGGTTTTCCAGGTTGGCCAGGAGTTCCAGGCTGTCCTGGCTGTCCTGGGTATCCTGGTTGTCCTGGCTGTCCAGGTTGGCCAGGGGTTCCCGGCTGTCCTGGTTGTCCTTGCTGTCCTGGACCTCCTGGCTGTCCGGGTTGTCCCGGGTATCCTGGCTGTCCTGGTTGTCCTGGGTATCCTGGTTCGCCAGGTTTACCAGGTTGTCCTGGCTGACCGGGCTGCCCTGGATGTCCTGGTTGACCTGGATGTCCTGGTTGACCGGGCTGGCCTGGGTAACCTGGCTGGCCAGGTTGTCCTGTAAAAAAATTGCTTTGTTTGAACTAATGTCACGAGTCAAAACTCGATCTCATTACAATCGGACAATCTAGTAGGCACTTTTAGCCGGAATTCCGAGATTGGTTTGTGGTATACCCCTCACTTTATTAAGTGTGAATTATTTGGGTTTTTCTTACTCAGAATTGAGAGCGCTATTAATCTAGATGTTTAAAAAAATATTCCTAATTTTCCATGAAACACACATTTTGGTCAATTTTGTGACGATCCGTATAAACTGTATGAAAAAAACGCCACAACCACCTCGCACCTCCCCGAACAAGAGAAAACCCGATCAAGGTCCGCGTTTATGTTCTTCACGACGGTGACTGCATCTGAAGGCACACTGGATGCATACAGTTGCAAGTCATCGGCGTAAAGATGGTATCTACTGTTCTTTATACAAGAAACGATATCAGCGCTGTAAAGTATAAAGAGCAGCGGACCCAAGATCGAACCCTGCGGCACTCCTCTGTTCACAGAACTAAGGGAAGACCGCAAAGCACCATCATTCATTCCACGTAACTCAACCGCCTGTGCCCGGCCCGGCCGGCCGACTATCAGTATTAAACAAGTTTTATTTTTTATTTTGTACGGAATTTCCTAAGTAGGCTAAAGATTAGTGTGCTTTACTCTTACACTACTTATAAACTTCAAGCAAACTTAGTCGTAATAGTTTTCCTTGTTGTATATTTATTTACTCCCATCATTTCACTGACTGTACTTTTTATTGTCTTTACTTGCATTGTCATTTACTCGTAACCTACATAAGTATATCAAATTTAAAGTAAATCCGACCACTGAAAGTGGATCAAATTCAACTTTCAAGATTTGACCCTTACATACGTTGCAAGTATTAACAAAGCTTTTAAAAACAGTTGACTTCTTTGTTGTTTGAGATTGTGGATATATTAAAATAGACGCACCTGGGCTTCCTGGCTGTCCCGGCTGTCCTTGTTGACCAGGGCCTCCTGGTTGACCGGGTTGTCCTAGTGTTCCTGGTTGTCCTGGCTGTCCAGGTTGTCCAGGGCCTCCTGGCTCTCCGGGTTGTCCTGGGTATCCAGGTTGACCTGGCTGTCCAGGTTGTCCAGGGCTTCCTGGCTGTCCGGGTTGTCCGGGGTATCCTGGTTGACCTGGTTGTCCGGGTTGTCCTGATTGTCCAGGACCTCCTGGCTGTCCGGGTTGTCCTGGGTATCCGGGTTGACCTGGCTGTCCGGGATGTCCCGGCTGTCCTGGGGTACTTGGCTGTCCAGGTTGTCCTGGATATCCTGGTTGACCTGGTTGACCGGGTTGTCCAGGTTTACCTGGTTGTCCTTGGCCTCCTGGCTGTCCAGTTTGTCCCGGGTATCCTGGCTGTTCTGGTTGTCCTGGGTATCCTGGCTGTCCTGGTTGTCCAGGGCCTCCTGGTTGTCCGGGTTGCCCAGATTGCCCTGGGGTGCCTGGTTGACCTGGTTGTACTGGGCCTCCTGGCTGTCCAGGTTGTCCCGGGTATCCTGGTTGTCCTGGTTGTCCTGGGTATCCTGGCTGTCCTAGTTGTCCAGGGCCTCCTGGCTGTCCGGGTTTTCCAGGTTGCCCTGGTTTGCCTGGCTGTCCAGGTTGTCCTGGGTATCCTGGTTGTCCTGGGCCTCCTGACTGTGCTGGTTGTCCCGGGTATCCTGGCTGTCCTGGTTGTCCTGGGTATCCTGGCTGTCCTGGTTGACCAGGGCCTCCTGGCTGTCCGGGTTGTCCAGGTTGCCCTGGGGTGCCTGGCTGTCCAGGTTGTCCTGGGTATCCTGGTTGACCTGGTTGTCCTGGGCCTTCTGGCTGTCCTGGTTGTCCCGGGTATCCTGGCTGTCCTGGTTGTCCTGGGTATCCTGGCTGTCCTGGTTGTCCAGGGCCTCCTGGCTGTCCGGGTTGTCCAGGTTGCCCTGGGGTGCCTGGCTGTCCAGGTTGTCCTGGGTATCCTGGTTGACCAGGTTCACCTGGTTGTCCTGAATAAACAATAACTATAATTATGTCGTTGTTTAATGAAAAATTACATTTTTTAACGCAACTTTACAGCAGGGAAAGAGCCGAGTTTATAAAGCTTACACGCTGGCGCCGGCAATTGCTCGTTTACAAATGCTTAGGTAAGAAAGAATGCTCTCAGTGAGGACGCTCCTTAATGGAAATGAGATTGTTAGAAAAAAATTCACGAATCTTCGTATAGAACATAATTGAAGTCGACCATTAATTGACATGACGTACCTGGATATCCTGGTTGACTTGGGCCGCCGGGCTGTCCCGGTTGTCCTTGTTGCCCTGGACCACCGTGTTGTCCTGGTTGTCCTGGCATTCCTGGCTGTCCTGGTTGACCAGGGCCTCCTGGCTGTCCGGGCTGACCTGGGTATCCTGGTTGACCAGGTTGTCCTGGCTGTCCTGGGTATCCTGGATGACCTGGTTGTCCCGGTTGTCCTGGGTATCCAGGTTGACCAGGATGACCTGGTTGCCCAGGTTGTCCTGGATATCCTGGTTGCCCCGGCTGCCCCGGGCCTCCTGGTTGTCCTGGGTATCCTGGTTGACCTGGTTTTCCCGGTAATCCTGGTGTTCCTGGTTGTCCTGGGTATCCTGGTTGTCCTGGCTGTCCTTGCTGCCCAGGACCACCCTGCTGTCCGGGTTGCCCTGGGTATCCTGGTTGACCAGGTTGCCCGGGCTGTCCTGGTTTACCTGGCTGTCCAGGTTGACCTGGTTGCCCTGGGCCTCCTGACTGTCCGGGCTGTCCAGGGTATCCTGGTTGACCAGTTTGTCCTGGATATCCTGGTTGACCTGGCTGGCCTTGTTGCCCTGGACCTCCTGGTTGTCCGGGCTGTCCTGGCTGTCCTGGGTATCCTGGTTGACCAGGTTTTCCTGGCTGCCCTGGCGTTCCTGGTTGTCCTGGTTGTCCTGGTTGTCCTGGATATCCTGGTTGACCCGGCTGGCCTTGCTGCCCAGTACCATCTGGCTGTCCGGGTTGTCCTGGGTATCCTGGTTGACCAGGTTGTCCGGGCTGTCCTGGTTTACCTGGCTGTCCTGGTTGACCTGGTTGCCCTGGGCCTCCTGGCTGTCCGGGCTGTCCAGGGTATCCTGGTTGACCAGATTGTCCTGGATATCCTGGTTGACCTGGCTGGCCTTGTTGCTCTGGACCTCCTAGTTGTCCGGGCTGTCCTGGCTGTCCTGGGTATCCTGGTTGACCAGGTTTTCCTGGCTGCCCTGGCGTTCCTGGTTGTCCTGGTTGTCCTGGATATCCTGGTTGACCTGGTTGGCCTTGCTGCCCAGGACCACCTGGCTGTCCGGGTTGTCCTGGGTATCCTGGTTGACCAGGTTGTCCGGGATGTCCTGGTTGACCTGGCTGGCCTTGTTGCCCTGGACCTCCTGGTTGTTCTGGTTGTCCGGGCTGTCCTGGGTAACCTGGTTGGCCCGGTTGTCCTGGCATTCCTGGTCGACCTGGTTGTCCTGGGTATCCTGGTTGACCAGGTTGTCCGGATGTTCCTTGTTGTCCTGGTTGTCCAGGGTATCCTGGTTGACCGGGTTGTCCTGGGTATCCTGGTTGGCCAGGTTTTCCTGGCTGTCCTGGCATTCCTGGTTGTCCTGGGTATCCTGGTTGACTAGGTTTTCCTGGAGTTCCTGGCTGTCCTGGTTGTCCGGGCTGTCCTGGTTGTCCTGGATATCCTGGTTGACCAGGTTGTCCGGGCTGTCCTGGTTTACCTGGCTGTCCTGGTTGACCTGGTTGCCCTGGGCCTCCTGGCTGTCCGGGCTGTCCAGGGTATCCTGGTTGACCAGATTGTCCTGGATATCCTGGTTGACCTGGCTGGCCTTGTTGCTCTGGACCTCCTAGTTGTCCGGGCTGTCCTGGCTGTCCTGGGTATCCTGGTTGACCAGGTTTTCCTGGCTGCCCTGGCGTTCCTGGTTGTCCTGGTTGTCCTGGTTGTCCTGGATATCCTGGTTGACCTGGTTGGCCTTGCTGCCCAGGACCACCTGGCTGTCCGGGTTGTCCTGGGTATCCTGGTTGACCAGGTTGTCCGGGATGTCCTGGTTTACCTGGCTGTCCTGGTTGACCTGGTTGCCCTGGGCCTCCTGGCTGTCCGGGCTGTCCAGGGTATCCTGGTTGACCAGATTGTCCTGGATATCCTGGTTGACCTGGCTGGCCTTGTTGCCCTGGACCTCCTGGTTGTCCTGGTTGTCCGGGCTGTCCTGGGTAACCTGGTTGGCCCGGTTGTCCTGGCATTCCTGGTTGACCTGGTTGTCCTGGGTATCCTGGTTGACCAGGTTGTCCTGGCATTCCAGGCTGTCCTGGTTGACCTGGTTGTCCTGGGTATCCTGGTTGACCAGGTTTAGCGGGCTGTCCTGGGCCACCTGATGAAAAATAATAGGATGAATATACCGAAGGTGTAAGAAATTCATATCAGTGACTTGGCATGCCTGTCTCAACATAATTTGTCTAGTTTGTTTGGAAAATGAGAGCTAGTTCTGTACCTGGTCCACCTGGGCCTCCTGGTCCACCTGGTGAGCCCGGAGTGCCAGGTGATCCTGGGCTGCCCGGGGCTCCTGGATAGTATCCACCGGATGGCGGGCGATTCGGTACTGAGGGACCTCCTACAAACATTAACAACATCCTAAGTGCGCTTGGGACAACAATAAAAGAATGAGGTAAAAGTTATAGAAGTTACCTGGTCCGCCTGGTCCTCCTGGTCCACCAGGTCCACCGGGTGTGCCTGGAAATCCGGGAGTGCCGGGACTGCCTGGTTGTCCAGGGTAGTAGCCGCTTCCGCCAGGACCGTTAGGGCCGGATGGTCCTCCTGGTCCACCTGGTCCTCCGGGACCACCAGGTCCACCGGGTGAGCCTGGAGATCCTGGAGTGCCGGAGCTGCCCGGAGCGCCCGGTTGTCCCGGGTAGTAGCCGCTTCCGCCGGGACCGTTAGGGCCAGATGGTCCTCCTGGTCCACCTGGTCCTCCGGGTCCACCAGGTCCACCGGGTGTGCCTGGAGATCCGGGAGTGCCGGGACTGCCTGGTTGTCCAGGGTAGTAGCCGCTTCCGCCGGGTCCGTTAGGACCGGATGGTCCTCCTGGTCCACCTGGTCCTCCGGGACCACCAGGTCCACCGGGTGAGCCTGGAGATCCTGGAGTGCCGGAGCTGCCCGGAGCACCCGGTTGTCCCGGGTAGTAGCCGCTTCCGCCGGAACCGTTAGGGCCAGATGGTCCTCCTGGTCCACCTGGTCCTCCGGGACCACCAGGTCCACCGGGTGTGCCTGGAGATCCGGGAGTGCCGGGACTGCCTGGTTGTCCAGGGTAGTAGCCGCTTCCGCCAGGACCATTAGGGCCGGATGGTCCTCCTGGTCCACCTGGTCCTCCGGGTCCACCAGGTCCACCGGGTGTGCCTGGAGATCCGGGAGTGCCGGGACTGCCTGGTTGTCCAGGGTAGTAGCCGCTTCCGCCGGGACCGTTAGGACCGGATGGTCCTCCTGGTCCACCTGGTCCTCCGGGTCCACCAGGTCCACCGGGTGTGCCTGGAGATCCGGGAGTGCCGGGACTGCCTGGTTGTCCAGGGTAGTAGCCGCTTCCGCCGGGACCGTTAGGACCGGATGGTCCTCCTGGTCCACCTGGTCCTCCGGGTCCACCAGGTCCACCGGGTGTGCCTGGAGATCCGGGAGTGCCTGGACTGCCTGGTTGTCCAGGGTAGTAGCCGCTTCCGCCAGGACCGTTAGGGCCGGATGGTCCTCCTGGTCCACCTGGTCCTCCGGGACCACCTGGCCCACCGGGTGTGCCTGGGGATCCGGGAGTGCCTGGACCACCTGGTGTGCCGGGTTGTCCAGGGTAGTAGCCGCTTCCACCGGGACCGTTGGGGCCGGATGGTCCTCCTGGTCCTCCTGGTCCTCCGGGACCACCAGGTCCACCGGGTGTGCCTGGGGATCCGGGAGTGCCTGGACCGCCTGGTGTGCCGGGTTGTCCAGGGTAGTAGCCGCTTCCGCCGGGGCCGTTAGGGCCCGATGGCCCACCTGGACCACCTGGTCCACCTAGAAAATAACAAAATAAATCGTTTAAAAATTTTTACTATTTTGACTATGGAACTCTAAGAAAGACAATCAAGCGGCAAAAGTAATAAAAGTCAGATAAATTAATTAAAAATATCAAAATAAATAAATGAAGAAAATCGTATCGCTTTATATGGTTTCAATTTAACTGTTGAAAATAAAAAAGAGGCATAGCGGCGAGTAACTTAACCTAAGTGATACTTGAACTAAGTAGGTCGGAAAGAAAGGCATTTTATTTACTTTTCATTAATTAATCATCGGCCGCGATCCGGTTACTAACTGACCCCCTAGCAAAGAAAATGTTTTTGTTATGGTAACAGGAGAATAATTACTGTCTCTTGACCAACGTGTTGCTTTGATGTAACAACCATCAGAAAAAATACAGTAAGATAAGTTAGCCTTTGTACTCTTTTTGTTCTGTTGTTTGTTTTTGTACAATAAAGTATTTACATACATTACATAATCTTCGAGCTACGCTATTTTATATCACAGTTTAGAAACATACCTGGGCCGCCAGGGTATCCGGGTGTGCCAGGAGACCCGGGGCTGCCAGGCGTCCCAGGATAGTAACCTTCAAATAAAATAAATTGAATACGAAGAAAAAATACAAGTATAAAATCACAAATGACTAATGTCATTTTTAAACAAATATTAAAAGTTTTTGTTAAAAATTTTATGTCACAAGCTTTTTGGCTGACTCATGCAGTCATTTCATTACTATTAAATTTTAAGCCAATGCAGAAGCAGCTGAAACAGAAGTGGCTGGATTTCGGATTGCATGACTCCAAGACAACTTGCATGCCTATTTACATACGAAATTTACAAGTTAAATATTTTTTTTTTTAAATATACTGCAACTAAAAAACCGACCAAGAGCGTGTCGGACACGCTCAGGATAGGGTTCCGCAGCCGTTTCGATGTAAGTATTCAACAAGTAATATTTTTCTAAGAATTTTGTACGGAACTACCTGTTGAGGTAGTGGTACAGCCCTAGGTAGCTGGCACATCACTAGAGAGTGGCCGGCCACCTTGCCTACACACTTCAGCTTAGATTAAGATTCATGAATGTCGTATAGAACTTGTAAAATTTAAGAAATATAAATAAACCATCATAAAGAAAGTATTCTAATTATTAAACATCACAAACACTACCCAAGTAGGTATAGGTATTTTTCACCTCAGCACCTCAAACAGGCAGGTTTTGCTACTAAAAAACAGTGAGCAAAATCCGATTTTGCTCACTGCGTGAGACAAAGTAGCTTTTTAATTATTTTTTTTAAAAGTCAAAGACAATGATGGGTCTGCTTACTGAATTCGAAAGATTTGAACTTCAGTTTGATCTGTCACTTTCATTTCGATACGAAAAGAGCGAGAGATAAGATCAAATCGATTCGAATTTAGATTTCAAATTCTATCCTAATAGACCTAAAAATAAACGAACGATTGAACGTTCGGATACTCATAATAAGTTCTTAACCTTAAAATTGTAATTCGTCTGTTAAGGTTTTAAATTAAATTATTGTAGGTACTTTTTTAATAATTGGATTATATTTTTATATAATCAAATTAATAGTAAAAATGTTGTTGAGAACAAAGTTTAAACATGTGTCTATATAATTATTAATAATTTTAACAATCTTGAACATCGTGGTAAATACAGCGGATGCAGCATCGGAACGCAGCGGGTGTAGTATCGGAACGCATCTTTAAAAAAATAGCGGGATTCAAATTTTAATTCTTTTCTTCTGTTTCTCTAGCTACAGAGTTCGATATCTATGAGTTTGGTACACGATCAGAGGCAATTTGGAAATTATTAGAATAGTAATAAGTACTTATTTAATACATTTTTGAATATGATATGAGTGAATTGAGTGAGTCCAGTGACGAAGTCAACAATTAAACACCAGACGAATTAATGGAGTAATACATAATGCAGAGTAAGTTTCTTACTTGAAAAGTCTCGCGAAAAATATTTAAAAGCTTATGATATTTTTAAACAATGCAAACACTTTTTCGGAGACTGTACCTATTGTTAGGTATATATATAATATGAAGTATTTACTCAATGTTGAAAACCACAACAAAGACAAAAATATGACGTTCATATACCTTTAATAATTTATTATGTTCTCGCTGCTGAGGTGAAAAGTTGTATGTGTCACACGAGACCAAAGTTTTTTTGCATCTCGTGTATTTTAATCACTCGCGCACTCAGGATTCTAACTTAGAATCACTCGCTAAACGCTCGTGATTCAATTATAGAATCCTTCGCTAACTCGTGATTCAAAATCAGCACTCGCAGTAAAAAACAACTTTGCTCTCTTGTTGCACAAATAACTATTATAGGTCAGGCTACTATTTACTCTTAAACTACTAATAATTCTCAGGCCAACTTAGCCGTAAGAATTTGCACTTTAAAGTTAAATATGTCACAAACGTATTGAAAAATCGTCTTCAAAACCCCGTACGTCTATGAGAGGTACCGTAAAGATTTATATTCTACATTTTATTTTATTACTTTGTCGGGGTAATTGCTACATACTCGTATATCCATGAAAAATTACAGCTTTGCCGCAGACGAACGGACAGACAGACATGACGAAACTATATTCGAAACCGGAACCGTAAAACGATCTTCAGAAACCACGTGTTAGAGATAAAAATCTCGTAAAAACCGGCCAAGTGCGACTCGGACTCGCGCACGAAGGGTTCCGTACCATTATCTATAAAAACGGCAAAAAAATCATGTCTGTTGTATGGGAGCCACCCCCCTAAATATTTGTTTTATTTTAATTTAATTATTTATTTTGAAGTGAATATTGTATAATATAGCGTCTACCTGTTGCCGTTATCAATATCGAGGAAAAACGAGCAAAAAATTCACGTTTGTTGTATCGGAGCCCCCTTAAATATTTATTTCATTTTGTTGTTCTTGTTGTTGAAAATACATGATCTGTGAAAATTTCAACTATCTAGCTATCACGGTTTATGAGATACAGCCTGGTGGCAGTCGGACAGACGTACGGACAGCTGAGTCTTAGTAATAGGGTCCCGTTTTTACCCTTTGGGTACGGAACCCTAAAAACGATCGTAATTGAATTCATCACCTCATCCATTCTCAAACTTTCGTAATCTTACCAGGGTTAGGGTTGCTAGCTCCACCAGAACTATCTGTAGGCGGCTTAGGCGGTCTCGGCGGTGGGCGGGGAGCCACGGGTATCGGCTTGGCCGGCACCCCGCCGGGGGTTCGACCACATCCCTTAGGGAAGTACAGCTTGTCATACGGCACTATCTGTCCGGGTATCGGCTTGTTGTCTACAGAGCTAAAACGTAATAAAAGAATCAAGTTAACCGTTGTTCTAAATATCTTCTTACAACTTAATCAAGTTAAATAAAAACAAAGCGTGTGTCAGCTCCACTATGTGGCATGGCGTTTCAAAACAAAGACCCTAAATCTTAAAGATTTAGGGAGCTGCCGATAAACGGTTTCACGCTAACTTAATAAGAATAAGCCTTAGCCTGGTTCTTTTGCATTTGGAGAATAAAAGGCTTCGAATTGAAAATAGAAGGAATTCGTCTAGATGAGTACATTCTTATAGCCTGGAAAATGAAGAATTATGCGGACGCCGTAACCAGTATTCAATGAAAATATGTACCAAGACTGTACTGCAGTAAATTTACTGAATTTTAACAGCGTGTTTATGTCAAAATTATGTAATGTACGCCAGCCCATTTTGTTCCATATTATTTTCATTTTCTTAAGAAATTAATACGTCTTTACGCAACAACTAAATGTAACACTTAAAGGGACGGTTATTTGGCTTTTTGTTGTGTGTTTGATTTAATTTTCATGCTAGTATACCTTTAATATAAAATAAAGAATGTATACGAAAACACTTTGATTTACGTAAATAATGTCTACAAATGGTAATTTAAAAAAAATAAATAATTCGTCATTTAACTATGTCGAGTAGTTCATCGCCGAGACCGTTCTAGTGCGTAAGTTACAGTAAGTACTTTCCATTGTTGAGAAAGGAAATTTTCAGGTAGGTATACTAAAAAGGAGGGCAGGTAGTAGTAGTACCGTTACAAACAAACGAAGCACAATCATGGTCAAAAATATAGGTGTTTTAGAATTTATTTCAGCAGATGGTTGGGTGAGTTTGATTGAACACCTCTGTAAAGGTTTTTCATCGGGATGTTTTATTCAAAATGTAAAAACTCCTTTCATGCGGTAGGTAAGGTCAAGGACTTTAATTCATGAGCCACAATGGAGCCATTTCACAGTAAACGTCATAGTGACATCGCATTAATTAACAAGGAAAATCGTAATGACTTTTCCTTTGAAAAGGTTCCATGTGGCTCATGGCATGAATTAAAATCCTTGACTGTACACTTTGAACATTTGATTGAGTTATTCTATAAAACCGGGGTATTCAGTCAAATTAACCCAACCAACCTGCTGAAAGGTTCCGGATAAATTTGGAGATAACTGGTAGGTATAATGTACGTCCCTAACAATAAAGTCGGTGTATAGATATTATATTTGATGAGGCTGTGTTGTGTACATACTTAATTATGACCTCGACTGTCCCTAATCGAATTAATTACTATAACATTCTTAGAAATTGCTATGTACGTAAGTTTTTTTCAAAATGAATAATTCTTTTCTTGTTGTTTTTATCCTGGATGCCCATCTTATTATAAACAAATGCTTAAACCTGTAAGCCGTAGAGTGACATAAAATAGTGACTTACTTCTCATCATACTCATGTTTCTCGTCAGGGAACACCTCGACGGGTTTTCCAGGCTCAACAACACGGTAGCCGTGAGAGTCGGCGACGTAGTGTGTAGCCCGCAGCAGACCGTCGGGGTCGACGTAGCCATAGCAACCGTACGTCACGCCGTCGGGGCCACGGTTCTCGTGGTGGAACTGACCGCCCGGACCCACGTCGTAACCGAAACCGTATGCACCTAGAAATAATATAATTTTAACAAAAATAAAAGACTACAAAAAAATTGTAGAGGTGATATTTTTTCTTCAAAGTTCTCTCTTCCAAACAATAAAAGAATTTCCCAAATATATTTATAAACAGCAGAGTTCTGAGGTAGCAAATATGAAAGTTACAAGTGAATTGAGTCCCCCTCCTTTTTTGAAGTCAGTTAATGAGGTTGTTTAGTTAAGTTAGTGAGACAAGAAGCGATCGCTATTATCATTTATTTTTACACTCATCGTAGTATATTATACCTATTTAAAGCCTGACACTGGCAATAATTTTAATGATTGTTAGTGTCACTGGGGCGGTTTCTTTGAACAATAAC
Source organism: Archips crataeganus (assembly GCA_947859365.1). Taxonomy (NCBI): domain Eukaryota; kingdom Metazoa; phylum Arthropoda; class Insecta; order Lepidoptera; family Tortricidae; genus Archips; species Archips crataeganus. Next base: position 13,094,661 of record OX402049.1, on the reverse strand, counting down.
AAAAAATGCCCAAAACGATTCGTAGTCAACAACAGATCATTGTAATAATGTTTATAATAAACTACTGAAGAAAAAAACGCTTGGGGAATGAAACTATTTCGCTACAAAACCTTTCCAAATTATTATCAGAGCTAACAGGTAAAATCAATGTCAATTGAAATTGCGAACAATGTAAATAAACCATTTAATGACATATCCAGATCCTAGCATTTGTTTATTGTTTTAATGGTTTAGGATAGTGTTGTGGTAAGTATTGATTAAATAACACATGGATTTAGCAGTATTTGATGAGGGAAAATGGAAATTAAAGACATTTTAAATACAAGGTTTGTTTACATTGTTTGCAATTTCAATTTGACTGGCAGTTTAAACGTTGTAGACAATTCAAGAAGTCATTGTTCCGACTATACTGAACTATTGCCATATAAATAAGAACAATAGCGCCCTCTTGACAATAGTCATATATTTTTGGTTTACCTTTAACGTTATTACGTGTGCGTTAGATGACAAACCTATTTCGTAAACTTGATAGGCGACAGGTGATACTGTCAATACGGTCTAAATTAGGTAGCTACTAGGGGCGTTCAATAAAAAGTGAGAATGAGTATGTTATAAACAACTTTTACTAAATGTCATTTTATTTTTCGATATAGTCACCTTTTAGCATAATACACTTAGTATATCTTTTTTCTAAACTTAAAATTCCGTTTTTAAAAAAGGTCTCATCTTGAGTACTTAAAAAATCTTGTACTGCAGCGACTACCGCGTCGTCGTCTTCAAATTTCTGGCCTCTCAGGTATTGTTTCAATCTCGGAAATAGGTAGAAATCACTGGGAGCGAGATCTGGTGAATACGGAGGATGCTTAAGGATATCGAACCCAGCATCACGAATTGCAGCCATTGCAACGGCGGACTTGTGTGCCGGGGCATTGTCCTGGTGGAACAGCACAACTTTCGAGAGTTTACCTCGCCGTTTTTCGCGGATCTCATTGCGCAATGTTGCTATTTGTTTGGCGTATAAAGTGCCCGTAATAGTGGCTCCATGCTCGAGATACTTAATCATTAATACCCCTTTACCATCCCAAAAAACAGAGCCCATGACCTTACCGGCAGATGGGCTCACCTTGAATTTCTTCGGAGTTGGAAATGATGGCCTTTTCCATGTCATAGACTGCAGTTTCGTTTCAGGGTCGTAATGATGGAGCCATGTATCGTCCATTGTTATAAATCGCGCCAAAAAAAGTTCCCGGTCTTGCTGCATCTGGTTCAAAGCTTCTTGACAAATCTCTAGTCTAGTTTGTTTTTGCGTGTCAGTAAGCATTCTTGGTACCCAACGCGCAGATACCTTTTTCATACCCAAGCGTTCATGTAAAATATTATGCACGCTCCCCGTTGAAATCTTTATATTTTCAGCAATAAAAGGAACTGTGACACGACGATCCGCCAAAACTGAGTTTTCGACATTTTCACAATTTCTTCAGTTACTGCTGTAGTAGGGCGTCCGGAGCGGGGGTCGTCCATTGTCGATGTCCTTCCACGTCTAAATTCGGCGCACCAACGTGACGGTCGTTAGACCCTAAAGTGTCCCGCAAATCCAAATTGACTTGGTCCGTAGAAAAATTTTTCAAATACAAGTATTTGATAACGGCGCGCAGTTCAATATTCTCCATTTTCGCTAACGTACTCAATAGCATTGCAAAGAAATTACCGTATATTTTTTTAAACAAAAGACAGTTAGTTTTTTTTTTCATAGCAATCAGCTAGATAGATTAGCTTTACCGGCCAGTATTTAATTTCGTAATATTAAAAGAGTTTGCATCTCATTCTCACTTTATATTGAACGCCCCTCGTATATAAAACACACTATCGCGGAACTCGTCAAGTCAGCAACGAATTTTGAATTGAGTCGTTTAACTTCAAACTCGGATATAAATCCAATTCTAAGGATTTTAAGATTTTGGTATCAAAAGAAAAGGCAAATAAGGGTAGGTAGAGTAAATTTATCAGATTTTGTCATTGTCATGTTAATGATACTGCAATACTCGGTGACAGCCAACTATTCGAAGGATTCGATTTGTGGCATTCGAACATGGCGGATGTAGAGAGTATCTAATTTTGGTATTTCTGTTTCTTTGGCTAATTGTAGTATAATTTTGATAGTGTTTTATGCGGCGATTAACCTTAACTGTTACAGTGATCTCAAAATTCTATATTGCTCTCGTGTCTGACATTTTTTAATGCGCAAGTTGTCTCCACGTGGTTTCTGGAATTTTACTATCAAGTTGCAAAAACTACAATTACCGTACAACGTGAGTCGCTCCCAGAGCAATTAACTGACATTGGCACAAGCCTAGTGGCCGCCATTAAGGAAGAAGAAGAAGAAGAACTATTCGAATGTTGCCGCACCCAATCGCTAACTTTACCTACCAATATCTTTGAGTTTTTGCTCACCGCCTTCTTCACATATTATGTAGTGTAGATACTTTAATGTTTATAATTATCAGGATATACGAAATAGATTTTAAAGCGGAAAAACACGTGAGGAACGAAAAAAGGAAAACGTGCTGCGTGCCTAGATTTCTAAAACTTTTTAATCTTGGAGACGGTTTCACGGAATGTGACCAGAACAGCCTTCAAACAACCTAAGCTTTTTCCTAATTACATCCGCTTAGTCCCCAAAAGTTTAAGTAGTCTGTCATTTTGTTTGTTTGAACTTTATCAACACGAGTTAGGTATACGTACTTTCGGTCTGTATCAACAAAAATTGGATTAGATACTCGGGCCCATAAACTTTGTAACATCACTTAGATGTTCATGTTCAAATTTCAACCTAATTTTAATAAGCGAAGTTTGTGTTTACGAGCATTCGTTTAAATTCATGTGCTGTGAAAATACAGTGGGTAAAAAAGGAGAAAACGTCGGGACTTGAATCAAATAAAACATTTCAACGTCAGTTGGAAGGACCCAGTTCGTATATTTGGCCTAAAACACTTGGAACTAAATAACCACTTTTAGTAAAAGGCCTCAGACAAAACGTACCTATTTCCCATTTTCCGGGCTTTTTACCCGCACTAAGAAATTGCCCAGAACGCCCAGATTTCCCTCGGATGTAACCATTGAAAGGCCTAAGTAGAATTATTGGTGTTAAAGTCTGGTTAGGACTGGGGTTGTTTGATTTCTTGATCAAGTAAGCAATTAATTAATTCTGTAAAGTTCTAGTTCAAGAATTTGAAATTTAATTAAGAATAAGAAGTCAAAATGTCAAAACTTCGTGTTAACTTAGTACGTTATTTAATTTTCAATATAGTTTACGCTTAAATTTAAAATAATTTACTGTGTCCCTTTTTGCACGTTTGGCTACTTAACTTGGCGCAAGTAGATTTCCCTAAATAAAAGCTGAGCATTTACTAAAATTCCAGAAACGTTATGGATTATTAACTAGTATGTAGTATTCTTAAATGGGATGACATTACCATACAGACTTCATTAAGCATTCTATACCTACGTGTTGCAAATACGTGAACACTATACAAGAAAGTTTGTTATAGTGCAAGAGGATAATGGGCGATGATGAAGCCCTAATGACGATGTGGCAGTTGCCCAGGGATTGTGCTAATCAGGGAAGGGCAGCAATATAATGATAAGCTTATGTAATCTTTAAGTAAAACAAAATCTTTGTTTATGATGTTACAACATGAACGCATTAAAACACAAATAATTAGATTTCCTCCAATATCAACAAAGGTGTGGTTTAATATCTTATTTACTTTACCGGCTCGAGCCACCAATCTAAGAGGTCATGGTATTTGATTAACGACGATTCCAGTGAATGTGTTTATTTACTAAAACTCTGTTAATTATGTGTCATTACCAATTTATGACCTTCTTGAAATCAGATGGCTACTAGTTGCTATCTATGAAATCAATTTAACTTCAGTTTATGGAAGGACAACTTGTTTATTCATTATTTTATCTCTTATTAAGTCGTTACTTAAAACGTTTAATTACATAGTTACTAGAAGTAAGTATAAATAATTTCCATTGTTACGTCAATGCCTATGGTTTCGCCATGTAAGTAGCATATAGGTACTCGGGAAAATATTGCGATTATTTTTACAATATTATTTTATCCTCTCCTATCATGTCATTCATATCGTTTAAATTCTTCCGTTCTGTATAGGTGTGGTGCTTAAAATTAACGACCGTCACGTTAAGTGCAAATTTCAGGACACTTACATTTTAATTACTCATCGTATAAAATGTTACAACCCGTTACAGGGAATATAGCCGTGTAAATATTTTGTACTTACTGGTGTCATAATTGGTTTCATAATATTGGCTCTTTTCGTCGTCTTCGATGTCAACCACCACTTCATTGTTGTCGTTCATGGGGCCATAGTACTGACGGCCTTTGCGTCCGTTAGATGAGGAGGTTTTTTCACTGGAAACTGGCACTTCTTTAGGGCTGGCTTGTAGCACTTCTTGTTCCGCCGGTACTTCTATTGTACCGCTTATTGGCACTTCTTCGCTAGCTAACGTTAAGGCTAGCGATGCCTGTAAATAAAAATAAAATATAATGAGTGTTTTTCTAAATGTTCTCAAGTCACGCATCTTTATGTCTATCATTCCACAACTCAACCTTTACCTGCCAAAGAAGCGACGAAATACGAAAATTACATTAAGAAAACATTTTATTCCATAAGGCGTTTCATTGTCGGATCCTTTTGCTAAATTATGGATGTAGGCGTTTGAGATTTTTACGAGCGTTGCCTCATCTTTGTGCGGACGGCGCGGTAAATCTTTCTGTGGCTTGTATTTAATTTAGTAGCTCTTATTTTCGTACAATCAGCATAATAAGCTTATGACTTAGAGAGGTTACCATGTAAAATAGGAACCGTTAAAATGATTATTCAGCCACTAAATACTTAGAATACAGAGAAAATCCCATACATCTAATTCAAAGGACAATTTCATGAATTTCACATTTAAAATTTTTCTTGATTGTTACATATCAATCTGACAACATGAGGGATGAAATTGGTTTATCTATATTTTAGTTATTTTATTTATTTATCATTGGAAAATTATTTTACGAAAAATGCAGCTCTTAACATATGAACTCCGTCAATGTAGTAGGTACTTATATACCTAAGTGGGTACTCCTATTATATCTTTGGGTAGTAATTATTGAAGTCAAACAATAGATATGAACAGCAATAATGAATTTTAGGAGATCATTAAATACCTAATTAAAATCAATCGATAACGTTAGTTTCTAATACCTATTATAAAAGATGAAGCCGTGGTGGCCTAGTGGTTTGACCTATGACCTCTCAAGCAGATGGTCGGGGGTTCAAATCCCGGCTCGCACCTCTGAGTTTTTCGGAATTTATGTGCGAAATTACATTTGTAATTTACCATGAGCTTTACGGTGAAGGAAAACATCGTGAGGAAACCTGCATACGCCTGCGAAGAAATTCAATGGTGTGTGTGAAGTTCCCAATCCGCACTGGGCCCGCGTGGGAACTACGGCTCAAGCCCTCTCATTCGGAGAGGAGGCCTGTGCCCTACAGTGGGACGTATATAGGCTGGGAGGGAAGGGGGGGATTATAAAATATCCACTTTATTAAAAACCGATGGAAAATAGAGAACAGGTGGCACACAATTAATAACATTATGGCTGAGGTTCAAGTTATTAAATTCCGACCTTTGTCATTTATTTCTGTTACATCAAAATTTCGAAAATTAATAATACAAACTGTAATTGAGCATGTACCCACACAATAACTTACGTACATCAAAAGCTTTCAATATGCGCCAGCAGCGCACCTGTCATCTTAAATTAATAATATTTGTTAGGCTGTCAACAGTTGCGATAAGTTAAAGAATATATTTTTGACCCAGCAACGTAAAACAGTTGCATATTGATTCTGTCTCCGTGGGGCTGCCAGATTGCTCAACTTCTATTGGGTTGGGCCTTTACTCAATCGATGTCTAAATATAATTGTTTAGGAGCGTCTTCATGATGTCATTTTAAACTTTCAAGTCCTTCGGCTTCAGACACGTTAGTATGTATGACCTGCCAAGCGTTAGGATATGCACTTGTTGGCATATTCATTCATTCATTCATTTATTTATTCAAGAACAATATACATTGTGTTTAAAATCATAATCGGTATTTGACCAAATTAATAATCTTCAAAGGCAATTAGGCAAGGCAACTTAAAGTCAGGGAGAAATAAAAATTGTGTAATACCTTCGGAATATGAAGATAATATTTACTTTCTTATGCTTGAGGCATTAATTACTTATTATACTATTAGGTTAGCTAGATACGTGAATGAAATAGATCATCTGTAAATAATAAGGTATCGGCAGCTTACGACGCGAATGCTTTAGGTAATTATTTGCTTGTAACTATACGTGTCAGCTCTGGGGCTTTCTTGATATTTGAGATGATGTATTGGATAAACGTTAATCATTTAAACTAAACAATCTAGGTTTGTAGGTAGGTTAAAATTAACTCAGGAAGAGTAACGTGAAAAGATTTTTTTTTCATAAATAAGTTAAGTGATATGTGCTATTATATAATATATTATATATTATGTATAATATAACAAGCTCAAATATATATACACAGACTTTATTACTGCTATAATAACGTTGTATATACAGTAGTAATTCGGTAGGCAACACGGTGCGAAAATACCTACACTTTCTTAAGCGGCAGTGAAGAAAGGGCGAATAACAGATAATATATCGTTTTGAAATATAGATTGTGGATTTACCTAAAGTTCTTAATACGTAAGGAACTTGTTCCCTCTTATTGTGAGAAGGCTGCAGAACATTTATAGACTAAATAATTGCGTCAAAGTTATTTTTAGAAGTGTTAAGTGCCATTAAAACTATGTTACACGTTGCATATGAATTTGAATTGCTGAATAAAAAATAAATTCGCATTCAAAACACAAGCAGCGGATTTATTTTTCTCCTTTTCGCGGATAACATCACCATCGCGTGTAACACATGCAAAATGAAGTAAAGTGTGTCAATTTTTCCGTTGTTGTTTTTTAATGTAAATTGTGTCCTCTTGATTTATTCCCAGATTATGAATGTTGTGTTTGCCTGCTCGCTGAAAGGTCGTTTTGTTTAGTCATGTTTGCGTCACTGCACTATGAAAGTGCTAAAAGCTGTGATATGTGCTTAGTGGTCCGGCACGCACCTGACATTCCGAGGCAATCAAAATATTAAGTTGGTTACTATTTTTATCAACTGATACAACCAAGTCTTGACCGTCGTAGGATTTTAACGACCGCCTTAGCCTAGTTGGTAGTGACCCTGCCTACGAAGCAAGAGGTCCTGGATTCGAATCCCGGTAAGGGCATTTATTTGTGTGATGAGCACGAATATTTGTTCCTGAGTTATGGATGTTTTCTATGTATTTAAGTATTTATTTATCTATATAAGTATGTTTATCGTCGTCTAGTACCCATAGTACAAGCTTTGCTTAGTTTGGGACTAGGTCGATTTGTGTAAGATTGTCCCCTAATATTTATTTATTTATTTATTTTATTTACATTTAAAAGAAAAACAAAGGGCAAAAATCATTTCAGCCTTTTTAGCGTTATAGTCAAATGTAACGCAACTAATCTTCGTTTTAATTTTTAGTAAAATTATTATTATTTTTTTTTACTAGTTTTTTAGTAGTGTAGTTCTAGTTTTGGAAACTAATAATAAACTAATTTGAAGTGTTCAAACGTGCTTTGGTTGAAGTAAAGATTTTCCAATAAAGAAGTATATTGCACATTCTTTTCAGTAGGTAGTGTGGAAGCAGCTATTTACTAGACCGTTGTCGATGGAGCGAATAGAGCAAACTTCGGTTAAATATGTGCAGGGTGAAAGGGTAGAGCATTTAATAGTACCTACCTATATACAGGGTTATTTGTAATTCACTAGCATCCTTTTAACCCTAAACTCCTACCACTTAAACAAATGTTTTTTGTTTTACGACTTTTGTCATAACTTAATATTTTTGGTGTAATAACGTTTTGAAAATTGAAGATTACCTGTTATTTTTATGATACTCTGTGTATTTGTATGGGAAAAAAGTGCTTCATTTTAAAAAGTCGTAAAACAAAAAACATTTGTTTGAGTGATAGGAATTCAGGGTTAAGAGGATGTCAGTGAATTAAAAATAACCCTGTATTAGTGGATTTATTAACCAATAAGGTTAAGTTTAGATGAAGTATATATACTTGATAGTTTTTTTACGTAATTACAATTATAAGGCACATTAGAAATTACTTTTTCGCTTCTCATGCTCGTAAAGTTGTTCTTTATGTCGAGAGAATGCTGCATAAAATAGCTTTTTATGCTCTAGTGCAAAAAATAAGTTTTCGTCTAAGACCAAGGAAATCAGGCGCAAACAGCCACAAACAGTAGAAATTTATAAAATATAAGTTTCTTGTTCTTTTTTATATTATTGGAGTTTAGTATTACAAAATTAATAAAACTAGGCAAATCTATACCTTGTAAATTTTATTTCCCGTGTTGCTGTTTAATTTCCTTGCAATCGAAATTAAAAGCAGAGTGTTAAACTCAAGCATTAATCCATTTTCCCCTCGACATGTCTATCGACATGGCTATAGAAACGTCTCGGGTAAAATTACTCGTTTAATGCTCTTTTTGTACAATCTACTTTTTCTAAAACCCTGTAACGTATCAATCGCCCAATAAAATATTAATGTTATAGTTAAATGGCCGCATACCATTTTGTCAGGTGATGGAAAATTGGCTCGTCAAAAAGTTAATACACGTATTACCAAAGCAAATAGGAGAAAAATGAAAGAGGTGAGCAATTTTTTTGCGGCTACCTATTGCATGTTAGGTAGTTGGTTGGACGCGTAATTTTCTAGAACATTGCCTTCAAACGGCGGGCGAGGCGACGCATGATTTATTTGGATTACAGTCTGATCAAAATGAAGCACATCGTGAATAAGAATTAACTTCGTCTGAATTTCCATTTTTGTTAAATCCCGGACATGCGGAGTAACTGATACATCTAATACCTATTGGGTTCTGTGGTGATCCGATGTGGAAACTTTCGAGTCAGAATCGCTTTATTCGAGATGAAAAGAACAAAGAGATGGAGATACTTTGCATGCCTAGACTGGCTAGGCGTAGGTATAGTTTGATCTTAAAGTGCTTACAGAAGCGAAAAAAATATATTATATTTGCACTTTACAACTCTATCTATATCTATACTCTATACTAATATTATAAAGAGGAAAGATTTGATTGTTTGTTTGTTTGTTTGCATTGAATAGGCTCTGAAACTACTGGACCGATTTCAAAAATTCTTTTGCCGTTAGAGAGCTACATTATCACTGAGTGACACAGGCTACTTTTTACCGCGGGAAAATACCTTTTCCTAAGGAAAAATTAATTTATCGCGGGCGAAGCTTCGGACGGAAGGCTAGTACTTTATAATTTGCTTCACCAACTCCAAGTTTACCAAAGCCTTAAGAAAATTAAATTTTAGTAGGTAAGCGAAGCCCTAAAGATATCGAATTTCCAAATACTTATTTCTCCACTTACGTTACCAAGTTTATTAAAATCATAACGTTCCTTTTATTTTCGGTTTATTCTTGTACATTTCTGCGGAAAGGCGTTTTGTTCAACTTTCGTTGTAATTTACTCAAACGCTCAAGACAGTAAATAATAATTGTCTCCTTAATGGGAATTTGGGCATGTAGCCGACAACCTTGTCATTATATATAAAAACCGGCCAAGAGCGTGTCGGACACGCACAAGGTAGGGTTCCGTAGCCATTACAAAAAATCAAGTAATATTTTTCTAAGGATTTCGTATGTGTACGGAATCATCCAAGTTTAGGTATGTTTTATACCTTAGGCTACTATTTACTCTTAAACTACAAATAATTTCAAAGCAATCTTAGCCGCTATAATTTTCCTAGTAAATTTGATATATTTACTACCCTTCTGAATTTTTTCAAATTTTTCCACCCAACAGTTTAGATTTTAGAGGGGGGGGGGGGACGGCCAATTTTAATGAAAATTTTCACTTTAAAGTTGAATATTTCGCAAACAGATCACTGAATAGAAAAATCATGTTAGCAACCCCGCAATGATTTTAAAAGACCTATCCAACAATACCCCACACTATAGGGTTAGCCGAGAAAAAAAAAACCCCCCCACTGTACGTCTATGGGAGGTACCCTAAAAAAATTTTTTTTACTTTTTTTTATTCAATCGCTTTGTCGGCGTGACTGATATGTATATTGATGCCAAATTACAGCTTTCTAGTACTAACAGTCTATGAGCTTAGCCGCGGACAGACAGACAGACAGACAGACAGACGGACAGACATGGCGAAACTATAAGGGTTCCTAGTTGACTACGGAACCCTAAAAAATATGTCAGTTAATAACTACCTAACCAGTTTTTCCCTCCATAATGGGCAATATTTGAATAGACAGTTGCTTTAAGAGTATTTTATCACTACATAGTATTTATCGCTTCCCGCTGTCTGTCTGTCCCTATGTATGTTTAGATCTTTAAAACTACGCAAAAATAAATTTTGATGCGGTTTCTTTAATAGATAGAGTGATTCAAGAGGAAGGTTTATATGTAAGTATAATACATGCATAATTATTTAGTATCAGCATTGCAGGCACCCGTGCGAAGCCGGGGCGGGTCGCTAGTAACTAATAAAGTGGTAAGCATAACACTGATTTTATTGGCAAACGTCAAAAACAATTAAATAACATCCTCATTTCATTTTATTCAAAGACACACCGTGGGAAACAAACAATTCAATCTGTGGGAATGTCTAAAAAAAATTACCAGTGGTTTTTATATTTTTTTTTGTATAGAAAAGTCAATTATAAGAAACTAATTTCAATATTTTGTCACTTAGTTCACTACTTTTTTCAAAATTAATTATTGAAACTATTTTGGTTCATGACGTCAGATTGTAATTGAGGGCTCCCACACTGCCAAATTTCTAAATCTATCTAAATGCGTACGATAAGGCAACCCCTTTAATTATTTTTTGCGTGGTGGTACACTGTAACTAGTGTCACTTTACTGGCGCTGACAAAGTGCTAGATGTCAGGCAGTGGGTCCAAATCAAACTCCGTAGTTATAATCCACGCGTAAATTTGTGAAGAATTCTAACCACACAGAATAAAGTACGACTTGGACCGGTCACGCAATTTACACCAAAGTCAAATGAAGGTCATTGCTTATTTGTTATGTAATAAATTCATTATATAATATTAAAATTAAATAACTACAGAAAACGAGTTAAAAACCATTTATCTCGAAATGGTTTTCGATTTAGTATACATTGCAAAAAAATAGACATCCCCAATTGGACGTAAATTCAATTATCGGAAATCGGAGACCTCTGTCATAGTATTGAAATGTTTGGCGTAGCGTGTGGGCTACAAAAATAGCCACGAGATTAGGATGCGCGCCGCGTCCCGCAACCAACCCGCCGATATCTGGAGAGTGCCACCTCAGGTTGGTCACGCTCACACAACATCAAAAGTATTTATTTTCTGAACTGGGCCGCCGACGTGTAACTATTCAAAAGGATCATGTCGCATTTTTTAACGGGCGAATTCGCGAAACAATGGGTTTGGCACAGAAATCCAAACACCTACATTTAGCGGTCTTTAAATACAAAGCTCAGCTGCGGAATATATTAAACTCCGTACGCGCTCCAATTGACAATGTTGAACTTGAACCTCGCTAAGTGAATGTCAATAGAATAAAATTATCTTTTGTTACCTACACTTTTCTCAGTATCCGGTAGCACATTGACGAAAATAAATGGGTCGCAAAATAATATTTTTTGGCAAACTTACTCGTAGAGCGGGTTTCATTATTAATTTTAATTGAGAATTGCGTAATTCATTGTGAGTTTGAGCTTTGTGACTGTTAATTGACACACAAGTAAGAGCAGGTAATTAGTATCTGAAGTAAAAAATGAACAAGATCGATGATTAAAAGCCTTGCTCGCAATCGAACACTTTTGCATGAGAAAGAGCATTTATAAAGGATACCGCATCAGTTCAATTTCAATCAGACAAAAATAAAGTTTGTAAAAGTCGAATAATCATTTGGGAATAACCGGTTTTATATTACAAGTTGGAACGTCTTTGTTGTGTACCAATGAGGAATAAAAGCAGATCTTGGGTAATATGGTCACGACGTCGGCGACAGGCTGGAATGAGATTTCCTGCTCGAGCCGTGCAGATGCAGACCGCTACGTCATCATATTATTTAAATTATGTATTCTGCTAACCTGTCGTATAATCCACACATCTTTATGATTGCACTTAGTCATGTCTATATTTTTAAATGGATGCGGATCTTTTATGGCGTGAGTGCCCTTGCTCATTGCCGCTTAATGTTGAATTAATTACAGAAAGGAACTCGTGAAGGATACATTAGTAAACTTAACCTGGAAAATTATATTGTAGGCAATATAGTCATTAATGTAAGTAATGTAATTGTCTCATATAGATAGGAGTATCAAAATTCAGGATTTTCACATTTACGATTCGAGTTATTTCAGAATTTGCATATTTATTGCGTTATAAGTTGCGAATTCTCTGCGGCGGCTCGCGTAATGGAATATCCAAATGTATCAGACGTAAATAATACACTCAACCTCTTTACGTACAACGTACAGTAGTTTTGGTTTCTTATGGAGATGCATTCAATGTTTCGGCATCTTTACAGGTATGCCCCGTATAACACAAAAAAGGGTGTGCGGGGAGTCGAGCCATGTGAATGGTTTATGTTTACGCCGGCTTTTATATTGTGTCAAGGTGCGGTGGGTGACGCCATCGAGTTATGTCACACACTCTCCGAACTTCGAACGCTAATCTAAGCGCTAAGTAGCTGGGCAAACTGACGAAGGTCGCTTGCATCCGGCACGACGCCTAGAGTGGCCTGAGCTCTTCAGCGCGCTATACGCTAGTGAAAGTGGCTAGGTGGCTCTGCTAACCTTTGCTATTGACCACTTATAATATCAATCGAGCGTTTATAGGTTACTACGCTAAGATATGTACACAGTCAGTACGCACTCCGTACAAGTCAACAATAGATTACGTGCATTGACAACAAGTCATCGCTTGTCGTAATTTTCTAGCTTTATGAAACGTATTTTAATGATTCTTAATGCAAAGTTGAGTATCATATTACATTGACGGAGATCATCACGGGTTAGGCTGTTGAAGAAATCATTGAGCTTTTGTCATGCTACGTTATGTGAAAAATGTAATTGTACTTACCTACTTGTGTGTTACTTACACATCCGATTGTTCAGGTGGTTAGGTAAATGTCAATCAAAGAATATTATAAGAATACACATACTAATCTTTTACGGATGGAAATTAACCCATAGGTAGGGCAATTTTTGAAATCACAGGTGTAAAAATACCTACCATACAAAAAGGCGAAAATTTGTGTTAGATTTGAATTACGAGCAGAGTAATGAAAAATTCAGTAGAAAATTCACAGATTCTTACACTACTTTCAATTGGTATTTTCAGAGAAGTGATTTAAAAAGTCACTCTTTAGGCCACATCCTGTTTGATAGCCTTTGTGACGCTACTATAGCTAAAGTTAACAACGGTTCTCTACTTTGCATAATAAATCATTTCCTAATATTTTGCCAATGGTAATTGGATATCGTCCTTGTCAACTCATTAAAATATAGTGGTTCATTAAAACTGCAATTAGAATTTCCAAATATACAAACAACGGGTACAGTTGTGTCGTGGAAAACGGTGTTGCGAAAGCTGATCACGATAACGTCTGCCGATGGCAAACATACCGGACGCCTGACTGTCCGTTTCCACCCAACATTGTAAACCTAACACAATCCGACCTAGTAATAGGTGAATGGGGCAAAGAAATCGAGCGCCTAGTGCCGCGTCGCGTGAGAATAAGAGCAGATGATTGCTTAACAACCACGATTATTGAAATGCATCTTGAGGTTAGTCTACTTATTCTATCCATGCCAAAAATATTCGGAATATAACACAAAAAATAGAAGAAAAATTCCTATTTTAATGTTACTGTGAGGTCATACTGACCTCGAAAATATAACTAGATACTGATGGTGGCTTCGGAATTCAAGCGACAATTTATGCAAATGAGCAACAGGTCGTTCTCTTTCTTTCCATAGGTCTTTAGACGACCAGATGGCCTAGTAGGTAGAGAACCTGCCTACGAAGCTTGAGGTCCCGGGTTCGATTCCCGCGTCGGGGCAGATGTTTGTATGAATAATACGAATATTTGTTCTCGGGTCTTGGGTGTTTAATATGTATTTAAGTATGTATCTATCTATATAAGTATGTTTATCCGTTGCCTAGTACCCATAACACAAGCTACGCTTAGCTTACTTTGGGACTAGGTCAATTGGTGTGAATTGTCCTGTGATATTTATTTATTTATTTATTTATTTATAGGTAAAACTAAAAAAAAAACAAATATTATTTAAAATTAGATACAAGTTTTTTGCACGTGTTTAATGTTTTGAAATATTTCGTAAAGTATTTGATGCCCTTAATTATGCATTTATGCCCACTAGATTTATTTTGTCCAATAGTAGGTATATTGGAAAGGCCGCAACCGTCACATCGTGCATCGGAGTGGATTTACATCATCGTTAGAGTCGTGGCTCTGTCGCAGTCAGTCAGAGGTGAGGTGCAACGCATCCTCAACCTTTACACCGTACGAAAATGCTGACATTAACGTTGTTTCATTTAGCCAATCAAAACCGGTATTTACATTCTACCGTTTAATGTAGAGATGACTCAGTATATCTACAGCTTAAGTTATAACATCCGTTGAATTTTAATGATAATCATATCCTTAACTATGTGAAAACAAGTAAGTTGACTGCCCTCCAATCCGTTTAGCAATGTTTTTAATTTACATACTACGCAAAGAACAACACGACGAGGCGTTATAATGGTTTTTAACATTAACATCTTATTTTATATCAATCGTCTCTTTCTTTGCTGCCACCCACGTTCAAGTCATAATCCTAAGAAGAACATTAACAAATGACTTTAACGAAATTCAGATTTCAATGCTGATAAAGACCACCCGCTCTCTGATCTTACGAGTGCTTAACATTCAAATAATCCGAATGTACGAATTTTATCAGCCCATTCGGATACAGTAAAAAGGATATTTTCAACTTCTGGAGTATCCTCCGTTAGTCGCATTTAGATGAAAATGATAATCGCGATCTCACTGACAATTTCCTTATTGTTGTTTTCAGGAATTTCACGTTGTACTGGGATTATGGCAACACTCTTTATTGAGCTATTCTCAAAGTAAGAACTCTTCTCAAGTTTCAAATCGACAATATGACTCGAGGGAGTGCTTGAACATTGTCAACTAAACAGTTAAGTGGAGGAAGATAAAACAAGTTTAGCTATCTTGTCATTTTACAGAGTTAGGAGTACCAACTTGAAAATAAGTCAAGGAGTAAAGAAAATGTAAGTTATTGGCTGTTTTGCAATAAGTTGGCCTTAAGCAGGGTTTGTTAACCATTATAGTATCAGACTGCGAAAGTGTCAAATTCCTCTTAATGAATATTACCAAATGTCTCATGTTTTTGTTAAATGATGGATGAGCATGAATGATATTTTTAAGCCTTTTATTGGTAGTTTTTGACAGAAATCATAGACGATCTTTATTAAATTAATTAGCTAGATTTTTTTAAAATAATGTTGCGTCTTTTGATTCCTAAGAGATATTTTATATAAACGAATGCCATATTAAAGTTGTCAGTTAGGTACATATTTTTGCACAAACAAAGTGTTTAAGCAAAGTGTTTCCGTGTATGACGGAATTGTACATACAATGTTTATGAATTAAGGTATTTATTTACCATACCCAAAAATGATAAAACTTATTTAAATCCTTAATAACGATAATAAAATATCAATGACCGTTTTGAACATTAATCGCACCTTTTTTGTCATTATGACATTTTAAATTGTAACGGTGATAGCGACTTTGGTATGACCACGATATGGTTCAAGTTCTGTAAGGGAAAAAATCTTGTTTGATTCTGTTCAGACCGTAATCCTGTCAAAGTATGATTGACAAGACAATAAGCAAAACAGTATTGACATGGACCAGTAACACTACGCCCCACGTGCGTACAAGTCAATGCCCGATCTTATTATGTATAAAAAAATCACTAAACAATGGAAAATATTTAATACTCATTGGATATACATATTATTGAAGATAAGTAAAACAGGTAAAGACCCACAATCCCATTTTTAAGCCGTTGAGGTTAAGCTAAAATTCTGCGATCTAGATATCGTGAGGAGTTTTTTACTACACAAAATTAAATATTGATAGGCCTTCAATAAATTATCAAAGAAAAAATTCTATCCCGAAGTCAAAAAGAACTGCCCGCAAGTCTGAAAAATGCGATTACGTTTTGCTGTATCAACTGTCTACCTATGGGTATTTAATTTTTTTAGCTTTAGAAATTGGGTAAACAATTGGGGAGTCTTTTTATTGATAAACGCTTTTAAAAAATATTAACTATTACTTATGTATAATAATATTGTTTTAAACTTTAGTGATTTTAACCCATAGTTACTATACTATAAACGGGACTTATCACGCAAATAATATTTACCTCGACGTTTCGGCCACATTGCAGCAGCCGTGGTCACGAGTTAACTGAAGTGTAGGGTGTCAAGTTCGTTTAGCCGCTCGAGTCTTTCGAACTACCCAACCTTACTTATGTACCCAAAAGAATGTAAATGACCATATATATGTGTTGCTAATTGTTACATATTTGCAGTGATTTAAGTATTTATCAAAAGCGTTTTTTTAAGAAAAAGACCCATCAAGATCGCTTATCTTCTTTCTAATGCTAAAAAAACGAAATTTATTTAGTAGCTTAGCAAAAGTGTTAACTTCAATTTTTTTTGTAAGTTTATTTGAGCTTCAGGGTCTATATATTATGCTGCATCTCTGCCGCTAAATTACTCTGCGCATTCCTGAGGTAATATTTCGCACGTGCGGGGGTAACACATGCTACTTATCCACTCGCAAGTAGGTGAGAAATGCCATCCCTATTTCGTGTAAAAAATGGAAAAGAGACACCATGTTCGCCTTGCCTATATCAGCGATAGTGAAGAGTTTTGTTCCTTCATGTACTATGCTTGAATAAAACACTACAAATATTACACTTCACGAAAACTAAACCTAAAAAGCGTGATGGAATTTTTCAGCGACGAAAATAAAAGGTTCTAGATTTATGACGTAACTATGTATTTTTCAAACATTTTCTCTATTTATGAACTGCTTACAACTATTTTCGTGGTAGAGGAGTAACAAGGTAAAAGGTTGCAGATAATTGATATGACTCTACGGAATGAACTGCCAGGACCAATCAGTTATTTCACCTATTGTCATTGTACTTGCCATTCAGGCAAAGCTGGATGATTGATAATTTGTAACAACTCTCGTTGGACATCACCTGACTAATCTAAGACAGCAACAATGACTAACTGTCTATAGAAAACGTATTCAATGTTTAACCAAAGCTTTTACTTGTTCCAAAATGCTTCTCATTATCGCTTAATAGCCTAGCGACAAGTCTCCAGAGAGTGAACTGTCTCCTGACTCAGTGGCTACGTCACTGCCTACGTAGCAAACCCATTGATCTTTTGAGTAGTCGTCTCAATACCAGCTGTCATACAAATACAGTCACTATTCTTAAAATATAATTTATGAAGTCAAGTTTCAGAGTAAATAATTAAGTGAAGAGTTTATTTCTTTTTTGTCGAGACTCTAGGTAGTCTTATTTAATGTTGGTAACTAATAGCGCTGAAAAAACGTTTAAGGGGACATGAATTAGTATTGTCATAGACCAATTTGAGAAAGTTTCTAGGAACCAGCGGTTTAGACGGACGAGCCTTAACGGAAAGCCTTTGTCACTCTACGCCTCATGCTCCACTATCGAGCCATTTGTTATGTAAACCAAACAATAGGCACAGTGTAACGTTTTCGTTAATGGTGTCTGCCAGGCAATTGACCATTCCGTGAAGCGACCGGCACACTTTTTTTAGCTATTGTGAATAAATGTGTGTACTGAAACACCGGTCATGTTTTAATCACATTATAAAAAAAAAGTTGTTGAATCCTTTTATATGCGAGTCTTTTATTTAACCTCAGAACATGTAGGAAATATGCTGGGCATGTTTATTTTGTTAATTATCACAATTTTAAACAAAGTCTGCGGAACCGGTTACTTATAACTATAACTAAGGACATATTTACTTACAAAGCTATGGCTATCTAGAGGTGGATGCCCTTAAGATAACAAAATTTAAAAGTTGAGCATGCATGGTGACCAACTGTGGTCTCCGAAAAAGGGGATGTGACTTATAAAAACAACCTTCCAACTTTGTGCATAATGTGATGTCACTGTATAAAAAGGTGGACACTGACAAAGGAGGGCATTCAACCTGAATCAGTAGCAGGCTCACTGCAAGATGCCAATGTTAGACAATACTCTGATTGATGATGCTCTAAATATTGTGCCTATTTAGCATAAAGAAAAGGCAAGGAATAATGATGGCAACACTGATGGCTGGTACAATTCTATCGATCATGAAGCTCAATGTATCAATCATCTGAAATACGGGAGGCAGATAGTATCGACGATTTATAATAACTTTAATTTGAAACCACAATATGAACTGGATTTCTATTCGACTAGTCCAAAGAAGTGGTTGATCGGTAGGGATAGGAGTGAAGTTAAGCGTGGATTTAATCAGATTATATTCATTTAAGTATTAGGCAAGGATGATATAGACTGGATTGGCAGTCGCCATAGTACGAATCGGCCGCGGTTTTTGTAGTTCGATTATTAAATCTAGATGGCGCTGAAATATAGCCAGAGGCTTTGAAGGCAAAACAATAAGACTACAGATGTTTTATATTGCTACAAATGTATTATTTTTCAAAAATATTGCATAATAATACATTTGCAGTGATATGAAATATCTGTAGTTTTATTGTTCTGCCTTCAAAGCCTCTGGCTATATTTCAGCGCCATCTAGATTTAATAATCGAACTACAAAAACCGCGGCCGATTCGTACGATGGCGACTGCCAATCCAGTCTACATCATTCTTGGTATTAGGTCAACTTCATATCGCTAGGGTAAAGGCACTGAAGCATAATTTGATTTTGTTAGGCAGCGAGGCATTTATTCCCCATGGAACTGAAGTTCCTACATCGCATAACTACTAAATATGTGTACCTATGTATGGTCTTAGATATTTATTACTCTGCGCATAATAAGAATGTTAAAATGACCGGCAAGCACAGAATTGCTAAATATTTTAAAAATACCATTATTCGAAGGCAATATTAATTCTTTGTACATGTTCTGCATTCCAGGACCCAGAAAACCTTAGTTGGCACCGGTTGGGACGAACCGATTTATTTATCTCTGACGTAGCATCGAAGAAAATTGCTCATACCCTCTGAGACTAAAAATGTCTTATTTACCCTTTAAGGTCAAGAACTCGCCTAATAGAGGCCGAGACTGCAACAACGTACTATTTATATTTGTATTATTAGCATTTTGTTCTAAAATATTTTTATGTAGGTAGTTTAGGTTTTTGTGGTAGGTTGTGGTTTGGCATTCTGAGAGGAGACCTGTGCCCTGCAGTGAGACGTATATACTAAGGCTGAAATGACGATGCAGATTTGTTTTTATTTTAATAATTTATTTATTTACAGCACAATTGTTTTGGATACTTCAAGGTACTGGTTGCAGTCCAAGGAATCAAAGAGCTTAAAAGGTTACTATGAAACTTTGCAGTAGGTTTTGTTTTGGATAGGGAGGAAGCTTCAATGCTGTCAGTTTTTGCGGAAATATTTGTAAGTGGTAGGTAGGTATACATATTTAGTCCATTTTATACGCAATTTCGGAAAAAAATGGGTGTTATTATAAATTACATACAAATCTTCATAACGAAAACTGGTTTTCCTTTTCTTTATTTTTATTTTAAAGAAACTTGGCCGCATAAGAATATTGTCAAGATCTATTTTATTTTAAAAATAGATTTTGATTTATAAAAGTATTCTTTTGCGTTTTATTGTGTTTACAAGCTGTTGGCCGCGACTCCGTCTACGAAGAATTTGTTTATCGCTATCCCAGGGGAACTATGCTATTTTTCGGGATAACAGGTGATATCCTGTATGTCAATCCAGGTTATTAACCATAGTTAGCGTGAAGGAAAAACAACCACTCATCCATCCATATGAAATTTCACGTTTATATTATAATATATACTAGCTGTTGCCCGCGACTCCGTCTGCGGAGAATAGGGCATACAACTACTTATGCTCAGGCCTCCCAAATATAGATAAAAAAATCTTAAAATCGGTCAAGCCGTTTCGGAGAAGTTTGATAACAAACACCGTGACACAAGATTGTCGTATACATATTAAAAGAATAGTAAGAAGTATGCTTATTTATTTTGAAAGATACGAGCTAAAATATGACTATTAAAATATGGCTATTTGTTTATGACATGTTTGCATTATGTCGATTCTCCAACCGTTCCGACGAGGGTAGAACTAAGCCGTCATCACGGTGTTTTATTGATCTCATTCGCTCATTGAAATGCGAGAGAGCTTGATTCGACAGACTCCGACGCTTCCGTTCACTTCGCCCGAGGGTTGAGAAATTGTATTAAAATAAAAGGTTGCGCGTCCTGCAACGCTGATCGACCTAATTTAAAGGTATTCGGAGTTTTCAACAGCCGTATTAGACCGAGGACATTGAAATATAATACATAATAATGTGCTTAAAAATGGAAAGTAAAAGGAGAGTTTTTTGATAGGTTGTCGATCGATTTTGATTCTTAAATTCTTTCTCGAATATGTATTGTATGTTATTAGAGTTTTTCTATAAATTATTGTTACTGTCTGGCTGTCGAGGTCGCCATTATGGTGATCGAAATCGAAGGTAAACCTTAATTCCTTAATCGTTGTATTATACAGTTTTATAAATAAAGTTGGTGAATTAAGGTTGTAGCATTTTAAACTCGATTGTAATTATGATAAAAAACTAAAAAATAAAATAAAAAACCTAAAGGGACAGGTGGGATTTTTTTTTTCTCGTCTATTCTATAGTGTGGGGTGCCGTTATATAAATATTAAGGCAGTTGCACTTATCACTATGTTAAAACTATCACAGCTATGTAGGGTTTGCGAGTCAAAGAGTGACGAGTAACGAGTAACTAAAAGTTAATATTGAATATTTGTCGCATGTTAGGTAGTACGGAATCCTAAACTGCGGTTTTTGTTAAAGTACAGTAAATAACTAAGGGAAAGTAAGGCAGTCATATATCACAATGAATCACAGGTTACTATGATAATATTATCTCTCCGGTTTATACATACATGTCGTACATATTTAATAGAATAAATTAATTGTAAACCATTATTACTAAGAGGTACCTACCTCGAACGCTTTTAGCTATTCGTCAGTTTTAATTCAACGAAGTATAAAGTATATCTGACGTTTACTAATAAAACGACACTATAGCATCATTTTCTATTAACTTAGGTGATGTAAAATGGCTTCACGCCTTATGTCTGTTTTAATGTTCCCACTGAAAGCCCTGTCACCGCCACCCACCTTTCCTTGCATTAACGTTGATTGCTCACCCTCTGTGACAACTCTATTAAAATCTATGAACATCATGAAATAACACGAACGGTTGAATCTAGCTTTTTCGTTTTATTCCATCATATTTTTATGGTAGGTACGTTAAACACACAAAGAGGATTATACAACGCGTATTATTTGGATTTGGACCAAGACATGTCGAGACATAAATTATAATCAACCACGTTCTTATAACTTATAGAAAAAAAGAAATACAATTTAAAGAAAAACGCTATTTTTTAACTAAAGGGATCATTTGGGATTTAAGATTGAAATTTATTAACAGATTATTTAAAATATTATTTTTAACTCGATACTCAGAATCAATAACAATGTACATATGAATTCTAAATCAAAAGTTTACATATATTTTTATTTTTAACAGTGACTAATGTTAATTATATTCGTTATTATAATGCGGAGATGTTTTCATCACGCCGGCGCGGTCGGCGCCGCCGCAGCGTCCGCGATAGGCTGCACTGATTACACGACCCTCGTTAAACTCCCCACACACAGCCCTTTGCTATGAAGTGTTAACTTAAATTTACTGAATTCGTGACATAAGGTACGAAATAAAACTACCCTAAAAGAACATTACGGACGTGGTAAGATAAATTTTCCGGAAATGGGAATTCTAAACAAAAAAATGTCGGGTTGGTAGGTGTTCAGGGATGGTGACTGATGTCATTTGAAATATAACTTCTCTAAGTGTAAAGTTAACTTAATAACTTTATAATAGTCTTCATCGTTATATTTAAATATCTAGCAATTAAACAGAAGCGACAACATTTATTTATGGCAGTTAAATGTCTACCTCAACACATTTACAGATATTTATTTAAAGTCATAAAACCACTTATAATCGAGTACCGGTGAATATCTATTATTTAGTTATGGTTATACCCAGAAGGTTGAATTTGATACTAAGAAATACTTAAAATTTGATTTGCCCTCCAAATATATCACTTATAACTTTTGTTGCTTGAAAAGTTTTTTATAATAAGCAAACAGACGTTTTTTTATTTTCAATGTTTTCATATTATTCAAAAATATTTAAAATTATAAAATTGATATTTTTTATGTCATAAACATTGAATGTTTTGTAAAGCTGCTTTATCCAGAAACGCTTACCAATAAACAAAAAATGGGTCCCGGCCCCATGGCCTGGGTGCGGCCTTTCAGGCCTCCGCGATTCCCGCTGCTTAGTCCGCGACCACAATGCAAAGCCTCTCGAACGAAGGCTCAATACGACTAATTCGCCAACAGGACCCGCTCTCCGGCGACCGGCTTTTCAAACTAAATTGTGCAAACTCGAAGATGCGCCTCTTATATTACCTCTTACGTTAACGTCGAATACCGCAACGTATTTGGCATATAGGTGTAGCTTCGCATGTGTAGGTGTTTTCGGCGACGAAGCCTAGTCACGCATGTGTGAGTGTTGCGACAATGACACATCCGCGAATGTGTGCGTGGACCTCAGAATCCTTAAAGGCAGCACGTAAATTCTATATCAGTCCAATTAATATCCGATTTAGCTTTTAAAGTTTTAAAGTCCATTAGAGAGTACTAGTGAACAAATGATGTTGATTGTTGACGATTTACGAAAGCGTTTCAACTGACCGTCGCGATTACGAATATTAAGAGCCGCGTGTTTGATCCCACTTATGTTCATATTTCATTATTCAGACAGCATACCGTGTAAGTAATGTACGTGATGCGGATAAAAATATGTAAACGGTCAAGTCTTATAGTATTTTAATACCTTAGTTATCCCAACCAAATATGCTCCTAAGATGATTCAATATTAATCTAACGGAGTTTATTTACCTAAATGCCAATTATTAGGCTCAACTATCATTAGGACAAACTTTAAACTTATCCCCATTTATTTACAGTAGTGGCAGCGATTTAAAATAGGTACAGTCAACTACAAAGAGATTGACACTCCCTAATTTACAAAAATATGTGTACCCGACCTTAATGTTAATAAAGTTATGTAGACAAAAATCTTTGTAGTCCCTTTATACGAGGGGCGTTCAATATAAAGTGAGAATGAGATGCAAACTCTTTTAATATTACGAAATTAAATACTGGCCGGTAAAGCTAATCTATCTAGCTGATTGCTATGAAAAAAAAAACTAACGGTCTTTTGTTTAAAAAAATATACGGTAATTTCTTTGCATTGCTATTGAGTACGTTAGCGAAAATGGAGAAAATTGAACTGCGCGCCGTTATCAAATACTTGTGTTTGAAAATTTTTTCTACGGACCAAGTCAATTTGGATTTGCGGGACACTTTAGGGTCTAATGCTCCTCCGTATTCGACAGTTGCACGTTGGTGCGCCGAATTTAGACGTGGAAGAACATCGACAATGGACGACCCCCGCTCCGGACGCCCTACTACAGCAGTAACTGAAGAAATTGTGAAAAAAGTTGAAAACTCAGTTTTGGCGGATCGTCGTGTCACGGTTCGTTTTATTGCTGACAATGTAAAGATTTCAACGGGGAGCGTGCATAATATTTTACATGAACGCTTGGGTATGAAAAAGGTATCTGCGCGTTGGGTACCAAGAATGCTTACTGACACGCAAAAACAAACTAGACTAGAGATTTGTCAAGAAGCTTTGAACCTGATGCAGCAAGACCGGGAACTTTTTTTGGCGCGATTTATAACAATGGACGAAACATGGCTCCATCATTACGACCCTTAAACGAAACTGCAGTCTATGACATGGAAAAGGCCATCATCTCCAACTCCGAAGAAATTCAAGGTGAGCCCATCTGCCGGTAAGGTCATGGGCTCTGTTTTTTGGGATGGTAAAGGGGTATTAATGATTAAGTATCTCGAGCATGGAGCCACTATTACGGGCACTTTATACGCCAAACAAATAGCAACATTGCGCAATGAGATCCGCGAAAAACGGCGAGGTAAACTCTCGAAAGTTGTGCTGTTCCACCAGGACAATGCCCCGGCACACAAGTCCGCCGTTGCAATGGCTGCAATTCGTGATGCTGGGTTCGATATCCTTAAGCATCCTCCGTATTCACCAGATCTCGCTCCCAGTGATTTCTACCTATTTCCGAGATTGAAACAATACCTGAGAGGCCAGAAATTTGAAGACGACGACGCGGTAGTCGCTGCAGTACAAGATTTTTTAAGTACTCAAGATGAGACCTTTTTTAAAAATGGAATTTTAAGTTTAGAAAAAAGATATACTAAGTGTATTATGCTAAAAGGTTACTATGTCGAAAAATAAAATGACATTTAGTAAAAGTTGTTTATAACATACTCATTCTCACTTTTTATTGAACGCCCCTAGTACTCAAGATGAGACCTTTTTTAAAAATGGAATTTTAAGTTTAGAAAAAAGATATACTAAGTGTATTATGCTAAAAGGTGACTATGTCGAAAAATAAAATGACATTTAGTAAAAGTTGTTTATAACATACTCATTCTCACTTTTTATTGAACGCCCCTAGTACATAATTTTACACAAAATAGATTTGTCTTTCTATTTTATATGAATTCGAATGCTTAGGTTAAATAACTATGAGATTGTACTAACTAGAGCAACTTAAGCAGAAAATGGTTTCAGAAATTAAAATAGGAAGCATTCGTATTGGGGCATTTTCAGAAAAAAGTGTACCCTGTACTTTTTTTTAAAACCTAACAATAAGCACTATCGATTTAAGCAATAAAAAAGTGTCCCTCTTTTAATTGTCAGTTTTGTGACGCAGTTAACCATACATGTTGTATGGACCGTCACAAAACTGACTAATAAATTTTGTATGGAAAATTAAGGATAATTAAGGCAAAACGGGTACATTTTTTTCTGAAAACCCCCATTGAATCCTTACTTCATGTTTTCGACTTTTCAAACAGTTATTTTAGTGGAAGTGGATCTCAAAGCTAAGATCCGAGTGACGTCCAAACTTTTATTTTAGTAGATTTCAGAAAGTTTAAGAATTTATTAAGTTTTTCTAAAGAAGTTGTAATAACCGCAATGCGCATTGCGTAACCAGCTGGCTCAAAATTAAATTAAATAGCACAATGAATTGTGTGTCCGAATTTCACAAAGAATTCACTTGAAAATTAATTTCAAAGACAAACTTGAATGGAAGTTTATATTTAAAACTAAAGTAAGGAAGGAGCTTAATAATGGCCACCAAATGTATTAATATTAAGGAAAAAATCCAATATAAAATTTTGATCTACAATTATTCGTTTGCATCTGAAACATCGTTTCTGGGCTCCGAGTGCAAAACATTTTTATTAGTTTAAGAGGGTTTATACCCGCAGAGCTGGCAACGTTGCATTTTTGTTAGTTTTTCTCGATTATTCCATAAAAATTAAATGAAAATTAAAATTGTTTTGTATACAAATTGTTCTAATAAGTATATAAGTTAATGTGTCTACTGCAATAATAATTCGTGATAGACTTTTCTTTTCCTTAAAAACGAACAAATTATTACCTAACGGTTTTCAAAGAAAATAAAAGTCTTATCACGAATTATTATTGCAGTAGACACATTAACTTATATATTAGAACAATTTGTATACAAAACATTTTTAATTTTCATTCAATTTTTATGGAATAATCGAGAAACACTAACAAAAATGCAACGTTGCCAGCTCAGCAAGTATAAACCCTCTTAAAATGGTTTGCGAAAACTTGCATTAGTTTTGAAAGGCTTATTCAACGAGACCGTACACGAAAGACAAGAAAAATAAAACATCTCCATCTTACAATTTTATTTGAGAATTTTATTATACCACTTTATCGGCATGATATCTGTACATTCATGATAAATTACAGCTTTCTAGTACTAAGAGTCTGAGCTTAAATGCCGACAGTCAGACGGACAGACCGACGGACAGACATGGTGAAACTACAAGGGCTCCGTTTTTGTCATTTTAACTACTGAACCCCAAAAACAAACTACATGACTCTACTATACCGTTGTCGTGTTAGAACCGGACGTTATAAATTTAGCAGTTGGTTCTTTTTTTCAAGAATCGGTGCTGCCATGACACTGACTTTTTTCCTGCCAGCGGCAACATTCGCGAGTAATCTAGATTCCAATATCCGAGGGAAAATATCGCATAGAATTTATAGCATGAGCTGCAGCCAAGCCCGTCGAAAAAAAGACAAGTAGAACGATTTATATGCAACTGTTAGTCTCAAGTCTTTTTTGCAAAGTATTTATTTACCACATCTTCGTCTACAAATGCGTAGGTATCCAAACTTCTTTCTGGTCGTCGACCTCTTTCTTTTTTCACATTATTATAATAAATAGGTCTATTGAACCACGATTAAACGGATATTTGTGTAGACCGCTTGTAGCTATGAATAAATTAATTTCCGCGTTTGACATTTTTTAAGTGATTTTTTTTCCTTTTACACTCACCGTTACAACAAGAGATTTATTAGTTTGAGTTTGCGTTATTGTTAATTAATTTATAATGAATATTTACTTTTGTGGGTTATAAATATAAACCGAAATATATTTTCATTATGAAACAGACAGGACTAATTTGAATGAATAAACTTATACTTATAAATGTTATTGAAAACTGTGTCTCAAATAAATCATTGCTGAAGTTCTCATCATAATTAATGCCATCGGGTATAATCATGTAGTTCATGAAATATTGTGTGTAGTGTGGCACTGTGCTCAGATATTTAGGTAGAACTAGTACCGGGATACGCGCGTGATGCTAAACTTCAATAAATAATAAGATGGATATCTTCATATGTGGGTTTATTCCTTGAGATCAGTATAACTACGCGTTACAAACTTAGGTCCAGCACCTTTGGCTGTTCGGAGCAATCTGCCCTGGCTCGCATATCGCTGACGCTTCTAATTTATTTAAACTCAAGTTCTAGAATTATTTACAATTTTTATACATAATAACATTAGACTAACCTGCCAGTTGGACAATATTTTACCACTGGCTAGCGGTATCGAGCCGTGCCTACAGTAGATTACGTCTAGGGACTGATTAAAAGAAAACTGGATGAAAAGAAAATCTATTAAGTAATGCAGTCCTGCTACATGAAAACGCGGACTTGAAGAGATTTTATCATTATCAGTGCTCTACCAAGTTTTCTGCTAGTAACAGCAATGCGTGTTTTAGTCTACGTGAGGGTTTCATCCAATCTGGCCGGAAATTGACGTGGGACACAAAATACACCTTACAAATACGATTCCGTTTACACCAGCGCAAATATAACGAGATATATGAGCAACACTTATTCTGGGTCGACCCATTTTATGTTGTAGGCTGGAAAATGGAAAAATACCTTTTCTTTTGGATATTTCAACTAATTTTGTTCCTTAGTGATTAAATTCCTTTTGAAATGACTTGAAATTTGATATTAAGTGAACATCGATCATGTCTTAATAGATACCGAAGTATTTGTTTTATCATCCACTTAAAGTGGATGAATGAATCAGTAAAATATGCAATTTGTACACAGGTAAATAACCTAGGGGAGATGTGGCATGAAAGGGACACGTATTCAAAGGAACTATTCAAAATAAAAGTCCATTTATAAAAGAGAAAATACACATTTCTTAAAGATGCGAAAATAAACAACTAAAAATTGATTAATGACACTTATTGTATTTCATTTCAGTAGTTTAAATAATAAATTCTCCCTATATAGGAAGCTTCCTAAAGAATTGTCACTTTCTAAACGTCTCCCTTTCATGCCACTTCTCCCCTACAAATAACTAGATATTGCCCGCGACTTCGTGTTCTGTGCGATGTTCGCATTTTCACGGGATATAAAGTACCTAAATGCAAACAAACAGAGAAATAAATTAAATCTCTTTCATAATTTATAATTAGGGAGCGGATTTGAAGTAGCGATCTCAATATTTATGTGGATATGACTGGTGTAATTTATTATTTTTTCTACACACAAAAATAATGTAACTTATCGGAACAAAAAAGTAAAAATCTTTTTGGAAGCTTTTGTAAATTTTGGGCAAAAATAAGGATGATAATAATAAAAACATCGTTTGTTAATTTTTGAAATAGTTTATTTTTTTAAGTTATTCTTCTTTAATATTTCTTCTGCACAATGCACAGTAAAAAGCTTCCAAAAAGGTTTTTACTTTTTTGTTCCGATAAGTTACATTATTTTTGTGTGTAGAAAAAATAATAAATTATACCAGTATACATATAAATATTGAGATCGCTACTTCAAATCCGCTCCCTTATTATAAATTATCAAAGAGATTTTATTTATTCGCTACTTCAAATCCGCTCTCTATTTATAATGGTATTATAGAAGACGAAAACTCATTAGATTATTGATCCTTCCCCACTCTCCTCTCTGCTGAACAAGCTAAGGCTGTCTCCACTCCAACCTGTCATCTTCCCCACTCTCCTCTCTGCTGAACAAGCTAAGGCTGTCTCCACTCCAACCTGTCATTGGTCCTGATTTATTGCAATCAGCCTTTCGTCGCCGTTTCGATTTTGTTCAAACCGTCTACTTATATGTATTTTTCCTACTCCTGTACCTTTATCTGGTTTTTACATGGTCGCGAACAAATATATAAGAACATAGATAATATGACTTCAGAAAGTCTATACTTAATCTATTCGCCATAACAGCACTTGTGTCGTAATGTCGTTATTACGATACACCTAGCTGCCACATAATATTAAATGTAGGGTACACTCAACACTAAAGCCCAGTTTAGACCTGCTGAGTTGAGTAGAGTAGGGTACAGTCGGGTACAGTAGGGTAAAATAGGGTACAGTAGGGTACAGTCGGGTACAGTCGGGTACAGTCGGGTACAGTAGGGTAAAATAGGGTACAGTCGGGTACAGTCGGATACAGTCGGGTACAGTCGGGTACAGTAGGGTAAAATAGGGTACAGTCGGGTACAGTCGGGTACACTAGGGTAAAATAGGGTACAGTCGGGTACTGTAGGGTATAATAGGGTACAGTTGGGTACAGTAGGGTAAAATAGGGTACAGTCGGGTACAGTAGGGTAAAATAGGGCACAGTAGGGTACAGTCGGGTACAGTAGGGTAAAATAGGGTACAGTAGGGTACAGTCGGATACAGTAGGGTAAAATAGGGTACAGTAGAGTACAGTCGGGTACAGTAGGGTAAAATAGGGTACAGTAGAGTACAGTCGGGTACAGTAGGGTAAAATTGGGTACAGTCGGGTACAGTAGGGTAAAGTAGGGTACAGTCGTGTACAGTAGGGTAAAATAGGGTACAGTAGGGTACAGTCGGGTACAGTAGGGTAAAATAGGGTACAGTAGAGTACAGTCGGGTACAGTAGGGTAAAATAGGGTACAGTAGGTTACAGTCGGTTACAGTCGGGTACAGTAGGGTAAAATAGGGTACAGTAGGGTACAGTCGGGTACAGTAGGGTAAAATAGGGTACAGTCGGGTACAATAGGGTAAAATAGGGTACAGTAGAGTACAGTCGGGTACAGTAGGGTACAGTAGGGTAAAATAGGGTACAGTAGAGTACAGTCGGGTACAGTAGGGTAAAATAGGGTACAGTAGGGTACAGTCGGGTACAGTCGGGTACAGTAGGGTAAAATAGGGTACAGTAGGGTAAAATAGGATACAGTAGGGTACAGTCGGGTACAGTCGGGTACAATAGGGTAAAATAGGGCACAGTCGGGTACAGTAGGGTAAAATAGGGTACAGTAGGGTACAGTCTGGTCCAGTCGGGTACAGTAGGGTAAAATAGGGTACAGTAGGGTACAGTCGGGTACAGTAGGGTGAAATAGGGTACAGTTGGGTACAGTCGGGTACAGTAGGGTAAAATAGGGTACAGTCGGGTACAGTAGGGTAAAATAGGGTACACTAGGGTACAGTCGGGTACATCGGGTACAGTCGGGTACAGTAGGGTAAAATAGGGTACAGTCGGGTACAGTTGGGTAAAATAGGGTACAGTCGGGTACAGTAGGGTAAAATATGGTACAGTAGAGTACAGTCGGGTACAGTCGGGCACAGTCGGGTACATTAGGGTAAAATAGGGCACAGTCGGGTACAGTAGGGTAAAATAGGGTACAGTAGGGTACAGTCGGGTACAACAGGGTAAAATAGGGTACAGTTGGGTACAGTAGGGTACAGTAGGGTAAAATAGGGTACAGTAGGGTAAAATAGGGTACAGTAGGGTACAGTCTGGTCCAGTCGGGTACAGTAGGGTAAAATAGGGTACAGTAGGGTACAGTCGGGTACAGTAGGGTGAAATAGGGTACAGTCGGGTACAGTTGGGTAAAATAGGGTACAGTCGGGTACAGTAGGGTAAAATATGGTACAGTAGAGTACAGTCGGGTACAGTCGGGCACAGTCGGGTACATTAGGGTAAAATAGGGCACAGTCGGGTACAGTAGGGTACAGTCGGGTACAACAGGGTAAAATAGGGTACAGTTGGGTACAGTAGGGTACAGTAGGGTAAAATAGGGTACAGTAGGGTAAAATAGGGTACAGTAGGGTACAGTAGGGTACATTTGGGTACAGTAGGGTAAAATAGGGTATTTTACCCTACTGTACCCAAATGTACCCTACTGTACCCTACTGTACCCGACTGTACCCTACTGTACCCCATTTTACCCTACTGTACCCGACTGTACCCTACTGTACCCCATTTTACCCTACTGTACCCGACTGTACCCTATTTTACCCTACTGTTCCTGACTGTATCCCATTTTACCCTACTGTACCCGACTGTACCCTACAGTATGGTACAGTACAGTACAGTAGAGTCGAGTCGTAGGAAAAATATTGTATGCAACGGTGTATAATTTGGTCTTAACGGCTCGTGCCGTCTTCCATTGCGATACTCGCATTCGCTCGTATCGCAACTCACGTCACTCGCCTTTTAAGACCTCACTTATACAACAGTTGCATAAAATACTATTATAATAGTGTATGTTTTAACTTAAAGAATCATCCGAATAAATTAAATTAAAGCAAGGTACGATTTTTAACAACTTCTCATTAGCCTCTACTTAATTAAGTATGTAAGTTAGTAACTAATAATGTCATCAAATCTCCAATTGACTTGAAATTTGGTATGTATCTGTTAATTTAATGATCATGCAATCATTAAATTAGCAGAGTTCCGTAAGCAAAAAGGATATTTTAATGAAATATTCAACTAAAACTTTTTAATTAAACATTGAACCAAACCACATAAAAGGTTACAGAGTGATAATTAATATCACCCGGGACTTAATTACGACTATCTATACTGCTAAAATTCTCTCCACGTTTCACGAGTAGACTGACCAGTGGCCACTCGTGACCACGCCCGCTACAGTGTGGTCGAAGCATCGAGGTAACTTTGCCAATATCTATCGTGATAAGTTTAGAGTGATATAATGATAATTAAAAGATGAAAGCATTATAAGTTAAATTTCAACTTTTTTAATTTTTGTCAACCGGTTGCTTTAGGTTAGTAACCATTACTGAATTAACTCCTGACAGCACTAAAGTGTATTACTGTTTTTGACCAGTTTAAAAAAAGACCCAAATTTCCAAACGGTAGTTTTTGAAGCGTGTTTGTTGCGTACCTGGAATAGACATATACATAGAGACAATACAAACATTTAGACATTACAGATTTAGTTAGATTGTATTAAAGTTTTATTTTTTCTTTGGTAATAATATAATTTAACATTGTAAGTTACAAATTGAAGGCATGTTTACAAAAACAACACAACTACAGTAGATATGATTTTACAGGAAACGATAAAAACTTAATGCCTTCTTATATATTAGTTATTATAGATAAATATTGTATAGGTGTTTCTAGTAAGTGGCCAATAGTTCAGAAATATACGATTACACATTTCAAAGATCAGTATTTTTGGAAAAAAATTGAAAAATTTGTTCGTCACTTATGCTGTTTTTGTAAAATTTTGTTAGTTATGTTATTTTTGTAAGAAAATGAAACAACTTTCTATACAAATTATCTTTTTATTCTATGAGAGAGTTACAGGATTATTTTACTAAACTATGTGGATTTATTTTAATCCTCACATCCGCTGCTGTTGTCATCGCTATCTACCTCCAGAGACGACGATTCTTGACGCGTTGGATACAAAATGGATTCGTAGAATTGAGGGCTCGATGGTTTGACCAAAAACTGCATCAATTTCTTCAAATCGCTTACTTTGTGGGGATTTAGGGGTAGTGAAGACTCATAAGCACATTTTAAATTCAAGTTGTCGGGCATTTTCTTCCTATTTCTAATACCAATGGTAACCCAAGGACCCGCAAATGAATAGCGAACCAACACATATTCGTTTCGTTTCGTTTGGTAAAAAAGTGTGTCCTCTGATGGGAAAAATGTATTTAATTGAACGAAAAAGTCCCAGTACATGAACTAAACAATATAGAAAAAAAAGTGTGTGTTTACTTATATTATATTTAAAACTAAGTTTTTTACGTGAACCCATACAGTTATGTTCTTTTTGTAAAAAATAATGTAGTTATGTAGTTTTTGTAAAATGGCCATATTTTTGGGGCCTGATTTTGGACAATTGGGGTAATTTCTGGACACTATCTTATGCTCTACTTGTAGATCTTGCTTAGACGAACGCTATGATACCAATAACTCAAATCTGCCAAACTGTTAAACTGAATCACATTTTGACTATGTCAGGTAAACACAAATGTCAAAGTGGCAGACAACAAACTAATATTAAAATAATTGATCTTATTTTATCGCTTGTGTAGGTATATAAGAGCTCTTTTAGGATTAGGTTAGTCATTCATAGGCACGTGGACCGCTGGATACCTACTTTAATTAAACCATAAAATACATAAAAATACAAAGGCCTAATAAAACAACAACGATTTACTTCGTCGGGTCGGAGAGTAAAAAGTATCAGCTTAGCTACGCAAATGGGGTAATCAATTAACTATAATTAGCAGTTCCTTTGTGTAAAAACAATTATCTTATCAGTAGACTTTTGTTGTTCGTGATGTGATCAAAGCCTTGATTCAAATATGAGATTTTGATATCTGAAATTTTTCTGTGTTGCGTGTTCGAAGCACTTTCGATTGAACAATTTTATTTTTTCCCATTTTATAGCGGTAGTAACACGATTTAGTTAGTAGCTGCGTACGATATGAAGTTTGAATGAGCCCGCTTGACCGAGATACTATATTTATGTAGGTACTATCCCACAGATTATTGACAAAATTAACAGTAATGTTACTTTTTTTGCATTTACGTACATTATACTATTTTAAACTTTCGTGATTTCCACTCATTACACTAAACGGGACTTATCACGCAAACAATATTTACCTATTTATCTCAAAATTTCGGCCACACTGCGTTTACGTAGTTACATTTATTGCATTTCATTAGAGTTTTCGAATTTTTCCCACCCTTTTGTGCAGGCGACAATTGAGATTCCCTGATATTTGGGGGTCCATAACATAGGTGACATTAAATTACCAACCTAACTATCATTTTCATTTGTCTATGTCCCCATACAAAATGTTAAATACAGAAAAAAAGATGAAAAGTAAAAGTATTGATGAAGTTTTTAATATTCATTAGGTTTAATGCATATTCGTACCCAAGTAGGTATACAAAATTAGCCAGATACAATACGTACCCATTTTTCTGCACATGCAGAACGTGGATCGACGCAGTATTTGCATTACAATATTTTGCGGATTTTGGGGTTAAGAGTAACATAACGGTATTCGTACATAATGTAACTTGCGGTACATTTGGGCATTCTGTGAAGGCGCCAGGAGGGCCTGGAACTAACTCATTCGATTTAAATGGAAAGTTTTTTCCTCATAATCGGTGGTTCATTGACCGACCCAGGCACACCGCTATTCTCTCGAATATGCAGGCTTGTAACAAGACCGCGAATTTGCGTGCAGCGCAGTAACGCGAGATAAACAAACAAGTTTCGTTATTAAATCCGCTGATAAGTGACAGGCCCTCGAAATATTGCCGGGCTTCATTTAATTCTCGTATCGCGTTTTAATATTAAACAATGAATAACTTTATAATGCACATGTTATTTTGAAAATTCGAGTGCAACTTGACTATAAAAGGATTTTATGGCTTTTTCATTATCTTAAGTAAATAACCACTGAGTGTTAAAGTAAAATACTCATAAATAGACTTGACATTTTAGATTATAGCTTGAATAAAACATTTGATTAAAGATCAATAGATAAACGTTGCGTTCTAATCGGTAGACACACTGATTTTAGTTAAAATTATTATTGTTGACGCAAAGCTTCCATTCGAAACACACATCGCATATGTTAACAACTGTAATTTCATTGCAAATGCACTTATCATAACTACTTTAACTTTATGAAGTTGCATGGTCGTTACTCATGAAGATGGACTTTACCTTCTCAAGCCTAACTTAGCTTAAAGGTAGTTTAAATATTTAAATAATCAATAATTTGCTAAAACCTTCTTGAATACCCCGCAAGCTAAAACAGAGTTGTCTAGTTTTTGTCGTGACATAGGAACCAACCAATGCACTGTTTCTCTTTAATGGTGGCTATAAAACTTACCAAAACAGGGAAAACTTTTGTCCATACCAGTTTAGCTTGTTTGCTGCCAGCTGCTTTACATTTTCGTAGACATGTGGTTTTTTTTTTGCAAAAATAACGGTTGACGAGGTGTTTCTACGTATAACCCTGAATGATAAAATATTTGAAAAAAATATTTAAAACGAGGTATAGCAAAACCTACATTTGATCGTGGACACAACGGTCTTCCTTGCGAAGGACATAACCTTGTAAATACCTACTGCACATTACGAGATTCGGAATGGGGGCCGTGTAAGACAACCGTTACAAAACAGATTGTTTATTCTGCCTGTACAAACACTACCGCCAGTTTTCGCATTGATAGTCTTTTATTTCTTTACGACGCTTTTAACAACTTGGAAATGACAAAAGCTTCAGCACGATAGATTTAAGATATTATTAATCTTCGTAATAGTTTGAGGATTTTATAATTGTGTGGATATCATTGAAAACACAGGAAATTAAAAAAATGTTATATCACCAGGTTTGTGATATCCTTTTATGTCCGCTTTAAGCTGACACAGACATGGGTGCAGCGATTAAAAAATCAGACTCCACATTTATGTCTAACTAGCTGTTGCCCGCGACTCCGTCTGCGTGGAATTAGTAATTTGGGCAGCTTATTTTTTTATCCAATTTGCTTTTTCATCAATTATGGCTCTCCTTAGTTCCTCGATATAAAAAAAATATCCGCCCCCGTAACCCTCCCCCCTCTGCACTCCCCTCCCAACCCCCTCCCCCCCCCACCGAACCCCCCGCACACCGTGCCTATAGAAGTTTTACTTCAAAAACCCCCGATTTTGAAAAATTCTTCCGCTCCGCTCCGCTCCTATTGGTGTCAGCGTGATAATTATATAGCCTATAGCCTTCCTCGATAAATGTGCTATCTAACACTGAAATAATTTTTCAAATCGGAGCAGTAGTTCCTGAGATTAGCGCGTTCAAACAATAAAACCTGTTCGATAAATTCTTAAAATAGACGTATCTTTCTTATTTTGTAAACCGATTCAAATGAAACAAACACTAAATGTTAATCCAAGAAAATACCAACATATCAGTGAAAACCGCATCCTTCTAGGTTAAGCCGTTTCTAAGATTAGCGCGCACAAACGCACAGACAAACAGACAAACAGATAAACAGACAAACAGACAATAATTCTAAAAATCTTTGTTTTGGGTTCTATTGCGCTAATAAATAGCCCTAGTGACAGTTTTTCTCAAATATCTTCAATGTACAGACACCGATTTGTTTCAGATTTATTATATGTATAGATAGATTATAGATTTATTATATTTATAGATTATATTTTAAGCTCAAGGATATCAAAAGGATCCGATGAAGTGTATATATCTGTCAACAAAATAATATGCTGATTTTGTCCGCCAACCTTTCACAAAAATCTCATTCTGCTGTTTATTTCAGCCTGCTAACGGCACATCGCTGCGTGGATTTGCCGCGTCGCATAATGACATGTCGTACCGTGTCTCGCGCACTTCGAAACAAAAAACCGCTCACAATATATTCCGCAATTTGCGCTCATCCTCCAAATTTTATGACTCACAGATTTGGAGATAAGTCCACAAGGAATTTTATCACATTGCGCTCTAGTTTGACTGACACTTGCGGAATTCCCACCGTGATACACGGAGCAGTGTGATAGCGGTGTATTTCCCACTGCGGGCCTTCCAATATTCTGTTCTGTAACGTCCGCAACTCACCATATCGCTGTGCGGGATAGTCATTAGTCTTCAGTGTGTTCAAGAAGGTCATTATCTTCAGCTGTACTTTTCTTTATTATCCTAATTTGACTTAGACATAACTTTATTATCCTAATTTAATTTAGACGACCATATGGCCTAGTGGTTAGAGAACCTGACTATGAAGCTTGAGGTCCCGGGTTCGATTCCCGTGTCGGGGCAGATATTTGTATGAAAAATACGAATATTTGTTCTCGGGTCTTGGGTGTTTAATATGTATTTAAGTATGTATCTATCTATATAAGTATGTTTATCCGTTGCCTAGTACCCATAACACAAGCTTTCCTAGCTTACTTTGGGACTGGGTCAATTGGTGTGAATTGTCCCGTGATATTTATTTATATTTATTTATTTATTTATATTTATTCATAGGAACAAAGTGGAGATACACAACTCGAACTATCCGCAATGACCAAATATTTTTCTTCACTTAAAATATTTTATGATGCCTTAGCAAGACTTGTTTAAATTACCGCAGGAATATTTAACCCGCTGACTAATTGAGCGTGAACATCTAATACATTAATAATTGTGAACCCAATTTGTAACAGAGGGGTTTGTAAAGCTGAAACGTTAATTACTGAAAACAATATAAGAACTAACTTATTCGCCTAATCACCTCTGGCTTCCACATTCTACGTGATACAATTCTTGCAACTAAATAGTTCAGGCCTACTTGATTATGGGTAAGTATTAATAAAACTCGAAAACACGCTAGATTAATTTTATTGTTCGCCCCCGAAAACTCCCAAATAGCAAATTTCATCAAAATCGTTAGAGCCATTTCCATGATCCGAGAAATAAACAAATAAACAAGAGTTGTTTAAAGGTATTATTATAATAATTAAAGTTGTAGGGGTCTAGGCGTTTTAGGGCCTGTTCTTTTTGGCGTGTTTTTTGTGTGTGCGCATGTTTAGTATGTAAGTGGAATTTAGTTTAGTTAAGATATTTAGTTTTTTTTAGTTTAAAGTTATTTCGATAATATTCTGTTTTAAAATATGTATTGTAATAGACTTTTTATTTTTCTTATATAAGTAGTACGTCTCAGTGTTATAATTTCTTCTGTATCTCTCTGTATCCTCTGACTCTACTTCATACATTTTTTTGATAAAACATGATTTTAACTAATATTTCTTCAACAAAGTTTTATTTTGACACAGCGGTGTCTCCCAGAGTTTCAGATACAATAAGAACCCGACCCATAAAATGAAAAGCCCCACCGTTGACCTGTGGAAACCCGCCCGCCCTTCTAAATGTCATCAGCAAAATTATACATAGAGTGCATGATTAATGAAAGCCGTGAGTTGTTGTTCCGGGGTTTGCTGGTGACGTGGAAAGGTCACATTGTTGCAGGATTCAAAGGTAACGACGCCCCTTAACCCACAAAAAATATGCAAAATATTTTTCTGTTGATAAAAGGGTAAAGAAATTGAGAACATCGCGTGAATACCACGGTTGGCTATAAAAAGCTAAAAAGCTAATCGGTTGACAAAGCGATCTCAATGTACGACGATCTTGATATCATTATCTTACTCGTAACCTAATACCTTTAAACGAACAATTCTTGTATATATAATCAGAATCTCGGAAACGGCTCCAACTATTTCGATGATATTTGGTATGTGGGTTTTCGGGGATGTAAAATTGTTCTAGCTTGGTCTTATCTCTGGGAAAACAGGCTTTAAAGAAGTTAGCTACGGGAACATGCTAGTAAGCCTGCATTACCTGTTTTTTTGTCGTCCGTTTGTCTGTCACGGGGTTGTATTTTTTTGGAACGTAATAATAATACTTAATAACGATAACGATTAAC
The DNA here is from genome assembly GCA_947859365.1 of Archips crataeganus. Classification (NCBI taxonomy): domain Eukaryota; kingdom Metazoa; phylum Arthropoda; class Insecta; order Lepidoptera; family Tortricidae; genus Archips; species Archips crataeganus. Next base: position 13,055,748 of record OX402049.1, on the reverse strand, counting down.
GATTAACGACCGCTTTAGCCTAGTTGGTAGTGACCCTGTCTACGAAGCAAGAGGTCCTGGGTTCGAATCCCGGTAAGGGCATTTATTTGTGTGATGAGCACGAATATTTGTTCCTTGAGTTATGGATGTTTTCTATGTATTTAAGTATTTATTTATCTATATAAGTATGTTTGTCGTCGTCTAGTACCCATAGTACAAGCTTTGCTTAGTTTGGGACTAGGTCGATTTGTGTAAAATTGACAAATAAAAAAAAAAATGTAGAAACATTACAATGCTCACAGTGAACATTACTGTGCCAGACATAACAACAAACATAAAAAGTTCTGCTCGTTTGCCCCCTAAACCATAATAACAATAGTAACGGGTAAGTACATGAAATTTTCACAAGTGTGTATTACTATGGCCGCTAAATTAACATAGTAAAGTTATAAGTTAAATGGTGGTACAAAGGGTGGTGTGAGAATATGTCTAGCACTTTGTCGACTTCCTTTCTATGACTTCTATTCGATTGAAGCTTATGCCCATGTACCTACATCTTTACATAAGATTGTTCGTCTTTTCTTCATTTCGAATCGATTTGTTTCTCGATCAAATAAGGATTGGAACTTTGCTGCAAGTAATCCGATTGTTTGTCATGAATCTCATCCAATTTACTATCTCGCGTTGTGCAAATGGAATTTGAGTTAGAGAGTAATTTATTAAATGAGATTGAAAGTCGAGCTGCCTGTGGCATCGTTTAAAAATACTGCAAATTTATTTGAAGAAGTTACAATCTTGGGGCCGTCTTAACTTAAAAATCAGCACTCATATTCCTAAATATTATTTTACTACATGGTAACAGAAGACAATTACTGCCCCAGGTATTGATTCCTGGATTATCATCGCTCTATATAAATTTGGTAGGTATCTTTGAAATGTATTATGTCGTAATTGTAAAAAAAATTGCTCAAGATTTTATACTAAATATATTTTTTGTTGTATTGTCATCCAAATTTTACATCCGTACCAAGTTTCAAGTCGATGCCATTAACCGTTGAAGAATTCCGTCCTGTGGAGATGATCTTGGTCGGAAGACCAAAATTTCTACCAAATTATTTTGCTGTCGTTAAATTTAAATTCATAATTATGCCAAATTTCAGCTGAATCAGATACAAGGAAGGCGATAACAGCTTTCGAAACTACAACTTCCATACAGTCGAAGAAACTGAACCGCGTACCAGAGTGGAACCTTTTCGCCACGTCATGTTGACATTCCATACATCTGTCAAAGAAATCGTCATGAAATTAATTGTGAATAGGTTCTACTCTGGTACCTACGTAATTCAGTTTCCTGGACTGTAGATAAGAAAGTTGCCAGTTATATAAATGTTTATAAAAATAGGAACGATTTGTATAATATTATTGTGTCACCGATCCGTCATCCTGAGTCGTATTGTCTAACGCGCGGTCGCTCACAATCGCTTCTCCATCTCTTTCTACTCTCATCCTACACTGCGTGACAGAAAGAAGTAGTGAAAATGATCGAGATTCCAAGTCCGTTAGACATTGAGGTCTCTGGAATCATTATAATATTCTAACGACTTGTATAATATTTAAGGGAGATACGTATTGAAAGAGACAATTCAAATTTAGGAAGCTTCCTACATATGAAGAGATTTCATTATTTAATTAAATGAATAAATAAATAAATATCACGGGACAATTCACACCAATTGACCTAGTCCCAAAGTAAGCTAGGAACTAAGGCTAGGAAAGCTTGTGTTATGGGTACTAGGCAACGGATAAACATACTTATATAGATAGATACATACTTAAATACATATTAAACACCCAAGACCCGAGAACAAACATTCGTATTTTTCATACAAATATCTGCCCCGACACGGGAATTGAACCCGGGACCTCAAGCTTCATAGTCAGGTTCTCTAACCACTAGGCCATCTGGTCGTCTAAATGATTGAAATGAATGACAATTATGGTCATTAATCAATTCTTAATTGTTTATTTTAGCATTTAAAAAAAGATGTATTTTCCCTTTCATAAATGGACTTTTATTTTGAATTGTCCCTTTCAATACTAGTCTCTTTCATGCCTTTCACCCCTACCATGAGAGCACGTTAGCCCCCATCTGTAACTCTAAGCATTATTTAAGTTATCTTGGCAAAATATATTGGTTGCATGTAAGTTGTGGTCTAGCCGTGATGCCACAAAAACTTCGATAACCGTTGAACATGTGTTTAAGACATGTTAGTACATAAAAAAAGTAATTTTAAGTAGGTACGTCTGATGCATGTTTAAGTTTTTGTGGTAAGGCCATAGTAGTTTCTTTAACTACTTTAGAACGATAGTAAATAGCCAAAAGTGAAGGTCACTAAACTGTTTATCGACAAAAATAATAAATGGGTAGACGGTAGATAAGGTAGTAATAGCTGCTAAGTCGCCAACGTTAGTATTAGTGATTGAATAAATTAATGTTCCACTATTTAACAAGCGAAACTATTTGGCGGGTCAAATATGAGGGTGAACGACCCAAAACATGTGACAACAAACATAGCTACGTGTGTCCACCTACATTACCTATTTTGCATTTTAAAACTAGCTTGGAAATTTTTGTTACGGTTCCCTCAATATTTACGGCACCGTCTTAAGCATTAAATTTCAAAACCGCAGCCTCAGGAATGCTAACCGGCAGAATCTCTGACGCGGGTTAGAGGAGAATACCTAATTTGGATGAAATTAATAAAAATATACTGTTTCTTTGTTGTTCTCGCCTTGTTACATAAATTAAGAAATTAAGTTCATGGTACTTAAGCCTTTTTATGGTCCGGTATGATATAACCATGATCTTTTTTTTGTAAGGTACTATTAAGTTTGAAAATGAGAGAAAGCTCTACAAACCTACAAAATAAAATTCAATAAATTTAATATTTTTGACCACACCGATAAAAAAAATTAGAGTTGCGGTGCCTTTGAGTCTACGAAGAATCTAGATAAGACATTGTAGACATGCTTGGCATGACAGTTATTGCGAATGCTTTTAGATCTGACTCAAAATTCTAAGCACTACACTGACTACAGTATTAACATTTACGGAAAACAACTGGTCAAGTGCGACTTGGACTCGCGCACCGAGGGTTCTGTTCAAACTTTTGCTACGTCAAAATAATATTCTTACGCCGTAAACAACCGTAACTATAATAAAAAATCCAGTGTTAGCAGAGCCCTGCTAATAAGTATAATGTGTGGTGGTGGTAAGCAGTGTGGGATCATTTTATATTGATGATCGGGCGTCAACTCAATGTTTAATTGAATTATATATTTTTACTAGCTGTTGCCCGCGGCTCCGTCTACAAAGAATAGGGATATAAAAATAGCCTACGACCTATTCTCAGACCTACTGAGTACCTATAGACAAAAAGTTTAATAAAATTCGGTCTAGCCGTTTCGGAGGAGTTCGATAACAAACACCGCGACAAGATTTTTTTATATATTAGAAGATTATTTTGTTGTTGTAGCGGTCATAGTAATACATAATCGGTATAGCTATTACGGTTCAAGAGATAGAGTCCTGTGACAGTCGGACGGACAGACCGATAGACAGCGGAGTCTCTGTAATAGGGTCCTGTTGGCAAACTTTCGGCACGGAACCCTAAAAAAGAGCAAAACTGTTCCACAAAAACGTTTACGTAGTAATGGTGTTTACCAAAAAGTTCGTTTTAATGTTAAAATTACAAGGTATAGAAATAAAGTTTTAAGTACCCAAGTACATCGTGTTAAGATTTTGTTACTACAAATACATTGTTGTTTATTTTACTTAAGCTCCATGTACTTACAACTTTGTAACGAGTTCAAGAATCCCGGCCCAAAAGTTTTGAACATACATTGATGAGTCATTCAGAAGTTTCGCTAGGTGTGGTCCGTGCGGTGCATAGCAATATCATCCTATGCTACTATTACCCACCAGGAAGCAAACTAGACATGGTTACTAATATACTAAATGTAAAATAAACTATTGCCTCTTAATAAGGTGTAAATTAGCCACATGCTTTATTATTTTTGATATCGAAAGATGGACTTCCCCCAATTACCTAGACCCAAAACGGAACTACGCCTATGTAATGTTTGTTTATGATTTTTCGTGGCCTTGTCGAAACCGAATCTATGTGTTAATTCGATTCACACATTTTCGCTATTTCCATGTTAAAATATTTCAGGCATATGACAAGATCCTAATGGTGAGATCAATTTATGGTTGGTAAAATTAGATGCATTGTTTTTTTGCCGCTAACCTGCGGTTGTTAAGTCTTGCTAAGTAGGTGCTGGAAATATAATGCGAGTAATGCGAGTTACCATACATTGCAAGGCCACGCGATTAAGAATTTAGAAGTGATCAATAATCGTCACCAATGTACCGCAACTGGCTGATATTTCATCAGGGATAGTGCAAATCCGCTTAACTGATAAATATAGCTAATTTCCAATTTTTACTCCAGATTCGTTAAAATAAAACATATATAAGATATAGTGTAGATACATACGCGGAATTTACGTATGGTTCGGTATGGTAGATAAGCGGTTAAGGTTAAGGTTAAGGTTGCGGGATCGCGTTGGATGCGGGATGGCACGGGACCGATCTATTTGGCAAGCCTTGGGGGAGGCCTATGTTCAGCAGTGGACGTCTTTCGGCTGAAATGATGATGAAGAGATAAGCGGTTTATACTGTCCCCGGCGATTATTAAATAAAAACTAAAAAAGGAAAGCGAAGGACTAGAGCCAATAAGCCACCGGCAGCCAAGGAGGATGAATATTCAAATATTTTTTTATCTAAGGTCCATTCAAAATACTTGCAAAATATTTTTCTTTTTTTTTAATGGCTATATATTTCTTATGATATTTATCGCTCCGTCTAATTCAGGTTTTTATAGTTAATGCACAATCGAGGAAATTAAATCGGGTCTCACAAAAAGGATTTTTCCAATTAGGCATCTTCAAAAAACGAGCCTACTCTTTCCTCAAAGGGATTTCTTTCAACACACACGTAATTATTTATGTTATAGGTGGCATGGGCACCGGTCTTGCAGCGGTGATTTCTTTTCATCAAAGGACTCGTACTCGTCGTCTGCTCGATTTCCCCCTATCTTATACAGTATGCTTAGTATAAGTTTTTACTTCACCAAAATACTTCTCGATCGCGTTTACGTAAAAAAATCAATTACTAGGGAAACATGGACAGCGCTTCCGCGGCCGCGCGTCCATGTTTCCATAGAATTGAAATTTTTACGTAAACGCGATCGAGAAGTATTTTGGTGAAGTAAAAACTTATACTAAGCGTACAGAGAGCATTGAGTGTCACGATGTTTTTTTTTGTAGATGTTCGGGATTTCATCATGTAATTTGTAGCGAAAAAGTTCCAACCTGGTACGTGATTGAAGTAGGTACTCTTAAAATATGTTGATATACTTAAATTGATACAGCATAACATTTTAAACGCTTTTTTAAAAGGAACTCGCAATATTTACTTATCAAATATCTTGCAAGTGGAATTCCATACGCTTCCAGTAGTCGTATTGACTTGAAATTGGTCATGCATATGTAGATTGCATGACTTTAAAAGTACAGTCAACAAAAACCACATCCAGCGTAAGAAGCTTTTCTTAAAAAAACTTGTTACAATTGATGTGAGCCTTATTAACATTAAGAGTGAGTTGCATCAAGTGGGTATATCCCAGGAGTTCCATAGTTCTAGTTCCATATGGAACTACATACTAAGTTTTACACCTGATTTTGGCTTGACACTAATTTTGGCAAAATACGCGAGTTCTATAAAACTTGAAAGTTAATGAATATTGGCATGGAAATACGACGTTGGTTTACTCGCAGTAGTTCCTCTGGCAGTCCCCTCGAAGGAACTTGTGCGATAAACTGGTCTCGTATCGTAGTATAATATACATGTAAAACATACATACAGCCGAACATAGAATCTTCTCCTTTTTTGAAGTCGGTTAAAAGTCGTACTTAATTACAGAGGTAGACGTTAGATATGAATATGTACCAGTAGTTCCATATGGTACCTACTACTGGGATATTTCCTAAATATCGCATTAGTTCCATATGAAACTGAAAATATGGATTTCGTGGGATATCCCCCATCAAGTTACTACCTATAACCACAATTAATGTCGAACCGGCCGTCAAATATGTATATTCATCACTGCGCTTTTTGTATGTAAATCGCCGATGTCGGAGTAACTCGAACATAGTTCCCCAAGACACAGGTCTTTACCTAGTCTGGGGGGCGGAATTTTCGACGTTTTTCGTGACTTTTCGGTACATACCTAATTACTTTCTCACGTGTTACTATGTTATTTGCTTGTTTTGGTTTTGCACAATAAATATTATTATTATTATTATTATTATATTTAGTTAAATTTCTGGTTGCAGACGGAGGAGACGGAGATTTGATATCCATATTTAATATTATAATTTATTTAATTTATTACCCTTACTAAATGCTCCTTTCATCCACTCAAAGGTTGACTGGTAGAGATCCCTTAAAGGGATAAGTTCGCCTTTGTACATGCATTTCAACGGTTGTCTATAATATTTTTCTTTTTTTTTTTTTTCCTTATTTTGTACAATAAAGAGTTTACATACATACATATTATAAACGTAAGTGTGTTTGTTTGTCTGTCCTTCTTTCACGTCGAAAGTGAGCGAGGGATTGCCGTAATGTTTTGTATGGACATAGTTGAAGACTTGGAGAGTGACATAGGCTGCTTTTTCCACGGAAAAATATCTCATTCCCACGGGAAAACGTGTTTTAATCTACTTCAGCGGGGACAAAGTCGCGGGCTGCAGCTAGTTAATCAATAGTCTTATCGTTGGTAACCTATCTCAAACAATAAATAAAATTCATTGCCCGAATTTCATTTGTCCGAAAACTATTCCAATTACTAGCGTAGCTCCCGCATTAGCCTTTGGTGTTAGTTATTTATTATGACCACCCAGAAAATATACAATTATTTACTATCCTACTGTGCCACTCACTGTTAGTTTATTAATACGCGATAACAAGATTTACGTGGCGGGTAGGGTTATCTTTTTCAAAGGACAAAGTCAGTAATTCCAGGTATAAAAATAACGCCGGTAATACACGTGTGATGTGTAAATTAGATAGTGGCGCTAAAAAAATACCATGTCAAAAATTAAAAAGTCCATTTGAGAAAAACCGAAAAGTTAAAAAAACGAATCGTTACATCGGACAAATGAAATCAGAGTTAATCAAAAAATTTCGAATGATTGAAAAATCGAAACGTTACTTCGGGTAACCGATATTACGGACAAATACGATTTAGGGAAAAATATAATTTGACAAAAGATTATAAAACAAAACAATACATGCCTAATCGTAAAAATTCGAAATTAATTTTCGGACAAACGAACAAAAATTTTTGTAGAATAGTTTTTGCCGAAACGAATATCAAACTATCGTTTTTAGTGTTTCAGTACCTCTACCATGAGTTTACACTAGTTTACAGTGACCGTACTCGCTACCGACGGCGTAAATGATTTGTATGGAGAATTGTACTTCCGTAAGTGACCGCTAGAGGCGCTGTACAATTCTCCATACAAATAATTTACGCCGTCGCTAGCGAGTACGGTCACGTAAACTAGTGTAAACTCATGGTAGAGGTACAGATAGGTAACCCTTATCGTTATAGTTACTTTGTCAAATTCACTCTAGTTCTATAAGGAGCTAATATTATTATAATTTCGTCTGCAGTGCCACTGCTATAGGTTTAGTACTTGATATACTAAGAAAATTAAAACCGGTTAAGTGCGAGTCGAACTTGTACATGAAAGGTACCTACCTAGGTCTCCGTACCGTACGATGTTAAATAGTTTAGTAGAAAAATTATAAAAATCCCCCTTAATTTTTAGTATTTGTTTTTATAGTGGCGACAGAAATATTTATATAATTAAATATTATTATTACAGCTCAAGAGGACGGACTGAAAGACGGACGGACGGACCGACAGCGGAGTCTTAGTAATAGGGCTCCGTTGACACCCCTTGTGTGCGGAACCTTAAAAAGGAAAATCGTTACTAAGATAAAATTAACTATTTAATGACATCTCTGAGTGTGACAGTACCATTTTAGTAAATAAAATAATTTTAGTCACTTAGTTGGCCACTCCGAATGAAAAAGTGATCACATTGTAGGTAGGTATTGATTAACCACAAAACAGGTTTTTTTTAAATGTATATACCTGAGTATCTATGCTATAATATAAACACAGGTATAAAATCTATTCGTTCGTTCGTTTTTGTATTCCAACAGTCAACTTTAATATAAAAGTTGCAACAATATGGGTGTCTGTGTATACCACACGTACAGGGCGAGTATATTGCAAATCTGGCCTGCAATTTCCACTGCAGCAGTGTCCAACATCTAGGGCTTCTTTATTAAAATGGTAATACATCTTACACAACAATTTTAACAGTAAAGAAGGTTTCTTATTACAAGTTTCGATTAAACTTGTACTATTCGTATATATGTGAAGTGTCTGGTTTAAAATTTGCATAACCTTTTTTGACCACTTGCTGGTATCTGATTGAGCTGAAATTTTGCATACTTACCTGATTTCGGTAATCATCATCCCAGCTTATATACGTCCCACTGCAGGGCCAACACCAACTTTATGATTAGTAGCCTATGCTACTAAAGAGGTTTACTATAGGTTTGTAGATATTTTTGACGTCTTGGTAACTTACATATATTTATGTTATGACCTATGACCAATTTGTTTCTAGGCCTCTATGAAATCTTATTATAGTAAACCATTTTATTTTTCCATAATAAGGCTTATCGAATGACGTAAACGCCATGATGAATAAGGTCTAGCCTAGGAATCAAATTGGTTAACTGTACTTTAATAATAAAATTGCGTCTGAGGCAAGATTGGAAAATTGAAATGACATTCACACTATTCACACAAAGCGTTTGTAACCGGCTAGTAGGAGAGATAAGAAGACGTGGTTCTAAAAGAAAAATAAAATGCAATAGAAAATACAATATGTATAGGTATTTATACAAATTATTTAGGTATTCTAGTCAGCACTGTTCTTGAATGATATGAAAAACACTGGCCTAGACTTGCTGGACAGGTGGAAAGGCAGGGCAGGGTATTTATGTAGCCTTGGGGCAGTCCTTAATAATGCAAAAAGCTCCGTAAAATAGTTTTTTTCCTGAGTAAAATAAAAAAGGATTCAAATTTCGACATAAACCTTGCCAAATAGTAGAGCGAATGACAGGGAAAAAACGAAAGCAAAACAATAATTTTGAATTTAGATTTTTGTTTTTTTTTTGTAAGCGGCCAATTACGCACCGTAGAGGTTTGCCATGTTATATATTTCGCTTCACCCTTTATAATGCGGACTGCTAAGGAATGGAATTCACTTCCGTCGTCTGTTTTCCCAGATATGTACAATTTAGGGCTACTCAAGGCCAAAGTGAATGGTCTGTCATTGAACCAGCGAGTTCTAACATGTGAGTTACTTAGAGGTCAATCGCTGGTTGCTAAATAACAAAATACTTACATTAAAATTTCTCTTTTTTTGCTTCGGGTATAGTATTTTAATCATCTTATATATAAAAATCTCGTGTCACGGTGTTTGTTATCGAACTCCTCCGAAACGGCTTGCCCGATTTTTATGAAACTTTTTTCTCTACACTCGGTAGGTCTGAAAATAGGTCGTAGGTTATTTTTTAATCCCCCCCCCCCATTCTTCGCGGACGGAGTCGCGGGCAACAGCTAGTAGTATCATAATACTATTAGGCTACTATTGGTTGCCTGCAACGTCGTCTTTACACTTTTCCGGTATCCTATGTTTTCTATGCGGAAGAAAGGTGCCTCTTAATACAGGTATGTCATACTTAAAAAGAGGTGCCAACCACTATCAACATTCTGTACTTTTGATACCATAAAACGATTTTTTTTTTCTAGGCGGGAAGGTTTTTTTTATTAATTCTGGTTCTAATACCCTTACCCCTCAGAAACAAAAAAACGAATAAGTAAACACATAGTTTACCTCTTCATGCTATTCGACTATCATAGATTGAATGTGAAACAGACTAATGACGATTTTAACGTGTAGGGTGTTAAACATGAAACTACCGTGAGACTCACTCATAGTGAAAATAAACGCGTGTTTGGTAGCTGCCGTGACGTGTGACTCCGAGAAGAAGGGCTACGGATTAGCCCGAAACATTCGAGTTAAACTCGTTTTAAGACGTGAGTGATCCGTTTATTTTCACTATGTATAGAATGTTTATTGATGAAATTAAAGTAGGTAGGTATACCTACAAATAATGTTTCGGTGGAGACTATAAATTTATACAACATTAGAGTTAACCATAAGCAGTTTTAACTGTCTGGAAAAACATGCGTTGTGACAAAAAAATTAGCTGTACAATTGTATAGGTCACAAGGACAAACTTTCATACTAATTTTAACTACCGGGGGTTAAGGAGTCCAACTTTTTGAACTCTACCCATTTACAAAATGTCGACTAAAAGTAAAAGAAACATACTTAATTAAAAATCCAAAATTAGTAACAGTAGTAGTCAGCTATAACATAATACAGACTAATAAACTAAAAAAAAACTATCAAAAAATGTCACACCGGCAACAAGGTATCGTCGCACACATTTAAATCAATCAATCCAATCGTAAACCAGCTTTTCTTAAATGTCTTCCCCCATCGTATCAGGAACAGGATCAAAAGTCCCCATTATGGTCGTTATGGTCCACAAAAAAGTATCATATAATTTAATAGATATAATAGATAATATAATATAACTCCAACTAAGTGACCGTCTTGTACTTCCGCCTGACCCTTAAGTTAGATGTAATATCTCGAATCCTGGTTATACACTTTCGAACATCTTTGGATATTTCCGGGGCCCCTAGTTATATGAGTCCCTTGGGTAAGGGGCAGGAAAAGGTAGGTAGTTACTTACTGGTACGCAGCATTTACCCATTCTATACAAATGCTTTCTGCACTAGTAAGGTTTGTTAAGCGAATGCTGGTCACGTTCTTACTATTAAGGTAACATTAAGATGTTTAGGGTAGGGGTTTTGCATAAAATGTAGATCAGAATAAAGTGTCCCATATGGAAATACAGCTGACGTCTGTAAAATGATATAAAGCAGTTCGCTAATAAGTAAGCGGATAAACTTGGAAACTTAGCGGAGCTTACTGGTCGTAGTTAAACTTAGCGGAGCTTACTGGTCGTAGTTAAACTTAGCGGAGCTTACTGGTCGTAGTTAAACTTAGCGGAGCTTACTGGTCGTAGTTAAACTTAGCGGAGCTTACTGGTCGTAGTTAAACTTAGCGGAGCTTACTGGTCGTAGTTAAACTTAGCGGAGCTTACTGGTCGTAGTTAAACTTAGCTTAATTGCTACTTAGTTTGTTATCTGTTAACAGTTTAGCTAGTTTGGCATTTTATTTAATTCTATAGTTTTTTTTTGTTTTTTTGTGTTAATGTGTTTTAAATGTAGGTATATTATAAATAGCTGTTACCCGCGACTCCGTCCGCGAAGAATTCGTTTATCGCTATCCCGCGGGAACTATGCAATTTTCCGGGATAAAAACTATTCTATGTTATCCTAAGGGCTCAAACTATCTCCAAACCAAATTTCATGTAAATCCGTTCAGCTGTTATTGCGTGATTGAGTAACAAACATCCAAATATCCAAACATCTTCACAAACTTTCACATTTATAATATTAAGATTATAATTGATCAGCTTATGCAGAGTTTTGATAGCCTATTATCAAATGAATTTTTAACCTTATTGAACTTTTTAGTAATAGGTACATACCTAGGCACGTAAAACAAATAACACCAATTTACCTAGTCCAAAATAAACAATGTTTGTGTTATTAGGTACCAGGCAAAAGTTAGACATAATTTTTAATAGATAGGTACGTAGAGCTTGTCTAATTTAAAATGACGCGCGCCCAACCACCGCATTTACGCACATCTGCCAAGAGAAATATTTCTCTATTGTAGCTTAAATTGAGTTTCAAATCCTGTTCGTAAATGCGGTGGTGGGGCGCGTCATTTTAAATTAGACAAGCTACTTACATACGTATTAAGAAAGAAAGAAAGAAAGAAATATTTATTTGTGACAGCTAACATAGACAAAAGAAAATTAAAACAGAATAAGCAATAAAAGTAAAAATAACACACTGAAAAAATAACACCCAAGACTCGAGAATAAGCATTCGTATTGTTCATTCAAATATCTGCCCAGACCGAGGTTCGAATTCGGGACCTCAAGCTTTCCACAAACATTTTAAACAATCTTAAGTTTACGCCTAAAGTAATGTCAGTTTTCCAGTTTTTTTATTCGTTTTTTTTATGAGTGTTAAACGCATATTCAATGGATGTCTAAGTTTTTGTTGTAACGCAATCTGAATCTTGCTATAATAACTATTAATTAAAAATTTAAAAACCCCCAATTGCAATTATGTCACTCGTATGTTTGAACATTAAGTCAATGTCCGTTATGCGTATAAGATCCCTTCCGCAGCTAACAAAAGAGCTGATAACTTTGAAACGGCTGAACCAATTTTGATGAAACATAACTAAGAACCATCGCCAAAAAACCTGCTTTCTATTAAAAAAACCGCATCTAAATCGGTGCACCCGTTTAAGAGCTATGTTGCCACAGACAGACAGACAGACACACACACATAGCGGTCAAATTTATAACATCCCTCTTTTTGTGTCGGGGGTTAAACCCTACCTACCTAACTAAACAGAAAAATACCTCGTCAGCGTTGGTATTCAAATCTAACTTTTATTAAACTTACCAGTACTGTATTCCGAGCACAATTTTATTCTATGATGTTTTTTTATAACAAGTTGTGCACCGTTTGGCCATTGTATTCAGAAGATGTTATTTAGATAAAAGTTTCAAATAAGCATTTAGCTAAATATGGACGTACTCTGTCCTGAAAATATAACCAACATTTTACGGCCATAAAATAAAAAGATACCATTGTAGAGTTTTTTTAATGTTGTTTGTCTACACTGACACTAAAACTACAAATAATATAATTAACTAGCTGTTGCCCGCGACTCCGTTTGCAAAGAATAGGGGTAGGTATACAAAAATAGCCTAAAGACCTATTCTCAGACCTACCGAATATAGAGAAAAAAGTTTCATAAAAATCGGTCAAGCCGTTTCGGAGGAGTTCGATAACCACTCACGTGCTTTTTTGAATTTACTGTCTTTATAATGCTATGTTTCACGATTTCTGGATATTGTCATTTTTAATTTTTGTGAAAATTGCTGTATTGCCTGATTTTTTATGTTTAACATCTTTCATCGTTCTGCGTCTTGTCAACCCCTACACCCGACTGTCAAACGTCCTGTATTCTAACTAGGACTAGAACTAACTATTTCTTATTTACTTAACTAAAGTAGCTGTATGGAGATACCTACATAGGTAGAGTTTGAGTTATGTGTAGAAAAATTAATTATCGTTTCTCGTTAACTGGCTTTTTTGACATAAAATGATTGAATATTTCTTATTAAAAAAAAACTTGGTTATTATAATTTTATGACGTACTCTAATAAGTGGTTTGGTTTACTCCAGTTTGAAGATACATTTGCATATTACAGTATGCATTCGAAGGTTTTTCTTATAACGTGTTGCACAGCCAGAAAATGAAGGCGTAAAACATTATAAAATTAATAATTCATAGATGTGCTTGTCAGGATTTGAACCCTTGACCCTTGTTATGGTTTTGTCAAGGTAAGGGTCGGGGTTCCTAATCCGCTTTATTAAATGGTATTAAACTCTGTTTGTCTTGTTGAATTGAATTCGTAATATACGTACCTACGTACCTAAATGTATTTTTTAAGACTAAATTTTAAGTGAGTATCGTCATAATTGCAGAATTCGGACATGTTTCAGATCTTATCAAGCGATTGTGACTGGAATAATAATTCGGATAGCCATTAAAATGTTCTCGTCCAAAAGATAACTGTTCGGTGGCGTCCGGTCATATGGTACCTAACATATGTTGTGGGAGATAGCGGGGCGTGGGCAAAATGTCATATTCGTGAAATTTATTGAAATGAATCTGGAAAAAAACTATGATAATATTTATTTTAATCTTAATGAAATGCAAGCAGTAGCGGTGAGGTTCTGTTTCTAAGCAGAAGCTTGATGTTAAAGTTAAGGTTCCTTTCTCTATGTTTCATTACCTTTTTTGTTCTCTGCTTCATTTTGCTGAGTCTATTGGAGATACCTACACACAATTGTGAGAGTGTTGGCGAAAATGTCAAAACACTCCGCTTTGATTATTCTGGGATTGAAGCCATCGCCCATGGCCGTTAAATATTTGTTATTGGTTATAAAATTATTAGTAGGTAGTTGTACGTAGGTATGTACAGTCGAAGGCATCAAACATATAGCCATCGCGTCGAATATAAGTAAACATCAACCTTATGGTTAATGGCGTGAATAATTCTGATCCTTGGTAACGTACGTTTATTTATGAACTCGACTGTACTGAAACACTCTATTGTATGAAAAAACATTTTTGACAACCATTGAGATAGATCATAATGATAAATGTAGTTATTTGGTAATTGTAAATAGGGACGATAACAACACCAATCAACTGATGTACTTTTAATGAGCTGTGAAGACTCGATTCTTCCATAAATTTTGTATGGAAATTGCTAGTTATAACCCCACTTCTGTGCCAACTCAATCAACTAACTATTTATTTATTTTAAAACAGCTAAAATCTAATTATGCAGTTAGTTAATTATTTTGGGTCCATATCGGGTATTTGCATAATATTTTAAGTCCGAATTCATCATTTATCAGAATTCATCAATTCGCCGAACTATTTTTCACAAACCTGACTATAGAGTGCTAAAGGATAACCATATCAAAACTCCTGAATAATTAATGGTTTCTGAGAAAAAAAGTTCGACGAAATGATGAATTCTGACAAATGATGAATTCGCACTTTAAATTTTATGCTAATAGAGGCGCCCCCGATTTTTTGACTAGAGCCGCGCCTTGGAATTATTGTATTTTGGTGTCATCATCCCCATCGGCTTACCGGCGGACGGAACCCAGATATCGACCGTGGCAATAAATATTTTAATTGAATGGTAAAATTAAGTCCGATTTATCATTTAGGTACGTAGGTAAAAAAAATAGTATTTATTCAGTCAGTTTTAATGAAAATGATAACCATCTGTTAGCTGTAAAGAGGTCATTGGCTCTTGGGACTTACTCACGCCTTTGGTTTCCAACAAAAGGATGTGAATACTAATGAATTAATTTAAGGAAAAGATCAAACAACATTTAAATCAATGTTTATTAATAACAGTTAAAAAGAGTATTTTAGAATAATTTAACGTATTTACATAATGCTGCCAGCGCTCAAACTTATAATTTATAAGGTACATCAACTTAAAATTTAAAAATTTCTACGTCAGACGAATTGTCGTCGGGAATATCTTCTACGTGGATGATTTTTTCCACATTTTCATTAAACGTAACGACTGATTTCCGTCTGCCTTTATTTGTCCTCTCACCGAATTCATCTTCATCCTCCGAAGTAGCATTGTCTTTAAGCCTGTCTATTGACTGTATTACTATGGGCATGAGGGTGTCAGGCGGTGCCATATTTATTATGGTGTCGAAAGCCCCTGAAGGATCCACTGCGTCGGAAGTGGAGGGTTTGGCTGCGGTGTCTTCTATGGGTGCCTCGAGCATCTCTTGAAGACGCCGCTCACTTCTTTTCAATTCCTCTAGGTTGAGTCTCGGCTTTTTGAGACTTTCCACTTTGGGTGGGTCTTCCAAAGGTTCATTTCGCGAAGCTACACTATTTGCGTCGCTGAATTGTTCGTAGTTACGTGCCTTTCTCCTGATAACAATGACATAAAGACGTTTAAGTTATGATAATACTAGAAAATAATAATACAAGCAACGGTACTCTTACCATCTTAGGAAGAACCACACGGCTATGGCCACAATTAGTATGAAGAGCAGGACACTCAGGACTATTGTTGCTACTAATAAGCCTGTATCACGTCCGTCACTGACGGGTATCTCGCGGCCTTCTAGATGATCTTCCAGAGATATAGTGCTGGTAACGTCTATCGCTGCCACATTCTCAGTTATGTCTCTGAAAAGGAAAACGAATACAGTTTATAATACCCATGTTTATTTGGGTAGCGCATCGAATCGATAATTATCTTACGCGCTGAGTCGTTTGACTGCCACCGGTTCGCGATCAATTAAACCATAAACATAAAGTTGCAGTGATGCCCCTTCGCTGATCACTTCTGGTTTGTTTCTCGCATTCGCAGAACTTGTGTCTGTGTCATCAGATATAACCGCGGAGCTGAGGACTTTGACCTCGTATCCGATGGCAGCAGTCAGATTACTTAAAATCGTGTCTTCGTGATCTAGGAATGCATTGCGGACGGTGACCACAGCGATATGACGGACGTCTATTAGTTTTACCTAGAATGAGATAATCAAATATTGTCATAGGTTTCCCCCTGAGAAGCGTTGATGATACAGAAAATAAGAAATTGTTTCGACTAAATGTTACGTTATATACTTAAGTACCTAGTAGTTTTTAATAAATTATGGTTATTAAATGTTAACAAAGTTTTACAAATTAAAATGATAAAAGAAGAGCTAAAATTTTGTTTCCAGGTAGATTAAGCATGCATTTCAGTGTCGCATAGTTATAAAATAAATAATAGTAAGAGATAAGCGATTTTAACATTATTATTCATGAAGTCGGAATAACCAACTGTAGGGAATAGTCAGTTAAAGTTATGAGATGAGCTAGAAGGGTGCTTTAGTTGGTTTGTTGTTTATCTTACCAGAAGTTCCATAGAGGCAGTGAGGCCATCCTCTCGTCCATTGAGGTCAGTAACGGACACGGTCAAGATTTCGTCGTCAGTCAGAGTGACCCCGTCACGCACGTGCACGGACCCCGTCGTAGGTGCCACGGCAAGCACGGGCTCCGAACTCCAGAACCTCAGCTGTGCATTCTCACCAACGTCCGCGTCAGTAGCCTAAGGAAATTCGATACCCCCATAAAACATCTGAGCATTCCCCCGCTTGACTTGAGATTGGAGTCACGGAAAGACGCGTGACTTTTTTTGCGAGAACATTCGCAACAGCAGCTTAACCATTAGGTACCCACGCATTTGGTATGGAAATGAATTTTTCTCTCAGCCGCGCTTAAAGGGAAAATTCAAAGCGGAGATTTATTTGCAAGTCGTTTGCAAGTCGCAAGAAACATAGAATAATAAAAAAAGATAATGTCAAACTAAACATCATTACTTACTTTTAATTCTACTAAAGCTCGTGGAAGCACAACGTCTATGAGTTCAGTAATCGGATAGCCAACCACAATGGGTTCGTTTTCATATCCAATAAATATGGGATAGTTGTCGTTGATATCGTTCACAATCAAGTTAACGAAGCTCCTTCTAGAGTTGTATAGAATCGTGTCAGTGAGAATCCATTTGTTACTTCCGTAGTCATAGGGGCCTAACCAGTCATGTCTGGGACTCGTGTTTAAAGAGCGTTTAACTCGTGTCTGTGTGTCACTAGGACACTCCAAAACAAGTTCCACTTGTATTTGAGACAAAGCCATGAAAGCTATACGTGGATCCTCTCTGTCAATTTGCCTTGCGTGAAGACCATTTTCATCGACGTATAACCAGTCATGCTCAGCCGGCCAGCGGTTGGTGAGTCTGAATGTGCATCCCGATTGAGTTGCGCTGTCGAGAACGACCAGATTCTCATGGGGCTCCTCTTCATCTCTGTCTAAGATAATAAGAGGAGGGAGTGCGTGGTCGTCCTCACCACATGTAGCGGTCACTTCTACTGTTAGTTGAACCTGTTAAGAAGTACAAATCACATTCAAGAACGCCGAAAAAGCCAGAGGCCGTATTATCTAACGCGCGGGCGCTCGCGATCACATTCGCCATCCCTTTCTACCCTCATACCGTGTGATAGGAAGAAGGTGTCCATGGGCGACGGTAATCGTTTACCATCAGGCGATCCGTCTGCTCGTTTGCCCCCTATATCATAAAAAAAAAAAAAAAAAAAAAGTGGTGAAAACCATTGTGATGCCGAGTGCGTTAGACAATAAAAGCACAGGTGCCAAACCAAAGGTGGTAGGTATTTCTAAGGCTGCAGTCCTCTGCAATGCTCCTGCGTTAAGCCAAGATTTAAGTGAGTGATCAATTTGAAGTTTATCTCGCCAAGAGTCTAGTTATTTGCAAATCTGGGTTAAGTTTTCAATCTAGGTTAGTTTAAAAAAGAAAGCGTTAAAACTTATATACAGTGATAGATTCTGCAAGTATGTTTGGTTATTTTGAGTTATTTTTGAGAACGAACTAAATTTGATAAAGGGCTCAGTCAGTAATTCTTACCAAGGCTGTGGCTTGTACTTGTGTGATGACAGAAGTGGCGGTAACTTCGAAACTGTACACGCCTGTATTAGTTGGCGCCGACAGGTGGATCTCTCCTTCTCCGGTAATCGAAACACGCTCTTGCAGATGAGCTAAAGAAAAAATGCGATATCAAAATTAATTTATCTAACGTGACAAAGATATTATTTTAGTGTGACGAATGACAATAATTTATTAACCTCATAAATAACAAAGATAAGGGAATGAAGCAAAAATGTGTGGCCTTTTTTTGAAATACTTACGAGTCTTTCGTGCTCGTCGGTTAGCAATACGTGTGGGAGTTTAAGTTCGATGGATTTACTTTTTTTGCAATCTACCTGGCGTTCAATTGTCGACTAATTTCCTTTTAAAACGATAGCTAAACAGAGTAAAGTGTCCGGGTTTGAGTTTAGGATACCAATTTATCAACTGGAATGTTCTTTACATGATTAAAAAAAAACGCATTTATGTTAAATAATATGTAGGAAGATAACGGTAATATTCGAAATTGGACCTGCTAGCCTTAATTTATTTTTAAACAAATGAATGAAGTGTTTTCGGGCTCCGAGCTCAATAGACGGATGGGATCCTATCTCTAAGCCTACGCTGTTCGACGATGTACAACGTTTGTCTCTTTCAAGGGATCTTTTGAATAGAGTAATTTTCATTATTTTTTCAAAGTAATGCATTGTTATGCCAGCTTTCTAAATAGGTAAAAAAAAATGTTTTTAGCTCTAACGCAAAAATATTTCATCAATCTTCTTCCGAAATGAAAGTACATACTTACATTTTTGTTAAATGTAATCAAACATTTCTGCCGTAATTATTGTACGTTTTTTTTTTTCGTAAAAGGTATTACCACTAACCAAGAGAATACAAAATATTTTTTAAACTTATAAACGCCTAAATTAAGCATAACACCTGCTTGTAATATGTGTTTGATCATGATTTAAACGAAGGCGCACGGTTTTACTCCTAAAGACCACTAAAGACTTTACATAACAACGTTTAGGCGCAAATTTGGTCACATATTTAACAATGTGCCAGCTGTTGATACAACCAAATACAACTGATTAATCCGTTAAAAACCTAGTAATTAGCATATTAGATTATTTATTGTTGGATAGGCAGATAAGTACTTTCAGTAGTGGTAGAGCCATGTTGTAGCTAGCCGCTGCATCACGAATGGGCCGGCTCGTCCGGGGCAGTACCACCCTCTCACAGAACACCGGCGTGAAGCAGCAGTAATCCTGCTTGCGTTTCGTACGGTCAGTGAGAGTGCCGGGGGCCCAATACCTCACCCCTTCCCTCCCCCCCTCCCTCACCCCCTTCCCCTATTCCCTTTCCTTTAGGGCCGACAACGCACTGGCATCGCGTAAAGCGCTGCGGGTGTCTATGGACAGTGGTGATCATTTAACATCAGGTGACCCACTAGTTAGTTTGTCTGGCCTTTCTAACATAAAAAAAAAAAAAAAAAAAAAAAATCTATCCATTTCTTACGCGGGCTAATCGTTCGAATTTTATGTCTTTCTAGCGATTAAGATATTTATGTCTCCTGATAACTCTTTATATCCAGAGAGATATAATACAATACAATACAATACAATACAAATATTCTTTATTGATCACCAACAACAGTACAGTGACATTACAAAAATAAAAATTCAGGTAGACAATAGGCGGTCTTATCGCTAAAAAGCGATCTCTTCCAGACAACCAATTACTCAGAAATTAATAAATATCAACAGACGAATGTAGGTGGCAGAAATAACAGACAAGAGAAACGCAGTATTACTTAATAGACAACAAACAATACAAAACTATATAAATAAACAAATACATTCAATATAATACTTAAGTATACACTACATATATACTTAATATGTTTATGATTGGGTTGTTGTTGTTGTTTCTACTAATACTTTTTTCTTTTTTTTGTTTCTTTAGTGTTCCGTGTTCCGCTAGGAAGAGGCATAGGTCTCAGGAACATTCAGCCAATTATTTTAGGGCCACCACAGACCGAAGCGTTTTCGTTGCCGTCGCGCGCGCTCCCCGCGTTTCGGTCTGAGTTAGCCTTGAATGCTTGAATGTTTAGTTTTTAGGGTTCCGTAGTCAGATAGTTTTATGTTAGAATGATATGTTTTTCTTTTTTTATAATAATTATATAATTTGTGTCTGTTTTGTGTGGCCTTCCGTGATGTTGCTGTAGGTACTGTGGCCCGGCGGAAGACCAGTGCTGGTTTTTAACTAGCAACATGCTGAGCCGGGTCCCTTTTTGTAGTAGCACTAATATGTACATTTCTATGTCTATGTCTATACGTATGTTTGTACTCTTATTTTTGCCTGTGTATGTGTTATTGTTGTTATAAAATAAATGTTTTTCTTTCTTTCCTTCTTTCTTAATACAAAATATCAATGGAAAAAAAATGTCAAAAGGCCGCATGTGAGAAAAGGATTTAAAAAGGAAATTAAAGAAACAATATAAACAAAAAAGAAAAAGAATAAAGAAGGGTCAAAGAGATACGTTAAATGGTCGTGAATTTACCCCAAAAATGTCTCCAGATAATAAAATAAATAGACATTCCGTTTAACTCTCAACTGAATACACATTGAGTTGTAGTATTATCATTGAATTGAATTGTTGATGACTCTCAGTATTTTTGGACAGCAATCTTTTCGAGGGACACGGCCCCAATTAATTTGCTCCGGCATGTCGCCAATTTCTTAGATTAGCTTCCTTAATCCTTATCCTTTTATTAGGGTTACGTAGTACAAAGTGAAACCATTATATCTCGTTAGTAAACATCTTTCATTCCGTTCTATTTTAGCCCATTCTTACCTTTTTTTTTATAATTTAGGGTAAAATTAGTTTGGTATGAAAAATAATAATTTTCTGTATCGTTGGATGAAAAAAGTAAATAATGTCAAATAAACAATAACACCTATTCGGGAGTTCCGTAACGTTATAATATTCTTCCTTCTGATTTCCGCCGATTTCAGCCATATTATCAACTTTTAAACGAGAAACCAAGATATATCCACACAGGCTGGTAAAACCAAAATAAAACGAAGAGCATCACGAAATCGATCACAATGGGATAGGCGTGTGACTTTATGTACGCATCACTGTATACCACTTTTTTTTCAATTAAATTTTGCATGAACTTACACTGTGATTTTTACCCTCGCTGACTTTACGAGAACGTTCTTTTGGTTGAATTAAATTAATTTATTGAAATCGCTTGTACCTTAATACGCACAGTTATAAGATATTCGACAGTTTAATTTAATCAGTTAAGTTTCTTGTACGTAAAAAAGTGTACTTACATTTGCTTTTAAAATACCAAAAGCACAGAATTTTTAATTATGTGCACTAAAAGGATGTTTTAAAGACTTAATTAGTCTGATGTTTTGTTATTTTTGTTTGAAGTATCACGTCTATGTTACAATAGTATGTGTGTTAAACGGTACATGTGGGTGCTTGCGATAAGTTGTCGTTCATTGTGGTGCACTAAGTTAGGCCTTTGTTCCACAGTGAACGTCTTTCGGCTGGTGATTATGATGAAGAAGCCGGTGAAGCAAGTCAGCTTTTGAAGCTGCTTACCATTATTGACGGCCAGTGCGTAGGCAATGCTCTCTCCATTGCTGGCAGCTGCGTTGACGCGTCCAATGAGCCCTGTTTGCGTCATGTCTGCTCGCAACACGTACGAAGGTGAACCGAAGATGACCGTCGGGAGCTCCGGCGTTTCTGATAAAAAAGAGTAGGTACTTTATTTTCAAACACGAGATGTTTACTCTCTGATTTGTAGGTTTACTTTAACTGTTTACTCGTTCAGTAACGAAAAGAAAAAAGTTGGCGATAAAAAGATTCGCCAAGTATGAAGAATAACTGTTTCGAGAACACCTCGAGCGCGAGATATTTCGCTTTAAATGCCAACGATACGAATCACGGAATAACGAGGAACTGGGTTTGGTTTCCAGCTCCAGCTATTCTCGGTATACCTAACAAAAAAAAAATAGGCGAAGAAAGTTGTCTGTGGTTGTAAAGCGGTAGAGATTATTGTTTGCAGCGCTGCAAACTTTCAGCGATGTTTTCAGTTTATTAACATTCTATATTTACAAACAAAAGCAAAAACAAATGCTTGACCAAAGAGGTTAATTTATACAACAATGTTACGAAACCCTAAAAACAGGTGGTAGTCCGAAATTGAACTTTACAATACCTACTGCTAGTGTAATATTTAAAGACAAGCTGCAAGTCTAAAAGAAAATTATAACACCTACAATTTTGACTGTACAGCTGAGTACAAAGTATGTATACACTTTTGCATTGATGTAAGATGTATGAGGTACACATTTTGAAATATCTTTATATTTACTTAACTATAACTGTAAAGTAACTGGTTGTTTACACTATGTTTAAATCCAGAAAACAAGGAAGAGTGCACCAATTTTTAAAACTGCATGATTATGAATTTCCAGTACTTAAGTATTTATTCTTAAATTTGGCTTATGAATACAAAGTAACTCCCAGTTCAGGATAAAAGCGGCTACATTTTTGTATAACACGTGGTTAATAAGAAACGATACATCTAAAGGGATAAAGATAACGCTTGTCGTTGATTGATCACAAAACCGTAATCAACTCCGAAAATAATGGAACAAAATACACTAAATGGGAGGTAATGGACGATTTGGTTCCAGATAAGGATCGGGAAATGGAGAAATTTTATTCACGTTTGAACCGACATCAAAAAAAGAAGGAGCTGCTCAATTTGGTTGTATTTTTTAGGGTTCCGTACCCAAAGGGTAAAAACGGGACCCTATTACTGAGACTTCGCTGTCCGTCCGTCCGTCACCAGGCTATATCTTACGAACCGTGATAGCTAGATAGTTGAAATTTTCACAGATGATGTATATTAGTTGTCGCTATAACAAGAAATACTAAGAAACATAATAAAATAAATATTATAGGGGGCTCCCATACAACAAACGTGATTTTTTTGCTTGTTTTTGCTCGATATTGATAACGACAACAGGTAGACGCTTTAAATATTCACAGAATATATTTAGTAGTTATATATTCACTTTAAAAATAAATAATTGAATTTAAATAAAAAAATATTTAAGGGGGCTCCCATACAACAAACGTGTTTTTTGCCGTTTTTATAGATATGGTACCTACGGAACCCTTCGTGCGCGAGTCCGACTCGCACTTGGCCGGTTTTTTTGGTTACCTTAGCTCAACTGTTCAGCATCAATTTATAAATATTTATAGTATTTGCTAACGGTTAATAGTTTATAGTTCAGAATACAACACAATATTCGGGTTAAAGATATACTTTATTCTCAAAATAATTACATAAATTCACTTAAATGAGAACATTAAAATAGTTACAATTAATTCAGATCGTGCAGTACATGACAACAATATATATTTAGCTATGCTAATAACTTTTAAACTAATCAGCCTGTTGTTAGTCGGTTTGTAACCTATACTAAACCTACTCTTAAATATTCAGGGGTAAACTAGCCAAAAACTTCTGTAAATCTATTCACTCACAAAGGAGTGCCCGTCCAATATTTTATACGGTCATAAAATATTGGACGGGCACTCCTTTGTGAGTGAATAGATTTACAGAAGTTTTTGGCTAGTTTACCCCTGAATATTTAAGAGTAGGTTTAGTATAGGCAGTGGGACGTATATAGGCTGGGATGATGTTGACTTAAACATTATATACATAATGTTTAAGTCAACATCATCCCAGCCTATATACGTCCCACTGCAGGGCACAGGCCTCCTCTCAAAATGAGAGGGTTCGGGCCGTAGTTCCCACATGGGCCCAGTGCAGATTAGGAACTTCACACACACCACCGAATTTCTTCACAGGTGTATACAGGTTTCCTCACGATGTTTTCCTTTACCGTAAAGCTCATGGTAAATGTAATTTCACACATAAATTCCGAAAAACACTTGAGGTGCGAGCCCGGATTTGAACCCACGAATCCCACGACCCTCTGCTTGAGAGACCATAGGTCAAACCACTAGGCCACCACGGCTTACATGTTTAAGTATGTGTGCGTGACAAGAACGAGTCCTTAGTTTTTGTCAATAACTACAGTCATACACAAAGACATCTCGTTTATTACGAAATTAACTAGCTGTTACTTTGTGAAGCAGGCAATACATGTGAAGGATGTAACTTAAAGAAAGCTGTTTTTAATTTCGCGGTTTCATTAAGAGTCTCTCTCGGTCATATGTTTTTTTACATGTAACAACGCCATCTGTTGTATGGATCTGGAACTAACTTACATGCTTGTAAAGAAACCGATAATAATCCAAAACCTAAGTGATCAAATAGAGGTTCAAGTTACAGATTTAGGTAACAGATGGCGCTGTCGTATAGGTAAAATTAGACACTAGCGCTAATGTATCACATAGCATATCGATAATTGGTTGACTGTATTAGCTTTTATTTGCTTACAGTTGATAACATTCAATGTTGACAATTAAGTGTATTTAACCTAAAAATGATCCCGGAAATAAAAGCGAACTAAAAAAAAGAACCTGTCGGAACAATACGATACGATTGATCATAATCCGATTGATCATAATCATAATGCAATAACATAAAGATTCGCAGTGAAGTGGCTAGGTAGGTATCTAAAAGTGGAGTTGTTAGGAAACAAAGCCACTTAAATGTCTAGATAAAGAGATTATATTGTTTATTGTCGGAAATACCTAATGTTAAAGGTACATAAACATAATTTATTACCCGTACATTGAGTATTTTGGTGTAGCAAACGATAAATTACGTTGATCAGACGATATATTTTATTTTAGCGACTTAGACGATTTCGGAAGGTGTTATATTTAAGCTAATTAGCAGAGATCGGAATTTTCACGGCAAAATATAAGACTGTCGCAATCAAGCTAGTGTTAGAACCAATTTTTTATCGATATCGATAGTTCTGTAGTAGAAGAAAAAACGATCTACTAAATAAAAAAAACATATTTAATACAGAATTTTAAATCAGGTTGGTATAAAATTATAGTATAAAGACAGATGCAATTTCTTCTTCGAAGTCCGCGTCAGTACACACATCAGCACATGACATTTTATTTGGTTTGTGATAGTGATAGGAGTAGATAATCATTAATTTCTCAACTTTTCTCTGGGAGTAGCCTGTTTCGTTAATTACCTGACCTAAAATTCTATATTAAATATGTTTTTTTTATTTAGTGGACCATTTTTTTCTTCTATTGCACAACTATCGATATCGATAAAAAATTGGCTCTAACACTAGCTTGATTGCGACAGTCTTATATTTTGCCGTGAAAATTCCGATCTCTGCTAGTTAGGACTAAACCGAAAGACTAATCGAGATAAAGATGGTACGGCAGTGCCTTTGTTTTGCTCGACTTGGCGATAAGAAAGCTTTTGCGAAGAAATTTGGCGGATTAAGTAATAACAGATTGTTAAAGATGGCAAAGTTTCATCATTATTCTCGGGTGGGCCGATGTACCTAAGGGCGACTGTTTTCTTCGTAGTCCTATAAATCTAGGGGCACGGGAGTGCCCCCGCCAAGACGAGCCAAGCGGGGCGCAAGGGCACTACCTACCTTTTCTCGAAACGTTTCGTCGTTTTTTTGAACTCTTATAACTTTGCTTTGGATGATGTTAAATAGTTGAAAATTTCAAGATATAATGACACTAGTACAAACATGAAACATACAAAGTTTGAATGTCGTAACTATTATACTTTAGATTTTATCAATGTCTAAAAACCCCCGATTTCGTCACTGATCACTGATCATCAAAACTCTTAAGGTACTTCCTGAAGTCCTAGAAAGCTGAAATTTGGTACGTAAGCTAGTAATAGTACACAAACAACGAAAAAATCTTAAAACTTGAAACTTTTACCCCCCAACCCCTTAAACTAGGGGGTGAAAGCTTGTATGAGACTTCCGCAAATTTTGATGCTAGAGGCCGACTCGCCAGTTTAGTCCACGGTTTGCACGCCTACGAGATTAATTAGTGTAAAATTAGGGCTTATACATTTAGAGCTGGGCACGTAGGGTTAGAAACATGGCTCTACAAGAGATCTGATTACTTTTTGACAGTGCGAGCTACTGGTCTCGTCTTGGCAACATTTAACATGAAATGTTTTTGTGGGATAATATATTCTTAAAAGGTTTCACCTGTGGGCATGTAAGGCCTTTTGATGTTTTTTTAGACAAGTTACTCACTAACTTACGGTCTAGCCTTTCGAAACATTAATTCAGGCTGCTTTATAGGCAACGAAAATGTACAAAGCTTCATTATAAGATGACGCTTTGGGTTAACTTTTCATAAAAACTTAAGACACTACCGATGCTGAATCTAGTTTGATCAAATTTCGTGCGACTCGTCCTTCAGTTGTGACACCAATCAATGTATAGTAATGAGGTTTGAACGAGCGCTCAAAACACTCGAATATTTTTAACTTACCTGATTGCATGACGTTTAGTAGGAGCACAGCACTGGCAGCACCAGCCCGCAGCTCCAAAGGCACGTAGCTGACATCGTCGGGTAACGCCAGATTGCCTGACGCTACCACTGTCACCGACCCTTCGGTTATCGAGGCCGCAAATAAGTGCCTGTAATCTAAACAAACCAAATATTGGTAAGTAATTCAATGTTATGCAATTCTAGTTCGTCCTATTTTTTCAAATAGGTTTTTATTCCTTGTGTTACATTTTTAATGTTATTCATAATTTTGTGCTTGTAAACAAAACTACTTGATAATATCTACATTAATAATAAACAAATCATGGCTTTTTCTACATTTTAAGTTTATACTTACGTCTATTACATTTATTTTAGGTTTTGTTTTTATTTCCTAGTAAATCTATTGTAAATCTATTCAGTAACGGCTACAAAACTAATTGTAATAATGAACTGAAACAATTACATTGCTCGCCCGCGACCCAATGGGCCAATGCGGCAATGTTACCGCATGAGCATGCGGGTGAGCAAAGTATTTTTTTCAGTTCATTAATATAGACCTCCACAAAGTAACGCCTGATTAAATAAATTAATTGTAATAATTTAAATTTTATTTTATGTAAGTAATGTAATTAATTTCAAACAAAATGTCATTCTACGTAGGTCGGCTTCATTATAATATTACTAATTAATTGTATAACATACTTAAACAATGTACCTATGTACCTTCAAAACTAATACTATGATAAGATGTGAGTTAACTGCAGGTAACAAAAGGTTGTTAAATATTGCACAGGACCCACTAAAATAAAAATTTAAGTAAAGATGAAGGTACGTGTGACACCGTAAATACTTATTTCTTACCACCCAATATCTCAACGGTACTGCCCGTGTAACCGGTGACTGCAATAGGCTCATGCTGGACAACGTTAAGGTTGATCGTTCCTTCGTAAAGCACCTTCTCAAACGATTCCGTCTCCGCTTCTGCTCCTGTGAAATTACACAATAATTAAAATAAATGTCACTTTTGGTGCAGCTAACCTACTTTAAAACTAAACCTATACTAAGGCCTATCTAAGAACGAAAACCACAATACTATGCCATATAAAGTACAAAATAAATAAAAAAAACTGAAAATAAAGAGATGACGATTTCCAAACAATGTAAGCTAAAGACTGACTGGATCAGTATCAATTTGCATAATGACACATTCAAATATGCATGACAAGTACCTAAGTATTCAGATAAGATAATAACAAATCGACATACAAGATAAAACTTTATAAAACAGATAACGAAAACTTCGACAGGAAATTGACGTGATAGATGTATTTAAAAAAAAACGAATTAAATTAACCTCACATTCACAACTGATAGCATAATATCTTTATGTATATCTGCCATTGACAGGAAGTGGTCTTAATCTCAGTCACTAACATACATATCAACATTAAACAAAAACTGAGCCTAATACTTAGCAATCATAAAAACTAAAAAGAAAAACCCTATTTATAAATGACGAAAGGTTTAATTTCAATTAATCTTACCATTAACCAATGAAATTACTATTGCGGCCCTCGCGGTGTTGCTGTTCGGTTTCACTGCAGTGATCACGAAAACTAGTTGCTGATTGTTGGCTATAACGGCCGGCGGTATTGCGCCTGATGTCGTGATCGTCACGGAGTTGCCCTGAACCACCAGTGTGAACCATTGCGCGTGTTCTGTAGAAATTAAACGGTACAGTCGAAACATTCACAAATTTAATTCTGGCATTTGAAAAAATATTGCCGCAAATAGTTCGACGGTCCCCACGAAGATAGTCGTATGGAAAAATACGACGAAATAGCTTTTTTTACAGATTTAAACTAAGCATCAAACGAACTACATGACTACATTTTTATTTATTTATTTTGTGTTATATTTACTGAGATACTCAATTGAACATAGTCTTAAATGAAAAACGTTTCGACGTACACTGTGGCATGAACGCTTACGATCTTGTTCAAAACAAGACGTACCGGCCGCGTCGCGGTGCAACGTCATTTTCGCCGTTGTTCTGTGGAGATCGAACGAGTAAGAGTGAGCATTATTTTTTGTCGATTGCTTGTAAATTGATTGGAAGTTTTTGCAATTATTAAATTAATATATTCTGATATATTTTAAGGTTATTTGTATTACATCTAGTATTGCCAAAACATAATTAGTTTTACATACGACCTGATATTTACACAAAGCTTCGATGAATAATAATAATAATAATAATAATAATAACTTTTATTTCGACCTTCAGGGATCATAGTTTAAATTATACATTACATTAATAATGTCTTATATGCAAATAAGACTTTTATTTAATTTCGGTACTCCATTGAACAAAGTCGTTTATGAATATGCGACGCCTCTTATTCCACAGAACAAACAATCTTACATAAATTAGAAGTATAACCATATCAAGAGGTATTTGTAGTTTTAGTGTTAGATTACTTATTACGAAAATATTGAGATTTTAGTTTGAGCCCAACTTCAAACGGCAATTTCTCGAAACTATAATTTTACACTTAATACTTTGTTCTTGGGGACCGTCGAGTTTTTGGGAATTCCCACGTACCTCCTTCCAAAGCGAACTGAACGTTTTGATCGTAGCCTTCGTCGAGCGAGATGGTGGTTTCAAACACGAGACCGCCTGCTTCACTGAAATGCCCAGTGTAGTAGGGCGCGCTAAAGACGAGGTCCTCTGCGGCGACATCGTCTTCTCGCAAAAATTCAAACACTACAGCCGTAATTGCCGGTAGCGAACCCGGAGCTGTTGCTCGTAGTTCGAGCAGGCCTATCCGGTTCTCAGGTATGGATTGCTCAGGAATAGTGGTTTGCAGTACGATGGTGACAGACGGGCCTTGTTGCACGAGGTTGAAGTATGTTGACAGATCTGAAATCATTTTCGTATGTAAAATACTGTTGGCTTGAAGGTGGCGGTGCCTGAGTACAACATAATACTTGCTTACCTCCATGGAGTGTAAATATGACCGCAGCCGTGTACCCTTCGTTCAGAACGATTGGCTCTATAGTCGCAGCGTTATTTTCGATCGTGCCGAGGTAGCTCGCTCGTTCAAAGCCAAGAACCGCAGCGTCGGTCAAATCTGTAAAATAGGTTTATCGCGTTACGGGTCACCTTTTTGGAATTAATGTAAATATTAAAGAGACTTCAATAAATACTTTGGAACTTACCGTCGACCAATGAGATTACTATTGTGGCCCTCGCGGTGTTGCTGTTCGGTTTCACTGCAGTGATAACGAAAACTAGTTGCTGATTGTTGGCTATGACGGCCCCCGGTATTACGCCTGATGCAGTGATCGTCACGGAGTTGCCCTGAACCACCAGTGTGAACCATTGCGCGTGTTCTGTAGAGGTGAAACATTCACAAATTTAGTTCTGGCATTTGAAAAATTATTGCCGCAAACAGTTTTTTGGGAATTCCCACGTACCTCCTTCCAAAGCGAACTGAACGTTTTGATCGAAGCCTTCGTCGAGCGAGATTGTGGTTTCGAACACGACACCGCCTGCTTCGCTGAACTGGCCAGTGTAGTAGGGCGCGCTGAAGACCAGGTCCTCTGCGGCGACATCGTCTTCTCGCACAAATTCAAACACTACAGTCGTAATTGCCGGTAGCGAACCCGGAGCTGTTGCTCGTAGTTCGAGCAGGCCTATCCGGTTCTCAGGTATGGATTGCTCAGGAATAGCGGTTTGCAGTACGATGGTGACAGACGAGCCTTGTTGCACGAGGTTGAAGTATGTTGACAGATCTGAAATCATTTTCGTGTGTAAGAAACTGTTGGCTTGAACATGGCAGTGCTTGAGTACAATATAATACTTGCTTACCTCCATGGAGTGTAAATATGACCGCAGTCGTGAACCCTTCGTTCAGAACGATTGGCTCTATAGTCGCAGCGTTATTTTCGATCGTGCCGAGGTAGCTCGCTCGTTCAAAGCCAAGAACCGCAGCGTCGGTCAAATCTGTAAAATAGGTTTATCGCGTTACGGTTTACCTTTTTCGAATTCATGTTAATATTAAAGTGACTTCAATAAATACTTTGGAACTTACCATCGACCAATGAGATTACTATTGTGGCCCTCGCGGTATTGCTGTTCGGTTTCACTGCAGAGATAACGAAAACTAGTTGCTGATTGTTGGCTATGATGGCCGGCGGTATTGCGCCTGATGTCGTGATCGTCACGGAGTTGCCCTGAACCACCAGTGTGAACCATTGCGCGTGTTCTGTAGAGATGAAACAGTACAGTCGAAACATTCACAAATTATGTTCTGGCACTTGAAAAATTATTGCCGCAAATGGTTTTAGGGAATTCCCACGTACCTCCTTCCAAAGCAAACTGAACGTTTTGATCGTAGCCTTCGTCGAGCGAGATTGTGGTTTCGAACACGAAACCGCCTGATTCGCTGAACTGCCCAGTGTAGTAGGGCGCGCTGAAGACCAGGTCCTCTGCGGCGACATCGTCTTCTCGCACAAATTCAAACACTACAGTCGTAATTGCCGGTAGCGAACCCGGAGCTGTTGCTCGTAGTTCGAGCAGGCCTATCCGGTTCTCAGGTATGGATTGCTCAGGAATAGCGGTTTGCAGTACGATGGTGACAGACGAGCCTTGTTGCACGAGGTTGAAGTATGTTGACAGATCTGAAATCATTTTCGTATGTAAAATACTGTTGGCTTGAACGTGGCGGTGCCTGAGTACAACATAATACTTGCTTACCTCCATGGAGTGTAAATATGACCGCAGTCGTGAACCCTTCGTTCAGAACGATTGGCTCTATAGTCGCAGCGTTATTTTCGATCGTGCCGAGGTAGCTCGCTCGTTCAAAGCCAAGAACCGCAGCGTCGGTCAAATCTGTAAAATAGGTTTATCGCGTTACGGTTCACCTTTTTGGAATTAATGTAAATATTAAAGAGACTTCAATAAATACTTTGGAACTTACCATCGACCAATGAGATTACTATTGTGGCCCTTGCGGTGTTGCTGTTCGGTTTCACTGCAGTGATAACGAAAACTAGTTGCTGATTGTTGGCTATGACGGCCCCCGGTATTACGCCTGATGTCGTGATCGTCACGGAGTTGTCCTGAACCACCAGTGTGAACCATTGCGCGTGTTCTGTAGAGGTGAAACATTACAGTCGAAACATTTACAAATTTAGTTCTGGCATTTGAAAAATTATTGCCGCAAACAGTTTTTGGGAATTCCCACGTACCTCCTTCCAAAGCGAACTGAACGTTTTGATCGAAGCCTTCATCGAGCGAGATTGTGGTTTCGAACACGAGACCGCCTGCTTCGCTGAACTGCCCAGTGTAGTAGGGCGCGCTGAAGATCAGGTCCTCTGCGGCGACATCGTCTTCTCGCACAAATTCAAACACTACAGTCGTAATTGCCGGTAGCGAACCCGGAGCTGTTGCTCGTAGTTCGAGCAGGCCTATCCGGTTCTCAGGTATGGATTGCTCAGGAATAGCGGTTTGCAGTACGATGGTGACAGACGAGCCTTGTTGCACGAGGTTGAAGTATGTTGACAGATCTGAAATCATTTTCGTGTGTAAAAAACTGTTGGCTTGAACATGGCAGTGCTTGAGTACAATATTGTTACGAGCCGTAGGGTTCGTTAGATAGATAATACGCCTTTAACGTAAAACTAATTTAATTGAACAAAAGGGAATCACTTGCAACACTAAACTTATAAGCTTAAATCACTTAGTAATCACTTTGATCTCTCTTCGATGTTTATCTCTCGGTATCGTATCCAAAACTGACTGTGTCGGAACCTTGTCCGCCTTTATATAGGTCCAGTGAAACGGTCCACAAAGTTCGAGAACATTCCAGCTAGAACTCTCTGGCCCATACGTCTAGAATATTCCGGAAACAGGATTATCTGTCTGTCTCTTTCACGAGTACGCTATGCTATCTCGCTCACACACTTTCTAGAATGTTCCGGAACAAGATTGTCTGTCTCTTTCACAAATAAAGGCTATCCTTGTCACACACCTTCTAGAATGTTCCGGAAACAAGATCGTCTGTCTCTCTCACAAATATAGGCTATCCTTGTCACACACCTTCTAGAATGTTCCAGAGACAGGTGGTCTGTAACTTGGCCTGAAACGGCATGAAAACGGGTTTTCAGGAAATGGTGCCATGTGACAGTTAGTGTCCTGAAACGGCCTGAAAACATGTTTCAGCCTGCTGAAAATAATGCTAACTTGGGATAATTTCTGATTTACCGTTATGTGTTAGGACTTCTTCCAGAACGGCCTGAAATCAGATTTCAGCCTGCTGAAAACGACTGCAAGTGCTACTAATTTCATAAAAATGTTTTTGCGGGTTTCTCGTGGACCCATCTCCGTAACAATATAATACTTGCTTACCTCCATGGAGTGTAAATATGACCGCAGTCGTGAACCCTTCGTTCAGAACGATTGGCTCTATAGTCGCAGCGTTATTTTCGATCGTGCCGAGGTAGCTCGCTCGTTCAAAGCCAAGAACCGCAGCGTCGGTCAAATCTGTAAAATAGGTTTATCGCGTTACGGTTCACCTTTTTGGAATTAATGTTAATGTTAAAGAGACTTCAATAAATACTTTGGAACTTACCATCGACTAATGAGATTACTATTGTGGCCCTTGCGGTGTTGCTGTTCGGTTTCACTGCAGTGACAACGAAAACTAGTTGCTGATTGTTGGCTATAACGGCCGGCGGTATTGCGCCTGATGTCGTGATCGTCACGGAGTTGCCCTGAACCACCAGTGTGAACCATTGCGCGTGTTCTGTAGAAATGAAACAGTACAGTCGAAACATTCACAAATTTAATTCTGGCATTTGAAAAATTATTGCCGCAAACAGTTTTTAGGAATTCCCACGTACCTCCTTCCAAAGCGAACTGAACGTTTTGATCGAAGCCTTCGTCGAGCGAGATTGTGGTTTCGAACACGAGACCGCCTGATTCTCTGAACTGCCCCGTGTAGTAGGGCGCGCTGAAGACCAGGTCCTCTGCGGCGACATCGTCTTCTCGCACAAATTCAAACACTACAGTCGTAATTGCCGGTAGCGAACCCGGAGCTGTTGCTCGTAGTTCGAGCAGGCCTATCCGGTTCTGAGGTATGGATTGCTCAGGAATAGCGGTTTGCAGTACGATGGTGACAGACGAGCCTTGTTGCACGAGGTTGAAGTATGTTGACAGATCTGAAATCATTTTCGTGTGTAAAAAACTGTTGGCTTGAACGTGGCGGTGCCTGAGAACAACATAATACTTGCTTACCTCCATGGAGTGTAAATATGACCGCAGTCGTGAACCCTTCGTTCAGAACGATTGGCTCTATAGTCGCAGCGTTATTTTCGATCGTGCCGAGGTAGCTCGCTCGTTCAAAGCCAAGAACCGCAGCGTCGGTCAAATCTGTAAAATAGGTTTATCGCGTTACGGTTTACCTTTTTCGAATTCATGTTAATATTAAAGTGACTTCAATAAATACTTTGGAACTTACCATCGACCAATGAGATTACTATTGTGGCCCTCGCGGTATTGCTGTTCGGTTTCACTGCAGAGATAACGAAAACTAGTTGCTGATTGTTGGCTATGATGGCCGGCGGTATTGCGCCTGATGTCGTGATCGTCACGGAGTTGCCCTGAACCACCAGTGTGAACCATTGCGCGTGTTCTGTAGAGGTGAAACATTACAGTCGAAACATTTACAAATTTAGTTCTGGCATTTGAAAAATTATTGCCGCAAACAGTTTTTGGGAATTCCCACGTACCTCCTTCCAAAGCGAACTGAACGTTTTGATCGAAGCCTTCATCGAGCGAGATTGTGGTTTCGAACACGAGACCGCCTGCTTCGCTGAACTGCCCAGTGTAGTAGGGCGCGCTGAAGATCAGGTCCTCTGCGGCGACATCGTCTTCTCGCACAAATTCAAACACTACAGTCGTAATTGCCGGTAGCGAACCCGGAGCTGTTGCTCGTAGTTCGAGCAGGCCTATCCGGTTCTCAGGTATGGATTGCTCAGGAATAGCGGTTTGCAGTACGATGGCGACAGACGAGCCTTGTTGCACGAGGTTGAAGTATGTTGACAGATCTGAAATCATTTTCGTGTGTAAAAAACTGTTGGCTTGAACATGGCAGTGCTTGAGTACAATATTGTTACGAGCCGTAGGGTTCGTTAGATAGATAATACGCCTTTAACGTAAAACTAATTTAATTGAACAAAAGGGAATCACTTGCAACACTAAACTTATAAGCTTAAATCACTTAGTAATCACTTTGATCTCTCTTCGATGTTTATCTCTCGGTATCGTATCCAAAACTGACTGTGTCGGAACCTTGTCCGCCTTTATATAGGTCCAGTGAAACGGTCCACAAAGTTCGAGAACATTCCAGCTAGAACTCTCTGGCCCATACGTCTAGAATATTCCGGAAACAGGATTATCTGTCTGTCTCTTTCACGAGTACGCTATGCTATCTCGCTCACACACTTTCTAGAATGTTCCGGAACAAGATTGTCTGTCTCTTTCACAAATAAAGGCTATCCTTGTCACACACCTTCTAGAATGTTCCGGAAACAAGATCGTCTGTCTCTCTCACAAATATAGGCTATCCTTGTCACACACCTTCTAGAATGTTCCAGAGACAGGTGGTCTGTAACTTGGCCTGAAACGGCATGAAAACGGGTTTTCAGGAAATGGTGCCATGTGACAGTTAGTGTCCTGAAACGGCCTGAAAACATGTTTCAGCCTGCTGAAAATAATGCTAACTTGGGATAATTTCTGATTTACCGTTATGTGTTAGGACTTCTTCCAGAACGGCCTGAAATCAGATTTCAGCCTGCTGAAAACGACTGCAAGTGCTACTAATTTCATAAAAATGTTTTTGCGGGTTTCTCGTGGACCCATCTCCGTAACAATATAATACTTGCTTACCTCCATGGAGTGTAAATATGACCGCAGTCGTGAACCCTTCGTTCAGAACGATTGGCTCTATAGTCGCAGCGTTATTTTCGATCGTGCCGAGGTAGCTCGCTCGTTCAAAGCCAAGAACCGCAGCGTCGGTCAAATC
Organism: Archips crataeganus; assembly: GCA_947859365.1. NCBI lineage: Eukaryota > Metazoa > Arthropoda > Insecta > Lepidoptera > Tortricidae > Archips > Archips crataeganus. The sequence continues at coordinate 13,019,636 of OX402049.1, read as the reverse complement.
TGTAAAATAGGTTTATCGCGTTACGGTTCACCTTTTTGGAATTAATGTTAATGTTAAAGAGACTTCAATAAATACTTTGGAACTTACCATCGACTAATGAGATTACTATTGTGGCCCTTGCGGTGTTGCTGTTCGGTTTCACTGCAGTGACAACGAAAACTAGTTGCTGATTGTTGGCTATAACGGCCGGCGGTATTGCGCCTGATGTCGTGATCGTCACGGAGTTGCCCTGAACCACCAGTGTGAACCATTGCGCGTGTTCTGTAGAAATGAAACAGTACAGTCGAAACATTCACAAATTTAATTCTGGCATTTGAAAAATTATTGCCGCAAACAGTTTTTAGGAATTCCCACGTACCTCCTTCCAAAGCGAACTGAACGTTTTGATCGAAGCCTTCGTCGAGCGAGATTGTGGTTTCGAACACGAGACCGCCTGATTCTCTGAACTGCCCCGTGTAGTAGGGCGCGCTGAAGACCAGGTCCTCTGCGGCGACATCGTCTTCTCGCACAAATTCAAACACTACAGTCGTAATTGCCGGTAGCGAACCCGGAGCTGTTGCTCGTAGTTCGAGCAGGCCTATCCGGTTCTGAGGTATGGATTGCTCAGGAATAGCGGTTTGCAGTACGATGGTGACAGACGAGCCTTGTTGCACGAGGTTGAAGTATGTTGACAGATCTGAAATCATTTTCGTGTGTAAAAAACTGTTGGCTTGAACGTGGCGGTGCCTGAGAACAACATAATACTTGCTTACCTCCATGGAGTGTAAATATGACCGCAGTCGTGAACCCTTCGTTCAGAACGATTGGCTCTATAGTCGCAGCGTTATTTTCGATCGTGCCGAGGTAGCTCGCTCGTTCAAAGCCAAGAACCGCAGCGTCGGTCAAATCTGTAAAATAGGTTTATCGCGTTACGGTTTACCTTTTTCGAATTCATGTTAATATTAAAGTGACTTCAATAAATACTTTGGAACTTACCATCGACCAATGAGATTACTATTGTGGCCCTCGCGGTATTGCTGTTCGGTTTCACTGCAGAGATAACGAAAACTAGTTGCTGATTGTTGGCTATGATGGCCGGCGGTATTGCGCCTGATGTCGTGATCGTCACGGAGTTGCCCTGAACCACCAGTGTGAACCATTGCGCGTGTTCTGTAGAGATGAAACAGTACAGTCGAAACATTCACAAATTATGTTCTGGCATTTGAAAAATTATTGCCGCAAACAGTTTTTGGGAATTCCCACGTACCTCCTTCCAAAGCGAACTGAACGTTTTGATCGAAGCCTTCGTCGAGCGAGATTGTGGTTTCGAACACGAGACCGCCTGATTCTCTGAACTGCCCAGTGTAGTAGGGCGCGCTGAAGACCAGGTCCTCTGCGGCGACATCGTCTTCTCGCACAAATTCAAACACTACAGTCGTAATTGCCGGTAGCGAACCCGGAGCTGTTGCTCGTAGTTCGAGCAGGCCTATCCGGTTCTCAGGTATGGATTGCTCAGGAATAGCGGTTTGCAGTACGATGGTGACAGACGAGCCTTGTTGCACGAGGTTGAAGTATGTTGACAGATCTGAAATCATTTTCGTGTGTAAAAAACTGTTGGCTTGAACGTGGCGGTGCCTGAGAACAACATAATATTTGCTTACCTCCATGGAGTGTAAATATGACCGCAGCCGTGTACCCTTCGTTCAGAACGATTGGCTCTATAGTCGCAGCGTTATTTTCGATCATGCCGAGGTAGCTCGCTCGTTCAAAGCCAAGAACCGCAGCGTCGGTCAAATCTGTAAAATAGGTTTATCGCGTTACGGTTCACCTTTTTGGAATTAATGTTAATATTAAAGAGACTTCAATAAATACTTTGGAACTTACCATCGACCAATGAGATTACTATTGTGGCCCTTGCGGTGTTGCTGTTCGGTTTCACTGCAGTGATCACGAAAACTAGTTGCTGATTGTTGGCTATAACGGCCGGCGGTATTGCGCCTGATGTCGTGATCGTCACGGAGTTGCCCTGAACCACTAGTGTGAACCATTGCGCGTGTTCTGTAGAAATGAAACAGTACAGTCGAAACATTCACAAATTAAGTTCTGGCATTTGAAAAATTAGTGCCGCAAATAGTTTTTGGGAATTCCCACGTACCTCCTTCCAAAGCGAACTGAACGTTTTGATCGAAGCCTTCGTCGAGCGAGATTGTGGTTTCGAACACGAGACCGCCTGATTCGCTGAACTGCCCAGTGTAGTAGGGCGCGCTGAAGACCAGATCCTCTACGGCGACATCATCTTCTTGCACAAATTCAAACACTACAGTCGTAATTGCCGGTAGCGAACCCGGAGCTGTTGCTCGTAGTTCGAGCAGGCCTATCCGGTTCTCAGGTATGGATTGCTCAGGAATAGCGGTTTGCAGTACGATGGTGACAGACGAGCCTTGTTGCACGAGGTTGAAGTATGTTGACAGATCTGAAATCATTTTCGTGTGTAAAAAACTGTTGGCTTGAACGTGGCGGTGCCTGAGAACAACATAATACTTGCTTACCTCCATGGAGTGTAAATATGACCGCAGTCGTGAACCCTTCGTTCAGAACGATTGGCTCTATAGTCGCAGCGTTATTTTCGATCGTGCCGAGGTAGCTCGCTCGTTCAAAGCCAAGAACCGCAGCGTCGGTCAAATCTGTAAAATAGGTTTATCGCGTTACGGTTCACCTTTTTGGAATTAATGTTAATATTAAAGAGACTTCAATAAATACTTTGGAACTTACCATCGACTAATGAGATTACTATTGTGGCCCTTGCGGTGTTGCTGTTCGGTTTCACTGCAGTGATAACGAAAACTAGTTGCTGATTGTTGGCTATAACGGCCGGCGGTATTGCGCCTGATGTCGTGATCGTCACGGAGTTGCCCTGAACCACCAGTGTGAACCATTGCGCGTGTTCTGTAGAAATGAAACAGTACAGTCGACACATTCACAAATTTAATTCTGGCATTTGAAAAATTAATGCCGCAAACAGTTTTTGGGAATTCCTACGTACCTCCTTCCAAAGCGAACTGAACGTTTTGATCGAAGCCTTCGTCGAGCGAGATTGTGGTTTCGAACACGAGACCGCCTGATTCTCTGAACTGCCCCGTGTAGTAGGGCGCGCTGAAGACCAGGTCCTCTGCGGCGACATCGTCTTCTCGCACAAATTCAAACACTACAGTCGTAATTGCCGGTAGCGAACCCGGAGCTGTTGCTCGTAGTTCGAGCAGGCCTATCCGGTTCTCAGGTATGGATTGCTCAGGAATAGCGGTTTGCAGTACGATGGTGACAGACGAGCCTTGTTGCACGAGGTTGAAGTATGTTGACAGATCTGAAATCATTTTCGTGTGTAAAAAACTGTTGGCTTGAACGTGGCGGTGCCTGAGAACAACATAATACTTGCTTACCTCCATGGAGTGTAAATATGACCGCAGTCGTGAACCCTTCGTTCAGAACGATTGGCTCTATAGTCGCAGCGTTATTTTCGATCGTGCCGAGGTAGCTCGCTCGTTCAAAGCCAAGAACCGCAGCGTCGGTCAAATCTGTAAAATAGGTTTATCGCGTTACGGTTCACCTTTTTGGAATTAATGTTACTATTAAAGAGACTTAAATAAATACTTTGGAACTTACCATCGACCAATGAGATTACTATTGTGGCCCTTGCGGTGTTGCTGTTCGGTTTCACTGCAGTGATCACGAAAACTAGTTGCTGATTGTTGGCTATAACGGCCGGCGGTATTGCGCCTGATGTCGTGATCGTCACGGAGTTGCCCTGAACCACCAGTGTGAACCATTGCGCGTGTTCTGTAGAAATGAAACAGTACAGTCGAAACATTCACAAATTTAATTCTGGCATTTGAAAAATTATTGCCGCAAACAGTTTTTGGGAATTCCCACGTACCTCCTTCCAAAGCGAACTGAACGTTTTGATCGAAGCCTTCATCGAGCGAGATTGTGGTTTCGAACACGAGACCGCCTGTTTCGCTGAACTGCCCAGTGTAGTAGGGCGCGCTGAAGACCAGGTCCTCTGCGGCGACATCGTCTTCTCGCACAAATTCAAACACTACAGTCGTAATTGCCGGTAGCGAACCCGGAGCTGTTGCTCGTAGTTCGAGCAGGCCTATCCGGTTCTCAGGTATGGATTGCTCAGGAATAGCGGTTTGCAGTACGATGGTGACAGACGAGCCTTGTTGCACGAGGTTGAAGTATGTTGACAGATCTGAAATCATTTTCGTGTGTAAAAAAATGTTGGCTTGAACATAGCAGTGCTTGAGTACAATATAATACTTGCTTACCTCCATGGAGTGTAAATATGACCGCAGCCGTGTACCCTTCGTTCAGAACGATTGGCTCTATAGTCGCAGCGTTATTTTCGATCCTGCCGAGGTAGCTCGCTCTTTCAAAGCCAAGAACCGCAGCGTCGGTCAAATCTGTAAAATAGGTTTATCGCGTTACGGTTCACCTTTTTGGAATTAATATAAATATTAAAGAGACTTCAATAAATACTTTGGAACTTACCGTCGACCAATGAGATTACTATTGTGGCCCTCGCGGTGTTGCTGTTCGGTTTCACTGCAGAGATCACGAAAACTAGTTGCTGATTGTTGGCTATGACGGCCGGCGGTATTGCGCCTGATGTCGTGATCGTCAAGGAGTTGCCCTGAACCACTAGTGTGAACCATTGCGCGTGTTCTGTAGAAATGAAACAGTACAGTCGAAACATTCACAAATTTAATTCTGGCATTTGAAAAATTATTGCCGCAAACAGTTTTTGGGAATTCCCACGTACCTCCTTCCAAAGCGAACTGAACGTTTTGATCGAAGCCTTCGTCGAGCGAGATTGTGGTTTCGAACACGAGACCGCCTGATTCGCTAAACTGCCCAGTGTAGTAGGGCGCGCTGAAGACCAGATCCTCTACGGCGACATCATCTTCTCGCACAAATTCAAACACTACAGTCGTAATTGCCGGTAGCGAACCCGGAGCTGTTGCTCGTAGTTCGAGCAGGCCTATCCGGTTCTCAGGTATGGATTGCTCAGGAATAGCGGTTTGCAGTACGATGGTGACAGACGAGCCTTGTTGCACGAGGTTGAAGTATGTTGACAGATCTGAAATCATTTTCGTGTGTAAAAAACTGTTGGCTTGAACGTGGCGGTGCCTGAGAACAACATAATACTTGCTTACCTCCATGGAGTGTAAATATGACCGCAGTCGTGAACCCTTCGTTCAGAACGATTGGCTCTATAGTCGCAGCGTTATTTTCGATCGTGCCGAGGTAGCTCGCTCGTTCAAAGCCAAGAACCGCAGCGTCGGTCAAATCTGTAAAATAGGTTTATCGCGTTACGGTTCACCTTTTTGGAATTAATGTTACTATTAAAGAGACTTCAATAAATACTTTGGAACTTACCGTCGACCAATGAGATTACTATTGTGGCCCTCGCGGTGTTGCTGTTCGGTTTCACTGCAGAGATCACGAAAACTAGTTGCTGATTGTTGGCTATGACGGCCGGCGGTATTGCGCCTGATGTCGTGATCGTCAAGGAGTTGCCCTGAACCACAAGTGTGAACCATTGCGCGTGTTCTGTAGAAATGAAACAGTACAGTCGAAACATTCACAAATTAAGTTCTGGCATTTGAAAAATTAGTGCCGCAAATAGTTTTTGGGAATTCCCACGTACCTCCTTCCAAAGCGAACTGAACGTTTTGATCGAAGCCTTCGTCGAGCGAGATTGTGGTTTCGAACACGAGACCGCCTGATTCGCTGAACTGCCCAGTGTAGTAGGGCGCGCTGAAGACCAGATCCTCTACGGCGACATCATCTTCTCGCACAAATTCAAACACTACAGTCGTAATTGCCGGTAGCGAACCCGGAGCTGTTGCTCGTAGTTCGAGCAGGCCTATCCGGTTCTCAGGTATGGATTGCTCAGGAATAGCGGTTTGCAGTACGATGGTGACAGACGAGCCTTGTTGCACGAGGTTGAAGTATGTTGACAGATCTGAAATCATTTTCGTGTGTAAAAAACTGTTGGCTTGAACGTGGCGGTGCCTGAGAACAACATAATACTTGCTTACCTCCATGGAGTGTAAATATGACCGCAGTCGTGAACCCTTCGTTCAGAACGATTGGCTCTATAGTCGCAGCGTTATTTTCGATCGTGCCGAGGTAGCTCGCTCGTTCAAAGCCAAGAACCGCAGCGTCGGTCAAATCTGTAAAATAGGTTTATCGCGTTACGGTTCACCTTTTTGGAATTAATGTTAATATTAAAGAGACTTCAATAAATACTTTGGAACTTACCATCGACCAATGAGATTACTATTGTGGCCCTTGCGGTGTTGCTGTTCGGTTTCACTGCAGTGATCACGAAAACTAGTTGCTGATTGTTGGCTATAACGGCCGGCGGTATTGCGCCTGATGTCGTGATCGTCACGGAGTTGCCCTGAACCACCAGTGTGAACCATTGCGCGTGTTCTGTAGAAATGAAACAGTACAGTCGAAACATTCACAAATTAAGTTCTGGCATTTGAAAAATTATTGCCGCAAATAGTTTTTGGGAATTCCCACGTACCTCCTTCCAAAGCAAACTGAACGTTTTGATCGTAGCCTTCGTCGAGCGAGATTGTGGTTTCGAACACGAGACCGCCTGCTTCGCTGAACTGACCAGTGTAGTAGGGCGCGCTGAAGACCAGATCCTCTGCGGGAACATCATCTTCTCGCACAAATTCAAACACTACAGTCGTAATTGCCGGTAGCGAACCCGGAGCTGTTGCTCGTAGTTCGAGCAGGCCTATCCGGTTCTCAGGTATGGATTGCTCAGGAATAGCGGTTTGCAGTACGATGGTGACAGACGAGCCTTGTTGCACGAGGTTGAAGTATGTTGACAGATCTGAAATCATTTTCGTATGTAAAAAACTGTTGGCTTGAACGTGGCGGTGCCTGAGTACAACATAATACTTGCTTACCTCCATGGAGTGTAAATATGACCGCAGTCGTGAACCCTTCGTTCAGAACGATTGGCTCTATAGTCGCAGCGTTATTTTCGATCGTGCCGAGGTAGCTCGCTCGTTCAAAGCCAAGAACCGCAGCGTCGGTCAAATCTGTAAAATAGGTTTATCGCGTTACGGTTCACCTTTTTGGAATTAATGTTAATATTAAAGAGACTTCAATAAATACTTTGGAACTTACCATCGACTAATGAGATTACTATTGTGGCCCTTGCGGTGTTGCTGTTCGGTTTCACTGCAGTGATAACGAAAACTAGTTGCTGATTGTTGGCTATAACGGCCGGCGGTATTGCGCCTGATGTCGTGATCGTCACGGAGTTGCCCTGAACCACCAGTGTGAACCATTGCGCGTGTTCTGTAGAAATGAAACAGTACAGTCGACACATTCACAAATTTAATTCTGGCATTTGAAAAATTAATGCCGCAAACAGTTTTTGGGAATTCCTACGTACCTCCTTCCAAAGCGAACTGAACGTTTTGATCGAAGCCTTCGTCGAGCGAGATTGTGGTTTCGAACACGAGACCGCCTGATTCTCTGAACTGCCCCGTGTAGTAGGGCGCGCTGAAGACCAGGTCCTCTGCGGCGACATCGTCTTCTCGCACAAATTCAAACACTACAGTCGTAATTGCCGGTAGCGAACCCGGAGCTGTTGCTCGTAGTTCGAGCAGGCCTATCCGGTTCTCAGGTATGGATTGCTCAGGAATAGCGGTTTGCAGTACGATGGTGACAGACGAGCCTTGTTGCACGAGGTTGAAGTATGTTGACAGATCTGAAATCATTTTCGTGTGTAAAAAACTGTTGGCTTGAACGTGGCGGTGCCTGAGAACAACATAATACTTGCTTACCTCCATGGAGTGTAAATATGACCGCAGTCGTGAACCCTTCGTTCAGAACGATTGGCTCTATAGTCGCAGCGTTATTTTCGATCGTGCCGAGGTAGCTCGCTCGTTCAAAGCCAAGAACCGCAGCGTCGGTCAAATCTGTAAAATAGGTTTATCGCGTTACGGTTCACCTTTTTGGAATTAATGTTACTATTAAAGAGACTTCAATAAATACTTTGGAACTTACCATCGACCAATGAGATTACTATTGTGGCCCTTGCGGTGTTGCTGTTCGGTTTCACTGCAGTGATCACGAAAACTAGTTGCTGATTGTTGGCTATAACGGCCGGCGGTATTGCGCCTGATGTCGTGATCGTCACGGAGTTGCCCTGAACCACCAGTGTGAACCATTGCGCGTGTTCTGTAGAAATGAAACAGTACAGTCGAAACATTCACAAATTTAATTCTGGCATTTGAAAAATTATTGCCGCAAACAGTTTTTGGGAATTCCCACGTACCTCCTTCCAAAGCGAACTGAACGTTTTGATCGAAGCCTTCATCGAGCGAGATTGTGGTTTCGAACACGAGACCGCCTGTTTCGCTGAACTGCCCAGTGTAGTAGGGCGCGCTGAAGACCAGGTCCTCTGCGGCGACATCGTCTTCTCGCACAAATTCAAACACTACAGTCGTAATTGCCGGTAGCGAACCCGGAGCTGTTGCTCGTAGTTCGAGCAGGCCTATCCGGTTCTCAGGTATGGATTGCTCAGGAATAGCGGTTTGCAGTACGATGGTGACAGACGAGCCTTGTTGCACGAGGTTGAAGTATGTTGACAGATCTGAAATCATTTTCGTGTGTAAAAAAATGTTGGCTTGAACATAGCAGTGCTTGAGTACAATATAATACTTGCTTACCTCCATGGAGTGTAAATATGACCGCAGCCGTGTACCCTTCGTTCAGAACGATTGGCTCTATAGTCGCAGCGTTATTTTCGATCCTGCCGAGGTAGCTCGCTCTTTCAAAGCCAAGAACCGCAGCGTCGGTCAAATCTGTAAAATAGGTTTATCGCGTTACGGTTCACCTTTTTGGAATTAATATAAATATTAAAGAGACTTCAATAAATACTTTGGAACTTACCGTCGACCAATGAGATTACTATTGTGGCCCTCGCGGTGTTGCTGTTCGGTTTCACTGCAGAGATCACGAAAACTAGTTGCTGATTGTTGGCTATGACGGCCGGCGGTATTGCGCCTGATGTCGTGATCGTCAAGGAGTTGCCCTGAACCACAAGTGTGAACCATTGCGCGTGTTCTGTAGAAATGAAACAGTACAGTCGAAACATTCACAAATTAAGTTCTGGCATTTGAAAAATTAGTGCCGCAAATAGTTTTTGGGAATTCCCACGTACCTCCTTCCAAAGCAAACTGAACGTTTTGATCGTAGCCTTCGTCGAGCGAGATTGTGGTTTCGAACACGAGACCGCCTGCTTCGCTGAACTGCCCAGTGTAGTAGGGCGCGCTGAAGATCAGGTCCTCTGCGGCGACATCGTCTTCTGGCACAAATTCAAACACTACAGTCGTAATTGCCGGTAGCGAACCCGGAGCTGTTGCTCGTAGTTCGAGCAGGCCTATCCGGTTCTCAGGTATGGATTGCTCAGGAATAGCGGTTTGCAGTACGATGGTGACAGACGAGCCTTGTTGCACGAGGTTGAAGTATGTTGACAGATCTGAAATCATTTTCGTATGTAAAAAACTGTTGGCTTGAACGTGGCGGTACCTGATTACAACATAATACTTGCTTACCTCCATGGAGTGTAAATATGACCGCAGTCGTGAAACCTTCGTTGAGAACGATTGGCTCTATAGTCGCAGCGTTATTTTCGATCCTGCCGAGGTAGCTCGCTCGTTCAAAACCAAGAACTGGAGCGTCGGTTAAATCTGTAAAATAGGTTTATTTAGTTATGGTTCTCGTTTTTTGGAATTAATGTTAATATCCTAATCCTAGTCCTTATTTTGAAACGTAACTTCTTTTCATTCTCACCCGATAAGTCTATAACAACAGCTGCCTTTCCTGATATACTTCCTGGTTTACTGGCCAGAACAGAAAATACTAAGTGGTTAATATTTTCTACTTGCTGTAAAGAGCCATCTCTTATGGACAGAGTCAAAATGTTCGGTTCAGTTTGCGTTAAAATAAACCACTCGGAACTTGCTGAAAAAACATAATGTTATGATTAAGTAGGTTATTGCCTATCCTGTGTTTTGTCTTTTTTGGAGACTCATTGTAATGCTTCATGGTGTTCAGTGTTATTATGCTTTTCACTCCAAACAACAAAGTAGTCTTGTCGTACAAATTTAAGTAATTCAATGGCTTACTCACCTCCTTGGAGAGTAAACACAACAGTTTCATCATAGCCCTGTATCAGCCGGAGTGTGTGCTCGAATAGTAATCCGTTTTGCTCTGAGTATTCTCCTCTGTAGTATGCTTGTTCAAAAACTGGCGTAATGATTTGTGGCTCTTGATCTATTCTTAAAATCAGAGTTGCGTAGCCTCTTATGGCATCTGGTTTCGATGCCGCAATTTCGAATATTAAATATTCGTTATTCGATATTACTTCTGCAGGTATGTTTCTTACAAGTTCAATGTTAATAATGTGCGCCACGTGAGTTATTGCAAAGTATTCAAAGTGATCTGAAACCAAAATAATAACAAATATAATGTTATTAGGTATTCAATAGTTAAATAATAATAATAATAAGAACACAATCACGGTTCATTCATTCGTAGAAAAGAGTTACTTACTTCCTGATATTGTGAGCTCGATGTTATCAGTAATTTCATTCACTAAAAAAATTGTGGGAACTTGCAAATCATATTCGTTTACACGACCTTCGTAGTAGCTTTGGTCAAAACGAAGCACTTCTTGTTCTAATATTTCTGTTGAATCAAAATTCCATTAATTTTGGTGACTGAATTTGCATTGTCATCCATTGTACTTATGTATCAGTATCAAATTTCAAGTCAGTTTGACAGCAGAAAGTGGGTAAAATTTGATCTGCAGGATTTGACATAAACCAATAAACAAACAAAAATTCCAAGTTAAGTAAACGCTTGTGAATACATTTTGTTATTATTAAAAGTTAAAGTGTATTAAAATAATCTTAAAGCACTATTGCCAGATGTTCAAAATATGCGGAATTCGTAAGACTAAGGCAGTCATTGTTATAATTGATTTGGTTGTTGTTTTGTTACCTTTAGGTAAATCAATAGAAATAGCAGATTCTCCATTAATTGTGTTAGGTTTGGATGCAATCACAGTAAAGAGCAGCTGATGATAGGTGTCTAAGATATCCTGTGGGACGTTGGACGAGGTAACCAAAGTGACAGAGTTTCCATTGGGAACCAATCTGAACCATTGTGATGATTCTGAAATAGCAAAACAAATAAGTACGATGTAAAATAGTATAATTAGAACTGTGGATTTATAGCTAATTTGTAGTTTCTTTCTGTAGCATAATTGTTTAATGTTTTACGCCATCGATTAAATAATTAGAACTGACGTAAAACTAGGAAATATCGATCTACACATGACTATTGATTGCGAGATAATTTTTAATCGTATATGAAAGGGGGGAAAACGAGCATGCGGGTCACCTAATGAGAAGCAATCACCGCCGCCCATGGACACCCGCAACACTAGGGGTGGCAGGTTTTGCAGGTTAGGGTTTTTTTAACAGATTACAGAAATCCTAAAATAGAGAGAGAGAGGAGGTACCAAGTCGGCTGTCCCAAATCAAAACCTAGTAAGTGCGTTTAGCGAAATTTTACAGGAGAGGCAAATAAACACTTTGTTAAAAAAAAACAGACTTAGAGACATATTTCACACAAGACTTGTTAGTAGGTTAAAATTGGGGCAGCTGGATCACTCACTCACTTCGTTCGTTCGTGTGATCCAGCTGCCCCAATTTTAAATTGCGATCAACTGACACGCATGGGGCAGCTGCATCATGCCGCTCGTTAAATTTCACGACACGACATTATTTTTATCAGTTTCAATATGTCTTCATATCTTTCGCATCACTGACAGCTATATCATTCCGCTCGTTCAATTGGCATTATTTTATCCAGTTTCAATAAGTCTTCAGATTTAGAAAAAAATGGCAAAAGCCGTGCGTGGGTGCCAGGATTTTATTTGCGCTATAAGATATATCTTTCCCTGGCACCCGCTGAGGCAGAGTGGATAATATAGGATTTTCCAGGCTGGCCAGGCCTGTACTAATCCTTTCCCCATGTGTTCATCATCCCACCTATTTTTCCAGAATGGCCAGTTCTGTACTAAACAGTCGGTTTGACTTAACATGGTTGGGACGTACGTTGAAAATATTGTAGGTTTACTAAGACCGTTTTTCGATTTAGGGATCCCTTAGGTTTAAAGTGTACATTTTGTAACAGTCATATTATGTCCTCGTCCTATAAACTAAACCATGGGCTTGAAAAATCAGAAAAAAATATAATAGTAGTATGAACCCTCAAACGGCGCGAAAAATGCTACGAAAAGTGAACCCAATAGTAGATTGTACAATAAGAGCATAATACGAACCATTTCGCTTCGTTGGTACCTAACCTATCGTACGATCGTACGCTACTTGTACCAACGAAGCGTTACTATTGGTTTGCGGTCATTTTCGACTTTTGTTTTTCATAATTGGATTTTCGACTCTAGTCAATATAGTAATTATAAATCGATTGTACAATCGAAACTAAATCACCTCGTTTCGGGAAAACAACCACTAAAATTTCACGGTGTAGTAGCCACCCGAGCCGGTACGCCCGAGGGTGAGTAGACACGTCGAGGGGAAAATGGGTTTACCTATAATGATCGAGTTTTACACTCTGCCTTCACTTCGATTGAAAGGAAATTAAACAGCAACATTGGAATTAATGTATTATGTAACATTTACAAGCTTTTGTTTTTCAGGCATTGCAAATTCTATGATAATGTACTAGATTTGCCTAGTTTTATTAAATTCGTAATATGAAACAACAGTTTAAAAAACCATATGTTTTATAAATTTATATTATTTAGTAGTGGCTGTTTGCACCTGGTTGCCTTGGTCTTAGACTAAGATTTCACTTTATGCACTAAGCATAAAAAGTATTTAATGCAGCTCAGATTCAGCATACATACGAACTTTACGAGCACAAGAAGTGAAAAAGGATTTTTGACTTCTTTCCAAACAATTTTAAAGGGAAAAATATCACAGCTAGTTTAGTCTTTACAAGTTAACAAGTAATAGTCGATCGAACCTAATAAGTAGGTACTGAATATTTGTCGCATGTTAGTACGTAACGCTGCACTGTGCGTGGACAGAGACATACCCGGATTTTTAAGTTATAGGCTAATCAGTTTTTTGTTATAGCTATGTCTTAGCTACATCACAGAATAAATAATAGTACTAACGTACAGAAGGATCACTCTCGAACAAAAGTCAACTTTAGGTATAAAAACTTGTCTATTCTTACTGCTTGCATGCGAAATTGAAACTTATCGTGTGATCCGAGCGTTCATATTCCGTTGGGCACCGCTGATCCGAAACCAAGGGCACAGGGTTCCGACTCGCTGATGTTTGGTAGGTATAAAAATCAAGAAAGATAACAGTGTGTATTAATTCAGTAAACCACCTTTAGTAAGTAAGTAAGTTAGTTATAAGATCGTTTAGAAGTCATTGTTTGTTGCAAAAATCACAAAAAAAAAGATTCTTAATTACGCGCGACGCGGCTAGCGTGCGAACTGAAAGCCAATTGACAACCTACTGCCATACTCCGCCCGGGCGGAGCGCCGGCCGAACATACCTAAACTGCGGAGTGAACCCCCCCTGGCTACATGCGTCGAGTACACTACCAACTGCACGTCTGTACGTAACTGTACGTCATGCACAGCCAAGAGATACGAGTTCGAATTCCATCCAGCGCACCCGAAAACTATTTCGTATTTAAAAAAATCTTAGGATTCGTTGCAGAAACGTGTTGATAAAAGAACAAAGCGTCAAATACATACCTCCTTGTAACGAAAAGGCGACTGTTTCGTCGTATCCTTGTAAGAGTGATATTGTTTCTTCGAATTGTAAGATATTATCCTCCGTGTATACTCCAGTATAGAATGCTTGATTGAACACCGGTATTATTGGAATATCTTCTGCCACCAAATCTATAATTATGCTAGCAGAGACAGGCACCGCCCTATCCCTACGCGCTTCCAATTCCAATACTAGGAATTTGTTATTTTCGAGGACTTCTGCAGATAGTTCACTGAAGAGTGATAAGTTGATAACGTTATTCTCAGCTATTGCAGTAAATGACGAGGAATAATCTGTAAATAATATATACTTCGTGACAATCTGGACTTTTTTCTAAAGATGCCTTCAATATTATAGTGAAAAACAGTGCAGGGGAGGGGGGGCTGCAAAGGGGGGATTAAAATTTCATTGATTTTGCCGTAGGATGCACCGTTGGAGGGTGCGGGAGGTTGCGGAGGGGGTAAATTTTTTTATATCGAGGAACTGAGGTGAGCCATAATTGATGAAAAAGCCAATTTCCACGGAGTCGCGGGCAAAAGCTAGTATAGTTTATAATCTGGATTAACATATAGGATACTGTTTATCCAGGGAAATGGCATAGTTCCCGCGGGATAGCATAAAGGAATTTTTCGCAAACTTATAAACATGGTACTGTTAAGAGGTTCGATTCCCAGCAAGCGAATGCTCTATGGCATCGTTTGAATTAAATTTGGATTCGAATCTCTGTTTTAAAAAAAAGAACGTCGCTGTACAAAGTTTGATTCGACACAGTCATGTTTCGGGAGTCAAGAATAAAGCCCAGTAAAAGTTCATTTGATTTTTTTATTAAGAAGAGATACATCCCAGGGTTATAGTGTAACCCTTACAGTACTTACCTCCAGTAAGGTGGAAGTCGGTACCCGGTGCAAAACCAGTCTCAAGAACAATATTTTCCAATGTCAAAATACTGTTTTCCACACTACCGGTATAAGTATTTTTACCAAACTGCAATAGTGCGGGTTCTGTTAGTTCTGAAAATGAATAATATAATGTTACAATTATACAATGATGATATCATGTCGCTTTTATTATTGAAATTAACACTCTAATTACAAAGTCACATTAATATTCTAGTTCCTATTTTCAACGTTTATTTGCGCACAATAAAGCACGTTTCAACTTAGTACTAAGCAACTGTTGTCAATTGTCACTGGTCT
This sequence comes from Archips crataeganus, assembly GCA_947859365.1. NCBI lineage: Eukaryota > Metazoa > Arthropoda > Insecta > Lepidoptera > Tortricidae > Archips > Archips crataeganus. The sequence goes on along the minus strand of OX402049.1, from coordinate 13,004,533 downwards.
CCTCGATACCGGCCCAGAGTCTAGTGTGGAGACCGCCAAAGAACCATAAAATTGTAATGTTTTAATATTCATAATATCTTTTTGCTTTACTTTTTTACTTTCAAGCAGAGGGTCGACGTCAGCGGGGTGGGCGTCGGTTCGAGACCTGGCCCCACCTCGTGAGTGTTTCAGAATTTACGTGCGAAATTACATTTGAAATTTACCACGAGATTTACGGTGAAGGAAAACATGGTGAGGCAACCTGTACACCTGCGAAGCTATTCAGTGGTGTATGTAAAGTTCCCAAACCGCACTGCGCCAGCGTGGGAACTATGGCTGACCTCTTATTCTGAGAGGCGGGTGCTCTACAGTGGGCTGTAGGCTGTATAGGCTGGGATGATGATGATGATATTTGTGCACACATACCTTCAGAGAATCGTACAAAGATCGCCGCGTTACCGCTCACGGAGAGCGGTTTGTCCGCAAAGATGTTTAACACGAAAGCCTTTTCATTGAATATTAAATCTTCCGGTATAGCTGTGTTAACAGTCAAAGTCACACTGTTTCCATTCCAAATGATTTGGAAATATTGAGAGTGTTCTGGAAATTATAAATAAATAGAAACTATATAAAGTTACCATTATTGTACACAAAGTATTTTTAAATTGATTCGGAATAGCAGCATTTTTTTTAATCGATTGTCTACGTATACGTTTTCTTTTCATCTATCAGGGTTGTGTTAAATGCTGCGTGCAATTTTTATTGTGATCTATTATATAATAATTAATAACTTAGAATAAGTATTTTTGAAGTGAAACTTCTAATGCGACTTCCAACAAGCGTTGCGTTAAATGCGTCGCGTTCAATACACAACGCAACGCAGCGCAAGTTGGCGTTTACGAGACGTTTGCATTGTATGTATACAATATAAGTACATTGTATGTATATATATATATATATATATGTATATGTAACGGATGTTAAAAACTTCGTCAGTGCGATCCAGAACAATTGCGTGGTTTAGTATGAAAACTTGTAAAAATCAAAACTATTTTAATGGTATATCGTAGAATAAAGTATTTTAAACGTATTCAGTAAAAAAAGTATTGAATATCTTTGAGAATTACGAAAAATCAAGAAAAATTATTGAAAATAACGTGCGCACGAGGAGCAACGCCATCTAGCGACGAGTTATGTAACTTGTTTCGCTAGCGCTGTAGGTGGTTGTTTAGAATTGAAAACCACAACATCATTATATTGCGGCTCGTCAACTATTACTTACCTAGCAAATAGTACAGTACAATAGTCTGGGAGCCGAAAAATAAAATTGTTTTAATGTCACTTTATTTGCGTGTCGTCAATTGTTACTCTAGTAGGTACAAATTGTAAAGATATTGATTACAGTTCACGAGCCGCAATATAATGTTGTTGTGGTTTATAATTCTAAATTAAATGGAGTATAGTGAGTAATTTAAACACATAGATGCATAAGTAAATTTAGTTCTTTAAGTTATTGCAATAAGGTTCATATTGGTGTATAAATGCCTTTTTCATTTCCACATTACGAAGTTTCACTTCTTCCGCGCGGACGAACTGCACGCACGATTTTTTTGTAATTTCGTTAGCTTGCATTATGAATGTTATTGTATCCAACCCGAGTTAATAAAGTAACTAAATACCGCGTCAAAGATGCTACTAAATTTTGACTCAAAATGCAAAATGCACTACGTGGGTACATTTTTAATAAAAATGAAATAATTCAGGATACATTGTAAAACATTAAGTATAAATAAGTACAATAATTCAGACAATTGCTATTTGTATCTAGGTTAACAGAGCTGTTAAAGATGAAACCTTACCTCCTTCAATTCTGAATGACACGCTGTTGTCGTATCCTTGTGCGAGGTTAATATTTTCTATGTTAATATCTAATGATCCTAAGTAATTTCCGTAATAAATAGCTTGACTAAATACAGGCGTCGTCGTGTCATCTTTTATTATTTCAAGCAACACAGCAGTGGAAGCCGGCAGAGCGTTCACACCATCCGCAGTGACAGTAAACATTAGGAAATTGTTTTCTGAAATAACCTCCTGGGGAAGCTGCGCCGTTGGATTTATTGTCACTTGGTTTTGCACGTTCGATACAGAGAAAAAACTTGAGTAATCTGGAACACAGCCAAGAGACAGATTTAAGCAAAGCATAGGGGTGACAAAATATGGAATTTTATGACCTTTTGTAATAAAACGAACATACTAGGGGCGTTCAATAAAAAGTGAGAATGACTATGTTATAAACAACTTTTACTAAATGTAATTTTATTTTTCGACATAGTCACTTTTTAGCATAATACACTTATTAATTCTTTTTCTAAACTTAAAATTTCATTTTTAAAAAAGGTCTCATCTTGAGTACTTAAAAAATCTTGTACTGCAGCGACTACCGCGTCGTCGTCTTTAAATTTCTGGCCTCTCGGGTATTGTTTCAATCTCGGAAATAGGTAGAAATCACTGGGAGCGAGATCTGGTGAATACAGAGGATGCTTAAGGATATTGAACCCAGCATCACGAATTGCAGCCATTGCAACGATGGACTTGTGTGCCGGGGCATTGTCCTGGTGGAACAGCACAACTTTCGAGAGTTTACCTCGCCGTTTTTCGCGGATCTCATTGCGCAATGTTGCTATTTGTTTGGCGTATAAAGTGCCCGTAATAGTGGCTCCATGTTTGAGATACTCAATCATTAATACCCCTTTACCATCCCAAAAAACAGAGCCCATGACCTTACCGGCAGATGGGCCCACCTTGAATTTCTTCGGAGTTGGAGATGATGGCCTTTTCCATGTCATGGACTGCAGTTTCGTTTCAGGGTCGTAATGATGGAGCCATGTTTCGTCCATTGTTATAAATCGCGCCAAAAAAAGTTCCCGGTCTTGCTGTATCAGGTCCAAAGCTTTTTGACAAATCTCGACTCTAGTTTGTTTTTGCGTGTCAGTAAGCATTCTTGGTACCCAACGCGCAGATACCTTTTTCATACCCAAGCGTTCATGTAAAATATTATGCACGCTCCCCGTTGAAATCTTTACATTTTCAGCAATAAAACGAACCGTGACACGACGATCCGCCAAAACTGAGTTTTCAACTTTTTTCACAATTTCTTCAGTTATTGCTGTAGTTACGTCCGGAGCGGGGGTCGTCCATGGTCGATGTTCTTCCATGTCTAAATTCGGCGCACCAACGTGCGACTATCGAATACGGAGGAGCATTAGACCCTAAAGTGTCCCGCAAATCTAAATTGAATTGGTCCGTAGAAAAATTTTTCAAACACAAGTGTTTGATAACGGCGCGCAGTTAAATTTTCTCCATTTTCGCTAACGTACTCAATAGCATTGCAAAGAAATTACCGTATTTTTTTTAAACAAAAGACAGTTAATTTTTTTTTTTCATAGCAATCAGCTAGATAGATTAGCTTTACCGGCCAGTATTTAATTTCCTAATATTGAAAGAGTTTGCATCTCATTCTCACTTTATATTGAACGCCCCTCGTATTTATTACGTGCCGCGCTATACTAGCAAATCATTTGAGGAAGTAATAAAAAGTATTAACTACATTTGGAAGTCCAAAAAAAATACTCACCACCAGAGAGTGTGAAGGTAACGTCGTTGCTGTAGCCAACACTTAAAGTCATAGTTTCAAGTGTCAATATGTTGTCTTGTAGAGATCCCCTATAAGTAGGAGCTTCAAATTCCAATTGCCTAGCTGAAAATGATTAGCCGAGGAAAGAAAAGAAAAGATACTAAAGAAGGCATCTATAAAATGAAAATAGGTTAAGGAAAAAGAAGAAAAACATGAAGTAAAATGCATAATAAAATTGTGGTTTTCGTTCCTTATCGAAATAATGTATTCAGCTATATGTACTGTGTACAGTCGCCAATAGTCTTACTTAACTTACCATTCGTTTCAATAGTCACATTAAGAAGAAGTTTTTACACAATGATTAGTTATATTATGAGAGTGTTAGCGACTGTAAAAGGCAGGGTTTAGACAATCTATCATGAAAGCTTAGCAAAAACTAAGTAAGTAAGTAGATATCTCGTAGCAATGTAATTCCGACGTACCATAAATGGTAAAACTAAAATAATAATGGCTCAAACTAAAGTTTGAGCCATTAAACCACCGCATGAAGTTTCATTGGATTGTCTAAGACCTTTCTTCTTTAATAAAAGCTCTCTTACAAATTCATTCCACGTAAAATCAACGTTTGAAAAAAATAATAGAATAATATTAAATGAAAAGTTTACATCTTGGTGCGTGATTAAGTTTCTTTGACTATATGTTGCAGTTCACATGAGGATTTCGTATGGAATCACTCGATCTAAATTTTATTATGCTGGCTGACTTACCTGCAGGTAAAACGATCGAGACCACTGTTCTGGCGCCAACCGTACGCGGTTTTGTAGCTACGATGGAAAGGAGAAGGTGTTGCTCGCTCAAAATGTTGGATGGAAGGCCTCCGTCGACCACCCGCAATGTCGAAGAGGGCCCGTTTCGTACCAGTTCGAAGTAATCTTCATGTTCTGAAATTTATCATATCGCATAACTTTACTCAGTTTCGTCATTGTCATCGCCGTTGTACTGTCTTAAGTCATACCTTATCTTATTACAGAATTATGTGGTTTACTTACGATGTTCTTTTTTAACCGTAAAGCTCGTGGTAAATTTTAAAAGTACTTTCGCACTTGAATTCCGAAAAACTAAGTTGCAAGCTCGGGTTTGAACCGACGTGCTTGCCATGGCTTTCAAAAAATATCAATTATCTCAAGATTATCTCACAGTTAGTACTATAAGTATATGAAAAATCTTACCACCAGAAAAGGTTACTTGGACGGTGTCATCATATCCCTGGGTCAGTAAGAGCGGCTCTAACGTCAACCCAGAGGTGCTATCGTACGTTCCAGTGTACAAAGAGCTTCCAAACAAGGGTGTTTCAATATCATCCTTTATTATCTCTAATGCAACTATAGTTGTAGCAGTGCTATAGTCAGTAGAGGCCGTCACCCTCAAGTTGATAAAATTATTTTCTTCAATGATGTTGGCATCTAACGGTGTCATAGACAGCGTTATTGCATTTCCAGCAGTCGTAGCAGTAAAAAAGGAAGGGTAGTCTGCAAAACATAATTAAAAAATTGACGAAAGAGTTTATCTTAAGAGACAAAAACAAAAAAACAAGTCGAGGAAAAAGTTCGGTTTATTTTTAAGGCCTGTCGTACTTTGAGAAGAAAATGCGTTTCGATTTAGATGTTTAAATTATAAGAGTCTTATATTTTTGTTACCTTCCACTGTGACGGTTAAAGTAGATTCTTGGTATCCTTGACTTAAAATTAACCGTGTTAATTGTAGAGTGTTGTCCACGATTTGTCCTTCGTAATGTGTTTGTTCAAATTCCAAGTTCTCCACTGTAATTAACATTATGAAAACAGTTGAAGTTTCTGTATTACACACAGAACAGGAATGCTAAAGATTAATCACGTTGGAGCCTCAAATTACAATTGCCTAGCTGAACAAAATTAGCCGAGAAAAGAAAAGAAAAACCCGAAAAAAGAAATCATGAAAAAAAAATAGGTTAGTGACAAATAAGAAAAACATGAAGTAAAATCCATAGTAAAATTGTGGTTTTCGTTCCTTATTTAGATAATGTAAGCTATAATAATAAATTTAGCCGAAGGTAAAATCTAATGTTTAGAGTCGCCAATAACCTTAACTTATCATTCGTTTCAATAGTCACATTAGGTAAAAGGTTTTACACAATGATTAGGTTTATCACTATGACAGTGTTGGCGACTATAGAAGGCAAGGTTTAGACAGTCAATCAATATTGAAGCTTAACAAAAACTAAGTTAGTCGATATCACGTAGCATAGTGATTCAGAGTTCGTGTCATTTAGCTTGAGCCGTTAAACCACCGCATGGAGTTTAATGAAACTTCATGCGGTGGTCTATCTAATGAGATTGTCTAAGCCCTTTCTTCTTTGATTAAAGATCTCCTACGAATTATTTCCACGTAAAATCAACGTTTGAAAAAAGAATACTGTAATAATAAATGTAAAGATTCCACCTTGGTATGTGATTCAGTTTCTTTGTCCATACGTAGCAGTTTACACTTTGGATTTCGTATAAAATCACTTAATCTATGTTTTGTATTCTAACTTACCGTCAGGTAAAGCGATCGAGACCACTGTGCTGGCGCCAACCGTACGCGGTTTTGTAGCTTCGATAGAGAGCAGAAGGTGCTGCTGCCTTAAAATGTTGGATGGAAGGCCTCCGCCGACCACCCGCAATGTCGAAGAGGGCCCGTTTCGTACCAGTTCGAAGTAATATTCATGTTCTGAAATTTATCATATCGCATAACTTTACTCAGTGTCGTCATGTCATCGTCATGTTATTGTTTTAAGTCATAAATATACCACTACCGTATCACAAAATTATATTGTTTAGCTATAGATGACTTAATCTTAAACTTCAGATAAGATCTAAAAATGGGGACATCGATGGATGTGGAATATTATTCATTTACGCTGAAAGACGTTGTTTGGTTAACAATAAATGTCGTTACGTAAAAAGAATATCATCGCGGCCTATATACCTACGTCCCACTGCTGGGCATGGGCCTAGTCTCCGACGGAATAAGAGGGCCTGGGCAGAAGTTCCCAAAATCCCAAAGTGACCCGTGATTAGGAATTTCACACACATCATTGAATTTTTTCAAAGGTGTGTTCAAGGTATTTCACGATGTTTTTCTTCACCGTGAAGCTCGTGGTAAAATTCAAATGATTTCGTATATGAATTTCAAAAACTAAACAGTTGCGAGCTCGGGTTTGAAAAGCTATAGGTATAGGTAAATCCACTAGGTTGACATGGTTTCTAAAACAATATCAATTACCTCACAGTTAGTGTACTGAACATGAAAAATCTTACCTCCAGAAAAGGTTACTTGGACGGTGTCATCATATCCCTGGGTCAGTAAAAGCGGCTCTAACGTCAACCCAGAGGTGCTATCGTACGTTCCAGTGTACAAAGAGCTTCCAAACAAGGGTGTTTCAATATCATCCTTTATTATCTCTAATGCAACTATAGTTGTAGCAGTGCTATAGTCATTAGAGGCCGTCACCCTTAAGTTGATAAAATTATTTTCTTCAATGATGTTGGCATCTAACGGTGTCATATACAGTGTTATTTCATTTCCAGCAGTCGTTGCGGTAAAAAAGGAAGGGTAGTCTGCAAAATATAATTAAAAAATTGACGACAGAGTTTATCTTGAGAGACAAAAACAAAAGAGCAAGTCGAGGAAAAAGTGCGGTTTATTTTTAAAGGCCTATCGTCCTTTAAGAAGATAATACGTTTAGATTTAGTTTTTTCGATTCTAAAGTGTCTTATATTTTTGTTACCTTCCACTGTGACTGTTAAAGTAGATTCTTGATATCCTTGACTTAGAATTAACTGTGTTAATTGTAGAGTGTTGTCCACGATTTGCCCTTCGTAATGTGTTTGTTCAAATTCCAAGTTCTCCACTGCAATTAACATTGAGAAAATAGTTGAAGCTTTTTCATTATACAGGAATGCTAAAGATTAATAGATAGATAGATAGATAGATAGATATATAGATAGATAGATAGATAAAGACGTTTTCCTACTCCTGTACTTTTATCTGGTTTTACATGGTCGCGAACAAATATATAAGAACATAGATAATATGACTTCAGAAATTCTATACTTAATCTATTCGCCATAACAGCACTTGTGTCGTAATGTCGTTATTACGATACACCTAGCTGCCACATAATATTAAATGTAGGGTACACTCAACACTAAAGCCCAGTTTAGACCTGCTGAGTTGAGTAGAGTAGGGTACAGTCGGGTACAGTAGGGTAAAATAGGGTACAGTCGGGTACAGTCGGGTACAGTAGGGTAAAATAGGGTACAGTCGGGTACAATCGGGTACAGTAGGGTAAAATAGGGTACAGTCGGGTACAATAGGGTAAAATAGGGTACAGTTGGGTACAATAGGGTAAATAAGGGTACAGTCGGGTACAGTAGGGTAGAATAGGGTACAGTTGGGTACAGTAGGGTAAAATAGGGTACAGTCGGGTACAGTAGGGTAAAATAGGGTACAGTAGGGTACAGTCGGGTACAGAAGGGTAAAATAGGGTACAGTAGGGTAAAATAGGGTACAGTAGGGTAAAATAGGGTACAGTAGAGTACAATCGGGTACAGTAGGGTAAAATAGGGTACATTAGGGTAAAATAGGGTAGAGTAGAGTACAGTCGGGTACAGTAGGGTAAAATAGTGTACAGTAGGGTACAGTCGGGTACAGTAGGGTAAAATAGGGTACAGTAGGGTACAGTCGGGTACAGTAGGGTAAAATAGGGTACAGTAGAGTACAGTCGGGTACAGTAGGGTACAGTCGGGTACAGTTGGGTAAAATAGGGTACAGTAGGGTACAGTCGGGTACAATAGGGTAAAATAGGGTACAGTAGAGTACAGTCGGGTACAGTAGGGTAAAATAGGGTACAGTCGGGTACAATAGGGTAAAATAGGGTACAGTAGAGTACAGTCGGGTACAGTAGGGTAGAATAGGGTACAGCCGGGTACAGTCGGGTACAGTAGGGTAAAATAGGGCACAGTCGGGTACAGTAGGGTAAAAAAGGGTACAGTAGGGTACAGTCGGGTACAGTCGGGTACAATAGGGTAAAATAGGGCACAGTCGGGTACAGTTAGGTAAAGTAGGGTACAGTAGGGTACAGTCGGGAACAGTAGGGTAAAATAGGGTACAGTTGGGTACAGTCGGGTACAGTAGGGTAAAATAGGGTACAGTCGGGTACAGTAGGGTACAGTCGGGTACAGTAGGGTAAAATAGGGTAAAGTTGGGTACAGTAGGGTAAAATAGACAGACATAGACATAGACATAACTTTATTCGACATCAAAAAAGAAAATACACTGACACTGAGAAAAACAAAAAGAACAATAATAACAATAAAAACAAAAAACATAATTGTAGATGTCGAAAAGGAATTTGACTCAGCATAAGCTGTAGTAGATGCCTGCTACAGCGCTGATTTTCAGTCAAACCCTTCATATCCGTGCATCAAACAAAATATCAATATCAAAATATCAAAAGTACAGTCGTGTACAGTCGAGCACAGTCGGGTACAGTAGGGTAAAATAGGGCACAGTCGGGTACAGTAGGGTAAAATAGGATACAGTAGGGTACAGTCGGGTACAACAGGGTAAAATAGGGTACAGTTGGGCACAGTCGGGTACAGTAGGGTAAAATAGGGTACAGTCGGGTACAGTAGGGTAAAATAGGGTTCCGTAGGGTACATTCGGGTACAGTCGGGTACAATCGGGTACAGTAGGGTAAATTAGGGTATTTTACCTTACTGTACCCAACTGTACCCTATTTTACCCTACTGTACCCTACTGTACCCTATTTTACCCTTCTGTACCCGACTGTACCCTACTGTACCCTACTGTACCCGACTGTACCCGACTGTACCCTACTCTTCCCTATTTCACCCGACTGTACCTTACTGTACCCCATTTTACCCTACTGTACCCGACTGTACCCTACTGTACCCTATTTCACCCGACTGAACCCTACTGTACCCGGCTGTACCCCATTTTACCCTACTGTACCCGACTGTATCCTACTGTACCCTATTTTACCCTACTGTTCCCGACTGTATCCCATTTTACCCTACTGTACCCGACTGTAACCTACTGTACCCTATTTTACCCTACTGTACCCTACAGTAGGGTACAGTACAGTACAGTAGAGTCGAGTCGTAGGAAAAATATTGTATGCAACGGTGTATAATTTGGTCTTAACGGCTCGTGCCGTCTTCCATTGCGATACTCGCATTCGCTCGTATCGCAAATCACGTCACTCGCCTTTTAAGACCTCACTTATACAACCGTTGCATAAAATACTATTATTTGGTACTGCAAGCACACACAATCAAGATTAACAAAAAAATACAGAAATCAGTATAAACTTAAAAGTAAAACATTTTATATTGTCTGTACTTATACGCTGCAGTAATCACGTTAGAGCCTCAAATTCCAAGTACCTAGCTGAAAACAATTAACCGAGAAAAGCAAAGAAAGAACACCAAGAAAGAATTCATGAAAAAATATAGGTTAGTGACAAAGAAGAAAAGATAAAGTAAAATGCATATTAAATTGTGGTTTTCGTTCCTCATTAACATAATGTAGGCTAATAATTATATTGTGAACTGTTCGTAAACTAATAAAGTACGCCTACTTCCATGTACTGTGCAGAAGTCAATAATCTTAACTTACCATTCGTTCCAATAGTGGCATTATAAGGTTTTACACAAGGATTAGTTATGACAGTGTTGGCGGCTATAGAAGGCAGGGTTTAGACAATCAAACAATCTTGAAACTTAACAAAAACTATGTCAGTAGATATCTAATTAATTTAGAGGTTGTGTCATTTAGCTTGAGCAGCTAAACCACCGCATGAAGTTTCATTATATTGTTTTAGACCTGCCTGGTTTGATTAAAGATCTAATACAATTTATCTCCACGTAAAATCAACGTTTGAAAAATAATAGTGTAATAAAGAATGAAACATTAACCGCCCGTACCTAATACAGCGGAGGAAACTTAATTGCGTAGCAGGGTGGAACCATATCAGGATCGATTTCACGATTATTTTTATAGCAGATATAAGGAATGCCAACATAACATTTGCAGTGAAAAAAGGTTCCACCTTGGTACGCCATTTTGTTTCTTGGACTGTACGTAGCAATTCACAATGCGGATTACGCATAAAATCACTCAATCTATGTTTTGTATTCCAACTATTTCTGACTTACCTTCAGGTAAAGCGATCGAGACCACGGTGCTGGCGCCAACCGTACGTGGCTTTGTAGCTTCAATGGAGAGAAGAAGGTGCTGCTCCCTTAAAATGTTGGATGGAAGGCCTCCGCCGACCACCCGCAATGTCAAAAAGGGCCCGTTTAGTACCAGTTCAAAGTAATCTTCATGTTCTGAAATTTATCATATCGCATAACTTTACTCAGTGCCATCATTGTTATCGTCATAAATATTCGAAGTAAATATATATATATATACGTATTGTAAGATAACACCACTACCGTATCACAAAATTATATTGTTTAGCCATATATGATTTAATTTTAAACTTCAGATAAGATCTAAGAATGCGGACATCGATGGATGTAGAATATTTATTGACGCTAAAAGACGTTGTTTGACTGACAATAAATGTTGTTACGTAAAAGAATATCATCGCGGCCTGTATACGTCCCACTACTGGGCACAAGCTTCCTTTCGGACGGAATGAGAGAGCCAGAGCAGAAGTTCCCAAGGGGACCCGGGAATGGAAATTTCACACGCACCATTGAATTGCTTCAAAGTGTGTCCAGGTTTCTTCATAATGTCAAATGATTTCGCATATGGATTTCAAAAAACTAAAGACGGTCGCAAGCTCAGGTTTGAACCCAGTATCATCAAGAAAAGCCCGAGAAGAAACCACTAGATTGACAAGGTTTTCAAAACAATATCTTATCAATTTACATACCACATAATTTGTACTGAACATGAAAAATCTTACCTCCAGAAAAGGTTACTTGGACGGTGTCATCATATCCCTGGGTCAGTAAGAGCGGTTCTAACGTCAACCCAGAGGTGCTATCGTACGTTCCGGTGTATAAGGACCTTCCAAACAAGGGTGTCTCAATATCATCCTTTATTATCTCTAATGTAACTATAGTTGTAGCAGTGCTATAGTCAGTAGAGGCCGTCACCCTTAAGTTGATAAAATTATTTTCTTCAATGATGTTGGCATCTAACGGTGTCATAGACAGTGTTATTTCATTTCCAGCAGTTGTGGCAGTAAAAAAGGAAGGGTAGTCTGCAAAATATAATTAAAAAATTGACGACAGAGTTTATCTTTAGCAACAAAAACAAAAGAACAATTCAAGGAAAAAGTGTGGTTTGTTTTTTAAAGGCCTGTCGTCCTTTCATAAGACAATACGTTTCGTTTTTGATGTTTAAATTATAAGAGTCTTATATTTTTGTTACCTTCCACAGTGACTGTTAAAGTAGATTCTTGGTATCCTTGACTTAGCTTTAACTGTGTTAATTGTAGAGTGTTGTCCACGATTTCTCCCTCGTAATGTGCTCGTTCAAATTCCAAGTTCTCCGCTGCAATTAACATTAAGTTAATAGTTGAAGTTTATGTATTGTACAGGAATGCTAAAGGTAATCGTAATCACGTAAGGGTGGATACATACCTATGTGAGTTATTTTGCATGTCAAAATATTAATTAAAATGTGACTTTAATACGAAGAAACTAATGAATTGAACTTGTATTTGTACTTGTATTTCTTTAATTTTTTTTTGCCGGCACGATAATATTTATAAAACATAAAAATTAAGCTATGGAATTTAATTGAACCTAAGTTCTCATCATTACAAAGAAAACCGTAAAAATAACAAAAAATCGGAAATTACAAAATTTAGTTGCTAAAATGATTTTTATACTTTCATCTATCCCATTGTCTGTGCCAATTTGATCCAATTCCAGTTGTTGGATTAACATGAAATTTGGAATGGTTTTGTAGATTGAATAAAAATGGAAGCAAAGTACACAAAAAACTAGCTTATTATAAATTAAAAGAAAAAAATATTAACTTTAATATTTTTGTGGATAATTTCAATTAACTGAACTCAAGATAACGCTAACCTTCTGGCAATTGTACAATGATTGCAGCCGATGCTCCGCTTGTGTACTCCCGGATAGCGTTCACTACCAGATGTATTTGCCCCTGGCGAAAACTTCCACTGCCCAGTGGATTCGTCACGGACAGCGTCACTTGGTTGCCATTGACGACAATGCCAAAATGATCTCCTGCATAATCTGAAGAGAAAATAAAAACAACCTCAGTAAAAACTATTCAGATACATTATGAGTTTGCGCAATGAATTACATTTATTTGTTACTTTTTCAATAAAGAAGAAAAGGGTGTGATTTTCTTAGTGAAAAACAAAAAATAAAAACAATTTAAGAAATTCACAGTTTTCTGTAATGCGTAAATTACAACAGCCTCTTAGAAAATTACACACAGATACTACATATTTCTGGCGTCAAAATAACAAAAACCAGTTTCACAGGACGGCTGACGCTCTAGCCTGTAAAAGGAATTCCTTATAACGTGCTAAAATTATTAGCGTTTAGCATTGGTTTGTTAATAAAAATGTTACTATACCTCCTTCTAAACTGAACTGCACCTGACTATCGTAACCTTGTTGTAACGATATGATCTGTTCTAGAGTAACTTGGTTGTTTTCGTTGTAGGTGGCTCTGTACAACGTTTGAGAAAACACTGGTTCCTCAGGTAGGACAAACTCTGGACTACCTCGTATAGTCACGGTTGTGTAAGTTGTTATAGGCGGATCTTGAGTCTCATCCATATCCTTAAATAAGAAAATAAAATAAAAACAAAGCTTGCAATTTTCTTTGCAGGACATTGAGACCCTTCACATATTATTTTTTTCAGCATTAATTGCATTGCTACCGTTTTTTTTCTGAATTTCGTCATATTATTCTAACTGCTTGTTCCTCGGCAGTAATAGAAGGATTATTAGTTTTGCAGAACTTACAGTTGCACTTATCCTGAGAACAATCGGCTCTGGTATAGATCTTATAAACGTTGTTGTTCTCAAAGTAGCTTTATACTCTTTGTCTACGGTAGAGGACGCTGCATCATATTCAATATCAAAATAAGGATTGTCCTCGATTCCAAAATCGATTGCGTAATTTGTGAGATCAACATCACGAACGATTATGTGTCTGACGCAGTCAGTTATGAGAAATCCAGGTGCCACTGGTGTCGCGATCGTGAAATCGTATGTTGTGTCCAATGATGCTACTGAACCCTCAGTTTTCCATAGGGGGTTGTTATTGTTGTTATCGTTTATGGGTACTTGAATATTCTGAAATATGAAAGAATAATTTAAGAAGAGATTATTTTTTATAATGTAGTGATGAAAAATAGTTTGTAGATAGATATTTTTCTTTTTCACATTAAGTTCAAGCAGCAAAATAACAAGGAGAGTGTTTGGTCCCGTGCACGCTTTTAGTAAACGACTGAGGCGGTGGCTTTATCATCTACAAATTAAAACACCGTAAGACACAGACATAATTACTAAAATATGAAATAATTAATCATTTTCCATCAGATGACTCGCTTGCTTGTTTGCCTCCCTCTCATAATAAAAAAATAACGTCTGCCTTAATAACGCTGCAGTAGATTCGTGATCACCCTTGCTACGGAATACCCTGAACTTGTCAGTTGCCTTACATAATTGAGGAAAAATAAATTAAAAGTGTATACTTACAAGAGGCAAAGTATTGGTGCCATCCGCGCAATTGAATGTAACGGCGAAGCTGAGCCCATGTGCCATCTCATTTTCTTCGTAAAGTCTGAACGCGTCGTTCGTTTGAACCACAAACATCGAATTTGCAATTGACAAAGACACGTAGGGGCCTGCGTTAAGGTCATCGTAATATGCGACACTAAATCCTAAAAAAGAGATATATCATGTCATATATGTTTATCTATTTATTTAGTCACTTACACTGTAGAGTAATAGTACCTAGTTGTTTAAAACACAAAAATTAAGTTAATTGTAACATGAAAAAACTATGTATCTATCTTACATTAAATAATATATTTCTCTGAATAGGGTAAAATTATTAGAATATTTTTTTAACTGAATACCTTAGTTAAGAGCGATTAAAATACGGAACCTAAAATTACTACACAATTTAAAAATTTGTTCTTCAAATAGGAAAATGCCACAAAAGATGGCTAGCATGTCGGTTATTTTTGTACTGGTAAGAATAGCAAGAATAAGTAGTTATATGACAAGAAACTACCACACGATTGCAATCACATCTCCCTCTTACCTTGAATATTCTGAATAGTGCGTTGTAAGATTACACCCTCATGATAGTCCTCAATTCCAACACTAATTGGCAGCTGCCAAATAGTAACACCTTCCATGAAACAATCTGCAAGGTAACACAGTCAGCCAGTCAGTCTTAGCATAGTCTGACTCCAAGTTTGGCACTGAGAGAAAGTCTGCATGAGTTTCATTAAAATCTGCTTAAGGTTTCGACCATGCAGTTCCGTCTTTATACTATACATAACGACGACCTCACGATCCTATCAAAGCTGAAAAGTCTCATGAGTAAAAACAATATAGCTGTTTGTGTTATTAATTAAAAAGTGAAAATAGTATTTAATGTTTGTTGATTTTCAATCATAAGGTCGCAAGGAAATTTCGTGGTCGATTATACTGGACTAATAAAAGACGGCTTGTGCTCGGGGAATCCCCATTGTTATGACGTTTAAGAAACAAAGTACCTGGGCGACCGAACTCCGCTCGGGCTGAAACTCGGTACCAAGCGTTTTCACAGAGATAAGACCAAGCTAGATCAATTTTTCATCCCCGAAAACCCCCACATACCAAATTTCATCGAAATCGTTGGAGCCGTTTCTGAGACTCTGAGAGATATATATATATATATATAGTCTTGTATATATACATATATATTTATAAATATATATGTATATATACAAGACTTGCTCGTTTAAAGGATTAGATTATCTTATAGAAATATTATTTAAAAAACAGCGAATCTCTTTTGTTGTTTTTATTCCACATGTTGTATACTACTCTCAAAATCTTATTCTACGAGTTGTAATAAGTAAGAGCACATTTTTTTGCACTAATTTATTTTCAATTCTATTCTATTGGGGTTTGCCACAGCATCGCGTAGACCATTTATTTTACGAAAATACTATTTTATAGGGTTTTTACCATTCGATTGATTCATGATAATTTATGCTAATAGAAAACTATTGTAGGTACATGACACTATGTAATTCGTAATCTAAAATTGTGTCTTACTTTACTTAGGCTTACGAGGGTGCATCCTGTTTTTGAATATTGGACACAATTTATTAGCTAAGTATACGTAGGTATTTAAGAAAGTAATATCAATTTAATACTTACTGCTGGTCACACCGGATGCTAAAAAGCATACGATGACTAACGAATACACCGTAATTCCCATTTTGTCGGTGTTCCACTACATTATTCTGAAACCACTTTGATCCCTAGAATACAAAAAAATATTATTATTATTGTTGCACAGGGCTAAAATAAATACTTATAAAAATTTATGTAAAACCAATATTCTACCTCTTCTTCATTTGTGGCACTTGACACTTTAAATTAGGACACAGTAAAATGTATTATATTTCAATCAAGGTAATTAAAAACTAATGAAAGTACTTGTTTAATTTATTGCACAATATCAACACCCTATCGACTTGAACTAATACGTCAATTTGTATAAAAATGTTCATACAACTAACTTCATGTAAGATAATCATTATTATCTATCGATTGATATCATTTAAGAGGAAATAGAGTGATAATACCATGATAACATACCAAAAGCGACAAATGCGCCAATTAGCATTTGTTTTTGATACATACGTATTAGGTGAAATCATACATATATACGTATCTTATCGGATAATGTTTAAGACCTGATGCCTTACCACATTATAAATACATTAAGCATGACTGCATTATTTACATTCTAGGTAATGCTCTTTGAATGGGGAACATTTTATTTATGAATATACGTCTATACAGAAATACCTAGTATAAAAGCATTAGTATTTAGGTATATGGAAACAAAATTTAAATTTGATGCCATCTGTGACTGTGTTTTGGTTTTATGCAAGGCTTGTTATAAACGGAGTAATAAGGGATAAGTTCGTCTTTGTACATGTATCTCAACAGTTGTCAATAGTGTTTTCTTTTTCTTATTTCTGTACATACATACATACGAAATATGAACCGAAAAGTTGTAGTTCATGTGGACAAAAAATTTGCGACTTAGAGTAATGTTTTTTCAATTGTTCAAAAGTTGCTGTCAGCTGCAGAGAAAAGATATCTCCCCTGTAACGGCGGTAGCCACACCGGGGGGTACTTTTTCCCTTCAGCTGACCATACAAGCGCCGAGTGCTGTAGATGTTGAATAAAAATTACACAAAAATTTCGAAATGTGTAATTATGAAGTTACAAGGAACAGTAATCAAAATCCAGAAAGTGCGTTTATCATAATTTTCTTAACAATAAAATGCTGAAGACCTCGCCAGTTTATCTTTTACGTTCTCAACCTCATGGCTCCATCATTTTGTAAAATTTCCAAAAACTCAATTCCATGTAAGTATTTAAGTAAATTATTAAAAAAAGCCGTATAGATACTTAATTATCGAACCTGCTCACAAAGTTTCACGAGAATCGGTTGAGAAATGCGACCTGTAGAGAAGGACAGTTGGACAACCGGACATCTGGACAGACTATCAGACGAATGTGTTTTTGTCCGAGTTGATACGTATGTAGACGCCTTGCTCGCATTTCGCACTCGCTCGGTCAGTAAAAGAAAATAATACGCACAGAATCAGAATGTTTTTATTATTATTATATCAAAACATAACAATTTAGTTTATTAAAATATGTTAATACGCATCCATTTCAGGTGTAGCAGGTTAACTGTTATACATTTTGATGTGATCTATGATCTATCGACGCGTTTCGATAGTATCGATAGTTTTGCAACAGTATAATATAATGAAAATGTTCGTTTCGATGGTGGATAGTTTCGATAGTACTATCAATAATATGACTGATTTTCAAGCCCACCATAGTATCACGATAGTATCGATCGATATACTATCGCTATCGCAACACCACTAATAGACATTAATAGGACGTAAATAGACTGGAGATGATGATGAACAAACAATACAATAGGTTCCACTTTGACTTTCGGGATGCTTCGATTTTAATCGTAAAGGTTCGTGTTTTCACATAGAATATAAGTATACAATCCTAGAACATACATACTATCAAAATGCTTACAATACGATGGAAGCAATCTTGTTGTACACATCTTGATTGTACGTTCTTTAGGGATTTTTATTGTTATTTCTTTCAAACATTATATATTCTAATTGTATATATTCTGAACTTATACATTGTGAACTTAGTCATTTTAATTGTATGTATTCCGACCATTATGAAAAACGTGCTTTATTATGAATTCTGATTGTTATTTATTTTAACTATTATATTTTTCGATTTTATATATTTTGAACGTATATATTGTAAACGTATATATTTTCATTTTATACATTATGATACGTACCCGTTATATACATTTTTAACTGAAATACTGTTGTTCTGAAAAATTCAATTTCTTTAGCTTTTGGACCACGTGACACAATAAGGAGCTACTTAATTAAGAATATGTAAAAATTTTTAAATAAAAAATAGAACCGCCTTCAAAAACGCCCAAAAAAATATTAAATAAAAATTTAACCGACTATAATGAGCATTATAATATCTTTCTACTAATCTGTTTGAAGTCGGGCCTCAGCACGAGATAGCAGGAGTGGTAGAAGCCCAACAAATAGTAGGTATAATAGGGATAATAGGTAGGTAAGATAAATTACTTCTATAAAGTTTGAGGTCCCAGGTTCGGTTCCCGCGTCGGGGCAGATATTTGTATGAAAAACACGAATGTTTAATCTCGGGTCTTGGGTGTTTAATATGTATTTAAGTATGTATCATCTATATAAGTATATTTATCCTTTGCCTAGTACCCATAACACAAGCTTTGCTTACTTTGAGACTAGGTCGATTGGTGTGAATTGTCCCGGGATATTTATTTATTAATTTAATTACTAGGTCCACTCCTGCTGGCTCGAGCTGAGGCCCGACTTCAAACAGATTAGTAGAAAGATATTATAATGCTCATTATAGTCGGTTAAATTTTTATTTAATATTTTTTTGGGCGTTTATGAAGGCGGTTCTATTTTTTATTTAAAAATTTTTATTTTTGGCTTTTTAGTTGTATTGGTATAAAAAAGATGCGTAGGCGTAGCCAGTAAACGAAGCCCCGCTTCTGTTTACGCTCTGAGGATCGCAAGGTAACTAACGAACTTAACCAGGTTAAGCGGGGGTAGTTTAAAGGTATTTTTTTAATGCGGGAAGCTCTGCCCCCCGAGCCCCCCGTTCCAGTAGCGAGGCTTCTATTACTACTCTGAGGGACGCTAGATAAAATGACGAATTTAACCAAGTGAAACGGTAGATGGTTTAACACATTTTTTTATTGCGGGGGGCTCTGCCCCCCGAGCCCCCCTCCTCTCCAAGAGCGGGGCTTTTATTTTCACCCTGAGGGATACAAGACAGCTAACTAACCTAACCAGGTTAAACGGGAAGTGATTTGAAGGTATTTTTTATTACGGGAGCTCCACCCCCCAAGCCCCTCTACCGGTACCGAGGTTTCTATTTCCACTCTGAGGGACGCAAGATAACTGACGAATCAAACCAGGTTAAACGGGAGGTGGTTTAAGAGTACTTTTATTGCGGGGGGCTCCGCCCCCCGAGCCTCCCTCCAACAGCGGGGCTTCTATTTCCACTCTGAGGGACGTGAGATAACTAACGAACCTAACTAGGTTAAACAAGGGGTGGTTTGAAGGTGTTTTTTATTACGGGGGGCTCCGCCCCCCGAGCCCCCCTTCCAGTACCAAGGCTTCATTTTCCACTCTGAGAGACGCAAGATAACTAACGAATCTGGTAAGGTAAACGGGACGTGGTTTGACAGTTTTTTTATTGCGGGGGGCTCCGCCCCCCGAGCCCCCCCTCCCACCTAGTATCACTTTGAAGAGCGCAAGGTAACCAACGAACCTAACCAGAGACCGTATTGTCTAACGCTTCTGACGCTTGCCTTCGCTTTCACCATCTCTTTCTGTCACCATCTTATACCGTTTGAGAGAAAGAAATAGTGATTGCGAAGGCAAGCGTCAGAAGCGTTAGACAATAAGCCTGCAGGTTGAACGGGGGATGGTTTGAAAGTATTTTTTACTGCCGGGGCTCCGCCCAACGAGTCCCCTTTCCGGTAGCGATGCTTCTATTTCCACTCTGAGGGACGCAAGATAACTGACAAATCTAACCAGGTTACACGGGAGGTGGTTTAAGAGTGTTTTTATTGCGGGGGGCTCCGCCCCCCGAGCCCCCCTCCAAGAGCGAAGCTTCTATTTCCACTCTGAGGGACGTAAGATAACTAATGAACCTAACCAGCTCCGCCCCTAACAGGGTTTAAAACAGGTTTGGTTTTAAACAGAGGGTGATTTGAAGGTGTTTTTTATTAAGGGGGCTCCGCCCCCCGAGCCCCCCTTTCAGTACCAAGGCTTCATTTTCCACTCTGAGGGACGCAAGATAACTAACGAATCTGGTAAATTTAAACGGGAGGCGGTTTGACAGGTTTTTATTTCGGGGGGCTCCGCCCCCCAAGCCCTCCCTCTAATATCACTTTGAAGAGCGCAAGGTAACTAACGAACCTAGACAGGTTAAACGGGGAATGGTTTCAAAGCATTTTTTTTATTGCGGGGGGCTTCGCCCCCCGAGCCCCCCCCCTTTATTATCACTTTGAGGAGTGCAAGGTAACTAACGAACCTAACCAGGTTAAACGGGGGATGGTTTGAATTTTTTTTTTATTGCGGGGGGCTTCGCCCCCCTAGCCCCTCTCCGCTGACTGAACTTCCATTCCCACTCTACGGGACGCAAGATAACTAACAAACCTAATAAGGTTAAGCGAGAGGTGGTTTGTAGGTATTTTTTGTTGCCATACCTACTTACTATAGTTTAGGTGAATAACTAACACAATTCTTAGGACTGCTTTGGCGAATTAATATTAGTAATAAAACGTAACGTAGGTAATTCGATGTTCTTGTTATCAATATAAGGACGAACAAATATGCTTTAGGACTTTCAACAGTATGCCAAACATTCTTCGCCAGAAAATTTTAGAATGATCAACATTATGCGATACAACAGGCACTCTTTGCTGACTGTACTTTTTGATCCTTGTTACCAAAGTACTCGTCAAGACGAATCAAACGAGCCCAAACTCGATGGGGTTATTTCGTTTTATTACGGAGTTCTTATGGTCACCTTCCAACTCCATCTTCAGACCCTAGTTACCATCTAGGAT
Source organism: Archips crataeganus (assembly GCA_947859365.1). NCBI lineage: Eukaryota > Metazoa > Arthropoda > Insecta > Lepidoptera > Tortricidae > Archips > Archips crataeganus. Next base: position 12,983,362 of record OX402049.1, on the reverse strand, counting down.
CAAAGTACTCGTCAAGACAAATCAAATGAGCTCAAACTCAATGCGGTCGTATCGTTTTATTACAGAGTTTCTATGGCCATCTTTCAGCTCCATCATCAGATCAGCTCCATGTCATAATTATTTTGCATTGTCATCTAATTCACGCATGTCTGCAAAATTTCAGCTCAATTGGAAACCGGGAAGTGGGTCAAATTTAACTTGCAAGATTTAACCCGTTGAGGAGTTCCGTTGGCCATCTACGGTCTTCTTCATCAGGTCCAGTTTACCAAATGATACTTTCTGAATGCAAATACTTCACTTGATACTAAAAATGCTAAAATCACTATAGGTTTGCCTGTAAAATTTGAAGGTTGCCCTCGATTTCTCTAGGATCCCATGATCAGATCTTAACTTGGTGCCAATGGGACCACCTCAGGAGTATACTGTTTCAAACAAAAAAAGAATTTTTAACATCGGTTCACAATTGAGGGAGTAATCGCGTAACAAACATACAAAAAAAAACAAAACAAAATAAAAAATAATACATACAGACGAATTGATAACCTCCTCTTTTTTTTGAAGTCGGTTAAAAAGTATGCTAGGGTGTCATTAATGCCTAGAAATAAACAAGTGATACCTAATAAATGGTAAACTTTGAGACAAAGGTAAGTTTACTTAAAAAATACCAAAATGACCTCCCCAATCAATCTTTAATATATGCAGATTTACCTTCAGTTCATCCTGTTTATTGTTTTTTTCTACTCTATGTATTTTAAATTATTTATTTATTTATTTATGCAATATTGATCCTGCGGACTTACGGCTCAAGCCAAGACGTCCAGCAGGATAGTAGTAGGCATTAAAACTTACTTAACCTAAGAAATATTCATTCGCATGCAATAAGTACATTAAAATTACAATAAGTCTAAAATCAAAAATGCAGAATTAAATAAACACGAAATAAAAAGTCCAAATTAAATAAGAATAGAAATAATACCAATCAAATTAATTAATTTTAAAATACATTTCAATTAAATTAAATTATTCATATACTTAATACTTAATGTCATAATTAATAATTTAAGTGTAAATTTAAAAACCTTATACATTTATTGAAAAATATATTCGCTTTATCAGCGAACAAATCAGCGTCGCAACCACAGAAATAATAATAAAGAGGATAGAAATGCCTTAGTTCCTATTTTCTTCCGGAACTCGTGTCGCTGCTTCATCCCCTCTACTTACTGTGTTAATGCACACATGCAAAAGACCGGAACCGTACTACGCAATCACGCACACAATTACTAATATTTTTGCTTACAAACAATTATGAACCTTACACCTAAGAGATAGCGTTGAATAACACTCAACGTAAGTCATACCCACATTTACACAACGGCGTTCTTTATTGGCCGCGTCGGCATTATGTCTGTACTAGTCGTAACCTGTTTGTTTGTCCGTACCACGAACTTTTGTGCAAGACGGAAGGGTTATCAAAAATTACTTTACATTGCTGCGTATAATTCAAAACGATCTGCGTTTTTATGGGCATGAGTAGCAATGGTATATGAAGTTTGTGTTAATAACGTGTAAACCAATACGAGGGGCGTTCAATATAAAGTGAGAATGAGATACAAACTCTTTCAATATTAGGAAATTAAATACTGGCCGGTAAAGCTAATCTATCTAGCTGATTGCTATGAAAAAAAAAACTAACTGTCTTTTGTTTAAAAAAAAAATACGGTAATTTCTTTGCAATGCTGTTGAGTACGTTAGCGAAAATGGAGAAAATTGAACTGCGCGCTGTTATCAAATACTTTTGTTTGAAAAATTTTTCTACGGACCAAGTCAATTTGGATTTGCGGGACACTTTAGGGTCTAATGCTCCTCCGTATTCGACAGTCGCACGTTGGTGCGCCGAATTTAGACGTGGAAGAACATCGACAATGGACGACCCCCGCTCCGGACGCCCTACTACAGCAGTAACTGAAGAAATTGTGAAAAAAGTCGAAAACTCAGTTTTGGCGGATCGTCGTGTCACGGTTCGTTTTATTGCTGAAAATGTAAAGATTTCAACGGGGAGCGTGCATAATATTTTACATGAACGCTTGGGTATGAAAAAGGTATCTGCGCGTTGGGTACCAAGAATGCTTACTGACACGCAAAAACAAACTAGACTAGAGATTTGTCAAGAAGCTTTGAACCTGATGCAGCAAGACCGGGAACTTTTTTTGGCGCGATTTATAAAAATGGACGAAACATGGCTCCATCATTACGACCCAGAAACGAAACTGCAGTCAATGACATGGAAAAGGCCATCATCTCCAACTCCGAAGAAATTCAAGGTGAGCCCATCCGCCGGTAAGGTCATGGGCTCTGTTTTTTGGGATGGTAAAGGGGTATTAACGATTGAGTATCTCGAGCATGGAGCCACTATTACGGGCACATTATACGCCAAACAAATAGCAACATTGCGCAATGAGATCCGCGAAAAACGGCGAGGTAAACTCTCGAAAGTTGTGCTGTTCCACCAGGACAATGCCCCGGCACACAAGTCCGCCGTTGCAATGGCTGCAATTCGTGATGCTGGGTTCGATATTCTTAAGCATCCTCCGTATTCACCAGATCTCGCTCCCAGTGATTTCTACCTATTTCCGAGATTGAAACAATACCTGAGAGGCCAGAAATTTGAAGACGACGACGCGGTAGTCGCTGCAGTACAAGATTTTTTAAGTACTCAAGATGAGACCTTTTTTAAAAATGAAATTTTAAGTTTAGAAAAAAGATTTAATAAGTGTATTATGCTAAAAGGTGACTATGTCGAAAAATAAAATTACATTTAGTAAAAGTTGTTTATAACATACTCATTCTCACTTTTTATTGAACGCCCCTAGTATTTCATAATGAAATATTTTCTCAAGTTGTATTTTGATATAAACCGCATTATTACATTAAATTAATACATACCAATGAAATGTAATCCCCTTATTAGTGTAATTACACAGTGTGGACGAGTTTCCGCAATTGCTAATGCTGCAAAACACCATTTTAATGCACTTGTTGTCATACCCACGTTTCAAATAGCACTGAGCCACAAGTCGCGCGCTTGTGACCTACGAGTCACAAGCGCGGCGCCAAGGTCACGCGTCTAAGGCACTTCTATCCTCTTTATTATTATTTCTGTGGTCGCAACCCACATTAGCCAGATCATTGAACAGGGCGAGTGCACAGGAGGTGGGAGCGTTCTGGGTACGGGCCGCGGCTCGAGCAAACAACGGGCGGCGCCGCCGCGCGCCGCGCGCCCCGCCGAGGCCGCCGCCTCACAAGCACAGATGGGTTGTCAACTTTATTATGTAAAATATTGTAAAAGTGCTGTAATTTACGTCTCAACCGTAAAGTGTCCAGCCCCACCATACCCGATACAAAGAGAGAAGGATAGAGGAAAGGATAGTATCCATATTGACGCTTGTACAAGAATCTAGCAAATTTTTCCTGAACCTTCTCTAACATGTCCACGTATTTATCCTCATATGGATCCCACACTGCTGACCCGAATTCGAGCCGACTGCGTACATAAGCATTATAGAGTAGTACTGGAACTCTAATGGTGTTAAACTGCGAGCTAACCCTCACAATAAAGCCTAACATTTTAGTCGCGCGCTTACAGGTCGTCGTAATATGCAATCGAAAGTCAAGCTGCTTGTCCAAGGTCAGTCCTAAGTCTCGTATGTCTTCGACTCTTGTCATGTCGCTTCCATTGAGGCTGTATGTTGAATAAATCGGGGATCTAGCTCTTGTGAAAGTAATCACCTTGCACTTGGAGACATTGAAATGTAATCGATTGATGTTGGTCCACTCAACAACAGCGTCGATGTCCCGCTGCAGCTCCCTACAGTTATCAACTGCGCTCACCTCCAGAAACAGCTTCAAATCATCAGCAAACATCAGGTACCCAGCCGCACCGAGGACCTTCGGCAAATCGTTTATCATTATTAAAAATTGGGTTGGCCCAAGTGTACTCCCCTGGCTTACTCCAGAACGAGTAAAATATGGTTCGGATTCATACCCTGCGAGTCTTACATATTGGGACCGATTACTCAGGTAACTAGCGAAAAAATGTAGCATTTGAGGCGTGAATCTTATTTGTGCGAACTTCGCTAGCAATATATCGTTATCTACCAGGTCGAACGCTTTTTTGAAATAAAAATATGCGGCGTCAACCTGGCGACGGCCATCCATTGCATTTGTCACATAGTCCACAAATCCCACATGGTTGGTAATGGTAGATCGGCCAGCGCAAAAACCGTGCTGGGCGTCATCAAGTTGAGCTGACATTTGTTGTCTTATTCTACGATTCAGCATCGCCTCAAACAATTTGCCGAAGACCGACAGCACCGCTATGGGCCTATGCGTTGTGACATCAGTCCCCGAGCCCCCCTTGGGCACCGGCGATACACGAGAAACCTTCCATCGTGATGGGTACACAGCATGTTTCAGGGACAGATTGAATATATGGAGCAGTGGCACTCCAAGAACTGTTATGCAGTCCTTTGCCAAAAATGGAGGGATTGCATCAGGACCAGCCGCTGACCAAGCCCTAAGCAATCTTGCCGCCTGGCGAAGCTCCGACAGGTCGACGCTGTCCACGGCAACCCGCGTGGCGTCTCCGGCGCCGGGCGCGCTCCGCATCGCCTCAGCCACATCTAGCCGTGGCACTTCAGACTGAAAAACGGAGCCAAAGTACTCAGCAAAAGCGTCAGCAGCGTCCTGTCCCGTCACCGTCCTGTCCTCGTAGGTATAGTCAGTGTGAGGTCGCCGGTCCTTACTTTTCCTTTTAACAAACTGCCAAACTTTGGCTGGATCATCAATAATATCGCGCTCAATGTTTCCCATGTACTGCCGATACGCAGCGTCAATCAACAATTTAACGTGACCCCTGTAATACCTAAAAATTTCTTTATTGTATTCCGCGCCTGTCTCTTTGTATTTCTTCAGATGAGAATACTTGTACCGAATGTTGCGTATAATATCAGGAGTAAACCAATCCGGGTAAATATAGCGACCTACTTTAGGTTTATATCGGTTCTTTTCTGGTACAAATTGTGCTATGCATTCATTTAACTTGGAATAAAATAATTCGGTAGCTGAGTCAACACAACGGCTCTCCAGCACGTCAGACCAACAAACACTAGCCAGCTCCGTATACAGCGAAACAAAATGTATGGACACATACTCATGTGTGACACGTATTATACTTAATATGATGTGTTTTTATCAATTATTCTGTATTTATATCAGTTTGTAGTTATTCAGAATTCTACATAAAACACTTAAATTATTATATTTAAATTTAACGTTATCTATCATCATCTCCTGTCTATGTACATCTGTAAATTCATAGGAAGCGAGAACAATGTGTATTGGAAACTCCACTAGTACACTAGTGCCGAGTATTGACCTAAGATTAAGTATGTAGATTTCTTCACCGAGAAGCTTAATGGTAAATTTTAAACGTAATTTGGCATATAAACTAAGGCGCATTAATAAAATGACAAATTTAATGGCTTGGTCGATGTTGACACCCCTATTGGCGGATTTATGTTGCAAAGTCCCGATGCTGCCGTGTCATTCTAAATGACAACAGCATGTTAAACTTTAGTTTATAAAGATTACTTAAAGTTCTTTTCAATGTAATAGCGAAAGCTAAAATATTATACTTACAGGGTGTCGCAAAACTCAATGATAACCTGGTACCGGGCGAGAAGCCAAGTTATACTAGTTCTGGAAAAAATAAGAAAACAAAATCCATGTCACTTAGGTAAGCGATAGATAAACTAATAACTCCTGTACACGATGGGCTATGAAATGGTCGGTGCGATGACCCAGCGATGGCTGCAACGCATCTACACGATCGCGATCTTCAGTTGTGATCTTTTGATTCTTTTGATGTGCGGCCAAAAACCGACACCAACGCCATCCCACGACCATCGCACGCGCCTTAAGCCATCTGACACCACTACGCCCTCCACACGCTTAGTGAACCATCGCATTGGGCCATCGTGTAGTGCCAGTACAATATATCGCTGTTAGCATTAGATATATTTGAAAAAAAAAACCTATAATCGCTTAACGAAGTTACATGGATTTTTTCTTATTTTTTCCCCGAACTGTTACAACTTGGCCTTTCGACTACTTTACTTGGTACTGGTACTGACCAAGTTAACGTTGAGTTTTGGCACTACCTACGTACATTTTGTTTATCCACGTAGTGTTGTTATTCTGGGTTCTACTTTCATATTATTTGATTACATCCTATTTAATGAAAGTAAGGTACAATTTATGACGCAAGTGTGTTATTGGCATTGATTTCAAGTATAAACATGCACTTTTTTCTATAATTACGAGTATGATAATATGTTTCATGATTTAATGTTTAACTTCATTATATTTTATCACTTGATAAGATTTTAATTGCTTTTTGCATTCATGCCGCAAAAATAATTGATATCAGTGTCAATATCTAAAGCTGTTCCTACCGATAACGAAGGAAGGTGATAATTACCCAATATTATCTGATGATATTCTACGGGAAAATACCTGAAACTACACTTCTTTAAAAAAAAGTAACTATAAATTATATATAAATTTATTAATTTAAGAGTTATTATGCGTAGATCTATTATTAATTAATTCTTTATCAATCATCCACAATCATTTGCGTCACGCAAGAACTTTGCACTTTCCCGGGGTAAAAAGTAGCCTATGTTAATTTGGAATAGTAAGGCTCTCTAGTAATTAGGAAAAGAATTTTCACCTCACTAGCTCGGAAAGCCCTTTTTGTTTGTTTGACATCTATTGAGAAAATCGCTTTTTATCCACAAGTGAAGAAAGAGTTTTGACATTTGAAGGCAGCTTAAGTGATATTTGACAGCTAACAAAACGAAAAATGTTAAAAGTGCTGAATTTTTAACATCACAATTAATGAATTGCATCGAGTAAAAAACACTAAATACAGTCTTACAACTTTATTTTAATTCATAAATATCAGCATTCAACATTAACCTTCATTCTTGTTGTAAAAACGGATAAAATGTTCTGACAGTCCAAGTAAGTCGATAAGCGAACAAAACGCATCCGAAATAATAAAAAAAAATTTAAGTCAAAACGGTATACAATTTAACAGTAATACAGTTTGCTCGTATCTCAAAATCGATAATCTGGCTAATTGAACTTTACTCGATGTGCAATAAAGTTCAGTTTGGTTTATTCATTGATTGGAGATACGAGTTTTTTCAAAGTAGTGACGATATGTCGGTATTGGAATAGTTCCATAAAGACTGGATTTGCTTAGGCTATTTTGCATTATTTTTGATTTTACCAATATTTCTATAAGTACTTCAAAATTATTGTATTGACAAAGAGGTAAATAAATAATAATTGATAGTACAAACCCTTTTTCTTATTTTCCTCGCTGTAGTGAGGTGAAAAGTTTTGTGTTATACACGGGTGAAAAGTTATTTTACGTCTCGTGTGTTGAAGCACTCGCTATCGAAAGAATTCTATTTTTGAACCACTCGCTTCGCTCGTGGTCAATCATAGAATCCTTTCGATAGCTCGTGTTTCAAAATGAACACTCGCAGTTAAAATACAACTTTCCCCCCTTGTATAACAAATAACTATTTAAAACCAGTTCATTACTTTTAACATTACCCTATACATACAAACGAAAACACAAACAAAAATATTTCCTTTTTATTATGTTCGTGAAGATACGCGATTATTGCGGCAGTCGACTTTAAATAAATAATAAAAACAACCTTAATTCAGTTGTTTTGAAGTTCATAACAACGAAGTAGGGTGAGGGTACGGTGGTTTCATTGTTTCTAAAATTTGATATTCATATTTTGCGTTATCACCTTTTCTTTTCAACCATAATAACGAAATATAACAACGAAACAAAGAAATACCAACGTCTGAAGTTCTTTTCGTCGTCGTAACAAACAAGGCCGTTTGGTTTATCGCCTGTAAACGGGCTTGTATTTCGCAGCTAGAGTGCTAAATAAAATAATACTTAGTGTTCTCTAAGCTGACACGAAAAGTCGTTACATTGTGTCGATCGTTTCAATGCCACGGATCAATGGTGGTGACGTCATGATTCTGCTCCATGCTTTCTTGGGGCTTTCTGTTAACTGACACGTTGAGAGACAGGAGCTGTTGTATTGGCAGGCGAGGTGACAGGTTCACCATGCTTGCCCACTGCCCGGCGCATAGCTCGGGGAACTTCAGTTTCCGCAGAAAATGACCCTCCAAATACCAAGGAGACACGCAAGTTGGGGAGTAGTCCCATATCTTCATTTCATTTAGGCGTACCCATCTGTAAAAAAATGGTTGGGTTACTGCTGTTATAATAAAATAAATAAATCATGGGACGATTGACACCAATTGACCTAGTCCCAAACTAAGCAAAGCTTGTAACTACTATGGGTACTAGACAAGGGATACACATACTTATATAGATAAATACATATTAAATATCCAAGGCTCGAGCACAAACATTCGTATTTTTCACACAAATATCTGCCTCGACCGGGAATCGAACCCGGGACCTCAAGCTTCGTAGTGAGGTTCTCTAGCCACTACGACATCCGGTCGTCAAAGTTATTTTATTATTCTTAAGCGTTAAGGTTGGCTCCTCAGGCGCTTCAATACAATCTCGCCTTAGAATGAAGGTCTAAATTCAAGGAATTCAGCCGTGAGCCATTCTATAATACTTAGTCATACTAAGCAGAGTTTGTAGTAGGCGACCATACAAAGTTTATTAAGAGCATTATAGTTTAATTCACTAGTCTCCTTTTTAAACTTTGTACTACTTACGCAGATATATAAAGTGTATGGCAGTCGCAATGCCAAGGATTGCCCGATAGTTTGATAATAGCCAACTTTGGCATGTAATCCAACGTACGCGATGGGAGGGACGGGAACATGTTGCCATCCAAATATCTGCAAACATGAAAACGTTTTACACCAAGCAATAAAAAACGAAAATTATTTTTTCCATTTCGTAATTAGTGTAAAGTAAAGCAAATAAAGTAAAATGTTTACATACAATGTGGTAAGATTTCTTAGTGTTGAAAAAGTTTTGGAATGAACTTCATAGAGCTTGTTCTCCGATAAAATTAGAGAAACCAGGTTATCCAAGCCATGAAATGTCGTCACATTTAAGAATTGCATCTTGTTTTTCGATAGATCAAGCTTCTCGAGACTCGAACAATTGGAAAACGTGTAGTCTGGTAGTACAGTCAAAGAGTTCCCTTTCAAGTCCAAGTTTCGTAACTGTTTCAAATTCTCAAACTCAACACCCTTTAGCTAAAACAATATTATTAAAGGTTATTGAATTCTAAATCAAATTTATATGGATTCCAAAATACCTGGTGTTGTGAATTCTAAATCAAATTTATATAGATTCCAAATACTTGGTGTTGTAATTAAACTTACGTTTTGCAAATTGTTCTCGGATAAATCCAAATAAGTCAAACAATTTAATTTTCTAAATAGGCAATCTGGGATATTTTGCAAATTGTTTTTGTCCAATAGCAACGTCTCCAGCGATATTAGATTTTCGAAAGCATTTTCCGATATATTTACTATTCTATTTTCCGAAAACTTCAGGATGCGCAAGGTTCTTAAGAAAAATGTGCCGTTTTCTATTTGTTGTATTTTGTTACTTGATAAGTCTAAAACTCGTAGAGATTCTAATCCTATAAAGCTATCCGATGGTATATAAATGACTTGGTTATTTGAAATGTCTACGGTTTCTAAAAGTGAATTGTTGGCAAACAACTTTTCCGGCAATGTATAGAGGAAGTTATTGGACAGATCTACGTGAAAGAGTTTCTTAGTCGATCGGAAAGTCTCGCTATCAATTTCTTCTAGGTAGTTTCTTTGTAGTCGTCTGAAATTAAAAATAAAACAAAGTTTTTACCGGTGTTATCATAATTGGATGATATTGGATCCACGACGGTTTAGAAATCAGACAATCGCGTATATACTTTAAGTGCAATTTTCTGTACCCTTTTGAAATAAAATACTCAGTAAAGAATTTCTTCAAAAATTTGATTGGAATCCTGTGTTTAATAAATTATAGACAAAACTGAGAACTGCCGTCTAAAGCATTCAGTTCGAATTAAAATTATCCTAATTCAGCCTAAAAATATAGAAATGCCAGCTACTTAAATCCATAAAGCTAAATTAAAAATGACAAGTGTGAACGCCTGAAAAGGTAAGAGTTTAGTGAGATTTATGATAAGAGTGCATTATTGAACACCTATGTTACTGTACCTAAATTCTTCACAATAAATTTATTATTATTGATTATTATGATTATTACATATTTGAACAAAAAAACTTCAAAGGTAAAAACTTTTCCTTAGACAACGTTATTCACTTCTCGACATTAAATTAAAACTTGCTTACAGTATCCTTAGATTGACAAGGGAGTCGAATATACCCGCCGGCAAGTATTCCACGTGGTTATCAAACATATCCAGCTCGCTGAGCGACCGCATTCCTTTGAAGGTAGTCTTGTGCAGTGTCCGTAGCTTATTTGTCCCCAAATCTCTGCAATCAGGTTTGTTTACCATACGTAAACAGAAAATTTAGACGCCTTTATGAAAATTTCTGAAATGAGGCCATGTTATCGCAAAGGTTGCATTTTTAAGCGACTTCAAAAAGGAATAGGTTATCAATCAATTCGGTTGTATTTTTTATATTTGTTACCTCAGATTTTTTTTTATAAGTTGAATTGATTTTTGTTGGGAAGGGAATACTTTTAATTACTTCCCATTGTCACCATGTCAAGATCTGATAAGTGAATGCCGGGGAAATCGATGGCATTGTTCAAATATTGAAGGGAGAATATTTACTTTTGGAAATCACAATTTGGTGAAGTGGAACTGAAAAAAGAGACCGCAGTTAGCCATTTGAACTACCTGCTCAATAACAAGTAGGTACCACACGGGTTGCGATTCGATTGCTTTAACACTGAAATACACATGGTGAAGTGGAATTGATGGTGAAGCACCAGGAGGACTCCTCAATAATAAACATCACTGAATCGAGAAAAGCAATATTTGGTAAAAGTTAACAAGCAGCTCACTTTCATTCGTTCATTGTAACTCAGATTACTTACACTAAAAAACGAGAAATAAAAAAAACTGCTGGCTAGTGCTGAGGCACCAACTTTAAACAGATCAGTAGAAAGTTATTTTTGAAAGAGATTTTAAAATGAAAGATGTTATTTTTGAACATTTCTTGCCAGCTCATAACATTTAAATTAATATTTTGTCTAGATTATATTATTATCTAGCGGTTATATCGTGTTTAAATTATTCTAATTCTTATAAACTTTACAAACTTTTTTTAAGTAACGAAGTAAAATCTAATCCGTTAGGTATTTAAGTATAAAAGCTTTTTCCGCTTATGCTGACTTAAAATTTGCTTGACTATTTCCGTCTGTTTGGTTTCGTTACGGGTCTCATTCTAAATCCCTAACATCGTTTGTCCTAACGTAAATGATTGTCCTAATGATCGTTTGTCCTAACACTTTTTTTCTCGGAAACCGTGAATTTTTCAGGAACTTTTTTGTGATTATTCTCTAGAACTCTATAGGTTAGGTTAGGTTTGTTTTATAAAAATCCAGAACAATTAATAGATTTTAAATAAAAAGAGTTAGGACAAACGATCATTAGGACAAACATTACATTAGGACAAACAATCATTAGGGATTTAGATATAGAGCCTTTCGTTACACATAACATAAGTAAAACACACATTTCGCTGAAACATATTTTAACTTTTATATTGAAGGAGGAAATTGTGCATGTTAGACACATGCTGGTAAGAAATCTGAACAACCACAGAATTGCAAGCGCATTGCACAATTTTGTGAAAGTAAAAGGAATACAAATGAATGGGATTCTTCTCCGGCATTCATACTGACTGAAAGGCACTCAACAATTGTTATCTATGAATTACAGCGTGAAAACATATAATACGTGTTAAAATTTGCAATATAAATGTGAGATCATCGGCGTAATTTAAATATTATCACTACGCTAAATAAAGTTAAGTCACAAGTCGTTCAGTATTGTAATATCCGAGTATAAACTACAATGTATATCGAAGGCTTATAACAAATTGAGTTATTATGTAGTTATGACGTGAAAATCCAATAGTTTCCAAAGTAGAACTTTGATTATTAATCAAACATCAATAAGTTTGCGATAGGGCTTCCGAAAGTTCAATAAGCACATCCAAATTTGCACAAATACCATTGGGTATAAGAAAATTAATTAGCACTTAGAACACTATGTAAATATAATCACGATGTGAAGATAAATTAGACTTGTATAATTTAGAACGCATTGAAATGTGTCAAGATTCACTGGGCCGTGCCAAATGCCTATAATATGCGTCAAAATTATTGTAGGTAATGGTGTATATAAACTGGTTAAACATAACTTGTAAGGTATTGGACTATGAAAGTTCGTTAAAATAGTACATTACTGCAGAGGCCGCGAAATAGCGGATTGCCGTCGAAAAATCCCTGTTCGCGGCAGAGGCTTGTATAGAGCTTTTCTCAAACATACAATAAACAAAGGTTTATTTCTAGAGAAATTATAGGTAATCTAGATAAAAAAATATATTAACTAACACATTTTTTAGTATTTATTTCATTTTATTTCCAACTCGGATTTAATAGAAAACAGAGATAATCCACAAATATTTATTTTTAATAAGCGTAGTGGCAGAATGTCATAAATGTCATAATGCACCAAAAAGCAAATAGTGCTTTTAATTGGTGTCAATCGTCCCACGATTTATTTATTTATTTTTTAATAGCTAAACGCCATGATGCCGTGTCACACCGTGTGGAGTGGAAATTAAAATAGATCACTTTGCCGGCCTAGGCCAGCAATGTTGTATGAAATTCCGTTATTGACCTCTCGTCTAGCCGCACCTGCAACGTGATAGTTCGTGGCATATTATAAGGAACATTATAATATCAATATTTCATTGCATGTATGAGAAAAATAAATTTGTCGTCTATCATGATATATTCCAGCAATGTTCACGACAATTATTTTCTTCACTTAATATCGATACAATGTAAGTAAATCTTGACCCACTGTGGAACTTTTCATACAACAAGACATAATGAAATCGCATTTCTTGACATGGTAATTCATTTTGAAACTAACATACAGTGATAATTTTCTAGGTTGGGTCAGGAATCAAATGGTACCCAGACTATGTACCTATCACAAGAATACTGTGGATAAATATAAAAATTCGAGATGAAGCTTTAGGTACGTTAAGTAAATTTGACCCTCAAAGCAACATCACTTTTTCAGCTTGAGTACAGAAATATTGTCACCTGTGTTTGTTAAGTATATACGAATCCACCCCGAATGATTATTCAGGAAGCGTGAACACGTTTCTGTTCTAAGAACACTCGGGAAATACGAATTCACTGTGCGACATCGCAGAGCGTGAATTAGGTACTCTTATATATTTTTAAGCCCGCTTAAACTTTTTATGAATACTTGCCTTATAATGTTAAGCAAGAAAGCGAAAAGGGAAAGGTCCGCCAGCTGTAAACAGACAGAAAAGACATAAAGTGTGATGATGATGATCCATAATCTAAGGATAACTTTTTTTTCCTCTTGGAGTATATGTACAAGTAAAATAATGCCACTTTTTCCATTTGAATAGAAAAACGTTAAGTAGTTCAATTCCAAGTTTTAGAGCAAGGGTCTTCAACCTTTTTGAAGTCAAGGGCCTAGTATACTCTGATATTGGTTCGGTGGGCCGCAACATAATAAAAACATTCCATTCTAAACTAAAAGTTCTTTTTAATCTGTAAATAGGTATAATTTGTAGACATGTGAATTTAATTTTGTCAATACAATGTCGGGCCGCCATGGACGCAACCGCGGGCCGCATGCGGCCCGCGGGCCGCCGATTAAAGACCCTTGTTTTAGAGGCATCGCACAGCAGGGCGCAAACATTCCAAGAAAACACACGGAGCAAAACATATTATGTGTATATTACCTTGTTTAACGACCGCTTTAGCCTAGTTGGTAGTGACCCTGCCTACGAAGCAAGAGGCCCTGGGTTCGAATCCCGGTAAGGGCATTTATTTGTGTGATGAGCACGTATATTTGTTCCTGAGTTATGGATGTTTTCTATGTATTTAAGTATGTTTATCGTCGTCTAGTACCCATAGTACAAGCTTTGCTTAGTTTGGGACTAGGTCGATTTGTGTAAGATTGTCCCCTAATATTTTTTTTATTTTTATTATATTTTATCTAGTTTCTGGCAGCGACTTCGTCCGCTCCATTGCTGAATGCATAGTTGAATCGCTTAGCTTCAAACTCGGATAAATCCACTCTACCCTTTGAAGAGATTATCTACGTTATTTAACTTTTCTTTTGATACCAAAATATTATAATTCTTAGAATTTTGGAGTTATCCGAGTTTGACGTCAAGCGACTCAGTTTTAGTAGGTAGTCTAAAATCTACTCTCATTCAAATGACACCGGTTTGGGGCATAACTATCGGTTGGATGTTTTTGAAATATATTTGTTTTATATATAATAGATTGGCAAAAAAAAACTCTTCCTCGGATCTCTGAAACTCGAATATGACGTAATTGTTAACACATGATGCGGGCTGAGTTTGATTTGACCGGATTGGAGGACACAAAACGTCAATGTGACTAAATCCTTGAAAGCAATGATTTCACAATGATTTTTATTCATAACTAGCTTTTGCCCGCGACTTCGTCCGCGTAGAATTCCTATTTGTGGTAAAGCTTCTTCATCTCTTTCATTGTATAAATTATAAAACAAACATCCGGCAACGGCAACATCCATCATTATTATCATTTTCATCATCATCAGTATCAGTTAGTGAATATTATAAATCCCGTTTATTCTCTATCCCGTGGGAATTTCAACAAATTTGTCCGTATTCTATGCAAATTTTCACTTATTTTTTCCCGTGGGAATTTTGCTTTTTTACGGAGAAAAGTAGTCTATGTAAATAATGGTTGGTGTAGCTTCCTATTGGTGAAAGAAATTTTCAAATCAGCCCTCAAGTGATATTCACTTCTTTCTATCCCACGGAAATTTTGCATTTTACCGAATAAATAGTAGGTAGCCTAGCCTATACCAATAAAGGATAGTTTAGCTTTCTATTGGTCATTTTTTTTAAACTCAGCCCCGAAGTTAAATTTACTATTTTCTATACCGCGGGAATTTTGCATTTATTCGGAAAATAGCATCATAATATGTTAATCAAGGACAGTATCTTTTCTATTGATGAAAGACATTTTAAAATGAGCTCCGAAGTTGATTTTTTTTTTCTATCCCTTGGGAAATCCTACTAATATTATAAACGCGAAAGTTTGTAAGAATGTATGTATGTATGGATGGATGTTTGTTACTCTTTCACGCTAAAACGGTTAGACGGATTCTGATGAAATTTGTCACACATATTGTTTATAACCCGGATTAACATATAGGATACTTTTTATCCCGGAAAATTGCATAGTTCCCGCGGGATAGCGATAAACGAATTCTTCACAGGAATGCCAAAACCGCTAGAGTTACACATATGTAATGTATGATGGAAATGTTTATCTTAAGTAGTCCTATAAAAAAAACCGCCACAGTATATATCTTTCGAAATTCCCACGGGATAGGGAAATATCTAAACTTTCTTTGTTTTTTTTTGTTTGTATGTCTGAAACTATTGAGCCAATTTTAAAATTTATTTTACCATTAGAAAGCTACACTATTCTTGATTGACATAAGTTACTTTTTATCTGGTAAAATTAAAAATTCCCACGGGATACAAATAAATTAATTCAACTTCGTACCTGATTTTAATAATTCTTACATATTATGTGATATCACTATCCCCGACTAACAAAAGCTATTTTTTCTTCGGGAAAATACAAAATTCCCACGGGATAGAAAAAACTGAATTCAACTTCGGGGCTGATTTTGAAAATTCTTTCACCAATAAAAAGCTTCAACTATTCCTGATTGGTATAGACTACTCTTCTTCGGGAAAATGAAAATTCCCGCGGGATAGAAATAAGTGAATTCAACTTCGGGGCTGATTTCAAAAATTCTTTTACCAATAGTAAGCTACAGTATCCCTTATTTACATAGGGTACTTTTTCCGGGATAATAAAAAATTCCCGCGGGATAGAAATAAGTAAATATTTAACATCGGCGCTGATTTTAAAAATTCTTTCATATGATATGATATGACTATCCCCAATTGACATAGGCTACTTTTTCTTCAGGAAAATGCAAAATTCCCACGGGATAGAAAAAACTGAATTCAACTTCGGGGCTGATTTAGAAAATTATTTCACCAATAGAAAGCTACACTATTACTGATTGATATGGCTACTCTTCTTCGGGAAAATGCAAAATTCCCGCAGGATAGAAGTAAGTCAATCAAAAATAAGTGAATTGAATTTAGGGGCTGATTGTTAAAATGATTTCACTAATAATAAAAAGCTACGATGTCTCTGATTTTCAAAAAAGGTCAAAAAAGGAATTTTTATCCCGCGGAAACTTTACTTTGCACTTTCCGGGATAAAAAAAGCCTGTTTCAATCAGGCACAGGCCTCCTCCCAGAACGAGAGGACTTGGACAGTAGATTTGGGAACTTCACACCCACCATTGAATTTCTTCTCAGGTGTTTGTAGCTTTCCTCGCGATGTTTTCCTTCACTATAAAGCTCATGGTAAACTTCAAACGTAATTTACCACATGAATTCGGAAAAACTCAGAGGTGCAAGCCTGGGCTCAAACTTACGACCCTCAGCTTAAGAGTCCATAGGTCTGACCACTAGGGCACCACGGCTTAGCGGCTATAGAATTCACTTATTCCTATTCCACGGGAACTTTTCATTTTCCTGGCATTATCCTATGTGTTAATTCACGTAATAAACTACCTGTGTGCCAAATTTCATCCAAACAACTAACGTTATTGTCTTCGCGAACGAAGTCGCGGGCAAAAGCTAGTATGTCAATAAAGGATAGTGTAACTTTTTACTGGTAAAATATTTTTTTTAATCGGCTCGGAAGTTTCAGAGATTATCTATCCCACAGGAATTTCCAAAAATCCTGCAATAAGTTTTTTTGCTGTTATGTTTGACCATTTACGTTTATACTGAATTTGAAAAGTTTAGTAATTGTAGTTACGGAGATAGGATCCAGTTGATTTGAGTATATAAATCCTGATTTATCCTTATCCCGTGGGAATTTTCAAAATTATTGAATTTAGCTTTATACCTATTCTAATAGTCTACTTAAATAAATAAATAAATAAATAAATAAATCTTTATTCAAAATAGGTTTTTACAATATAAAACTTAAGTCTAAACAAATTAAAAGTGAAGAATGACTTGCATGCCCAATTTGAACAGTTTAGTAATCTTCGTTATGGGGATAGGGTCACTCTTGATTGACGAAATATATTCATCCCGTATATTCCTTATCCCGTGGGAGTTCCGGAAAATTCTTTCTTATCGGATGCCTACGTTATACAAAGAACACATACTCCAAGTTTCAGGTCTCTACATACAGCGGTTTAGGCCGTGCGTTAATCCGCCAGTCAGTCATTTAGGACTTCAGGACAAAGCATTTTATATGTACTTGCATTGCACCAAGCTTTTAAGCGAGTTCAACAATGAAGTTTGAATACTCAATTCGATTTTATTCGAAAAAGGTTGAACTCACATAAAAGCTTCATCATCATCATCATCATGTCAGCCGTAGGACGTCCACTGCTGCTGGACTTAGGCCTCCCTCATTGACGCCCAATCGGTTGGAAGCGACTTGCTTCCACCCTGAACCTGCGGCTTCACCAAAACGTCCGTCCATCTCGTTGGTGGACGTCCCACGCTGCGCTTGTAAAAGCAAAAGCTTGGTGAAATGCAAATACTTAAACATATAATTAGTTATTTCTCAAACATCCAAGGAAATGTGGTCCTTATAGTCGTGACAATAGAACACGAAGTATGTCATTGTATAGCAGTTGAGGAAGATTCGTTCCAATTTCAAATTAGACGACAATAATGGAATTTCATACAAACATTGCTGGCCAAGGCCAGCAAAGAGATTGTCTTTTGTTTTAGTGGGTCGTATTTTCTTTTATTGACTATCAATGACATACTGCGAATTAAGAAAAATTTAGTTTGTGAATTTACTTTTTAATACCTTACTTGGCTAGATTTAATCAGGTATTCAATAAAATAAATAAGGATTGGCGTTTATTGTTAACAATTTATTATTAATAAGGTCGTAATTTTTGAATAAATATAAATCATCTCATGATTTTGCGTGAAAAACATTAACTGGAACAGCTTACAAATAAATTGCTGGAAAATAAATATTTTGGCGGGAATCAAAAAAAAAACAATTTGAATTAAATATGTATATATAAGTTGAACATTCGTATCATTTCCTTGGATTTATTTGAGAAAAGCACTATACAAGCCTTGGCCACGAACAGGGATTGCCGGCCTCGTATCTCTAGATGGCCTCGTTAACACTCGGCCATCTATTACTACTCGGCCGGCAATCCCCTATTTCGCGGCCGCTGCAGTAATGTACTATTATCAGAGATCAGATCAGGAAGTGGTTGACAAACGTAGACAAATGGTTTGCAAAATTTGAAGTTTCGTTTGTGTCAAAATAAAATGTAATTTAAATCAAAAGCACTAAGGAGTATTGATATCAACTTCGAAGCAAATCACCCCCAAAATAACTTTCTACTCCTTTTTAACCCCGTCAAGGGATGAATTTCAATAAAATACGAAACACGTCTTCCATCAATTCTGTTATAGAATGTTTATGCAAAATTTGAAGTAGATTGGACCAAGGAATCACGTTGTCCCATACAAACTTTGCCCCCCTTTTTTACCCCCTTAGGAGTAGAACTACGAAAATTCCTTTCTTATCGGATGCCTACGTCATACAAAGAACACACCCTCCAAGTGTCAGGTTTCTACGATCAGCGGTTTAGGCTGTGCGTTGATCCGTCAGTCAGCAGGACAAAGGATTTTATATGTATAGATTACTATAAAGCTTTCACATGCGGCTTTGCTCACATAAACCATTATGTATTGAAATTCCAGTTTTTTCCTGATTTCCCATGCAAATTTCCAAAACATACATCGTGGTCTTTATTTACGATGTATGAAGTACACTCGTGCGAAACTTTGTCTTTTTATATAGCGGTTAAGATGTTGAGATTTTATGTGGGTCTCGTTGGTCAGGAGAAAAAGTATCGTATGTGTTATTCCAGAATCATTTCCAAATCCTGTCTAGCTGTTTGAGCATGAAAGAGTAACAAACACACACACACGCACGCACCCTCACACTCATAAACCTTCGTATGAATAATATTAGTAGGAATAATACCAACATGGTGACCAGGTCGGACGGCACCAGGAGATCAGCGCTGAGGGTCGCGAGGTTGGCACGCCAGCAGTTCAGCGACCGCCGCGCGACGTCGCATCGGCACACGTTCCTGCCACATTGCCGCCATCGCGATTGTCCAAAAGTTATCGTCCATGCTGTCATTGGAATTTTAATTAGTACGAAGGTGTAGGTGTGCTGGCGAGAGACCGCGCAGGACAGGGATCGATGGCGTGCGCTCGTGTTGGAGGCCAAGACACACTATGGGTCGTTGCGCCAAAGGAGTAAGTAAGTACGAAGGTGTTATCAGAGTTAAGCGGTACCTTAAATGCTCAAAATATAAACGTAAAACAATTATTCGTGACATTTTTATTCAAAAATACAAATTGTCACGAAATGGTCCCAACTCAGCATGTTGTCAGCCTTGCAGCCGACGTAAGTCTTCTGCACAATTTGCTTGTCAAGCACAAATAATTAACATGATTTTTAAACTGTTCTGACCGTTTAGAACGAAGCTTGATGTGCTTGATAAGCAAACTACGTGATTGATAAATGCTTGATAAAAAATATTATTTTTCATATTCGCCGGTCAAGCATTCTTAACCATTCAGATGCAAGCTTGTCGAAAAATACCGCTTGTCGGTCGGTCTAAGGTACCGCATTCACTTTGATTGACCTTCTAAATTTCCTTGATGGATATTCCCACTATACTGGAATCGGTGTAGGACTTCCACTGATGCAGGAACAAATAAACAAGGATTAAACATTTAATTATCATTCTAATTTGCAGTTACTAATACGTCCCATATCTTACTGCTGGTCTCAGGCGTCCTTTTAGATTGAGAGCGCTTGAGCTGTAGTCCTAATATTTCACTATACCTACATAAACCCATGGCATATAGATAGGTACATAAATATAATATAATATATGCTAGTTACATTATAACCTTGGACGAATATTACATAATGCAGTCCAGTTCTAATTTTATATGCTGCGATGTGAAATGCCTAAGTCACGTGCTAAATAGACGCTATTGAATTCAAATGGCATTGGTATATTAAAAGACTTGATAAATATAGGGATATCTCATCACAGTGAAGTTGAAACTTCAAAATAAGTAATAAATAAGATCTCAAGGTATAAGAAATTTCTTTTTATTACCAACAGAAACCCAATTTAGGGGACAAATAAAGGCGCTTAAATCTTTTTAACGACCTCGTTAGTAAATAAAATAACATAGACGGCGATGATGCAAATTTATGAATTTCGCTTTTGGAACTCAACTGAAATAAAACAACTTAATTTTCAACACTAGGTGAAAAAAATCCACCTGTATGATTCCCGTTCCCATGGGAATTCCGGGAAGATATATAGGTATACTTACCTACCCTATGTCACTCTCGGAACTGAGACGAATCTAATGACACCTCACACTCGAAATTCATTGAGACGTTTAGGCTGCAGGGCGTGCCAAAGAATGATACATACATTCATACATACATAGGTACAAATTACATACGCTCATAAAAAATAACCCTCCTTCGACAGTCGGGTGAAAACAACAGAGATATACATCAAATAATGATTGCCCGAAAATTGTTAAATGACTAAAGCAATTACATCTCATATGGACTTGTACTCATAATTAATCACAACCCGCGACGCGTTAAATTACTCCATTGATCAAATAATATATTTATGTACAACTGTTACAAGAACACCAATGTAAACGACATTGACCTAATATTCATCATTGATTTATTTAAAAAGGGATACAGGACAGCAGTTCGTTATCTTTTTTAGATAATCAAATTAGTGCGCTTAGTAACTTCTACTCAATAACGATACGGCTTACTCAATTTCTGTGGTTTTTCTCAAAGTTCACAGTGTAATCTTCACGTGTAACGCAAAAGGCTCAGGCAGATCAAATCTAGCCGCAAAGGAATTTTCCTACAAGGCATACACGAATAACGATTTTCGTTTCTACAAGGCGGGCGTTACAAAATTAATCCACAATACTTCAGCTAGTTGTAAAATTAACTAACTAATTAACTAAGGAAGGGAGAAGGAGCCATGGGACTTAAGGATTTTTTAAACCACTTGTTATAATTATATATTTATATAATTGTTATAATATAATTATAATATTCTAATCTAATTTTACAGCATCTTGATGTAAAATTGCTCTAAATTTGCAAAGCTTGTTGTTGCTCTAAATTTGATAACGATACTACAGTGCTTAAGATTTAAAAGGTAAATTGAGTCGCTTAGCTTTAAACAAAATTTTAAGATTCCGGTATCAAAAGAAAAGGTAAATAAGATAGAATCTCCTGACGGTGAAGAGTGGATTTATCCGAGCTTGAAGTAGCGATTCAATTATAGTGTACTTTTTACATATTAATTTTTGGGAGTCCAATATTTAAAACGAGGTTAGAATCATGCATATTTTTGAATGTTTCCAATTAAGGATAGAATTGGGCTTACTTGGTTGCTCAATGGCTCGTAGACGGCGATCCAACTGTCTCCAGTGTAGATCAGCGACGCAGTTCCCTTGACCTCGTGAATCTTGTCTTTGGTGTCCTTTGGTCACGACGTCTAAAACTTCGCAGGCGGTGAGAGAACACTGGGCTTGAGTCGGCTGCAACACTAACCAATTTCATTGACATTATACATGGAAACAATCAATGACATAGTCATCATCATCGTCAGCCGAAAGACGTCAACTGCTGGACATAAGCCTCTCCCAAATATCGCCACAATGACCGGTTAATCGGACTCCTGCGACCTTCAACAGGAATAATTATAGTAATTATGCACATATATCTACTTTTAGGGTAAGTTGCCATTTTGTACCTAAATATGGAAGAATAATGGAACGGTGACGGGCGTGGTAAAAGAGCCCTTCGTTGGTTTTTAAAAACGTCCAAGAAAATGACTTGGCAAATTCCATTCAGTTCTATCGAATATAAAGCTTGACTGGAAATGCATTAATTTAGGGCGGTGATAGCCTAAAGCGAAGGGACGAGCTGTCACTCACGCACCCGATGTTTGAGCGATGATACGCTCGTAAAAAGGCCCTTCACTGAATAAGAACCTACTTACTAAGTACAATATAATAATATGTAAATAGATAAGAAGGGAGTAATGCCTTGCTTTGCAGAATATAAACTACTAATTTTGGCACATAAAGGTGAGCTTTATTTTACACAAAAAGGGTAATAAAAGTTAAGACGAAAAGTCAGAAAAAGTCTCTTCAAGTTTACTGTCACTTGGGACAAGTGAAGTCAACTTTTGTCGACACAAATTATGAGCTCACGCCCACACTTCTTCAATATTTTGTACCTTGTTTTTAGACGTTTTTAGAAAAGACAAACGTTTTGGTCGATTTGTACTTTATTAAGTACCTACCTACCGGATTTCGAATTCACAAAATCATGAAGTTAGTGCGAGAAATTACTGGTAGTTCAATTTATTTCAATTTACTTTCAAAGTACAATTTTCCTGTTACGTAATTCAATTGACGTCATTAAGTAGACTAAATAAAACGTGAACGAAGATTATGGACTGAGCTTTTCGTAAATAAGAATTGTATAATCGAATACCTACAACCTTCGCTTTGTATTAGGAGTAAAGTGCTTAATTTCTGAGGACGGTTTCTCAGAAATCATAATCACAAAGAATTAAAGTGATGTGCTAAATTATGTAAATTAGTTCCGAGAGTTCCAATATAAAATCCTCACAAATTTTGGCACCAGTAACATAACCAATCGCAATTGACTTCCTTTTACGGACTGGTTTATCACAAACATGCCGGCCGGCTGTTCAAGTAATAGCCGCCTGTTTAGAATTTACCAAGATCAAATCAGTCTGCCAATGAAACCGCATTATAAAGATGTTTATTCAACTCCCTGTGCGCTGATTAAAGTGAAATTGAATTCTCTTCAATTATAATTTGGGTCAATATCTAAAGAAGGAACAGATGAAGATTTACGTGTCATTTCAACAAAGCTGTGCGGCCTGATTGATGATGCTGGAGGAACTTATTCACGCATTTACAATCTGGCGTGAGGCCATCTAAATTCAGTTCAGTAACGGAAGTGGAATTCAAAACTTTATCTTAATTATTCTTACGAACTGACTATCGATTAAGTATTGCGTCTTTATTGAAACACTAACGTTTGCCTGCGACTTCGTCCACGCAGAATTCAATTTTGTGGTAAGCCTGCTTTATCTTTTTCATTGTTTAAAGCAAAAATCCGACACAGCAACATCTTTAAATTTATTCATTAACATGGTCATCGGTAATAGTTAGTAAATATATAAATCCCGCTCGTTCTTTATCACGCGGGAATTTCTAAAAATTCTGAAATCAGGTTTTTTTCTGTCATGTATTGTTTGACGACCAGATGGCCTAGTGGTTAGAGAACCTGACTATGAAGCTTGAGGCCCCGGGTTCGATTCCCGTGTCGGGGCAGATATTTGTATGAAAAATACGAATGTTTGTTCTCGGGTCTTGGGTGGTTACTGTTTAATATTTATTTAAGTATGTATCTATCTATATAAGTATGTTTATCCGTTGCCTATGTATCTATCTATATAAGTATGTTTACCCATAACACAAGCTTGCCTTGCTTCTTTGGGACTAGGTCAATTGGTGTGAATTATAAAAAATATTAGGGGACACAATCTTACACAAATCGACCTAGTCCCAAACTAAGCAAAGCTTGTACTATGGGTACTAAACGACGATAAACATACTTATATAGATAAATAAATACTTAAATACATAGAAAACATCCATACCTCAGGAACAAATATTCGTGCTCATCACACAAATAAATGCCCTTACCGGGATTCGAACCCAGGACCTCTTGCTTCGTAGGCAGGGTCACTACCAACTAGGCTAAAGCGGTCGTTAAAGTTAATTATCCCATAATATTTATTTATTTTTATTTTTTATGTATCCCAAATTTAAAGTTTAGGAATAATAGTTACAAAAAAACCGGCCAAGAGCGAGTCGGACTCGCGCACCGAGGGTTCCGTACAAATTTATATGTATCTATGTATATCCAGTCTTAGTAGACCCCTGCTCCTAAGCAAAATGTGCGCAGTGTGGGATCATTGTAGATTGGAAGCTGATATAGACCGACAGACAAAAAAATGAATGCTTTTCGCAATTTTTCTTTCATCTGTGCTATAAGACCTTGCTTCGTACCAAATTTCAAGATTCTGAGTTCACGGGAAGTACCCTGTAGGTTTTGATTCCCTTGCGAGTTTCGAAAATTTGCGGAAATTTGCGGCATAAACGGCTGTATCTTTTGATTGCGTTGGCATAGAAGTTTGATTTTTTCACAGCTCCAAGGGACAGTAGACCTGAGTATTTGATATAAATTTCAGCTTGATATCTTCACGCGTTCCTGAGAAAAAGGGTCTTGACAGACGGACGGACGAACGGACAACAAAGTGATCTTATAAGGGTTCCGCTTTTTCCTTTCGAGGGGCGGAACCCTAAAAATGAGGTTCCTCTGAATCGAACATAATTATTAATCTGATTTATTCCCTATCCCGCGAGAATTTCAATAAATACGTCCTTACTCCTTGTCTTCAGCTTTCTAGAGCCAAGAATTGGGGCTGGGCATTAATAAAGTCAGTCAGTGAGTCAATTAGTAAGGACTTTTCTATTTATATGTAGGTATGGATTTTGTCGCTCAAAAAGTTTATTTTACATTAACATTATTCTTGAAAACAAACGAGCAGTTCATGCAAGCTGATTTCCTACTGTTCCTGTGTGTTAGTGTTACGAACTTGATCGTAAACGGTACTTTCTTCTTGTCAAAAGTTATATAACTGGGGCAAAAGCAACATATCATTCCCATGTTGTGCAAGAAGAGAAATAATGTGTACATAAACATGATTAATAGAGTTACAGTAAAAAGGGGTGAAGCAATTTTGAAGTAGGTGCGTGTACTTGTTAACTAAGCTCCGCATTATAATCCAAATGAATTTTCAAGTATTAATGCCTTTTCTGGCTAAAGTATAATTAACACACCTAAAGGAGACTGAACAGTTTGTAACGTTTCATTTATTATTATATATAATTCTAATGTACGTGTGTATGTCATTGAACTCCTCCTAAACGGCTGGACCAACTTGAATGATTTTTTAACCCCCGACACAAAAAGAGGGGTGTTATAAGTTTGACCGCTATGTGTGTGTGTGTGT
This sequence comes from Archips crataeganus, assembly GCA_947859365.1. Lineage (NCBI taxonomy): Eukaryota > Metazoa > Arthropoda > Insecta > Lepidoptera > Tortricidae > Archips > Archips crataeganus. Next base: position 12,957,653 of record OX402049.1, on the reverse strand, counting down.
GTCTGTCTGTCTGTCTGTGGCATCATAGCTCTTAAACGGGTGCACTGATTTGGATGCAGTTTTTTAAATAGAAAGCAGGTTTCTTGGCAATGGTTCTTAGATATGTTTCATCAAAATCGGTTCAGCCGTTTCAAAGTTATCAGCTCTTTTGTTAGCTGCGGAAGGGATCTTAGACGCATAACGGGGCAATGACTTTAATGTTCAAACATACGAGTGACATAATTGCGTTGGGGGTTTTTAAAATATTTAATTTATAGTTATTTTGTATGCGTTTGGGTGGCGCCCTGGATGGTTTAGATTCACAAATCAGCCCGGCAGATGGCGCTGCAGTCGGTATCTAGGTTCATGCAGGACAATGTCTGTCGGGTCCGCTAATATACCTATAGGGAACGTGCAGTAACTATAGGCGGCAGCACTAATATGACAGAAGAGACACTATGCGGAGAGTAAAATAAACTTATCAGGGTAAAACATTCAAATTGATGGCACCAGTTGGCAGCACCGTCTAAGTACACGTTCCCTATAGGCAGCAGTACTAATGCGACAGAAGAGACACTATGCGGACAGTAAAAGAAACTTATCAGGGTAAAACAGTCAAATTGATGGCACCAGTTGGCAGCACCGTCGATGTGCACGTTCCCTATATGATTAGGCCGTATCGTTAGGATTATGTACGAAATGCTATTTATTTTGCGTATAACGTATAATATTTTACAAACCAATTATTATTATTTAGAAACCCTGAAACATTTCGAGACTCATCTTACTTTTCTTAACAACAAACGTCATTTTGCGTATGAATAAGAAACATATTTTTTCGGAATTCTTTCTCGAACTTTATTACAATTACACTGTAGTACGAAACCACTCGTGTGCAAACCCGGCTGGAACCTGACGACTCTTTTTTATTATTTGATGTTTTACTGTTTTAAGTAATGCGAAAGTAGCGCTCGTGCCTAAAAAAATACCACGTTCCCAAAATATCAGATTTTTCAAAAATAAATACTATTTTAATACCTATTTACTTACCACATTTCTAGGTTACCAGATTCTCGTTGCACCGCATTACAAAATTGAAGATTACCTACTCAAGGAAGTGATTTTTTTGGTGGAATGTCTTATTTTGGACATCTGGTATATTGGGAATGCAATAATTAGGTAATGTAGTATTTTGAAAAATCTGGTATTTTGGGAACGTGGTATTTTAGGCACGAGCGGAATATAGAGCTAACAATAAGCAAACGTAGCAAGATGTCTCTAATTGCCTTTTTTCGACAACACCAATAATTTACCAATCACAATACGATCAGGTTTCGTAGCTTTAATACACCTGGGGCACTTTTTCCCGTGAAAATCAAGTACGTTCTTGGGAGGGCCTAAAATTACATTATGGTTGTCTTAGGGCGGAAGATTAATGTACACCAGAACGAGACTTATAATTCGGGATTCTGTAAAAGAGGGGCAATACCTTATTTGTTTTTAGACAAGAGGTATGTTGACTTAAAAGATGTATGGTTACATTTCATAGTTATAATGAGCTAAGTATGTTATTTAAAAAAACAACAAGTTCAACAAACAGTGGTTTCAGTGGACCGTCATAACATGACCCATTTGTTCCTATGCATTATACGGAGTCAGGTGTCTTGGTGTTAGTCGTGCGTTGACATCGACATTGATCAACGTGGAGACCTCTGACTTCGTAATTACTTAATATCTACAAGTGAACACGCTGTATCCGCGGACAAGTTTGATGATTTTTGATATTAGAATACGACAGAAAAACAAATAGAAACCAAAAAAAATCACGAAAATAACGAACAACTGATTTAATGGACTGTTTTAATCTATGTTAGATACAGTTCAGTTTTATCGATCTCACAAGAAGTAGTAAGTTTAAATCTAAAAGCTTAATTATGTTTCTTACAATCCCACATATACACACACACGAGAAAATTTAATTTCATTATACATTATCTAATAAACTAAAAGCAAATTTACCTTCACTGAAGATGAAATATAAAACAAAACATATTTTGCTTCGTGTCATCATGATCACTCCACTGACCGCACAGAACGCATTCTCTTTACTAACGATGCTTCATAATATTTGTTAGGTAGAAATTATGCAACAGTGAACAATTTTCACGACTTTATTATTATACGTACAAAATATTAAGTAAATTACCATATTTTTAGTCACAAAGTTACTTAATAACAAAAACCGGCCAAGTGCGAGTCGGACTCGTGCACGAAGGGTTCCGTACCATTATCAATAAAAGCGGCAAAAAATTCACGTTTGTTGTATGGGAAAATATTTGTTTTATTTCATTTTAATTTAATTCTTTGCTTTTAAAGTGAATATATAACTAAATATTCTGTGAATATTTCGAGTACCTGTTGCCATTATCAATATCGAGCAAAAACGAGTAAAAAAATCAAATTTGGTGTATGGGGGCCCCCTTAAATATTTATTTTATTCTGTTTTTTTAGTATTTATTGTTGCGGCAACCGAAATACATCATCTGTGAAAATTTCAACTGTTTAGCTATCACGATTCATAAGATACAGCCTGGTGACAGACGGACAGACAGACAGACAGATGGACGGACAGCGAAGTCTTAGTAATAGGGTCCCGCTTTTACCCTTTGGGTACTGAACCCTAAAAATATAATAATAGACGTATTTTGGAATTAATCTCACGTACCAGACACGTCGTAAATTATAATTTTGAACACGTGGAAAGTATAAGATCATGCCCGTTAATATTAAGCCCAGTTTATATGGTGTAAGTAAAGTTGTATTATATTGCGGCGATCCATTCACTTCCACCTTCAACTTCAAAACTATAGTAGAAAATAATACTAACAGACTTCAAAAAGGAGGAGGTTATTTTTATCCAAATCCGTTCACCGATAACTTCGACAGGCTGTTGTCTCGATTTGAATAATTATTGTTAGTTTGAAATGTCCTGAGTTTCGAATATTTGAACTCACACATGGTTTCGAATTACTTCAACTACCATATAGAGGAAAAAGTTTGTAGGTAATTAATTGTATAACAACACAAATAGCGTCCTTTTCCCCGCTAACTGTCGTAACTATAGCATGTGATACCTTGTTACATCCAGTGGTGGATTTACCAGCAGGCTGAGTAGGCTGGAGCCTAGGGCGGCAAATCTTAGGAGGCGGCAAATTTGGCTCAATTTTTTTTTCCTATAGAAATAAAAAGAAAAATCTTATTTTATACACGGAGAAAAGAAATTTCGAAAATTTAACAAAAACTACGATATTTTATAGTAGTTCCAATCATTTATTTTCTCGATGACGGCTCCCGTGGAATGTAACTGCATTTAGTTACGCAAAAATTAACTTTTAAATGCGAGATATTTAAAATACGACAACTGCCTAATTTTGTTTCTTGATCCCATATAAGATTCATCTAAGACACATTGAGTCCATATATGCAGTATTTTTTTTAAAGTACGATAATTAATAAACGTTTTAATAAAGTTACATTCTATGGCAATACAAAAGTCATGTTATGATTGCCATAGAATGTAACATTATTAAAACGTTTATTATTTATCGTACTTTAAAAAAAAACTGCTACTTATATGGACTCAATTTGTCTTAGATGAATATTATATAGGATCAAGGAACAAAATTAGGCAGTTGTCGTATTTTTTATACCTCGCATTTAAAAGTTAATTTTTGCGTAACTAAACAAAGTTACTTTTTACGGGAGCTGTCATCGAGAAAATAAATGATTGGAAATACTATTGTATACCGAATACTTACTCCAATGTCTGTAAGTATATGAAAAATTACTAAGTGTTTTGTAAAGTATAGGTACTTTTGTAAACATGATTTTTTTAAATATTCCTATCCCATAAAAACATTTCATGTTAAATGTTGCCAAGACGAGACCATGTAGCTCGCACTGTCAAAAAGTAATCAGATCTCTTGTAGAGCCAAGTTTCTAACCCTACGGGCCCAGCTCTAAATCTATAAGCCCTAATTTTACACTAATTAATCTCGTAGGCGTACAAACCGTGGACTAAACTGGCGAGTCGGCCGCACGAAACTTTTGCAATTCGGCATATGGGCTTGAACTTAAAAATCTATTAAATCTTTTAAACTCTTTCCGTGCGGCCGACTCGCCAGTTTGATCCACGGTTTGCACGCCTACGAGATTAATTAGTGCAAAATTAGGGCTTATAGATTTAGAGCTGGGCACGTAGGGTTAGAAACTTGGCTCTACAAGAGATCTAATTACTTTTTAGGGTTCCGTACACAAAGGGTAAAAACGGGACCCTATTACTGAGGCTCCGCTGTCCGTCCGCCCGTTCGTCCGTCTGTCACCAGGCTGTATCTCGGGAACCGTGATAGCTAGAGAGTTGAAATTTTCACGGATGATGTATTTCGGTTGCCGCTATAACAACAAATAAAATGGAATAAAATAAATATTTAAGGGGGCTCCCATACAACAAACGTGAGTTTTTGCTCGTTTTTGCTCGTTTTTGCTCGATATTGATACCGGCCAAAGGTAGAAGCTTGAAATATTCACAGAATATTTAATTATTATAACTTTAAAAATAAATCATTATATTAAAATAAAAAATATTTAAGGGGGCTCCCATACAAAAAACGTGATTTTTATAGATAATTGTACGGAACCCTTCGTGCGCGAGTCCGACTCGCACTTGGCCGGTTTTTGACAGTGCGAGCTACATGGTCTCGTCTTGGCAACATTTAACATGAAACGTTTTTGTGGGATTTCATTTCTTTTTGGTAGGGGATGATTCACTAAAAATCCTGAAATACATATCTTATTATTTCTAACAAGGATAACAAAGACCCTCTATATCAATTTTCAGACCTCTAGCATCAAAATTTGCGGAAGTCTCATACAAGCTTTCACCCCCTAGTTTAAGGGGTTGGGGGGGAGGGGGGTAAAAGTTTCAAGTTTTAAGATTTTTTCGTTGTTTGTATACTATTACTAGCTTACATACCAAAATTCAGCTTTCTAGGACTTCAGGAAGTACCTTAAGAATTTTGATGATCAGTGAGTGAGTGAATCAGTGACGAATTTTGATTTGATTTTGATAGCACACGCAGTGTAAGTATTATATTATACGTCAAACTTGTATCAAATTATGACGTAAGTATAAATATCACATAGACTTCGTATGGTATCAAAATCGTTGCAGACTTATCTTGGTCTCACATTAGGGGCGGCAATAATTTAATAGCCTACTGGCGGCAAAAGTGTAAATCCGCCACTGGTTACATCAACTATCTGCTGAAATATTCCGGATTATTTATAAACATCTTGTAAATTCCATTAATAACTCAAACAATTGTGATTACTTTCTACAACCATATTGCTGTTACCTATAATATTATGTACCCTGCTGTCAGCATTGCATTAATGAATTGCTAAGAGGAAGTAAGTACAGTTTTGTCTAGAATCAACAAACAAACCGTAGTAAATACCTATCCATACATTTGAGGTTATTTTCCAACGATATTAAATTACTTCGTCATGGACGAGTTTGTGTAGTGGGCATACATACATTTTCATAACAACCAGCTATTGAGGTTACTCCGATTTTTAATAACGGTTGTTTTCGCAACCTACATCGTTTATATTATTGTTTCTTCTGTTTTTAAAAGTATACAAGTAGAAAATATTTGGTTTAAGTATAATATATTTATGAACTAAATATATTATACTTAAACCAAATTCCTAAAAGCCTGATTCAATAAATTATAATATATTTATCCACGCCTAACTTTAGTGACTAAATTGAAAAGAACAAGATGAATAAATAGTCACAAGTATTTTGTTCAGATCTTTATAATCCATCCCCTGACGAATGCCCCTTATGCTGTAAGATGTGCGTAAGATAATCACTGCTCCAACTTTCGCGATTATTTGTATAAAAACTGTAATTGATGCGTTATTGCGGCATGACATCCACAATCACTGTTGGTACTCAATTAACCAGTTAGCTAAATGAATTACGTCCGTCAATGCAGTAGAAAAGAGGGCAAGCTTTAGGGGGTGCTGGCTCTTGCTTATGGACTGAATTGTCAACAATGAATGAATAGTTATCGTTACTAAGCATCTACGTCCGCTATTATACTCTCTTAGTAAACATACAAAGCTCCCTTTCGAAACTAAATGAAGTTTTTTTTGCAATTGGTATTAGGCAGAAGGTAATGAAGGAGGAGGAGGGAAGGTATTATGTATGAATAATATTTATGATTTTATACGTTACGTCTTTCTTTTAAAAGTAATTGGGTTGATTTTCGTCAATTGAGTAATGATAAGTGGAATCATATAGCTACTGAAACAATATGTTTGGGCATTTTCAGAAAAAAGTGAACCCTGTACTTTTTTTAAAAACCTTACAAATTTTGGGTTATTTCTACTCAGAATCACAAGCAGTATCGATTTAAGCAATAAAAAAAGTGTCCCACTTTTAATTGTCAGTTTTGTGACGCAGTTAACCGTACATGTTGTATGGACCGTCACAAAACTGACTCATAAATTTTGTATGGAAAATTAAGGATAATTAAGGCAAGACGGGCACATTTTTTCTGAAACCCATGTTTACGAAAGAAGAAAGTGTCAATTTTGTTTCAATTTGTCAGGTCTTTGGAAAAGGACGCTGTACCCTAATTTCTGGCACTGTCATCCTTCCTGGATAAGATGAACTAGGTCAAGGTTACGATGATAGGCTAAGTTTATATCTGTTGAAAACACATCAATGAGCGTGTTTTTTATACTTTTTAGATAATTTTACGCTGAACAAGTTATGCGGGCCCTGCCCTCGTCAATGTCGTTAAAGGCCGAATCCGGTTTGCTTTTTTTATTTTCTGAAAGTTTTATTTGGGATATCTTTGAGTTTTGTAGTTCAAAACTTTCTTGAAGTGAAGCCAATAAATTGGAAGAGAATTAATAATACATTTTTGATTTAAAGTTAGTGATTCCGTGATCAGTATTCGGTTGGCAAAATTTTTATCGTACATTGCCTTATCTACAATACCAATATTATTCCTGTTTTCGAATTCAACCGATTGAGGGCGTTTGTGCACTACAAGACAAAATGGGGAATGGGGGGAATGGGGAAAAGTCTACAAAAGTGTCCGATTTACCCATAACCAACCAACACCCTTGGTGGTGTTGGTGATTTTCTTGTGTTTTTATGTACAATAAAGAGTTTTCCATATCGCACCGTAAAAGATTGTAGACTTTTCCCCATTCCGGACCGGAACTTTCCGGTCCGGTCTTGTAGTGCACAAACGCCCTTACACTTACAATACCCTGATATCATAAAAAATATTCACGAGTAGCACTTATATTACGTTAGAAGTGAAAAAGCCCTTTAATGCCTACGAAACAAAAATAAAAATGAGATAAACAGAAAGAGCCGAAATAGAATTTGTTTTAATTCGGTTAGATATCTATACTTTTAGTGCACAGAACCTCACGTGGTCTTAACGTTTTGTACTGTGACGAAACATCAATTATTCTTAAAATATACCTACCTCTCAATCTGGCTGTCTACATTAAAAGTCCCGAAATAAGCAGCTTTCAATTTCCCTTGATCTTGGATGATTTCATTCAGTCGAATGTGCTCGCTTTCATCGAAGCCGGAAGGGTGCGTTCAATCTACCCACTTAGAGCTAACTTTATTATATCCTATTGTAGTGTCAATTTCAGGGGTTGTCAACAAAAATGACTCCGGGCATGTGGAATCTCAAATAACGAAAACACGAGCATTTATTTCATGTACAAACTACTGCCGTTTGTTTGCTGATTTATAATCATTTTACTTTTAAGGAATAACTTTTATATACGATGATTTTAAATAAATATTTCGGGAAAATATAACAATGTTTTTTTTTTAAATAAACAGAGACTTAATTGCTTGAGATCTCATCTATTTACTTCCATTTTGGCTAGGGAATATTATTCAACTCTTGACCACCGATTAAGTATAAATCATCGTGTATAGCTGGATAAAAGCTGTACGATATTACCGAACCAATTTCAATCCCTAAAGTAAAAAACGTACTTTATTTTTTCAATTCAGCAGTGGCAGCTTATCGATTTGTATTCATTGCCATCTCCTCGAATAGGAAAATCAGTATTCAATGTACATTCCTGGAAATGACTGAAGGCCACTAAACTTGTTACTTCCTTATACTTTCCACTAAAATGCAGTACAAAATTATATATACGTAAGATTTACTTCGCGGAGGTCCATATCTATGAACTATTTTTTTTAATAGCCCATTGAGTGTCCCGCTGCTGGGCAAAGTCCTCCCTTTTTTACCAACACTTCTTACCTTGCTATCAAAGCTTGATTTCTTCTTGTTTTCTTTGTTTCGTACTTTTTGCCTCGTACAGCCATCGCGTTAAATTTATGTGAACATTATTAACCTTATGGTTCATAACATAGAGTTGTATAGACATTTTTGACACCTTGGGAACGTACATGTATGTATGACTTTGACCGTACTTTGTGTCGAATAGTACTTGGATAAAAGACACGTACATGAAAATGAATTTTCACCATGATTGAACATTTTGCTAATATTTTTTTATACTGCATTATGGTTATGAGACGAAATTGTGTAAAAATACGATATTCATTTGGTGAATCAACCAATGTTTAATCATTTTCAGATGCACAAATAGACATTATACTCTTTCGTGTCAGCTCTTGCGAATCGACCTATAACATAAGATTCGTTCAATTTATTTACCACAGCTTTCGTGAAAATACAAAAAGTGAAAGTGCATTCAATGACGCAAATAATGGGATTCATAATCAGTTTCGATAATTAGTTATGATACTATCTGCATTGATTTATATAATCTAGAGCCTCAAAATACATGCAATCTTTGAACTTATTTATACCTTGTCCAAAAATTTCAAAATTTCATTATCATAAGTCATGAGAAGAATTATACGAGTACCTATCCTATACTTACTGCGATATGCAATAGCATAGGTTTAATTACTTGGTTAGGCAAACTTTGATCAAATTTATATTAATGAACGGTATTAATAATTCATGTTTGTATTTTAAATGCAAAATTCTTCTTTGCTGTTTGAAATCTCCCACTTTCCGCTGAAATTAATGAGGACGTCTGCGTCGTGACGTGTGGTCCTTACATAATATATGTTAAAATAATGGTTAAAATTAAAAACACAAGAAGAAATTTTAATCAGAGACACTAAGTTTGCTATGTGATTCAGTTAAATAAAAAAAACACGTTTATTTATTTTTCACGAAATTTATTACATGTTAAAATTTAGCGTCGTTCGTAGAGCCATATCACATTGGCGATTTGCGAACGTATTAGAAGCGGAGCAAACGCGCGGCGTAATAAATACTTATGTCTAAACAGCGTTGTTTGACGGCGTCTGTTTAAAGTAGTACATTACAGATTGTACCATCCCGTCGGCGTCCCGTCGAGATCCCGCCCCGCCCGCTGTGTGTCGAAATACGCTTAAATACGTTGGGCGTTCGCGGCGAATCCGTTGCGCGCCCGCGGCGAACACACCTCACGTTCGCTCCGCTTCTAATGATATCCTCGATGGAACTGCAATAGAGCATAACTAGCTTTTCCATAAGGACTAATTTGTAGATTAAATGTATGCAGATAGGTGGCAGATAGTTTGAGACACTGAAAAGGACAAATATGATATTTTTATCCCGGAAATATGAATAGTTTCACGTGATAGTGATAAACAAATTATTTGCAGACAAAGTCGTCGACAACAGGTAACGACATATTATAAACTTTTTACTTACATTTACGTAAGAATCAGAATCACATGTACAAAATACACTGATTAAAAATTATCATTATCATGTTTACAGAATCGCTGAATGCATAATGTATGGTAAATATCGGAAAATAGAATAGATACTTAAATAGTTAAGCTAAGCTACACTTAATATATTCTGGATTAGAGATCAATACAATAACCATGTGAAAACAGCAGTAAGGCTGCGTTTCCACCAGAGATGTGCGAGGATGCGTTGCGAGGGATGTGTCTGCCATGAACCAATAGAAACACTTCATTCACTTAGGACCTTTTAAATGAAGTGTTTCTATTGGTTCATGACGGACACATCCCTCGCAACGCATCCTCGCACAGCTCCGGTGGATACGCAGCCTAATGCTGTAATTGTCGATTTTAAATAACCAAAAATTATTTAACTCTACACTTTAACTTTAATAATGGTATATCAGGCTTTATTACCATTGTAAAATAAGGTCTACTTGTGACGTTTTTTTTTCAATGTTTAATTTCGTATCAATTTACGGTAAAAGTTAGCATTTATTGTACATATTTTATAGAAAACTAGCTGGTGCCCGCGACTCCGTCCGCGAAGAATGGGGGGGGGGGGGGTTAAAAATAGCCTACGACCTATTCTCAGACCTACCGAATACGGAGAAAAAAGTTTCATACAAATCGGTCGAGCCGTTTCGGAGGAGTTCGGTAACAAACACCGTGACACGAGATTTCTTATATATTAGATTTAAATAATTTATTGAATCAGGCGTTACTTTGCGGAGGTCCATATTAATGAACTAAAACAATTTATTAAATATTTATTTATTTTTACAACAATTTATTTTTATTTAATTTATTTTAATAGATCTAGCATCTCTTACGTTGGGGGTTTGTCTGATAAGATTTATGGCATTTTAAAATCAAACAATATTAATGTTGCCTTTAAGACTAACAACTCTTTGTACTCTAGGCTATGTAACCACAAAGAACAGGTAGATAAGGGAACTAGATCGGGGGTATACAAGCTTACTTGTAATGACTGCAATGGGATATACGTAGGACAGACAGGCCGAAGTTTTAATACTAGATTTAAAGAGCCATGTTTCGGCATATAGGAATGAGCATCCAGATAGATCGAATTTTGCAAAACATTTGTTGGAATCAAATCATTCATTGTTAGATTCAGATTCTTATGAAGTGTTACATTATTGCGGCAAGGGGTTGCGTCTGGATGCTCTGGAATGCATGGAAATAATTAGGTACAACACTATGGGGGTCTATTATTAATGAACAGGTAAATTTAGTATCTTCTCCTTTACTGCGGCTTGGGTCGAATTTGAACAGTTAATATTAATTAAATATGCCTTATAAATAAATAAACAAAAAATTCAAGGTAGTTTTATAATATGTCAATAAAAGTTAATTTTTGTGGGGTAGTTTGAGAATAAGAAAAATAAAGTGGGTACTTGAGAAGTTACAGTGACAAGTTAAAACATTTGTTTTGGTTTGTTAGTTTAACATTTGGTAGCATAGCATACGGTTGTGGTAACTCTGAAGATGAGCTCTGGTTGAGTTCGAAACGCGTCGGTGTAGCTTGGTGGTGGTGATGGTTGGGTTTATGTGATTTGTGTGTGTTCGTACAGTGTGGAGGTGGAGGATCTGCATGAACGCACATTTCTTGCATAAACGTAACTATTGTAAGGTCGCGGGTGAGCAAAGTAATTGTTTTAGTTCATATTAGATTTACTTAAGCACATTAAAACTTGTTGATTAAATTGGACATTTTCTATTATATTACATAATATCCCTTAGCTAGGCCTTATTTCCCGCAGGTATAGTCAACCAAGAAATTTCTTTACCACCCTAAGGTTCAATATCAGTTGTGTGGCTTAAAACATCAAAGGCTAGTTTCACCTACAATTCAATCTGACAATTGAAAATGATGTGAAAACAATAAGTTTTTATTAAAATTTAATTTTTAACGCAAGCTTTTTCACTTTTTGTTGACTATACTCGCATTTTCATCCAAATTTCAAGTAAATCTGACCACTGGAAGTGGGTCAAATTCAGCTTCCAAGATTTTACCCGTACATTAATCAAGGCTGGGATGATGATGATGATGATTAAGTTAAAACACACACACACACACACGGCGGTAGTTTCATTTTGAAATTGGTCTAAAATGCTAACTAATATTATAAATGCGAATGTTTGTAAGTACGAGGGGCGTTCAATATAAAGTGAGAATGAGATGCAAACTCTTTTAATATTACGAAATTAAATACTGGCCGGTAAAGCTAATCTATCTAGCTGATTGCTATGAAAAAAAAAACTAACTGTCTTTTGTTTAAAAAAATATACGGTAATTTCTTTGCAATGCTATTGAGTACGTTAGCGAAAATGGAGAAAATTGAACTGCGCGCCGTTATCAAATACTTGTATTTGAAAAATTTTTCTACGGACCAAGTCAATTTGGATTTGCGGGACTCTTAAGGGTCTAATTCTCCTCCGTATTCGACAGTGGCACGTTGGTGCGCCGAATTTAGACGTGGAAGAGCATCGACAATGGACGACCCCCGCTCCGGACGCCCTACTACAGCAGTAACTGAAGAAATTGTGAAAAAAGTCGAAAACTCAGTTTTGGCGGATCGTCGTGTCACAGTTCGTTTTATTGCTGAAAATGTAAAGATTTCAACGGGGAGCGAGCATAATATTTTACATGAACGCTTGGGTATGAAAAAGGTATCTGCGCGTTGGGTACCAAGAATGCTTACTGACACGCAAAAACAAACTAGACTAGAGATTTGTCAAGAAGCTTTGAACCTGATGCAGCAAGACCGGGAACTTTATTTGGCGCGATTTATAACAATGGATGAAACATGGCTCCATCATTACGACCCAGAAACGAAACTGCAGTCTATGACATGGAAAAGGCCATCATCTCCAACTCCGAAGAAATTCAAGGTGAGCCCATCTGCCGGTAAGGTCATGGGCTCTGTTTTTTGGGATGGTAAAGGGGTATTAATGATTGAGTATCTCGAGCATGGAGCCACTATTACGGGCACATTATACGCCAAACAAATAGCAACATTGCGTAATGAGATCCGCGAAAAACGGCGAGGTAAACTCTCGAAAGTTGTGCTGTTCCACCAGGACAATGCTCCGGCACACAAGTCCGCCGTTGCAATGGCTGCAATTCGTGATGCTGGGTTCGATATCCTTAAGCATCCTCCGTATTCACCAGATCTCGCTCCCAGTGATTTCTACCTATTTCCGAGATTGAAACAATACCTGAGAGGCCAGATTTTTGAAGACGACGACGCGGTAGTCGCTGCAGTACAAGATTTTTTAAGTACTCAAGATGAGACCTTTTTTAAAAATGGAATTTTAAGTTTAGAAAAAAGATATACTAAGTGAATTATGCTAAAAGGTGACTATGTCGAAAAATAAAATGACATTTAGTAAAAGTTGTTTATAACATACTCATTCTCACTTTTTATTGAACGCCCCTAGTATGCATGGATGGATGGATGGATAGATGGATGTTTGTTACTCTTTCACGCTAAAACGGTTTGAGGGATTATGATGAAATTTGGCACACGGATAGCTTTTAAAATATTCATTTACAGATAAAAGCGTTTACATAATCAGTAACCAATGGGCCTAAAATTAGGCTGAGCCTGTATCTTGTTGTTATTGTGTATTGTGCCTGTATCGGCCTTATTTTTATTCTTACACAGAAACTGTCGTCAAAAGTGGTAAAGCACTTACTTGGTCGACTATACCTTATGTTGCCATACTCTTGCGGTCTCTATTCAAAGGAGAATGGGCAAATTTGTATGGAACTTGGCCAAGGAGCGGCCAACGGAAATTTTAATATCAGTACGCTTAGTATAAGTTTTACTTCACCAAAATACTTCTCGATCGCGTTTACGTAAGAAAATTAATTACTAGGGAAACATAGACAGCGCCTCCGCGCGCGCGCGTCCATGTTGCCATAGAATTGAAATTTCTACGTAAACGCGATCGAGAAGTATTTTGGTGAAGTAAAACTTTATACTAAGCGTACTGACAGTGTAGAATAGTCCTACGGTTACTTGGTAATAGTTTCACTATCGTGACTTAATTGTAACCCGAATAAAAGACGATTTTCTTTAAGAATACTTTCATAGTTTTCCCAATTATTGACCCATGTTTAGTAATTAAGTAGAGAAAGCTGAACATATAACGATGATCTAACGGTCTGAAAGTAAAGTATTTAGTAACTTTCAATACAAGTATTCATCATCATCATCATCGTTCAGCCGAAAGACGTTCACTGCTGAACACAGGCTTCCCCAAACTCTCAGGCCCGCCAAACAGATCGGTCCTGCGCCATCCGCATCCAACGCGTTCCAGCAACCTTAAACATGTCGTAGCTCCATCTTGTTGGAGGTCTACCTACACTGCGTCTTCCGGTCCCTGGACGCCAAAACTCAAACACAAACTCAAACTCTTTATTGCATTAAATGTTGTCATGAAGATCTTAAAAGGTAGGTATGGTAGGTATATATGGTAGGTAGGTAGGTATTATGACAAAAGCCGTAAGACAAAAAACATTTTGTTTAAGTGGTAGGAGTTTAGGGTTAAAAGTTTAAAAGGATGCTAGTGAATTACAAATAACCCTGTATGTGTTATTGATTTACAAATGGGGCAATAAATTATATAACTTACAAATAAAAAAATATAAAAATCATAAGTCACGGTGTATAATTAAGCTTAAATCTGATGCTGGTAACGAAATTATCTTCTGGTTGGTTTCTTTCCCAGCCCAGATACCATACCACGCACATAATAAGTGCAAAACAGCCGACGGTACGTCTTCTACGCGGCTCTCGGCCGTTTCTTTGGTGGGCAATCATACATAAAGTATTAATAATTCTGTAAGTTCTGAATCTGACATGTATTGATTGAATTCGGACACATAATAACCACACGTCCAACTCTTATTTGCTGTTCTCTATATACTAACTTCAATGTTATACAAATGTGACAAACCCCGTACTTGACGCTTAGCGTAATATCTACGAGCTAGCTTGATGTGATAAGTACCGAGAGCAAACACTATAAGTTCCTTTTCCATAAGATTTGGAAAATCTCCAAAAATAGGTTGGTCGCCGCTGATACTTTGGAACGTCGCTCGCTGCCTATTTATATTATTACGAACAACGAAATAAGTTAGATGCCTAGGCGGTGAAAATATTTATAATATTTAGAAAAGCTGATGCATGCACATTGTGATGTATGAATTCTTGAAATGCATTTATCAGTGATGCAGCTATTTTAAAATCCACAAACATGTGTTTCAGAGATCGATAAAAAAATCTTGCCGGAACAATTTAAAATCTCGCTTAAATCTGTCATTAATCACTTCCACTACCCAGCGACATTATAGTGACTAGCCTAGACGTATTTGCTTGCTCGGTGGTAAGCTGCTCTGCACCGTGGTCTTTACTTTTGGAGATATAAGTTGAAAAATAAACGAAGAAAATCGCTGGTGTGGTATGATATGGCTTTTAAGTTTAAATTTCCTTTTCTAAAAGAGATACAGAAAAAAGTTCTGTACAAAAAGTATTCCTTAATATCAGGGCTATCTTATGTCACTAATTTCTTTAGTGGCCGCAGATAGGCCAATTTGCCCATTCTCCTTTGTTGTATTTAAATTTCCATCTATAACCTGTAATGTGACTTGCAATAAAATATTCATCAATTTATATTGTCGTGTATCTATCGGAAAATTAATACGAGATTAATCTCTTTTGTATTTGTCTTGTCTGAGTGTCTCGAGAGTTTTATATTCATAAATAATAATTGTTAACTGAAAATTAATCTTTTGTTGACAACACGTAACAGTAAAAATATATGCGTTGTTCAAGCTCTTAAAATCGTAGTCAAATATATTTTAATACTTTGAATTATATTTTTATCTCAGACAAAATCTTTATCGCCTTTATTTGTCTCCAATCTCCAGGAAGTGTCTTCATTTATTAAACTTGGTCAAAACATGTTTAAGTACCTTGATTGATACAAGTCCAATCAAAACTTAATACGTCTCAAATGTTTTGTAAGCAAATTCAAAGAGAAGTTTTCATAGAACAGTTTCCGTATAATTAAATTACACAGGAACAAATTAATCAGAGTAAAACTTCATGAAAGAGGACGTCATTAACAAAAAAACATTAATTAAAGACATCCTCGGTTGGATTTCTAACAATGTTGTTGGCTGAAGGGTGGGTGTATGATTAAGCGAGCGGCAGTCGCGGCCGACACAGCGACGCGGCACATCGCATCCGCCGAGCCCGCGCCCGCAGCCTGAAACTGAAAACTTTCAGTCGCGCGCCTCCCGCCCAAACGCGACGTAAACTCCGAACAACATGTGCTAAACAACAATACACTGTTTCGCCCTTAGCACAATAAATCAACAACACGAGTTTGAGACTACTTTTGTCATTTATTTCCTTACTCATTTATTACAAGAGTAACAAAATAAACTACTGTATCATTGCTAACAAGTGGATGCATTAAGTGATAAGTGTTAGTGTTACATGTAAAAAGAAACTAAATTGCCATTTAGCGGCAACAACAAATGTATCTCTTAAAGTGAATAAATACGTCCTAAAATTGCCATTTAGCGGCAACAAATGTATCTCTTAAAGTGAATAAATACGTCCAACGCTAAGTGTTCCATATGCACACATAAGTGATATATGAAATTTTAAAGTTTGCACGAGTAATTTGTTTATGAAGTGGCAAGGTTGAAAAATCTGTTAGTGTGCAATGTCAACTTCAGTAGTGAGTATAATCGTGCTAATCGCTCTGTAAATAAGCTGTAAGTCAGTACCGGGCTTCGTGGCTTTTGTGTGTCTTGTGTGTTATCACAGTGGACCGTGAAAGGCCTCGTTGGGCCAAGAACAAAGGATCAGCGGCTCTTATCAGCTGCCGCCATCCCACTCTCCGGCGTGACCTCTTCTTTCCTCACAATGGATTCTAGGCAAGTTATTTTAGTATACTAAATACTATCAATATAGTTTTTATCTGTAGGAAGAGAAGTCTTGCTAGCTTTTTTGCGCCAGATTATTTCTCTTCATAATAGTTTTAAATGGTAAATGGTTCAACTTCTTCCAAACAAAGCTTCAACTTTTAATAACTTTCTGTAAACTTGTTTAATGGAGGTACTTTATCATTATTCTGCCATGGAACATCTGTACCCGTAAATACCAAGTTTCACATCAGTTTGACCACTGGAAGATTTGCAGCAAACGAATACATATAAACAAAGTGAAGTCAAATGAAGGTCGTTCTACGTAAAAACCAATTCGGAAGACGAAAAAATTATGAGTGCATAGAACCTAAGAAGAGTTACAGCAAAATAATATAAGAAACTCGCAGGAGTAGTCTGTCATTTTATTTGTTATCATTAGTAAATATAAAATACAAAGGAAATGTATTCCTTGGATATGGCTCCGACAAGGTCTTTTGTTGAATGCTCAATTTTCAAAGATCTGTGTTTGATTCCAAGTTGAAACGATTTAATAAAAGCACTTCTCTGGTTGTTTCGATGTGAAACGTTTTAAGTACCTAACCTCACGACAATTCCATTTTATTTAAATTATTTATTTTTCAATACATACTCATGTATTTAATCTCCCCATCTCGAGATAACTTATAGTTTAGTATTTCATAGGTACTAAATACCAACTGAAACATGGATGCACAGAAAAAGACCAGCTCCGGGAATCGAAAAAAAATGGAGTAGAAAAAATAAAAAAACAAAAAGATATTTCATAGGTACCAATCTTTTATTGTTAGGTGTTAAATATTTAGCACCTATAGTCGCCAACCATTTTAGATAAAATTAGTATAGAGTTTTTTTTTTTCACTTACAAGTCAATGTGACAGTGACAGTGACAATTAGACTTATTATTGTTTTTATTTTGATGATGGAACCGTCATATAAAAACAGAAAATAAAGTAAAAGAAAAAATACGTACAGTCGAACATTAGAACCTCCTCCTTTTTTTGAAGGCGGGTAATGATAAAGCACTTAATTGGTTGTGGTTATTTAAGAATGCGGACGACTGTTCCAAAAAATTAAATTTTTCAATGAATATAATATTGTAAGAATTAAACATAAGTAACAAAAAAATATTAAACATAAAAATCGAAAAAGTTTTTCGAGTGGGCTGGCTAGGATTGTACCTGGATCTTTTTGCAGACCATCCCAAGCGTGCTAATCCTAAAACATCACATCACGCACGGTCTCAAGAGTTTCTTTGACGTTCTGTTAATAAAAACCGGCCAAGTGCGAGTCGGACTCGCCCACCGAGGGTTCCGTACAAATTTATATGTATCTATGAACATCCAGTCTTAGCAGACCCCTGCTCCTAAGCAAAATGAGCGTAGTGTGGGATCATTGTAGATTGGTTACTGATATAGACAGATAGAGAAAAAAAATTATGCTTTTCGTAATTTTTCCTTTATTTGTGCTATAAGATCTTGCCTCGTACCAAATTTCAAGATTCTGAGTTCACGGGAAGTGCCCTGTAGGTTTTGATTCCCTTGCGCGTAGTTGCGAGTTTGAAAATATGCGGCTTAAATTGCTGTTTCTTTTGATTACGTTGACATAGAAGTTTGATTTTATTACAGCTTAAAGGTATTATAGACCTAAGTATTTGATATGATTTTCAATTCAATACCTTTATGCGTTCATGAGGAAAAGGGTAGTAACTTATAAATTATTAAAAATATTTTTTTTATATGATGTGACTAAAAATTTACGGTTTTCGCAATTTTTCCTTTATCTGTGCTATGACACTTTGCTTCGTACTAAATTTCAAGATTCTGAGTTCACGGGAAGTACCCTGTAGGTTTTGATTCCCTTGCGAGTGTCGAATATTTGCGGCATAAATAGATTGGTTACTGATATAGACAGACAGACAAAAAAATATGCTTTTCGCAATTTTTTCCTTTATCTGTGCTATAAGACCTTGCTTCGTACCAAATTTCAAGATAATGAGTTCACGGGAAGTACCCTGTAGGTTTTGATTCCCTTGCGAGTGTCGAAAATTTGCGGCATAAATAGATTTGTTACTGATATAGGCAGACAGACAAAAAAAATTATGCTTTTCGCAATTTTTCCTTTATCTGTGCTATAAGACCTTGCTTCGTACCAAATTTCAAGATTCTGAGTTCACGGGAAGTACCCTGTAGGTTTTGATTCCCTTGCGAGTTTCGAAAATATGCGGAAATTTGCGGCATAAACGGCTGTATCTTTTGATTGCGTTGGCTTAGAAGTTTGATTTTTTCACAGCTCCATGGGACAGTAGATTTGAGAATTTGATAGAAATTTCAGCTTGATACCTGCACGCGTTCCTGAGAAAAAGGGTCTTGACAGACAGACGGACGGACGGACAACAAAGTGATCCTATAAGGGTTCCGTTTTTTCCTTTTGAGGTACGGAAACCTAAAAATCATAAACATTGTGACTTTTATAAGAATACTAGCTGTTGCCCGTGACTCCATCCGCGATGAATATATGTAGGGGTATAAAAAATATCCTACGACCTATTCTGAGACTTCCCGAATATAGAAAAAAAATCATAAAAATCGGTGAAGCCTGTTCGGAGGAGTTCAATAACAAACACCGTGACACGACATATAAATAATTTCAATTCTTTACTCGACTCAATCATATCTGTGAGTTTTCTAAATAACATAAAAAGGCTAAATATCGTATAGTTTACTGTTATTAGTTTTATTTATGAGGAGTAAAGCAGGCAGTAAAATGGTTAAGTAGTCATTAAACTAATGCTTCCATCAATGATTGAAATAGAAGGCTACGTGTGCCTAAATTAAGAAATGTCCGCCTAATATTGATCCTATTCAACTATTACTACAAAAAAATATTTTTTTTAATTTGTATTTCATAATAATAAACGTAAGATAAAAAGCAGAATACAAATTGAGGTAGTTTGTTTTAGTATAAGAATTTTCTAGGTTGAGCACTCGTTAAACATGTGTTTAACACATCATCATTTGTTCATAGACAACTGATATTTTAACAAGATGTGTGTGAGTTTTTCGTGGTAAGGCATCTAAAACTACACACACACACACACACATATAAGGCGACTAAATAGTATGTATGTATAGTCTAAAATAGACGTTAATTTATATCCCAACCGTGTAAGCGATTTCTTTTTTACTATGTATATTCCTTAATATTAAGGTTATTTAGATATTTCTCCCATTTTTGATTGCTTACGTACATGCACGAGTATCATCAAACTCTATAAGCTTACAAACTCTTTAAGTATTTACCGTGTAGAGAACTTTCTCTGCCATCTTAAGTAGACTTTTCAAGAAGTGTCTAAGTATAATTCCAAAACAAAAACGCGGCAGTGGAGAGATAATACCCAATTTATTTAGGGAAAAAGCTACTAAGATTGTTAATTGCCACCAATAGCAGCCAACCTTGACAGGGGCGAAGTTCAATTACAGTCAGTGTGTTATTTTTCCCACGATTCCCTTTGTTTCAGTTGCTAGAGAATTTAAGGAAATTATCTGTGGGTAAACAGTGGAATCCGAAACTCTGATCCCACAACTTTACGAATCGAACTAAGATGGTAGAAGCCAGTACATTTACTTACAAACAAAGAACTTAGCCAAGTATTTGATCGAGGGAGGAAACTTAACACGGAACTTGGATGATAATAATATACCGGTAAACTGGGGTTACTTTAGGAAAATTTGGGGCTACTTTGATAGATTTAAAATGGTTATAAAAACGCAAATATCGATTGAGCAAATGACGTTAAAAGTTAGGTAATTTATCAAGGTAGTTATTTCACTGTTACACGGCGTAAAAACAGTTTTCCAAATGCAGGGGCTCATTTTAAAGTAACCCCGTTTTAGGGTACGCTATCGTTGGTCCAAATTTCTTATACCATAATGTATCGTTTTCCATAATTTTCGCTTGTCTTTATTTTCTTCAGAATTGTTATTAGACTAACCTAACATAACCTACTGCATTCTATTTACAGGCTGAAATTTAATCATGATACCAAGTTTTTCCAGCTCAGTTAATGCTGGACAATATAATGCATTAATTCAATTGTTTAAATTTGTCTGATAAAAATGTAAGATGTTCATAGTTCCTTAAAATATAACAGACAAAAAAATAGTTTTCGCGTTATACACGATGATTTTTAATCGGTGATCATCAGGAACCAGTTTTTCTAGGTCAGTATGTAATGATTTTTTGTAAAATCATTTTTTGGCTTAAACCATTGTCACCCTACACTTGGTTTAGTCTATGAGCCAAAACCTCGTTGACAAGTCAGTTTCTTAAATGAACTTTGACGTGAGACCTATCAATTTCCCCGTCAAAGCGATGACATTTGACGAAACCACTTAACTTCAATAGATGTAGGATGACCATGCATTCGGTGGATGGAAAAAGTTAAAACAATAACTTTTTTTAAATTAAACAGAGACTTCACTGCTTGAGACTTCATCTATTAAATTCCATTTTGGCTAGGGATTAATATTTTTCAACTCCTGATCACCGATTTAAAATCATCGTGTATTGTCCAACATTAACTGAGCTAGAAATACAGATTTTCTATCATGTTTAAAAAAATCGCTTTATTTAAAATTACATTTCCATAGATCCAAAACACAGCACCCATCTACGAGAGGCGTTCAATATAAAGTGAGAATGAGATGCAAACTCTTTTAATATTACGAAATTAAATACTGGCCGGTAAAGCTAATCTATCTAGCTGATTGCTATGAAAAAAAAAACTAACTGTCTTTTGTCTAAAAAAATATACGGTAATTTCTTTGCAATGCTATTGAGTACG
The DNA here is from genome assembly GCA_947859365.1 of Archips crataeganus. Taxonomy (NCBI): domain Eukaryota; kingdom Metazoa; phylum Arthropoda; class Insecta; order Lepidoptera; family Tortricidae; genus Archips; species Archips crataeganus. The sequence continues at coordinate 12,935,924 of OX402049.1, read as the reverse complement.
TTAGCGAAAATGGAGAAAATTGAACTGCGCGCCGTTATCAAATACCTTGTATTTGAAAAATTTTTCTACGGACCAAGTCAATTTGGATTTGCGGGACACTTTAGGGTCTAATGCTCCTCCGTATTCGACAGTCGCACGTTGGTGCGCCGAATTTAGACGTGGAAGAACATCGACAATGGACGACCCCCGCTCCGGACGCCCTACTACAGCAGTAACTGAAGAAATTGTGAAAAAAGTCGAAAACTCAGTTTTGGCGGATCGTCGTGTCACAGTTCGTTTTATTGCTGAAAATGTAAAGATTTCAACGGGGAGCGTGCATAATATTTTACATGAACGCTTGGGTATGAAAAAGGTATCTGCGCGTTGGGTACCAAAAATGCTTACTGACACGCAAAAACAAACTAGACTAGAGATTTGTCAAGAAGCTTTGAACCTGATGCAGCAAGACTGGGAACTTTTTTTGGCGCGATTTATAACAATGGACGAAACATGGCTCCATCATTACGACCCTGAAACGAAACTGCAGTCTATGACATGGAAAAGGCCATCATCTCCACCTCCGAAGAAATTCAAGGTGAGCCCATCTGCCGGTAAGGTCATGGGCTCTGTTTTTTGGGATGGTAAAGGGGTATTAATGATTGAGTATCTCGAGCATGGAGCCACTATTACGGGCACTTTATACGCCAAACAAATAGCAACATTGCGCAATGAGATCCGCGAAAAACGGCGAGGTAAACTCTCGAAAGTTGTGCTGTTCCACCAGGACAATGCCCCGGCACACAAGTCCGCCGTTGCAATGGCTGCAATTCGGGATGCTGGGTTCGATATCCTTAAGCATCCTCCGTATTCACCAGATCTCGCTCCCAGTGATTTCTACCTATTTCCGAGATTGAAAAAATACCTGAGAGGCCAGAAATTTGAAGACGACGACGCGGTAGTCGCTGCAGTACAAGATTTTTTAAGTACTTAAGATGAGACCTTTATTAAAAATGGAATTTTAAGTTTAGAAAAAAGATATACTAAGTGTATTATGCTAAAAGGTGACTATGTCGAAAAATAAAATGACATTTAGTAAAAGTTGTTTATAACATACTCATTCTCACTTTTTATTGAACGCCCCTAGTATATCTTTTACTTCAAACCTTCCTTCCTTGATATGGCAAGTGTAATTATTAGTTAAACGAATAAATGGCTAAATAGGTTCTAAATGATTGAGAGACTAAACTTAAACATTAATAAACGGGTCATATGTTCGTTTCGTTTATTTGATTAGACCTAAGTAAATTAAATACGGAACTGAAATAGCGTGTCGTAAACCTTCTCATCTGTTGTCTAATACCCTGTTATCTAAGATAAACAGTACTATTTCTTAGCTGTAGCAGCAATACGTTTATTTAGATTTCTAATGCATAGTACAAGCACCCATTCTATGTATACATACCAGTTGCTACTATGTAATAGGCAAGTCTTTGGCTTAGATCCTAATTCACACAGTTGCATAGATCCTAGACGAATGTCTCTTTATGAAGCTGCTGAAAGATAGTAGCGTTTACATAAACAGTAGGTAACTACTCATTCTGCAATCTAGTTTTCTTCTTTTGCAAACACCAAATACAAATATTTTCGTAATAAACCTTGATAACTCTTTATTTCCTTGTCATTGTTCTACTTTAAAAAAATATCTTATTACTTTCTGTCTCCAAAATTCATACCAAGAATTTACATCGTTATTTTTTGGTATTTATGGTACTTATGTCTTACCAAAATGACTTATTGGAAACTTTGGATTTCATTATGAAATCGTCTAACTTTTGTCGGCGTTTAATCTATACATAGGTTTGTAGGAGAACTATGAAACCATCTGTTAGTTTGTTCATTATATTATGACTTTGCTGCCCTCATGGGGTGTGGTTTTTACCGCGTTTTTATATGCCCGTTCAAGGGCAAAGCTCACTCGAGTTGGTTATATATGTCTATGACGCTCTTGCCACTTATATGTAGTGGGTAGTATACCGGCGTTAGAAGCATATACTTGATTATGTGACACCAGTCAAAAGTTTGGCACAGAGCGACGTAAAAGCCAGCAGCTAATAAGTTTATTTAGCTGAATCATCCGGTGGTTTAAACGGGCGAGCCCACGTATATGACGATAGTTCACGCGCCATGTGAAGCATTCCTAAATATATCTTGGTTTATAAATTAAATCACATGTTCTGCTGGTCCCGTGAAAACAATTAATTTTAATCAGAATCTATTTAACGTTCTTCTACTAAAGACTACAACACAGTATTTAATGGCTTGACTAAAATATCTATTTTTTAAACAGTATCGTTTCTTATCTGACAAGAGCGTTCTGTAAGTAAGATATTAAGCATAGCTTCCAGCAAGAAAAGAGTGTTATTCAAATTTCCCGAAACTTTTAACGATTTACTTTTCTTCTTAGAAATAATTGCAGTTTTATTGCGAACAAAGCCCTACCCTTGAGAGTCTTAAAAGATTAAGGGCACAGAAAAAAGATAGCACTTAAGTCTCTGTAGATCAGTAAAAGTGTTGTCATCAGTCCCTGATAGCCTCTAAGTGAATATCGTTAGGTAGGTTAATACTGGCGAAAAACTACTGGCTGGTTGAAGTGAAATGGAGTTTTTCTTGCTAACAGAATTTTGTTAAGTAACTTTAAAAAAAAAAATTAGCCATTGCAATGATTAACGATTTAAGTGACTATTATCTTCACATCAGGAAAAAACCGGCCAAGAGCGTGTTGGACACGCCAAGGATAGGGTTCCGCAGCTGTGACGCAAAAATCAATGGAAATCTTATTAATTTTACTATCAATTGGTTTACTAATGTTTCGCAAATTACGTTTCCCAAACTGATTCACTTGGCAAATGTTTCATTTCCCAAATGTTTATTTTTTCTGAAACTGTAAAATTTTCAGGATTGTTATAAAACAACCCTAACCTAACCTAACCTAACCTAACCTACAAAATAGTCCTGAAATATATCCTGAATAGTTTACAGTTTCAGAAAAAATAAACATTTGGGAAATGAAACATTTGCCAAATGAATCAGTTTGGGAAACGTAATTTGCCAATCGAAAGTACACCCTCAGACCTACGTTATATGGACAAAAAAAATCATAATAATCGGTTTAGCCGTTTCGGAGGAGTTCTACAACAAACACTGTGACACGAGACTTTTACAGCTTGAGCGCACGTCTTATATTAGGATTGCGTACACGTATGAAAGTACACATCCGAAAGAATATTTTACAGACGTAAAGAATAACGGTGAAATTTTCAAAACAAACAAAAATAAACTCGCGGTTAGTATTATTTCTATATAATGTAGGTATATATAATGTATCTATGTACGTTCTGAGAAAATACGAGGATACCTATATCTAAAGGAAGTGCCTAAAAGTAGGTATAAAATATGTACCTAATACTTATTTACGCATACTTAATTTTTTTAACATTAAGCTATATAATCTTGGAAACATGAGTTTCATTGATACTAGCTACGAACACAAATGGAATATCATCATCATCATCATCATCATGTTGGCCTCTTGTTGATCCAATCTTGGATGTAGGCCTACAGCAGCTACGAACACAAATGGAATATACCATCGAGTTATATTCCTAATACCTGTACCTCTACCATGAGTTTACACTAGTTTGCGTGACCGTACTCGCTAGCGACGGCGTAAATTATTTGTATGGAGAATTGTACAGCGCCTCTAGCGGTCACGTACACACCCACTACTGCAAGACCATTCATACTCCCATCCTCATGAACGCACGCGCGCGCGTGCACACACACGTAGACACGCACACACACACTCACGCACGCAAAGACACACACGCACGCGCACACACACATACACACACACACACACTCACATACACACTCACGCATATGCACATTTCATAAGATCCATCCTAGTTATTCTAACACCGACGGTGCCATTTTTTGTTATGGTTTTGGATGTTGTTTGTATTGTCTGTCAAATTTAAGCTTAAAAGAAAATTGTAATAGTAACTTGAAATATATACTTAGATTATAAGATGCCTTACCTTAACGCATGATTTATTACTTTATTTGGTAAAGTGTGTAGTGTCACTCTACGGGACAGGCCTTGCCTAGTGTAGGTGATACGGGAAAATTTTTTATGTAAGAAGTCTGTCGCAGTGCCATATTTTTTGGATTGTTTCAATTTATTCATAAAATGTAATTTAATTAACTGCATCAATAAATTTATTCTTATTCTTATTCTTACTTACGGAAGTACAATTCTCCATACAAATCATTTATGCCGTCGCTAGCGAGTACGGTCACTGTGGACTAGTGTATACTCATGGTAGAGGTACAAGTTTACACTCGCGTACGAGTGGCGAGACGAACTGCGGGACGAGCCACGAGACGAGAGTGTGAACTGGCGCGCCTCGCGCCTCGTCTCGTCATTTGCCTTGATTTTGAGGCTCGCGTCCGGAGCGAGACGACGAGGCGAGGCGCGAGGCGAGGCGCGAGGCGAGGTGACGAGGCGAGAGTGTAAGTCAGGTATTAGGGTGTTGTATACATACATGTGTGAACTTAAACTGAAGGGTGCGCATCAATAGGAATGAAGCGGAAACGTCCAAAATCGATCTCACATTAGTTATATAAGTAGTATAAAGCCTGTTTCTATGAAAGCACACTCTGGCTTTGCTATTATTTGACTAAACTATCGATTGAGCTACTTTGCGTTTTCGTGACTTTCGCCTAGTTCTGCTGTCATAGTTTGGCTGGCAGTCATTTGGACATTGTGCGCTTGTGGCACCCAAAGAAGTCTCTAGTGTGACAGCCGGCAGCGAATACGTTAGAGTGCTATTTTTATCACGTTACATCATTAAAGATCCACAATACCGTTCTTGTTCAGATCAAAGTTGAGCTATCGCTTGATGTCTATAATCGTCAAATTAATTTATGTACTGACGCTAACTTCCACGTCATGTCTACGTCGTGTTTATTAGTTCACGTCAAAAGTTTACACCGCAAGGAGTCCATTTATTTATCCACTAGTGATTCTACAGTTGATTTACTAGAGCATGAACTTGTGTAGCAGCGTTAGCTAAATTAAATAATCATTTACGTTTTTTCGCTCGGTTGCTCAACCCCAGACAATAACAATATCAAACCACTTGGAAAAGCAGAATAATAAGTAAAAATAACAATTAATACATGCTTTCTTTGCTGACAATACATTTAGTTGACTGTACTAATATTGTCATTCAAAGAACATTATCAGTCATCATCATCATCATCATCAACATTATAGGTACTCATGCGTACATATAGAAGATTGTTATTAAATTACATACAAACTTTGCAAATAAAAGCTTGTGAAAATACTATTTGTTCGTTTTACTAAGCTTGTACTAACTTATTGATTTACAATTCTTTAAATATGCAACGGACTTCGTATTTACTTATTTTGTGAACGGTTTTACTATCGTAACTTTGCGGTAAAGGCACATAAGTCTAGTTTATATTAAATACTTGAAAGTTTAATTTAGCCTTCTTGAGAACACTTCAGAACGTAGCGAGTAAGCCTGTATGGACGGCTTAAGCTCGAAAGAAAAGGAATAATGTGTTTAATTCGATATTTTTCAACGTTCTTTGGTAAAGTAGAAACACAGATGCTGAAATCATAACAGGTAACTTTTAAGCTTAGATTATTTATACACTAGATAGAGCTTAGGCGGCATGAAAACGTCCCGCAAAATATAAGCCAATTGTTGGCTTATATGTCATTTGCCTCCCTTCAGTTTGAATGACGTAACGCGATCGTAATATAAAGCTGTCAAATGGATTTTTGGACGTTTTGTATCGCATTTGCTACTAAAACTCTACCTAGTGTATAAATAATCTAAGCTTTTAAGTAAAGAAACAACTTCAGATTGCAGATAATCTTATTTATCTAATCTATGGCAAAATAGGTGAAATACCTATAATTGAAACGTTTTTGTTACAGTACCACGAGTTCTACCCAAGATGATGATTCCGACTGGACGAAAAACTTTATGATTGCGGAGTACTTAGGACAAAATGACACGAACAGTACTATGGGTAAGTAAGTACACTAGTATTTTACTTTATTTAAATCAAAGCTAAAAAAACTGGCCAAGTGCGAGTCGGAATCGCGCACGAAGTCCGTACCATCCATTATCTATTAAAATTGCGGTTTACGATTTATGACGTATTAAAAAAAACTACTTACTAGATCTCGTTCAAACCAATTTTCGGTGGATTTAGGTACTTACGACAATATGTACCTATATGAAAATAAATGTATTTACATGAAACTGTCTTACAATCCTATTTACATCGCGGTTTTATATATTTTTCTTCGTCTTTTCTTATTTAGAATAGGTAAGTACTCTGAGTGATGAAAAATTTGTGAATAGCGATTATCTTTCACTCTTACCTAAAAAGAAAAAGTATGGGCTTTGTTCTGCAAAAGTCTATATTATAAAAAAAAAACAGACATTTAACAAGCGTTTATTAATAATGGGGCTAGCTAGTTGGTGACTACACAAACTGTTGCGTTTGTGTGTTGATGTCTGTGAGTTAACACGAGTTCCCCTAATAAGGCACCATTTTACGTTGAAGTTGTATCTCACTCTGACGTCGAATACGCGATCTAGGCAACATCGGAAGCAATATCCTTTGCGCCATTTTACGTCTCGAATAGGGATCCTACACGGGGCTTTGTAGAAGATTTACCCTAAAACTCTCCATATTATGTCGAGGATATTTCTTATTTACGGTTCAGTTTTTCCATTGTGATTTTTTCCGCACACATAAACGTAGTAACTGAGATTTGTCGAATAAAGCGTGATAATACCCCCAGTACGGAACTTTGATTTTGCGTGTTCCAGTTTCATGTTTATTGTGAAGAAAGTTATTCAAGAGAGATTAGTGATAGTATTACATAATTAAAAATGCCGAAGAACAAAGATCTATTAAGCTGTTTTTCGAAGTATGCAGTACATGTTTGTTACTGCGGCGAACTCCGTTTAAAAATCGCTAATTTTTATAAAAAAACATATTTATTCCATAAGCAGGTACGCGTATCGTGTTTACTGTACCTAACTATGTTTTGTATTGATTTTATTTTCTACTTGATTAGGCTGTTTTTCTTATTTGTAATTTTGTTTTAACTGAAAAAATTAACCTGTTGTATAAAATTGTAGTTTACTGATCTGGATTGCTATTCCATTTTTATTAATTGGCGATGGATTGGTGCGCGTTTGCCATATCGTGCTGGAGTGCCCCCTAACAAAATATGGAGGAGGAATATGGAGGGCAGAGTATCTTAGGAAGTGTAAATTTAAGTTATGATTTAAGCGTAATTAATAATTGTAAGCCATACGATAAATGAATAAATAATTGGTTAATTGGTTTGTTTTGTACGTAATTGTAATTCAAATGTGGCTTAAACAAAAAGGTAAGTACATTTAGGGTCATATATGCTGTCATACTTTTTGTTATCTCGTAAAATCTTTCCTCAAGTACCTACTACGTATTCATTATTAGTGCATTTCCTAACTTACAGGGCAGGGTTTTTTCCAAAATACGTCGAATCTGTGTATTTCTTCAATTTAAAATAACGGCGGGTAAATCTTGAGCCATAAAGCATGCAATAAATGACTAAATCCCCTGTAATTTTTCGTAGCTGTTCGGACTTTTACCGGGGAAAACGCCATGGAACGGAACGAGCGCTCAGGCTTTTTCCAGCTCAAAGTTAAAACCAAGCAGTTTATTGTAATTCACGCAGTGTGAGAATAATAATGTGAGGTAGCGCTCTTCAGCATTGCGGTAGCAACTAAGCATTAAGATGTTCATTGCTGCCATTTTGTTCCGAATTTCCGCTGCAGGCCGCGCGCGTCATACGCATACAGCGTTTTTAACTAACTTTTACCCAATGCCTTAAACGCAAATAAGCATTTATAGTGGTTCACAGTAATAATGTTAATATGAACTCACAGTGGCGTTCAAGGCACTGGGTGGGCGTTCAAGTTTTCGAAATGTGTGAACTTCTGATTCATTTTCGTCCACTCGAAATTATACGTCAAATCAGAAAAATACCAATTTTAAACACATCAAATTTTCCTAGAAAGTTGTCCATCCAGAATACTGTCGAAAACGGAATCTTGCCCCATTTCAAAATTGACAAAATTCACATTGATCGAAATAAATAATGACCGATTCAATTAATGATAAATTGAATTCAGGCCTACGTATATTTCCTTGATGCCGAAAAGAAATTTGGTTACCATTCATTTTTACCATTTAATTTTGAATAATAGTATTATTAGTCAAAATTCAAAATGGTCAATCCAAAAAGTGGACGATTTTCCATTTGTACTTAATAACAGTAAATAAAACTCATGCGTTTAAGGGACTGGGTATAATTCAACAATACGCTTGTGTTTAAGGCATTGAATGCGTTTAGCAACATTCACCCATATCCCTACTTTATAATAATAACAGATTTCCTATGGTAGTCAGGTATTCTAATTATGATAATTCGAAATACATTGCGTAGTTCCGCGTTGAACCGTGCTTCATATCAGCTACGAAATTTACGCAGAATTGTTAGTGTCACCTGTTACCTGCTACGTTTATGAATTAGGGGTGCTCAGAGTTGTGCAAAATAGCTTCGCGGTGCGCCAGGAAAAAACTACCAGCAAGGGCCGTTTGCACGGTCCAGGGTGAAAAAATTTAATCGTTAAACCTGGCTTGGGGGTGACACTTCCATAAATTTTGACATAACTTAACCGGTTATTAGTTAATTTGGAGTTAAGAGATATCTAAAACTGGTCTGCTGCGCAAGCTACGCTACCAAAAAAAAATAAAAAAATAAGTGATCAGATCATAATAGGTAATAGTATTTTTTCTTCGCACATAGCTTTGCTACCCCGCACATCTAGGGCAGATGCCCCAGTTCTGGCCACTTTAAGACTGATTGTCTATTCAAATGCCTGTACCTTAGTAAACTCAACTTAAAGTTGAAAATGGCCAAAACCGGCCCGTGGCCAGAACCGGGGCATTTGCCCTAATAGTAATTCCGTGCGAAAACCCGTATGTGAACTTAAAGGTTCGTGACAGAGTAGAATAATATGGGTTCATAATCAGAAAATATCATTTATTTTTTAAAACGGAAACATAATTAACTTATTTTATTTGGAATAACTATTTTATTAAGAATACAAGATGAAAAAAAAACCTGCTTGTATAATACCCATTTCCATGGGAATTGCGGAAAAATATATATCCTATGTCACTCGCGGAACTGAGACGAATCTAATGACACCTCACACTTCAAAATCCATTGAGCCGTTTAGGCTGCTGGGGCTAAATTCAGGAACGGTCCAACACGGTTTGCGAGCGGTAATTCAATCGTTTGGGAGAGGATAGGAATGGGTTGAGCTTGGAATGAGCCTTATTTTCCTGTTAATTTGCTTTGTAAATTAATAAATAAATAAACAAATAAATAAGGCTCACCCCAAACTCAGCCCAAACCTCTCGCAAACCAGTGATTTTTGGCGTTCCTGAATAGCAATTCAAACCAAACCCAGCCCAAACGATTGAATTACCGCCACCAAACCGTGAAGGCCCGTTCCTGAATTTAGCCCCAGGGGGTGCCAAAGAATGATACATACATAATACATAAATACATACGCTTGAAAAACATAACCATATTAATGAACTGAAACTATTACTTTGCTCAAGGTCGCGGGTGAGCAAAGTAATTGTTTCAGTTCATTTGATATTAATTTTAACTTTATTTTTGTAGTTGAGTTTTTGAAAAAAAGGATCTGTTACAAACAAACATACAAGAGGTCAATGAAGTGATTCTATAAGGGTTCCCTTTTCATTTTGAAGAATGTAGAACATCCTCCTTTTTTTAAAGTCAGAAACCAATTTCAATACGCTGAAATCAATGTAGGTATTAACATCTTACAAAGACTTTAAATCTATTGTTACAGAAACTTTGTACGACGTACCGACAGGCATGATAGTGCTGCTGTCTTTCCTCTACGGGACTATATCGGTCCTTGCGGTCGTCGGCAACTTCCTGGTGATGTGGGTAGTCGCCACATCACGACGTATGCAGAGCGTAACCAACTGCTATATAGCGAACCTAGCGTTGGCTGACATCGTTATAGGACTGTTTGCTGTGCCATTTCAGGTAAGCTCAGGTTATAAATAACTTGTAGGGTTACAACACTGTCGATAGTTTCACAATCGACAGTTTTCATCTACGACAAGCTACGCTATCGATAGGCCTATCGATGTTATCAATTGTTTTGGTCTATCGATAGGACGACAACGCTGCCACTATAATAGTGTTGAAGGTGATTCACTATTTTCCGCGTCTCGTTGATTGGCGGTGTCTTTGTAAAGCAACCTATTGATTGCCTATTGGCAATTTAGTTGGTTGCTACCGACTTTTATCGCAGTGTTCTAGTATTTAAATTACAAAATTACATTGAAAAAATATGCGATAAGAGGATTCAAAAAGTATCGGCTCAAGAAGAATTAAATAATAAAAATATTCGTCCTATTTGCCATTTCAATTTATTTTTATCCAAGGAATCTCAAGAATCCCTTGAAGCCGTTTGATATCTTTGTCTTCACCAGAAATTGATATAAATTGTTAAGAATCAGATAGTGAAAATTTTCCAGGTCTGTTTTTTTAACTAGGTTTTTACTTTAGAAATGTAGGCGGTTTCTGTTTTCCTTACATTCATGATTTCATTCAATTTCACCTGTCCCACTGGACGGTAACCCAATCTCGAAAGTCGATTTTGAGCCCCACTTCCCGTTATTGGATTCGGTTTGTTAAGATTTAGGACACGTAAACCGAGGACTGTATAAAGTTTATTTAACTTATTGAGTGCTATGGGGTCAGAAGATAGGTACATTTTTACTGCAAGTGTCGTACGTACAGTCGTCGAGGTCAAATATATCTTTCTTTTAGTTAGGTACTTTAGTATCTTGTCACTTTATACCTTCTAACAATTTTATACAAAAGTTCAAGAACAAAGTGAGAGTAACAAGGTGGCAAAGTGTAAACATGTCTTTGACCTCGACTGTATATACTTGTTGTAATCGAAGAACAGAATCAATAAGTATTTGTAGCTAAGTAACCGATGGTATCTGAAACTATTTTTTGTTCCCTAAATTATAAAACTTTAAATTGTAATTGTAGGATTTTTTTAATTCTTGTTGACAGATTAAATATTGCTGTTCAAAATGTACGGCATGACATCTTGAATCAATTTTTTTTATGAAAAACCTCTGTCAGATTAACCCAACTATCTACTCAAATATTCCAAATTATCTTTAGAACATCTTGTATTCGTGAAAAGAAAATTGTACCTCTATAATAAAATCACGAAAGAAATGTGATTGAAATATTTGACATTTCGTATCCATTTTTATTACCCGACTGCGAAGAAGGAAGGGTTATGTGTTTGACCCGTATGTATGTATGTATGTATATATGTATGTATGTATGTATGTATGTATGTATGTATGTATGTATGTATGTATGTATGTATGTATGTATGTATGTATGTATGTATGTATGTATGTATGTATGTATGTCCATTCCTATGTCCTATCGTAACTACACAACGGTTGAACCGATTTTAATAAATGATACGTCATTAGATTCGTCTTGATAACGCGAGTAACACTGGATACATGAAATTCTTAAAAAATTAAAATGGCGGATTTTTGGCGCCAAATTGTGAGTCTTCAAAAAATTTTTTTTATTCAATCCTATTGAGTATGGTATCAAAATAAAGGGATTTTAAAAGAGATTACAAAAATATATACAAATCATGTGTTTAAATTTAATTTGGAATAGTAAATTGGCAATTAATGCATTAAAACGATGACGTACCTACTTACTAAGATATCTTTGAGCAATAATTTTCTCTATGAAACCCATGTGGAAAATTAAGTAGGTTCCTACATATTTCAAAATTGGTTTTGAACTTTAACTAAATGGTAACGGATTCCTAATTCAAATACTCAATAATTTATCTGGGTCTCAGGAGATTACACTAAAAAGCAAGAAATAAGAAAAGTAATTAAAAAATCAAAAACCCGTCTGCAGAAATACCTCTTGAAAGGTGGAAACAAGATAAAATGTTCAATAACAATAAAACGAATTTAAAACACGTCGATGGCAGTCTTTCAAAATTTAATGCAACGATAAAATGCAGTCGGAGGCATGGGAGTCAGTGGCTGCATGGGATTTAATGTCACTTCATGCATACCTCCGACTGCATTTTATCGTTGCGTTAAATTATGAAAGACTAGGCCATCGACGTGTTTTAAATTCGTTTTATTGTTATTGAACATTTTATCTTGTTTCCACCTTTCAAGGGGTATTTCTGCAGGCGGGTTTTTGATTTTTTAATTTATTATTTTATTATAACTTAAGTAGGTAGGTAATTGAAATTACTGTCAATTCCATACCTAGTCTCATAACGATCTAATAATACTCCAATTTGCTTCTTGTTATTATTATAGCAACGATTAAAAACGTCCGACGCAAAACATAAAAAAAATATTGTTTAATGAACATAACGCACACTCCGTGACAATTATTTTTTATAAAAAAACCGGCCAAGAGCGTGTCGGACACGCCCCTGGGTTCCGCAGCCGTTACGAAAAAATCCTCCCATATCTTATTAGGAAACTAGCTGCACATGAATAAATACGGAGCAGAATAAAAAGTTCAAAAAACGTCGCGCACGCATTACACTACTACACGCACAACATATGTGTGCGTGACCTGTCACAGACAAGACGGGGGGGCGTGCACCGGCGCCCGCTCGGAGACAAACCGGTTTGAACTAGCTCAGTAGTTCAGGTGTGCCGCTAGCGACGACGCTACCGTTTAGCGTTTAGCTACATAGTTCGGGTATTCGGTTGTTTTTAAAGATGCCTACCTGTTGTAGTGTTTGTAGATATACAGATATTAGATACTTAGGTACTTGTTTGAATAAAATATTTTGATTTTTAATTTTTGTTTTTACCGAGCGACAACCCTATGATAATAGGAAAGAATTTCGAGCACTGTTCGGAAGCTTTTCTTCTGCTCCGTATTTATTCATGTGCTAGCTGACCCCGCAAACGTTGTTTTGCCATATCACCTAGGGGTATAAAAAATAGCCTGCGACCTATTCTCAGACCTACCAAATATAGAGAAAAATGTTTCATAAAAATCGGCCAAGCCGTTTCGGAGGAGTTCGGTAACAAACACCGTGACACGAGATTTTTATATATTAGATTTTACTATTAATTAAAGTGTCCGTATTAAACAAGCAATATTTTATTGGTCAGGCTGCTATTTCCTCTTAAACTGCTCATAATTCTCAAGCAAACTTAGCCGTTATAGTTTTCCTTGTTAATTTAAAATATATCCTCCCAACATGACTTTTTCAAAAATTTTATATCAACAGTTTAGCTTTTAGAGGTGGGGCGGGGAACGCTCGATTTTAATAAAAAAATGCACAAAAAAGTTAAATATTTCGCAAACGAATCACTATTATCGTCTTTACAACCTTGTATTGATTTTTAAAGACCTATTCAACGATAGTACACTATAAGGTTAGAAAAAAAAATCTCCCCATTAAAACTTTACATTTTATTTTTTCACTTTGTCCGGATAATTACTACACATGTCGAAGAAAAATTACAGCTTCCTAGCCCTAATAGTCTCCGAGCTAAGCCGCGGACGGACGGACAGACCGATAGTGCGAAACTTAATAGTTCCGTTTTTGTCATTTTGGCTCCGGAACCCTAAAAAGGGGGCGTCTATTAATATTCTTAAGAGATCTGGATAAAATTGTCAAGGGGAAGGGGGTGTGCTTATGAGATTTGACTTGCATTTATAGGCGTAGGTAAATGGATCTTGCAACAAAAACCTTGCGTGATTTATGAACTCCCATTAAATAGCTTTAACAAAATAATGGAGTTACGAGGGGTAAAGAGAAGCTTAATGATGTAAGTAATGTTACATTATTAAATTATTGCCTAAAGAATTTAGGTGTAACTGGCCTTAAAGTACTAATCCGGATATTTATGTGTACTTGCCGCGCCTCGCCTGTACAACAACATAAAGGGCAAGGGATTTTATAAAGGCTTTATGAAAGGTAGTGGGGAATGTTGTAATATGAAAATAGTTACATGATTGAATACCTAAGTCACATTGAGATCTTTTTTACATGATTACTATCTGTTGCCTGCAGTTCCATTTATTCCCGGAGGGTCTATGCAATTTTCTGGGATAAAATCTATTTAATGTCCTTCATAGGGTCTCAAACTAATACCATACCAAATTTCAGCTAAATCGATTCAGCGGTTTAAGCGTAAGGAGGTAACACAGACAGACAGAGCTACTTTGGCATTTATGATATTGGTAAGGAAGTAAGGGTATTAGTAAGGAAATAAGAATATTAGTAAGGAAGTAAGGAAATTGGTAAAGAAGCAAGGATATGAGTAAGGATAGATCGTGGGTTTGTGCAACATATTAGAGAAATTACAGATATAATTTGAAAAACTACGGTGGAATTTAGTGCTGTACTGTAATTGGACGTTCATATCGTATTACAAGGACTTCTGGGACGAAATCAAGCAAAGTAATATTGTTTAAGTTACTACGACGCGTGATTTACGTGATTGAGTCCCAAGAGTCGCAGAACGTGTAAAAATAGCAATGTTTGAAACGTTGGACTTTTGAGTGTTATTTTCAAAGTCATATTTTTTTAACTCTGTTATTCAATGCCTTCAAAATAATGAAATTTCTTGAAATTTGGTAGTTATATTGTGTGGTTTGGATGACGGTGCAAGCTGCAGAAGTTCAGTCAGCAAATAAAGCTTGTATTAAAAATTAAATTTATACATTAGGTTATTTTTATGCACATGTAGCTCTATATTAACGACCGCTTTAGCCTAGTTGGTAGTGACCCTGCCTGCGAAGCAAGAGGTCCTGGGTTCAAATCCCGGTAAGGGCATTTATTTGTGTGATGAGCACGAATATTTGTTCTTGAGTTATGGATGTTTTCTATGTATTTAATTATTTATTTATCTATATAAGTATGTTTATCTGTTGCTTAGTACCCATAACACAAGCTTTGCTATACTTTGGGACTAGGTCAATTGGTGTGAATTGTCCCATGATATTTTTTTTGATGTCCAGTAGTTCTTACGTAATGCAGTAAGTATGAGATTTGACCTCAATTTTATGTATTCATTTGATGGAATTATTCAATACAAATGCAAGACTAGAACTCCTGAGTGGCTATTTTATGTCCTGCCTGACACGGAGGAACTCGCCAAAGACATTTCTTTGCGACTGGCGACCAGAAGGCAGGCGGCTATATATATTCCCCAACGATTGAGCCAGGCCATTCAACGCGGAAACGCTGCCAGCCTCCTGGGAACTAAGAATGCCGTCGGGTGATATCTTAAAAGATATTTTTTATTCGTAAATTTTTAGTTTTGGGTTCAGTTTCTATTTTTATTGTATTTATTAACTGTACATAGATTATTACCTATAGATTATTTAATTATATTTAAATAGGTATATTTTATACATTTGTCATAATTATTTTTCGAAACATGATATTATATGCAATATGGATTCAGAAATATGATAGAAATTAAAGTATGAAAATAATTTAGTTCCGCGTTATTTTAAAAAAGGTGTAGGTACTGGGTACCAAGGTAATAACTTTAAAAAGTAGATCCAATTAAAGCGGAATTTTATTGATGGCTAATTTTGCCCAGCTTATTAATAATTTAGTGCGACAACAGTAAACCTGCAACATTTATACTTGCTCATTAAACTGAGCTCCATTTTGTTTTTAAGCAGACTTCGCTAGTAAAAGCCCATACATTCTGGGAAACCATCCATTTTTAGTGCTTTAGTGCCTACTTCAAATTGCCTCTGGGCTAAACTAGGCTGGGCATTTGACATCGTTCTTCAGTTCAATGGTTAGCAATTGGGGATGTCTATTTTTTTGCAATGTATAGAAAATCGAAAACCATTTCGAGATAAATGCTTTTTAAATCGTTTTCTGTAGTTATTTAATTTTAATATTATGTAATGAATTTATTATATAACAAATAAGCAATGACCTTCATTTGGCATTGGTGTAAATTGCGTGACCGGTTCAAGTCGTACTTTATTCTGTGTGGTTAGAATTCTTCACAATTTACGCGTGGATTATACTACGGAGTTTGATTTGGACCCGCTGTCTGACATCTAACACTTTGTCAGTGCCAGTAAATTGACACAGTGTATAGTGTACCACTACGCAAAAAATAATTAAAGGGGTTGCCTTATCGTACGCATTTAGATAGATTTAGAAATTTGGCATTGTGGGAGCCCTCAATTATAATCTGACGTCATCAACTAAAATAGTTTCAAGAATTAATTTTGAAAAAAGTAGAGAACTAAATGACAAAATATTGAAATCAGTTTCTTATAATTGACTTTTCTATACAAAAAAAATATAAAAACCACTGGTAATGTTTTTTAGACATTCCCAATTATAAATCCCTCGCTGAGCTTTGATTACAAAACTTTGTGATTTGACTAACTATTGGAGTTTAATTAATTAATCTGTCAAGAAACGTAACTTTATAAATCTAAATAAAACAAGATTTTAGTGGTATTCTGTCACAAAAACTGAAGAACACTATTATTCACTATTGTTGTCAATGGTTTATATTACACGCTTAGATGACGTTAACAGCCCCAACAATTGATGTGTGAATATGTGTTACTAATTTTCATAGTTATAACAATGTCTAATTGATTCCTACTACCATTTAAGTACAGTGAACTGAAGTACACTCGTTTCGCACATCCCATATGTGGTATAACTGGATTTGTCAACTTGCACGTGGTAATGAACTTCCAAGTGTAACGCTAATGAATACAGCGTGATACCTTACCGAACCAAA
Organism: Archips crataeganus; assembly: GCA_947859365.1. Classification (NCBI taxonomy): domain Eukaryota; kingdom Metazoa; phylum Arthropoda; class Insecta; order Lepidoptera; family Tortricidae; genus Archips; species Archips crataeganus. The sequence goes on along the minus strand of OX402049.1, from coordinate 12,918,884 downwards.
AGAACAATTAGCTAAACCCATTTAGAGCAAAACTAAGCCCTAAACAATAATGTTTAACACGTTCACAGTCCCATACAAATTTCAAATACCTGGTAAGTCCAGCAAATCAATTTAATCATTGTACCGTCGTGCTCATTGTGTAAAAAAGACTAAGAGTCTAATCTGGATGCAAGTTTGTTTGTTTCTTAGTGCCCCATATGTGGGCACAGACCTGTGAAGCTAAGTCGCTGTGATCCTTATATGGGGCACTGGACTGTGAAAGTGTTAACATTGAAAAATTGGCAAATTAGTTCTCTTTTTATTATTGGTCAAGAGGTGACCATGGATTATTGAGTACAATCCTGATTATCCGTTGACCTCTGGCACTATTTCGCACGACCGATTTGTGTAAAGCAATGTTTGTTTACGGCGAATAAGACACGTTTGTAACACCGTGGTCCCGAATTTAACAAAAACAATTCCTGGCTATTGACAGATCGTTTTGTTAATACAAAACGCAGTTTACGCTATCGATATCGACTTTTGTTGCCAAAAGGAGTATAATACCTATGTATGTATTTATATTTATTTGCACGCTATTGGTTGCGTAATTGCTACCTACACGTAACGTGACTGATCCGATAACGGGTAGGTACACGTTTGAAAACAGGAGTTTGAGTGACTGCGAGAGTGAATATTTGTTTAATAATTAGTTGATGTAGGCTCCTTTACCGATTTCGATCTACTTTGAAAGTAGTTGAACATATGGAAGGATAAGTAGTTTTACATAATGCCAGCGGTTTAAAATTAAATAGCAAAAGTTGGAAGTTAAAATCGAATTTTCACCTATGTTAATAGTAAGAATGTCTGTTGTATGTTGCAAGAGAGATCTCTTTCAAGGGAGATGTGGATTGTAAATTTTTAGGGTTTCGGAGCCAAAATGGCGAAAACGAAACCCTTATGGTTTCGCCATGTCTGTCTGCCTGTCCGTCCGTCCGTCCGTCCGTCCGTCCGTCCGCGGCTTAGCTCAGAGACATTTGTAGCAATTATCCGGCCAAAGTGAAAATAAATACAATTTTTTTTAGGGTAAGTCCTCCCATAGCTTACCTTATAGAGTAGGGTATCGTTGGATAGGTCTTTTAAAATCATTCTAAGGTTGGGAAGACGATTTTTCGATACAGTGATTAGAAGTCTTATTCGTTTTTCGTCACGGTCTTCCTTGGACTCATTCGTCGTTCTTCTCTTTCTTTTTTTGTCTCATTTACTTATTCGCCAAAATTATTTCGATATGTTCGGTGCTGGTAAATAAATGTTCGTAAGTAAATGAGACAAAAAACTAAAGGGACGAACGACGAATGAGTCCAAGGAAGACCATGACGAAAACCGAATAAGACTTATTAAGAGACTGACCATTTACAGAATTTGACCAAATAAGGTAATAACGGATAGCGAACAAGACGAAGTGACGAATACAGAATGAGTCGAAATAAGAATTAAACGAAAAACGAATGACGCTCTCAACGGCTGCGGAACCCTATCCTGGGCGTATCCGACACGCTATTAGCCGGTTTTTTATATATTTATGTCAGTATCCTCTCAACAAAAGTGATGATGCTCAGAGTTAAACTTTAAGAAAACCAAAATAACCCGCTTCACCGTTTGCCTACCTCTCATAATAATAAAAAATAACGATAAATTAAAATATGGATTCCTCCAACAGTTCCAAGCGGCCCTGCTGCAGCGATGGCTTCTGCCGCACTTTATGTGCCCCTTTTGCCCGTTCGTGCAGGCGCTGAGCGTCAACGTGAGCGTGTTCACACTCACCGCCATCGCCATCGACCGCCATCGAGCCATCATCACGCCTCTAAGGTACACTATGATATAAGATTTTGTTCACCGGTAGGTCTTGGGCCTTGGGTCAAACAGATTATTTGTTCGAGTCTCTCCCGTGGACATGGATAACCATCGTCTACATCGGCGTTTGGGAGGACTGGCCAAGTTTCAGCCCATTTAATTTAAATCTTAGTTCGCTGACTCGGGGTCGCTAATTTTATGTCTACAAAAGAGACTAAATACTTTTGTTTCTTCTACTGTGTATGATCCACACAAAGACAGCAATTACGCTGTTATGTCGGTGACATCTTGGAAGTTATTGTCTTTCATTTGATTTCATTGGTTGGATTGATTGTAAATTCGGTATATGTATTTAAGGCTGATAATACACCACTAAAGGCAAAGTGAGTTATAATATGTTTTGAGGAAGCTTAATTAAACTAATCATAGAAGTCCAAAAATCAATAAACAATGGTATAGCAATGTTTTTTGGACCTGTAATCATTGCTATGTTTCACCTTGTTCCTAACGCATTTAATAAGGTTCAGTTCGTTACAGCTCATTTGGACAAGTGTCATTCAGGTAGACACTTTTCAATCACATCACAAAAATACAAACGAGGGTTGTCTCCCATGGGTCACTTGAATAGAATCACTAATGAACCGAAGCCATAAATAAGGGTTTGCTAAGCCGAACCCTACTTTGGACTTTGTTTCATTGAGCACTAATTATTTACGTACATTACTTTACGCAAAGCGAACTTTAGAGCATACCTAATATAACAGTATTACAAGCACAGCTCTGAATTCAGTAGAAGTACGTAAGCTTAGTCAGTTAGTTTTTAGATAGTATGGTATTTAGCACTTGGGATATAAATAAAACAACTGTTGCTCGGTGTTTAGGTAGCACGGGGTAGAAGCAGCGTCCGCTCTGTGCCAGGGCTGAGCTCGGACTCAGGTGCGGGGCGCTGCCCCCACCCTTTACTAACTAATAGTTATATTTATTTATGATCAATAATTAATATAATTAAATAAATTAAAATAAACATAACTAGCAATGCCACAGATAGGCTTAGTGAATGAAAATAGCATGTACATTTTTAGGGTTCCATTCCATACCCAAAGCGTAAAAACGGGACCCTATTACTGAGGCTCCGCTGTCCGTCCGTCTGTCCGTCTGTCCGACCGTCCTTCCGTTCGTCTGTCACCAGGCTGTATCTCATGAACCGTGATAGCTAGACAGTTGAATTTTTCAGATGATGTATTTTGGTTGCCGCTATAACAAAAAATACTAAATAAATAATAGTTTAAAAAAACTAAAAAACACGCTTTAAAAAATAAAAAATAAATTTTAATAAATTTCAATTCACTATTCTTATAGTGCAGTAAAAAATCTTAATAAGCAATTATTATATTGTTATATCCAGATCAAAATTTGGAAACAATTCTAAATATTGATAAAATAAATAATAATAGTTTAAAATATTTTATTGTAAAAAAAGCGTGCGGTGCATGGTGTCAATTGTCAAGGATTATCATTTTGATAACATCTTAAAAAGCACCCCACGCTTTTTTTACAATAAAATATTTTGAACTATTATTATTTATTTTATCAATATTTAGAATTCTTTACAAATTTTGATCTGGATATAACAATATAATAATTGCTTATTAAGATTTTTTACTGCACTATAAGAATAGTGAATTGAAATTTATTAAAATTTATTTTTTATTTTTTAAAGCGTGTTTTTTAGTTTTTTTAAACTATTATTTATTTTCTATTTTTTAGTTGCATTTTTTTTCTTTCTAACTTTACCCCCCTCACCTACAACCCCCAAACCCCCTAAACCCAACCCCGCAACATCCCCCACCCCATTTCCCCAACCCCCCCCCCACCCCGCCACCTACCGCCCCCCCTTCCAGTTCCATCATCAAACCCTTGTTACCATCTAGGCCTCTTACCCCCTCCCCATTTCCTACAACCCCCCAAAATCACTTACCCCTGAACCCCCCAACACCCCCACCCTATTCCCCGTAAACCCCCCCCATCTCCTAACCCCAACCGCCACACCCTAACCCCCAACCCTCTAAACCCCCGACCCCCTTACCCCATACCCCATTCCCCCCCACCCCGCCGCCTACCCCCCTTCCAGCTCCATCATCAGACCCTTGTTACCATCTAGGACCAAAGTACTCGTCAAAACGAATCAAACGAGCCCAAACTCGATGGGGTTGTTTCGTTTTATTGTGAAGTGCCTTTGGCCATCTTCCAGCTCCATCATCAGACCCTGGTTACCATCTAGGATCAAAGTGCTCGTCAAGACGAATCAAACGAGCCCAAACTCGACGGGGTTGTGTAGTTTTATTGTGGAGTGCCTTTGGCCATCTTCCAGCTCCATCATCAGACCCTGGTTACCATCTGAGATCAAAGTGCTCGTCAAGACGAATCAAACGAGCCCAAACTCGACGGGATTGTGTTGTTTTATTACATAGTTCCTATGGCCACCATCCCGCTCCATCATCAGATCAGCTCCATGTTACAATAATATTGCATTTCAGCTCAATCGGAAACCGGGAAGTGGGTCAAAATCGCGCCCTAAGGAGTCGGTTACAAACATACAAACATACAAACATACAGGTGAAGCTTATATAAAGCGTGTAAAAACAGAATAAAATAAATATTTAAGGGGGCTCCCATACAACAAACGTGATTTTTTTGCTCGTTTTTGCTCGATATTGATAACGGCAACAGGTAGACGCTTGAGAGCAATATTAATGTCGCGCAATCCCAAAGACAAACATAATTTTAAACTTGCAGTTACTCACTGTCGCGAACGGTTTGTTCGTTGACGTACCTATAATGTCTTTTAGAATTGCTTCAAAAGCGTAAAGCGCGCGTAGATGTCTAGATTAAGAGTAGAATTTACCTGTTCACTGTAGATATACAGTAATTAAATGGGTGTTACAATACACTTCAGACGACCGGATGGCCTAGTGGTTAGAAAACCTGACTACGAAGCTTGAGGCTCCGGGTTCGATTCCCGGTCGGGGCATATATTTGTGTGACAAATACGAATGATTTGCTGTCATTAGGTACAAATGGAAAATCGTCCACTTGTAACTATTCGTCACATTTGAAAAATGAGCATTAGAAATACATCCACAACGAACATAGTTCAACCAGAGTAATGTTGAAATTGAATTACTTATGTCCTATTCTGAAATTGACAAATATGATATAGGTCCAAAAATAAATGTCCATTAGTATTTACGTTCACTGGGAAAGATTACCAATAGTAAATAAGTCCCATCTGAAATATGTGCATCGTTGGTATAATCAAGAAAAAGGGTTGGTAGAAAGTATATCAGGACAATAATTTATATTTTTGTCTTAATTCATATTATACTACATTCACTTGGTGCGTAGGTATTTAATTTTGTTCATTATTTATAATGGACAAAATTCAATTTGTACTTAATTAATTTTCAATGAAAATAAATTTGGTTGTTAATATTTTTGAGAACAATTGCGTTTTGACTAAATTCACTTTGGATACTATTACTTTTGACCCAAATTCAAAATGGCCATTTCAAGTGGACGATTTTCCATTTGTACCTAATGACAGTAAATCATACGAATGATTATACTCGAGTCTTGGATGTTTAATATGTATTTATCTATATAAGTATGTTTATCCGTTGTCTAGTACCCATAGTACAAACTTTGCTTAGTTTGGGACTAGGTCAATTTTATTATTGGTTTCAATAGTCCCTCGAAAAAAAAATATAATCATTTCACCCTGCGTGCATTTTGCTTAGGAGCTAAGCTCTGCTTACACTGGATCTTAATAAATACCTGCAATTATTTGTAAGGAACCTACAGTGTAGGAGTCCGACTCGCACTTGGTTAGTTTTTTTTCATGTTTTATTCTGTTTTAAGTCGTAATCCTACATAGAAACCTCATTTTCTGAAAATAAAAGTTGTAAGTTTTTTTTGAGTTTCTTAGCTGCTGTTTATGCTGTATGAGGAAATAAAAATATAAATCAGTAAATACTTTTGCACCGGTTTTACGTGTCATGAGCTTTTTTGTCTAATTATAAATGTTTTCCCCTACATTTATTAACCTTTTTAACCCCCGACACAAAAAAGGGGTGTTATAAGTTTGTCTGTCTGTGGCATCATAGCTCTTAAACGGGTGAACCGATTTGGATGCGGTTTTTTGAATAGAAAGCAGGTTTTTTGGCGATGGTTCTTAGATAATGTCTCATCAAAATGGGTTCAGCCGTTTCAAAGTTATGGGCTCTTTGTTAGCTGCGGAAGGGATGTTAGACGCATAATGGGCATTGACTTTAATGTTCATACATACGAGTGACATTATTGCGTTGGGGGTTCTTAAAATTATTAATTTATATTTATTAAGCTTAAATTAACAATACAATATAAAGGCCTCGCCCTTGTACATCTGCTTCTCTTATTAACTGTTAATTACATGTTTTTAAGTACAATAAAATGTATAAAGTACGCAAAAGGCGGGCTTATCGCTTCGAAGCGATCTCTCCCAGGCAACCTTTTGAAAAACGAAAGACAGCAAGTCGTTCCTTTGTTTTTTTCGGCCACCTTGGCGTTTATTTGCCATTGCCAGACAGAAAAGCAAACATTTCCCAGGTTTGTAACTCTTAAAGGTTTTATTTTTTATAATTATTTTGCATAAATACATCCCTAGCCGGTCTTTCTTCATTATCTTGGCTCAGCAACTGCGCCGAGGGAGTGCCACTGATATTAATTAGGTAGAAAATAGGAAAGTGCTTTTACATGCACGGATATAGTATATCTAGACCATAAGATATGTGTTGGTCTGAAACATTATACTTTAACTTAATTGATTAAGGGGGATAAAAACAGAACAATTAAGTACCTATCTAACATACATGAGTCACAAATAAATTACCTAAACGGTTTGTAACACGTATATATTTAAGTCATAGAGTAAAAAAAACATTTACGATTATTTGTAAATTACATTTCTGCCATGTATTTTTCTAAACAACCAATCAAGCATCAAACTCATCAAATGTGATAAAGGAAAAAGATATTTAAACAAAAATTAGAAGACGAATTGTACACATCACTTTGTAAGAAATCCGACCGTTTATGTTGATCTTGACTTGAGTAAATGTATACGTACATTGAGTTGCTAAATTAGTTTGTTAGGATTAATCACATTTAATTATACTTACTAACAATTTGGCTAATCTAATTCTTTGAGGTAGAAATTAGTCGGCTTAGCATCGGTCCTGAAGTGGACCTATTTGTTGTAGGTTCATACATCCGAGTTGCCTTTATTTAAATTGTAAAGAATCTAATTAACATAATATATTATGAATTAGAACATTCATGTGACTTAATGCTTAATTGAATGTCATTGCCATTTAGTATTGTGTTCATGTATTTTTTATTTGTCTACACTAATATTATAAAGAGGAAAGATTTGTATTTTTGTATGTAACGAATAAACTTAAAAACCACTGGACCGATTTCAAAAAATCTTTTGTCTTTTGACATAGGCTACTTTTTACCGCGGGAAAATACCTTTTCCTACGGGAAAATTAATTTATCGCGGGCGAAGCTGCGGATGGATGGAAGGCTAGTGAGTAATATTTTGATCGCGTGCTTGATACGTCGTCGTTTGGTTAATAACAGTTTGTTAGGGAAAAATAATTATTAAGTTCCTCGCAAGCATCAAGATTCTTTAGCTTGAGCGCTGTAATTAAAGATACCTTACTCCGTAATCTGTAATAGCCATCCGCTTAATTGCAAGGGTTATGTTTCGGTGTTTGTTCCAAACTACATTTAACAAGAGCGCTTTACAAATGTACCCTCTAATTCGATTCAACATGCAAGCCCACACAGTGCCACACATTGGAGTTTTGGGTGCGGTTTCCAAAACTAATTTTACAGCGTGGGTAAAACTACACCCCGAAACAATAAATAAGAAAGTTAATTTCGAGGCAAAAAGGATTTACCACACTGGATGCGTTCTGCGGTCGCGGTCAGGTCAAATTGAACGCAACCCGCATTATGTATGAACAACATTGTCGGTCTCTATATATTAGAAACCTCAATATCATTTTTGAAGTCCTATCCATAGATACCCCATACATATTCGTATGGGTTTGATGAAAAAAAACTTTTGATTTTCTGTTCTAAGTTTGGGGAACCCCCAAAATTTACTAATTTTTTTTTTCATTTTTGTGTAAAAATCTTAATGCGGTTCACAGAATTCATCTACTTACCAAGTTTCAACAGCATAGTTCTTATAGTTTCGGAAAAAAGTGGCTGTGACAGACGGACGGACAGACAGACAGACAGACATGACGAATCCATTAGGGTTACGTTTGTTTCCATTTGGCTACGGAACCCTAAAAAGCGGCAAAGTGCAAGTCGGACTCGTACATGAAGAGTTCCGTACCTCCTTACAATCAATGTATAAAAACAGTTCAGTAAAAAAATAGTCAAAATATAAGCGCTAAAATCGCCAACTTGTAGGTAATGAACTGAAACAATTACTTAGCTCACCCGTGATCTTAAAAAACCTGTTTTTTTTTTAATCTTAATTTATTCAATTACTGTTGGCAAAACTGCATGCAAGGGTTGCTTTTTAATGTTACGTTGCAGTTAGAATGCAGTCCGCCTGTAATTAATAGTCGACTTAACCTTAATATTGACTATTCGTTCTACACTACACGTGGCCCGAAACCTAAGTACTGGCGGGTTTAAAGTATTTCAGATGACAAAATAAGATTAATCGTTAAGTGAGGGTGTTTCTTGTTAAAAGTGTAGGGCCATTGTGGCTAAATCGAAATTAACGAGGCTTTCAAAATCTCCTCGACTTGTTTGAGTGTTCTCTCTAGTCGATTCACGCTGCCTGCTTTTATCTCTACCCTTTGCGGGAACAAGATGTTTCTAGTCCCAGCGGAACTTTGCGGTGCAAAAATATATGTTATTCTTCAAAATTTTTATCTCCAACTTTCTGTATCCCCAATGTCAATACAAACGAAAATAAACAAATAGAATATTTGTAACAAGCATCAATGAGCACAATGCCTAGGGAACTATCTCATCAAAAAGACAATTCCTCGCGAGGTGAATAAATCACCAGAGAGCCGACTTTTGAAATAACATACGAAGATTTCATTCAAAATTAATAAAAGTCTGTACATTGCTAGAAAATTACCGTTCATGTAAAATGTTGAATTAGTTGACAAAATAAAATGGAGCTGTAATTTCTTCTCGCGTTTCAAATTCAAGACCGAAAATTTTACTTGAAAATTTAACGATATTTAGACCTGTGTAATTTCGAAAATTACCCACTGGCTCCAAATTTAATTAATGATTGAAGTCATTTCCTACTAGTTTTAAGCAATTTATATTAAATATACCTAAACTGACCTGTAAACAAGAACTGGTGTTGTTTTTTAAAACACGAATAATAGCAGCTATTAATCCTCAAACTTGTAACGACGACAATTAGTCGACGAATCGTTCATGCCGCAGGTGCTAGAAATCCGAAAAATAGCACAGTGAAAGATATTAAAAGTGTGACTTTTTTATGCCAAATATGCTTCGAATATGACCGCAATATATCAGAGCAAAGCCACATTTTTTTGAGTATATGGATTAAATTAGACAGTGTTTTATATTCTGTTACTAAATTATGTCCCTTAGGTTACGCAGTCAGTTTTATTCGCATATTTTACGTATATTTGCTACTCATTCATTTTAATTAAAGTATTCGGAAGCCACGAAATTAATTATAAATATATGTATAAATAGTAGGTACGAACCCTGAATATAATTTGAGTGAGAGACCAAAACGAAATACATAAATCATGAATAACGTTTTATTTAACTTTGTGTGTGTACCAAGTCAAGCCTTGACATTGGTCAAATTCACAAATATAATTATACTTTAAATATGAAATAAAATAAATCCCTACCTATAATTATATTTCCATGAGTTGATTAACTCATATGATTTTATTTAATTCAGGACGGACGAAGTCACGGGCAAAACCTTGTTACTAACATACAAATAAAACAACATATTTTATGCGTTTGTAAACTAATCTCATGATGTGTCTATTATTGTTTCATTTCCCAGAGTTGGCTTATTGTCTATTTCGGATAATTACTGTAATGGATTGCGTTAGTTTAAAAGGTTTCAAGAATTGCATTGAAGGATCGGATTTCGGGAATCGTAGGGTGGGATTTGAGAATAGGGCAGGAGGGATACGGTAGAGGCAGTCGTTCTTGATCGCTCGAATACCCTTCTTTAAGCAGAAGTTTGGTGTAAATTAAAGTGAGACCGGCTCACAGTTTATTTAGTCATTGTGAATTAATAAATTAACTCAGTAGTAACTTTGAAAACAGTGTTAGATTATTTCGTGCTCTGTGCTCATAAATTCACCTGATTTTCTCCTTACTTTTAACCTTTGGTTTGCCGAGGCTACTCTTCGGAACCAATTCTTCCAAGGCAGCTTGGGGCGACTCTCCGGTGTCTATTCTTACCTGTTACCTTTAACCTTTGGTTTGTCGAGGCTACTCTTTGGAACCAATCCTTCCTAGGCAGCTCAGGGCGACTCTCCGGTGTCTATTCTTACCTGTTACCTATGGACAGCGTGATTCAATTCAATTATAAATTTTGCATAACTGTTCTAATAAAACGGGCGATATTTAGATATTGTTGGTCTTCCGTTGTTACGAATAACGACTGAATGGTTTCTCCGGAGAAATAGGTCATCGTAATTAAATTATATACACAAGTGTTTCTCCTACTTTAGCCCTGATTTTCTACGGCTACCTTGTACCAAATGTGTACAAATGTTGTTGTTGTTGTTGTTTGTTGGTTGTGTTAAATTTTGTCATAATCTACAATCTATTTGTTAGTCTAAGGTTATGTACTTACATAAAATATCAATTTCAATAATTTCCTAGCTTTTCACCGTTTATTATTTTTATTCCATTTTAATTACCGGTATATATATATCGGCACCGCATCCGCAATCCTCAGTTATTGCGGCTTTCTATGGGTTAGACCTACTTGCTAATTTTCATGTCACAAAAATTTGGTAAAAAATAACCATGCAATATTTGAAATATTACAGGAAAACTAACCTGAATGTTTCCACTAACTTTTACAAGTTATAATGTATTCAGTTATATTTTAACCACTAGATAACACGAAAGTGCCTATGATAACTCATTTCAATACACGACAGCATAAGTACTTCCAAAAACAATGAACAGCTAGCTGAAAGCCATTGATAACAATCTATAGGCATCTACTTCAACTACTGTTCATTATCATCGTTAGAGCCTGTAGTAGGTAAAAAGGCACTTATTATTTTGTGCTATGACTGATATATGCTAGATTAATGTTTTTGACATCTAAATTAAACAGATCAATCATGTAAATGATTGCCTTGTACGTAACTAATCTGCTTTGATTTAATTACTAGTAGGTGCTCGATTTTTCTTCGTGATTAGGCAATAAAATATAATTGTCACTTTGCTACGGAATAAATACTGAACATAGTATTTGAATACAACACTGAATAGACGGCCGGATAGCCTAGTAAAATAGCCGGAGAACCTGACTACGAAGCTTGAGGTTCCGGGTTCGATTCCCGGTCGGGGCAGATATTTCTGTGAAAACTACGAATGATTGTGCTCGAGTCTTGGATGTTTAATATGTATTTAAGTATGTATTTATCTATATAAGTATGTTTATCCGTTGTCTAGTACCCATAGTACAAGCTTTGCTTAGTTTGGGACTAGGTCAGTTGGTGTGAATTGTCCCGTGATATTTATTTATTTATTTATTTATTTTATTTAATATTAATATAACTAACACACAATTAAAATAAGTACAACAATAACATTGTATCGAAAAGCGTTAGCGCAACTAAAGTTTGGGTTTAGTTTCCTTAGTTTAGAATCCTTTTAAACGATAAAAAAATCTTTAAACCTTATTAGTACCTATCTACTTCCTCGTTTATGCAAATATCACCAAAACTACAGGTGACACAAAAATTGTGATACAAAATTAATGTTTCTTACTCAGTTAATAATGCTCTATTAAATTATTATTACTTAGTCTTATAAAATTTGAGGTGTCCATAAATTGAGTTCGTGATTTCATCTCAACTGAAAATCCTAAATTTTATCAGACTAATTACAAAAAATTGAGTTGATGCATTTGTTGTCCAACATTAACTGAGTAAGAAACACTAATTTTGTATGATCATATTTGTGTCACTCTGTATAACATTTTGCTATGGTTCTGAAAGAGATAATTTTCCCAAAACGTAGATCTGTACCGCGAATGTAGGCGATATTATAGGTTTTATTAATATAGGTGAAAATTAAATCCTACGCGCTTTTGACATTTTGGTAGTAGACCTTAACCTTGAAAACCACAGTGACCAAAATTTACACTTCAAAACTTCTTAGACTACTCTTCAAAGCTAATTTGATTTATCCTTCTAATATTTTCAATACACGCTGTTTTGCTGAAAGTATGTAGTTACTTTTTACTTCATTGCCATTTAGTCTACGTAAACCTTGCTAAATTTTAACAAACAATTTTTACACATTAATAGGTAGGTTAACTTAGTTAGGTATCTTCAAATGCCCGAAGGGAAAACTGCCCAGAAATAGGAGCACCGCGAAGCGTAGTGGGTTGCCTATTGAGAAAAAATAATGCGGTAAAAAATGCGAATGGTTGAATTATTTATCCTTCTAATATTTTCAATACACGCTGTTTTGCTGAAAGTATGTAGTTACTTTTTACTCCATTGCCATTTAGTCTACGTAAACCTTGCCAAATTTTAACTCAATACAACAGAGGAAACAAACCTTTAACCCTTTTCCAGGCCCCAACAAATCAGATACAGTACCACAAAATGAACCATTGTTTTATATTTTTTACAAATGCTAGATTAATTTAAAAGCAAAGCACATTTTAAACAAATTCAATACATTTTCTACCATTTTGTAAAGGGAGTATGGGTGGACTCTTTGTGTAGATTTATATGGTCGCTATATGCGCTATGCCTGGAAAACCTAACCTTCACCTTAACCTTTTCAACACCAAAATTAGCCAAAACATAAAGCTGCTTTGAACCTTATGTCATTGCGTGAATATCACTTTGGCGTTGTACTTTGTGACGCATATATCTGTCGTTGGCGTTGAAAAGGTTAAATATACTTATGAGTAAAACAATTTTGTTACAGTGCCCATACATCAAAACGAGTAGCTAAAGTGATTATAGTGTTTATATGGATGTTGGCGCTGTCACTAGCAGCGCCAATGGCGATGTCATGGGAAGTAATCATGGAGGAAGAACAAGACCCAGGTATCGTAATATGCACTTAACGTTATACTGGTAAATTATCCGGATCAAATTCCAACTAATGTTCAAGCTAAAAAATACATCAATGAAAGACCCAAATTAACCTTCCCCAAAACTTTCTTAAATACATTTCAGAGCAATAGATGCCGCTGGATCGGATTAATCTGAATCATTAATTGAATTTCCCAATCCCTTACACTTGAACAATATTACACAAATGGTTTAAAATAGCTTTAATCTTATAGCGACTGTTATCAATGAAACATTAAGAAACAGTGGTTCCGTGAAGAGGAAAACTAGGATAAAATAAATAATAAATAACAACATAAACGGCTTTTTGTCGCGGAAATGGAAAGGGCTCAGCTTTCACTATAAACCGATATACCGCAGAGAATGCTTTGAAGGCATTGGAGATGAAATAAAACTACATTCAGCGGTTTTCTATGAAAATATACGCAACAAAAGTTGAGAGGCCATATTCCACATCACACATTCGTGTAACAATCCTAACTGTATTAACTTCCTGTAAAGACTTTCCTCCACAGCGGAAACGTGCAAGATAATATCACATATAATCTAACAAAATGTTTTATTGCAGTAACCAAAATGTTCTTCAAGAAACCATTCTGTGCGCCCAGTGAATTTGGATCACATTCTTTGGCAATATATCGGCTACTGTTGTACATTTGTCAGGTGAGTTATTTACTGGATTTAGGGATCAGCTATTATAGTCAAGCATAGAATTTAGTTAGCATCTTTAACCTAAAACAACTTTAAATCTAAAACATAAATTTCATGACTCAAAATTGTTTACGTGCACATACAGATTGTGTGTGTACTCTAACATTCCGAAAATCGATTTTTCCTAGTACAGCGAATAATACCAGTCGCATATTTTACCACTTTTTTTTTCTTGATAGCGTTTTTTTCTGAGGGGATTTCTAATCATTCGCATAATTTTCCACTATATTTATTTTTCATCAGCTTATTATCTTGACGGGATTTTTAACCATTCTCATATTTTACCACATTAGTTTTTCACATCAATAGGTAGGTTAGGTTAGTTAGGTATCTTCAGATGCCCGAAGGGCAAACTGCCCAGAAATAGGAGCCCAGCTCCGTTGACATTAAGGCGTAGTGGGTTGCCTATTGAGAAAAAATAATGTGGTAAAATATGCGAATGGTTGAAAATCCCGTCAAGAAAATAAGCTTTAATGAAAAATAAACATAGTGGAAAATTATGCGAATAGTTAGAAATCCCCTCAGAAAAAAACGCTATCGAGAAAAAAAGTGGTAAAATATGCGACTGGTATTAATCGTCACTATGAAAAATCTATTTTCGGAATAAAGAGTACACACTCCAGATTCACATGAAAAACAACTCTCGTTTTTTTTATTTTGTGTTTGACTCTGTTATTCTGATGTAATTTTGTTAGTGGAAAGATAAACAATACAAGTCTTTGATAGGTATTGAGCCTTGTAGGTTTACTCTTATTCTGAAAGCATACTCATGTCATGTGATATGGCGTGAAAGCCACTTAATCAAAGTGACATTACATCTTCCCAGAGGTGATTCATTCATTACTTGATCATTTTTAAGGATGCGAAACGAGATGTTTCGGGTATCGTCCCGATCGACCGGGTCCGTCGTGATATGGACCGCAATTTATTAGGGTGAAATTTTTGGCAGCATCCTAATTATGACAGAAGATACAAAGATACATTCGTTAAACATTTTTCCTACTCCTGTACTTTTATCTGGTTTTTACATGGTCGCGAACAAATATATAAGAACATAGATAATATGACTTCAGAAAGTCTATACTTAATCTATTCGCCATAACAGCACTTGTGTCGTAATGTCGTTATTACGATACACCTAGCTGCCACATAATATTAAATGTAGGGTACACTCAACACTAAAGCCCAGTTTAGACCTGCTGAGTTGAGTAGAGTAGGGTACAGTCGGGTACAGTAGGGTAAAATAGGGCACAGTCGGGTACAGTCGGGTACAGTAGGGTAAAATAGGGTACACTCGGGTACAACAGGGTAAAATAGGGTATAGTTGGGTACAGTCGGGTACAGTAGGGTAAAATAGGGTACAGTAGGGTAAAATAGGGTTCAGTAGGGTACAGTAGGGTAAAATAGGGTACAGTTGGGTACAGTCGGGTACAGTAGGGTAAAATAGGGTACAGTAGGGTACAGTCGGGTACAGTAGGGTAAAATAGGGTACAGTCGGGTACAGTAGGGTAAAATAGGGTACAGTAGAGTACAATCGGGTACAGTAGGGTAAAATAGGGTACAGTAGAGTACAGTAGGGTAAAATAGGGTACAGTAGGGTACAGTCGAATACAGTCGGGTACAGTCGGGTACAGTCGGGTACAGTCGGGTACGGTCGGGTACAGTCGGGTACAGTAGGGTAAAATACCGTATTTTACCCTACTGTACCCATATGTACCCTACTGTACCCTATTTTACCCTACTGTACCCTACTGTACCCTATTTTACCCTACTGTACCCTACTGTACCCTATTTTACCCTACTGTACCCGACTGTACCCCATTTTACCCTACTGTACCCGACTGCACCCGACTGTACCCTACTGTACCCCATTTTACCCTACTGTTCCCGACTGTATCCCATTTTACCCTACTGTACCCGACTGTACCCTACAGTAGGATACAGTACAGTACAGTAGAGTCGAGTCGTAGGAAAAATATTGTATGCAACGGTGTATAATTTGGTCTTAACGGCTCGTGCCGTCTTCCATTGCGATACTCGCATTCGCTCGTATCGCAACTCACGTCACTCGCCTTTTAAGACCTCACTTATACAACAGTTGCATAAAATACTATTATGCTATTTATTAGTCAGTAAAAATACCAGCGATCAAACTCGATTAGAAGATTATTTTGCTATCAGTATCGTTGATAAATAAATTCTCAACGATCAAATTATTAAAAAAAATTAAGGATGCAACCTTTCGAAACTGTATATTAGATTTTTTTCTTTCAAAAGAAACGGAAACCCAAAGTTCTTTGTTTTTCATAGAAATACTATACTACTACTATACTACATACGACCTAAATTTTCAATTTCAATGGAACCCTCGCAGTGCGCGAGTCCGACTCGCACTTTGTCGTTTTTTTAAGAATAAAGGAATCTGCTTTACTCTATGCCAGACCACTTTATAAAATATAATTAAACCAACAGATAACATTAAAATTTTCATAATATATTATTAAATGTATTAATGAACCGAATTAGAAGTGAATAATCGATTTTTCAATTGTTCTTTTAAAATGGTTATTAATAATAGTTACTGCTTATAGTAATTACTAAGATAATAGATAGTACCTAGGCTTACGCTGAAAATACACAACTGAAACACGATACACGACATTATAATTTTTGCGAAGCTATTTTGACTCTTTCATAGATATTCATCAATTTATTTGAACTAATAATAACTAGATAAATAAAAAGATCTTTTCGATTTCCAAAGTAATGAAGTAATAGATGGGTCTATAATGACTCCCATAAAATTGTAAGTCCTAATGTATCATTCATTAGTCTTAATCAACGTTAGTCATACAGTGATTTATTTCTGAAACAATTTATTTTTCGGAATTGTTATAAAACAAACCTAACAGAACCTACTGCATTCTATAAGATGGCATTTAAAAAAGTCCTGAAAATAATACCGTTTCAGAAATAAATCACTGTATGACTAACGTTGATTATGACTAATAGAATAGAATAGAATAGAAAAACGTTTATTCAGACAACACATCACAACAAAAAATAATTTACAAAATGAAAAAGAATACAAAAACAAACAAATAAGGATGTGAAGCCGAAATGGTCTCCACTCAGCAATGCCGTTGGCACGACTAGCGTTGTCAACGGCGCTGGTTTTCTGCAGAGCCAACGAGGTGTGCGGGACAGCATAGCTAATGATAATGATACATTATGACTTAAAATTTTATGGGAGAAAAGGGGCACCGAGTAATGGATTCTATGCTTTATATCACTAAAAAAACACTTAAAGATTATCTATGATCGGTTTTGGCGTATTTCTTTAAATATCTAAAATGGTCTGACGTAGAGAATGATGTAAAATTTTCGCAAAGTCATGAACAAACGTGACATCACTCCCGCTTTTAATTATTATTCCGTGTTCTTTCTGCAGTACATCATTCCGTTGTGCGTTATAACGTTTGCGTACGCACATTTGGCGTTGAAGTTATGGGGTGCCCGAGCTCCCGGAAGCGCACTGGAGATACGTGACGCGAACCACATGAAAAACAAGAAAAAGGTAAGGTTTCAAGGAAATCACGTTCTGTGCACCCCATGGTATTCTTGTGAATAGGTCGTTAACATTTATTTACAGTTACGTGTGTGCAGTTAACAAACCGATATTAGTCGATACGAAATCTCATTCTAAGCAGTCCAGAAAACTTATTTTTAAAATCAAAGTAGTTTAAATTTCCGCTAACATTCACAGCAAATATACTTGGTAATATCGGTGAACCTATTTGTTCAGAAAGCGGATGTCAAAGGCTTACCCGAGATCTTGTTAACGTAGTTCACAATAATAGTGTATTGTGTAATTGTACCGGTGATTACAGCATAGGTAGTTCGTGGATTCACCAAAGACAGTTTATTGTATCGGTTTATTGGCCTCAGTCGCGGGAATTGGCACGAACTTTCCCCCATTCCGACCGCGTACAATAATGTGACATTATTCTATTGCACTATGCCCAGTGTGCACACCGATACGTAATTACATGCTCAGGCTACATGACCTAATTTACCTCGCCCCTATGGGTACTACAGTCGCGTATAATCGCCTATCTGTTTACAATCGACCAGTGATTGATCGTACGATTCCCTTTACTTTTTCTCGGTACGTTTAAAGGGAACGATAAGGCATTCCTTTTGTAGTTCATAAAGCAACCATTAAATTCCAGAGACTGTATACTGCCAGTTAGGCGGGTTTATCTTACGTTGATGAGTTACGGTTTTCCTTTTTTATATGGAGATTTGAAATACATGATTCGCAGCCAGCGGCTTTTTTAGGAAGCTTTTTACGGCCATCACTTTGTTGTTATGACGGCCATATCTTTAACGTAGAACAGAAGTTATTCTTTATTTCTTTGTCCTGAAAACGTTTCAAATCAATAAATCAAAATGCAGACGATACCATGAATGTTATTCATAAAAAATAAATCATAAAACATCGAGTATAAATCATGTTTTATATTTTTCATTCAGGTAATAAAAATGCTGGTGTTGGTTGTGGCGCTGTTTGCGCTCTGCTGGCTTCCTCTGCAAAGCTATTTATTGCTCCAATCATTTTTCCCGTCAATAAACGAGTAAGTATTTACTTATGATTCAAATTGTCGGGGATAGTGCAAATATGCTTATCTACCATACGTAAATACCGCTTATCTGCACTACATGTAGTTTTACAAGGGATGGTTTTAACTTGATATTTGTTTTATTTTGAAGAATTTGTAGTAAAAAGTTTTTGATAAATTTTTTGAAGTAACAATTGTAAATTGGTTAAATTTGACAGATACGCAGGATTTATGCAGTGCCAGTTAAACGAATTTGCATTATCCCCGACGAAATTCGGTCTATCATTATCTTTACTTGTCTTATCTAGCATTGGCCTCACTGCTACAAGCAGTTCACTCACAATTAGAAATATTATTTTCACGTACTTATTATATTTATTAACTAAGCGGTACTAAAAAATATGTAAGTTTAACCTAGATTGAAATAGTTATAAGGTAACTTTTCTTTTTCTACATGAGAATGCTACACAGTAAGTTTCGTATTTTTTCCCTTTTCATATAACCTTCTATTGCTGATGATACTGTATTATTTCAATCACATTTTGAAAGCATTTTGATCAAAGAACAAATGATAAACATTTTTATTCACAGTTTACTTCTGAGATTTAATTACATTGTTCGTTACAAGAAATCCCTAAGACAACTCAAAAGTGATACGAAGACTCCGGCTTCTGGTTAAAAGTGAATTTAATAACGCGTTTTATTAATAATAAAAATAAAAATAACTATTCCAAGGACTTAAATAATGTATAGATTAGCGAGATGAGCAACCCTTACCTATACCGATGGTGTCATAAATATTTTTGGGGCTTTAAATGCACCTGTATTTTACCTTGATGACACGAAAAAATATGAAAGGACGAGTTTATACAACCACGACCTAAGGGAAGCTGTTTACTGATAGGTACTTTGTTAACACTAAATATGCTGTTTTCTTCTATTTCAGATACAAATACATAAACGTTTTATTTTTCTGCTTTGACTGGTTGGCGATGAGCAATTCCTGCTATAATCCCTTTATCTACGCTATTTACAATGTAAGTATCTAGTCCGTGTTAGCTTCCTATTAGTTTATTAATCCTATTAATCTTATAGGAGCCGGCTCCGTTTACCTTATTAGTTGTTGCAAGGAGCGCCGTCCTTAGTTTAGTTTGCACATTCATGAGATTCTGATCTGATATTGATATTCATGCTATCGAGGGTTCCGCTGCAAAAGTACTCACAGTTACTTCATCCATGAAGGTGTTTTCGCTTAAAAAATGAATTCTCCAATGTTACAAAATTATGTTAAAAAAAAGACGAAACATAAGCATCTCTGAAACTCTAATTTATTACATTGAAATTTACTATCGGACGTTTCAAAGTGTTAGTTAATAGCAACCTAAATGAGGCCTAGTGCACTATTAACCGTGTCAAGGAATCCTATACCTACTCGGGCGCTCTTAAACTTTTAATTAACAATTAACTTAGTTACCCTCATCAGTCGAATGTTATTTTGGAGATCTCCTTTTTTATCTGTTTTATCAGTGATCCGTCGATTAATGGTCATTTATATTTCCAGGAAAAGTTTAAAAAGGAATTCAAGCAGCGTTTTACGTTTGGACAGAAACCGACGAGATTTGACAGTTACGAGGTAAGAATATCAAAAAGAATAAAATTTAATAAACTCGCATTAGAATTTCTCTACATTTCATTTCGATATCTTATCTTTGAAATGTAACAAAGGAAAGGTCTTTCGATAGAAAACCAACCTTATTTAAAAATTTAATTTTCCTGGTACTCAAACCCAGTGTCTCAATTTAAACAGTAAATTCATCACGATAAAAAATTCTATTGATACAGTAACGAATAAAGACGCGAAGAGGCCGTGATATTAACCTGGTAAGACATCCTATACCTATATATCTGTTGTAGGATGGGCAGTCCTACCGCACCAGGATTTTATCATTCCGGTCAACGAATGAACGGAGCGTCTACGCGACGAGAAAATCGCTAAATCTAGCGCCCGTCGACATGTCACGAAACAGCCGCTCCTCCTGTCATTGTCTGCAAAATCAAGACACACAAAGAGAAAATGGCTTCCGGTCAATGAAGGCAATTGATCTTGATGCTCACAATTTCAATAAAACGTTCAACAATAGCGGAACAAAAAGACGGTTGGAGGCGCAAATCTCCAGAAATAACGACTTGCCGATCGGTGATGAACGAGTCAGCGAGCTTTACATCTTTCCCAACAGCAACATAGTCGAGTTCACAGACATATCGTACGACGACAAAGTGTAAGCTTATTAAGCGAGTAAAATGTGATTGATGTCATAAAAAATAGTATAAATTTTAAAGAATGTGATCTATACATATACTAAATGTAACGGGCACAAAGTGTCATATTTGTAGGTAAGAAAATTATAATGTAAATAGTTATTTACCTTCGGAATGTACTTGAATTATGTTACCTACTTAAATTATAAGTACCTACTATTAAATTGAAAGATTACTATTTAGTCGTAGTAAAAAAGTTTAAAATGTAATTAATCATTTGCAAAAGACTGTACAATTCCATAATATTTTAATTCACGTAGATAGTAAGTACTTATTCAGTGTAAATTAACATTTTCTGATAAAGTGAATCTAGTCGCAATGAACGCAGGAATAGAACAGAGCGGATTTATAAACCATAAATCCCGCGAAACGATGCGGATAACCATTTATTTCGTTCTTGGTAATAAGGATAATCCGTCTGAGGCGATGGCAAATTGCGATATTGTTTGGTTTAGATTACGGAAATAAGTTAATCCGCACGCAAAGCTAGTCAATGGTGTCAAAATGATAGCGAGACACATTGTACAGTCGAAACAAATTATGTTGAAACTTAGTAGATTATACCCAAGCGATTGATCAAATTTCTATCATCGTAACTAAGTACATACGTAGGCTGATAAAAATTGTTGAATGTCTAGTATCAGTTTATGCATGGTAAGCGAAATCTCACATTGAAAATCATATAAAATCTGTGCTGCTAGATACTGGCACGCTGCCACAACACTTCTAGTAAGTAGCCTGTTACAGTATCGTAGATATCTTTATCGAATTCCACAACTGCTAAACGGACAATAGAACTGCTTTCTTAGACGCGTTGTATTAGAAAAGTCTCGTGAAAAGTAAAGTGATTCGGTGATCTAAAAATAGCACTAACAAACAATAAACACTGAAAACATCCAGACCACACATTGGATAAAAATTACTGCTGTTACTGTTAATAATTTTTATGGCTTTTTGGTACCGAGTATTTGGAAAGATTCAGAGAATGTGCCCACAATTCAATTTCTACTTAATACCATTATAAATGAGGATGTTCATCTTTGTTTGCTTATTTGTGGTTGTATGTAATACGCATGAACGGCTGATAAATCATGACCCGGGTAAGGCCATATGATAGTTTTATCCCGCAAAATTTGCATATTTCCCACGGGAAATTAGTACTTAAACATGCCTTTGATGATTGTTGCCTATCCATCAAAGCAACCATTCTTTGCGCCGAAGATGAGAAGGTGTATACTGTTCTGTCGCATTCAGAGATGTTACATATTAACAGTTAATATTAGTGTTTTGATTGGCGTCTCTGGGTATGGGTGTTAACTTTATTATTTACAAAATCAGTGTAGACAAATTCGTGGGTAAAAGATAGTTATTTATAAATGTTACAAAATACGTTGTAGTTAAACTAATTTAACCTGAACAAAAATGCTACTTCACGTGAAAATAAACATTCACAACTATACTCATTGGGTTTTATTGATTTATCGTGAAGTCTTGTTGTTTTAGTAGCAGCTGAAGGAAAAAACACCGCAAAAATATCCACATACCTCATGATTTGATTTTATAGACGTAGTAAAACTTTTACTTACGAAGAAATCAAACAGTCGTTAACTGCAGCGAGTTTTATTTCAATGAAATGAGCTTGAAATTGTTGAATGAATTGACCGATTTTAAAGATGACGGTGATAGAAAAGGAGGTTGAATTTGGCAGACTTAGCACCAGCGTTTCGGTTGTTCAGTAGTTCAGTAATTTATCTCACAAAACTAATTAACTTTAGCCATGGCGGTGAGTTGAACAAAACACACAATAAAGTTTTACCCCAAAATTTGATACACGCAATTTTATTTTAGTAGATACTGCCTGCCCCCTTTACGGCATGGTACTGATATTGAGAGATGTGATAGAGTCGGTTTCGACTATATAAGTAGTAAACCATGTTTTTGTCGTTGTTGTCTTCATAAGATTGCCTCATTCAATGAAACGAGCAATCTATATCTTTATTATTTCAGAAAATTTTCAAAGGAAATTAAGGCAAGGTAAAGTAAGGCAAGTTTTATGAAATATTCATATTTTGATATTTTGACGTTCCATGGTCAGATTTGGGATGTCTTGAAGAAAAGTCTGACGCTGTATTGTCTAACGCATGGGCGCTTGCCATCACTTTCATCACCTTTTTCTGTCACCGTCTTATACTGTTCGACAGAAATAAAACAGTGAATGCGATAGCAAGCGTCTGCGCGTGAGACAATACAGCCTCAGGTCAAGAGTACCTGAAACCGGCCAGCGTGTATGAAAAACTTATGAGTGCTGTGGAAGCAAAAGATGTATGTATATCAGAATCGTGGCAGGTTTGCTGGGAAGGAGGCGTAATTGTATGAATGTATGTATGTATGTATATTTTGATTTCTAAGTAGAGATATGAAATGTTTGAGAAAGAATCAAGTCTTTTCCGGGTAAAATTATAGAAAATGTAGCTGATGGAACGTACCTTATAGTAACCATGTGTGCAAAAATGTTTGCGCAATCCTAAATAGCGTCGCAAACACACCTGAGCCGAATGTAAATATTTAAGAAAAAATGGTTTGCATTCGTTTGATATGGAAATCAACGTCAGTTATAATTTATTATCAAAAGCGTTTGATGTAAACTTATCTTGAAGAGTAGGTACTTCGTGTTCTGTAAAGAGTTTATTTGGATATCTTCCTAGTCAATACTCCAAACTTAACTAACTACTGAACAATAATATTGATATGTTATGTTATGGCAACTTTTGAAATGGGTCCAAGTTGCTAAATGAGATCCTGAAATCAATTTGTTACAGACCCCAAAAAGGTGCGAGACTATTAAATGAAGCATGAACTGGGAATAGAATAAAATGTCTAAATGTAACAAACAACTTTATCACAATACGTCACTAAATATTCAGTAGGTTGAAAAAATATTATTTTTGAAATACCTGCCAATTACAAACGTGATTATGTACCAACAAAACACTTCACAGATAGAACTCTCATAAACCCATTCTTCCATTTTGCCTCTGGCTAAGTTTGTGGTCAAAGTTTCACGACTTTTGTTGACAGATTCGTGTTTGGGAAAATTTCAACAATCCATCCGCTTTTGTCTGCAGGAAATTCACTTCAAAAGTTTTAATAAGTTTTCTGAACAAGTATTTAAAATTTTCTCCATTTAGTCAAATCATGTTCCATAATTATCATTAGAAAATGTCACCTCTGCGGGACGTAAAAGTTATTAGGTGTTGTAATTGTTGAATATTTTTCTAGTAACTAGTAAAAATAAAGGTTGAAAGTCCACTGACTTGTCGCAGATACAGTTGCACTGAGGGGTGTTATTCGTCAAAAATGCAGGTTCTGAGAATTATGGAGATTACGCGATACGGATCCGCGTTGGCGGCGGGTCGGCGATCCTCAAGGTAGCCGCGCTTGTCTTCGGACACCTGCCGAGGTATCCTGACGCAGCAACTGCGATTCGCGACTCCTGGACAGAAAAATAGCGGTTTGCTAAGTGTGAGTAGCGACGCGACGCGGCACGTGTCATTGAGAAAATACGTGAATGAGTACTCATTACCCGACTAGCGAAGGAGGGTTATTTACGTATTATCTCAATTAAACCTGGCCCCTAATTGTATAATACACTTGGGATTACAATCATTTTTTCTTTCTATCACACGGTATTGGATGAGGGTAGGGAGAGATGGTGAAAGCGATCTCGAGTGCCCGCGCCTTAGACAATGCGATGTTTGGCCCTTAGGAAAGCGAGTTGTTAGTAATAGGTAAGTACTAATTATGAAGCAAGATGCAATATTTATTTTAAATATTGAACTAAAGTTGATTATTACAATATAAGTACAGTTAAAACGACGAAAATAACAAAGAAGTACAAAAAGGTTATACAGTCACCAACACGGAAAGTAAAAGTTAAGAGGTAATTTTCTTCTTCTAATGTAATCTAATATATAAAAATCTCGTGTCACGATGTAACTTTTTTCTCCATATTCGGTAGGTCTGAGAATAGGTCGTAGGCTATTTTTATACCCCTATTCATCGCAGACGCAGTTGCTGGCAACAGCAGACAATATAAAAATCTCGTGTCACGGTGTTTGTTATCGAACTCTTCCGAAGCGGCTTGACCGATTTCATCAATTTTTTTTCCATACTTGGTAGATCTTGAGAATAGGTCGTAAGCTATTTTTTGTATACCTATAACCCTTTTATTCGCCGACGGAGTCGCGGGCAACAGCTAGTATGTAAGTATATAAAATGTCAATTTTAGGTTAGGTATTTTCATTTAGACAAACAGAATGGAAAATGTACGTTTGCTTATAAAAACACATTTTTTAAATCTTTTCCGCCTTTTACGTAACATGTTTGGGTACCTACTCTATTTCTCTCAAAGTATCAGTAATGGGGCGGTTTACTCTACCGCCCAAAATCAAGACGGGTTGTGGTGTCACTCTTACGAATCCCGTGGACTGCTCTATATGTATGAATGCGCGGCGATACCTTAACGCTGACAGTTGATGGAGATGGGCTTAAATGGTGAGTTAGGTAGGGTAACGTTAAAAATGTAGGTAACTACGTCCTTTTAACTGTCCCCGATGTGTAAAACGACCTAGAGGAGCGGTCAGTTACCAAATAAAAACTACTAGATGTTAAAACTTATTTAACCCTTTTCCAGGCCTCGTCTATTTAGGTACGCTACAGCAAAATTAATCGCTGTTGTATTGTTTACATATGCATCATTAATTTAAAAGTGAATCATACTTGAAACAAAATCAATTAATTTTCTACCATATTGTAAAAGGAGTAAGGTCGAATCTTTGTGTAGATTTATGTGATCGCTATATGCACTATGCATGCATCATCGCATCGCAAATGGCATCGCTTCTGATAAGAATACGTGGCAGCACTAACAGCCTCCTGAAGACGATAGCGGTGAGAGATGAGTGCTCTGTTATGCAAAATTTAATTAAAAACACAATGTCACTTGTTCAATATGTATACTAACATAGTCATAAGTGAAATACTAATATTATTATGGATCCTTGTTGTCTGATTAAATAAAATGATTATTATTATTATGCCTGGAAAAGGGTTAACTTTCGTATTTTTACTTCTTCAATTTTACCTATTTGTTGCATACTTAAGATAGGATATCTTTATAACTACCTAAGTTTTTCGGTTAAAAATTTCAAACCAATTTTCATCCAGATCCAGTATTGCAAGATTATAATCATCTCCGGCCTATACACGGCCCATTGCTGGGCACAGGCTTGCTCTCTGATTGGACTTTACTTCCCACGCGGGCCAAATGGGGATTGAGAACTTCAGCCATACCACAAGGCTCGTAGTATAAAAACTTAGAGGTACAAGCTCGGGTTTTAAATTAAATCATATTTATCAAACATTTTTTAAATCGAACTAATATCGTCTTAACTTAAATTGGAATGTAGCCTGTAAACAATGAACATAATGGAAACGGTTGACGTTAATATTCCAGTCAGCTGTCAGCTTTTATGACGGATATTATCCCCGCCCGACATAAAAAGGAACCAGAAATAGCGAAAGATAAGAACCTGCAATTAAATGATTACACTTGGAAAATACCAAGTTATTTAAGAAAGCATCAGTAAGATTAAATACATATAATAATACAGATGTTAAAGAATAAATACAGCCAAAAATTTCAATTTTTAAAACTATCAGCGCAACTTTATACGGGTACTAACAAGCTCGATAAAGATATCATATGATAAATTTTAAAGGAAAATCTAAAAGCAGATACGATGTTGAATGACATGGGACTGTACCTATACTCACATAACTTTTATAAATTTGGAAAATTTTTTGATCTGATTGTGCAAACTTTGACAAAGTTTATATAGCTGTCGATTCAACTGTATTTCGGTATTTGCTCGAGACGAAACTCTACCAGAAAATT
This sequence comes from Archips crataeganus, assembly GCA_947859365.1. Taxonomy (NCBI): domain Eukaryota; kingdom Metazoa; phylum Arthropoda; class Insecta; order Lepidoptera; family Tortricidae; genus Archips; species Archips crataeganus. Next base: position 12,892,020 of record OX402049.1, on the reverse strand, counting down.
GGTTTAATTAATAAACTCAATGCAGTTCAGTTTTATGTCAAGACGATTAATAATAATACCACTTTATCACATAGAACATATAAAAAAATCAGAACTACCCGATTTGATGCAATTGTTTTTACTTACTTATTTACAAACCCTTCTTTTACTTTGTTTACTCACTTTAGCAACTTGGAGCAGCTGTATCTAAAGAACTATCAGGTCTTAATAGACTTAATTGGTCTCGGTTTGTTGCGAATGGTGTGTACTTTAATAAAGTATACGGATTTAAGACGTAAAATGGATCCATAGTTGACCATATCGACAAAATCTTAAAAAAATGTCTGAAATTATTTTTGTTTGGAAATTTTGCCAATTTTTGAACAACTGTATCTTACAAACTATTTGGTTTATCGCCTTCTCACTTTAACATATTTTGTTGGAAATTTAGTCGTCTTTAAAGTGTATAGTGACATTTGCCGTAAAATAGGTCCTTGTTGGTAAAAATTGACAGAAGCTGAAAAAAGTCATAAAATTAAATGGCTTTTCCAAAATTTGACAATGATCCGGAGGGTTCCCGAGGTCGAAAACTTGGATTTGCCATAACCACTTCATCACATAGAACATATAAAAAAATCAGAACTACCCGATTTGATGCAAGACAAAAGTACCATTTCTATGTGCTGTATATTCGCCTCGGCCGTAGCAGCAATTGCTGTCTTTGTTTTATTAAACAGACTCGCAAGTCGGCTTAAACCAATACTCGGCCTCCAGCAATTACCCACTTCCATTAACCTCGAGTTAAATAACATTCTGATATTTTAGGACGATATTATAATATTCCTAGGCTAGCATTTGCCCACGTATTATGGTTTTTAATTCAAAAAAATTGTCATATTTATGCAGACGGAGCTAACAATGTTTAACTTGGTCTGATGTTTTTGGTCCCTTAACCCACGCATCATAAACGCTTTTTAAATGCTGGCACGGCATGTACTTAATGATAATGTGACACCTGTTACGTTGATACCTAACAGGTAATGTTAATACAACGGCGCACTTAGAATTACCTATTTTATAATTTGATTTTTAATTCAGCGAAATTCTGCCATTGCTCGTTAATAAAAGTAAAAAAAACTTTCATATATACTATATAAACTTTTATATTGTAGCAAAAAAATACAAAGAAAAACAAATTTATATGAAAATAAATAGGAAATCCCACCAAAAAGATAATCGACACCCTTGATAGGTGGACCACAGGACTACAGGACCTTGGGTTAAAAATTTAAAAAAAACCGGTTGTCTGTAAAGTCGGTTTACGGACGGATAATTTATTAACGTGACAACGTCATAAGCATAACAAAACATTCAATAAAAATTATAGCATAAATCTTCCCAGGTGAATTTTTCGCTTCGAGCCCTTTATCTTTCAAAACAAACGGTATCGTCATAGTATTAAGGTTCAAATTTAATGTAATGGCTCGAAGCGAAAAATTCACCTGGGAAGATTTATACTTATACCCGAGCGCTAATATTAAGATTGTATTACGTAATAATATATTGCAACTGGCCTTCGCCGCTCTATTACAACTGGCCTACGCCGCTCTATTGCAACTGGCCCTCGCCGCTCTGTACTTACACGTAATGTTACATTGCGTCATCCTTTTTCGTGTATGCAGCCGGCGTTCATTGATTTATTATGGTGGCACTTCACTTGGCGTTGCTTGTTCGCGTTGCGCTATTGCCATCTCCATCTTTCACGCTAGAATCGGCATAGTGCTCCTCTCTCGCACACGCAAATGTTTCGTGAAATACGCCAAGTGAAGTGCCAGCTTTAGACGTTGTCACGTCAAAAATCATACGAGTAGTTTGGTATGTAGTTTGAATACATATACTTAAACTACTTCGAAATTACATAATGGACTTGTGGAAGTTCAAATGTGAATTCCGTGACAGGAAGCTCTATTCATCACGGCTAATGGCAGTGTGGTGACAGGCAATTTTCTATGGTTTCTAATAGGAATGCAACGTCTTCAATTTATCTAGTTAACTCTATTCATGACTTTTTTCTAGTTAGTTGTAAGTGTATTCATGGCCGTTCCAAACGTAAGTTTCGGTTAAACTATTGCTTTCGCTGTCTGCCTACAGTGTTACGCCCATAGACTTTACTTTTACATTAGCTATTGCTTGCGATTTTGTCTACAAAGAATTTGTTTATTGTTGTGCAATTTTCTAAAATAAAATCTGTCCTATGTCCTTCCCAGGGTCTGAAACCATCTCCATGCCAAATTTCGTATAAATCGGTTCAAAGCCTATAAACGTTGAAACGGTAACAGACAGACAGAGTTACTTTCGCATTTAAAACATTACAAGTAGTATGGATGGATTTATGTACCTATCTACTGTTTTTGTTTATTATTTCAGCGGACGTACGTATGTCAATGGAATCACGACTCTCCCGCGAACATACGGTAAGAGACAGCGAATAATTTCGGGATATTCAAGTGTTCAGAAATGTGTGATCAGTGAAGCGACTTAAAAGAGATAAAACCAATTAAAGTTTGGGCTTCTTTTGCTAATAAAAAACTGAGAAATCTCCTGAATTGTTTTATTAAACGTTATAAAATACTGCACAGGAAGAATACAAATCAGAGCGAGACAGTGCTGCCCTCTATACGCACATAAGGAAAAAAAGTGGGCAAAGACCTTGTGGCTATTCAGCCAAGACAAAATTTTTATGTACAAAGTTAACAAAACCTATATCTTAACGCTTAAAAAATGAACGCTCTTAATATGTATAGTTTCAAAACGCTTCTCTTAACGCTTAAAAAATGAACGCTCTTAATATGTATAGTTTCAAAACGCTTCTTGTGACCGCTTCATTATAATAATATTTAGAGACGGAAAATATTAAACACAAAGCATTTTAGCCGCCGTTAATTAATCCGTCCTTCGACAGATTTTGCACGTCTTTAATATAATATCCATTAGGAACACAGCTCCATTCTGATCACGTATTAGTTAATGGAGGGTGCCTTTTTAATACTCCACTATATTTAGGACGCGGGAAAATAAGAAAAAAGAAAATGACTTCGATTGTACTCAACTCCTAGGCACAAGGAAATGGAAATAATGGACTGTATATGCGGCAAATGAATTTAGAAACATATATAAAAATCTAGTACTTGCATTAACTTCAGAGTTTAAGGACCGAAATAGGCCGAAGAACGGGAAAGAGGTACAGGGCATGCGCACTCACCTTTAAAATCCAGAGATTCTTCTTGTGCCGACACTGTCAACTTCCACAGCCTTTTACAGTTCTGGTATATCACGGATGAAAAATAACACAGCAAAAACACATAAGATCACGCCACCAATTGATGCTGATGCAACGAAGGTCAAACGAAGAGTAAAGTCTTAAAAATCATTATCCATACGTAGCGGCGATAGGGACAGCCGCACACGCAAGTGCACATGTGTGATAAGGATGGAAGATGGGAAGGTTTAAGAAAATGCAAGTACCCTATTTCACAAATATAAAAATACAAAATCCACCATCCCCCCGGCCTTGAAGTAACCCTTCAAAGCAAGATACAACACTGCTATACATAAAGCAGCTCAAGGACTTGAACACGATCCTCGTATGGGAATATAAAAATAATAATAAAAAAATAACCTAATATGTAATAATAGTGAATGCGAACAGTTGCAGTGGATAGTTTAACGTTATTAAAACTGTTCTCAAAAAGGTGGTCCTAAAATTAAAGCAAACTTAGCCACTCACTTGCTTGAAATCACTTGTCAATAAAGGACGATAAATGAAAAAAGGCAACTGAGTGGTTTAGATAAAGGAGTCTACTGAGTTGGTAAAGGGCATAGCCGTACAACGGGACGCTTGTACGTGCCAACCTTTGTCTTTACTTCCGCAACGCGTATAATTCCATCCTTACCGGGAAATACATCAGTGATAATTCCCAAAGGCCACTGTAAAGGTGGAGCATTATCCACATTTAGTAAAACTACGGTACCGACGGTGATAGGATTTGATGAGGTATTCCACTTTTCGCGTTGCTGTAAGTTATGTAAATACTCCATTTTGAACCGCTTCCAGTAGGATTGTACAAGCGAATCCATTAATGAAAAACGAGACAGCAAATTGGTCTGTTCATTAGACAAGTCGGTCGAGGGAATATATCCCAATGGAGAAGTAGTCAGGAAATGAGAGGGTGTGAGGGCTAGCGGCTCTGAAGGATCAGAGCTTAAAACGTAGAGAGGTCGGCTATTAAGCACTGCCTCTATCTGTGCAAGCACAGTCGACATCTCCTCGAAAGTGAGAATTTGGTTGCCAATAACACGGAATAATAGCGATTTCGTACTTTTTATATTCGCTTCCCAAATCCCACCAAAATGGCTAGCTGTAGGAGGGTTCATTTTCCACGTTATGCGGTTCTTCGCTAGCTCATTATTGAACGTCCGATAGTAATCGTCAGATGATAAAAAGTCGTAAAGTTCATTAAAGTACGCTTTTGAGGAAACGAAATTAGTCGCGTTATCGCTGTATAAAAAAGTACAAGGACCGCGTCGCGAAATAAAACGCTTAAAAGCGTCCATAAAACTAACTGAAGATAAACTAGAAACAAGTTCTAAATGAACCGCTTTTGTCACTAGACAAATAAAGAGACACATGTAGGCTTTAATACTACGAACACCACGTTTGCGATAAGGAGTAACATAAAGCGGTCCCGCATAATCGACACCCGTGTGTAAGAACGCCTTACATTGTTCCAATCGGCACTTAGGCAAATCAGACATAACTGGAAATGTACCTTTAGGATTTAACCTGAAACAAGAATTACATTTTTCTATCCGTTGCCTAACAATACTACGCGCAGCAAGAATCCAATACCGAGACTTTAGAATGCCCATTAACAGTTGCGGTCCTGCGTGGAAATTGTCGCGGTGGTAAGAATCTATAATTAGTTGCGAAACGTGTCCCTTTTTTGGCAGTAACATGGGGTGTTTAGCGGAATAGTCTAATGTCGAATGTGATAAACGACCTCCGACGCGTAAAATTCCATCTTCAATAAACGGATATAATTTCCGAAGTTTTGAAGAGCATCTTTGGCCTCTTGAAATATTTTTCAAGTCGTCAGCGAAATATTTGAACTGTACCACTCGTATAATTTCTAACTCGGCTACATTTAAGTCGTCAGCATTTATTATATTATTTCGTGATAGCTTCCCTGTAAAGCGGAGTACATAAACAAAAGTCCGGAGCAGCTTATTCCATGTGGAACACCTAGCAGCTAGAGTCAAAACGGGATGTTCAGTTTCAGCGACTGTAGCAGTCACGTGAGTTACAGTTTTTTCTTCTGGCAGCGACGACAATCGGTTCGGCACAAATTTTTGTATTGGCCAGTGTAGTACAGGCTGAGATAGCCAAAAAGGTCCAGTGAACCATAGCTCATGCTGTATAAGTTGCGAGGGCGTGAGTCCTCGTGACACACAGTCAGCGGGATTTTGTGAACCAGCAATGTGATATAAATTGTTAGTCGACAAATTTGTCTGAATTTGGGAAATGCGGTTGGCAACGTAAGTGTCAAACCTATGTGGCGAGGCAACCGACCAACACAGGGCGACCTCGGAATCTGAGAACGCAAAAATATTATTTATTTCATGTCGTTTTGATAAAGTATCGTGAACTTCTTTAAGAAGCCGTGAAAGTAATAAAATTCCGTTTAATTCTAGCCGAGCCAGAGTAATTTTCGGTTTAGCTGACGCGACGCGCGATTTTGAACAAATGAGTGTAACCTTTGGGGGCTGACCGCCATTCACGACGTGTAGGTATATTACACAACCATAAGCAGATTCACTTGCATCTGAAAATGCAACTAACGAGACTTCGGATCCATTCTCGATGCCTAGATGGCGATAAAATTTAAGCTGCGATATCTGAGGCAATTCAGAGACATATTGTTGCCATAAATTTATGATGCGGAAAGGGGGTACATCGTCCCAGTCAAGGTTGATTAGCCAAAGCTCTTTTATTAATAACTTAGCGTATAGAATAATAGGGCCGACTAGTCCAAGAACATCGTACAGCCGAGCGGTCGCGGAGAGAATAGCGCGTTTAGTACAGATAGGCGGTGGGCTCGAGGTGTCGAAAACAAAGGTATCCTGATTGGGTAACCAGCGCAAACCTAAAATCTTGAATATATTTCCGTCATCAAAGGAAATAGATCCAGATTGTCGATGTGACTCCGGTATGTGCTTGAGCAACTCGGCCGAGTTGGAAGACCATTTCAGCAGGTCAAACCCTCCAGCCTTAAACAGGTCGATCAACTCATTGGCTGTCTGAAGTGCTTCCTCGAAAGAAGAAGCACAAGAAGCCAGATCGTCCATATAGACGTCCCGCTCTAGCACGGTAGCTGCTTTCGGCCATTTATGCCGTTCATCAGCTGCGAGCTGACGAAGTGTGCGAAGAGCCAGAAACGGCGAGGAACGAAGGCCAAACGTGACTCGGCTGAACTCCATCACCTCGAGCGGGTCAGTGTCGGAGAAACGGTATAAAATTCGTTGATATTTGCGATGCGGAGCATTTGTATAAATGCACAGATACATTTGTTTAACATCGGCAAAAAATGCGATTTTAAAAATTCGTACATTTAATAGAATGTGAAAGATATTAGCTTGTAGATTGCAACCGGAATGTAGAATATCGTTTAACGATAGCCCGGTGTCCGTCTTTGCGCTCCCGTCAAGGACGGGACGAACCTTGGTAGTAGCTTTATCGCTGCGTACTACCGGTCGGTGCGGTAAATAAAAACCGGAAGAAAAATGCTCCTCAACGGTCACGCGAGATAAAATACCTTTACTTAAGTAGTCATTAATAATTTGGTCGTAATTTAATTTTAGTTCTGGATCTTTAGCAAATTTTCTTTCTAGATATAAGAAACGCCTTTTTGCGGCTATGAAAGAATTACCTAATTTATTAGGGTCGTCCTTAAATGGAAGATCAACCGAATAACTGCCGTCAGCATTACGAACAGTCGTAGAAGAATAAATATGTTCACATTGCTGTTCATCTGCGCTCAAAAATGTTTGCGATGGCAGTTCCTCGACTGCCCAAAACCTTTCGACAAGTTGATGAAGTGGGTCAGAAGTAAAGGCACAAAGCGTGTGTGAAGCGGGTTCTGGTGTGATAATAGGAGCATCACCCATAATTAGATAACCTAAGGTCGTTTCAAAAGCGGAGGGAATATTAGCATTTGAACATTTTATTTTATTACCTAATAAAATCTCGCAATATAAATTCACACCTAAGAGCATGTCTATTGGCCCAGGCTGTGAAAAGTCATCATCCGCGAGCGGAAGGTTTAATATTAAACCAATAGACGCCCGGTCAACGTGCGAGGTAGGTAACTGTGATGTAATCTGCTCGACTACCAGCGGCTTAACGGCATATTCTCGTTGCTCATCTAATCGAGATGTGAATTGCAGTGAAGTTATTCCAAGAATTTTGTGTGAAGTTCCTCCAATACCCTGAACTTCCGAATACCGGGTTTGTTTATAAACAGGAAGCGAAAGACGCTTACAACAAGAAGCGGTTATATAATCACTTTGAGATCCTGGATCAACAAGACATCTCAAGTAATGAGTGCGGTTAAAAGAATCAAGATATCTAATTTTTGCAGTTCCTAACAATGTAGTTGTTTGACAACAAATCGCCCGATCACTAGAAACTATACATATCGAGGCGCCACTATCAGAACTACAATGAGGTGAACCAATATCTACCTTATCTGCAGCATTTGCAGGGTCGATAATGGCGGAATGAGTCACAGTTGACTCGCTCGGCGGCGCCCGCGCAGTGTGGGTCACGCCTTGAGCAGAAGCGGTAGCGGGATCATAATTATTACTAACACTATTAGCGGGAAAAGTAGCAGCGGGGTCGGACATCGACGCCGCAATATTGCAGTGTGATTTGACATTTACATTAAAATGTAATAAAGAATGATGTCTTAAAGAACAATGCGAACAATTGTGCTTAGACGTACAAACCAATGTTTTGTGTTTCACACTTAAACAGTTGTTACAGTAAGCGTTTAATTTAATGTAATTATATCTTTCATGAGGAGTTAATTTCATAAAAGATGGGCATAAATATAAATGATCATGCTGTTTACTTTTGCACAAAGCACAATTATCGCCAGCGCTTGTGCTGCCAGCCACATCCTTAGCGCCGACGAATGTTTTTGTTAATGCGTTGGACTGCCGCATAGGGCTACTACGTGATCTAAAAGAAGAATTATCAACCGGTTTATTAGTGCCCGCAGATGGGGACCTAGACAATACTTTGCTTTGTTCTTTAACGAACTCAATTAAATTTTTATAAGCGGGAATTTTCTCTTTTCGATAAGTAATTTCGAATAATTTAATAGTATCTACGTCTAATTTTTGCAGCGCTAAGTGCAAGAAAATAAAGTCAGTTAAATCACCAATTTGCAGTTGCTTAAGTGCTTCCACAGATGAGTTAAAATTATTTATAAATGATTCTAGTCCCGTTGCACTAGTGTTTACAATCGGTTTAAAATGTAACAACTGATTTAAATATGTGCATGCAAGCGAACGGGGGTCGTCATATTTTTGGACGAGCGCACCCCAAATAATATGATAGTTTTGCGGCGTCGGTGCCAGCCCAGCACAAACACTCGATGCCTGACCCGTTAGTTTTCCCACGAGATAATAAACCTTTTCGCTATCAGTAAGCGAGGAATTATCATGAATCATACTTTTAAACTGCTCGTAAAATAAGGGCCAGTTTTTCACATCTCCATTAAATGACATTAAATCAATAGGTGGCAGATGAGATCTTGATCTGGTAGGAACTTGCGGTTCAGAAAAGCTTTTATTGTTGACATTTTCCAATAAAACTTCTTTAATATAGCAGTACATTTCCTCAAAAGATGTCCATGTGTCATAATCGATATCAGAACCCGGGTGTAATTTTAGAAATAACAAGTTATATGAATCCAAATTACTTTGATATTCATTACGAATCAAATCTATGGTTAATGCGCTTGTTTTAAATGCCCTATACTGCTGGGGATCTGCTTCCGCTTTATGAGCGAGTTCTAGGATATTCTCAACGCGTTTAAATAACACCTCGCGTTTAATTGACAAAATAATCAGCTGATTTTTATCAATATCGCAGTCCGTTCCGCCAGACAAACCGTCACCGCCCACCTTGTTACCAGATTTAGACATTGTAATTTATTAAAAGTTTGTAATTTGTAATTGGAGAAAAGTTATGCGATAAAAAAATGTATGTATTTAAATAATAGCGAACTAAATATGAATAAGTTTAAGTGGGATAATAACAAATGACTCTTCGTTGGACACGTAACTAAGTAGTGGTTTTTTCAACGCAATTATAAGCGGATGGATAGAAGAATATATTTATTGCTACCCGACAATTGCTGTTTCAAAACAAAAATATACAAACGAATATTATGATAGCGCGCGATCGTGATTGGTTAAAGTGGTTGAACCGAACGTACCGATGATACCCGAAGTTTATCGAAAAGAACCGAACCAAGCTACGTGTCTTTAAAAATGGCCGAAATGGTGTATTTAATGAACAAAGGAATAATGCAACACTTGTATCAAATTGATCACGAAAAATGAAATAAATTAAGAAATAACTCACCATACGTCGTACAAAGCAATACGGTGCGGAAATAAAGTGAAATAATTGCCGATGCGGGAGATACAAAAGATATTTCGACAATATATTTCTATTAGGTACTTAGCACAACGATAGTATAAGTTACTTACTTAGTAATTTTAAATTCTAATCCGATCCGGCTCGAAGTGACCACAAATTTATGGAGGGTGCCTTTTTAATACTCCACTATATTTAGGACGCGGGAAAATAAGAAAAAAGAAAATGACTTCGATTGTACTCAACTCCTAGGCACAAGGAAATGGAAATAATGGACTGTATATGCGGCAAATGAATTTAGAAACATATATAAAAATCTAGTACTTGCATTAACTTCAGAGTTTAAGGACCGAAATAGGCCGAAGAACGGGAAAGAGGTACAGGGCATGCGCACTCACCTTTAAAATCCAGAGATTCTTCTTGTGCCGACACTGTCAACTTCCACAGCCTTTTACAGTTCTGGTATATCACGGATGAAAAATAACACAGCAAAAACACATAAGATCACGCCACCAATTGATGCTGATGCAACGAAGGTCAAACGAAGAGTAAAGTCTTAAAAATCATTATCCATACGTAGCGGCGATAGGGACAGCCGCACACGCAAGTGCACATGTGTGATAAGGATGGAAGATGGGAAGGTTTAAGAAAATGCAAGTACCCTATTTCACAAATATAAAAATACAAAATCCACCAGTTAATAAAAAAAACACGAGAGCGTAGGCGAAAAAAATAAACGAGTAGGCAGAGCTAGAGTAAGGTATCTACTTATTAATTTAAGTATAGTTTTGTGGAAAAGAAAGCTGACTCAAAAATAGGCAAAGAAATATGACAAACTAGCTTTTGCCCGCGACTTCGCTCGCGTGTACCAAGATATCAAGCAAGCAAGCATACAGGCAAGCAAGCATACAGGCAAGCAAGAAAGCATGCAAGCATGCAAGCAAGTACGCAAGCAATATGCAAGCAAGCGTGCAAGAAAGCGTGCAAGTAAGCGTGCAAGCAAGCGTGCAAGCAAGCACGACTAAACTTCAGGTAGATACGATCCTTTACAGTATTTCTTTGTATACAATGTTTTTCACTAATTCGGAAGCGAGCACTAAAAATCTGTATGACCAGAAAGAATACAACTAAAGGTACTATACATGCATATGACATTTAAAGAAACTTCCTATAACTCCTAACCGTTAAGGAGTTTTACCTTCCATCATCAGCTCATCAACATGAGATGATGTCTACCAGACGCAAACACTTAAATAGCTTGAGAAAATATATGAAAAACGTAATGCATGCCTACAAAATTTGAAGGTTGCCCTCGCTTTCCCTGAGATCCCGTCATCAGATCCTGATTTGGTGACAATGGGACCATCTCAGGAGTATCTTTCGTATAAAAAAATAATTTTTAAAATCGGTCCACAATTTTGACCGCACAATCGGTGAACATACCTACATAAAAAAAATACATACAGTGGAATGCATAACCTCCTCCTTTTTTGAAGTCGGTTAAAGAGCCCTTTGTGACCTACTTACAGTATAAACTTTTAAATTTTTAAATTTTAACTTTCTACAGCCAGTAAAACGCAAAATCCCGTTTTTTCTCGTTCCCATAAGAATTTCGGGAAATGCTTTATTAATGCTCCCCTACACTCCCCAAGGAACCCACTTGCCTAATTTCAGCTTTCTACGGCCAGTAAAACGAAAAATCCCGTTTTTTTACGTTCCCGTGGGAATTTCAGAAAGTTCTCTCTCAATGCTCCTCTGCACTCCCGAAGCAACCTACATGCCGAATTTCAGCTTTCTACGACCAGTAAAACGAAAAATCCCGTTTTTTCCTTATCCCGTGGGAATTTCTGAAAATCCTTAAAACTGTTTTTTACTACTATAATTACCTACTTCTATGCCAAATTTGAAGAGTCGAGTAATTATAGTTCATGGGATTCCGTTGAACTGAATATATAAATCCCGTTTTTTCTCGTTCCCGTGGGAATTTCGGAAAGTCCTCTCTCAATGCTCCTCCACACTCCCCAAGCAACCTACATGCCGAATTTCAGCATTCTACGACCAGTAAAACGAAAAATCCCGTTTTTTCCCGTTCCCGTGGGAGTTTCCAAAAATCCTTAAAACAGTTTTTTACTATTATAATTACCTACTTCTATGCCAAATTTGAAGAGTCTAGTAATTATAGTTCGTAGGATTCCGTTGAACTGAATATATAAATCCCGTTTTTTCCTTATCCCGTGAGAATTTTTAAAAATCCTGAAATTAATGTTTTAACTAATGTAATACCTACTTGTGTATCAAATTTGAAGAGTCTAGTTATTATAGTTACTGAGATAGGGTCACTCGGAATCCAATATATAAATCCCGTTCCCGTGGGAATTCCAAAAAATCCTTCCTTAGTGGATACCTACATTGTATAAGGTATCTATGTGCAAAATTTCAAGTTTCTAGGTCCAGTGGTTTGGGCTATACATTAAAAACGACACCCATATTGATATTTAGACATTTCAACCCCATCGCACCCCATCCAGGAAGATGGTATTTTACGTATGCCACATCGGATTTTAAACCCGTTGTTGTTTTCATAACCAGCGACCCGATAAACCATAGAAACAACACCTATGTTGATTTTCAGACTTTGTTACCCCTTTCCCCCCCTTTTAGGGGTTGAATTCTCAAAAAACCTGAAACACGTGTTTACTCATTTCTCATTAGGAGTATTTCTGTGAAGTTTCGAATAAAATAGTCGAACTAATCTTGTTTCCCCATACAAACTTTGAACCCCCTTTTTACCCCCTTAGGGAGTGAATTATGAAAAATCCTTTCTTAGTGCACCCCTAGACCTTATAAGGAACCTACATGCCAAATTTGGAATTTCTAGGCCCAGTGGTTTGGGCTGTGCGTTGATATGTCAGTCAGTCAGTCAGTCAGTTTGTTCTTTTATATATTAAGATGTTTCAGAAAAAGACTGCAAACACTTGGACTTATTTTTTTAGCGTGGAATTTCCGGTACTCCAATCAATGGCACGCACAGGGACAAACATGGAATACGCAGCAAAAAATCATTAAATACAGACCATGTATTATGACATATACCTACAGTTAATATTGCCTCGAAGTTTCGGACACATTGCAGCGGCGGCGGTCACGAAGTAGATCCGGATTATGATTAAAAATGGTGAAAGTTAGAAACACACAAATTAACAAATTCTCATTATCAGTTCTGTGATGACAAATATACAATGAAGAATTATTTCGAAATACCTGTTATCGTCATGCTAAACAGTTGATACAAGACTTTTGCATTTTTTTTTTTAAATAGGTACGATCCTTAACGAAACGAGTCTTGAATGAACAGTTCCAGAATGATTACAAACTAACAGCCCCCTGTTTCTCACAAATGTACTATTTTCCTTATTTAAAAAAAATCATTGGTGCAAATCACGTCATGAAAATTAAAACAACAAAAAAGAAGCATTACCCAAATAGGGGCAGTCGGTCTAAAGTGATGCGCTTTCATAAATTCGGCAATTGATTTTTTATAAATAGATTATCGGCCCACATCCAGCTGCAAACTGCGACTGGATGCGGAACTTCCACTAAAATCAACATTGTTTTGACTACCCCGTTGTCCCGCAGTATCTTAAGTCAAAAATCTTTGACCAGTGTGTTGTCAGTTTAGCCGCTAACGATGGGCCTTCTAATAAAGCTCAAGGTCACTCAGAGGGCGATGTAGAGGGCTATGCTCAGAGTTTCTCTGCGGGATCACATTATAAATGATGAAATCCGCGCAAGAACTAAAGTCACCGACATAGCACGAAAAATGGCCCGACTCAAGCGGCAGGGGGCAGAGCACATCGCTCATAGTGGACGTCTTTCGGCTGAAATGATGGTGATGATGATACACAACGCAAATTATAGTTTCCAACGCAAGCTTTGCATTTGCATTTAGCATTGTAAATTGACGTATTGTATAAGGGAGCGATACATATGGATAAAGAAGGATAAATACATACAATGCATGAATAGGAACTAAGCAAATGAGTGGATGAATATTTAATGTCTCTCATTTGAACGTTCAATTTGTACGCGATTTTGGAATTTGCAAAATTACTCAAAGGTCGGATTTCTACCTGGTTACTTAAGTACTTTATTTAGGACGAAAAAATTTTAACCAAAGATCTTTTTCACGGAAAATTATGTGGACCCTGCAAATAAACGAGGCAACCTTATAAAACCTTTTAGTACACTTTACTCGAATAACCTGATAAGTTTGAAACATTTTTGATAGCTGCTTGAAATTCACATACCTATAATACCACTTCATAATACTTTACAATAATTTCAATTATTTAATACAGATATTTTATTTACTCACTGACTCTTTGTGTTTGAGTGTATCAAACTTTTATGATCATTATCATTATGAATACACTCTGATTTTCAAGCAGTATTCTTAGTTGCCCCGAGGCAAGACATTTAGAACAATTGCGCAAGCTCTCAGCGCAAGCTTTGTAACAAAATTCCCTGGTACAAACCAGCTCAGAGAAATTTAAAATTTTTAAAAAGCATATTACAAGTATTGTAATGACAAGTATTGTAAAGACTCTTGAGATACGGACACGACGTCAGATGAAAAATATCTAGAGCTTATTAAGGTGATGCGTCTTGCCCGCATGTTACGGAGGAAAATTGATGTTTAAGCGATTCATTGAGGTCGCACTATACCACGACAGTGTATGATTGATACTCTAGACTAATCTTTTTGTCTGTGAGCATTATGCCAGGAGAAAACAACCATGTTGTTCGCCAGATTTAGTAATCACAGCAAACTCTTATTAAGTACACCAAATTATACGTGTGATTTACTATCTTTAAGTACAAATAGAAAATCGTCTGCTCGAAAATACACGCCAGATTAGAAAAATGCCAATTTTAAATTCATTTAATTAAATTCAGGCTTAATTAATTTATGACTAAAAGGATTATAATTATTGTTTAGCTGTATTACATTATTTTTGGTCAAAATTCAAAATGGTCAGAATTGGACGATTTCCAGTACCTACTTAATGACAGTAAATCCAAAGTATCAATGGCATTGTCCCTGATGTTTGTTTTTTCACATGATAGGGGGGATTTTTTCAAGATCTTTAAGTTGTATCAGTCATCAGCATAATATAATTTTGGGTGAGGGTGGACATTAAAAAGTTAACACCAAAAAACCTTAACACCGGTAGTTAAAAATAGCATGAAAATTTCCCGATTTGCGACAACCAATTAACCGGATCATTGTATCACAACGAAACTTCCCAGACAGTCGTTTTGTACAGTTCACCACCGGTTAATGTGATCCAACTTATTGAGTTCCTACCATGTATTAAAATAAAGTTTGCAAAATTCAGACGTGTTGTCTGGAAATTGGCGGCCATTCTTCAAATCGGAAACTCAAAAAGTGGAATTTTCAGTACACTGCCCTACTTAGGTTTCATCGTGATCCCAGCCTAAATACCCTAATCCCAGCCTAACTAATCCCACTTCAGGGCCCAGGCCTCCTCTCAGAATGAGAGGGCTTTGGTCCTTAGTTCCCACGCGAGCCCCGTGTGAATTGGGAACTCCCACACACGATTGAATTTCTTCGCTGGTGTGATTAGGCTTCTTCACGATATTTTCCTTTACACTATAACCGGCAGTCGGGTAAAAACTCGTGGAAATTTCAAATTTAATTTTGCACCTAAATTCCGAAAAACACAGAGGTACGAGCCCGGGCTCGAACTTACGACCCTCTCCTTGAGAAGCAATAGATCAAACCACTAGGCTACCATGGCTTTTTTTTGTCCTACTTAGGCTTATGATTATTTTATTATTATACTTAACCTAAGTATATTTGTATTTTTAATTAAGTATCGTTGTTTTCTTCTTGCATGAACATATTACTTATGCGATATAAATATTTCTTATTGTTATTAGTTATTATACTTTACCTCAACATCTCCTTATAAACTATATTTGGCCACACCCTCAGTTCCGCGTCCAGGTCGTCTCGCCATCTCCGCCTTAGCCTGCCCTACTGTCGATGCTCGTCGAGTGTTACCAACCATGTGGCTGAGTGCACCCATCTTTGTGGATGCATCTGGCAGACATGCCCGGCCTAATCCTATTAAAGCTTGGCGGTCACTTTTCTAACATCTACCTGCGGTAAAATCCCTGATATGCGGCATGTTGTTCTTCCCGGTAAGACGACGTACGTTGTCGGCGCCGTTGTTGGCGTCATATTCATTGATGTGAGCGCCGTGCCGCCGCGCCAGCTTGTCAATTGCTCGCTCGATGACCCTGGGCAACACAATAAAGGAGTAAGGACACGATATCCTATTATCTTTGAAATAAAAATTCGAGCACCAAAGTCATGTAGGTAAGACAAAATCATAAATATTTATGTACGTTACCAAGGCGTCTAAAATATCTATACAACTCTATACCGAACTATAAGGTACCAAATAAATAGGAAATTCAATTACAGGTTGGGCGTAAATCGATTACAGAAGCGGTTGACTGTGTCTGCTAAGTAATAGCAGATGCTAACGTAATTATTTCGCTTCGTAACCACTTTCAAAATTAGTATAACAATTTATAATATTGTCTTTAATTACGAGCGAGATCATTTTACATCACTACAGTTGCTACAGGAGCCAGGGTTGATGAACGAACAGGATGCGTGCCAAAAGGCGTTAATAAAAAATACAAGAGTATTTCCGATAGCTATAGCTAGGTACTTATAAATTCGTTTTCTTATGACCATACCGACGTCCCGCGTCCCACAGTGGCGCGTAACTAACTGTTCGTGATTTGCCAAATTTTGTTAATAGTTTCGATCACCTAACATAGGATACTTATACACAAAATAACCCAAAAAAAGTCGTATTTAGTTCGTGCAACGGGTTAAAATAACAAAACTTGTTTTTTTTTCTAGTTTTTAAGTGAATATAAATATGTATAAATTTATCTATTACCTACTACGTAACAAAGAATCTCTTGTTATGCAACCACAGCATCAAATATATTATAGTTACCTTCCCGTAACTCCTCGTTCGGCAAAATTTAAATTTAAATTTACCAGTTTAGTATTCATTGGACGTTTTAATGGCATTCACATAATTATCTGTTTCAATCCAATGAAAATTACGTGGCAAAATATTATTTGCTAATAGCATATATAGGTATATGTAACAGTGAAGTAGGTATACCAAATTAAGGTGTATTTGATTGATCACGAGCGGACACTATAAAAAGAACCTATGATCGGGTTAGTTAGAATCATGTCATTTTGCAAACAAATGTATTGAATACAGATGCAATATCAGTAGAAATTGGTTGAAAAGTTCTATTCAATATGTTCAAATCGAATTGTAGTTCGCGTAGTAAATATGAGTATTCGATACTGAGAAAGCTTTGACATTTATTCATACACCATTTATAGGTCGTTGAGTTTAAGTTTAACTTACCTGTCGGATGCATGTTTAGAAAGGGACTATAGTGTCCTGAGTCCTTACTTTTTTTAACAGATGTAGTGATTAAGAGATAAAAAAAGTTACTAGTTTTGTAATTTAAAATATTGTTTCAAAATATTTAAATGTCTTACCTAATTCTTTTAACATTTTTGTTTCGGTTCTCTGCCTTTTCCCACCTATATTTTTCCCAACTGATTAATTTGCCAACTATTTCATTTTCCAACTGTTATTTTTTTCTTAAACTGTAAATTTATCAGTATTGTTTTAAAACAAACCTAACCTAACCTAACCTGAAGGATTGTCTTGAAATATATCCTGAATAGTTTACAGTTTCAGAAAAAATAAACAGTTGCTCTCCAAGGTAATGGAGTTGATTATTAACCGCCAGCTCTTAGGTTATCTGGAGGAGCATCAGCTGATTAGTGACCACCAATACGGTTTTCGTCGTGGTCGCTCAGCTGGTGATCTTTTGGCTTATCTAACATGGCGATTGAGAGCAAAGGGGAAGCCTTGGCAGTTAGTTTGGACATAGCGAAAACCTTTGATAGGGTTTGGCACGGAGCTCTGCTGTCTAAGCTTCCGGCGTACGGAATGCCTGGAAAGTTGTGTTCTTGGGTTGCAAGTTTTCTTTCGGGTCGGAGCATCAAAGTTGTAGTCGACGGCTCATGTTCTGACTTAAAGCCTGTAAACTCTGGTGTCCCGCAAGGTTGCGTTTTATCCCCCACGTTATTTCTTCTGCATATCAATGATATGTTGCATGATACCAATATTCATTGCTATGCAGATGACAGTACTGGGGACACGTATTATACCGGTCGCGCTAATTTATCCAGGGAACACGTCATTGAAAGCCGGAATATACTTGAGTCTCAAATTGAGATCATGCTGAAGCATGTCGCAGATTAGGGTAGACTAAACTTAGTTCAGTTTAATCCCCAAAAGACTCAAGTATGCGCGTTCTCCACTAAAAAGGATCCCTTTGTTGTTTCGCCTTGTTTTGATGGTACTCCCCTTGATGCCAAATCGTCTATTGGGATCCTGGGTGTCGACATTTCGAGTGATATTCAGTTTCGTGGTCATTTGGAAGGCAAAGCTAAGTTAGCTTCTAAAAAATTGGGGGTGCTTAATAGAGCGGAACGGTACTTCTCGCCAGCCCATCGCTTACAACTTTATAAGGCGCAGGTTAGGCCGCACATGGAGTACTGCTCTCATCTCTGGGCTGGCGCACCCAAGTACCAAATTCTTCCATTTGACCGCATCCAACGTAGAGCTGCTCGATTTGTCGGTAATCAGGCACTCTCTGGCCTACTCGATCCTTTGGCTTTGCGGAGGGATGTGGCGTCTCTCTGTATATTATACCGTATCTATCATGGGGAGTGTTCTGACGAACTGTTCGAATTGCTGCCTGCGGCTAAATTCCACTACCGCACTTCGAGGAACCGTTTGTCTTTCCATCCTCACCATCTTGATGATTGGCATTCTAGTACCGTGCGTTTTAAGCGAAACTTCTTTCCTCGCACAACAAAGATCTGGAATCAGCTTTCTGCGGCAGCATTCCCGGAGCGTTACAACTTAGGGATCTTTAAAAAACGAGCCTACCAATTCCTAAAAGGGTCGGCAACGCACCTGTGATGTCCCCCGTGTTACGGGTGTCCATGGGCGACGGTGATCGCTTTCCATCAGGTGACCCGCCTGCTCGTTTGCCACCTCACATATAAAAAAAAAAAAAAAAAGTTGAAAAAGGGTTTCGGTTATTTTTATTATTTTATTTTATTTTCCGTTTTGAATTAAAATGCTGTTAGGAAATGTACGTTATGAACATTTTAGATGTTATAGAAAGCAACTACCGTTTTTGTAACCGTGTGGAGTGTAACATCTTTTGTAACATTTTACCATTCATTTAAAATTAATTTAGACCATTGAAACATGCTCACAAGATTCCATCCTCTTCTCTCATGTCCTTAGAAGAGAAGTAGCAAAAGGTGCCATTCCCTGGCCAGTCGGGAACAGGTTGAGGGTCGAAGCAGGCCACTGTACCGTACTCCTCAGCCAGCCGGGAGAGGATGTACCGTGACATCCAGAGGTCATCGGCCGAACGGATCCCGGGGCAAGGCCCGATCTGCAACACCATTTATATTAACTATCTAAAACTAAAACAAACCGGCCAAATACGAATTGAAATTGCGCCCTGACGGTTTTGTAAAAATTAAAAATCCGGAAAAGAATAAGTTTAAACTTCATAGCTTATAAATAATTATGAAAAACAAAGTTATTACCTTGCAAAAGATCAACTTTCCTTTTCTTTGGTTACGAGGCCTTAGTTATTAAATTTCATAATTCTTTGTCAACTACGCACAGCCTTTAGGCTTTTATTTCAAAGGTTTTTGTATCATAATCATTCTTTTCATCAAGGAATAAAGGGTATTCAGTCAAAAAATAGCGACTATTACTAAAAGTAACGTGCCGATGATAATTATTACGATTCAAAATAACACCTTCCATTATGTAGATAGAGCTGACGGGGAGTCGATGAAAACTTGATAATAAAAGGGCATTGTTCCCTGGACCTAGAACCTAACAAGCTAAATAACAAGTTAAAAAAAAACCGCCTACGGAAGATATCGCCATCTGGAAAGTATTAAAATGTTCCTCAAATATTTACTTAAACGAAAAAGTTGCTAAGAAATCTCGTACCTAATCTAATCATTTTTGTTTTTGAAGATCATCTCAAGAACTCATAAGAATGATTGAGATGATTTGGATGTAAGGTGGTAAAATACAAACTACATAAATCATATCATAACGGTTTTGTTCGTATAAAATGTAGCCTGTATTACCCGGATCTATTGATATCATTCATCAAAATCGAACAAGTGGTTTCGGCGCTACAGTGAATACATACGTACGTGAAAACAGAAATATGTATGTACACTAGGTGTTGCCCGCGACTCCGTCCGCGAAGAATGGGGGGGGGGGGATAAAAATAGCCTACGACCTATTCTCAGACCTACCGAGTGTAGAGAAAAAAGTTTCATAAAAATCGGCCAAGCCGTTTCGGAGGAGTAGTAACAAACACCGTGACACGAGATTTTTATATATTAGATTAGAAGAAGAAGATTAATAAAATCATAACCCATTGTTTGGGTTCTGCCGTTGATTTCAGCTATAATGCACGCCACTATTGGGCACAGCACAGGCCTCCTCTCAGAATATGAGGGCTTAGGCTGCATTTCCCACGCGGGCCCAGTGCGGATTGGAAACTTCACAGTCATCATTGAATTTCTTCACAGTTGTGTGCAGGTTTACTTACGATGATTTCCTTTACCAAAAAGCTCATGCTAAATTGTAACTGTAATTGCGTACATAACATTCCGAAATACTCAGTCCGAGGTAGGTAGAAGCTCAGGTTCGAACCTTCGATCATACGCTTGAGAGGCCATAATTCAAACTACAAGGCTACCACGACTTTCTTATGGTCTCTTGTTTACTGCATTTTATTTTGTTAAAATTGCCTTATTATTATTTTATAGGAGGAGGAGGGAGGGGAGAGGGGGGAGAGAAGGGGTCATGTCGGCTGACCAAGGCCCTAAGGTCTTGTTTACTTATGTGGATACAAAAGTAAATATTTTAAAACATTTACATACATTGCTAAAATCATAACCCTCTGCTCTGCCGTGG
Organism: Archips crataeganus; assembly: GCA_947859365.1. Classification (NCBI taxonomy): domain Eukaryota; kingdom Metazoa; phylum Arthropoda; class Insecta; order Lepidoptera; family Tortricidae; genus Archips; species Archips crataeganus. The sequence goes on along the minus strand of OX402049.1, from coordinate 12,871,134 downwards.
TCGGATAAAAAGAAAAGATTGCGCAAACGTCATAATACAACAGACTGATCCACCTGAGGAGCGACTTCAACGTTCAAATATTAAGGTTTTACTGCCCCATATTAACAGTTATTTTAATTTTTGATTCGCAACTCTGCTGCCGCATAAAATAGAGATCGAACGTTTTAAAAGGCAAGTAACGACACCATAAAGCACTTCTGCAGCAATAAAATACAGCTCAGCTCTCTTGCGCCGGCAAATGCTAGCACCATCTGTACTTTACTAGGCTACTTTGTGATGGATATCAGGGTATCCAGGATATAACATTACTTTCAAGGTTATTTATGATCAGATTTCGAACAAACAAATCATCGCAAAACAAATACGGAAATAGAATAAGTTGCCATGAAATCGTCATATGAGTATGATTAATTGATTAATATTCGCAGTTATATTTTAATTTCATTTTTGCCATAGCTTAGCTTCGTCAGAGTGACGTTCCTGCGCCATTTTAGAGCAACTAAAATAAAATTAATTAAACAATTTGACGTTTGTTTTAAATGTTTTTAATATGGTAAAAATAAACGGTTAAGAAGTGGATCAAGAACTATTCTGAGCTGACTAACGATGAATTACGGTTATAATTTGTAATTGAAAATATAACCAAGAATCTGTACATAATACGGCTCGATTACATTCCTTTGCATTTCTGAGTTCTAAATTGTTTTGCGATGCTTAGTCCGAGGTCTGTTTATTACATAGCGCGAGTAGACTCGCACGTTGCCGGTATTTTTCTTAACATTTAAGGGATCATAAAGTTAAACAAAACAGCCCCACACATTAACCCCTCAAGCGTATCTTCAAAACTATGTGTATGTTTAGGAACTTTATTGACAACGGAGAGATGAGTTACCCCATTAAACTTATTATCGCAAATTTCCAATGCACATGAATACTTACTTAGTAACGAAAGGGAATTTAATCAGTTTCGGAAACATTACTTAACAAGATTTTTATCCAAGATTATTTAAAAGCGAAAAAGTTTTTCGGGTGCGCCGGTGGGATTAGAACCCACGTCTCCTGGGTATGCGCCCCAACGGGTGTTCTACCAATTGAACCACGTCGCATCCAACCGACTCCCCCGAAATTCTTAATCGCTTACATACGCCAACAGTGGCGTGTGGTAACATCCATCCACACGCCACTGTTGGCGTATGTAAGCGATTAAGAATTTCGGGGGAGTCGGTTGGATGCGACGTGGTTCAATTGGTAGAACACCCGTTGGGGCGCATACCCAGGAGACGTGGGTTCGAATCCCACCGGCGCACCCGAAAAACTTTTTCGCTTTTAAATAATCTTAGATTCGGTGAGCAGCCGTACTGCTAATAAAATAAAAATAATATTTGAAAGATTTTTATCCGTTTAGGTTAATTTCATCTACATTCCCACTTTGTCCACATGCCCATTTCGTCCACATTCCCATTTCGTCCACATTCCCAATTCGTCCACAATCCCACTTCGTCAACATTCCTAGCTGATTTTAATGCGGTTTTTGCTATTAAGCTAGGTGAGCTTAATTCTCAGGGAAGATTTTATTTTGTGATTAGGTAGGAATTCATGTTAAGAAAAATACTTGCTAAGCACGGTACGGGTCAAATAATCAATTCGGTTGTATTTTTTTTAATGGGGTGTTTTTGGAATGTGAACGAAATGGGAATGCGGACGAATTAGGAATGTGGACGAAATGAGATTGTGGACGAAATGGGAATGTGAACGAAGTGGGAATGTGGATGAAATGGGAATGTGGACGAAATGGGAATGTAGACGAAATGGGAATGTGGACGAAGTGGAAATGTGGACGAAGTGGGAATATGGACGAAACGGGAATGTTGACTAAGTGGGAATGTGGACGAAATGGGAATGTGTACGGATTGGGAATTGATTGTGGACGAAATGGGATTGCTGACGAAGTGGAAATGTGAACGAAGTGGGAATGTGGACGAAATGAACCAACGATTTTATCTAACTTGCACGTTCGTATGTACATATTTCAGTAATTTGTAGCATAAAATTTGCAAATCATTTTTCGACCACTTCACAGCATCAGAGCTATTAGAGACAGTTCAGGATTAACATATTACACAAGCATAAAATTAACATCAAACCTGGAAGTTCCATTGAGACGGAGTAGTGCCAGGGTTGATGCCGTTTATTTTCACACCAGCGTAAAGACAACATCTGTAGACAAAATCGAAATCAGTGTTTCATCTGTTTTAAAATCAGTACAGGGCATCTAAGGAAGTAAAAGAGCGAAACCTACATTCGTAGCATTACAAATTGAGAGATTTACGGCCTGTTTCACTGGTACCTATTCTATAATTATTATTAACACTGTTCAATCGAATAAACTAAAGAAAGACATTATTATAGATATCAGTGGCCTCACATAAGATACCAGAAACTTAACAGAGTGAAAAAGAGAGGTTTCAAATTGAACCCTGAAACCTATCATCACAAAATTATATATTTATCATCTATGTATATCGTCGAAAAGTCGATCTTGTCGCAGTAAATCATCGTTGTACTCGTAAAGGACTGTTGTATTGCGGTTCGGGCTTGTGATGGTTTACTTATAAGGCGTAAGGCTGGCTGTTCACTAGAGCTGACGAGGCTGAGGACTGGACCGAGTTGCGGACTAACTGTGTCTGTCCATAGACGCGGAGCAAGATAGTGGAGCGAGGTTGCGGACTGTGATTTTCCATACGCAGACCTAGTCCGAGCTCGTTTCTCCGCACCGCTTCTCCGAACCTCTTTCTCTCTCTGCTTCCCAGTTTTGTATTGAATTTTTAAAATTATTTTGCGAGTCCCTGTCCACTGAAGAGGAGCAGCTATTTTATGCAATTCTATTTGTGGATTTCATCTCGCTCACTGCTCCGCTTCCTTAGAAAACACGGTGCTTCACCTCCTCTGAAGTCTTATTTCACTAGGGTTTATCGTGAACATAAAGCATCATTTCCTTAAGCTTCATTCAAATGGTGCGAGAAATTTCGCCCGAATTTACAATGTAGAGCCGTTCGGCTATTAGAATTTACAAGTGATCAATCGTTGACGGCAATATATCGCAACTCGCACGATATTTCTTACACCATCTTAAGTATTATGCACACATATCCATCTTAGGTTTATTATGCACACAAATATCGGTTAAACGTATTGTAGGTATTTATCGCCTAACCCGTCTCGTAATATCTGCACGCTGTGTTGAGGTACTGTTTCAAAATCAGTGTGGTGATGCGTAGTGATGAGCTTTTAGCCACATATAAATTTACTTATACCTTACCCAAACTGAAGGTGTGTATCTACCTGATTTCAATTTTGTGGGTGACAGCGTTTCTTTTCTTTCTTTAAAAAAAGGATATTTTTACTTTATGTCTGCGATCAATAAACCTATAGCGTGCTGGGGCCCTGTACCAGTTGGTTTGCAAGCTTACAGAGTAATTAGTTGTTTCATCGGGACAACACAGTGCTGTCAGAAACAAGCCACGCAAACCCTGAGTAATACGAGTTGTGATTTATTTCAACAGTCATTCTGACATTTAGCATTCCTAAATAATTGAAACACTAAAATGAACTTTGTTTCAACAAAACGACATAGGTATTCTGATTAATGATGTCCACAATTTTTTGTATCAACTTTGATTTACACAGACAATGCTTATGAATGTTGATCGGCTAAAAAACAGCCATTCAAATGATTATAAGTAATATTTTTTTTATTATGAGATGGTGGCAAACAAGCAAGTACAAAGACTTCACGCAGCGTTCGATGAGCAAGTTTAAAAGCTCATTAGATTTTTTAGATTAAAACATGCTTATCCACATCATTTGTATTCCAGCGCCCAACGCCATAAACTAAGGGATGATGAGCAGAGGTCGGTATTTTCACGGCAAAACAAAAAACTGTCGCAATCAAGCTAGTTTTAGAAACATATCTTTATCGATATCGAGTATTATTAGGTATATAAAAAATTAATGCCGATATATTTACATTATTTTATAATCATTCACAAGAGTTAATTAAAAATATGCAAAAGACGTGGTATCACCTCATTGAAAATAATCACTTCAGAAATTTAGTATGTCCATAAATGGCTTTATAGTAATGAATGAGATAGTCACCTCCAGAAAATGTTGAGAAATTAATGATTATCTACTCTTATCACTATCACAAACCAAATAAGATGTCATGTGCTGATGTGTGTATTGACGTGGATTTCGAAAAAGAAATTGCAACTGTCTCTTTATAATTTAACACAAACCTTACGTAAAATTCTGTATAAAATATTTTTTTATTTGATGAACGATTTTTTTCTTCTATTACACAAACTATCGATAGCGATAAAAAAATCGAAAACTACTTATAGTCTGATTGCGACAGTCTTTTGTTTTTAACCGACTTCAAAAAAAAAGAGGAGGTTCTCAATTCGTCTGAATGTTTTTTTTTCCGTGAAAATTCCGACCTCTGATGATGAGTATCGACTTTATATTAATACGATACTGCTTTAGATATCACAATTGTTTTCAAGTGTGAAATAGAGGCTTGTTTCGTTTCCATATTGTATTAACGAACACGAAAAAGAGGTAGAAGCACAATTACTTTAATATCAGAAAAGGTTGCTTTCTAAACCTCAACTATAATCACACAATGAGATTGAAATATTCATAGGAGAAAATGTCTTTATTGCGCGTTAGAAAACTTGGAAGAAACTTTAACTTTAACGATATCGTAAACGTGTGGCGTAATTTAACTCAAATGGAACATGAAATGGAGTTCGTGAGTAATCGGCGTTACTGACGTGAATTCTTTTCACAGGGCAACTTCGGTTAATGTAACAGGGGAAGGTATTACTATAAAATATTTGTTCCTGAGTCATGGATGTTTTCTATGTATAAGTAAGTAAGTAAGTATGTTTATCGTCGTAAGCTTTGCTTAGTTTGGGACTCGTTCGATTTGTGTAAGATTGTCCCCTAATATTTTTTTTTATTTTTTTATTTGAAATATACCTACTTTTCGGAAGACAATTTTAGTAAGTTTATCGCCAAAATTACGTCGACCGATACCTCTTGTTGACTAAAGGATCGACCACGCGGGAATACAAATTACGTTGAGGCTTAGTACGAGTAATTTGATCTGAACAGCGTTATTTTTTAGCTCCGTTATCGTCGATACTTAAAGCTGCATAAAATATGATAGTAGTACCTGTAGAATGCTTCCATAAGATCCCTGGCCACGATTTTGTTAGCTCCAATGGCGCAGTAGTACGGCCCAGGCGGGGCGGGGAATCCGCCGGGTGGCCAGCCCAGCGGCCGTCTGTCCGTTGTCGTCAGGAAGAACTCCTGATTAAAGCCGAACCAAGGCTCCTCCACTTCTCCCTTCTCGCATAACATTACGCAGTTTTTGCGATAGTTTGTCTCTGTAAGCAACAAATATGGTATGATATGCGTTAGGGGGGGGGGGGGTATGGAGTTGAGCCGCTTGTATTTTGGCATTAATTTGAACGCACATGTGCGTTAGTGTCACTGACACCTGAAGAAGTCACGAATCTGACAGCCGGCAGCGAATGCGTTAATGCAGAGACTCCAGTTATAATTTAGTCGTTTTGTAGTGATGACAACATTTGTTATTACAGTTAATCGAAATCTACCATTTTGCTGTATGCCCACAACATACACACACACCTACAGAAGCACACCTAAATGTGAACTGTGTGTAGTTTTTTGATTTAAGATATTGTTATATTTCTCACAGCGTGGTTGCTTGCGTGTTTATGTGTGTTTATGGTTATAATTCCACTTTATACGGAACATTATAGTTATCTGTCTTATTTGTAAACTGATTCAGAGAGTGCCAACATACAGCCTAGTTGGATACTTACTGGATAATGATGATCTCTATGTAACCACGTAATTATGTTTTTTTTCTTTAATAAACTATTATATTCTTCTACTGCGACATAATTACTGAAATATACTTGTACCTATCGTATTTATACGTAAGTGAGCAGTGTATTTAATTTTAAACACTGTCGCCGTCCGAAACCGCGGATTTTTCTACGTGGAAATTTCTAAGCACGCACTTACGCGATTGGCAACACGATCGTGTTCAGATATTTATGAGTACCAAGACAGGTCCGATATTTACGATAGCAACTGTAACTAGTCACAAAGATTCTCGTTACTTAATAAATCTAGTATTACCTGTAGGCTGATAATTGTATTGATAGGTGTCGGCCAGGACCATTATGTGGCTGCCGCGTCGGAAGGGGTCGCTGTAAATGACTTCAGGAAAGATGAACGTGTCGCAATTGTCCGAAGAAGCCTGGGCGGTGTTGCTGCCATCGAAATACCAGATCGGCAAATCTGTGACAGGTGACAGTGACAATATATTACAGTGGACCCTCACCAGACTTTAGAATCCGCTGAAGTTTTATGATAAGAAGTTGCATCAAAATCGCAAAAAGTAATTAAACGGCGCTCTTATGGACGAATCAAGATCGCAGCAAAACGCGACGCAATGGACCGAGCAACTGACACGTCAGCGTTTTTTCAGTTCCATTTTGATGTTCGTAAATAGCTTCAAAGCGATTACAATACCGGAAAAGATGAAAAATTCATGACATCCTCTCGGCACACAAAACGTTAGGTACCCGCCCGCAGGGATAGAAAATTAGTTCAATTTTTTAAACAACATGCTCGCTGCATCTTCTACGATGGTATTGGAAGAATTACAATTCGACTTGATACAAAATATGTATGTATGTATGTATGTATGTGTTGGAAAAATATCGGCCAAGTGAAAAAAAATCGTTCACCGAAAGTTCTCTGTTTTCACACAATGATTAGAGATTTATCATGTCATTGTTTATTGTTAGCGTTATTTGAAGATCAGTAATACTTTGTGCACTTACAGGTTTTCCTGTAATGGGTGATTCTTCGAGGCCCCGATTTTCGATGTCCGGGGGATAATTTTAATGTACCCTTTAGTTTAGAAGTTTGATTTTTTTTTCAGAGGTAGCATATATCTGTATTTAACTGGGACATATGTCAGTTTTTGTGTAACTGGTTCTAATTATTTACAAAAAAATAATTAACACCATGATTTTTACTACTCTGTCGTGTCCGTTCCCCATTTTCATGAAAACATACGATTATATCTCAAAATCAGTCAACTGTAACAATATGTTGAGTGACCACATTCAAAGAATATTAGTTGTTACGTAATAAACAACTGATGAATAATTTTTACTTGTAGTATTAACTTTATAGCTGAGGAAAAAAGATGTGTCCGGCGTAAATTCTTTATTACTCTGGAGCGCGTTTCAATCAGTTGTTTCATAAAGACAAATTAAGAAACTGGTGATAAATCCACACGTGGGCTGTTTTTACTCGCGTTTCGAACATGTCTAGTAGTGGATATTTCAGCTGGTGCAATTAGCTCCAGAGATACGAAGGTAAATATTTTATTTCTCTGTCCTTGGTTTAGGTAACATTTTTATGACTCTGCCAGGTTTTCTGACGCTTGTATAACCCTTATTTTTTTATATTATGCTTGATTCACTGATTTTAGTACTATCTTTCTGTAGTATTAACGGCAACTTTCCAGAATGTTCGTATTATGAATCATCACTATTTTTATTTACTTTTTTTATTCCTATGTCCTTTATTCCTATGGATAAATGGACTTTGGAATAAAAAAATACAGTTTTAATAGTAGTTTTTGAATAAAAATACAGTTTATTTAGTTATTTTGAAATAAAACATGCCTTAACAGTAAAAAAATAAAATTTCAAGGTAGTTTTATGTGACATATTAAAGCGGGCGGTTAGATTTGCCGTTGAGTATATAAGTACAAATAATAAGCACAGAAAATGTTTTCAAGAATAATTATGTATCTAGATTGTTAATTTTCACGTATAATAATACTCTAATTACTATTTTTATTTTTTTATTAATATTTAACGTATATTTTTACTACTATTTTTATTCCTCTGGACACAAAAACTAAAATGTTAATTATTTTCAAAATGGTTTCATAAAAATGAGTGCCAAAACAATATTTATGTTATTGAACAAATCTATTTTCATGGGAGCATGAATTTTTCTGTCAAATAAGTAAAAAAATACGACAGAGGAATAAAACAAAAATCACGACCTCGAAGAATCACCCTAATCTGTAACAGAACTAAGAACCATTGCTGTTCGGAAGCTTGAAATTGATAACTATAAATTCGTGACAGTTTAGGTAGCGTATCTATTCATAAATCGTTCTTATCAATTCAGGACTTACAATGGCAATTCCTCACTTCAGGTCCTAATTGGTAACTATTTTTGGGACCTGAGTAGGCTGGGTATTATCGAGGGGTATTGAAGGGCTAAACTTATCTAGATTATTCTGTATTTTCACATAAATTGGTTTAAGTTCTGATAAAATATTATACCAGACGTTTTGCTTCAATGAAAACGTTAATAAGTACTTAAATATTTTTACCAAGAACTTAAAGGTCACACACTCATCAGGAGTCACCTTTAAAACACGAACGCGCCTTAGTACAGTTTTCACACCAGATGTCTTATTGTCTAATACACTCGGAATTACTATTATGTTGACTATTTCTTTGGTCAAACAATATAATGTGAGGATAAAAAGAGATGGTGAACGTGATTACGGGCGCCCGCGCTTTAGGCAATATGACCCTGCCTCTGTATATCTCACCGCGAACGATTAGTGTTAACCAACCTTTCTTTGTTTTAGGAACAAAGTCAAAAGTCCTGTCTTTCGCGCGAATGTCGATGCCAGTGCCATCCACCCACACATACGTAGCTAATACGTCGTCACATGGGACCTCTAGGTCCTCATATTTTCGCATCGCCGCCTTGTTCAAGGCAATAGGAACGGAATTCATCTTTATATCTGGAAATGTAAGTTATTACACGACCACTTTAACAACCGCTTTAGCCTAGTTGGTAGTGACCCTGCCTACGAAGCAAGAGGTCCTGGGTTCGATCCCGGTAAGGGCATTTATTTGTGTGATGAGCACGAATATTTGTTCCTGAGTTATGGATGTTTTCTATGTATTTAAGTATTTATTTATCTATATAAGTATGTCTATCGTCGTCTAGTACCCATAGTTACAAGCTTTGCTTAGTTTGGGACTAGGTCGATTTGTGTGTAAGATTGTCCCCTAATATTTATTTATTTATTTATTTTATTTAGAGTTAGAATCTTATCGTCGTTATTCAATGCCTAAAGTGAACCTGAAAACTCTATATTCTTCTAAAATACTGAACGTCATGCATGGTAGTTCCGTTAAAGTGTAGTAGGCAAAGATGTTTACTTGCGACTGTACGTTTTCTGGCTTCTTTAAGGCTCTACCGAGCTTCTTGCGCTAATTGATTCTATGCACCCGTGTATGTGTGCGTGAGAGCGGGTAGAACCAAAGCCGTGCGTCAGCGCAAGCGACACAAGTTCCGCGCCGGACAGCCGAAGGAGAACTAACGCAACTACCTATACGGACAAGGGGGAACCACGATGGCTCAAGATAGGTTGGTCAAACTGCGCGTGTTTTTGGGTATATTCATCGTGTTACTAAAACAAATACATACCTACTTTAAAAATGTAGCAACACTAGGCCCTAGAAAATATCTTGTCTTATTAACATTCAAAAAGTCATGACCTGCCGTGCAGAATTTACGCCGTACATGTGCGTCACATGACTTGGCACCCGTTAAAGTCCGAAACGAATGACAGAGAGTGCAAAATATTGAATAAATTTGCTGATAATACCTATAATAATCTGAAAAAGGTTTAATATGTTACAATGAAACTTCGTCGTTTTATTTTAGGGATAAGTTGTCAAATTAGCTTAAAATAATAATAAAACAGAATTTTCCTGATATTTTAACCACTAAAACAACGTTGAAGGTGATTAGCGTTGTTATTATAGCAAGTTAATTAGGCCATTAGCATTTAAAGTGCCTAGCTTTTCAGAACGTAAATTACCATTAAAAGCTTTCAATCCAAATTGCGCTCCTTTTTAATAATCACTCCTGTTCGTACATAAAAATGAAATATTAACAACTTAAATTTTTCCATTAGAATGATTTCGCAGAAATAATGGTCACTGAGCAAAGGATTGTTGGCATTTTTTTATGAAAAAAGCAGTGGCTAAGTGTTTAACGTGATTCGAATTAACTAACGGATTTATTGAAATTCAATTTTATGTTGATTATTCTTTTGAAGCTAATGATTTTATAAGTAAAGATAAGTCATGTGCTCATAAAACCACCGAAAAACATGCTCCGAATGCAGCGGCAGCACACATACGTTTTACGTCATATGTCAGACCAAAGACTACAATTGTCGCCTTTTATATGCGTCGTTTACTGCGCGGTATCTGCCACTTTTAATGTGAATTATCATTCTTAATAATGTTATGCCATACCTTATCTTATTTGTGTGGAAAATAAATCCAAATCACTCATCTGAAATAATACAAAACACAAAGTTTATGATAGTCTAATCTAAAGACTTGATTTATTACAGTTGATTGCATACAGTGCACATCTAAACAGTGCACCAGAATGCATACTCAGTGCATTTACGCCATTCCTCATTCTATTGAATAACTATGCTTTATAGCTTTAATTAAAGTTATTTTATTGCCTACAAGAACTTATTATAACGACTTACCTACTAGAAATTTTATTATATTTTACTCATTGAAATTTGATTTGTATTTTGATTTTATCGCTAATTTAATACAAAGATAATTTTGACGTTCCACAATTTTGAAATGAGAAACTTGTCATAACCGTAACCCATGGTTTTAACAATATTCAAACCTTTTCTCTTAAACTTTTAATTATCTCTGGAATCTCGTTTTTTTAGGAAAAGTGTGTAGGAAAGTTCTAAAGGCTATCACTATGCGCGATACGACTATCTTCTTCTACTTGGAATAAGGCGAAACATTTATTATTTTACCTTACTCTTTTAACTCATTATTACCCAGATAACTGACTGAAAATCAGCAACTTTGCTGAGTCCTCACCTTTTCATAAAATTGTATTTGTTTTTTTGTATCTCATTCTGTTTCCATTGTTTGTTGTTTTAATTTTGTGAATAAACATTCTTTTATTTTATTTTTATTTTATAAAATAAGATGGAACTGTTGTTAACCTGTGGCTACCTTTGCCATCCGTTTATTCATGTCTTTGGTCTGAAGATAAATTTTAGTTTATCTTTGGTCTGGATTTCAGCACTTTTCACACTGAATTTGATAGGACCGATAGGTTATTATTCTCTTTGCTAGAACGCGTCCAGTGCTCCAGTCTGACAACTCTTTAAAGATGAATTTTAGGATTTAAGCCCACTAAATGTCATAATGTCATAATGATATTGTTTGGAAATAAGCATCAGTATTAAATTCAGTTGTAAATCTCATAAGGTTTTTATGTTTATTCAAAAAGTATAAATATGCTTAGAAAAACAAATAACTAATGAAATTATGGGTCTAAATCTGCATTCAAATTATTTTCTGGCCGCTGTTTTTACTGTAAATGTTTGCTTGGCAAGCAACGTTTTTGAAAGAGATCCTGGACCACCTCGGGAAAATGAAGGTTTTGTTTATAAATTAAGACAAGAAAGATCAGTTTCTGAGAACGATAACAACACAAGTTCATCGAAAGAACCGTCGTACAAAAAATGGCAAGTAGGTCGAGTCAGTCGAAAGCAATTTGAAATAGTTAATATGTTATGGAGAAAAACAAAACTATTTATGGACGTCGAAAGTACCACTGCAGGTGACAAAGAAAATAATAATTATAACGGCACAAAAATAATAAATAAACGACACGAAAGTAATTGGAATTTCAGGCACAAGGGATATTATGTCCCTCGCCCTGTTTTCCATATATCCACGCCAAGTTATATAGAATTTTATTATTTGGACGAGAAAGAAGATCCGGTCAAAGATACTTTCACTGATAAATTTGATAAGTTTTTCAACATTAGAAGAACGACTAGACTGATAAATTTCGCAAGAGCAGACTTTCGGCCTTCTCCTTTATTTTCTTTTCGAGTTGATTCAAATTATAAAAGGCCTACTTCTACATCGACTATCAAAACAACGCCAGTAAAAAAGAAGAAGCGGGGAAATCCGAGAGAACAAGAGTTGATTAATACTTTGACGGAATCGCGAAACTACTCAAAGTTAAAAGATATTTTGAAACCTGAGAATAGAGTTAAATTGACAGATTTAATTAAGAACAATACTATTTTTGGCAAAAGACTGATTACAGTGAAAGTGTATCTTAATGGTACTCGTGTATCGAGAACAAAACAAACAGTCAAACAAACACCACAAACAACGACGTTGTCCACAACTACACCGACAACTTCTTCAACTATTCAATCGACAACTGCTTACGACAAAATCAAATTTTTCGAGTTATATGACAGTCTCACATTAGCTCCTTGGCAAGATGCGCTAAAAAGTAATGACGACAGTAAAAATACAATTGATTCAGAGGAAACCAATCCCAAAAAAGATGAAGTCCAAGATATTATCCAGAGTGTTGAAAATTGTAATAATCAAAGTAAAGCAAATCATGATGAGAAATTTTTTAACTTTGTCTCGTTTACAACGGAGAGCAAGAAAAATGTGTCTAAATTACGATTTCTTAAAAGAAAAGGAAGCACTCAACTGTTTCGAAGTAAAAACATACTAAACATAGTTTTAAATACAACGACGACACGATCGACCTCAACTGACACAGCGAAGAAGAACAAACTGGCTGCCTGGTCTAATTATCCTTTTGTCAGTGTTTACGTTTATGAACCAACTCAGGTAAAACGAAATTCTTCCAATATTATTTTGATAATGATAAGTGCCAGTTTGCACTTTTTGTCTAATTGATTGTTCTTTCAGACACATTGTGACGCAGCGGGTATCAGTCCCCACTGGTTGATTGCCGCCGGCTCGTGCCTGTCTCGTCATCACTTGATTCACTCCGTGGAAGCCAGGTCCGCGTTCGTAACGTACTGCGGAGACAACTGGCGGAATCCCGAACGCATTGCTTACGTCAAATACAGTGTGGTACATCCAAAATTTCATTCCAAAGACGAAACTCGAAGACTTCTTTATAATATAGGTTGGTTGAAAAAGAATATCGGCAACAGATTAGTGACTCTCTTTGAGTTGTTGATATTTATGGGCGGTGGTGATCATTCATTCAGGGCATAGGTGTAACTACTACTGCCGTCAAAGGGAAGCCGACGAGGTGCTGCGAAAATACTACGCATCAGATTTTTTTTTTAATTTGTATTATGTAGGTGCAGTCAGCTGCTGAGAAAAAATACCCTCCTGTAACGGTGCGAAATATACCGGGGTAGGGGGGGGGGGGGACGATAGACTAATTTCGCAGATTCAACTCGGTACAAGAGAATCTGGTTAACTGCGGGTTTTGCGTGGAATAAATAAGTAGGTGCTTCTCATGCTAATAAAAATGACCAAGCAAAAGTAAAACCAATTTACAGTTTCAAAAGGGAGGGAAACTTGTTAACCAGAATTAGAAAAAGTACTTAACTGGCCACGTAATTAACATTTGGCCCGTGTAGCGGTCGGGCGGATTCAGTCCAAGTTGCTTTTTTAATTTTACACGTTTTCTAGGTTTAATTCAAGTTTCAAGCCCTATGACTACTTGCCCCAACTGGTCACCGATTTCTCTGATGTCCCATAATTTTGCTGCGGACTCTCAAGGATCGCTAGCCTCAGCGGTAGGCTGGGGTCTAGACAGGTAATACATAATATAAATATAAACACTCAACGATAACCAGGAATACTTTTAATTGTTGAGTAACTTGCCACTCTTCGCATAAAATACGAACTGAGACAAGTTGCTAAATAATTAAAGTTGTTCACCGTACCGGGCTGGATGTCATGTTGTCCCAAATCTGGCACAAAATAAAAAAACACATCACATAAACACATATATTAATACAACATCACTATTAGTTTATTGTTGACTTTTGGGACATCTGTACAATAACAGGACTTCAGCCTAGTTTCAGATTCAATATACTGTGCTATAAATAACTGGTGGGATGATTGATCACTTGGATGTTATGAATGAGAAGTTCAAAACTATTCTCATGTATAATATCAAGCATGACCATGACCAATTTATACAAAAATAACGGGAGAAGCGCAGCATGAAGGATGCTCATGAAAATATCGTCGTTGATACTGCAATACCGCGTAACTAGCTTTTTTAACATGAAATGAAATAACAGGGAAAATTAGATAAAATAGACTCTATGGGTAAAGGTAGTTACGCGGTATTGAAGTATCACCGACGATATGCGATTTGAAAAAAAAAGATTATCCTTCTCGTTCACCACCATCCCTGCTTAAGTCCCATTGCAGGGCACAAGCCTCCTCTCTGAACGAGGAGGTTTCAGCTGTAGTTCCTACGCGGGGCCAGTGTGGATTGGGAACATCACACACACAATTGAATTTCTTCACAGGTATGTGCAGGTTTCCTTGCGATGTTTTCGATCAAGGTCAAGCTAATGGTAAATTTAAAATGTGAATGATTTCGCAAAAAAATTCAGAAAAAATCAGAAGTGCGAGACCGGGCTCAAACCCACGACCCTCTGCTTGAGAGACCATAAGGTCATATCAAAAAGCTACCACGACATTCATCCTTTTCGTTACCGAAATTTAATAAATATGACGTACCTAATTTGCAATATACTGGACTGCTATTGGACTGGACGTAAAACAATATCAATAATTATTTGGATATACATTATTTTGCCATGCCGTAAAAGCCGTGGTAGCCTAGTGATTTGACCTATGATCTCTCAAGCAGAGGGTCGTGGGTTCGAGTTCGGGCTCGCACCTCTGAGTTTTTCAGAATTTATGTGCGAAATTACAATCGTAATTTACCATGAGCTTGACGGTGAAGGAAAACATCGTGAGGAAACCTGTATACACCTGAGAAGAAATTCAATGGTGTATGTGACGTTCTCAATCCGCACTGGGCCCGCGTGGGAACTACGGCTCAAGCCCTCTGGTCCTAAGAGGAGGTCTGTGCCCTGCAGTGGGACGTATATATGTGTGCCGGCACGATCCTGATAAGCTTGGATGATGATTATGATAGTGACAACATTTTGTAATACTCCTTTATTTACTACCGTTGTTCTATCACCTAGTTATGTTACTCAGGTTTGGAACGAAATACATGACGGAAAATCTGCCGCTTTGGCCTCTAACGGTGTACGAGGGACTCGTTTATTCTGATTCATGTCCAGGGAGTATCTCATACAGGTAATTATTAAATCATAATATTGCAATTTTACTATGTTTTATCCGAAAGTACTCAGTGTACTCAGTATGCCTTGTTACTTTCTATAATCATCAAAATTTTCTTGAATAATAATTCATTTATTTCATGAAAAAGGGTACTTACATAAGGAATGATAGTAAGATAGAAAATTAGAAAACACATGACCGTAATCTACTACAACACATGGTATACGTGTACAATATGTTTTTATAGTTAAATTCCATAATTACTTAGTTGACTACATTTAAAGTTAAATTGCAAATAACGCCAAAACAATAAATTAAGTATGATCTACAAATAATGTCAAGAGGTCATTCATAAACATAAAAATTCAATATTTTCATTGTAGTTAATATCATTTACCACCATAAGGTTCAATGTGAGTTGTAGGTACGACTAAGACATTAAAGACTGATTTGTTACTCATAAGGCTTTTTTATGTTTGTTGGCAAGAATTTTTTTATGATATAGGAACTGTGATAAAAAGTAGTAAAGCTCTTACTTGGTGAGTTGCGTTTTCCCAAAACTATACCTACTAATTTTCATAATTATAAATTCTAGATGAAACCGAATTTTCTCTTCAGGGTGGGAGTGTTAAAGGTCAAGCGTAATCCTACCTCGCTGTGCTTTGCACTGAACATTTATGAGAGCCTTCGCCAAGTACATCGGAATGCTGTTTTTTTTCCACTTGTTATATGAGACGCATTATTATCCTACTAGTTTTTACCCGCGACTTCCGCAAAACTATTTCTTTCACTGAATAAAGCAAACGTCGTTCAAAGCAACATCCAAAAATCCATCCTCATTATCGGTATCAATTAGTGTATACATAAATCCCGTTTATTCTCTATCCCGTGAGAATTCCAACAAATCTCTCCTTATTCCTTGCCTACATCATGAAGGCAACCTTTATCCAAAATTTCAGCTGTGGGCTGAGCGTTGATGAGTCAGTCATTAGTTAGGACTTTTCTTTTTTATTTGTAAATATTTCTAATACACCTAAAATGCCCACTATACTCTAGTACCCTCTAATATCTTTTAGGTACTATTAATATTATAAACGGGAAATTTGTATGGATGTATGGATGTTTATTACTCTTTCACGCTAAAACAGTTTGACGGATTCTGCAGACGCAGTCGCAGGCAAAAGCTAGTAATCTTCTATCTTTCTTATATATAAAATCTCGTGTCACGGTGTAGGTATGTTATCGAACTCCTCCGAAACGGGTTGACTGAATTATATGAAACTTTTTTCTTTATAGGTACTTGGTGGGTCTGAGAATTGGTCGTAGGCTATTTTTTAGGGTTCCGTACCCAAAGGGTAAAAACGGTAACCTATTACTGAGACTTCGCTGTCCGTCCGTCCGTCTGTCCGTCTGTCACCAGGCTGTATCTCATGAACCGTGATAGCTAGACAGTTGAATAACAAATACTATAAAAACAAAATAAAATAAATATTTAAGGAGGCTCCCAGACAACAAACGTGATTTGTTTTGCTCGTTTTTGCTCGATATTGATTACGGCAACAGGTAGACGCTTGAAAAATTCACAGAATATTTAGTTATAAGTATATTCACTTTAAAAATAAATAATTAAAATAAAATAAACAAATATTTAAGGGGGACTTCCATACAACAAACGTAATTTTTTTGCCGTTTTTATAGATAATGGTATGGAACGCTTCGTGCGCGAGTCCGACTCGCCCTTGGCCGGTTTTTTATACCCCTATTCTTCGCAGATGGAGTCGCGGGCAATAGCAAGTATGCTAATCATAAGATCCCAAACCCAGTTACAAACTATAAATGGCTCGGCAGCTAAGTAATGTGATTGTTGTTTTGTTATTTAGCAAGGCGAAACGCCAAGACCCAGACAGCGGCGTAAACAATGTCTTCTGCCTTTTGTTACCCCCGTATACGGGAGAAGAAACGGACCCGGCGCACGGAGGCTTGCTTCTAGTCGGCGGGAAGCTAATAGCTCTATACTTGCAGGTATTTTTTGTAGTTAGAACAGTCGAAAACGCAGAAATAAGATATGTCTTGATCTGTCTTGTCTTGTCTTGATTTGTCTTGATTGATTGTCTTGAATGTGTTGATGCTTACGTACACTGGGTCAGAATATTGGGCTAAATACTGCTTTCATTGTGTAATGGTTACATCCATGTACAAAAAAATATAATTGTAAGTAGGTACACGAAATAGTTAAAGTAACTAAATGTTTTACTTTATTTAATAATGAACTAAAACAATTACTTTGCTCACCCGCGACCTTACAATAGTTACGTTTATGCAAGAAATGTGCGTTCATGCAGTTCCTCCACCTCCACACTGTACGAACACACACAAATCACATAAACCCAACCATCACCACCACCAAGCTACACTGACGCGTTTCGAACTCAACCAGAGCTCATCTTCAGAGTTACCACAACCTGGATGGATGCTCTGGAATGCATGGAAATAATTAGGTACAACACTATGGGGTCTATTATTAATGAACAGGTAAATTTAGTATCTTCTCCTTTACTGCGGCTTGGGTCGAATTTGAACAGTTAGTATTAATTAAATATGCCTTATAAATAAATAAACAAAAAAAAAAAAAAATCAAGGTAGTTTTATAATATGTCAATAAAAGTTAATTTTTGTGGGGTAGTTTGAGAATAAGAAAAATAAAGTGGGTACTTGAGAAGTTACAGTGACAAGTTAAAACATTTGTTTTGGTTTGTTAGTTTAACATTTGGTAGCATAGCATACGGTTGTGGTAACTCTGAAGATGAGCTCTGGTTGAGTTCGAAACGCGTCAGTGTAGCTTGGTGGTGGTGATGGTTGGGTTTATGTGATTTGTGTGTGTTCGTACAGTGTGGAGGTGGAGGAACTGCATGAACGCACATTTCTTGCATAAACGTAACTATTGTAAGGTCGCGGGTGAGCAAAGTAATTGTTTTAGTTCATTAATATGGACCTCCGCAAAGTAACGCCTGATTCAATAAATTTATTTAATAAGTTTCATCTCATATTAAATCAAGGACGGTTAAGTGCTTTAAAAGTACTAACTTATCTTGAAAAATAAAAACGGAAAATTTTATCTATTGAGGTTAAACATAATATTTTGTTAGAAGAATCTCTTTCAAGCCCTAAATTGTAAAGTGGTTCCTTAATTACTTACCAGTACCGTAAACTTTATAAAACCGTTTTTTACGACGTGTCCTTATTTTTTTAGACCATCTGTGGCAGTGAAATAACTACCTTGATAAATAACCTAACTTTTTACGTCATTTGCTCAATCGAGCTATGAATATTTGCGTTTTTATAACCATTTTAAATGTATCAAAGTAGCCCCAAAATTTCCTAAAGTAACCCCAGTTTACCGGTATTTTATTTCATGCTGTTCATAACAGTTTTATCTGGGCGAACCTCAGATCATAGAAAGGAAGTTATTTCTATGGTCTGAGGGGCAAACAGATTCGTGTAGCTTTTATATAGCCCACCAATAAAAGGTTTTTTACCTTTATCTACGAAAGACCTACATCATATATCGATTATTAGAATTAGAGACTTAATATCAATCAGAAAAAGTTGATATTAGCCTAAACGCAGGTATGTTCTAAATATAGGATGTTGGGACGAGGTAAACAAATTGGTAGACAGGATGATTCTGGAGACTTGATCAAGGCTAACCCTAATCAACCCATACATAATGTATAGGCTAGTTTTCATAGCAGTAATAAGTAAAATGAGTGGTATTTTGTATTTTTTTTTCTGATTAGGTGAGATGTGACGAGATTTAACACTCCAGTAATGTTCATTAAAAAATCAAAAAGTGAATGTTTCACAAAATAATCATTGCGGTAAACGACTTATAAAGATTTACTGAGTTGTGAGGGTTGATTCCGATCACGTCTCGAGGATCGTCCTGTACCTATTTATGAGGCTTTGGAGCTTACCTAACTAGTTGTTAATCGGTTTGTCTGATTTTTCGTTTGAAAGCGAGCAGCACACCGTGGCTCGCAACTAACTTAATTGGCAATTACCTTTCTAATCCGCCACGTCGGCATCCGTTCGCCTGAACCGAATGGTTTGTTCTTAAGTTCTTGCAAGTTAAAACGCCACTGCTTTAGAGCATTGAAGCAGCTGAAAGTGCCATATGCATGCAACTTATTTCTATAGCATAATATTATGAGTACTTATGTGTAAGAGTAGGTCAGTATAATAATTGTTTATTGTGAAATGAGTTGCTACCATTATTATATTGCTAACCGACTAAGGCCGCTTACTCTCAGATAGTAATGTCAAACCGCCTAGTGATATGACATTACTATCTGAGAGTAAGCGTTATTCTCGGAATAAAAGTTTGGTAAAATCCAGCCTAAGAAGTCAAATATTTTTTTCAAGACTAGGAGTTCTGAAAGTTATTTACTTAAAATGCTATTTGCTTGTAGGTATTTATTACCTACAATTGGGGATGTCTATTTTTTTGCAATGTAAAACGAAAACCATTTCGAGATAAATGCTTTCTAACTCGTTTTCTGTAGTTATTATTTTTTTATATAACGTAATGAATTTCTTAAATAAGAAATAAGCAATGACTTTCATTTGACATTGGTGTATTTTGCGTGACCGGTCGTACTTTATTGTGTGTGGTTAGAGTTTGATTTGGACCCGCTGTCTGACATCTAGCACTTTGACAGTGCCAGTAAAGTGACACAGTGTATAGTGTACCACTACGCAAAAAATAATTAAAGGGGTTGCCTTATCGTACGCATTTAGATAGATTTAGAAATTTGGCATTGTGGGAGCCCTCAATTATAATGTGACGTCATCAACTAAAATACTATCAATAATTAATTTTGAAAAAAGTAGAGAACTAAATGACAAAATATTGAAACTAGTTTCTTATAATTGACTTTTATATGCAAAAAAATATATAAAAACCACTGGTAATTTTTTTTAGACATTCCCGTTTGTACGGCATTCATACCTTTAGATAACGGAATTAACTGGACCTCTTCTTTTGGATATAAGGTACTTTCACAGATAGTTAAAAACTTCATTCACCACAGAAAAATGACAATGATAATTTAACAAGAATAAGGATAAGGATGATTTTAAAATTAACATGCAATAGCGTTTTAAAAGTTAAAATATGATTAATTAATATTAAAATAACAAAGATTTTAATCATGATCGTCCCATTCAACCTCCATCGTATGGTGATGGGTATATAATAGCAGTGGCGTGGTATGAACATTTTCAATAGATAATTCAAAAGGAGCAAAGTGAAGAAAGTGCGAATGAGAGATGTTAGCAAATGATAAAAAAACGGGTACCTACGTACAGGAATCAAGTTGGTACGGAGCCACGCCACTGGTGCATAGTTCAATCGTCCTCAATTAATGTTTCTTCTTATTCTTGCAGGAAGAACGACGTTCATGGGGTGCCCAATCAGCCCAGTATACAGGTGTTTGGCGCCTCATTCCGTGGGTGATGGATGCGGCTCGTGAGCCTGAGGATTCTGAAGCATTCTCCTCTGACGTATGAAGGGTCCTGTTGTTTACCAAATGTTCCTAAATGTGGATTGTTTTAGCCATTCAAAATAAAACAAACGCCAAAAAATATACTTATTTTTTATAGAAATCAGATTTCCTTCTAATTTATACCGGAACAACCTCTAGATAATGTTAACAAGATTTAAAACTATATAAAGATTTAAAATCGTTGCTGGAAACAGAGGCATTATTGTGTATCGTGCGAGCTCTTGTAACTGAATTCACTATTTCTTTCTGTCAAACAAACAGTACAAGATGGTGACAGAAAGAGATGGTGAATGCAATAGAAAATGCTCGCGCGTTAGACAACCTTGGGTTTTAAACAGATGGTGGTACGTCTTCAATATTCACGATTATGGACTAACTTGTGAGTATATGTAACCCTGACAGAGCACTGCAATATAAAGTGTCCGACGGGGGAAACCAAAATATAGAATTACCTAAGGTAAACGTCCCTGTGCTCGACACTGACCCAATACATGACACCTTCAATCTTATGTCATAGTAAGAGAAGACAGATGGGTGTCATCTACTGGGCGTTGAGGTGTCGATCATCGGTACGTTTACCTTAAATCTCGTTTTAACCGGTGACCTAATATTTCTGTGAATAATTATTACATTATTAGGTTAATACATTGTTGTTTCTCTAATCTCCTATCATCTCAGAATTTTCAACCGTCTTGATTGGTAATATAGCAAAATTTTGATTGAGTAATCACTCAGTCCAGTTTAGGTTTAAGTCTAGGGAGGTGAACTACACTGAGTATCCGGGAAAAATTGGTATTCTTTTTCATTTTTTACAAGAGTATATCATCGGGGATAGTGCAAGTTCACTTAGACAGCACTGGGTAATTCTGCGTGTCGGACAAATTTAGCCATTTTCTAATTTTTACTCCAAATTCTTTAAAATGAATAAACCTGACGCCAAAGTACATGTAGTGCAGATATGCGGTGTTTACGTATGGTAGTTAAGCGAATTTGTACTATCCCCCCACCATAATATAGCTTAGTAAGTAAAAGTAGCTTTTCTATAAACATTGATATAAGTAGCTATAGCTTTTAGTAATACTCTGACGTAACAAGATCAACAGCGCCTGATCTAAAACTACCAGCAAATTATTACGAGCGTCCCACTGAGTATGCATTGATACGGCGGTAGCTACGCCCCTGCTTAAATACTCTCTCCGCACTTCGCTTGACGTCCAAGACATACATCGAACCAATTGAATTGTGGCCCACTACGGAACCTTTTAAAAAAAGCCGTGGTAGCTAGTGGTTTGGTCTATTATGGCCTCTGAAGCAGAGGGTCGTTGGTTTGAGTCTTGAGCGAAATTACATTTGAAATTTACTTTGAGCTTTACGGTAAAGGAAAACATTGTGATTGTGAGGAAACCCGCACACACCTAAGAAGACAGTAACAGTGAAATTCAAATAAAGAATCATTATAGATATCGCATTGCCTGTTATGGAAAATCATTACGGCATTTATTGTGTTTACGTTCTACGGTGGGTTAGGAATCAAATGGACCGACTGTTCATAGAGTAAGAGATTCTCCGACTTACTTGCTCGATTTTTTCACGAATATTTTTTGTTAAAATGTACCTAGTATAATAATTATTGTATTCGCAATCCAAAGTGTGACTGTCTTAAATAATTTATCCTCTAAGATTAATTACATAGAAGTACATAATAACCCAAGGTTACAAAGGCGTCGGGCCATCTTATCTGTATAGTATATACTCTATTAAGTAAGAAATGTTATTAAACTCTGCAAAATATGTTTTTGTTCAAGTTTTACTTAATGCGTGTGATTAAGGGGTTGTCACTTTAAAGTAATATTAATGTAGCATCAATCACCGCTTAGCGGAATATTTTTTAATTGAATGCCTTGCAGCCTTGCGAGACGACATCTGAAAAGATTACAAGATTACGACCCTTATAAACGAGCAGAATATACACGCCGTTATAAAATCAATACGAAATGTGAAACACGCCCCTGTTCATGTAGATTAAGGGTCCCTTTTCACCAGACATGTGGTATGCTACGTTGCTATGGGTACGTTTGGTATCCCCAAGGTATCCCCCAATCACATTCATTCTAGACGACCAAATGGCTTAGAAGTTAAAGAATCTGACTATGAAACTGATATTTGAATGAAAAATACGAAAGTTTATTCTCGATCCTACAACCTATTCTCAGACCTAACAAATGTAGAGAAAAAAACCGGCCAAGAGCGTGTCGGACACGCCCAAGGTAGGGTTCCGTAGCCATTACGAAAAAATCAAGTAATATTTTTCTAAGGATTTCGTATGTGTACGGAATCATCCAAGTTTAGGTATGTTTTATACCTTAGGCTACTATTTACTCTTAAACTACAAATAATTTCCAAGCAATTTTAGCCGCTATAATTTTCCTAGTAAATTTGATATATTTACTACCCTTCTGAATTTTTTCAAATTTTTCCACCCAACAGTTTAGATTTTAGAGGGGGGGACGGCCGATTTTAATGAAAATTTTCACTTTAAAGTTGAATATTTCGCAAACAGATCACTGAAAAGAAAAATCATGTTAGCAACCCCACAATGATTTTAAAAGACCTATCCAACGATACCCCACACTATAGGGTTAGCCGAGAAAAAAAAAATCACCCCCACTTTACGTCTATGGGAGATACCCTAAAAAATTTTTTTTTACTTTTTTTTATTCAATCACTTTGTCGGCGTGACTGATATATATATTGATGCCAAATTACAGCTTTCTAGTACTAACAGTCTCTGAGCTTTGCCGCGGACAGACAGACAGACAGACAGACAGACGGACAGACATGGCGAAACTATAAGGGTTCCTAGTTGACTACGGAACCCTAAAAATTGATAAAAATCGGTCAAGCCGTTACGGAGAATTTCGATAACAAACACCGTGACACGAGAATTTGATATATTAGATTAGCAGTTGCCCGCGACTCCGGCTGCGATGAATAGGGGTAGGTATAAAAAAATAGCCTACGACCCTATTCTCAGACCTACCGAATACAGAGAAAAAAGTTTCATAAAAATCGGTCAAGCCGTTTCGGAGGAGTTCGATAACAAACACCGTGACACGAGATTATTATATAGGCATTAGAATTTATTAGTCAACATAGCATAGCACTGATGCAAACAGGTTCAACTAAGCTATGTTTTTAAATAGACAAAATGCGTGCTCTGGATTTTTCTCGAGCGGCTAAATAGATTGGCTTTAGTGGGAACGGCCACATGATTTCATAGCGTAGCTTTGACATCCTAGCCTAGCAGCATAGCACATCTCTAGTGGAAAGGCACCATTATCACTGAAATTGATAAATTATTGAATACTCGTACATAACATTTAACCTATCCCAAATTTACAGCGATATTCAGTCACGCTTAACCACTCGCTGAAATATCTCGAACTAGCGACCCGCATTGGGTTCGCAGGGACGCAAATGGTGCAATGTTGAAACTAATACAGTGACGTTTGGAGTGATTAATCTAATAAATAAAAAACTCATGTCACGGTGTTTGTTACCGAACTCCTCAGAAACGGCTTCACCGATTTTTATGAAACTTTTTTCTCTGTATTCGGTAGGTCTGAGAATAGGTCGTAGGCTATTTTTTATACCCCTAGGTGATAAGGAATAATTTATATGGCGAAACAACGTTTGCCGGGTCAGCTAGTCTTAATATATAAAAATCTCGTGTCACGGTGTTTGTTACCGAACTCCTCCGAAACGGCTTCACCGATTTTTATGAAAATTTTTTCTCTACAATCTGTAGGTCTGTAGAGCTATTTTTAACCCCTATTCTTCGCAGACGGAGTCGCGGGAAACAGCTACTAAGAATAATAATAATAATTACTATTAGGAATCACTCCGCCGCCTCCGCGCGCCACTACCAGACCTGAATCATTTAAATTTTTTACGCGTTTTTCTTTTTTCTTCCGTGAGAACCTTCTAAGTAGTAGTAAAAAACTTTATAAAAATGATGAATGAAATCAAGAAAAATATAAGAAAATTGCGCAGAAAATTGGACAATTTCAGGTCTGTGTTATAAAGAAGATTAGTTAAATAACACTATGTAGGTGATCACTGATCAGCACATTAAGTAAATTATTCGACTTCATAATATGGACGAGGATAATAAAACAAATACATAAAAAAACTTAGAGAGACTTTATTATTAACTAGTCATAGGATAAAACTACATATATCACTGGAATCTCAAGCTACATTTAACACAATATAAAAATATTTAATTTAACATTTGCGAAAAGTGTTATAAAACGTTTTTGTCAAAAAAATCAAACGGCAAACGTGAAACATAATGTAGTGAGAGGAAGCCAGCTTCCTAAATCATTGAATTTCAACCACTGAAACTAAATAAATCCTGCTTAGTGGAAATTAAACAAATATATTTGCAAATTAAGTCTGGACCTCGTACAGGGTCCGTCCGGATAGCTACAATAGTCGTGTTCTCGCACTGTTTTATTCCGTTTGGGGATAAGATAGCGGGTGTAATAACTAGCATACAGGCATTCCACTTTAGTCCTTAGGGTAGGCAGAACACATAGGTCATCTGTATAGTTGTGTTTCCATGGGCTTCGGTTTCCACTTTGTATCAAGCGGATAGCAAGCTCGTCTGCCTACTTTTTTTTACATAAATCTGACCCGTGATTGACCACTACATGATGAAAAGCCTACGCCCAGACAATTCAAAAATAGTGGTATAAACTCAAATAACAATGCAAGCATTAAGTATTTGAGTGCTTTTGTTACATAAACGTCGTCAATCTTTAGACATTCAAATTGAACCCTTGTATCATTCTATTAAAGATGAAAGTAAGACTTTTTGCTTAGGCTTACGTACTCCTCCTTAGAATAATTTTATTCCGTTGTAGCTTTAGAAGGGCTTGAATACCTTTGCCTTTCCACAGTCTCAGAGAGCTTTATTTTAACGCAACTCGAGATGCCGGGGTTCATCAGAGTGTAAAGTTCAAATCTACGTTTAGCCCAAATAAGAATTTTTGTGGCTTTGCGTACCTTCTACCTGGTTGACTTATGTTTAATGCGATCGTATAAAACGTTCTGAGACTGCGCTCTCTTTGCCGCGCCGACGAATATTATGCATGCCAGCACGTCCATATCGCACATACCTTCCCACGCATGACTCATAATTAAAGTTTATACGCCATTATTATATTAAAATGGAAAAGATAGAGTTATTGTTTGTTGGTTCTCCTAAATACTGACAACTCGGCTCTACACGACGTTAGTTACTTCTTAGTAATCGAAAACTTATTTTTCACTGCAATTAATAAAAACTAACAGCTTTCAAATAAAAAATATAGGTTTTAAGTATATTACTAAAAAATGGCAGTCTAATTTAAATCGACCAAGTAAATGTTTTTTACCAGATTTTTTATTGACGGTTTCTACATGAGAAAAAAAACAGGGTTGATTGTCATATTAACTTGTAAGTGATAGTTTATTATAATTTATGTTTTAAACCGTATGAATGACTTTGAATTTGTCGGTAAAAGAATTCCTTGATCGACTTCACAATTATATTAATTAAAAATATTATTTATTTTTATTAGCAATACGGCTGCTCACCGAATCTAAGATTATTTAAAAGCGAAAAAGTTTTTCGGGTGCGCCGGCGGGATTCGAACCCACGTCTCACGGGTATGCGCCCCAACCTGGGTGTTCTACCAATTGAACCACGTCGTTGTATTAAATAATCTTATATTAATTAACTTGTTACTCTAGCTTGGGTGTACAATAAAAGTTTGTCCTGCGATTGGGATTTGAACCGTTAATGGAACACAAATAGGTTTGCATGGTATTAAAGTTACTACTGAAAAGTACAGTCGCAGAATGAAAAGGTTCGTCAGTTTTGACTCTATGTCAATGAGTTAAGGTCGAAAAGTAACGAACCTTTTCATTCCGCTACTATCCTCTCATCAAAAGTGGCTAGGGATATTTTGATACGCCTAGACAAATTTGATGTTTTAAACAAGTTAGCTATGAAGTATCTTTTTGTATTTATTTTTCCAACTTCATTTTTTTGATGTTTTGACTCAATAGTAATATGCCTCTATTGAAATGTTTAAAACTGTCTAGGGATAAAAAATATCCTAAGGTATACTTTTAGTGAGTGTATACATAAAGTCTTGCATAAAGTATATGCAGATACCGATTTACGTATACTTCGTTTTTTTAGCATTAGAAAGAAGGTAAGCGATCTTGACGTGTCTTTTTCAACCGACGAAAACAAAAGGAGGAGGTTCTCAATTCGACGTGAATATATATTTTTTTATGTATTATCACGCATAACTTTTTACAGAGTAGTCCGATTTTAATGATTCTTTTTTTATTGGAAAGCGTATACCCCGAGGGTGGTCCCATTTAAATTTGGAAACAATGTTCTTACCCTAAGGGTAGAAAAACAGGGGATGATTGATTGTTCAGTTACTGATTGTACTATATGACCACGCATAACTTATTACAGAGTAGTCGGATTTTGATGATTCTTTTTTATTGGAAAGCGTATACCCCAAGGGTGGTCCCATTTAAATTTGGAAATAATATGCCTACCCTAAGGGTAGGAAAACAGGTGATGATTGACTAACTTTTTACAGAGTAGTCTGATTTTCATAATTCTTTTTTATTGGATAGATAGGGTATACCTTAAAGTTGGTATTATAAATTTGGAAAAAAATGACCCCAAGGATGGAAAAAAGTATAAAATAAAAACTTTTTAACAAAAAATTAAACCGCCGAAAAAACTGAAAAGCAAAAAAACAATACATTTTTTGTTTGACCTTAATCTAGGTACCAGTTTGAAGTCGGTGCCTCAGCACGAGCCAGGAGGAGTGATAGAAGCCAATCAGGTAGACGATTATAGGTCCACTCCTTCTGGCTAAGTGCTGAGGCACCGACTTCAAACTGGTACCTAGATTAAGGTCAAACAAAAAAGGTATTATTTTTTGCTTTTCAGTTTTTTCGGCGGTTTAATTTTTTGTTAAATGTTTTTATATTGAAATACAGTTTTGAAAAATAAGTCACAGCAAAAATGTAACAATTTCAAAGGAAATATGGTCTTTTACATTGTTTTGGTTTCATAAGTAATACTTACTATTTTTTTAAAAGCGTTTTTCAATAAAAAGACTCGTCAAGATTGTTTACCTTATTTCTAATGCTAAAAAAACGAAGTTTAGGTGCGTTATATGTAAACACAAAACTAAGTATCTTCCGGATCTATCATCATGATTATAACAAAGTTATTCCCGTCTGAACGCGTCCCAGCGCCTGCGTAATCAATCATCGAAATATTTGTTGCTCATGATGTTGTTGATCCACTCGACGTACCCGGCCGTGCGGGTGTATATCCCGTACTTGCCCCGTTTGCCGCACCCGTCGCCGAAGCTCGTGATCCCCTGGGAACATCAAGATAACCCATAAACGAAGGGTCAAACCTTGGTCACGCATAAAACAGAGAATTTCAATGAAAACATTTTTCATAAGTGATTTGTTAGAGTATACATTTAAGGGTCAATCTTGGGTTTTACTTTCGCCATCGCTGCCCCAATCCTATAACGGATTTTGCAGTGAAAGAAAACAATTGTAGAGTACGACATAAAGAAACCGGTCTAGTGCGAGTAGGACTCGTAAATGAAGGGTTCCATAACCCTGCACAATATATTTCTGATATTTGTTGTATTAAGTACTTAGTGGCTATACTCGTAGCAATAAGTATAATTATATTCTGTGAAAATTTCAAGTATCTATTTAATGCCGTTATAAAGACCAAGTTAAAAACGCTGAATAAAACACCTTTGTTGTATGACGACCCGCTTTAATTTCTAACTTATTTTAGTATTTTATTTTTAGTATTTGTTCTTATCGCGGCTACAGTAATACATAATCGGTGAAAATTTCAAGCGACATTACGGTTCAGCTAGTAACTAGCAACTATCGTAGATTACGGTTCAAGAGATAGAGCCCTGTGACAGACGGACGGATAGACAGACAGCGGAGTCTCATTGGCACCCTTTTGGTAAGGAACACTAAAAACGGAAGAAAAATTGCTTACAATTTTAAGTACGAATTCGTTCCCATGTAACAGTTATAATGTGCGCCCTTATTTGATTTCACCTCTTTTGTTGTACTCTAAGTGGTTAACATTAGAATCACTTTCCTAACTTATAAGTGATTACCTGTCTCTTTCTTCAGCCGACTGAGTTACAGGACGAATTTAGAGATTGATTATACTTCCCATAATTTTGAACGACCATGAAATGATGATATAGAAAAGTTACTTTGCGCATTAGGTAAAAATATCTGGGTACATTCAACCAATTTAATGCTTGAGCCATCAATGATGGACCATCATGGAACCTTATCATAGTATATAATTAATTTTATTAACAATGCCTATCGAATGGCGTAAATGTCGTAATGTCGTCGGTTCTCTGAGTTGGCCTAGGAATCAAATTGATTAAAAATAATTGTTGTCAAGTCGTATTAATAATATTAGGTAGATACAGCTAAATAATATCTCACCTTGTGCTCTGTCAATAGCAATTATTCATGTGTTTTATTCGGTGAATAAATATCTTATTATGTTGAGAAACCCGTTACTGTTAAGAAAATCATCACAGCATTAACAATTGTGAATAGGGGCCATATTATTGTCTAGCGCGCGAGCGTTCACCGTCTCTTTCTACCTTTATCTTATACCGTTGGATAGAAAGAAATGGTGAACGTGATTGTGATTCCGAATACGTTAAGTAACGAAGGGTGACAGCACCAGTAATGTACAAGAATTAATTATGGATATTTTTTCCCGTAAACCCAAATTTTAAGAAACGGACACTACATTTTTAAACTATCAACATTATGCTCAGATAACTGATGGTCATAACTGGTAACAAAGTCCATGAATGGTGACCTAGAAGGCATTGAATCTGTGCTGTCCATAACTGGGTACTACTGTGTTTAATGTGTCCATGATTGGTGCCGTCATCTTACATAGCCTTAGATTTTAACGTTTTAACCCTGCTTCACCACGGTTAACTACTGTCCTGTGTGTCATATTCTACTCTCTTATCTAGTTTCCTATTGCCTTATGTGCCTCTGGTTATTCTGTTCAATTAAACAGAGACGGCATCACAGATGTCTGTCACATAACATCATTATCATCATCACCCCAGCCTGTTTACGGCCCACTGCAGGGCGCAGGTCTCCTGTCAGAATGAGAGGGTTTGGACCCAGTGCAGATTGGAAACTTCACACACACCATTTAATTTCTTCTCTGATGTGTGCAGGTTGCCTCACGATGGTTTTTCTGCATCGTAAACCTCATGGTAAATTTTAAATAAATTCCGAAAAACTCATAGGTGCGAGCCCTCGAACCCACGACCTTCTGCTTGAGAGGCCAGGTCAAACCACTAGCCGACCACAGCCGACGTTACATAACATACCATGACCTTATCATAGAGTAGTGAAACAGGATCTAAGTGTCCAATTGAGTATGACTTTTATTTATTTTATTTTATTTTATTTATTTGTAATAAGGATAACAACAGCCGTAGATATACAACATAGTACATAATCTGTTACATTATCAAGGCCAATAACAGCTATCCATTGCTTACTTAAACTATGCTATCATATCATAGAGGGAATACTTAAAAACTAAGTTACAGCAAAATTTTATTTTATTTAATTTTGACTTGAGCATGTACGGTTATATCTCAAAAATATATATACTAGATAAGTTAACAAGGTGTCAAAAATATCTTAAAAACATCCATACAACTCTATGTCATTAACCATAAGGTTGATATTACCTATTTTGACGCAAAGACTGTATAGGTATTTATGCTTTCGACTGTACAATATGATAAATAGTAGCAGTAAGGCCGCCCAAAAGCGCAAACAAAAAGTGTTAGTCTAATTATTAATTTCCATTGCGTAATTCCGCAAAAATGCATTTTTTAAATCTATTTTTGGATCCTACGAAAGGATCAGTATTGCTGAAATCTCGATTGTACAAGCGAGGGATACGGGAAAGTACCGAATTAGAGCCATAGTTAGTAGGATGAAATGGTTCGTGGAACAGAGTGGAGCTGGTATGCCGCGTACGACGCTTAGGGGTGCGCAAACAAATCTTAGATAATAGTTCAGAGCAATCTATACGACCTCGGATTATGTCAAAAAGTAAGGTCATGTCAGCTACTTTGCGTCGGTTTTCAAGTGTAAGGAGGTTATAATTTTTGCAATTGGAGGAATAATTAGTATGTGATTTTTTAAATTTGTGATTCAGGTGGACCAAGAATTTCTTTTGAATTCTCTCGATACGGGTTTTATGAATAGCATAACAAGGTGACCAAATGGGAGATGCATATTCGAGAACACATCTAACATATGCATAATAAACTATTTTTAGACTCAATAGACTTTGAAATGGCTTGCAGGTTCTTATTACAAAGCCGAGACTACGGAAAGACCTGTTAACCACATGGTCAATATGATCAACCATGGTCATTTTGGCGTCCAGCATGACCCCCAGGTCCCGGACCACATCGACCCTCTCCACTGCAACAACGTTAAAATTATAAGAAAAGTTAAGGGAATTAGGGCTACGTGTGAAACTGATACACTGACACTTATTAATACTGAGTGTGATCTTGTTACGTGTGTAGTAGTCAAATAAGTTATTTAAATCTGTTTGAATAAGATCGCAGTCCGCTAAAGATTCGACTCGCATAAAAACTTTTTTATCATCAGCGTATAATAAGTGGTGAGCGTTAACAAAACACGTGTCAATGTCATGTATATACACGTTATAGAGGAGAGGGCCAAGGTGCGAGCCCTGAGGAACTCCAGAAGGAATACCGATGAAATCAGATCTGTAACCACCAAGAACTTTAGAAGTAGTAGTAGTAGTTAGTAGAAGAATTTTATAGTGAAAATAAACGGATCACTCACGTCTTAAAACAAGTTTAACTCGACATGTTTCGGGCTAATTCGTCACCCTTCCTCTCGGAGTCGCACGTCACGGCGGCTGCCAAACGCGCACACACGCACGAAGGAGTGGAATGAGTCTCACGGTAGTTTTATGTTTAAGTAAATATGATTTTATAGTGCCAACAGAAGTTACAAGTCATAAAGCCTCAGTAGAAACTGTGATCCGATTAACGGCTTCGCATTTGTGGAACTTAAATTGGGCACTTGAGTAGGTAACCTCACGGTGCCTTTGATTAGTTTAAGTTTAGATTACTTACCCGATCCCAACTTCTAGGTTTGAAATCCTCGGCTATTTTAGATGAAAAATTAGATGAACTTTTGGTGCCATTAAAATAGGAAACACTTGTGAAAATATTAGCTAACGGACGCAATAGCACAGCACAGTCAAAAACTTTAATTGTGCTCAACACTTGCCGCCGCACTAGGCATTTTAGCCGTGTAATGCAAATCAGGATACATTACGAGTATAAGCGGCTAAACCCGATTTGCATTACACAGCTAAAATACGAAGTGGCAAGCTGCTCAACAATAGGGATGTTGACACCACCAATCAACTGACGTACTTTTTATGAGCTGTCAAAACACATTTCTCCCATAGAGTTTGAATGGCAATAGCAACCTATGACGTCACTTGTTCGCATACTCAATTAACTAACTATTTATTTGTTTTAAAGCAACAAAAAATCTAATTTTGCAGTTAATCGAAAATTAATCTGGGTTTTAGGGTTAAATTAAAGCGTTTTTATACTGGAGTCGTGTCTTCGAATTATTTTTTAATGGTGTCAACATCCTATTAAGGCCCTACTGAGCCTTTCGTGCTAATCGATTTTAGGTATTCTATGCACTTGTGTATGTATGCGTGAGAGCGGCTAGAATCTCGGAATCTCACTTATTTTCACCACTTCTTTCTGTCATACGGTAAAGTATAAGGTTAAAAAGAGATGGTCAATGTGATTGCGAGCGCCGTCGCGTTAGAAAATATGGCCTCTACTTATAAACATGTGAATACCCATCTAACCAAAAATACTGCTGAGCAAAAACCACGCTATAAAATCACTTAAAATAGAGCCCTTTATAATTGGATAAGCTTTAACTGAATTCCAAGAAACATTAACTAATGCTCTTTGCCTTTTAGTATTTCGAAATCTAAAAGATTTTTAAGTGATAAAGGAGATAAATGGCAAATGTTTACAAGTGGTGGTAGTTAAGTAGGTACCTGCCTTGAGTAGAAAATGAATGAAAGAGTAACTAACTAAAACTTTCATGCAAAATTGTTACCGTAATCAAGCATCTTAGGTAAGAAAGAAAGTTGCGCTCATTGAATTTAATGTCTACACTTTTATTTTCTGAAAAAATATCGATAATTTTACTAGAACATAATCCATATCCACCGAAAATATTTGTAATCTCGATATTTAATTCAGGTTATCAAATGCGTATAAAATTCGATATTATTTAGGTCTGTTCATTTGTTGCATTGTGTATCTAACTAACCACTTCTACCAATCCTATCTATGCGATTAGAGACTTGGTAAATAGGATGGGCCCAGTTCCCTTCGCCTTAAACTCAAATTAAATTGGGAATGTCTAAAAAAATTACCAGTGGTTTTTATATTTTTTTTGTATAGAAAAGTCAATTATAAGGAACTAATTTCAATATTTTGTCATTTAGTTCTCTACTTTTTAAAAATTAATTAAGTATTGAAACTATTTTAGTTGATGACGTCAGATTATAATTGAGGGCTCCCACAGTGCCAAATTTCTAAATCTATCTAAATGCGTACGATAAGGCAACCCCTTTAATTATTTTTTGCGTAGTGGTACACTATACACTGTGTCACTTTACTGGCACTGTCAAAGTGCTAGATGTCAGACAGCGGGTCCAAATCAAACTCCGTAGTATAATCCACGCGTAAATTGTGAAGAATTCTAACCACATAGAATAAAGTACGACTTGAACCGGTCACGCAATTTACACCAATGTCAAATGAAGGTCATTGCTTATTTGTTATATAATAAATTCATTACATAATATTAAAATTAAATTACTACAGAAAACGAGTTAAAAAGCATTTATCTCGAAATGGTTTTCGATTTACTATACATTGCAAAAAAATAGACATCCCCAATTGTCTGTTGCCTACGTAGTCCATGGCAACCATCCACATGTCCATGTTAAGGAAATAATCACGCACATGACAAAAATATCAATATATCGAAA
Organism: Archips crataeganus; assembly: GCA_947859365.1. Taxonomy (NCBI): domain Eukaryota; kingdom Metazoa; phylum Arthropoda; class Insecta; order Lepidoptera; family Tortricidae; genus Archips; species Archips crataeganus. The sequence continues at coordinate 12,836,932 of OX402049.1, read as the reverse complement.
TATTGATATTTTTACTTTCCTCAGCTACGAGTATCGATCGATACGGTTGAACACAATAAAGATGTAAACTTTGTTTGCGAATAAAGATGGTAATCTCTGGAATTACTGGAATAATTGTACAAATCTTTCCGTTAAAGATCCAACATTATCCCTGATTAAATAACATTATGCTATTTTTATTCAGAGAAAGTCTAAAGTTCCCGCCTAACGCAAACGATGTTGAAGGTATAAAAGTTAGTCTTTATAAAAGTAAGTAATTAGGTAACGTATGTTTTAGGTATTTACAAAATTTTGGGGTGGCGAAAATCACTCTTGACTAGCGAACTTCAATTCCGTTTACTTCAAAGTTTGTAGCACGTCTAGGTCCCGCGGTTTAAACTCATAAGTATAGCTAAAGTCCATATTTAATGGTTTCTCGGGTTTATCTTGAAACCACCAGGTGCTGCAATTTATTACGTTTTAAATTAAACTAGCTCTAATACCATCGTATTTATATTATGGTTCTTGGAATTTTGTGTTGTTATTATTTTGCTCACAAGATGTCTTTTAAAAAAGTGCTTGAAAAGTTTCTCTCTTAAATAAATAAATATCACGGGACAATTCACACCAATTGACCTAGCCCCAAACTAAGAAAAGCTTGTACTATGGGTAGGTACTAGACAACGAATAAACATACTTATATAGATAAATACATACATACTTAAATACATAATTTTAAACATCCAAGGCTCAAACACAAACATTCGTATTTATCACACAAATATCTGCCCCGACCGGGAATCGAACCCGGGACCTCAAGGTTCGTAGTCAGGTTCTCTAACAACTAGGCTATCCGGCCGTCCGGTCGTCTTATTGGATAACTAGCCTTTGCCCGCGACTTTGTCCGCGTCGAAGACAAAAATGGTTCTAATAGGAACTGTCGGATTGAGTATTCAAACATGTGTCAAAATAAAATGTAATTTAAATCAAAAGCACTAAGGATTATTGATATCAACTTCGAAGCAAATCACCCCAAAAATAACTTTCTACCTCTTTTGTTAAGGGATGAATTTCAATAAAATACGAAACACGTCTTCCATCAATTCTGTTAAAGAATGTTTATGCAAAATTTGAAGTAGATTGGACCAAGGAATCACGTTGTCCCATACAAACTTTGCCCCCTTTTTTACCCCCTTAGGAGTAAAACTACGAAAAATCCTTCCTTATCGGATGCCTACGTCATACAAAGAACACACCCTCCAAGTTTCAGGTCTCTGCGATCAGCGGTTTAGGCTGTGCGTTGATCCGTCAGTCAGTCAGTCAGGACAAAGCATTTTATATGTATAGATAGATTATTGAAATTAGCTTTATACCTATTCTAATAGTCTACTTGCATGCCCAATTTGAACAGTTTAGTAATCTTCGTTATAGGGATAGGGTCACTCTTTATTGATGAAATTATATACATCCCGTATATTCCTTATCCCGTGGGGATTCCGGAAAATTCTTTCTTATCGGATGCCTACGTCATACAAAGAACACATCTTCCAAGTTTCAGGTCTCTACATACAGTGGCTTAGGCTATGCGTTAATCCGCCTGTCAGTCATTTAGGACTTCAGGACAAAGCATTTTATATGTATTTGCATTGCACCAAGCTTTTATGCGAGTTCAACAATGATGTTTGAATACTCAATTCGATTTTATTCGAAAAAGGTTGAACTCACATAAAAGCTTCATCATCATCATCATCATGATTTCAGCCGTAGGACGTCCACTGCTGGACATAGGCCCCCCTCATTGACGTCCAATCATTACGGTTGGAAGCGACTTGCATCCACCCTGAATCTGCGGCCTTCACAAAAACGTCCGTCCATCTCGTTGTGGACGTCCCACGCTGCGCTTGTAAAAGCAAAAGCTTGGTGCAATGCAAATACTTATACATATAAATGACATATAATTAGTTATTATGAGAGATCAGATCAGGAAGTGGTTGACAAACGTAGACAAATGGTTTTCAAAATTTGAAGTTTCGTTTCGTTTACATTGTGTCAAAATAAAATGTAATTTAAATCAAAAGCACTAAGGAGTATTGATATCAACTTCGAAGCAAATCACCCCCAAAATAACTTTCTACTCCTTTTTAACCCCGTCAAGGGATGAATTTCAATAAAATACGAAACACGTCTTCCATCAATTCTGTTAAAGAATGTTTATGCAAAATTTGAAGGACCAAGGAATCACGTTGTCCCATACAAACTTTGCCCCCCTTTTTTACCCCCTTAGGAGTAGGACTACGAAAAATCCTTTCTTATCGGATGCCTACGTCATACAAAGAACACACCCTCCAAGTTTTAGGTATCTGCGGTCAGCGGTTTAGGCTGTGCGTTCATCCGTCAGTCAGTCAGTCAGGACAAAGCATTTTATATGTATAGAAGATTAGGTACATATGTCTTGAAAACAGCTCAAACAATTTTTGCATTTCTTAGGTAACTAAGAATCCTACCAATCCAACTATGAAACAAAAAACTTTGTAATTTATTCACTGAACATAAACAATGTTTCAAAGTATAACTGTTCAACATAAATATAAAGACTAAATAAACCAGCTAAGTAAATGTAGGTTGGGCTACATTTAGAAGCAAGCAAAAATGAGTTCGTATTTCATAGTATTTCTATGAGAAACAAAGTTATTTTACTATTTATTTTTCTACTTGCGCCGTGTGAGAAGTGAAAATAGAAAAATAATGTTTGGTTGGGATCGCAGACTTGACTATTTGATATTAATTCCAACTTGATACCTACCTTCCTAAGAAAAAGAGTATTAATAGGCAGATAAGACGATCGGGATAGCCTAGTTGTTAGAGAACCTGACTACGAAGCTTGAGGTCCCGGGTTCGATTCCCGGTCGGGGCAGACATTTGTGTGAATAATACGAATGTTTGTGCTCGAGTCTTGGGTGTTTAATATGTATTTAAGTATGGATCTATCTATATAAGTATGTTTATCCGTTGTCTAGCACCCATAGTAAGTACAAGCTTTGCTTAGTTTGGGACTAGGTCAATTGGTGTGAATTGTCCCGTGATATTTATTTATATTTTAGATACAACGAAGCAACTAAGCAACCCTTAAGACTGGTGCAGACCAGATGCTTGTACGAACGTGTCATGCGCCAGTTGTAATGAATGAAACTGTAAGAAAGATGGCATACCATGTCCACGCACCTAGTGTGCCATCTTTCTTACAGTTTCATTTTATTACAACTGGCGCGTGTGCGTACTCTGGACTGCGCCGGCCTTTAAGGGGCACCTTTTTAACAAGCTTTTATTTATTTTCGAGATCCGAGCCTAATACAAAAAAGGCCGCAGATTATATTCACTTCACCAATGAAACAACAGGAAAACTAGAAATAACCTATGTACCAACTATGGGTATAAAAATAAAGAATTTATTTATATCTAGAAGTTACCTGTAGTTAGTTGCTTGCAGTACCAAATAAGCGTCTTTATATCTATCTATCTATCTATCTATCTACCTGTAAGTAATAGCGCATGTCTTTGTCCCGGCATAGCAGCGGGCCTCCAGAGTCGCCTGCGCAGGAGTCCCGGCGGCCGCGACCTGCGCACACCATGTTCTCCGTTATCGCGTACTGCCAGTATGAGCGCCGGCACACGCCTTGCTGGATCGTTGACACCTGGCGATACATCAGAAATATTTACCACTAGCTGTTGCTCGTAACTCCGTTTGCGAAAAATTCGTATATCGCTATCCTGCAAGAATTATACAATTTACCATAATAAAAAGTATCCTATATGTTAATCCAGGTTATAAACTATCCGTGTGCCAAATTTCATCGGAATCTGTCAACCCACAAAATAAAAAAGTACAGAAGTAAATCTACATACAAAGTGCGCTCGAGCAACGCACACATAGACACTGTTCACAGACACGATATGTCGGATCAGTTCGGATCAGTCCGAGCGCGATTGCCATTCCGCGTGAGGCGCGCGCTGTGGTCGCGCGTACCTATTTATTTTGTGTCGCGCGTCTGTGGAATTTTTCGAGTGCAATAATGGAGCAACAAAAAAAAGGTTATTATAACTGTTTAGTGGACGGATGTTTAAATTCAACCCTAAACGGTGAATGGTCGTTTTTTAAGCTACCAGTGGTTTCAGAGAGGTAAGTTTAGTAGGTATCTGCTTGTATTTCGATGATTCATTTTAACGTTAGGTACATATAATAGTTAGGTAGATAGGTAAGCACCTCGCCCCGACTCCCAAAGTAATAATATGTAAGGTAAATTCACGCCACTAATATTACGTAAGTTAAAATAAAAATAATAAATATCATGGGACAATTCACACCAATTGACCTAGTCCCAAAGTAAGCTTAGCAAAGCTTGTGTTATGGGTACTAAGCAACGGATAAACATACTTATATAGATAGATACATACTTAAATACATATTAAACACCCAAGACCCGAGAACAAACATTCGTATTATTCATACAAATATCTGCCCCGACGCGGGAATCGAACCCGGGACCTCAAGCTTCGTAGTCAGATTCTCTACCTACTAGGCCATCTGGACGTCTAAGTTGAAAACATGTTTTTTTGTTTGTATAGTATAGATATTGTGTTGTTTTTAGTGTCATTAGATAGGTTTAGGTCTAAAACCGATAGGGCAATGGAAATTGTGTAACTAGGATAATCCGTTTAGAAGTTATCAGGGATTATCGATAGTGAAAATTGACAAACGCTAAATTTTGTAGGTAGTTATTTTAATTATTATTATTATTATTTTATATTACCATTCTGCCCGTTTGAATATCAACAATAAATCACCACTGCCACTATCCACGATAAGTTGTATGTGCATATGCCATAAATTGACAACCCTAGAGCGACCGCCGAGCGTAGATATGAAAAGTGAAGTACATACACTTGATTGACTTCTGTACCTTTTTATTTTGTAGTCAAACCCTTTTAACGTGAAAGAGTTACAAAATCCATCCATCCATACATATTTACTTCCATCCATCCATACAAACTTTCACGTTTATAATATTAGTAAGATAGTGTTTTTCTAAACCTAAAGGCACTTCCCAGAACTATCGATGCGAAAACAACTTAAGCCGATCAAACATAGACGTCGATAGGCAGCTCACATCGCCGACCCGATCGACGCTTTCATCGCTTTTATTGTGTGGACCAAAGCTATATTCAATCATTCTAAGCCGATTTCACATCGATAGATGTGGAGAAACCATAATAAAACATTTTAAATATACTCGTATATTTTATTCACATTTTTTCCCCTTATTCATAAACGGCCGATAAATTAGAGTTAAACATTCGTCTGGCCAAACAAGGGCCAAACGTAACTTTATTTAAACAGGTTTGTATCTATTTAAGCCGGAAAGAAGTAGATGAGTTTCAAATAATTAGTCATACACAAATTTAAACCCTTACTGTATCATCCGACAAATATTGATTGAAAGTTACCATTCTTTTGGCAGTGAGCTTAAGTAGGTATTTATCAAGGAGATTTTTCAAGACTTCCCAACGGGCTAGGTGTTACCACAAAGATTATGGTTTGAAAAGAAGCAATTCATTAATTATTTTTAATACTTTTTGCTGGCTGTACTTGCATTGCCATCCAATCTCCATATCCGTACCAAGTCTCAAGTCGATGCCATTAACTGATGATGAGTTCCATCCTGGGAATAAGATCCTAGCCCGACCTATCACTTCCAAATTATTGTGTTGCCACTAAACTTACGTTGGTATATTAAATTTCACCATCGTCGTCATCGTCATCGTCGTCGTTGTCGTCGTCGTCATCGTCATCGTCGTGGCCTGGAAGTAGGCAATTACTGGCTGAGCATGAATATTAAACGAACGAGCTTGCGAGTCCGTTTAACTAATACGAAGCCAGCAATTGCTATTCCAGCCGAGACTAATATAAAGGTTTTCTCAAAAATGGTGAAGGAAAAAAAATAGAATTAACTTTTATTAACTTAAATAGGTGCAAATAATTGCAAATCACTTAAAATTAAATGTCATTTAACCCTTTCCCGCCTTTTCTCATTAAAAAAAACTGCAGGTGTATTTTTCTACCGAAAACACCACAAACTGTTTCAAACACAATAAAATAAGTCTGGAGTTCCAACAAAACAACTGATACCGGTCATTTGAATTGGCTGTATACGAATAGTGCCAAGTTATTGCCATGGATGTTTTAACTTTTTAAAAAGTTTGGGACTCGACAATAATGGAATTTGTATGCGACATTGTTGTCGAGTTTATCGAGCCTACAATGTTTTTAACTTTTTAATTTTTTTACTGACCATAAACTATGTATGCACTTCACGTTCTGATATGTAATGAATAATGCCAACTTTTACGGATATTTTTGAGAAAATATACTTATAGTACTTCTACACGAATGTGGAAAGTTAAAATGAAAGTTTGTTAAACAGATGAGTTTTTCAGTTATATTTACACAAATAAGACTGATCAAAATGGAAACTAAAACAATAAACAATTTAGAAGAAATAATTTGTAACATGAAAACCGTAAATAAAATAAAAATTGGAAGGTAAAATTTCCAAGTGTGATAGTTATCAATAAAGTCGAAGACCGGAGTTTTTCCAGCGCCGTAGCCAATAACTTCAATTAAAAAGTTTATCAACTCAAAGTTTGACTCGAATCAAAGCATACCTATCCATACACCGTAAAGCCACAAATCGGTTCGCTATTTTGATGGTATTTTGCTCTATAACTTGTACGAGTATTTTTTATAGCTGTCTTAGTTAAAGCGAAAAATTTTGCGTAAGTTCATTTGCATTAATAAATATTTCTTGTCATGTTATGGATATTTCCCTGGGTATATAAACTCAATTGTAGTGGTTTGGCTGGCTTCCATAGACATTCATATATCCCATTTTCTTTTGTTTTAGCTGTTTGGCTTGTTAAAGCCATTTCGTAATATTTTAAGGACAGACTGAACTTCCAGTCGCAAAATAAAAAGGTACAGAAGTCAATCAAGTGTATGTACTTCACTTTTCATACCTACGCTCGGCGGTCGCTCTAGGGTTGTCAATTATGGCATATGCAAAACTTATCGTGATAGTGGCACTCGTATCTAGTTGTTTGATTTCTTGTTGATATTCAAACGGGAAGAATGGTAATATAAAATAATAATAATAACAATAATTAAAATACCTACCTACAAAATTTAGCGTTTGTCAATTTTCACTATCGAAAATCCCTAATAACTTCTAAACGGATTATCCTAGTTACACAATTTCCATTGTCCTATCGGTTTTAGACCTAAACCTATCTAATGATACTAAAAACAACACAATATCTATACAAACAAAAAAACATGTTTTCAACTTACGTAATATTAATGGCGTGACCCCTTACAAAAATGTTGTTAGGTACTTACTTCGTTTATTTTATACTGATTCAAAATAGGAAACTATTATTACTTTAGGAGTCGGGGCGAGGTGCTTACCTATCTACCTAACTATTTTATGTAACGTTAAAATGAACTAAACTTACCTCTCTGAAACCACTGGTAGCTTAAAAAACGTCAATTCACTGCTTAGGGTTGAATTTAAACAACCGTCCACTGAACAGTTATAATAACCTTTTTTTTGTTGCTCCATTATTGCACTCGAAAAAATCCACAGACGCGCGACACAAAATAAATAGGTACGCGCGACCACAGCGCGCGTCTCGAAAAATTCCACAGACGCGCGACTACAGCGCGCGCCTCACGCGGATGGCAATCGCGCTCGGACTGATCTTAACTGTTCCGAGATATCGTGTCTGTGAACAGTGTCTATGTGTGCGTTGCTCGAGCGCACTTTGTATGTAGATTTACTTCTGTACCTTTTTATTTTGTGTCCCAGTGGTGATCCGTTTGTAAAATATGAAAATCGCATTCTGACTCCTGATATGTGTTATCATACTCATACTCATACTATTCACATACTCATAATACTATACTCATAATATTTATTACATGTAATTTTTAAAATTATTTAAAAAAATTAAATTAAATATTAAAATTATATTATTATTAAATTATCGTCATCTTGGGCTACAATATGACTGATAGCATACTGGCATAAGTCGCTTTATAATTAGAAGCCCACATACATATAATATGGCCCCACACTGCGTACATTTTGCTTAGAAGTAAGACCCTGCTAGCGCTGGATATTGACAAATACGGCCATTTATAGCGTTGTACAAAATTTACCACTCAAAAAGTTTATAACCAGGATTATAACACATAAAATAGTTTTTATCCTGGAAAATTGCACAGTCCCCGCGGGATAGCGGTAGTGACTCCTTAATTCAAATCTTTTTGGATATCTACACAATATTTACATTTCAATATGACACCTATCATTTTCCAATTTTGTACACATGCGATGCTCAAAGGTTCCACCGTGTCGTAATACACGCTGCAGCACGAGTTCGCGTATGCCGATGAACCTCCGATAGAGTAAATGTGATCCCAAACATTGTTTTTACGGAGATTTTCGAAGGCGATCGTCAGTTTTTGTCTCATTTCTTCAAGAGGGCCATGTAAAGCTCTCTGTTTAAAGTCGGTAGGACCACAGGCCCTATAAGTGTGTCACCATGGATTGCCGCGTAAACAAAGGGATTTTCCTCGGCACAAACATGCTCGTTTCGCCTATAGTACCGCAGCACTCTTTCTTATGGACTAACAGTATGCTGGATAGCGTTCCTCCGCGTAGGTCATCCTACGAAGTTCGTGGCACAATAGAACGACCGTGAGCAGCACGGTCAAGAGCACGTAATATGGTCCTATTGGTCCTATGGCGGCTTGCGAGTGTGGGGACCCGGAACAGACGGCCCACCACATGGTACTGGAATGCCCGATCACTAGGTTCGATGGACACATAGATGACCTCAAGAAGCTGTCAGAGAAAGCCGTGGAATATTTTAAGAAGTCTAGATTTAAGTTTTAATTGTTAGCTTTCATTTATATTTCTTAAGCAGTCTTGCAGTGACACGTATCCCATACGATAAATAAATATGGTCCTATGCTCTGCTGCTGGATACGGTGGAGGATATTTATTTCAGAACTGGCGTAAAGCTCAAGAAGTGTTGTAATCGCACTCTGCGTATAAGAGAATCGAGAGCTTCCAGACGCGACATTTTCAAACACAAAATTATGTGAAATGGCAATAGACAATTTTATTGTGAATGTCAGCCTCACCTTGTCATCATAATCAATAGAGTATTCACGACAAACATCACGCAGTTAAAAGGTTCGTCAGTCTGAAAATTACTTTATTTAAATTCTCGTGAGCAGATTTTACCATTTCACACTATGATAGTACAACTTAAATCCCTTTTCATACAAAACTTATGACTATTTGACGTAAAAAAATAATTTGAAGATAAATTAATAAATTTTGATTGTGTAAATTTTCACTGTAAAAGCTCTTTACTAGTTGGACTCCCTTCTTTTATAATGATTATTTCACTGGCTGTTACTGTCTTAGATGCTCTGCGGCTCGGGCAAGCAAAACTCGACTTTACGATGACATTAATTTTTGTCATTCATCTTATTAAGGTTAATGACCTTTTCTCTGTGACCTAGTTTAATCTAGGGTTATACCTACCAAGCGTTTTTTTGCAATAAAGTTTAACACAAACTGTAACTCGAAAATGGTTATAAATACTTCTTAACATAGTTTATTTGGAAAAAATACAGTACTAGGCCTAATTACACCACATTTTCGTAAAGGTCTAACATTCTGTTCCACCCGGTATAATATATAAAAAAACAAATGCTATTTAAACGGCCGTGCCTATATAAAATCAAATATTATCAGAACCCTGTTTCTAAGAAAAATGTACGCAGTGTGTAGTCATTTGTGTAATTACGCAATTTATTTATTTGGGAGCGGTGTTTCTCTACACATAGCGATTGCCAAAATCGGTTATATTGAAGCCTAGAATCATGATAATATTTCGTGGGTATCTATTTCAGAAGTCGGTTTGCGACACTGGGAGCTTTTTTTAAGAGTATTGGCCGTGTTTTCGTGTCAATTATACTAACGTTCAGCAATTTTTTTGCAAAATCTTTGATTCGTATTAGCGTGAAAAAGTAACGATAAGCTCATAACCATCCATGCATCAATATTATACTTATATCCTCAGAAACATTTGCATTCATCTGTACATCTATTAAATCACGTGGTTAATTGAGCAATTGACAGACAACGCGCAGTCTAAACCACCAGAGCTAGAGACTTGAAATTTGGCAGGCATATTCCTTGAGGACCTTAAAGGTGCACAATGAGGTGATTTTTTTTTAATGCCCTCAGGATGCAAAGCTAACTATTCAGATGAGATAAGATATGTAGTGGAAAGTAAGAATAGCAAGTAACGTTATCTAAATTCATGTACCATCATCTTTATCATCCATCATTTATCATTAATCATCTTTTTCCATCGGAAAAGCTTCGCAACATTTATAAAAAGAAACAGATTCTTCCCTTGATGAATTTGAGGATAAGAAGGAACGGGCTACATAGTTTGTTTCTTAGCAAATCTAATCTTAACAATGAATAAACAGAGTGGAAGTTTTCAATTTGTGGTGCGAAGGAAATGTAGATTCAATAAATACGATGAATGCTGCGCTTTGTGTATCTTGTCTAGTTTATTTTGCTTTCCGCTGTAGATGGCTGGTTTAGTGTACTGTAGTTAAACAATTTAATCCTTCTGGTAATAATACAAATGTGAGAGTTGGTCGGTGTGTGCGTGTGTATCTGTTACTCCTTCACGCCATAACGGCTGAACGGATTTAGACGAAATTTGGTAGAGATAGCTGGAAGTCTTCTACTGTATTTAGCGGGGTTTACACGGGTGACTAAAGCCGCACGATTTTTGCCGCGCGGCTTAAATAAAATAAAATCCTATGAATATAAAAATAAATATTTTTACTCATTCACTGACTGACTAACTTGGTCCTAGACTGCCGAAAATTTAAAGATTGCCTTACAAACCTTCTCATCTCCCTGTTAAATTGTGTACCTAGCAATCGTGGTTTACCAAATTGACAAATCTTGTAAGATTCCCTTCGTCTGTTTTCTTATATTATAACACAGTTTTGGATGAATGCCTATGCTGACTTACTTGTGCCTCGTGCAGTAACCGTGTGCCGTGTACGTCGGTCGAGCGTTTCTTGCCCCAGCCGAGGATGACGCAGTTAGTGTGTGGTGCCAGGGTCGTCTGTGGTTTAGGCAGGCACGCGACCCCGTGCCCGAGGTCTGTCCTGGCTGCTCCTGGTAACCTAGTACAATTTTCGTTCATAAAATAGGGTGGATGAGCAACTAGAGAAACTTTTAGATTGGCGTAACGTTTAGTTAGTGGAGTTTCTTTGTATAATCCATGAAATGTATATTTTGTAATGTAAAATGATGAAATTGTAATCTGTTTTTAGAAAATGACCTAGTGCCAAGATTCTTGCGGCGCATTCTTCTTTTTTCATGTACGGTCAAGTGCAAAAATAAGTATAGATTTAATCCTCCCATCGTTATATACTTATACCTTAATTCGACGACATAAGAGCTATGGGACATATTTATGAGCAAGTTGTGTGCACCCATATTTTTACACTTGACTGTAGTTGTTGCTTCTGTTTCCCCAAAGTCTATCAACTATCTTTGTGATTTGGGTGTCATCAGGTTTCAAGTAGTCATTATTTAATAGAGAATTTTATGTCGACCAAACTAACACCATTTGACGTAAAAATATTCATATTACAGTTTTTAATTGTAATCAAGTTCAAAGCTTTATATAGTTGTACAAAAAATACGCAGCTCAAGCGAATATTGTTCGAACATTATTCGTCGAAATCTATAAAAGTTAAGATTAGAGTCTTAGCAGAAAATTTTAGTATTTCTTTAAATAAAGAAATGACTTTTTTCCAAACTCATAAAGGTCATAATAATAAACTTCTTAAGTACTCGTACCAAGTTATTTAAACGAAACTAAACATTTTGAGTTCTGAGAATTAACTTAACTGAGTGCGAGTAAAGTTATTACTACTATTACCTACTCCTAATTACGATGTAAATATATTGAAACGGTGTTTTGCATGGCAACGTGGCCGCGAGGCACTAATGGAGAAAGTATGATGTCGTACCTTCATGAATTAATCATCAATCTCGCTTATGTTTCATAAACAAAGAATATTATATTACATACATATAAATAAATAAATAAATAAAATAAATAAATATTAGGGGACAATCTTACACAAATCGACCTAGTCCCAAACTAAGCAAAGCTTGTACTATGGGTACTAGACGACGATAAACATACTTATATAGATAAATAAATACTTAAAATACTTAAATACATAGAAAACATCCATAACTCAGGTACAAATATTCGTGCTCATCACACAAATAAATGCCCTTACCGGGATTCGAACCCAGGACCTCTTGCTTCGTAGGCAGGGTCACTACCAACTAGGCTAAAGCGGTCGTTCAGATATATACAAGATACGCGCGAAAAACATAACCCTTTCCTTGCAGTCGGGTAAAAATGATGATAGCACAATGTTAGTACTCATCTCAATCTATATTTCGAGTTAATTTAAAATTTCGACACAAGATTATACGAGATTCTTAAATCTGCAGTTCCCGCGTATCAATGTTACCTGTTAATTACCAACATTACATAAGTATTCTTTTCTACGAGATGTAGGCAACGATTAACTTTGATGAGCTCTTAGTATATTACCTCATAGTAATACGTATGATTATATTTCGCCGCTTCATTCTTCAGATATAAAGACAACATGTAGTACTTTTAATGTACTGGCAACTTCGCACTTGTAAGAAAAATAAAAAGTATGAGTTTCCGTTTCCTGTGGGTATCTACCTATGCACTGCTGTGGCGGTGTGCCCTCATTCTTTTTTTGTGCGCGGCAACGAACGCACGCTTTCTTAATAACCTTCTAACGTTTTCCACAATGTCCAAAAGAAGCACTTCTTTCTTCTTTTTTCTTCTTCCGCACGGAAGATAAGATTGATTATTACAGTGCAAAAATTCAAAAGTTGCAACAACAAAGATTTCGTCGTGTGATTGTATACTCTTCGTCATCTGACTCCGAGGAAAATTCGGGTAAGTCTACAAAAGAATGTTATAATTAGAAGTGATACCTATGTGTTAAAGTAACTCTGTGATGTTCCGTTATTCGATGGTAATCGAACATATAGACGTCTATAAGCTGCCGGGAGGTTAACTGCGGGTTAACACGATGGCTAAGCATGACGCCGTAAAAATAACCAGGAGGCTGTCCGTGGGTCAGCACGATGGTTTTAAGTCATTCAGCGATCGCTGAGACTATTATAAGATTATAAGTATAAGGTTTACGCGTAACGCGTAGCTTTACTTAAATATTTGGTTCTTTTATAAACTACCCTCATTTTGCGGTTTTTTAGGTAACGGAGCACAAAACGCAGAGGAATACAATGACACGACCCTGGAACCTCCAGAACTGGCCCAAAACGTGGCCTCTGACCCTGGCGGCGACACACAAAATACCGCCACACCCGTACCTGAACCAGAACTCGCTCCTGAGTTGTTACAGGCTCTCGGTGACTCACCTGACGACACCCCGGCTTATGGCCCAGATATTCACGAGAAATTGGCACAACGGTGGCTTCCTATCCTGAAAAAAGGTATGCCAAAAGAAGCAAAAGAACAACTTTTGAAAGAATACAGTATCCCTGGGAACTGTAAGTTGTTAAGGGCACCTACTTTAAATGCGGAAATATCCGCCGCCGTTGCCGAGATAGTGAGGTCTCGGGATAAAAAAATACAGGCCAAACAGGAACAACTGGGCTTAGGTATTTCCGCTATTAATAGAGCCATGAATACACTAATGACCAGTGACGACAAGGTACAAGCCGTTAAGATTCTATCTGATGGTTGCCGAATTCTTTCAGACCTTCATTTTGTCGAGAAACAAGTAAGAACCAAGCTTATAACTCCGGGCCTGGATAAGGCATTCCTGTCTGTTATTCAGGATCAGGATAGAGATGAAACCCTATTCGGAGACAAACTATCGGAAAAAAATAAGGCTTCAAAAATCATAGAGAAGCAGGGCCTACAAAAAGGGTTTCGTCCCGAAACCATCCACGTCAAACTCATCGTCTTCAGGACTTCGACCTCGTCAACAGGGAAACTGGTCGGGCCCTCCTCGCTTCCCATCGTCGAGCAGGGGGGGGGCACACCTCGACCTACCGGACACCGACGTCATACCCGTACCCACAGCGCCGCCCGGCGCTCGCTGCGCAGCCAATGGCGACAACGCGCTCGACGACTACCAACAGCAAACGTGCAAAAATGCGGCAGTAACCCAGGTACATGCCGGCAGATTGCAATATTACTATAAGTGTTGGTTAGGTATTACTAACAACCCTGTTATCCTAAGTTAGATTCGTGACGGCTATCGCATACCTTTTGCCAAAAAAGTGGTACAAGAAACTTCTCCATGTAATTTTTTTTCAGATAAAGAAAAACGGGACATGACAATAGCTATTAATAACTTATTAGAACTTGGAGCGATTTCAGAATGAGAGCCCCGACCTGACGAATTTGTATCCAGTATATTTTTGGCACCGAAATCTAGTGGTGGTCATAGATTCATACTTAATCTTAAACGTCTAAATAAGTATGTTATTAAAGACCATTTTAAAATGGAAGATTATAGAACGGCGTCAAAAATGATACCTTCTAACGGGTTTATGGCCACTATAGATTTAAAAGAATCATACCTGCTTGTGCCTATAGCCAGATCCCATCGAAAGTTCCTTAGATTTCATTTTGAAAATTTGTTATACGAGTTCACGGCCATGCCATATGGTTTGTCCTCAGCCCCACGAACCTTCACCAAAATTATGAAAGAAGTGGTAACAAATTTAAGAAGCCGTGGCTTTATATCTGTTATCTATCTCGATGACTTACTATGTATAGGTAATACATATAAGGAGTGTTTACGAAATATCAACGAAACACTTAGATTACTTAAGTGTCTTGGTTTCGTAGTTAACTACGATAAGAGCTGCTTACTACCAACGCAGAATTGCAAATTTTTGGGATTCATGTATAATAACTCAATCGATATGTCGTTATCGCTTCCGTCAGACAAACGTAACAATATATTGCAATTGATTCAAAAGTTTTCTCATGTGACTCTGTGTACGATAAAAGACCTTGCCCACTTAATAGGCGTTCTCACATCTGCTTGTCCAGCTGTAAGATACGGCTGGCTGTACACCAAGACCCTGGAACGGCAGAAATTTCTCGCTCTTACGAAACATCAGAGCTACGACACTAAAATAAAGTTACCCGAAATTATTTTACCAGACTTACAATGGTGGACCAATAATATATTGTCTGCATTTAACCCGCTTACGATACCTAACTTCCACCTCGAAATTTTTACAGACGCCTCCAGAACCGGCTGGGGTGCTTTTAGCAATGATAGTCGTGTCGGCGGCGGATGGAAAGACAGCGAGCGTAATTCTCATATAAATTATCTCGAACTACTTTTTGTCTTTCTGGGACTGAAATGTTTCGCTCGCGACAAACGAAATTGCAATATATTGCTACGAGTCGATAATACGACAGCAATTAGTTATGTGAATCGAATGGGTGGGATCCGTTTCCCCCACTTGACGGACTTAACAAAGACTATTTGGCAATGGTGCGAAGAGCGAGCAATATGGCTTTTCGCATCATATATTAATACAAAAGAAAACATAGAAGCCGACCAAGAGTCTCGAAGATTCAATCCTGATATAGAATGGCAGTTAACAAACTCGGAATTTCGAAAGATAGTGATAGCTTTTGGCGAACCAAAAATAGATCTTTTCGCTTCTCGCACCAATGCCAAATGTAAAACGTATGTCGCTTGGAAACCTGACCCAGATGCCTTCACTGTAGACGCATTCACGCTGAACTGGAAAGACGTAAATTTTTACGCTTTTCCGCCATGTTCACTCATTTTGAAATGTATCCAAAAAATTATAAATGACAAGGCTGAGGGTATTTTAGTATTTCCATTATGGCGATCTCAGCCCTGGTTTCCACTGCTGAAAAGCATACTGCGGTCGAGTATTATATATTTTACACCCAATTTTCATTCGTTCCCTTCCAGGACTCCACATCACTCGAGGACACAGCTTACCCTGGGTGCCGCGGTGCTCTCAGGAAGGCGTTTTCAGCCAGAGGAACACCAGATGTATCATTAGAGTTAATGATCGGCTCGCTTTCTAATAATACTCTACTGCAGTATGGTGTTACATATAAATCATGGTGGCAGTTCTGTCAGGCTCATAAATTAAACCCTTATACAGCGACATCTCCAGATGTAATACTTTTCCTGACAGAACGATACAATAACGGGGACGATTACGGCTCTATAAACAATCACCGCTCAGCGTTGTCCTTATTATTAAGTAGCGATCTAAGTTCCGATCTTCTAATCAAGCGACTACTTAAGGGTGTTTATAAGTCGAGACCCGCTTTACCGAAATATTCTAGTACATGGGATCCACAGTTAGTCTTGAATTACTAAAAAATTGGTCGTTCTCCTAGCACTGTGTACTGCACATCGAGTGCAAACACTTTCACTTATTAGGCTACAAAATATTGTCACGGGTCCAAATGGTATCGAAGTTGGTATTACGGATGTAATTAAAACATCTGCACAGGGACGTGAACAACCAGTGCTTTACTTACCTTATTTTAAGGAAAATCGCGCTATATGTCCCGCTACGACTTTAGAAGACTATATATTCGTTACAAGTAAACTAAGATCTGAGTTAACAGATAATAAACTCATATTGACATACCAAAAACCACACAAACCGGCCTCTGCTCAATCTATCAGCAGATGGATTAAGCAGGTACTAGGTGCGAGCGGCGTGGACGTGGCGACATTCAGCGCGCACAGCACGAGGCATGCGGCCACGTCCACGGCGCATGCTTCTGGTATTTCTTTAGACACCATCAGGAAGGCCGCCGGCTGGTCTAGCACTTCACAAACTTTCGCAAAGTTTTACCATCGACCGATAAAACAAGACGAGGCTTGCTTTGCAAATTATGTATTAAGGCGTAATACCTCTTAGCGTGATTTGTGGTTGATTTATGTTAAATTAAGAAATAATGTCACTGTTATTGAAATTAAGATTGACTCTGAATGTTAAATATTATACTTAATTATGAAAATAAAGACTATTTTCAGTTATGTATTTCTTAAACTTACAATTTTTTTTATCTCTGAACATCTACATGTTGTCTTTATATCTGAAGAATGAAGCGACGAAATATAATAGATGTTCAAACGAACTTAACAAGTGAAGTTCGATCGATATTATATGAGTACGCTTCATTCGAAGATATAAGGTCCCAACCCACCCTATTACCCAAACAAATATTTTGTGCCGTAGGTATCCACATACTCTCTAAACTAATGAGGGCACACCGCCACAGCAGTGCATAGGTATTACCCACAGGAAACGGAAACTCATACTTTTTATTTTTCTTACAAGTGCGAAGTTGCCAGTACATTAAAAGTACTACATGTTGTCTTTATATCTTCGAATGAAGCGTACTCATATAATATCGATCGAACTTCACTTGTTAAGTTCGTTTGATCATCTAAAATATCCTATCTTATTAATAATATGATACATAATTGTAGAGGGCGCTGTCTAAGAACGTTGAAGTAGGTAGGTACAGTCAAGGAAACTAAATCACGTACCAGGATGGAACCTTTTCACAACAAATTACCCGATGATTTCTTTGGCAGATGTATGGAATGTGAAAATGACATCTGCAATGAAAAGGGTACCCTGGTACGTGATTTAGTTTCTTCGACTCCTACTTCGGCGTTCATGATAACGCGTTAACTATGTCTGCAATCAATAGGTAGATGGCGTTTTCCGGGCGAAAGTTGTGCTTTAAAAATATTAACGTAGCATTTTTAGGCCAAAAATTTGTAAATAAATGTGTCTTGTAAAGGTATCTCTATGCCGAAAGAAGCCGCGGGTTAAGGCTGGTAACTAATACTTATACGTACAGGTTCATACATATACAATCATTTCGAACATAATTTATCTGACCTCCTGATCAAAGCGCTATTTATCGCCCTACTATTTGAGGTGCCCCTTTGTATTACCTGACCCGAGTCACTAAATAAGATGGTAAAGGTTCTTACCAGATGTATGTAAATAGAATACTCAGTATCAGGAAAAGGGAAAGCGAAGTAACCTTCTACGAATTTGCGATAAAAGCTTTTCGATGTTCAACATCTTATGATAAGACTCAAGACCAGGTTTGAAGATTCAAAATATTACAGCTGTATTTAGAAATGGTATGCAAATATGGAATTTTATATGACAAACCAAGGACAAACCAAATTTAGTGCTGGATCTTAAATCATATTATTGCGCTTTGTTTTTTCTTTGCAAAATCTAATATATAAAAATCTCGTGTCACGGTGTTTGATATCGAAGTCCTCCGAAACGGCTTGACCGATTTTTATGATTTTTTTTTCTCTATATTTGGTAGGTGTGAGAAAAGGTCGTAAGCTATTTTTTATACCTACCCCAATTCTCCGCGGACGGAATCGCAGGCAACAGCTAGTCTAATATATAAAATCTCGTGTCACGGTGTTTGTTATCGAACTCCTTCGAGACGGCTAGACCGATTTTCATGAGACTTTTTTCTCTATACTCGGTAGGTCTGAGAATAGGTCGTAGGCTATTTTTTATATCTAGGTGATAAGAAATAATTTATATGGCAAAACAACGTTTGCCGGATCAGCTAGTAATTTAATAATTAGTTAGGTAGATATGGCTTAAGGGAAAACTTCGTACATCTTGTAAAATTTATAGATATTTACAACGTTTGGAAACAATTTCATAAAATTGGCATAAAAAAAACTTATACTAACGTTATAACATAACACAGGCATGGCTAGAGTGCTTCTTTATCCCTCGATCCGAAAATAGTCACAATGTAAGTAATTTAAAAAAAAAGTCACAATTTTCTAGCGTTAAGAGTTTGCTTTGTTTATCACCTTTATTGTAAAGCATTGTTAAATTCGGCTTAAGAAACTCATCCTTTGTTCCTTTATATTACGGAAGTACGTATTAAAAGTAAATCTTCAAGAGGAGTTTGATAATTAACTAAGTGTGTACCTATAGCTCCGAATTAAAGTAAAGTTCTACAAAACAATTGTTTTCTTGTACTTTTTGGATCCCGGTGCCAAAATGGCAAAAAACTAAGGGCCGGCGCCCACTGACGGCATGGCACGGCGTGACATTTTATTACTATCAAGTTATTTTGAATCTTATTTCAATGAGTTTAGAATTCATGTTACTTTATTGGTTATTCGTGGCATCGGCCCTCAGGACGTCGCGGCATCGTGGTATCGAAATAAAGTAACATGAATTCTAAACTCATTGAAATAAGATTCAAAATAACTTGATAGTAATAAAATGGTTTACTGATGTTTCGCAAATTACGTTTCCCAAACTGATTCACTTGGCAAATGTTTAATTTCCCAAATGTTTATTTTTTCTGAAACTGTAAACTTTTCAGGATTGTTATAAAACAACCCTAACCTAACTTAACCTAACCTACAAAATAGCCCTGAAATATATCCTGAATAGTTTACAGTTTCAGAAAAAATAAACATTTGGGAAATGAAACATTTGCCAAATGAATCAGTTTGGGAAACGTAATTTGCCAAACGAAAGTACACCTAATAAAATGCCACGCCGTGCCATGCCGTCAGTGGGCGCCGGCCATAAACCTTTTTCGCCATGTCTGTTTGTCCGTCCGTCCGTCCGCAGCTTATCTTAGAGACTATTAGTAGTTTAAGGGTAAATAACAGTCTGACTCATTAAAAATACCTACTTAAGAAATTGTGACTCAAAAAATACCTACTTCAAAACGGATACTTAGTATAATTAATGGTAAAATTATGGGAAAATCAAGTAGTAGCAATCAAAAGCTTAGAGATTTTTACCGCTAAGAAACTGTAATTTTGTATGAGTGTTAATTACGCGGACAAATTTATTAGGTTAGCTTTATTTTATAACGATTCTAAATAATGAATAGTTTTAAAAAAAAAGTTTCTTATATAAATTGATGAATAAATTATGCGGAAAAAAAATCCACCCAATACGGAACCCACCCCTACACGTAAAGAGGGGACCTTTTTAGGTTTTTTATCTAAATCCCAATGCGAGGTATCGTTGCATCGCTAAGATCATTTTTCGATTAAAGATCCGTTTGCAAAATATTTAGCTTATATATGTATATGTGATAAATGATAATTTTTGTTAGAGTTAAAAGTGTCATCGTCACCCCTCTACAACCTAAAAGTTGCCTTGAAAAATCAAAAAAAAAATAGTAAAGAGAAATAAAAAAAAAAAGGAAAACTATCACTGCTTAACTGGCTTTACAAGTTAACTAGTAAAAGTCGATCAAAACTTAATACTGATTATTTATCGCATGTTAGTACGGAGCCCCTACATTGCGCGTGGCCCGACACACACTTTGCACTTATAAAGCACGTTGGCATCGATTCACGCAAGAACAAAACCAATCGCTATCGTATCTACTGATCAAACACCGTTGATAAATGAAGCTATTCATACAACTCGAAATCTTTCCACTCTATTAGCTGGTGCATAAATCCTTACCGTAGCATAGCGACGTCGTTGACGACCGTGTCAGGGTCGTATAGAGGATGGATGACAGCCTCAGTGACCTTCATTTCTACTTCTCCGTGGTTCCGGAGCAGTAAGTCGTGTTCGCCCAATCGCACGTACAGTCTTTTCCGCACGCAATGCGCTGCGGTCACCACCCAACGGAGCGATACGAGCGTGCCGCCGCAAAATGCTTCCTAGAAACACCGAAAACTTGCTATCTGAGAAATGGAGTCGACTTGGCGTAATTGCTCGTCGTTCATAATGCTACACACACCCTTACCGAGAATTAGAGCTTCGAGACAAACGACTATAATATGAGCTTCAGGCCTATGCAAACGCTTGAATGCCATTTACTCGTTTGCAAGTGCGTTATTGTTCCGTTTTAGCTTCCTTTGATACGTGTCAAATAACAATAAATTAAAAAATTTAACAAGTTTTGTTAAAAATTTCATTTTTAATGCAAGCTTTTTAGCTGACTGTACTTTTTTTTGACTGTACTTGCATTGTCATCCAACCTACATAAATTGATTGAAATGTTTTTGACGTGATAACGTCTAATAAATCGATGAACGCCGGCTGCACGCACGAAAAAGGTGACGCAATGTAACGTACACGTATGTACGTACACGTCCCGTACAAGAGAGAGCATGTACAAGAGAGAGATGAACACCAGGATGCGGGGTACGGGGGGGAGAGGGTGCGGGGGCATTAAGATGTACCGTTTTCAAGATATTTGACAAAACACCGGTTCTCGTCCGATCACCAAGGTTAAGCAACGTCGGGCGCGTTCAGTACTTGGATGGGTGACCGCCTGGTTTCATTTTCAACCGACGAAAAAAACGGAGGAGGTTCTCAAGTCAACACGTATATTTTTTTTATGTATGATCACGCATAACTTTTTACAGAGTAGTCCGATTTTGATGATTCTTTTTTTATTGGAAAGCGTATACCCCGAGGGTAGTCCCATTTAAATTAAGAAATAATATTCCTACCCTAAGGGTAGGAAAACAGGGGATGATTGACTAACTTTTTACAGAGTAGTCAGATTTTCATAATTCCTTTTTATTGGAGTTTTTTCGGCGGTTTAATTTTTTTGTTGTTTTTGAATGTTTTGTTTTGACGTTGTCACGTTAAACTATCGTCCGTAAACCGAGTTTACAGACAACCGGGTTTTGAGATGGGAACTAATTTTGATACCTTGTTATTATTAAGTATTGTTTAAATAAATAGTAAAGTAATAGATATTTCTGTTCCTCCACAACAAAACATCGCAGTTAATTATTTATTCACGTGCTCAAAGGAGCAGTTAAAGTTCTTAATTAGTATCCGTTCGTTTTCTTTGACGAGTTTTGTAGAAAAAGTTAAAAGTTCTTTCCTCAAAAGAAATTTATAGTGTTAGACTTTTAATTATGAATTCTTAGAAAGGTTTCGTAAGTCTCCCTCTTCTGAGATTTTTCATTATAGTGTTCAATATTATTAAGCTCGTTTCACTGTCCCAAAAACCGGTTGTCTGTAAAGTCGGTTTACGGACGATAGTTTAACGTGACAACGTCATAACAAAACATGCAAACCCCCCCCCCGCACCCCGCATTGTACATCCTGGCGTTCGCCGCTCTCTTGCAACTGGCCCTCGCCGCTCTCTTGCAACTCGCCGCTCTCTTGCAACTGGCCTGCTTCGCTGCTCTGTAGAATGTAACGTTACGTAACGTTACATGTACGTTACAATGAGTCATGTTTTTTCGTGTATGCAGCCGGCGTTCATCGATTTATTAGACGTTGTCACGTCAAAAAATAGTGATCTATTTTTATTTCCCTATATTTATAATGAACATTGTTTAACTTGCTTGATACTAAAAACGTTGGTTTTTTTTATAAATGTGCGACCGAAGCTGCTCGATTTGGGCATACCTAGTGACACAGTGTGGCAAGAAATTATAATCCTTAGAAAAAAAATAACTGAAGCCCTCTTTGTTTTCTATGTTTATCCATCATAAATCAGTTTTTTTGCTGCTTATGCCTCTTGTTTTTATGAAAATTTGCACGGGGAAGCGGGTTGAGATTTAGATTTCAACTGTAATATTATGATCGCTAGATATCGCCCGTGGCTGCTCTCGTTCGCCTAAATAGAAGCGCACCTTGACATTTTTTTAAATCCAGATTTCTAGTTTCAGTCTGTTTTGCAAACAGAGTTCAGGTGACCGATTTTTGAGTACACGTCACTCGAAATAAGTATCATTCGACAGTGTTAAAAAAACTGTGCATGGCTACAAAACGACACTTCAAAAATTATATTTTTGGCTAGTTGACAAAATTAAGTAGAGTTGTAATTTTCTACTTCTTACTCTACTCATATTTTTCTATTCAACACAAGTTTTTAACACTTTAGAATGGTACTTACGAAGTGATTTGAAAAATCGCTTCTCGAGGATTGATAGGTGCTTGTTTAACACAGCAAAAAACTTTTCAACACTAAACACAACATTAAATGAAACAGACCTCTTTTTTGTTTAAGTAAGGCCACATATTTTGGTAAATAGATAGAGAGGTACAGCAACGGTAATTTCCAAAAGCTCTAAACCTAAGTCTGCACAAGTACGACCTTTTTTGCGCCACTATGTTTAATAAACAATTTTTGTCCTACTGGGGCGATCAAATACTAAGCTAACCGCTACACAGTTTAACTTTTTATGACGCGCACACGCGTTATTATGCCAATAGACCTTTGGAACAGCCGGGGATTATCCCGACAATCAAACCGGACCAAATATGAACGGCCGTTTCTTGCTTTATGTGCGATTAGCATAAAGTTATGCCCAGAATATGAAACGAAACCCTTCGTTTAGGTGCCTGGAATCTTCGAGCCTACTACAGGCGTATCTATTTTGGGACAATCCTCTAAAATAA
The DNA here is from genome assembly GCA_947859365.1 of Archips crataeganus. Classification (NCBI taxonomy): domain Eukaryota; kingdom Metazoa; phylum Arthropoda; class Insecta; order Lepidoptera; family Tortricidae; genus Archips; species Archips crataeganus. Next base: position 12,813,248 of record OX402049.1, on the reverse strand, counting down.
TTTAAAAGTGTTTTTTTATCTGACTGTTGCCGAGACGTGGATTCGAATATTTTTAAAGCCTCAAAACTCGTTGAATGTTTATTTCGGGAGCGGTTCCTTTTACCCTTCAATTACGGACAAAAACGAGGAAATATTTTTATCATTAAAATGTCATCGGAATATTTTTGTCAGAAAAGTGACTCTGCCTTTTCAAACGTTTTGTAAGAAGAGTGAGCTGCTTAATAATCAAATTAAACTATTTAACCGTCTTTAAAAAAAGGAGGAGGTTATCAATGTGCAGTAGTATGTTTTTTTATGCTTATTAAATGCTTTAGAACTCCGCCATTTATTAACCGATTTGAAAACTTGTTTTTGGTTGGAAAGGGAATACTTTAAATTGGATCCCGTTGACTCCAAAACGTTTTGATGAGTGAATCCCAGGGAAATCAAGGGAACTTTTCAAATATTGGACGGACACATAGTGATTTGCATTATGTAATAACTAGTGATTTCGACACCATTTGGTGAAATTGATGAGGAAGACCACAGAATATGGCCATCCGACCTCCTCAATAAATTTACTTTACCACTGTTACTGAGCAATTTACACTTGTCTCAATAAATGAAGTGGAATTGATGGTGAAACAACAGGAGGATTCCTCAACAATTAGAGTCTCTTAATTTGAAAAAGCAATATTTCGTAGGGTGCGTCCCACGAGATATAACTAAAAATATCTAATTTCATTTTAATAACGTTCACAAGATTTAATGAACGTTAGCTATAACAGCAAAAAGTATAATTTTTTAACGTATAACGCTTAAATTTTATAACGTTATTTTTATATAACTTCAATTTGTATAAGATTTATATGGACTAATTTCTTTTAACATAACAAACATTAGGTATAACAGTCATGATATATAATAATATGTGTAAATGTTAAATTATGTGGCGCGAGCGAGCGAAGCCAGCGAGCATGACTTTTCGGGGCAGATGCGACTTGGATAGGTTAGGTTCAGAAGGCTAAGGCGGGAGCGAAGCGTAGCGTAGCTCCCGCCTTAGCCTTCGATGTTAGGTTTTTTTTTTATAACAGAGCGGAAAAAATGAATGGATTGCTTGAGTGTTTGCTTGCATCAAAGTTTTTAATGAATTTATATGTTTTAAATCGTAGGTGTTATGAACATTATACGCTTCGATCGTTATATCTATTGATATTATATATAAACAACGGTATACATTACAAAATTAGATATTTTATAATTATACTTTTCGTTCATTATATCCAGTGAACGTTATACTAAACGAGTTTATATAAAGTGAGCATATATATTATGAATATTAGATAATAAGTTGTTATATCTCGTATTACTTACCCCTTAGATTAGTTACTCTAAAAAGTGAGAATTCAAAAAAATAACCGACTCCTCAAAACGGCTCAGGCTCGTTCGGTCCGTTTCCTGACATGTCTGCTTCTCAAACTAGTCTTCTTCAAAGAAATGACTCTTTCCTATAATGTCAGCAAATGGTTTCCTATCATACCACTGTCCTAGAATGATCGTTTCCTATTATGTCCGTTTCGAAAATTGACCTGCTTCCTATAATGTCCGTTCCTTGTGATGTCCTCTTCCTACGATGTATGCTTCCTATAATGCCCACTATTTGTGTTCTAAAGCCCGCTTCCTACAATGTCTGCCTTTCAAAATGTTTTCTTTTTGTCCCTGAATTCAAGAAGTAGTTTTCGGAAGTACTTGAAATAAGCATGCCTGGGATACTTCGGGGCATCTATAAGAAGGTGATGTAGCAAAATATTATCGACAAAAAAAATTATCGCTTCCGGTACATTAGCACCTAAGCTCATATTACCCATATACTCAGTACAACCCAATGTCAAAAATTCATATTGTCACATAAACATAAATTTAAATAGCCTAATCTCTAAACACCAGAGTCCCAAAAAAAACACCAAAAACAATCAGATCGTATAGAAACCTTTGTTTAACCAATGGAGTTAAAATGAAATGAAATGAAATTAAATTAAATTAAATTAAATTAAATAGTTTATTTTGCTTTAGACATGGTAAAATCGATGGTCAAGTTTTTTATTTTGTTTCACTTTTTCATGTTTTTTTTTTCAAAGTTACTTTATTAAGTGGTTATAGTTATTAAATAACTATTGTAGAGTTGTAGTATAAATAAATTTAGGGTATTTTGAGAATCAGACATTTTGAGAATAGTCTGGTCAACATCTACCATTTTGCATAAAACTTTTGTATATTCACCGAAAATTACGATCAAGGTGTCATTCGATTCGGAATATTATGTAGAAAGTTTAAGGAAAGGTCCCAAAAGGGGCCGATAAAAATTAAAAAAGTTATAAGCAATTTATTAAAAAAAAATATAGGAATTTGTTGTTTTTTTACTATCTCAAAAACTATCACAGATATAAAAAATTTGAAAAAAGATCTGAAAAGAGCAGAAAATTTCCAAAAAAAAAATCCTACCTCATAGAACCGTATCTATAATATTTATAACTTTTACAGAGCCCTGAAAATCGAGGTAAAAGCGGGTGGTCTGGCTTCCGCGCGCGATTCGTCACTCGGACACGGTAACAAAAAAAATCATTTTAACATATTAAATATGAATATTAAAGAATAAAAAAATTTGAGTACTTTTGGGATACATTAATAAACAATAATCCGCCGGCAAAAAATTTTTATCCCCATTTTTTCATTAGTTATGCATTTCTTAACCAACAACTTTTTCTCAATTTAATGTTAACATAAAAAATCCGATTATTATTGAACTACAACCGTAGGATTTTTTTCACTTCGTGGAGTTATTCTTAAGAGACACAAAAATAGATCCCCGTTGGAAAAAATCATAAATTTTAATATCCCCGTTGGAAAAAATCATAAATTTTAATTTTCCATTTATTTATTAACAATCTAAAATGTAAAAAAAAAAAAACAAAAACTGAATAAAGATAGGTAAAATTTATTTTTATTTTTATTACTCAAATTTTTTGATTAGAAACGGTTAAAAGTTACTGAAAAATATTTTTTTTTTACTTTTTTACCACCATTATTTAAATAATTGTTGTAAACAAATGCGTTATTTATAAGATAAAAAAAAATATTTTTTTCCTAATCTATTTGTTGATTTAAATTATGATTTTTAAGAAAAAAAATATTTTACTCTAAGAAACAGACATGTTAGGAAACGGACCGAACGAGCCTGAGCCCTCAAAACTACGAAAATAACTTTTTATTGATCTATTTGAAGACATTTCTCTTGAAATTTTTATAACCTGATGATGTACTTGCGTCAGTAAATTTACACATATACTCCATTGGTAAAATAAAAATAAATCACATACCTAAAGATAACCACTAGGGCAACGTCACATTTGTTCACTGTATATTTTCAAGCACATTTTCCATATGATAACTAGTCTCGACAAGGATTTAAATGCAATCTGTAACGAATAGCTCGCCTCAGTATGCAATTTTCCGATAAGAGGGAAAAACGAATGCGTTCGTCGTTGATGTACAAAAATAGCCACGATACGAGATAGCCTGGCAGTGGCAATGCGTTCTCAAGTTTTCTTTGTTTACAAGTGAAGAAGACAGGATTTGATACGAAAATACACAACACTGTATATTTAATCGAATAGTTAATATGATTTTGGAAGAAAAATACTGATACAAAGACGTCCGTTGCGAGCTGTGTGGTGGCAGAATGTCAGAATAATCTGAAGGGTACACGGAAGGAACGTATCTATTAGTCATCTTTATGAAAAATGTGAGTTTAATCTCAATGTAGAGCTCGCAAGGTACTGAATTAAATATGTATATCTGAAAATTATACATATTTTTTCACTCTTAAAGACATGGTTACCATAGTAATAGTTCGTGATGAGATGACCAACTTTCAAACCGCTCTATACCTAGCTCAAAAAGTGACAAGACATGTTATTTTTTCCGTGTACCCTTCAACTAAGTAGGCCAGAGGCCTTATTGTCTATCGCACTCGGAATCACAATCGTTTTCACAACTTCTTTCTGTTGCACACTATATCCTACTCGTATAAGATGAGTATAGAAAGAGAATCTGAGCTCAGGTATACATACTTTAAAAAACATATTTTAATAGACCATTCATAGTAAGTAGTTTCATTATTAAACTTGAACCATATCCATTTATCACAAATATTTTTTGTTTACGCATCAAAGTGAAGCAATCAAGCTGGCGTGGCGCTTATTCCTTTCAATGAAGATTATAATTTCACGCTTCGCGCGACAGTAATAATTGACTTAATTAAAGTTTTGAATTCCATAACTTAAACTTTATTACTGGATCCGACGTTCATTCGGCCGTGGGTAGACTGGGTTTAAATCTTATTGCCACTAGAAGTACCTACATTAAACAGTTTTTTTTAAGTGTCGTCTAGAGTAAATGATGAAATATGTAGAATGGGAATTCGAATTATTATTTTAAATACAACGCAATATATAGACATACATAGTTATGTAGTAATATTTGTACTCAACTATTTACTTAGTAAAGCTTTATTTTAACTTTTTTGTTTATTTTATCTTTGATTTTATATGAATAGGGTGGCATATGACGAATCAAGACTGTCACAGAACGGAATAAATGAAGGTATCATATCGCTCATGTCGAACAACACTGACACAACTACAAATTATTGTCATTTCAAAACTAATAAAAAAAGTTTAGTTTTGAAATAACGATAATTATTTACTTGTAATTGTGTCAGTGTTGTTCTACATGAGCGATATGATACTTTCGTTTATTCCGTTCTGTGACATTCTCGATTCGTCATATTGGCATATAAATTCAATCATGAGCGAATAGTAATAAAGTAATAAATAAGCGTAATCCCAGGCCCATAATTAAGTATCACGGAATCATAATCGCAATCACCATTTAATTTTATTTGTGTTAAACAGTGTAAAAAGAGGGTAGGTAGTAAAAGATCGCATTTAAAGCTATGCAATCGCTAGATCACTTATTTGCTCGATCGCGCAATTCATCATAACATAAGTAGGTACTCGTAGTTGCAAAAATTATCATTTTAAATTGTCTGACATTCGGAAAACTAACCTTATATCGATTAAGTACAGCGACCTGCCACGGCCACTTGCCAAGGGGTGCGGGCCGCCCTCCGATAATGCGCACCATATCTCTCATGCGCGCACGCAGACGCGCCGCAGGCGAGCCGCGATACAGCCCCAATTTCCCACACTCCGCCACCTCAGGAATCACCTTCGAATCTTCAGGGTGAATCGCAAGTACCGGCGGAGGCATGGTTTCAACCACCGTGTATTCTGAAAAGTAGTTTTATTTTACGTGTGTGCTATATTACCCCCTGTTTCACCATCCATTGATCAAATTTATTTGACGGATAAATGTGATGCCGTCTCTGTTTGTTTTGTTCAAAGTCAAAGTCAAAAGTCAAAATTCTTTATTCAATTTAGGCATCAATTGATGCTCCTATGAACGTCGAAGAATCTACCACCGGTTCGGAAAAAACCCTGTTGAGAAGAAACCGGCAAGAAACTCAACAAGGTATATTTTTTTGTTCGAATAGACGGAGAGGCCTCACATTTATCCGCCAGTTAAAAATAATCAATGGGTGGTGAAACAGCCCCTTAGTTTGCTTTTGCAAATAAAGAATACTATACTAGGCCTTATTCGATCTCTGACCTAAAATATACACCTCATAGCCGTTCACGAAATTCTTGATTAAAGCAGTTTACTTACACCATTGTCACGTTGGTTTGCGAGCAAATACGGACCTAGACATTTTATGACGTGCAAATATCCATGACATTGGGGTGGGAAAGCAATTTCTTTATTAACTAAGCATAGGTGCCCTTAGATACAACGTTTGCATATACTCGTATATCGCTAGACTAGCAAAGAAACAATATTTGGAGTCTGTTACAAAACCTAGCCTACAAATTACATAAAAATGGTTTTACAAGACGAAGCCGTACCTACTTTACAACATCACTGATTCCAATACAAAATGGATATTTATTTCAGTCAAATAAATATATATGTACCTACCTATATTTAAAAATTTAAATGTGATAATTCGTCTTATCACGTTGGATGCGGATGGCACGGGACCGATCTGTTTGGCGAGCCTTGGGGAGGCCTATGTTCAGCAGTGGACGTCATTCGGCTGAAATGATGATGACGATGATGATGATGAATTCGTCTTAACATAGTCAATATAAATACAACTTTTGATTGGATGCGAATGGCACGGGACCGATCTGTTTGGCGAGCCTTGGGGAGGCCTATGTTCAGCAGTGGACGTCATTCGGCTGAAATGATTATGATGATGATGAATTCGTCTTAACATAGTCAATATAAATACAACTTTGTAAATTCAAAGATTAAAAAGGGTTATTGACTCTGTATACAAAATCTGCATATACTTATAATTATATTGAACAGTACCTAAGCTAAATTGTAAATAAAGAACAAGAAGTACGTCTCTGAGGGTCTGTAGGCGTTGTTCGGGAATTGATGGAATCCGAAGAGTTCGAAAAGATTCAATTTAGCTAAATAAACGAATTGTGTGATTCCTGTTTCCGACATTCACCGATACAAAATTGAGTCATTCCAATTTTCAATTAATCAATTTGTGTACCATTGTATGTATATATAAATGATCTTCTTCCTTGAAATGTTGAGCTGTGACGGTTAATCGGTATAAGTATTATTTTGTAGTATAACTACAAGACAGACTGAAGATTCAAGCAATGTTTCTACGAGCCTGGGCTTTATAACTAAGGGGTGGTTTGAATCTCAAGACCGGCTTATTTTTAATCAAGACTATACCTATTGTAAGGAGACTTTATTCATGAAAGAAAAAACATATACATAAAGGTGTAAATACAAGACTAAAACTACTATTAAATTAAAATAACTTAAACTAAACCTAATTAAAAAAGAGAGGTGGGCCTCTTGGCATGGTGCCCATCACGCAGGCAGCATTCCCGCGCTGAACTATACCTATTGTATATATATATACGTAAGAAACAATTTGAAAACCTTACATTAGTCAAAAGGAAGCCACACTCTAGAGCAATGAAAACAGGGTTACATGCCACTTATTCTTATTCTTATTTTATCATACTGTTATTATTATAAACGCAAGATTTTGCGAGGATGTAATGGTGCATGCAATGCATGGAGGGATGTTTGTAACTCATTCTAGAATTACTACTTAACTTATTTCGGCCTGGGCCCAACTGTATAACAAAATACAAGCAAATACTATTAGTGAATTTCAATACAAAATAGCTAATAATATTAGCTTGTAATTTGTTATGCAATTGAGCCCTGGAGCAACACGTAACAATAATATGTAAAATACTTTCATCCCGGAAAAGTACGGTCAAGTGCAAAAATAAGTATCGATTTAATCCTCTCATCGTCATATACCTATACCTTAATTGGGGATGTCTATTTTTTTGCAATGTATAGTAAATCGAAAACCATTTCGAGATAAATGGTTTTTAACTCGTTTTCTGTAGTTATTTAATTTTAATATTATATAATGAATTTATTACATAACAAATAAGCAATGACCTTCATTTGACTTTGGTGTAAATTGCGTGACCGGTCCAAGTCGTACTTTATTCTGTGTGGTTAGAATTCTTCACAAATTTACGCGTGGATTATAACTACGGAGTTTGATTTGGACCCACTGCCTGACATCTAGCACTTTGACAGCGCCAGTAAAGTGACACTAGTTACAGTGTACCACCACGCAAAAAATAATTAAAGGGGTTGCCTTATCGTACGCATTTAGATAGATTTAGAAATTTGGCAGTGTGGGAGCCCTCAATTACAATCTGACGTCATCAACCAGAATAGTTTCAATAATTAATTTTGAAAAAAGTAGTGAACTAAGTGACAAAATATTGAAATTAGTTTCTTATAATTGACTTTTCTATACAAAAAAAATATAAAAACCACTGGTAATTTTTTTAGACATTCCCAATTCGACGACATAAGAGCTATGGGACATATTTATGAGCAAGTGGTGTGCACCCATATTTTTACACTTGACTGTACATACTTCTTAAGTAGCGGGAAACAGCTGCTTTTAAACAACTCTGTGAGGACCCTTTTTCACTGCTCTTGACTATATTATTAAAAATTAAGCATAACACAAGGCTAGGTTAGGTAAAGTTGTTAGAAAGTACCTATGTGCAAGTTCACCTGGGTCCTTGCGTCGCTGCATGCGCCCGCGAATCCATCGGTGGCAGAAACTACCCTCTAAATAACAGTACGCGCTTTGCCTAATAACCTTCCGACCGCACAGTGCTGGCTTGCGACAGTGCCTGTAAAATAAAACAGTGCTTGTAGCCCAGTTTAATATACAGGGTGAATCATAAGTCGTGAATCGAAATTATTGTTTATAACTCAGTTGATGTTGGACAACATAATGCACTAACTCATTTTTTTTATTAGTCTTATTAAATATAAGGTGTCCATACATTGAGTGCTTTCAGAGTTCACAATAATGTAGGACACCTCAAATTTGATAAGAATAATTAAAAAAATTAAGTTACTGCAACATCAACTGAGTTAGAAACAATCATTTCGATTCACGACTTATAATTCACCCTGTATATGTAAAGGATAAACAGTGCAATAAACAAAAGCCATGGTGGTCTAGCAGTTTGACCAATTGCCTCTGAAGCAGAGGGTAGTATGTTCGAATCCGGCCTTACACCTCATGAGTATTTGGAATTTATGTGCGAATTTATATTTGAAATCTACCATGAGCTTGACGGTGACGGAAAACATAGTGAGGAAACCTGCACACACCTGAGAATAAATTCAACAATATGTGGGAAGGGGCCATCGTGGGAAATGCGGCCCAAGCCCTTTCATTCTGAGAGGAGGCCTGTGCCCTGAGTAGAACGAATATATGCTACTGGGATGATGATAGCCCAGTTTAAAAGCGCAGCGGCATTACCTTGTGGAGCTGTCAAGCTTACGAGTTGCATTGTAATCTATCAAGCACCGCGATGTAATGATATCTGTTTACACAATTTATCGCATGTAAAAGGTGGTAGGTACAATGTTTGCAATTTAATGAATCACCTAAACATGACATAGATTTAGAATACTTATAGTACCGTTAGATTGGCACTAAAATAACAGAATAATACCTAAAATCGATTAGCGCCAAAAGCTCGGTATGCCCTTAACATAGCGCATAGGTATTTAACGCTCTTTCAGTTTACATTGCCGATCCGTTACAGTATTCTTAATCTAAGTATATGAATGAACCAAGTAGTGTGTGGACAGCGTGCCTCGCTATAGACCCTTTTTTTAATACAAAAAATAACTAATAATTGTAGGTATTCTATCTTCTAACGTATAAAAATCTAGTGTCACGGTGTTTGTTATCGAACTCCTCCGAAACGGCTTGGCCGATTTTTATGAAACTTTTTCTCTCTACTCGTTAGGTCTGAGAATAGGTCGTAGGCTATTTTTTTATAGACCTTTCCCTATTTTTCGCGGACGGAGTTGCGGGCAACAGCTAGTAAAATAGTAAAAAAAATAACTGCGACAGGTTAAAATAGTTAGGTACAGGGTATAGATAGGTAAGGTCATTACGATAACCTGCGATAAAGGGCACAGCCAAGCAACGGCTGATCAAATGAATTATGCAAGTACTAAAAATATTTAATTTGATCCGGATTATTAAGATCTGGTTTTAGTTCTTTTGTCTGATCATAAAATTCGCTTTAAAGAAATAAAATTAATGAAAAGGCACATCATAATCTTCAATATTCAAAAGTCTATTTGAGATTACTTTGAAGAAATTTCGTGTTAATTAATTGACGTTTTATTCAGTGAGTAATATTAATGTTCAATAATTGTTTATTTAAGTACCGAACAAAGCTGGTCCTCATCCAGATTAATTGAAGCTTTAAGAAGTATAAATGTCGACATAAACAATCCATTAATTACATCTATCTCGAATAACTTAAAAAAAGGTATTGTTTGCGCTTGTTTTCAAATTAACTCTGAATTAATGTTATTTATCTAGATTTAAGTTTGCTTACTAACTATTACATTATTAAGGTAAAATTTGCCAGGACCCTAAACATAGCAGGCTTTAAGACTAGTAAGCGATTTTGTTTCATCAGACCTCAGTAATAAAGTATTGTACGCTTATATTTGTAATTGTTGTTTCAGTCATTTTAAAGTACTTAATGCGAAATCAATCCTAGTGCCTTAAATAAATATCTCGTCATTCGATGATGTTCAGTGTGTTACTGGTATGAATGAGGACATTTCTTGACACGATGAACTTAATGAAATCTTAATGTAATCATGATTTTACTTTCATTGTAACAAGAAAACTTTTTCCTAAGAAAAGTTAAATTACTAGCAATATGCAGCAGTTTCCCACGCAAACTCTAGTAGTACCAAGTATAGGTAATATCAATACTAATTGGGATATATAATAATCTAATACCTTTAAACGAGCAATTCTTGTATATATATATAATCAGGATGTCGGAAACGGCTCCAACGATTTCGATGAAATTTGGTATGTGGGGGTTATCGGGGATGAAAAACTGATCTAGCTTCTTATCTCTGGAAAAACGCTTGGTACCGAGTTTCAGCCAGAGCGGAGCTCGGTCGCCCAGGTACTGTCATACAATTAGTCAACGTGACCTCTCGGCTACGCTCCGCCTCATTGGTATTATTAAAATTTAAACGCGGTTTCCATTTGCATTTTTATTCTACAATAATTTCGCAAAATGAATACCTTTACTAAAACAAAACTAATGTGGTAAAGCCAACCATTTCCGTATTAAACAAGATAAATTTAACCCACTACTAGCATAAGCTGAAGCTTAAGGGATTTATTATGGCCGTCCTTTTGCAGGATAAGAATTTTAGTACGTTTCCCGTTAATAACAAAGGTACAACGGCTTGATAACGACGGTTTATCGTATTGTTAAATCTTGATAACTTCGCTGGCGCCGGCAATTAAATAATTGAATTTAAAACACAACTTCGAAACTGTATTTTTTATTCAAAGGTACATTTTAAATATGCATTCAAATTAGGCTTAATAAGCACTGTTTCTTTAAAAAATAAGTAGATTTTCTTCCTGAAAATATCCTGATAATAATACAAAGTTTTTGTTTGGCATCGTAGTATTTGTCTATTTTATTTTGTGAACTTTTTTAAAAAGTTAATATTATTGTATTGTAGGCATAGCGGATCTACGCTAAAACTACACTTTTTTTGCTGATAGTACATTTTCATATCTAATTTCAACTCCATCTGATCCCTGAAAATGGGTAAAATTTGACTTGCAATATTTGAAACGGATAAATTAATTGTCTACATGGAAATTTTGTAAATAAAATTTTGTAATAACCAGATTTTCACACACTTTTCCACAAAAGTTGCTCTTAAGAAAGAGCTTATGTTTAAATCTGACCTTTTCCTCACTGTTGTACATTTTCGCGAGCATGATGTCCAAGAGGTCCAGGGCGAAAAACCACGAAACCTCTTTTGTATGTCTTCGTTATGATCCAACTGTCTTCTTTGGCTCTGTTGAGAAAATTTACCTTTCAATTAATAATCTTTGGACATTTACAGTTAAATTTTTATACAAAAACACAGATAGATAAATGCGAAATTCTACAAAAAAAGTTTTTGCCATTTATCGAATCCATGGTACTTATTGTTTTATCCATTCCGTTGTTGATATGTCTACAAAGACAAGTAAGCCGAGTTTTTTCTAGTATTTGGGAATAATCCTCGAGCATTGACCTCCTCGCACCTCTGAGTTTTTCGGAATTTATGTTCGAAATTACATTTGTAATTTACAGCTTTACGGTGAAGGAAAACATCGTGAGGAAACCTGTATACACCTGCGAAGAAATTCAATGGTGTGTGTGAAGTTCCCAATCCGCACTGGGCCCGCGTGGGAACTACGGCCCAAGTCCTTTCGTTCTAAGAGGAGGCCTGTGCCCTGCAGTGGGGCGTATATAGGCTGGGATGATGATTGACATAATAAAACTACATAGGTATTTTCAAAAACATTTTGATACTATGTATTTCACATGTTAACGAATCAAAAAGTACTAACAGCAGATGATTATTTGTTTTGAAGCTCCGTATCGTCAGACAGTCTTTACTCATCGAGTTTAATCTGGTAACAATCCGAAAATATTTTTTTCTTCTTTTCGCACTGTATTTGTACTAGATCTGATTTTCCTCACTACCTACTCTTTATTTGATATCATTAATTTTTATATTCTTTTCGTTACTAACGCTAACTTTTGCAGCAGCTAGTAAATTTGTACATGGACTTTCTAGATCAATATTAGCTCTACTTTACAAAAACAATTTTCTATACTACTTGCCCTACTTTGAAATATAAACCATGTTACTATAAAACCTTACACTGCTTTTAAGCATGTGTTTAACACATGTCTGTTCATAGAAATCTATGATTTTAGACATGCCTAAGATGTGCGTGTAAGGCAATAAATTAGCATGGAGGATGGCAGGTACATACTTTTTAAAACCCTACCTACATAGCAATTAATAATAATGCTGAAAATTAAGGTGCATACCCGTACAAAATAATAATGCTCAAAGCACAGCAGAACAGTTTAATTTCAATTGAAGAAATACGAGGACTCAGTTAAATCCAGCTGGTAAATTTACCTCCACAACTCTGTTTTGTTAAAATGTTGCTTCGTAAACACAATATAAACAAGCTTATGGAATTTCTAATTTGGAAGTTTAATTGACCCATGTGGGATATTATATTTGTAGTCTGGAAAACACCTCAACTTTCTAGCTAGTGCACTACAAAACTTGTTTCATAATTAAAATCATCCCCGGATTATAATTATTAATTATGAAACAAGTTTTGTTGTTGCCGTGCTTAGGTCCCGACTTAATCGCGGCTATCTACTCGTATATTGCTAAAATATAGAACAGGTATACAATTTTAGCATATTTGATATTAATTATAAGTGAGAATCGCGAAATTTATAATCATCAAAACTGGTTTTGTTTTATTTTTTAAAGGGCTTGCCAGATTGAAGAGAGACTGTAGATTACAAATGGAATAAATTTATGCTAAAAATTTAATTTTCAATACAAGCTTTTTTGATCACCGTGCTTGCGTAGTCATTCAAACTAGATCGGTCGGTCTTTCTTTCACTTGTAAGCGATTGAGACTCAGCTCTAAGAAATAGGTAGACGTCGTGGTACCAATTTCGACGATTCAGTTCACGTGCCTAAATTGAACTGCTCTGCGTTTGGAACGTTTATTGAAAGATCATGGTAAGCCCCCAGTACTAAGTTTCAAGTCAATGTCATTAACCGTAGAAAAATTCCATCCTGCGAAGACGATCCTGGTTGGACCATCAGAACTTCACTATTAGATTATTACATTGTCACCCACCGGCCTGACATAAAGTATGCCTAATTTTAGCTCGATGAAATACCATAAAGTGGCCGAAAAATGTTTTACAAATTTTGATAAACAACTAGCATACAAACATTGAAACGACCGCCTTAGCCTTTTTGGTAGTGACCCTGCCTACGAAGCAAGAGGTCCTGGGTTCGAATCTCGGTAAGGGCATTTATTTGTGTGATGAGCACGAATATTTGTTCCTGAGTTATGGATGTTTTCTATGTATTTAAGTATTTATTTATCTATATAAGTATGTTTATCGTCGTCTAGTACCCATAGTACAAGCTTTGCTTAGTTTGGGACTAGGTCGATTTGTATAAGATTGTCCCCTAATATTTATTTATTTATTTATTTACATTGCAAGTTAAATAAAACCGGCCAAGTGCGAGTCGGACTCGCGCAGCCAGAGTTTCCGTACAAAATTTGTAGGTAAGTATTTCAAAATATACGCAAAATAAACAGCTGCATCTATTATAATCCAGTGTTAGCAGAGCCATGCTTTTAAGTAAAATGTATCATTTTATATTGGTTAGGCGGAACCCCCGTTAATATTTAATTTAAATATATTTTTACTTTTTGTTGTTCGTGCAGCCACATTAATACATAGTCGGTGGAAATGTCAAGTATCTAGTTAATGCCATTATAAAGATCGAGTTAAAAACACTAAAGAAAAAACACGTTTCTTGTATGAAGACCCCAATAAATTTTTAACTTTATTTAATTTTAAGTATTTGTTGTTATATCGGCTACAGTAATACATATAGGTACTGTGAAATTTTTATGTGTCCCGCTATTACGGTTTTCGCTTGTGACAGACAGCGGAGTCTCAATAACAGGGTTTCGTTGGCACCCTTTGGATACGGAACCCTAATAACGAATTTGATGGAATTTGGAAACGAAAAAGCTATTTTAATTATTTTTTAAGTTTACATGCTTTTTTGAATAAGGGGTCGTCTGGTAAACGCCTACTTATGCTTCTTATTACACATCGCTTCGCTTTAGCTTTCGCTTACACCTATCGCTTAACTAAGTTAGGTATATGAATTTATTTTTTTGTTTTTGCAAAACTGGTATAACTTGACCTCTCGAATGGTACGGTCAAGTGCATAAATATATATACGTTCACAAGGTGTCAAAAATATCTGTACAACTCTATGTCATTAACCATAAGGTTGATGTTTACATATTTTGACGCAATGAATGTATACATATTTATGCTTTCGACTGTACCAGGTTACCGTTGAGTTTCGGGACACCCTGTATGTTTATTTATTCCTATTTTAATTATTAGTCTTAGTTTTGAGGCCATTCGTAAATTTATCCATGATTAAATGGTGAAGTTTTAACAAAGTGTGAAGAATGATGAAGTTTTAGAGGTAAAGTTTTCTTCAACTTCGACATTCGTGGATTATTAGTTATCGATAAAACCGATGGCGCTATATATATTTTATTCATTGTTAAGTTAAGAGGGTTTATACCTGCTGAGCTGGCAACGTTTCATTTTTGTTAGTTTTTCTCGATTATTCCATAAAAATTGAATGAAAATTAAAAATGTTTTGTACCTATAGAAATTGTTCTAATATAAGTTTATGTGTCTACTGCAATAATAATTCGTGATAGACTTTTATTTTCTTTAAAAACGAACAAATTATTACCTAACGGTTTTTAAAGAAAATAAAAGTCTTATCACGAATTATTACTTATTTTATTTATTATTGCAGTAGACACATTGACTTATATATTATAACAATTTGTATACAAAACATTTTTAATTTTCATTCAATTTTTATGGAATAATCGAGAAAAACTAACAAAAATGCAACGTTGCCAGCTCAGCAGGTATAAACCCTCTTAACAGACGTTAATAAGGGGCTTCGTCTGATGAACACATAAAGATAACCTATTGAAAACTGGAATAAATGTGTGCTCTTTGACAGAGGGAAAGGCATAAAAGTGACGACATTACAGTAACCTTGCCATTAATTTCTGGGTCACCCTGTATACGAGGATATTTATTTATTGTTATTTTAATTATTTATGAATGTATTCATGACTAGAATTATTGGTAAATTCCTCTACAGGAAAACAGTACAGAAATCATAAAAGTAAGGCATTGGTCTCACTGTTAGTACACTCAGCGGAGCAGCTGGCGCGTGGCTGCCGCGCGCACCGAACCCGCATCTGTAAACAAAGCATTCGTCAACACGCTGACTGTTTATAAATAAACGGTATTCCGCATTCACGTTTAGATATTCTATGTAACAGAGCCCTAGATATCAAGTAACTGGCATTAATTTCATCGCCGACAGAATTCTAGGAATCTAATATCACTTGTTTATCTTTGAGCGGGTAAAAAAGGGCATTGAAGAAAATGGCGAATGGGCAATGTTTTGTGAAAATTAATAATCACTTACGTATTGTCAAGTTTTACAATTTCTGACGAAAATATATACTTATTTAAAATCAAAATCAAAAGTTGAATAAAAATGTAAAGAAAACAGGGCGCAGAGGGTTCTTTAACGTCTTTATTTGAGTTGTCGTCCCAAGATACCTATCGTTAACTTGAGAGAAAGTTCTAGAGTCTATAAAATTCAAAGCTGAACGTCCACAACAATTTCAAACTTTTAAAAGGTATGCGATGCGACTAGAGGTAGAAAGTTAAATTCCTACTAGCATTTTGATTTCCACGAACTTCAAAATATTGAAAGTTGTCTTAGTAAAAAATTTAACAGTAAAACCGACCAAGTCCGAGTCCGCGTGGGGTTCTGTAACTGTCAACGTCATAAATAAGTGATCACTTTTGTACCTTTTCGCTTTCAGTAGTTACATAATTTCGTATGGCTTTTCAAACATGACGTTAAAGTGACAAGGTACAAAAGTGATCACTTATTTATGGCGTTGACCCTACACTGTACCGAAAAAAAAGTTCTTCCTCTTTGCTTTTTAAGTACTTTTTTTTGTTATAGCGGTTGTTGCCTATACCCAGACTGTGCAAAATTTCGAATATAGTATAAATCTTCCCAGGTGAATTTTTCGCTTCGAGCTATTACATTAAATTTGAACCTTAATACTATGACGATACCGTTTGTTTTGAAAGATAAGGGCTCGAAGCGAAAAATTCACCTGGGAAGATTTATACTATATCTACTGCTGTTACCGTTAAAAAGTTGCAACCCTGTGGCAGACAGCGAAAGCTCAGTGATAAGATCCCATTGGGCACTATTTGGGTACGGAACCCTAACAAAAGGGTTCTGCAACTAGCGAATATGCTTACGTTGCCACCTGCACGCGCAAGGAACCCCCGCAGTGTCGCCGCTGAAGGCAGTGCTGCCGCCGAGTGCGTCGCCTGCCGCGACACCCACTCCACCCGCTCCACGCCGCGTAACTATGCACTCCACATTTACCACCTGAAAAAAGCGCTGCCTTCACTAAAATTACAATATTTTCACCCTGGCGTCGTACAATTTCACAAGACCCTTACCTGTTCCACTTCCATTATCCCAAACACATTTACTGTTTCTCGTTTTAATATTTCCTCGGCCTTTTCCTTTTAAAGCATCGCTGTGTACACTCATATCTTCAATTACCGTTTCTACTCCCGCCTGAAAAGAATCAACTATCAACAGTCAAATCTCACGCGATTATACTATATTTGGACAAAAAGCTATTGTAGTTTACGACAGCAATTTGTTGCCATTTCGGACAACTAGGTTAGTCTTTTGAAAACCTCTATTTTCCATACAATGGGTGCATTCAATTGATCAAGTAAGGCATATTTCAATTTGGCAGAACGCCAGACATTTTTTATGGACAAGCTGCATTGTCAGTTGCAGCTTCCAAAATGTGTAACCGGGTAGCTATAGATCTTACATTGTGCAATGAATGCAACTGGTGCAGCTACTCACATAATGCGTCCAAGTGATTTCCGTAAATATTAAAAGAGATAATATCAGAGTACATGGCCGCTTCATATTCTTCAGAACAGGATGCTAAACTCCATTAGAACTCGGCATCTAAACAGAATAATAAAAATGGGCCAATATTAAATACTTTATTTTTAAAAGACATGGTTAATTTACCATGCTGATACATAAAGACACTCAGTGACTAGCAAAGAAAAGGGAAAATGTCTATAGGAGAATTAGGGAGCCGTAAGAAAATTACGATGGTATCTACTAATTGGGAAGGTCTACAATGTAACCACTCAGGCGATTTGGAGACAGTATAGGGTAGAGCTCGATAAACAACCAAAGACAGATGATAAAGTTTTTAGGTTAAAAAACTTAAATTAACTTACCATAAAGTTAATTTAAGGTTTTTTTTTTCTTTTAAAATATGTTTCTGTAAATATGTATATGTGATGTTTAATAAATTTACTGAGGTTTATTTACAAAGATAGTAATAACCACCTGCAACGCTTTTATGCAAATTTATTAGCATCAGAAAGTGAATCCAACGGACGTGCGATGCCAATTTATTAAAAAAGCAATAAACTGCTGTAATAGAACTGCATATCAGCCCGCTATTTTAACTCTCATGCAGTTCGAAAGCTATATTAAATTACCTACTGTAAATCAGTTTGAAAATGGAGCCATTTCCAAATTATGATACAATGTGTCATTGTCCACATTCTCGCAGCCGTTCGGTCCTGAACAGGATGAATAAATTGTCACTGAGACAAAGACTCAAGAACAGCATAATTAGTGACTACACGTTATGTGTCTAGCACCAATCTACACAGCCATTTTGAGAAAGGTCGTGGTATCTCGTTGACATTGTTGTACGAAATATGATACGCACAAATATGGCATGAGCGGCGTAAGATTGGACAAACCCCTCTTTTGTAGACTGTATTTGGTATTCTGTTCAACTCTAGTAAAGGGTTGCCTGGCAAATAGCTGTAGGCAATCTTCAATTTATTGCGTCTCCACCTAAATCTTTATTGGATGTAATGTGGAATTTGCTGACCAAGTGGTCGGAGTTTTTCTTTATTTACGGAACATAAACTAACGGCATCAAGTTTCTATATTATTCTTTGTGTTTGCGGAAAGGCTGTACTTTACCGAGTAAAATTGGAATAGTTGTTGGTCCTTAGAACCAATCTAATCTCATAGATTCTCAACAAAGATTAAAGCAAACTTAGTTGACAAAAACGGATCCGGTACGTTATTTGCTTTACAGACATATCGCTCACAATTTCAACCAACAAATACCTTCATAATTTTTGTTTTCATTCGCGCCAAAAAATGTGTAAGAAAAACAATCTTCTGGTAAACTGGGTTGCCGTAACTAAATAAAAGGAAAGCATTAACAGCGAACTGGCTAAACCTTAATCTTGTTTTCGAGGCGGAAGTCATTCGAGCCCTAATAAGAATTCCCTTTTCTCGGCGGTTACAGCGCCATCCTTGCGTAGCGACTAAATTTGAACACTTGGCCTTAACGCCTCGTTGAGTTCACCAACCTACCAGTTTATATCTACGTACTAACGGTAGCTCATATAAACCATCCTTTCATTACGTATCAAATGTTTGATGCTAACAATTTTATCTTCTGATGTTATCGTTAGTGTTAGTCGCCCAAATAGTTGCGTTAATGAGGCCCGCTTAAGTTTTAAATTTAATTCCATGCTCAAGCAATCTGTTTCTTCAATGTTTGACAGTTCACTGATCGCTGTCACAATTGAATTAATTTGAAGATATTTCCTATTTCGTTTCCATTATTTTACAATCATAAACAAATAAAAGTCGTTTCATTACTCGAATAATTTCATTTAAAGCTATTCATTCAGGCTTCCACGTGGAAAGGTTTTAACCCTTTCCACGTGGATTTATAACCTATAGCTAGGGCATTCCAGTATTGCTTTCTTAGATTTTCTGTAATGGAATAAACTTGGTCTAGGTAGTCCTTAGTGCTATAAATCGTCTCTTATTCATCATCATTATCATCATCATTATCATCCCAGCCTATATATAGGTACGTCCCACTGCAGAATGAGAGGGCTTGGGCTGTATTTCCCATGCGGGCATAGTGCGGATTGGGAATTTCACACACACCATTGAATTTCTTCGCAGGTGTATGCAGGTTTCCTCACGATGTTTTCCTTCACCGTAAGGATGCCTTTCCACCAGAGATGTGCTACGCTACTTTGCTATGGATGTGTCTGATATCCACCAATCATGTTCATTGGTCCACATAGCATAGCACTGGTGGAAACGGGTTCAACTAAACTATGATTTTTATATGGAAAGATGCGTGCCCTGGATGCGTGCTATGGATGCGTGCTATGGATGGGCCCCCCTCACCGCGCTGCCGCTCCGCGCGCCCCTGTCGATACATCGCATAGCTCAAGCTGCGCATCTTCTTCGCACAGCTGCCTCGCGGCTGCTCATCTATATAGCGCATCTTCCTCGCACAGCTACATAGCCTAGCATTGGTGGAAACGGTCACACAGTTTCGTAGCGTAGCTTTCACATCTTCGCAGCATAGCTGCATAGCACATCTCTGGTGGTAAGGCACCCTAAAGCTCATGGTAAATTTCAAATGTAATTTCGCACACAAATTCCGAAAAACTTAGAGGTGCTAGCCGGGATTTGAACCCACGACCCTCTGCTTGAGAGGCCATAGATCAAACCGCTTGGCCACCACGGATTTAGTACTAAACTTCTCTTACGTCTACGTCTCTTATTACTAAAGGTTGTTAATCCGAAGGCTATTTCGTTACCTCATAGAGAATCCCATAAAAATCTGAGACCGTGTGAACGATAAACTTTCCAATAGTGACGGGTGTGGTGATTTAGTTATCGATAACAGTAAATCACACGCACTTGTCCGGAAACTAGTACCCAATGCTCGTCCCTCGTTCATATACCTACAGTCGCGGGTCAACGCACACGGCCATAAACACACGCATCACTACCTTTGCATGGTCACCAGTTTTTCCTAGTTACATAAGGTATAAACATCGGTAGATTTGCAACAATGCGTCGTAATCATAATATTCAATGACGTTTCAGAGTTCATTTCAAATCCAGCCTATAGCCGTCTCACTGCAGGGTATAGACCATCTTTTAGAATCACAAGGCAGTACCAGTACCACTACCATGAGTTTACACTAGTTGACAGTGACCGTACTCGCTAGCGACGGCGTAAATGATTTGTATGGAGAATTGTACTTCCGTAAGTGACCGCTAGAGGCGCTGTACAATTCTCCATACAAATAATTTACGCCGTCGCTAGCGAGTACGGTCACGTAAACTAGTGTAAACTCATGGTAGTGGTACAGCACGGATTGTCCGTTTCGTACTTACATACAATTGAACTGCTTTGCGTTTTTCATTCTTGGTACGTACGGTTTTCCATGCATGGTAAATTTCAGATTTAATTCCGCACGTAAATACCGAACAACCCATGAGATCCGAGTTTGCGTACAGTCAGCGTCAAATAGTTTGTGACACCCAAAGTGGTCAAATAGTTCGCAACACGTCTTTATTACAGTTGGAATAAGGCCGTGTTGCTAACTTTTTGGCCACTTTGGGTGTCACGAACTATTTGACGCTGACTGTACAACCATAAGGTCCTCTACTTGAAAAGACGTTAATCAAACCACTAGGTTACTGCGTTTTTTAAGACTTTTTTATAATTAATCTGAGCATGAAATTTATTGTCAAATAATATGTTAGGGTTAATTTATGTGGACACAGGGCGAATTTATAAGCACTGGAAACAATTTAACGGCTATAAAAAGAGGCCTATTTCTGAGCACTTACTGTTGCATAAATTACATAAATTAATTGGCAACCAACGCAAGTACTTTGATGAAGCGAAAATGAATTTATGCCCCATAAAATTACGGCCTAGCGTACGCTTAGATCATTTCCAGATTGATCATAAAAATACTATGTAAGTATGCCTGAAGTTTCGGTTGAACGTGCCCGTGATATATAGAAAATCAAGTGGTGATTCGATAATTAATATAACTCGTGTATTTGATAATACAGAGAATATCAGGCGTTAATTGCACATAATTTTATGCGAAATAAACGTATTATTATTATTATTATAAAATAGTTTAAATCAAATTGACAGTTAGTGGAAAAAAAATTGGATGTCGGTCGCGAATGCTAATTTAGCATCACACTTAATATTGGCTGCACTTAGATACACCTATTTATAATTAGGAAATATTTAAACTACTTTATTTAGTAGTCACCTTTTTACGGTATTTTTGAGCGATGGCTAAGCAAACCAAGTGATATTATCTGCATATAATGTAATGGCCCTACCGAGCTTTTGGCGCATTTAATGCATTCATTTAATCTCGTGCTGTATCATTACTACATTCTGAAATTCATGTGTAAGATATTTGAGGATTCACTCTAATGACCAGTGTTTATCGAAACACGATTATTTGTAGTTTGCTCGATAGAAAAAAATCCATAATCGTGTCTAAAGAATAAAATAAATCCTTAGTTTTTCAGTAGGTATGACTTTTGAATGTTAATAAAACAAGATGTTAAAATACCTAAATACACGCGCAGTCTAGCCAACCTATCTTGAGCCATCATGCTTCCCCACCTTCGATCAACAATTTGTTGATCGAAGTTCCCCACTGTCCGTATAGTTAATTGCGTTAGTTCTCCTTCGGCCATCGGACAGGGAACTTGTGTCGCTTGCGCTTACGCACGGCTTTGATTATAGCCGCTCTCACGCACACATATACACGAGTGCATAGAATACCTAAAATCGATTAGCGCCAATAGCTCGGTAGGGCCTTGAAATGATATCCAACTGGTAGAAAATAAACAATTAGGTACCCTAAATTATTTAAGGTACAAAAAACGAATGCTAAAACACGTTATTAATCCAGCATGTTAATAAAAGCATGCCCTATGGCATGGTTCCGAAGATATCGGCAGTGTTTCCTGTTTGAATAGCTGGGCTACGAACGTTTGTGGATAATCAAACCTTACAAATTAAATTTGACCCACTTCCAGTAGCCGGATGATATAAGTTGAACAACAGTACAAATACAGTCAATAAGAATAAATAACAGTCAGCAAAAACAGACCTGGGGAGTGTTGCATAACAAAGTACAACTAATATTACAAGCGGAACTCTCGCTTCAGTTATATTAACTAGGTAGAAAGGGAGTTCCGCTTGTAATATAAGTTGTACTTTGTTATGCAATTGGGACCAGGTGTTGATTTGTGCATTCAAAAAGCTCCAATTGTGGAGCTTCATTAAAAACACCTGATTCGGTTCTTCATTCATTTCGCAATATCCCTGAAATTCCTGAAATGTATACCTACAGTCTTTTCCATTTCATAAATGAGAGACTGGCAATATTATTTGATAATTATATAAATTTTAAACGTTTTTTTGTATTGCTTATCGTATTTTTTATGGAAAAATATAGATATCTTAAAAAAAAACAGAAGTGCATGTTTACGTTTTATTGATTGTTAAACCAAATTTCTCTATCGGTCTGTCAGACAGCATTGATAAAGTTAAGGGATAGATAGAAGTATGTTCGTTGTTCGTGTATTGTAGGTAGACACGGTACTAAAGTAAATCAAATTTTAATTATGCTTGGAAGTGGTGCAATAGGAAGCGAACACTGTGGGTAGACCTGTTTTTTGAATGGTGATTGGGTAAGCCCCAACACTGTATTTACATAGTACCTACCCGAGCAAAAAGGGAGCCTATTACAAACACAAGCCGAAACCTGATGATAATGCCCCAGCCTTGCCAAGTTAAATTACAAACAATTACCTAACTATCACTCGTAGAACTAATGGCCGATGGGGCCAAAAGGTTCTCGAGTGGCGTCCACGAACCGGAAGACGCAGTGTCAGTAGGCTTCCAAGAAGATGGAGCGACGACCTGACTTAGGTTGCGGGAACGCGTTGGATGCGAATGGCACAGGACTAATCTGTTTGGCGAACCTTGGGGGAGGCCTATGTTCAGCAGTGGACGTCTTTCGGCTGAAAAAATGATGTTGATGATGACTGTTAGGTAAGTAACTAAACGCCGTGGAGGCCTAGTGGTTTGGCCTATGGCTTCTCTAGCAGAGGGTCGTGGGATCGAGCCCGGGCTCTTTGAAATGTTTGTGTGAAATTACATTTAAAGTTTACCATGTGCTTTACGTTGAAGGAAAACATTGTGAGGAAACCTGCACACAGCTGAGAAAAAATTCAAGTGTGTGAAATTCCCAATCCGCACTGAGCTCGTGTGGGAACCACGGCCTATGCACTCTCATTCTGAGTCAAGACTATTACCTAAATTTCAGCACCAATTAACAAATCATAAAAAAAATCATGCCTGTGAATTTACGTGAATGGGGTATTGGCATTAGCAATACCTACCTACCTTCACTTAAATAAATATTAACGTCTGACGTATCTTTTGATATAGGCAGGGCATTGACATAGGAAGAAATTGAACGATTATCTGTACCATAAGCTCAATGCGTTTATTCAAATATTATTTATTTTATTAGCAGTACGGCTGCTCACCGAATCTAAGATTATTTAAAAGCGAAAAAGTTTTTCGGGTGCGCCGGTGGGATTCGAACCCACGTCTCCTGGGTATGCGCCCCAACGGGTGTTCTACCAATTGAACCACGTCGCATCCAACCGACTCCCCCGAAATAGTTTAGTTTTAGCTTCTAATAGTTGCGATGGATGTTACCACACGCCACTGTTGGCGTATGTAAGCGATTAAGAATTTCGGGGGAGTCGGTCGGATGCGATGTGGTTCAATTGGTAGAACACCCGTTGGCGCGCATACCCAGGAGACGTGGGTTGGAATCCCACTGGCGCACCCGAAAAACTTTTTCGCTTTTAAATAATCAATGCGTTTATGTTTCAAAGGTCAGACTGGCTAATTTGAAACCTGTCTGATTTAAGCCCGGTTTATAGCTGCAAGAGAAATTGTGCAAGTTGCATTACATTGCGAGTCCGTAAAGCCAACGAGTTTGGAGTGGTCAATCGGGTGCAGCAACGTAATGCAACTTGCACGATTTTTCTTACAAGTCTAAACTGGGCTTTACTGTCTTCGTCGTTTTATGAACGACATATTTAATCTGAAATAAATTGGGATTAAATACTGGCAATACGAATGGCCAGTTTAAGCAGTTAAAATAAATGCTTCCGTTTTAATGAGCTTTGTTTTTCTGGTACACCGTTTTCGACCAAGTTTAACAAAAAAAGTTTTAAAATTAATCGGGAGCCATCAATTGTAGAGCATGTGGTGCAAAACACGGGGGCTTAGAACGACTTGCATCTCAATGTAGGAGTAAATGGATTTGGCTGTGCGAACGGAAATCTCTGCGAATTATATTTTGGCTGCGAAACAAATTTTCCTCACAAAACGCTTTTTTATGCCCGCTTAGCGTTGAGTTTGAATTTATTTTCGCCTTAATCGTTCCGAATAAAGCCTAATTTTTTCTCTGACTCTAAAATGATGTTTTAACACCCTGAAACATGGAGTTAAACTTTTTAGTAAAATCATGTTCAATTAGGTACAAATTTTAATAAAAAATAGCCTTATTATAGTTAAAAGTGTACCTAGAATAACTTAAACGAAATTTTCAGTCTACCGGTATCGCTCGTTTTATTCCTGGAACTAAAATTATCGTCCTTGTGCCTAAGTTGTTTTTAAGGTGCTTAATTTGTAACTAAGTCTCCGGAATATTTCAGCATCAAGCGACTATTTTTTACAGTCAGATTCTGAACTAAACTTAATCCGATTACATATTTTTGTGTATAAAATGATCTCTATTTACATCGCCTATAAGTAGGTACAGCAATTCAATTAGTTCATGTTTATTCCAAATATATTTTGAAATATGAAAATACTATTTAATTATTTAGTTTATTTGTTCCTAATGGATCATATTCATATATATCTTTTTGTTCGCGTCTTTCCTGTGGACATGGCAAAAGTTAAAGGTCCATAACCAATATTTTTTAGCGAAGTCTATGTCTGCGTGTGGAACGCCTGAGCAACTGTCGTCGGCCCATTTAAATAGATCTTAAGTTTGCTGACTCGGAGTCGCTAATTTTATGTCCACAGGAGAGACAACCTTTTGTTTTTGCGCTGTGTACTTACCTCAAAATATAAATTATCACATCATCGATCACTAGAGCACGAAACCGAGCCGACTTCCTCACGCGCGCGACTAGATCAATACTGCGGTGCGCGTGCGACTGCGTGCGTGGGGCTGCTCGCCTGCCACGCGCTATCTGTTAAAGTGAGATGAGAGAGATGCCCGTGTATTAAGTAATTGCTTTTTACATGAATTTCAAAATTATTCTTTTGTTTAGGCAACTAGTATTTTAGTTGTAAGATTTTTACTATGTGTATATTTAATTTTTAATTATTACTAGCATGCTCGATAAGTGATCTTAGATTTAATTGAGCAAACATTCTGTTAATGTAAATAAACATATTTAAGTTCTAATTAAGTAATTGCTGGATCTTACTATTATTAGTTTTGTCCCGCAACTTTGCTAACATGCAAGAATAAAATAAATATGAGGTAACAAAGAATATTAATTTACATAAGTAGGTACATACATACAAGATACGCGCGAAAAACATAATCTCAGTCTTGCAGTCGGGTAAAAATAGGATTTCTGATTCTGTTAGAATTTTAAAAAAAAACTGTTTTTAGTGCGTCTCTATGACCCACCCTAAAGGAAATGTGTCTGCCAAATTTCAAGTCTCTTGCTTCAGTGGTTCATTCAAGATATGTTGTCTGTCAGCCAGTGGTCAGTCAGTCACGTTCTTCTTAATCTTTCTAATATATAAAAATCACGTGTCACGGTTTTTGCTATCGAACTCCTCCGAAACAGCTGAAGCGATTTTTATGAAATTTTGTGTCTATACATATTTTGTGGGTCTGAGAATAGGTCGTAGGCTATTTTTTATACCCTATTCTTCGCGGACGGAGTGGCGGGCAACAGCTAGTAATCTTATAAAAATGAGAAAGTAACTTTGTCCGTCTGTTTTATCTTCTCTCTTAAACCGCTGAACCAATTTAAATAAATTCAGTACCTATGGAGAAGGTTTGTGACCCTGAGAAGATAGGATAGTTTTCATGTCGATAAATTACGTAGTTAAACCGGGGTATGGCGATAGCCGATAAGTGAATTCTTCGCTGACGAAATCCCGGGGTTAAGAAGTATAAACTATTTATGCTTAGTCAAGGAAACCGAATCACGTACCAGGATGAACTGAACCCTTTTCATTGCAAATGTCACGTTGACATCCCATACATCTGTCAAAGAAATTATCGTAAAATTGGTTATGAAAAGGTCCCACCCTAGTACGCGATTCAGTTTCTCTGACTATACTTACCTCCTGCCGCCCACGTCAAATTTTGTTCAATGAAATTTAAACTTTTTCACTAATGAGTTGAGTTCAATGTCACATTAGAATAAGTCCTAATAATAGGACATCGGACCTCAGGAGGTTGTAATTGTACATATCATGTTCTGCGTGCGGATAAAATTCAATTCCGAAAATATCTTACCAAACAAAGTTTTGTTTTCTTTCATTTGTTTCGAAATTTACTGCGAGTTCGACAAAGACTTAGCAGGTTTTTATTGTTTTTTGTTTTACTTTGTTAGGCTATCGTTCCGCCAAGTTCGACACACAAGCCGCGCACGCTTTATAATCTCAGATCAAATAAAAAGTAAAGATATAGCGCTGCGAACAACGAAGTGAGGCCGGTCAAACTACACCAATCCATGTGCTTACACAGTGGCACGCACACACTTGCAACCAAACTATACCAAATTTTGCTTAGAACCCAAAATGTCAATACTAGTGCTGCCATTATAATGTTGTAGTTACCCTATTATTGGGTAAATGCCGCCTATGTAATAAACCTTTTCTTTTTTCATTTTAAATTCTATTCTTTATTAGCACGGCTTAAAACGTGAGAACGTGACACGCAACGTAAAGTTATTTGTTTCTTGTAAAAGTTTATCAACGTTTTTAGGGTTCCGTAGTCAACTAGGAACCCTTATAGTTTCGCCATGTCTGTCCGTCTATCTGTCTGTCTGTCTGTCTGCCCGCGGCTAAGCTCAGAGACTGTTAGTACTAGAAAGCTGTAATTTGGCATCAATATATATATCAGTCACGCCGACAAAGTGATTGAATAAAAAAAAGTAAAAAAAATTTTTTTAGTGTACCTCCCATAGACGTAAAGTGGGGGTGATTTTTTTTTTCTCGGCTAACCCTATAGTGTGGGGTATCGTTGGATAGGTCTTTTAAAATCATTGTGGGGTTGCTAACATGATTTTTCTATTCAGTGATCTGTTTGCGAAATATTCAACTTTAAAGTGAAAATTTTCATTAAAATCGGCCGTCCCCCCCCTCTAAAATCTAAACTGTTGGGTGGAAAAATTTGAAAAAATTCAGAAGGGTAGTAAATATATCAAATTTACTAGGAAAATTATAGCGGTTAAGATTGCTTGGAAATTATTTGTATTTTAAGAGTAAATAGTAGCCTAAGGTATAAAACATACCTAAACTTGGATGATTCCGTACACATACGAAATCCTTAGAAAAATATTACTTGATTTTTTCGTAATGGCTACGGAACCCTACCTTGGGCGTGTCCGACACGCTCTTGGCCGGTTTTTTATTGTAGTAACGTAATCAACGTGACACGCAACGTAGTATCGGGGTAATAAGAATTATTATGGCAACACCGGCCTACGCACACATGTTTATAAAACCAGCCTCAATCGGCTGTTCAGCGCGCTCTATCTTTACTTTTTATTTGATCTGAGTTTATAATAAGTCATAAGGGACCTTTTTGTACGGAACAGTAAGAAAGGGCTTAATGGGTCAATCAACTTTTTTTTGTAAACGATTTTCTGCTACTTTCTATGAAAACCGAAATAATTAAAAAACTGATTATTTTTCCTTATTTAAAGTATTCTTTTCAAAACCCTAGATTTTTGTAGTCAATAATGGTGGAATTGCCATATTTATTTTATTTTGTTTAGCTTCTATTTCGTGGGTGACCCAGGGGACAATGTTGTCCCCGAAATTTGTATGAAAATAGTGGTATTTCCCCTGGGTGACCGGATTTTTTCATAGAAATACTTATTTTTTTTGGTTTTCACATACGCACTATGATAAACAGTTTATCTAATTACTGCAAAATCATGGTTTCACTAACCAGAAATTACAGAGTTACTTGTAAAGGAGTAAATAGAAATTTACAAAAAAAAGTTGATTGACACTAATATAAGAATCCCTTCATTTTCAAAAATACTTTACCAGGAAATATGTGTTATTGTGGTATTATTCTGCTAAGAGAAGGGGCGAAGACAAGATTAAGTAAGTAATTTTTTTTTCCGGAATGCTAACAATTTCGCAGTCTTCAAATCTAAGGTAAATGGGCAAATGCTTCATCTTAGATCTCATTTTCGCTTACCATCAGGTAAGTGGTCAACCGCAAGCATTGTGCATAAAAAAAACATCAGATATCAAGCTTTTTCCGGAAGCCAATATTGGCACTGTATTGAATAACAGAGAATGTAACTACAATAAATAATTATTACATAATAGCTTATAATCCGTAATTTTATCCGTTCATTAGCGCTAATTATGATAAACAACGTAATAAGTAGGTAGTAATCGTAAATACAGTTTATATTTTTGGTGAAGGTATACCCTACTAATTATTGTTTTTGAAATAAAGCGGCTTTGTTTTCGCAGTGGGACTAACGAAACACAAACAAACCCTCACTACTAGTAAAGGAACGGAATTTTCGAACCCCAATTACTAGTAGATTACTTCGATACGGTAATAGTTCGCTTACACTGCTATCTAGGTTCAATTCTCAACTCAGTAAATACGGTAAAAAAGTACCTAAGCACATTAATTTTTTATGAAGCTGAAGTTCATAAAGGTGCTCCCGTAACAGAGATTACAAGTGCTACAATTTTGGAACCTCCGCTTTGGGAGCTGTTCAATATTTACAACAGCGTGGTAAAAAAAGCTAAATCATGTTTAGATGTAATAAAATATTAGGAGAAGAAGACTGAAGAAAAAAAATATTATTTGGAACATTATGCGAATCTCTTCCCCGAAGTTAGTCCATCCTTTGTTAAGCCTTCGCATGGAAAATCTTCATCTCTGTTTCTATCGCCTTTACAATAAATAAGAGAGCAATATCCACTTTTGTAGAATAAATAGTTACTTAGGTAAGTTTCTAGTCAGTGGTCGTAAAAACTTTTGTTTAACCGCCCAAAAGGCTGACACTGACACTATACAATATGAAATAGCAAAGGTATCATATTATGTATATGTAAGTTTTATAAAACTCCCAAGAATTCAAAGGTTAATTTTATTTTATATCGATATAAAAGTTCAGTCGCCTCAATTTTGTACAATGTGAACAATTTGATAGATGGTTAGTTTCTATAGACGTAACCAAATCGATTGGCGGTACATAACACAAATCATAATTTACGGTATCCAACGGTACACCGTTATCCGTCGATTAAACTGCTGGCAGCTCTGTGAGAGTTGCGGGAAGTGATAACGCAGGCTCAACGACCGGCGCAATTAAATATTTATACAGCTTAGACCGATTGAGGCGACGAGAGATAATTTTTCTTTCCTCCAAATAAATTATCAACATTCTATCAGGTCAGCGAAACAAGGTTAGCTGAATGATTAAACAATCCGAGAAAAGTATCGCCTCTAAAATTAGTAAGTGTGTCAGCAATTTACAAATTGGTTCACAAGACGCTTGCCTAAAGTACCAACACAACCTTTGATAACCGTGACCCTAGTGTTCATTAGCTGGTATTGATAAATTTACGACTAAATTTAACTGAATTGTTTATTACAGAAATTTATGGACTGTGATATTTGGTTATTTCTATAAGTTGAATTATATTATTACAACGAAAAAAAAATTTTACATCTAAGTATTTCTAAACTGAATAAAAACAGCCAGTTTAACAAGTCATAATTATTTTCGTTTATTACATACGCAATTGGCCCGCGTGAGGACTACAACCCAGGTCCTCTCACTCTGAGAAGAGGCCTGAACCCAGCAAAGGGGTGTATACAGCTCGACTATCATGAAATTATTAACATTCCTAATTATTCGTTCGCGCTGTAACGCAATGCTGTCGACTTTACGCCTCGATTTATTATCACACACGTTTTGATTAAGAATCTATTCGCGTTAGCACTCTTTACTTTCCTTGTGTAAAAAATAAGTACCCGGGCGACCGAGCTCTGCTCGGGCTGAAACTCGGTACCAAGCGTTTTCCCAGAGGACCGAAAACAACAGGTTTTACCGTTTGACAGAAAACAACAGTAAATGGACTCGGAACTGAGCGAGTGGCTGTATATGTTTCTGGATAGGGATATGTGGAGGACAAGAAGAGAGGTATTTACCCAGCAACGGGACACAAGTACACGCTTGTAAGTAAATTAATTAATTAATGACAGTAATGATTATGAAATCACGACATAAAAAATATTTTTTTGTTGGTATAATTGGTGGTTGGTATGGATTATTGGCGGTGTTCCTTTGGTTGTTCATGTGAAGGAACAATTGCGGTTTTTGTTCGCGCTAGTTCCTTCACAAGAAAACTGTGTTTATTTTTTCGCCTTCGTTCCTTTGCTGGAACTGAAGGTGCTACTGCGACAAGGAATAAAGGGAAAAAAATATATTCTGAATGACTTATGTGATAATTTTTGTGATATAATCGAGTCCCAAAGCAACTTATATAATATGGAGGTAAAATGATACAGAGAAACCTCACAGGATAATTAATTAAGAGACTTCATAAGTCACAATTACGGATTTGCTTTATTATTACAATAACTACATTTGTCTAAAAAACTGGTTCAAATAATTCAGCTAAAATCCATAAATTTACTTATTTTGTCCAACTTTTTGTATTTGGACGTAAAAACTTCTGTACTGATTTAACCGATATTAAACGCCTGAATAGTAGAAAAAGTTTATTTTCCTCCCAGATAACTTGAAAGGCTCTTTGTGCGGCACTTCATCGCATAGTTTGACTTTATACTAAGGTTTTCATCAGCTTATTCCCTAACTCACTGCGTAAACGGCCACATCGCTTATTTCATGTATTGTAAAGTAAAGTAAGCACCCTCTGAAGCTTTTGTCATTTTGATTTACCAGAAATCGTCGTTTCTACCCTTTGTCTTTAGGCAAATGTATTCAAAGAGCTCACTTTATTTACTCAGTAAAGTTTACTTATGCAAGCATCATGGTTTCCAATGCCAGTCTATATTAGAATAAAACAATTGAGTTGAGGAAGTATTAAGTTACAGTTGCATGAAAACAGTTCGTCGAATAAGAAGTGACTTGACTTTAAAGGACGAGTGAGGTCAGGTTTTCAATACCGATCCATTTAAGTTTTTACTTTCGGAGAATGGCAGAGTTTGACAATGTACCAAGCGCTGCATAATACAACAGATACAATGCAATCATTTACTCAATAGAAAATAATAAATTAGATCGATACTAGAAATAAGAAGTAATTTTTAAAAACCAACTTTTACCTGCGACTTCGAACACGCAGAAATTAATAAAAACTGGCACCATGCACTCTTTCTTTATTTCTGAAAATACACCGTTAACATTTCATCCGTTATTGACTCCTTTAGGGATGGATTTTATAAAAACGAAGACTGAATTGTTCCATACGAATTATTATAAATACGATAGTGTGTCTGTCTGTATGTTACCTCTTCACGCTTAAACCGCTGAAGCGATTTAGATAAATTTTGGTATGGAGATAGTTTGAGACGCTGGGAAATATATAGAATAGTTTTTAAATAAATAAATAAATATCACGGGACAATTTTCACCAATTCACCTTAGTCTCAAAGTAAGCTAAGCAAAGCTTGTGTTTTGGGTACTATAGGCAATGGATAAACATACTTGTTTAGATAAATACATACTTAAATACATATTAAACACTCAAGACCCGAGAGAAAACATTCGTATTTTTCATACATATATCTGCCCCGACACGGGAATTGAACCCGGGATCTCAAGCTTCATAGTCAGGTTCTTAGGCCATTCTACTCGTCTAACCGGATAGCTCCCGCAGAATAGCGATAAACTACTTCGTTGCAGACGGAGAATCTTATTTTTTACCATCTTTAGCTTTCCATAAAATACTTTATCCACCCCTTTATGGGTTAACTTCCATATGCCTGTTATTAGCGACTGCTAACAAGATGAAAGGAAGCCCTGGTCAAATCTCCAGCTCCTATTCATCATATTTTGGTTTGTGCGTTGAAAATTCAATTGGTTCAACAATAAGTTTATTCCATATATATCTTAATATATATAAATATAAATTACATGTCACGTTGTTTGTCCGCGATGGACTCCTAAACTACTTAACCGATTTTAATAAAATTTGCACACCGTGTGCAGTTTGGTCCAAGTTGAGAGATAGGATAGCTTACATCTCAATTTATAGTCGCAATATTGTTTTATTGCAAAATAATAATTTTTGTAGTGGTAGAGCCATGTTGTAGCTAGCCGCTGCATTACGAATGAGCCGGCTCGTCCGGGGTAGTACCACCCTCTCACAGAACACCGGCGTGAAGCAGCAGTACTCCTGCTGCGTTTCGTACGGTCAGTGAGAGCGCCGGGGGCCCAATAATACCTCTCCCCCTCCTCTTTCCCTTTCCTTTTTCCACTCCCTTTTAGGGCCGACAACGCACTGGCATCGCGTAAAGCTCTGCGGGTGTCTATGGACAGTGGTGATCATTTAACATCAGGTGACCCACTAGTTCGTTTGTCTGGCCACTCTAACATAAAAAAAAATTAGCTTCTCCGGATCACATCAGGGGTGGAGGGGTTTCGAGGGGGGGGGCGAGGAGGGTGCGGGGGGCGAGGCGGGGGGTGCGGAGCGGGGGGTGCGGTGCGAGGAGGGTACGACGGCGGGCGGGCGGGGGGGTGGCGAAGGGTTGGGGGGGGCGGGGGTTGCTAGGTTCATTGATACGCTACTGACGCGAGGCCGGGCCACATGAATAAATAAACGGAACAGAATTAAAGCTTCCGAAGAGAGCTCGAAATTCTTACCTATTATCATAGGGTTGTCCCTCGGTAAAAAAAAAAATCAAAATATTTTATTCAAACAAGTACTTAAGTATCTAATATCTGTATATCTACAAACACTACAACAGGTAGGCATCTTTAAAAACAACCGAACACCCGAACTATGTAGCTAAACGCTAAACGGTCGCGACGTCGCTGGCGGCACACCTGAACTTTGTCTACTCACTGAGCTGGTTCAAACCGGTTTATCTCCGAGCAGGCGCCGGTGCACTCCCCCCCCCCCCCCCGTCCTCCTGTCTGTGACAGGTCACGCACACATATGTTGTGCATGTAGTAGTGTAATTCGTGCGCGGCGTTGCACAGTGGGATATTTTGTGATTATAGCTGGCCAAAATGATTCATGCGGATTTTAACAACATTTGGATGTTTTTGGTTGTTTTTATAATATAACAAGACGTATTTCGATGCATATCTTTTGTGAATTTCTTAATATTTTGACGTGTAAAAGCTAATATTGGTTACAATTGGAAATAAAGGAATCTGTATATCTATATATTTTATTTATAAAACGATATAAACGACTAAACATCTTTATTTAATGATGATCAATTATCGCGTTTATTAACATAATAGGCACTTATAGGCACCTATTTTCTCTATGGTTATAATAAAGATGTTTTCAGTTTAAAAATATTTAAAAATAAATCGGAGAGCACCCGAGAGCGTAACTAAAACCCCTCATAACTTTAACGAACCGAAAAAATGAACTAAAAAAAACCTCTCTGTTTAGTATTATATATTGTAAATGTAACAGCAAAGAATATGCAAAAAAACTAATAAAATAAATTGTACTCTTACCTGGATTATCGTCACCCATTATCACTTTTTGTATAACAGTGAACAAGTTAAAAATATTCGATGTTAAAGGATGCGTACGGTAAATATGCCAATAAGCGATGCGTGCAGTTTAGACAAAACGATCAACTTTCGACTGCTGCGGCGCGGGTCCAGAAAGGAGTGGGAGTGGTATGAAGGGTTGTCTATTGTTCGGCGACCACCTGGCTTACGACAGGTAGTATTTTTTTTTGCATGCATTAAATTTGAGATTTTTGACTTCTGGCCAGCTGGAATAGCAAAATATCGCACTGTGTTGTTTGAAGCTTTTATTCTGTTCCGTTTATTTATTCATGTGGCCGGGCGACTGTCGCTGAGCGTCAGCCGCGCGCGACGCTACCCACGATAGTCAATCTTTAAACGTTTAAATTATTTTTATTTTTACTTCTTCACGCTTAAACCGCTAATCCGATTCAGATAAAATATGGTATGGAAATAGTTTGAATTGTGAGAAAGGATATAAAATAGTTTTGATCCCCGAAATTAAATAGTAAATAGATTTTTTAGATTATTGATTACTTAAATAGTAGATTGATGAAAAAGCAGATTGGATAAAAAATGATCTACCCAAATTACTAATTCTACGCGGACGAAGTCGCGGGCAAAAAAATATAAAAACAGCGTTGATAGCAAAATTATCTACAGAGTTTAGTTTCTAAATCTTAAAATAACCGCCAAGTTTACTTATTTCTTACAACAAAGATCCTCTTCAATAAACCTGATAAAAATTGAGTTTCGGCGGATACTAAACACCCAATCTAGCGAGGCCTGGGTGAGCAAGATAAACCCGCCGAGCTAAATTAAAAGAAGTAACGATGCGTAAGTTACCGATCATCCAATCACGTAAAACAAGACCGGGTCCACATTTTGTGTTATCTTAGCGTACGTAGGTATCGAGATCAGAGGCGCTACTACGAAATTCGAAAATCGAAGTTCGTATCGTACTATCCCTCTCACTCTCGTGTCAAATCATATTAGCGTGAGCGGGATGGCACGAAACGAAGTTCGAATTATGCACTTCGTGGTAGGGCCTCAGGCGAATCTACTAATAATCGGATAAATAAATCGGATCGAGAGCGCGTATCCTAAACACGGACGCTTATTTTGTTTAAATAAATAAATAATAATAAATAAATAATAAATAAATGTATTTATTTAGGCATTTTTTTAGAACCCATAGGTACAATTAAAAAATAAAAATTAAATTAAAAATTAAAATTAATATTACCATCATTCAATAACAAATTATCATTTAATTTAATTTCAAAGCATTACATTAAATTTAAATAATATTCTCAGTTAAATAATAAAATAAGTTAAATTAAATAATTTAAATCATAATAATAACATGCAATAAAATTATTTATATTTATTATAATATTATATTTATTTATTTATTTGTTTATATTGAAATTTCACTGCCAAAGTAGCATGCCGCGTTTACTATAACCTTTACTTACAATAATCTTTTAATACAAGTATCTTTTTCTTATGAGTTTTTCTTTTAATTTAAATCATGGGATATTTAGGATACGCGTTGCATTGTCGCGTGTATGCATACATTTTCGGGGCCTGAAGATCATAAACGTCGGTGCTAAGCGACGGAGATACGATACACTAAAATAACTATACTAAATGAAAAAAAACCGCCTGTAGGTATAGTTCCCGTTCCCATGGGAGTTCCGGGAAAATACATACCCTATGTCACTCTGGGAACTGAGATGAATCTAATGACACCTCACACTTCAAAATCCATTGAGCGGTTTAGGCAGCAGGGCATGCCAAAGAATGATACCTACATAACATACATACATACATAAATACATACACTCGAAAAACATAACCTTCCATCGACAATCGGGTTGTAATATACCTACAACGGCTACAACTGTAGACTTACCTTTAGAGTACCTACGCCGAAGGCTCGAGTTGCCGTTAATTTTCCCGTTTTTCACTATCGCAGTTCATTAATCTAGGCGTTTTTCCAATATCGTTATCTACAGCCGATGCCGAAATGTTACGTGTTACGGTATAAATTCGAATATCAATAAATACCGATACAAATACTCTATAACTAGCTTTTGCCCGCGACTTCGTCCGCGTAGAATTCCAATTTGTGGTAAAGCTTCTTCATCTCTTTCATAGTATAAAACAAAAATCCGGCAACGGCAACATCCATCATTATCATCATTTCATCATCATCATCATCAGTATCAGTTAGTGAATATATTAATCCCGTTTATTCCCTATACCGTGGGAATTTTAACAAAGTCGCCCTTATTCTATGCAAAATTTCAGTTATTTTTATCCCGCGGGAACTTTGCATTTCCCCCGAGAAAAAGTAGCCTTGTGTCCTTAAAGGTGTAGTTTTCTACCGGTGAAAGAACTTTTAAAATCAGCCCCTTAGTTGAATTCACTTATTTCTATCCCGTGGGAATTTTGCTTTTTCACGGAGAAAAGTAAGTAAGGGTTAGTGTAGCTTCCTATTGGTGAAAGAAATTTTAAAATCAGCCCTGAAGTGAAATTCACTTCTTTCTATCCCACGGGAATTTAGCATATTACGGAATAAATAGTAGCCTATACCAATAAGGGATAGTGTAGCTTTCTATTGGTGAAAAAAAAAATCAGCCCCGAAGTTAAATTTACTATTTTCTATCCCGCGGGAATTTTTAATTTATCCGGAAAAAAGCATCCTAAGTTAATCCAGGACAGTTTATCTTTCTATTGGTGAAAGACTTTTTAAAATGAGCTCCGAAGTTGAATTTATTTTTTTCTTTCCCTTGGGAATTTTGCATTCCCAAGACAACGTCTAATAAATCGATGAACGCTGGCTGCACGCACGAAAAAGGATGACGCATTGTTCCGTAAATGTCCCGTACATGTCCCGTACAAGAGAGAGCAGCGCGCGCCAGGATGTACAATCTTAGTACTAGCGCTCGGGTATTTTTTTAATGGGGGGGGGGGATGAAAATTTCATTGATTTTGCCGTAGGATGCACCGTTTTCAAAATATTTGACAAAACACCGGTTCGCGTCCGATCACCGAGGTTAAGCAACTTGAATTTTTTGTTATGACGTTGTCACGTTAAACAATCAATATCGTCCGTAAACCGACTTTACAGATAACCGGTTTTTTTTTGTTTATTTTATAATTTTTCGTCCCAGAACTCCGTCATTAAGAATTCGTTTTTGGAACATTATTTTAAGTATTTCAAATGATATACCTACCTACTTACTAGTAATCCCATGAAAATATTAAATCCAAAATCAGTAAGGTAAACGTCCCTGTGCTCGACACTGACCTAATACATGGCACCTTCAATCTTATGTCATATAAAGAGAGGTGACCTTTGAGGTGACAGATGGGTGTCATCTATTGGGCGTTGAGGTGTCGCCCATAGGTATGTTTACCTTACCTGCAACAATAACAACCACATTCATATTAAGTCGATTTACTTATCTTGTTTTTAGAAAAAAAAGCTATATTAAATTTAGGCTATTGTTTTAATTATCTTTAACCCTCCATGCTTAACATCGCATGGAAAACAAGTTCTGGAAATGAATTCAGCAAATAACCTATTCCGAGTCGGGTCCAAGGGGTCCCTTGTAACAAAGGGCGTCATGCTGCCTCGAATTTACGAGGTGATGTAGGTCATACCTCCAACTTTTTTTATTGAAATGAGTAAATCGAGAAATTCAGTCACGTAATCCCTTTCGGAAACAGCGTGTATACTTAATATTATTTAAAAATAAGTTTCTACATAAAATTGTGTAAATTTGAGTAAAATTCGTGAAAGGTAGTTTGTCAAAAGTTTTGTATCATCATCATCATCATCCCAGCCTATATACGGCCAATGCAGGGCACAGGCCTCCTTTCAGAATGACCCAAAAGTTTTGTTAACTTAATAATAATTAAAATTTCGTAATTTCCGTTTGACAAATGTCAATTTTATAACTTTATACCTCTTATTCTTCCATCTCATTGATTGTATTTGACGGTGGTTATGTTTTACACCTCAGCTGAACGTAGATACGTTTGTTGTGGCAATAATGGTTAAAAAACTACTTATATACATTTCCGTATATTTCCGATGAAATCCGCGCAAGAACTAAAGTCACGGACGTAGCTCGAAGAATCGCTAGACTTAAGTGGCAGTGGGCCGGGCACATCGCTCGTAGAGCTGACGGCCGGTGCAGCGGCCGAAAGGTTCTCGAGTGGCGTCCGCGGACCAGAAGACGCAGTGTAGGTAGGCCATCAACAAGATGGAGCGACGACCTGGTAAAGGTGGCGAGAGCGCATTGGATGCGGATGGCGCAGGGCCGATCTGTTTGGCGAGCCTTAGGGGAGGCCTATGTCAGCAGTGGACGTCTTTCAGCTGAAATGATGATGATGATACATTTACTAAGTAGGATTGATCCCGATAACGTCTCTAGAACTAACTGTATATTAATAACTATAACGGAGCCAAATGGGGGTTCAACTATACAGTGAAAGATGGAAACTCAGACATACTAAGTTTTTCAAAGGGTCCCAAAGTGGCTCCATCTCCATAACTATAATTATAGCGACTTCATATCTTAGAAGAGTTAAGAACTAATTTAGGATTTCCCAAAATAAAATCACGTGGGATAAGGAATAAAGAGGATACAAGAAGACTGCTCTATCTCAAAAACGGTGGAACATATAATGTTTCAGGCAAAATTAATAGATAATTATATATGCTATACAGTTTATATCCACAATTTATACTCTTATGTTGGCATGAAATGCGAAGTTTAAAAGAAAAAGAAAAGAAGAAGG
Organism: Archips crataeganus; assembly: GCA_947859365.1. Classification (NCBI taxonomy): domain Eukaryota; kingdom Metazoa; phylum Arthropoda; class Insecta; order Lepidoptera; family Tortricidae; genus Archips; species Archips crataeganus. Next base: position 12,773,954 of record OX402049.1, on the reverse strand, counting down.
AAATTTTACGAACCCTTTCCTCAGCAGCTGTATTGGGAACACCGACGAATGGGGACAATTGGAACTCCAAGGAAAACGTTGGTTAGTGAACAAACTGTTAGCAAGCAGATGAAAAACCCATGGTGCTTTACTTTTGCGTCTATAGATGGTTGCACTATTTCAATGTTTTTTTTTTCATCTCATAAGCCCTAAGCTAAGTACTGAAAATTGTAAAAATAAAGCTCATCTTGGTAACACTTAACGTCACAAACTGTGTCTCGTCTTTAATGCAACATGCAATACATATTTACAAGCAATCATGGACTTAATATCTAACCTGGACTGAGTACTAACTTTTATTAGTCAATCAAAAGTGACCCATATTACCAAGCCATACAGTTTAAAGCCCATCACACACAGCGCAGATGCGGTAAGATATCTGTATTTGAACAGATATCTGTCAATATCGCTCCCTATACAATTCAATGGAGGACCACACACAGCGCTGATGCGGTAAGATTTTTATCTGCGTATCTGTGAGCACCGACATACTAGGGGCGTTCAATAAAAAGTGAGAATGAGTATGTTATAAACAACTTTTACTAAATGTCATTTTATTTTTCGACATAGTCACCTTTTAGCATAATACACTTAGTATATCGTTTTTCTAAACTTAAAATTCCATTTTTAAAAAAGGTCTCATCTTGAGTACTTAAAAAATCTTGTACTGCAGCGACTACCGCGTCGTCGTCTTCAAATTTTTGGCCTCTCAGGTATTGTTTCAATCTCGGAAATAGGTAGAAATCACTGGGAGCGAGATCTGGTGAATACGGAGGATGCTTAAGGATATCGAACCCAGCATCACGAATTGCAGCCATTGCAACGGCGGACTTGTGTGCCGGGGCATTGTCCTGGTGGAACAGCACAACTTTCGAGAGTTTACCTCGCCGTTTTTCGCGGATCTCATTGCGCAATGTTGCTATTTGTTTGGCGTATAATGTGCCCGTAATAGTGGCTCCATGCTCGAGATACTCAATCATTAATACCCCTTTACCATCCCAATAAACAGAGCCCATGACCTTACCGGCAGATGGGCTCACCTTGAATTTCTTCGGAGTTGGAGATGATGGCCTTTTCCATGTCATATACTGCAGTTTCGTTTCTGGGTCGTAATGATGGAGCCATGTTTCGTCCATTGTTATAAATCGCGCCAAAAAAAGTTCCCGGTCTTGCTGCATCAGGTTCAAAGCTTCTTGACAAATCTCTAGTCTAGTTTGTTTTTGCATGTCAGTAAGCATTCTTGGTACCCAACGCGCAGATACCTTTTTCATACCCAAGCGTTCATGTAAAATATTATGCACGCTCCCCGTTGAAATCTTTACATTTTCAGCAATAAAACGAACCGTGACACGACGATCCGCCAAAACTGAGTTTTCGACTTTTTTCACAATTTCTTCAGTTACTGCTGTAGTAGGGCGTCCGGAGCGGGGGTCGTCCATTGTCGATGTTCTTCCACGTCTAAATTCGGCGCACCAACGTGCGACTGTCGAATACGGAGGAGCATTAGACCCTAAAGTGTCCCGCAAATCCAAATTGACTTGGTCCGTAGAAAAATTTTTCAAACACAAGTATTTGATAACGGCGCGCAGTTCAATTTTCTCCATTTTCGCTAACGTACTCAATAGCATTGCAAAGAAATTTCCGTATATTTTTTTAAACAAAAGACAGTTAGTTTTTTTTTTCATAGTAATCAGCTAGATAGATTAGCTTTACCGGCCAGTATTTAATTTCGTAATATTAAAAGAGTTTGCATCTCATTCTCACTTTATATTGAACGCCCCTCGTATATCGACAGAATCCGACAGATGTGAAGATTATATCTGCAGATAAACACAGGTGGACGCGCAGAAGCACACTTTCATCATCATCATCATCATCCCAGTCTATATTACATACCACTGCAGGGCACAGACTTCCTCTCAGAATAAGAGGGTTTGGGTCGTAGTTCCCACGCGGGCCCAGTGCGGATTGGGAACTTCAGTGTATAATAAAATAAATATAAAATTACGTACTACTTAAGCAAACAACAAGTCATCCTTGCGTAGAAATGCATTTTCGCATTTTTTTACATTTTGCCGTGAAGTGAAATAAAGAAAGTGTAACGCGCTTTTATTGAAAATTCATTGTAGCCTATCTATTTCTCAAAGGGCCGGCAACGCACCTGTGACACCCGTAATGTTCCGGTTGTCCATGGGCGGCGGTAATTGCTCCCCATCAGGTGACCCGCATGCATGTTTATCCCCTTTTATATAAAAAAAAAACACCCTGTATAAGCCAACCGCACCACAAAACACGTCTATCTCAGCTCCGAAATTTTAGAGTGAATGTAAAACCTCGCATCTGCGCTGTGTGTGATACCTGCAGACGGATAAGTTTTTATACGCAGATAAAATCTTACCGCATCTGCGCTGTGTGTGACAGGCTTTATAATGGCAACTAGAGACAGCGGTCCGAGAGATAACAACAAACTAGAGAAACTACAGAATTGTGTCCCACTCGCACCAGTACTTGATCACCCTAATTAGAACGAGATGCAATTTTCTGGTTTGTTTTTTTTTCGGCCTCACTTTTTTGTCGCAGTACTCAGTCCAGGTTAGGTATTAAGTCCATGCAAGCAATACTTTACTGTGTTTTCTTTATTGGCAGCAGACCGGCAGCTAGGCAATAGATGTCTCCTTTCCTGTCAAAAATTATGAAAATAAGTTATTATTATCTTTTACCGAGCTATTGTTATATTATAGATATGTACAGTCGAGTTCATAAATATATGAGCATTACCAAGGGTTCAAATATAAATGTACATGGAAGGGTACTTATATATCTCAGCAGATTCATCAATCAAACATATCTACACATGTCACCTGTCATATTGATCTGAGCAAGCCTTTCAGTAATATCTACACAACTGAAAACTCATAAATATCTGTACAAATATTTTTCAAAATTATTTGACCTACGGAAAGTACATAAAAATCTACGCAAGGGTGTTTTCAAATATTTATAAACACTTAGTGGTACAAAAATATCTGCACTATACTAACGTATTCCAATTTTATGTGAACCTGTGCAGAAGCTCATTAATAGGTATGTGAATAAAAATGAATAAATAAATAAATCATCTGGTTCCCTAGTGGCTAGCTTACTTAGGCTCCGTTTCCACCTGAGATGTGCGAGGATGTGTTTCGAGGAATGTGTTTTTCATGAACCAATAGAAGCTCTTTATTTACCTAGCCTCGCTCTGCTCAGCAGCACATCTCTAGTGAAAACAGCCGAGCGGAGCGAGGCGAGATAAATTAAGTGTTTCTATTGGTTCATGAAAAACACATTCCTCGCACATCTAAAAAAAATAACGTAAATAAAACCAAACATGTATTTTAAGATTTAATATAAATTTAAGCATTAAAATTAAAATTAATGTCTTCTTAATATTTACATCTTCTAAGAAACTCAAAAATACCTTATTATTAGTGGGTTACAATAAATATTATGTGTTAAGAATTCTGTTATTTTATTATATTTGCTATCGTATTTGTATTGAACTTAATACTTTGTATAACCACCATTAGCGTTTATAACCGCCTGCAATCGGTCCTTCATCGAACGTATCATATTTTGACAGGCTTCGGTCGCTCTGTATGTCTCCCAAATTTCTTTGACGTGTGCTCGTAAAGTATTGAGTGTTCGAGCCTTTGTAGAGTCCCAATCTTGCACCATCAAACCCCATACATTCTCGATGGGGTTCAAATCTGGGCTTTTCGGTGGCATTTGAATTAATTTCAATTCTTCCTGGTCTTCTTTTACTCTAATCCACGCCTGAACTAGCCTTGCATTGTGGATACTGGAATTATCTTGCATAAATTCGACCTTATGGTTATCAGGATATACAATTTTTGCAGTTGGTAAAAACGAATCTCTTAATATTTCCAGATAACCTTGAGCATTGAGACGGCCACTTACTTCGCACAATTCTATTGGCCCACTTGAATTCATCCAGCCCCAGAATCCTAGCGAAATTCGCCCGCTACGGCGATCAGGACGCACGTTTTCTTCATCATATCTTGTTCTAGGCGTTCGCCAGAGCGACAGACGCCCATCTGCAGAAGACACGAAAACCTTCTCGTCCATAAAGGCAACCCCTTCAAAATTATATTCGAGATAGCGATTTGCAAATTGCAAACGCAACGCTTTGTGCCTATCTGTTAATAGAGGTTTCCGAGCAGGTATACAATTCTTCAGACCAGCCTCGTGGAGTCTGCGACGCACAGTTAAGTTCGACACGTTTAGGCCAGTCGCTAAAACTGGTGCTGATGAATCGTTGTTGTTTCATGCCGTCAACTAACTCCCTATCCTGGGCAGGTGTTGTTTTTCTCGGCCGCCCTGTAGACGTATGAGGCTTTACGTCACCTTCTTCAACCCACCGTTTTACCCACAAGTAAACTGTGTTCCTCTGAAACAAAAGGAATGTAAGTATGCATGTAATATATAACGTGTGTGTTATGGATACTAGACAACGAAACGTAAGAGATATTAAAAGACATCCAATAAGCTTTACCTGGATTAGAACCCAGGACGTCAGCTTCGTAGCTACGGTAACTACCAAATAACATATTGAACTCACCATTATGCCCAATTCCTCAGCAATGTCTGACACGCTAACACCATCCTCATACATCATAACTATTTTGTGTTTTGTGTGCTCCGATATTCTGTACATTTTGATACAAGTGTTAAAAAAACAATCAATGCAACGCATACGAATCACGAATTGTATGTGGTTGACAATAGATCATAACTTTATTTCAAGAATAACTTATCATTTAAAAATGGCAAGTGGCCAGTCTTAAATGTTGATTACAATACAACCACTTTAAGTCGATTGTAAATCGAAAGTAGCAAAAATAGTTAACAAGCCGCTAGCAAACACTACAATGACACTTCTATGACGTCACACTCAAAATAAAAGAGACAAATGTATCATTTGACAGTACGGTACTCTTTTCGGTGATTGTCATTATTCAAAATTCGAAGTTTTATGTTTGTTCGGATATAACAGTTGTACAGATATTTTTGTACCACTAAGTGTTTATAAATATTTGAAAAAACCCTTGCATAGATTTTTATGTACTTTCAGTAAGTAAGTGTTTCTTACCTTTTGTATGTTTAGACTAAAGATGTTATATTGTAAAAGTATTTTTGAATAAAGATTTATTTATTTATTTATTTATTTATTTATTTTAGTAGGTTAAATATTTTTTTCAAAATATTTGTACAGATATATATGAGTTTTCAGTTGTGTAGATATTACTGAAAGGCTTGCTCAGATCAATATGGCAGGTGGCATGTGTACATATGTTTGATCGATGAATCTGCTCAGATATATAAGTACCCTTCCATGTACATTTATATTTGAACCCTTGGTAATGCTCATATATTTATGAACTCGACTGTACACTTACCAAATTGGTTAGTAGTTAGACTTGATGTTTGTAGGTAAGTACCTAAGCTTTCGAAAAACAGAAAACCAAATGAAAAGTAAAATAAACAAAATATGGATAGATATGCTGCATACCTTAAAAATTACAATTTCATATTTCACGTAAAACCCTCGACTGCCCGGAGTGATTCGTAATAAAATAATAAAAAATGTTTTATTGGATAGTGCTTCCCTTCCGTGGCAAGAGTGTATCGAACGAGCTTCGAATTACCGCACGCGCCAAGCCAACGATTTGTTAGCAAACTCGACACCGTTACTAGAGGTATTTTCATTGTAATATCAGTAGAAAATTAAAATAAAATGTAGTAAAAACATGCCTAAAACAAAGTTATACATTAGGTATTTGATAATCTGGTCTTGCTAGTTTAACTTCTTTTCAGGGCTTTAATAAGTCTTCTCGGCCGAATGAACATCACTTCGGAGATTGTACCTTGATTTTTAGACAACATTGCAAATTACGAAATAAATTTGTTATTGACTTTCAAATACTTCTTAAAAATACACAAAAACAAAAAATACACTTAATTTCGATTACAAGGTAGGTAACGCTCGTTTCGGAAAAACAGTAATCATCTTACATTTGAGTGTAAACAAAGATAATTTTATTGCAACTGAAGTATGTACTGTTTCATTAAATCTCTGCTTTATAATGAGATACAAAAGTTAGATAATGTAGAATACTCAGAGCCAACTTTGTTTTGAAACATTAATTACCTACAAGAATAAAGCCTTGCGAGCATAAATTATATATTCGTAATTATGACTTTTGACAATAAAGTTGTTGACTCATACGTTTTAATTTTTTACAGTTCACTTGAGTAAGAAACTGATTAAATTTTCGACCACCATTAGTGCAGCTACTGTAATGGGCCAACCATCGTACTCTAAAGGCAGCCTTATTAGGTAAGTTTAACAATGAATCCCTAGACACGTTTCGTATATACACCGTGAAATATTAGTGGTTGTTTTCCCGAAACGAGGTGATTTAGTATCGATTGTACAATTGATTTATAATTACTATTTTGACTAGAGTCAGAAATCCATTTGTGAAAAACGAAAGTCGAAAATGACCGCAAACCAATAGTAACGCTTCGTTGGTACCTAACCTATCGTACGATCGTACGCTACTGTACCAACGAAGCGTTACTATTGGTTTGCGGTCATTTTCGACTTTCGTTTTTCACAATTGGATTTTTGACTCTAGTCAAAATAGTAATTATAAATCGATTGTACAATCGATACTAAATCACCTCGTTTCGGGAAAACAACCACTAAAATTTCACGGTGTATTTGCATTATTTTATTTTTATTAATAAAATATGCAACGAGGTACCTCCTCAGTCTGCTCTCACCCCGGCGCCACACATAGCACAAATGTTTGAACACATTTATTTGATCACATGTGTAGCACCGGTATTTGCTTATTTGTTCAATAGAACAACCATACAATCAACCATAGATCAAATATGTGTTCAAATATGTGTTGAAACATTTGTAATATGTGTGGCGCCGGGGTCACACGAACTTACCTTAGAACAAAATAATGAAGGTAGTAATAGTAATAAGTACTATAATGGATTGTGTCTATGTAGAAACTTTCACCGATACCAGATTCTCTTGACTGTTAACACCTGCTAATGGACTCTTGCAGCGGCCACGGAATACTTTTGAACCGGGCCACAGAAATGCCGAACATTAAGAAGTTTTAAAAACATTTTACAACATACTTACCTATCTTGCACGTTCTCTGAAGACTTTTAATCCAGTCAACATAACGGTGTACCCGAACAATTCTGACACCGTTGGTTTTTTAACCTACCAAAGTAGAATTAAAGTCAGCATCATCGTCATTATTCCTGCTTATACATCCCACTATATGGCACAGGCCTCCTTTCAGAATAAAAGTAGTGTAGTAGTAGTAGTAATAAAGTGCGATTAGGAATAGTTAAGAACGAATTTAATTTTCATCTCCCACAACGCCAACATGTAAAAAACACAGTTATAATTTTAAGTAGGTAAGTACTCGGTTGTTTCAAAAATAAAAACAATCAAACAACAATCGCAGAGTTTAAGATGTTAGGTAGATAGAGAAGTATTTTACACCTTTAATATTTTAGTAATTTACTGTTTGTTTATATTATGAGTAGGTACGGATTGTTTTTAGGTTCATTATTTATGTTAATTGTATTGTCTAGACTGACCTGCTGGAGATCAAAAATAAACGCTCGAGACTGCCGAATACTTAGCTGAATCTTTTATAAGGTTTATTAGTTACTCGCCCAGAGTATTTTGTTATTTCAGTAACTTGAACTTAGAATTATACTGAAACAAATGAATACTGTAAATTTACATATCCTTCTCGTTTAAAAAATCTATGAGCGAGCTTTTAGATTTTATTTAAAGCTGGTCCGAAAGTTTTTTAAACAAGAAATAAAAGGTTGTGGGTTCACCTAGTGATTATTCTGAAATATTGTTTTTTTTTTTTATATATAGACAAAATTAAATCTTTAAAACACTTCAACTTCATTACCTCTCATGCTTTCGCACATAAATTCTTTCCCTTTCTTGGACCTTATTTATACAATAAAATCAATAAAGTACTAAATATTTATGACTTAAACCGTAAAGTGTGCAAGGTTAAGGTTATTGCGTGGTTGCAAGGTCTATCTTATGTTGACACTGAAAATCTGCTGACGATTGCAAGGTGAGGGTGACGCTGTGTAGCCGATTGTTCTGTGTTTATTTTGTTATTTGACACTTGATTACATAATTATTGTTTAATTACCAACTAAGTATTATGTTTTAAGATATTGTGTATCGAGTTGTATTATAATTCTTTAGATTCCTTTTTGTCTATAACACAGGTTACACTTGTAACCTAGCTTAGACTAAACTAAATTTACTTACTAGACCTAAGATTATTTCATGCTTATATTTTGTATCTTATATGAACTTTATGACTAGGTAAATAAAAATAAATAAATAAATAAAAAATTACAGTACAGTCATTGCTATGACATTTTACGTTGATAAGTGATCACTTTTGTACCTACCTTGTCAATTTCAGTCGTTACATAATATCGTATGGCTTATCAAACATGACGTTAAAGTGACAAGGTACAAAAATGATCACTTATTTATGACGTTGGCCCTACATATGGGTGGAGACCAAAAAGTTGAAACTGATTTGAAAAAGTTGCGCTGTCACAAATGTTGTGACAATTTCGGATAATTTTCGTATCATACAAATCTTAACTATCTAATACAATGTACTCAGTACTTATGTATAGTAGACAAGGCAATGAATATGTGCCACAGGTATGTGCCTAGACGAGTATGCCGATCACGAAACGAGCTTAAACGAAAGTGAATAGACGTTTATATGTTTTCATAACAAGATTCGGAAATACGCTCATTAATTTCACTGATGAAACATTAGCAATTTAGGACTCACTAGCTGTTGTCTGAAAAAAAAAACATTTGTATATCGTTATACCGCGTGAACTTTGCAATTTTCCGGGATAAATAGTATCCCATATCCAGGTTATATATTGAACGACCGCTTTAGCCTAGTTGGTAGTGACCCTGCCTTCGAAGCAAGAGGTCCTGGGTTCGAATCCCGGTAAGGGCATTTATTTGTGTGATGAGCACGAATATTTGTTCCTGAGTTATGGATGTTTTCTATGTATTTAAGTATTTATTTATCTATATCAGTATGTTTATCGTCGTCTAGTACCCATAGTACAAGCTTTGCTTAGTTTGGGACTAGGTCGATTTGTGTAAGATTGTCCCCTAATATTTATTTATATTTTATTTAATATGTGTGCCAAATTTTATCAGAATCCATTAAACCGTTTTAGCGTGAAAGACTAACAAACATTCATACATCGATTCATACATCCATACAAACTTACACGTTTGTAATCTAATACATATATAAAAATCTCGTGTCACGGTGTTTGTTATCGAACTCCTCCGAAACGGCTTAAACGATTTTTACGAAACTTTTTTCTCTACTATACTCGGTGGGTCTGAGAATAGGTCGTAGGCTATTTTTAATACCCCTATTCTTCGCGGACGGAGTCGCGGGCAACAGCTAGTATTTATATAAGATAAAGATAAGATAAGATCATAGTCTACCATATTGTTTGAGCATGTTATATTTAATATAACATCATAAGAAAGTGACTGATATACTAAACAGGGTACTCTAATCCAATTGGGAATGTCTAAAAAAAATTACCCATGGCTTTTCTATTTTTTATTTGTATTAAAAAGTCAACTGTAAGAAACTAATTTCAATATTTTTTTTCATTTAGTTCACTTAAAAATTAAATTCACCATCATCGTCATCATTTCAGCCGTAGGACGTCCACTGCTAGACATAGGCCTCCCTCATCGATACCCAATCATTACGGTTGGAAGCGGCTTGCATTCTAAATAATTCTATTCCACATAGAATAAAGTACAACTTATATTTCACGACATATATTTCAATGTCAAATGAAGTTCATTATATTTCATACTAAATACAAGCTGAAACATGGATGCACAGAAAAAAACCCCAGAAAAAAGATACTTCATATCAAACTTGTTTGAAGGTCACTGCTTATTTGATATGTAATAAATGCATTACATTACATTAAAAATTAAAAACTGCAGAAAACGATTTAAAAAGCATTTTCTCGACATACAAAAAAATAGACAACCCCAATTTTTGGTTATCAAAGCAAATAGGTAAGTCTTTTTTCGTTGACTATCACATTTCATTCAACTTTTTCTTGAACAAACTACTATTACCATCTTCAACAGACAATACTAATCCTAAAAGATTTCTTTCGACACTAAATGACTAGACGGTTTACCCCGCCCGCTACGTGCTCAGACTAAGACGGAGCTAGGTTATACTATTTTGCGAGAATTCAACAAGGCTATAATAAACTCATAGGTCTCATCAACTTACGCGGAATGTTAAATCTTTTCCGAGCTGAAATGTAGAAAATGTGTATAATTTTATTAAAATCCGTGGGAGCGTCGTTTTCCTTAGTTAGGTTCTTTCATGTCTGCTTGAATAGGATGAAATATTTTTTAAATAAAAATTTCACTGCAAAAGGAGAAACAACGTCTACTGTATCTCCGTTTTTATCTGGGCATTTTTTAGAATAAACAACTGAAGCTTGAATGTGTGAACAACAAACAAAAAACAGCTGTTGGAGTTAAATTTGGATTACGTTTAAATTTAAGTACCTACGTAGTCAAAAACCGAGATTTACAATCACAGAGGATTATCAAAATTGAACCATACCTAGTCGTATGGTAAACCAAGACATTCCTTTACTACCCAAGGTTTAATGTCATTTTTGGCTTAAAACATCAAATGCTATTTTTCCTTACAAGTCAATGTGACAATCAAATTTATTTTTTCTTCTGATGTAGAAATTGTCATAAATTGTCACTTGGTTGACTATACAATAGTTATAATAATATAACGAGAAACTACGAGCAGCGACAAATTAGGTACTATTTGTTGTTTACAAACTTTAAGATTATTCTTTGAATATAAATTACAAAATACCTTAAGCGCTTTGTGCATGCACGTATCTATTTCATAGACGCTTTTTAAGAATACGTGACAAATAACAATAAACACTTTCGAGACTGAAACACGTGCGGTTCCTTAGTGAATTGGTATCTCTAGGATTCTTTCTATTGGTAATAAATAAACATTTATCGTCTTTTCGTATTTACGATCTCGAGCAGAGATATAAAATATGACGCGTGTCAGACATAGCTCATACGAGTAAAGCAATAAAAAACTGAAAAACTGTTATAAAAAATGTGTCACGTAACTTTATACATACAGCGGGCTAGTTGTTTAGACCCAATATTGATGGCAATAAAACAAATATTCATGTACAACGATGTTTACTTTTTCATACAAAGCTGAGTTATTCGATTATTACATTCCTCGCGAGAATACAAGATGCTATCATCACTCATACTTCATAATACCCTTTACGACAGTTTTCCCTGTTGTTAAGTTTAGTGATTTGCGTTATTTTATTATATAATTTTAACTATTTACTATAATTTGTTCACAAAATATCTTAGAATTTACACAAAATTATAAGGCAATAGCTATAGTTAACCTTTATTTGATCATGTATAGTCTTCAAAATGATAGATTATTTATTTTATTTAATAATCTAATACTTAAAATAAACGAGGATAAACAATATGTTTTGAACCAAGGAAACAATGACTAAATAAGTAAACCGACATCTCTTCTCTGTAGAGGAAAAAACTTTCCTTCTTTGTACCTATTGCTTTTTTATAATAGGTTCTACTTTTTTACAAACCTAGTTTTCAAAACTAGAAAGAGGCACATAATTTTCGAAAAACATAATGTAACGATTTCAACTACCAAATTAGTCAAATAATTTTATTGATTGTAGCAGTTAAAGCTAAATTAATTTACAATAAATAAAGAACAGCAAAAGATTACAATAACATTAAATTTGATCACCTGTTTTCAAAGGGTGTTTCACAAAAAATCAAATCACCCTACTCATAACTTATGAGTTGAATTAAATCTTTACTAAATAATGGACAATTACTGGAATAGTTGAATCTAGATTTAATCGTGAGTTGAGTTTTTTTTTTCAGCAAGAGGCGTTATATAGTCAAATTGCTTGAAGGTCCACAATTGGGGATGTCTATTTTTTTGTATCGTATACTAAATTGAAAACCATTTCGAGATAAATGTTTTTTTAAATCGTTTTCGGTAGTTATTTAATTTTAATATAATGTAATGCATTTATTACATATCGTATTAGCAATGACCTTCATCTGACATTGAAGTAAATGTCGTTGACGGTCCACTAGCACTTTGACAACTCCAGTAAAGTGACACTAGTTACAGTGTACCGCTACGCTAAAAATAATTAAAGGGGTTGCCTTATCGTACGCATTTAGATAGATTTATAAATTTGGCTGTATTCCCGGGAGCCCTCAATTATTATCTGACGTCATCAACCAAAATAGTTTCAATAATTAATTTTGAAAAAAATACTGAATTAAATGACAAAATATTGAAATTAGTTTCATATAATTGACTTTTATATACAAAAAAAAACGTAAAACCATTGGTACATTTTTTTTAGACATTCCCAATTAGGTAAGTTATCACGGAAATATTTACAATCAACAGTATTAATCTATATGGAATAATATAATTATAAAGTCATCATAAATATACTTGTCTCACTGTCAGTTATTTCTTCAAAATACATAAAATAATGATTCTAGAATTACAGATTCAAATTCACCTCTGCTCTGACCTAGGTAGATTTAATTGAAACCACTATATTTTAATTATTTCCAATCGGAGCTCCTTTACACATTTGACAAATGTAATTGTGGTTACTTTCTTCTATGGGCATGTTTTTATCAGCGGATTTTAAAAATAGGGTGCGTGGAATCACATATACGCAAATTAGATTTTAGAGATATAGCTTTATCTTATTAAATTAGTACAAGTCCAATGTTTGCCGTTAAAACCCGGATAATTTTTCCAGATTCCGCTGCCTACACAAGCAATGAAAGCAGTGCTGCACTATAATTAATGTGCTTATGTTCCATTCGAAAATAAATAATATTGTCATGTGTTCTCCTTTAACATTTGAATATCAAGTTTGACAAGATAAAATATGTAGATGCTATTTATATAGGCGGTCGTTGTTATTCTACGTCGTTTTACTTTGTTACAACAAGAGTAATCTCATCATAACATATCATTAATTCTATCCAAAAATCACACTCGCCTACACTTTCCGTAACTATCGCGTAATAGACATCATTGTGGACGGTATCTTTTGACTTTGATCATCGAATATGATAAATTAACTATCACTAATTCTGCTCCGTCATTTCTGATGTTATGATAATCACTCAAAATTGACCCAAAATGTTTTAGGTATCCCTGGTTGTCTCAGGCACTCGTTCCAAGCCTCGGCGTTCGCCGACTTCTCGTCAATAGTAGCTTTGCCGAGTATTTCCTTCTTCGCCATTTTGCTCTTGCATCCGAGGCTTATGTAAATGCTGACTCTGTTCAAACTAGCTCTGAATACCGACAGCTTCACCGTCGCAGACTTCGGGTCCCACCTGGCAGATATAGTCGGGACGAATCTGTCACTTTTCCAATAACATTCCGCTTTGTTAGCTTCTAATATTGTAGCTTTCAAATACAGCGGTGCTGGAATAGATGAAAAGGAATATATTAATATTTGTTCGAGTAGAATATCTGTAATGTTAATGCGTAATCATGTTGAGGCCCCAAAGACGTCTCGCAAGTAAATTATTACTTATAGAAGTCACGCGATAAAATCACACGATATGCGCGTTTACTGTCTGCGGCATTATTTTACAACTAGCACACGCCATAATCCCATTAGTCACTAAATAACTATCCAGTACCTATAAGACTCGGTTTCAAAAAAATTTTAACATTTAAGGGATTTAATTAAAACAAAACTTAATGGATTCCTTTTTGTAACGAAAGTTACCCATATATGTATAGTTTGTATGACTTTCGTTACACAAAGGAAGCGATCGTGATTTTGTTTTTATAAAGCCCTTAACTAAGTACATTGTTTTTAAAATAACTCATAATACCTACTAAGTATTTGTTTTACCGTGTAACATCCATAGTTATCGTGCGTGGTTTTTCAAAAGATGGGTGTTTCTTCTATGAACGGTATAAAATATAACCTAAATTTACATATAATTTACTACCTTCGCTTTCAGAAAAAGTACACTGAAAGTGATGGCTCATCCCATGCCACTTATTCTGCTTATATTAGGTATTTTTCTACGAGCTAGAAACTCGCAAAAACTATCAGGTGTGTCAGTCTGGAGAGGTCGTCTTCAAATCGTATTATAGGTGTCTATCTGGTTTCCTTGATCACTAAACCCTCAATATGAATGTGGCTATGAGTACTAAGAAATACATTTATTCAAGTAATTCAATTCTATTTAAGTAATTCAGATTAAACCTTGAGTAACAAAAACGACTTTTGTTTTGCAGTATAATAACTATATACTTAATTAAATATAATTTCACGGAAAAGCTTTTTTTCAGCACAAGTCATTCCTATTTAAATAATAAAATTAATGAAATCTCACTTGATCGCAAATAATAGCAAAGGTAAATTTAAAGCTGTCTTAGGATAAAGCCAATCCAGTCATGAGGTGTTGGATGGCATATAGCACTGCACGTTTTCGGTCCAACGCATGTATAGCATTTAAAAAAATGAAAGAATATAGACATAATGTAGTACAAAATAATAAAAGTGTATAAGTACTGCAATCTGTAAGTACATAGTACCCACCAGTATATTATTTACTATTATGTAGGATATAATATTTTTCAGGTGCTTAAACACCGTTTTTGATTTATATGCGGCGCTCGTGCGTATATACATTGCGTTTGCTTTACACACGTAAACGTATTCCAAATGCTTTCCGAAAATATTCCATGAAAGCCAAATTCAGAAAACATCCATTTATCTATTGTAATTCCGCACCAAATATTATTCCGTAAGCATTGCACGTAGATTTCAATTGCCTGGTTTTCTTCGCGTTAACTGGCCCTTTGATAAATCGTTGGTTCACGCCTATGTTGGGGGAGTCATCAATCATCTCCTATGGTGCAAATTTATATTATCAACATACACAGCAACAAAACACCAGATTTATTCTCCGGGGCGCGAGCCTTCTCGAGTGCCTTGATACGCTATTTTCAGCGAGCCGTAATTCTTTCGCTAGTAAATTAAATTTATTTCAAATCTAAATTATAACAGACACATCTAAGAGCGTAGGAAAGTTTTCCACATTAAAATATAAATGAATCCGTCTACTTCTGTGATTTCAATGCACACGAGATATTTTCAGATTTGCAATTTTGGACGACAAAGCTGCATTAAATTAATTAGGCCGGCAACGCACTTGTGACTCTTCTGGTGTCGCAGGTGTCCATGGGCGACGGTAATCGTTTACCATCAGGCGATCCGTCTGCTCGTTTGCCCCCTATATCATAAAAAAAAAAAAAAAAAAAAAAAAAAATTCGGAAATACGTACACTAAAAAGTTTTTGTGTAGTATGCAATCAAATTGCGAAATTCTCTTCAAAAGTACATTTGAAAAGCCAGCATCCTTACTTTATTTACCGAGCCACTGCTTTGAAATTGTGAACTTTCCATTTCGTAATAGACTCCTACATTAACACCTACGATTATTTCGCAAATTGCGGTACGTATGTTCTGAGACGTAGTGGTTATTTTGCAGTGCCCGGTTATGATTGAACGCACGACAACTCTCTCCTTTTTAATAAGCAAAGAGCATTGCGCGAGTCGAGGGGCCTTTTCACTAATGCAATGCATTCCCTGCAGTGGTCAATCAGCTAGTATTCGCGTCTAAAATTAGTAAGTACCTACTACTATTAACGAAATTAACTTCAGTATAGTTTTAACGGTAAAATAGTGCGATTAAACTGATGCTCTTTGTTTGATCAATAGTTCTAAGGACATAGGGCTAGGGTTCCAGGGTCTTAAGATATATGTATCTAATTATAAATTCCGTAGTAAACCGGACTCGTGCATTGAGAATTCCGTACCGCAAATAAGTTTCTATTGAATAACTAATATGCTTCTTATTATTAGCATTAAAAATCGCTTGTATTTTATCACTTTACTGCTTGCCAATCTTAATAACGCTAGTTCAACGGGAAATTTCTTAGGTACGTAGGCCTTAAAAATGCAAGTTAATCGCTAATATATAAAGAGGAAAAATTTGATTGTTTGTTTGTTTGTTTGCATTAAATAGGCTCCGAAACTACCGGACCGATTTCAAAAATTCTTTTGCCGATAGAAAGCTATATTATCACTGAGTGACATAGGCTACTTTTTACCCTAGGAAAATACCTTTTCCTACGGGAAAATTAATTTATCGCGGGCGAAGCTGCGGACGGGTGGCTAGTCGCTAGTATTTTGATTTTAAAAGAAAATTAGTTACTAAGATAATGCTAATTATTACCAGCCCTTATGATGTCACCCGTTTTGTGGTCGGTAAAAAAAAAACTATAGTTAAATACGCAATCATAAAGAGAATCCACGAAGTTAAATCTCAGATAATAAAATCCGACAGCTTTGAAAGCGATTTACCTTTCCCGTATTTAGAGGATCAAGACGGATATAACATCTCATTAATTAAAATACGTCAAGGTTTACCTTTGGGACCCTTCATGAAAATATATGTGTATAATAAAACTAGAACTGATGGATACTATAGAGAATTAATGAATTTTATTCCTAAACCTGTTGCCCGAAAGTATCGTCTAAATCCTTTGGAGACCTAATGCTTTCCTCTAATTAAAAGTTTAAAAGTATTAGACTACGTTTATGACGTATATTGCTTATTTTTTATATGGTTTTGTGTCCCACTGCTGGGCAAAGGCCTCTCCTCTCTTGCTCAACTCTCACCTATCAAACGCGAGCTCCCGCCATTACACGTAATAAATATCTAGGTCGTCCTTCCTTCTTCACTTCGGTATGCCTCTATTAATATAACTTAATATCCTAATGGCAACTTTGATTCATCTTTCTGGGTTCACTCGACAGGCATGTCCAGCTCAGATCTGCGTGCTTACTATAGCGAATGTTTTTTTAATCTATTCAGCAGTTCCAGTGATAGGCCTACATACGAACAAAGAGTCAAAGTTTAGATTGTTAAAATAGTATAAATTGGCAAGCGACAGAATTCAAATCAAATTTAATTTAACCACTATCGAATTACAATGTGAAATTTATTCTTCGAAACGCAATTTTTGTACACGAATTTTAGGCATGAATTATGACCGCGAAGTTATTTGTAATTAAATTGGAAGCTGTACCAACAGAAGTTCCGTAATTTAAGTTTTGTCTAACATTTGCTTTAAGTTAAACTTACCAACCAAGATGTTACAAAGGGAGTTCAATTTATACAAATTAGGCAAGTTATGCACGTCAAATATAGAATGGAATTTAGGGACTATGTTACATTCCATACCTACCTACTACTAAACTACCTAATATTACAAGTTAGTTATGAAGTATCTTTTTGTATTTTATTTTTTCAACTTCATTTTTTATCACTTTTACGGTCATCCCGTGAAACCATATCACCAATGGGCTCACCAATGACCACCAATGGTGGTGTTGGGGCATGGCACACGGCACGGAATGCTGAGGACCTGGGTTCGATTCCCAGCACTGGTCTTTTTTCTGGGGTTTTTTCTGTGCATCTATATTTCAGTTTGTATTTAGTATGAAATATACCTAATATTAACTCATTTTTGGTAGATTTAAATGCATTTGGTGGCGTCATCTTTTACCAAGTAGGTTATTTACATCATCATGATAAGATGGTGCTGCTCTGCACCGTATGTACCGTAGAAATAAACTCGAAAGACGCCCGACTTGAAACTCGAAAACAAATATTCTTTAAATAATTTTAACCCCTAACCCTAAATGGGCAGAGGAGCGGCATGACGGATAAAATAGTTGAAAATTAACTCTACGATATAAGACTATTTTTAACACAATAATAATTTGTAGTTAACGAGTTACGAGTACGAGTCCAGCCGTCACTCGGGCCATGTAATATATACGGTACGCCCGTAATATAATTGATTGTCATCTTCGAACATGATCCCGGATCACTTATAAATTTAATAGGTTAAGGACTACGCCGGGCCAAACATGTCCCGTTATCCACAAGAATGGATTTCACAATCTGGTCAATGGTTCACTGAGTTGCTGTTATTATACATTTCATTGAACTTTAGTTTTCCGACACAACATACATATATATGTGACTATAATTGTAATAAATATGAGTCAAGAATGAGTCAGTGTTTTATAACGTACTATTATTATATTACAACGTGTTTTGGAGCTTTATCCCGCAGTTTTTCCTCCCCTATGTTCTATAACAACAAATAAAAACCGGCCAAGAGCGTGTCCGACACGCACAAGGTAGGGTTCCGTAGCCATTACAAAAAAATCAAGTAATATTTTTCTAAGAATTTCGTATGCGTACGGAATCATCCAAGTTTAGGTATGTTTTATACCTTAGGCTACTATTTACTCTTAAACTACAAATAATTTCCAAGCAATCTTAGCCGCTATAATTTTCCTAGTATATTTGATATATTTACTACCATTCTGAATTTTTTCAAATTTTTCCACCTAACAGTTTAGATTTTAGAGGGGGGGGGACGCTCGATTTTAATGAAAATTTTCACTTTAAAGTTGAATATTTCGCAAACAGATCACTGAATAGAAAAATCATGTTAGCAACCCCGCAATGGTTTTATAAGACCTATCCAACGATACCCCACACTATAGGATAAGTCGAGAAAAAAAAATCACCCCCCTTTACGTCTATTATTTTTCTATTTTTTATTTTACCACTTTGTTGGCGTGACTGATATGTATATTCATGCCAAATTACAGCTTTCTAGTACTAACGACCTCTGAGCTTAGCCGCGGACAGACAGACAGTCAGACAGACGGACAGACATGCCGAAACTATAAGGGTTCCTAGTTGACTACGGAACCCTAAAAATTGGTCAGATCTCTATCACGAGGGTATTTAAAAAAAAAAACCTTTTCTTAGTGCACCTTTATGGTCCTCAAGTAATATGTCACCCAAATTTCAAGTCTTATTTAGTTTAAGTAGGCATTGTTGTTGTGGGCGGTTTGTGGTTTGAATAAGTAACTGATCATAATTATTATTTTACCCTTGAATTGAGTAGGTAATTTTTAATTTAATACTATTTGTTGCCTGCGATTTCGTCTGCAAAGAATTTGTTTATCCGCATCTCGCTAGCTATATATAGCTGAATCTGGAAGTCCACGGGCTATTTTTTATGCCGATATTCCAACAACTTGTACGCATGTAAAATGGCGAAATCTCAACCAATCAGTGTCTAAAGACATGAATTTTTACACAGGTATTCTTTATACGACGTATTTTTTGGGAATTCCCATCGAGGATGTCTAATACCGAAATTTTTAATTCATATGCTATGCAATGGTTCACATGAGCAAATTCTGAGTGACTAGTTATTTAATATGTAATTCGCGCATTCCCGCGCTTCACCCACTAGTCCGTTAATTATTCAACTTAACTGCACTCGTGACTCAGCCTCCGATAACGTGAAAATTATAATTAGCATACAATAATGGCTTATTAAGGGTACACGTAACATTAACGAATTAACACTTCAAATTATGGGCAGTGTTCAGCTTGGCCACAGAATAAAGATACGGAACAGAGACTAAGTTACAAACAAAAATTACAAAAAACGTAATATTTATAACTTGTTTGTAGTCCTAGTGTTTGACATGTTAATACCCAATAGATGACAAACTGCTGTCACTTCTACAGGGTGTCCCAAATTTCAACGATAACTTGGTACCGGGTGAAAGGTTAAATTATACCAGTTCTGTATTAATAAGAAAAAAGTTTCATAACTTTATAACATAAAAGAGTCACTTATTATTATCACTTTTCATGTTATATATTTAAAAAAAAGTATTAACGCGAACTAAGTGAAATGGATTTTTACTTATTTTTTTCAGATTTTTTTATGACTTGGCCACTCGCATGGTACCAGGGCCCAATTGCATAACAAAGTAGGTACAACTTATATTACAAGCGGAACTCCATTTCTATTTAATACACCGTGAAATTTTAGTGGTTGTTTTCCCGAAACGAGGTGATTTAGTATCGATTGTACAATCGATTTATAATTACTATTTTGACTAGAGTCAAAAATCCAATTGTGAAAAACGAAAGTCGAAAATGTCCGCAAACCAATAGTAACGCTTCGTTGGTACCTAACCTATCGTACGATCGTACGCTACTTGTACCAACGAAGCGTTACTATTGGTTCGCGGTCATTTTCGAATTTCGTTTTTCACAATTGGATTTTTGACTCTAGTCAAAATAGTAATTATAAATCACCTTGTTTCGGGAAAACAACCACTAAAATTTCACGGTGTATAACTGAAGCGAGAGTTCCGCTTGTAATATTAGTTGTAATTTGTTATGCAATTGGGCCCAGGTTATCGTTGAGTTTTGGGACACCCTGTATTGCTAAAGACATTTAATTAAAGTTAGTGACTACAGGGATAGTGGCCAACACCCGGGCATCTACCTACCTTACACACCGTTCGGTTAAATAGTAATCCGGCTTACTCTCTAAGCCAACGATATCCAGATTTTATAGGTTTGTTTTTATGATTAATTTTACTTTCCATTATAAATTCATAGTGTGACATTATTTTTTGTATTTAATTTACAAACAATATTATTTGGATTTTATTACTAACAAAACGCTATGAGCTCTTGTGACTTGAATTAAACTATTATTTATTTAGTTTAATCTTCTTGTACCAAGGCTGTACCAAAATAGATATAAATTTTACAAGATTTTTGAAACCTTTGTCTCTATACCTACCGTTTCTTTACTGATGTGGTTTAGCGCTACAAAAGGGAGTTCGCAGCGGTCGCGTACGTGGAGTTTTACAGCAAAAACTTTTAGGATTTAACCTTTGAACATTAGTTTAACATGCTTTCTACGTGATTTGAACGTATATATAAAAGACTAGCTATTGCCCGCAATTTCTTTTGTATCCGATGGGAATTTTGCACTTTGCCGGTTAATCTTAGCGGGTGTTAAGGTACGGCCAAACCGCTGCTTAGTTAAAATACGGCGACGTCACGACTTTACTATGGAGGGAGAGCATGCGGTAAAGTCTGTCGTTTACGATTCCGTAACGTCGCCGTATTTTAAGCAGCGATATGGCCGAATCTTTAATCTGGAATTTTAAATTGGTTTAAACAGGTTTTCCAGTTCAGTATTGGTTAAATGCACAGCAATGGGACACTAACACAAGCTAATAATAATAATAAATCAGTATTTCTAGAGATTACCCCCTACATTCATACAAAGTTTACCTCTTTATTAACGGACTTCAAAAAAGGAGGAGGTTCTCAATTCATCGGAATCTTTTTTTTTATACCTAGTGTACTTTGAGAACTAATTACTAACTTAAAAAGTAATGATGGCTTAGGTTTTTTAAAAGGATTAGACGAAATGTTAAAATGGTTAACGATAAATCTATAATAATCTATACATATAAAATCCTTTGTCCTGACTGACGGATCAACGCACAGCCTAAACCGCTGATCGTAGTGACCTGAAACATGGAGGGTGTGTTCTTTGTATGACGTAGGCATCCGATAAGAAAGGATTTTTCGTAGTTCTACTCCTAAGGGGGTAAAAAAGGGGGGCAAAGTTTGTATGGGACAACGTGATTCCTTGGTCCAATCTACTTCAAATTTTGCATAAACATTCTATAACAGAATTGATGGAAGACGTGTTTCGTATTTTATTGAAATTCATCCCTTGACGGGGTTAAAAAGGAGTAGAAGGTTATTTTGGGGGTGATTTGCTTCGAAGTTGATATCAATACTCCTTAGTGCTTTTGATTTAAATTACTTTTTATTTTGACACAATGTAAACCAAATGTAAACTAAACGAAACTTCAAATTTTGCAAACCATTTGTCTACGTTTGTCCTGAGCGTTTGTCAACCACTTCCTGATCTGATCTCTGATAATAACTAATTATAATACGTATTTGCATTTCACCAAGCTTTTGCTTTTACAAGCGCAGCGTGGGACGTCCACCAACGAGATGGACGGACGTTTTGGTGAAGGCCGCAGGTTCAGGGTGGATGCAAGTCGCTTCCAACCGTAATGATTGGGCGTCAATGAGGGAGGCCTATGTCCAGCAGTGGACGTCCTACGGCTGAAATGATGATGATGATGATGAAGCTTTTATGTGAGTTCAACCTTTTTCGAATAAAATCGAATTGAGTATTCAAACATCATTGTTGAACTCGCATAAAAGCTTGGTGCAATGCAAATACATATAAAATCCTTTGTCCTGGAAGTCCTAAATGACTGACTGGCGGATTAACACACAGCCTAAACCGCTGTATGTAGAGACCTGAAACTTGGAGGATGTGTTCTTTGTATGTCGTAGGCATCCGATAAGAAAGAATTTTCCGGAATTCCCACGGGATAAGGAATATACAGGATGTATATATTTCATCAATCGAGAGTGACCCTATCCCCATAACGAAGATTACTAAACTGTTCAAATTGGGCATGCCAGTAGACTATTACAATAGGTATAATGCTAATTTCAATAATTTTGAAAATTCCCACGGGATAAGGATAAATCAGGATTTATATACTCAAATCAACTGGATCCTATCTCCGTAACTACAATTACTAAACTTTTCAAATTCAGTATAAACATAAATGGTAATACATAACAGCATAAAAACTTATTGCAGGATTTTTGGAAATTCCTGTGGGATAGATAATCTCTGAAACTTCCGAGCCGATTAAAAAAAATCTTTTACCAGTAAAAAGTTACACTATCCTTTATTGACATAGACTACTTTTTCCGGGAAAATGTAAAATTCCCAAGGGATATAAATAAAAATTCAACTTCGAAGCTCATTTTAAAATGTCTTTCACCAATTGAAAAGATACACTGTCCTTCATTAACATAGGATGCTATTTTCCGGATAAATGCAAAATTCCCGCGGTATAGAAAATAGTAAATTTAACTTCGGGGCTGAGTTTAAAAAAAATTACTAATAGAAAGCTACACTATCCTTGGTTGGTATAGGCTAAGCTACCTACTATTTATTCGGTAAAATGCAAAATTACCGTGGGATAGAAAGAAGTGAACATCACTTGAGGGCTGATTTGAAAATTTCTTTCACCAATAGGAAGTTACACCAATCATTATTTACATAGACTACTTTTCTCCGTGAAAAAGCAAAATTCACACGGGAAAAAAATAAGTGAATTCAACTACGGGGCTGATTTTAAAACTTCTTTTACCGGTAGAAAGCTACACCTTTAAGGACATAGACTACTTTTTCTCGGCGAAAATGCAAAATTCCCGCGGGATAAATATAAGCGAAAATTTGCATAGAATAAGGACAAATTTGTTGAAATTCCCACGGGATAGTGATTCACTAACTGATACTGATGATGATGAAATGATAATAATAACGGATGTTGCCGTTGCCGGTTTTTTGTTTTATACAATGAAAGAGATGAAGAAGCTTTATCACAAATTGGAATTCTACGCGGACGAAGTCGCGGGCAAAAGCTAGTAAATAATAAATAAATAAATATCACAGGACAATTCACACCAATTGACCTAGTCCCAAAGTAAGCTAAGCATAGCTTGTGTTATGGGTACTAGGCAACGGATAAACATACTTATATAGATAGATAAATACTTAAATACATATTAAACACCCAAGACCCATAATAAGATAATATAAAAATGAATCGCTGAATGTGTTGCTAAGCGCATAACTTCAGACGACCAGATGACCTAGTGGTTAGAGAACCTGACTATGAAGCTTGAGGTCCCGGGTTCGATTCCCGTGTCGGGGCAGATATTTGTAAGAAAAATACGAATTTTTGTTCTCGGGTCTTGGGTGTTTGTTTAATATGTACGTATGTATCTATCTATATAAGTATGTTTATCCGTTGCCTAGTACCCATAACACAAGCTTTCCTAGCTTACTTTGGGACTAGGTCAATTGGTGTGAATTGTCCCGTGATATTTATTATTTATTTATAACTTCCGATCGACTGCACCAAAATGGATAATTTTTTTTTTGTTGCGTTTTTTATTGAAATGAAATGAAATTGAAATGAAATGAAATGAATTTATTTTGCTGGAACATACACAGGTGTTAATATAGTCATGTAGTTGGATACAGTTACATGAATGCATGCTCCGCCACAATATGGCACGCAAAAGTCTTATTCTATCAGCCTAGTTTGGGGCCCACTGGATACTGATTATGTAAACGCTTTTACTGTAAATAAATACTTTCTTATTTCTTACAATACAATAACTAATAATAATAATGTCTATTCATACAATTTTTCAAAATATTCTTTCAGACTGTAAAATGTATTATCAGGAGAAGGTTCTTACGATAGAAATTTAAAAAAAAAATACAAAGGGGGCGAAGCCGCGGGCATCAGCTAGTAATTAATAATTACACAGCCCGAAAATTTCCTAGAATCGAAAAATAAAACGCACAATGTTGATTTATTAAAATATCCCATCATTTCTCTAGAACATCCTGTTCTTAATACATAACTACACTACAACCTAGAAAAGTAAAAAAAATCGTGTTATTTTAATTTAGTCCAATATCTACTAAACGGCTAAACTGATCGTAACTTCTCGTAAGAAACTCAGATCTGCGCCAGATTTGAGGCTATTTTTAGGGTTCTGGAGCTAAAACGAGGAACCTTATAGTTTCGTCATGTCTGTCTGTCCGTCCGTCCATTCGTCTATTCGTCCATCCGCGGCTTACCGTCTTTTCATCCGACTGTCAAAGGAGGGTTATTTGTATTTTTATTTTTATCTGAATATTGGTATTATTTGAGAAAAACGAGGCTAGAATGTATATTTCAAACTAAATACAAACTGAAATATAGATGCACAGAAAAAACCCCAGAAAAAAGACCAATGCTGGGAATCGAACCCAGGTCCTCAGAATGTACTAGAATGTGCTAGAATGTACTTAGTTCTTTTTGGTCAGGTTAACTACAAAGTAACAGTTCAATCAATTTTCTACTGAGACCTTCGCTTCGGGGGTTATAATACGCTATCTTAACCGCGATCTCTTTTAACAGCATCATATGTGGTGACATAAATGATGACCATAACGCATCAGTGACACATCACATCATATGAATAATTCAAAGAAGAAGATGGCGTAATAATTTGGGAAACAGTCAACACACGAAATTATGTTCTAATGGGCGTTATTAAGGGTATGGTGGGTGACGCATGCCTGAGCAATTTCGGAAAATATTTATATATTTAATACTTCCTGACAAATTGATGCCAAATTATTTACTGGCTCTACTTCGTTTTTAAATAAACCTCCATAGTGAGTTTATTTACAGAGAACTGATGTGAGCTCTTATTTAATAACGGTAGAGTCGTAAATGTCTCTTTAAACTCCTTTATTTCTGATATGTTATTGACTGTACTGTACGTTTTTTAATAGCCTACAGGATGAATCTTAAGTCGTGAACCGAAATTATTGTTTCTAACTCCGTTGATGTTGGACAATATAATGCAATTCATTTTTTTTTATTAGTCTTATTAAATTTGAGGGGTCCATACATTGAGTGGTTTCAGAATTCAGAGTTCACTATAATGTATGGACACCTCAAATTTAATAAGACTAATTAAAACAATTGAGTTAGTGCATTATATTGGCCAACATTAACTGAGTTAGAAACAATAATTTCGGTTCACTGCTGGGTAAAGGCCTACCCCTTTTCTTTAAATCCTTTTCTATCTTTCGCATAATCTTGCCAAAATGGATCAAAACGGACCAAATCCCGTATCTCCGTTTTGGCCTGCCCCTACACCGGTGCCCTTTGTTTGGAACCCGATCGGTAACGATTTTGCCCAGAGCGATCCGGATGCATTCGGTAAAACATGTCCAGCCCAGTCCCACACACGACTTAAAATGGAATCCGTTAAATGTATGTGTTGAAATAAACAAGGCGTCAGCCACCCCAATAAATTCATTTCGAGTTTATAGTAAACCGCACTGCGGTACTAACGTCCTATTTTCAGGAATGTAAAATGTAATCCTTTCAGCCCAAGTAAATGTTAAAATTCATCAAATAGCGTCCCAATGTCCCAAAATAAGGGCACGCACAAATTAGCAATTACAATATTGTCTAAAATACATTAAAGTATGTAATGGTTTTGTAATAATTGAAGTCCTGGGCTACCAGTATAAGTGCCTATAAATAGGACACTGGGTCGTTATTACAAACGGCCTAAAAATAGTTTGGGCCTCAGGAGGTTAAACCAGAGATTACTAATTACTATGTAACTGATTCTAGAGTTGCATTTGGCAGTCGCTATATTTACCTACCAGCCGGTTCACCGCCAACGGTGTTCTAACATCGTGTTAGTAGCAGTCAAAGAGTACATTTTCTAGTGCAACTGCCAATAAGGATACAATCACTACGCGTAAGTTCGCAACCACTGCATCCTTAGTTGATTAAATATAACCACCAACACACCATCCAGTTGCCGACAAAGTATTACATCCGCTTGCATGTTTTTCACATGATTTATTTGACGTTAGCTAAACAATTTGTTAAGTTATTTGGGTAGAAACTTGAAGCGAATTTTGATCTAATTTTAATAGTCAAAATTTATGCGATATAATAAAAGTCCGATGTATTGCAATAATAAGTAGCAGCAAAGAAAACATATCTGCATTAAACATGTACACAACAAAGTACCTATTTGTTTACGATTCAGTATCTCAATAGGAAAAAGGGATCATTAACAGGATTCCTGCTTTATCCATCTTTCAGTTAAATCTATATTGCTCTAAAACGCCTGGCTGGAGGGAGGTATCAAGTTGAAATCAATACTAAAATACTTGAGTTTATGATTTATGAAATGAAATGAAAATGAAATGAATATTTTATTTGTTAGTGGTGGGTTGGTGGGTTTATAGTAACTGAAAACACATAGTGTTTTTCTTTTGAATTTTCTTACAAAAACTGTGGGAATCAAAACTCATCAGGCTTCACAGGTCAAGTAAGAACTACTGAAAATCACTAAGCTGCAAAAATTTTGGGTTCGCAGAAATAATATGAAGTAAAAAACTATTTTTGGTGGCATTTAACCTGGTCCCTCTTTTGAGCGAGTTCAACTTGGCAGATTTTTACAAGAATACCTTACCTTTGCATTGTTCTTGTTCTTGCATGGTCATTACACTGCATCTCAGTCTGTTGACGGTGAGCTGAACGGTGTCATTGAGGCCGTCCTCGCTCGTCGTGTACAACAGGGTCACCTCCAGTTGACCCTTCTTGTTCTCCCTCTGCGAACACGGACATTAAAGGTGCGATTACATTTAGTCGTGAGCCGAGACAGAATCTAATGGAATAACATCTACTGACCATGTAGCACGTCACAATTATAACGACATAACGACACACGGCATGAGAATCTTTGTATTTAATATTGCACTAATATAAAGCTGCACTATTCCAGATTAATAAAATACCAACATGTAATTTTAAAAGTACCTACTTGTAGTTCTCCTTAAATAATAGTTTAGGGACTCGATGGGATTTTCATTCAGTTTATTTATTACCTACTCACTGGCTCAGTAACAGTCTAACTTTATCCTGAGGCCGTATTGTCTAACGCATTGACGCTTGCTATCGCATTTCACTATTGCTTTTTGTGCTTTTTGTCAAACGGCAGATGATGACAGAAAGAGATGGTGAAAGTGATGGTAAGCACCCGCGCGTTTTACAATACGGCCTCTGATCTTGATCTTGAATAACCCTAAATTGTAGGTATTTATCCGGAAAATATGTTTGTTTACTTTGACTTTCGTTTGACACGTGTCTTATACTTCCTGTAGAAGTCATCTGAGTGTCCACCAATCTGAGTCAGTTTGGTAGGTTCTGATTCCCTACGAGGCAACGGACCCTAAATAGACGACGGAAGCGATTTCCATTCCTTAGTATTCCTTAATTTCAGTAGACTGACTCTTAACTCTATGGAATTCAGACTAACAACGAAGTGTAAATGAATGAGGGCAAATATCCTTGGTAGGTGAAATTCCATTCGCGGTCAGTACGTCAGAATTGGGGATGTCTATTTTTTGCAATGTATAGAAAATCGAAAACCATTTCGAGATAAATACTTTTTAAATCGTTTTCTGTACTTATTTAATTTTAATATTATGTAATGAATTTATTATATAATAAATAAGCAATGACCTTCATTTGACATTGGTGTCAATTGGCTATGTAAAGTTTTTTGAAGAGGTGCTAATTATATTTTTTTTCGACAGTGGTCGACTTCAACACCAAGAAACTGGAGCTGTTTTATTTTTATCTTCTTTTATTAATTGGAAATATTTTTTTAAGTGTTCGAGATGACATTTGTGAGATTTTACGGCTGACAAGCCGTTCGTGCTCAGTACTAAGAAGAAATAGAAAAAAAAACGAAGTCAACTGTCGCTTCTGTCAATGTCAAATGAAATCTAACCGTTTGCGTTTCGTTTGCTTTGCGTTGTCCAAGAAGTAGTTCCAAAATAGTGATCGAAAGTATTCAATCATGATCCAATTATCTTGCATAGGTCGTGGAGAAATGCGGTAAAATTGAAAGTCCGGATTTTGTGCGGAGGTCGATAAAAATAATCCAAAAATCACACTGAGCACACCAAAACGCAAAGCAAACGAAACGCAAACGATTTGACATTGACAGAAGTGACAGTTTACGTCGGTTTTTTTCTGTTTCTACTAAGTTCTGAGCACGTACGGCTTGTCAGCCATAAAATCTCACAAATGTCATCTCGAACACTTAAAAAATATTTCCAGTAAACAATAGGAGATAAAAATACAACAGCTGCAGTTTCTCGATCTCCAGAACGCCGACTGTCGAAAAAATATATAATTAGCACCTCTTCAAAAAACTTTACTTAGCCAATTGCGTGACCGGTTCAAGTCGTACTTTATTCTGTGTGGTTAAAATTCTTCACAATTTACGCGTGGATTATACTACGGAGTTTGATTTGGACCCGCTATCTGTCATCTAGCACTTTGTCAGTGCCAGTAAAGTGACACAGTGTATAGTGTACCACTACGCAAAAAATAATTAAAGGGGTTGCCTTATCGTACGCATTTAGATAGATTTAGAAATTTGGCATTGTGGGAGTCCTCAATTATAATGTGAAGTCATCAACTAAAATAGTTTCAATAATTAATTTTGAAAAAAGTAGAGAACTAAATGACAAAATATTGAAATTAGTTTCTTATAATTGACTTTTCTATACAAAAAAATATAAAAACCACTGGTAATTTTTTTTAGACATTCCCAATTCTGTTCATATTATCAGCCAGCTTAACATTGTAGAGTCGAATATATTTCATACCTAATAATTTAAAAAAAGACAAATTTGACACGAGTCTGCTAGTAAGTACTTTATTGTGTAAGTTAAGAATTAAGTTTGTATCTGTAGCCGTAGCCAAATTGTTTTGGGAGTTTTTAATGATTCATAGTTGTAATATTTGCTACGGGTTACATAAGTTGAAACGTGATACAAAATTAGTTTCTAAGTAATTCATTTAATGCTGGATAATTGTATACCTACTTATATCTAAAGCATTATCTCAATTGTTTTAATTAGTCTTGTTTAATATGAGATGTCCATACATTGACTTTGTGATTTTAATTTTAACAATTTTATTGTGTAGGTAAATGCATTATAATGTCTTTCATTTACTGAACATAAAACTTTTTTATTATGTTTCACGTTCAAAATTTCACCTTGTAGTCTGTCCGCGATCATAACGCTGGTAAATAACTTCGAAATATCGGGACCGCATTACAGATAGGTAATCGATTTCTACATTCCATATTAGCAAATGTCTTATAATCTCCCTTTCAAACCAATATTTATGCGGTGGAAAGGGTTGAGCGCTCTCCATTTCGTCGATTCTGCAGACATTGAATCGGAATTCCTTTCGTCCCACTATGTAACTGAGTTTTGTAACCAGCTACGAAATGGGAATATTTTGATCGCTTGGAACCCAGTTACGAAGGAAGAATTGTAGCAACTACTTTTTCTTGTTCGTAACCAGCTACGAAATGGAAATATTTTTTATCGCTTGGAAACCCAGGGACGTAAGGCTGGAATCGCACTCGGCCAAGTGTAATAAGTTCTTTAATAGCGTGAAGGTAATAATAGCCTGAAGGTACAAGTAGCCCTTTAATGGGTGTTTATTTTAGTAGTAGAGGGTAGTTATGTAGACTTTGCAAGTTAATAAGAATGGTCGGCCAAAACTTAACAGCGCGTGGCCGGATTTAACTACATATTTGAACATAAAGCAAACGAATTAGCCAAAGCCTTGGGTCACGAATATTTTCACGTAAATAATGCTTTTATGATTTGTGAATGGACCAACTTCGTGTCTATTAAATATTTGAAATAATAACTTAAAGTTACTTAGATATCGCATCTTAGCTGGTATTATTTAGTAGGTAAGTAACTCAGTGTTCAGGATGGTCGAGGTCAAACCTATTCTATTGTGACGGCTTCGTCTGCACAAGAATCATGAACTATTCGATCATACCCATGCGATGACTCATACCACACCTACCAATTGAGGAATTGGCTCTACTATTTATTCAGACGTATGCTTAGAAGTATGACTAGCCTTTAGACGCGGCTTCGTTCGTATTAACCATTAGATATGATATTTGAATTGAGATTCTGCAATTCCACAAATAATCCGCAATACATAACATAGTGGACTTCGTTAACGTTGCATAAAAATACCCGTGCCAAATCACATGTTTAGAAACTTAGCGGTTGAAATATCCGTATTTGAACGGGAATATCGGGATATAAGTTAGCCTCTGTACTATTCCAGTAACCCAGCTATCTGCATACCAAATTTCGTCTAAACTGTACCTTAGAGTGTAAGATAACAAACACAACACACCACATTAGTTGGGTGTTTACATTTAAAGTTGCAGTTATTAACATTGTACCTTCACATATTGAGGCTTCTCATAAACTGTATCTCTCAAGTACCAAAAACCGGTTAATTCATCATTCCGTAAACAAAGTTGCAAATTAGATAGCACACGAAGATTCTATTAACTCCGAGTAATAAAATGTTTGACATAGTTACTAACTCTAGTGTCCGTCGATGCTAGTCCACTCGCTATCGCGTTAATTGGTCTCCAAATGTCCGGAGTTCCAATTAAACCATTCTTCAAATCATTCTGAAATAGCTTGGAATCGAAATTCCATGTAGCCGCACCGACTGTTCTTCGCTTCTCTAAAATAGATTTCTGAGCAATCGCTTCCGATTTGGTCGATTTAAAACTGCTAAAAGTCTTTTCCAAAAACCCGGATTTAGCTTTAGGCTCTTCTTGATCGCCAACTTTTTGGTTTTTCTTATTATCTAACGTTTTTAAACTTTTTCGTCTGTCTGATTCTTGTTTGGGTGCCTCTAATAACGCGTATATCGTTAGCGACAAAAAATGCCCGGCGACTTGGCTTTGAAGGTCAGGCTTCTGCGTCGACTTTTTTGTATCCTTCTGTTTTAACTGAAACTTGAAGTCTTCGTTCCAAACTGGCCAGGAGCTTTCTTGCAACGTGGTTTCAAATTTACTCTCGCCAGGAAACACTTTGACCTGGAAAATAATTAAACATTTAACGAACTTGGCATAGCAGCGGAAATTATCACCAGATTGAGAAGGTCAAACACCCGCATTTAGGACTGGTAGCCTATGCTTTTTGATGTCGGAACCTCAATAAACGTTTGCATTTAAATTCAATAGAAATAAAAGGGATTTGCCCACAGCTCTGCATCCAGGGACAAAGATCTTTTCATTCGGGTCGCATTTAATAAAAGCCGCTCCCCGGAAACTTATGCATACAAACTTGTTTGCTAACTGTTTTTTCTGTTTTTGAAATTTATGCAGAATCTATTTGTGTAAATTCAGCACATTTCCAGCAATCACGATTGGATCTCCAGAGGTTATTTTAAATGCATATTAAATATTGGTTAAATTTTAAAAACTTGTTTAGTTCTTAATAATGTTTCCAAGTTTTTAGCGTGATGGAGTTTAATGCAATTGTTAACCTGCTTTTAAAAAAAAATGGTTAGTCTCTTCTTAGACACGTCTATTTAGACAAGCTACTATAAAATGAACTACTTATCATTTTATATTGTTTTAAGAAAGATTCATCAAAAAAATCCTATTTATTCATATTCAATTAATTTTGAGTCATATTATAAAAGAAACAAGGTCTAATCTTCAGTGTTCTATTAGTATCGATTATTGTTTTTTTAAAAGGAAAACTTGCTTCCAGATTTATTCCCTTCTTATAAATTGTTTATAAAATTACATTGAGATTGAAAAGTCGGTTAATGTTTATATTTTAAGAAAAACGTAATCGTTTGTTGACTCATGTTATCTTAATTTGACGCCCTGCACCTGGAAGTCGTTCAATGTATTGAAAATTAGATTAACATGACACACACAATTTCTATATTCTTGTCTTATTACGAAATTCGATTTTCGAACTTCGCATCGTGCCACTCTGTTTACGCTAATAGTATTAAACAGAAGAGTGAAAGGGACGGCACGATACGAACTTCGAATTTCGTAGCAATTGACTAAACATATCATCTCCGTTTCAGCCTGGGCAAACATGCTTTCGTGTAACCAGTGGATGTCTACCGGATGTGTGGCAGATGTCCGGCGGTTCTCTACAGGTTCCCTTTCTTCAACCGATTCTCGTAAAATTTTGTGAGAAGATTCGATAATTACTATAGAATTTGCTCGTCGATCCATTTTTGAAAATTTATCAAAACGGCCGAGCCATAGGGGTTAGAAACGTTAATTATCATATTTGAGCCATTTCGAAAACATTTTATACCCAAAAAGGATGAAAGTTGCGAAATGTTAGAAATTGGCAACATTTGACGCTAGCAGCCAGAATTTGAAGCAGTACTTATCTGGTTGGTGGTTAAAGTATTTTTATCCGTTGCCTTGTACCCATAACACAAGCTTTGCTTATTTTGTGACTAAGTCAATTGGTGTGAATTGTCCCGTGATATTTTTATTTATTTATTAGCTGTTGCCCGCGACTCCGTCTGCGAAGATAAGGTTTATAAAAAATAGCCTACGACCTATTCTCAGACCTACCAAATATAGATAAAAAAAATCATTCAATTCAAGCCGTTTCGGAGGAGTTCGATAACAAATACCGTGTCACGAGATTTTTTATATATTAGAAGACTAGCTGACCCGGCAAATGCGGCTTTGCCATATATCACCTAGGGGTATAAAAATAGCCTACGACCTATTCTCAGACCTACCAAATGTAGCCAAAACATTTCATAAAAAAAACCGGCCAAGAGCGTATCGGACACGACCAAGGTAGGGTTCCATAGCCATTACGAAAAAATCAAGTAATATTTTTCTAAGAATATTTACTCTTAAACTACAAATAGTTTCCAAGCAATCTTAGCCGCTATAATTTTCCTAGTAAATTTGATATATTTACTACCCTTCTGAATTTTTTCAAATTTTTCCACCCAACAGTTTAGATTTTAGAGGGGGGGGGGACGGCCGATTTTAATGAAAATTTTCACTTTAAAGTTGAATATTTCGCAAACAGATCACTAAATAGAAAAATTATGTTAGCAACCCCGCAATGATTTTAAAAGACCTATCCAACGATACCCCACAATATATGTAGGGTTAGCCGAGAAAAAAAAAATCACCCCCACTTTACGTCTATGGGAGGTACCCTAAAAAAATTTTATTTACTTTTTTTTATTCAATCACTTTGTCGGCGTGACTGATATATATATAGATGCCAAATTACAGCTTTCTAGTACTAACAGTCTCTGAGCTTAGCCGCGGACAGACAGACAGACAGACAGACAGACGGACAGACATGGCGAAACTATAAGGGTTCTTAGTTGACTACGGAACTCTAAAAATCGGTCAACCCGTTTCGGAGGAGTTCGATAACAAACACCGTGACACGAGATTTTTATATATTAGATCTTCGGTAGGTAGGTATACCAAATTAGTTTGGTTGTGTTCTTATGCTACAGCTAAGTTAAGTAACGTGAACAATCGAGAGTGAGCATCAATGTCGATAGCATAACGGTTTTACAATTGCTCCTGATAACGGCTGATAACATTTCATAGCTATAGGCCATAGATAACTTTTTGTGATAAGCAATCAGCCATAATGACGTTATGTGCAAACATGCATGAATCCTAAATATTGTGCTATATTAGTAACGTTTATTTTTATAAGCTTGTACGACGGCAAAAAATCAATTAAATTGACTGGTACCATCAAATGAATTAACATCATCATCATCATCATCTCAGCCTATATACCTCCCACTGCAGGGCACAGGCCTCCTTTCACGGCCATTCAGAATGAAATGGCTTGAGCCCTAGTTCCCACGTGGGCCCAGTGCGGATTGGGAACTTCACATACACCATTGAATTTCATCTCAGGTGTATGCAGGGTAATGAATTAGCATAAAATAAATTAATTAAAAAAAGCTGTGGTAGCCTTAAGTGGTTTGACTTGTGGCCTCTCAAGCAGAGGTTCGTAGGTTCGAACCGGGCTCGCACATACATTACATAATTGTTAATAGGTATAATGTAATTGTTATGTTGAGCGAATAAAGAAACTAAACTAAACATTTAGAATTTACCATGAGCTTTACGGTGAAGGAAAACATCGTCTGCCTCCACACACCTGCGAAGAAATTCAATGATATGTGTGAAGGTCAGCGATGCCAGATCTACGGAAAAATCCGTAGATCTACGGATTTTAGGCCTTGTGCCCAGACCTACGGAAATGCTTGGCTAATCTACGGAATTTCAGACTAGCCTCATTTTTTTAAATTTACCTACTAGTTTCGCTGACAACTAGCAAAAATGAACAAAACGGAACGGAATGAACGGGAAACCGAAGCGTATGAATAGAAAATTTCCTCCTTGTCAGAATAGATTGCCCATTTTTTTTTAATTTTTGGCGATTTTTTATTGCCAATTTACTTTAGCCAGACTGTAATCTAATTTTGAATAGCATTTAAAGGTTCAGGTGCAGTTGAATACAACTAATTTAAAAAAATCCGTAGATCTACGGATTTTTCTTAAGGTGATTTACGGAATTCTACGGATTTTTTCACATGGACCTACGGATTTACATAAAATGGATATGGCAACACTGGTGAAGGTCCTAATCTACACTGGGCTTGCGTGGGGAGCTACGGCCCAAGCGCGCTTTTTCTGAGAGCAGGCCTGTAGCCCGCAGTGGGACATTTAAAGGCAGAGATGATGATGATGACGTTTGAAGTTTCAAATTGAAAAAGGTTGTAATGAATAGTACTTATTTAAGCTCTCGTGAGATCTAATTCAACAACTAAGAATTAAACGGCCAAATTAAATTAAAAGACGTTTAAGAGGATACGATGCGCACCATTTCTCCATACAAACGTAATCCCCTGTTTCCTCCCTGGATAATGGATTTAGAGCCACATTTTTTTTACTGTGTAATCTGTATCTACCATAGCTATGCCCCTATGTTTCGTTTTTTTTCCATATTTCAATTAACATAAGAAATATGAGCTTTCCAAAACTGAAAAAATTGCCCAATTTCAACGTCATTTTCAGACACTCATCAGAAAAGAATCCCTCACATAAACAAAAAAAGGAAAACATAGGGGCATAGCTAAATCTGTCCTCTAATTATTTTTGAAAAAAATAATTTTATTGGTCCAGTTTTCGAGAAGAAAACAGGGGATTACGAAATGCTGTTTTGATCAATTTTACGCGCCTATTAACGGTCTGAGCTGCAGTTGTCCCGCTCTCGCTGTAATGACACGCAGGGGTTCGGGCGAGACAGCGACATTTCATTAAAATACCTATTTCTCAAAAGTCTCTCAGCCATCGTACCCTCTTAACTTAACTGTTCGCGTCTTTTAGTCCTGGGTTGAGGCGTTTAATAGTTAGTTGTTTCCGATATTAAATAAATAAATAAATATCACGGGACAATTCACACCAATTGACGTAGTCCCAAAGTGAGCTAGATAAAGCTTGTGTTATGGGTACTAGGCAACGGATAAACATACTTATATAGATAGATACATACTTAAATACATATTAAACATCCAAGACTCGAGCACAAACATTCGTATTTGTCACACAAATGTCTGCCCCGACCGGGAATCGAACCCGGGACCTCAAGCTTCGTAGTCAGGTTCTCTAACCACTAGGCCATCCGGTCGTCTCAATACTGGATATTGGAACAAAATAAATTCTTGAGTCTTCTCTTTATCATGGGTGATAAAAAGAGTTCGAAACTTCAGAAATTACTATATCAACGGACGCTAAGAAGTAAGTCCTGAGACATTGCACAACTATGAAGTTTCTGAATATTGACAATGTGGCCCATAGGTAAAAATGCTATACTTACTATTCAGTCACACGCAATAAGTATGTAGGTACTACCTACAGAATTTATTTTCGTATAGCAGCCGTTAACGGTATTTATTAAATCTAAACATTAAGCCGTCTTATACTCTTAAGTTAGATTCTTATGAAGAGTTAACCCAAGTTTGATTTTATATTCTTTATAATTTTCCAATTATTGCAAAAAGGCCGATAAACAATGTGTTTTATTTAACACAGGGTAATTGCTGTTATGTGTATTTTATATACTCAGGTAGCGTGTAAACAAGAATCATCTAAGTAATTGGCATTGAATTGCAATGAGATTGTAATTATCAAGTAACTATAGGGGCATCGCGAGGGGCCGCGGCCAGTAGCGTCCATTAATTCAATGATCTCTATATTCTCAATGTAATCCAATGAACATTCGTCAAACACGGTCAGTGAACACTAAAAATATCTTCCAGCGTTAGCGAGCTATGATTAGAAAAGGTTTGTTTAAAATTTATGAATACTGATTATACGAGGTCGTAATTAGTGACGACGGTAATTAGATACGATAACTACGTGCTGGAATTTGGAAATGTTTAACCTTAGAGAACTCACTTGTTTATGGTATTACGAGTACTTAAGCAACATAACTAAAAAAAAATAGTAAAGAAGTATTTGGTTTTATACCTACGTTGGATTGGAAATTATAGTGAAATAAGCTTGGAACGTAAATGATTATCTGCCCATCTACATACGTCACAAATGCCCCTAACCCTATGTATCCCTTTGATGCAGGTATTGTCTCAACATACCTACTTTGACTTTATTTGTCGGAAGCACTAAATATTAAGAGAATTAGCAGTAATAACAGCGAGTTACAAGTGTGAGGCGCCTTTATCGTCAGTCAAGAAAAAAAATTAGTAAGTACTATGCATGGTACTTACTTAATAACTAAAATGTATGAAAACTTAAAAAATCGAATACCTACGCATCCTCCTTATACCTACTTAGTTCTGTAGTCAGAAACTACCTACTACTAGGTATTTGATGTCTTGTTTTTTAAGTGTACTTAATGGTTAGGTATATCAAGGTAATTACCACGTAGAGCTCTTGTATTTTAGCCATCGGTTTTTTTTTTTATTAAATAAGCGGAAGTTGTAGGTATACATTGCGAAACATAAGTCACCCATTTCGTCTATCAAGTCTACATTCTTATACCTACGAGTACGACATAAAATAATCTGCTAAACACGTCCCACTACTGGGTATCATGCTCTACAAGACGAAACATATCATATAAGTAAGTACCTAGACCATCTTGTCTCCTCGAGCGGGTCATAATAAGACACACCAATAGAATATTTAACCTGTTTATGTAAGGGTAAATCAGGGAAACGGTAAAGGAAAACAAATAAACGGATGTCGAACAAACGCGTAAGTATGTAGCAATCGGTGCATTGTTTTATATTTCAATTACATCATCCGTATTTTTTCATAACAAAGACCCTACCTAATAAACTAACTACTAAGTACATAGGCAGGTTCTTTACAAACTTATCAACCAACCAATCTTGCTATATGTGCTTTTGTTAATAACTTCGAATGTACCTACCTACCTAAATGAATTTTATTAAGTACTTAAGTAGGTACATTTAGAGATAAACTTTGGATCTGATGTTAGACTAGGTAGAGAGCGGACCTAGTAAGTACCTATAAATAAGTCTACCTAACTGCACTAGTACAAGTTTACGATGCAATTACCTGGTACAGCGCAGAGTTTGCACTTACTACCAACTTCAGTTGCAGTTAGAAATTAGCTCCAAGTGACAATTGGATAGATCTTACTAAGTTCTGCATCTTGGTGAAACAACTTCACTGTATTTTGTGGAGTAACTTCTCAATAGATAAGTAGATCACCTACGTAAAGTCGGCCAAGAAAGTCTCTCACGAGTGCTGACAACTTTTTGAACACCCACAAGGGTAATGTATAGAAACCTGAACCTTCTTCAGCTTCATTTGTAACTAACTAGTTAGGTACCTACCTAGGTATGACAATACCTAAGTAAATCATGCAACTCGATTTTCACGCGCTTCCAAAATTGTCTTGAAACTTGGTAAGTACAGTTAGGTAAATTTATATAGCTCTGAAGACAATAATCTGTACCGTCATCGCAAAGGGTAACTACATAGGTATATTAAAAATGTATGTACATATTTTATTTTTCAAAAACTTTTCCGTAGGTAGTAAATACCTACGCGAAGAAAGTAAAATTGTCACACTAAGTTACTTATTAAGTGAAAATGTGCAATTTACCTATATTGGAGCTTATTAGGATATGAAGAAATTTCAAGGTCAATGTTCGTACATCTGTTGGTGCCTTGGTGCTGTCATACTTACGTGTGTGTATAGAATTGTAACTATGACATTATTTAAATTACAAAACATTCAACCACCTATTCGTCGAATTTAGTGCGCAAGTAAGTATTTTAGTAGAAATGGGTGACGGTCTCTACTTCCCTCAAGATACCGATTGTCGTTTGTTTCCAGGTAGGTAAATGAATCAAAACAATGGGTGGAAGTTACCTTAACGAGGTATCCATGTGCGCGACTCAACCCAAACAAGGACGGGAGGTGCCGGGCTCCGATAACGGTCACGTACAGATTCTTAGAGACAGGATGGAGGGACAACTTGAACCCTATCTCTGGTTCCAGACTCCCACTCCCGGCCAGCTGGCTGTCCCGATTCGTGTTCAAAATGTTCTTGAGTTTATTTAGAGAGAACGCCATAGTAAACAATCCACTTCACACTGCTCACAAATCACACTCGCAAAAACCGGTTTAAAATACTTATATCACGTTAAACAATTTAATTTCATAGCTTTTTTTTGAGTCTAACGTTTGTCTAAACATAATTTTTTCACACTGCTCTTCTGCTATTTAATTAACACGGTTATTTTATTTAACACTCACGTACGACACCGTTAAAACGACCGTGTAACGATTCACTTGTTCATTCAATTGAAACTCATGTAGATAAATGAGCATCTAGTTGTCACTTCCCACTATCAAAACATACGAACCGTAAAAATATGACGCACCGTGTGTAAGTACTGCAACGTACGGATCTCTCTTTCTTACTTATGTACGAACTGAGCTTCACTACCGCCAAATAGTTAACGCATTGACGTCTCGTTTTTGGTGGCATTATACACCATAAGGGATTTAAATGTAAACACAGCGCCACCTAGCGGAAAGTATTTCTAATTCTTAGAACCACAGGTAGATGGCGGGGCTAAATCGATAATATGGAAGACTTTAGTGCTCCTCTAATGACTTTATTAGGAAAACGTTATCTTATACTTATAATAAACAGTAGGACAGTTAGGAAAATATTTTATTTGAATCAACGCTCATGATAACCTCGAATCTTAGTTAACCAGTTGACGGGGTTGAATTCTTCAGTTCTGAATACTGACTTTGAGGCTAGGGTTTGCTACGGCTTGAACAAGTTTTTCTTTAGGTAGAATTATAACCCTACTAGCATTACAGTTAAGATACCTATCTTCAAATCCAATATTGATATTGTCACGGACCCAATAGCCATAACCAAAGATAATGTCCATAACCTTAATTACGTAGCTGTTAAGTATCGGTCCTTTGAACACTAAACTACGAGTGAATTGTTTATTCATAGTTGTCGCTTCCAGCCTGTCATAATCATAAAGTTGTTGGGCTCCCTAATGGAATGACACAATATACATTAGAAGCTAGATTAAGTATACCGCCTACGGTCAAAGGTAATGCTGGTATTGATTGAAAATGTTAATCGATCTATAAAAGTTACTCGGTACGGTTCGGGATGGAGGTTTTTGATAATCGTCCTTTCTCAATTTTTTTTATTCTTTGCTACCTAATTTTAACAAAGTTAATTATAGTATATTGATTATTATTAGTTATTTTATTTTAGTAAATCTACGATTATTTTATTCAAGCCGTGGTGGCCTAGTTTGACCTACTTAGGCCTCTCAAGCAGAGTCGTGGGTTAAAATCTCGGCTCGGAACTCTGGAGTTTTCCGGAATTTATGTGCGAAATTACTTTTGAAATTTACCACGAGCTTTACGGTGAAGGAAAACATCGTGAAGAAACCTGCATACACCTGCGAAGAAATTCAAGGGTCACGAGTTGACTGAAGTGTAGGGTGTCATGTTCGTTTAGCCGCTCGAGTTTCTCGAACTACCCGCACTTGATTCAGATTAGAATCAGCACCCGTATCTCGGACTACCCGCACTTGATCAAGATTTTTTAACGGCACCCCATCACACCGACACAACACTATAACGTCTGGGGGGTTACTACGAAATTCGAAGTTCGAAGTTCGGATCGTGCGGTCCCTCTCACTCTCGTAATAAATACCATTAGCGTGAGCGGAACGGCATGAAACGAAGTTCGAATTTCGCGTTTCGTAGTATAGGGCCTGACGATCTCTCCGAACATTCATCCCGACGTCGACATTTGTTTATAACAGGATTCCACGAAGACGAAAGATATGCATCCTCCCAGTTGAATCATTGTTCTTTAGTTTAGTTTTCTAATAGTCATCATCATCATCATCATCATCATCATCATCATCATCATCATCATCATCATCATCATCAGCCTATAACAGTCCACTGCTGGACATAGGCCTCCCCCAATGAGCGCCATTGCGCCCTGTCCTCGGCTAGACGCATCCAGCTTCTACCAGCAGCCTTTCGCAGATCGTCACTCCACCTGGCCGGAGGGCGTCCCACACTACGTTTGCCAAGACGCGGTCTCCACTCAAGAACTCGATTACTCCAACGGTTGTCGGTTCTAATAGTATTCTATAGTTATTTTAGTACATAATTTTTTTAAATGTCTATTATTGCTTTACAATGTGTCTTGGTTTTTTTTTTTTACTTATTTGTTCCAGTACTTTAACTTGGCCTTGCATCAAAATATAGCTTTTGACGCTTGCCTTCGCTTTCAGTGAAACCATCTCATTCTGTCATCTTATATCGTTTGACAGAAAGAAATAGTGATTGCGAAGGCAAGCGTCAGAAGCGTTAGACAATATGGCCTCTGGTCACCTCTCTTATGTCACCAAATTCGATTTTTGAACGTCGTATCGTGTCGTTATATTCACGCTAATAGTATTAAATAGAAGAGTGGAAAGGACGGCATGATACGACTTTCTTAGTAGCCCCCTGGCGATGCATTTAAACGCACGGAATAAAGCTTTTTCTTCTTACACATGTACAAAAATCTGCCAAATTTGTTGGGATGGTTTGAGTAATTTCAGGGTCAATTTATCTAAAATGATTGCAGGTATGTTCTTCTAGGTTATCATTTAAAAAAAATACGACAAAAATATGAGTTACGAAGAAAGTGGTGCCCTCTTTCAGTTTCTACTCTTTATTAGTCGTATTTTTCTGCAAATACCACAATTGGATATTTTTCAATACGCTTACTCCTCGACCATATAAATAACATTTTAAAAATATATCAACATTTTGTAATAACAATCAAGCAATGAGATGGTAGGGGGCAATGAAGTAAATATTTACAAAAATTCGTTTTATTATTAAAATTCACAATTAAAATCACACGACACTGTACACAAATAGCGATCAAAATAAAACGCTTTGCCGGCTTAATTAGCTTCGTCCAGGATAAAATTATAAATCTAATTGCAGACTTTTCAATACATTATTTTCCGTGGTTAATATACACATAAAAAAATAAAATACATATACATACACGAAGTGTCTTTTTGCTTTGAGTTATTAGTATAAGTATAAGCTTAGGTCATCAATAAACTACAGCCGACGCATGCATTTAGTATATTTATGCAAAACTCCTCTTTATACATCATTTTATTGCCCAGTTCACTCTTCACTCAAACTTCTTATTCATTAAATTAACATTGAACTTTATTGCACAATACAAAAAGATACAAAAGGAGGACTTGACACCTTTAGACATTTTGAATCAGTCAGTGTTTTGAACATCGTGGTGCAAAATTTACAAGGTGAATGCACAACGTGTAAACCCTATCCTTTAAATATTAACTGGTCAATCCATCAGCAAGTACAAATTACTGCGACTCGCTTGCTACATCGCGACGTACCGCTTTTTAACTACACAGTAGTAACGAATATAGAATAAAAAGCGAGAAATCACGATTTGTGCTAATGTGTCAAAGTTCCTGGGTGTTCCCTGAATATAATAAATAATAAACTAATTAGACTTGGCCAGTAGTTTACCGATGACACCGACAATGGAATCGTAATAGTGGACTATGATTGAAATGACAAGGACGAGCATGGCGAAACAAATGCCAGTGATGTACATAAACTGGCTGGCTTCTTGCGGCGTTGCCAGCATTTCTTCACTGCTACTGTCACGATCCAGCGCGTCGAACTCTGACGTATCTAGAAATTAAAAAGATTTTGTAAAAAAAACAATACCAGCTTTTTTGTGGATTGTACATGATTTGTCATCCAAACTACGTATTCTTATCAAATTTCAAGTCTATTAGACTACTAGAAATTAGTAAAATTCGACTCGCAATGTTTGATCTTAAACCTGTCGTCTCCCGCTGACCCAGACCTAGGTTAGATTTCCGTTGTTTTCCATCTCCTTTTTTAAATCCTTGTAAACGACTACTCACAAATATACAAGCAAACATTGCATGTCAAATACAAGCTACTACCTAGACCTATATACATTTCTATAGTCTTACTAGCTGTTGCCCGAGACTCCGCCTGCGAAGAATAGTGTACAAAAAATAGCCTATGACCTATACTCAGACCTACCAAATATAGACAAAAAATTTCATAAAAATCGGTCAACAAACACCGTGACATGAGATTTATATATATTAGATAAGTCATACGAACAAAAACTTGTAGGTTTATTTTTTAACTGAAATTAAAATTATTTGGGTCAGTGTAAACATAAAAAAAGCATTTTTTTATAAATAATATCTTGCGGGACTTAATCACAAACTAAGTAAACAAGATATTAGTTATGTTATGAGAGAGAATCGCGAAAGTTTAAAACATTATAACATTTCTTTTTATATCTTTGCGAAATTACGAATACAATAGGTCGTCCATATAGTTTTCCTTTTTTTTTCAAAGTGAAAATCTAAAACACATTAAACTTTAATACGGTTCCTTTTCTAATGCACGTACGAGTAAATCCATAGTAAAAAATCACTTAGCATACACAGTTTACGAGAGTTCTTAAGTTTAATAATATTCGTGTCATAAAACTGGTCCACAATAAAATGGCCATCCGAGCCTTTAGTACTGGTGTAATGACAAGGCCGATATAAATATGCAGGGGTCACGATCCTTATAATAATAACGACACTTTGAACTCATTACCTATGAGGTCAGACAGTTTTATTTTTATACAAGGTGTATTAAAATTCCTCCTAAAAATTTCAGCAAGTGGTCGGGTTAGTTTGAGAGAACATCCCTGTAAATGTTTTCCAGGATTTTCAAATGTTGCTATACATTGATCCATGTCCAAAATGCACGGCGTCAAAAACATGACATTTTGAACCAAAAAATTGCAATGAAAATCTTTTACATGGGTTATCACTGATCACTGATAAGTAGTCAGTAGACTTGTTGCAATGACGTCACAGTAGGGTAGTTTGGGGAGTAAATGGAACAGTGGAACATAATAAATATATTTAAATTATCTTTCTCAGTTTACTAGCTCTAACCTACATGTACAGTCAAGGATTTTAATTGTTAGGCCACTGAACTAAAACAATTACTTTGCTCACCCGCGACCTTACAATAGTTACGTTTATGCAAGAAATGTGCGTTCATGCAGTTCCTCCACCTCCACACTGTACGAACACACACAAATCACATAAACCCAACCATCACCACCACCAAGCTACACTGACGCGTTTCGAACTCAACCAGAGCTCATCTTCAGAGTTACCACAACCGTATGCTATGCTACCAAACGTTAAAACTCACGTTCACGTTCACGTTTTCACGTACGT
This sequence comes from Archips crataeganus, assembly GCA_947859365.1. Taxonomy (NCBI): domain Eukaryota; kingdom Metazoa; phylum Arthropoda; class Insecta; order Lepidoptera; family Tortricidae; genus Archips; species Archips crataeganus. The sequence goes on along the minus strand of OX402049.1, from coordinate 12,729,143 downwards.
TTGGTAGCATAGCATACGGTTGTGGTAACTCTGAAGATGAGCTCTGGTTGAGTTCGAAACGCGTCAGTGTAGCTTGGTGGTGGTGATGGTTGGGTTTATGTGATTTGTGTGTGTTCGTACAGTGTGGAGGTGGAGGAACTGCATGAACGCACATTTCTTGCATAAACGTAACTATTGTAAGGTCGCGGGTGAGCAAAGTAATTGTTTTAGTTCATTAATATGGACCTCCGCAAAGTAACGCCTGATTCAATAAATTGTTAGGCCACTTGCCACTGTTCATATTTCACCTACAACCTAATTAAGTTTTTACCTAAAATATAAAATATTTGCTTTATTTGCAACTGCCTGTCATAGCAATTGTGTCAATGTGTCAAGGCACTGTCTCACAAAAGCTTATATTTTATATTTTTTTTAGTTATGCTGAATTAAAATAAAATAAAGTCTCTAAATAAGTATAGTGATAAACATGACTTTTTTAAATTAATCTAAAATAAATTATTTTACAAACGGTGCAACACAAAAGTTACCTCGAAAAAGGACATCAATATTTATACTAACACCATACCATTTACTCCCCAAACTACCCTATTGTGTCATCATTGCGACAAGAATATAATGATCAGTCAAACCAGCGCTATCATATGCTGAAATATTCTTGATTAATTTCAATACACCCTAGATATGGGCGACCGAACTTTTCTCGGAGTTTTTCGAGATAGTTAAGCTATACGGGCAAAGGACAGTTTCTTTGAAGGTATTTTAGGTATTCGGCAAAAGGAATCACCAAACAAAATTAATTTTACCGGCAGGAGTCTCCAAATCGCAGATTACTTCGGCCTCTGTGATCTGTAGATCGAGTAACTCTCTCACGGAGAGCAACGCTTCTGCGGGAGCTTCGCCAGGGAACAAATAATCGCAGAGGTACAGCGAGCCCACTGGCACTAGGACGCGTCGGGGTGGCTCATTGAAACATACTTTTTCTGAAAAAAAAAAAAGTCTTTGATCATCGTCGTCAGCGGATGACGTCCTGTTGAACAAAGGCTTCCTTCTTTAAATGCCATAATGAACGACAACTTGCCAGCTGCATCCACCGTTATCCACGATCCTCTTATACAGCAGTTATGTAGGTACTTTTTACTGGAAAGTTTTTCGAAATCAAGGAAACTTTAACAATTTTCTGGGGGTAGGTACATCAGGAAGACTACCTATCCTACGTTTTTGACCTCAAAGACCTGGTGAAAGAGGACACAACAACCTAAAAAAAATCTGGATTGTTCAGTTTTTCGCTTATATCAGTTAAGCTAAGAGTATAACTCCCTCGAAGCGAAGAAGCGTAACTCCCTCCCAAGCTTTTTGCGTGAGCGTGACTCTGAGCCTCTTCAAAAGTCAAGTCAACAGTCAATCAAAGTTTGATATAGACGAGAAAAATACATGCGCATGTCACATGTTCTTTGCCTTTTGAGTAGGAACAGCAAACCTATATTGAAATGAATAATGATCATGCATGTGTTTTGTGCAACTATAGTTGCCAAAATAATATTTTTGCAAAGCAATTTATTGCATAAAACAATAAATTATGCAAATTGTTTTAAATCACTTGCCTGCCAATAATGCTAAATAAGTAGTTGAGTGGATAAGTATAGTGAAATTAATGATAGAACTAAGCATGTAAAAAACCAACAAACAGTAGGCAGGCCTATGTGATACCCCCATGATCCAGTTATATATTTACATATCAAATTTCATCCAAATACGATTAGTTGTTTTGGCGTGAAAAACTAACAAGCACACACACACAAACTTTCGCGTTTATAATATGAGTAGGACATTTCCAATACTTAAGTGAAAAATCCTGACAAATCAAGCCGTAAAGTTCTAAAAAAACTCAAGACCAATCAGGACATTCTTGTAATCTTGTAATCATATGAATAACTTTTAAAGTTGCTGCATCTCTTCTCTTTTAATACTTTAAAAGAGAAGAGATGCATGTGAATAGAAAGGACTATGAAACTGATTTAACCATATCAATCACAGTCAATGAGCCTCTGTTCCACTCTTAATGTTCAGTTGAGTGTGTCCTCAATCACACATAGCCAATACATCAAAGTTAATTAACAACAGCAAAAAACTTATAATTAAAGGCTGTTAACCCCAACATTTAACCAGTACACGCCTACATCTCAAAATTGATTTAATGTAAGTTTTTTACGCAGATTCGCAAGATAACCACAAAATAGATTCATTATCATACCTTCTGGTAATAAGTTGTCATCAATCAAAGCATCGCAGTGCATGGTGAAGCGAGAGGCTAGTGACCGCACTATATCCTGTTTGACGGCAGCTATGGCCTCACTGACCGTTGCTTTTGGGTACATGAACACACTGGATGATACAACTCCACTGAAGTGTATGCTGCCATCACACTCGAGGTACTCCACTGTCTCAGGTAGGGAATTTTCCTAAAGAATAGGTATATTTCAATTAGTCACTTATATTTAGAAAACTTTAAAGCTATAACATATACAATGTACATTTTCATCAAGATACTGCATTGGTGGACATTTCATGTCTCACCCATTGTTTAAATTGTTAATTATATTTCAAACATGTTTATTATTTCAAGTGGCAAGAACAAAAGTGGCATAAGCACAATTGAGACAAGAGCCTACTTTCATTTATGAATAAAATAAATGCAATATAATAAAATATATAGAAATCATGGTTATTATTATATGTGGGACCTATTGCAATAATTATTGCTAAAATGACTTCAATATTTCAACTACATTGCAAGTCTCTTGTAGTAGAGTGTCTAATTATCATTAAAATATCAAGGTAATTTTAGCAACAAACTGTTGCGAGAAGTCCTTAACTCTTTCATTCTGGCAAAATCGTACACAAAGTGTACACAGCATGCCAGTTTCAGTGAAATGATATCTGCTCCTACATCCGAAGGAAGACATAATTCGGCCAGGTAAAACTCTTTTCAGAATCAGTAGACGAGATATCTAGTTAGCTAATAATATCAAGACGACCAGATGGCCTAGTGGTTAGAGAACCTGACTACGAAGCTTGAGGTCCCGGGTTCGATTCCCGTGTCGGGGCAGATATTTGTATGAATAATACAAATGTTTGTTCTCGGGTCTTGGGTGTTTGATATGTATTTAAGTATGTATCTATCTATATAAGTATGTTTATCCGTTGCCTTGTACCCATAACACAAGCTATGCTTAGCTTACTTTGGGACTAGGTCAATTGGTGTGAATTGGCCCGTGATATTTTTTTATTTATCAAGAGAATGGTAAATGTAATGTATCAAAAACCGGCTTCAGCTACAATGTTTTGGTCGCACTCCTCCAAAACGGCTCAACCAATTTTTATGATTATTTTGAACAACATGACTAACATATTTTTTTTTTCTGTTAGGATCTGCAATCTGTCCCTTCGGGACATTCAGTAGGAGGTCAAGTGCGTATTTAATGTCTTAGACGGTGCGCATCCAGTGACCTGCCCGTTTTTGAAGGAACATACCAGTTTTCGTCGGCTGAAGAGGAGAACCACGCAAGACCTACTGAAATAATTGACATACCATATTTAGGTACATTTAAATTACATTTAACTACTAGAGTATTGGACGTAATGTATCCAGCTGTAGAAATAATCGCCAATAACCCTAATCAAGGATGTAGTGTCAAAAAAATTTAAACAAGTATACTTGTCTACTGGATGCGAGAGCTCATCGCACAAAACAAGTAATCTTGCCAACCAGATTGAAAGGGTTAATGTAATAATAACCATGAATGAAAATCGCTAAAGTTTAAAACATCATATTATAGCAAAAATATACTTACAAATGGCACAAATAATGAAACTTGCATAGATTTAAGAACATCTTGCTGTGTTGGTTTAACATTTGTTTTAGGTTTTTTCTTTTTGTTTAGGTTCTCCAAAGCTTCTGAACCATTCTTCAGTTCCCCATCTATGAACATTACACTGGTTTCAATTGTCTTGTGGGCTGATTCCAATATTTGCTGGAAAAACAAAGATATGCTTAATATCATTCTGACACAAGGCCTGTGCCCCGCAGTGGGACATATACAGGGTGTAATCGTTAAGTGTGGCCAGGCCATAATTCCGTAAATATAACAGATATCAGAAAACTTCCAACTGATATCGAAAGTGCGTTACCCAATGAGTAAAATTACATTAATAACTTTTTTTAAATAAAAGCAGAAATATCCCAAATATTAACTTCTAACCCTTCCATACATTTGGTAGGACGTCACATCAAGCAACTGTTGTAAGTAAAATAATTTTTCATTTTAAAATAAATGTTCGATTAATTATTTCATAAATGGTACTTTTATTATTTTATTACAATGTATTCGTACAAATAACGAATATCAAACAGTTTTAACAGTTTTATCTCTTACAACACCCGACATTCTTTGAGGCTGTAAGTCGTCATACTAAATGTATGGGAGTGTTTTAACTTGGTATTTTTAATATTACTTCATCTATTTAAAAAAAGTTTTTAATGTAATTTTACTCATTGGGTAACGCACTTTCGATATCAATTGGAAGTTTTCTGATATTTGTTATATTTACGGAATTATGGCCTGGCCACACTTAACGATTACAGCCTGTATAGGCTGGGATGATGATGACGACGATGAAGCACATGTTAATGTATTTCGAAGTTATTGCGGTAACGCAGATAGTGATGATAATAGTTTTTCATCTCTCCTGTTTGGAAAGTTTAAATTTCATGGGAAGATAGCCGGGTGGAAAATTGCGTATTCATCTCTAGGGTGGAAAGTAACTATTCCACGCGGACAAAGTCGCTGGCAGAAGCTATTTTTTTATATCGAGGACCTAAGGAGAGCCATAATTGATGAAAAAACAAATTGGATAAAAAAAATAAGCTGCCCAAATTACTAATTCCACGCGGACGGAGTCGCGGACAAAAGCTATTTATATCATATTCATAATACATTATAATTCTGTAAAACTTTTAATTTGTCTTTTTCAAATTGTTCTAATTTTACTTTAAATTTTAACTGATTTTAATATACCTGTTATATAAAATGTGTGTGTAGTATTTTACTTTCCTCACAGTCAAAATGAAAAGTAGAATTCTCACCCTCAAACTATTGGCGGTCTCACTTCATTAGAGCGCCAGAAATATCTCAGGTGAAATGGTTCACTTTCCACCCTTGGTTATCATAAGTTATTTGTATGATTTTACTAACAAAATGGATGTAATTGTCTGAGTAAATTATTATTATTATTATTATTATTATTATAATCCTAGGCTGAGCAAGTGGCCTTTAAAGATTTACCTGAAATTGCTGTTTGACAGAAATACCACTTTTCTTCACAATGACAGGGTAAACATCATCAAATTCAAAATAGCAGTCCAGCCTCTGCCATTGTTGTGCTTTTGGCACAAATTTCCAATCAACAGGCTTCAGAACTGTGCTCTTAACCGGCCCAACTTCAACACTTTTGCATGTTAACACCTTTGTACTTGTAGACATGTGCAAAATGAGTCTTTCAGTTATTTCAGGACAGTTACCAAACATGTATGGATTGGTATGGAGTAATTTGTATGTGTAGTTTAATATGGCTCTCAGTTTGCTGAAGCAGTTAGGGTCTTCGAAAATGTCTTCATCAGTTATGACGAAAATACCTGTAATACATAATGTACAAGATTTAACTAACATCATCTCAATAAATACTATTGTTTGAGAACTGAAACCTTTTGGCTTTTCATAGGGTGCCTGCAAAATAAGGCAACTGTAGTTCTAATACTCGTTTAGTCTGCAAATAACATAGATAGCTTAGAAGCACTCTCCACACCTTGAACAAACATTCCTCCAGGCAGCATCCTTGTGACATGTTTGGCGTGGTCGGCTACCCACGCTTCAGAGACTCCTGCCAAGTTTTTAGCTGTCTCCGTTTTATCTGAAGAAAAACTGTTATCCGAAACAGTCTCAGGACTTTTCTCTTCAGGTGTGCGAGCCAAATGAATCACGTTCTCTCGCGCAGCGGTATTCTATAATTTTAAGTTCTTTACTTCATTGACATCACAGAATAATATCGTAAGCTCGCTGAAGAGCGAACAAGTTTGTCAATTAATTGATCATTAGTATAAATTCGTGATACATGCCTGACCTAGAATAAGTCCTATAACAAAGGCCTCCTGAGACGCGTACTGCTCCAGGTACTGGAGGCAGTACTCAGGGGAATACACTGTTCTAACCATTTTAAAGATTTTGGATAATTTAATTTTAATTACAGGACCGACATCAACAACAATATGGTTTTGAAGGAAGGATTTGTTTGCCAACCAGGGTGCCACTGACTGCCACCGCTGCACAATAGACAAATGTCTTATGTCATGTCGTTGCTGAGGCCCTACCACAAAGTGCATAATTCGAACTTCGTTTCGTGCCGTCCCGCTCACGCTAATATGATTTGACACGAGAGTGAGAGGGATAATACGATACGAACTTCGATTTTCGAATTTCGTAGTAGCGCCTCAGTCAATGTCAGGTCTATGTGTCAGGCATAGGGGCATAGGTGTCAGGTCGACAGTTAAGTTTTTAGTTCAACCCATCCTGGTAAGACAGAGGAGTTTTTCCTATACAGCTGAGCTCCATCAAAATTGGTTTTAAAAAATCGGTACAACACATTTTAATAGTTTTGGGATTAATTTAATATTTTAAACAGTTAGACCCGTTACCCTTACTAGGATAATCAGGATCAGCGATTTTTATGTTTTCCTGAAACCCATTTCTCGAATTTAAAAACCCTTTTCTTGAAAGCCCCGATGTCATAGTTGTCTGGAAGCACTACTGCCGGAAGCTGGTTCCACAGTTGATTCCATCTGAATGTAATTTGTTAATTTAAGCATCCTTTGCAACGTTCGGTGCAGTCAATCAAATTGTTATTGTAGCCATATAATAAAGGCCAGAACAAACCAGGAGCGTGGGGCGCTGACAGAGCGTCGCTCAACGCGGTCAATTACACTGAATCAAATCCAGTGTGCCGCACTGCAGGTATGCTTAGTATTAACGATAGAGGCGCCCTCCTTTATTTTCAAGACTTTCTTGACGGATTGTATGACACATTTTAATAGTTTTGGGATTAATTTAATATTTTAAACAGTTAGACCCGTTACCCTTACTAGGATAATAAGGATCAGCAATTTTTTTGTTTTCTTGAAACCCATTTCTCGGATTTAAAAACCCTTTTTTTGAAAGCCCCGATGTCATAGTTGTCTGGAAGCACTGCTGCCGGAAGCTGGTTCCACAGTTGATTCCTTCTGATTGTAATTTGTTAATTTAAGCATCCTTTGCAACGTTCGGTGCAGTCAATCAATTGTTATTGTAGCCATATAATAAAGGCCACAACAAACCAGGAGCGTGGGGCGCAGACAGAGCGTCGCCCAACGCGATCAATTACACTGAATCAAATCCAGTGTGCCGCGCTGCCGGTGTGTGTCACCGTATATTTGATTTAGTGGGGGGGGGGGGGTACTACCTTTTCGGCGAAAATTATTTCGCAAAATGATTCCTTTAGCAAATGTTACTTTTTTCTGAAACTATAAACTATTCAGGATAGGTATATTTCAGGACTATCCAGTAGGTTAGGTTAGGTTAGGTTTGTTTTATAACAATCCTGAAAAGTTTACAGTTTCAGAAACAATAAACAGTTGCCAAATGAATCATTTTGCGAATTTTTTTTTGCCGAAGCGAGTTCGCCTTGTCACAATGCGAGTGCAAATGCCAGTGAAATATGAATCAACTGTAAATGTAAATAGGATAAGATTCAAATTTGTTTTTTTTTTAATCGCACTAAACAAAGTGCAGGACGAGGTTAGAACTTTTTGAGTGTGGTTGTACTGCGCTGCATGCATAGGGTGGGCAGACTCGTGGTGACACCACTATATAGAATATAAACTTATCCTTTCGCTTTCGTCGGAAATTCGTCAGAAATCATTTTTATTCCGCAAAAGTAGGTAGGTTAGGTTCGTCAGGTATCTATAGACTAGAAATAGGAGCCCTGCTGCAGTCAAAATTACAATCTATGCTGTCTTAGGAATCAAATAGTTTACTGTACAGCTATCGAAAAGTTATTCATGATTCACGTAAGTAACACCAATTTTGATAATTTTTAGACCCCCTCCGCCCTGTTCTGTCACAGTTATTATCTAATCTAATACCTTTAGGGGCTGTTTCACCACTTTTCTTAAAGTTCGGATTAGCTTAATCATAACCTTATTTGACAGATGGAATTAAAATTTCTGTTTCACCAGTCTCGATTAGCGCTAAGTGATGGACAAACTGTTTCTTAATTTGACCATCAGATCAGGAGGCATTTAGCATTTTTATCCGTCACATAAAGTTAGTTCATTTTTTTGTGGCCATGGTTGGAGAGCCCTTCAGCCGGTTTCAGAAAAATAAATCAAAGTATTTTTTATTTTTTAAAGAAAGAGGTCATGCTAAATTGCATAAAATAATTTAAATATCAAGATTTGAATAAAAAAATGTAGGTACACTTTTAGTATGTCAAAATAAATCCAAAATTTCGTAATATTTTTTAATAACAAACTTTTTTTCAGTGGCTTAATCGTTTGTTCTACGTCAACTTGTATGTCGCCATTAAAAAAAAGTTTATCTGTCAAATGGTTTGGCGCCACTTTTCGATTCGTTTTACGTGATTTTATTTTTCTTTGTTATTGTTAACAAAGTATCGTAAATAAATACCGTTTTTGGATCAATTATAATGTTACATATTTGTTTATGCAAAAAAAAATAGATGTATTCAAAAATTATATAGTTAACCATTTCTTTTAATTTAATAATGAGTGACTCTTAGAACGAAAGTGTGCGAACAGGAACGCGTGGTCGTGAAATGCGACGTTGCCATTCCGACTTTTTTGTTAAACCCACGATTAGTTAAGTGGTACTTAGTTTGCATAGGACCGGAGTGGTGAAACTGAAAAAACACTAGCTGACAGATTTGTCCAGTACTTAGTTTATTCATTGGTTACGTAACCAGTAGTTTGACAATAAGGTGGTGTATCTATACTAATATAAAAAGCTGAAGAGTTTGTTTGTTTGTTTCAACGCGCTAATCTCAGGAACTACTGCTCCAATTTGAAAAATTCTTTCAGTTTTAGATAGCCCATTTATCGAGGAAGGCTATAGGCTATATATCATCACGCGAACACCAATAGGAGCGGAGCGGAGCAGAAGAATGTTTCCAAATCGGGGGTTTTTGAAGTAAAACTTCTATATCTCGGGATCTACTGCTCCGATTTGAAAAATTCTTTCAGTGTTAGATAGCCCAGTTAGATAGGGCGGGTTGGGAGCGGGTGGGGGGGCGAGTTGGGAGCGGGTTGGGGGCGGGTTGAGAGCGGGTTGGGGGCGGTTTGAGAGCGGGTTGGAGGGCGAGTTGGGAGCGGGTTGGGAGCGGGTTGGGGGCGGGTTGAGAGCGAGTTGAGGGCGGGTCGGGAGTGGGTTGGGGTGGGTTAGGAGCTGGTTGGGGGCGGGTTGGGAGCGGGTTGAGAGCGGGTTAGGGGCGGGTTGGGAGCGGGTTGGGGGTGGGTTGGGAGCGGGTTGGGGGCGGGTTGAGGGCGGGTTGGGAGCTGGTGGGGGGGGGGGCGAGTTGGTAGCTGAGGCGCTACCATGAAATCCGAAAATCGAAGTTCGCATCGCATTATCCCTCTCACTCTCGTGTCAAATCATATTAGCGTGAGCGGGACGGCACGAAACGAAGTTCGAATTATGCACTTCGTGGTAGGGCCTCAGGTTGGGAGCGGGTTGGGGGCGGGTTGAGAGCGACTTGGGGGCGGGTTGAGAGAGAGTTGGGGGCGGGTTGGGGCGGTTTGGGAGCGGGTTAGGAGCGGGTTGGGGGCGGATTGGGAGCGGGTTGGTTTATTATGAAGTTTCACTTCTTCCGAAAGGATCTAAGGAGAGCCATAATTGATGAAAAAGCAAATTAGATAAAAAATAAGCTGCCCAAATTACTAATTCCACGCGGACGGAGTCGCGGGCAAAAGCTAGTATATATATATATACGGAGTGGATTTCCACGAGGGACCTTCCCGAAAACAGGTGATAGTGTTGCTTAAACTGAACAACTTCGGGAAGGTCCCTCGTGGAAATCCACCCGGTATATACATATAATCAGGATCTCGGAAACGGCTCCAACGATTTCGATGAAATTTAATATGTGGGGGTTTTCGGTGATGAAAAATTGATCTAGCTTGGTCTTATCTCTGGGAAAACGCTTGGTACAGAGTGTCAGCCCGAGCGGAGCTCGGTCGCCCAGGTACTTAATCTTTTCAACGCCAAAGACGGATATAATGCGTCACAAAGTACAACGTCAAAGTGATCTTCACAAAATGGCATAAGGTTCAAAGTAGCTTTACGTTTTGGCTAGGTTTGGCGTTCAAAAGGTTAAGAAAATAGCAATTATTTTATGTTTATCTATCACAAATTGCCACTTAACGTAATTGTAATTACGACCGCTTTAGCCTAGTTGGTAGTGACCCTGCCTACGAAGCAAGAGGACCTGGGTTCGAATCCCGGTAAGGGCATTTATTTGTGTGATGAGCACGCGAATATTTGTTCCTGAGTTATGGATGTTTTCTATGTATTTAAGTATTTATTTATCTATATAAGTATGAATATCGTCGTCTGGTACCCATAGTACAAGCTTTGCTTAGTTTGGGACTAGGTCGATTTGTGTAAGATTCAAAGAGTATGGTAATATTATATGAACAAGAGTGGCAACTCTATGGTCAAATATGCATGTATGGAAGGTGCTGCCGCCCTACGGCTGGTCAAGAACTAATGTGACGTATCTATAGATGTATACCTATCTATATGTATATGTTGGTAGTGATGTACAGCTATAATTACGCGTAATTTTAATTGATAGGCTAATTGCCACTATTCGTATTTTAGCCGTCTAATTCAAATCAGCATATACGAAGTATAAGCGGCTAAACCCGATTTGCACTATACGGCTAAAATACGAACATTGGCAAGTGGCCTATCAATTAAAGTCCTTGACCGTACAATTTGGTACGCCATGGCCATGGCCGATGAATGACAACTGACAAGTTTGACAAGTCAACCAAGATGGCCGCTAATTTAGTTCTTCAAAAAACACCAGAGATCGCTGTAGTCGCATGAAAAGTGTCATATATGTATGTGTGCCCCCCCCCTGGTAAGATTGTCCCCTAATATTTATTTATTTATTTATTTATTTAATTTCTCGATTATTTTTCATCTATACCTACTTAACTTACAGAATGCTTCATGCAACAGGAACAATAATTTAAAATTGTATAAACTCTAAAAATTGCGAAAATAACTTACATGTTGTATTTTGCATTTTAAATACTAGTACTTATTTCAAATAAGTCATCGCTGAATTTACGTTACGCTGGAAACGTAGCGTTAGTTTAGTAGGTGCATTAGCTTATGGTGCTAATGAACAGGGAATCTAGGATCAAGGAGGATATCTAAAATAAGTGTCATCTTGATGCATCTCCAATAGTTTATTGAAAGAAATTTGTTTATAATACACTTGACTTGCTCTCTGAGCGTGATTTCAAAAAGGGAGGTAGGGGCAGTGTGCGGTTGCGCTCAACAATGCTTCATCTTGGACTTTACCAGCAGAATGTGAACGTGGTTTATGGTTTTGCATAGTTTCCACTAATTCTCGTTACAAAACCATGCAATAGGTTTCTTACATTAAATGCAGATGGAACATAACATTATACTACAGAAGGGCAAATTCGCGTATAGTACAATATTTAAAATATAACCAAAATTATTTTCTCATAGCACAATCTCATTTAATTTAATGGTGCATTTAAAATAAAACTTAACCAGTAGTTCGATTGTTAGTAATAATATAATAGTTGCACCAAAAATCCTACGTTTTTTGTTATCTTCGCAAATTGTAGAAATTAATCTTACGTATTGCTTTAAAAATGTCATGCCTAAGCTTAATTCATGCGCCATTACGAAGAGCACAACTATTAACGCATTAACCATTTCATTGGTTAGTTGAATTTACACTTGGAGAAGTCCATTTCGGGATGTTGTTCCATGAACCTGAAAACAAATTAATTTATTAATCTTTTTGAAACAAACAGAAATCACAATGCCATTGAAACCAATGTCTACCGCAGCTGCCGCCCGACCACATTTAAAGTATTAATCTTCTTTCGATCTTTATAAAAAATAACACTGTTCAACTCTGTACCTTAACTGTGTACAATCTCGAACCTTGAACATGTTGCCAAATCTTTAAGTTTAGTCTGCCGCCACTTTAGTGGCTAACGGAAAGATGGCAACCAATTATTTCCAGTTATTTCGGATTTGCGGATTTTCAGGATTTACCGTTACTTTTCCATGTCACCTCATTTATTTTTCAAACAAATAATTGAGATTGTGAAAACAAGTGTGAAAATATTACTGGTGCTTGCGGCAAGTTTTTACTACGAAACCCTGCGCCGTTGAATAGCCCCAAATTGTATATTTAGTCTCACTTAAACAACTTAACTCTCACTTAAGGTGCAGAATTTTACGATGGAATCAGGCTTTTGTAAAAACTAACTTTTTGAGTACATCCTGCTTCTTTTGTTCCTCGCTGGTCGGAAGACCTAGCTCCTTCTGCCTCTGGTCGAACATCATCTTTTCCACCAGTCCACGTGTCTCACCGTCCAAATCAGATAATTTAGACGGTTCTGAAAAATCAAAATCAATGGCATGCCATGACTCCGTAGTGATAAAATGAAGAATATAGGTTATATTTTGTTAAAAAAAGACTGATCGAGCATAATTTAAAGAATAAAATAATAATACCAACATTGAATACAAAATAGTCACTAATTTAAAATACATACCTGGATTGATTTTCTTTGTGGATATTTCAGGGTCCGTCGTGACCAATCTTCCCCACCAATTCATTTTGTTTACCTAGAACAAAATAACAGCACATAGTTAGTAACTGTAAGCTGGGTCATTAAATTTGATTGGATCCTCTAAGACACTGTTTCGCTTAAATTACGAGTAACGCTAAAAATAAATTAGTCTCACCGTAAAGTGTTACAAGGTGTTCTAAGTTAAAAAGTATGCTGGCATTTTTGTAAAACATGGCAAAGGAAAATACCGCTTAGCAATAAAAAGGTAAGGTCGGTCACACTAATGACTACGGGGGCTTTGAATATGAAATATTTAAAACAGATAGAGCTCATAGAAAATACAACGGTTCTAAAAGCTATAGACTTTCCCTTGTATTAAAATAGTCGCCTACTTTTTAAAAGCTTTTAGTCAACTTCAGTCATTTAGTCTTTAGTCAAAATTTGTTTGGGTCAGATGCTGAAGTTTGTCATTATTGACCGTTATCTGATTTCGATTTCTTGAGAAGTCTGTTTAAATGAATATTTTAAGAGTCTTACAATAAAAGCTTGACAAAACATCTTATCATACAGACAAATATTTCTATTCAAATAATGTTTAAGACTAGTCAACGTTCGAACACTGATCAGAGGCAGAGGCGAACTCATTGTTAGTGAGTGTTTCGATTATATCTTGAATAATGGGGGACTTTTTACGCGAATTCCGTTCGATGCTCTTTTCATATTTAATTTTCTATACAGCAAAACACTGCTGGCAAAATTTACCTTCTCCAAATTAACGAGCAAGTTGCGTCCATCCTGCAGCACCCATGTCGATTCTTCAACCTTGACGTCAGAATCGAGCTCGCCGTCAATAATCAGTGGTTGACCCTTGATGCCGATTTTCAGATGTTTCTTGGCGATCACTACGGTCAGGTCACGGGGTCTCAGAACTTGGCGGAGTGGAACTCTCAACTATAAAAAAAACACGCTATTTAAGAAAATAAAAAGTAGTTTTTGTTGGCTACGAAGGCTACTCCAAGCACTATTGTATGATAGAAAAGTAATGAACAGAACAGCAATAAATTGCTATAAATAAATAAAGAGTAAAATTTTCACTTTACGTGTGACGGTATATATTACATTATAATATATATATATATATATGGGATATTTTGACCAAGGTGTAAAGTTTGTGAAGTTAGGGCGTGTAGAGTTAGGAAACTTGGCTCTATGATCTGATAACTTTTTGACAGTGCAAGGAATATGTTCTCGTCTTCTTGGCAACATTTTACATGAAAATGTTTTTGGTGGGATTAGTTATATGTAGTATATCATAAGCCGGGAAAACAGGACGCGTCGCTAGTTTTTCCCTATAAAGGAGTTTTAATGTTTATTTGGGCACAAACGGTACATTATTCTTAAACCTAATCATAGTTACAATTCACATAAACCAACGAAGCTGCCACCAGTTATTAATACAAATATACGTAAAAACAAACAAACGGGAAAATATGAGCCGAAAAACAGTCTGCTGACTAAAAACAAATGCATTTATATACATAATTATACAATTTTGGATAAAGGAAATGAAATGTTATCCATCCATAAATGAGTAGATGTTCTCGCTGGGGGACACACTCTGAATGAGAGAAACATGCACCATATTTGCTAAAAGTGTTTGCACTGATTGCAGATTATATCCTTAAAAAAAAAAAATAAGTTACTTAATGTTACACTTAAAACCCACTGAGAGATAAATGAAATATATCAACCTGACTAAATTTAGTATTGTGGGCTTTACAGGCTCTATTAACAAAGGAGTTAGATTTATATTTTTTAGTTGTTTTTTTCCCTTTAATGATTAATATGTAGGTACACCTATATATCAAAGTGAAATTTTCTAGAAGGTATTAAGAGGGTACGATGGCTGAGAGACTTTTGAGAAATAGGTATTTTAATGAAATGTCGCTGTCTCGCCCGAACCCCTTCGTGTCAGTACAGCGAGAGCGGGACAACTGCAGCTCAGACCGTTAATAGGCGCGTAAAATTGATCAAAACAGCATCGAAAACTGGACCAATAAAAATATTTTTTCAAAAATAATTAGAAGACAGATTTAGCTATGCCCCTATGTTTTCTTTTTTTTGTTTATGAGGGATTCTTTTCTGGTGAGTGTCTGAAAATGACGATGAAATTGGGCAATTTTTTCAGTTTTTGAAAGCTTATATTTCTTATGTTAATTGAAATATGGAAAGAAACGAAACATAGGGGCATAGCTGTGGTAGATACAGATTACACAGTAAAAAAAATTGGCTCTTAAGCCATTATCCAGGGAGGAAACTGGGGATTACGTTTGTATGGAGAAATGGTGCGCATCGTATCCTCTTAAGAGTCTCTGAACTAAGCAACAAAGAGGTGGACAGACGGACGTGCACGACGAAACTATAAGACAAATGTTCCGATTTTGTCATTTTAAGTGCGGAACCCTAACACGGATAAGGATACATTTCGTGGGCAATTTAAGCTCCGCATGTAATCGAGTCCTACCAGGATATAGTCGGAAAATCCCCAAGCTAACAATGTTAGACACTCGCATTAAATCCTTCTTGGATCCTACCAATTTACCTTACTTAGAGGTGGCATAAATAATCCAAAGTACTCATTTGAATGTATAAATCGTGGTTACTGGTTGCCGTGTATGAATGCGGTTACGTACGTCCACATTCAATGGTTAAACATTCGTGTAGCGGATACAAATTGTAACGGTCGATTCACTGAGAAATAATTTAAAGGTTAAGGGTATAGCATTTCAAAGCGGACCCAATAGTTTCGTTGTCGGCGAGTTGCGTCACTATCAAGTTTGTCATATCTATCTGACGTCGAAAATTGCGAATTACCACGTAGAGCGCCTTGACATTAAATGCAGCTACGCGTCACTGAATATGTCATATAAGTAGGTACATGTCAACAAAAAGCGGGAAATAAAAAAAAACAAAGTAAAAATTTAACTGACAAAAAGAAACGAAAATAACTTTCCACTGATCTGTTTGAAGTCGGTGCTGAGGCACGAGCCAGCAGAAGTGGACCTAATCATCTACCTAAACTACACGGGCTTCTATCACTCCTTCTGGCTCGTGCTGAGGCACCATACTTAAAGCAGATCAGTTAAAAACTATTTTCGTCGTTTTTAGAAATCGGTTAAATTGATTATTTTTTAATTTCTCGCTTTTTAGTATCACTAATCTAAGTTACAGTAGCTTACACAATATATCACAATATAGCTTTTTCAAATTCAGAGAAGTTTACTGTTGATGAGTCCTCCTGGTGCTTTACCATCAGTTCCATTTCACCATAATGCATTGCGCGCGTCAAAGAAATCTAATCGCAATCTGTGAAATACTTGTTATTCAGTACCTACTTCCGGAGGCAAATTGTGGACTTTCTCATCAGTTTCACTTCATCAAATGGTGATTTCCAAAATAAAACGTAAAATAAATAAAAAAATAAAAAATATCTATAGTGGTCCCTACAATATTTGAAGATTTCCCCGGGGAGCCACTCCAGATCCTGACTTTGGTGACAATGGAGCCTAATTTCTTTTCCAACCAACAAGTTTTTTCTAATCGTTTTCGTTCGTTTTTGTTTTGTTTCGTAATTCGTTCCGAGGTAACAAACAATAAAAATACAACCGAATTGATAACCTCCTTTTTTTTGAAGTCGGTTAAAAAGGTAAAAGTTTTAAAATCTACATTTAAAGAACTACCTACGTCAGCTTATTTAGTCTCGAGAATTCATATTAGGAAAAAAATGGTCCAATTGTAAATTACCTACACAAGACCGGACCGGACCGAAGTGGTGAAACTAAAAACTTTTTAGCAAAAAATTAAACCGTCGAAAAAACTGAAAAGCAAAAAAAATAATACCTTTTTTGTTTGACCTTAATCTAGGTACCAGTTTGAAGTCGGTGCCTCAGCACTTAGCCAGGAGGAGTGGACCTATAATCGTCTACCTGATTGGCTTCTAACACTCCCCCTGGCTCGTGCTGAGGCACCGACTTCAAACTGGTACCTAGATTAAGGTCAAACAAAAAAGGTATTATTTTTTTGCTTTTCAGTTTTTTCGGCGGTTTAATTTTTTGTTAAAAAGTTTTTATTTTATACTTTTTTTCCATCATTGGGGTAATTTATTTTCCAAATTTATAATACCAACTTCAAGGTATACCCTATCTATCCAATAAAAAAGAATTATGAAAATCAGACTACTCTGTAAAAAGTTAGTCAATCATCCCCTGTTTTCCTACCCTTAGGGTAGGAATATTATTTCCAAATTTAAATGGGACCATCCTTGGGGTATACGCTTTCCAATAAAAAAAGAATCATCAAAATCCGACTACTCTGTAATAAGTTATGCGTGGTCATATAGTGCAATCAGTAACTGAATAATCAATCATCCCCTGTTTTTCTACCCTTAGGGTAGGAATATTGTTTCCAAATTTAAATGGGACCACCCTCGGGGAATACGCTTTCCAATAAAAAAAGAATCATCAAAATCGGACTACTCTGTAAAAAGTTATGCGTGATCATACATAAAAAAAAAAAAAAAATATATACACGTCGAATTGAGAACCTCCTCATTTTGTTTTCGTCGGTTGAAAAAAAAATCTAACCGACAGATTCATCCAGTACTTAGTTTATTCATTGGTTACGTAACCAGCAGTTTGAGGATAAGGTGGTGAAACAGCCCCTAACAATCATTAAATAAAGGCCACTAAATTGTATTCAGTGAGTAAAACTCACCGAATGCAAATAAAGGTAAATAATGATTAAATTAATCACCCGCGTAATTTGCAAGTTGTCAGCGTTCGGTCGACCGCGAGGTGGACAGGACAAGGTGCGACCCATGAACTGGTGTCATAATAGCATGCATAGAATACGGAATGAACAGCACTAAAACAACAATTATGTTTCACAAGAGGACCGTCACAAAAGAACACGACCGACTACTATACGAAGGCGTGATGACCTCGCATTCCTGGCAAGGACGATGTGCTCGCATAGACCCGACCCTTGCCCGCCGCGACCGGACCTGACACTATACTTTGTGACTCATTTACATGGCTAAATTACTGCTTAATGACATCCCATCTTCGCGTAATAATCACAAGGCGTCAAAGCGCTTCTGACGGCCAAGGTAAATAATAATGCATCGGCCAGCGTTAAGTGTATTGTGCCTTTTACCACTACACTAATTATGTAACCAGTTGCTGCTAAACGCAATGAACACTTATTGACGGGTGATGATTGATTACATTTAAGAAATTTGCCAAAATTCGCATCATAAAGTTTATGAATACATTATTAATTTCGATTATGACGCTACTTGTAAAACTACCCATTACCATAAAACTAAACAAAAACAACAGATTGAAAACTGACCATGATCATTATTCAGATATGCAAACAGAATGTATAAAAAAATAACTTAACATAGTTGCGACACAGTTCAATGTTAAAGTTTAAAATAAATGAGAGAACACAAAAGGTTCCGCAAATAAAAATCATTCACTTTCTACATTCATAATTTTATAGACTTAAATCTCGCCACATCAGCCAAATATTATCACCTGATATAAAATAGTGTTAAAACATATAGGATAGGATCCGAGTATAAAGACCTTCACCCATCTGGTTAATGGATGAAAAGTATTTTATATTAAACTAGCTGACCCAGCAAACGTTGTTTTGCCATATAAATTGTAGCCTACGACCTACCGAGGATGGAGAAAGTTTCATAAAAATCGGTCAACCTGTATACTTAGTATAAGTTTTTACTTCACGAAATATTTCTCGATCGCGTTTACATAAAAAAAACAATTCTATGGAAACATGGACGCGAGGCCGCGGAGGCGCTGTCCATGTTTCCCCAGTAATTGATATTTTTACGTAAAGGCGATCGAGAAGTATTTTGGTGAAGTAAAACTTATACTAAGCGTACCGTTTCGGAGGAGTTCGATAACAAACACGTGACACGAGATTTTTGTATATTAGATTAAACATGTTAATAATTAAATTGCAAGTGGGTGGACTAAAAAATTTCAGTCCAGAATATGTTTTTTTTTTAACATTTCACCATTTCGGTTAATATACAAATGATTTACCTGTTTATACCTGCCTATCCAAAAGTTATGTCGGGAAAAAAATAGTCAACCTAACGTTTATATCTAATATATAAAAATCTCGTGTCACGGTGTTTGTTACCGAACTCCTCCGAAACGGCTTGACCAATTTTTATGAAACTTTTTTCTCCTTATTCGGCAGGTCTGAGAATACGTCGTAGGCTATTTTTCTTTGCGGACGGAGTCGCGGGCAACAGCTAGTATTCTATAGGCTTCATACTTTTGATCGGTATGTCATTTGTCTATTAACTAAAAAGGTGAAATGTTTGAAAAAATAAAAAATAAATTTATTAATCATACTAGACTGAAATTTTTTAGTCAACCCATTTGCAATATATTTACTATCATATATAATTAATATAAAATACTTTTCATCCATTAACCAGTTCGGTGAAGGTCGTTGTATACTCGGATCTTCGACTAATAAATAGGTAGGTACATAAACAAGCTAGTAGCAGTTAAGTCCCACGTGGAATAATTATGAATTTAACTAACATAGCATAGAATAATAAAAGTAATCCGGTAGAGCCCTAGTTAAATTTATAAAAACCCGCGCACAGTAATGAAAACAAGTTTAGGTACGTAAAATCTCTAGCTGTTTCTTTGCATGATTGTTTGGATGACGCAGTATAAAAATAATCTTTCGTAATAAAATAATCTAACGGGTGCAACATCACGACTCAACATTTCCAAGCAATTACACGCCATCCGAAGTCAAATACAGAGATAGGAGTGTTAATTTGAGAATGGTACTAATTGTTTAATGATGGTAGGTAAAGTGAGTGATATAATTACAATCCAATTAAGCTCGAACAGTGCGTGCGACTGAGAAATTAAGCAAGCCTTCAATCTTTTGTTGCTCGAAGGAATTACTTCTCTTGCGATTGCGAACCTTGTAATCGGCAGTCTAGCTGAATGGTGCAGTGTTATAATGGGTGCCTTCACACGCGCGCCTAATTACGACCCCGATCTAATGGGAATCTGAATTCTCACTGGTCACATCATGCAAGCTTACAAACATCACGTCATTGAACAAGAATATATACTTTTGTGAATCACGGCCAGTAAAGATGATTCGGGGGAAATAAACCAAACGGTTGGGAATAGCCGCAGAAATCATTATTGATCTTGATCATGGTAAAACCGTGCCTAAAGTACGCTAAGCTACTACACTGCACACGTACTGTAAATATGACATACAAATAAATAAAACCATTTAAATCCAAGTATATGTTAAGTAGCGATTACAAATTAAGAAAAGTCAACGCATAGGTACGTATTAAGTTAATAACAAACAGTCGTTACCTGCGGCTCTGGTATACCGTTACTTGTTAAAGACATTGATTTAAGTTTTACACAAGGTCTGCAATTAGTTTTAAATCTCTAGGCCATGAATTTTTGCCAACTTAGAGAAATAAAATATGTTAACTAAACACGGGTAAATGTCAATCAACTCAACGGTAAGCATTTCAAGTTACGCGCATAAGTCAGAATGATTGTAGTAAATTATTGGGTAGATGTAAATATGTTTGTAACTATAAGATCCTTGGCCTAAACTATAGAGAAATTCAGGAAGAATTAATAACTTTAAAATCATTACCTGAGATTACAACTCACACCCTTTAATTACAGAGTCGCTAAAAGAACTAAGTTTTAAATTGGTATTTTATAGAATAAATGGTGGACGATGAATTCTTCTTGATTCGCTTTCCACTAGGATCCCTTAATAATTAGTAGAATGGAGCTAAGTGGTTCTACCAGTGAATCCTATTGATCCCAGCTCGAAGGCCTTTTTTTTAGGGTTCCGTAGTCAACTAGGAACCCTTATAGTTTCGCCATGTTTTGAGGCTGACGATATTTAACAATCGGATAAATGCGGATTTATTTTACAAACTATTAGCGACGCTGCCGTGCCGCAATAATAAATGATGAGCCTTATGCCTAAAAGAAAAAGACTCATCAGACATAGGTATATTCAGTTGCATCATTTTTATACTTATTCCAAATATGCATGCAACTTGAAAAAAAAGAAAAATTTTTTTTTTAGGGTTCCCGTACCCCAAAAGGAAAAAACGGAACCCTTATAGGAGCACTTTGTTGTCCGTCCGTCCGTCTGTCAAGACCCTTTTTCTCAGGAACGTGTAGAGGTATCAATCTGAAATTTATATCAAATACTCAGGTCTGCTGTCCTTTGGGAGCTGTGAAAAAATCAAGCTTCTAAGCCAACGCAATCAAAAGATACAGCCGTTTATGCCGCAAATTTCCGCAAATTTTTGAAACTCGCAAGGGAATCAAAACCTACAGGGTACTTCCCGTGAACTCAGAATGTTGAAATTTAGTTTCGTACTAAATTTCTTACAACATATAATTTCTTATAGCACAGATAAAGGAAAAATTGCGAAAAGCATATTTTTTTTGTCTGTCTGTCTGTAGTAACCAATCTATTTATGCCGCAAATTTTCGACACTCGCAAGGGAATCAAAACCTACAGAGTACTTCCCGTGAACTCAGAATCTTGAAATTTGGTACGAAGCAAAATCTTATAGCACAGATAAAGGAAAAATTGCGAAAAGCATAATTTTTTTTGTCTGTCTGTCTATATCAGTAACCAATCTTATGCCGCAAATTTTCGACACTCGCAAGGGAATCAAAACCTACAGGGCACTTCCCGTGAACTCAGAATCTTGAAATTTGGTACGAAGCAAGGTCATATAGCACAGATAAAGAACAAATTGCGAAAATCATATTTTTTTTGTCTGTCTGTCTATATCAGTAACCAATCTTATGCCGAAAATTTTCGACACTCGCAAGGAAATCAAAACCTACAGGGCACTTCCCGTGAACTCAGAATCTTGAAATTTGGTACGAAGCAAGGTCATATAGCACAGATAAAGAACAAATTGCGAAAATCATAATTTTTTTTGTCTGTCTGTCTATATCAGTAACCAATCTTATGCCGCAAATTTTCGACACTCGCAAGGGAATCAAAACCTACAGAGTACTTTCCGTGAACTCAGAATCTTGAAATTTGGTACGAAGCAAGGTCTTATAGCACAGATAAAGGAAAAATTGCGAAAAGCATAATTTTTCTTGTCTGTCTGTCTATATCAGTAACCAATCTTATGCCGCAAATTTTCGACACTCGCAAGGGAATCAAAACCTACAGGGGACTTCCCGTGAACTCAGAATCTTGAAATTTGGTACAAAGCAAGGTCATATAGGACAGATAAAGGACAAATTGCGAAAAGCATAATTTTTTTGTCTGTTTATATATATAACCAATCTACAATGATCCCACACTGCGCACATTTTGCTTAGGAGCAGGGGTCTGCTAAGACTGGATTATCATAGATACATAATAATCTGTACGGAACGCACGGTGCGCGAGTCCGACTCGCACTTGGCCGGTTTTTTGCGTATGAGACAGCAGTATAGTTAGCGCATTCATTCATAAATCGCTCTGGCCAAAATATTTTTTGCGAGACAACTCATGGGCATATGCAAGAACAGAAACAAGCAAATGTTTCAAACAACAAAATTTGGGCGGAGGCGGAGGAGGAGCAGGACGACTTTAACGTGTTTCTGAACATGAGTTAGATAAAAAAGTTTTGAAATAATAGGGGTAAAGTATTTGCTTGACACTGATACAAGCAAACAAACATGATGCATGCCTATACATATTTATTTCATTTCTTGTCATGAGTAAACATGGGCTTCAACATGCATAAGTTACGTAAACCGAGGTTAGCTCCTTGTATCGAAATCCTTGTTATCCACTATTTGACTACCTATCTAACGTGGCCTAAGTGGAGCAAAAACAGAATTCAAACTGATTCTTTTAAATTCATTTCACACTTTACAATTTAATTGACGATCAGGGGCCTGTTGCATAACAAAGTACAACTAATATTACAAGCGGAATCGCTAAGGGAGTTCCGCTTGTAATATTATAAGTTGTACTTTGTTATGCAACAGGCCCCTGATTGCTATTTTAATAGCCAATCCGTTCTAATGTGTATTGACTGCACTACAAACGGTACAATTTTATTTTACAACCAATCTAATCATATTGATTAGCAGACTGTGTCACGACAGTGGGATTTTATACGGCGAACACTAATTTTAGTAGAGCTTCGGCATTAAACAATCCATACTAATATTATAAATGTGAAAGTGTGTGTTTGTTTGGTCCTTCTTTCACGTCGAAACTGGGCGACAGATTGCCGTGATTTTTTGTATGGACATAGTCGAAGGGCTGGAAAGTGACATGACATATAGGCTACTTTTTACCACGGGAAAATATCTTATTCCCACGCGAAAACACGTTTTAAACTAATTCAGCGGGGGCGAAGCCGCGGGCATCAGCTAGTCCACTATAAAAATATTATAAATACGAAAGTGTCTTTCTGTCTATTACCTCTTCACGCTTAAACCGCTGAACCTATTTAAATGAAATTTGATATGGAGATAGTTTGAGACCCTGGGAAGTATAGGAGGTTAGGGTTTAAAAAGAAGAAATTGAACTTGATATTGAGCAATACTTTTTATTGTGCTTTATTATTTGTTACTGGGAAGCCATGATACGTCCGCCTTACTTGATTTGAACAGCAAGAGAGAGACCGTCTTATTTTAAACATAATTATGACTAGAGCCCGTTATCTTGTCGCACTGTCATTACTTTTCAGTAGAGCGTGAATGTTTTTTTTATCGACTATCTAAATGTCGATACCGTCACTGATAATTTCAAAGAGGAGTCACTATAGGTACTATTACTTTTGTATAAAAATAAATATAATAATAAGCGAAGAAATAAAAGTTGCTCTACATTTTTAGTCATGCTGCGTCTTCTATTTGAAAAGATCCATTTTAAAATATAAAAACTTCTTTCCACTGCCACGGATGTAATGGGAGCGTACTTAAATAAAGAGAAGTATTGGAGGCTGGGTTTGCATGGATCGTCGTTCATTACTTCTATTTACATGCCTCTGTTAAGCATATCAATTTTATGCAATGTATGATATCCAACATTTTTTTTTAATGATAAACATAGCTTTTTATAAATATGCCGTACTTTTCATGCAAAACTAACTTCAACAACTGCTTCTTTACATCACTTACTACGGAAAATTGATTCTAAAAGCTCGATTGATTGTCTCTCTAATTTTGGGATTTCTTGCGACAAAATTGACATGTTATCTCTTATAAACTGTAATGAAGAGGCCTATGTCCAGCAGTGGACGAACATAGGCTGCTGATGATGATGATGATGATATAAACATCGATATCAAAAAGGTCGATAAAAAAATCATTCACGCTCTACTGAAAAACAATTTCAGTGCGACAAGATAACGGGGTCTAATTATGACAGTTCTTGTAATAGACAAGCTTTGATTTACCCACATTATTTAATTATTAATTGGCTAAGTAAAGTTTTTTGAAGAGATGCTAATTATATTTTTTTTCGACAGTGGTCGACTTCAACACCAAGAAACTGCAGCTGTTTTATTTTTATCTCCTTTTATTTATTGGAAATATTTTTTTAAGTGTTCGAGATGACATTTGTGAGATTTTATGGCTGACAAGCGGTTTGTGCTCAGTACTAAGAAGAAATAGAAAAAAAAACGAATTCAACTGTCGCTTCTGTCAATGTCAAACGAAATCTAACCGTTTGCGTTTCGTTTGCTTTGCGTTGTCCAAGAAGCAGTTCCAAAATAGTGATCGAAAGTATTCAATCGTGATCCAATTATTGTGCATAAGTTATGGAGAAATGCGGTAAAATTGAAAGTCCGGATTTTATGCGGAGGTCGATAAAAATAGTAAAAAAATCACACTGAGCACACCAAAACGCAAAGCAAACGAAACGCAAACGATTTGACATTGACAGCAGTGACAGTTCACTTCGGTTTTTTTTTCTGTTTCTACTAAGTTCTGAGCACGAACGGCTTGTCAACCATAAAATCTCACAAATGTCATCTCAAACACTCAAAAAAATATTTCCAGTAAACAATAGGAGATAAAAATAAAACAGCTGCAGTTTCTCAATCTCCAGAAGGCCGACTGCCGAAAAAAAATATAATTAGCACCTCTACAAAAAACTTTACTTAGCCAATTATTATGTTTTAGTTATAATTATCATTATTTTATATTTTTGTTTTCTTTTTTCTTATTGTACATATTTTTTTTAGTCTAGGATAGTTGTACATATATAATTTAAATAAATAAATAAATAATTAAAAAAAATATAAATATATTAATTTTTGCACCATAGTAAAGTAGAATAAACCAAAACGCCCCCTCAAAAATTAATTAATAATGTTTTCTATGTATGTGTGTATGGTACCATCGCCCCAGACGCCAGATACCCATTTTCGTAACAAATTTGCTTGCAGCCGTTGATGTTTATTGCTATGGATTGTTATGGACAGATGTCTAGCCACTGCACGCAAACTGGGCCTTTAAGGTGGTTATCTGGCGCTTGGGGCGATAGTACATACACATCACTACATAGTATAAAACAAAGTCGCTTCCCGTTGTCTGTGTATCCCTATGTATGCTTAGATCTTTAAAACTACGCAACGGATTTTGATGCGGTTTTTTAAATAGATAGAGTGATTCAAGAGGAAGGTTTATATGTATAACACATGCATAATATAGTAGAGAAACACTGATTAGCAGTAGCACTGTAAGCAGTTCTGCGGGGCATGGTTTAAATGAAAGTGTAACTTTTTATGAATAAATATATTTCATACATACATACATACTGATAATTTTAGAGGTTTCTAATGTGATGTAAATAAACAAACACATTTTTTTGCGCTTACATTGCAAACGCTGGCTGAACCCTACGAGATAGATCAAAATAATGTACTAGAGCATTGTACATCTTAAAAAGGTCTACAAAAAAGTCTGCGATGGTATATGTCTATCTCTTAGGCATAACGCACAATAACCATTTTTTATCCTTTACTTTTTACGAGAAATAATGACTTATTTACGAAGCGATATTAAGCAATCCAGCATTAATCCATATCCAATTAAGTACGTTAAATACATTGTGCATGTAATATATATCAATATGGCCCTTTACAGTATGTAATTTAAATTAATATTTTCGAAGATATTACAGATTTGAAATGCAGGGACATAGCGGTTGTGGCGGTACCGGCCACGGTCGCGTGCCTATAATGCCTTTGGGTCATTCTACTTTTCGTTGAGCAGTCATTTTTTGTAATGTGCTCTTCAAATATTTTTTTTACAAAAACTGTAAAGTGCTCGGTTTTATCATTAAAAATTTAAATAGGGACATAATTAAGCTTGCATTTAAAATTATCACTATTTATAAAAAGTAATCTTTATTATCTATAAAGTAGGTAACGCAGTGGACATGCATGTCCCCGCCATTTGTATGGAAATTGGTGTATTCTCCGCTGAGTTACCAATTTTTTTTACAAAATTTCTTTAAATTTAAAGTTTTTAGGCTTTTAAATATTAAATTTAGTTATTTTAGTTTTTATATAAGTTATTTATACTTCAAAAAAATTACCAGGGATGCCTTATATTTCACAAAAGATTAATGGTTACCTACTTAAAAGTAGAATGGCCCCTTTATGGTCTAATGACAAAAAAGCTGTGAACGTTGTAATAAAGACATTCTGTAGTATTATTTTTAGTATCAGCATTGCTTGCACCCGTGCGAAGCCGGGGCGGGTCGCTAGTATTTAAATAATCATGTGATACGTCAAAGTACACTTCAAACGTTTTATCTTACGTTTTAAACAGAACCGGAACGTATATTACTTCCAAGAACATTCTGGGAAATATGTACTTACAATTCTATGGCCCAACAGTGGCCCAACATTTGTCGTCTCCAGAGGACGGAACTCTTCAAAGGTTAATGGCATCGACTTGAAACTAGGTAGTGTGGTTGACAATAAAAATAAATAAATAAAATAAATATCACGGGACATTTCACACCAATTGACCTAGTCCCAAAGTAAGCTAAGCAAAGCTTGCAATGCTTGCATGCAATGTACAATGCAAGTACAGTTAGTAAAAAATCTTGTATTATCTAATATATAAAAATCTCGTGTCACGGTGTCTGTTATCGAACTCCTCCGAAACGGCTTGACCGATTTTTATAAAAGACTTTTCTCCATATTCGGTAGGTCTGAAAATAGGTCGTAGGCTATTTCCTACTATTCTTCGCGGACGGAGTCGCGGGCAACAGCTAGTTTTTAATAAACGAAAACCAATTTTCTGTGGGCATTGTCAATATTCAGAAACTTCATAGTTGTGCAATTTGTCAGGATTTACTCCATACAACCGTGAACTGTATTAAGAATAGAACTATAATACCGGATAACAAACTTATTTTAACAAACAATATACAAAACCGGTTTTTTGCTTATTTATTCATTCATTTATAAACAGAAAAAAAAACAGGAAATCAGAGTACGGAATCGATAATCAGATGTCAGGCGTGAGCGTCCGATTCATGTGAAAATCCCAAGGTGGTGCCAGCTCAGAGTCCTGTAATGTAATTCTGCGAGCGGTCAGTCTGTCCTCGGGTTGCACAACAGCGGCAATGGGGCACGTCATTCGGTCCCACGCCGGTTACACCGGGGCCCAACTGCATTAAGTCTTACGTTACAACATAAAATACCTACTTACCTAATTTACTTTTCGTAGATTTAAAAATGGTAATTTTACTATAGGGTGCGCGGGCGGTCATATGTTTCAGTTTTGTTAGCTAACATTCGGTCATAAAATATGAATGAAAGATAATTTTTGACTGATAAAAATGTAAGAGTGCGCCCATTGAGGTGGATCAGAGTAGAAATGTATAGTGTGAAAAATCTTCTCTCCTTTTCAGTGTCGGACAAGTGGCTGAAGTGCACTCTAAGGGCCGGCACCCACTGACGGCATGGCACGGCGTGGCATTTTATTACTATCAAGTTATTTTGAATCTTATTTCAATGAGTTTAGAATTCATGTTACTTTATTGGTTATGCGTGGCATCGGCCCTCAGGACGTCGCGGCATCGTGGTATCGAAATAAAGTAACATGAATTCTAAAGTAATTGAAATAAGATTCAAAATAACTTGATAGTAATAAAATGCCACGCCGTGCCATGCTGTCAGTGGGCGCCGGCCATAAGAGCTAGCATTTTGTCATATTTAAGAGGGGCTAATATAGTTTTTAAATTTGTATAATTAAGTACATACTCCTAAAAACTACAAAATCTAGTAATGAAGATGTATGTAACTATTTTGAATAATTTATTGAATCAGGCGTTACTTTGCGGAGGTCCATATTAATGAACTGAAACTATTACTTTGCTCTCCCGCGACTTTTAACCACGACGAAAGGTAGCGGGTAAGTAAAGTAATTGTTTCAGCTCATTAACTATTTTGAGATCATAAGGCATGTAATTAAACCTGTCTAAAAAAGCTGATCTACGTGTACCTGCCTATCACCCACTTAAAAAAACATCTATGACTTGTTAGCATCTAGTCGACATTATAAAATAGCTCTTGTATTACAACCTTAAGATATGTCTATCTATCAACGAAATCTCAGCAATGGAATCAGCTTTTAAAGTAAAAAATAAATGCATTACGTTCGTTATCTAAGACCGTGCTACGACGTTCATACACAAACATGGACTGAAAAAAAGCTTCGACATTCAACCGCCCCTCTTCTAATAGGTTATGTAAAAAGTTACGTTGTTGTATCCTAAGTATCTTACGCCATGAGACTTATCGCAGTTGGAGTCCGGTCTAGGTGCAGAACGTGACATTGCTGCTGCATTGCTTGCTTTAGTGTTTTCCTGTAGGAGTTAGTGTAGTTATCGATCTGGAAGTATCCACGCACACGGTTACGACCCAACGTGATTGTATTGTTAGAGATTTTTTTTTAAATAAATAAGTTCTAAGAAATTTGAGGTACCACGAAATTGGACTTTTTTTTGTCCAGATAGATTATAAAAAATGCGTGTTTTATTGTCATATTATGCTATGACACGACTTAACTTCAAAAAATAAATACTTATTTAATTCGACGAAATGAGGAATTATACGACGAAAGGATTTAAATTGTTGTTATGTACTTTAAATTTAAGTACTTATTTATATTTTCATGGCAAACGATTCCTTGACATTTTCAATAATGGATCAGTTAAAATTATTTTATTGTTATTATGTACAGTCAAAACCAATAATTTATTATTGTGACATTCCTTTCAATTAATTATTAGTGTTTAAAGATGAACACAATAACATCACAGGGATTAAAAAAAACCGTTTTAGAATGATGATTTTTTAACGTGTGATTATTAAATATAATCAATGAATATCCTGTAAAAAATATTTTATTATGAACGTCAAATTAATTACATCATTACATCCGAAAATTTCAGATTAATCATAAAAAGGCAAAAAAATATAAACAGAAGTACAGCCGTGCAACCTCATATATAAACCTTGGCGATTGTTGCAACACTCTCAGTACGACTCTAGTCGCTTTGCCGCTTGGAGCAGGCGCGTGCATCGTCGCCGGCACACGGAGAGGGCGAGAGAGCAACTCGACACAGCTAAGAAGACTACCCCGACATGTGGACCAAGTGAATGCAGTGTTTTGTGACGTAATAGTGAGCAGCCTATCAGACAACATAGTAAAAGCGTGGAAGTGACACCGATGGTAAACAATGGATACCAAAAGCTCGGTAAGTCGATGCAACTAATTAAAACAATGAACCCTTGTAATTAGCCATGTGGTTGGCTACGGTGTTAAGTACAATGGGACGCGTAACAGTGTAGGATGATGGGTAAAAAATTCAAGTCTGCCTCGCGGACAGTGTTATGTATGACCGAAAATTAATTTAAATCTAACGAATTATAATTTAAAATATGGCATTTCAGACCGATCCGACTGTTTTCAATGTCAGCGAATAAAGCGATTAAACTTCGGATCAACGAAACATCAAAAAGTCAAAATATTTATTTGGTATCATACTAAGTAGGTATTCAAGTTTAAGTTCGCCAGCGCCTGGTAAGTACGACAATCTACTTGTGTTAGGGGGGACCGCTCCGTCCTTCCGGAATTGTACATACAAAAAACGATCGCGTTTCAGGATTTTTTTTCATCAATTTGAAACGATCTGGAATTCAGTTGAATTAATTATAGTCATATTTGGTTAAATCTTACTAGATTTAAAGGAGATTAAATCGTTCAAATCAAATGAAGAAAACACATAAAGCAACGTTATAGTGCCAATCTGTTACTTTGGGCTATTAAAACGCGTTTTGGATTACCATAAAACTAGTTTAGTTGAAAAACCCAAAAAAGTATCGCATTGAAGTAACATCCGCTAGAATTGTTAATGGTATGCCGGAATGTTGTATCACAAACACATTCAGGACGGCTCGGACCGAAAAATAACAAATAGATATATCTACCTCACATAATTTAGGCGCCGCCAAACCTGATTAGATCCTCCTAAAGACTAGCGAACTCTAAGCAACCTTACATGGATTGTGGATTAATCTCTTGTTTGCGCTACCACTTCTGTTTTTTAGTCAACATTGGTGTGAAAAGAAGTATGTTTGATGGTAAATATTTGAGTAGCATAACCAGAAGCACTTGTGTGATTTTATTGTTTTTAAAGCTATAAATAACTCTAGTGAATATTGCAATTTAAAAACGCGGCGTATAGGTGCAAAGACTTCTCTAAGCAAGGTCTTTTCTTAACTATTAGGTATGTAATTTTAATGTCCTACGCACGCACTATAATATCCAGGGATAATTGTACTTAACATTTTTTTTTCTGTAACCTTTTTGTTTTCCTTTTTGTACAATAAAGAGTATAAACAAACAAACAAACAATATCCATCAATGAATCATTGTAGATCTGACAATCTAGCTCCTCTTTCCGTCTTTAGCAAAGGAATTTTATTTTGAACCCATTTAAATATGACATGCTAATTAGAATTAATATAAGTGAGTCATTAAACGAATGAAACTTATACGAATTATGCAATTTTTGTAATATTTTCCGAATAATCTGTTTATTTAACACGACGTCCGATAAAATCATTTTGAGGTCAATGATACGAGTAGGATATACTTCACTATACTCATACCTACCTACCTATCCATTTTTGGGGCTACACAATTTTTACATAATAAATAAGTATCAATTTAAATTAAATTAGTTCG
Source organism: Archips crataeganus (assembly GCA_947859365.1). Lineage (NCBI taxonomy): Eukaryota > Metazoa > Arthropoda > Insecta > Lepidoptera > Tortricidae > Archips > Archips crataeganus. The sequence continues at coordinate 12,697,820 of OX402049.1, read as the reverse complement.
TAAATCAAAATCAAGGAAAAGATTTGACATAGGTTTGCTCATTTTCTTGAAGTGAATCGGTAAATAGATAAGGACTGCCGCCAACATGTTTCCTATTATCACAATAAGCATGCGAAATTAACATCGTGGGTTTGTAATGAATTGAATGGATGCATTGCAAATGCCAGATAGGATATGTGTGTCCTTGTTAAATGTAACACGGAAGGAAAGCAAACGGTATTGAAACAATGCGCAAGTACCCGTCCACGAAGAGGTTGGTTACAAAAAGTTTATTTTCGAAAGTAGGCGAGGCTAAGCGGGCCTGTGCAAACGGCTATTAGGCCCGAGTTAAATGGCACAGGGACTGACGACTAAAACCTGCCCTCGGCGCACGACCTTCACATTTCACAAAACCCGGACTTGCGCATCCAGCCAATCCGGACTGCGGTGTGGTGCACTCAAGAAAAAAAAACTTTGAAAGATAATAGCGTCGGTCTTGGTCAGTTAAAATAGTGTACCTATTTGATACCTTATAACTTATAAGGAAGCATAAGTATGCAAAATAATCATAATTAATAACTAAAATAAATTATAAAATATATATTGACAATCAACACTTGAAACTTGCACTATCCATTCGTGGTTGAATAAATTATTTAATGCCAACTGTTGCCCGCAACTTCATTCTGCGTGCTGTGGGGATTTTATTTCCGGGCATCATTCCCGGCAACCAGGCGTAGTTGTCTATTAGTGATTATTAAATTAGTTCAGTAGTTCCAGAAATTACCACCCTACATACAAGCAAACACACGCTGTTTACTTGTTTAGTATATATCTCAAAGATAAGTGTTGCACTACTTTGCACAGGTGATAAATAAATAAAAAATAAATAAATAAATAAATATTAGGGGACAATCTTACACAAATCGACCTATCCCAAACTAAGCAAAGGTAAAAATGGGTACTAGACGACGATAAACATACTTATATAGATAAATAAATACTTAAATACATACAAAACATCCATAACTCAGGAACAAATATTCGTGCTCATCACACAAATAAATGCCCTTATCGGGATTCGAACCCAGGACCTCTTGCTTCTTAGGCAGGGTCACTACCAACTAGGCTAAAGCGGTCGTTAAAGCGGTCGTGATGCGCGGAGTTGTATCGGATGATAGTCGTACACTGTGTTTGTACAAAACGCAGTTCGAAATAAATTTAGGACTCATTTTTTCAAGCATTATAGGGCGAAATGTGTTTGTTTATTGAATGGAAGTGTATTTTAAGTAGGTAGGTACTGTAAGATGCTGGCACGCGAGTGCTAAATATTTTAATATTTGAATTCAAAATAAGAACAGCGGTCGAATGTCGGCATTGTAAAAAAAAGATATGAATGGAGACTTGTGATCCGATACCCGAAGAATAAACAAGACCCTTTATCTCGGGAACGCGTGGAGGTATCGAGTTGAAATTAAAACCATAGACTTAGGTCTACAGTCCCTTGTTTTGACTATTATAGTAATTATGAGTGAAAATCACGAAATTTAAAACAGTATAGTATCTTGAAGCTGTGAAAAAAATAAACTTCTAAGTTAACATGAAAAAAAGATACGGCCGTTTATGCTGCAGGGTGAATTAACTTTTTAGTGCCACCCTTTTGCTAAGGTTACCAAAGTAAGCAACACAAAAAAGTTGATTCACCCTGCAAAAAAGTTGATTCACCCTGCAAAAAACGTACATTTCGACACTTTCAAGCGAGGGAATCAAAATTTATAGGGTATTTCCCGTTGACCTACAATTATGAAATTTGGCTAGTAACATCGTCTTATACTACAAGTACCTATAGACGAAAATCTGAAAACTATAATAACTAAATCATAAAAAATATAATTTTAAAAAATAAAATAAAATTCGTTTATTTGAAAAACATAATGTCTGACAATAATTACCAGGGGTCCCCCGCACTAGGCTTCGCCTGTATCGCGGATAACCAGATAACATTTTATAGCAGAATCTAGTTAACACCATAATAAATAACAGCTTAGACTTCTGTATTTAACTTAAGAGAGAAAAAAAAAGTTTACTCTACTTAAAACTAAATAAGTGGTTGAACAACATAGGTAAATGTGCTTATACAGTTATTTAAGACATCTTATCCAATATTGCTTCTGATTCATCGTACATAGCTCATAGAATGGAGCAGTTCAAAAAGATGCTTCTTAGCTTCATTTAAAGTGCAGCCCTTTAGGTTACAGTAATTTAAAATTTTATTATAAGTAAATGCCCTGATGTGATCTCCGAAACGTTTACCAAAAGAGGTAAGAACTCTTGGAACTGGTAACCTGAAAATATTGAATCTTTATTTAAAGTACGTAATCGTTATTGAACCGTAATACACACACACTTGAAATTTTCACCGATTATGTATCACTGTGGGTTACCTATCAAAATTTAGAATTATTTTTTTCCGAATATTTAAAATCCCGAATGCTTCATTTATCCGAATGCATTTTTTTCTGAAACTGTAAATATTTCAGGATTTTTATAAAACAACCCTAACCTAACCTAAAGGGTTCTACACGATGGTCCTGAAATAAATCCTGAAATATTTACAGTTTCAGAAAAAAATGCTTTCGGACAAATGAAGTTTTCGGGATTCTAAACCTTCGGAAATAAAATTTTCTAAACATCGATAGGATCCCATCACTGTGGCCGCTATAACAACAAATACTAAAACTGAAATAAAGTTAAAAATGTAAGGGGTTCATACAAGAAACGTGTTTTTTTTTCAGCGTTGTTAATTCGACCTTTATAATGGCATTAACTAGATACGTGAAAAGTGGTTTGACCTATGGCCTCTTAAGCAGAGGGTCGTGGGTTCAAATCCCGGCTCGCACCTCTGAGTTTTTCGGAATTTATTTACGAAACTACATTTGAAATTTACTATGAGCTTTACGGTGAAGGAAAACATCGTGAGGAAACCTGCATAGGTACATCTGCGAAGAAATCCAATGGTGTGTGTAGTTCCTAATCCGCACTGGGTCCGCGTGGGAACTACGGCCCACCCCTCTCATTCTGAGAGGAGGCATGTGCCCTGCAGTGGGAATTTGTCATGAAACCGGTGTCGCAAATTAATAACATTATTTCCGAAAATGTCGCGAAAGTTAAATTTCAGTGCAAATGAATCCGCTGGAGCGTTGAAGCTTGAAATTGGAATGAATTAGGTATATTGAAGAAGCTGGGCAATGTGGGAGAAGATCATTAGAAATGTACAGACAAAGAGTGATTCGGAGAGAGTTCATCAGTCGTTGTTGTGTCGCCTGAATCGAAGTGCAAGAACGAAGGACGAAAGGGAAAATAAGTACGGCGAGTGAACCGCCGTGATGATCAATTAGGTATTTAATTTGATATAGCATAAATTTATGATTTTAATTTCAACATTAACTGGCGAAGTACATTACTGGTGAATTGTCATAATATGACGTGTACGTAGGCACGTTAAGTTTAAGAGCGCGCGCAGACAGAGAGCGTTCTGAAGTTCCGCGTTCCGCGTTCAGAGTTCTGTGTTTTGACCGCTCGAGAGTTCCGACCGCCTGCTGTGTGCGTTATCGTAAGGGACCTGTACATTCGAATGAACGCAGAACTCGGAACTCGGAACGCGGAACGCCAGACCTCTCTCTGTCTGCGCGCGCTCTTATCGGATGTATTGTGTGAATTTGTGTGATACAATGCGTGCCGAATCAGTTAGTATAAAAAATAAACGAGAAATAATGTTAGCGATATACTTCTGTTTTATGTAAATTAGGATGTATACTAACGGTAGATAAAATATATCATCATCATCCCAGCCCATATTACGTCCCAGGCACAGGCCTCCTCTCAGAATGAGAGGGTTTGGGCCGTAGTTCCCACGCCCCAGTTAAAATATAAGTTGGTATGAATTTTACTTACACGCAGTATCATAAAATGTCAAGGTCAATTTCACTTTCACGTCAGTGCGACAAAAGCTTTCATTTCGAAAAATTAACGTTCAAAACAAAGTTTGGTCGAACATGCAGTTATGTTCTAAATTGATAAATTATCAATGATAAATTGTACTATCTGTTTGATTTATAGTCAAACTTTACTGCCTCATTTAAACAAATTATTCAATGAAATTTTAAGTTAATCTAATGGAAACATTGATCGGATGTTTAATTTAATTGACTATGACTAGGTATAAGGTTTCAAAGTACACAGTGCTTTTGAGATATCTTAGGATTCGTGCGTGTGCTCACGTTCCTACTAACTTCCGAAAAAAGAACGTTTATTTTTAGCACCTTTTTTGAGATTCAATCAGACGATGATGTGACTAAACTATTGTTTTACACGATTGATTTTCAAGCTCTGTACAGCTAAGTACCGAAATACACACACTGCCCTTTACCCGAACTCACTACTAAAGCTCAATTTTATACAGTTTGTTTAGGGACCTGATTAAATGAAATCAAAATAAATAATTGATTCCACAATAAAGTACTTGGTACTTATACAGTTAATAAATTAAATAGGTACCAATCATTACATGTCAAATCAAAATAAATTAAATACATATAAATATAAATAAATAGATACTAATACTTTTCCAACCATCAGAATGGTTGAATTTGTAATAAAAGTTTTTAAGAACGAACACAATAAGTGACACCCAAAAAAGTTGCGTGTGAAGGGTTATGTACCTTATCTAATATATAAAAATCTCGTGTCACGGTGTTAGTTATCGAACGCCCTCCGAGATGGCTTGACCGATTTTTATGAAACTTTTTTTCTCCACATTCGGTAGGTCTGAGAATAAGTTGTAGGCTATTTTTTGTATACCTACCCCTATTCTTCGCGGACGGAATCGCGGGCAGCAGCTAGTCTTTATTTACTTAAGTTAAAGTAAAATCTCATCTTCTCACTAATATTATAAATGTGAAAGTTTATGTATGGATGTTTGGATATCTGGATGTTTGTGAGGCTTTCACGCTAAAACGGTTTGACGGATTCTGATGAAATTTGGGACATATGTAGTACCTGGATTAACATAATATATACGAGGGGCGTTCAATATTAAGTGAGAATGAGATGCAAACTCTTTTAATATTACGAAATTAAATACTGGCCGGTAAAGCCAATCTATCTAGCTGATTGCTATGAAAAAAAAAACTAACTGTCTTTTGTTTCAAAAAATATACGGTAATTTCTTTGCAAAGCTATTGAGTACGTTAGCGAAAATGGAGAAAATTGAACTGCGCGCCGTTATCAAATACTTGTGTTTGAAAAATTTTTCTACGAACCAAGTCAATTTGGATTTGCGGGACACTTTAGGGTCTAATGCTCCTCCGTATTCGACAGTCGCACGTTGGTGCGCCGAATGTAGACGTGGAAGAACATCGACAATGGACGACCCCCGCTCCGGACGCCCTACTACAGCAGTAACTGAAGAAATTGTGAAAAAAGTCGAAAACTCAGTTTTGGCGGATCGTCGTGTCACGGTTCGTTTTATTGCTGAAAATGTAAAGATTTCAACGGGGAGCGTGCATAATATTTTACATGAACGCTTGGGTATGAAAAAGGTATCTGCGCGTTGGGTACCAAGAATGCTTACTGACACGCAAAAACAAACTAGACTAGAGATTTGTCAAAAAGCTTTGAACCTGATGCAGCAAGACCGGGAACTTTTTTTGGCGCGATTTATAACAATGGACGAAACATGGCTCCATCATTACGACCCAGAAACGAAACTGCAGTCTATGACATGGAAAAGGCCATCATCTCCAACTCCGAAGAAATTCAAGGTGAGCCCATCTGCCGGTAAGGTCATGGGCTCTGTTTTTTGGGATGGTAAAGGGGTATTAATGATTGAGTATCTCGAGCATGGAGCCACTATTACGGGCACATTATACGCCAAACAAATAGCAACATTGCGCAATGAGATCCGCGAAAAACGGCGAGGTAAACTCTCGAAAGTTGTGCTGTTCCACCAGGACAATGCCCCGGCACACAAGTCCGCCGTTGCAATGGCTGCAATTCGTGATGCTGGGTTCGATATCCTTAAGCATCCTCCGTATTCACCAGATCTCGCTCCCAGTGATTTATACCTATTTCCGAGATTGAAACAATACCTGAGAGGCCAGAAATTTGAAGACGACGACGCGGTAGTCGCTGCAGTACAAGATTTTTTAAGTACATACTCAAGATGAGACCTTTTTTAAAAATGGAATTTTAAGTTTAAAAAAAAGATATACTAAGTGTATTATGCTAAAAGGTGACTATGTCGAAAAATAAAATGACATTTAGTAAAAGTTGTTTATAACATACTCATTCTCACTTTTTATTGAACGCCCCTAGTAAGATACTTTTTATCCCGGAAAATTGTATAGTGTTCGCGGGATAGCGATAAATGAATTCTTCACAAACGTAGTCGCGGGCAACAGATAGTATCAAATAATTTCAAGACTGCTACTGCCACTCACACTATGATGCTTTCTTTGAAACGAATATTGTGATAATTCAGAAAATACATTAAGCAAGTAATTTGATTTTATAAGTATGCAAGTATTGTAGCACCTGTGCAGAATGTAATTAATTTCAACTGCTTAATATAAAATTCAAATTATTGTAGATGTTTCATCAAAATAAAAAGTATCTGAGCCATACGCTTTGGAGATTCAAATTCTAAGGACGTCGCGACAGACATTGATTACCGATTTAGGTACAAGCCCTCACCCAACGTCATGGGGGCGTTTAAGTTACATCACATGCGTCACACAACACATGACACAATACGTCATTGGGCCATAATGTCATAAGCAATTATTGAGTAGGTCAGTTGGCACCTGCATTGCACGAAAGTGATTTGGTACTGTTGCGGCCTTATTAGGAATCGTATCATTCCTACGCTTAGCCTGGTCAAAAACTATGAAAAATTATAAAACTTCCACATAAACAACTAATTCTACAAACAAATGAGTAACGTTTATATTAACGATAAAGCGACAAATACTACTATTTGTGACAGCAAACTCAAGGTAGAAAATATAATGTTGGTATGTTAAGAACTACATAGTACAAACTGAATGACATAACGTGATTCCCGGCAGTATGAATGCGCAGCACAAAAAGTTTCAATGTCAAGGAGCCAATAATTTCCGTGAAACCGATGTCCTATTCTACAGTGACTAGATGCGGTGCTCATTATGATTCATATATTTTGTCAAGTCAGAATACATTAAGGTAGGAAAGAATTTATAAATGTACATAATTCATGACAATGATCTTTGAAGCTAATGAAGGAATTGACTACAGGAGAGTGCTTGAATTATGTAAAATTACATTACTTGTGCGTTTATCTATTAAATGCGAAAAAAGCTGAAAAGGACAATGAAAATTAAAGACGTCTTGAACTGAGACGTGGCTAAAAATTAATCTTTAACAATTAATATCTACCCCGTAAATATTCTTTAGGTTGTAGCTAGTAAAAAGAATAAACAAATGAAAAACAACATACAATCAATACAGAATACCGTTTCAATCGTTGTAATGTTACTATAGACAATGTTTTCGAATTAGTCTGCAAAAAAAAATACTAGGTTGTGTTCATAAGTAGCTTTATAGAAAGCAGTCCCAAAATATATTATTATTTTCAACATTTCCTTGATCAGTATACATACAGATAAAGCAATTAGGTACATAACCGAAACAAGTTATTTTTATCTCCTTGTGATGCCTTTTATAAACGTGTCAAGGACGTACGACTTAATCCGTCCGAAAATAAGCTGATACTAAAACGTAGTTCGGTCTGTCACACTGGCTATGGCAAGGTAAACGAACTTTTTGCTTAAAACACACTAGTGGTCTCCCGCTAGTAGCTTTACATAATATACCTAAGATAAGTAAAATCGCATAATCATGTAAGATGTAAAATTTTGCATAAGCAAATAATTCTAGTTCTAGTAGATGTGTACTTAGATCAAAAATACATAAATCCTACGTAATAATATTATCACATACGAATACAAGTACTTTAGGTGAACTCTTTGACTTTTTGTTCGTGTGGCTTTATAAACGTGGTAATCTCACAATGACAGACATTTCAATAGTGTAGATTCAAGTAGTTTGTCAGTGGAAATCCCATCTGAAAACGGATATGTTATACAAAGGGACACATGATGTAAGTGCTATAATTTACATAGTGACAAAGACACGTAAAAACCATGGATTAACAAGCAACGAACTTTGAATGACCAAGATCCCGATACGTAAGTTAGTGTGTATTTAGCTAATATGTAGTGGTGCCCGCGATATTAATAATAAGTAATTGGGTATTGCAAGTAAATCTTTGTGGAATTAGAACCATTTTTAGGTTTCCGTATTCGAAGGGTGACAGACGAAACCCTTATAATGTATCTACGCTGTCCGTCTGTCCGTCACAGGGCTATATCTCAGAACCGTAGTAGATAGTTAAACAGCTTTATTATATACATAGGTACATAATGTGCATTTCTATTACAGTTACCACAACAAATAATAAAAATTAAATTAAATTAAAAATTAAGGCGTCCCAAACAATCAATATAAAATGACCTGACACTGTGTAGGTACGTTAGTGAAGCAGGGCTCTACCAGCACTGGATTTTTAGAGACACGGCCGTTTATAGCGTTTATTTCAACAATCCTACAAATTTGTTCGAAACCCACGGTGCGCGAGTCTGACTCGCACTTAGCCAGTTTTTTTATAGCATAAGGCCAACCATTAGAGATTTCCAACGAACAGTCCAAATAGACAGTCCCCAAAATCTACCATTACAATATATGTGTATTTGAAATATCCAACGAAACAAATATATTATACTTATTATTATTAGATATCAAATATTATATTCAACCGTCGAAATGAGCGACAATTTTCTATGACCCGTTTCTGTTTCTCACAGACTCGACATCATAAAGAAGTACGATTTTATAGCAATAATGCAAATGCCACGCATAAATAAATAGAAGAGGCGATCCCGATTATTATGTGAGACTAAATAGTAGGTACCAGGTCAGGCTAACATTAAAATTTTGAGGTTTTTACAGATTAACAGTTAGAATACTTAATCGGGGTTTTCCGTGCAAGGTCTGTCAAGCATTTTTAACTCCATAAAAATGCACGTGAGGACATCGTAAACGGGTTTCTGATTACGAAATTTTTGGTCAACAACAATTTTTCGCGCCACTGAACGATCGATGTTCGCATAGCAGACACACGTAAATGAAGGTCACCGAGTTACCTCTTTCGAAAAAAGCTGCACCACGTAGGTACATAACATATTAACACGTAAGTATTTCACTAGATTAAGAAATAGCGAGGAGTTTACTAAGGGTCACTTTATTTGTCAAACGTTTTTCAAGTACTAAGTGTCGTAACATTAGGCGTCCATCTACGATGGTCAGAATAAATGGTGTTAGAATCACGCGAAAGTCATAAGCGGACCGGTCTTCTAATGAAAACAAGGACAAAACATTTTCTTATAGCTATATTAATGCCAAATACTTGAATTTAAAGTGATTCTGTGCTCCTATTTATTTTTGGATACGGTGTATTATATGTTTTAAGGTTAATCAAATCAATCGATAAATCTCACGGGCTACCAGATGGAACCATGTTTCGAGAAAACAGCATACATGTTAATTCATCCGTGAACGAACTAGATTTCGACACGATATGGAACCGAAGTGACCTTAATCTCAATTAACACTGGAGACGAGTCCGTGTTTGTCAGCTAGTTAACAAGATAGCCAGGAAGCGTCGGTACCTACTTGTGAACTATTTTACAAAGACTCAAACTCGTCAAGGTAATGAGCTTTTGTAACAAGCTAGCTGGACAAAATGATGACTATCCAGTTGTAAAGAACTTTTGTATTTATTCATTAGATACACCTTAACCTACCTAATACCTAATAGTACCTAATATGTGCAAGAATATAAAAACAAAAGAAGTAAATTGGTTTGAGCGAATAACAGCGAAATTATACAATTAGATTTCAATTCGTATCATTAAAAAAATTACTATAACGAAATATTAAACGTAATAATGTAATATAACAGCAAATTGTAGACGTCAGCAAATGATGATGATGTCATGATAACGTGAGTAGACGAAGAATCCGGCTATGTAGTCCATTCCATGGCCACTTTTTCTACAGTATCATCCTACTATGAGTATGAGATGAGCGTTAATAGAGGCTAATCACTGTAAAGAATGCAGCACGATGATCGAGCCTCTATCGAGAAGATATTACAACCATTAATTAAAATCTCCACATTTAGGTTCCGGAATTACATTTTTTGCTATCAAAGTCAATAAAATGGTATAAGTGTTTTATATAATTGATACTCTAAACATTGAGTTTATCTGTTATAAAACAAATTGCTCATTTGAATCAATTCATCTAAGACGGCTCATTTGATCAACATCAAATCAATCTACTATTTATATTATAAGCATCAGTTTATAAATAATAATATATTAGCATGTCATTGTCAGTCAGTAGTCAAGCAGCTTCCACAGCAATTTGCATTGACACGATTCCCGTTAGCTTCATAAATACAACCAATTGAGTTCAAGGACGCCCGTAAGCATCATGTCAGTCTGTGACCAGCGTGAACAATGAGTTATGCTGCGGCATCCTCATGCAATTGCGTATAAAATATGATAATTGGACGCTCGAACGCACGTCTCGCTCTTGTCATACCATCTTCTATAGATTTTAGTACCGAACAACGCTATGCATGTTTACGAGAATGCAGTTGACTGATGAGGTCTCGCCAAAGACATTTTGTCTCGTGCATTTTAATGAGACCTACATACATAGGTACAACATGAGAAAAATGACAGACATTATCTGTAATTGACAAAACAGAGAAGATTCTTTCAAAAATGTTAACCAATAAACCGTTAATGGATTTCATGTTGGTCATCGTAAGATTTGAGCATTGGAAATCTGTCATGAATAGAAACGTGAATCAAAAGTATCGAAATCACGGACCGTCCGTTATCCATTGTGACATTTGCATCTCCGAAAGTGTTCCAAGAAGTGAGATGCAAGGAAGAATGTACGCTTTCTCTTTTTAAGGAGAACAGTCTGGTTAGGCGTTAACTGATTATCATAGTAAGTGTAGCGGGCATTGTTTGAGATTATGAAAGTTGTGTTGCGACGGGTTATCTTCTCAAAGCCGCGGATTTGAGCCATTCAACTTCCTCTTTGAATAAAGTCATTTATTTAATCACGAGGAACGACATAATATTTTATGTAACCATTTCAAATTCGTAATGATAATCGGATTATACCGGAGAAGTTTAATTCAGACTTTGCACATAGTTGATAAAAGGCCGGGACTAGTAAAAATGTCAAAAATAGTCACTCTACGATGATTTCTGTGAAAATTTGTTATCTTTCGACACAAAAATAATATAATCGGCTTTTTGACATCACTCTGCAACGTCAACTTATTTGTATTTTTAGCAACAACGCACAAAACGTATGATAATAGTGTCAACGAAAGGCCGATTTCATTCAACATCATCCATTATAAAGATTATCTATTCGTGAGATTTCGGGCCTGCAAACACTCTGTTAATAAGTTCCGTGATTACAATAAACCGTTATGGACACGCCGCGCATGCATTGACTGTTGATTCGTGAAGATTACCGCTGTTGCATAACTAGACTGTCTCGTTGAGTTGAGTTGTACATGTTTCACAACAGCTGTGCACCTGTTATTGTGTTAACTGAACTGTTACAGTACGTAGGTAGATAGGTACTGTCCTAAAAAGTATGCATATTATCGCCTATTGACAATACACTACACACGATCATAGCCATTCGTTTACAATTGTTTAGCATTGCAAATATTGCACGTGCACAGCGTCACGTGAAGTGCACAATAAATCCCTGAACTTGATTTTAAAAAACTCCATTTTATAGCCTAAAATTTTACAAACGTACAAGTTCGAAGGCAACTTAGCTTTAGTATTACCTTCTGGGATCTAAAATAATACAACCAGGCAAAGACATAAAATTGCGAGAAATATAACTAGCTTTTTAGCTGAAAAGTTTTAATTTTATAAAACCTAAGGCTTTGAAGAATAAAACAGATATTTACAACAAATGGTATATTCAAAATCATCGACCTTTATTAAGAAAGCTCGTCGTTTGTTAAAAATCTATTAAGCTTGCAATCAAATCAACTATCTTGCATCTCACGTGTCCATTCAAGAGTCATGTGGATAAATGCACGTTGTTGTCTAAATACGTATATGTAAATAAACTTTAGTACTTTAGTTTACATATATAACGAGTTGCCGAGGGTGCATAAACGTGTCCGCACCACGTGCTGATATATTAATTATAAACTGAATAATGTCGGCACACATCCGTGTGTAATGTGTGTATGCACGTGTTCCCGTGCGATACTTGAACATATATATACAAATGCATTACATTTTCATTTAGCTAACTCGGAATTAATAAGTACGCGTTTCGAATTGTTGCAACTGACTCATAAACATGGGATTCAGAAACTTGTGACTCAGGAAAAAAGTCGACGTACCCAATAAAAACACAAAAGGTAGCTTAGATATTAGACATCACAAACACTGTTTATCAACCGACGAAAACAAAAACTTTTTAACAAAAAAATTAAACCGCCGAAAAAACTGAAAAGCAAAAATAATACTTTTTTTTGTTTGACCTTAATCTAGGTACCAGTTTGAAGTCGGTGCCTCAGCACGAGCCAGGAGGAGTGATAGAAACCCATCAGGTAGACGACTACAGGTGCACTCCTCCTGGCTAGTGCTGAGGCACCGACTTCAAATTGGTACCTTGATTAAGGTCAAACAAAAAAAGTATTATTTTTCGCTTTTCAGTTTTTTCGGCGGTTTAATTTTTTTGTTAAAAAGTTTTTTTATTTAAAATTATACTTTATTGTAGTTATTTAAGTATGTTTGTCAATCGCAAGAGCTATGTCTTGCTCTTGACACGCATCATACATAACATATATTAGGACGTCAAACAATCAGTCAGTACAAGTAAGTCTCGAATCTGTCTTATGGGTCAAAATCTTGAACAGTAAGACAACATTGACTAATGCTTTACCAATAACAAAGTACACTGGTATTTCTACATCGTGTCGAGACAAAGAAACTTGAACAATTCGACCGAGTTCCCACCTGTTTTAAAGTTGGTCTAGTTTGAACGGAGTATGCATATCGCGGGATCAATTCTCATACTGAGAGCGAAAGCGTTGGAGCATGCCATAATGTTTTCAATACTCTCCGTTGTGTCGCATACCGTAACGACGCTGGCTAAGGAACCGGTTGTGTGCATTTGGCGAAACATTTTGCAACCATTCCCCACTATACTTGACGTTGGCTGTTGGAGGTGCACTTCACTCCGTCCTACTAAAACCTACATCTGAAAGACTTGCAAAATATTTTGTTACAAATTTCATGTACGATTATTGTTGAATTTGATAACCTCACCTATCAATAAAGTTATTTTTTTTTGTTTTTGTTCTGTAATAAACCCATTTGTGTTGTTCATCATGAATTCATGATTATCTAATAGTGTAAAAAATAAATAATTAAAAGCCGTTTACAAGAGAGGCGTGCCAATGATTCGAACTAAGTAGAACTTGATAGATAAGTAACCAAATTACCAAAACCGAAGGCATGATTGCAACAGCCTGTCCATACAAAGAGGTTGGTGAGGCTCTAACGTTGCATTGAGGCAGACTTGTGCCATTCCTTTTATCTCGGACTAATCAAAGTTAATTTAACCCACCAGGTACGCTAAAGTTCATGTTTACTATTTGGTAATCCTCATTACCCGCGTAAATAAAGAAGAACAAACAAAAATTATCAACCTTGACCTTGTCGTGGCTATAAAAGAAATTCATTAAGATACTGGCATACCTAAGATGCCTATCCATCATATTATCAAAGTAACAAAGAGGACCATGAAGCCGAAAGCAAAGCTGAGATTTATTGCGTCAGAGGCCGACGAAACGAGACCGCAAATAAAGAGAACGCGAACCTTGAACACCGTATCTGACAAAATCAATCGGACTCTGAACAAAACTTGACCCAAAAATGTAATAGATGAAACTTACCGAACAATAGTACTTAAGTAGTAAACACTCATCTCATGTATGTTAATTGTGGCTAAGATGCCATTAGTATCGAGACTTAAAAGGTGCAGATGAAGTCTACTTCAGAGTACATATAGCTTGAATTGATTGACAGACATTATACGGATGATAGTCGATCAACGCTTCAATTATTATTTATGAACTTGAATTTCTAGCTTTATTTTCAACTAACATTTACCCGCGTCTTCGCTAGCGTTACCAAGATAGATAGATCTGGCATTTGAATTAAAATTCCAGGATTTCTCAAAATTCCCGTGGGAGATTCATCGTGGTTTTCATTGACGTTGCGCAAAAGCACCCGTCATGGTTTCGTCGTCGTCGGCGGTCGTGATAAAATCCCGATACCGTGAGAATACTGTGATAAAAAGTAGGTACCTCGCCTATGTGTTAAATAGATCCAGCTTTCTACATAAAAAAAAAAACATTCAAATCAGTTTCGTGAATTCGTTTTAGCGTGAAAGAGTAACAAACACACAGAAAATTTCGCATTTATAATATTAGTGGAATCGGATATTATGTAATTCATAGCAAACATATTTTTTCTGATTTTCCTTATTTGTAAATTCAATCTTCGATACAAATTGATTGTAGTCACGCCGCGCTCTTAGTCCAAAACCGAATCTTTACCAAAACAAGGAACTAGAACTTAAATGTTACCTGACGGCACAGGTCAGGATGGTGAGGATGAATTGATTACTGCAAGCATTCGTAACTAACACCTACACTTATTTGCGTTACACAACAACACAGGTAATATGAAGTTTTTATGTCAACACTTTTGTACATAAACCACGAACAAAGGTTCTTTTATTTGAGTATAAATCAAGCGTGGAGGAACTTGCATGAGTATTACAAACCGCAATGCTTATGCGAAGCTTGGCCCCAATTTAATTTTTTTTTCTATTTTACTATTTAGGTAGTCTATTTGTTATAAAGTTGGTTTCCAGTACATCGTATATAGAATTTGAATAATTTTGAACATATAAGTCAAATTAAATTAGAATCAACGAGTATTCGGAAGAGAATTCTTAAACATTTAATTTAAATGTGAATCCATGTAAGAATGAAAAATAAACTAAAATAATTAAAAAAACACATCTGCGTTCCGATGCGGAATAAATGTAGCGAATTCAATTGTCGGGACCCATTACCGGAAATTTTGGAGGCTAAGGCCTGAAATGTCCGTTTTCCTAAAATGTATCTAAATGTCTGCTTTTCCAAGGCTTTTCCATAATATGTGCTGACTTTTGTATAAAAAGACGTGACTTTTGTATAAAAAGCAGACATTTTGGGAAGATACATTTTAGGAAAACGGACATTTCAGGCCTGAGCCTTTTTGGATCCGGTTACCATTTTTAATCAATCACAATTGTTGAACTAGCTATATTCAGCATCGGAAAACAGTCGGGATTTTTGATTATTTTAATGTTTTTTTTTTTATTCCATCCTTTTTAATTCGCCCTATAAATTTAAGATGGTGTGGTACGGTCAGCCTCAGAAGTCGCTGAACACTAATTGTCACTTTCACTAATGTGACATATTTCAAACATCACAGTAGAACTGTTTATTGCGACAAAGTACTAAGGTCCAAAGGTAAGGTAGGTAAGGATCCGTTTGCTCGTATTGTCCCCTATACCTGAATAATGCATTTTTTGCCGTTTTTAACTTCAACAGAGCTTTTATACAGTACAGTGAAGGTACTGACTGTTAGACAATTATTTATCTTAAATATTATTTTGAAATTTCATTCTACTTTGGTTTATGATAAGGTAGCACCAAACACTCGACGTCCACATTACATCCTGGGACATAAAGGCATTAAATTTAACACGCGTTTTAGTAAAAAATTTTTTAGTTTTAGCGGTCCATTCATTTATAATAAAATTAATAAATCATTGAATGTGTTCCATATGACTAGAATAAAATGTAAAATTGCAGTGACAGAGTGGCTTCTAAATAAGAATTACGACAGTACAGAGGATTTATTGAGAGTTATATCATAATATTTGTCCATTTACACATACACACATACACACACACACTCAGTCACTCACTCACAAACTACACACACACACACACACACTTTCTGATTTCATTTAAGTTTTAAGTGCATTGTAGTTAATATTAATTAAAAAAAATTTACTTTGTTATTTTCTTATTAATTATATTTAGTATAAGTCTTTCATTAAGGGGAGGAGCAATGTTCATCCTAAAATACAGGTTTACCTACTTAGGGAACTGAGTTCCATTTATTATAAGGATCTTTTGTTAAAAAAAAAAATCTGTTAAATAAATAAATATACCATAAAAAAGGTGTTGCTACTTCTGAGGCTGACTGTACATAAATAATTTGATACTCGCTTTATGAATTTTATATTCTGTTTTTTAGAAAAAAAAATACTTTGTGCCAAGTTTATTGTGGCGCATTCTTCTTAGCAATCAGGGTCCTTTCCGAAAGTGATGGTAGAGTAAAAAAAATTCATGTAAAAGAACCCTTAAGAGCCTACTAACAGAAATAAACTTTTGACCTTTATCTTGATACCCCACGCGAGGGTCTTGAAAAAATGTTTTTAAAAATTGAATGAAACTACCCAGTGACATTCGCGCCATCAAGGCCAATTTAATGCCGTATCATTTATCAAAATAGGTTGAGCCGTTGAGTAGTTACAAAAAGACAGAGGAACGGATAAATATGTCAAACACATAACTCTGCTTTAAGGCTTCACCACAGTCGGGTAAACATTAAAGTACCCAGGTACTTTTTGTAACTTAGTAGGTACAACCAACTTTTTGTACCTCTTTTTAGATAGTTAAAACAATTTAGGTACCGTCTATAGAGGTACTTAAGCTAAATGATAGTGTACCGTGTGTCTATTAATTACCCCGTTTTTATAGGCCACTTCGACAAGTTGACAAAAAAAAGTACAAAGAAACGTAGACAATAATCAATGGAAGAGACTAATTAATCTTCAGATAAAAACTGATACTTACGTGATCTTATTATTTCAATTTATACCACATCTAGCGTTTGTATATCTACAAAGCTTTTGTCGGTTAGTCGGTGTCCCTTATACATAATTAATAACATGCAAATGAAGAACTAGGTCCGAGATAAGACTTAGATAATAAATAATTATTCTTCTTGAGAATACCAATTTTAAACGCAGGTTAATTTTTTTACGTGATGCGAAATTAGCGTTCCTTACTCAAACCTAATGCTTGCTAACAAAGTTTTTTTTTTTCAGTCCATACAGTGACTTAATTCCAATTTAATCTATAATTTAAATTTAATTTAATCTTATTCAAGATAATTTAAACAATTTTGTCCAGTACCTATTAACTGGGTAAGAAACACTGATTTTGTATCATGTAAAAAGTTCAAACCAGTATACACCGTGAAATTTTAGTGGTTGTTTTCCCGAAACGAGGTGATTTAGTATCGATTGTACAATCGATTTATAATTACTATTTTGACTAGAGTCAAAAATCCAATTGTGAAAAACGAAAGTCGAAAATGACCGCAAACCAATAGTAACACTTCGTTGGTACCTAACCTATCGTACGATCGTACGCTACTTGTACCAACGAAGCGTTACTATTGGTTTGCGGTCATTTTCAACTTTCGTTTTTCACAATTGGATTTTTGACTCTAGTCAAAATGGTAATTATAAATCGATTGTACAATCGAAACTAAATCACCTCGTTTCGGGAAAACAACCACTAAAATTTCACGGTGTATAATATATGCTAATATGTTAATTTTACAAGCTTACGCTACGCCTGCACTTTTGCTACCGTGGCAAAACTTCGCATCGAGTGGGATTTCGCAAAATCTACAATTATTACTTTTTGTTCACATCGAATAAAAAGTCACTGCAAAATTTAAGCATTCTCTGTGAAGTATTTGCGCTGGGTAGTACCTAGGTAAATAAGTCAGTCAATCTGGACTGTTCTTGTACATTTTTCTTTTGTAAAAATCTGTGTGTAATTTACAAGTTTTGTTGCAGATCTCTTCAAACGAGTGGCACATCCCGCGGCCCTCATTGTCTGGCAGCAGTGACGCGCGCTCGCGCGGCGGCTCCGCCTCCAGTCAAGGCTCTTCTAGTAACCACAGCACCCACGTAAGGCTAACTCATACCGACGTCACAGCCATCATCATAATCTAACCAATTACGAAAAAACTTGATCCGTCCCGATTTTTTTCACACGTCGATCAACTTACAAGATAAAGGTAAAGACCAATAAAAACCGCGTTTTTTACAAGAATTAGATAATAACGGAGGGGTCAACAAACGAATTACAAATTGGTACAGCCGTGTCCGGTACATGATCTACCTGTCAGTTCTTGTTACATTCCATACGCGTTATAGGATTCCTTAATTTAGGAGTTGACAGCAATTGATGGAGTCACGAACATGTAACGACTTTATTTATTGCTGCAATTAGTTTATGACATAACTTTATAATAGCTATTTACTAGAAATCAAATTTGGCCTTATTCAGAATTGAACTAACCTTTTGTATCTATCAGACGAAGTCGAAGATAGAATGTTATAGAATGCAATGAGGTTCACAAGATCGTAGTAAATTTTAACGTGTCAGCTGATGACCGAGAACATAAAAGAGCCTTTTACTGCAATTCAACTATACTTCCTGAAGCAATGCAAATCGAATTAATGCCAACCTACTTTTACGGGCACATTAATGTTAGGCT
Organism: Archips crataeganus; assembly: GCA_947859365.1. NCBI lineage: Eukaryota > Metazoa > Arthropoda > Insecta > Lepidoptera > Tortricidae > Archips > Archips crataeganus. The sequence goes on along the minus strand of OX402049.1, from coordinate 12,678,906 downwards.
CGATCTGTTCGTTATGTTAATGTTAAATCCGCATTTTTGCAGAGTGTATCATCGGGCTCTTTGTTACTGAGCGCGGCTCACCTGGCCCGCATGCACGGAAGAACCCCTGGCCAAACGGAGCACCAGCCTCATCCCACCAGATTGGGCAGCTACGGCCGCAAATCTAATTTTTCTGAGGCTGCCGTGGTCACTATACCAGAAGAAGCGAGAGATCCCGCGGAAAGCTTCTGGACAGATGTGAAACGGGCACCCGAGCAAGACACGGCGTCGATAGCCAGCTCTACCCACTTTACGGTCGTGAATGGGTTTACGAAGCACCGACCTACCAAGGAACCAAAAACCTGCTGCTGCAGCCATTCCCACCAGATCACCGTTCTTGTCATATCGATGACGATACTGTTCTCTGCGTGCATTCTTGCAGCTATATGCTTCGTTGAAAGTTAGTATCTACTGTAGAAAAAAAAATAAAAGGAATCTATCTACAAACTGTACACTATTTATTTCAACCAAAAAAAACTATTAACCAATTTGAACCATAAAAAATTAACCAATTAACCAAAAAAATTTAAATGAATAATGCCGAAACAAATGAACGACGGGCTTTGCGTCTTTTGGAATCTTGAAAAAAATACGAAAAAGAAATATGTACACATAAAACCTAACTAAAAACTGTTGGAGAAGGGCCCCACTCGTCAACTTACAAATGTATATAAAAAAAGCAGAAAATATGATATAAAAATTACACACAAATTTTAAAGATGGAACGCCGAATAAAATGAAATAAAATGTTTATTGCTTAGCTAGCTGGCTTTTGATGAATTTCCCAACTTGAAAGAAGTGAGTAGGTTTGGGGTAAAGGTGGAACTGTAAAAGAAATATAAACTGGTAGGAAATAGGCACAGTACGGAAAGAGAAGCGGTGGATATGGAAAAAGATAAAAAATACATACCCGCTAAAAACGGTTCCAACCAATTATTTTTATATACAGTTCTGGTGGTTCAATTCTTCAAATGTGACCAAAAAAAACTTTTATTATTCTGTGGGGACAGCCTTCAATATGAAATCGATGGTCACGTTATCAATTCTTATAAAATAAAAATAATCTTATTCGTCTTAGATTAATTCAATCTCTTGACAGCCAAAACATCAATCTCAGTCGTGCAAAACTCGAAACCCTTTCAAAAGAACTTGTCTATTGACACTGACAAGGCGGCCAGGAATATTTCAATTTCGCGTGTCAAAAAGGTTCGTTACCGGCAGCGTAATGCTGCACTACCTATTACACAATTTTGTTGCGTTCATCCATCGTGAATCGTATACATACTTACCTACCTACTGGCTTCGCGCAATGGTTAGATGCTGCTAATTTATAAGACTTTAGAATCGTTAAATACATTTTATGGATATAATAAAATGTGGTATTTACGCAACATTTTACTAATGGTTTAATCATTAGATAAGTGTTAATTATGCAAAATGAAAGGCGCCGCCGATCTTGGAAGTTAATTATAAAAAAGGCTATTCGAGAAAAGGAAACCCTTTATGTAAACAACTGTTAAAAAATCAATAAATATTTAAGTATTATAACAATACCGGTTTGCATACTTCAAAACTACGATGATAGACTTAAATAATGAAAAGAAAAACCATGATGAACTGTGAAAGTACAGTCAGCAGCAGAAGTGGATGAGTGGTTCTCGTGCTGAAAATGATCTACATACGATTCTATGTATTTCCAAGGCGATAAGAGATTGGCTAGATCATTTTGAGCACCACAACCGCTCATCGACTTTTGCTGCTGACTGTATCTAACTAAACATTAATTTTTCTCACATTTATACCTAAGCCTTTATTACAATTTATCTGTACCTAATAAAAGTCAATTTTCATTCAAAGTTGCCGAGCTTGTCATACCTATGTATTAAATTTGTCTTTTTCTATTTTTACAGTGCGAATGCGGAAGGAGACTGGAATCTACAAATATTCTTAGATTAATACAAGTCTTAAGTCGACAAAATATCTAGGTAGACGACGCCCAATCTTCTTGTTATTCAACATAACGCAACCATAGATTTATTCACATCCGAAAATATAATATGCAATTATTAACGAAAAAAATATCATAACATAAACAAGCTACATATTAACTTATTTGTATATTGTCGACTTAAGAATATATAGCAGCACGATTTGGAGGACCCGCGACGTAGTATTATTATAAAATTAATGTGTACTTAGTAAAAACCCCACAGTCACTGATTCGTACACAATAGGGATGTTGACACCACCAATCAACTGACGTACTTTTTATGAGCTGTCAAAACACATTTCTCCCATAGAGTTTGAATGGCAATAGCAACATATGACGTCACTTGTTCGCATACTCAATTAACTATTTATTTGTTTTAAAGCAACAAAAAATCTAATTTTGCAGTTAATCGAAAATTAATCTGGGTTTTAGGGCTAAAATAAAGCGTTTTTTTACTGGAGTCGTGTCTTCGAATTATTTTTAATGGTGTCAACATCCCTATTGTACGCATTATCATGATTCATTGTAGGTAAATAGATTTTATACAGTATTTCAACATAAAGATACATTTATTTATGCGTTGGTAATACGAAAACTTTAACCAGTGACCTTAGGATATACCTACAACGAGATTAGAAAATATTTAGACCCAAAATATATCTACTTACACTCTCTTGAGTGAGTTCATTTGGCTGTAGTGGCAAAGAACAAGTATTTTGCCTTATTAGCATAATGCAAGAATATACACTTATGGTAGGTAGGTACTTAAAATATTTGGATAGATTATTAATTATTTCAATATTATTATAGGTTGTTAAATATACTGCTTGTTGAAGTTATTTAATTATCTTTAAAGTACACTGGTTAGATAAACAATTAGTGCAATAAAATATCATTATCCATTAAATTATGTAGAGGAATTTAGCGATGAATATTTATATTAATTGGTGTTAAACTATTATTTATGTGTCGGCGTGTAAGAATAATGAGTTAGAAATTTCTTGCATACTGATAAATAAGGGTGAATAAAAGATATACAAAGTAATAATTCAGTGATAGATAAATAATAAAAACTAAGGTCAATTCCATACCTACATCTAAGCGTTTTCACAAAGTGAATTAGTTATATTGTTCTTTTGTTTCATATCTAAACAAGGTCATATCTACGTGTGGCCGTTCTTACGAAAAAGTAATTTGTCTTTTAACTTTGGTACACGCCTGGGTGAAACGTGTTCTTATTTAATTTAAATAGCGATTTGAAACGTTTTACCCAGTATCAGGCTAAACATTACCAAGTTAAGGAAACAGGCGAGAAAGTTGCAAATTTTCGTAATGTAGCATGAAAACTTGCATCTTTTAAAACTACATTTCAATTCCTTATGACATTTTACCCTGTCGAATATTGTTAAGGAAAAACTGTGATAAAATTAAACAGAATATACCCATTGCTCGTTTTTTTTTTACAAAATTTACATGACAAGACAAAGCTTGCCAATGGTTTTATTCCATACAAAATAGGTAAGTATAAATGGGGCCAAAGATGAAGCACAACTGCCAGGTAACTGCACATTCACCTCGAATTTGAAAACTGACACTGACTGACTGTTCAGGAAAAACACGCTGCGCTGCTAAAAAATGGGTCCTTTGAAAATTCGGCATGCATTTTACCATAGATAAGGCCAAGCTAGAAAGTTTATGTATGAAGTCTGCTTGTCTGCCTGATCTGCCTATATGGTTGGTAGAAATAAATTTTAAATTAGAAATAAGTTGATAAATATCAAACTCCAATATGTCCACAATAACATGACATGGGGATATGATCCTTATTCTGATGAAAATAAGGATCATATCATATCTCCATGTCATTTATTGTGGAAATTTTGGATTTTCATATTTATCAACTCAAATAAACTTAGTACATACATGCGTCAGAGGCAAGTTGAAAGTCATAACTTGCAGTGTAAACTAGTGTTAACTACCCCACTATTAATTGGCACCTTAATTTTAATCACTGGCATGCAGTTTTTCTCAAATATTCAACCTTCTTTGCATATTATTAAGATCCAAGATGACAGTAATAAGAGGTGTGGTTGTGGAGGATAGAGGTTAAAGGAGGACAATCTCTGTGTTTGCAAAATGGAATTGTTCCTGATTCCTAAATCGTCATATTCCTGATTCGTCATCCGCTCCGCATTAAGTAAATTATTGTCATATAACCATAGTACAAAGCATAACTACTGTCTTAATGCTTATTAATCCTGTAAACACGTGTTCACGATTTCATTTTACTGTACAATGACGAGTTAGAAATATGACGAGTCAGGAATATGACGAGTTAGGGAATATGACCAATTAGGAATATGACAAATCAGGAACAAATCCAAAAATGTCGGCCGAAAAACGTTAAATAGACGTCGCTACAGTAAGGAAGTGGGTAAATTTTAATGGAAGCTTCAAATACTAGAGTAGATGGCGCTATCGCCTTCGAGCATTCCGGCAACAACTGCTACATTCCAGGGACGGTTCTGCTATCCTTTTTAAAGAGTTTATTATAAGTTTAGCTGGTGCCTTTTCACCAGAGATGTGCTATGCTATGTTGCTGTGGATACGTTTGATATACACCAATCATATTCATTGGATCACGTAGCAAAGCGCTGGTAGAATCGGGTTCAGCTAAGCTATGTTTTTTTATATGAAAAGATGAGTGCTCTGAATGCGTGCTGTAGATGCGTGCTATGGATACGTGCTGTGGATGCGTGCTATATATGGTCCCTACTGTCGATACATCGCTTAGCTCGAGCTGCGCATCTTCCTCGCATAGCCACCTCGTGGCTGCGCCCGACAAAACCCTTTGAATGTTCAATATCTAAACTCAAAATTAGATGTTTTGCAGTGTTATTTATTCAAAATTAATTTCCTTGTTTTGATTTATTGGGGTTGACCCTTGTATATTTCATAACTAAATTAAAAGATAGTAAAAAAGAATAGCCATGGTGGCCTAGTGGTTTAATGTAATTATGGCCTCTCAAGCAGATGGTCATCGGCCAGCCCAGGCTTGCACCTCTAAGTTTTTTGTATGTGCAAAATTATATTTTAAATTTACCATGAGTTGTGTGGGTGAATGAAAAGATTATGAGGAAACCTGAACAGACCTGAGAAAAAGTTCAATTGTGTGTGTGAGTGAAGTTTCCAATCTGCACTGGGCCCACGTGGGAACTGCATTGGGAGGTATGGAGGCTGGGATGATGATGAAATTACAAGATTAACTTACCTCAACTTCTTCTAACGTCTGTGTCCATCTGTAATGCTCTAGGTCACAGCCATTTCCAGAGTTAGGCTTCAGTTTATTCTTCTCATTGGGATCATCATCATCATCATTTGGAGTCTTCTCTGCTTCATTGCTAGATTCAGCACCATCGCCGCTTCCAAGCTCAGGCCCTGAAATATTTAATGCTTTATTGAGTACAAATATTATGCAATCTCTATCAAAGTGTGTATAAATGCCCTTGTTGTATAATGACGTTACAAGACAAGATGGCAAAGGCAATTGTAAGCTACAGTGCTTATGTGTATGTGACTAACATAGGTTACTGCTATCCCAGGAAATATATTTTATGCAGGATGCAAACAAAGTTGCGGGCAACAGCAACAAATTAAAATCAACCATTTAATATTAAAAGGTGATACTAGGGGCGTTCAATAAAAAGTGAGAATGAGTATGTTATAAACAACTTTTACTAAATGTCATTTTATTTTTCGACATAGTCACCTTTTAGCATAATACACTTAGTACATCTTTTTTCTAAACTTAAAATTCCATTTTTAAAAAAGGTCTCATCTTGAGTACTTAAAAAATCTTGTACTGCAGCGACTACCGCGTCGCGTCTTCAAATTTCTGGCCTCTCAGGTATTGTTTCAATCTCGGAAATAGGTAGAAATCACTGGGAGCGAGATCTGGTGAATACGGAGGATGCTTAAGGATATCGAACCCAGCATCATGAATTGCAGCCATTGCAACGGCGGACTTGTGTGCCGGGACATTGTCCTGGTGGAACAGCACAACTTTCGAGAGTTTACCTCGCCGTTTTTCGCAGATCTCATTGCGCAATGTTGCTATTTGTTTGGCGTATAATGTGCCCGTAATAGTGGCTCCATGCTCGAGATACTCAATCATTAATACCCCTTTACCATCCCAAAAAACAGAGCCCATGACCTTACCGGCAGATGGGCTCACCTTGAATTTCTTCGGAGTTGGAGATGATGGCCTTTTCCATGTCATAGACTGCAGTTTCGTTTCTGGGTCGTAATGATGGCGCCATGTTTCGTCCATTGTTATAAATCGCGCCAAAAAAAGTTCCCGGTCTTGCTGCATCAGGTTCAAAGCTTCTTGACAAATCTCTAGTCTAGTTTGTTTTTGCGTGTCAGTAAGCATTCTTGGTACCCAACGCGCAGATACCTTTTTCATACCCAAGCGTTCATGTAAAATATTATTCACGCTCCCCGTTGAAATCTTTACATTTTCAGCAATAAAACGAACTGTGACACGACGATCCGCCAAAACTGAGTTTTCGACTTTTTTCATAATTTCTTCAGTTACTGCTGTAGTAGGGCGTCCAGAGCGGGGGTCGTCCATTGTGGATGTTCTTCCACGTCTAAATTCGGCGCACCAACGTGCGACTGTCGAATACGGAGGAGCATTAGACCCTAAAGTGTCCCGCAAATCGAAATTGACTTGGTCCGTAGAAAAATTTTTCAAACACAAGTATTTGATAACGGCGCGCAGTTCAATTTTCTCCATTTTCGCTAACGTACTCAATAGCATTGCAAAGAAATTACCGTATATTTTTTTTAAACAAAAGACAGTTAGTTTTTTTTTCATAGCAATCAGCTAGATAGATTAGCTTTACTGGCCAGTATTTAATTTCGTAATATTAAAAGAGTTTGCATCTCATTCTCACTTTATATTGAACGCCCCTCGTATGTTCGTAGCAGGCCTATTATGCAAGGATTTATCACAGGCTTGTCTATGATAATCCTCTTTCTATTTAACTTAACTAGTGCTCTGTTAAACTATATAATAGAGTATTACCACACTGCTATCTTTGACACACTGATTGTATTCTCTTCAGCAGTGTACACCCGAAAATGTACTCTGTGAATACAAATTATACCACCAGCAGTGCGCCAGCTGGTAGGTGAATATAGTTAGTGATCAAATGCGAGTATTGGATCTGTTGTGTTGCGAGTTGCTTGAGCATCACCACCCATACATTTGCATTGAAGTTCTCACACAATGCGACTAGTTAAAGGTAAACCAAAAATATATGACTATTGTCAAGAGGGCGCTATTGTTCTTATTTATATGGCAATAGTTCAGTATAGTCGGAACAATGACATCTTGACTTGTCTATAAAGTTTAAACTGTCAGTCTACTTGAAATTGCAAACAATGTAAACAAACCTTGTATTTAAAATGTTTTAATTTCCATTTTCCCGCATCAAATACTGCTAAATCCGTGTGTTATTTAATCAATACTTACCACAACTCTATCCTAAACCATTAAAACAATAAACAAGTGCTAGAATATGGATATTTCATTAAATGGTTTATTTACATTGTTCGCAATCTCAATTGACATTGATTTTACCTGTTAGCTCTGATGTTAATTTGGAAAGGTTTTGTAGCAAAATAGTTTCATTCCCCAAGCGTTTTTTCTTCATTAGTTTATTATAAACATTACAATGATCCATTGTTGACTACGTTTTGGGCAGTTTTTGTTATTGTTCAAAGAAACCGCCACAATGACGATGACAATCATTACAATTATTGCCAGTGTAAGAAATGAGTTCCAATGAAATTCCGCAACATGGTGAATAGTCATATATTTCTGGTCAGGCTTTAGTGCTTTACTGATAACTATACTCCTTTCACTGTAGCATGGTGCGGGTGGCAGGTGTCAAAACCCACAGACTAGAGAAGTGAAAGCTATAAAACTCGAATCGATAAAACTATAAATTTATAACTTTAATTAGGTATATTGTGTAATTAATAATATAAATTTACGATTACTTCATGAAATTAAGTAAAGCAAACTAAGTACCGGAGTTTTTTATAATGCAAAAAAAAGTTGAGGTTGTACAAATTTTTAGGTATATCGAAAATAGGCCGTAACATAAAGCAAAACTATAATAAACTAAACTAAAGCAGTAACTATAATAATCCAGTGTTAGCAGAGCCCTGCTTCTAAGTAAAATTTACCTACGCATTCGGGTATCATTTTATATTGGTCAGTCGGGACCCCCTTAATGTTTAATTTGATTATATTTTTATCATTTGTTGTTGTAGCGGCCATAATTAACATAATAGGGATGTTGACACCACCAATCAACTGACATACTTTTTATGAGCTGTCAAAACACATTTCTCCCATAGAGTTTGAATGGCAATAGCAACATATGACGTCACTTGTTCGCATACTCAATTAACTAACTATTTATTTGTTTTAAAGCAACAAAAAATCTAATTTTGCAGTTAATCGAAAATTAATCTGGGTTTCAGGGCTAAAATAAAGCGTTTTTTTACTGGAGTCGTGTCTTTGAATTATTTTTTAATGGTGTCAACATCCCTATTGGTGAAGATTTCAAGAATCTAGTTAATCTATACATATAAAAGAAGAAACTGACTGACTGACTGACATATCAACGCACAGCCCAAACCACTGGGCCTAGAGATTCCAAATTTGGCATGTAGGTTCCTTATAAGGTCTAGGGGTGCACTAAGAAAGGATTTTTCAAAATTCACTCCCAAAGGGGGTGAAACGGGGGTCCAAAGTTTGTATGGGGAAACAAGATTAGTTCGACTATTTTATTCGAAACTTCACAGAAGTACTCCCAATGATAAATGAGTAAACACGTGTTTCAGGTTTTTGAGAATTCAACCCCTAAAAGGGGGGAAAGGGGTAACCAAGTCTGAAAATCAACATGGGTGTTGTTTCTATGGTTTATCGGGTCGCTGGTTATGACAACAACAACGGTTTTAAAATCCGACGTGGCAGACATAAAATACCATCTCCCTGGATGGGGTGCGATGGAGTTGAAATGTCTAAATAAACTAAATGACTGGTGATATATCAACGCACAGCCCAAACCACTGGACCTAGATACTTGAAATTTTGCACATAGATACCTTATACAATGTAGGCATCCACTAAGGAAGGATTTTTGGGAATTCCCTCGGGAACGGGAAAAAACGGGATTTATATATTCGATTCCGAGTGACCCTATCTCAGTAACTATAATAACTAGACTCTTCAAATTTGATACACAAGTAGGTATTACATTAGTTAAAACATTAATTTCAGGATTTTTCACAATTCCCACGGGATAAGGAAAAAACGGGATTTATATATTCAGTTCAACGGGATCCTATGAACTATAATTACTAGACTCTTCAAATTTGGCATAGAAGTAGGTAATTATAATAGTAAAAAACAGTTTTAAGGATTCTCGGAAATTCCCACGGGATAAGGAAAAAACGGGATTTTTCGTTTTACTGGTCTTAGAAAGCTGAAATTAAGCATGTAGGTTGGGTGGGGAGTGTAGAGCTGGATTGAGAGAGGACTTTCCAAAATTCCCACGGGAACGGAAAAAACAGGATTTTTCGTTTTACTGGTCGTAGAAAGCTGAAATTCGGCATGTAGGTTGCTTGGGGAGTGTAGAGGAGCATTGAGAGAGGACTTTCCCAAATTCCTACGGGAACGGGAAATAACGGGATTTTTCGTTTTACTGGTCGTAGAAAGCTGATATTCGGCATGTAGGTTGTTTGGGGAGTGTAGAGGAGCATTGAGAGAGGACTTTCCAAAATTCCCACGGGAACGGGAAAAACGGGATTTTTCGTTTTACTGGTCATAGAAAGCTGAAATTCGGCATGTAGGTTGCTTGGAGAGTGTAGAGGAGCATTGAGAGAGGACTTTCCAAAATTCCCACGGGAACGGGAAAAACGGGATTTTTCGTTTTACTGGTCATAGAAAGCTAAAATTTGGCAAGTAGGTTCCTTGGGGAGTGTAGGGGAGCATTAAGAAAACATTTCCCGAAATTCTTACGGGGAACGGGAAAAAACGGGATTTTGCGTTTTACTGGTTGTAGAAAGCTAAAATTTCAAAATTCATAAGTTTATACTGTACCTAAGTAGCCCGCAAAGAGCTCTTTAACCGACTTCTAAAAAAGGAGGAGGTTATGCATTCCAATTTTTTTTTTTTATGTAGGTATGTTCACCGATTTCTCGGTCAATTGTGGACCTGCTTGCTTGCTTGCCTGTATGCCTGCTTGCTTGATATCTTGGTTCTTTGTAATACTCATAGTACATGCGAGCGAAGCCGCGGGCAAAAGCTAGTACCATTATAAAGATCGAGTAAAAACGCTGACAAATGATAAATCTTCTTCTCGTGGTAGATTGTGTCCCATCATTAAATGTTCTGTTACGCATATTACGTTTCTTGACTTAATCGTATTTTTTTTTTATTGATAATAAAAAATAATTAGGTTAAATTTCTTTCGCGCACGATAGTGTTTTCGAAGTTTAAATGTTTAACTCCAGAAAAATTCAGACTGGAATTTAAATAAATCGCTATTAAATACACCACAGCAATTTTGTCTAAGTATAATGAAACGGTGTGTCAAGTGTCACCTGCACTATGCTACAGTGAAAGGAGTATAATATGTAATCCGTGACCTGTAGGCATGTAGGCCTTATAATATTGCCAAATTAAATTTTCGAACTTATGCCATTTTGTTTATAAACAAAAAAGTGAAAGGGATGGTACAATACAAACTTTGATTATCGAATTTTGTAGTAGCCCCCCAGATGTCTACAATAACGAGTACAGTGGTACTGGTTCATTAAGCAAACAAGGCAGTTAAATAAACACAGGGACCTACTTTCTTTTTCTTTATCTAAATCAGCTTGCAGTTTATCTGCTTCCTGATCTGTAAGTTCCACCACATTGGCAGGTTCAAAGTCCTGCACAAGCCGCTCTTTCTCTTTCTTCTGCTGTATTTCTTTCAGTCTCTTGGCTTCTTCTTCTTTTTCTCTCTTTATTTTGTCAGCTGCCTCACGAGCTTTAGCAGCATGTGGGTAGAATGTATCCTTTACAACCTGAAATGGGAGACAAGCTTCATTAGTATTTTTACCTAACCTAATAATTAAACAAGTTAAATTGATAAGACTAGACTTTGACTTTGTCTTCTCACTTTAACCCGTCTCACAACCAGTGACGTTTTTGGGTCATTTTGTGTAAGTACTCTATGGAAAAAAGTGATCAAAACTAGGACCAAAAATCGGCAAATCATCAACAGCTGAGCAGGACTTCCCATAGGTTTAAAAATATATGAATATTCCTTCATTCAGAACCAAAGTCTAATTATAGTCCGACAAGCTCGTGCGCGACCCTCCGCGGAACCCTGTCGCAGTCAGTATGTGCCGCACTTATTAAAAACAATCTTGTTAAGGACAGCAGAGGCTCCCCGCGACAGGGTTCCGCCGAGCGCCACGCACGAGCTTGTCAAGGTATAGTATATATTATTAAGAAACACATCAAAAAAGGTAATATTTTGTTTACATATTATTGTCCTTTTAACCAAATTGTTAAAGGAGAGTCGGATTAAATTGCTGCTGCAGTGTACAGCACATAAGTCGACTGCATGGTAATGATCTACACACAACCCAAGGTCACAGCCTCTCATGATATATAATAATAATAAACAGTCCAAAACACTTGGTTTATAAAAAAATACAACTGAGAATTAGAAGATATTGATTTGATGTGAAGATTTAGATTTACTACTTTAATTATTGTTTTATATTATTTGGGTGGATCAACTATTTCTTGTTGTTATTCTGTCCCGTCAGCCAGTACAGTTTAATTAGAAGAAATGTTGTGTCACAACTAACATGCTTATTAGATGACCAATTGTAGAAGGGGTTTAAAACTACCACAAAATTGCATGTTTGGCAAATTTTAATCAGATAAACTTACGGTTTAAAGAGTTTCTCAGGAGACCGTCACTATAGCAACAAGTGACAAAGAAAAGTTGATCGACTCATTTACTGCAGGATTTAATTAAAAGCAAAGCACATTTTATAAAAATTTAAAAGGTTTTGTTCTCTACAATATTGCAAAGGGAACAAGGTTGAATCTTTGTGTATATTTGGTTGCTATATGCACTTTGCCACGAAAAGAGTTAAAACACAACTTGAGAAAAAAAGATAGTTTATTAAATAACTTACTTTTTCCCACTCCCCTTCCCTCCCTCCAGTGAAGAAGTCAGTTTTCCTGGCAAGAAAACTAACGATGGTTTGCAGAAGCTGCAAGCACAAAGTAAAAGTCATGTTACAAAATATATTTATTATTTTATATAAGAGGTGGCAAACAAGCAGACGGGTCACTTGATGGAGAGCGATCACCGTCGCCCATGGACGCCCGTAACACGGGGGGCATCACAGGTGCGTTGCCGACCCTTTTAGGAATTGGTAGGCTCGTTTTTTAAAGATCCCTAAGTTGTAACGCTCCGGGAATGCTGCCGCAGAAAGCTGATTCCAGATCTTTGTTGTGCGAGGAAAGAAGTTTCGCTTAAAATGCACGGTACTTGACTGCCACTCATCAAGATGGTGAGGATTGAAAGACAAACGGTTCCTCAAAGTGCGGTAGTGGAATTTAGCCGCAGGCAGCAATTCAAACAGTTTGTCAGAACATAGAAGTAAAAATCACTAAAATTGCACAATTATTTCCTTATAGGCACATACTGATTTTTATTGAAATCAGCCATTCCTATCAGGGTTTCTCATCATCATCATCACCATCAGCCTATGTTCGTCCACTGCTGGACATAGGCCTCTCCCATGGCACGCCACTGAGCACAATCCAAGAAAAGTTAAAAAATACATATTTTATAGTGAAATGGTACTCATTACTCAGCTATCATTTAAAATATGCTTTGTATAAACTTTATCATATTTGTCTCCGAAATAAGACTTTCAAAATAATACAAATTTACAAACAAAGCTGGGGGCGATCACTACCATATGAATAAAAGCCTTGATAGTTGAGTTTATCGACTAAGAAACTCCCTACCTATCATTAAATTTTGGCCCCTAAATTCCTGTCTGGTCACCAACATAGCCAAACGGATTAGTTTGTTGAAATTGCAATGGGCAGGCCATATAGCATGCAGAATAGATGGCCGTTGGAGCCAGAAAGTTTGTGAATGGAGACCGCGGACTGGCATGTGCAGTATGATACCATAGTGATTGGATAGCAATGAGGGAGGCCCTATGTCCAGCAGTGGAAATCCTATGGCTGAAACGATGACGATCTCTATTGATATTTTACCCGTCACGCGTCCTAGGGACTACGTTAGTCCCTAACTTTTTTTGCGGGAAATGTCCTAGAGACTACTACTGAAGTCTCTAGAATATATCCCGCAAAAAGAGTTAGGGACTAATTTTTAGTATGGTGGACGCGTGACGGGTTAATAAATCATACATTCACATAAATATTTCATATATACAAATATTGTTAAATGGGAAGACTAGGGTAACTACTACAATGAGAATATGTATTCTGTGGATCCCTAGGAATTTAGAGCCTTCTCGTAATAATGCTTAAATAAACCATGGCAATTCAGGAAAAGGAAGCTGAATGCTTAGGCTTAACTTAACCTTAAAACGTAAAATATGTAGGTAGTGGGATACAACCAGTTATTAAAGATCAATAGTAACAAAGAAATCTGTACAACCTAATCAAATAAATGTACGCAACATGAAAATGATCATCGTTGGTTACACTAACAGCTTTTTTTTTCACCTTGTTGAAGTATAATTAAAAGGGTGTACATTATCTTTCGAAGTGGATAAGGAAAAGTACTATCTCATTCAACCTAACCTAACATTCGTTGTTCGGTTTAGTTAGACAAAGAATAGTTAAATAAAACATCGATCAAACAGATTACTTACATCTTTAACACCACCTTCGTGTTGCTGGGCCATTGCCAGCAGCATAGTATCAAATCTTTCAGGATCGTTAGCCATTATACTAAATTATCCAAGTTCTGCTTTGATTCAAACGAGACTAGCAAGATTTTTCTAACTCAAAAAACGTATGTAGCTCTACTTTGCTGCGTAACTTAGACGGAGCGAAGCTTTCCTTTTCTCTGTAAAAGTAGTTCTGTTTTGTTTCCAGTTGGTAGTCACCGGTTACCGCGTTGCTCTGTTTTTCAATGCGACGCGTCAATTGTCAATTTGTCGCAAAGACAGACAGTCACAGTTAGTAACTTCGAGAATCGCACAAGCAGCACAAACAAAATGAAATGAAAATGACAATCAATGACAATCTAGGGAGGGAGGTTTTTTTTTCTAATTCCACAGACTATCAATTTGTAGTCAGCCAGTCACCTCACCACCTCTGCCGCGGACTTTATGCCTTGATCACACGTATCGACTAAACGGGCGAGACAGTACTCTCGACCGAGTACTCGGTGCGTATAAACAAGGCAGCGCTTGTTTATACGCACTGAGTACTCGGCCGAGAGCACTGTCTCGCCCGTTTACTCGGTGCGTGTGATCAAGACAATAGTAGTTATCACAAAACTAAATTGCTACATAACTTCGTTTAGCCAATATAATACTAACTAGCTTTTGCCCGCGACTTCGTGCGCGAAGACAATAACGTTAGTTGTTTGGATGAAATTTGGCACACAGGTAGTTTATTACATGGATTAGCACATAGGATAATGTCAGGAAAATGCAAAGTTCCCGTGGAATAGGAATAAGTGAATTCTATAGCCGCTAAGCTGTGGTTAACGTGCTTTGCACCTTTGAGTTTTTCCGAATTCATGTGCTAAATTACGTTTAAAGTTTACCATGAGCTTTATAGTGATGGAAAACATCGCGAGGAAAGCTGCACACACCTGAGAAGAAATTCAGTGGTGGTGCAAGTTCCCAAATTGCACTGGGCCCGCGTGGGAATTACTGCCCAAGTCCACTCTTTCTGGGAAGAGGCCTGTACCTGATTGAAACAGGCTTTTTTAATCCCGAGAAAGTGCAAAGTAAAGTTCCCGCGGGATAGAAACACCTTTTTGACCTATTTTTATTAGTGAAATCATTTTTACAATCAGCCCCTATATTCAATTCACTTATTTCTATCCCGTGGGAACTATGTATTTTCCCGTAGAAAAGTAGCCTAGGTATGTCAATCAGGGATACTGTAGCATACTATTATAAGCTTTCTATTGGTGAAAGAATTTTAAAAATCAGCCCCGATGTTGAATTCAGTTTTTTCTATCCCGTGGGAATTTTACATTTTCCCGATGAAAAAGAAGCTTGTCAATCGGGAATAGTCACATCATAATATCATATGAAAGAATTTTTAAAATCAGTGCCGAAGTTGAATTTACTTATTTCTATCCCGCGGGAATTTTGTATTTTCCCGGAAAAAATACCCTATGTCAATCAGGGATACTGTAGCTTACTATTGGTGAAAGAATATTTTAAAAGCGGTCCCGAAGTTGAATTCACTTATTTCTATCCCGCGGGAATTTTGCATATACCCGAAGAAGAGCAGTCTATACGAATCCGGAATAGTGTAGCTTTCAATTGGTGAAAGAATTTTTAAAATCAGCTCCGAAGTTGAAATTTATTTTTTCTATCCCGTGGGAATTTTGTATTTTCCCGAAGAAAAAGTACCCTATGTCATTCTAGGATAGTCATATCACATAATATGTAAGATTTTTTGAAATTAGCCCCGAAGTTGATGTAATTTATTTATATCCCATGGGAATTTTGAATTTTCCCGGATAAAAAGTAACCTATGCCAATCAAGGATAGTGTAACTTTGTAATGGTAAAAGAATTTTTAAAATCGGCTTAATAGTTTCAGAGATTCCGCTACAAACAAAGAAACAATGAAAGTTTAGATATTTCCCTATCCCGTGGGAATTTCGAAAAATCCTTCCTTAGTGCACCTCTACAATACTCAAGGTACATGTATGCCAAATTTCAAGTCTCTAGCACCAGTAGTTTAGGCTGTGCGTTGTCTGTCAGTCAGTCAGTCAGTCAGTCAGTCACGGTACTGTTTTATAGGTATAGATAAACTTGATAAAACACAAATACGCGACCTAAAAGGCCTTCTACACGGTCGGGACCAACCGCCAACCATCGTGTCCTTGGTCGGGTTGATTTAAAAATGGACAGTGTAGAAATGGGTTGACCAAGGCCGCTGACATCAACCAAATATCGGTCGGGTCAACCGATTTCTACACGGTCCATTTTTAAATCAACCCGACCAAGGACACGATGGTTGGCGGTTGGTCCCGACCATGTAGAAGGCCTTTAATAGAACGGAGGCCGAGCTACACTGTCTCGCCGCTTCGTTCGGCCGAGCGCTCGGCCCAGAGGCGCTACTACGAAATTCGAAAATCGAAGTTCGTATCGTTTTATCCCTCTCACTCTCGTGTCAAATCATATTAGCGTGAGCGGGACGGCACGGAACGAAGTTCGAATTATGCACTTCGTGGTAGGGCCTCTGCACTCGGCGCTATGATATACGCACCGAGTAGTCGGCCGAGAGCACTGTCTCGCCTGTTTACTCGGTACATGTGTTCAAGGCAATAGTCCGCGGCAGAGTGGTGAGGTGACTGGCTGGCTGACTACCAATTGATAGTCAACTTTGTCTCCGCGACTATTTTATCAAGTCTAAGGGTTAGTATGGAAGTGCGCACACTTAGAACCGCGACTTCCAGGATACAAATACACAGACTTGATAAAATAGTCGCGGAGACAAAGTTGCTCGTGCGCGCATACCCTAATGGCGGCACTTCACTTGGCGTTGCGTGTTCGCGTTGCGCTATTGCCATCTCCGTCTTTCACGATAGAATCGGCATAGTGCTCCTCTCTCGCACACGCAAATGTTTCGTGAAATACGCCAAGTGAAGTGCCAGCATAAGAGGGCGAAAGAAAAAGAGATTTAGAGCGTTTTTTAACGTACGTCGATAATTTTTTTTCAATAGAGAATAACCAAACCAACGCACGAAGGCACGATACGATACGTACGACCGTACGAGCGCAGCGCGAGCGCGCCCTCGAGTGAAAGAAGAATCAATGGAGGTCATTCATTGCATTTTTGTGCATTTCATACGACCGATAACAAATTGTTGAATCGAAAAGTTAAAGTTTTGAGTGAAAGTCTTATTTCAATCGTTGTAATGTGTATTTCTTACAATTCAAAATGTAGTACAGTGTCCTTTCTAAAAAAACAATCGTATTGCCGTGTGTCAAAATAAAGGTGGCCAGCAAGCGGAGTATTTTGTAAAAACTTAACCATGGCAGATCAGTTTTGTTTACGTTGGAACAATTTCCAGACAAATATAGTTAGTGCGTTGGATTCATTGAAATGTTCTGAGGATCTGGTGGACGTGACACTCACCTGCGAAGGGCGAAATATCAAGGCTCATAAAGTTATTCTGTCAGCTTGCAGTCCCTACTTCAGGAATGTGTTCAAGGTGAATGACTCGCTACATTAATAACCTTGGAGTTCAGTTTGTACAGCTCCTCTGTTGTAAAAGTACATTTCCAAGGACTTTGTAGTTTCTATGATGCAACAAATGCATGTACCTTTTTGTTTACTAATCTTAACTTGTATCTGTTTCATGTTAAAAATATTTAGTTTTATCTTGATAATAAATATCAGGGTAAACAAACATCATAGAACAGTTGAAATATGTAAAATTATCACAATATCATACAGTAAAGTAAACAATATGATGTAAAACATGTCTATATTTATCTCGGTCTAGACTCCTATTCTAATCAAATTACACAACACACTTTAACCATTCACTCAATTGTTGAAAATATCCAGTCTTGCATTTTTTTCGAGGTGCAATAAAGGTCAAAAAACTAACTAGACAAAAAAAGTGCATGCTCAAAATATTCTTTATATCCTTGTCACATCAGCCAATCTAAACAGTCTTAAGCTGTCCAGGGTAAAATTCCCACAAACATTCCCATGTCATACTTACTCACGTTGGCTGCTGCCACCAATGTCTCCCTCTCAACATTATTCTGCTCAGGACACATGACGACACTGACACTCAACACAAATGTCGACACTAGTGTCCGACATCACCATCAATATTGTCACTACATCTGCAACTAAGTGTTGCAGCAGTGGACACACACAGACAGACGATGTATACACTGAGTGTCTAGTGTCAGGTGTCATCGTGTATCCTGAGCATTCCGAACACATTCCACCAACAAATGTTGGATGTATTCCATAGCAGATGTTCCCAATTTTATTTGGCCATGGAACCCTAATTGATCATAATACTCTTTTTTGGTAGAACCCTAGCTGTCTATTTTGATAGCTAAATTGTTTATTTACCTTGTAGTTTGAATATATTTGGACTAGACTCAAAAGAACAAATTATAAATGAAAAAGTAATTATTTACTATTATTATTTTTTATAATGTCATCTATAATTACCTTTTAAGTATTTTGGTAATTCTTGTCCATTCCACACACATTTTAAACTCTCAGACAGACAGCGGAACCCCTATGACCTTTCCATGGAACCCCTGGGTTCTGTGGACTACATCAATTTACTTCACCATATGTTCAAACTTGTTGAGAAAAACATGCCTAGCTTTCCTTATATCAATATACATGAAACCAATATACATGCGGGGGGGGCTAATTTTCAATGCACTTGTACCAAATAAATACTATCTGTTTTACATATTTAGTAAGTCACTAATTTTTAATTTTCATTTTTTAGGAAAACCCATGCCAGCATCCAGTGATAATTCTAAAAGATGTGTCAGCAGATGATATTGTCAGTCTATTATCATACATGTACCAAGGAGAGGTGTTTATTGAAGAGAGCAAGTTGTCATCATTCCTACATACTGCGGCACTGTTGCAAGTTAAAGGATTGACGGGAGTAACCCAACAGGTTAGTTAGCTGTAAATATTAACTGGATCTTATTGAGGTACAACAGGGGTTGGCAAGATTATTCTGTAAGTTTCTGCTGTCATCTTTATGGACCCTTGACTACTTTGATTCAACTGTTTCTGATATCACCTATAGCCTCCTGAGACCCAGAAAAATGATTGTGTATTTGAATTAGGGATCCTGTTATTTAGTTTAAAGTTCAAAGTCAATTTTGAAATATATACAATAAATTGTATGCAGGGTCCCAAGAGGATATAGCTAAATATCTACCTATAATCAAAATTACAAAAAATTTAAATCCAATCACTACCTTATTTTTCCACTATGTGGCAATCCCCTGCCAAAAAAGATAACTCTGGGTTAAAAGTTTGATAAGAAATCAGGTATGTAAGTGTAAAAAGAGGACTTATTAAATTTACTTATTATTTATTTATTTCAGAAAGAGAACTTCACATCCCCCAATACTTCAAACAAACTTTATACACAACTAACAATATCAACAAAGACACAGCTTGGTGCTACAAACAAGGAAACCAAAATGCCAGCACTGAAAAAGAGAAGAAGTAGTACTTCAGATAAACCTAATGATATTGGAGAAGGTCACAAAAAAAGTAAATTAGTAGAATCATGTAATATTTATACTAGGAGTCACTTATCACATTTAATGGTAGAGAATCCAGTTTTTGCAGCTGAAAAAAAAGTTGACAAGAAGATTGAGAACTTGCCAGAACCTATCCTAGCTAATGGCAAGAACTCCAAGTTAAATCAGGTAAAATTTTCATGCAGTCATATTAATTAAATGTATTATTATCTTTACTTCAAATAGAAGTAATACTAATATCTTTTTTTTATTTCAGAGTAATGCTCAAGCTGACAACATTCCTATATTAATTAAAACAGAACAGAATGATGACAACAACTCTCCAATATCAGGACCCACAATTAACTCAGAAAATGATGACAGTCTTCCAGATTATGAGAATAGTATGCTTGCCAGATCCTTACTATCAGGTAAGCATAACTTATGTAAAAGTAAACATAAGTAAGTTTAATAACATGGTGTAAAAGCAGGAATTAAATTGGATTTTGTTTCAGGAATAAACCCTTCGAAGGGTGATATCAGTGCCAATAATAACTCGTCAACTAAAAAAGTGTCAAATGTAACAGATCTTTGTGCATCACGAAGTAAAGATACAAATAACGATTCTCCATCATGTACCAATTCTACAACAAAAAGTCCTATAAAGGTGGTTCCCAGTGATGAACTCTTTGTGAAGCCTGAAAAACAATCACCAAAATCTGATATTGAATATGAGCCAGAAGTGCTACTTTCAGAGCAGCAGGACAGTACAGATGCTGATAACAATTTTTCAACAGAGCAGTCTCAAGCTCTGTTGCTCCTAGCTGGTATGTCTAGTGTCTCGGGGCTGGCTGCAGGCGCTTCCACGTCACAGGGAGTCTCACACCAGCAGTCTAACCATGCTGCAATTTGTGGAGACTGCCCACATTGCGGCATGAAGTATTCCAACCAATCAGCTCTCAAATACCATGTGAGGCTCATGCACTCAGACCTTACTAATAGATTATGTTGCTATCTTTGCCCTCGATCATTTACAATGAGAGAGACTTTCAAAGAACATATGTGGACAAGTCATGGTCAAAGAAATTAAACTACATACGCTTTGAAACAAAATTATGTTTTCAACAAAAAGATTTTAGAATGGATTGCTGTTGTTTGTTGTTAATTAATATATTCAATATTTATGGTGGTTAAAAATTATTAAAGTGTGCCTTAATTTTGTATAAATATCTACAGGTGTATCAACTTTAATGTGCCTTGGAAACAAATTTGCCGTCCCACACCAATTATCAAAGGCTACCATATTTTAATGCTAATTGTTATAATGTAATCTACATGTAATTTTCTGGTTTTCCTATTAATCAGAATTACAGCTCCTACCTGTTAAGGTAATTTATTATTTATTCATATTATATTGCAAAATCAACACGGGATTAATCTGTTTGGCGAGCCTTGGGGGAGGCCTATGTTCAGCAGTGGACATCTTTCAGCTGAAATGATATGATGATAATATTGCAAAATAAATATAGATGAAAACTGTGGAAAAAGTTTCTATTTTAATTCACATAAGAGTAATTATTTTTTTAGCTTTGTTACTTTAATTTTTGAAAGTGAAAATGTTTAATGTTAGTATAGTAAATATTTAAACTCAGGAATGTGAGGAAATATATTTAATTTATTAAATAAATAAGTTATTTTAGTTTGTAATCGGTGCTAATAGTAATGTGCGTTAGTATCCAATCTAGCCTTACTGCACTGCTAAGTGAAATTCGAATAACTGCACATTGAATTTCGAAATAGTTTCAATAAGTTTAACTAACTTTTGAGATTCACAACGTGTTTGTGATATTATTAGAAATAAGATAAAACTGGTTAAGTGCAAGTTCAACCCACACATGATGGGTTCCGTACCGGTGTACAAATACAATTATTAAGATTGTGGAAAAAACGCTGAAAAAGAAACGCTCGTTTTATGGTGAAATCCATTCATTTTCAACTTTATTTTATTTGTTATTATTTGTTTTTTATCAGCCATTTAGTATAACATTTAACGATATGTATAGTCAACCAAGAACTTCCTTTACCACCCTAAGGTTCAATGTCAGTTGTACGGCTTAAAACATGAAAGGCTATTTTCACTCACAAGTCAATATAACAATCAGCCTTATTGTTTTTTCAGATATAGGAATTGTAAAAAAAATAGTAAAGCACTTGGTCAACTATAAATCGTCGTGATACTAGAAATCCGCTTAGCTGGCATTGATAATTCCGCGTATCTGACAAATTTAGCCAATTTCCAATTTTTACTCCAAATCCGTTAAAATAAAACAAACATGAAGTTCAAACCATCCCCTGTAAACTACGTGCAGTGCAGTGCAGATACGTGGTAGATAAGCTGTCTTGTACTATTACGGACGATAAGTAGGTAACAACATAAATTTTAAATGTTTACCTATTAGATTTGTTGCAAAAGATGCAGCATTGTGACTGTGACAGACAGGATCCTTTGTAACAGGGTCTCGCTCGTTGGCATCCTATGGATACGGAACCCTAAGAACCCTGTCGCGTATCAAATTAAGTACAATAAAATTAAGGATATCAGTATTGAGAAACAGTCAGGATAGGACGTAGGATGAAGTACGAGTATACTGAGGTAAAAATATTATTAGTCACATAGATTGTTGAATTGTGAACTTTATTCATTTAGTTACTTGTAATGGCTCAAATAATTTCATTCGTGCAGTGCAAGCATGTTAGTTGACATTTCTGAACAAAGTTTATCATTGGTTTATAATTGTAATTTTAGGTAAATATGTAATTTACACTGGCAACTGTTAGAACATGACAGCTAAAGATGGCTTGTTTTTGTTTCGTGGTATTATGTTTACAGTTGTAAATTTACCATTTATAAATACAGAAATGTCTTTTACGCCAAATAATGAAGTATATGACTTAATTGGTAAAGTTTTTGGTAGTTAGTGCCAAAATTATATTTGAAGAAAAATATACTTACAGGGTAATTTTTAATCAGTGCACAAATTTTGATACGTGATTCAGTATCGTTGATAGATCAAAGATCACGATTATCTGTTCAAGATTTTTTTTCTTTTAATTTTGAAATGTGGGTTATTCATAGCAATTCATCCAATAATTGGTCGAGTTACTATGAAAAACAAAAAAATAAGTGATTAATATTATAACGAAAAATACTGAAATTTGTTATTTTAACGACACTGAATCTCATATTAAAATTTGTGCACTTAATAAAAAATTACCATGTATAGCGAATGTTATATTTTAGTAACTTTTCTATAATTTCTTAATCTTTTAGTTTAAAGTTTAATTAGACTTAATTATAAGCTATTTAAATGTACTAGTAGATATACCGAGCTTTATTTTTAAATCAATGTTTCTCTTCTGTTTTTATTTCGTAAAGTGTAGTTTGTAGATGGAAATTTTAAACAAATTTACCTACCATTTTATGTGTTGAATGCCATTAGTGAAATATTTAGATATTATAATAAGAATCTTAAACTTTGAGTAATATTGAGTTGATTTGATTACGTAATTTAAGCAAACCATATTTAATATATTTACGTTAATGTGTACTGTTATACATTTTATTCAGAAATTTACAAAATTTTACATTTTGAACTATGTTATAAAAAAGTTAAATAAAAATGGACGCTTCTATTCATCACTTTATTTCCCTCTCATACATTTAAGTAATTCATGTTATAACTACCTTAGAACGATCGAGAAGCGCTTTTCAACACAAAATGTAGTAGGTAGTTACTACATCCTGCATCACACTATCGAAGTTTTTAACTCGGCTGCATAAATACAACTTCCAATATTCTTCCATCGGACATCGGTCCCCAGGCCTAACATCTGCCTGGAGAGAGACCTCTCTCTGTTGTGGCCTACACCCACATTGGTGACCCACGACATTTGTCAAAACGCAACCTTCGATGACACGACGAAGACGCAGTCTCACAGAAAGCCAGTTTTACCGCACTGCACTGCTAGTCTGCTAGCATGTAGCTATACAATATGAGGGATGTTATGGATGTGATATTTCGGATCTGGATAATGGATACTTATAGGAATAAAATTATATCGGTTTCGGATACGGTTACGGATATGTAATTATTTCGGATTATCCGTTAGTTTCGGGTAGTTTCGGTTACGGATATTAGATTGAAGTAAAATATAAACACATAGTATACTAATAATTTGGTTTTATAGAAATAACAAAAAAAAACTGCAAGATTCACGTGGCGCGCGAGCGTTAAAACAAAAACCTGTCGAAACATGTTGTTTTATTTAGACTCCGCCCTTATACGAAACTAC
Source organism: Archips crataeganus (assembly GCA_947859365.1). Taxonomy (NCBI): domain Eukaryota; kingdom Metazoa; phylum Arthropoda; class Insecta; order Lepidoptera; family Tortricidae; genus Archips; species Archips crataeganus. Next base: position 12,654,939 of record OX402049.1, on the reverse strand, counting down.
CCGAAACTGGTGAAACGGATACGGTTACGGATATTTTTTTATTTCAGATATCTGATAGTTTCGATTACGGTTACGGAGCTCCATAACCATCCCTGATGTATATGGCTGGTATCTATAGTATGACACTACCAAACAATCATCACCTCAACTTCCACTCGTCAATCAACCAACCAAAACGCTCGCCAATAAGGCTCGGAGCAATCACGCAACTGGCCTTGCAAGCGCCTACCGTACCGGTCTAAAAAGTGTGCTGATGTAGCGACTCCTAGCGCCATCTAGTCATCAAATAGAGAACAACTCCTACATTCTGCACCGCACTATCGAAGTTTCTCAACTCGGCTGCTTAAATACAACTTCCAACTTTCTTCCATCGGACTTCGGTTCCCAGACGTAATATAGGTAACGCCACGAGAGTTGAGGTCACGCACACAACAACATGTCATGTAATGACAACGGGATTTTGACATTTATTCGTACCGTATATATATATATATAGGTATATATACTAGCCTTCCGTCCGCAGCTTCGCCTGCGATAAATTAATTTTCCAGTAGGAAAAGGTGTTTTCCCGCGGTAAAAAGTAGCCAATGTGATGAATGATGATATAGCTGTCTAACGGCAAAAGAATTTTTGAAATCGGTTCAGTAGTTTCGGAGCCTATTCAATGCAAACAAACAAACAAACAATCAAATCTTTCCTCTTTATAATATTAGTATAGATAATATCAAGATCTCGGAAACGGCTCCAATGATTTCGATGAAATTTGGTGGGTGGGGGTTTTCGGGGATGAAAAATTGATCTAGCTTGGTCTTGATATATAAATCAAGTATAATCAAGAATTGCTCGTTTAAAGGTATTAGACAGATAGATAGATTAGGTTAGGTTAGTAAGATTCAATTACTTGATTACCTAATAATACTTATAATCTGTTTATAACCATGTAAGCATTTACGTTTCTGTGAGCCCAACCCTTTAAAGTTGAAGCCAGACGAGCGTAATTTTGTGAGTCGTGACGTGAGCGGCAGAATTTCGGTCGCGCCATACAATATGCAGTACAGTCACGAGCATTAATATATATACGTTTCCTAATTTGCAAAATAATATTTCCTAACTAAATAAACAAACATAACGTTCAAAATATTGTATCCAAAAAACCCACCACAGTAATGTACACGATATTTAATGCAAAATTAAGTCAACAACCTCGATCACAATATTGTATATGCCATTGCTCCCTTTTTCAAATATATGTGACAGTTTCTAAATAATGTCTACAACGCAGTGTCATTAATATGTAAACAATTACGTTTGGTTCATTTTTCATAACAATGTATACGCGTCGTCTTAGCGTTGCTCGTAATTTGCAAGGAAAGGCGACAGTAATTTTTATTTTTTTGTGAATCTACCCTCAAATGAATGAAGTATAAGAGATAGATGCAGATCAAATATTTCATATTTGTCTACGTCACGTTTGTTTGGATGTGTCACACAGAATAGATGTGTTACGTGGATTAACACATAGGATAAATTCGGGAAAATGCAAAGTTCCCGCGCGATAGGAATAGGTAGTAAGTGAATTCTATAGAAAGTTAAACTGTCCCTGATTGAAATAAGCTTATTTTTTCCCGGGAAAGTGCAAAGTTCCCGCGGGATAGAAATGTTTTTTAGATCGATATAAAAAACTTTAACTATAGTCCGACGAGCTCGTGCGCGACCCTCCGCGGAACTCTGTCGCAGTCAGCGTTTGCCGCACTTATTAAAATTACTACTTATTATTAGCAGAGGCTCCCTGCGACAGGGTTCCGCTGAGCGCCGCGCACGAGCTTGTCAAGGTATAATAGAAAAGCTACAGTTCTTGGCTGACATTGGATAACTACTTTTTCTCCGGGAAAACGCAAAATTCCCGGGGCACAGAAATAAGAGAATTCTACATTTGGACAAAATCAAAAATCTTTCACTCATAGAAAGCTGCATTGTTTTTATTTGACGTAAGCTGCTTTTATCCCGAGAAAGTGTAAGGTTCCCGCGGGATAGATATAACTGTTTTGACCTATTTTGAAAATTCTTATATCTCAATCAAAGGCAGTGTATCTTTCTATTAGTGAAAGATTTTTTTTAAATCAGTTCCGAAATTGAATTCACTTACTTTTGTCCCGCGGGAATTTAAATGTTGGGAAAACCATTCTATATCCTTTCCCCGGACTCAAACTGTCTATATACCAAATTTCATTTAAATCGGTTCAGCGGTTAGGTATATATCCCCATACAAACTTTCACCTCCCTTTTTGCCCCCTTAAAGGGTGATATAATAAAATAAAGTTAAAAACTAAAGGGGGACGCCATACAAAAAACGTGCTTTTTCAACGTTTTTAACTCCGGCAACGGTTGCCAGGTGACAGCTGCTATGCTGTTCAGACGTTTACCTAGCTATAAGTTTACGATTTTGGTGCTTACATTTTGGCGATTTTTTACCGAACAGTATTTAAATAAACTCTGTACGGAGGTAAGGAACCCTTCACAGACGAGTCCGACTCGCACTTGACCGGTTTGTATAATGACTTAAGAAAAATAAACAAAAATGTTCCAATCATTGCATTGGTATACATTGTTATGAAATATTGAGCAAACATAATTGTTTATATATTAATGGCACTGCGTTGTAGACATTATTTTGAAATTATAACGTATATTTCAAAAAGGGAGCAATGGCGTATACAATATTGTGATCGAGGTTGTTGACTTAATTTTGCTACAATAACGTGTACATTACTGTGGTGGGTTTTTTGGATACAATATTTTGAACGTTATGTATGTGTATTTAGTTAGGAAATCTTACATAGATACATTATTTTGCAAATTAGGAAACGTTTATATATTAATTAATGCTCGTGACTGTACCTCTACCATGAGTTTACACTAGTTTACGTGACCGTACTCGCTAGCGACGGCGTAAATTATTTGTATGGAGAATTGTACAGCGCCTCTAGCGGTCACTTACGGAAGTACAATTCTCCATACAAATCATTTACGCTGTCGCTAGCGAGTACGGTCACTGTGACCTAGTGTAAACTCATGGTAGAGGTCAAACAAATCATTTACGCATTCGCTATCGAGTACCGTCACTGTAAACTCATGGTAGTGGTACTGGAACCTTATCTTAATAAATGCGTTATAGTAACTCATTCTTGCATATCACAGCGCTGGATTGCGTTGACAAAGTTAAGTAGCTATATGAATTTACTGATTACTTGATAAATCAACTCTTTAAAAGTAGAAAGGGAAACGTAAGAAATTTTTAGAAGCAGTTATATTATGTAAGGTAACGGCATCGAATTCCGTGGGGTTTAAGGACATTTTTCAAATACATCAAAAAAATAAGCACTTCTGAATAAAATAGAGTCAGAAAATATTTTTTTTTTTAGGAGTACCTTAAGTGAACTTTGATTTTTTTTACTTTTGTAGTTTGTCTTGGATGATTTAATAGTAAAAAATATTTTTTAAAGGCAGGAATGTGAAAAATTCTTATTCCGTGGTAATCCATAGCTAGTGAATCTAATTCCGTGTGTTTTGGCTGACAATTCCGTGGGTAACGACTAAATATTTTGCTTGGTTCCGTACAGTAAAAATATTTTTTGTAGCGTCTGTATATTTTGCGCAGACTTAAATATTTTAATAACCTATCCTAAAAAAATACACATAATAAATTAAAAAAAATATTTAGTATGATTTACTACAAAAATACAGAACTATAGACACAAGTTAGAGATCAAATTAATAATGGCCAGAAAGTATGGAAAGGTTAGAAAATAAAGGTTTACTGGTAGAGAAGAGATACTTAAATAAGAATAATAATTTAATTTTGAGGACTGTACCTATCAAAAATAATTCTTATAATTACTTATATCTTAAGTAATTATAAAAAATATTTTTGATAGGTACAGTCCTCATGTCAGTTATAATTGTTTAAGCTATACTTGATACAATAATCATCTTTGAAAGTTCTCATAGTTATTATCAACGACCGCTTTAGCCTAGTTGGTAGTGACCCTGCCTACGAAGCAAGAGGTCCTGGGTTCAAATCCCGGTAAGGGCATTTATTTGTGTGATGAGCACGAATATTTGTTCCTGAGTTATGGATGTTTTCTATGTATTTAAGTATTTATTTATCTATATAAGTATGTTTATCGTCGTCTAGTACCCATAGTACAAGCTTTGCTTAGTTTGGGACTAGGTCGATTTGTGTAAGATTGTCCCCTAATATTTTTTATATTTTATTATTCTATCATTTGCTGTTATATTAAACAATAACAGTTAAAATAAAAGTTAAGTGTATAAATAAATAAATATCATGGGACACCTGACACCAATTGACCTAGTTCCAAACTAAGCACAGCTTGTACTATGGATGCTAGGCAACGGATAAACATACTTATATAGATAAATACCGTAAGGTCGGGGTACTTTGGCCCATTGGAGGCTTATTTTGGCCCACATAAAAACATAAAATAAAATCATAAAGACGTGATTGATTGACGGTTCATGAGATCCAGCCTGGTGACAGATGGACATTGGAGTCTTAGTACAAAACATAATCACTCACTCACAAACTTTCGCATTTATAATATTAGGAGAAAGTAGGATTAAACTCATCATTACACATAACATTGAAACGGACTAAATCTGAAGTCGCTGTCAATTGAAAATGCGAACAATGTAAATAAACCATTTAATGAAATATCTATATTCTAGCACTTGTTCATAGTTTTAATGGTTTAGGATAATGTTGTGGTAAGTATAGATTAAATAACACATGAATTTAGCAGTATTTGATGAGAGAAAATGGAAATTAAAGACATTTTAAATACAAGGTTTGTTTTACATTGTTTGCAATTTCAATTGACAGTGACTTTATATCCAATTTTACGGTACCTTAAATTTCAATTTTGTTGGCAATACCACTCGGAATTACATTATATGAGAAGGTAATTCTGAGGGGTACAAATTCTTCGTAACACGGATTTAGATTCCCATATATGCTATTTCCGTGTGTTGGGGTTTTCCCACCATCGGATTTATCTTCAATCCAGGTTATCAAAAAACATAATTCCGACCCATAAAAAAACAAGTAAACAGAGATTTTTTTAATATAAATCGAAAGCTCATATTCCAATCTTCACAAAAAACTCAACTTTCATATCTTAACAAGCAAAATACTTCAATTTTTCATAAAAGTAAAATGACGTGTATATTTAAGGGTTTCTAAGAAAACATACTTTATTGTGATCAGCGAATCTTTAAAAATTAAGAGTTCTGAAAACTTTTTAATACCACGGATATTGCTCTTTACCTGCTGTATTAGCTAAAGATTACATTTCCATAAACATTTAATATAAGTGCTAAGCAAAATTTAAAATAAATTAACTTGGAATGGAAAGTATTGTTACATCTTAAGCCGAGGCATACCTCGGAATAATCTGCCACTGCAAAAATATGGATGCTTATTCCGCTGTATTTAATTTACCGTTTTTAACGTATTTCTGTCCAAAAATATGAAAAAATTATGATCTTAAGTCATAAAAGAAACTACTATCTAACATTACAAAACCGCAACATTAAAGTAACTGTCATATTTATTATCCAAATCACTAATTAGAAACACGGTTGTACTTACGCGAGGTATCTTGCGTTTGTATGACACAACCTGCTTCTGCCGCAACGTTGCGTTTACTGACAATTTTTATGGCCCCTTGCTTGATATATGTTCACTAGTGCTGTTAATTTCGTTGACAAAAAATCACTTTTTATTCCTGTATGAGCAAATTTACTGTAAGTCTCTTAAATACATCACAAAACGCATAAATAAAAATACCACGGAATAGAATGCCGATTTTGAATACCACGGAAATCGCTGCCGTTACCTTACTAGCTTTTGCTCGCGACTCCGTCCGCGTGGAATTAGTAATTTGGGCAGCTTATTTTTTTTATCCAATTTGCTTTTTCATCAATTAGGCTGCGTTCAAACCAAACCGACTGTCGGCCGCCGAATGTGAGCAGGCTCACTGTGAGCCCCAGTGTGAACGTTATTTTGTATGGTATTTTATGTCGGCGACTACGCATAGCGCCAACAATGGCGTATTGTCGGTTCGGTGTGAACGAAAAAGTGAATATGTATGGAAATACAATAAACTGCGTAACGCGCGCTCACATTCGGCGGCCGACAGTCGGTTTGGTCTGAACACAGCCTTATGGCTCTCCTTAGTTCCTCGATATTAAAAAAATTACCCCCCGCACCCTCCAACCAGCTCCCCCCGCACCCCCCCTGCACAGCAACCCCGGCCACCCGCACCCCGCACCCCTCCACACCCCCCGCACACCCGCGTTCGTCCCAAGTCAAGCGTGCCTATAGTACAATTTTTTACTTCAAGTTTTTTTTGTCAAATATCTTGAAAACGGTGCATCCTACGGCAAAATCAATGAAATTTTCATTCCCGCACCCTCTCTCCCCGCACCCTCCCCCGCACACCCACCCCCCTCAACCCCCTCAACCTCCCCCCACTCCCACCACCCGGCGTTTTTGTCAAATATCTTGAAAACGGTGCATCCTACGGCAAAATCAATGAAATTTTCATTCCCGCACCCTCTCTCCCCGCACCCTCCCCCGCACACCCACCCCCCTCAACCCCCTCAACCCCCCCCCTCCCCCACTCCCACCACCCGGCGTTTTTGTCAAATATCTTGAAAACGGTGCATCCTACGGCAAAATCAATGAAATTTTAGTCCCCCCTCGGAAGCCCCCGCATCCCCTCCCCCGCATCCTCACCCCCCCTCACCCCCCACCCCCTTGGTGTTTTTGTCAAATATCTTGAAAACGGTGCATCCTACGGCAAAATCAATGAAATGTTCATCCCCCCTTAAAACTCCCGCACAACAAACAAACTCTTCAGCTTTATAATATTAGTATAGATTTGACTTTCACAGTATAAACTAAATTTATCAAAAGAAGAATTACTTAGTAAGCATAATCTTTTTACTGACGTTACTTATCGTAATGCCACGAGAGAAACTATAAATTCACTTGAAATAATACAAGCAAACGAAACTATGAAACAAAACAACCTCTTATCCAAGAAGTTAACAAATAAGAATTACGAAATATATGTAGTTTATAATTATAGGTACTAAATGGCACTTTCCTACCGACGGACTCAAGTCTGCTAAAATCCTAAGTAAATAAAAGAGCGATACATCGCATCTCGGATGAGACTCACCTAGACAAGATAACCCTTATGTGCATTGTGTGTGAAGTATGAAGCGTACTTATAGGGCGTAGGTGTAAGGGTGTTCGAGGAAGCCCCTTTAATGCGGAGACAGCTCCGCTGGGACGTTATTGATCGTCATCCGCCGTCAGTGGCCGAGGCGCCTATTGATTCGCCGCAATCTGCATGATAACCCAAGCCTGGCTTCTCTACTTACATGTTAGAACATTGAGACACGCCTGTTGTTCTATGCAGGTTGCAGCTTGCACTATCTGTGTCTAATTTTAAACAACGTTCGTGTAGGTACTTGCCGAAAATTTTTGGAAAAATTTCGCGCGATATAGGTACAGACTCATTTAGCTATTGATAGATACAAACTGTATGTCCTAATACATACCTTCTTAATTGAACTTGAAAACTGTGTAAAGTCATAGAAAACATCCTATCGCGTTTTCCTCAACGCAAATAAATTCAAATTTAACGCGCGCCACAAGTCTAAACTCTCAGTGAATGTCAATTTCGCATAATTTTATTATATGCCTCGATTCTAAGATTGTTTTTCATTGTTTCGGTAATATCGAACGTTTTGCTCTTTTGTTCGTTTTATAAATATTCAAAACTTAATGATTAAGGGCACGTAAATTACGAAACCTGACGGCACGGAGGCTCAATTTCTTTGTGGGGACTTAAGTATACCTACATAAAAAAATTTCATACAGGGTAATTTTTTAATAAGTGCACAAATTTTAATATGTGATACAGTGTCGTTAAAATAACAAATTTCAGTATTTTTCTTTATAATATTTATCACTTATTTTTTTTGTTTTTCATAGTAACTCGACCAATTATTGGATGAATTACTAACATTCCAAAATTCAAAAATCTTGAACAGATAATTGTGATCTATCAACGATACTGAATCATAATTATATCAAAATTTGTGCACTGATTAAAAAGTTACTCTGTATAAAATTTCAACTTAAAGCTTTAAAATACAATCGCATCAATTTGAAACCACCGGTGCATCAAATCGACATTTACTTACCAACTGAAGACCGTGGTCAATAAAATTCTATTAGTATGGTATGGGTACTCAAGTAGGTGCTTAACTTGGCGTATGTGTTTTCGTCGGGCTGACTATCCGTAGACTTAGACTTAGACTATCAGGTCAGCTAGAAGTATTTCATCATCATCATCATGCCAGCCTATATAATAATGATAATAATAATATAATCATTTATATATTTATATAATCATTTATATTTATATAATAATTTTAGTTGTACAAACAATGAAGGACAAACATATTTATGTCAGAACATATTTCTGTTAGCACGAAAAAGAAGATAGAAGCAATTTGCACATTTAAGTTTTTATAACTCTGGCCTCCAAATTAAGCAAAAGCCTGTGTTTTGGAGTTTCAGCGTCCCACTGTACAATCCTCCTCTCAGAATGAGACGGGTCGCGCCGTAGTTCCCACGTGGGCCCAGTGCGAATTGGGAGCTTCACACACAGCATTTAATTTCTTCGCAAGTGTATGCAGGATTCCTCAAGATGTTTCCCTTCACCGTAAAGCTCGTGGTAAATTTCAAATTAATTTCGCACATAAGTTCCGAAAAACTCAGAGGTGCGAGACGGGATTTGAACCCACGACCCTCGGCTTGAGAGTCCATAAGTCAAACCACTAGGCCACCACGGCTTTTCGAAGCATTTATTTCAGATTATTAACTTAGTTTCTAAAAATGAAAACGACTACCTACATAAACCTCGTAAGACCGACGTAAAATTTTGATGACTTATTAGAATTTAAAAACTTAATGTCAATTAAGAAGAGTTGACATTTGCTTTGGCAAATGTCCTGGTATACTGGGCTTTACGAGGTCGATTAATTTACTCAATTTTTTACCAAGTGCTTTACGGTGAAACAAAACATCGTGAGGAAACCTGCATACACCTGCGAAGAAATTCATTGATGTGTGGTACGTGTGAAGTTCCCAATCCACATTGAGCCCGCGTGGGAACTACGGCCCAAGCCCTCTCATTCTGAGAAGTGGCCTGTGCCCTGCAGTGGGACGTAGGTATATAGGCTGGGATGATGAAGATGATGATTTACAAGGGTTCTGGTAAGACATCAAAACTACTTAGCATAGTTGAAAATAATACTACCTATTAACCAATTCAGATGATTAGTTTGCACGAACTACTCGCTTACCTAATAACGTCATCCCATCAAAAGTTACGGAAATTTAATTTCACCACGATGGCGATTATCACAACTTTATGAATTAAAGTTTTTGTAAACAAAACAGGGTTACGTCAGTTGAGATTGCAGCTTGGAAACTGTACCTATAATTCCAATGAATTTGTGTTATGAGTACTTACTGAATTTCAGTTGCAATACTTAACAGTTTTAAGATGGTAAAACGTTACTCATCTAAACTGGCACACAGATAGACAGGCAAACAGACATGGCAAAACTATAAAGGATCTTTGTAACAGGATGATTTAATTTTTTTACTTTCGTATAGTGCAACTTTTCTATATATCCTGTACAGAAAAAATTAAATCAAACGAGGGCGCCACTTTCTTCGCAACTGTCACATTTTTAAAGTAAAATCTTGCACATTGCAATACTTCGTTGCTTATCTGAAACAACGGCCTAATCCAAAATACTACGGTGTGCAACTTAATACTTTAACTATTGCAAATAAGGTGTATAATTACACAGCGTATCATTTCGAATTAGGCCGTTCTTTTAGATAAGCAGCGACTTTTCTCATACAAAATTTTAGTTTATTATTCATACCATTTCTACTGTTACATGTTATACTTTCCCTCGAATAACTGTAATAAATGCGCAACCTTGAGGTTACAAAGGTTGAGGTTCCTTGGTTAATTCCACCCACAAGAAGCGTCAACCGTTCAACCGTTTGTCAGCGATAACTATTATGTACATATACTAGCGGACCCGACAGACGTTGTCCTGCATGAACCTAGATACCGACTGCAGCACTATCTGCCGGGCTGATTTGTAAATCTAAACCATCCAGGGCGCCACCCAAACGCATACAAAAAAAAATCATTCAAATCGGTCCAGCCGTTTAGGAGGAGTTCAGTGACAAACACACAGTGGAATTATATATATAAAGATGTATGACTTTGACTGGTTACAATTATCCTAAGTAAGTAACTAATAGATAGTATAAATGGGAATGTGAATATGTTTGTTTCACGCTTAAAGCACTTTACCGATCGTGATGAAATTTGGTATGGAGGTAGTTTGATAATCTGAAAAGGACGTAGGATGTTCTCGCGGGCGCGCGATAAACGAATCTTTAGCAGACGAAGTCGCGGGCAACAGCTAGTTATAAAACCGTAAACTTAATAAGATTGTTATAAACCTAACCTAACCTAATGGATTTGGAACGATGCCGTTTATATAAATCCTGAGAAATTTACGTTTTAAAAAACTTTTCTATGTTATCACCGGTAGATATTTGCAACCTTGAACATAAAACTACTGCGAGACCCACTCATAGTGCAAAAATACCGAAAACTCACGTCTATGATCGAAGAAAAAGAAGAAGAAGAAATATACGATTGAAGAAGGGCTACAGATTGGCCCGAAACATGTCAAGCTAAACTCGATCATAGACGTGAGTTATCCGTATTTTTTCACTATGTTATCACCCGTTTCATATTTTAATATACTGACTTTCGACATTCAGAAATGTGTCCATTTATAAATGATACGTAATATAATTATGAAGTATAATTATGAAGTAACATCACGGGTCGTTACTGGTGGTTCCACGTGGCCACACCTTAAAAACCATTTAAAATAACGTGGTAGTTGTAATTGCGGGTAGTACGACGATGCGTGAGGTGCGGCCTTCTTACTATCACCAACTTACTCGGTTATTCTGCCACCAAGCAGCAGTGTTGTGTTCCGGCGTTAAGAGTGAGACAGTCGATAAAATCTCTGGCACATGAGTTATTTCGTCTTAGCCCTTCAGGTAACGCAAATCCTGCTATTATATTACAGATGTCAATGGATGGCAGTGCTTACTTGCCGCCAGGCGACACACTTGCTCGTTTGCCATCCTAACTCATAAAAAATAGAATACGTATTTACACAGAACGAATAATAAGAGAAATGGAATTTTTATCGTGTGTATTTACTTCCAGAGCCGATGTCACCACTTTTTCGCTTCACCTGTTATTGATGCGCTGGTTTTTTCTGTTTCCATAGAATTTACTAAATTACAATAATATATACAGCAGTGTAATATAACCTTTTTTGAAGCATAATATCTCAGTTGTCGAGCAATTATCTAGCTCGAGGGGCGTTTCGTTACCGATTGAGTCGACAAAATACTTATCTGGCTTTTTAGCCAGATATGCACCACGCACTTTTAGTTTGCGGGTCTTTTCTATTCCTCATATTAAGTACTAGCTCTGAGGAAGAATGCATATTTATAATAACCCAAACTTGCCTGTCAGCGCAGCCTTGATACAAGTACAATCTATAAACTTTCCTTTACAAAAAACTAACTTCCCAATTGATATTGGCATCATTATTACTCTAATGTACATAGTTTTATGAAACAAGTCCTTGATTCCTTAGGTACCTGTATATACAGTGTATATACTCGTAGAACACTTAAATATAACATGATAAGGGGTGATCACACCGTTATATTGATCAACACTGACGCATATACTTCGTAGCGAACTTCGTAGCAAACTTTGTAGCTTCGTAGCTGGTGGAAGTATAGTGATTGTCCCTAACTTGTAGCAGTTGAGGTTGAATGAGCCTTTCATGTTAATAAATAACAAATTATGCAATCAAACTTTCCTCACTATGAAATTGTTTCATGTATAGTCACCGGTTAGTACGCTTCTGGGTCATTATTTGTCCCAAAATTTTCCCAACGCTGAAATTTATTCAGATGTCGCTCTCAATTTTGATTTTGATTATTTTAGAGGTATTATTTCATTAAACATGAATAAATCTAATGCATTTTTTGTATTTTAATTTCAAGCTCGAAAAAATAGGCAAGTGTAATGCGATAGTCATATAAAAGTTGGCGGAACCGGTTTCCAGGCTAAGGACGAGCGAGTGGACGTCAGATGAGCCTCGGCGATTTGGGTCACTGCCGTCGCTGCAGTCGCACGCAGGATTCAATATAACTTTACACTACCCTTGTTGGACATGACAATATATCAGAGCAACAGGTAGAACATATGCAATTCTTAATCAGATGAAGGCTTGTTTGCGTTTCCAATTACTATAACTAAAGTATATTTAAAAGTAAGTAAGTAAATGAGTTATCGCGTCTTCATCAAGGGTACGGGTCGTTCGGAAATGCATTTGAATGCAACAAAGTTATTTAGTTTCAAATAGAGAAAGTGCCATTAATTAATAGTGCAAGGTATTGATCAATTGTTTCACCATGGTTCTAAATATAAAATTCCGTTGGGGAAGACAAAGTTCGCGCGCAATACGGGCGCAGGCAGGTAGTGGGCGCGCGGCGGGCGGCGGGCGGCGGCGGCGTATCGATTCCGCGACGCGTTCAGTCGGCGTCCGCCGAGCGCCGCGCTGCGCCGAGCCGCCGGCGAGCGGGCGTCGCCCCCGCGCATCCCCCTTCGCCGACCGAATCTCTCGTCGCCCGTCGCCCGTCGCCGGCAAACTCGAACGACCTCTTTCCGCTAACTAACGTCGCACCGCGCCCGCGGAACTACGCGTAAAGCGACTCGAAATTCAAATCGCATTCCAAAAGGACCCACGTATCCTAGCAACGTTCGGACGATGTTAGTCGAGAGTGCGCTGGTATGCTAGAGTGCAAGTAGGAAGTAGAAGAGGTCGCGGAGGCAGCGAGTGATGTGGGTGTGTGCGCGGCGGCGAGCATGGGTGGCGCGGGGTGCGCGCGCGCCGCTCGGCTCGTAGGCGGCCGCAGCGATGGACTGCTGCAACTACGAGTATCGCGCGGGCGGCGGGTACGCGCCGCCGCCGTGGGAGGGCTACGCGCCGTGCGCGCCGCTGCCCTACGCGCCCTACGCGCATTACTACGCGCCGCACGCGCACGCGCACGACCCCTACGCGCGGTACTACCGCTACGACTACCCCGCGCACCATGCACACCACACTGATCATGCTTTGCCCATGGGTTGGTATTTTATCACATCAATGTTTATCTTAACTGTTATCGGACATGTTTGTAGAGTGTGCAATTTTGTAAGTATTAATACTCACTTAATAAAAGTGATTAGAGTCGGACTCCTGAAAGTCATGTGTAATATTTACTCTCTCTCTAAGTAATAGCCGAAGCCAGTAGCTCATTGAGCATACAGTGTAGCTAGTTAGCAGTAACGTAGAAATACCATATATGTGTAAGGATTAAAAGCTTTTGTGTTGATAAGATCTAAGTAAAATCTTTTTTAAGTATTCTTGTTCCAAATGCATGAATTTTACGAGAACAAAATTTCATGTACTCCATCAATAACTTCACTTTGGTGCGCGTGCATTTACAAAATAAAACAAATGACGAAGCAATCAAAAACTAAAAAATAACGTTAGCCCAGTGAAAACTATATTATTTTTTAAAAAGATGAGTTTACGGGTGCGCCGCACTAGTTTACGGGTGCGCCGCACTAGGTATAAAAAAATAGAAATGTACCATTTTTCAAAATAGTTTTGCTTATAAAAGAACTCTATCTAAAACTTAGTTTCCTATTAAACTTTGATAGAGCCATTTTATCTTTCTGATACTAGCAATGATAGCTCTTATAAAACGATGTCAAAAATTCGACATTCTTGGAATAAACTTTAGAAAGTCATGGTCTAAGAGCCGTTGAAGATCGACCTTCACCGATCTGATAACTCGATGAGACATATTTTTTATCAAATATAATTTATAAACAAATATGCCTATGATAACTTGCCTATCGAAAAGTGTTTATAGCTTTTTTTTCTTTGTTTTATTGTGGAGTGCCTGTAGCCTGTTTGGACTCGTTTGATTCGTCTTGACGAGTACTTTGATCCCAGATGGTAACCAGGGTCTGATGATGGAGCTGGAAGATGGCTAAAGGCGCTCTACAATAAAACAAAAACAAAAAAAAATATCTATGAACACTTTACGATAGGCAAGTTATCATAGGCATATTTGTTTATAAATTATATTTAATAAAAAATATGTTTCATCGAGTTATCAGATCGGTGAAGGTCGATCTTCCACGTCTCCTCTACTATCACGTACAGTCGGGGTAAGAAAAGGTTCGTCACCTTCAAGTTCACATGTGCTTGCATCAAAGCAGTTGTCAGCCCTGTCAACATTTTATTTCCAATAAAACAGTATATCGGATTGACGTTTCACATTTTTCAAAAGGTACTAGGAGTCTATGATAAAGGAATAAATTTAATAAATAATAACTGACAAAGGTTTTCGTACCCTGACTATACCTAAAGCTAAACCTGCCCTGAAAACCCTGAAGCTAACCCGAATGTAGATAAACACAATTAAATATATCTATGTAGTAAAATTAGAAAGCGAATGTATAGTTTAAAATAGAATACGATTTTATCTTTTCCACTTGTTGCTACAAACACATCGCAATGCCGCTATGTCATGCGCGTTCCTCATAAGCATACTCATCTTATTAGCAGCTGATGTAAAACGATAAATGCGTCTCAAAAATTGTTTACTAATACAAGAGGCAGGCATCCGAGCGCGTGCTTACGTAGACAATATTCTGAACAATGAAGAATGAAGTTAGAATTTCATGTTTACGTTTGGGCGGATTTCTCGGCGTCCGCGTCACGTGTTGATGTCGGAGGCCGCGGGGCGGGGGTCCTGAAGCGCGGGGGTCGCGCTACAGGTGGTCGATGCCCCTCCCCTCTGAAACCCCTCTCGACGCGATTGATCGCCTGCACAGCCACTCTACATATTGACCGGGAGACTACCACCCGTGTCGCGGTTCGCTGCGAACTTCGTATACATGCTACGTGAAATATACCGCCTTAATGTTTGCGGTGTTGGAAAACAATGCTCTACTTAATTATCGACCTAGCTCCGACCAATTTACTGTTTCCTCACTACTGCTAGTTAAATTATGTATGAACATTGTGATACGTTCATTGAAAGCATTAACTTACCCTAACCTTACGTTACTATATACATAAACACATGAGTTTTGTAACGTATATAACGTAAAATTTTATTATGAATTATGATAGAGTAACTTAAATTTACTACTTGATCTGAAAAATCAAATGAAGATGAAAACTTTGCAATATGAAATCGTAATAAGCCTACAATAGTTAAATTGGATATCTAACAAAATATCTATTATTTATCCGATCCCCATTAAAAGACGGGAAAGAGAAAAGTAAAGTTCTATAAGTTACATAATTTCAAGTACGTAAAATTGTACAACGGATCCGGAAGAATACCTTTGTTAGTCAATAACTTTTCACAAAAAAATCACAGAAATAGATTAATCCGTAAGAGGCACAGAACTAAGAACAAGACGAATAGAAATGTCACAGGTATACAATGTATTTACTTTACTAACTTGTCGCCTTTTTCGCCATTTATAAATAACATCTTTTATTGTGTTATCTAAGAATTATATAAATAGCTGTTCACCACTGAAATAAAATCATACTTATTTAATATTTTTTTAACAATTATTGGAGCAATCCTTTACAGACTGAAACGGAAAAATAAGTACCTATGTGGCTTTTTTAACAATATAAGCGCGTCGCGGTTTTAGCACGCGTAACATTTCTATTCTGCTCATTAATTATGTGGCTAGGCAATTATGGAATGAACAGCACAGGAAGCTAGCAAAATGTAACTTACTTGAAACTTTAACACAGCAAGCTAAATTCAATGCACCGAGATGACAATCATTACATTATTAGTCTTTTTTGCCAGAAAACTTTATCATTTTACAAGGCAACGTTCTAAAAGTCAACACGAAAAAATTATTTGTACGTCGGTAAGAAAAGTCTTCAAGTGAAAATGTACCTTGGGCACTTGTTAAATACAGCAGTTTGCTCTTTTCTCGAGTCCTAGTAAAAGACGGGTCAGCGATTAATAAATATGTAGATGAAGGTTTTCACGTAATTTCACGCGACAGATAACACTTTGTATTATAATTTTGTTTTGAGGAAGACATCAAAAAAGGTAGGGAGCGTGGATTCGTGTTATTCTTCTTGTAATTAATGTTGCGTTCATGTTTCACTTACGAAGTAGGTATCTAAACAAAGCATTATTTAAATGAAAATATTTAGAATAAACACGAATGGGGTGTGATTTCTATAATCATCATCACCTCAGCCTATGTACGTGCCACTGTTGAACACAGGCCTCCGATCAGAAAGAGAGGGTTGAGGTGTAGTTCCCGCGAGGGCCCTTTGCGGATTTATTTATTTGATAAATTACAGTTACAGACTGACAGTTTTTAACCAAAACATCTTTAACGTTACACAAATAATTATTATGTAGACGCACCTAGTATTTAAAATGTAGTTAACTTAGCTAATGACAGCAAATTTTGCATAAAAATAGGCCCCACCTGTCTGCAAACACGTCGGCATCTCGAAGTTGGGCTATCTGATTTAGTAGCCCCTGCGCACGCACTCCGGGATTGAAGACTTCACACACGCCATTGGATTGCTACGCAAGTGTCTTCATGAAGCTCGTGGTAAATTTCAAATGTAATTTCATACTTACATAAATTCTGAAAAACTCAGAGGTGCGAGCCCGGGTTTGAACCCACGATTCTCTGCTTGAGAAGTCAAACTACTAGGATATGCCTTACCTACTTGTTATTATTTTCG
The DNA here is from genome assembly GCA_947859365.1 of Archips crataeganus. NCBI lineage: Eukaryota > Metazoa > Arthropoda > Insecta > Lepidoptera > Tortricidae > Archips > Archips crataeganus. The sequence goes on along the minus strand of OX402049.1, from coordinate 12,637,836 downwards.
TACTATTAATAACTTCTACTAATAGGCGTATCCACTGTAGTTATTTATAGGAATCATAATGAAAGTAGTAATGTTATCTAACACCACAAAAATATTACTCAAAAATTAATGGCGTTTTATTTAGTCCCAGAACTGAAGTTCTGATGATATTACGTGCTTATTACTCAAACCCATTAATTAACACAATCTCCCTCTCACAAATTTCATGGTTTGACTGTACGAATTCTTCAAAGGGAAGGGAAAGAGTTCACTCGTCTGTAATGTAGATCTTTTTTTGATCTACTAGTATGGCAAAACCTACGTTCACGGAGTAGCAACTCGTAGCTTTAGACATTCTTTTATAATGCAGGCACGATCCCTCCGCTTGGTGAAAAGTGTTTGCCGCTGCTGGTAGGTTGTTTGCATCATCGAGAGGATGCAAAGTGAAGGGTTTACAGCTTTTTAAAAATTTCGAAGTTTATTACATAATATAAAAGGTGTTTTTAAATATATTTGCAATATTTCAGCATAGGTTGGATTGGTTAATTTTATAAAATACAATTAGAAAACTAAAACTGAATATAAGCTAAACAGAAACTACTAACTAAAAGTGTCGTCAAGATTTTCTGCCACAGGCATCGACCTCAAGACAGGTGGTTGCATTACCTGTCTGAATTCCTATCCCTAATCTTTGAGAGAGGTACAGTCACGAGCATTAATATATAAACGTTTCCTAATTTGCAAAATAATATATGTATGTAAGATTTCCTAACTAAATACACGTACATAACGTTCAAAACATTGTATCCAAGAAACCCACCACAGTAATGTACACGATATTTGTAGCAAAATTATGTCAACAACCTCGATCACAATATTGTATACGCCATTGCTCCCTTTTTGAAATATACGTTTTAATTTCAAAATAATGTCTACAGCACAGTGCCATTAATATGTAAACAATTATGAACTAAAACAATTACTTTGCTCACCCGCGACCTTACAATAGTTACGTTTATGCAAGAAATGTGCGTTCATGCAGTTCCTCCACCTCCACACTGTACGAACACACACAAATCACATAAACCCAACCATCACCACCACCAAGCTACACTGACGCGTTTCGAACTCAACCAGAGCTCATCTTCAGAGTTACCACAACCGTATGCTATGCTACCAAACGTTAAACGTTAGAGTTTAACGTTTGGTAGCATAGCATACGGTTGTGGTAACTCTGAAGATGAGCTCTGGTTGAGTTCGAAACGCGTCAGTGTAGCTTGGTGGTGGTGATGGTTGGGTTTATGTGATTTGTGTGTGTTCGTACAGTGTGGAGGTGGAGGAACTGCATGAACGCACATTTCTTGCATAAACGTAACTATTGTAAGGTCGCGGGTGAGCAAAGTAATTGTTTTAGTTCATTAATATGGACCTCCGCAAAGTAACGCCTGATTCAATAAATTATGTAAACAATTATGTTTGCTCAATATTTCATAACAATGTATACCAATACAATGATTGGAAGATTTTTGTTCATTTCTTAAGTCATTATACAAATCGGTCAAGTGCAAAATCGGACTCGTCTATGAAGGGTTCCTTACCTCCGTACAGAGTTTTTTTAAATACTGTTCAGTAAAAAATCGCCAAAATGTAAGCACCAAAAATAGCTAAATAGGTAAACGTCTGAACAGCATAGCAGCTGTTGCCTAGCAACCGTCGCCGGAGTTAAAAACGCTGAAAAAGCATGTTTGTTATATGACGACCCCCTTTAGTTTTTAACTTTATTTTATTATATTATATATATAGATTAGTATTTGTTGTTATAGCGGCCACAGAAATGTTTAGCTATTACGGTTCAAGTTACAGAGCTTCTTTTCTTCTTTCTTTAATCTATATTTAATAATTATTATAAATGTGAAAGTGTCTGTCTGTCTGTCTGTTACCTCTTAACGCTTAAACAGCTGAACCGATTTTGATGAAATTTGGTATACAGATAATTTGAATGCCGGGAAAGGACATATGTGGTTTTTATTTCAGAAATGACCTTTTAAGGGGGCAAAAAGGGAGGTGCAAGTTTGTATGGGGATATATACCTAACCGATTTAAATGAAATTTGGTATATAGACAGTTTGAGTCCGGGGAAAGAATATAGAATGGTTTTCCCAACATTTAAATTCCCGCGGGACAAAAGTAAGTGAATGTAATTTCGGAACTGATTTAAAAAAAAAACTTTGCACTTTCCGGGATAAATAAGCCTATTTCAATCAGGGACAATTGTAACTTTCTATAGAATTCACTTATTCCTATCGCGCGGGAACTTTGCAGTTTCCCGAATTTATCCTATGTGTTAATCCACGTAACACATCTATTCTGTGTAACTCATCCAAACACCTTTATAAAAATACGTGTTCACAGATGTAATGCGTGACGTAGACAAATATGAAATATTTGATCTGCATCTTTCCCTTATACTTCATTCATTTGAGGGTAGATTCACAAAAAAATTAAAATGACTGTCGCCTTTCCTTGCAAATTACGAGCAACGCTAAGACCACGCGTATACATTGTTATGAAAAATGAACCAAACGTAATTGTTTACATATTAATGACACTGCGCTGTAGACATTATTTAGAAACTGTCACGTATATTTCAAAAAGGGAGCAATGGCGTATACAATATTGTGATCGAGGTTGTTAACATAATTTTGCTACAAATATCGTGTACATTACTGTGGTGGGTTTCTTGTATACAATGTTTTGAACGTTATGTACGTGTATTTAGTTAGGAAATCTTACATAGATATATTATTTTGCAAATTAGGAAACGTATATATATTAATGCTCGTGACTGTACCTAAGTGCCAGTTCTGGGGTCACCTGAGGCCAAAACCACGTCTATAAAAGAAGTCTGTCTTCTGTCCATGGGCCCATTTTCAGTTTGACTAAATCGTAAATATTTTTGAGGATTTTTTAATTTGCGATTGTTAAAATCTATACACATTGGCCGATTTTCAAAGTGTACGGCAATAAAGGGCTACATTTCGTATCAAACATTCCGATGTAAAACTTTTCTTGGAGTGTTTAGTCAAATTAATCCAACCACTTCAAAGACAGCCATGTTTCTCGGTACTTACAAAAATTGACAGAGATAAAATCAACAAATTTCCTTGACGTGGGTGACAACACGATATTCTTCTAAACATGTATTGTTGTCAATAGTTTCTGCACTGATTCCCAAGTATTTATGGACCAGAAAAAGAAATGGCATTTTGACAGGGGGCTACTACGAAATTCGAAGTTCGTAGCCTGCCCTCCCTTTCACTCTTCTCTTTAATATAATTAATTAGCGTGAGTGGAACGGCATGATACGAAGTTCGAAAATCAAATTTTGTAGTAAGTATACCTAACGCCAGTATAATTTGACTGTGATTAGTGTGAAAATGGAACTGACAGTTATTACAAACAGTACATAATGAGAGATTTCTAAATCCCATTCTCATCGCAGTCTAATCCATACCGAATAAAAGCGAAAGTACACTGTTTGTAACCGATTTTTATGAAATTTGGCATGAACGTAGTTTAGCCATAGAAACAAATGTAGAAAAATCGCATATTTACCGCGGGATAGCGACAAACGAATTATTTGAAGACGGAGTCGCGGGAAAATAAATAGCTTAGGGCAAGTGACATTCCCAAACTAAAAAAAGCCTAATTTTATTATATATTCTATTTTATTCGGATCAAAGTCCGTTCCATAACTTGATGCTAATAAGCAATAACATGTCACCCCACACAAACATCATTTTGAGAAAATGGCCGCTGCACAGTTATTGCTTAACAGCATCCAACTAAAGTTAGGTACAAGGAGTCCAGATTGATTTGCAAGAGTGATGTTAAAACTAGTACATCTTTCAGATTACGGCGCTTACGCGTCGAAGGAAGCGCGCGTGCGCCGAGCGCTGGCGCGGCGGGACGTGCGCACGGTACCTGCGCAACACCTCCCTCTCCCACCCACGGTAAGACAAGCAAAAAAATTATACAAAACTTTGAACCAGTTGTTTGAGTGCACTAACCGTAATTAAAACCTTTTCAAATATCTTGCCGTTTGCATACACCAACGGTGGTGTGGTGCCATCTATCGTAGCTATTACAAATCACGACCTTTACGTTCCAAACGGCATTGGATTAAAATGAAAACAAAAAAAAACTTGTGGGAGAGACTATGCGGAGTTAAGTGAAGTGCACACATTTTGCTGCTGGATACTTACTGTAAAACAAAAATGTGATCAGTTTCTTGACAGTTCGCGATGTGTGAATTATTGAACGTACAAACGTATGAACACATGAAAAATCATAGTTTCGGTGCAACAGGATGAGCATTTGAGCAATACTCCTAAATCTAAACAGTGCAAGTACATTATTACTTCTCAGGCAATACTAGATTTACACTTTAAACCTAGTTAAGGATAATTTTTGTCCGGCTAAATATTGAGCTCTCTCTATATCAAGTAGATTTAATTATGATTAGCAACACGGCAGTATTCAAATTGAGAACCTAGAAAACAGAATTCCGATGTTTACAACGACGACGACATGAACTCTACACATTACACATTTCGAATCTTATATATTAAATGATCGAAAAATAATTTAACGTTTTAAAACACAGTAATGGCGTTTATTATTCTATTCAATACTGCGTCTGAAATCTACTCCAAGAAGAAGTTGTTGACATTCTATGCAGCCTGATGTTTCAATGCTGGACAAAAGCATCTTCCTTTTTTACGTTCGTCTCTTCTAACAATTGCCATTGTCTGAAGGCAATTAAAAAGAATTTACCTGCAACTTGAGTCAGTCCTGCCACGCGGGGCACTTAAACAAGGCTTTTAAACGCTCTTCGCTATTTAAACTTAAAATTTAACGAGTGCAGCATCTTTAAAATTAAGAACTGTGTGTTGATGGCCTTATTCTTTTTACCGGTAGAGATTTGACTTATTAAAAAAATCGATACCTATATTTTTAGTTCACTTTCAGATGTACCACGTAAGTTCGTTCAGATCTCCTTTTACTACCCTTTACAGAAGATATTCCTGATATGGTCTTTGAATAACCAAATAATAGTTTAACGCATTATTCACTTCTTCTATCGAGGTAAAATGTTTTTATTGGCATTATAATATAAGAAACTATCGTTTTTTATGTATTTACTTAGCAAAAAACCGGTTGTCTGTAAAGTCAGTTTACGGACGATAGTTTAACGTGACAATGTCATAACAAAACCTTCAAAAAACAAAAATGAAACCAGGCGGTCACCCATCCAAGTACACGTTGCTTAACCTCGGTGATCAGACGAGAACCGGTGTTTTGTCAAATATCTTGAAAACGGTGCATCCTGCGGCAAAATCAATCAAACTTTCATCCCCCTTTGAATCCCCCTTTGATACCGCCGCACCTCCCTCCCCCACTGCTGCTGCTGCTGAGGCCTTCACTGCTCTGTAGATACATGTAACGTTACGTAACGTACGTTACATTGCGTCATCCTTTTTCGTGTATGCAGCCGGCGTTCATCGATTTATTAGACGTTGTCACGTCAAAAAACTCTGTTTAAATAAATCACATCTTATTAGGGTTCCGTAGTCAACTAAGAACCCTTATAGTTTCGACATGTCTGTCTGTCTGTCCGTCCGCGGCTAAGCTCAGAGATCGTTAGTACTAGAAAGCTGTAATTTGGCATGAATATACATATCAGTCACGCCAACAAAGTGGTAAAATAAAAAATAATTTTTTTTAGGGTAGCTCCCATAGGCGTAAAGGGGGGGCGTGATTTTTTTTCTCGACTAACGGCAAAATTTAAACCTGATACAAAATGAACTAAAACAATTACTTTGCTCACCCGCGACCTTACAATAGTTACGTTTATGCAAGAAATGTGCGTTCATGCAGTTCCTCCACCTCCACACTGTACGAACACACACAAATCACATAAACCCAACCATCACCACCACCAAGCTACACTGACGCGTTTCGAGCTCAACCAGAGCTCATCTTCAGAATTGCCACAACCGTATTTTATGCTACCAAATGTTAAACTTACCAAATGTTTTAACATTTCGTAGCATAGCATACGTTTGTGGTAACTCTGAAGATGAGCTCTGGTTGAGCTCGAAACGCGTCAGTGTAGCTTGGTGGTGGTGATGGTTGGGTTTATGTGATTTGTGTGTGTTCGTACAGTGTGGAGGTGGAGGAACTGCATGAACGCACATTTCTTGCATAAACTTAACTATTGTAAGGTCGCGGGTGAGCAAAGTAATTGTTTTAGTTCATTAATATGGACCTCCGCAAAGTAACGCCTGATTCAATAAATTACCTGATACAAAAATATGTGGGTACCTTTCTAATAGTGTGGGGTATCGTTGGATAGGTCTTTTAAAACCATTGCAGGGTTGCTAACATGATTTTTCTATTCAGTGATCTGTTTGCGAAATATTCAACTTTAAAGTGAAAATTTTCATTAAAATCGACCGATTGTTTTTATATTACTATTTATTTTTATATATTTGCACCACCTGCAGTGATAAATTCCTTGCTATCATTCTTTTGTGAAAAGGTTGTCTGGAAGAGATCGCTCCGAAGCGATAAGGCCGCCTATTGCTTACCTTATATTTTCCATGTACATACTTGTTTTTCTGTATTGATTTCTTTGTGGTGGACATTAAAGAGTCATTGTTTTGTATTGTATTGTATACGAAATCCTTACAAAAATATTACTTGATTTTTTCGTAATGGCTACGGAACCCTACCTTGGGCGTGTCCGACACGCTCTTGCCCGGTTTTTTTTTGTATCGTATCAGTAGGGTAATGTGTACCTAATGTTTTTTAATTACGAAGTAGTTATATTTGCCTATGAATGTTATTGTTTTATTGTCGCGCGAGTGAAAGTCTTATAGGTACTATAAAATATAGGTCATGTCGACAACGTGTCTACTTTACTAATTTTATTATATTCTTAGCTCTCTTTTTAATATTAATGCATTTTTACACACTTCGCAGATCAGAGCAATCCAAAATCAATGCTACCTCCTACATGATTGTAATTGTTTCATTTCGATTTTAAATTGGTACGCATCCGATCTAGCTCGAGCATTAATCAAAACTTTAATACATTTTTGAAACTGACATTGCAACTGAAACTGCAATAAAAACCACCTTGGTCAGACTTGCACTTGGAACTTGATTAGGTGGGAGTTGTATGTTTATAAAAAGTTTAATTGTTCCTAACTAATTTTCTTTTTACTTTTCATCACAAACACTTAATTAAACACAGAATGTATAACTTTAGTGACACTATTTTACGGAATCGTCATCAACCATTTTGAAAAGTGTAAAAATAACCGAGTAAATTCCGCAAAGCAAAGAAAACTTCTGTCAAACAGCAAATACTTATTTCTCGCAAAGTTATAGGTAGCAGCTTGTTCAGATTATTTCGCATAATTTGACATGACGAGATATCTAAAAGGCATAAATCGCAGCAATTTAATTCGACCCGCGACAAGTCTATCGAAGGGAGTCAATGGGCTCGATAATCGAGTAGATGCGGGACGAGCTCATTGACTTGCGCGACTCATGAATGATCAGGACACCGACCAATTGAAATAAGAAGCGGACTCAACTAGACGCGTCTCGCTCTGAAGTATGACGCATTACGTGTAAAAAGGAGACAAAATGAGATGATTTTGAACTAGATAATCGTAAGGAGCATAGAATTGACACAGACAAGTGGTAGAAAAAAGGGATACTTTTACCAAGCGGTGGGATACTATAGTCGACTAGAAAAAAATCGTACTTTAATAAAATTACGCGTGGTTAACTTCTCTAGAATGATTTTTTAACTTGTTGATAGTTTTCAAATTGTAACTGAAATTAATACTTGTAGTCTACTCTTAAAAGAGAACTTGTTACTAATGCTTACAAATTGTTTGTTCCATTTTTAAAATGAATGCGTGCACCAAATTCGTTCCGTCACCCAATAATGAGTGCGACCAAATAATTGAGTGAAGAGTGGTATCATTACGGCATCATGTTTCGAGACAAGTGAGCGGCACAAAGGCGCTAATGAGGGGTAGGGGTGGGGGGATCTAAGGGGGAAGGGTGGGGAGCCGGTGGGGGTATGAAAGCTGTCAGCGGTTGATTTTTCCGCGTGTCGTGGACGCCTGATCGATAAGTCACGTGGGTCGCGCCCGCTTCCCGCTCGATAGTTAGCCTCGGCAAATCTCCCGCCACTGCCTAGTTTAGAAGGTTTTTTATGAGAGTAAAGTTGCGAGAAGTTAGCCTTTAGTATCGTTGGTTTAAAGAATATAGCTTTGTCCGTTGAAGGACAATAATACTGCCTATGAGATAAATCACCATCATCATGAGATAGATCAACAAATAATAACAACCGGTCATACGTGAGTTGGTCTTAGAGAAAATATTGAAAAATTGTAATTTGTCAGTTAGGGACTGTAGGTACTTAAAACTTAAACAGTTTGATTGTGACATTTTTGCACTTAACTATTCTGAACCCTCGGTACGCGAGTCCAACTAGCACTTGGTCAGTTTTTTCAAATTACAAAAACCGGCCAAGAGCGAGTCGGACTCGCGCACGAAGGGTTCCGTACGTTACCTACCTATCTATAAAAATGGCAAAAATTCACGTTTTTTGTATGGGAGCCCCCTTAAATATTTGTTTTATTTTAATTTAATTATTTATTTTAAGTGAATATATAACTTAATATTCTATGAATATTTCAAGCGTCTACTAGTTGCCGTTATCAGTATCGAGCAAAAACGTGCAAAAAAATCTCGTTTGTTGTATGGGAGCCCCCTGAAATATTTATTTTGTTCTGGTTTTTAGTATTTGTTGTTATAGCGGCAACCAAAATACATCATCTGTGAAAATTTCAACTGTCTTGTTATCACGGTTCATGAGATACAGCCTGGTGACAGATGGACGGAAGGACGGACAGACGGACGGACAGCGGAGCCTCAGTAATAGGGTCCCGTTTTTACCCTTTGCCCTTTGGGTACGGAACCCAAAAAAGTCAGTTTGATATCTACTTTACTACTTACTATTACTATTTGATTAGTAATCCAGTTTTGCTACTAACTTATACTTTCAAAGTCAAAGTCAAAAATTAAAATTTCTTTATTCAATTTAGGCATCAATTGATGCTCCTATGAACGTCGAAGAATCTACCACCGGTTCGGGAAAACCCTGTTGAGAAGAAACCGGAAAAAACTCAACAAGGTATATTTTTTTCAACCAGATCTACATTGTTATTAAATTACATATATCTAAAGTATTTAATTCAATTAAAATTTTTAACACAGTAGATACGCTATTTGAGACTAGGGATCGGCAATGCGGATCGGAATTATTTCCAAACATCCCTGTCCATGATATAATCATTAATTTTTTAGTACCTACGCCTTAGATATTAATGTCTTCTTCTTCTTCTTTGTTTTGTGAAAGTTACTAAATAGGTTCAAATTACAATGAATTGTATCTTAACTTTAACCTTTAACTTGTCCGACCGGACTGCACCTAAAATCCTCTACCATGCATACTTAATTAGTAATTAAACGTCAAATAACCCTTTACTCGCAAAAAATATTTGTTTTAAAATGTATTCATAAATGAAAACATCAATTTTATTTTAACAAAAAAACTAGTTTAAGGTATATTAAATGTAATTCGGAATATTTATGATGGTTTAGTTTTACTAAACAAGGTTTTTTTATAAATTATTTCATTCGAAATACTGTCACGATGTGATGCGGTTCACTTTGTATATGGAATAATTTAATTAATTAATTTATTTATTTATTCAAGGAGAGCAAACAGAAGCAAGCGTACATCAGTCTGGCGCAAGTTCCCTTATAAAAAACGTTGTATGAAACGTACGCTAGCTTCTATGGCGGGTATATCTATCTTGCTCTAACAGCATCATCCCTTTCTCACTCCGTCATTGTCTGTCATTATTTATGTTTACTGTTCGCCGGGCTTGTTGAATCGTGCAGTTTTTGTGTTTATATATTTCGTTAAAATTAACTAATTTAACGTAACAGTTACGATCATAACTTGGTTAGAGCCCGTGTCTGAGATGTGAAGCAAATATGCACTACAAAACGTGTGAGATTTGTGGTATGAAGGCCGGTCGTGTTGGCGGTCAAAAACGAACGCTTATGGCTAAATTTCCATTGGATGAAGATAGGTAAGTTCAAAAATCTATTTGTTTTTCTACATAAGATACATAACGCATGTTTCTTAAAGAAAATCTAGAATAAAACAATATTATTGTAAAAGATAGTGCGGTACCCAGATAATATCGATATTTTTTTCTGACCAGTTCTTAGATCCATGTTATTGAAAAATGTATTGGTTTTTCTTGCCATATATAAATAGAAAGAGACGAGCAAAAACAAGCAATTGACAAAAATAACCAGAGTATTAATAATAGTAGGTTTCTCTTAATATTGAAAAAAATTACTCCTTACCAGGTGGTGGTGGTCACTAATCAGCTGGTGCTCCTCCAGATAACCTAAGAGCTGGCGGTTAATAATCGATTCCATTACCTTGGAGAGCAAAGAGGTGATAGCTATCGGTCTGCAGTTGTAGTAAATAAGTAGTAAATATTATTTTAAAAGATTAAATAAAATTAATAAAAAAGAAAACTCTTGTTATTATTTATTACAATCATACTTTTCGTAGCTTCTAATTTTCCTGTTAAAACGGTTTTAACAGAATAAAATAGTTGTTACGAAAAGTATTACGATCGTTTAATAATTGAAAAGCAACGCAATTTTTTTTTTCAAATTATCGATGTCGATAAAAATGTCTAACAGTGTGTTCAGCACATCCCTTTTTGTTGCTCATGTTGGCAGCAGTACCGTCCACAGCTGCTGTCAGCAAGCTGTCATAATTTCTGTCCTGTTGGTACTGATTCTAGCCTACGTTTCATACTACTGAAAATGTCAAGTCAATATATGGCACTCCCGTCTCTTAAAACGTAGTGATTATATTCTCTTTGGCGTACATCATTTACTTATGAATAAATCACTGACAAACATGCACTTACTCCCTAAACAGCTCCCACTAAAACATATAAGTGGTATTTGTTACAAACAACACTGAACGCACAGCACTGAACGCACTGTTCGAATTTTAAATTCATAGACAATCTAGACTTGAGACGATTCAGACTATCAAATCGATTGGAATATTCGAGATTCAAAAATATTTGGAACAAGAAATATATTTGTCAACCTTATTAAGTAATTATCCGACAAAATAACCAAAACACCTAGTTCCTGTACCACAAACGATACAAAAGCTACAACCCACATCCTTACTAATTTATTATAAATGCGAAAGCGTGTCTGTTTGTCTGCCTGTTTTTTTGGATTGATTCGCCAGAGCTGATGCTAATGCAATTTTCAGTATTTATTTTAAAAGATCTTGTACATAATGATAGTGTCAATGTGTGTTACAACTGACTCAATTGATTTGGTCTACGGCGCGTAGCCCGCGTAGCTCGTAGCACTTACCGTAGCGCTACGACAAATTGGACTAACGAAGTTGCGCTACATTTGCGATCGAACGGAACAGGATCCGGGCCGTAATATGAGTTACTGGAATCGCGTTACTGTCAAATGGCTACTTATTTTATTTTATACTGGCTTATGTCAGAGGGTTAGCCCCCATGGAAAACTAAAAAAAAAGTTATGACGTGGGAATTTCGAAAAAAAAATCTTTAGTGTATTTTTACGTCATGGACGGGTATGTTTGGAAATAATTCCGGTCCGTATTAGCGATTCCTTCTTTCAAATGGCGTTTCTGCTGTGTAAAAAAAATCGTCGTGTTATATAGGTACTATAGACGTATGTTACTAAAACATTGTAGATTTGTCTGAAAAAAAAGGAACTTATCGAGTTTCTTGCCGGATTCTGCTAAACAAAGTTTTCCGAACCGGTAGTAGATTCTTCTACTTTCTTAAGTACTTGTTCTAACTAGCCTAAACTGAATAACAATATTTTGATTTTATGATTCTCATTAATTATTTCTGCCAGATTTCAAGTTTCTAGCTACATTGGCTAAGGCTGTGTGTTGTCCGTCATTCAGTCAAGCGATCAGTTGCCTTATTGCCTTTTTCTAGGTATATATATTTATAGTTTAGTAGCAGCCGTGATTATTTTGAATTCCTCCTAGCATGTTATTTGAAACACGAATTTTCCTAAACAATATTTTGGTTCATTTTCAATGAATCTCAGTTAAATTGCTGTGTAAAAATCTAATATGTTAGCTATAATAAATATATGTAATTTTCAAACAGTACATACATATTTATCTAGTTTAAGTAGGCATATCTTGATGTTAATACTAGCTTATTTTCTACCAATCTTGATCGTGTATAAAATTTTTAAATTATGCAGTTCTTATTTTCCCGCCTAATCTTAAGCTTCATTTTGATGTTGTAAGAAATATAGTACGAGTTTCATTGCGTTGCATTCTGCGGTTAAGAATTCTTAAATAACCGCTCATCGACGAAAATTATGAGTCTATAAATCTGATTATTGTTGAATATGTACCGTAACTCGCGTGATACTTTTTTCACTATCTAAATAAGACTTAAGGCCCTCAAGGCATGAGCCAGTCCTCAGTGCACCGTGCACCCAATGACGGACATCGATCCGTCGCAACCTTTCTGCTCGCGAGTCCTCCCACACAGATGCTGCATCTAGTACACGGTGTATATTGCACACACGGAATTTAAAAAAAAAACAAGTTGAAGTGCCATAAGTCTTAAATTGCTACCACTACTCTAGTGTCCTAGGAAGTTCACACTCTCATCGTTACTTGCTACTGACATTTATTAACACTATTAAAATCTTGGGGGTTATTTACTGTACCCTATAATTAGATTCTTAGAAATTAGGTTTTTAATGCTTCCTACTGTTAATTTCTGTCCCGGTCTACCCTAGCTTACAACCAAATGATGCAACCCAGATTAATTTCTGATGGTAAAAATATTTATATTTAATAGTTATACGCTTTAACTACTTTTTCTCCTCCAAAATCGTTAAATACTTAGGGCATGTTACGTATAGGCAGGAACAAATTATCATCATCATCATTTCAGCCGGAAGACGTCTACTGTTGAAGATAGGCCTCCCCAAGGTTGGCCAAACAGGCCGGTCCTGTGTCATTCGCGTTCAACGCGTTCCCGCAACCTTCATCAGGTCGTCGCTCCAATAATAATAATGATTAAATGATAATGTAATAATACACGTACCTACTAAAAAAAAGTAAAAAAAATACATACAGTCGAACATAGAAACTCCTCCTTTTTTTGAAGTCGGTTAAATACTGACGAGGGTCGAAAATCTGTGCATTGAAAATAAAAATAAAAAATGATTGGGTATTCTTATAATCGGTACCAGAATACGTCTCAACTGGTTTTATAATTTTGCTTTAGATACCTTAGATACCTACAGTAAGAATTTTAAGTCGTCAATCGTAACGGAGATGGAGGGACGACATAGATGCTTATCACGTGGGATGGCAGGAGCTCGCGTTGAATTGGCAAGAGTGGAGTAAGAGAGGAGAGGCAAGCCCAGCAAGGGGCACCAGCGCAGGCTACTAAAAAAAAACCGTAACTAGGTTTTCCTATACGAGTAAAGCTTCCTAAGCCTAAAACGGAGTAGCAGTGCTAATTATTGTGATTAATGAGCTCCCTTTGTTTATTAAGTATGAATAAACAAAGTTAATCCCCACTTATCATTATCCATGGCCACCCTACTCGCATCATAATTGAGTGAGTTAATTAACTTAACTATCAGTAAAGGTTGTTAGTCATATACGAGGGGCGTTTAATATAAAGTGAGAATGAGATGCAAACTCTTTTAATATTACGAAATTAAATACTGGCCGGTAAAGCTAATCTATCTAGCTGATTGCTATGAAAAAAAAAACTAACTGTCTTTTGTTTAAAAAAATATACGGTAATTTCTTTGCAATGCTATTGAGTACGTTAGCGAAAATGGAGAAAATTGAACTGCGCGCCGTTATCAAATACTTGATTTGAAAAATTTTTCTACGGACCAAGTCAATTTGGATTTGCGGGACACTTTAGGGTCTAATGTTTCTCCGTATTCGACAGTCGCACGTTGGTGCGCCGAATTTAGACGTGGAAGAACATCGACAATGGACGACCCCCGCTCCGGACGCCCTACTACAGCAGTAACTGAAGAAATTGTGAAAAAAGTCGAAAACTCAGTTTTGGCGGATCGTCGTGTCACAGTTCGTTTTATTGCTGAAAATGTAAAGATTTCAACGGGGAGCGTGCATAATATTTTACATGAACGCTTGGGTATGAAAAAGGTATCTGCGCGTTGGGTATCAAGAATGCTTACTGACACGCAAAAACAAACTAGACTAGAGATTTGTTAAGAAGCTTTGAACCTGATGCAGCACGACCGGGAACTTTTTTTGGCGCGATTTATAATAATGGACGAAACATGGCTCCATCATTACGACCCTGAAACGAAACTGCAGTCTATGACATGGAAAAGGCCATCATCTCCAACTCCGAAGAAATTCAAGGTGAGCCCATCTGCCGGTAAGGTCATGGGCTCTGTTTTTTGGGATGGTAAAGGGGTATTAATGATTGAGTATCTCGAGCATGGAGCCACTATTACGGGCACATTATACGCCAAACAAATAGCAACATTGCGCAATGAGATCCGCGAAAAACGGCGAGGTAAACTCTCGAAAGTTGTGCTGTTCCACCAGGACAATGCCCCGGCACACAAGTCCGCCGTTGCAATGGCTGCAATTCGTGATGCTGGGTTCGATATCCTTAAGCATCCTCCGTATTCACCAGATCTCGCTCCCAGTGATTTCTACCTATTTCCGAGATTGAAACAATACCTGAGAGACCAGAAATTTGAAGACGACGACGCGGTAGTCGCTGCAGTACAAGATTTTTTAAGTACTCAAGATGAGACCTTTTTTAAAAATGGAATTTTAAGTTGAGAGAAAAGATGTACTAAGTGTATTATGCTAAAAGGTGACTATGTCGAAAAGTAAAATGACATTTAGTAAAAGTTGTTTATAACATACTCATTCTCACTTTTTATTGAACGCCCCTAGTACCTATACGGCCTTAGAAATAAATTTTTAGATTCATGATTGAATTTAATGGCTTATCGCATGACCGCCACTGTGGTGCAATGCAAAACTGTCGTGCAATAAAATGAGCGGCACTTAGCCAGAGTGTGACGCAATATCTTGACAGACATTGCTTGAATTTAATACAACAATCAGTTTATACCAAAATTGTTTCCTTAGTCGATCACAGTAAATTGTTTAGAGAAGTTTTAAACATTGTTATTATTATTAAAAAAATTAGATAACCGTTAACATGCAGTTCACATGAATATGTCAATTTAGCCATGACCAAGACGTTTTAAATTTTGTGTGACAATGCCATAAAACATTAAAAATGAGTGGCTCTCTAAGCTGTAGACTTTGCAAAATGGCTGAAAATCCGGACATCAACACAGACAAATACGAAGGAATAATTTTGCCCCAACCTGAAACGGCGACGCGTTCGACAATTCTAAAACTTATCGGTTTCCATAAGATAGTTTTATTGAACTCGGTCCTTTTTTATTGCTTTGGAGTGTAGTAAGATGAGAAATGTACGTCGGGAGCTGACATTGCATGCTAGCAGCGCCAGAGATCGATTTGCGCGAGCTCCGCGTCTCGGCTAACATTCCTTATTCAAATAATCACATCAATAGCGGTTTTACATAAGATTGAAGTGGACTACGGATAATTATGCATAGTGAATCACCACTTCTCATTAAATTCATATTCACAGATATGTACAATGTGGTTTCTGTTTGTTTAGTTCGATTAAAGAAAGAAAGAAAGAAAGAAAGAAAATACATTTATTTACAACATCACAAGACACAATATTTTACAAAACAAAAAGGCAATACTAAAGCTAAAGATAGAATGTGTCATTGCGGTTGCAAATCGGACACTGGCTCAGCATAATGCTGAGGCGTTTAAAGCACCCCAGCGCTGATTTAAACAGAGATGGCATCACAGATATCTATGACGTAGTACATATAACGGGAATTTGATAGAGAGTGGTAGAACAGACCTTAGGAGATCAAAGTACTTTGGCAAAACTTATCGCCCAGCTCGTGAATACTGTGCGCAAAATAGTTGTCAATTCTGCACTTTTGTAGTGGTTTTGTGTAGTGGTAGAGCCATGTTGTAGCTAGCCGCTGCATCACAAATGGGCCGGCTCGTCCGGGGCAGTACCACCCTCTCACAGAACACCGGCGTGAAGCAGCAGTACTCCTGCTGCGTTTCGTACGGTCAGTGAGAGCGCCGGGGGCCCAATACCTCTCCCCTCCCCTATTCCCTCTCCTTTTCCCAGGGCCGACAACGCACTGGCATCGTGTAAAGCGCTGCGGGTGTCTATGGACAGTGGTGATCATTTAACATCAGGTGACCCACTAGTTCGTTTGTCTGGCCTCTTTAACATAAAAAAAAAAAAAAAAACTTACGCCTGGTGACATGACTTAGCAACGTCAGTTAAATAAGACTCGCAGCGAAAACTATAATTGGCTTTGGTATAGGTCTACATTAGTATCATTTTAGCGTATCGGGATCAGGCGTATTGTATCGAACAATCATATCCTAAGTATGAACGCTCCCGTTGGTATTTAATTTGGTTATTTAAGATTCGCGCTGCAACATAGACCGCGACGTGTCAGGTACGGCGTGCCATGATCGCGATACTTTTCACGTCCAAACAACGAGCATGATACTTGTCAGTGCTACGTGACGGAGATATAATATGCTATAATGATATAAATCGAAATCCACCCTTTACCTTACTTTAACAGCAGTTTAAGGACTAAGTAGCGTTGCAGCTGCATAGAACTGCTGCGCTAAAATGAAACAAGTCCAGGATCCGTTGCAGTCAAATGATGTCTGTTTACTGCAGTAACTAATTGATCATCTATTGGATAAGTGGCCTAATAATATCAATTAAAAATCGCTAATATAGAGAGCTACAGATATACTGAACAGGTCTTCAAACGTAATAATTAAATTAAAGTAAAAATACAAGATAGCTTATATAAAAATATTATGCTTCTTTTATAATTTACCATTTTGACGATACACTTTAAATAGGTTTAAAAAGACGACTTAAGTGTAAATTTTCTGATTTTGTAAAAAAAGTCCAAATTTAGATATTAAATAGTAACCGTGACTTGTGGACAATATCTGCCCAATCCATTGTCAAATCTAAACATACTATCTAATAACAACCTTACCCTTACACATAAGTATAAGAGCTATCCTGTATAAAAATGAATGAAGACCTTCGTTGGTAGCGCGCGGGGCTGGCGCGTGCCCTTTGAATCGATACGTCGGAGCACTCAGTTCGCGCCATCGACGTATGGCTTTCTGTCTATTAGCGTTGTAATGTTTGCTTATATTCCTGTGATTTAGGATGAAGCATTAATAGTATCGTCGACAGTCATCATTACTAATAAAGACGGTCCAATTAAGTTATCTTCATTAATTTTTCAGAATGTAAACGATGATTAAACACAATAAAAGATAGGTAGGTAGAGGTAGGGTGAGGTGAAGTTATCATAAGGACTGCAGTCTACTATGATTACCTACTTCATGCAGTCATACAGCCGCAGACGCTTTTGATTTATAGGCATTGTTTCACTTTCTCGTAATTTCACTTATTCCTTTCTCACTCTTTTGCTCTCTTTCTTAGAAGTGAATTTTCTTCAACAGACGGGTCATAGGCATTATTCTTTGTTCGCGTCTTTCCTGTTGACATGGCAATAGTTAAGGATTTGTAGCCAATATTTTTAGCTAAGTCTTGGACTCCTGGTCAACTTTCAGCCGATTTGAATAAATCTTAAGTTTGGTGACTCGGAGTCGCTAATTTTATGTCCACAGGAGAGACAACCTTTTGTTGATTACACTTTGTATGACTTAGACTTATGTTTTACTTAGACGGAGCGAGCAATGTCATGACTGATTGCTTTTAAAGTTAAATATTTCGCAGACGATTTCCTAAACTGAAAAATTGTCTTAGCAAACCTATAATTTTTTTGAAAAATAATACCCTACACTATGGGTTTAAACGAGAAAAAAAATCATTCCCACTTACGTGTAGTGTACTTACTCAAAAAATGTTTTTCAGAATTTTAATTTTATACTTTGTCTGCACGATTAATATAGGTATATACGTAGGGTATATACGAGTATATTTCCTTGCAAAATTGCAGCCTCCAGCGTTAACAGTCTTTCAGCTAAGCCGCGGACGGACAGACAGACAGACGGACATGGCCAATAATAACTATAAGTGTTCTTTGTGGGGTAACGAAACTCAAAAAATGAACATTAAAAAGATTTATTCGGAAACAAGCTGAAACGCTGTCTTCTTAAGGCATTTTAATGGGATGAAGCCCATAATAATAATAATAATATATAGCCAATAGGCCTGATATCGTGCTGACAGATCGATTGAAATGCCAGACAATGCTCATCGACATCACCATCCCCCATGACGAGAACCTCGTGAAAGCTGAGAAGGACAAAGCCAGCAAGTACCTTGACCTAGCTCACGAGATAACCGCCATGTGGGGGTTACCTATCATATTCTCGAAAAGCTCATTTCCGAATATTAAAACTCCGAAAACGGAACTCCTTTTTTTCATTTCCCAAATTATTGTTTGTCCGAAATTTTATTTACCATACTTTCTTTTGCCAAATGTTTTAAAATCTATTTTTTTATTTGCCAAATGATTCAAAATCCAACTGCATGAAATTCCGTAGGATCATTTGCCAAATATATATTTATTCCGCAAAATTATTATTCCGCAAAGGTCAGGGGTACAAAAGGCGACCATACAATTGTGTGGACAAATGTGTGGAGCGTAATATTAATTTTGTTGTTTAATGTTGGCCAAATATTTTATTGAGTTTGCTATGTGGGTAGGGGGTTTTGTAGGTGGTTATAAAAAAATAACTAACACCAAAGGCTAATGCGGGAGCTTCGCTCCGCTACGCTCCGCTACGCTCCCGCATTAGCCTTTGAACCTAACCTATCCGAGTCGCTTCCGCTCCGAACCGTCTTGCTCGCTCGCTTCGCTCGTTCGCTAAAAATTAAGCAATGTTGTCTTACTCTGATGCTAGGTTAGGTAGATAATAAAAACATACTTTCGGCTTTTCGTTACATTTAGATTATGAAAATATGGCAACTGATTAGGTTGGCAAATAAAAAAATGGATTAATGTAATTCGGGATTTTGTTTTTGTTGGCAAATAAAACTGTGATGAAATGAATCCGTGGCTTTTTGAAGTTGTGGAAAAACAAAACATATGGATTTTAAAAATTCGGTGAACCGTTTTCGGATAAATGAAATTCGAGTAAAAGAGTTTCTAAACATCGATAGGTTACCCCATGTGGGATGTTGATTCGACGATCATTGTCCCGATAGTCGTTTCTGCGAACGGTCTGATAGCGAAGAGTCTCGACCAACACCTCAAGAGACTCTCGCTAGATGGCTGGATCAAGGGTCAGTTACAGAAGGCGGTACTCCTGGACACTGCGCGGATAGTCAGGAGGTTCCTCTCTCTGTCGCCCTAACCACCGATAGCTTAGGCCCCGCCTCGCTGCCGGTGGCACCCTAGGTTAGGTTTTTATAATGATTTTATGTTTTGTATGTATAGTTTTATATTTTACTTTTTGTATACTTAATTATTGTAAAAATCTAACCTTACAAAAAATATAAATAAAGAGAATAATAATATTTTCATAGTTTACCATGTTCTTTTTTCAGCCTCCATTAGAATGTGGCATGAACAACCGCAGCTCTTCGTACTGTGAACCACAAATGTGGCCACATTATCAAGTAAGTTTTCGACTATATTATTTAATGACTTATTTTATGATTTTTATATAACTAGCTGCACGCTCGGCTACGCGAGGGAGTACTAATGTTGAAAATTAGCACAAATTGTCATATATTTACATATATATGTAGAACGAATATGTAATGAAGTTAAATACCAATGAAATAATTTTGAATGTAATAGAGAAATAAACTAAACAACCGAACGTCAATAAGACATCTCTACTTTTTTCGGTGTCTTTTACCTCACTACATACTTACCTACTTAACTTTGTCTTCTATGTATACGTCTTAACTAACTCCAATTATTTACTTGTCTTTTTCATACATTTGTTCATATTTCATAGAAACAAAAAAAACATATATTTCATACTAAATACAAACTAAAACATGGTTGAACAGAAAAACCCCAAAAAAAGACCAGCGCTGGGAATAGAACCCAGGTCTAGGTACTGGTATACCAGTGGTGGTGTAGGGGAATGGCACGCGGCACGTAATGCTGAGGATCTGGGTTCGATTCCCAGCGCTGGTCTTTTTTCTGGGGTTTTTCCTGTGCATCCATGTTTCAGTTTGTATTCAGTATGAAATATATGTATTTCACGGGATAACCGTAAAAGTAATAAAAAAATTAAGTTGATAAATAAAAAATACAAAAAGATACTTCATTTCAAACTTGTTAAAAATTATTCAAGCAAGTACAACCGTTCCGCAATCGATTTTTATTTATGTTTAGATTGCTGAATGGTATCTGATTTTACATAATCAAAGAAGTTATTTGCCTACTAAATACAACTGGATCGGTTGGCAAGAAAAACAATATAACAGACAAAATAGATACAATAGTTTATTACGCACGTTACAGATGGGCGTGATGGGTGGAGGCTGGAACGGGTCGAACGCGGGCGGCGCGTGGGCATCGCGGCCGAGCGCCCGCGACCACCCGCGCTACCCCGCCGACTGTCGCCCAGTAAAGGTACGTTATAAAGGTCAAATAAGTTAAACGTCGCTGTGCTCGACACTGACCCAATACATGGCACCTTCAATCTTATGTCATAGTAAAAGAGGTGACAGATGGGTGTCATCTACTGGGCGTTGAGGTGTCGAGCATTGTTACGTTTACCTTAGCATGTAAGACAACAACTAATTAGACATTTTCTATAGGATGCAGTCTGTTGATTTCTCTTTATGAGCTCTCGATATTTGGACACATCTACCAGGGCAAGCACAACCTGGGACGCCCACCAACGAGATGTACGGACGATTTGGTAAAGACCGTAGGTTCAAGGTGAATGCAAGCCGTTTCCAACCTTAATGATTGGGTATCAAGGAGGGAGGAATATGCCCAGCAGTGGACGTCCTACGGTTGATATGATGATGATGATGATGATGACCTGGGTACCAGCGTCGTGATCATGGGTAGATTGAATAAATGCGGATGTTAATATTGTGTAGAACGAGCCCTGTCAATACAAAGTAGTTAATACCAGTGTATACGCTTCAATTATTTTACTTGTTACCAATTATCGCTTTAAACATGGATACCTATATGAAAATCAAATATTAAAATTAAAGTAAAAAGTGGTATCCTGCTGAAAAACACACATTTGCATAGTGCAATATTTTTTTACATTTAAGCAATTTGTGTAAAACCTATGATAGTTATGACAAAAGAGGTGCCTTAATTCAATTTTCGCTTTTTGCACTTGGAACTTAATTGATTTATTTTGATTTAAATATTGTCTTCTTTCCCATTCCAGGGACCCCAGGTGCACGCCCAAAATCAAATATGCGCGCCCGAAGGCAGGTCGACACCGTACCCTATGTTCGAGGACTCGCACTATGGGGGCGGGGCCAAGCACAGTCCCGCTGCGCTCGCTCGTCCCGCCGTGCTCCCCGCGGATCCTCCTCGCGCGAAGGACCGCTTCAGCGCAGAGCCTCGGCGGTCACCCCCGCAGGAGGTGCGGCCGCCTGTAGTGCCTCTACCTGCTTTCCAACAAGCCTTTGGTTCAACCGAAATCGGAAAGTTCGCTGAAGCGTTCAGTCGCACGGAGATCGCCCTAGAGGACGTTACTGACAACTTCAGCTACGATTCGTTCCCCGAGTGGGAACAACCCGAGCCGCAGTGGTCCTCCCAACCCGCGCCGCGCGAGATCAAATGCGAAGACAACTTTTGAGACTTGTCTTCGCCCTAGTGCTAATTCCAGGCGAAAACGCCAACTAGTTAATTAGACAATGTTTAGTTCCACCACCTTGTTGCCAAAATGATTAGCGATGGAGTTCGCTTAGAACTTTAGGATGTGATACCAAATTTACAAACGTGTACGAATAATGAATCGGCCGGTAAAATAGTGGTGTGTCGTTTTAATTTACATAAAGTAGAATAATGTTATTAATCCCTTTGACTAGTTTTAGACTCACCTTAATGAGAAGAACAAAGTAATTTACTAATAAAGGGATGTAGTAAAATAATGTACTGCAATGCATAGTAAAACAAAATAAATCATGACTAAATGTGCCTTTATTCGGAGCGCCCGGCCGCCGTCGCGCGGCGTCGCCGCCCCGCCAGCTCGCCGTTGTCGAACGTTACTACTTAGCCTGAAATATATACCCACTGTAAATTCTGTAACGATTCGTTACTTGATGGAAATATGATTTAAATTAAAGGTTACACATAGGCTCATACAATTGCACCCTTTTGTTTGGAAGATAAATTAACTGCCATAGGAAAGAGGTGGATCTATGTAGTTGGATAAAATAGGATACTGCCTCACAGCCTGCGGTACTCTTGGATTTCTCGGTGCTAAAATATTATTTATCAACGATTTTTTCCTAGGACATCTTACCTTCTGAACAATGGGTGCAACTGGTACCTACAAAAATGGTATCAAAATTTCAGAAAAAGGTTGCCAGGCAGCCCTAGTGCGCTGTATGTATCTATGTGTAATCTTTTGTTTGAATAACATTTGGACCAAATAACAGACAGTTGCAAAAATTTCAAGGTGGTATCTTTAACTAAATAGCATTTATTGGGACCAACGTTTAGAAAAATATACACGGCCCTGTCAGATGTACCTCGGTGCAAACTCTTACACTTCAGCGACGTTGTTCTACCACAAAGATAGCGAAATATTTAACAGCTAGGTTAGAGAATCAATCAATTCTGGTATTTCAACATGTTTGAGGACTAAAATAAGAAACAGGTGATAAGCGAAAATAAAACACTTACCCAATCCAGCCAGGTACCAACAAACTCAATCACCAAGAACTCGAATCAATATTACATCCTCAAAGGTTTCAAACTTGTTCAGGGGCTTTGAAGACGCCGCGCGATATTAAGTAAACATTCAAAATTATTCGGAAAAAATTAAATAAAACAAGTCATGTAATGTACGTAGGTATATTTAGGTAGTTAAATTTGATAAACTTTTTGAAGAGATTACACACTTATGAATAAAATGGCTTTTTAATTAAACGATTAGGGGTCCAACAACGTTCATGTAAAGTTTCTGTAGTGATTACTGATTTGGTATAGAATCATCCTCGATCGAAATCCAACAAATAGTAATAATTTACACACACCATTGATGTAAAATAGTGCAGTCGAACCAAATTGTAAGTTATAAAAGGCTTAAGGCTAGTAATGATTTGTATACTTCCCTATTTTTTAAGTGTCTGTGATAAAGTTGTTTTTGTTGTGTTGTTTCTAAACGTATTTAATTATAAGTTTCGTTTTAACTATCAATTTGTTAATTGATAAGTACATTCAATTTTATCATTTGTAGAAGGTTAAAACTAAGTTAATATGTAACAGTATTATGAATAAGTCGTTAGTGCGTTTACGTACCTATAAATTATGAAATTGTTATATTTTATTTTATTTATGTTAATTACATACGTGCCACCGTCATGCATTCTATGTACCTATAAATTTAACATTAAGAAGTTTTGAACGCAACCAATTGTGATGGCCATTCGCCATTATTTGTATTAGTTATTTTCTTATGAGATGTTCACAACGAAAGGTGATTCGACGATTCTGATAAGCCACAACTCGACGAGTTGGCAATATTGTCTGTGTAATTTTGCGATTCTCGAATCGCGAGTGGCAAGAGCACGTTCTTAAATTATGTAATAAATTGTTGCGATTATGAACCTGGTGTTGGTTGGAACCTGGTGTTCGCCAAACCACCTACTTCCAGTGGTCTTCGTCTTCTAGTTAAACAAATTTTGTGCGTCAGTAATTTCGATCTCTTTCGACAAAAAACAGCAAAATTAATGGAGTGCCTTACCTATTTAAATATGATATGAAATTAGGATGGATGAATTTTATTCTAGCATAATTTGATGAAACACCATAATAAATATAATAGCATAATAAAACTTCCTTGAAACCGAGTAGGTATTTCATTAAATAGTAGATAATATATTGTAATGAATTTAATAAAAGTTATTTAATAATTATATTATATATATAATTAATTACATTATGTACTAAAATAAAATAATGATGGTGTGCACTAACATTAAAAAAATATTTACGAAAATTATTTGTTATTTTGTAGATACTTTAATAGGTATCTGAAGAATGATTCTGTTTGTGTGTCTTATACTAGGTAGAAGTTATTCACCTTTGATTTTAATCGCCTGTTTTTTCTATGCTCCATTGTATTTATTAATTGTAAGTAAATTAATTGTATCCAAATTGTATGAAAGCAAAGAAATCGACAGATCTTCAGTAATAGCTAGATAAAATTGTGCTTATTTAAGCTTAAGACTAAATACTAAGTTTATCTTTTATTTTCAGTGAGCTTGAGAACGCTCAGGTTCTGCTAGAATTAATATTTGAATTTGCTAAGCTGTTACCATCACATTTAGAGTGCATGTCAGTTTTAGACCAATTGTATCCAAGACCCATCATAGCTATGTTAATATTATAATGTATCCTACGAACATCAAATTTATAACTCACCTCTCTTTCAAAATCATGGACCTTAATGTAAGTGGATGACGCCAGTCGACTTATTTTGTGTGTCAAACACATTCTAACTTAAAAAAAGCTTGTAAATTAAAAGTTGAGTTCGCTCAAACGGCTCAGGATGACTTCATCCACAGCCCGATTTCATCACTTTCTTAAATCGTCCACAGTGCCATGTCGTCAGCCCACAATTCCTAAATCGTCACCTTCCTAACTCGTACACTTTCTGATAAAGTCAATATCCCGTTTTGTCTACATTCCTATTTCGACCACGGTGCCAACTCATCCACTTTGTATTATCGACCACAGTACTACTTGGTCACCAGTACCAACTCGTCCACATTCCTCTATCGACCACAGTGTTGCTTGGTATAAATAGGAATGTTGACGAGTTAGAACTGTAGTCGAAATAAGACTGTTGACGAGTTGATACAGTGGCCCACGTAGGAATGCGGACAAGATAGGAAAGTGACGATATCGGAATGTTGGCGAATAAGAACAGTAGACCATATGACAATGAGGACGATTTAAGAAGGTGGCGAAATGGGACTGCGGACGAAGTCGTCCTGAGCCACTCAAACCAGTCGGCTTCGCATGTTGCAGTGCGGTGGTTAAATAGAAATGAAATTCAAACATGGCCGACGAAATTTAGATATTTTCGTTCGAAATGTACTGATGACGTGGTAGAAAATTCTTGCTTGAACATGCTCGCATGTCTTAAATTTTACCATATTTATGTCACTCATCTTTATAAAGGTCTGCTCAAACACCGCTACCAAACAAACACAAGTAGCTGGAATTACAAGAAAAAATTGTATCTAAGCCTAAATATACGAGAGTTGTGAGAAAATTATGATGATAATATACTTGCACCATCACTTGATAGTCAAATTTATTCAAATATATAAATTCAAATCATAACATATGTATGATATTGATTTATGTATGTGTTGAGGATAAAACAGTATCCTGCAATGTATTACGTATGTCTGTAATGAAAACTACTACATTTGTAATGTATCTTTACATAATTTCTTCATGTAGGTATTGAATCTGATGGGAACGGCTCACCGTAAGCGATTATTATTAAATTTCTATTAAATCTTATAAATGTAGTCTGTGCCACATGATATGTATATACAATATACATTTCCCTAGTTATTCCTATTGTTATTTGTTTAAGTACTAGGAAGATCATTCAAGGTCATATTAGGTGTTCCACAATAGCGCTTCCTGAAAGAATATTCCATTACTTGTCTACCATCGGAGTTAGCTGTGTGTTGTCTTCAAATAGTACTGTAATAAATAAATGTATCTTTATTATAGTAAACAAATTTAAATGAGTATCGCTGGTATCGAAATCAATAATAAATGTAAACTTTATTTTCAGGTGTTAGAATAATAGAGCTGTACAAAAACATCTTTTTTCGATGGAATCTTTTTAAGTTATACTTCCTTAGCCTAACTGACTAAAAACAGCTGTGGAAAATTGTCAAGTAATCTAAGTTTATAGTCCATTGTATACAGGTAATAATCCAAATGCGGAGGGTTATAATGTACTTTATTAATCAGATGCGTTAAGTTGTTGAGCTCAAATTTCTTTGTAACGATATTGACCCTTATTTGGATAAAGGCACATGAGCTAAATATATGGAAGCACCAAGTTTTTTTATTTTCCAAAATCCGATTTCTTAAAATTTAAAAATCGGTAATCATATAGCATAGACTATGGCTTTTGCTAAGCACTGGAGTTTCGAAAAGATAATTCATAATCATAAGTAACAAAATAGAGTCAAAGGAAAAAACGTACAAAATTTAAATTTACAAAATTAGAAATCATGTGACTATTCTCCTTTCACTGTAGCATGGTGCAGGTGACACTTGTCACACCGTTTCGTTACACTTAGACAAAATTGCTGCGGTGTATTTAATAGCGATTTATTTAAATTCCAGTCTGAATTTATCTGGAGTTAAACATTTAAACTTCGAAAACACTAACGTGCGCGAAAGAAATTTAACCTAATTATTTTTTATTATCAATAAAAAAAAATACGATTAAGTCAAGAAACGTAATATGCGTGTAACAGAACATTTAATGATGGGACACAATCTACCACGAGAAGAAGATTTATCATTTGTCAGCGTTTTTACTCGATCTTTATAATGATATTAACTAGATTCTTGAAATCTTCAGCAATTATGTTAATTATGGCCGCTACAACAACAAATGATAAAAATATAATCAAATTAAACATTAAGGGGGTCCCGACTGACCAATATAAAATGATACCCGAATGCGTAGGTAAATTTTACTTAGAAGCAGGGCTCTGCTAACACTGGATTAGTTTTGTTTATTATAGTTTTGCTTTATGTTATTTTCGATATACCTAAAAATTTGTACGACCTCGTCTTTTTTTTGCATTATAAAAAACTCCGGTACTTAGTTTGCTTTACTTAATTTCATGAAGTAATCGTAAATTTATATTATTAATTACACAATATACCTAATTAAAGTTATAAATTTATAGTTTTATCGATTCGAGTTTTATAGCTTTCACTTCTCTAGTCTGTGGGTTTTGACACCTGCCACCCGCACCATGCTACAGTGAAAGGAGTATAGTGCGATTCAATATTGCGATTCCATTCTTAAAAAAGAATGACTGAGTGCGCTCAAGATACTCAAAACTTGCAGCTCGGATTTTTTCATATTGTTTTGTAAAATAAACATTTAAAGGTTAGGTTTTAACTGTATACAAATGAATACGGAATATTTCATCCATTGATAAGTAGAGCAGGTTCAAATGAACGTTCCTGCAAATATTTTTCACTGGAACTTTCAACGACGGATAAATGTTTTGAAATATTTGTAAATCTTACTCTGAAATTACCCAATCATTGGCTGAAATGTTCTAGATTTATCTTGTGAAACTTTGTACCGCGACACCGAGATGAGAGCATTTGTTCCGTATGAATTGCAAAGATAAGTGACAGAAAAATACGATTGAATTCGAGATATGAAAAAAACCACTTGCAAATTATAAGTAGGAGGATTGTAAAAGCACTTACGTTACGTTTTTAATATCTGTGACATACTAAATAATTTTTATTAACTCGGAACTTTTAACTAGAGTTCAGTACATATTACGATTGAATTGTAAATGTATCAACTACAGAAAAATTAAGCATCAATTCATGAAAAAATAGAATATTGTAATTTATGAACCCTTCCAATCGATACCTCAATTTCAGTTGAAAACAATGTCATCCATCCATTTTTTTACCATCAGTGAACACATAAAATGAACTATTGTGGATCTACAACAGAATGTTTGAGATACGAGTTTCAAATGGTTATTAATAAAAGTTCAAAGAATATATTGATTATTTACGTACTAAATGTATGATGGTTTATAATGAGTAGGTACGATAGTTAAAGTGATAAGTTAGTTTCAATCGAATGAGCTCTTTTCGATCTCACTGGTTTCGAGGAATACTTATCGGTGCAAGGTAAAATAAATCAGTATGGTTGTTTTTATTTTATTTTAGGTTGTTCAATTGTTGCCATACAAAAAAATATTGATTGCTGTTGTAGCCTTGTACAGTCAGCATTAGATATTTTTGAATGAAGAAAATCCGCAAGGAAATTTATTTATGAACAACGAGAGGCAGAGCTTTTAAAATACTAATGATTTTAATGAACTTCATCGATATATATCATGCTGATTGTACTTTCAAAGATTTTTGTAATGTAGTTATAAACCTTGTAAATACTTATTATATTTTAAATGTTTCACTCATATCATTCTAGAGAAACAGATTTTTAGGGAATCGTAAGGTTTTAAATTAACACTGAATTTTTTGATTTATGAAAGTGGATCTACGATTTAATAAACATATTGTACCTACCTACCTAATAAAGACGATTTTTATTTAAACGCTCAAACATTATATATACCTTAAATTTACTTATTGCACACACCTCTTTGATATTTCGTTATATACTTCGTATAGAAGTATTCCGTCGTGGATCCAGTCCATAGTAGACGATGTTATTTATACCTAATCATAATGATATGGAAGAAAATCAAAACCATACACTGTAGGTAGCAAAGAGAATATAACCACTAAGTACGTTTGGTAGGTAGCTTTTAGTCATTACGGTCATGTCATGACATAAAATAGAAATTGAATAGACAATCAATAGAAATTGAAATTGAGTAGGTACTTAACGTGTTCGCGTCGGTATGGCGGGCTGTACGCCACACCGGAGAAGTATGGCATTACGCTACCGCCTTCTGTTTTTTTATCGACTGTCAGAAAATACAAGAATTTTTGTAGAACAAATCGTTCGATTTTCGTTGTTTATCCGACACGTTCGATTAACACCCACGCGATTGGGCCGCCGGTACCAGCGCTATGCCATCATTTTCCTTTTTGTCATTACGTAATTATACCCCTGAAGAACCGCCATACTGTTACAAATGATATAGTATTTTGTGTCACCATCCCCCGGTCTATAACGCTTTAGAACGTTACAAGTAGAGGCACCGAAGTTTAATCAAAAACTGGTGTGTTTTAAATAAAGCTTACAATGAAAGGTACCCAACGTCCGGTTCCGATTTCATTTATTTTGATATATGTTAAAGAATAGTTTAAAATAACAGACCCCTATTTTATTAGCTGCTCAAACTTAACCTATTAAGAGAAATTGTCCTTCAAAGTACTGAAAAGTGACTAAACCCTCAACTAAATTGTTCGCGCACTAAAACCTCCTTTTACCTTATTATAGTGCAGGGGTGCTCTCTGGCTCTAAGAAGAGAAGAAAAAAACAACTGTCTGTCATAGAATAACTTTTCCTGTCTTTTGTCGTATTCACCGCAAAATCTATACATATACTATACATCTATATCTATACATATAATAAATCTGTAACAAGTCGGTGTCTGTACATTGAAGATATTTGAGAAAAACTGTCACTAGGGCTATTTATTAGCGCAATAGAACCCGAAACAATGATTTTTAGAATTATTGTCTGTTTGTCTGTTTATCTGTTTGTCTGTTTGTCTGTGCGTTTGTGCGCGCTAATATCAGAAACGGCTTAACCTAGAAGGATGCGGTTTTCACTGATATGTTGGTATTTTCTTGGATTAACATTTAGTGTTTGTTTCATTTCAATCGGTTTACAAATAAGAAACATACGTCTATTTTAAAAATTTATCGAACAGTTTTTAGAAGAATTAATAATACATTTCGTACTAAATACAAACTGAAATATAGATGCACAGAAAAAACCCCAGAAAAAAAAAAAAAAAAAAAAAAAAAAAAAAATGAAGTTGAAAAAATAAGTACAAAAAAAGATACTTCATAGCTAACTTGTTTAAAGTTGCACAGTAGCGCCATCTCTTGTCCAGGTGAGCGGTTAGTTCCGAAGGAGTGTTAAAATCTCTCGATGAGGGTGTAACATAGATGTGCGTTTGTCACTGCATAAGGTGATGATTTAGCAGATTGAAATGTATGATGTATAGGAAAGATTCGTGTCTAATCTCTAGACCAGTGGTGGTGTAGGGGTATGGCACGCGGCACGGAATGCTGAGGACCTGGGTTCGATTCCCAGCATTGGTCTTTTTTCTGGGGTTTTTTCTGTGCATCTATATTTCAGTTTGTATTTAGTACGAAATGTATGATTTCACGGGATGACCGTAAAAGTAATAAAAAAATGAAGTTGAAAAAATAAGTACAAAAAAAGATACTTCATAGCTAACTTGTTTAAAGTTGCACAGTAGCGCCATCTCTTGTCCAGGTGAGCGGTTAGTTCCGAAGGAGTGTTAAAATCTCTCGATGAGGGTGTAACATAGATGTGCGTTTGTCACTGCATAAGGTGATGATTTAGCAGATTGAAATGTATGATGTATAGGAAAGATTCGTGTCTAATCTCTAGACCAGTGGTGGTGTAGGGGTATGGCACGCGGCACGGAATGCTGAGGACCTGGGTTCGATTCCCAGCATTGGTCTTTTTTCTGGGGTTTTTTCTGTGCATCTATATTTCAGTTTGTATTTAGTACGAAATGTATGATTTCACGGGATGACCGTAAAAGTAATAAAAAAATGAAGTTGAAAAAATAAGTACAAAAAAAGATACTTCATAGCTAACTTGTTTAAAGTTGCACAGTAGCGCCATCTCTTGTCCAGGTGAGCGGTTAGTTCCGAAGGAGTGTTAAAATCTCTCGATGAGGGTGTAACATAGATGTGCGTTTGTCACTGCATAAGGTGATGATTTAGCAGATTGAAATGTATGATGTATAGGAAAGATTCGTGTCTAATCTCTAGACCAGTGGTGGTGTAGGGGTATGGCACGCGGCACGGAATGCTGAGGACCTGGGTTCGATTCCCAGCATTGGTCTTTTTTCTGGGGTTTTTTCTGTGCATCTATATTTCAGTTTGTATTTAGTACGAAATGTATGATTTCACGGGATGACCGTAAAAGTAATAAAAAAATGAAGTTGAAAAAATAAGTACAAAAAAAGATACTTCATAGCTAACTTGTTTAAAGTTGCACAGTAGCGCCATCTCTTGTCCAGGTGAGCGGTTAGTTCCGAAGGAGTGTTAAAATCTCTCGATGAGGGTGTAACATAGATGTGCGTTTGTCACTGCATAAGGTGATGATTTAGCAGATTGAAATGTATGATGTATAGGAAAGATTCGTGTCTAATCTCTAGACCAGTGGTGGTGTAGGGGTATGGCACGCGGCACGGAATGCTGAGGACCTGGGTTCGATTCCCAGCATTGGTCTTTTTTCTGGGGTTTTTTCTGTGCATCTATATTTCAGTTTGTATTTAGTACGAAATGTATGATTTCACGGGATGACCGTAAAAGTAATAAAAAAATGAAGTTGAAAAAATAAGTACAAAAAAAGATACTTCATAGCTAACTTGTTTAAAGTTGCACAGTAGCGCCATCTCTTGTCCAGGTGAGCGGTTAGTTCCGAAGGAGTGTTAAAATCTCTCGATGAGGGTGTAACATAGATGTGCGTTTGTCACTGCATAAGGTGATGATTTAGCAGATTGAAATGTATGATGTATAGGAAAGATTCGTGTCTAATCTCTAGACCAGTGGTGGTGTAGGGGTATGGCACGCGGCACGGAATGCTGAGGACCTGGGTTCGATTCCCAGCATTGGTCTTTTTTCTGGGGTTTTTTCTGTGCATCTATATTTCAGTTTGTATTTAGTACGAAATGTATGATTTCACGGGATGACCGTAAAAGTAATAAAAAAATGAAGTTGAAAAAATAAGTACAAAAAAAGATACTTCATAGCTAACTTGTTTAAAGTTGCACAGTAGCGCCATCTCTTGTCCAGGTGAGCGGTTAGTTCCGAAGGAGTGTTAAAATCTCTCGATGAGGGTGTAACATAGATGTGCGTTTGTCACTGCATAAGGTGATGATTTAGCAGATTGAAATGTATGATGTATAGGAAAGATTCGTGTCTAATCTCTAGACCAGTGGTGGTGTAGGGGTATGGCACGCGGCACGGAATGCTGAGGACCTGGGTTCGATTCCCAGCATTGGTCTTTTTTCTGGGGTTTTTTCTGTGCATCTATATTTCAGTTTGTATTTAGTACGAAATGTATGATTTCACGGGATGACCGTAAAAGTAATAAAAAAATGAAGTTGAAAAAATAAGTACAAAAAAAGATACTTCATAGCTAACTTGTTTAAAGTTGCACAGTAGCGCCATCTCTTGTCCAGGTGAGCGGTTAGTTCCGAAGGAGTGTTAAAATCTCTCGATGAGGGTGTAACATAGATGTGCGTTTGTCACTGCATAAGGTGATGATTTAGCAGATTGAAATGTATGATGTATAGGAAAGATTCGTGTCTAATCTCTAGACCAGTGGTGGTGTAGGGGTATGGCACGCGGCACGGAATGCTGAGGACCTGGGTTCGATTCCCAGCATTGGTCTTTTTTCTGGGGTTTTTTCTGTGCATCTATATTTCAGTTTGTATTTAGTACGAAATGTATGATTTCACGGGATGACCGTAAAAGTAATAAAAAAATGAAGTTGAAAAAATAAGTACAAAAAAAGATACTTCATAGCTAACTTGTTTAAAGTTGCACAGTAGCGCCATCTCTTGTCCAGGTGAGCGGTTAGTTCCGAAGGAGTGTTAAAATCTCTCGATGAGGGTGTAACATAGATGTGCGTTTGTCACTGCATAAGGTGATGATTTAGCAGATTGAAATGTATGATGTATAGGAAAGATTCGTGTCTAATCTCTAGACCAGTGGTGGTGTAGGGGTATGGCACGCGGCACGGAATGCTGAGGACCTGGGTTCGATTCCCAGCATTGGTCTTTTTTCTGGGGTTTTTTCTGTGCATCTATATTTCAGTTTGTATTTAGTACGAAATGTATGATTTCACGGGATGACCGTAAAAGTAATAAAAAAATGAAGTTGAAAAAATAAGTACAAAAAAAGATACTTCATAGCTAACTTGTTTAAAGTTGCACAGTAGCGCCATCTCTTGTCCAGGTGAGCGGTTAGTTCCGAAGGAGTGTTAAAATCTCTCGATGAGGGTGTAACATAGATGTGCGTTTGTCACTGCATAAGGTGATGATTTAGCAGATTGAAATGTATGATGTATAGGAAAGATTCGTGTCTAATCTCTAGACCAGTGGTGGTGTAGGGGTATGGCACGCGGCACGGAATGCTGAGGACCTGGGTTCGATTCCCAGCATTGGTCTTTTTTCTGGGGTTTTTTCTGTGCATCTATATTTCAGTTTGTATTTAGTACGAAATGTATGATTTCACGGGATGACCGTAAAAGTAATAAAAAAAATGAAGTTGAAAAAATAAGTACAAAAAAAGATACTTCATAGCTAACTTGTTTAAAGTTGCACAGTAGCGCCATCTCTTGTCCAGGTGAGCGGTTAGTTCCGAAGGAGTGTTAAAATCTCTCGATGAGGGTGTAACATAGATGTGCGTTTGTCACTGCATAAGGTGATGATTTAGCAGATTGAAATGTATGATGTATAGGAAAGATTCGTGTCTAATCTCTAGACCAGTGGTGGTGTAGGGGTATGGCACGCGGCACGGAATGCTGAGGACCTGGGTTCGATTCCCAGCATTGGTCTTTTTTCTGGGGTTTTTTCTGTGCATCTATATTTCAGTTTGTATTTAGTACGAAATGTATGATTTCACGGGATGACCGTAAAAGTAATAAAAAAATGAAGTTGAAAAAATAAGTACAAAAAAAGATACTTCATAGCTAACTTGTTTAAGAATTAATAAGCTGAAGAGTTTGTTTGTTAGTTGTTTGAACGCGCTAATCTCAGGAACTACTGCTCCGATTTGAAAAATTTTTTCAGTGTTAGATAGCCCATTTATCGAGGAAGGCTAGGCTATATATTATTACGCTAACACCAATAGGAGCGGCGGAGCGGAGCGGAAGAATGTTTCAAAATCAGGGGTTTTTGAAGTAAAACTTCTATAGGCACGCTTGACTTGGGAGTACGGTGGTGAATGTGAACGCGGGTGTGCGGGGGGGTTTGGTGGGGGGTGGGGTTGGGAGAGGGGTGAGGGGGGGTTTGCGGGAGGGGGGGGGGTTGCGGGGGCGGGTAATTTTTTTTATAGCGAGGAAGTAAGGAGAGCCATAATCGATGAAAAAGCAAATTTGATAAAAAAAACAAGCTGCCCAAATTACTAATTCCACGCGGATGGAGTCGCGGGCAAAAGCTAGTAAATAATAATTGTGCTTGAACCCTGAAATCTTTACTACCACCGCATCTTCCAACTTACTGCAGCATCGGCCGAAGCTTCAAACAGGTGAGTGCTTCTGCACTTGTTCCAAATTCCATTTTGGCATCAGCAGGCTCCTGACCTGACCTTCCGAAACCCCTTTGAAAATTGGCTATTTACACGCCATAATATAAATATTATATATAAATACTATAAAAAACAAGTTGAAAATTATTACTATCATAGAAAAAGCATCCTTCAAGGTTTTATATGTCTCATCGCTGCTCTTTTTTATTTAATAATACATTTGCAGTGATATGAAATATCTGTAGTCTTATTTTTTTGCCGTCAAAATCTCTGGCTATATTTCAGCGCCATCTAGATTTAATAATCGAACTACAAAAACCGCGGCCGATCCGTACTATGGCGACTGCCATCCAAGTCTATATCATCCTTGGTGTACCTAACTAAGTACATGTCTAACATGCAAGGAGAAAATGATACCTGTTATCTTAGGGATCTATAGCTGATGTTCAAATATTCTAAGATATCTAATAAATACAGGCAGCAGCTTGTGCCAGAGTAGAGTGTGGCGATGCACCTTCGAAATGAGTAGAACGGGTTAAAAAAAGGCAATCCTTGTATTTCATATTTATTCATAAGCAATAAAAAGTAATTTTCTTATTTGTCACAAAATTTAACGTAACAAACGGGAAAAACAATTTCGATACATACATTAATTATAAAATAGACAAGAAGTGGCGAGAGCCAGTCGGCTTGCCTTGACAAACTGCTGCCACCATCCGTGCAGTGTTCACATTTCAGGAAGGGTGCGTGCACTTGACTTTCCCAAAACATGTGAAGGCACTTTTAATTTTAGGCATCTGAGTCAAACAAACATTTAGTAACATAAGCGTCAATCAGGCTCCAAACGTCGCCAAGGGCTTGCGTGGGTTCAAGCGACGAAATTATACATTAGGATTATTATGAAGAACAATTCAAAAATAGGTTTCATCTATTTACTTGTCAGTTCAGTTTCAGTACTTTTCCAGGTAGCTTATATGCACAATCGGTGGAGTAGTTTGCCAATTCATGATAGTACGCGAAAGTGAGAAAGTAATTCGCATTCAATACATATACATAATATTATTTATTTATAATTCACTATGATACATTGACGAAATAATTTCACAAATGAAACCGTGTCGTAAACTAAACAACTCAAACTTATAAAAGTTCAATACTTATTATAACATTAGTTACCTTCGTACTTTACTTCAATAAGTCTTTCTAAATATTCACTCGTTTCCCCTACGTTACTTCCAAATGTCATTGAAGTATGAAATACAATCGCAATTAATGAGCTCATTCTTCATTTTCACTCATATTTGTTTATTCATTTTATTAATTATATTTTCTTAGTATAATAATATCTATAAATTGATTGTATAAGTTCGTAATTATTAAATTCGAATATTTTAACATATGTATATTAATAAACAGGTTTTATTTGAATAAATCACAAAACAAACATTCAAACGGCACGTAATTTTAAAATATATAATACTCAGTTATGTTTTGTGGTCATAATAATAAACAATTGCGCAATCTACATAGTACTTATCGATAAATATACAATAATAATTTAATGTGAGGTAACTCCAAAATATTTTTTAACTAAGAAATCTTAATCAGAAAAAGTAAACTTAACTACGGTTCTGCTCCGTCGGTGATATGTCCCAAGTAGTTTTTCTGCTGTTAGTGGCCTTAGTAACAGTTTTATTTTATTGCCTCTGACCGTGAATATTCCATATAAATAGTATGCGTAAAAATATAGTTAAACGATATTAATGAAATTCTCCATTTACAATTAAATAGTAACACTCTTTACACCCTTAACTTGACTGACCATTCGCGTACCTTGTCAGGTAGTGATAAAAATTATTAACTGTTACTTATGGTCGTAACAATTAGTACTAAACTAATTGCGTTAATTCTTATAAATTTAAATTGTAAGAAAGGTTTCAAATATTATTATAAATATGTATTAAACATGTTTGAATTTAGTAGAATGATTCGATTCGTTCGTTCATTCGTTTAAAAAAATGTTTGAATTAATAGTCCAATGAAAGGGCATGCTGTTTGAGATTTCACTCCGAACACCAAGAAAACCATCATTTAGAAACTGCATGCTTTTTAATATCAAAAGCTATTTTCAAGCGCCTAAACCACGAATACCTACTTATTAATGTTTCAAATCATTAAATATTCGTATTTAACAATTCGCGTTTAAAAATTTCATAACTTCTGAGAAATATTGAAATGAAACAAGTATGGCAGAGTAATCTATGTGGCCACGTACAGCAGGAAACGTCCAATTGATGCGTGACGCTTACGCTTGTACGAATGAGTCGTTTATGTCAAAAGATTTTGAGCTGACGGAGCAACCGTTGATGGATCCAGTTTACAACTAATCTGTGATTTCAAATAACACATCCACAATAAGCATACTATACAAACATAACGTTCAGTTACTTAAATATGATAATTAATGAACAACCCAAATGTGTATAGGAAAGATGTTACATTCGCCTAGCCTATGATAGAACTTTCGAATTTGATCACGAAGAGAAATTATTATAAAAACTACCTAGTGTACTTTTCCATAGGGTGTGTGCATTTTGAACTATAGGGTAGTGAGTTTGCATTGCAAATGCGACCAAATGAAACGCAAGTACATTACAGCTAACTACTCTTACGATACAAGTAATTATTTACGTTATCTTGTCTGTGAATATTATAAACCATAGGTAGAGTGAGTACCTAATTTGGCACAGAAGTCCGTACAGGAAGATAAACTCGAACACTGTCTTTAATATCTACTATACACAACAGAAGTAACAAAACAAGTCACTTTAAAATACTAAGTAGGTAAATATAATGTCGCTAGAGTCTTTATTGGATATCTCATTCAGTTTAAAGGTTCAAATAAAATATAATATAATACAAGGTTCATTTTATTCTATCAGTGAAATAAAAACTGCAATGAAACTTCAGTTTCCCTGAAATTCTATTGATATTGTCATTTATTTTATACAAGACCTATTCAAAAGCGCAGCCGTTTCAACTCGTGAGCTGCCCGCGAGGCGTAGGTGGCGAGGTGCTCACGCGCAGCGTGTACAGCGGCCGCGCATGCGGTGTGCAAAACCGTAGCGCCCTCAAAATGCATGTCAGCCATCGTAGGTCCAAATGAAACTTAGATTCTATCAGTTTAACGGTATCTACGTATTTTTATTTAAGATGTGACAGATGTAGGTAAGTTCTAAGTACGATAAGAAGTGCATTTACTAGGAAATACTTAGGTACGACATTGCATTGTGGCACAGCTGAGTTTTACTTCAGAGTTTGATTAAAATAACTTATTTAATAAGTAGTTGACAAATTATATATTCGTGCGTACCTATACCAGGATCTCCACACCCAGTCTTATTGTAAGTGGAAGCGGATGAAGGAACACAACATTATGATTTGAGCTTTCATTGATGGAAAACTAAAATGCATTATGACAGTTGCAAAAAATTGAGCTCATTAAACTAAAGTCAGATATTACAAGATCATTAAACTAAAGTTAACTTGGATGCTATAATGATACATAACATCCGTTCCATTAATTTGAGCCTTGCAAAATGTTGCGGTGTTAGTAAGTGCTTGAAGCTCGTTGCAATGAGCCCTTTAATATAATGTTATTTCCATGTTGGAATTTAATTAAAAGACCAAGAGGTGCACGCAACATGCCCTATGTGTGGTATTGTTCATACCTACGTGTAAGTACAAAATATAGATACGTCAAGAGGACAGGATCAAGTTTGTGCCGAATTAGGTTGAAAATAATAACCATAATGTCTCATGGTTTCAATAAATAAGTACATAAAGTTCTATTTTTTTTATTCATTGAAATTATGCGGGTATAAATATTATTCAGAGACGGAGGAGGGCGGGTAAAAAATCTTTACAGCGTCGATAAATTGAGACATTTGGTTTCCTAAAGTGTTGAAACTTAGCCCAGCTGCATGCGGTGTTTGATTCACATTCTTTCAGTCCACTAGTAAAGGGGCGTGTGGGGGTTTTAGCGAAAGTTAGAGAGTGACGACGAGCAATCGTCTGTATGGAGCTTTGACTTTATCAAAATCCCCAGCCGATGTTGGTCATCGAAGGTCGCATCAGGAGTGGGACTAGGGAAGTGAGTGGTCGCGAGCGGGGCGGCAGACTTTAGTGTCGGTGGTCCGGCGCGAGCGACTTGCGGCTCGCCGAGAGGTGGTGCGCGCGCGGCGCGGGGCGCTGCGAGCGGGGCAGGGTGGTGGGCGCGGAGGGCGCGCCCCCGCCGCCCCCCGGGGCCCCCGCACCCCCGCCGGCGCCCTCGCCCGCCTCGCTCAACATGTCGCGCGGTTTCCACACGGGCGATCCTACAACAACCAAACACCAAACTCTTTATAAATTCACTTCCTCTTTTCAAGCGACGATTTTTAAATTTAGATATATAATTGCTCCGATCACCAGGACATCGCGGTGGCAAAAGAGTTGAATGTTTGATGAATGTTGTCGTAGGTGCCACGCCCTGTTAGAAAGCGTACGAACATCGAGCTAGGCTAGTATCCGACTCCGTTGGATTGAAATTCAAGCTTAAAGTTCGGAGAGTGAGCGTGTTAACTAGAGGTTGAAGAGTTCTACGCCGGTCAACATTATCATCGAACATTCAAATAATATCCACGACTACACAGTTAGATATTAAGGCTAAAATAGTTTACTACCTACTTATTACACACAGCAGACTAAAAATCCTACTGTGATAATTACCCACTAAAATCTAAAGTGCAGTCAACAAAGAGGCGTTGCCTAATAATGATCTAAACACCAGATATCCACATCAAGACTCTCGAAAGTAGGTAAGTGCGTATCGATTGATAGTGTCGACAAAGCTAGGTGAGGCGCTAGGGCTAGGGTGAGTACGACTGTGGTATTACCTATGTATTTATTTAAGTACATGTATATAATTTAGCGATAAATCTGATTAATTGTATATTATCCTGGCTATATTTTTATTAGCTATAATTTATACTGTTAATTATGATTTATGCCTTCAGTAGTAAATCGCAAATGGACATAAAGTTGGTTACATTTATTAACCGCTGTTAGTACTGCAATAGGCAATGTGTTTATGAAATGGTTCAAAGGAATTTTGAAGTCACTTCTAAAAACAACATAATTAAACCCAAAATATTATCTGTTGGAAAACTTTGGATTTCTAATATAATAATATTGAGTATCGTAACCATACATATTTATCAGGCCCAAACGAATAATAACTTTAAATAAACAAACCGTGCTACATGCAGTACCAACGACGGGTTACAGATACATTGAGGGTACACACATACATACATGTATAACTGGTAAAGCTATAGAACCGATAATGTCGTCTTAAACATCATTAGAAAATTGAGCTGGCGCAGAAGTAAATATCAGAAATAAATTAAGTTTCATTAAATATAGGTACTTTGAAATGGAAGACTTAATGGTTTAAACTATACTTAGGCCACCTACATAATAATAATTCATTAACCTATCAGAATGTAAGTATAATATTCAAATTAAATCAAGGAGAGAGAGAGAAAGAGACTATGACGAGAGGGACTAAGGATTAACATCAGTACGATTCCACAGCCATTATTATGTAACACTTAGCACTTGGATTGTCTAGAATTTAAGTTTATAATTGAATATTAATCTTAATATTGGGTGTAAATTACCTCTTCTAGCTACTTATTACACTACTACATATACATAAAACATGAAAGCCTTCCGACTGAGCTGTGACATGCGTTGCACGCGAATTTCTTTGTAACTAATGGTTACTTCAGTAAATAAAGTTGGGTGTACAACTTATGAAACTCCCTCTTGGCTTATTACAGGTAGGTACTGTTCACATAAACATTGATATGTGTGAAGTTAAAAAAGTTGGACACCTTGACGACGGTAGTTTAGATCTGTATTAAAGTTTATCGTTGTGGTACCAAATTTAACCACACAATCGTAAGGGTAATCTTCGTGTCACAACGGATCAACAGATCTTTTTCCAGTCAGTCGTTTTGTATATACACCGTGTTGTACAATCGATTTATAATTACTATTTTGACTAGAGTCAAAAATCCAATTGTGAAAAACAAAAGTCGAAAATGACCGCAAACCAATAGTAACGCTTCGTTGGTACAAGTAGCGTACGATCGTACGATAGGTAAGGTACCAACGAAGCGTTACTATTGGTTTGCGGTCATTTTCGACTTTCGTTTTTCACAATTAGATTTTTGACTCTAGTCAAAATATTAATTATAAATCGATTGTACAATCGATACTAGATCACCTCGTTTCGGGAAAACAACCACTAAAATTTCACGGTGTATATACCTAACTGCGATTTAACGTGTTCCAGCTTTTTGGTCTCCACTCATATTTATTATCGCATTAAGCATCAATCCCGTACTGTTATTAGGTTCTCTTAGTCTGTAATAATTCTAGAAAAGTTTTTCCTAATCTGTAAATTAGCAACTGGCTTGCGATTCTAAAATTCAGGTAGTATATTGATACGGATATATTTATTTAAATCTAGCTCTGAACATTGTCAATATGTTACCGAGTTAGTTTTTTTTTAAATATAATCCAATGAGGAGTCGGTATTATAAGGGTTGTACAGCCAAGATCAGAAATAAATATACGCACGAAGTTGCAAAAATATGTACACATCAACCCCATTGCTGCGGTAATAAAGTCTATAAATATTTATGGAATTTTGTAGTGCTTTTTCTTTCATAAAGTACAATTGAAATTTGCGTACAACGTGTTATTTATTGGTGGAGGTAGTATGTAACTTACATTATAATATTATATCAATTGTTTATAAGATTTCATTCATTAATGATTCGCTACTAGATTAGACGCCTAGATGATACGCTATTTATTATCCTTCTAGTATGTTGAGCTAGTCTTATTACTGTTTTTGCCTTTTTTTGGTGTTAATTTCAAAAACTAAATTATAATTAATATCAAAATTAAATTTAAGCTTGAGGTTGAAAATTACAGGTATAAAAAAATATATTAAAAAGGTAAATTGACCTTTTATCCTTCACTACTCAATTCCATTAATTATGATAGGATCGGAGGTACCTACTTACACCGTTGACTGCTAACGTATACGACCAGGTACAAAGTTAGGATCTAAGTAGGTTTCGGATAAAGCTTAGCTCAGGTTGGGTTATACAATTATAGCTCCCAAAATAACAAATGATTTTCGTTTAATAAGGCAGTATTTTTATGGTAAAACATTGTCGAAATAAGTCAATCATGTTCAGTAAAGTGCACATTATACTGTTATAAAAACAATTGTTTAAGTGAAACCTAACAAGCAGATTTTCGAAATAAATATTAATTATAGCTCTTTAGCTAAAATTGAAATTAAATGTTAAAATACTTTCCGTTCGGCAACTGCTTAAACGTGTA
The DNA here is from genome assembly GCA_947859365.1 of Archips crataeganus. NCBI lineage: Eukaryota > Metazoa > Arthropoda > Insecta > Lepidoptera > Tortricidae > Archips > Archips crataeganus. The sequence continues at coordinate 12,595,599 of OX402049.1, read as the reverse complement.
TTTGATCGAATTCATTCTTTTCGTAATGTCGATTGTTAGTGCAATGATCGCGTACTGGCACATCGTCCAGAGTCTCGATACTACTTCGATCTGATGATGTCAGAATCGAGTGATGAGCAGTCAACGACTTTCGCCTTGACTTAGGGGACTTGCCCCTAGCCTTATGCTAGGAGGTTTTGCTTTGTTTCTTCCCAGATAGGTAACACTGAACACAAGTTGGATGCTCGATAGCTTTAGTTATTGATTCGGTTGACTTCGAAACTACAATGCCCATTTTGATCGCCTTGTCTTCTGCTTTAGCAAGTTGAGAATAGTGCGTCATTCTATCCAGCGAGTTGGTTCCCAGTCTAGCTAGTTTCTCTCCGCTTGATTTTGAAGAGCGGCGGCTCACGTTGGGTGACTTACAAGGAGACCGATCAAAACTAGCTTGCGGTGTTCTCATTATACCCTTCTTTGGTGCTGGTTTAGGGGATCGCGATCTGTCTACGCTATTCTCGCGCGATTTCATAATGCTGCCTCGAGGGGACCTAGAGCCATCGAAACTTTGCTGTGGAGAGCGAGATTTGTCAATAGATCCACGGGGAGACTTGGACTGGTCGATGCTGCCTCTGGGTGACCGATGAAGAGTTTTACTATGTTTCAAGCTCGATTTATTAGGGGATTTGCAAACAATGACTTTCGTGACTCGATCTCGCTCCGGCGAATTGCGATCAACTGATCGGTTTGGAGATTTATCCCTATTGATACTACTGCCGCTGCACGAACGGATTACTCTGATCCTTTTCTCAGAAGATGTAGAGTTTTTTCTTTCTGGAGACGATTTAAGGGACTGCGACTCCTGCTTACCTAGTTCTTTGACCATGGTTGGCTGGTACTGCGTGGGCTGGTGCGAAGACTGGATCAGCTTCGCCTGACTACCCGTGCTGCCGGCGCTGAGAGTCGAAGTCGTACTGCGAAGCGCAAAAAATTTCACTTGAGCACACTTCATTTAAATAAAAAATATTGCAGTCAGTAGTGACATATGTATGAGTAGAAATAAGCAAACCTACGTAAATTTAGAGCGCGTGGAAGAAATCAAAATAACGTTGGTGTACAGAGTAGCCAATCCGAAATTGTGTAGGTAATAGCATGTGTTGAGAGTGGTGCTAATGCTAACCCATACATATGCTGGTACCTTAACGTCAGATGGTTGGGAGTTCTGCCTAACCCTCGCTTGGGAGGAGGTTGCGGGTGGTCGTCCTCGCCTTCGGATTTGGACCCGGGGTCGGACTTGTCTGTGTCGGGCGGAGGCGGCGGAGGCGCCCGTTTCACGCTGCTTTGTGTATCTGGTTACCAAGGGAAGGAAAAGGACTAGTTAGTAACATTAACGTGCACATGCGCTATCGGATATTAGTAGGTATATCGGATTTGTGAGTGGATTGGTTGGTGCTGGCAGCTAAGCTTTTATTAGTAAAATTGACATGGTTAATTTGGGAGGTACGAAAGGATGGTATTGTGTTAGTTACTAATAGTTAGAGACTTACCGACGGGGTCACCGAGTGTCTTGCTGCGATGTCGAAACGCGGGCTCGTTCGTTAGCGCCTCTTGCGGTGGTTCCTCGGCGTCCTGAGAGTTTTCACGAGAAAGGTCACCGACCTGCAATTTTGTAAAAAACATTTTTGTAAAACAATACAGGTGTCATTACTAAGTATAAGACCGAAACTTGTGCATATCTGTAATGTAAAAAAGTGAGCACCTAATTTTAGAGATAAACGAGTAATTCTTGTACTTATATTTATTTAATTATTTATTCCGGGAATCTCTGAAACGGCTTTAAAATTTCGTTGAAAATTGCTATGTGGGGGTTTTCGTGGGCGAAAAATCTATTCAGCTTCGTTTTATGTACGGGAAAACGCGTGTTTTCAATTAAAAGTGGAATAAAAGAACGAAGATTCTGCTGAAACTAGACATTCGGTCGGTCACTATTATGCCTGTTTTGTACTAAAATATACCATATTTTTACGGTCTAACTCACTAGTTTTATTATGAGTTCCATTGATGGAACTAGTTTAAATTATTTGTCCCAGTACCTAGTTTAGTTACATTAAAATTGTCAATATCATTTAATGGTACTAAATGAATGTAACTTAAAAAAAATAAACAAGTTCAGTTCAACTGATTAACTTTGGTCCAATGTAAATACTGGGACAATTAATTCCAATAATAGAACTGATAATTGAACTAGTGGGAATTTAGACAACGCAACCTGCCTTGGAGAAATTCAATGCCAAACTTTTACACAAGTAATAGGTTCCCTATTGATTATCTTTACAGAAAAACATTTATTTAATTACCTCAATGTTGCCAGCGGATAACCGCTGCCCAGACGTTTTTGGCTTTTTCGTCTTGCCGAGTGTTTGTGACCCTTGCATCACCTGAACCTATAAGTTTTATAAATTTGAGATTGCGTAAGTGATAAAACAGTATTACCTTGTTTCCTGTTTTCTTTGGAAATTTTCAGAATTGAGAAAAGAACGACGAGTAAAATAATATTATTTAAAAAATAAACAAACTTCAAAGTAATTCATTTTGAAACAAGTAATGGACTAAATAGTAAAAAAAAATCATCCCCACTCTCACATTTAGAATTGCTATTATTATGTATTTCAAATTTAAATGAGACCAAACGAGAAGTAAATAATCGACTGCTAAAGGAGGTTCCCAATTCAGTTAGTATATATTTTTTAATGTTTGTAACTTCAGAAATTCGTCATTTATCAACCTATCTGGATAAATATTTTTTGTTTGAAAGGGTACTTTCCATTTGGCCCTAATTAATTAAACATAATATGAAAGCTTTGTTTTCTTTCAACACTTTTTTTTAATTAAAATAATATCTGTGTAAACCCTTTATTGTACAGTCAGCTGCAGAGAAAAGTTACCCCCTGTAACGGCGGTAACCACATCGGGGAATACATTTTCTCTGCAGCTGACCGCACAATGGACAAACGTTGCTTCGGTTAAAAAAGTATGGATAGTATACCTGATGTTTAGGGCGGTCACGCTCGAGCGTGTGCGGCGCGCGCGGCGGTGTCGGCGCCATCCGCATCATCGGCAGCGCCATGTTGCGCACTGACTCGCGGATGATCTGCCGGATAGTTTTCAGGAACGCGTTGCGGAAGTCTGCCGTGCTGTAGGTAATAGTGTACGTTTTTTATTTTCGATTTGAAATAAAGGATCATATGCATAAATTTCTAGGGCAAACCTTGAATGAACAATGATTGTTCATTAAAATATTGTTAAATGTGAATAGAAGTAAATTTATACATAGATTCCGTCACTAATCTATTTTCTCGATGCCTCGATGATGTTAATAACCATTTTTTCAGTAATAAAATAAAATAAATTAAATGTAAGTACATAGGTACTCGTATCATAATAAATATGTCTTACTTACTTATATATTGAGGATCAATTCATAACAATTTACCTAGGTACCCCAAATTATGCAAACCTTGTACTAGTGTTACAAAAATCCATAAATGAGTAGCTTAATTTCAAACACCGATATTCATCCTTGAGAATTTTAAGATTTTGGCATTAAAGGAAGGTAAATAAGGTAGATTATCTTCTAAGAGGGTAGCTACTAAAATAAACCTAGTTACATAAATCTTATATTTTTATAATCAAATACACGTTTTCAATAAGTCAAACCAGCGTGAAAAATAAATGAGAAGCTGAATTGTATGATGATGATTTGAATGATAATGAAGGTTCGGAATTACATTTTTGGATTCGAAAGCATTATGTAATTTATACCTATCTGTAGTTTTTCAAATCAAAAATGTAATTGGATGAATACCAGAAAACAAAATAATGATTTACTTAAACTTTCTGTGATTCTCACTCATAATCATAACTAATGTCGCCCCGGACTTTATCACGACATCACGATGGCTTAAATTTAATTACAGTCTATTCGTGATCACGACCGTTGTAATGTAGTCGAAAAAATACAGGTAATTTTAGCAATACGTCATTTATCACATCACATCACCAAATGGCCTGGTTGATAGAGAACCTGACTATGAAGCTTGGGGTCCCGGGTTCAGTTCCCGCATCAGGGCAGATATTTTTATGAAAAATACTATGTTTGTTCTCGGGTTTTGGGTGTTTTTAAGTATGTATATCTATCTATATAAGGATGTTTAACCGTTGCTTATAGTATCCATAAGACAAGCTTTGCTTACTTTGGATTTTGGTAATTATTGGTGTGAATTGTCCCGTGATATTTATTTATTTATTATTTATCATTAATAGTCGTAATTATGTCGCGGGTAATATTAATTACTACAAAATAAAGTCGCAAACAACGCACGTTCGACATCGTTTGAATGTCTACACAAATATCGATATCAAAGAATGTTGGTAGGTAGTCGGATGATTCGTGAAGATTTTTAGATCAATATTATTCAAATATCAATCCAACAAATCTATGGGAATATATTTTCTGTTGAATATATTGTAGTCATCAAGCCGGGTAGGGCGCAGACTATAAATTGTAAATTACACCCGGATATCGCATGAATTTACGGACGTCTCATGCGTGTAAATTGCCAAAAGGGATGACGAAAAAACAGTTTCAGACCCGAAATGTTACAATATTTCCTCTTGTCAGTCATTTTTTATAATAGGTTTTTCTTTATTTTTTACACAAAATATGTGATGATTAAATTCGTGTTAATTCTTTATTTTGCAAACGTGCCAATAATAAATGGAGAAATTAATATTTGACATACCCTCTCGTACAGAATGGCTAACGTCCGTGATCAGTTTTTTTTGTGTTTTTTATTTTTTTTTATTTATCTCAACAAAAAAATAAATTAAATTTATGTATGACAAATACTTCGCCAAACTGCAAAACAGTTTGTTGGTTACTTTCTATTATAGCCAGATATTAAAAAAATACCAAAAAATTACAGTCATTTACGTGAACTACTTTATTTACCATATGGTGTGGTGCACCTAAACTTACCTGTTAGAAAGAACATAGACCTTCTCCGAACGACGTTGTAGTTGACTACGAAGATGGATGAGCTCCCATAGGAAATGACTATCCATATCTTTGGCAGAAGATGCTCGCACTTGAACTTCTGTCACCGGGATTAAAACCTGGTATCGAATTATTTCTACTTCATTCGAATTATTTTTCGAGGATACACCCTGAAAAAAAAGGATGTTTAAGAAAAGTTTCCTTTTGTTGTTCCAAGTGTACAAAATTCATATGAAGTCATAGCATTATAATATAAGTCAAATGCTATTAACGTACCATTAACTTTTTCTTTTGTCTCAGTCTTTCTTTACAAAGGAAGACAACAGCTGATTTAAATACAAAGCACATAGCGTGCAATTCCAATCCTTTCTTTATTTTACCTAAAAAGTCTGAAATATTTAACCATTCTACACCCCCGTAATATAACAAATCACCTGAAAATGAAAAGCGCAAATTAGTATCGAGACTCATGTGTAGAAAAAAAAGTTAATTTTAATAAAAAATGTACAGACCAGGACTTAGATCTATTGGTTGCTTGCAAGACTTTTGGTGTTGTCTAAACAAGTGATCAAATATAGCACCATATTCTTCATGTATTCGTTGCATCTCATTGATGTGTTCAGCAACTTTCTCCATGCCTTTCAAAGCCTCTGAAATATTTAAATCAGATTCGTAAATAAGTATGTTGTCTGAAACATGTAAATGAGGAGGGAGCTCGCGATACGGCGCCCTTACCCACTAAATGTAGATGTTCCTCGGAATTCGCATCAGTCAAATTTCTCAATTGCTGGAGCAGTAATGGATACTTAAGTATCCGTTGGATTGGTTTAATTAAGTACGACTCCAAAGTTGACGAATGTTGTTGTTTCGGATTCCTGGCAGCCAAGAATTCTTGTAACGCTTGATTGCCTTCATCTGTTTAATTAATGTTAATGGAGTTTAAATTTAATTATAGTATCTACTTAAGTAAAATTCTGAGTGTATTAAATAGAGGAAATGTATTTAAATTAATTTGTATTAATTTAGGTGCTAAACTTACTTGGATGTAATACTTTCTGCGCTTTACTGTGACTCGCGCAGAATGAGCTATATAATTTGAAATGATTAACGTAGTAAAGGAAAGCATTGCCGACTGCAAACAAGATATTCTGAAACAAACACATTTTAGTTTAACCAGATTCTATTTCCCGTAATTGTTTGTAAAGTATTTGCAAATTAGTATGGCAGTATAGTGCAGCAGTCACCTTAAATTGGTTTGAAAATTCAAAGTGATGGAAGTTGGGCTCTGATTCAAGCGCTTCCTCTAAGTTTTGCAGAAACTGCCGCTGGAACGTTACAATTTCCTGAATGTTTCCGAACAGAGCGTTGATCTCGGCATTCGATAAAAAAGTCTCCCTCTTCAGTGGCTCCAAGTAATTCTCTAATAAATTATTCAGGTGCTGGAAGCAAGAAAGTTTCGTGATAAACCTTTGTTTAAGCGTAAACTAAGCAGTTAATTAATACATTTTATGGGTTCAGACAACATTTTAATAGAAGATTTGTAGTTAAATGACGCGCAGGTGCGACAGGCTTTACCAAGTTTTAATACGTTTTGTAAATCCATTAAAACTTTTCGGCTTAATGAATATTTATGTCAGCAAACACAAGTTTATCACAATTTAAATTCATCAGTAGGTACCGTGCTGCATGTATGTAGACAAAATATTGTGGAACTCGTTAGCAATAGGTATGCATACTTATAAGTTTGAGCATCGCAGGCGAATACCAATGCGCGGTGTTGAGCAAGTATCGGCCCGCTGCGCGGAGATAACAAGTGGCAGCGGTATTCAAAGTTAACAACTTTCAACTGAATTTGCGCGAAAATGTCGCAAAGTTGTTGATTGAGGGAATACTTTAATATAAACTTTCGTTACTATATTCTTTTTAGTATCTTTTATTTAACTTAAAACGTTCGTATGTATGTTATTTGTTGTGGTTTCTAAATTTGCTATCCATTTTCGACCACTTTCTGGTGTGCCAATAAGCTAAAATTTGGCTTACTTATATAAATCGGGTGTCAGTATAATATTCTGGTGGTGAAATCCTAGTGGTTTTATGTTTGCAGAACGGCTCTTTAATTTGGATAAAAATGCAAGAACAGTCAACAAAAATACAATACGTAAAAAAGAGTGTATTCAAAATGAGTTCAATCTAAAATTACATATAGTTTTTGATGTGACAACGTCTAATAAATCGATGAACGCCGGCTGCACGCACGAAAAAGGTTGACTCAGTGTAACGCACATAACGCATTGTCCCGTTACGCGTCCCGGTACGCTCGAGCCGATGAACGATCGGAGCGAGAGCGCGACACGAGCGAGCGTAAGGCACAATCGGCTTGAGCGTTCGACTTCAATATTTTGTTATGACGTTGTCACGTTAAACTATCGTCCGTAAACTGACTTTACAGACAACCGGTTTTTTTTTCATTCTAAATGTTAGGTATCTCATTATAGTATGACGTCCGTTTACAAAAATATTTAGCTGCGTTTTAATTACTATTAAAATAACAAAGTAGAGATAATTTAATTTCAACAAGCAAATCCTAGTGCGACACTGCTTACAAACTTTTTTATTGTTTTTTAGTCCAGCTAATAAAAACGGTCTTTTATTCCGAGCAGAGAGCCAGCCCAAAGGCTTTACATTCATAATTATTCTTTCAGCCAACTGGTAGCCAATCAAACCCTTTGTGCGGGATCTGTGCCCCTTATTTAAACTAGCGATCCGCCGGCATTGTTCGTTCACCAGTGCACGTTGGAGATCACTGCTCATAGTGCTCATGTGTCTTTGTTAGCATATTCATGTACTAAGCCTTGTTAAAACAAAGCTTCGCTTCGGATGCAAAATAATGGGGGATGAATATCATTATGCTTATTAATCCGTAGAGGATACAATCGCGTTTTAGTTGCATTGCATTTGAACAAGGATTTTATTCAATTGCTTTGATATAAAACACCTATTTACTGTCATAATTTACACGCAGCGACGGTAAGCCATGAACTTCAAATGAAATACAAATTGTCATTTGCTTCTTCCTATATTTTGCATGACATTGTCAAGATCTTATTGCGCGCTAGTTGCAGACAACTCGTTTACTACTAAAAATTTAGGCCTATTTATTCCCAAAAATTTGATCGTGGTCTTCTTAGATGTACTGTTGTACAAAATTTAATGTCTTCAGCCCGTGGGATTATCTGAATAAAAGTATTTTATGTATTATTCCAGAAATCCACCGATAAATATTCAAATCTGTCCAGCCGTTTCAGTGTGAAAGAGTAACAAAGACACAAGACACTCATTAATAATACTAGTAGAATGGCAGTAAAACTTTACCTTGACATAAGCTCGCTCAGTGTCGACGAGTTCAGACAGCACTTTCCTCAGTTTGTCAGCATCCGAGAGGTGTCGTGACGGAGTCCCGGCCGCGGCACTGGCAACACTGCCGGTAGGGCTCCCACGACGGGTCTCCGCTGGCGAACGGCACCAACCCGTCACTTGCTCCGCGCTCTGACGACCACGCGGACACTTCTATTTAATGCCCATCGAGTTAGATCCTTGTTCCTGATGTGACTGATACCATTCCACGAGACGACATCGAATGCGCGCAACATACATGCGAGTGCGGTCGTGAGTGAAGTCTTTTACCATCTTTAATTGGGTCATACACAGCGTAAGAAACAAAAGTTGTCTCCCCTGTGGACATATTAGCGACTCCATGTCAGCAAATTTAAAATTTATTTAAATTGGCCGAAAGTTGTCCCACAACACGTAGACCTGACTAATAAATATTGGCTACAGGCCGTAAACTTTTGCCATGTCCACAGCAGAGACGCGCCTAGTAGACTAAGACGAAAGATATGTTTGTTTTCTAATAAATCTGACTCTTAACTATATAAAAAATGTACCCGTATGTAATTCATAACACAAAAAGCGATTCGTAATCTGCAAACATAAAGCGTAACAAAACAAGCCAGCGAGTAACAATATACGACGCACCTATAAACATGAATGAAAAATATGTGAATTATTTAGATGATAAAAGACTTCAGATCGCGAGCGTACAAGGTGCTTGCGTGCGTTCATTGGTTTCATAAAACGTGCTAGTGGTTGATGCGTATAACAAGGTAGGCCAAATTGTATCCCATTCCATTTTCCGGACGATTATTATTTTCGAGGGAGACATTAGGACATTACCATGCAGGTGCCGTAACGCAATAAAACGGGGAAATACTCCGGGAGATAAAGATAATTGAATTGGGAATCAAGTCACACGAGGTGGATTGCAGGGGCGGCGGACTTATATTTATATATTATACCTACCTTGAGTAGGTTTTCGATCTCGAAGGAGTTTGTCCGCGAGCTGACTTTGGGCGGGCCGGAAACGCCGTCGAGGCCGTCCGCGTCCGGGCTGTACAGTTCTTTGCCTGCACCAAACAGAAATAGCATTTATTAGATAACTGACTTTCCTTACAGTTGAAATTTACCATGAGATTTTCGGTGAAAAAATACCGACATCACGAAGAACTTGAACTTGCAAAAATTTAATGAATATATCTAAATGGATTCGTTATTTAAAATAACATCAAGTTTGTATTTACATACAAACTTTTCTTAATCTTCTTCTTTTGTTCTTAAGACCTTCCTGAAAGTACATACTTGTAATATTTATCGTAGGTACATACCAACAATGAGTTACAAAGTTAAATTCCTCCCACAAAACCTTGCATAAAGCATCCCGTTTTGCAACATCCTATGTTCGGCACTAAACTGATATTTTCGATAGGCAGCCTTTAAAGATTTCAATATCACCGTCGGAAATTACATGGTGCGCTGTGAAACTTTTATGCAGAGAGCGACAAGTAACACAATGAGTTTTGGTCGAGGCGAGTCAACACGGGGGTAAATAGCTCGAGGTAGGGTCGCGGCCTTTATTTGTCGTCGGCAAGATGGCCGTGCTGTTTTAATATACGCAGAGACAGCGTGATTTTTTAAGAATTTGAAATAGTTTAATTTATAATTAACAAGAATGACTAAGGTTTTTGAGAATTTTCAGTGAGTCTGATTTTCAAACGAAAATCATAGTGACTGCACCGATAATTTTGCGTAATATGTTTTGTCAATCAATACCTAATGACTTTGTGTATGACGTAAAAAATATCTGTTATATAAATCCATTGCAAAATACCGTCGTCGTCGAATAGTTCAAATAGCGTTAGATTATGTAACTAAATGTGTGTTTACATTATTCTAAGATTAAAGACTAGGTATTGGGTTAAAAATAGCTCAATTATCAGATTAGCATAATTAAGTACTATCCTCAAAAACAAAAAGACGTAATGCGTAACTTGCAGATTACCTGTTTCCACATTTATCTTAATTTATAACCCCGAAATACCTTCCTATCCCAAAGTCGCCGGGCAGCCTGGAACCCTAATTGCGTAAATCTACCTTAATGAAAATAAGCTTCCGCTTTTAAAATTGTGTGGCCAGTTTTTGTTTTTATTATTATGTTACTTGCTAATTATACACCTAATATTCCCAAAATTTGGGTTTAATTATGAACGTTGTACGTACGGTAGAGAAATTTTTCCATCATCAGTAAATAATGAACAACAAACAACGAACAAAAAGCGAAGACTCTGCCCAATATTAGAACATAATTTCACGCGGGAATACAACAAAACGAAAGAAAAATGAAGCAATCAGAAGTTGAGAAAAAAGCGTCGTGAAAATTATAAATGAAAGGCTTTTTTGCTCCACATAGGTATTGAATACGCATCATTAGATGGGAGCAAAACAGAAGAGTGGGAGCCTAAATTGTCTCGTTAGGCTTAAATGTCATAATAAATAACGTTGTGCGGGCGATAGCGCGCATTGTTCGCTCCTGGTCGAGCGCGGGCTACGTCGCTCACGCCAATATACGGCAGAATAGACGTCATAAAACAAATAACAACTACGACACGAGTCAATACGTCAACATAATGAACATGTACGGTATATCATTGCCGACGTTTCAAGAGCGCAGCAATTTCGGATCGCTAGCTTTAAATAATGACCTGCACGTTACACCCGCTGGCCAAAGATAAAAACGCTTCGGAAATATTTACCAATATTTATGTGGAGAAAAAGTCGGTCCCGTTCATTTGAATGGAATTTACAAGCCGACTACACAAAGTGCCTTATAAATATTGGAGAATTAAAAGAAAGCTGGTTCTGTATACGAAATATAGGCCAAGGTTGATTATAATTCATGCAGCGAGGGCTCCATTTTTCTTTTTCACGTTTTTCTGTGAATGATTTTGAGAGGGTTGAAACTGCGTATGAATTAGAGCTAAAAACATCTATATATATAAAAATGAATCCCTATTTCCCTTGGTCACGGCATCACGCATGAACGGCTGGACCGATTTCACTAATTCTTTTTTTGTTGTGTTCGTCATTGTCAGGAGAAGGTTCTTATGAAAGAAAAAATTAAGAAAATTGCGCGGAAAATTAGAAAATATAAGAAAAATTACCGTCCATAATAACTTTTCTAATGTAACCTTATGGCGTTTGACATAACTGCCAGTCGTTTGACAGTTGGAGTGATTAACAGAATACGATCGTTTAAATTAAATGTACGGGTCGAAATTTTATTCATAAAACTAGCGACGCGCCCCGACTTCGTGTGGGTGTAGTTTGGGGAAAAAGAGGTAAATATATAAACTTACCACCTTAAATTATAGACTTTCTATATTTTTCACACCTATTTTTCAAAGTTACATCCGTGCGAAGCCGGGGCGGGTCACTAGTGTTTTATAAATAATTCACTGACGGTAAAATTATACGACCAGTCTTTCAAACTTTTGACTGAACGTGAGGTGATTTAGAATAATATTAGGCATCGTTCGTGAAGCAGCGTAGTTATCAAATGTTGAGAGTGCGTTTAATATCGAGTTAAGTAAACGTACGACGGTGGTATCCGATTGGGAGGTTTGATATAGCAAGCGCGTGTGTGCTGATCGTAAAAGCCACGTATTATATCGAAGCTTCTATCACAAGATCTTGATACGAATACGTATGTAGAGAGATAAAATCGATAGTCATCGTACTGGCAAAATATAATTTTGTAATAGCGATGCACAAAATATTACTTATTTAGCTACTGGCTGACAGCCACAATACACAGTCAGTGAAGGTCGGAGATCGGGAATGATGCCAAGTATTATATAGGCAGGAAGATTGAAGAGTCGCTTGTTAAGCGGCACCCGCAGTACAAAATGAATGATGACTCCAATCCGAGCGCGGAAGGAAATGAAGTCCATATTTTTACCTCCCGGGATTATTGGCAAGATGCTGCGGATGTTTGGTATCAAAAGTTTAAAATTAATGGTTAGTGATATTTATACATTATCGATTTACATTATCAGTAGGGTATGTACCTATATAAAAGGCGACCATTACTGACTGACCGATTTATCAATACACAGCTTAAATCAGTGAACGGATGGTGTTGAAATTTGGCACACAGATAGTTATTATAGCGTAGGCATCCCCCAAGAAAGGATTTTCCAAAGTACGCACTTTAAGGGGATAAAACGGCGGTGCAAAGTATATTATGAAGAAATAGAGTGAACTATGTTACTCTGAACTTAACGCGAGCTTAAGCTAGTGTTTTATACTTCTAAAATTTAATAACTAGAGCACAGTGCAGCCTTAGATACCTACCTGAATATGAGATATTCTAATAGTTAATTATCAAGTTACCTGTTTATACAAGGAACCTATCTCTATTGAGGGTGAAGTTAATGATTGATCGCTTTGTGTATCTTCCTCCGGATCTCATGAACAATAACGATGTTTGATGGTATAACGCTGACATAAAAGCTCTACATGGTCACAAGTTCCGGAGTATCTATATCCAGAAATAAAGCGGACAAAGCAACAGCAATAATTTGCAAGTAGTATTGATTCGGAATCCATTGTCCTAGAATGGTTGATTTGTTCGAAGAGGGTTTCGTACATGCGACGCGACAGTACGCCCGGGACGAGCTTGCGGTTTGTCTCTTGCAAAAGGAATTTCACATTGTCCTAGAATGAGGTGTGAATATAGCTCTGCATGTGTGAAATAAATATGTCATTTACGTTGCTTTAGGGAATACAAGTAAGCTTCTTTTTCTAGTACGTCGCATGTACTAAAGCCAGGTTATTGTTGGCTTAGTTATGTGGCTAAGCTAAGTAATGAAAGTACTTTACTTCCATTTGAAAAGTTCCACCGACAGAGGTTCTGGTTGAAAAAAGACCAGTTTTTTTGTGTGACCATTTTCGGCGGCAAATAAGACGGCAAGCGGCCGCGGTCGGGCCATTATCCTTACTGTATTAGGCATAATTGGAAAGGTGTTTGTGGGGCCGAGGAATATGCTCAAATTCGTACCTCGTGTAATGGAATCTTAGTAGGGCTGCCTTTTGGGAAATCTTCTGTGAAATGGAAGATTAGTCAAATATTTTATTGACATTGTAAACACGCGTTGTGACCGGTGTTTTTATTGTGTAAATTAAATATTTTTGATACCTACTTGTAACACTAATCTAACGATTAAAACTTCATGCAGTGTTAGAACCAAATGGCTATCGTAATTTAGAGATAAACTAATGGAAAATGCTTTAGTGCGTAGAAAGCACTATTTAATGGATGAAAATTTGAAACTCCCAAATTAAATTATGTTTTGAGTATTAAGTTGTTAGTTAAACTTTGTGTTTAAATTTCAAAATTTATTTCATACGCTTCGTTTTTGAATAAGAAGCTACATACATTTGTAATAATTTATGTAATTTATAAGTTTGAAAAGGAGCATTTATGGTAAACTTTTACATTATAACCCTTTGGACTGGGTGTTCATGAGTCAGTCAGTTAGTAAGTCTGTTAGACAGTTTTTGTTTATATATTATTAAGAATATTTACCGCATGATCAAATTTTAGTAGATATGAATAACCGATCCAGGTCAATGCGGCAGTCGGATTAGTCCTATTTTTTTCTACCGCATAAACTGTCAGAAAAAAATAAAAAGCACTAATTAATATTATTAGTAACTTCGCTTTAATAAAATTTTATTACATCATTGAACCGTAAAATTAGGATACCTAAACTAAGATAAAGCATTCCCCTCAGTGTACAATGGCCTCTTACGAACAACATTGAACTTGATTTTCACTTAATCCATTGTTATTTTAGGCATTGTTTCTCTTTCTGATATTAATTCATTAAAAGTTTTTGCCTTTTAATCTTAATGTTCGCTTTAGACTCGAGTGTTCCAAAAGCGGCTAAGAACGTAAGGTCAACAATGGAATCATAAATGCCTACCCTATTTAAGTTTGTTTAACCCTTTGGATTGCTCGCAGACAAAAAGGTCTGTAATAAAATGATCGTATCTGAAGTCGTAATTTAAATCGCCTCCATTTTAAAGGTCCGGTTTGGTTTAACTTTTATGGGTTTGACATGAATATAGCTTACGTATCAAAAACAAGGTTTATTTTTATTACGAGAATGTTATAACATGGATGATAAAAGCTAATTTTTTACAGACATAATCGTTGCCATGTTCCACCATTTTATATCAAAAATTAAATACCTAATTACGAGAAGTGGTGAATTCATTTATATTCTTATGTGTCATACTTAAATAATAATAAATATGCTGAAAAAAAATATAATTAACAGACTGACTGAGTGGATAGGTATATTCTACTAATAGAACTAGAAGAACAACAAACAGAATATATATCCAAAAATCTATTAAAAACAGAGCGCATAAAACTTGCGAAGTTGTAATATATATCCCCTTTGCCGATAGACAATAACAGTGCCGGCTTTGTTGATGAATTGAACTTGTTGTCTGTAGAATATTCCGTGATTGAGTCAAATATTGTTCAAGTGTACTGTGTATTGCAACGCTCTAATTATGTTACAGCAACCTGCAATATTCCTAGCGCCTGCGTGTGGTTGCGTGGTTGATCGGTTCAGTTCCCGCACTGCTACGGCGCAGGAATTCTGACTACGAGATGCTACGCTTGACTTTGTAGACGCTATCGTAGCATCTGCTACGACGAACGCGGAGTGCATAAGACTTAAATAATAACTGAGAGAAAAAAAACCGCCATGACCATGATACAAAGTTATTGTCAACTCCGTTTCACGAAATTAGAGTTCATGCGTCGATGATATTGTCCGTCGTGACTCTGTTTTGGCACCATCATCGTTTCCATCATTAGGCTATCAGCAGAGTGAGACGTTAATGCATCGCTGCTGGTATTTTTTTCGAGCTTCAGCCAGTTTCCGGACTTCGCTCACTGTCTCAAATGTTTATAAGCGTTCATAGTCATACTGTAACGTTACACGAATTCACAATAGCGTTCTAGGGACTGAAACTTACGAAAACGCTGATAATTATGTGTTCAAGGTACTGAATGAATTAACAGGCTGAAAACGATGAAGACTTTGTCCAGTTTGCTGTGATAAAAAAAAATGAATACTCACTCCAAGCAGGCGCAGGCACGATGAGTCCGGATATCATGTCGTCCGAGATGACAGGCGGATCGCTAGGCGGCGGCGGGCACACGAGAGAGTCGATTATGTCGTCTGTCGCCGCTCGCATCATGCCTGCCAGCTCCGGCGGCTCTGTGCGGGATGACCTGCCAGTGACATTTTAACATTAAAGCCAAAATAAAATTAAAACTCAAAACTCTGTAGTATGAGGTGTACAGTCAGCATCAAAAGTAGCTGGTCACTTTTGTACCTTGTCGCTTTACAGTCAGGTGCAAATGTCATACATGTTTGACAATTTTGCTATTACGAGAACCTACAAAAGTGACCAGCTGCTTTTGATGCTGAATGTACAACAGGGTAAATGACACCATTAAACAATTATTCCAAGACGTCACTCTATTTAATAAATAGAGAAAATTTAATAAAAAAAACCAGTTGTCTGTAAAGTCGGTTTACGGACGATAGTTTAACGTGACGTCATAACAAAACATTCGAAAATCAGGCGGTCACCCATCCAAGTACTAACCGCGCCCGACGTTGCTTAACCTCGGTGATCGGACGAGAACCGGTGTTTTGTCAAATATCTTGAAAACGGTGCATCCTACGGCAAAATTAATGAAATTTTCATCCCCCCTTTGAAACTCCTCCCCGCACCCCATCTTGCAACTGGCCTTCGCCGCTCTCTTGCAACTGGCCTTCGCTGCTCTGTAGGTACATGTACGGGACATATCCCGTACAATGCCCCGTACATGTACGTTACATTGCGTCATCCTTTTTCGTGTATGCAGCCGGCGTTCATCGATTTATTAGACGTTGTCACGTCAAAAACACGCTTAATTTCAACCCTAAAAACAAGATTTATTTTCAATTTACATGGAAAAAAATTAGTTACCTACTTTAAAACAAATAAATAGTTAAGTCGATTGAATTGGCAAATAAATGACGTCATAACTAGCTATTGCCACACAAAATCTATGGGAGAATCGTGTTTTGAAACTCCATTTTGAGAGCTGGGGTATGTGTGAGGTTCGGGGAGCAAAAGTAGACGGTAGACGATTAACATAACTTGTGTCACCTCTGGCATCTATCTTACTCCAATCATCAATTTAGTTATGCGCTAATGTTAGCAGTGCTTAAAAGATATAAGCCCAAGACGGTAGAGTAAGCGGCATTGGCAGCAGTAACAGGTAACAACTTTTATTTAAAAAATAGTTTAGTTTTTTGCCATTTGGCTACGGAACCCTAAAAAGCAATCAAATCCCTTTGTCCATTGCCACTGCACTGGCTAAGACATACATAAAGACTATTTAAACACCGGTGTGTCGAATACATTTACTTGAATAACTAAAAAAGGTCCATAAGTTTTATATTTTCTCAACCGAAAGCGTCCCACATATGATTACAAACTGGGCAAGCTAGCGATTAAAATTGCACCTTGCCAAGAACCCTTGTACAAAACCCACGCATTTTTGAGTTGTTCGGAAATTACGTGTGAAATTGAATTTGATATTATTTACGCCAATTTTCTCGGCCACAATGCTCGAGCCTAATTTAATATTAAATTACAAACTTGGAAAATGTACAAGATTAGGTACTGATTAAAAAAGGATGGGTTTACTGTTTTTAACCAAAAATGTTTACGTTTTGAGATTCTCGTTTATTTACGTTAGCTCTACTAAATCAATAATATACGAGTTAACCTAGCACTGTATATTCCAATGTGCCTTATTTGTTATTGTCACATATGTCACTACAAGATACCGCGAAGGGAGATGCCGACTAGCAGCTCAACTTGAATATTAGTTTACCAACATCACTTAAGATGAACGCGGCGTAATTCATTGAAATAACAATTAACAGGCTAAAGCGACGTAGAAATGAGACGTACCGTCTTGAATTCACCCCGTTATTATTCAACTCACTTGACAGTAACCTATTTATCACACTTTGCCTATTGTGCTAGTATTCGTACTATAATTTATTCCGGTACTATGTTTCCTCAGTCAGTGTGATAAATAAAAATGGGGAGCGATTTGACATCGTTGATTTATAGCTTTGATTTTGGTAAGATAAATCATTATTGAGGATCTCTTTTGTTGCTAAATTATTCAATCTAATATTGTAGAAAAATTGACATGCGTTTTGAATTTGGCGGGTAGTGGTTTCATTTACAGTGAAAAATGACGGAAACGGAAATAAAAGCTCGAAACAATGACAACAGTGAGTTAAAAACCCGCAAAATGCTCCAAGAGTACACAAACTTAATGATTAATAGCACAGCACGTTCAACAGGATAACAAAAGGAGCCGTCTTAAAACCGGAACGGCTTTATGATATAACGATAAGATAGAACTCACAACAATAACATCAAGTCGCGCGCGCTTGTTTCGGGGTGATATTTGTTGAGAAACATTAGTTACGTTGGCAATTCAGGCGACAAGAGCCTCAATTGCAGGAGCTCACAAAGGCGGTGTAACGCGTTAAGGTAGCGCAAGTAAGTACTAAAGTAGAAGGGACGACGCAAACTCACTAAGCACTGCAACCTATCGCCGCCATCGTCACACTGGTGCGTCAAAGCGACAGAGTGGGATGAAACATTGTCAAGTGCAGCCACGTTTGGTAATGAAGGGTCCGAGTCCGAAGCTGATATTTTTTACGGTTCGGTATATACCTAACTAATTTTTTTATAAATTAGGATAGCAAACAAGCGCGTGGGTTACCTAGTGGTAAGTCAGTATCAGTCAATGTCAGTATTATAAACCATGGACACTCGCAACAGCAGAAGATTACAAATGCATTCTCAGCCTAAAGAGTACCTCATGTGCCAGTAATTTCACTGGGTATGAGACACAGCAGAGCAAGCACTGCTGCTTAGCCGCAGGATTAAGAAAACAATGTAGAAATTTTAACGGTGACAAAATCATCATTTTTGTTGACATGGCTAACGATTTGCTAACGGCGCCGACCAGCTCGTGGAATATCATTTCGATGGATCATAAACTTTTAATGTTGAAAGTCTGTAAGGGATGTTAAGAACTCGCACGGACTTATTGCAGCTACCGCGAAACCCTTAATCGCAGCGATAGGGAATAGGGCGATTGTTTTATAACCGGTGTGGTGTTGTGAACGGAGGTCGCGAGGCAGGGCTGCAGAGCTATATGTAGGTCGCAACAAGCGCTTCAGTAAACTTGTCGCGGCCGCGAAAGGTCAGGTGTATAAGGGCGGGAAATGCCGATGAACAGCCTTCTACCCTGCCCCGACTCACCCTGCCACCGACGCTGCGCCACACTTTAACTTCCGCTTTATTATCCTCGCGACCGGCTTCCTATTCCACCAGCACAGTTTAAATATAAAGCCTTTTCTCGCGCAATTCATATTTTGAAGGGGTTTCTTCCGACCCGACGAGGGAGACAATTTTTGTCTATTTGTAAGGTTGCAAAATGCAATTTGCATTTACGGCAAATGATGAACATTATGAAGAGGTTTTTCATAACAAGAACAATCCAGCATATTAAGTGTAAGCACAAAAACCTTTTTCGGAGTTTTAATTAAATTCAGATCATTCCATTTGGCAGAAACAATTTCATTCAATGCAGCGTTTTTAATTTCGACGGAACGTGATGCGCGTTTCTGATTAATGGAGTGTAACTTGACAACGAGCATCCGGCGGCGTGAAAATCAAAAAGTAAATGGTTCCGTATACACACAGCGCCAACATACCTCATCATCATGACGAGCGAGAGTTCCTCTTGCAACACGCTCTCCAGGTACATCATATCTAGGTCAGATACTATCGCTCCGTTGATCACCATTATCTCGTCGCCTTTGATAATACCTGACACAAGAAGGGTTTTATAAACTGCACATTTTATTTTTAACTTACCAAGGATGCTCTGATAGCGAAATAGAACGCGGATAATATTAAATTGTGCATGAAGCTCATAGAGTAAGCCGAGATATTTCTAAAGCGTATAAAACCTGTACTGGTTTAGTTCATGTCAAGAGCATAGAATGTAATTAAATTACTTCAATGTCTATGTTTAAAAAAATAACTATTTTCATCTTGATAAAAAAAATATGGATTTTAATTTTATTAAGTTTCTGTTAGGTAAGCACCTATTATATTATCTGTATTACGATAACGTTATCAATTTCTTACATTTTTATAAAACTATTTCTGGTTGCTGTTGCTTAATAATTTTATTACTGGAATCAAAAATTATCAGAGACTTTGTTTTCTCACGCTAAACTGAGTGAAATATCTTTGTATTTACATAAATTTATTCGGAATAATATTGAAAGGCTATAGCAACTAGGCAAATCAGAAGTAATGTTCTTGAAAATGTAAAAGGGTTAAAAAGACTGACCGTTTTGCATGGCGACACTCTTGTCCTCGACGCGACTGACGTAGCAGCACAATTCGTCTTGGCGTTCCGCATTCTCAATCAGTTCAGCCTCCACGCTGAATCCCCACATCTGTTCCAGGGTGTTCCTCTGCAGCTCCACTTGATAGAGAATCTTCGCACACACCTCCACCACTTCGTGAGTGTGCAGCTACATAAAGAACGGGAACCTTTTTATTGTGTCCATTTTACAATTGAAAATAACATGTGATGCATTTTGTGAAGTCACTGAAATGATGTTTTTGGGAACGAATATAATTTTTTTAAGTAGAAAATTTAATAGGACTTTTTTTATGGAACGCATTTATTTTTTCAATAATGATGACCCTGTGTGACTGTAAAGTAGTTAACACTTATTTCGGATACCAAATAATATGAACTTCTGTTTTGTTTGTCAAGCATAGGACAGGGAGTTTCAAAACTAAATACGTGATCCTTGGAGCTGCTTGTTTCAAAACTTGTTTCGTATTGTTTGAGTTTAGAACAAATATATTTGATTTGTCTATACACACAATAGACGGGAAAGGGACGTCAAAATTAACGTGAACGATAATTGAGACTTGTCCGAGAGTAAAATAAATATAATAAAAGGCCGCATCGTTCGCTCCGAATGGGCCCGGCATCGGCACGAGTATCTGCGAAGTAGGTACTAAATGGGCAGACCATAAAGATAGGACCGGTGACAGCCAGCGGCAGTGAAATGTGAATGTGGGATAAAGTCATGATTACATAGGAGATAAAGTGACTGGCGTGACGCACGCAAGGCCAAAAGAAAATTGATGTTAGGGATTTTAGTCCCGGCTTGAGACGAATAGGTGAACCGTATTCACTCCTGTACACTACAGGGGACCGAGATCAGTCAGCTGAAAATATATGAAAAAGTTGATACCCGTGCCTAAAGGTCACTGAATACGGAGTATTGTATGAGGAATATTCTTTTTATTAATCTTTATTGTACAAAATATATTTCAGTTGGGCTTTGTGAAGTTACGCTTGATGTTAAATCAAAGAAACGTAATTATTCGTGCAAACAAATCTGCCTTTGAACTTTTCTCTCCTGATATCTTTTTAATCTTTTGACTAACTGCGATATTCAAAGCACTACCTATATTTTACTATTAATTCAAACCTATACCGTACTGAGGTTTGAATTAATAGTAATTGGGTTAACAAACAAAGAAAAAACATTTTGCATAATTAAAAGTTCTAGCCACTTATAGGGGTAGGTATAGGTAACGCCAGGAGGAGAGGGGTAGGTATAGGTAACGTCATGTAATGACAGCGGGATTTTGACATTAATTCGTACCGATAGCAAGTTCAACAGACTCAACAAGATTGATTAAAAATTTCTTCAATCTAATTCGTTAAGATTTATTTAGGAATATACATCTAGTACAAACAAAACAGAAAATAAAATATTTTGATCTATTTTATTTAAATCAGATAAGCATATTTTTCGCTATTTATAAAATACCGATTTTTTTGTTGCGAATATTTCTTATCAGTTTCAAATGGTTTTATTTCAAAAATAGGTTATGTGAAAAAAGAAAAATTATAATAATAATAAATAAAAAATATGCATAGTATTGCGTAGGTACATCATAAGATCATATAACTCACGTTTTCATTCACTCAGTCATTTCATTCATTCACTACTTTTTTTGAAATCAGTACTTTATGTAGCTGTGTGTGTAATCATTCGCCTCAACTCTTGTGGCGTTACCTATACCTACAAATTTTCACGATCACGTTTATCCACTAATTTAAGTACTGACATTTTAGATCTTTTAAAATAATGTAATTTTGAAGTAGATCTATGCCAACTTCCATATTGTAGGTACATCAGAGCTAAAATTAGAAGATACACATTTAGTACCCGCTTAAAGCGTGTTCTGTCGGACCTCAATCAAAGTAAACCCGTCACAGTTGGTACCAACATTAGCATAAGGGGTCAAAAGAAGTTTACCCTTATTTTTGTTTAAAATAATTTCGACATATTTATCAGAGGGCGTATCTGTGATTGATTATCGGGCGCTGCCTGCTACTCCGCGGCGCCTCTGTTTCAATGTACCTTGATTTATGGTGTGATTAATGTACCCTATTTCACCAACGGTTTTTCCATGTCCGTGAAAAAATTGGAAAAGTTCAAATCCCTTGTAATTTTCAAAATACGCGCATAAAAAAACCATTTCGATACAATTTTAGCGTAACTATCAACTAGACTTATAGGATGTGTGTAAAATCACTAACTGAATAGATATATGTGCTGTCAGACCGTACTCAAGGGAACCTTGGTGGAAAAACACTTTTTTGTATATTTTTTACACATTCAGTAGGGGAGCGACCGCGCTCCGAGCATTCTAGCTAATTAAAATAAGCTCACGCGCCTCGTCACGCTTGATAATTTAATTTGTTGCGCGTAATCGAGTGACACGTCACCCTTACAAGTAATTTATTCTACGAGATTTTAAAAGTAGAATGGTATATTGGGCCGACACGGGCTACAAGGCAGTATCATTAACATAATTACTCCCCTTGTTTTCAAAACGGCGGGAATACCCTAGCGGCACAACTTAATCTCTCTTGCTCGTACATCGTTACTTTCTTAAAACGTTCCGCTACAATCAATCTCTAAACCTATTTGAATACATATAGGCAGTATACTTTATGATTATGTAAGCTTTCTAACTTAATAACTTTTAAAGTAAGAAAATACTTAGTTAAAAAAGTAAAGTGCACGTAGCAACAGCATGCTGCTACGTACAAATAAACCTCCCATGTTCTAAAAATTACATAAATTCCATATTAGTTATGTTATGTTACAACAAGGGTTTAATTTATTTTTACCTATAAATTTATATTTTATTTACTCAAAACAAAATTCGAATTTATACAGTACATTTTTACTATTTTTTACACCATTTCCTAGAGAGTGCAAATGTCAAGTCGACGTCAATTATTTAGAATCTAACGGGATGAAAAACAAACTAACTTTATCGTACGTAACCCGATAGCCATCTTTGAACGTAAAAAAGCAAAAACTGGAGTAACCTGACATGTTGAGTTGCAAAAAATAAAAATAAGGCAACCCATCGCTTCGTACTATAAAAATAAAGCGGAGTAGAGCGCTAGCGCGTGGAGCTCGACTGTTTCCGGCTTTAAAAATTGCAATCCTATTCGTCCAAGAATATTCCTAGACACAGAGTTTCTGTTCAACCATATTACAGTCAGCAACATACACATTTGGAACGAGAGTTCGCTAACTAATATTTTCATGTTCTACAAATTCCTGTACCCTGAGGGGAATAATACGTTTCTGAAATGGTTAAAACCATTGCATCATAATGCATACTCACGTATGTTTCAATGAGGTCACTGCGATGCGGAACGAAGTAGTTATGATCTTCCATGTCACGCCGTTTCTTTACTCTGACAAAGTGTTCTAGTGCGTTGAGGGATCGCCGGGCGCAGGCCGCTGCTAGGAACTCCTCGACGGTCATGGCATCTCGGACGCCCACCGTCGCGGTCGTGCCTTCTGGCAGCGACACTCTGACCGCCGCCTCACCTTCATCGCGTGACATCTGCCATGAACAAGCAAGGGTATACAATACGTAGATAAACATGCATAAATGATCAGAACATGACGTGCCACTTTTGACGTTTATTGGGCTGACAGCGTTCAGTCGTTATCGACAACGAGCGAGGTTGAAATGGAGCTCGTAACGGCTGGTATTTTTTGTTGGTATTTAAGGTTGATTTTATGCTCTACTTACAGCTAGATGAATTTGAAAACAAGATATTTTCCTTTTAGTTTTGGGTAACCGCATCACTGAGTGATAACCAAGACGTGGAGAGGGAGCGTAGGGCGCTGGCAGTGAGAAGTAATATGTTGATTCGGAGGTTTGCAAGGTGTAGGTACTAAAGATGTAAAGATTACTCTGTTCAAGGCATTCTGCCAGTCGTTTTACACTTGCAGCCTTTGGATCAACTGTACTCAATAAAGCTGTCAGCGCCCTACGCGTCCAATATAACAATGCCTTCAGGATGTTGGGGCTGCCGCGTCATTGTAGCGCATCGGGTATGTTTGCGGAAGCGCGGACAGACGACTTCTACGCCATTATGCGCAAGCGTGTCGCATCGTTGGAGCGGCGCCTGCGCGGCAGCCTGAACAGCCTCTTGGAGAAGGTGGCAGAGAGGACAGACGGTCCGTTTCTGCGCCACTGGTCCTACATGCATTCGCCAATCTTCTCTGGCCCTTTGATGTAAATTTATATTCGTACTGTGAATTTTAATGTTTTTATATTTTTAATTTGACATTTTATTCTGATTTCATTTGATTAATTAATATATTTTTATTTTAAATTGTAATTTTAATTTTGACCTTTATTTTTATTTTTATTTATTTTAATTGATTAAAACATTAATATATTTTGACTGCTTCTGATTTTAATTCGATTTGTTTTGTAAGCTATGTAATTAACTATGGATCTAAGAATCTGAAATAAATGGTTTATTATTATTATTATTATTATCATTATTTTCTACTCAATTGTCGTCCTCTAAAGTAACAGCCGTCACTACTGTCTGTTATATTTGAAATAGATCTGCAAAAAAAATCGTCAAAATCACATCGAAAATCAATGCATAAATGATTTTGTCTATGTTTTATAAATCAATTGAAAGAAAAACATTAAATTTTGACTTGTTACGTTATAAAGTCCACGAAGGAGACCTTTTACCTTTCCTTTTATAACAAGATTAGGGTGCAATTTGTTGTAGAAACAAGGACGAGTTACCTAATGACGGTAGTCAGGGGCAACCGGCGGCGAGTAATAGTCTCTTTTCGTGACGGCTCGTATTAGACAGGGCAGGGCGAAGGCGCCGGGGCAAAATGCTCACAACAGATTTATTCCACTCGTGGCTATTTTCACAAATCCTGTACATAAACGGCCGCACCACCTCTATTTGCGTTTCATTTTTGTATATTTTTTTGCCCAACCGTTTGTAGTATCCGGGAAACGTAATTAGGAAGCGGCGGCGAGAGTAAAATTAACGAAGTTGTTTAATTTTTGGAGACAAATTTTACTTTACCCTTTCATGTTACGGAAACAAAAACAGAACCGTATTGTCATTGATTGATGATTGTTAATTTTAGAAATAGAATAATCTAATAAATACGGAAATTGTACTTAAATTAAGATGATTATTCCTTTCTATTTGTAGGTATATGTGTAAGTTTTAACAAGTATAGAATTTCAACCTAGCCTCTTTTATAAAAGTAGTCGGAGTTAGAGCGCTAGACGTTTGGCACCCGGTGCTTAGTGGCACGCCTGCTTGCTTAAAACTTTTAGATCATTGCTCTACGTTCCACTGTAATGTCTCAGACTGAGAGGGCTTGGGTTGTAGTTCCCATGTGGGCCCAGTGAGAATTCGGAACTTCACATACTTCTTCACACAATTTCTTTGCAAGTAGATGCAGGTTCCCACACGATGTTTTCCTTCATTGTAAAGCTCATTATAAATTTCGCACATAAAATCCGAAAAACTCAAAGGTGCGAGCTCTGGCTCGAACCCACGACCACCAGCTTGAGAGGCAGTAGTTCAAACAACTAGGCCACCGATACTTTTACCACAACTGAAGATTAGCAGCAATACCTAATTTCAATAACTTACCTGCATCGATCGCCGGCTGGAGCCAGAATTGGAGCGCGACAGGTTTGGCGCCCGGCGCTTCGTGGCGCCCCGACCTGCCAGTAGGTTGTTGAGCAGCGATGGCGACCGCGCGCATATGAATGCATGGAACGATGAGACCGTAAACACACCGAGCTTGTTCAGTGTGCTCTTCGTGCCTCGTGAAACGTGCGTTAGCAGCGACTGTTGACAATAGTTTTGTGTTGACTCTAGTATCGATAGAAAAGTACACATTAGTCTGTTCATGGTTTCTAATGTTTCGCAAATTACGTTGCCCAAACTGATTCATTTGGCAAATGTTTCATTTCCCAAATGTTTATTTTTTCTTAAACTGTAAACTTTTCAGGATTGTTTTAAAACAAACCTAACCTAACCTAACCTAACCTAGGTACTACAGAACAGTCCTGAAATATATCCTGAATAGAATAAAAACAGTCAGTTTCAGAAAAAATAAACATTTGGGAAATTAAACATTTGCCAAATGAATCAGTTTGGGCAATGTAATTTCCGAAACATTAGTAAACCATAGAGACCGACAATGTTGTTCATACATAATGCGGGCTGCGTTCAATTGGACCTGACCGCGACCGCAGAACGCATCAAGTGTGGCAAATTTTTAATAGTAGGGTTGCAGAGCATTTTAAAAAGTGTAGAATGTATATGCATGAGTTAAGTTTTAGTAAAGTTAATGCGTTTTACCTAATGCAAACAAAACAGATCTAAAACGAATAGAATATATATATTTTAGAAATGTTTTCGTACATGACATAAAAACAAAAGAAGAACCAGTTCAATGAACGTCAATATAAATAACATTACCTAATACGCCTTCATGTCTTGGTACTCTCTGAGAGAGGAAATTGATATTACTATAATAGGAATATCCGCTGGTCAGACCTAATTTGACACGAAAAGGGAAACATTTTTGCAGTAGGAATATCGGAAGCATTATTATTGTGATAGAAAATGTCATATGTGTCGTGACAAAGGTCGAAGTACAACAGTTTCCGCTAGCGCCTCGCGCCTCAGGAACTGTCGAATTTGACAGCGAACCCATTAAATTTTCCCCTCTGTCAACTTGAACAAATCACGCGTCAATTTGAGCTGCCGACGTGGACTAGACTGCGGCGTGAGATAAAAGATTGCAGGTTTATACAGCGGTCTCGTTATTTGGACTGGTATTACGTGTTTTAGACGCTATGATGGCAACACCACGCGTTAATGAAAGACATTTTGCTCGTGCAAATTTCTTAAGTTCGTGATGCCTATTTTTATTGCCGTTGTATTAAAATACACATTTTAAGATGACCTTGTGGAAAATTTATGCTTAGATTCTCAGAGTCTACTGAGTTTCCACATCTTGTCAAACTTTATGTTCACTCATAAACATAGAAAATGTAGCCAACATCAGGTTAATTAATGACGAGATAATATAATAAAACATCATTTAGTCTGTTAACTTTATGAAACTGTGGTAAATTCGTAATGTCAAATGAAGTCTTATCTTCCCTTGAGTTTTAAGCGTTCGCTAAATATGGCTAATAGAACTCCATGCATAAAAGGAGTCGGTACGTTGAACTGAAATTTAATATAATTTAAACTTTATTTAATCAAGCGACGGGCCTCGCGCCTTGTCATTGTCAGAAAATGCTAAATAAGATTACGTTTATGTTTTAATATGCTACTCTTGTTAACGGCTTCAGTTAGCTGTTTTGTTGTTACTCGCTGGAAAACAAAAAGCTGCATTAATTCGAAATTGTTAAGTTCTGTGTTTGCAGCGTAACACAGTGTGTCAGTAAAAGGTGTTGAAAAAAGAAAAAGAGAACAAATCGACGGCTGACTAAAACTCGTATATGAAATTTTAAGAAGTTGGTATAACTATTTTAAGCCATGTGTCTTAAGTGGTTATTCCAATTTACTTACATTTCATATACGAGGTTGAGTCAGAGAACAGTCGAAATTATAAATTTATTATTTGTACGTTTAAAACATACCTTAGGGTTCGGCAGTTCTCCGCTCTGCAAACTGGCCATGTAGCATCGCAGTCGGAACTGCTCGCAATGTAGACGTTCCAGATTCTCTTCCCATTGCAACATCTGTACAGCCAACTGAGCTCGGGTTTCAGGGTCCGATACCACCGATTGTTGCAAGTCAGCCATGTGTTTCAGCTTGTGATCCTAAATAAAACAGAATTTGTTGAAAACAAACTTACCTACATGCTTAAAAACTTACCTACTCATGAAAATATACTAAATTGAACCCGCAAAAACAGGTCAAAAGCTAAATATTTTTGATAAGGCATCAGCATTTTTTACGAACTGTGATAGCCAATTATTCCATAAGTTCACAGTTCAAATCCGCACTGGTATGTGAAAAAAAATGGGACGCATTTTTCACACGGAATTTGTGTGTAAGGTATGCCGCCTGACAACGCATATGCTTGTCCAAAGGATAGGTAAATCGGATTCATGTCACACAAAGCTTTGAAGCTTTAACTATACGTAAGTAACTTTAAATCATTTCACATTTTCATTTGTAACTCATGTAATTTAAGTAACAATCACCGACCAATTTTGCAGTCAAAATAATTGCTGAAACTTAATTGCCTATCGAATTTAAATTACGTATTAAACGTAAGTGTGACAAATGACAAATTATAAAATGGAACGTCCAGCACGTACCTACGGACACGACGTGGAATATCCCAGTTCAGATTTAATTACTGCAGATTTATCTCTTCGCGTTCGTTGCCACGCAAGATACAAATCTACAATTCCGCTTTCAGATAAATCTTTTAGCCACAGATTTATTTGTTTGCGTGTTGTGTAATATAATTCTCTGAACAAATTTCTGTAGCTACTCGACGGAACGAGGCGTAAGGTAAAGCAGATAAGCTCTCGAAAAATATGCATTGAAATGAAAATGTTTATGTATCGACCTTTGTTGGTATCGATGACAATTTCAAATTATAATGAGCGCTATGTAAATTTTTCATAATTGTCCTAAAATTCGTATAAAAAAACAAAAAGTAACGGATATTGCGGGAATTACGGGCGCGCTAGGATTTATTTATCAAATACAATGAGCGGAGCGACACGTATTCAGGTCGCGAGCGGCAGTGGCTTTTGTGAAATAGGTAGTTAGTAAAATCTTCAAACCGTAACGTATTTTGAATAGTACGCGAGGTCCTCGTGGACGCGGGGCCGAGAGTGACGCTCGCTATGAATATTAATGCACGCGCCACCACCTGCCTGGATAACTATCGTGGCGATAAAATATATCGTAGCCCAACTACGTTAGCCCGAGCACGTGGTGTAACCGTAATTACATTATTTTGAACTTCCTCATCTACCTACGATAAAGTGGAAATTTTAACACCTTACGGAAAATTGTGGCCACACTAGCTTCAGAAAAATGACCGTCATTTTTAATGAGCACACTACTTATAGGTTGATAGATTTTTTTTTTCTCTAGAAATGTAATTTTAAAAGTATGTAATAGGTATTAATCTTTCGATTTAGCTTTGCTATAGTTGAGCAGCAAAACCTGGATAAAATTCTGCAAAGATCCACTTATTTTAGATACACTTACTAATAGCAGGAATATGAAAATAATCATGAAACAAACTTTTTAATGATGATAAATTAATTTCTGCATTATTGCAACCCTAATCCTGAATTGAAAGGTAAAATTAACGGTTCTAAATCGATTTGAATTTGCTCCGTCACTCCCTATTTATGTTCAGTCAACAGCAAACATAGCTGCTACAAATTAGAGCATATATTCGCTGGTAAATATGTAGTGGTCGCAGACGGCCACAAAGGCTTTGACGCGTGTTGCGGTCGCCCAGTGCGGGTCGGAAATTGGCGCGATTTCCAGCGGCTGGGACCGCCTACTCGCTCAAATGAGCATAAGTTTCTAGCTACAGCCGGTAGGCTAAGATGAAACTTGTAAATGGAATTTTGTAGTTATATACCTATTCGGAACACTTGCAATAGTCAGGCGAATACCTGTTTAAAATTACTCTTCGTAACCGATGTAACCGTGTAAAAAATGGGTCGATTAATATGAAAAAAAAACAGTTCAAAATTAAAACGAGCAAATTATACAGCTTGGCAGTGTTAGCCTGAAATTGTTATACATATTTCCTCATCAACAAATCAAAGAAGTTGTCCGTGTTTTATTAAATTTCATTGCTTTCAGCGATTCATTTCAACCAAGAGCCTGGATTAAAAAGTACTTCTGCCGAGAAACATATTCACGATGAACAGAGCGAAAGCAATATATTTATCAACATAAATAAGGGAGGCTTTTCTCCTCGCTCCGCTGTATGCTTGAAGTTTTACAGTGAACAATCAACAGAGGATTGTGTTCAAAATTAACTCTTACGTTGTTGTAATAAAATCGAACGTAAGCACACAAGAGGTCAGTTTACGGAGGCAGTAGGAGATCTGTACTAGTCAAACAATGCCTGTGTTAGCTCAGGCCAAGCGATGAGCAGTCGGGGTCGAATAGTGCATTAGGTATTTCATTTAACCCGGTTTTATTTGTTCTAGAGCAAACAGCTCGGCTACGTTAACTTGAGCTTAGGCCAATGTTAACACTGCGCCTTAAGATGCTCCAAAGGTGCTGTGGCGAATAGAGGAAAATCAACAAGATCTGCGCCGGGAGGATTATGTTGCGGATTAAGTAAACGTTTCAGTTTTGAAATTGTGCTTTCTTTTCTAGGATATTTTTGAGACCTCTCCCTGTTTCTTTTTCTTCTCACTTAGTGTGAGACTTTAATTAGGCTCTACACTAGTGTCGAAGTACGACAGTAAAGAATAAATAACATATAAAAAAAAACTGAGTCTTTTCAAACTATTTAACGTGTAAAATGTGATAGTTATAAAGAAAGTGGTTCCCTAATTTAATTTGTGCTGTTTACTGTCGTAGGTACTTTAGTAGTAAACTTACGGACTCGATGGCCTTCTCCAAACGGTAAATTTCTTCTTGCAGTAAATGGAGTGTGCCAGTCTTGCCACGGTGTCTAGCAAACGCTGCGGCGCAAGCACTATGTATACTGTTAACCCAGTTTTCCAGCTCCACCTACGAAGAAACTAACATTAGTCGAATACTAATAAACAAAATATAAATTAAGTATTTAATTAATTCTCTATTTTGGTCCACTTTAGCCCATTCGATTATTAGTTCATGTAGCGGTCTCGATATCAAGCACTTAGGTGTAACATTAACGGTATCGGATACAGAATACTTACTTGACAAGGCGCTTGGAATAAGTACGCATCCCCAAACGCCGTGCTCAGGCAGAATATATAATCGCGTTTAGGATGCTCTGGGATAGGCTGCATTATAGCCCCGTCGACTATGATCAGGTGCTTTGGTGCTGCCTCCACAGACCGGCCCTCCCTTGAGTCGCAAGGGTAAAAAAGGAGAGTCGTGCCTTTTAGGCATACCCAATAACCTTTCCAGCCTCTTTTTCGAGCCAACTCAATCTGGTGTTTCTTCCGCAACAGCCACTTCTTCACACTCAGGAATCTATGGAAAAAATGTAAATGAACCAATGTGTAAGTAGTAAATATTCTTTTTAACTTCTATTACCTTGCATTGGTGAAATGTTTCATGATGAAATGAAATTGTTTATTTATAGTTTTAATTTTAACTTATATTTATCTGAATTCACTATTTTTGATGACACCATTGTTTATATTACATATATTTATAGTATTGAAGCTATTTTAAGGTATCCTTTTTACAAATAATAATACCAGTGGCTGGTATGGGATCGAGGTAAAACAAATTCTTTTCACGTCTTAAAACACCAAAATACACTGCGAAGATAACAGTAGTGTTTATTTTCTTATTGATTTCGTTCCTTCCGCACGGCAGTACGAAATGTTTTTTGATTAGGGACTGAATTTTGTATATTGGTACACCTTGTCCCTGTTTGCTGAGAATATTCATGGCCCAAATAATAACGTTCACTGGGGAAGGATATTGCTTTTGTCCTTTCTTTTTACGTATTCCAAAGTCTATGCGTAATCGAAATACACTCATGGACGAGCTATTATCTGTCTTAATGGTTTTCATGTCTTTCCCATGCTGATTGTCTGGTTAATTTTGTACTTTTGTACTTTACTTGTTTTTTTTTTGATTTTTTTTACAATACACTTTGTTCACATTATAATTTGAAATGATGACAAGTTAGTGACTTTGACAACCGAAAAGGAGTTTTTTTGAAGTAACTTTTATAGGATGCCGAGGCCAAATATAACGGAGTTGAAAATTATAATATTTTATTCTATGGTCAAAGAAGGAACGAAAATTTAATGATATATTTTTTTAGTAAAGCATGTCGCAGCTAATTGCTCGAGATGTTATTCAGATAAATTTACTAGGAAAATATTCTGGATTTTTATTCTCAGTTAACAACGCAAATATAAATTCACTATAATTCATACATTCGTATGAAATTGTCAGCAATTGTAAATAATCATATTCATAGCGCATGACGCTAAAATATAAGTAAAGATTCGCACTTTGAAACCTAAAATTTAATCTTAATATCAAGCAATCAAAGATCTAAACCCGTAATATTTTTGATCGACCCTACCCTATACAACCTACATCCCACAGCATAGGATAGACGAGAAAAAAATCGTCAACTCTTTACGTATGAACAGTATCTATCACAATCCTTTATTTTTTTAAAGACTTTTGAACGTATGTCAAATTATAACTTTCTAATACCAAATTTTCAGAACTATGCCGTGGACGGGCAACAGTCTTACATGGTGAAACTATAAGGGATTGGTGTTGACTACGAAAACCACAAAGATAACTAGAATACGGACAGCTTTATTTTTCTGTTTTCCAGATACTTATTTACCTTGACCAAAGATGAGTTATGTATGAGGTTTCTTTTGTGATAATTAACGACACAGACAGGAGTAGTGCAGGGTAATAAACTCAATCAAACTAGATTTTCCCCAGGCCCATGTAGGCGTACCTATAAGTATTTTTGCCACTTATAACCATTAGGGAACGCATTAATCACAGCTATGAATAAAGGTAAGGGTGAATTCAGTGATTTATGGAGTGCTTAACTTACACTTTACGATTAATGCTGACTCCTTAATTATCAATAGAGATAGATGATTTATCGAAATTGTATTTAGCCACTATGCCTCCGTTGAAAAGATTCTTTTCAAAAGGGTTGAGCTTAAAAGGTTCCGCGAACTATCGGTATAAAAGAATCAATACTACCAATTTCTATTCAATAGCTGCTCGAGAACAATGTTTGATTAATTCATCATTGCTAAATTACTAAAGTATAATAAAATAACCAAACTAGGTTCAGTCCATACTTCGTTTTTTTTCCACATTTAGCAATTTAATTGTCAAACTAGTGCTCTATTCTCAATATTTAAACAATTTAATGTAAATACTTTTTAGGAACTCATACAAATAAATATGTTTAAAATGTAGGTAGAAGTTAAGACAATGTTCAATAACGATTTGATTCTACTTAAAAACGTCACTTCATAGTTAAATTTCCTGTATGCTTAGTATAAGTTTTACGTCACCAAAATACTTCTCGATCGCGTTTACGTAAAAATTTCAATTCTATGGAAACATGGACGCGCGGCCGCGGAGGCGCTGTCCATTTTCCCTAGTAATTGTTTTTTTTTACGTTAACGCGATCGAGAAGTATTTTGGTGAAGTAAAACTTATACTAAGCGTACAGTCTAGAAAAAAATGTATGCACCAGTGTCTAAAGAAAACAAATCTGTGTATGTGAAATCGATAAGATTATTTTAGTAACAAAGAGTACTTCCACGCGAGCGAGTCGAGTGACGAGAACGTATTTACTTAACGCAAACGATGTACGTACGCTTTGTATTGTAAAAGGATGGTGTTTAAAAATTCCCGTCGAAGAGGCTCTCGTCTCCTTACGCCTTCAGTTTTTACAGCGTTTGAATGGGTCACGGCTAAGATTTCCCTCCGGTCATTTGGGATTCATGGGAGAGGATTGTAGCCGCAAGGAACATAAAGAACGCCTTAGGCTCCAACAAAAACTCGTCAGCGTCGTACGACATCGCCTTTCTTTACCGCTCCTTGTCACTTACATTTTATTTAAAATCTGCAGGGAGCCCGGCATTTATATTACACATTTTGTTTTTCATCATTCAAGCATAAAAGTGCGACGACGTGTACATTGAACGAATATTGGATGCTTCGTGGAAACTACGTCCTGCGTTTATTCATTCGAGAATTAAAATAGTTCTACTCTGAGCAGCAAATCTACGCGCTTTTGAAAAAATAGGTCACTGTATTTTAAAATGTTTGTTGAGCTAAAACCAATCACGTTAAGTATATAGAATAAGTCTCTACTTAATATTAATGTCAGTTGGTTCTATGGACGACATTTTTGGATTGAGACTTACTGCATATATGTCGTCATGAATTTCAGATTAACCTTTACATTATCACAGCGGTGTCTTCCAAACAGCCATATTTTCTAAACACAAGCCACCCCCTGTGAAGTTATATTACATTTTCGACTTTTCGCTCTTTGGTACTGAGATTTACTGTAAGTAGATTCTATGGAAATGAGAAAACAAACAACATTATGTATTATACGATTCCGTTACAAGCTCATGCACAAAATAATCGCACAAACTTGGATTATTTGTCGATGTTAGCACGACAGTGTTTATATTCAAACCTAGCTTCCGTAAAATAAACTGTGAAAACTAGAATGTCGCTTCGGGGATACTCAAACAGGGATAGCGTGAAATTTTCCATTTTCCGAGCAGATAATTTTTTTTAGGCTTTGTGTGTTGATATAACTTCACTGCGACATGACATGAATGACCGGTTCGTTTAAAAAGTGATATAAAGAAATAATACTAAATTTGCAAATGAGCTTAAAAGTATTCAGAATTGAATCAACTTATGCCTGCAGCTTTATTACGGTGAAGGAAAACATCGTGAGGAAACCTGCATACACCTGAGAAGAAATTCAATGGTGTATGTGAAGTTCCCAATCCGCACTGGGCCCGCGTGGGAACTACGGCCCAAGTCCTCTCATTCTGAGAGGAGGCCTGTGCCTTGCAGAAGGACGTATATAGGCTGAGATAATAATAAAAAAAATATTAGTTAAGATACTACACCTCGGACTCAATCACTACGAAATATCGCTAAAATTAGCGTGTAGACATCTTCGTGATTTAGTCTCGGGTATAAGTATTAATTAGTATTAATATTAATTATGTTAGTATTAATTATGAGTTACAATCGCGAATGTTTATAACGGTTTATAATTATAACCATTTATTTTGTAAATAAATAGTTAGTTTCCTACTATTGAAGAGTTTTTCAAGTATAGCTTAGGTAATAAAACAACGAGTACAGACTTTTTTTTAACTTTAAATGTACCCAAGCCAAGGTTCAATTAAAAAAAATCTAGGTATAATGAGCACAATATAACTCAACAGGTCTAGTACAAATCTCATTACACTGGGTGCTTCTAGTGGTAATACTCTATATCTTTTTTTTTCTATAGTGTAATGGCCATAGTAAATAGTATGAAACGTCCATTTGTTTCTTGCAAACAAATTGTATGGCGTAGTACTTAATACAAAAAATAGATTATATTATGTGCACTCAAAGTGACCAATTAACTTCAATGAGCACTAAACTCGTACAATTTTTTGACCCCATGTCACAATTATCTTCTAATGTTTATAAATATCATGCCACGGTTTTTGTTATTGAACTCCTCCAAAACGGCTTGACCAATTTTTATGGAATTATTCGTCTATATTTGGTAGGTCTGAGAATAAGTTTTTATACCCTTAATCTTCGCAGACAGAGTTGTGGGCAACAGCTAGTTGTATTACTATGAAAATCGCAATTATTTTGTTTGTGTCACCAATTGCTAGATCCCTTTCCACCTAAAATGTGTGACGTAATTCAGTGATGGCCTCAAAATTATCAGTTTCTAGGACTCATTAATTGATGCGTCTGAGAGCAGCAGTAAAACATTCAAAGAGTGACTTACCCAGCTTTCCGGACAGCACCAGTGCAGTTGAAGGAAGCTGCCGCAGCGCCGGTCTGCTTGCCTTTATAAGGTGAGTTCATCGCGCTCTCGCCAGGCTCCTCTTCGTCAGACACAGCAGTCGTCAGTGACATGCGATCATCATCCGATATCTGATCAAAACAAACAACAAACTACAGAACTTTGAAGAAAAAAAACATTGCGTGAAAAAACTTCCTGTTCGAAATAAACTTTTCACAAAATGACAGCTCTGGACCATCCATTACAACTAGAAACTACTGACCCACATGGTGGCATGTTGCGTTTTTTATCGCGAAGAAAGTTTACGGAATGAGAACGCGGCCGCTACATGGCGGCTTTAATAAGCTGTGAAAGGGGTTAATCCTATTTTTATTCGCTATTATCTTTAAGCTAAATGGGCTCTTTCGTAGTTTTGTGCTAAGTACAAAAGGAAACTGTATATTCATCAAAAATTCAGCTATTTGCTACGTTGGATTCTGTACTCAGTTAGCCTCACTTTGCGCAAATATTTATTGAATTGTTTACAATGACCTATGGTTCGCTCTTCTATGTCCAATCATGCTCTGAGAGACTTCCGTTTGGGAGCATATTTGATCGAGCAGAAAATGGAGAGGCGAACGAAGCTTACACAGATATATTATGTATTACAAATCATATATATTTGCTTATGCAATTGTAGCCCTAACTTTTACCCGCTGATCTGTTCCCGGAAACTATTAGATCTGACAGCGATCATATTATTATAAAGTGTTTGACATACGTATAAATATCATGAAGTGGCTATAGATTAAATTAAGTTGATAAAATAGCAATTAATAAGGTGCAAATGGAGAATAAATGTGTAAGCAAATATAATCTAACCTAACTAACCTAAACTAATTTATCTTAATTACATCTTTTACTAAACGATTAATTTATTTATTTCTATTGCACTACACCGTTTCTTAACACAATAACAAGCCTCTTAACAAGTTTCTTAACAATAACCCTAACGTGGATTATATTGTCATCACTCATCAAACGTGGACGTTTACAGCATGTATTGTGATCATTTTATGAAACACGACCATTTCCTGAAATGGTCGGATATATCGTTCTATCTATTTCTACATCTGCCAAAAAATCATCTTGAAATCGCTTGTGAAAAGGTTCCACTCCACCCTGATATGCGATTAAGTAAGTACCCAAAAACAATCTCAACTGTACGTTATGGTATCGTAGGCATATTTCTTTCATCCGATGTTTACAGATTTAACTTTGAAAGCTCTTACAGGTTTTGCCAATTTGTAAGCTTTAAAATAATAATATTATTAATTCCTGTTAGCGTATTTGATTTTAATTATACCTAGAAGGCGGATAAATGACAGGATCATATTTTTTTCCGCTGAATATATTAAAATTTACATTGAAAGGCTCGCACCGAGTTTGGTAAGCAATGAGTTTGAATTGGAACAGTTTATTGAAAATGTTATTACACTTTGAACGCTTACCAACTCATTCTAGTGTAAGGTGAGTTGTGCCAACGGGTGTCTGAATCTTAAAGGTCGTTTAACGATGGAAGCCCCGGTAAACGTATTACTCGAGCTGTAACTAAGTTTATTTGTTGTACATCACTGAATAGGAAGTGATTAAGTTATATTTCATTACAAAACGCTGGGAACGAAAAGACTGAAGTTATTTACAGGTAGCTCTACCTGAAATAAATTGCAATATTAAACACAGAAATATTTCAGGCTTTTCACCAAAATGATGGAATTTTCAAAACAGGTAATTTTTTCCCAGCCAACACAAGACAGTGTAATACTTTTTTTAGTTAGTCTTTCTTATTTCATACTTTAAATTTGAGATTTAATTTTAACAAAGTATGAAACAACCTAAATTTAATTGAAACTAATTTAAACATGTCCAACATTAGATAACTGACCTAGAAACACTATATTTGTACCATTTGGAAAATGTTACTCTGTATAATAACGATTTTTTTAAACGGTATATTGTAGGTGATTTTATTTCCTACTTGCAGTTCTATTGTATAGTTAAGTGAAGTAATTTACCGCATGTCTATCATGTGTCCAAAACTTTGAAGCAAACGGGAAAAGTTTCAATGTGGAACATTAACAACAGGGTAGTTAAGCTACCTTTAATCAAGTGCCTACTTAGGTCAAAATAACGGTCAATGCAATCAAAACACTAATTAGCTGATGACGTACTTATATAAAATAGCTGTTGCTCTCAATGTCTCTTTGTTCCCCATAATTTAATTTGTCATAATACTCATAATTTCAGTTGCCGTACCACAGTTTGCCATAAAATATATGGAACCGTGTCGTAGGTTAGTTAGGTAAGTCTAAACAATTGTAAAGAAAATACTGTTTCAGATACAAATTACTTTATGATAAATGACAATTATGGAAAATACATCATACCATATGCAATACGGGCAAACGATAGAGAACCGCGGCTCGCAGCTCGGTCTGCGTCACGTGGCAAATGTGTACTTTTTGGCATCAAAAGCTAATTTAATCAGCTAACCCCACCACCAACACCATCCATAGATCAAATTTATTTGACGTTTAAATGTGATGCCATCTCTGTTTGTTTTGTTCGAATAGACTGAGACGGCATCACATTTATTTGTCAGTTAAAATTAATCAATGGGTGGTGAAACAGCCCCTTAATGTAGTATTCTATGGATGACTTTTTAAAATCGGTTAGCGGTAGTTCCGCAGATTGTACCCTACATAAAAAGAAATATACATACAAACAAATACAGTTTATTACATTAGCAAGAGAGGTGTAAATATTAAAATTCTAATGTACCTATTTGAAATAAATATTGCCGAAGATAACCAATCTATAAGATGTGAAGCAATATACTGATAACATTAATCACCCTAACTAGTTATGTTAAAGTTAATTAAATGCATATTTTACAAACTTCATTATTTAAAAAGATATTCGTATGTTTTGCTAAGTCAGTAATTCTACTTAATTTGTTACACTCAATAGCTTGGCGAAAAATACGAGGGATTTCAAAAAGCAAAACATGTTTTAAATATAGCTAGTCTAAGTGGTTCTATTCTCGATTCTTAACAAACCGCGTTCGGGTTTTCAGTTATTGAATTAATAACTTGTATAAGACGGCGGTTGCTCTCAAATGCCATTGTACCGGAAACATGAAACTCTCTTAATATTATCCGCTGACCCACTAATACCAAACAGAAGTCATAAGCAGTGCGCCATCTGAGAGACCACGTTCTAACCTAAAATCAAGTATGAGTTTCCCCATCTCGGCACAGGCCACAATGAGAGGGCCTGGGCCGTAGTTCTCATGCAGCCCCAGTGCGGATTGGGAACTTCCACACACACCATTGAATTTCTTCTCAGGTGTATTTAGGTTTCCTCACGATGTTTTCCTTCACCGTAAAGCTGTAATTACAAAATGTAGAAATGTAATTTCGCACATAAATTCCGAAAAACTCAGAGGTGCGAGCCTGGACACTAATCCAGGACCCTCTGCTTGAGAAACCATAGGTCAAACCACTAGGCCACCACGGCTGTATAGGCCACTACGACTGAACATGAGTTTGCCGAAATTAAATGACAAATTGACAAAAAACTGGGAAATGGGTTGTTTGGTTAGCCATACACTAAATATTTCGTAATTCGATTTTCGGTATTGTTCACTTGCGCTTTTGAACGCAACACAATGTACGCGGGAACAAGGAGCTTCTTTGAAGCGCATGCGGGCGGCGGTAGCTCTCGCCTTGATGGCCCTTGACGCTGCGCCCTCGCCTTTCACGACAAAAAAAAAACTACACCAACGCAAGTTTCTTCATATAAAAATATATTTTGCAGGCACTGCGGTATGCGGCTTCATAACTCTTTAAAATTTATTTGAGAAACAGAACCTTCATTTACTATTGGTTAGTTTTTTTCGGTCTGGAGACCACATTTTGCCAATCTGTCTTTTACGTTTACTTTTAGCAAAAAAAGCGGCATTGTGTGCTTCTGCTGTTTATAATGAAAGAGAATTGTACTTATATCTGTGTTATTTACAGACACCGCTGAAACATTATCGTAAAACTGCTAAAGCTTAGCTCTACAGTATCAATAGGTAGTTTCTAAAACAAAGGATCGAACGAATTGATGGACAGATGAATATATTATGCAGAGACGTAACAGACCAAGCGTAAATAAATCCCTATAATAATCTATCATGTGAATGCGTATTTTACTAATGGATTTTACTAACGATCTATTTTGTTAACGTATTAAATTTTTGGCTAAGCAGAAACAGTCTCTTATATCTTTTTCCTCTAAAAGCGCCATCGCATAAAGTCCACCACTGAATTTATGGCAGACGGACAGCGAATGTTCTCACTAAGTAGGGATTTTATGAAATTCATTGGATTTCTCGTAGAGGGGTGAAGCGGTAAATCCTCGAGCAAGCCTGCGGGGTACAAACTTAGTATGAAACCATATAAATGGCGCTACTTCGCCAGATTTTGTTTAAAACAGGTGCAGTTTCTCTATTTATCCATTTAAGCAAAGGCTTACCCATTAAAATAGGTAGATTAAGCGTAATATTCCAGATTTTTAATCGACCCTCACTAAGATAAGCTACACTAGGATTTATAAAATCAGATTATGAGCAGGGATCGGACGGATTAGCGTCATTGTTCGGAATAATGTGGACATGACTCCAAGATTAATTAAATGATTGATTCTTAGTTCATAAGATTTTTTATAATTTAGATTTATAAAGAAATCTATATAAATAAAAATGAAGTAAGCGCATAACTTCCGATCGACTGCACCAAATTATATAATTCTTTTTTTGTTGCTTTTGTTATTGTCAGGATCAGGAGAAGGTTATTATGCAAGAAATTTTAGAAAAAATACAGTTGGGCATCAGCTAGTTAAACTATATTTTTCAATTTTTCTGTGGCCAGTCTATTCCTTTTTTATATCATGTGCTAAAAAACTCCGCTCGCAATCAAGGCATTAATTAATTATTATTAGAGTCATGCCCACAATAATGCGAACAATGATGCTTATCCGTCCGATCTCTGATCATGAGTTTATAGCTGATAATAATTACGAGTAAAACGCTAGTTCGCCTTTACAGTTATTGTAAGCTTCGAAATCTGTCAACCGATGTCTGTGCTGAAGTTTGAAGCTGTTCTTTAGTTACTGCGTTCAAACTTTCCGCTGCATTTAATATTTAGTCCTTTTTGGCACCTCTAAATCAGTTCAGTACCTACGGGATGTATGAAATAGTACCTCGCCGGTTAACTAGGAAGTCGTAGTTTGGAACAAAGTTTTACTATAGCGGACCATTTTAATGTTCCTGCCAGCTTTGAAGCGATCCCTACAGGGAAAATTAAGCACGGGTAAATCAGAATGAGCGGGTTTCTACGGAATAATAGATTAATGGCGAACTTAGTATATTTACGGTAGGATATTTCAAATTTAACTTTTTACCGTTAATAAGTAGGTACTGAATCAACGACTGTTATTTTACACGTTACAATTCCCTTTGATTCATTTAGTAATACATAAGACATTCGGTCAAAGCAAACGGAAGACACAAAAAGCTAGCTAAATATTTTACACACAAATAGAGGGTTATTTTTCAAGGAGAAGAAAAGGCCTCATTAGCAGGAAAGGAAATTGCGCTTTCCAGAGGAGGAAACTAAAATAAGGTCAAAATGTTAGCTATCTACCCTCGAGCTTTTTATCTCAACGGAATTTATTGTGCGATTCACTAATTTCTTATGGACTCAATTTGAAGTAGGTTGAGATACAACCTACCTATGTAGGTAACTATAAGTTGCCGCAACACTGGCAACAATGATTTCCACCGAAATTGCTTACATTTTTGACGTCAGTGATGACAAGTAAATATAGCAAAAGTTGTGTACACCAGTGTTTCATCCCAAGACACACCTATCGAACGCTTCTCTCATTCTCTCTTAGTTGCCTAACGAAAATGTTCACTCCACGACAGACTAAACTTAATAAGTAGGTTAGGTACCACCGTTATATGTACACATAATTATTACGGTGCTAACAAAATATGAGGTAGCGAGCGATGCTTTGACCGTTTAACGATCTAAGTATTTTAAATAAAAATTAAGAAAAGCTGTTTTTCTTTTTTTGTCGTTTAAAATACCGTCTAAATGCTTCAAAAATATTATGTTCATATGTAAAAGTTTGTTAAGCTTCTCTCAATTTAACATTATTTTGTTTTAATCTTTCCCTTTGCAAAACCTAATTTTCTTGTAACAAGTTTGTAACTTTTTATTAATAATAGAGTAAAATGTAACGTTTATAAAAGGAAATATTTTTAACCTTTTCATCTTACCTTTCTTAAAAACGACTCGTTGCAAGTTTGGGCGGTACCCTTCCAATGGTAATGCCGAAATCTGACGTTTCCAAGTAGTCTTGTACCGTGCAGTATCGACACTTCGTAGACGATGCGGCGTATGTTAAGTACGTCGGTACGTTTCTTGTACTTGTTGAGCTTACGCCGGCGCACCATCCGCTCGTCCGGCTCCGAGTATTCGCCCGTGCTCGTCAAACCGTCCTCGGCGGCCCAGGCACTCAGCACACTTTCAATGAAACTGAACAATTGTTGAACGTTAGGCTCTAATTTACTAGGTATATAGAGATAAGGCGAAACGGTTTTCTTCGGCACAATACATTTCTCTTCGGGTTCATCTTCGGGCGGAGGAGCGACATCGTGATAGGGGCAATTATGAATCTTGTGATGGTGGTGGTGATGATGATGCTTGGATTTGCGTTTCGGCTCTTTTTTGGCCACAGTGCCACCGCCGTCGCCCTTGTCCGCGGTTTCGCCTCCGCTCGAATGCGAGTCTCCGCTGCGTTCCCTGCGTGGCTTCGGCTTGCCATTGGATGTGAGAGCGGCGAGCGCGCCCGCAGCTAGGCAGCAGTGGTGCGCCACGCAGCAGAAGCGTGCGTCGCCTTTGCGGAGGCCCGTGTGAGCCTTATGGCAGAAGGAGACATCGGGGATCCTCGCTCCGAGCGCCGCCAGGTGCGCGCGATCGGCGCAGACTTGCATGAGAAGGTTTTCGCCGAAGTGCACGGTCTTGTGGCGGCGGCGCCGGAGGTGCATGACGGTGTCGCTGCCGGCCAGCGAGGGCGGCGCGGAGACGGAGGCCGGCTTGGCGCGGGGCTCCGGCACGCGCGCGCACCGAGGCGGCGGCGCGCGATGCGTCTCCACCATCATTGGCGAGGAGCGGCGGCGGAGGCCAGGCGTCACCTCATGTCGCGCCGGCGACCGCCGACCGCTACCTTGCCGCTCCGCTCCCTCTCCCGCTCCCTCTCCCGCTCCCGCGACGCTACCTTCGCCTCCGTTATCGTTTCACTTTCAACATTTTACTGATTTGAAAATCCATTTAGCATTTTAAACACTGCAATGTGGTAGGGAACACTTTCACAGTATTATTTATTCAATGACGGTTAATCTAGAAGTCTCGTTGAGCACGTATTAATTTAAATGATTATACATAACTAAATATAATGCTCACTGTAAAATTTCATTAGCGAGCGGTTCGCAATAACCATGTTATCTAATTTACTTCATATTATGGACAATCCACCAAATTATTAAGGTCCAACCCACCATATTAATATATGAAATTAGTAATTATTTTCCTATTAATATTAATTACTAGCCTTTACCCGCGGCTACGCTCATGTAAACCGTTAGATCTGGCAGTCGAATCGAAATTCAATTCCCATGGGAATTCCCCAAAAATTACATCGTGGTCTTCATTTACGTTGCAGAACACCAGTGCAAAAAGAGGGTGGGCTAATTGGCCTATGTGACCAAAAAGGACAAGCAATAATGTCACTGTAGAGCTTGAGTATTCCAAGTTCTAAAACTTTTACTATGGCAGGTAGTCCCAAATATGTGTATGAAAAACGTTATCGATGCATAAGTAAAAGTACCTAGTTTGAGTTGAAACGTTACAATGTAAGTTTTTTGATACTCTTACTAAATTCCTGTATCGCTTTACATAATATGAACATCTTGTAACAGTCGATGATTTTGTGTCATGAATGTCATGATTTTGGTTTTATGCGTGTTCTTATGTTTTTTTTTATCTTGCCGTATAGTTTTTTTACACAGCGATTCGAGATTTCCTGACATAAAAAAAGTTGTATAATATGGAAAAAACCTTTTCTATGATAAAAAAAAAATTGATTTAGCTCCTCAGTCTCAGCTGTAAAGATACCAAATTTCATTCAAATCCTCCACACATGCAAGCACACACATAGGTAGTCACAAACTTTCGTATTTATATTATAATACTATTGGGACGTACTTAAATGGGTTTGGTCAAAGGTCATCAATAACTTTACGTTAACATAGATTGTTAACTTGAGACGAAGTCGTTTAAAAAGTACGTGCAACCCTTTACCGACGTGGGCATTAAGGGATTTTTTTTCGCTAGCAAAAGAGAAAATATTCAAAAGTGAACGTGCCAACGTCGTATGTTTTATGTGTCTTGTGCTGTGTCGGAATATTTTATGAGCTGCATTTTTATGAAACATGGTATCCAATTTTTATTGAAGCGGTTAGGTTATAAATTATACTTAAATTGATTAGGGATGTTTCAGCAGGTGGTTGAGGTAGTTTGACAAAAGACACTTGTAATTTTTT
The DNA here is from genome assembly GCA_947859365.1 of Archips crataeganus. Classification (NCBI taxonomy): domain Eukaryota; kingdom Metazoa; phylum Arthropoda; class Insecta; order Lepidoptera; family Tortricidae; genus Archips; species Archips crataeganus. The sequence goes on along the minus strand of OX402049.1, from coordinate 12,551,132 downwards.
TACAAGTTTTTTTCATCAGGTACGGTTGACAAAATGTTTTTATGCATTGGTCGATATCTTGTTAAGATATTTCCTCGAAATTTTAATTCAAATTGTAGTCACGCTTTTGACAATATCTTTGGATATCGACCAAAAACACAGATCTGAATCTGATCTGTGAAAAAATATTCCGGGTTGATTTTGCAATCAAAAATTTCCTTTTAACCCTTTTTTTCCAGGCCCCGTCTATTTAGGTACGCTACAGCAAAATTAATCACTGTGTTGTATTGTTTACCTATGCAGGATTAATTTAAAAGTGAATCAAACTTTAAACAAATTCAATTAATATTCTACCATATTATTGTAAAGTGAGCAGGTCGAATCTTTGTGTAGATTTATGTGGTCGCTATATGCACTATGCCTGGAAAAGGGTTAAAAGATTCAAAAACTGTTTACCACTAAATTACCTAAAATGCTTAACTAATTGTTAAAATTGTTTATTGCGTGTATAAAATTAATCTAGTACCGTTTTTTTTAAGAAAAATAAAATATTTAGTAAGATAAAACCATTTTTGTAGTTATGTTTTTAGATGATCAATTAATAATTCCAATATATCATATCACTCAAAACAGTTCATAAAGCTGGTATGAAAGTGTGTGAAGCAATTTATACGAAACTATTTACCGGTGGTATGTACATAAAACATACGTTATTGTCTTTAAAATTCATTACTAAACATTAAAAAACATAGTGAAGTTTTCGGTAATCATAGATTATTTTACTTGTTTATATGCAAAGGCTGGAGGACGTACGAGTATGTAACTCAACTGTGCAGGAGTTTGAAAGCCTAGAAATTCTAACGTTAGTACACCTAATTATTTACTGAAATAAAAAGTATTCGCGACGCGAACACATGAATATTCAAGTAAACAAAATTAAATTATTACGTTCGCTAAACCCGACAAAGTAAATTTATTATTGTTGTATACGTTACAAACAACGCAATGGCCATAAATATCTGCGTATATAAAAGCATACTAAATAAAAAATAAAATACGTGCAAGGATTAAACTAAAGAAAAATGTACACTTAAAAACGGGGAGGCGAAGTAATCGGCCTGCGACTGAAGTGGGTTGTTCTCTGCAGTAGACGGTAACAAGGCTGCGCGCAGGTTTGAAAAAATTCACAATGAAACCCGTCGTATCTATAATTGAATGAAATGCTCCGTACTTCAAAGATGTCGCAATTAGAACTGCAGTCACAACCTGGTAACTAGAATTAAATAATGGCTAGCTCTGTAAACAAAGTAGCCTGCAGTTCAAAGAGACGTCTTACTTTGAATCTTAGCCGAGTTAAGACGAAAATAAATAGTCTGTAAGTTGGATTCATGGTGGGAGAATGAAGTATCTTTTGTACCTGGTTTCGTCGCGCTTTAATTACGCTAATAGCTGACGCGAACTTTCGTGTGTTAAAAGTAGGGCGCAACGCACTGAGGCAGGGCGGTATCACGTTTTAGTCCATCATGCCCGTGTGACGTTAGAGCTTCGTGGTTGGGTAACTCGAGCTATAACTAAAATTGCGCAGGAATTAATATGTATTCGGTATTATTTTCGTACTAATGGCAAACTATTATCTACAGAAATATTTATGTTTATGTAAATAGACTGTATAGTTAACATGCGGTGTGTGTATGTGGGTAACTTTAAACGAATGACAAAATTGTTATGGTGAAGTTTTAAATCCAGATTGTAGCCCTTGACAGTTCGAGAGAGTAGAAACAATAAGGCTGCAACGGCTTTATACATATCTTAATGCCTTTTCTGAATTAACGCATAACTCAATGTAAATCGACATAAACCACCAGTTGAAATTTAATTGTATAGAACTAATTTACAAAGAGATTCAAGTTATTAATAAGTTTATCCCAATATAATTTCACTTCGGTTTCTTAAGCTATTACAAATATGCTTATCTGTCTATATTACAGCGACGAGAAATTTTCAAACTTGTCGGGATTCTCAAAATTAGTCCAATTACGAAGGCTCATTAAGATTTTAAATAATTAATAACGGTGGCACGAATTTTGAAGCTTTTTAATTAAGCATATCTGCAAGTAAACAAAGAGGCGGAGCTGAGTGGCGAATGTTAATTTGTACTACCTTTTATAGACAATAAGCAATTGTCTCCGCAAATTACTTTTAACTGACCTTTGAACGTCGTTAGCATAAAAGTGGAAAAAGTAGATACTAAAACCTTAAATAAAATAAAAAGATCACGGCAAAGAGATTCTTTTAGTATATAAATTGTTCTTGCCCCGCCTGCGTTCCCTCTTTGAGCTAATGCACATTTCGTATGTCGAGAAAATTAATGGTGCACTTTTATTTTTGTGTTGGGGAAAATACTTCTGCTGCGTTATTGAAATTTGTCATGGGCAGAGTAATGTAGGAAGAGACGAGGATGAGTGTGAATCAATGTTGGAGAAAGACAATACTGTTGTTTTACTTATGCGTCATAATAACTAACTAACTTCGCAAACCTAGACCTAGTTAGTCCCTTTTAGAAATAATAATAATGTTTATATTAATGTTTGTATGTATGTATTATATACTATGTAGGTATAAACATTATTATTGTCACATATTTTGATAGTAAAGAAAAACTATCAAAATATGTGATTATAAAGCCAAATCAAAAATTGGAATGCTCAATACCGCGATACAAAACTTGGATGCCTGACTTGGAAAACTTTCAACCAAGTCGACGTCAAATATGCCCCGGTAGAAATGTAGAGAAACACAAATTGCCAAACTAAATAAGTAGGTAACACACTTCAAACGATAGAAAGGCAATCCCCAAAGTAGAGATAGATCGGATCGGTGTAGTGAAGCAAAGCAGATCGGCTCCGGTATCTATGGGCAAATGCAATTTGGGACCCTGTACAAAGTGATTACTTATCGCATGTCGGGATACGGCAGCTGGGGACGAAATAAGGTTATCTATTATTTATTCCATTTGACACACGTGAACAAGAACAAAAACAGTAAACACACGCATTCGTCAATTTTGTATTTCAGTGAATTATAAAGACTAATACGATTAGATGTGTGTAATATTTTCAGTCTACATAGCAGCATTGGAGCATGGATATAATTTCTTTTATAGTAAGTATTAATGCTCAAGTAAAATATGTTTAAAATCAAGCCTTCAATAAGTTTGTTTAATAAAAATCGTGTCAAAAATCCAGGCATAAGTGATTGCATTGCATTCAGTGGCGAGTGCTACAATAGCGACCAATTTGTGAAACAGATGCCACATTTTATTAGTCGACATCGCACGTAGGTACAACCCGTACAATAGATTCACTAAGCAATTACGGATTCGGAATGAGTCACCGCGACGTATTCATCCAGGCGTCCTGCATTGCGCCAAATTCCAATTGGTTTGTTGTTCTATTTGTTCTTTTTAATTGGAACAACAACGTTTCGTATACCTACCCTGCCATTGTTAAAATTGCTCATTCGATTTGACCGTCGAATACATCTCGATATTTATACGGATTAACACCCAATACCTATATCTGTCATCGTCCACAGCATTGCCTATGTAATTCGGTGGATTGTCTTCATAATATTAATTAAATTTATCACTGGCCGTGAGAAGGATAAGTTTTTTTTGCCTAATATTATTAGCTGATCGTTTGACAGCTGGCTGTAAAGTCATACCAAAGGCACTTCAATTGAATTTTGATAACGCAACGCTAAACCTGTTCTGACGTGGTTTCGCGGCGAGGATAAGCGCACACATCACTGTAACCCGGCAGGCAGCGGCGGCCTGCCTCCAATATGCATCAATCGGCGTGGGCCGGTCATCGCCACAGTCGGTGGCGACTCGCGAGTCCGTTTAAGTTTATAAATAATAAGTTTTTTCAGTTACATAACCAAGCACTGTGTACACAATGGGACGCCCCAACGCCCTGGCGGCCCTCGCTACGACTGGTTCCAGCACGCGTCGACGGTGGGTGGTTGCGATCGTCAAACTTCGTTACGATTCGGAGCAGAACGATCGTATGTCCTCGGGCGCGCTCGGAGCACGCGCGCCTGCGGGCATCAACGCCCGCCCCGCGTCCCCGCCTACCACTGAACCAACCAGCCTTTAATTTATTTCCGACTAGCTTTCCGCCTTGCGGTGCCGTCCATGAGCTTCCAAGGTGACGCACAATGTAATAAATAATGTTTTTTATTAAAAAAAAGTCCATCTGTATCTAGACAATAGGTATTAATACTAAAATTTGATTTAAGAATGTCAAAAAGCAGCTAATTTTAATCATCAGTTGCAAGATAACGTTGAGGAAAGTAAGTATACAAATTAATTTAAATGAGATCTTGTTTCTAAAATTATGACGGTACCGCAGGCAAATCTTCAATTATAAATTACCAATTTGTTTGCCGGAAAACGTTGAAACTTTATCAATATCATAAATCTGGGAAAACTTTGCAAATGTACGTGTTAGAGTAAGCAAATAAAGCAGTTAACTATGGTGGAGTTTTCTCGGTAATCTAATTACAGTACGACGTCGCGGTGTTATCGCGCGACTGTCACGCTCGGCGAGTCTTTATGCGGGATATATTCTTGCCGTCTGCGTGCCAGCATACCTACCACGCTTCGAAAAGCAAAAAGTCATGAAATAAAATATGCGACTTATACGTGTAGGCGCGGGCCCGGGGTGAATGCACCCAGGGCGGTTATTTACTTCCCGAGATTAGTAGGACACGCCATGGGGTATTGATTGATGTCATTTTTCCGTTTTTCTCTGAATATTTCGATAATATTTTAGTACCGGCAGTGATAGTCGTCCATCATTTTTAATCGTTGTCGGGAGATAATGTTATGAAAATAAATGTGGAAGCGTTCACCTATCCGCTTAGATAATTCGCAGTTGTATTTTTTTATATGTATGTTGGATGAATCGCGAAGAAAAAGTTATTTGATCTTTTCGGACTTCGAGGACCTGAACTTGTATAAAATGTCTGTAAAGAGGGAAAGTTAAGGAATTAAGAATGGCATGACCCATTTCATTAATTAATAAGTACAGTTGATGTTTTGTTGGAAACTTTGGCAAAAGAAAACAGATAATTAGCGAGAAAATAGTATTGAATGAAGAACGTGGAGTGGAGAAGTCATTAATGTCAGTGGAATTAATTGATTCGACATACGGGTGGATTAATTTGTTACTTACAACCTCGTCGCTACACGTGTATCATGGCTCCAATATGAGCTCAATATCAATTAATTCTCGCTTGTAAGCGCCAAATGGAAGATAATTGCAGTTTTTAGGGATTCATCCAAGTGGATTCCCTCATCAAAGCGCTAATTTGTGAGCCCTTTGTCCACTTAGCAGTCGTTTAAGGGTGATTAAATTTTGTGATTATGTTTTTAGCTGAAAAAGATTTCACGATTTCTTTTTGATAGGTACTTTTTCAGATATTTTTTTTTGGAAATACCTAGATCTAGGTAATATAACTATAATGGCGAATACACACAAGAAAGACTATAAGGTATATTTTATAGGCGATAGGCTAGTAATCCACAGTAATAGTAATTATACCACATTTAGGTAAACCTAAAATTGCTAAAAGTGGCCTCGAAATGTAAATGTAACGTTTCGTGTGCTCTGCCTACCACCTTTGGAAATACAGACATGATTTTATGTATGTATATATGTAAGACTATATTTTCAGATGCAAATCAGAAATTTTGGTACAAAAAATGTATATTATCTATAAGTTAACTTTTCTGGCAAATGAGTGCAACATAATACTCCAAAGTTAGTTTATTGAGTCCAACACATTCAACACTCAACAAAATTACTAACTTTTTGCTTATCATCTCATGACAAAACAGAATATTTAACGAAGGAAATAAACTAAACAGCAATAAAAAGCTTCCTTAATTACGTTTATATCTTCAAACATCTGCCGAGCAACGACAAGAATCTCGTCGAGGTGTTGTTAATAAGAGCCCTGCGGTTTTAACTTTACGTGCATTAAATTTTGCGGTGCGGCGTAAAACGTAAGCGAGAAAAGATGACGTTGTAGGATTGTCGGATCCCGTAAAAGTGAGTGTTTGCCTTATTTTACGTGGGTTAAAGTTAAAGTATTATGTATGTTACCTGTGCTTGTTAGCTGTTTGATATAAGATTTTAAAGCCTCATCATTACTTGCGTTGCGGTATTTTTATCGTTACCCCGGCGCCACACATATTACAAATGTTTCAACACATATTTGATCTATGGTTGATTGTATGGTTGTTCTATTGAACAAATAAGCAAATACCGGTGCTACACATGTGATCAAATAAATGTGTTCAAACATTTGTGCTACATGTGGCGCCGGGGTAAAACGAAATCTTTGTATATTTCTATCGTAAAAAAGAAAAACCAATATATTGCCATCGTAAATTTACAAAAAGATAGGAGAAACAAATTTCTAAATCTTATAATAGCTCTTGACAGTGGGTACAGGACTCAGCATATACTGGAGATAATTTCCAGCGCTGGTTTTCGGCATAGTCCGTTTGACAGGTGTTGTCGCAAAATCAGTCTGTGGCTGACTTCTAAGTCGTGAACAGAAATATTTTTTCTTACTCTGTCTTCTTAATCTTGTACGTGAAATAAATTGTTAAAATCTGCAAGTGCCTTTTGTTATAATTAATAAAATTTATTTATTTTAAAACCGAGTCTCATAGTTAACCAATTTCTTACGTTAAACTGTCTTAAACTCGTCATGTTTTTATGATAATTCAATTCAACCTTCTTGTATTTGCTGGCTGGAAACGTCCAAACAATTAGACACATTGAAATATGACAAACTAGCTGATGCCCGTCGTGGCTTCGCCCCCGTTTTATTTTTTCAAAAATTTATTTCATAAAAACCTTCTCCTGACAATAACAAACGCAATAAAAACATAATTATTCAATTTGGTGCAGTCAATCGGCAGTTATGCGCGTACAAACATTTCGGTGATTCATTTTCAGCTCGGATCATAATCAACGTTAGTCATACAGTGATTTATTTCTGAAACGGTATTTTCTTCAGGACTTTCTTAAATGCCATCCCTATAGAATGCAGTAGATTAGGTTAGGTTGGTTTTATTACAATTCCGAAAAATAAATTGTTTCAGAAATAAATCACTGTATGACTACCGTTGATTAAGACTAATGACATATTATGACTTAAAATTTTATGGGAGTCATTATAGACCTGTGACAGATAGATAATTATGATGAATAAAATATTTCTTTTAATTTTATGCAAACATTTTTTTTCTTTTGTGAGAAATCTTTACCCTTCATAAGGGCCCCCAAACAAATTCTTATACGGGGCCCCGCCAAGGCACGCTACGCCACTGACATGCAAATTTATTTATGGATAGGTATACTTACTTACTACATGATTTTATTCAACATGCAAAAGATGTTTCTTTGTTGATTTACTCGTAAGTCCAATGTTAGCAATAGAATTACAACATTCGAAGTAGTCGGATCGATGTTAAATTTAGTATGCTTGATAATTTTTTTTACAAAAACTCATTTGTTTTCTACCTATACTATTTTTTGTAAGCCAAGTGTTTATCTAATTGTCAATTTTCTTTTTTCGCAAGTTTGAAAACGAGCACAATTTATTTGTGTTCGAATGTTATTCTTTATCACAGTTTGCTATGAAATTGTGTTTTAATAAAACCATCAAACTAAACTAAAAGTCGAGCTAGATTTATTTAAATAGTACCACCAAAAACTGAAAAACGTCTCAGACAAACGTATTATTACAGCTTAAACTAACCTATTTAAATCATAAGCACTTTATCTACACAAAATATACATATTTTAAAACACAACAATAAAAAACTTAAATTAACTTAATCTAAACCTTAAAACCTGTATTTACAAATATCTCCCAGATCGCTGCTAATGGTCAGGGTGCCCATAATGCTAGCTGCGTTTCCTCGTTGTATGGCAACGCCAATACATTGACCGAGGAAAGAGCCAGCCTTATGGTCACCTGTAGACCGGACAAGTTTACTTTTCAACCGACGAAAACAAAAGGAGGAGGTTCTCAATTCGACGTGCATATATATTTTTTTTTTTAATGTATGATCACGCATAACTTTTTACAGAGTAGTCCGATTTTGATGATTCTTTTTTTATTGGAAAGCGTATTCCCCGAGGGTGGTCCCATTTAAATTTGGAAACAATATTCCTACCCTAAGGGTAGAAAAACAGGGGATGATTGATTGTTCAGTTACTGATTGCACTATATGACCACGCATAACTCTCATAATAATAATTCTTCTCTCTTTTCATAATTCTTTTTTATTGGATAGTTAGGGTATACCTTGAAGTTGGTATTATAAATTTGGAAAAAAAAATTACCCCAATGATGGAAAAAAGTATAAAATAAAAACTTTTTAACAAAAAATTAAACCGCCGAAAAGACTGAAAAGCAAAAATAATACCTTTTTTGTTTGACCTTAATCTAGGTACCAGTTTGAAGTCGGTCCCTCAGCACGAGCCAGGAGGAGTGATAGAAGCCAATCAGGTAGACGATTATAGGTCCACTCCTCCTGGCTAAGTGCTGAGGCACCGACTTCAAACTGGTACCTAGATTAAGGTCAAACAAAAAAGGTATTATTTTTTGCTTTTCAGTCTTTTCGGCGGTTTAATTTTTTGTTAAAAAGTTTTTTTAAAGACATCGAAGTTCATAGTTTAGTTATTGTAGAGCACCAAGAAAAAACGACATAATTCACCTAAGGTAAATATTTAATGATTTCCGTCACGATTATATCAACTTAGCAAGTTTCCTGCTAGAAGCGTAGCAACAAATTACTTCATTGAACACCTGTAATTCTCAAGTCAATCACTTTATATTCAAGCCTGCAACTATACTCAAAATGAGACGTTAAACGAAGCCTTTAATAACAATGATTAGCATAAAGCTCGCAGTGAAAACATGATCTCATTTTGAGCGTAAGACTGTAGGGCGTGTTTTTAAGATTGGAGTTAAGTATGATAACAGAACGTGTGTGTCCCGTAACGCCTCGGTGATGGAGCGTGTGATATGTGACTGGGAGGGTGGTTGCGTTGCCGGGTGGCTTCCCCCAAATCGTAACTTTCGTATTTATTCAATACTCAATTCTTTTATCAAAATATTATTGATATTTTATTGGATACCGTGAACGTTATTGCGTGCTTATGCGGTAGTTTGTGACGTGATTATAGTACCAGTTCTGTGTATAAGAGATTAAGGTGGAATACTATTGATTTACATATGCGAAAACATTGTACTTCTTTTTTAAGGTTCCGTACCCAAAAGGGTAAAAAACGGGCTCTACTACTAAGACTCTACTGTTCGTCTGTCTGCCACCAGGCTGTATCTCATGAATCGTGATAGCTAGACAGTTGAAATTTTCACAGATGATGTATTACGCTTGCTTAAATTAAAGGGGTCGTCATACAAGAAAAAATTTGTTTTTTTTTCAAAGTTTGTACAATACTCGTAATCATTATAATGACATGACATTAGCTAGTTAGCCACCGATCACCGATTATATATTACTGTGGCCGCTACAATAAAAAATAAGAAGAATATAATGGGTGTGTAATGATCGATATAACAACATTTGATATATTTTCAAATGGTATAATCACTCATTTGATATAAATAACGTTTGGTATACTTTTAAAATATATAATTTTATATGGTATAACGTTATTATATATTTTGTTGTTACATCTCGTGAGAGGCAACCATTTGTTTTGTGTAGGGGGTTGCAGTTCTAACCTAACCTAACCTACTTTTCTGGCATTAAATACAACCATTATCCATTATTATTATTAACGGTTGTCAATAATGTATTTCTTTTTTTCCTTATTTTTGTACAATAAAGAGTTTACATACATACATACCATTATTATATAACCATCGTTATATCTTATGAACGTTATATGAAAAGTTGATTGTATCAAATGATAATATATTAAGTGTTGTTATAAGATTCAATAATTATATCACATGAGCGTTATAGCGACTGAAGTTATATCAAAAGTTTTTATAGCGATCGTTGCGCACCCAAATATAATTAAATTAAAACTAAGGGGGTCCCAAATAACCAACATAAAATTACTACTTAGAACTTATTTTTACTTATTTTTATTTTTACTTAGAAGCAGGGCTCTACTAACACTGGATTATTGTAGTTACGGCTGTTAACGGCGTACATTTTGACATATAAAAATGTGTACGGAACCCTCAGTACGTGAGTTCCACTCGCACTAGGCCGGTTTTTTTTAAATTTAAAACTGATCGGAGCGATTGACCTCTATCTCACCTGATAGTAAGTGTAAATGGTGCCGAAGAATAAGGAAGGGGCGTGTGTAAGTTTGCTACTTTTTCACGCTAAAGTAGTGGATCGAATTTGGATGTACTTACCAAGTTTTTACCCAGAGAATAAGTAGGTTTTTATTCCGCGATATACTTACTGATGATAACGAAGTCGCTGTCAGCAGCTAGTGGAATACAAGAACTAAAAAAATGTATATTATATACAAACAAGCTGTTGACCGCGACTCCGTCTACGGAGAATAGGGGTAGATATAAAAAAAATAGCTTACGACCTATTCTCAGACCTACCGAATACAGAGAAAAAAGTTTTACAGAAATCGGTCAAGCCGTTTCGGAGAAGTTCGATAACAAACACCGTGACGCGAGAATTTTATATATTAGAAAGTTAGAAAACTAAAATTAAAGATGAATGTAACGAGTAATAACAAAACATAGGATTTGAATTTCTATTTACGATCTAGAAGATTGTTAAGCTATTTTAGGAACGGCGGGTGTTTTGTTTAAATTTGCTTAATGAACTGGCCGCTGTTTGAATAATTCTGTTTGATTTTACTTTTTAGAATTAGATCAACTTTGTATTCTTAGGTTAACGACACGGAGGTAGGTCAGATAGTTAACCTCTTGACGTTGTTTTTTGTATACAGGAAAGAGAGGTGTGATTTTTTGTATAATGATATGAACGATACGAATGAAAACGAACAGGCGGGTCATTTGATGGAAAGCAATCTCCACCGCCCATGGCCATCCATAACATAACTTAAGTTACGGATGCGTTGCCGGCACTTTATGAAAAGAGTAGGCTCCTAATACATTCTGGGGTTGCGTGATTCTGTTAGGAGGTCGGTGTCCTACAGTGGAACATATTATAGGCTTAAGAAGATGATAATAATACAGAGAATAAGCTACCAATAAGTTTTAATACCTTGCAAAGGTTAAACTTGGAAGAAAAAAAAAAGATGAAGCCAAAATAACAGGGTTTTAATTTTAGTTTTAGAAATAAGTAGCTTTACTTGTGTGTGTTTTCTGGGTAAGAACAATTTAGGGATATACATATTAAGGGCTAGAGTGAATAAACTGTTACTGAACCAATAATGCTACATCTTCGACCTCATCTGCACTTATCAAAAGATGAGATAGGTAGAGGTATATCAAACTGATTAGCAGTTTCAAATAGAAAAGAATGTAATTATTGAAAGATTGCGTTGTTAATTACAAAACAATATTATTTCCAAAAATACTTACCGAATCATAAATAAGTAAGCTTGCTTGTCAGTATAAATACATATAGAGATGGATCCTATGAAACTCTTAAGTAATTCGACAGGTTCACGACCATTTTTTTGAAGTTATTTACTTAACACATTCCCGCAAAAATATTGTTCTGCTATTTTATACATTAAAATACCTTCATCAAACTTTATACTTATAATTTTTTTTAAAAGCAATACTAAATTTTGGAAACCAATTTCACCAGCTATTTCGTTTTAAGGGTTTCCTTGCTCAAAGGATGTCAACGGGGGCCTATTACTGAGACTCCGCTGTCTGTCCGTCTGGCCTATATCTTGAACCATAATAGCTAGAAATTGAAATAAGAAATGGAATTTGAAATTTGAAATCGGTCCGGTAGTTTCGGAACCTATTCAGTGCAAACAAACATACAAACAAACAATCAAATCTTTCCTCTTTATAATATTAGTATAGAATATGGCTGCTGTAACATCAAATATTGATAATAAGATAAAGTTAAAAATTGAAGGGGGTCGTCATACAAGAATCGTGTTTTTGTTTTCAGTGTTTTTAACTCGATATTTCTAGTGCCATTACCTAGATACTTTAAATATTCACAGAATATATATTGCTATAGCCCTAAAGGGAATCTTTTATGTATGAGTGCGACTCGCACTTAACCGGTTTTTAAACATTAGTTTGTTTAAGCAGATGCTAGTCGCAACTAAATGCAGAGGATTTAACCCGTCTACTGCGCAGTCTGACCAGTCAAGCTTACGGCGTATTATAGAACACAGTGCAATGATAAATAAATTAGAGCTATCCAGCATATTGTGTTAGGAATCCTAAGTAATAGAAACCCAAGGGGATGTTTGGCGACTGGCTGAGATAAAGCCTCCTAAGCTATGTTAGTTTTTAATTTCATTTTTGAATCCACTTCAGCCCGAATTACTGCAAATAGAAGTTTAGATTGTTTAAAGGTCGGTTGCGCGAACATTGTATCGTTATTTTACTACAGTTCAATTAAATTTGGAAGTCATTCGGATATCTGCATTTTAATCGAATCGTCTTCTCCACAGATGACAATTTTCAAATGCTGTCGGAACATTTTAATATTTTATTGCTCATCAAGTGTGTAGTTTACGTATTGTAAAATGACGTTGTCATTTAACGATGTTTACTTAGGTATTTATCCGTTAAATTAGCATCATCCCAATCCCAAGCCACAATTTTGAATGAATCAAAGGTTCTTCGAAAAATAAATAATATTAAAACAGATTACTGCCAGCGTACCTAATTACAAAAACAAATAATTAGAGCTTAAAAAATAAACCGATAATGTCGGCATTTCGATCATCTTCAAACTTTTAACCTTAATATTGCATCATCGAGGACGTGGGTGGTTCGTAGGCGTTCATTAACATTACGGCACCTAACGAACTATTTATCTTACAAACTTGACAGCTAGGGCAATTCATTGTCGTGTAGAAAACGTCCCATTGTACGTGCGCTGCGCTGAGATGAATAGATAAGTATTCCCTATTTATATTACCTGCATCAATTACTTACCCGCTACAAGTGTTTGTATAGCAATTGCAGGGTTGGTGCTTTCCATAAATTAAGTCACGAAAATTAGGTTATATTGATATTTTTGGCAGCCGCCTTCTGGTAACACTTTTCAGCACAAAAATTGCAAAAAGTTAGTTGGAGTGTCACGAACACAGGAATACTAAGACTTAATAAAGCCTTTAAGGACACTGTCTATAATCCGAGAATATTTAGTATAGTTGCTGTAAGATAAGAAATCCCGGCCCAAATTGTCAGTACAAAGTAAGCATTAAAAATATAAATGATATGCAATACTAGACTTTATCGATTAGAATTAAATCACTGCATTGCTCAAACTACGCTGCGATTTTAATAAATAGTAATTTATTTAAGTAAAATAATATCAGAATTAGAATTCTAATATCATTTTTTATCCAGTCTAATTAATTGTATTTATTAATTATATTTTCCTCAAGAAACAGTCAACTTGGTGCAGAATAATCGTAAAACAAAAGGGATGAAATATTGTTTAGTTATGATATTTCGGTAAAATAAAAGTTTTTGCTTCCCCTTAACGTAATTTCAGTTCAAACGGATCTGTCTTAAATTTAAAAGGTATCTAATCGTATAACTCAGCCTACGTACGTATCTGAAAAGAATTAGAGAACTGACAAAACAAGACCTCCTGCGCTATTTCAGGCTTGTTATGATTTAAGCCGAGTTTAATTCACTAAGTTTTAAGTCGCTTCATCAAAACTTGGTTAGCTTAGACGATTAGTCCCTTGGAAGCGATAATCACCGGTGATCTAGCGATAAACTTAACTTAGCGATAAATATTTCATAGAGTAAATTAAATTGAAGAGTACATATTAAACTAAATTAAATGGTCTTACTTTAATGTATTTAACAAAAGATAGGTATTCGTATTTTTAAAAGGTAATTTTTAAATATTATTATCACGAATTTAAAAACAATGTAATTTTAATCCAACCTTAATTTAACGAACCTTGGTTATTGTAACAAGAGATAATAGTAGATTGTTCAACAAAGGACTAAAACAAGCCATAAGGACACAAGATGCTTAGCCACCCGAGCAGAGCGAGGGTAGCTATAGTTCGCGTGTCATTATGCTTGTTTAGTCTCGCGTTAAATACTATACTTTTCACTTTGAATGCGAGAAAACAAAACGACGTTCTATATAAAATTACAATATTTATTTTTTAGAACGCAAGCTCAATACGAGCAATGGACATCTGTTCAAAATTGAAATAGCAAAATTATTTTTCACCTCAGCACCTCAAACAGGCAGGTTTTGCTACTAAAAAACAGTGAGCAAAATCCGATTTTGCTCACTGCGTGAGACAAAGTAGCTTTTTAATTATTTATTTTAAAAGTCAAAGACAATGATGGGTCTGCTTACTGAATTCGAAAGATTTGAACTTCAGTTTGATCTGTCACTTTCATTTCGATACGAAAAGAGCGAGAGATAAGATCAAATCGATTCGAATTTCGATTTCAAATTCTATCCTAGTAGATCTAAAAATAAACGAACGATTGAACGTTCGGATACTCATAATAAGTTCTTAACCTTAAAATTGTAATTCGTCTGTTAAGGTTTTAAATTAAATTATTGTAGGTACTTTTTTAATAATTGGATTATATTTTTATATAATCAAATTAATATTAAAAATGTTGTTGAAAACAAAGTTTAAACATGTATCTATATAATTATTAATAATTTTAACAATCTTGAACATCGTGGTAAATACAGCGGATGCAGCATCGGAACGCAGCGGGTGTAGTATCGGAACGCATCTTTAAAAAAATAGCGGGATTCAAATTTTAATTCTTTTCTTCTGTTTCTCTAGCTACAGAGTTCGATATCTATGAGTTTGGTACACGATCAGAGGCAATTTGGAAATTATTAGAATAGTAATAAGTACTTATTTAATACATTTTTGAATATGATATGAGTGAATTGAGTGAGTCCAGTGACGAAGTCAACAATTGAACACCAGACGAATTAATGGAGTAATACATAATGCAGAGTAAGTTTCTTACTTGAAAAGTCTCGCGAAAAATATTTAAAAGCTTATGATATTTTTAAACAATGCAAACACTTTTTCGGAGACTGTACCTATTGTTAGGTATATATATATAATATGAAGTATTTACTCAATGTTGAAAACCACAACAAAGACAAAAAGACGACGTTCATATACCTTTAATAATTTATTATGTTCTCGCTGCTGAGGTGAAAAGTTGTATGTGTCACACGAGACCAAAGTTTTTTTGCATCTCGTGTATTTGAATCACTCGCGCACTCAGGATTCTAACTTAGAATCACTCGCTAAACGCTCGTGATTCAATTATAGAATCCTTCGCTAACTCGTGATTCAAAATCAGCACTCGCAGTAAAAAACAACTTTGCTCTCTTGTTGCACAAATAACTATTTTCCGCGGTTTTTTTTTCTTTTCATTTTTTGTAAAGTAGCGCTATAAATGCTTGCATATTTAGATAACAGATTCAAACTTGAAAATTATTTCAAAGCTGATTGGACTATGCATAATAAAATGAATTTATCTTTGTACTAGCATCCATCCGCAGCTTCGCCCGCGATAAATTAATTTTCCCGTAGGAAAAGGTATTTTCCCGCGGTTAAAAGTAGCCTCTGTCACTCAGTGATAATGTAGCTTTCTAACGGCAAAAGAATTTTTGAAATCGGTCCAGTAGTTTCGCAGCCTATTCAATGCAAACAAACAAACAAACAAACAATTAAATTAGTATAGTTAATTAAGTAGATTAATATTCGTAATCATTCATCGTGTTTTACGAAATTATATCGTTTTTTATATTTTTTCACAGTTGTCATTTTGTGGTTATTTCCACGCCCTAAAGACTTCCACACACCGAAGCGCGAGGCGTGCGCGCGACGCCACGGAGCGTCCGCAGCGCGCTTCGGTCTGTGGAAGGCTATACAATTGTCTATACACAGTCACTAAAACACGATAATCCTCCATTCACAAACACCATCATTGGCAGTTTAGGGGTTTCCAAAGTAAATTAAATAAAATACTTTAGTTTATTAAAAAAGCAGCTTTAGTCCCGATATGCAGAGACTAAAGTAACATTTTAAGAGCCTGAGAAGTGAAAAAATATGTATAATGCATAAACAGTAATGGTAGTACTCATACTATAGAGACACAAATAAATTACAGCAACTCATGCATGCCCTTCTAAAGATGTTCAACCGTACGTTGACAGTTTATATCCTCCTATGTCTGAAATCCCACAGTACTTGAATACCTTCCGACTTGGAAAACGACACATTTCCCGGAGACATAGCAAATCCCATACGCACGAAGTAACACACGTTACATTGTCAATGCGCGAAGCACTCAAAACTATCTCTTGAAAGTAACTTTTGGTAATAATTCTAGGTACAATGTCTACAAAATACACGTATATTAGCATAACTAAACCGGAAACTGGAATTCTGACGAATGCAGCGGCAGTTATATAAAATTGAGGTGCTCATAACTAAAGCGAGGGTGGTAAATTAAGAGCAATGAATGTCGCAGCCGAGGACCGAAGCGGCACGAAATAGTACTAAATCGTTTTAATACTTTTTTGAATTAAACCAGGATTAAATAACATTATGTGGATGGTAAGTCATTGTGAGGGCCTTGGGGCGAGGTTTTTATTCAGCAATAAACGACTAACGGTGACGGACTTTATCGCAATGAAAGCCTTTGAAATGAAGTGTTTTAAAAATTAAACCGCCGAAAAAACTGAAAAGCAAAAATAATACCTTTTTTACATTTCGTACTAAATACAAACTGAAATATAGATGCACAGAAAAAACCCCAGAAAAAAGACCAATGCTGGGAATCGAACCCAGGTCCTCAGCATTCCGTGCCGCGTGCCATACCCCTACACCACCACTGGTCTAGAGATTAGACACGAATCTTTCCTATACATCATACATTTCAATCTGCTAAATCATCACCTTATGCAGTGACAAACGCACATCTATGTTACACCCTCATCGAGAGATTTTAACACTCCTTCGGAACTAACCGCTCACCTGGACAAGAGATGGCGCTACTGTGCAACTTTAAACAAGTTAGCTATGAAGTATCTTTTTTTGTACTTATTTTTTCAACTTCATTTTTTTTATTACTTTTACGGTCATCCCGTGAAATCATACAATGTATGATTTCACGGGATGACCGTAAAAGTAATAAAAAAAATGAAGTTGAAAAAATAAGTACAAAAAAAGATACTTCATAGCTAACTTGTTTAATACCTTTTTTGTTTGACCTTAATCTAGGTACCAGTTTGAAGTCGGTGCCTCAGCACTTAGCCAGGAGGAGTGGACCTATAATCGTCTACCTGATTGGCTTCTATCACTCCTCCTGGCTCGTACTGAGGCACTGACTTCAAACTGGTACCTAGTTAAGGTCAAACAAAAAAGGTATTATTTTTTGCTTTTCAGTTTTTTCGGCGGTTTAATTTTTTGTTAAAAAGTTTTTATTTTATACTTTTTTCCATCATTGGGGTAATTTTTTTTCCAAATTTATAATACCAACTTCAAGGTATACCCTATCTATCCAATAAAAAAGAATTATGAAAATCAGACTACTCTGTAAAAAGTTAGTCAATCATCCCCTGTTTTCCTACCCTTATTTTATTTCCAAATTTAAATGGGACCACCCTTGGGGTATACGCTTTTCAATAAAAAAAGAATCATCAAAATCCAACTACTCTGTAATAAGTTACGCGTGGTCATATAGTGCAATCAGTAACTGAACAATCAATCATCCCCTGTTTTTCTACCCTTAGGGTAAGAATATTGTTTCCAAATTTAAATGGGACTACCCTCGGGGAATACGCTTTCCAATAAAAAAAGAATCATCAAAATCGGACTACTCTGTAAAAAGTTATGCGTGATCATACATAAAAAAAATATATATATATATACACGTCGAATTGAGAACCTCCTCCTTTTGTTTTCGTCGGTTGGAAATGTGAACTTGATAAAGAAACGTGTTTTATAGTTAGATAAGAAAGTATCACTCTATTCTTTATTACCAAAAAATAGGCCGCGAAGTATCAAGTTGCAGGTGCGACTAGACGAGAGATCAATAATGGAATTTCACACAATATTGCCGGCCTAGGCCGGCAAAGTGATCTTATTTAAATTCCATTCCACACGGAGTGGACACGGCATTATGGCGTACAGCCATTAAAAAAATATAAAAAATATATTTGCTTTTTGTTTCATTATGATATTCTGCCATTTCTGCCACAACGCTTATTAAAAATCACGAATTACCTGTTTTCTATTAAATCAGAGTTGGAAATAAAATGAAATAAATAGTAATAAATTTGTTAGTTATATTTTTTTATCTACTTTACTTATAATGTCTCTAGAAATAAACCTTTGATTTTCTTTGGAGTTTTTTATTTTATTTGTTTCATTGCATGTTTGAGAAAAGCTCTATGCAAGCCTCTGCCGAGAACAGGGATTTTCGGCCTCGTATATCTAAATGACCTTGTTAACACTCGGCCATCTATAACTACTCGGCCAGCAATCCCCTATTTCGTGGCCTCTGCAGTAATGTACTATTATGCGTTATGCTCACGTTTAATAATAATAACAAACACACTTGATGAAAATGTTCACGAAGAGACACGTTAGTAAAATGTCCCTTCTAATTAGATTTGAAAACTGTTAATACCTTACTAAAACACCTTGTAAGAGAACGCCAGTAAAAAATAAGAAAGTTTACAAGAGTTTAGTGATTGACTTAATCTTTTTGTCACCGAAAAGAAAAGGTACTTCAACATTCCGAATACGAAAACTAAACTCAAGAAGGGGTAATGAACTACGCTTAGGTAACTTTAAGTCACTCACGAAGTAACTAGATAATTTACCTGAAGTGCTATCGCACTAAGAACAAAGTAATTAGACTCCGATGCTTGTGACTGCAAAGAGAATTAAGAAGTGAGAAATAATTTGTCAACTTCAAAACTTTGCTATTTGTTGCTAATTCGTTTTTTAAGTGGCATTTTTTTCTTTTTAACTAGTACAAGGACTTATTCTGAGCGTAATTATGATGTTGGGTCATACTGAATACATGAAAGTGTCTTTCTAAATACAATACAATGTAAAGACACTTTATCAAACACCATTTTTATTGAATACCTAAGAACATTAATATTACTAATTTCACGTTTCCCAACTTTGCGACATTGTTATTTTTAATGAGTGAGAATATCGAAGAATGACCTTGAATGCCCTATGAAGAAAGAAGAAATCTTTAATTAAGAGATAAAGTTACATCGTATTACATCCGTGCTTCAATACGTTGAAGATAATTGACCGAGCAAACGAACCGAGAACACGTTACAGGAGAATAATATTACCGCTGAAGTGCCGCGGGTCAGAGATTTGTATAGGGACGGGTGCCTGGCGGAGACAGGGGCGTTTGAGGGTTTATAGACGGCAAGCGATGTACGCAGGCGTTGCCCCCTCTCCGCGCCGATCGCCGCCGGCTATGATGAAGCCTGCGGGATTATTCGGGCCACAAGGGATATCATCGAGATGTGATAGAGAAACATTTTTGTTGAGTCAAATGGTCCGAATGTGAGTTACATTTCCTTGGCACTTGCCTTTTAAAGACAGTTAAGAGAAATAAATCTAGGCAAGGTTTTGTTACAAGAAATGTTAAGTACATGTAGATGTGTTCGTTACTACGTGTACTGCTGCAGTCGGCTTTATTTTACTGACAATTACAGTGTAAAACCTTCATGTTTCTTGATTCATTCGCCTACAATCCAATGAGATTACTAAGCCTGAAATACGTTCTTGAATCAAAAAGCAATTACTTATACTACAAATGTTAAAACACTTTTATGGTCACTTTTTCTAATGTGAAATAACGTTTACCTACTATACTTTTAATAAAGAAAAAGTATTCTCATTAAACGTGAACCAGATTGTAAATATACGCACTCAAATATAATGAATGACGCACTGGAACCGATAAGTAAAACTAGTGAAGAGTGTTTAATAGGGCCATTAAAATTAACGTCTCCAATTGCGTATTATCGAGAGATCTCGTTTCCAATTACGGGAGTTTCGCAGCTAGGGCTGTGGCTTTCGAAATGAGGACTGGGGACTGGCATAGGATGGTATCGACGGCGTCGCCGGCGGCCGGGAGAACGCCCGGTGCAATCAAAGCTAACCGGGCTATGGGTGGAGCCGGATCGGAGCCGGGTCGGTGCGGTACGTGACGAAGCCAAATTTAATATCAAAGGAATGACGCACAAAATCAGAGTGAGAGCCCTGTTAACTGTATTTCGCGCACGGAATGTTTTAACAATCACCTTCATTGTTTTCTCGCTGTAGATTGTATATTTTTACACAAAAGCTCGCTTTTGCTTTTGTATGCGTGAATACTTCAACAAGAATTTTATCGACGATTTCTCAGGGCAGATATGAGTTTGATATGAACAAACGGATGAATTCATCTGAGTCTCGCAGTGCAGAGGGCAATTACGGTGAGCATCCAAGGAACTATTTAAGCTTCAGGCGGGTTCTCTTTTTTTTTATATCACGGTTAGGGTTTTGTAAATGTGATTGTAGAATTAGAATGAATATTTTTTTCGGATGGATTTAGGATTTTATTGATGTTACATACAAATTATACCATATCCTAAGTTAAGTAGTTTAGTGCCATGTCATGTGCATTGTAGTAGTCTAGTAACAAATACCGCTAATATGTTTTAGAGGGAGGGAAACTATTTCATAAATGAATAATCTACACACTTCTGTTTGCTCTCATACATAAATAAATGATAGTAAACTAAGGGGGGATATTATGCAATATACAAGCTGTTAACTAAATAACTTAAAACCTCACACACCCCAATTGTCTTTTTTTTTAATTGTCTGTTTTACGGAGTACCTACTCTACGAAGTTTTTACGTTCTCTTGTTTGAACATTCACTTTTTCGGTCCGGAGTTTAATTGAATTTTAATTTGGTGTTTTTTTATAGGTATATCTTGTATTTTTAACTTTTAGACTGGACGAAGTAACAAGGGGATATAAAAAAACAAAACGTGCTTTAAAGTAGGTACAGTCGACTACAAAGATATCGATACGGCCAAAGTCACAAAAATATGAGTACTTCACTTGATTGACTTAACATTAAGGTCGTGTATACATATTTGTACTTCACTTGATTGACTTAACATTAAGGTCGTGTATACATATTTGTACTTCACTTGATTGACTTAACATTAAGGTCGTGTATACATATTTGTACTTCACTTGATTGACTTAACATTAAGGTCGTGTATACATATTTGTACTTCACTTGATTGACTTAACATTAAGGTCGTGTATACATATTTCTGTAACTTTGACCGTACCGGTACCTTTGTAGTTGACTGTCCAATTTAATCGATTCTATTCCCGATTGTAAACAAATTAATTTCAGGTTTTCTATTATTTCATTAACAGCAGCTTGTATAATTATGGAACCTATTTCATCTCTTCCGCAGGGACAAGACTTAGGCGAATTGTATATGTATAGCTAGGTTATTTTTAGGTTAGTTTTTTTTTATTATTATTTATTTCAATTGTACCTATTTATCTGTTGTTTGTAACTATAAATTAATAAAACCTTTCATCTACAAAGTTAATGTTCTAACTTCTTGTGTGACTTAAATTTATATCAGCTACTTAATTTCTCGGAAGGTTACAATTCAAAATGGAAAGGAGATTGTGTTTAGAGCCGCCTTTACCTAAAATTTATACCACGAACCAGTCTGCCTGCTCGTGGATCTCATGAATAAAATTAGCAATATCGCAACTGCGATATAAACTCTCATTATATTTAAACATTGGCAAGTTCTTGTTCTGTAAGTTGGCCGAAGCTTTATAATATACTTCAAAAACTGTGGGTAAAGTTTGTAAAAGAAGAATGTTGGCAAGTTTATGCAGTCGTATAGTATGGAACAGACCACTACTTTGATAGAAATTCTGGCTGACGTAGAACTTAGTTTTAAAACACATAATAATAAATAATTCAGTTGTGAATTTTTATTATAAATATAACTGGTGTGAATTGGATGGTAACTAAAACATTTTTGTAAGAAGAAGATCTGTTTACGAAATTTAAGTTTTAAATGTAGCTAGGGGTTTACTTATAAATTTTTTGGACGTGTTGGAATGCTACACTACGCCACTATAGTGTGGCAAACTACGCCATACAAGTTCGATTACCTACCGGATCGCCAGTTTAACTGGTTATCTTTTGAAAATCAACCAGGTATATATTCAAGTTTATCTTTGTGTTCTTATTAAATAGATCAGTGACGGAATGACGTTCATTTAAACTGCTTCATTTCTTCTGCATTTCGGATTCGTATTAAAAATACTTTTAGGAGGGCAAGATAATAAGTAGGTTCAGAATAACTACGCCCGGAAAAACAACGTACATTACTTAAACCTTTTGCCTTGTGTAAAATCTAAGTGCTTTTACAAAAGTATTTTAAATATTATTTATTTTATTAGCAGTTACGTCTGCTCACCGAAACTAAGATTTAAAAGCGAAAAAGTTTCCGGGTGCGCCGGTGGGACTTGAACCCACGTCTCCTGGGTATGCACCCCAACGGGTGTTCTACCAACTGAACCACGTCGCATCCAACCGACCTCCCCGAAATTCTTAATCGCTTACATACGCCAACAGTATTTTATGAATAAACCGTTCTATTTCATATTGCACTCGTCCTAAAAGCCAGACATAGGTACGCTGAGTCAAGACACGGTTGGTATTTTTACTAAAATTCAACTGTGCTTCGTATAATATTTTAGTACTCAGACCGTCATATCTGGCTGAGGCAGATTACGTATCTCATTTTGTTAGGATTAATTTTCTCATTTTGACTTTGCCAACGAAGGTAACCTGTAAAATATGAGCTTCACCTTCGCAAAGAAACTGACGGGGTTAATTTCGGCATTTTAATTACTGAGGCTAACTGAGTGGAGTGACTGTGAGACACGTAAAATTTCATTTTTAAAGTTTTTGTGTTCAAGTTTAGTGTTTGTGTTCACTGTTGTGTACAGTTTTTGTACATCGAAAGTCAAAAGTAGCGACGTACCTAGTTTTGTTTCTTGTCGCTCTTATTTTTTTTTTATGTTTTATGTTAGAAAGGCCAGACAAACGAACTAGTGGGTCACCTGATGTTAAATGATCACCACTGTCCATAGACACCCGCAGCGCTTTACGCGATGCCAGTGCGTTGTCGGCCCTAAAGGAATGGGAACAGGGGAAGGGGGTGAGGGAGGGGAAGAGGGAAGGGGTGAGGTATTGGGCCCCCGGCACTCTCACTGACCGTACGAAACGCAAGCAGGATTACTGCTGCTTCACGCCGGTGTTCTGTGAGAGGGTGGTACTGCCCCGGACGAGCCGGCCCATTCGTGATGCAGCGGCTAGCTACAACATGGCTCTACCACTACTGCTCTCGCTCTGCGATCTTGTACTCTACAAAATGACAAAAGAATAAACTGGGATGAAGTAAAAAGCTTCTTTAAAAATTTCCTTCGACGTCGCTATGTTTTTCCCTACTTTTTATTTTTACCAAAATAAGATGAGAAGAAAACTTAACTAGGAAAATGCGCACATGAAATGAACCTATATTCAAACTATTATTAAATTTCATCAATAAACACAGTTAAGTATATCGTGAACCCTGAGTTTCGTTCTAGTATTTTTTTACATTGGAAGTGAATTTACATATCTGAGCTGTTTAAATTCTTAAAGTCGAGATAATAAAATCGCCAACGCTTCCTAAATTGCTCGACGCGACGTGGCAAAAACGCACACTGTGGGTACAGTAGATTTAACTGTCACTTACCTTCTTCAACGCTGGTACTTACCTTAAATCCGCCTAAACGCAAATTCACTTACCTAAAAACAAAAGCTCAATGTTAGACAGTTTCTCTTAAAAACTAATGGCATACGTTCTTAATGGTCTTAATCCTGTGATAAATAAATAAGTAAATAAGGAAGTTTGAAGGGAAGTTTCTAATCAGTTAGGTATGGAGCTGTAGTTAGGAGACGGTATTGAGAGACGAGGCAAACTTGGTTGTAGGCAACTAAGCGTTGAAATGAGGGTACGTTGGTACCTACTCTGATGTTAATTATAACTTAAATAGCGTACATTGTTACATTTATAGTGTTGAATATACAATTTAATTTAATTTTCTTTTAATTGCTTCGACTTCTAAAACCTAAAGAACCATTTGGCTTTTTTATCAGTAGGTACCTACTTGACATAATGTTTAGGTTTTATTTGAGTTTACTATTTAAAAGATTATGGAAGTTTTATTAGTACTTTTATAAGTATTTTATATTCTACTCCGGTACCCAAAAGTCAGTACTTGATTGCAATGTGTGTGTACATTACCATCAAGATCTCACATTATAAATGTCACTACGCTTATTAAAGACTTAAGTGACGTAACAAATGCTTAATTAAAATATATGCTATCTTATTACAAATTACAATGCAAAATAACGGGAAACTATCATGGTATCACAGCTGAAATCCAATTAAAAGTAAAATAACGTTTGAACCGACGTCAAAAAGCTAAAAAGCTCATCATGTATACGAAAGATGAGAGAGAAGGGTAATTCGACCTAGGCTAATAAAAGCTTTCAATTATAAAACTAATTTGTTTGTATTTGGCAGCATTAGAGTAGTAACGTAAGTTTCAACACGTGCTATCGGTAAATATTTTTGTACATAGATATACATGACTAGGTATAACTGTTTATGAAATAGATTACCTATAGATTTCCTCTTTATTCACAAATGGTTGTAAGGGTTTTTTTTTTTCATTTAAAATTTGATAATATAGATTCATCGATAATGTCGATGATTCGGCTGATGCCGAGGTTAAAGAAGGCACTATTAGATTTGGTTAGCCGTTTTTCGGTAGTCCTTTTTACAATCAACTTCACAGAAAAAAGAACTGACAATATATTTTGTTAATAACAGGACTAAATCTTTGTTAAATAAAAAAAGGGGTCAGTTTTTATTGCAAATAGAATGCTAATTGCTTGTGAATGTGTAGAATTCATTTCGCTAATTATCTATGAAAAAATCGTAAGTAAGAATTAACGAAATACACTGTACAGAGACTTCAATATCGTACAACATGACGTATCAGTCACCACGGAAAGAAACGTTACTGACAAAATAATGTAATTTATTTGTGAACATAGTATGTAAAAAGCTGTCGTTAAATTCTATAGGCTTGTAACATCTGGCTGTCGGCAAATATAAACCGATTTCTCTATAAACTCCTTTGTGTTTGTATGTGTTCGTAATGATAGAATAACTCAATGTCACTTTCGTAAATATATTATCATGACAAATGTAAAAATCTTACATGGTTTTCATCTTTCTATTTGCAGATTTTAGATCAGTACCGCATACGTAATGAAATGTGAGCAAGTTCTACTTACAAAGCTTAGGAACGTTGCGTCTATGAGTTCAGTAACATTGGGTGTTGAAATTTATAGTAAGTTCAGTCCGTCAGACAGTCAGTTCATTTAACATGGCGGTCAGCGACCGGCTGGCCAGCCTAAGTATCGCTGAAAAGACGAAATAGAGAAGGATTTACGCGCCATGAACGCACAAAACTGGGAGGAGGTCGCAGAGAACAGGGCCCGTTGGTGCCAACTCGTATCGGAGGCCAAGGTTCATTTCGGATCGCTGAACCAACGGACTAAAGATAAATAAGTAAAGTCAGTTTGAAAGTCACTCGTTCAATGGGGTATGTACAGTTAAGGAAGTTGAATCACGTACCAGGATGAACCCTTTTCATTGCAAATGTCATGTTGACATTCCATACATCTGCCAAAGAAATTATCGTGAAATTGGTTGTGAAAGGGTTCCACCCTGATACGCGATTCAGTTTCCTTGACTGTACGAAAGAAAAGACTGAATGTATAGGTATTAAAATATCGAATGGGTCGAAAGACCAACAGGTTTTTTTTCTCAAACCGCAAACTTATCACAATTTATTAAAACGGCATGGTATAGAACCCATAAGGTCAGGTGAGTTATATATAAAAGTTTCAGAAAAACAAAACCTTTCGTCTTTTGACCCATTCGATATTTTAATACGTTCGGTCTTTCGTTGTACTTCGGCATTATGATACATATCCCTTCGATGATGCTACTAATTGAAATTGCACCAATTAACTACTTATAAGTATCTAAATGATTTGACTACATAGGTAGGTACTCCTAAAAACCAAAGGTAGAATTTTGGCGCAGTATTATCGGTCGGTAGTGGAATTCTGAGAGAAGGCCTGTGCCCTGCAGTGGGACGCATATAGGCTGGGATGATGATGATGAGTATCGGTAGTAGGAAGGGGGCCAATTTACTCTTATTTCTGGGCAGACGAAGTAGCGGGCATAAACTAGTATCTAATCATATTAGTTAGGAGAACAAACTTTTCTTAAGCTTATCGATTTATAACATCAAACAGCTGTATTTATATATTCATTAAAATTGTGGTAAAATACACAAGCTAACTAAACAATTAACGAGAAGAATATTTTCAGTCTTAAAAAAATAAGCTCTATTCATGCAAATAAATTTTATAACCCTAATAAATAACATAACTAACCTAACCTTAACCCGGCCGGACCGGGAGTTTCCCTTTCTAGCTATGTTCTTATTTATTCTTATTCCTTAACTTTCACAATTGTGGTCCAATTTGAAAAAATATTTCTTTAAAAGACAATAATACTATAATAAGACTATAATTTGATTCGTCCTCTGTATTCTGTTTGGAAAGAGAAAGACGCTGATAGTTTTAAATTTTCACTAGGATTATTAATTAATTTGTTACAATTTTTTAAAGATGTGCTTATTCTAAAAGAGCGTAGTAACGATAGAATAGATCCATTACTTTTGTCTAGCCTCTATTAAAAAAATTTGACGTTAAGGTTGTTATCAAAATTAAAATTATGACAGCTCTTTTTTCTAGTGAAAAGGGTAAAGGAAACATATCTATTCTGTGGAAGTATTTGTAATTACATAATATGTTTTTAAATTTGTTGTATTTTTTTAAATATGGAGAAATAAATTATAATAAATATTTTTCCGTGTTCAGGAGGCGAAACTCTTTCGATTCCTGCAGTAATTTTCAGGTGTTAAAAAAACGAAAGGTTGTCAATAATTTTATTCACAAAACGGTAATAGTTATATTAAAAAATAAAACTTATTGTTTCTATACTTTAGAGTTTATTATGTACAGTAAAAATCGACCCGGTTTTATCCAGAACTGAACCGGACCAGAAATATTTACAGCCTCCCATAAATCCCGAAGTATAATAAATTCATTACATCAAAATTACGGTCGTTATAATAAGAATATATTATTTAGATCACGTTAACATTTTTATACCAAATTTGCAAGATAATTTATTTTTATCCAATAAAATAACAAGATCGATGATCTGGTAAAGGTTGTAGGAACCACTTGGATGCGAGGAGCGAAGGGCCGTTAATTGTGGGACTCTTTACGGAAGCCTTTGTCCAACAGCAGAGCAAATGACGTGTTTTGGCTGATATGTGATGATGAATAAAAAATCGGCCAAGAGCGAGTCGGACACGCTCAGGATAGGGTTCCGCAGCCGTTACGGAAAATCCTTGCATATCTTATTAATTTTACTATTAAATACTGTCTATTAAACAAGAATATTTTATTAGGTGAGGCTGCTATTTAATCTTAAACTACTAATAATTCCATACTAAATACGAACTAAAACATGGATGCACAGAAAAAACACAGAAAAAGACCAGCTCCGGGAATCGAACCCGGGTCCTCAGCATACCGTGCTGCGTGCTTTTACCCCTACACTACAGCTGCTACTAATAATTCTGAAGCAAACTTAGCCGTTATAGCTTTCCTTGGTAATTTGACATATTTCCTCCCATCCTGATTTTTTTTTTAAATTTTATACCAACAGTTTAGCTTTTAGAGGAGGGGGAATGTTCGATTTTAACAAAAAATGCACATTAAAGTTGAATATTTCGCAAACGAACCACTATATCGAAAAATCGTCTTCACAATGTTGGAATGATTTTAAAATACCTAGCCAACGATACCCCACACTATAAGGTTAGACAACAAAAAAAAAAACACCCCCACTTGAAGTCTATGGGAGGTGTAGGTATGTACCCTTTTTTTTGAGCTAAGCCGCGGACGGACGGACAGGCATAGTGAAACAATAAGGGTTCCTTTTTTGGCATTTTGGCTACGGAACCCTAAAAAAACTATCGCTGAAAACTTCAAGACAGTGAAAATAAGTATTTTTAGCAAGCTACTTGCGTATAACATTAAGTTATACATAATATTTTTCATAAAATACCTACGGGACAAGTATTTCTGATAAAGGAAGACGAATAACATACTCAATATTGTAACCTGGCTTGGCTCACTTCATCTATGAGTGCTGAACCCGCGGTGCACGAGTCCAACTCACTTCTTTTCCAGTGTTTTTGCTAGGTTTCTAATGTCTGCATCTTTAGGTTTTCGGTCACAATTCATTAGTTAGTACTTGATGCTAATTGGCTTTGAAATACAGAATGGTTTTCACTGTAAAATAACAACAAAAGTTTTTGAAATTATTAAGTTTTCATCAAGATTCACACAACTCAACAACAACTCTTACAACTTTTTGATTATTAAACTTAATTCAAAATTTGTTTAACAACCCAATATCTCGACTTACTGGGATGTTATAAAATAAAACAGGCATGCAGCAAGAAAGCAATTAGAGGCCATTTCAGTTAAATTTAATTTTCCATTAAAAGTAACCATGAAACAGCTACTTTCGTCTCTTTATCAAAACACCATCCTGACAAATAAAGAGTTACTTTTTCGGCCTAAAAGGTTTTTCCTAGTCAATTTAAAACGTAGTCCTGAAAAGAGACACCCTTTTGTTGCGTGTTTTACTCGGCTTGACTCGTGCCTGCCAGATCAATGCCTACTATGAATTCGTATACTTTTTCCAAAAGTACCTTCCCACCATTACGACGCTCGTAGTATAAAGATGCCTATTCACTTTTTTGGGGGCTGAAATCGCACGCGTCCGTACGTTTACTTTCGAGACCCTACACGTGACCCCTGGTGGTGCTAAACGAGCGATAAAATTTTGGTGGTAGGCTTCGGCCGTTGCTCGTCACCATCCTATAGGTTGAGCCAAGCCGCCAAGCAACTCTCGTCGTGTTCCCGCCTGTTGCGTACAGAAGCCATTCTGGAGGAAGAGTCTGAGCTGTCGTGCAGCGCGCGCGTACTGGTTATATACAGTGCCTCGTATTTTTTGTAAGTACGGTTTGCATTGCTTGGGGGCGCGCGCAACACTGCGCTCAACTGCCTTCTTTCTGCTTATTCCCCTAAATTCAAGTCTAGGGCGAGGAGCATTTACTAGGCAAGCGTGCTCCATCGTAGGCCTCATCTTCGCTTTCCGTCAGGTGTGATTGTGATTGTGATCAAACGCAAGCCTATATTGTAAAAAAAAAGATGTGCTATACAGCTTTGCTGCGAACATGTCAAAGCTGCACTACAAAACAACGTGACCCTTTTCACTAATGCTAAGCTATGTAGCCGCAACATAGTAAGATCCAGAACATGCATCTTTCCACTTAAATACCATAACTTAGTAGAACTCGTTTCTATCAGTGCTATGCTTTAATGGAACAATGAATATTATGCTTGGTGGATATCAAACGCATCCATAGCAATGAAGCATAGCACATTTGTGGTGGAAAGGCACCCTAAAGGCAATGTTATTCAAATATCAAATGACTTTCCCCAAACTTATTTTAATCCAAAGCTAGGAACGGTTTACCATAATTGAATTAAAACTTTAATCTCGAGCAGTACAGCCGAAACATCCCCATTCCCAGGATTACCAAACGCTCACAATAAGCCATTAATAACACTTTGTTTTCCAATTTCCAAAACAAATCCGCCTAACATATCCGATTAATTTCAAGTCCAATTCCGTTATTTAATGTTTGTTTTTATCTCGAAAGGGTCGCAAGTAAGTAATTGTGTAGCCACACATTAGACTCCGGTATACCGGAAAACACATTGAGTGGGTCGGCTGTTGCTGCGAAAGAAGGGGATCGATAGCGTGGCCCTGACACGCTTTAGAGTGGCCGTGCCTTAGCCGCCGAGGTCTGCAGCCCGCAAGAATAAACATTAGGCCTCTGGATCCCATTACGAGAAAATAGAGCCGCCGCCGAACAAACAAGCCCCTATATTTGCATTTACTACGCAGAATGTAGTGCACAAACATGTTTGTAATGAATTGCGGAACTGTGTGCCTCTGCGGTTGTTAAATAGTCCAATAATATCAGCTACGTAAGTTGATTATTTCATGCAGTGTATTTTATTGTTAATTTGTAATTTTTGGGGTCTGTGTATACTTCGTTATTTTTTCATGCAACAGAAGGAAAGTAAACAAACCTTGACCTGTTTTTTCATTAGTTAAACAACAAGAAGTAACAAATTCAGTAGTAAGGAGATATTGGCTTTCATATTGTTTTGGTCTTTAAAATAACATTTAATTAAATAAATAAATAAAATAAATAAATATCATGGGACAATTCACACCAATTGACCTAGTCCCAAAGTAAGCTTAGCAAAGCTTGTGTTATGGGTACTAAGCAACGGATAAACATACTTATATAGATAAATAAATACTTAAATACATAGAAAACATCCATAACTCAGGAACAAATATTCGTCCTCATCACACAAATAAATGCCCTTACCGGGATTTGAACCCAGGACCTCTTGCTTCGTAGGCAGGGTCACTACCAACTAGGCTAAAGCGGTCGTTAAATATTAGTAAATTAATAATAATTAATATAATTATTATACTAAAAGTGTTTGCAATAATAAAAAGATCAAGACTGTGTACTTATTTTGTAATGCAGCATTAGGACAAAATCAATAGAATTGCAAGCAAGCTCATAACTTGGCATTGATTTACAAACAATCACAACTGAGATGATTAGAATTGGTTGCTTACCTTATTTTAACTATGCAGTCCAAAAATGAGGTGTTAATTTATTAGGAGGCAATATGTACTACAAGCTTATTGTGGCTAATTTATTTCACATTTTATAGTGTCTAACTTGCGGTAGCTTACAATGAGAAATTTTAAGGGTGTGCTTAGATTATGTTCTGATACTTAACTCACCGTATAAACTACTAACATGTAGCTCGAATATGATATAGCTATAAATATTTGGGTAGAAGTTGCATGCTTCATCAGGCATATAATCCATTAGGTACGGGTTTATAACCAACACCCACGTTAAAAGGGTATTTTAAGAGTTTGTTTAATAAAATAATCTTTAAAGTCGTTTAACTATGAGATATATAAGATAGTAGACTAAATACAATGATATTATATTAATATTCTCAGAAAGCATAATATAAAACGGATCCAGGAAGTATTATGATCATAATGACCGATATAAATTTTTCATAACATTACCTTGATAAACAGGGCATTCTTTGATTTGGCGGCCCCCATGCAGTTACCATAGAAACATTATACAGCGCGTGGCTTAGTTCTCAGCAGTACAAACTAGTCGAACAACAACATATCTACGCATTTTTAACAATATAGATAAATATCGAAACTTTCTAATTAAATATTGAATCAGATTCTAACAATTAGTAAATATTATTAGCATAGAATAACACTGACCACTCTAGGAGTATTAACTAGTAGTTTAACTATTTGACAAACATTGGCATTAGTAGTAGGTACGCAAAGATCAACCTCAACAAGGACGAATTATCACAGGTGGATGAAGCAATATACAAGCAGGAACTCTAATATAACATTTGCTAATTACTCCAACTTCTTATTATTTATTTATATTTTATTGGAAACAAGGACTATGCATAACAAGTTTCACTCGTTATAGGCCGCAAAATTGACTTCACTTTGTCACGAGATATGTTATAAAAAGGTAACTTCACAACAGTTCAAACAGTCTATTAAGATTATTGTTAAAATCACGTGAATTAAATTCCATTAACAGCGCGTAGCGTAGAGAACACGATGCCAATTTTCTTTGTCCGTGCACTTGACAGCAAAAGCTTGGTATTGACACAAACAAAACGTCTGAGTTTACGGTTTAAAGTTCTTTTGCGCGACATTCGATACGTTCTATATAAAGGCGCGTGTGAGGTTTGGAGGCCGTTGGTAGGGCTCGTCCATTGTGTTGCACTTTACAAGTGTAGCTAACCTCAAAATAATATTTTTGATACTACGTTCAGGACACAATTGGAGTGCCTGAAGCGCAGGGCCGCACGTCAGGCGCGGCGCGCAGACTCGGCCGCCCGCCGAGCCCGCCCGACTCCCGGCAGCCCTCGCTATTTCACGATCCGAGCCAATCTCCGCAATCCTCCCTTACTGAATAACGCGGGGCAACCTTGGCTCACTTGTACTAATATTATTTTTGCAGCTCGTTGCGACGCATCGTGAACAAACATACTTAGATTTAGTGAGCTTTACGCTCTCTCTCATAATAAGCGAAAGTAGTTGAAAAAACCTGTTGACATGCTTCCTTACTTTTTATACTTTTTACAAGGAATAGTTGCAAGCTCAATACTTCTTAACTTAACGATTTACCTATTTGAATATCGAGCGCCTAGTAAAAATTAATTAGGTAGGCCTAAGAAACACTTGCGTACCTTGATAAGTGCTATACCGGGACCATAGGATTGTACAGAGCAAAATTATAGTAGCAAAAAGGGTCGGTAAATCAGGTATAATTGGGAACAGCTTAACATGCCGTCGTATTAGTGTGTCCCTTCAATATAATAGTTGGCTGAGCAACTAGATTAGGCCTACGAAAATTGTTTGCTGTTTAATATTATTACGATAAGCTAAGGTTTGCGTTGAACCAATGTAACGATTTAGTCATAGGATTACGGTTGTTTAAAATTATTTTAGTCTTAATTGGCGATTGCTGGTTTCGAAGAGTGAACCAACTGTGTTAAATAACTTTGATTAATGTAAGGTTTGGGGTAGGTAAACACCTAAAATAGCGTTGTAGTTTTTTTTTAAAGCATGTTAGAACTGTTGGTTAGTTCTAAAATTTCGTCAGTATAAGGTTACTTAAGTATCTGGGAAAGAAACAGAAGAAACATTTATTTACAAATATTTTATAGACGGCAAAAATACATTTGGAAGAGATCTATAAAGTTTACATTGAATAAAGATGTTTTTCTCAAAGATGCAATGAAATGTTAACTTTACGTTCCAAATAATAGGCCGGGACGTATCACGTTGCGGGCGCGGTTCGAAGAGTGCTATGTAATGGATTTTCTTACAGAATTGCAGGCCTAGGCCGGGAACGCGATCGTCTATTGTTTCATGTGACACAGCCTCATAACGTTCATAGGCATATGGCATCATGCCATTCAGCCCTAAAAAAACGTAAGCAATAGTTGCTGTCTTTGCAATTTTAATTTCTTGAAGTTTTTTTATTTATTTCATTGCATGTTTGAGAAAAGCACTATACAAGTCTCGGCCGGAACAGGGGTTCCCGGCCTCTGCAGTAATGCACTATTAATGCTCTATTTCTATTTAGTGAGATTCCATTGAAGGGAAATGAATGCCGATTGTCTTGAGTTGTAACCTCTAATATACAAAGTATCTTATATTATTCCGGAATATTTCAGTAGATATTTAAGTTAGCTTTGTTGAATACCCTTGTAAATATTTTTAATTTTTTAAATGTGGTTGACTGATTTTTCAAAGTGTGCCGTATCAATGCTGTGATATTGAATCAAAAATCTAGATAAAAACCTTTACAAGAGTGTTCAGTAAAACTACTTAACCCAACTATTTGCTGAAATATTTGGACTTCATTTTAAAACACCTTGTATATTTCACAACTAAACAAGAAAATTAAAGTTTTTTTTTTACATTCACACTATAATGTCATAAAGTTGTTGTAAACTCGTTGGCTGTATCCTCGTAAGCCTCGAAAATAGCTCGAGCGAGTTAAAGTCCTTGATAATCATGGTAATGATAAGGGAGGCATTTTTATTCGCTTTTTATAGACCCACGCACCTTACTATGCTTATCAAAGCCCATACCATTACGCCAATGTTCTAAAAGGTGCTCTCCTGGCCTGAATAAAAGTCTGGAAGATATGGCTCGTACATTCAGAAAGCCAACTTAGAATGGGTCCTCAGTAAATCAGAGACCTTTGCATAAAAGATTACTTACTATTCCTTTACACGCGAGCTCTTCGAAATTCGTATATACCTGAGCAATCTATTATATTTATATCGTGATATCTTTCAGAGCCAATTCCTCAAATATTTTTCTCAAGTTCAATTTCCCCGACTTGGAGTTTAATATTATCCGACATTCCTTACAAGTGGGCCTATCCCTCTTCACGAAAAATTATTTAACGTTGGAACAGGTTTTATTATTATTGCCATTAGGTAATTTGATAATAATATATCAAATGTACAGTAAAATAGGAAATTAACATCAAATAATAATGGGAATATGAATAGCCCTGGGATAAGTACCGAGGCCGGGACCAAATTATATCTTACTCATTATTTACACTTGAAGGATATGATAATTTCTACAATCTACACTTCTATATAATAAAGAGTTAAAATTCGCGTGTCTGTGTGATTGTTTGTTTGCATGTAAGAGTTATTTCAACAACCGCTTTAGCCTAGTTGGTAGTGACCCTGCCTACGAAGCAAGAGGTCCTGGGTTCGAATTCCGGTAAGGGCATATATTTGTGTGATGAGCACGAATATTTGTTCCTGAGTTATGGATGTTTTCTATGTATTTAAGTATTTATTTATCTATATAAGTACGTTTAGTACCCATAGTACAAGCTTTGCTTAGAGTTTGGGACTAGGTCGATTTGTGTAAGATTGTCCCCTGATGTTTATTATTTATTATTATTATTTCTGAAGCAGTTGAACCAATCCTAAATATTCTTTCTGTCATAGAATGCTACACTATTTAGCATTATTATAGGCTAGTTTTTATCTCGAGAAAGTGCTAAATTCACACTTGGCGAATATAAAATCGCATAACTTCCAAACGACTGTATCTATGTGATCAATTCTTTTTTTATTATTTGTAACTTTTAGGACAAGGTTTTAAGAAAAAAATGGATGAAATAAAATAGGATTAAAAAATCTCTGTATAAAAAGTGAGTGGGATATATGATTTGACCTCTTTTTCTTTCCTCTTTTTCTTCATTAATACGCGAAGCCAGGGCGGTAAGCTTGTCATAATGTATACTAACGCTTACCTCACTAGACGTTAGATAGCAGATCCTAGAGTCTGTGCTATCGATGGAAGCTTGCTGCACGATCCCGTAGCGCGAAGACTCGCGGTCGCTTGTGTATTCGGAGCGCACGCTGTCTTGACGATCAAACACGCCCCTAGAAGTAAAAGCAAAACTTTTATAAGGTAGAAAAACAGGCAAAGTGCGAGTAGGGCCGCTTTCATATTAGGGCGCTAGCAGTGCTAAGGGTGTGTGAGTGTGGATGCTTAGAAACCTGCACAGCTGTAGCATTGCAATGTGAATGCGGCCTAGGACTTACACATCGAGAGTCCGTAAGTATCTATCTACGCACAATATTGCTGCAATCATACATAAGCAACAAACTATCTCTTGAAATTGGAGAAAGGGAGATGTTTGGTTTTCATCTATTCTATTACGTCAAAACTATACAAAGTACTCAAAAATTACATTTTGGCTGTCACTATAAGCTTTTGATGTCTCTATCATAAGGTGCAGTTAACAAAACCATATTTTTAATTTTTTTCTTTGCTTTTGTAGTGATCCCTTATTCAAAATTAGATTATTTTCGTTACATATCCTTATTTGGGTAGTATGGTGTACCAAATTTCAACTTAATCAGCTTTGATAGAGGGCACCAATAGACTGAGGGACAGACAGTCACTTGAGTGGATAAGGGTTTCATTTTACTTTTGGAAAATGGGTTTCTAACGAACTTAAAAGCTTGAAACCAGGCCTAGATAAAATTTGAACATGGAGTATTTATTTCATGTCCTTTTTGACCTCTTGCATTTTGGATTGACACGAGCGATATAAATTTGTTGGAATGAAACGAAGTACTGGGATAAGTCGTTGGTCCTGTCTAAGGACAGTTGCAAATCTATTTCTCGGGTAGAATGTATAATGGATAAGGGAGTTCTGTTTACTGTTTACTCGGGCAAAACCCGTAATATAACAAAAGACACTTATCGACAAAGAAGCAATTTTATTTGAAATCCAAAAATTGTAATATACAAAATAATATGTTGCTGAAAAGCCTTAGAAATAAAATATAATGAAAGTAAGGTATTTGGTCTCTAACTTAAAATATGTCAGTCTAGTGTAGTTAAGTAAAGATAAAAATATTATCATCGTTATACCGTCCTGTAGGGTTTTAATCACTGTAAAAAGCTTTTACGAACATTACACCTCGTGATTTTAATTCCCAAAGGGATTTATTTTCTGAGTAGGTACTGTATTTGCACTACGTGGAAATTGTTTTCAGTGGATAAATACTTTTAAACGGAAGTTCCAACAGTGATGTCTTAATAAAATATATGGAATATTGTTAAAAAATACACTCTAGCTTACGGCAGGCCTTTTTGACCACAAGCTACGAGAAAATTATACCATACTTTGTAAAAGTTTTTCACAAAATTTGTTACGAACTCAAAACCATTATTTCCACAAAAGTGCTGTTTCAGCTAGGTAGATCGAATTTCGTATTTTGAATTAGGTAATTTCGTAGCGCGTAGATCCGGGCGGATGGAATGACTGAACGGAAAAGTTTGTAAACTTCGTATACTCGTACACGGATTTTTTTTCTAACAGGCTGCGAAAATGTCGTTTCTCTTCCGTTACGACATGACATAAAGATGTTGATAAAGTTATCACACCAGTTCTAGCCAAGTGAAAAAACATTTCTGAGGCTGTAGGCAAAATTTATAGCGATTGAACGCTGTTTAGATTTATCACTTAGATATTGTTAAAATACTTTTCAATTTATATTTTCCTTGGGTGTATATTCGTGTAATTTTTCATAACTTAAAGAAAATAATTAAGATAATGGGCTAATGCCCATATTATCACTTTCACACATACTATTTATTTTTAATAAAATCAAAACATTTATTCTGTAAGTAGGACACAAATGACTTTTTACATGTCATTCTTATACTATTAGCGCTTTTGAAAAGACCATCACTGCCAAGAAGAATGTGCAGTTAGAAATTGGTAGAAACTCATTTAAAAAATAAAATATATTACAATTCAATTAATAAAAGTAAATAATAATATATGAAAAATAATAATGAACTATGTTTTGCTAACATATTTAAATCATCATTATCAGTATCTTGTTGTTATATCCATGTTTTTAAAATAAGAAAATTTCGGGTTTTCCTTATTCAGCACCTAGATCTAGCTACTATTTTTACTAACAAAAACAAACATAAAATTAACTACAGGTACTTGTGATTCTAAACCAGGAAAAGCGAAATTGCTTAATTTTGGAAAAGTAAATACCTACTTACTAAACTTGTAAGCGAAACCTCCCACATGTGAATCCAAAACTCTTTTTCTTAAATGTTTCGGTCATAAGAGTTGATGATTTCTTCACTTAATACCAACAGCATAATGATCAGTAATGTCCCTTGGAGACCCAACGGATTAATTTATTTATCATAGTCTCGCACACAAAAGATAAGGGCGAGTAATAACTAATGGGGCGAGAGTGGAGAGTACATTTGTCCGCTAACGACGGGCTGCGACCGATAGATAAATTAACAGTTTATCCGCATTTTCGGTTTAACTACCACTTTAGTTTCCGGATAAATGTAAAGATCCATTCAATTTTGTAAATAAATTAAATCATGTTGAGGTGCTTAAAGGGGTAGTAAAATCAATTGGATTACATTGCATTTATGTATTAATTATCGTTTATGACTCGGGTTTTAAAAGCTATTAAGGGCTTTTCGTCAGCTAATAAACTTATTCTGAACAAATAATAATAATGTAAATTATTGTTAAAATGTCTTTTAGCCACTTTTGTACATTAGATAGGATAGCATGGTCAAAAATGAATAAAGATAGAGACATTCATGATGAAGTGTGCCGTGGTTTGTCTAATTTTGACAAATTCACGCGTCTTCGTAAATGGCACTAACTATAGTTGAGTTAATATTTCGCAGGAATTTTGCATTTAAAATGACGCACAAAGTTCTCTTTTTGAACCAATCAATTATCTCGACTTATCGGATTTGATCACGCGACGGTTACGACTTTTTGTGCCATTTAATGAACTCTTTAAATCAGTGGCTCAAAAT
This sequence comes from Archips crataeganus, assembly GCA_947859365.1. Lineage (NCBI taxonomy): Eukaryota > Metazoa > Arthropoda > Insecta > Lepidoptera > Tortricidae > Archips > Archips crataeganus. Next base: position 12,512,469 of record OX402049.1, on the reverse strand, counting down.
ATATTTAGCATAATGGATTCAATGTGTCCCGCGGTTTGCACAGAAGTGTGCATTTAATGATGTCAGTTATACCCTTTGTTAACAAATGGAGATGAACTCTTTCAAGAAATTGATCTGATTTTGAGGACAATGGTTGGCAAAATTGGTTCGTATATCATAAAGGCTTTCATATCCACAGCGGTTGTCGAGATGGGCTCGCATTGAATGATTGACCGCTTCTATGTCCACAGTAGGTCGAGTATAATACCGTTTAGGTTTCATTTAGATAGTAGTAACTTCTTTTATTAATTTGTTTCATTCTTCTAAATAACAAATTAATTAAAATGAATTGTGTTGTCTCTTTTGTTATTTTAAGTTTTAAGATATTCAGTTAATTAGGGTACCCACAAGTCACAACATAGTAAGAGGTAAACTAAATTTATTTGAACTTGTGAAGTAATATCTGAACCGATTTAAAAAAAATCTTGCACTAATAACAGAAAGCTGTTTTAATCTAGATAAACGTAGATTTTTATCCCGATAACGTGCAAAGTTCTCATAGGATAAAATAAATAAATATCACGGGATTTCACACCAATTGACCTAGCTCCAAAGTAAGCAAAGCTTGTGTTATGGGTACAAGGCAACGGATTAACATACATAAATAGATATTAAACAAAAATCCAAGACTGGAGCACAAACATTCGTATTTTCCGCACAAATATCTGCCCCGACCGAGAATCGAACCCGGGACTTCAAGCTTCGTAGTCAGGTTCTCTAACCACTAGGCCATCCGGTCGTCTAAATAAAGCAGATAAAGTTCCGAGCAACACCTAGAAATTATAATTTAGTCACAGAATTTTCGTTACAGTGTGAGCCTAAAATTATATTTTGTACAGCCACGCACACGCGTAGCCATATCGATGTTACGAGTATACGTGTATAAGCTCACCACGACCTTCCTCTGTTAGTCGTCGCTTATTATAACCTCTAAAATCTTTGTGAAAAGTTCCGAGAACAAGGTAAGTCACGTTCATGTTCTTCGAAATTTGTAAGTTTTAAAATTAATCTGGAATATTTTACCAGATTTTCAACATATCAATGATATTCAACAATTAATAAGGAAACTCAAATGGTACTGGACTGGTCATTGTCATGAGAAATCATAAAGAATAATGTACGAGAGTTGTAATAGAATGGTATCCTAGAAATGGAAAGACACGAAAAGGACGTCAGATCAAAAGGTAGGAAGATGATTTACCAAAAAAATGGAGAAAGTCAGCTCGAGACAGAGTAGAATGGAGAAAACTAAGGGTGGCCTATGTCGAAGGAGAACTGACTCAAAAATGGTTAAAAAATAGTTATTTAAATTATAGGAGTAGACAATTAAAATATCACTGTTATAGTATAAACTACCTGGATAAGCAAAAAAATTAAGGTTAGCCAATAACGGCTTTTATTATTATTATTATTATGTTATCAGATGGCTGGGTGAGTGTAACTGAACACTTTAAATCATTTTCATCTGGTTTTTTTTAATTCAAAATGGTAATCATGCGAATTAAATAATGCATAGAATCATTTGTCATCCACAGTTGAAGAAACCCGGAAAAACATTTACAGGGGTATTTTTTCAAACTTACACACCCACCTGCTGAATTATTTCAGATTAGGTGGGTAATTTTAAAATACCTTGTATACCATGATCTTGTATTGTGTGCTGTTCGCTCATTTCATTTCCAAAATCTTTGCAAAAAGTTCCGGCAAGTAAATTGTGGCTCTGTTTTCAGATCGTATGCTACATAATATAAAGTTGATGTCGGTGTTAGATTATAACGTAAGTGAAGGAAGTCGTATAAGTTCCGTCGTTCTGCCAGTTTCGCGGTTCACTTGGTCGTGTTTACCGCGCGCCCGCATTGCACAGTTTTCCCTAACTTTTCCTCAAGGAGTTGAATTCACAAATAACTATGTATGAGTTTACTTCTGCTAACTGCCAGTAATATAAAGTTTTATCAAAAAAATTAAGTCATAATCGTAACGATACGGCCCTGTTTTATTGTTACTGCGTCAGTAAACAACTTTCATAAAGTGAGGTTGGATTTTTGAGGTTCGGGTCAAATACGTGCTGTCATGAGTATCCACTATAATTTACTAACACCTATGGATGATGTGCCTAAGTGTATCATATATCCGAAATAAATATTTTTGAATTTGAATTTGAATTTGAATAAAGTGCTTGTTATAGCCTAAATAGAATAAAGATATTTTGACTTTGACTTTATGAACAACAGCGACTCTTCTCAAATAAATAAAAACCGGCCAAGTGCGAGTCGGACTCGCGCACCGAGGGTTCCGTAGAAATTTATATGTATCTATGAACATCCAGTCTTAACAGACCCCTATTCTTAAGCAAAATATGCGCAGTGTGGGATCATTGTAGATTGGTTACTGATATAGACAGACAGACCAGAAAAATTTATGCTTTTCGCAATTTTTCCTTTATTTGTGCTATAAGACCTTGCTTCGTACCAAATTTCAAGATTCTGAGTTCACGGGAAGTACCCTGTAGGTTTTGATTCCCTTGCTAGTTTCGAAAATATGCGGAAATTTGCGTCATAAACGGCTGTATCTTTTGATTGCGTTGGCTTAGAAGTTTGATTTTTTCACAGCTTCAAGGGACAGTCAACCTGAGTATTTGATATAAATTTCAGCTTGATACCTCCACGCGTTCTTGAGAAAAAGGGTCTTGACAGACGGACGGACGGACGGATAGACGGACAACAAAGTGATCCTTTAAGGGTTCCGTTTGTTCTTTTGAGGTACGGAACCCTAAAAACCAATGATAAAGATAAGAATATAATACTTTGTTTATTTATTCGTAAGAATGAATATCTAGTCATAAGAAAACATGTTATATCTGCGTTCACTGTCAAGATTACATAATTATTTACAAGGTAAATGAATCTCTATTTCACTTGGTCTTGAACTTGAGAACGACTTTACCAATTACATTCATTTTTTTTAAATTTCTAATACTTATAGAAAAGAAGGTTTTTACATAGGAAAAAAGAAAATCACGCAGAAAATTACAAAATTTCAGAAAACTTAACTAAACTAGTGGCTGATACCGATAATGATTGATTATGCATGTTTGGATGTTGCCATTGACGGATTTTTGTTTTACTCAATGAGAGAGATGAAGAAGCCTTACCTTACCTACCACATATTAGAATTCTGTGCGGACGGAGTCCAGAGGCCAAAGCTAGTATTAAAATTAATAAACAAAATAAATCTGAGTACTGCTCCTATACTTTTAAGAGATCATATCGAAGAAGTCTTGGTACAGCAGTTAAAAAGTACTTTAAACAAAGCCCTATTATTGGGCCTTGTTTAATAAATATTACAAGTCGTTAATTGTAAATTGTATCCGACAGGTTACAATTCTACAAGTTTATGTTAAGTAAAAATCATAAATTAAAAATTTGTTACACATAATTCTATTTAATTACAATTTTGTATGGAATGTACTTTATTAAACACATAAAATTGTACTTATAATTCCTACAGGTAACCTAAGGATGTGTCAGAACTTATTGAAAGCGTGCCTCACGATCTGAATAATTATAAAAGATGGTTCTAACAACGAGTAGTGACAGTGTAGTGACGCGAGTGATAATGAATATGTTATTCAACGGACACAGCGAGTTTCTTGTAAAAGAATACATTTTAATTTTGATGTAACTGATTTTTCGTTCAATGAAATATTTCGGGTGAACAAGACTACCGTTGTGGTTCTCCATGACTTCAATAAGTAAACCAATTAAATAATTTCTTATCTATTTATTTATTCATTTTTCAAACCAAGATCAATTTAATTGATAATATTTATAAAGAAGTCTACCCTCTTTATTAAGAAAAAACTTGCACCATTACATACATTTTTGTAAACGTACATTAAACTGCGTGTACAATGGTGATAATTATAAGTTATTAACTTATAGGTTTCTTACTTATTTCTTGGATTTCTCAAACAACACTAAAATACTGTCAGTTTTTTACAAAATAGGGCCCTGATCTATCCTACAAACTAACCCCAACTTACAATGTAACCATCGATGATCGAGTAAACTCGGAAACTCCGACCTCTCACAAAATGTCAATAAATTATAGTATTAAACGATCGATGGGTTTATGTCCATCAACACGGAAACAACAATTACAAGTCAATGTCAAAATAACGATGAAATTTCATATCCATAGACAAAAATACGTCAATCATTTGGAAGGATAATTGATAGATATTGCGTGAGTAGTTGTAATTACCGAGTTTATTCGTAGGCTAAACGTTATTTGCTACTTCTGTAACCTACGAAATCTTACCTCTGTTCAAAACTATCAGCCCGGTTGCTTCTATATCCCGAGTCGTTAAGGCTTCCTTCATGCCTCAAGCTTGGCAGGGAATCCCAGGGGGAGCGGCGTGGACCAGGCTGCGGGGCGCCCCGCCACCCGTCTGAGTGCCGGTACCACGCCGCACGCGCCGACTCGCCGATGCAAGAAGCGCACCGTGATGCACTCACAAAACTGGACAAAGGAAAGATCTAATTGAACTAAACCGACATATTTAGCGGAACATAACTATCGTCTAAGGTCCGTCCGGATTACTACCACCATCTTACTCTCTAATCCAGCCATTAAACAGCAGTGCTGGCGCTGCTGTGTTCCGGGATGGAGAGTAAGTAAGACAGCCGGTAAAATTCGATATCCAGGCTGGAAACGCATGTGCAATCCTCTAATATTGCGGGTGTCCATGGGTGGTGGTATCCACCAACTATTAGATGAAGATATTATCATTAGTAATATTGGCGGTCTTGTATTCTGTAGGTAGGAAGAGTAGGTAGGTGTAGAATAGAATAGAATAGAATAGAATCATTTATTTCTGTTTAGAGTTACATTTAACGACCGCTTTAGCCTAGTTGGTAGTGACCCTGCCTACGAAGCAAGAGGTCCTGGGTTCGAATCTCGGTAAGGGCATTTATTTGTGTGATGAGCACGAATATTTGTTCCTGAGTTATGGATGTTTTCTATGTATTTAAGTATTTATTTATCTATATAAGTATGTTTATCGTCGTCTAGTACCCATAGTACAAGCTTTGCTTAGTTTGGGACTAGGTCGATTTATGTAAGATTGTCCCCTAATATATTTATTATTTATTTATTTAAGTACAATTTGTATTATTTGTGCCAAACTACAGAGCAGTTTGTCGGCACTTTAGCTCTTGGTTTATGAAATTACAAATTACAAGCAACGCTAAACATAGCATGTAGGTTTGAGCTACGGCTTTTTAAGCAGAGGGTTGTAGATTATTGCCCGGTATTTCAGAAATTGTTTGTCATAAATAAAGACCACGATGTAACTTTTGGAAACTTCCATGAAAAATTAACTCCGGTTCAACTGCTGGTTCTAATGGTTTACGCGGGAAAAACCACGGATACAAGCTAGTAATATCATAATTGCGAAAGTTTGGAAATGTGTCCGTATTTTCTATTCTTTCTTTCACGCTAAAACGGCGGGAGATGTCATTTGGTATTTAAATGTAAGCTGGATTTTTGGAATAACACACAAACTGCTTTTCCCGATCCCCTACGGGATCGAAATTTACACACGTAAAATCCCAAAATAGTCTATACACGTGTGGTTTTACGTGCTTAATTTAAGGGAAAGAATAATTTAACTGCCAAATCTAAGGACATACGCGAGCAAAGTTGCGGGTAAAGGGTAGTAGTTTCATAACATCTCAATATTCATGACATCATAATGGCGTCGGTGGTTAACACTTAAACCCCAATTAGTGTGCCGAGTCCCCAAATCCATAGCGTTTCAAGTTCTCCCATCGCGAAATTGCCCAAGTTTTACGAAACAGCCACTGCTACGGAGAGCGGTGGAAAACTTAAAACATCATAAATAACTCCGTAGCGAGCAAAGCAGGATATGGCACTTTTGCACGACTTTAGCAAATAAATGTACATGCGCGTGGCTCTCAGAATTAACTACGTGGATTGTAACGGACTGATATTTACACTTCAAAGAGGCCTAGATAATTTATATGCCCTCGGATCTATTAAAAAAATGCGTATCCTATCCATAAAATCTTCAAGTTTTTATTTATCTACCGACAAAACTAAAAAACAGATACCCTATCTGAGGTTTCGTTTATTTCATCTTAATTTTGTTGAGGCCTAGTTCTTATGTCAGCTACGTAATTTTACTAAGAGTTTCATCATCACATTGATATCCAATCATTACGGTTGGAAGCGGCTTACATCCACCGTTAACCTGTGGCCTTTACCAGATCATTCGTCTATCTCGTTTATGGAGATTATAAATATGAGCTTAAATTAGCAATGTTATGTATAATATCAATATAATCAAAGACAGAGTTCGTTTTCCTTTTATCCCAACCAGATTAAGCGTAGGCCAACGAATACGTAAGAAAGAAATTATAATTTTCTCACACGCACAAAACGCGATCGGAAATTGTTAAAATTCACAGATTTTATTAAATCTGTTACGTCGCTCGTTCAGAAAAAGGGATGGAAAAAAATGCAAAATATGGCAAAATAATGTAAAAAAGTTTAGCTACTGATAAAATAATTTGAAATGGACGTCCTGGCTGCTCCCGGTGGGATGGAGCCGTCGCGCGTCAGATTAACTTAGCCTGCTTTAAATAGCTAACGGCTTTAGCCGCTGTTACCACAGACATTTACATATCTGGGCAGCAACACTGAGAAATAAGAACTATGTAGCAGAAGATTCAATGAAGATTAGGATTAGATTGTCTGACTTGAGCGTCAATTTTAGAGTTTCCAGCTGTGTAAATGTGTAATTTTCTGAATTAAAGAAAAACAAAAACTTGGTTCTTGAATTTGATTTTTTTTTAATTGATTAAAAAAAAGGAGTTCTTAATTTGGTCTGTAACTATGTATTTTTCCAAAAAACAACTCCAGCACATGTAATGTGGCTACGAGTAGCATACAAATAGGTATTTACAAAAAAATCTGCATCGTCACCTCATTCTTTTAAATGGAATGCGTGGCACAAATTGTCATTTTTATATAAAATTTAAGCTATTAAGTTGGCTACATTTGACACTAGCAGCGAGTTTGTCAGCAAATTCAAATTCAAACACGCATAGTAAGTACTTAAGTATCCTAGATTGCTATTCGCTTATCGGTCTGCCACACTAAGTTTGACTGGTTTACTGCAATCTGCAATACTTCAAAATAAGACTATGAAGCGAATAATTAGTGTCATGGTATATTATATCAGAAAGCTAGGTTTCACATTACCTACATATTATGTTAAATGCACTACGCTTGACGGATAATGATAAAGGATTAACTATTATGTCCTGAAATAATGTTAATTTATCTTTGGTATGTCAATTACAACTCACAGTTTCTGGAAATAATAAAACTGTAAGCAAAGTAAGCGTGCACGGCGCGCAAATATTTTTCTACATAAATACTATGTCTTTTGTCTACAGCTTCTAAGAAAACTAATAAAACGTGCCTTTGGGCAAGGCATTACAAGTAATAATAAAATAATATTGGATTTTTGTCCAATGTTTTTTGTAAAATTGCTTGCGTCGCGATCGGTCACCAGGCCCCAGGAGGACGCCCCAGCCGTACGTAATAAACGTCAGGAAAATAATTCAGACCTGCCAGACGACGATCGATACCTCACTCGAATATTTGCAGAATTTCTACCTATAAACGATATGAGATATTTTTGGTGCAAAAAATAACTTTGGTATGCCAAAAATAAAAGGTGAGTTAGATTCTTTTCGTTATCTTTAGTGTAGAGCTATTATTATAGTTGAAATAAACCCTAGAAAGCGATTTTCGCCTAACCATTAAAATTTTTAAAAATAATAGGTAAGTATGCAAATACTTAAAGTACGGTGAAAAAAACACTTACTTGAACCTTAACTCCCGATATTAATATTTCAATATTTTGTATTTTGTTGATGTTTTGATTTTGTACCGTCTGATAGGGAGATGTTGTCTAAGGAAGGAAGCCTATTTAAAAGCAGCTACTGAAAACTTATGAATTGTTAAATTTGTCAACCGTAAACCACTTAGTATAATTCCCGAGCCTACGCTTCTAAAGTGCTTTAAATAATTCAGTTTTTCAAAATTATACAAATTATACCAAAACATTCTGTTGCTGCAAGCAACATCTAGTTGAGCAAGATAATTAGACAATTGACGTCTTAAAATAATAAAGGCATAATGTCTAAAAAAAACGAATACACACAATATTAAGTTTATAAGATACAAACTTAGTTAAAAACAAGTAATCACTGTTTAACTTGAGTGTGCATCAGACGATGCGGTACTAAGTTGTAGTTAGGTATTATAATGAATTAGTAATTTAACTGAAGATATTCGGTCCCCTTTTAAACTTAGTGCATTAATTAAAGACATTTACGTAATACTTATAAGCGTCGTGGAAGTGTTTTCTTAGGTATTTGATTGACATTAAATGTTCAGAGATGAATAGTCTACAATACTGTCAAACTAACAAGAATTTGGCAATATATTACTGCATTTCTGAAACAGCGCCGCTTTACTTTAATATCAGCGCAATATCGAGATATCTATTACGATGCAAAACAAAATCCTAATACCCTGAAGAAGACGAAATGTAAAAATGGAAGTTATAAACAGAAATACATCGCGGAGTTCGTTATCATATTACACTAGAGTAATCCGAGATTGTTCACGGATCCTTTGTAATTCCATTTGACTCAATTGCTTTTTGGAATCATTCCCTATAATAGGATACTTCAATACATTGTGGCCGTTTTTGTTTTCATCCTATTACTTTCAGGACGCTACGTTTTCAGGTAAGACTTCCTAAATGTAATCGCACTTGATTAAGGACTCTTTTCTCGTATTCTTGTTTCGCAGTTGTACTCGTAATATTGTTTTGCAAGACCTATCCTTATATAGTAGTAGAATATAGAGAAATACCACAGATATATACATATAAAATTGATTGTACCTACTGACTGATCTATAAACGCACAGCGAAATCTTCTACGTCTGGAAAACTGAAATTTGAGATTTGGATTGAGGACTCTTTTTAACCGACTTCAAAAAAAGGAGGAGGTTCTCAATTCGGTTGTATGTTCTTTTTTTTTTTTTTTTTTTTTTTAACGTGTGTTACCTCAGAACTCCGTCATTTATGAACCGATTTGGAAAATTCTTTCGTTGTTTGAAAGCATATGCTTCAAGGTTGGTCCCGTTGTTACCGGAATCCAGTTCTGATGATGGGATCCATGAGGAATTGAAGGAACTCTTCAAAAGTTCAAGGGAAATGTAAAGCGATTTTAGTATTTTCAGTGACAAATCGAGCATTTGCATTCATAAAGTGTCATCTGGTAAACTAGATCTGATGAAGAAGACCGCAGATGGCCAACGGAACTCCTCAACGGGTCAAATCTTGCAAGTTGAATTTGACTCACTTCCCGGTTTCTGATTGATTTCATATTTTACATGCATGTGTAAATCAGGTGACAATGCAATATTATTGTGACATGGAGCTAATCTGATGATGGAGTTGGAAGGTGGCCATAGAAACTCTGTAATAAAACAACACAACCCCGTCGAGTTTGGGTTCATTTGAAACGTCTTGACGAGCACTTTGATCCCAGATGGTAACCAGGGTCTGATGATGGAGCTGGAAGGTGGCCAAAGTTACTCCATAAAGTAACGGCACTTACCCCATCGAGTACGGACTCATTTGACTCGTCTCAACGAGTACTTTGGTCCTAGATGGTAACCAGGGTCTGACAATGAAGTTGGATGGTGACCATAAGAACTCCGTAGTAAAACGACATAACCCCATCAAGTTTGGTCTCGTTTGATTCGTCTTGATAAGTACTTTGGTAACCAGAGGCAAAAAGTACAGTCAGTAAAGAGTGCCAGTCCAGGCCATTAGCAACAACTAAAATGAAAAAAATAAAAAATTTTAAATAAAAAATAAAACCGCCTTCAAAAAACACCCAAAAAAAACTTGGAAATAAAAAAAATTTAAATAAAAAATAAAACCTCCTTCAAAAAACCCCCAAAAAAACATAAAATAATAATTGATTGAACCGACCACAATAAGCATGAAAATATCTTTCTACTAATCTGTTTGAAGTTGGTGCCTCAGCACGAGCCAGCAGGAGTGTAGAAGCCCTATAATAGGTATGTAGGTAAGTTAGATTACTAGGTCCACTCCTGCTGGCTCGTGCTGAGGCACCAACTTCAAACAGATTAGTAGAAAGATATTTTCATGCTTATTGTGGTCGGTTCAATCAATTATTATTTTATGTTTTTTTGGGGGTTTTTTGAAGGAGGTTTTATTTTTTATTTAAATTTTTTTTATTATGCATCAATTTTCAAAATTCTTTTTTTATCCAATAAGTTTACTTTTGAGGTAGTTCTGTTGTCACGCAGACACGATCTGATGATGGAGTTCGGGAGAAATTGAGGAAACTCTTCAAATATTGTAGGCGCACCTATATTGACTTGGGTGCAGTTGCAGTAACGCGTGAATTTGCTCTTAGATATCACATTTGATGCAGTGGAACTGATGAAGAAGAAAGACCACAGATGGCCACTGAACTACTCAGTAACATTACAAGTGTTTTAGGGGTTTATTTTAATGCAGTTGCTAAGCAATTTATGCTCATCACAATGTACATATATGGTGATGTGGAACTGATGATGAAGCACCAGGAGGACTTCTCAACAATTATTTAATTGATTCGTCTTTTGTTCGTAGTCTTTCGTTTTTTTACATAAACGCAGCTATCGTAAGGTCACGGGTGAGCAAAGTAATTGTTTCAGTTCGTTAATTAACGTCTCTATATCGAGAAAAGCAATATTTTGGAAAAGAGCACGAGCAGTTGACATTAAGCTGCTGTAACTTAGATTAGTTAGAAAAATTAATATTTTAGAAAAAAAAATTAACCGAATTCAAATAATGAACTGAAACAATTACTTTCACGTGTCGTACGTTTCAGTGTGCGCTTTCCTACTGATCTGCTTGAAGTCAGTGCCTGAGCACGAGCCAGCAAGAATCATCTGCCTTCCATATAAATACTACCTTTTGTATATTAAGCACTTATTTTTGTAGTTTTTGGAGTCGGTTAATAATATTCTTTATAGTTTATAAACGCAACGCATGCTAAGGACAGATTTTACGAAAATTCTCAGAATAAGGAATTGTGTTGTATTCTTTGCTGTTTCATAAGGGTGAAGCTGCGAGCATGTGCTAGTTTATCCATTCGTACTACTTTAACCGATTTTCTATACGATTTAAACCTTCTTTCGGAGTGGAAATTATTTCAGCTCCTCATTATTCATGTTACTGTTTTTTTTGTTGGCAGATTTCGCGTTTTTTCTCCTAGACTAATAAATTTCGCTTTCTTCAATGGGTTCTTAAGAAAGCTTTCGAACAGACTGATATATTCGAATCATCTCACAGACTAGTGCCCAATAAGAAAGGCTATAGGGGCTGAAGGCTAGTAAGCAGGTAATATAAATGCATTAACTATTGTTCCGAGCCGGCCAAGTCGTGCAAAACACGCAAGCTGATCTAACACGACCCGGAGAATTCTATCAATTTACTATATTTACTTGGTCTGCATTCTTTCTAAGATATTCTATTCTATTTAAGTCTTTGTATTGTGTTTCTATCTTAGCAGTGGGCTTTGTAACAGTTATTTATATGAAAGAAACAATAGTGAATACAGACAAGTGACCGAGTAATAATTATCAGACCTAAGGTTTTTTTAATGAGGTTCTATGTGACATGCGGTTGACGCTATTATAGGAAGTGAGGCCCGTTGGAGAATTTAGACATTTGTGTCTCGTTTGATTTTTAGGAGTCGTAATACTTTTTGTCTTAACTTTATCTCACCATTGTCCAAAAAGAGAGCTCAAGAACATAATAATTAAAGAAAATAAATGATAAAATTTTGCTGATAATTACTGGAGTTCTTGCGTTAATTTTGTAATGAATGATGCGTTTATTTTAATCACAACCTTTTGAATTTCCAATTTTGCAGGTGAATGTATCAAACTTACTAAAACGAAGTAAGTAAGAAATTAATCTATACATATAAAATCCTTTGTCCTGACTGACGGATCAACGCACAGCCTAAACCGCTGATCGTAGAGACCTGAAACTTGGAGGGTGTGTTCTTTGTATGACGTAGGCATCCGATAAGAAAGGATTTTTTGTAGTTCTACTCCTAAGGGGGTAAATAAGGGGGGCAAAGTTTGTATGGGACAACGTGATTCCTTGGTCCAATCTACTTCAAATTTTGCATAAACATTCTTTAACAGAATTTATGGAAGACGTGTTTCGTATTTTATTGAAATTTATCCCTTGACGGGGTTAAAAAGGAGTAGAAAGTTATTTTGGGGGTGATTTGCTTCGAAGATGATATCAATACTCCTTAGTGCTTTTGATTTAAATTACTTTTTATTTTGACACAATGTAAACGAAACGAAACTTCAAATTTTGCAAACCATTTGTCTACGTTTGTCAACCACTTCCTGATCTGATCTCTGATACTAAAGGGGGTGATCCATTTGCTGACTTAAAAACCGTCGGATTTGCTCGGTGGCTCGCTGTTATATACTTGAAGCTTTTGCTTTTACAAGCGCAGCGTGGGACGTCCACCAACGAGATGGACGGACGTTTTGGTAAAGGACGCAGGTTCAGGGTGGATGCAAGTCGCTTCCAACCGTAATGATTGGGCGTCAATGAGGGAGGCCTATGTCCAGCAGTGGACGTCCTACGGCTGAAATGATGATGATGATGATGAAGCTTTTATGTGAGTTCAACCTTTTTCGAATAAAATCGAATTGAGTATTCAAACATCATTGTTGAACTCGCATAAACGCTTGGTGCAATGCAAATACATATAAAATGCTTTGTCCTGAAGTCCTAAATGACTGACTGGCGGATTAACGCACAGCCTAAACCGCTGTATGTAGAGAGCTGAAACTAGGAGGATGTGTCCTTTGTATGACGTAGGCATCCGCTGAGAAAGAATTTTCCGGAATTCCCACGGGATAAGGAATACACGGGATGTATATATTTCATCAATCGAGAGTGACCCTATCCCCATAACGAAGATTACTAAACTGTTCCAATTGGGCATGCAAGTAGACTATTAGAACAGGTATAAAGCTAATTTCAATAATTTTGAAAATATCCACGGGATAAGACTAAATCAGGATTTATATACTCAAATCAACTGGATCCTATCTCCGTAACTACAATTAAGTACCTTTTCAAATTCAGTATAAACGTAAATGGTCATACATAACAGCAAAAAACTTATTGCAGGATTTTTGGAAATTCCTGTGGGATAGATAATCTCTGAAACTTCCGAGCCGATTTATAAAAAAATCTTTTACCAGTAAAAAGTTACACTATCCTTTATTGACATAGGCTACTTTTTTCCGGAAAAATGCAAAATTCCCAAGGGATAGAAATAAAAATTCAACTTCGGAGCTCATTTTAAAACGTCTTTCACCAATAGAAAAGATACACTGTCCTTGATTAACATAGGATGCTATTTTCCGGATAAATGCAAAATTCCCGCGGTATAGAAAATAGTAAATTTAACTTCGGGCGCTGAGTTAAAAAAAAATGACCAATAGAAAGCTACACTATCCTTTGTTGGTATAGGCTAGGCTACCTACTATTTATTCGGTAAAATGCCAAATTCCCGTGGGATAGAAAGAAGTGAACATCACTTGAGGGCTGATTTGAAAATTTCTTTCACCAATAGGAAGTCACCACCAACCATTATTTACATAGACTACTTTTCTCCGTGAAAAAGCAAAATTCACACGGGAAAAAAATAAGTCAATTCAACTACGGGGCTGATTTTAAAACTTCTTTTACCGGTAGAAAGCTACACCTTTAAGGACATAGACTACTTTTTCTCGGGGAAAATGCAAAATTCCCGCGGGATAAATATAAGCGAAAATTTGCATAGAATAAGGACAAATTTGTTAAAATTCCCACGGGATAGTGAATAAACGGGATTTATAATATTCACTAACTGATACTGATGATGATGAAATGATAATAATAATGGATGTTGCCGTTGCCGGTTTTTGTTTTATACAATGAAAGAGATGAAGAAGCTTTACCACAAATTGGAATTCTACGCGGACGAAGTCGCGGGCAAAAGCTAGTAAATACATAAAACTCGAAATAACGATGCAAAAATTAAGTAGGTACACACACACAGTACACACAACATACAGAGTACAGTAGTAGACAGTAGGAGAGTAGTACAGTAGTTTTTATACAGTATGTCAGTAAAAAAAGTTTTTTTTTCGTATTTATGAAAATGCGTTCCCAGATAGAATGCTCAACGTAGATAGGTACGAAGGATTAAATAATTTTTATACCTTATTATAATTTTTGATACTCATGATCCATAAAAAATGAATACAATTATGTACCTACTACTACTAAGGCATCCGTATCAAATTTAAAAACACCCTGTTTTGACGCAGCCATATTATTATCCCTGATATGATAGGAGTAATGAGCTTTGTCGGTATTATTATGCAAGCTTAAGTTAAGCTAATACGAGTTATAATTAGTTACAAGATTATTATAGCGCATAACCCGCATGATCATTAGTTGGTATGCGTAATGTAGCATGTTTTTGTGAAGGATGCTGTTGTGACGCATGAAAATGTTTTTGTTCACTCAATTATTATGCGAGTAGTGACAGTATAGTATAGCACTTTAGGCTAGAATTAAATAAAAGCGTTACCTTCCGGTCGCTGTGACTGTCTTTACGTGGTATTTAGAGTTCCAAAGAAATCACAGTGAAAAATAATCGCGACTTTGTCACGCTGGTCACTCACGAAACAATCAACAAACAAACAAACGTTTTAATGGTAGATGTTAGACGTCACAAAATCACATTTTACAAATCTGTTCAATCTTACGGTCAGAATACTCTTAGTAATATGCAGAGACAATAAAATATCATCAGCCTATACTTATCTCTATATACATGAATAAAAATGAATCCCAATTTCCCTTGGTCACGGCATCACGCGTGAACGGCTGTACCAATTTCGCTAAATCTTTTTTTGTTGTGTTCGTTATTATTATCAGGAGAAGGTTTTTATGGAAGGAAATATTTAAAAAGTTGCGCGGAACATTAGAAAATGTCAGAAAAGTTAACGACCATATTAACTTTTCTAATGTATCCTTATGGCGTTTGACATAACTGTCAGTAGTTTGACATAATACGCGCTGCATATAATATCGTTTAAATCAAATGCAAATGGAATTATATTGATAAAAACTAACGACGCACCCCGACTTCGTGTATAGTATTGTAGGATTAGTATTGGGGAAGAGGTCAAAATGTTATACCCGTGCGAAGCCGGGGCGGGTCACTAGTATAATATATATATATATGAGATGAGATTATAAGATCCGTTAGTTATTATGGATAACAAAAGGTCATCATTGCGTGAAAGACAGAGATACCTAAAAAACGAAGGAACGACCTACGTTATTTTGTAACGTTTTTCCTCCTTCGAGTGTCACGGTGATACTTCAAGATGGCGTATCACTGTGATTTTTTCATCGTAATTGTATTGTATTGTTGGAAACCACGGCCAAAAACTCGAATTTAATTAAAATTAATACTAATACAATTGCTGCTTTAGAATTATTTCGGAATATTTCAGCAGATAGTCGGATCGGTTTAACAAAAAGTCCGATGACAAATCTTTATAACACGTGTTATAGTATAAAATAAATCTTCCCAGGTGAATTTTTCGCTTCGAGCTATTTCATCAAATTTGAACCTTGATACTATGATGATACCGTTTGTTTTGAAAGATAAGGGCTCGAAGCGAAAAATTCACCTGGGAAGATTTACACTAAGTATGTATAAAGATTTGTCATCGGATTTTCCTTGTCAATATTTCCTCCCATTCTGATTTTTTTTTAATTTTTATACCAACAATTTAGCTTTTAGAGGAGGGAGAACGCTCGTTTTTAACAAAAAATGCACTTTAAAGTTGAATATTTCGCAAACGAACCACTCACTAGGTATATCGAAGAATCGTCTTCACAATATTGAAATGATATTAAAAGACCTATCTAACGATACCCCACACTAATAAAGTTAGACGAGAAAAAAATAACTCCTCATTTACCTCTATGGGAGGTACCAAAAAAAATTTTTTTTTACGTTTTGTCACTTTGTCGAGGTAATTGCTATACATATCCATGCAAAATTACAGCTTTCTAGCACTAATAGCCACTGTGCTAAGCCGCGGACAGACAGACGGACGGACAGACAGACATGACGAAACTATAAGGGTGGAAAAAATCGTACCTACACTCATAAATCCACTGTATCAGCATTTCAGCAATATTATAGAAATTATCTGTAACGGTGTTATCGTGTAAGAAGGTGCCGTTTGCAACGCGTGTATAATTTGTAAATGTCTGATCGTTTTCGATTTTCCTATACAAATTCTTGTGGAGAACCGAACGTCTGGGAGATAAATTTGTCGTTGAACATAAATTTAAGTGCTAGACGCCAGTAGTCAACATAAAATATATTATAATATAGTTGGATATAATCTTTTGTGCCTTGTCGCTTTATAGTCGCTTATAGGTATCGTCGTAGGTATTGGCGTAAGTATATAAAAGACTAGCCTTCCGCCCGCAGCTTCGCCCGCGATAAATTAATTTTCCCGTAGGAAAAGGTATTTTCCCGCGGTAAAAAGTAGTCCATGTCACTCAGTGATAATGTAGCTTTCTAACGGCAAAAGAATTTTTGAAATCGGTCCAGTAGTTTTTAAGTTTATTCGTTACATACAAAAATACAAATCTTTCCTCTTTATAATATTTTTATTGTAGATTTCGCTTAAAATATACCTAATTCACATATAATAGGGCATATGTTTTATACCAAAATACAAACAAACAAAGTTGCGAGTTTGAGCTCGAATCCAAGCTCCTTTGCATGAGAGGCCATAGTTATAACTAGGCCATAGCGGATTTGATTACATTTTTGTAATATCATAAGCTTTTGGCGAAGGAAAACATCGCGAGAATACCTGCGTATACCTGTGAACATGCGAATAGCTATTCAAGGAGGCGTGAAGTTCCCAATCTGAGCCCTCTGATTCTGAGATGAGGCCTGTATACAGGAATGGAACGAAGATCATGGAATGGAGATATTAAGTAGTAGGTACAGTCAACAGCATAAATAAGTGGTCATTTCTGTACCTTGTCGTTTTCAATCGTTTGACAATTTTGTATGACATTTCAAACATGACGTTAAAGTGACAAGGTACATAAATGATCAAGTCTTATTTATGCTGTTGACGCTACAAAGAAAACAAAGATAAAAATTTACGAGTATACCTAGTTCTTGTAAACATATGAACACAAGTACTTACTCATTACTTAGTACTCGAAATTTCGGTCAATTCCGAGCTTTCCTTATTGGTCTATGTATTTGCTATCGTTTATTAGTTTTCTCATCTCCATAAAATCAGTTGTTTTTTTATTTTTTCTGTCAAGAAAAACGAAAATCATAGGGATGATGACACCACCAATCAATTGACCTACTTTATAATGATCTGTCAAAACATATTCGCTAATTATGACGTCACTTCTTTGCCAACTCAATCGATTAACTATTTACTTGATATAAATTAATAATAGTACATTACTGCAGCGGCCGCGAAATAGGGGATTACCGGCAAAGTGTTAACGAGGCCATCTAGAGATACGAGGCCGGCAATCTCTGTTCGCGGCCAAGGCTTGTAAAGTGCTTTTCTCAAATAAATCCAAGGAAATAATACGATTGTTCAACTTATATGTACTATTCTTTAAACTTGGGAGGCAGCAAGTTCGACATTGCTAGCTCCGCTTCCGCTCTTAGATCTGGCAGTGTGTATTCAATCTCCAAACAAACACACAAACAACTTAATCTAGACAACTACTGCTCTTGGAAAATGCACGTCGATAAAATTGTCTCTAAACTAAATAGATTTTCTTATGCGCTGTGGCGCTTAGCTAGAATAACTGATACTAAAACAGCATTAAAAGCATAATAATATCACGGTTATGTAGCTTCTAATTTAAGGTAGGGAATTTTGCTTTGGGGTAACTCAGTTGCAGTAAATCGAGCTTTTATTGCACAGAAACAGTGCATAAGAGCATTATGTAATGCTAGCCGACGAACTTCGTGTAGACCCTGGTTTCTAGAATATGGTTTACTAACTGTCTACTCTATTTACATCTATGAGGTTTGCGTATTTGTAAGAATGTACCAAGAAATGTTTAAAAAAAAGTGACACAGTTTCATTTAATACTAGATATCCTGATAGGCTATTTTTACCTAGGATTCATACTACAATGAAGAAGAGAAATAGTTTCGTACAGTGCATAAAAATTTATAATAATCTACCAGAGTCCATAAAAGTGCTCTCATCGACTTCCTTCAAAACTCAACTGTTCCGTTGGCTTCATAAAAAATGTTATTACTCTCTGAAGGAATTCTTGTATAATGTGTAAATAATTTTATTAGGGTAATTTTATTTTGTTTTGTTATTTAGCATAGTAAAAGCATGAACTATATTAAATATTTGCATGACTTATAAAGTTTGAATGTATGAGACTAATAAATTATTGAACACCATGTATTATACTACATTTATAGCAAATAAATAAAATTTAATTAAAATTTCATTTCATTTCATTTCGTTTCGTTTCGTTTCGTTTCGTTTCGTTTCGTTTCGTTTCGTTTCGTTTCGTTTCGTTTCGTTTCGTTTCGTTTCGTTTCGTTTCGTTTCGTTTCGTTTCGTTTCGTTTCGTTTCGTTTCGTTTCGTTTCGTTTCGTTTCGTTTCGTTTCGTTTCGTTTCGTTTCGTTTCGTTTCGTTTCGTTTCGTTTCGTTTCATTTCATTTAATTTCATTTCATTTCATTTCATGTCACTTGATAATGAACTCATATCGGCAACAATAACACTTATTTTAATTAAAAACCACTCGTTTTAGGTATAAACCGTATAAGCAATTTTGTTTTTTCAACTCAATTTTTATTTTGTAAGCTTTTCGGGTTAATGTTTTTGCCACCAAATCGTGAGCCGATTTTATTTATTAAAAAATAACGATACCTTATTAATTCGTTATTGTAATAAATTATTAACAATAAATGTAAATCCTTGTTTATTTTATTATGTAAGTACCTGATTAATCTGGTCAAATAAGACATTAAAAAGTAAGTTCACAAACTATGTTTTTCTTAATTGGCAGTATGTCATAGATAGTCAATAAAGAAAAAAAAACCCACTAAAACAAAAGAGAATTTCTTTGCTGGCCAATGTTGTATGGAATTCCATTTTTGTCCTCTAATTTGAAATTAGAACGAATCTTCAATAAATGCTACCTATATACATTGACGTACTTCGCATTCTATTTTCACAATAAATATATTTTTCTCAAACATGCTATGTAATGTTTACGTTGTGTTCCTTAAAACAGGCTTCAAAATACACCGTTGCAGGCCTAGGCCGGCAATGCGATCGTCTATTGTTTCATGTCACACAGCACCATGATGTTTATAGGTCTATGGCATCATAGCATTTAGCCATTTAAAAAAAACTATAAGCAATATTTGCGTTTTGGTTCATTATGACATTCTGCCACTACGCTTATTTAGGGGGTGTTTTTACGATACGATGCTTACTTTATTTGTTTGTTAACAATAACAAAGAAAAATAAAATCACGTAAAACGAATCGAAAAGTGGCGCCAAACCATTTGACAGATTAACTTTTTTTTAGTGGCGATGTACAAGTTCAGGTAGAACAAACGATTGTGCCACTGAAAAAAGTCTGTAATTAAAAAATATTACGAAATTTTGGATTTATTTTTACATACTAAAAGCGGAACTATATTTTTTTATTCAAATCTTGATATTTAAATTCTCGTTTGTAATTTTAGCATGACTTCTTTCTTTAAAAAATAAAAAATACTTTGATTTATTTTTCTGAAACCGGCTGAAGGGCTCTCCAACCATGGCCACAAAAAAATAAAGTAACTAATTTTTCTCAAACATGCTATGAAATATTGACGTTATGTTCCTTATAATACGCCACGAACTGTCACGTTGCAGGTGCGCCTAGACGAGAGGTCAATAATGGAATTTCATACAACATTGCTGGCCTTGGCCAGCAAAGTGATCGTCTATTGTTTTATGTGACACAGCACCATGACGTTTAATAGGTCGACGTGGTCGGCGTGGATGGATGGATGGATGGATGGATGGATGGATGGATGGATGGATGGATGGACGGACGGATGGACGGACGATCGGAAGGACGGACGGACGGACGGACGGATGGATGGATGTTGATGGATGGATGGATGGATGGATGTTGATGGATGTTGATGGATGTTGATGGATGTTGATGGATGTTGGTTGATGGATGTTGATGGATATTGATGGATGTTGATGGATGTTGATGGATGTTGGTTGATGGATGTTGATGGATGTTGATGGATGTTGATGGATGTTGATGGATGTTGATGGATGTTGATGGATGTTGGTTGATGTTGGTTGATGGATGGATGGATGGATGTTGATGGATGTTGATGGATATTGTTGGATGTTGATGGATGTTGATGGATGTTGATGTATGTTGATGGATGTTGATGGATGTTGATGGATGTTGATGGATGTTGATGGATGTTGATGGATGTTGATGGATGTTGGTTGATGGATGTTGATGGATGTTGATGGATGTTGATGGATGTTGATGGATGTTGATGGATGTTGGTTGATGTTGGTTGATGGATGTTGATGGATGGATGGATGGATGGATGTTGTTGGATGTTGATGGATATTGTTGGATGTTGATGGATGTTGATGGATGTTGATGTATGTTGATGGATGTTGATGGATGTTGATGGATGTTGATGGATGTTGATGGATGTTGATGGATGTTGATGGATGTTGGTTGATGGATGTTGATGAATGTTGATGGATGTTGATGGATGTTGATGGATGTTGATGGATGTTGGTTGATGTTGGTTGATGGATGTTGATGTATGGATGGATGGATGGATGTTGATGGATGTTGATGGATGTTGTTGGATGTTGATGGATGTTGATGGATGTTGATGTATGTTGATGTATGTTGATGGATGTTGATGGATGTTGATGGATGTTGATGGATGTTGATGGATGTTGATGGATGTTGGTTGATGTAGGTTGATGGATGTTGATGGATGTTGATGGATGTTGATGGATGTTGATGGATGTTGATGGATGTTGATGGATGTTGATGGCTGTTGATGGATGTTGATGGATGTTGATGGATGTTGGTTGATGGATGTTGATGGATATTGATGAATGTTGATGGATGTTGATGGATGTTGGTTGATGGATGTTGATGGATGTTGATGGATGTTGATGGATGTTGATGGATGTTGATGGATGTTGATGGATGTTGATGGATGTTGATGGATGTTGGTTGATGTTGGTTGATGGATGTTGATGGATGGATGGATGGATGGATGTTGATGGATGTTGATGGATGTTGTTGGATGTTGATGGATGTTGATGGATGTTGATGTATGTTGATGGATGTTGATGGAGGTTGATGGATGTTGATGGATGTTGATGGATGTTGATGGATGTTGATGGATGTTGGTTGATGTTGGTTGATGGATGTTGATGGATGTTGATGGACGTTGATGGATGTTGATGGATTTTGATGGATGTTGATGGATGTTGATGGATGTTGATAGATGTTGATGGATGTTGATGGATGTTGTTGGATGTTGATGGATGTTGATGGATGTTGATGGATGTTGATGGATATTGATGGCTGTTGATGGATGTTGATGGATGTTGATGGATGTTGATGGATGTTGATGGATATTGATGGATGTTGATGGATGTTGATGGATGTTGATGGATGTTGATGGATGTTGATGGATGTTGGTTGATGTTGGTTGATGAATGTTGATGGATGTTGATGGATGATGATCGATGTTGATGGATGTTGATGGATGTTGGTTGATGTTGGTTGATGGATGTTGATGGATGTTGATGGATGTTGATGGATGTTGATGGATGTTGATGGATGTTGATGGATGTTGATGGATGTTGATGGATGTTGATGGATGTTGTTGGATGTTGATGGATGTTGATGGATGTTGATGGATATCGATGGCTGTTGATGGATGTTGATGGATGTTGATGGATGTTGATGGATGTTGGTTGATGGATGTTGATGGATGTTGATAGATGTTGATGGATGTTGATGGATGTTGATGGATGTTGATGGATGTTGTTGGATGTTGATGGATGTTGATGGATGTTGATGGATATTGATGGATGTTGATGGATGTTGATGGATGTTGGTTGATGGATGTTGATGGATGTTGATGGATGTTGATGGATGTTGATGGATGTTGATGGATGTTGATGGATGTTGATGGATGTTGATGGATGTTGGTTGATGTTGGTTGATGGATGTTGATGGATGTTGATGGATGTTGATGGATGTTGGTTGATGTTGGTTGATGGATGTTGATGGATGTTGATGATGTTGCTGGTGATGGTGATGGTGATGGTGATGATGATGGCGGTGATGATGGTGGTGATGATGATGATGCATGTTTGAGAAAAACTTTATACAAGCCTTGGCCACGAACAGGGATTGCCGGCCTCGTATCTCTAGATGGCCTCGTTGACACTCGGCCGGCAATCCCCTATTTCGCGGCCGCTGCAGTAATGTACTAAAAAAGTTATGTGACGGTTAAAAATTCTAAATGCCACTTGATCTGATGGTCAAATTAAGAAATAGTTTGTCTGTCACTTAGCGCTAATCAAGACTGGTGAAACAGAAATTTTTATTCTATCTAACAAATAAGGTTATGATTAAGCTAATCCGAACTTTAAAAAAAGTGGTGAAACAGCCCCTTAAGGTAAGGTAAGATGGTGATGGTAATGGTGATCTGCCTAGAGAAATATTTCACCATCAACATCATCATCATCACCATCATCATCATCGTCATCATCATCACCATCACCATCACCATCATCATCATCATCATCATCGTTATCGTCATAATCATCATCATCATCACCATCATCATCGTTATCGTCATAATCATCATCATCATCACCATTACCATCATCATCATCATCACCATCATCACCATCATCATCATCATCATCATCACCATCATCACCATCATCATTATCATTACATCATAATCACCATCATCACCATCATCATCATCATCATCACCATCACCATCACCATCATCATCATCATCATCATCATCACCATCATCATCATCACCATCATCATCATCATCACCATCATTATCATCACCACCATCATCATCGTCATCATCATCATCACCACCATCACCACCATGACGACGGCGACGATGGTAATGATGATGATGATGATGATGATGATGATCGTGATGGTGCATGTTTGAGAAAAGCACTATACAAGCCTCGACCCCTTAAGTCCCGGCCTCTGCAGTAATGTACTATTTTTTTCCCTCTATTCTTTCTGCAATGTGGCGATCTATGAAACAACACAATAAGCCACTCCTCTGTCTTTAAATATCCTTGTCGACAACTGAGAAATATTCCACTGAGCATCCCATCAAGTGCTGTCATTGAATCTGCTAGATATAGCAGCACAAATATAATATAATGACGACTTTTCCTTGGATGTTTGAGAAAAAAAAATTGTAGTTAATTGAAAATTAATTAATTAACTTTTTTGTTAAATAGAGTCGCATCTTAGAATAATTGATTTATGATGTCATCTATCCTATTGTCAGTATCATTACTTACCTTGATTGATGATCACTCAGATACCCTTGATCTCGGTCCCTAATGCGGTCTCTGCAAAAGAATATCAACTTTGAAAAACTAATTAAAGGTTTCAAGTCTCAGTTCAGAAACTTGGAGACGTTATTTCGTACAAAATTATAATTTTCAAGGACGGTGCTTCGTTAAAACATCCAGGCGTGGAAGAAGAGTAGCGTAAAGAACAACGTAAAGAACTCGTGATTATAATTATTTTTAAAAAAGCTTGCTATTATGGTTTTCTCTAGGTAAGTGAAAAATGGCTGTATTTGCGTAAGGTGTCTATTTGACGCAATTGAAGTTCATGAAATGAGTTCAGAGTCCATTACAGTTTATAAGCACTTCGTGGCGTAGCACTTATAAACCTAAATGAAAATATATGCTCCCTGTTTTGATTCAAAGATTTCACAACAAGCACGTATTTTATAAAATCAGGGAAAACCCCAACATAAAGATTTACTTCAACAAACATCCACAAAGTAAAGCAAGGTTGGCTCGTGTAACTGAAAGCTTATCACGTTACAGAAAAGGTAATATAAACAGAAATACAAAATTCAGGTTGTTTTGTCCTTATGAAAACAGCTTTCCGTAAAGGATTCGCTCAAATTGGGACTTCAAAGAAACAAAAAGGGCGACTGCGCTGAGAGCGTTGCAAAAATAACAAACCTTGAATTGTGATCGCTCAAATAACCGCGCTCTCGCTCCCGCTCCCGCTCTCGCATTAGCTCGTTGCGATCGCTAAAACAATAGAATTTATATTCATTATCAGTATTCCTTTCCCTACAACCTAGTCAATTCCAAGGTTAAGTAAATTAAGGATGGATCCGGTAAATGATCAAAATCAGAATACATAAATAAATAATAAATAAAAATAAATGATAAAATAAATAAATAAACAAATATCACGGGACAATTTACACCAATTGACCTAGTCCCAAAGTAAGCTAGGCAAGCTTGTGTTATGGGTACCAAGGCAACGGATAAACATACTTATATAGATAGATACATACTTAAATACAAATTAAACACCCAAGACCCGAGAACAAACATTCGTATTTTTCATACAAATATCTGCCCCGACACGGGAATCGAACCCGGGACCTCAAGCTTCATAGTCAGGTTCTCTAACCACTAGGCCATCTGGTCGTATAAAATAATGATGATCCAAATATTTTAAGAGATTTTTGCTTTGAAAAATACTCAGGTCTGGAAAAGGAACGTTTGTATGAAAGTTGGATATAACGACAAAAATCTTGGTCAAGCCATTTCTAAACATCAAAAACAGGGGGGTCTCATTATCAATGAACAATTAAATTTTGCGCCATTGCCATTAATGAGGGTTTTTTCTAGTAATAGGCGTAGGTAGTGAAAGTAAAATGGAAGCCATAAATACAGTAATTAAATCGTTCTGAGCGAGCTCATTCTTCGATCCACCATAGCATCAACAACCGCTTCTTCGATTCACCGTAAAAGGATCAACAACCGCTAATGATGTTCCGGAGAGAGGCGAAACACGTCTCCGAATTTTTGTTTGCGGTGGTGGTGGTTTTTTTGGTTGTGGGTTTAGTTAAGTTTGTGTTGGTTAATTTTTTCTTGCGGAGGGGAACTCGAAAATTGCATGAAAAAGCAAATTTTTAACGCACGGCAAACGTATAAACTCCCGTGAACGTTTTGCATAACTTGGCCTCACTCATTTCTAACCAGTTAAAAGTACAGTTATTTAAGTCATATCTATATGAAACAAATAAAAGAAAAAAAAAT
Organism: Archips crataeganus; assembly: GCA_947859365.1. Lineage (NCBI taxonomy): Eukaryota > Metazoa > Arthropoda > Insecta > Lepidoptera > Tortricidae > Archips > Archips crataeganus. Next base: position 12,486,741 of record OX402049.1, on the reverse strand, counting down.
GTTTTATCATATAAAGAAGTGAATAAAGAAGCGGTTTGTAGAATAAGCTGGAAATTACTCCACCGACAAGAGCCTAGCTTTTCAATATATAGTCCTCAATATACAGTAGGAATGGCCAAATGTTGTAAAAGTATTTTCAATTTACAATACGCTGGTAGGGAGGGAATATAGGTAGGTAGCTCTTATTAAAGTTAATCACGGTCTACATCGTGCAGCAGCATTTATTACAAACGATCAAAAATACACAGGACTTAATAGGAATTCTCTCCAGTACCCACCTGTAATATCCTTCGCGATCAGAGCGTGCACTTTGCTGCCGTTCAACTCCCAAGCGATGCGGTAAAGGCAGCGTAGATGATCGACTGCCTCCGCCAGAACATTGAGTCGCTGGTCCTGCCACAGACACAACCTTTTTATTCACCATCCAACAAAAAAAAATAAACATGCCCATAAACAAACAAAACAAATAAAACAGTCGTCAACGTATGCACAGGCAAGTAAGGATTCAGAAAAGACCTACATAAATCTGTTTTGTCTCACAGCCAGTACGTGCAAATTTTGACTTCAGATAGTTACAGGCTATTTCATTAGCACAGTTAATTAAGATTGAAGAATGATAACATTGTTTAACTGTCTTATGAAGCAACTTTCAACTTTACTACAAAACATCAAGCAAATTTTGACAAGCCACATCCAATGCAGTTTTTTTTTCATGAGAATGATACAACTACCTATTGAATATTGGGACTCAGGTTCCTATAGTAAGCATAAAAGCTTTTTAAATATAAATATTGGTACTGGTCATGTACCGTCGAAGATTCATTTCAGGGAAATTGGAGATATGATATAAGTACTCGTTTGTTGATATATATTTGTAAAATTAAAGAAAATGAACATAAGGCAAAATAATATTGATATCTTATACAGAATAATAAAATTTGATTACGTAGTAAATACATAATATTATAATCGATATCATTAGCTGCAGCCCAGGTAACAGACCGAGAAATAACTTATACTGAACTTTAAAAGCATTGGTCAAAAGCAGCTAGTGATGCGTTGACGGTTTCTACATACCTACCCAAAAGTAACTTATTGACCTATTTTTTCATTTTAATTGTAATGTAATTTCTTGTTGGTTCTCGAAAAAAGTGTAGCCAGTTATGTTATGATATTGTAACGAGTTATAAAAAAAAAACATCCAAGTGAGAGTCGAGCTTATGAATGTACGCAAAACTTTTGGAGGTATAGCATGGTATTTTAAAACCATAGACTTCTTATAGGTTTTGTCATCATCTACAACCACTGTTTCTGTAAGCACTTTTATATTTTACCATCGAAATCTTAGGCGCTACGCTTAGGCTTAAAACTGTGTTAAGCTATTTTAAAACTAAGCCAAAATATTTCAGCGGATACGTGGTTAAGTTTCATTGAACACCGTCGGTTCAGTCAAACTAAAGCACTCATCTGCTAAAAAACATTCCGAATATTAACATAACATCTTGTATTGCATATATTTCAGACCCCACAACAAGCCCTCTCATTTCATGTACACGGTATGTTACGATATGTATTAAAATACCGTAACTATCACAAGAAATAGTTTGTAGGCCTTTTCTTTTAAAAATGTCCCTCTTAAAAGCGACCCCTATGTTTAAAAATTATCGATTTATATTGCAACTAAATCACTTCAGTGGTTACTGAGTAAATTGGCCATGCGTCATATTTTTGTTGTATGGTTTTTATAATTTATTTGATAAATATAGACTATTTTAAGAAACTAATTTCGGTATTTTTGTTTTTAATGAATCCTATCTACATTAAAAAAAAATATTAATAATATATTGCTGACGTGACGTCATCAAACGCATAATGGATAATGTAGTCTTTGCCTGCACAAAAAATACAGTAAAGTCTATGGTAAAGTCAACATCAAGGTGTTAACGTCACCGCCGACGGCTAACCTCAAAAAAATTTGAAATCACTAACTGAACTTGTTTGAAATGGAAGGCTACGAGTGTTTCGCCCCTTTATGTTCGAATAACAGCAGGGATAACCCGGATTTGTTATTCGTACCAATCCCAGAACGACGGTGAGAGGAATGGTGTCGAGAAGTGAAGCAAAAATACTTCAAGAACTATTTGCAGTTTTGTTGTGAAGATCATTTAAATGTATGTGCCTATTTAAAACAAACACATTACTTGTACACAATGGTTTAACAATAAAGTCTTGGCGGTGAGTAGCTCCTCTTATTTCAGCGATGTTGTGGTTGCTAGAATTCGTCATGAACTCCAGTATCATGACATTGTCCATTTGTGGCAAATTGCGAGAATCGGCTTTTTCGTTATTAGGTGTCCTTTTATAATAAAATGCTGCTTAAACCTTATTAGGTATATGGTTTTACTCTTTGTGCTTAAATAACAAATAAACAAACAAACTACAAAACGAAACGACACGTCAATGTCAAGTTTGAGTTTATGTTTGATATAGACTAGACAGACGTCAGTCGATTTTTTTTTAAATAAGGCAAAAGAATCATTATCCATTATTCGTTTGATGACTCACAGAAAGGGCATTTGAAGGTCAAAACATTTCAACGAATATCTTATTAATGTAAGACTTTTTTTAAACTCTGATATATAGAAACTGTACCGAAAGCTTGTTTCTCGAAATGGTTTTGAGATTTCAATACATATTTAAAAAGTTAGCATGGCTAATTGGCAATAAAAGACAAGATGGGCAGATACTAGAAACGTGTTGATTTTCATATATTAGGAACCTTAAACGAATTAAATGACTATGTTTTTACACGACTGCAGAAAAAAAAGAGTGCATTTTTACCTACTCCAATTGACAATCATACAAGTGCATTGTATTTTCTGTTTTTCCGTTGGGAGAGTCATTGCGATACAGTTATGACTTTTCCTTTTACTCGTTCTATTGAATATCAAAATCGAATCTTGCAAATATTATTAAATGTGAATTTTTGTATGTTTGTGTTTCGATCACGCGCAAACAGCTGCATGAACTTGGATGCAATTTTGCATAAAGAAAAAACAAGGTTCGAAAAGGCATGAAGGATATTTTTTTACCCAAAAATATACCGTTTTAGCGAGAAGTCAGATAGAAAAGATATATGTGGTTGTTGTCTAGTAATATTATTTACCTATAATGAAAACTTAATAACGTTGACGTGGAAATTATTTCGCATTTAGAGGTAAATAGTTCATTATTATGTTAATGGTCTTCCTGAGACTGTTTCCTGCAGTTGAAGTCGCGGGCCAAAATTTACTATACATAACAGTTCTTCACTAAGACTGCATTGTTGGTTGCCATCAACATTTATACTCAGGAAGCTTATACAACATCAATCATATGGTAATTTTATGGATGTTAACTGGTACAAGGGCTGCTAGCTTTACACGGATAAGTCGCTGTAACATAATTATATTTGCTTAGGGAGGTCGAACTGTTTGTTATAAAGCGATTGCAATCCTTACTTTTGCTATAGACGAACCAAATTAAGAAAAATCCTCCCTTTTTCACTAAGGTAGAAAGCACAGAAACTAATCTACTACATAAACATAAGGTTTATAATAACCACAAACTTAAATAAACAAACAGATAAAAAAAACAAAATGTGTGTTTGACAGAAGGTACACTCACAAAACGGGGATAATTGTGAATAATCGGAGAGACAATTTACTGGATTACTTAATATTTGTTAAATATAGGTGGGGAAAATGGCCACGTGACATGTTTGGTTAAAAAGGAGGAGATTCTAAATTCAATTCTTCGTATTTACTTTTAAAATTACGACGATGATACAAAAAAATATAGAATAGTGAGTCGCAACTACACGACATATCCCTATTCTAAGAATGTGATAGAATATTTATACGTTATTGCAATAATATGGATCGGTTCGCTATAGCAAGAGGGGACGGAAGCTACTGCAAACCATTGAGATCCGATATTGTTATGGGTGTAACTAGTATGATACATAGGTAATAAATAAGTGATGATTTCACCTCCTCTAGCCCTTATGGCCGCCTCCGTAAGGTTTCTCAAATAGTGTAGAACGGATTCTTGGGTCGGTCCTCAAGAAAAAATAAAAATTCAATGTTTATATTTCGGTCTGATGCTGTTCGTGTGTGAAAAGGCCAGTGTTGAAAGTTTCTAACAAACTTTTGAAAAATTAACATAGGTACTTTAAGTATCTATTCGTATGCAAAAGGAAATAATTTCGGATAAATGAAAAACTTTGAATTTAGGTATTTCAAATGGTGAACAAAGGGAATACTTACGACGTCGAGGCGGGTAAGGACTACGTGGATTCGAAGGCGGCATATTGTCGTTGTACTCTATGAAAAATTGGTTAAAATTTAAAAGCAGTTAGCTCAAATAAAATTACTTTAACACTTTCAATTATAATTCATTCGTTTCTTTATTTACTTATAGATTAAAGAACTTATTCTTTGTAACTTTTATTTTTCTTAAATTTTGATTGAAAGAGTGACGCACTTACCGTGAAAACACTCACCTAGATCCTCCATGCTCTGGCTCAAGAGTGCCTCAAATGTGTGTAGGCTGTAACTCTCTGCGTCCATTCCCTTGGCTAGCGTATTACGAAGATGCATCTCATACTCAAGCAGTAGACGCGAGGTGGGGGAACCAGGCGCCGGCGTCGCGCTTGATTGCGAAGCTTGGCGGGACAGGCACGGTTTTTGCTGTTAAATGTAGACTTGGTTAATATTTCATTAACATAATTACCTTTTGGAATAATACACACATATTTATTGAATCAGGCGTTACTTTGCGGAGGTCCATATTAATGAACTAAAACAATTACTTTGCTCACCCGCGACCTTACAATAGTTACGTTTATGCAAGAAATGTGCGTTCATGCAGTTCCTCCACCTCCACACTGTACGAACACACACAAATCACATAAACCCAACCATCACCACCACCAAGCTACACTGACGCGTTTCGAACTCAACCAGAGCTCATCTTCAGAGTTACCACAACCGTATGCTATGCTACCAAACGTTAAACTAACAAACCAAAACAAATGTTTTAACTTGTCACTGTAACTTCTCAAGTACCCACTTTATTTTTCTTATTCTCAAACTACCCCACAAAAATTAACTTTTATTGACATATTTAAAACTACCTTGAATTTTTTGTTTATTTATTTATAAGGCATATTTAATTAATACTATCTGTTCAAATTCGACCCAAGCCGCAGTAAAGGAGAAGATACTAAATTTACCTGTTCATTAATAATAGACCCCATAGTGTTGTACCTAATTATTTCCATGCATTCCAGAGCATCCAGACGCAACCCCTTGCCGCAATAATGTAACACTTCATAAGAATCTGAATCTAACAATGAATGATTTGATTCCAACAAATGTTTTGCAAAATTCGATCTATCTGGATGCTCATTCCTATATGCCGAAACATGCTCTTTAAATCTAGTATTAAAACTTCGGCCTGTCTGTCCTACGTATATCCCATTGCAGTCATTACAAGTAAGCTTGTATACCCCCGATCTAGTTCCCTTATCTACCTGTTCTTTGTGGTTACATAGCCTAGAGTACAAAGAGTTGTTAGTCTTAAAGGCAACATTAATATTGTTTGATTTTAAAATGCCATAAATCTTATCAGACAAACCCCCGACGTAAGAGATGCTAGATCTATATTTGTTAGTAGACTGAGAAGGTAACGCAGCGTAAAGCATGCTATTTACTAACCGTGCCTGCTTCTTTTGAACTAAACTATCTACCATTGATTTTGTATAACCATTTGAGATCGCTATCTGATAAATAGTACTCAACTCTAAATCATAATGTTCCTTAGAAAGAGGCACAGTCAACAATCTATTAACATAACAATGGAAAGCAGCCAGTTTATGCTGCCACGGATGATTAGAAGATGCTGGTATAACAGCATCTGTGTACGTGGGCTTACGGTATATTTTAAATTGATGTTTACCATTTAATTTTGAAATCGTTAAATCCAAAAAGTTCAACGAACAATTTTCCTCCAATTCTTTTTTGAACCTTATCTTTACGTGCTTGTTATTCAAACCATTAATAAACACGTCAAGCTGTCTCATACTCCCTCTCCAGCATAGGATCAAATCATCAACATACCTAAAATAGTACACAATATTACTAAAAAGTAAAAGTAAAAGTTTTAGTTTTTAAAAAATGGTTTAGATTTGGTTAGTAAAATTAAGGACATCAGCATACCGCCGAATGCAACGTTGCTTTCTTTGGATGTAGACAGTTTATTTACTAACGTACCATATAGTGAGACACTAGAAATTCTAAAAGACCACTTAGAAAGGAAGCGGTTGCATCCGGGTGAAGTTTGTGAATTAATAGATTTGGTAACTTTATGCATGAAACAAAATTATTTCCGGTTCAATGGTCTTTATTACTTACAGAGTGATGGTTTAGCTATGGGTTCACCTCTGAGTCCTTTAATGGCAGATATATTTATGGATCATTTTGAGAATCAGTATATTGTGGGTAATAGTAATATTGTGTACTATTTTAGGTATGTTGATGATTTGATCCTATGCTGGAGAGGGAGTATGAGACAGCTTGACGTGTTTATTAATGGTTTGAATAACAAGCACGTAAAGATAAGGTTCAAAAAAGAATTGGAGGAAAATTGTTCGTTGAACTTTTTGGATTTAACGATTTCAAAATTAAATGGTAAACATCAATTTAAAATATACCGTAAGCCCACGTACACAGATGCTGTTATACCAGCATCTTCTAATCATCCGTGGCAGCATAAACTGGCTGCTTTCCATTGTTATGTTAATAGATTGTTGACTGTGCCTCTTTCTAAGGAACATTATGATTTAGAGTTGAGTACTATTTATCAGATAGCGATCTCAAATGGTTATACAAAATCAATGGTAGATAGTTTAGTTCAAAAGAAGCAGGCACGGTTAGTAAATAGCATGCTTTACGCTGCGTTACCTTCTCAGTCTACTAACAAATATAGATCTAGCATCTCTTACGTCGGGGGTTTGTCTGATAAGATTTATGGCATTTTAAAATCAAACAATATTAATGTTGCCTTTAAGACTAACAACTCTTTGTACTCTAGGCTATGTAACCACAAAGAACAGGTAGATAAGGGAACTAGATCGGGGGTATACAAGCTTACTTGTAATGACTGCAATGGGATATACGTAGGACAGACAGGCCGAAGTTTTAATACTAGATTTAAAGAGCATGTTTCGGCATATAGGAATGAGCATCCAGATAGATCGAATTTTGCAAAACATTTGTTGGAATCAAATCATTCATTGTTAGATTCAGATTCTTATGAAGTGTTACATTATTGCGGCAAGGGGTTGCGTCTGGATGCTCTGGAATGCATGGAAATAATTAGGTACAACACTATGGGGTCTATTATTAATGAACAGGTAAATTTAGTATCTTCTCCTTTACTGCGGCTTGGGTCGAATTTGAACAGATAGTATTAATTAAATATGCCTTATAAATAAATAAACAAAAAATTCAAGGTAGTTTTAAATATGTCAATAAAAGTTAATTTTTGTGGGGTAGTTTGAGAATAAGAAAAATAAAGTGGGTACTTGAGAAGTTACAGTGACAAGTTAAAACATTTGTTTTGGTTTGTTAGTTTAACGTTTGGTAGCATAGCATACGGTTGTGGTAACTCTGAAGATGAGCTCTGGTTGAGTTCGAAACGCGTCAGTGTAGCTTGGTGGTGGTGATGGTTGGGTTTATGTGATTTGTGTGTGTTCGTACAGTGTGGAGGTGGAGGAACTGCATGAACGCACATTTCTTGCACAAACGTAACTATTGTAAGGTCGCGGGTGAGCAAAGTAATTGTTTTAGTTCATTACACACATATTTAGCGAAATATATTCGCGGACAGTGGATTATCTGAATAAGGCTAACACAGAAATAGTTTCTAGCTTTGTCGGGTTCCATAATTCTATACCAAAATAGTTTCGCCTTTTTCGTTTGTCTATCCTGTCCTGTCCATCTATTCACCCATGTGTTAGCTCCGAGACTGTTAGTTCAGAAGGCTATGATTGCCGCATATTACGTAGTACGCAATCCTAACCTGCGCGTGAAATGTGCGTGCGGTTTTTTTTGTGAAAGTTGGTTCAGACCATTAATCACTACTTAATATTTAATGTTAAAACGTGTAAGTTTTATCCTTTGTTCCATGCCTTGTTTTTTGTCGCTTTTTACATGTACGCGTTCAAAATGTTTATTTTCCAATATTCATAGTTCTATGTTCCTTCCTTGTTACTTAAGTGACTTGAAAACTCTCCTGGTATCAAAATATTCGATGAATCTTTACTTTATAAGTACTTTATCTTTAGTTAGTTTAATGAATAATGAATGGTAATTGGTGCTGGAAAAAAATCGATCCCATTTTAGTTTAACCTCTCATATGCGGGAAGTAAAAAAACCTGCATTCTAGTCTCGTTTGGGGATCCTATCAATGTTTAGAAAATTTTATTTCCGAAGGTTTAGAATCCCGAAAACTTCATTTGTCCGAAAGCATTTTTTTCTGAAACTGTAAATATTTCAGGATTTATTTCAGGACCATCGTGTAGAACCCTTTAGGTTAGGTTAGGGTTGTTTTATAAAAATCCTGAAATATTTACAGTTTCAGAAAAAAATGCATTCGGATAAATGAAGCATTCGGGATTTTAAATATTCGGAAAAAAATAATTCTAAATTTTGATAGGTAACCCTCGTTTGTCTCAAATAATATCAACATTACAAATTTAAAAAAAATACAAAAAGGATCTGCACCAAGTCATACGAGAGGTTAAGCTTATAATTTTTAAGGTTCCGTACTCATTGGGTGACAACAAGACCCCTACCACTAAGGCTCCGTCATAGCATAATGATTTCTAATGCCTGGGCCACACTAACGAGAAATGCCATTAATTATTAATTATTAATTATTAATTATGGCGTAGGTAGACACGACTTAACGCGATAGTTTGGCAATAATTTGAACAAAATTTGACTTTGATAATTATCGCGCTAATGGGCATTGACGTTAGCCGCTAGTGTGGCCCCAGCATAACAGTATGCGCACTTTGTCTCGACGAACTGCCTACAATTTGGGCTGCGGCCTATTAACTCTGCCGTCGTACGAAAAAAAGGCACATCTGACATTTTTCAGTTGACAGTTACGTGTATATTCAGGGCTCTGCTGACAATGGATTGTAGTAGATACAGCTGTTTATAGCGTATATTTTGAATACCTAAAAATTTGTACGTAGCATTCGGTGCGCGAGCCGATTCGCACTTCGAAAAAAAAATGTTTGATGTGTTATTTTTCGTGTAACGACAGAATTAGCGTTGGAGGAGACGCGCCCTTGGGTAGCTAAGCTATGACTGACCGGGTGCTGGTGCTGCCTGCCGTCCCGGCGCTGGCACGGCTCCTGGTCAGAGTTCCCGTTGGACGACGACGGCGTGGTCGCGTAGCATTGGTTGTCGAACATCACATTGTCCGATGGTGGTGACATGTCGCGTTCGCCACCGCCTCCTAGCTCCAAGTATAACCCGCGACCAGGGTAACCGCTCGGGGCCGCCCCGACCCCTACGCCGCGACTGTGAAAAAATTACAATTTAAGTAATTGGCATTGATCACTTTTTTACAATGTGGTCTAATTCCAAAACCATTTCGAGGAATAGGTTTATTAAATCATTTTATAACATTGTAGTAAAAAAATATTAAACGATCGTGTGTATTTTTGCAAAATAATGTTTGACCTTTGTTTGACCTTTCTGTGGGCATTAACTTTGAAATTCTTTGCAACAAGAAAAAAAAAGCCGTCCGTCTATTTTCTCTATACTATTCTCTGTCACTTCGACGTAGTTATCATCTGTCAGTTTAAGGATACTATTTTGAAAAACATTCTTCGCGTTTTTAATATTTTAATAATGGATTTATACAGGAAGTGTTTCATTCCTACTTGTGGAAATGATTCTGTCAATAGCCCAAACAAATTAATTGTTTGCATTAGAGAAGATTTACAAGAGAAGTGGTGCCGCAAAGTTAATTCAAAGTTTACAAGATGTACTTATTGTTTTGAGGATCATTTTAATGTAAGTATGGATTAAATCCGCCAAAGAACTTTCAAGGGAACACTTCTGACCATTTTATTTTATACATACAAAAAATACTATAGCCGTAAATCGTTTTTTTACCTATTCTCTTGGAAGAATCGGCAACTTTAGTGTTATTGTTATTGTAATGTAAAGTGACATTGTCAGATGACAACTAACCATCGATTGTGATACATTTTTTTTGTCATTATGTCTGTGGTTTATACACAGATTCAGCCGCGGCATGTAATTTACGAGAAGTCGTATCTCAAATTTTCAATAAATTATAAAAAAATATTGGAGTGATGAATTGCTGAAATATTCAAATTAGTTTCTTAAAATGCTCTATATTTTCGATACAAAAAATAAAAAGGGGGGGTTAGAAAAAATGATCAATCCCAATTGATTGATTCAGACGTTGCTTTACGGAGGTTAGTGTCATAAACCACAAACTTTTGACATTTCTCCTCCGCTACCACTTCATGCTACTTCTGACTTATTGGTTGTGGACAAGGGTTGTGGATGAGCAAGGTAAAAAGATTGTGGTTCATAAATGTGAATATATTAAAGCATAGTTTAAATAGTACTATTAAATATCGTTTCATTAGGGCATGACTTATTTCATTTTTAACCCCCCATACAAAAAGAAAGGTGTCATAAATTTGACCACTATGTGTGTGTATGTTTGTCTGTCTGTGGCATCATAGCTCTTAAACAGGTGAATCGATTTGAATACGGTTTTTTTTATTTGAAAGCGGGTTTCTTGGCGATGGTTCTTGGACATGTTTCGTCAAAATTGATTCAGCCGTTTCAAATTTATCAGCTCTTTTGTTAGCTGTGGAAGGGACCTCTCTAATGGGCATTTAAATATAAAGGGTGTAAAACATGAAACACGATTCCTTCGCCCGCTCATCTCGTACGTTGGTTGTCGCGCTATTTAACCTAACTGTCCACCTCGCTTCGCTCATCGTCGTACCTTACCTTCTCATTAATATGTTTTAAATCAAAACCATTTAATTATTTTTTGTGATAAAATTGTGCGGTAAAATTGAAAAAAAAAGGATGTGTTAAAATTCTGTTTAATGACAATAGCGCCAAATGATCATTCTACCTATCATTTTTCTACCAATAATTTGATCTGCTGACTACATATAATGATAATTGACTTGCTGCCGACTGACTAATTGAAGTAACGAGCAAGGGCCCGTTGTTTGATCAATAGTTAAACAAACTAATAGTTAAAATATATGGCAAAGATAACAATAGTTAACGCATTTCAAAGGCAATTTGACTATTAGTTAGTTTAACTATTGATCAAACAACGGGCCGTAATATGTGGCATTCGGCAATTCTCAACATACATCGAGAGAGATCGGAAGTGCAATGCTTAGGCTGAGGTTTTGTTATTAATTACATTAAATAGGTTTGGATATTTTATGTGATTAAATTCTAGGATTTTATATAAGTGCCCTATGAGAAAACACGAACCTTTACGGTTAAAACTGAGACGTCGCGAGTGTCAAAGAGAAAATAATCTTACTGTACTCTGCTAAATAAATCATCTGCGTATAGTTGTGTGTGAAACGAAAGTCGGCGAATTGATTGTTCACCCTATTAGCCACTGTTTACGCGCGATTGTGATGAGAATATTACTAACACGCACGGGACTTCATTACGTAATTAAATACAGTTTAAATTACCTCGGCGTTTCGGCCGGATTGCAGTGGCCGGTGTCTCGACTAGACTGAAATATAGGGTATCACGTTCGTTTAATTTTTCGAACTACCCGCACTTTATCTTCATTTTGTACCAGTAACTATCACACCGACCCACAGCACTGATAATGTCAGCCGATTTACCCGAATGTTCGACCCGATGCCTAAATCTGCCTATAGTGATAGGGATCCAGTGAGATTCCATGAAGACATGATGAGTGATTAAATTCCGTCAGTGGTAATATGTTCTTAAACTTGCTTTCATTTTATCTTTTGTATATGCGTTTGTGTTCATAGAAGCGATTATTCGACTAACTTGATAGTTTGTGAAAGTAAGTGATCTATTCTATTTAATAGGAAATAACACGTAGCCACGACAAATTAGCAGAAACGCGGGCTACGACCCCGATTGCTCCCGAACGGTGCACGAAAGCCCACAAACCCAGTTTTTGTTTCAGTCCTGAGTTTAAACCGTCTAATAATTAGACTCTGATGCGCTGACGACACTCGCGACCGCATGCACCATCTCTTTTTACTCTCATTGTATGCTGTGTGACAGAAAGAAGTGGTGATACCGATTGTGATTTGGAGCAAAGTGATCGTCTATTGTTTTATGTGACACAGCACCATGACGTTTAATAGGTCGACGTGGTCGACGTGGATGGATGGATGGATGGATGGATGGATGGATGGATGGATGGATGGATGGATGGATGGATGGATGGACGGACGGACGGATGGACGGACGGACGGACGGACGGACGGACGGACGGACGGATGGATGGAGGGACGGACGGACGGACGGATGGACGGACGGTCGGAAGGACGGACGGACGGACGGACGGATGGATGGATGTTGATGGATGGATGGATGGACGGACGGACGGACGGACGGACGGACGGACGGACGGACGGACGGACGGATGGATGGATGGAGGGACGGACGGACGGACGGATGGACGGACGGTCGGAAGGACGGACGGACGGACGGACGGATGGATGGATGTTGATGGATGGATGGATGGATGGATGGATGGATGTTGATGGATGTTGATGGATGTTGATGGATGTTGATGGATGTTGATGGATGTTGGTTGATGGATGTTGATGGATATTGATGGATGTTGATGGATGTTGATGGATGTTGGTTGATGGATGTTGATGGATGTTGATGGATGTTGATGGATGTTGATGGATGTTGATGGATGTTGATGGATGTTGATGGATGTTGATGGATGTTGATGGATGTTGGTTGATGTTGGTTGATGGATGTTGATGGATGTTGATGGATGATGATGGATGTTGATGGATGTTGATGGATGTTGGTTGATGTTGGTTGATGGATGTTGATGGATGTTGATGGATGTTGATGGATGTTGATGGATGTTGATGGATGTTGTTGGATGTTGATGGATGTTGATGGATGTTGATGGATATTGATGGCTGTTGATGGATGTTGATGGATGTTGATGGATGTTGATGGATGTTGGTTGATGGATGTTGATGGATGTTGACGGATGTTGATGGATGTTGATGGATATTGATGGATATTGATGGATGTTGATGGATGTTGATGGATGTTGGTTGATGGATGTTGATGGATCTTGATGGATGTTGATGATGTTGTTGGTGATGGTGATGGTGATGGTGATGATGATGGCGGTGATGATGGTGGTGATGATGATGATGCATGTTTGAGAAAAACTTTATACAAGCCTTGGCCACGAACAGGGATTGCCGGCCTCGTATCTCTAGATGGCCTCGTTGACACTCTGCCATCTATAACTACTCGGCCGGCAATCCCCTATTTCGCGGCCGCTGCAGTAATGTACTATTGCAACTCGCTATCCAATGGAGAGGAGCGAAAATTTTATGCAATTTATCGATTTTCATCTCGCTCACCGCTCCGCTGCCTCATTCTGCTGTATTGGACAGGCAGCCTAAACGTAACTGTACCTGTCTGCAGAATACCGCTGCGAGCTCTGTCGGCTGTTGTTGTTGACGGCGTGAGCGTGATGTGCCGGGTGGTGCACGTGCGGGCGGTGGCCGTGAGCCCCACAGGCCGGGGGGCACGGGCCGGCGCCGCCGTAGCGTCGGCGACCCATCTCCGGTGACGTCACGGGGCTCTCTGTTGACGGCATTGGCTTGAGCATGCGTTTCAGTGTGCTTGAATCTGGAACGGTGGATAGATTACAGTTTGGTTTACGTAAATAATAAGTTCTTTAAGAAAAAAACATTTTTGCTGACCGCGTTTGATTGATTAAATAAATAAATAAATAAATCTTTATTCAAAATAGGTTTTTACAATATAAAAACTTAAGTCTAAACAAATTAAAAGTGAAGAATGACACATGTCTGAACTAGGAAGATCCTGTGTCTCAGGCGAAAAAAGGACTTACACAACTAGACACAACTATATGAATTAAGTTAAATTTAATTAAATTAACACTTGCAGAAAAAAGAAACCGCTATGTAGGTAATCTTAGTACTATAAGGTAAATTAGGAAACATTATTAACAATAACATAAGAAGTACCTATTATCAAAACAATGTTTATTTAATCAAGGTCAATAATTTAAACATATATTGGATACTTATAAATCCGTGTATGATGTGTTTTCCAATATTGCTTGTTATACATTTTTTTATTAGGTACGACAATCAAGTATCAATGTCATCAAAAATTGCGAACTGGGTTAAAGTCTAAACTTAAGAATAATTTAAGCGAAGGAGTAAATATTCAACCTCACATATTACTGACTCAGATACACAGAAAAGATCTAGGTCATCGATTAAGTTATCATTCATACAAATAAAACGAACATAAAATAAGTAAAAGAAAAGTTGTGAAAGTAAACTTGGAAATGGCGTTCTTAGGCGTCTTCATAGTCTATTGAATTAATGTACCGTAATTCTGCAGATTTCTTAGCGGGACAGTCGGAATCGCCAGTTGTGTGATTACACGGCTTCTTAAAGTGCAGGCACACTTAGGTGGATCAGACTTCTTCGCACACTCCTTCAACATATGACCTATTTCACCGCAATGACCGCAGGTGTTAGCCTCCTCTCGGCATGTCTTCGCCGCATGACCGTACTGCTGGCACTTGTAGCATCTTGTAACAAGGGTAAAATCTCTTACCGGGCACGACGACCAATTGACGAACACCCTTTCCTTCGATATTAAGGCCTTTCGTATAAGTGCAGAGACTTCTATTACATAATTGCAGGACACAGCGTCTTTCTTACCAGACTTATGACTTAATTTAATTGAGGTCAAGAATTTCTCAGGCGTCATATCTTGAAGTGAATCTGCAAGGTTTTGTTGGTACAAACAGTCAAAAACCTCTGCTTCTTTCATAGACGCGGGCACTCCGATGATCACAATTCTTGGCCTGCGCTTTTGCGGCTCATCCACAGAGAGTCCTGACGTAGACAGTTGTGCTGACTGTTTAAGCTTCTCGATGTCAGCTTTGGTGTCGGTGCTGATGATAACACCGCCGTTTTTTGTTTTGCGCAAACCTCTTATATGAAGCTTCATTTGCACTGGTTGGATGATCTGTTGAACGAGAGTTTTAGTCTCTTCGCTCGTCTTTACCTTATCAATAGGGTAGATAGCTACAGAGCTTGTCTTGATGGGCTTAATATAATTGTCTGGGCTTTTTTTGACCATGTCGGCGAAAGAAACTGCTCCCATATCCGGTTTTGAAGACTCTTCGATGCCATTCTTGAGGTCTAGAAGTCTTTGCGACAGATCATTATTTTCTTTAAAGGCTTGAAGGGACATGTGGGCTTGAATGGTTTTCTGTCTCAAAGATTGATACTGCACGGCCAACTGAGACGTCACATGTCCCACATTACGGCACAGATTACTAATCCTCAGCTTCTGGTCAGTGTTCAATTTACCTTCAGATGAAACAGTGCACACCTCATTCAGGTACTGCTGGATGGCACTCATCCAGTTTTGGATCTGGGAAGTAGCCATTAATTCGGGAAGGTCGTCTACCTGCGGGGCGGGCACAGGTGGTGCGGGCGAGGCTGCGGGCGGCGGGCTGCGCCGCGTTAGCCCGCTCCGGTTGAAGGGACTGCCATCCATTTTTCCTTTTATATTAAGTATTTTATGAAGAAACACTGATCATTATAATTTAAAAGTTCTATCAATATTTCACACAACACGAGAAACCGAGTGACCCAGATGAGTCTTAGGTACCGAGTCCGCACGATGAAGATCTAGGTCACGATTTAGCAAGTGTTTTAATTAAATTAAACACACGTCCGCACGCATCAACGGTCGACTCAATATCAAAACCTTGGTAGCGAAATTAGAGCCACTTGTTGTCGTCGGATTGACTTGAAATCTGATTTTATTTATAAAAAACCTGTTTTAAGTAATCCTAGCAAAAGGCTAGAGTTTTTTTAATTCAGTTACCTACGAATTTTACGGATGTGATCAACGTGGATTTAAGTACTATTAGGTACAGTTAAAAAATTATTGTCACTTAGCACTTAAGGAAATTTGTCTTACCCATATTCATATCTTCTGTGCTTTTTGATTTTGTGCGCCGGGACCCCGAAGTATTGTTGTTGATAACGTTGTGATGGTGTATCGAGTGACGGTCCGATTCACGAGACTGAAATTAAAATTGCACAATATTTTCAAAAAACTATTATTATCATAGTAAAGCGTAGGTATAATTTGATCACAATTTACCATTTTTTAGGGTTCTGTACCCAAAGGGTAAAAACGAGACCCTATTACTGAGGTTCCGCTCTTCGTCCGTCTGTCCGTCTGTCCGTCTGTCTCTCACCAGGCTGTATCTCATGAACCGTTATAGCTAGACAGATGACATTTTCACTGATGGTGTAAATATTTTGCTTGCCGCTATAACAACAAATAGGTACTAAAAAACAGAATAAAATAAATATTAGCTCCCATACAATAAACGTGATTTTTTTGCTCGTTTTTGCTTGATATTGATAGCGGCAACAGGTAGACGCTTGAAATATTCACAGAATATTTAGTTATTATATTCACTTTAAAAATAAATAATTCAATTAAAATAAAACAAATATTTAAGGTGGCTCCCATACAACAAACATGTTTTTTGCCGTTTTTATAGATAATAGTACGGAACCCTTCGTGCGCGAGTCCGACTCGCACTTGGCCGGTTTTTACTAACAAATTTTATGAAAACTCAATTTGTCCTTTTACGTTTATCATTACTTTACTTTCAATTCTTGCTCAAGTCAGACTTTTCTGGTTGTCAATTTTCATCTAAATTAACTTTTTTTAATGCATTTTACTATTATATTATGTAGATAAAAAAAGCCGTGGTGGCCTAGTGGTATGACCTATGGCCTCTCAAGCAGAGGCTCGTGGGTTCAAATCCCGGCTCACACCTCTGAGTTTTTCGGAATTTGTGTGCGAAATTACATTTGAAATGTACCATGCGCTTTACGGTGAAGGAAAACATCGTGAGGAAACCTGCATTCACTTGCTAAGAAATTCAATGGTGTGTGTGAAGTTCCCAATCCGCACTGGGCCCGCGTGGGAACTACGGCCCGACCCATCTCTTTCTGAGAGGAGGCCTGTGCCCTGCAGTGGGACGTATATAGGCTGGGATGATGATAGGTAGATACTTCCGCGTTGCGATCTTGATTTATAATTCACTTGGTTGTATCAAATAAAGTATCTAAGTACCTAAAGTAGTTAACAGCTGTGGCGGGCAATGGAAGTAGTTAGCGCTTGTGCTGCCTCTTATACCCTGCTACTGGTGGTGGCTGATACCTGTGGGTGCAGCTTCCAACTACTATCTAGCACAGGGATGGGGAAACTTTTTCCTTCGCGTGCCAATATATACTAATGAAATATATGGCGGGCCAAGTTGTTGCATTTTTGGATATGTTATTTACTGATTTGATGATTTTCTAACAATACGAAATCTTCTCTTGATTTTTGTGTGATGGTCGCGGGCCGGATTTCAAGCCTTTGTGGGCCGGAGATGGCCCGCGGGCCGCAGATTCCTCATTCCTGATCTAGCAGCTGCCTATCATGAATTTTCCCACAGCTTAAGTGGCGCAGTCGGTAGAATATTGTTTTCATTACACTTGCTCGTCAATGGTGTTATTCCACGCCTAACTAAAGGACAGTGGCCTAAATTGTTCTTACGGGTGTTATGGATTTACGAATATTTTTTCTTCCCCATGAAGTTATAACTTTAGTTTTAAAATTTGCAAACAAGTTATAGGTTACGTCATTTCAGACTAAGGAGGTGGCAAGTCAGTCAACGTTTTATTTATTTATTTAAAACTTAGCTATAACCCAATTTTACAACACAAAACTTATCTAGGCTTCATGAAACTTTGTTTTTTTTTTGTATTTTAAATTTATATCAAATTGTTTAGCAATAACTTTACTTAATACTAGCTTTTGCCCGCGACTCCGTCCGCGTGGAATTAGTAATTTGGGCAGCTTGTTTTATCCAATTTGCTTTTTCATCAATAGGGATGTTTCCTAGGTAAAAAAAATATAATTCTTATTAGTCCGTATTTTACATTATCAAAAAATATTAGACACGTAATTTTTCTTTTGACAATTAAACAAAAAATGACGAAGATATGGCGCGTTGAAGTTCCGCGTGACGAGGCGTGACGTCACTTGTTCCTAAAACGCTCATACAAAGTGTAGGAACAAGTGACGTCACACGAATCTTCAACGCGCCATATCTTCGTAATTTTTTGTTTAATTGACAAAATAAAAAATACGTGTCCAATATTTTTTGATAATCTAAAAGACTGACTATTTAGGAAAGTAGCCTATTATGGCTCTCCTTAGTTCCTTGATATAAAAAAAATTACCCGCCCCCGCACCCCCCCCCCCCCCGCACACCCGCGTTCACATTCAACACCGTGCACCGTACTCCCAAGTCAAGCGTGCCTATAGAAGTTTTACTTCAAAAACCCCCGATTTTGAAACATTCTTCCGCTCCGCTCCGCTCCTATTGGTGTTAGCGTGATGATATATAGCCTGCTTCGATAAATGTGCTATCTAACACTAAAAGAATTTTTCTAATCGGAGCAGTAGTTCCTGAGATTAGCGCGTTCAAACAAAAAAACCTGTTCGATAAATTCTTAAAATAGACGTATCTTTCTTATTTGTGAACCGATTCAAATGAAACAAACACTAAATGTTAATCCAAGAAAACACCAACATATCAGTGAAAACCGCATCCTTCTAGGTTAAGCTGTTTCTGAGATTAGCGCGCACAAACGCACAGACAAACAGACAATAATTCTAAAAATCATTGTTTTGGGTTCTATTATGCTAATAAATAGCCCTAGTGACAGTTTTTCTCAAATATCTTCAATGTACAGACACCGACTTGTTACAGATTTATTATATGTATAGATAGATTTTTTTAACATGTTGGCAAAATCTGGCCGTGGGACCATTCGAATTCTAAACTAAACACAGTTGGTACACGACTTGAAAAAAGTGACAACCTGTATTTCCAGGAAGCTATAATTATTATTTTCAACCGACGAAAACAAAAGGAGGGGTCTCAAGTCAACGTGTATATATATATTTTTTAATGTATGATCACGCATAACTTATTACAGAGTAGTCTGATTTTGATGATTCTTTTTTTATTGGAAATCGTATACCCCAAGGGTGGTCCCATTTAAATTTGGAAATAATATTCCTACCCTAAGGATAGGAAAACAGGGGATGATTAAATAAAATAAATAAATAAATATCACGGGACAATTCACACCAATTGACCTAGTCCCAAAGTAATAATTAATTAAAGTAGTAATTGACTAACTTTTTACAGAGTAGTCTGATTTTCATAATTTTTTTTTATTGGGTAGGGTATGGTATACCTTGAATTTGGTATTATATAAATTTGGAAAAAAATTTACCCCAAGGCTGGGAAAAAAGTATAAAATAAAAACTTTTTAACAAAAAAATTAAACCGCCGAAAAAACTGAAAAGCAAAAAATAATACCTTTTTTTGTTTGACCTTAATCTAGGTACCAGTTTGAAGTCGGTGCCTCAGCACTAGCCAGGAGAAGTGGACCTATAATCGTCTACCTGATTGGCTTCTATCACTCCTCCTGGCTCGTGCTGAGGCACCGACTTCAAACTGGTACCTAGATTAAGGTCAAACAAAAAAAGGTATTATTTTTTGCTTTTCAGTTTTTTCGACGGTTTAATTTTTTTGTTAAAAAGTTTTTTATTAAATTGTTTTCTTAGAGTCTTTCTTTTGCCGAGCTATGAAGTATTTAGACACAAAATAATTTTATTCTTGCATTTTCTTTCTTCACAATGTGATTAAAATCAGAAGTAATCAGGAGTAAGGCGATTACAAACTCGAGTCATTTAAAGTCATCCGTCTTCGCCGTTGGGCTTCTAATATAGAGTCTCGTTAGTAATTCCCTTCTTACGGCCCTTAATTCACAATGTACTTTAGTCTAATATTGTTTTAAAAACTTACCGATTCGTTTCCATCTCCAAAGTCGATGCTCTTGGTATGCTGCAGGTGTTCTTTGCCAGGCCGTGTGGAAGTAGCAGAAGACTTGGCAGTCGTTAGTGTGCCGCCAGCCTGTACCCCTTCAGACTTCAGATCTTGCCCATGTTGAGCCGTGCCACCTCCTGTTGCTTGAGATTCTTCATTGGTCTAAATTGAATAGACGATTTCGTATCAAGCTTGGTGGAGCAACCGGTAGATTAAATAGATGTGTGCTTAAGCAAAAAGTTTTATTTTCACGTAATAATGTTACAATACATTTCTCACGGAATAGGGATAGTTGTAAAATCAATCCGGCAGCAATGTTTCCAGACAACTATGAGATCGGGACTTTCCAGAAAAGGGTGTATATAGATATACAAGACCAGCCAACCTCCGGCACTTAACCAATCAACCCTATTTCAAGATACCTAAGAGCATAAATCAATATGGCAAAAGAGTGTGGTCAAATTACTTGCCATATATCCTAAACAGCTTCCCTAACATTACCATAAATTGTATACTTAATAAGCCAACACAGCAGACTAAGAGTATTGTTAAAAAGTATCTATTAACAAATATTAACTAATTATAATAAGTTAATGTAGTGTTAATGAAAGTAAGTTGTTAGTATATAATCTTAAAATTTAAAAGATTGTACTAATAATATTAATAATTAATTTTGTATTTCTTATGTAAGTAATAAACAGTTTAATTTTTTTTTTTTTTTAGGTACTCTTACTTCCACTAAAGGTCAGCAACAGATCAGATCAGTTACTCTCCTTGAGTTGTTGATATTCATGGGCGGTGGTAATCATTTTCCATCAGATGACCCGCTCGCGCGTTTACCTCTCACTCATAAAAAAATACGCTTATAATGTATGTATGTATGTATGTAAATACTTTAATGTACATAAAACAAAAATATAATGCAAAACAACAAAACAAAAAGAGTACCCACCTACAAAGGCGAATTTGTCCATAAAAGGTTATTTTTTTTATAAAATCCCAGAATTTGAAGTCAACTGCGTTTTGCATGCATCAATATTAATTCTATAACCTTCAAATTTTGAACAGTTCTCCGTTTTTTATTCGATTTTTAAAACACAATTATTGCACACTTGGAAACCATTATTTGCTGATAGTAAATCACGTTTACACCAGCCGTTCATGAGCATCTAATCTGCAACTTGGGAATCGATATAACGAGCTCGCCTACGCTTTGTAATAATTACAGCAATATTTCACGTTACATGTCTAGGGTCGCAAACGCGTGGGCAAGTATTAGATCTGATATTTTTAATGCGAGTAGCAATAACCTTTTGATGGCTTACACGTAAGAGCATATTGTTATCGCCCGTGGGCAGTAAAGGGTGTATCTTTGCACTGATGAGTAAATGTCACTCTTAATTACTGATAAAACAATGTTTGGGTGGCAAATAATGTACATTTTACTTTTATGACAAATAGAGAATCTTTTCATAATTTATAAGTGTTTATCTGCTGTACACTTTTTATTGATTAACACTTTTTTATGGATTTACTTTTTTATAGATCTACCCTTGCAAACTTTTTTTTTTAACATGGCCTCAACGAAAAGAATAATAGGCAAATTACTATACCTATTTTTTTACTTATTTCGTTAAATGTTCATGCAATAAAAATATAAACACTAAACACGTTTTTGCTAAAGTTATCAGTGTCCCAAGACAGGTGCCAACTAACGTAAATACTACACGTCATTAATTAAATTTCAACTTTGTTTTATATCTAATAATGCGATTTTGCACTACAGGCGGCGCAGAGAGCTATTTTGTAATACATTCCGTGTTTTGCCAGATAACCGCTACGTAAAAAGCGCGTCAATCGCGCAATGTATAGAAAAACACTCGCCGCACCGCCGGTTGCTCGTAGTTGTGGTTGAGCCGTAGAATGAGACTTTGATAGCATCGTTCGGTGATAGGTACATACGCTTCGCTTCGGAGCAAAATGCACAAAACGCAAAATGTACACAACGCATATTGTGAAACACGCAGGACGTACAAAAAGCAAAAAAAAACTACATTCGCAAAATGTACAGATCGTAAAATTTATTTATTTATTCATTTTCCAATTTGTACATTTTGCGTGTTTCACAATATGCGTAGAGTATATTTTGCGTATTGTAGATTTTGCTATTGATTACATTTTGCGTGTAGTGCACATTTTGTGTTTTGTGCATTTTGCTCCGAAGCGATACGCTTCAAGGCATCTTTTCTACGGGCACATTACTTACATTTGCAGCATGAGTGCCTACCGAGGCGGTGACGGTCTTAGGTGCTGTGGAGGTATTGGTGGTCATAGTAGAGGTCTCCTGCGACTTAGGCGGTCGAGTCGGAGGCTGCGAATCGCTTTGTCGTGCTGCAGCTGAAATCAGAATATTTGTTGTTGTTTAGTTGGTTGGTTAGTTTTGATATCTCTAAGTAAGATATAATTCGTGTACATATATAATTATTATACTAAACGGGACTTATCACGCAAATATTATTTACCGACGTTTGTGGTGAATAAATGGCAGACCAGAAGGAAACTTAGAGATAGACATCCTGATGTGGCAAGGCAGCCCGCGTATATCGGCTGCCCTACGCAGAAATCAAGCATCTCAAAATATGGGCAAATTTTTTTTTTATACATTTCGATTCGGCTTCTAAAAATACATCATTCAGTCTTGTATTTTTTTTAAAATAATGTATACTTTTCAAAATATAGAACTTTTTAAAATCCAAGTATCTTTTTTGAACGAGGCATTGTACGCTAAAGTCAAGTATGTACCTTAATTCTAACTTGAAAACGAGTATCTTGCGATGAGATACTTGTAATTCATATAGAAACCTGAGTTACTTGACTTCTGCGTCGAAATTAACGTTGTTCATGTTACGATGTTACAGCATGAATCCTTACATTTGTTTGGCTTTTGGGTAGGAATCGGGTGGGTGGATGAATTACTGAAAAAAAAACAATGACTTAGGTGGGGGAGGCGTCCAAACTACTAAAAAAAAAGATTTTTTTTGGAAAAAAATGTTCTGCTAATGCTAAACAATCGACAACCATTTTGGACGCAATTACAAGAAAACTCACAATAATTGGATTTAATTAACCACGGTGAACTTGTAAATACAGATATTTAAATTATATACTAATTTCTAGGTGACCTGTTTCAGTGCCATGATAGATAGATAGATAGACAGATTTATTTATTTATTTAGGTATTTCACTATGGAAACAGTCATAATATTTGACTTGTCAAACATATTATATTCACAAAAGGATCGTCATCAAGATTATAGTTATAAAATAGCAATAAGTAATTAAAAGTACCTAATATCAATTCAATAAAATGTCAATTAAAAATACTAAATTACCATAAAGTGAGAATGTCAATGAAGATGAAACATTTTACAAAACAAAAACATGCAAAAAAAACCGGCCAAGTGCGAGTCGGACTCGCGCACGAAGATTTCCGTGCTATTTATTATCTGTGAAAACGGCAAAAATAATCACGTTTGTTGTATGGGAGCCCCCTTAAATATTTATTTTATTCTGTTTCATAGTATTTGTTGTTATAGCGGCAACCGATATTACATCATCTGTGAAAAATTAAATTGTCTAGCTATCACAGTTCATTAGGTACAGCTTGGTGACAGACAGAGAGACGTACGGACGGACTGCGAAGTCTCAGTAATAGGGTCCCGTTTTTACCCTTTGGGTACGTAACCCTATAAAAACTTTTTATAGTTTTTTCCTACCCTCGGGGTGATTTTTTTTTCCCGAATTTATATAATACCAACTTCAAGGTATACCCTATCCAATAAAAAAAGAATTATGAAAATCAGACTACTCTGTAAAAAGTTATGCCTGGTCATATACAATCAGTGACTGAACAATCAAACATCCCCTGTTTTCCTACCCTTAGGGTAGGAATATTTTTTCCAAATTTAAGTGGGAACACCTTCGGGGTATACGCTTTCCAACAAAAAAAGAATCGTCAAAATCGGACCACTCTGTAAAAAGTTATGCGTGGTCATACATAAAAAAAAAACTCGCACTTGGTCGGCTTCTTCACACATTCCTATTTCGTAAAATGTTTCATTTTTATATATTAGATATACTTGTGTTTGTAAAATTATCAAGAAGAAGTTACCAAGACAAAATTAAAGTATCTCAAGATACTTGTTTTTATATAGAAAACCTTTTAAATTATCTTACCGCATTCTACGCAGAAAACAATTTTTGCATTTTAAAATTAATGTAACCACATTTAGAAAAAAAACTAAAGGACACGGTTAATGATATCTCTCATAATGAAAATACAGTTATTTTGAATGCTTTAATTCAATTTTTGAGCATGTAATGAGGAAATGTTTAAAAATTTAGTTTTTTCGCTCTACTGTAAAATTTGTCGAAACTCAGTTACTTGATTTTTGATTAGGGCAGCCTATGCCTTATGATAAGGGAGTGACTGACAAGGTTGGGGCTATTTTGGATAAGTATTCCATCAAGGTTGTCTACACGCCTTTGTCCAAGGTCGCGAGGCATGTGCGGACACCCAAGGAT
The DNA here is from genome assembly GCA_947859365.1 of Archips crataeganus. Classification (NCBI taxonomy): domain Eukaryota; kingdom Metazoa; phylum Arthropoda; class Insecta; order Lepidoptera; family Tortricidae; genus Archips; species Archips crataeganus. Next base: position 12,461,790 of record OX402049.1, on the reverse strand, counting down.
GTTGTTCACTTCCAAACACCGGGCGTTTATAAGGTTGATTGTAGTGTGGTAGTTCCTATATCGGACAGACAAAAAGAACAATAGCAGAGAGGGTCAAGGAACATATTGCAGCTGTTAAAAATCGCCAAGTAAATAAGTCAGCCATAGCCGAACATTTATTGGAGTCAGGACCAAACCACTGGATGCACAATCCCAAAATTCTCTTATTACAACGTCATTTCTACTCTAGAATGGTGCGTGAAGTGGTTGAAATTAAAAAGCACAAAAATTTTAACCGGCGTCGGGATGAATGTTCAAAGAGATCGTCGGACGTTGTTAGTGTTGTGTGTCGGTGTGATGGGGTGCCGTTAAGAAATCTTGATCAAGTGCGGGTAGTTTGAGATACGGGTGCTGATTCTATCGGAATCATGTGTGGGTAGTTCGAAAGACTCGAGCGGCTAAACGAACTTGACACCCTACACTTCAGTAACTCGTGACCACGGCTGCTGCAATGTAGCCGAAACGTCGAGGTAAATATTATTTGCGTGATAAGTCCCGTTTAGTATAATAATTATCTGTTAAAATCGCGAAAGTTTAAAACAGTACATATGATTCCACTAACGCGGATAGTTTGCTTAAAGCCCCAGTGCCTTGATTGCCTGATATAGTAAGAAAAATCTAACACAGTCCTAAGAAATCTCAAAACGATATCGTCGTTTATACTTCAATACCGCGTAACTAGCTTTACACATAAGGACTATTTTATCTAATTTCCCTGTTATTTCATTTCAAGTTGAGCCTTATGGAAAAAGCTAGCGGTATAGGAGTATCAACGACGATATAGGTCCCGATGACACTGGCGCGACACTAATGTTATACCCGCAGTACTAAGACTATATTCAATAAGCTTTTGTTTTTACGCGAACTTTCAAATTTAGTCGATCGACCACAATATCGACGTCGTCGGCTATGTTTGACAATATATTTCATACTAAATACGAACTGAAACACAGAAAAAGACCAGGGCTCCCCTCTCCCCCTCCCCTATTCCCTCTCCTGTTCCCAGGGCCGACAACGCACTGGCATCGTGTAAAGCGCTGTGGGTGTCTATGGACAGTAGTGATCATTTAACATCAGGTGACCCACTAGTCCGTTTGTCTGGCCTCTTTAACATAAAAAAAGCTCCGGGAAATGAACCCGGGTCCTCAGCATACCGTGCTGCGTGCTTTTACAGTGTAAAATTTACACCTATACCACAGCTGGTCACCGGCCCCCCTCCCCCCCCCCCGAACCCGGGGTTCGATTCCCGGAGCTGGTCTTTTTCTGTGTTTTTTCTGTGCATCCATGTCTCAGTTCGTATTTAGTATGAAATATACGGATTTCACGGTATGACCGTAAAAGTAAAAAAATGAAGTTGAAAATAAAAATACAAAAAGATACTTCTTACCAATCTTGGAAAATTTTTGACAACTCTGTACGACGAGCATTTGTTTTGCACTCACGTTTTGGTGGTGCCTGGTGTGCCGGCTGCGTTCCAGTCACGTTGTCGTATAAAGACGTGGAAGAAGTTGCCGCGGCGACTTTGTCGTTGCGCGCGGCCGTCGCACCCGCTTCTGCCTCCATGGCACGCGCTGACGTCCGCGGCAATGTTGACGACCCTGTAGAATGAGTATTTGTTTTAAAGGTCGATTTTGACCGATACGGTTTGAATTTTTTGCCACTGAAACATTCTGAAACTAATCATCATCATAATAATTTCAGCCGTAGGACGTCCACTGCTGAACATGCGGCTTGCATCCACCTTGAACCAGCGGTCTTTACCAAACTGTCCGTCCATCTCGTTGGTGGACGTCCCACGCTGCGTTTGCCGTGGTCTCCATTCGAGAATCTTTCGGCCCCAAAGGCCATCTGTGCTGCGTTCTATATAGCCTGCCCGTTCCCATTTCAACGAGCTAATCCGTTTGGCTATGTCGGTGACCCTGGTTCTTCTACGGATTTCCTCATTTCTGATTCGATCTCGTAAAGAAGCCCCGAGCGTAGCACTCTCCATAGCTCGTTACTAACTAAACAGCTAACTAATACCTAACAATTTTTGAAAACTTTATATTTTTTGTAATGATATCTTATATTTTAAGTAATAATAAAAACTAGACTTTACAGCTATAGCATCTACCAAACATAGAATAAATCATTTGAAATCACAATAATTCGATCTTCTTCTGTTGGTAAAATGTTAACTTTAGTTACGATATTACGATGTTTACAGGATTTCGTACCTACAACGAAATTTATCATTAATTTGCTTACAACATTATCCACTTATTAGCGATTATGACGATGCTAGTTGACGGCGATCACCTATTTACAACCGGATTATATAAAGATTGCCATAATTTGACACAAAAAGTTTGCGAAGGCAAAACGTCTTTAAGTAATATTGCATTACACCATATCAAAAGAAATACTACAAAACACTTTTCGATCGGCTAGTAGGTAAGGTAATTGTATCAATGCTCGACATCTCAACGCCCAGTAGATGACACCCATCTGTCACCTATCTTAATATGACATAAGATTGGAGGTGCCATGTATGGTATTGGGTCAGTGTCGAGCAAAGGGACGTTTACCTTATCTACCATCATTTCACGTTTAAAAATCTGCGTACCCTTGATCTTCTTTATCTTTGGAATGCTATACCCATTACTCTAGCATAATAGCGTGGAAGCAGACATAAAAAGAATGCCAACACTGCATACGCACGTATTTCTTTGGCCCATGGACCTGATAAGTCGTCTTGGTCAAAAATTACATTTTTAAAAAGATTTCGTTTCTTTTACGTCGATTCTTTTTTAGGGTTCCGTACCCAAATTTGTCAAACGGAGCCTAATATTGGGGGACTCCGCTGACTATCTGTCTGTCTGTCTGTCCGTCCGTATGTCACATGGCTCTAACTCTTGAACCGTATTTTCAGCATCGGAACCTTCCTTTCTTTCAGCAGAATAAAAAGTTTCTTGATTTGACTTACAATATTTATTGCGGATTTTACTAAATTCACATGTAAATACCCGTTTTCATGTACGTTTAATGACGAGCACTCAAGCAAAATTTCATATGTCTACACTTAGGTGTTGACGTTTCGAGATTTTACAGGAATACATCTCGTGAGAATATTAGAATAAAAGAAGACTATGCGTTATTCCTAAGATTCAGCCAATCTACAGGGTTATTTGTAATTCACTAGCATCCTTTTAACCCTAAACTCCTACCACTTAAACAAATGTTTTTTGTTTTACGACTTTTGTCATAACTTAATATTTATGGTGTAATAACGTTTTGAAAATTTGAGATTACCTCTTATTTTTACGATACTCTGTGTATTTGTATGGGAAAAAAGTGCTTCATTTTAAAAAGTCGTAGAACAAAAAACATTTGTTTGAGTGATAGGAATTTAGGGTTAAGAGGATGTCAGTGAATTAAAAATAACCCTATATACCTATACCAAATGGGTCCAACTGTTTTAACATGAAAGAGTTGCTACTGCGCACGTTTATGTATAATATTGGTATGATTGTAAGTGCGTAATTTTCTAAAACCCCCATGATTTCGTAATTTCTAAGTTCTTGAAAAAATATTTCAGGGTGAATATAGATCACCGACTTGATAATTTAGGTGATCATCATTTCAGCCGAAAGACGTCCACTGCTGAACATAGGCCTCTCCTAAGGTTCGTCAAACAGACTGGTCCTGCGCCATCAGCATCCAACGCGTTCCCAGAACCTTAACCAGGTCGTCACTCCATCTTGTTGGAGGCCTTCCTACACCGCGCCTTCCGGTCCGCGGACGCCACTCGAGGACCTCTCGGCCCCATCGGTCGTCAATTATACGAGCGATGTGCCCTGCCCACTGCCACTTAAGCCACTAAGTTACTTGAAAGTAATACTTACTGTATCGTGGATCTTGAGCTCTGAGTCTCGCAAACTGCTCCTGGGACATGCATGTGCACTGTGGTTCGCGTCCGTAGGTCAAACTGCAAAGCAAATTTAGGTGAGAGAATATTCCCTAACACTTTATTTCTCAATTTATATGAATAAAAAATGTTCGTTGAAAAAAAAGGTTTTTGAATAAGCGATAAACCTGACAAATATGGATTATTTACGTTAACTAAAACTACAATTTTGTATGTATTTTCTAAGAGACAACTTTTCTTAATTTATATTTCGTACGATAACTTTACACGATGAATTGTGGAATTATGTGGGTTATTCAGTTACAAAAAATACGACTCAGAGTGCAGTTTTCACTTGATCGATGCATTTATACCGTTGAGTAAGTAGTAAGTAATAAGTAGTTTGTTCTCCCACGGAGTAAGAGACCGATTACTAATCAAGTGTGCATTTAACGGCCGTAAACTACATGATTTTAGTAATCTGTACTCACCCTCGTGTGAAATATGCTACTTTATACTACACTTAGGTACGAAGAAATAAAAGGTAAAAATGATTTTTATACTGTTGATTTAGCGCGCCCAAGTTACAGAAAGAGAAGGCACCCCCAAAATTACACGTTAATAAAATAAAAATTCATATTGAAATAAACGTTTGCCAAAAATAAAAAACTTGTTAATTATGTTACCTGGAACGATTGGGGCTGGCCGGTGTGGAGAGAGGTTTCCTCTTGGCTTTCATTTTCTGCTTGCTGCCTGGCGGTTCGAGCTTTAGGCTGTAGCTTGAAGATGCCTTACGCGAGAATTTAAAGGATGGTGACTAAAATAACAAACAATTATTTGTAAAGTTAACTTCCCTGTTTATTTTTTTCTACAACACATCTCAAAGCAAAAAAGGAAGAGGATGTGCTCAGATTTCAGAAAATTTATTGGGAAGAATTTGTCAATAAGCAAGTGTTTCAGTTAAAGTGGTTATGTTATATATTTTATAAAGTGTTCTGATTTTATTTTCTACATAAAGCATTACAATATTTAATAGTTATCAGAATACTTGTGTATATATTACTCAATAAGTGCTTAAAAAGGTACAGGGAAGGATTGCAAATTGCTTAAAGCATAATCAGCGTCAAAAATAAAGCTCAACTGTCGCTATCTCGTAATACATTTTTGCTAGAGTGTTGGGCCACATATCTTGAAGCTGATTACTCATATATTGTAGTAACTTACGCAGCACTCCTTGAATTGCTTTGCGTCGATAGGCGAGGTGAAGTTCAAGCCCCAGGTGTCGTTTGTCATAGGGTCCTTCCAATACACGAAGCATTCCGACGCTTGACCGATGCGAGTGCCTACAAAACAGATGAATTGAAATCCAAATTGAATTTCAAATGTTTTTTTTTTTCAGTCCTCTTTTAATCACTACATAGTATAAAACAAAGTCGCTTCCCGCTGTCCGTCTGTCCCTATGAATGATCTTTAAAACTACGCCACGGATTTTGATGCGGTTTTTTTAATAGATAGAGTGATTCAAGAGGAAGGTTTATATGTATTGCATCCGTGCGAAACCGGGGCGGGTCGCTAGTTACAAATAAAATTCTAAAGTTGCCGATTGTTTTTAGTAACCAGAACACACATCGAGCAATATTAGACGTCTAAGCAATTTCACAGATCAAAGACAGTCAAGATACTATTTAGAAAATGCATTAGGATTTCAGAGCACAGTCAACCAATTTGATTCCAGGGCCACCGTGGGACCTAATCATAGTAAGTAATCGTAATAATGCTTATTAAATGACGTAAATGTCACGATGACAAATAGAATGAATAGAAATTTAAATTGTTTGACTGTACATCAATGAATTATGATTATCGACTGTCATCATCATATTTTCAGCCGAAAGACGTCGACTGCTAAGCATAGGTTTATAAGGTTCGCTAAACAGACCGCATCCGCATCCAACGTGTTCCTGCAACCTTAACCAGGTCGTCGCTCTATCTTGTTGGAGGTCTACTTATACTGCGTCTTGCGGTCCGTGGACACCATGGTATTATTGAATGTAACACGTTATAAACTAAGACATACCTAGTGTACACAAGATAGATATAAACTATGAAATTGAAAAACAAATATACTTCCTAGTTCAGAACTTGTAACTCTTCGTAACCAGGATGCGTTTGACCCTAGAGTCTAATTACCTTGAGCTCTAGCTCTCGTCAGAGTGTGTAATAACTCTATTTAGAGCATATGTTGATAACCAATTTATTATGAACTTTATTGTTGTCTTAGAATGGTATCAAATTTTATCTTTGATCTGGTACAGTCAACCAAAAAATTTCTTTACCACCTGAATAAGGTTAAATATGTTTTAGGTTTTAAAACCTTTTAGATTATTTTTAATTACAATTAAATGTGAAAATCAGCCTTATTTTTTTTTCAATGTAGAAACATTAGTCCATGATTTTAAGACTGTTTTCAGATACGGTAAGGTAAACGTACCAATGCTCGACACCTCAACGGCCAGTAGATGACACCCATCTGTCACCTCTCTTACTATGACAGATATTGATAAGATTGGAGGTGCCATGTATTGGGTCAGTGTCGACCACAGGGGCGTTTACCTTGTTCATTTCTCTCAACCATCATCTTTTTTGTAAATTCTAGCGGAATCAGATCATTTGCTATGTATAACTCAACTTCATATTAAATCGAAAGTAGGGGTATGAGCAAACTGAACTCATTAAATAATGAAGCAGACAGCGATCCAACCAAAAATACCTGTACACTAGTGCCCCGATTCGGGAGATCAATGTTGACTTTTTAAACAATGCGGTGCAGTTTCACGAACTAAAGCTAACAGACATAATTTTTCAAATTTACTTAGTGGCCTTATAATGACAGACATTCATGCACTAATTAAGAGTTCCAGGGTCGAAATATTACGGTAAACTTTGCAGTTTGCAGATAGAGCAATAGAGGAATTAATTATTAATTCTACAGACATAATATACATAGGTAAAGGAACGACTGGAAGGCTCCTAATCTGAAGCAGAATGACGTGCATTGAGCGACCAAAAGCGACTTTGACAAGGATCTTCTTTTGCTTTTTCAATTTTATCTATGTCTGTGTTGTAACTAATTGTGTTTAAAATTTAGGGAGCTTCTGCTCAATTGAACATTGTCGAACTGGTTAGTTCACGTGTGTGTATTTGGAGCGTTGGAGAAGCTACTAGAGATGCCATAGTACAGTGAGGAAATTTGAATATCGGAAATAAGACTAAAAGTAATGTATTCTTGCTTTCTATTTTCGTTCAAAATCAATAACTTCCACAGCATCTACGAACCGACTGCTTTAGTAGTTCTCAGTCGATTCCTTGTGTACTTTCTAGTGTAAATTTAAAACTGGGTTACAGCGGCCTCGAGATCTCCCGAATTGCCCTCGTTTGTTGTACGTGTATACCATCATTACAGAGAACACCAGAACAAGGTGCATGCAGGAATATAGGTATAAATAATAAAGTCAGTTTAAAATTAAAATCTGATACCTGCTATATATGTTTCAGTGTGGTTTACCATGAACTTTATAGGCACTTTATTTTTGTTAATGTTGGTGATCTGCTTGTTCTAAGTTAGCAAATAATGTTATGGTTCATAAAGCTAACCATTGTTATGATTATTTTATGCCTCTAATTTCAGTTTGTTCGTTCCCTTGCTACATGCTAACTGGCGCATTTCAACGTTTCCGTTCAACTTGTGTGTTCTAATCTGTCACCAAACCACATTTATGAAATTAAGAAATTTATACGCTTGGTTTTCATATAAGTATTATCGCGCTTCTTGTGTAACTGGACTATACAGTGAGCTAAAAGATAAGGTACCTAACCCCTCCAATGCCCGCGTAAATTTCGTAAAACGTAACTCTTCTACATATATACTTAATTATTAGGTGACCCAGCAAACGTTGTTTTGCCATATAAAATATAGCCTACGGCCTATTCTCTGACCTACCGAATATAGACAAAAAAGTTTCATAAAAATCGGACAAACCGTCTCGGAGGAGTTCGATAGCAAAAATCGTGACACGAGATTTTTATATATTAGAAAAAGTAGATTAGAAGAAGATACAATGTGATTAGATTACTTTGACTGATCTGTTTTCCAGGGCTTTTTAATTGTGCTTGACAACTATGTCCATACATTAATTGCTGCTCAAAGTACACAGCATCAAAGGCGTGACTACATTTCAAATCAATAATTCCGATAGAAAACCTTATCAGAGGTGTTCAGTCAAACTAACCCAATCGCAGCTGAAATATTCCGAAATAATTTTAAAACACCTTTTTTAGTTTCAGTCAAGTTAATTGATTATTATTTAAGTTAGTTGATTCAGTGTAAATTTCACATACCAGGTTGCAATAGCCGAACATCAAGTATCTTGTCGACCTGGGAGTTGTAGGCGGTGATATGGAACACGCACTCCGGCGAGTCCTGGATGCACGTGATGTTGACCGGCACCAGGTCCTCGGACACTTGCTGCCATTTAACCGTTCCGGCGCCAGAGGCTGACACGTGGAATACTTCGGCCCAGAGTCTGTAAGGGTTAAAAGGGTTAGGAACAAACAATAAAGCTGAAGGAATAACAGAAAAATAATATTAGAACTGAAGCTACAATTCTGCATCTTTTTAAGATTCTGTAAGTCTAACAAATATTGTTATAAGAATAGGTGATGATATAAGATCTACATATACTACCCTTAGAGACCTATGATCTCATAGATTACAGAAGCGTGCGTTACCAACTCAGAAAGGTAACTTAGATTGCTTTATACTAAAACGATCTGAGTTGAGTGGGTATTACAATTAATTCCAAATCCTAGTAAATATTTCACGTTAACGATGGTAGTAATCAGTCTCATCAATGCCCACGCGAATGTCACTCTACGCCACTATATATTCTATTACCTACTCGTGTTTTCGTGTTTGAATGTTATAAATCATAAATGACTTTGACCTGTACTTCTCACAATGTAACGTGTTTTGTGTGCACGATACTGGGTGTCCAACCCCTGTATAGCGAATTTAAGTCTGTTAATTTTTTATCGTTGTCAGGAGCTGCATTAAAAATGTTAGGCAGTGACAAAGTTTGTCATGTATGTGTTTACGTGTCGAAAATGTTAGCCACGTTCTTGTTTTCTATGTAGTAATGAAGCTTTGCAAATGGGTGCGTATGAGCGTAATTAACAAAAGTTGTCTCTCCTGTGGACATAAAATTAGCAATTCCGAGTCAGTACACTTAATATATGTATATTTAAATGGGCTGAAAGTTGGCCAGGTGCCCCTTACGCCGATGTAAACTTAACTAAAAAATATTGGCTATAGACGGTGTACTTCCGTTTGGCAAATTACGTTTCCCAAACTGATTCATTTGACAAATGTTTCATTTCCCAAATGTTTATTTTTTCTGAAACTATAAACTATTCAGGATATATTTCAGGACTATTTTGTAGGTTAGGTTAGGTTAGGTTAGGGTTGTTTTATAACAATCCTGAAAAGTTTACAGTTTCAGAAAAAATAAACATTTGGGAAATTAAACTTTTGCCAAGTGAATCAGTTTGGGAAACGTAATTTGCGAAACATTAGTAAACCGCTATAGACTCTTTAACTTTTGCCATGTCCACAGAGGAGACGCGAACAAAAAAATGTATATGACCCAAATATACAAAATAAAATTTGTGTTGAGTATTTTGTCTTTGCAATTTAACTAGTTTTCCTACTCCTGTACTTTTATCTGGTTTTTACATGGTCGCGAACAAATATATAAGAACATAGATAATATGACTTCAGAAAGTCTATACTTAATCTATTCGCCATAACAGCACTTGTGTCGTAATGTCGTTATTACGATACACCTAGCTGCCACATAATATTAAATGTAGGGTACACTCAACACTAAAACACAGTTTAGACCTGCTGAGTTGAGTAGAGTAGGGTACAGTCGGGTACAGTAGGGTAAAATAGGGTACAGTCGGGTACAGTAGGGTAAAATATGGTACAGTCGGGTACAGTAGGGTAAAATAGGGCACAGTCGGGTACAGTAGGGTAAAATAGGGTACTGTTGGGTACAGTAGGGTAAAATAGGGTACAGTCGGGTACAGTAGGGTACAGTAGGGTAAAATGGGGTACAGTCGGGTACAGTAGGGTACAGTCGGGTACAGTCGGGTACAGTAGGGTACAGTCGGGTGAAATAGGGTACAGTAGGGTACAGTCGGCTACAGTAGGGTAAAATAGAGTACAGTAGGGTACAGTCGGGTACAGTAGGGTAAAATAGGGTACAGTAGAGTCGAGTCGTAGGAAAAATATTGTATGCAACGGTGTATAATTTGGTCTTAACGGCTCGTGCCGTCTTCCATTGCGATACTCGCATTCGCTCGTATCGCAACTCACGTCACTCGCCTTTTAAGACCTCACTTATACAACCGTTGCATAAAATACTATACTAGGGGTGTTCAATAAAAAGTGAGAATGAGTATGTTATAAACAACTTTTACTAAATGTAATTTTATTTTTCGACATAGTCACCTTTTAGCATAATACACTTATTATATCTTTTTTCTAAACTTAAAATTTCATTTTTAAAAAAGTCTCATCTTGAGTACTTAAAATATCTTGTACTGCAGCGACTACCGCGTCGTCGTCTTCAAATTTCAGGCCTCTCGGGTATTGTTTCAATCTCGGAAATAGGTAGAAATCACTGGGAGCGAGATCTGGTGAATACAGAGGATGCTTCAGGATATTGAACCCAGCATCACGAATTGCAGCCATTGCAACGATGGACTTGTGTGCCGGGGCATTGTCTTGGTGGAACAGCACAACTTTCGAGAGTTTACCTCGCCGTTTTTCGCGGATCTCATTGCGCAATGTTGCTATTTGTTTGGCGTATAAAGTGCCCGTAATAGTGGCTCCATGTTTGAGATACTCAATCATTAATACCCCTTTACCATCCCAAAAAACAGAGCCCATGACCTTACCGGCAGAAGGGCCCACCTTGAATTTCTTCGGAGTTGGAGATGATGGCCTTTTCCATGTCATAGACTGCAGTTTCGTTTCAGGGTCGTAATGATGGAGCCATGTTTCTTCCATTGTTATAAATCGCGCCAAAAAAAGTTCCCGGTCTTGCTGTATCAGGTCCAAAGCTTCTTGACAAATCTCGACTCTAGTATGTTTTTGCGTGTCAGTAAGCATTCTTGGTACCCAACGCGCAGATACCTTTTTCATACCCAAGCGTTCATGTAAAATATTATGCACGCTCCCCGTTGAAATCTTTACATTTTCAGCGATAAAACGAACCGTGACACGACGATCCGCCAAAACTGAGTTTTCAACTTTTTTCACAATTTCTTCAGTTATTGCAGTAGTAGGGCGTCCGGAGCGAGGGTCGTCCATGGTCGATGTTCTTCCATGTCTAAATTCGGCGCACCAACGTGCGACTGTCGAATACGGAGGAGCATTAGACCTTAAAGTGTCCCGCAAATCTAAATTGACTTGGTCCGTAGAAAAATTTTTCAAACAGAAGTATTTGATAACGGCGCGCAGTTAAATTTTCTCCATTTTCGCTAACGTACTCAATAGCATTGCAAAGAAATTACCGTATTTTTTTTTAAACAAAAGACAGTTACTTTTTTTTTTCATAGCAATCAGCTAGATAGATTAGCTTTACCGGCCAGTATTTAATTTCCTAATATTGAAAGAGTTTGCATCTCATTCTCACTTTATATTGAACGCCCCTCGTAATGTGTGTAAAGAATTATTTAACTTGAATCTGATTTTGTTATGGGCTATAACTTATAGCCTAAATTGTGTTTAATTATTTCCTAATTATGATGTCCCTAATATTTAATGAACTAAAAATATTTCGACTATAATTCATTATGTGTAAATCTCCAAGATTTTTAGCCAGCATAATTTAAATTTCCTTTCAATTAACACTGAACAATGTTTTTTAAAAACAGATTTTTAGATAGCAGCATTGCAGAGCTTATAAAAATAAGACCACATAAACAAGGAACAACTACTACACCAATACAAATATAAGACCATTATGTACACGAAAACATCGTTAAAAGTTTCGCTGACTTGGCCATTCACGAGGTTTACTTAGGGACGTTGTTTATAAAATTAGATCACAAAGTTAGATGATCATCTGTCTTTGGATCCAGTGATTACGACCGCTGCATTGTATTTGAGACAAGAAGCTGTTTAAAAAATTAACTCTTAAACTAAAAAATCTATATCAAAATCTTTTTGTCTATTTGGGAGCTGCAATTCTACAGATGGAAACACAAATACACTTTTTTTCGGTTCAGCTTAGGGGTTGAAATGTTAGTTGTTGTAAAGCCTTCTATAGTCGCCGTCATAAAAAGCAGAGTAGAGAGAGTAGAGTAGAGAGAGAGAGTAGAGTAGAGAGAGTAGAGTAGAGTAGAGAGAGAGAGTAGAGAGTAGAGTAGAGAGTAGAGTAGAGTAGAGAGAGAATAGAGATGTACTCAAAAATATCTGAATACGCTGTTATTAAGCCATTGGCAATACGGTCATATCAAGATACTTTATAAGTACCGGGCCAGCTCTAATGATTCTTACGGCGACTATAATGCAACGCGTTCTTAATTTAACCCAAAGCCATTTCGTGATAATTTGTTTCTGTTTCTGTTTTTTTTTGTCACTTGTAATTGCCACGAATATGTTTTTCAATCTTTCAAAAAAATTGTTATTTCTTATTCTGTTTGATTTGAATTGAAGAACAAACAAGGTTTACTATAAGGTAAACGTACCAATGCTCGACACCTCACCGCCCAGTAGATGACACCCATCTGTCACCTCTCTTACTATGACATAAGATTGAACGTGCCATGTATTGGATCAGTGTCGAGCACAGGGACGTCTACCTTAGTTACAGTGTTGAATAGTTAAAGTCAAAGTTCGAGACTGTCGTAGCAATGCGGTCAATACGTAGGAATACAACTGCATTTATCTCGGAATTGTCACAGTAAACATGAAGTTTGTAATGAAATTTAAAGTATTTTGTATTCTAATGCGTTGCCAATGAAATCAGGAGATAGAGAAAAAACGGTTACTTAATGACGCCCATGTAGATTTTGTGTTACAGTAAATTTCATTCATACTCGTATATCAAACTTTATTAATTCGGAGTTAAATTTTTCCGACTAATATTATAATGCGAAAGTTCGTGAGTACCTGTGTGTGTGTGTTTGTTACTCATTCAAGCTAAAACGGCCGGTCAGATTTGGTCCGGTTTGATATAGCACGCAGAATAGATGGCCTTTGGGGCCCAAAAGTTCTCGAATGGAGACCACGGAGTGGGAAGCGCAGCGTGGGACGTCCACTAACGAGATGGACGGACGATTTTGTGAAGGCCGCAGGTTCAGGGTGGATGCAAGTCGCTTCCAACCGTAATGATTAGGCGTCAATGAGGGAGGCCTATGTCCAGCAGTGGACGTCCTACGGCTGAAGTGATGATGATGAAATCTAGTGACGTGAAATTGCACGGGTGTTCGTCATACAGCGTAAATGAAGGCTAAGGTGTAATTTCTGGGAATCTCCAATGGAATTTTTATTCGACTGCCAGATCTAATGGTACACGCGAGCGAAGCCGCTGGTTAAGGCTAGTTTGTGATGTTTGAGCAAGTTAACTTTTTCCAACGTTTCCATACATTGATCAGTGTTCAATTAAACTAAGGAGCTGTTTCACCACCTATTGATTAATTTTAACTGACGGATAAATGTGATGCCGTCTCCGTTTATTCGAACAAAAGAAACAGAGACGGCATCACATTTATACGTCAAATAAATTTGATCAATGGATGGTGAAACATCAACATCAACCATCTGCTGTATTTAATATTTATAATTAACATTAAAACACATTATATATCACGATATGATATACTACGAGGTCCATATCATCTTGAAATTGCCTAATCACTGAAGAGTGACCATCACTGATTAATTTACTTTTATGGCAGTATTTAGAGCTGTCCTAGTCTATAGTTGCGTTATGAATGAGCTGAATTGACTGAAACAGGACGATCAGCTTCAAAACTGGTGATTTATTTGAATAACTTCATACTTTTACTAATTTGACACATTTAAACTATCATGGTATTGTCGGTTATATTAACAAATTACTTAAATATACAGCTAGGTATTACTGAGGGAGACTGTACCAACTTTAAGCGGAGCATAGAAGTAAAGTAATGAAGACTCGAGTGGCTAAACGAACTAGACACCCTACACTTCAGTTAACTCGTGACCACGGCTGCTGCAATGTGGCCAAAACGTCGAGGTAAATATTATTTGCGTGATAAGTCCCGTTTTGTATAAAATCAAAATCCCGTGATTTGAGAGTCAATCAGCCTTTGCAGGATCCGGCTCAGAAGCTATGCTATTGGGACTAGCAAGTGTGTACGTTGTGTAGTGTCGACAGATATTCAATAACATAAATAAAGTTGTAAATAATTTACCTCAGTAAGTGACCATCACGGCGCCGCGAATTCTGCCACGGGCTGTCTTCATAGCGGTACGCCTTGCGCAAGATGGGTGCGCAAGAGCACGCCGATAGCTTGTTGCCCATCGTGCGTGTCCCGCACTCGGCGCACTGCACTATGCTGCCTGTAACATTAACCAAGGTCTTAAAATATATAACGCCCTAGACCCTTGATCTTGGGCATAAGGGTAAATCATCAAAGTAGATCAGAAGAGATGATATTTCACAAATTTGCCAAATAATTGCGTGCTTCATACTCTGACAGACTAACAGACCGTAGGACCTCTTTTAATTTGAATTTAGTTCTAGTGAAAAATGCAAAACAAGCAAGCAAGCAGGCTTGCAAGTTTGCAAGTAATACATTTTTCCAGACGTATTTTGTGACATGCACTCACGTTTCTGTGATGTCGCCAGGTGACAATATTGTATGAGAGCGACTGCCGGCCGTGGTTGAAACTCTACAAGCGCTGAGCGCCGTTTGATACTGGTGCCTGAAAATGGTGCCATGCTGCAACCTTATCCCAAAGATAATAACCCGCGGTTCCGTTACGTCTCCAGGTGCCATCAGTGCGCGAGAGTAAGTGCTCGCGGTTGAGACTCTGCAAGCGCTGGATACCGCTTGATATTGGTGCCTCAAAATAATGTCTTGCTGCAGTCTTACCTCAATATTAACTACCCACGGTTCCATGATGTCGCTAGGAGTTACGTAACGTTGAGCGATGTCTGATACTGGTGCCTCCAAATTGTGTCTTGCTGCAAACTTATCTTAATTATCCTGGTTACCCACGGTTTTGTGATGTCACCAAGCGCCATTGATGGGCGAGTGCGCCCCCGATTGATCGAGCGTTGGGCGCCGTTTGATATTGGCGCATCCAAATGGCGTCTTGCTGCAACCTTATCTGAATTAGCCTTGTTACCCGTGGTTCTGTAATGTGATGTGCCATTGATGGCGATAGCGTGTGCCTGCAGTTGAGATTCTGCGGGCGCAGGGTGCCGCTTGATAATGATGGCTCAAAATGGTGTCTTGCTGCAACCTTATCTTAATCATAATTACCCGCGGTTCCGTGATGTCACCTGTACCTCTACCATGAGTTTACACTAGTTTACAGTGACCGTACTCGCTAGCGACGGCGTAAATGATTTGTATGGAGAATTGTACTTCCGTAAGTGACCGCTAGAGGCGCTGTACAATTCTCCATACAAATAATTTACGCCGTCGCTAGCGAGTATATACGGTCACGTAAACTAGTGTAAACTCATGGTAGGGGTACTGGTGTCATCGGTGCGCGAGAGCGAGTACCTGCAGTTGAGATTCTGCGGGCGCAGGGCGCCGCTTGATAATGATGGCTCAAAATGGTGTCTTGCTGCAACCTTATCTTAATGATAATTACCCGCGGTTCCGTGATGTCACCAGGTGCCATCGGTGGGCGAGTGCGAGTGCCCGCGGCAAGAGACTATGCGAGAGCAGAGCGCCGCTTGATAATGATGGCTCAAAATGGTGTCTTACTGCAACCTTATCTCAATGATAATTACCCGCGGTTCCGTGATGTCACCAGGTGCCATCGGTGGGCGAGAGCGAGTGCCCGTGGTATGAGACTCTGCGAGAGCAGGCGCCGTTTGATAATGATGCCTCAAAATGGTGTCTCGCTGCAACCTTATCTCAATGATAATTACCCGCGGTTCCGTGATGTCACCAGGTGCCATCGGTGCGCGAGAGCGAGTGCCCACGGTTGAGACTCTGCGAGCGCTGGGCGCCGTGTCGATACTGGTGCCTCACACTAGCGCCATGCTGCAACCCATCTCAATTGTAATGCATACGTTTAATCTATTACGTTTACTGAATAAATTTACAGTCTTTTTTATTTTAACTATCTTTGTTAGGTTTTTTTTTATTCAGATTATAAAATACTATCGAAGAAACACCTGTTGTAATAATACGACTGTAAAAAATATCATGATTGGGTTTAAACATGTGTTCAAAGGTTAATTAAGTAGCCCGCGATTAATTATACCTTTTGACTTTACAAATTGATCTGACCAACAAGCTTTTTTACTTGTACACCTGCATGCTTATACGGCTTATATCAAGAATTTTCACGCCTCGTTCGTAACCTTTGGGAACACGCAAAGCTATTAAGAAAAAGTTAATAGTACATTACTGCAGCGGCCGCGAAATAGGGGATTGCCGGCCGAGTAGTAATAGATGGCCGAGTGTTAACGAGGCCATCTAGAGATACGAGGCCGGCAATCCCTGTTCGTGGCCAAGGCTTGTATAGTGCTTTTCTCAAATAAATCCAAGGAAATGATACGAATGTTTAACTTATATATTCATATTTAATTCAAATGGTTTTTTTTTTGATTCCCGCCAAAATATTTATTTTCCAGCAATTTATTTGTAAGCTGTTCCAGTTAATGTTTTTGACGCAAAATCTTGAGATGATTTATATTTATTCAAAAATTACGACCTTATTAATAATAAATTGTTAACAATAAACGCCAATCCTTATTTATTTTATTGAATACCTGATTAAATCTAGCCAAGTAAGATATTAAAAAGTAAATTCACAAACTAAATTTTTCTTAATTGGCAGTATGTCATTGATAGTCAATAAAAGAAAATAGGACCCACTAAAACAAAAGACAATCTCTTTGCTGGCCTTGGCCAGCAATGTTTGTATGAAATTCCATTATTGTCGTCTAATTTGAAATTGGAACGAATCTTCCTCAACTGCTATACAATGACATACTTCGTGTTCTATTGTCACGACTATAAGGACCACATTTCCTTGGATGTTTGAGAAAAAATATTTATTTGTGTGTTATTCGAATGAGGTCTCTTATAAGGGATAAGTATGCCTTTGTATTACCTTTCGTTTACTACATGTATTCTTTAAAGTAAGAAGATGAAACAAAAAAACTTAATTTATTCTTCGTTGATTACCGAGTTTAATAACTAGCTATCTATTTGAAATAGGTAATATGTTTTTGTACCAAATCGCGATTTTACTCTTTTATTCTACAGTAAACTGTCTGTTTTCATTTTACGCTTCACAAAAACAGGTAAAACTTCGAACGTATTTGTGCAAATCTGAAAAAAGACAGATAAATGATTAATTTGTTTACAGTAAGTACTTCATTATATCTTATGCCCGTATCAGTTAATAGACTGCACTCAAGATTAATGCCTAAGTATTGTCTTAAATTTTTCCTTAAGACATTTCGGTAGAAAACTAACAGAAAAATAAATTACCTTCGGTTTATTCTTCAGTGCAGATTATTATAAAATACGGAACCATGCTACTTTTGCGTTTAAATTTTTTTATATTGTTTTGTAATATACGAACATTTAGCACTATGTGCATCTTAATTGTTTGATCAAATAATGGCAGGGATTGTTTTAATTTTTGTGTTTAAAGGGAATCATCTTAAAGATATTAAAAAACAACATGCTCTTCATTAAAAGCTAAGCTGAAATTTGTTCTAAAAAAATCTAAAAAAGATACAGCAACAAATGTATGCTTTTTATGATAATGAAGCGAAATGAACAAACATGCATGCCATTGGCGACAAATTTCAAAGACATTTGTTTATGCCTTATTTACCAGAGCATATATCGTAGGTACGCTATATATTATATTCATCAATATGTAGCATAATAAAAAAAATTTACGAAAATGGTTATGTAAGTACAGAGCTTTTAGATAAATTATCCTATTTTTTACTCTTCGATAAGATTTACTGATAAAATTTTATAATAGGTATCAAAATAATTCTTGAAGCCCGCCCCTGTTCAAGACAACCTAGGTATGATCTTGCATGTTTTACCGTTAAAAAATACATTCAGTTTCGATGTTTATTAGAACTTGCTTTTTCAAAAATGAACTTGCTATAGAAAAAAACTTAAAATCCTACGGATTGTGTCGTTGAGAGACAAAGCATTGTTATGATCAATAAACCTATTTTTGGCGCTGCCGCACACCCACTGAAACAAGTTATGGAGCTCAGAGTGTTTATTGTGGCAATCTGCGGACGTGCTTCCAAACGTTTTGGTGAAAAACTAATATTTGTACCTAATTCTTTTAAGATATCTGTATTGTATGTAAATATTGACTTACGTATACAGTCACTTTGCATATTTAAACAAGTTCAGGTTTTCAAGGAGTTCACTTTATTCAGCCAAATGAAGCATAAGTCCTTTTGTTGACTTACTATTCTTGGTCTGCACTCGATATTTTCTGATTGTGAATTACTCGAGCAATGAGGGAGCAGAAAATAAGTTAGGGAGACGCAAAATTACTCAATTGTAAACAATTTCAGACAATGCTGTCACCTTACAATGATTTGTAACTAGTGGTCAGAAAGTACATCTACCTGACGTCATTATAGTGGCAAACAAACAAACAGTGGTCATTGCCAATTGCTTTACCTACGAACCACATATCTATAAATATAATAATAATGACTACCTACTGTTACTGTTGTGTTCTATAATTCTGCGATTGGTCATCCAATATTTTGTCAGGGTTTAGAATCCCTATCGAGGTGTTGCAGTTGCTTGCTCCGCATAGACGTTAATCCATAGCCAGCCAATTTCCCGGACGATGACCGCTCAAACTTAACTGTCGATTACTGCATCCAAAGTCTGCTCCATTTTCCAATATCTCAGGATGACGCTAATGCGTATTTGAATCAACTTACTTTCAAATTAGTACAAAGAATGAGATAACTGATTACCTAACTATTTTTAACAATTACTATAAAAATGCTGTTGCGTTTTAGATTATTTTAAACAAGTTGTGACCTATTTGGATTATTTTAAAAATAACCAACGGAATCGTGAAACGCGAAAGCAACGTTAATGTCCGGGTATTCAATCATGCTATAATCGGCTATGTGGGTCAACTGCGTCTGGCTTCACAGCAATCTGCTTAGACAAAACATGGCCTGTGCCTTGACTACACCTGATACGTGCTATTTAAGTAGCATAATTTATAGATAACACTTTCTGGTGGCATTTAAGTACATAGAAAACCTGTCTTTCGATTAATAGGAGAATGCGTCATATATCGACGATTACCATATTTTATCGTATATGGATGTATTATTGCGTAATGCAATATCATTTATGGTCAATATAACGTGACCACTTATTGACCTAAAATACACCGTGAAATTTTATTGGTTGTTTTCCCGAAACGAGGTGATTTAGTATCGATTGTACAATCGATTTATAATTACTATTTTGACTAGAGTCTAAAATCCAATTGTGAAAGACGAAAGTCGAAAATGACCGCAAACCAATAGTAACGCTTCGTTGGTACGTAACCTATCGTACGATCGTACGCTACTTGCACCAACGAAGCGTTACTATTGGTTTGCGGTCATTTTCGACTTTCGTTTTTCACAATTGTATTTTTAACTCTAGTCAAAATAGTAACTATAAATCGATTGTACAATCGAAACTAAATCACCTCGTTTCGGGAAAACAACCACTAAAATTTCACGGTGTATAATGCAAAAATACCTCGACATCTTGCACATACTAAACTTGAGTGCATTCAATAATGTTCAAAACTCAATATTATTATTGCTATTTCCGTTCATGTAGAAACGATTACAATATTAGCAACCTTTGGCCTCAAGGAGAACGTGTCGAGTATTCTTTGCTTGATCAATCATCTTATTAGCGAGTCTGCGAGAAGCAGAGCCTCCAGTCTGCCTAGAGCAAAACAACAATTTGCATAATAGCCACTTTGTAACAGCTTTATTATTAAAGAAATAATGCAAGTGATTCATCGATGTTCCATTGAAAGTGTTTTCACGCATTATCGAACGCCTGGACATAGACAGGTGCCACCTGCATCTGAACTTTAAACACACACTTAACGAATTTGAATCTTCAACTAGATTAAGTACGATATAAGACGACACAAATAGAACAACACTTTTACAAAACAATAATTACCGTATACATATTAGTTTAGAATCAATTAACTATTAATGTTGTTATTTAGCTTTTGTTTTAATAAACGTGTAACATGCATTGTAGTTGTTCGATCAACGGTGCAGTGAACTTATTGTACACAGTATTTATCTGTTTCTTTATTTAAAGGAACAATTAACCCATGATAAGAATAGACATTCACGAGGGAGGGGGATAGACACTCCATGTGCAAATTAATTTGAAACGAGTACGAACCTCATAATTGTTCCAATTTTGCGCAGAAAATTTAGCAGCCTCCACGCTCTCTTTAGCACCCATATTTATGAAGTAGTGATATCACTTGAATGACAATTTGATTTCGATGCGTGCGCTTTGAGCGGTTTGTGACACTAATATTGCACTACGACTTTTCTCGGGTGAGAGTCGACTTTAATAAGTATTCAAATACCTCTAACGACGGCAGTGGTTCGCAAATTTAAAAATTCACGGCGTTGAATAGTAAATGAAAGGTGCGTGCTGCAGGAAGCGACAGCAGGGGGCCCGCGGGTGCAGGCGCGGCTTGTAAACAGAGCCAGCTGCCGGGCGAGCTCGCTGCCTCCGCGCGCAGCGGCGACGCCGAGCCCGCTCGCACGTCCGCCCGCACCGCCCGTCGAGCCCGGCGCGACGCCACCCCGAGACACTACACGCGCCAGCACCGCCCGATACCCACCGACTCAGCCCCGGCGCTAGCTAATTGCTCTAATAATGCAAAAGTGCGCAGAATGTAAGTTGCCGTAGTAGGATCGGCGAGCAAAGCGACGGGGCACACCGGCGGCTAGGTAAAACGTCAGAGCGGACTGGGTCGCGGGCGCCCGACCGCGGGCCAAGCGTGCGTGGCGACTGGAGCCGAGCGGAGTGCGCACGGGGCGGCGCGCAACGCTCGCGACGGCCGAGACGCAGCGACGCCCAAGCCTAGCGACCGCGACGACACAGCGCCCGACGTCTCATCTCCACGAGAAACACCTCTCGACACACATACGACCTACATACCCTCGCATTCGAAAATACAAATTATTTTCGCTAAATTATTTTAATTTCAATTTACTCGTTTAAAGGAATTTTCATAAAAATAATGTTAATAATACATATTAGTAAGATCATCAATGAATATTCGGAGCGGTGCGGCGGGGGCGGTGGTATTGCGCGCGCACTCTTCGCGAGACAACATTCGATTTTGGTCCATGACTGTTGGATGCTTGCTGTGGGCCACCGAGTGTTTTAATAGTTCATTCTAGCCTGACACGGAGCACGGCCGCTTATTAATTTGATTGTACAAGCTTCTAACTTCCCTACATCCACCTATGCATGCCAATTATTAAATCAGCGTGGGCTTACAGAACCCACGAATACTTTATTTAAACATAAATACTCATTAATGGTTACGTCATTACTTTACTATTCTTGACTGCGATTGATGCATTAGTTAGTCACATAATTTATAGGGTTACCGTCTCTACTTATATTCTAACTTTACTTACTATGATAGTCACAATAGTAGGTATACATTAATGGAGCAGCTACAGCTAATCAACGACCCTATACCCTATAGTCATGTCATGAACATAATATTTTACAATTAAAACTAATTTGTAGTTTTTGTAGTGAAATAAATCGTGCTTTCCATGTATAAAGGACCAATACGTGTACATTACCATGAATGGAATTATTGAATTATAATATTATGCAATCAATAAAGTAGAAAATAATAATAATAATCAATAAAACGTCTATTTTGATAGAATTAATTTTTTGAAAATCGCCTTCTATTTAAAATTGTTGTCACCCTACACATGTTTTAGCCCATGGATCTGAAACCTCTTTGACAGATCAGTGTCTTAAACAAACTTTGACGTGAGACCGGTCAAATTTCCCGTCAAAACGGTGACGCTTGACGAAACTACCTAATTTCAACAAATGCAGGATTACCATGTAAACGGTGGACGGAGGAAGTTACAACAATAACGTTTTTTTTATTAAACAGAGACTTAATTGTGTGAGACCTCTTCTATTAAATTCCATTTTGGCTAGGGACTCATATTTTTCAACTCCTGATCACCTATTAAAAATCACCATGTATATTTTAATATAAATAACTAGCTTTTGCCCGCGGCTTCGCTCGCGTGTACTATGAGTACTACAAAGAACCAAGATATCAAGGAAGCAAGCATACAGGCAAGCAAGCAAGCAGGCCCACAATTGACCGAGAAATCGGTGAACATACCTACTTTAAAAAAAAAGTGGAATGCATAACCTCCTCCTTTTTTAGAAGTCGGTTAAAGAGCCCTTTGCGGCCTACTTACAGTATAAACTTATGAATTTTGAAATTTTAGCTTTCTACAACCAGTAAAACGCAAAAGCCCGTTTTTTCCCGTTCCCATAAGAATTTCGGGAAATGTTTTCTTAATGCTCCCCTTCACTCCCCAAGGAACCCACTTGCCAAATTTCAGCTTTCTATGACCAGCAAAACGAAACATCCCGTTTTTCCCGTTCCCGTGGGAATTTTGAAAAGTCCTCTCTCAATGCTCCTCTACACTCCCCAAACAACCTACATGCCGAATTTCAGCTTTCTACGACCAGTAAAACGAAAAATCCCGTTTTTTCCCGTTCCCGTGGGAATTTGGGAAAGTCCTCTCTCAATGCTCCTCTACACTCTCCAAGCAACCTACATGCCGAATTTCAGCTTTCTATGACCAGTAAAACGAAAAATCCCGTTTTTCCCGTTCCCGTGGGAATTTTGGAAAGTCCTCTCTCAATGCTCCTCTACACTCCCCAAACAACCTACAAGCCGAATTTCAGCTTTCTAAGTAAAACGAAAAACCCCGTTTTTTCCCGTTCCCGTGGGAATTTGGAAAAGTCCTTTCTCAATGCTCCTCTACACTCCCCAAGCAACCTACATGCCGAATTTCAGCTTTCTACGACCAGTAAAACGAAAAATCCTGTTTTTTCCCGTTACCGTGGGAATTTTGGAAAGTCCTCTCTCAATCCAGCTCTACACTCCCCAAGTAACCTACATGCCGAATTTCAGCTTTCTACGACCAGTAAAACGAAAAATCCCGTTTTTTCCTTATCCCGTAGGAATTTCCAAAAATCCTTAAAACTGCTTTTTAGGGTTCCGTAGTCAACTAGGAACCCTTATAGTTTCGCCATGTCTGTCCGTCTGTCTGTCTGTCCGCGGCTAAGCTCAGAGACTGTTAGTACTAGAAAGCTGTAATTTGGCATCAATATATATATTAGTCACGCCGACAAAGTGATTGAATAAAAAAAAGTAAAAAAAAATTTTTTTAGGGTACCTCCCATAGACGTAATGTGGGGGTGATTTTTTTTTTCTCGGCTAACCTTATAGTGTGGGGTATCGTTGGATAGGTCTTTTAAAATCATTGCGGGGTTGCTAACATGATTTTTCTATTCAGTGATCTGTTTGCGAAATATTCAATTTAAAGTGAAAATTTTCATTAAAATCGGCCGTCTCCCCCCCTCTAAAATCTAAACTGTTGGGTGGAAAAATTTTAAAAAATTTAGAATGGTAGTAAATATATCAAATTTACTAGGAAAATTATAGCGGCTAAGATTGCTTGGAAATTATTTGTAGTTTAAGAGTAAATAGTAGCCTAAGGTATAAAACATACCTAAACTTGGATGATTCCGTACACATACGAAATCCTTAGAAAAATATTACTTGATTTTTTCGTAATGGCTACGGAACCCTACCTTGGGCGTGTCCGACACGCTCTTGACCGGTTTTTTTACTATTATAATTACCTACTTCTATGCCAAATTTGAAGAGTCTAGTAATTATAGTTCATAGGATCCCGTTAAACTGAATATATAAATCCCGTTTTTTCCTTCCCATGGGAATTGTGAAAAATCTTGAAATTAATGTTTTAACTAATGTAATACCTACTTGTGTATCAAATTTGAAGAGTCTAGGTAGTTATTATAGTTACTGAGATAGGGTCACTCGGAATCGAATATATAAATCCCGTTTTTTCCCGTTCCCGAGGGAATTCCCAAAAATCCTTCCTTAGTGGATGCCTACATTGTATAAAGTATATATGTGCAAAATTTCAAGTCTCTAGGTCCAGTGGTTTGGGCTGTGCGTTGATATATCAACAGTCATTTAGTTTATTTAGACATTTCAACCCCATCGCACCCCATCCAGGGGGATGGTATTTTACATCTGCCACGTCGGATTTTAAAACCGTTGTTGTTTTCATAACCAGCGACCCGATAAACCATAGAAACAACACCCATGTTGATTTTCAGACTTTGTTACCCCTTTCCCCCCTTTTAGGGGTTGAATTCTCAAAAAACCTGAAACACGTGTTTACTCATTTATCATTAGGAGTACTTCTGTGAAGTTTCGAATAAAATAGTCGAACTAATCTTGTTTCCCCATACAAACTTTGGACCCCCGTTTCACCCCCTTAGGGAGTGAATTTTGAAAAATCCTTTCTTAGTGCACCCCTAGACCTTATAAGGAACCTACATGCCAAATTTGGAATCTCTAGGCCCAGTGGTTTGGACTGTGCGTTGATATGTCAGTCAGTCAGTCAGTCAGTCAGTCAGTCAGTCAGTCAGTTTCTTCTTTTATATATATATAATAATATAATAAGAGTTTTCCTGACTAAAAGTGATAAAAATAATTTTTTAACTTTTATGATGACGCTATCTTGATATTAACTACATTTTCATTGGAACTCTATCAAGTTTCAATTCCATCCGACAATTTAAATGTGGGTAAAATCCAAGATTTAATACATTGTTAGTTCATCGTCATCATCTCAGCCAATATACGTCCCACTGCAGGGCACAGGCCTCCTCTCAGAATGAAAGGGCTTGGGCCGTAGTTTCCGTGCGGGCCCAGTGCAGATAAGGAACTTTACACACGATTTGTTTCTGCATCGTTAAGCTCATGGTATTATTCCGAAAAAGTTGCGAGCCCAGGTTTGAACCCAGAACCCTCTGCTTGAGGGAGCGTAGGTCAAAGCTCTATGCTACCACGACTTTTTTCTTATATACTTACACATTGTTAGTTATAAAGATTTATTGATTCAGGTGTCAGAGGCAGTGGTGTAGCTATCGGAGGGCTATGCTATGCCGTGTACTGGGCCCCTACGCCAAGGGGGCCCTCGGATCCTAACCAGCATGGTCAGTAAAGCTCAATCCCGAAAATGACTCCCACCTAACCCAAACTTTAACCTTAATTCACTTAATAAACCCTTTCGTCTTTATCAACTTTGTTTTGTTCCAACAGATTGTTAGTAGCTTTACTTTACTGGACCCTGCATGTCTGCATAATTATTTATTTTATTTTCTTATTCACTAAACGTGCAAAAATTTGGTGTTCCTATATATTTTTTGCGCCGAGGTGCTAGAACGCCACTATCCAGAAGTCCGTGCCTTTCTCCACCACCCACAATGGGTAGCGAAGAAGCAGAATAAAAGTTCAATAGTAGGTACAATTTCAGTTGGTTAATTTACTTGTGAAGCTAGTAGAAGGTTTTTAAAATATTTTTTATATAAATAATAAAACCGACTTAAAAAACATCTAGAATAGAAACTAAAAAGCGAAGAAAACATAAAATAAACTGACAACAAAGCACCATAAAACTAACTTCCTACTCTGTGCAAAGTCGGTGCTTCAGCACGAGCCAGCAGGAGTAGTAGAGGTCCAATAGGTAGTATGTACTTGGCTTTAGACGACCAGATGGCCTAGTGGTTAGAGAACCTGAATATGAAGCTTGAGGTCCCGGGTTCGATTCCGGTGTCAGGGTAGGTAGATATTTGTATGAAAAATACAAATGTTTGTTCTCGGGTCTTGGGTGTTTAATATATATTTAAGTATGTATTTATCTATATAAGTATGTTTATCCATTATTATGTTTACCCATAACACAAGCAGCTTTGCTTAGCTTACTTTGGGACTAGGTCAATTGGTGTGAATTATTTATTTATTTAGCTAAGGTAGATGACTAGGGCCACTACTACTGGCTCGTGCTGAGGCACCGACTTCAGACAGAGTAGTTTTATAGTGTTCTTACCCCTGTTTTCCTATCCTTAGGGTTGGATTTTTTTTCCAAATTTATATGAGACAAAATTTATTTTCCAATAAAAAAGGAATTATCAAAATCGGACTAATCTGTAAAAAGTTAAACGTGGCCATACATAAAAAAATATATGTACGCGTCGACTTGAGAACCTACTCCGTTTTTTCATCGGTAGAAAAATCAAATGGAATCGTACAGTCACTTTTATTCACTTAAAATCACCTTATTTTCATGTTAAAAAAAAATGTGTTTGATTTGTGGTGTTCATTAAAGAATATTTTATATTATTTTGTACTGTGACCAAAAAACAATTCCAAAAGGTTAACCACAAAACCGTCCAATTTGTGACTTCAAAATAAAGTCCGCGCATTTTAATCTAACTGCCATTTTAAGTGACAATAACTTCAGGGGTGCCAACAAAAGGCCTGTGTAACCCACTTCTCGAGCTTAATAGTGTTATCTCACGTACATATTGGATGCACAACACGGCAACTTGCTCGTCGCCCGACGTTGGATGCCACTCAACATGCTGCTAAGCTTAGTACTAAATATATTACGCAAAGACTGAATATAAGCTGTAAATATAAGCAGACATCGTAATTAAGTGGCAAAATTTAATGACAGGTAGGCAATTCCTTTGTCGTTAAATTCAACTAGGTATCGACGGTTTTCCCACATACTATAATAGTCTATGAAGTACTACGCCATACAATTTGGTCGCAAGAAACAATGAGCGCGTCATACTATTAAATTAATGGACAGTACTTTATAATAAAAATAATAGAGTATAGTGATCGCCCCAGCTTTATTTCTGCATATTTTTTATTAATTTATTCTTTCGAGATGATGATAAAGCTTACCTATTTTAAATGATAGCTGGATAATGAGTTCCATTGCACTATATAAAAGTTATAATAAGGAAGAAGAGAATTGAATTATTATTTTGTTCCACTTTTATACATTCAATGAAATCATATTTTTACAAAAAAACTTGGAGCGATCACTAGTACATGGAAAAAGCATCGATAGTTGAGGTTATCTATATAGAAACTGAAACCCTATCATTAAATTTTTCCCCCTTTCCGAAGTTACTAGGCTTCACTCGCATGAACCATAAAATCAGGCAATTCTAATGAAATTCTAGTTTTTTACTAAATTCCCAGTGCAATTGAAAAAAACACATTGTAAGTAACACCCATGCAAAGTTTCGTAGAGACTCTAAGCGGATGAGGTTTTGGAAATTTACCCTACAAAAGTTGTCCCTCCTGTGGACATACAATTAGCGACTCCGAGTCAGCAAACTCAATATTTATTTAAACGGGCCGAAAGTTGGCCAGGAGTCCCAAACGCCGATGTAGACGTGACTAAAAAATATTGGCTGTAGACCCTAACCTTTGCCATGACCACAGGCTCTACTCCTACGCGAACAAAACAATGTTTATGACCCATCACCATCAGTGTAAAGATCCCGCGGGAATGTCAATATAAAAAGTAGTCTATGTTTGTTTTTCCAGAGATGCCTTTCATCCAAATCCGTCCATCCGTTTTAGCGTGAAAGAGTAACAAACACACATGCACACATACTCACAAACTTCATCATCATCATCATCATCCAAGGCTATATACGTCCCACTGCATGGCACATGCCTCCTCTCAGAATGAGAAGGCTTGGACCGTAGTTCCCACGCGGGCTCAGTGCGGATTGGGAACTTCACACACACCATTGAATTTCTTCGCAGGTGTATGCAGGTAAAACCGGGTACTGCCGTTTCGGCGAAAATAATTTCGCAAAATTATTAATTTGGCAACTGTTTATTTTTACTGAAACTGTAAACTATTCAGGATACATGTATTTCAGGACTATCCTGTAGGTTAGGTTTGTTTTATAGCATTCCTGAATTGTTTACAGTTTCAGAAAAAATAAACAGTTGCCAAATGCAAAAATTTGCCAAATGTATCATTTTGCGAAAATTTTTTCGCCGAAACATTAGTACTTAAACCCCGTAAAGCTCGTTGTAAATTTCATATGCGATTTCATACATAAATTTGGAAAAACTCAAGAGGTGCGAGCCGTAATTTGAACCCACGACCCTCTGCTTGAGAGGCCATAGGTCAATTCACTAGGCCACCATAAGGCTTACCCCTTACTATTTTTTACTCACAAACTTACGAATTTATAAATCTGGATGTCTGTAAGTTTATGGATCTCTAAAATAGCATACGTTATGAAATGAATGATAGTGCTCCCTGATTATTTGGTCAATCATCAGTCATTGGGTGATATTGCTCGAATGCCACAATATTTCGAGGAATTATTAGAGACTAGCTGTTCCCCGCAACTCTGTCTGCGAAGAATTCGTTTATTGCTCTATCCCGTGGGAATTATGCAATTTTCTGGAATAAAAAGTATCCTATATATTAGTACAGGTTATAAACAGTCTGTGTGCCACATTTCATCAGAATCCGAAAAACCGTTTTAGCGTGAAAGAGTGACAAACATCCACACATCCATCCATCCGTACAAACTTTCACGTTTATAATATTAGTGGAATTATATTAAATAGTACCTAATAACAGTCTCCGTTTAATCATCATTAAACTTCTGTTAATTTTAAATTCGTTTGTCTTTATCTATCACTTGGACATTTACCTTTGGCTGACTCGGACGAAACATA
Organism: Archips crataeganus; assembly: GCA_947859365.1. Lineage (NCBI taxonomy): Eukaryota > Metazoa > Arthropoda > Insecta > Lepidoptera > Tortricidae > Archips > Archips crataeganus. The sequence continues at coordinate 12,432,610 of OX402049.1, read as the reverse complement.
AAATTTACTTTTGTGACTTTTATGAATACAGATAATCGTTGGGGAGAAAGGTTCTTGAGTGGCGACTTGGAGCCGGAACACGGGGTGTTGGCAGGCATCCCACTGGATGGACTGACAACATCGAAAGAATTCCAGGTAACCGGTGAATACAGGTGACATGTTGTCGTTCAATGTGGTTATTTTAAGGGGATGCCTTTGTTCAAGAATAAACGTCTCCTGGCTGATGAAGATGGTTAGTGAATAAGTGCTTTTGATTCCCGTGCTTTTTTGCAGTAGATGCAGAGCATGAAGAAGATGAGAGTGAGTTGTTAAACGGGCTGCTTAGTAAGGGGAAATTGGGTGGGAAAGTTAGATTTGGCCAGAATAATGAGAAAAACATAAACGAGTGGTTATCTAAAAATACATTAGGCTACGTAAGATCTAGGATCCCAATAAAAACAAGTTACCATAAAAGTAAGATTATATTAACTACTATTAAAAAGAAGTGATTATAGAGCTACCAAAGAAGTATGTTCAGTTAGAACTGGCAAGCAAGCAGTAACAAGTGGCTTTCAAAAAATCATGTAAGAGTAGATTTAAGAAAGAAAGAAGAAAGAAAGAAAATACATTTATTTACAACAACACAAGACACATAAATATTTTAACAAAAAGGACAATACAAAGGCTAAAAATAGAGTGTGTCATTGCGGTTGCAAATTGGACACTGGCTCAGCATAATGCTGAGGCGTTTATAACACCCCAGCGCTGATTTTCAGCCAGTACCGTCGGTAATACCCGGAACGCCACACAGATAGATAAAATGTACACTTATAAATATAAGCGATGAACTACATAAACTACATGCGTAAATGGATAATTTGTATATCATAAAAACGAATAATTTTAACAAAATTACTTAATCATAAATTACTATACTATAATATAACTCACTTGCCAAGTATACAACTCTGCGCGGATTAAAACAAGAAGTGAAATAACCGAGACAAAGAAAAATCAAAGAAGTTTTGTGAAATAGTGCTGGAAAGGAAAGGAATTAAGTTTTCTGAAATGACAACAAATAGCCTTTAAGCTTTCGCCCAAAGGTGTACCTGCTAGTCACTCCTAGGATGACTTAAACTGTGACTCCACTAGAAAATAGTGGGTAGGTACTATAATACCTACTGTGTGGTATAAAATGACGGTTTGTTTGGTTAGAACTGAGAGTTCATCAGAATCTACTGGCTATCAAAAAAGCATGTTAGATTGGGTTAGAACTGCGAGGCCACTCAGAACAGGTGGTTATCAAAAAGCATTTTGAGTTAGATTACAAGTGATAATGATAACACAACAACCGATACTATCCATAAATTGTGAACTACAAAATGATGCATTGGAATTAAACGTTTCCACAGAAGCCTCTTAACACGTAAGTGCAAGAAAACTAGGGATTTAAGGAAGATAAAACGCTTGCATTCAGTCTTACATCTTTGTAGGTATGAGCCGTATTGGATGCAGGTTGCGCTGGCTATCTACTATCGATTTCCTCAAAGCACTTCCCAAATACTCTATCTTGTGCTACTTGTACTTTTCACGTCTTATCTATTACATGTTAAAAGGCGTTTCATAATATGTTTCTGCTCTATGCGGGTTTCAAAGCGAGATTGAATGGTCAGATAGGTATCGCAGTAAAGGCTTAAATCTGATGTTTATAAGTTTTCATCTCTCATACTCGGAAAGTGAGGCAAATCATATCTGACATACGGGAGGATAACGATTATTTTCTTCCCAAGGGTAGAAATGAATTTAAAAAAATAAAGGCATTGGCTGTCAATACGCATTCAGCCAAGCATTACGGCATAGACATGGAATAATTAAGTATTGAGTTTTTTTTCTTTATTAGTCATATTACTAATTTTATAATGCCAGTGAAATATTATAAAATTAAATCATTAATTTCTTATTTAGTGACTTAAACCAGAAAAGTTAGAAAATGTTAAGAAAAAAACACGGTAAACGACAATGTTATTGTCCACACAGCCTATCTCTATACAGCTTAACTCCTTGTTTCAAATTGGTTACTTACATATTTTATAAATAAATTTACTAAAATACCTACTTTATCTACTGTTTTCATTGATTATTATATTGAACATTCTAAATTTTGTTAAATTAATTATTCCTTAACAATAAACTCCATTGAAATATTTTACAACGTACATATTGACCAGTTTAGACATTTTTATTTATTTATACTTATATTTTCTTACTTTCATTGTAGTCGAAATGAAAAGCAGAGTGTATAACTCGGGAAAAACACCAATATCACCCTCGGAATATTGGCTCCCTCGCTGTGCTCGGGTGCCAAGTAACCTCGTGTAATATTGGTTATTTTCCTCCCTTGTTGAACAATCTACTATTTTCTCTTGCATATTAAGTTAATTAGAATGATTGAAACAATTTTTAAGGGGGTGTATTTTTAAAGCCAAATATAACGAAATTAAATCAGATAGATTTTATTTATGCTACTTTAATTTCATCGGTATTATATTTTTTACTGCTTTTGAGAACTGAAGCTTTAAGGGCAAGAAACTGTACCTTAAGAGTCTTGCAAATCTTATTTGATTGTTTACTCATACTAGCTTTAAAAAGACTAAGCAACGTCAACAAAAACAAGATAATAAGAGTTCTACAACAAAACTATTCAAAATTGTTAAAAAGTATAAAAATATATAAATCAGTTACATTTTTTTATTTTATCTTTAACAATAGTAAAGTCTTCAATTCTGGGATTTATAAGCATCTTTGCTACCCATTGGGCGTGGATGTGGTCAAACGCATGCCATATTGCGAAAAATGTTAACAAAAAGAAAAAAAAACAAGAAGTTTCGCACCCTGAATACTTCGCAAATCTAATTCCTCATACTCTTTTCAAGAAATTATTTAAATAAGTATTTTATAACCAAAATAATTCATCATCATCATCATCCCAGCCTATATACGTCCCACTGCAGGGCACAGGCCTCCTCTACGAATGAGAGGGCTTGGGCCGTAGTTCCCACGCGGGCCCAGTGCGGATTGGGAACTTCACACACACCATTGAATTTCTTCGCAGGTGTATGCAGGTTTCCAGCAGGTGTATAAAAAACAGAAAATAAATATAAAAGATCGTCTGGACGTGATGATTTTGTAAAATATACGCAAAGCGAGTTCCCCGTCCCAGTGTTACCACTACTGGCACACCCTTTAATTCCCTCAAAGCGTAATGCTCTTTCCACTTCACCTAACGTATCTGCCCACAGGCGAATAAGCCGATATATTTATTTATGTTTATGGTTTTAGGTTTTCCCGCACTATCGTTCGTAACTCTTTCAGGTACCTATGCAGAAATAATACACGGAACTTAATATTTTACGACATCTGGGACTGCGGGTTAGTGTTATGTACTACCGTGTTGTTGATATTAAAAATAATAGTTGTGATGAAATTGAGGGTACTTAAAGTAACCGAGCGGACAGGGTGCTTAGACGTGACGCAGTGACGCATCCAATGACTAAGAATCTTAGATAAATTCGAAACTATCGGCAATTATTAGCTGATATTTAATAAGTGACTAATCTGACGTATTACATTGATTAAAATGAGACCCCACTAAAAACATTTTTACGTAAAATGTTGCCAAGACGAGACCATATTTCTTGCGCTGTCAAAAAGTTATCAAATCTCATATAGAGCAAAACTTCCTAACTCTACACGCCCTAACTTCACAAACTTTACACCTTGGTTAAAATATCTGGCCTGGCCGTATGGCTACCGTCACACGTAAAGTAAAAATTTTATTCTTATTAATTAATATCATATAATTTTATTGCTGTTCATTATTTTTCTACCATGCAATAGTTCTTGTAGTAACTAGCCAAATGGCCATGCCACATATTTTGACTAAGGTGTAAAGTTTGTGAAGTTAGGGCGTATAGAGTTAGGAAGCTTATGAGATCTGATAACTTTCTTAAAGTGGAAGAAATATGGTCTCGTTTTGGCAACATTTTACATGAAAATGATTTTGGTGGGATTTCACTTCTTTTTGTAAGTTACTTAAAGCACTATAACGACGAAATGCAATTTAAATTAAAGTATAAGAGCTATGCAATTGAAACTTTATATTTTTAATGAGTCTTCTATTGGTAACATATCCCGAGAATTTTGTTTATCTGGTATTCTTAATCCAAACTCAACTTATGAGGTTTCAAAAAAACGACGATGCGCTTCGAGAAAAGGTAGTAGAGCCCTTGCGCTCCGCTTGGCTCGTCTTGACGAGGGCACTACCATGGCCCCAGATACTTTATGGCTCTTTCCATGTTCTTTCACACAAAAACGACTGACATTCATACGCGGGCCCAGTGCTGATTGGGAACTTCACACACACCATTGAATTACTTCGCATGTTTGTGCAGGTTTACTAAGCTAAGTATGTTTTCCTTCACTATAAACCTTTTAGTATATTTCAACGGCTTAGTTTACAAAAAAATGAGATTTTTTGTAGTGGTTGGTGTTCTTAATACAACGAAAATAAAAATCACGAGGAAATTATGTGAAGTCCAGAAATTTCTATTCAACTGACAATTCTAATGATCCACGTAAGCGAAGGCGCGGTATAACGAAATCCAATATTATGCATTTTTAGGGTTCCGGACCCAAATTGGCAAAAACGGAACCATTATAGTTTCGTCAAGGCTCTCTGTCCGTCCGTCCACGGCATAGCTTAGAGACTGTTAGTGCTAGAAAGCTATAATTTTGTATGGATTTGTAGCAATTATCACGATAAAATAGTAAAATCAAATCTAAAAATAAAATAAAAATTTTTAATAACCTAAAAATATTATATTTTTTTAGGTTACTCCCCATAGACGTAAAGTAGGGGGTGATTTTTTTCTTGTCTAACCTAATAATGTGGGGTATCGTTGGATATGTAATTTTAAAATCATTAGGGGCTGTGAAGAAGATTTTTCGATACAGTGATTTTTTTCCAAAATATTCAACTGTAAAGTGCAATTTTTTGCTAAAGTCGAGCTTCGTCTCTTCTAAAAGCTAAATTGTTGGTTTAAAAATTTTCATCATCTTCCTCATCCCAGCCTATAAACATCCCACTGCAGAGCACAGACTCAGGGAAATTTTTAATATATCAAATTAATTAACAAGGAAAACTATTACGGTTAAGATTGCTTGAGAGTTATACGTTAGTACGTTAATAGTAGCAGCCTAACTTATAAAATATACCTACTTGGACTATTACGTACAAAATCCTTAAATAAATAACTTGTTTAATGCAGACGATATAATTAATAGTAAAATAATTTATTGAATCAGGCGTTACTTTGCGGAGGTCCATATTAATGAACTAAAACAATTACTTTGCTCACCCGCGACCTTACAATAGTTACGTTTATGCAAGAAATGTGCGTTCATGCAGTTCCTCCACCTCCACACTGTACGAACACACACAAATCACATAAACCCAACCATCACCACCACCAAGCTACACTGACGCGTTTCGAACTCAACCAGAGCTCATCTTCAGAGTTACCACAACCGTATGCTATGCTACCAAACGTTAAACGTTTAACGTTTGGTAGCATAGCATACGGTTGTGGTAACTCTGAAGATGAGCTCTGGTTGAGTTCGAAACGCGTCAGTGTAGCTTGGTGGTGGTGATGGTTGGGTTTATGTGATTTGTGTGTGTTCGTACAGTGTGGAGGTGGAGGAACTGCATGAACGCACATTTCTTGCATAAACGTAACTATTGTAAGGTCGCGGGTGAGCAAAGTAATTGTTTTAGTTCATTAATAGTAAAATTATGGGATAATAAACTAGTAGCAATCATAAACAAAGTTGACGTTCAAAAACAACAAGGTGATTACGGTACACAATATACATAGGTAGGTATGCAAGGAATTTTTCATAACGGCTACGGTACCCTATCCTGAGTGTGTCCGACACGCTCTTGGCCGGTTTTTCATACAAGAACGCGTTTTTCAACGCTTAATCAAACCAATTCTACAATCAATTTTACACATAAGTAATTTTTTAAATACTTTTATTTGAGACTTGTTAAAAAAGTTGGTTCGTGGTGTAAAATTGTAAATTGCTTAAAACGTAAAATGTTTAATTAAGTAAACAAATACAATGTTTTTGCAGTTGATAAGTTAGAAATACTACTGTGATAATGAACACCCAAAGACTTGCATTTAATGCGTCGTATGCGTGAAAATGATACGTCGACCACCTGTTTCGACTCTATGGCTCTTTAACTAGATGAAACAATTACTGCCACAAATACACTCAAAGGCAACGAAAAGGGTAGAAGAATACTGAAGATTACGGCATAATTTTGATTACTTCTAACTTCATAGGAATTCTGTACAAAAAATACTTTTATTTTATTTTTATTATGAGAGGGAGACAAACGAGCAAGCGGGTCATCTGATGGAAAATGGTCACCACCGCCCATAAATATCATCAACTCAAAGATCACTGATCCGGCCTTTAAAAAAGTATTGGAGGAGCTGGAAAACTTAATAAAAAAAGAACCAAATTTCTAATACTTCAAATTATGGGTCATACACATTCATTACGGGTATTTTACAAAACTTTTATTTAGTTTCACCTTTCCCGATGTCTGTCTGTAATCAAATCTTGCAAGTTAAATTTGACCCACTTCCTGATTATCGATTGAGCTGAAATTTTGCAAGTATGTTAAAATCAGGTGACAATGCAATATTATTGTGACATGGAGCAGATCTGATGATGGAGCTGGAAGGTGGCCATAAGAACTCTGTAATAAAAGGACACAAACCGTCGAATTTGGGCTCGTTTGATTCGTCTTGACGAGTACTTTCGTCCTTGATGGTAACAAGAGGCAAAAAGTACATGCTTGTATTAAAAATGGCATTTTTAACAAAAACTTATTATTATTTTGCTATGTAACTATATATATACGGGTCAAATCTTGGTAGTCGAATGTGACCCACTTCCAGTTGTCGGATTCACTTGAAATTTGGTATACTTTATGTAAGTTGGATGACAATGCAAGTAAAGTCAACCAAAAGTACAGTCAGCGAAAAAGCTTGCATTTAAAATGAAATTTTTAACAAAATTTTATTTTATTTATTTATTTATAAATTGTCAATGTCATGTACATTATAATGAAGATATTATTAGTAGAATAAGTCAGTCCATCATTGCATTTTGTTAGCGTCTCTCCTGTGAACATGACAAAAGTTAAGGATCTATAGCCATATTTTAAGTTAAGTCGTCCTTTCGGCCCATTTAAAAAGCTGACTCGGAGTCGCTAATTTTATGTCCACAGGAGAGACGACTTTTTTTTCTTACGCTGTATAGGTATAGTAGGTATGTATTTACAAATCTTAGAGCAACCATAAAAATCGGTCATGTCGTTTCGGAGGAGTTCGTTTTCAAACACCGCGACACGAGATTTTTACATATTAGAAGATTGGTCCACGGCTTAGAGAGATGTTATAGGTAGTTTGAAAAATCTTTAAGTGCAAATGAACCACTGTTAATTTGAAGGCATGGTGCTAACCATCGAGAATATGTATATTTCGACTTACTTTATGATAGACAAGTACTAAAAAGAGGTAAATATTCAACCCAAAAATAAAAAACTTTCTTTTCGCATAAGCAAACCTGTAATCAGGAAAATGACTATATTTTAAAAAAATATCCAAAAGTTTTCACAATGCAGTAGAACGCTTCACAATATACGTATTTCCACATCATAATCGTACAAATATTGTACGGAGGGAGACCAATCTGATTATCAAAATGATTATCTAAAAGATTCATCACCATCGGAACGAATGTACTGAATTTAAAATTATGAAATTGTTACCAAAGGTTTCTTTTATAAAGCGTTGTTCATTATTGTATTATGCTAGCAGTACGAGTAGGTAACTACACGGCTTAACAATTTAATGCCACTATAAGTACTATATCATAGCGCGTAAAATCAACCTTGTTACACTTAATTACGAAACAACTCAATAAGACGATAGTAACCCTATAAATAAAGCATCAATCAAGTCTTATAAAGTAATGACAATCCGAGCTACAACATATATTTTGTCATTGTGTAATTATGCTCACTTGGCGGTTACTTGATTTTCTGCAATCACCAATCGACGTCAATGTGGCAAATTGAATGCCCTAATATGAAACTTTTGAAACCTGTTTGAGGTTTTGCGACCCCAGGTCCAGCCTGTCATTTAAGTTTCTAGAAGAGTACCTAAAAGAAACGACAGGCATCTAAGAATAAGTCCAGTAGGTACATACATAGTCCAATACGTTTCTAATTATATCTAATATTATTGCATTAATAAATAAAACTACATGAAAATGAATGATGGGGCTGAGTCTATCGCCAGGAGACCAGGCCTGGGAGCTCGCAGTCAGGTACTTACAGAGAATGCAATTATGATGCATCTAAACACTAAAAAGCATTGATGTCAATACTACTAACGGCTGGCAGGCTCTTTAACATACAACTTACCGTGGGCAATAACAATGCCAATTTATCCAATTATACGTAAAGGTATGTATGTACAACCGATTTCTGGTCTACTTTGTACACTGTTTTGGTAGCACGACCAATCGAATGTATATCTGATTTAGCAGGCCTCAAAATAATGTAAACAATACCTATGGAAAACTAATCAAGTAACAAGTTAGCCAGCATCCCGTAGCGTCACATGTGCCTAGGTTAGATGTACTTACGTACATGAACCTGTTCTACTCTAAATATTCCGTAAAGATTTGTAATTGTCTAATGAATAATCCTGTGACCATTGTATTGTAATGAAATGCGATCATAATAATTCAACAGAAACAAGAAGGCAATCAATAACTAAGATGAAATGAAATCTCTGTACCCAAATTGCGAATCGTTACCTAAATTCTAATCCTAGCCAAGACTAGTGCCGCTAGCCAGTTAAATTCTAATTATTTAGTTTAGAATAGTGAATCGATAAAAGCTGAAAACGAGATTTTCCGTCGTTATTAAGGGCAAGTTAATGCAGAATGACACCGATGCATCCGGTCTTTGGGAGCATTCGTATGTCTTGAATCTGACGTGGCGTTTTTGGGTGTGTTGTGCTCGTATGCTCATTCACTAAGGCTGGTTACCGTTGGGGAAAGAAGGGTAAACGTCAAACGATTTGCACTGGTGGCGGGCGCGGGTGTACGCGATGGGAGCGGCAACGCGGCGCAGCACACACTGGGGCAGGGCCGTCGCGGCGTTACGTCAGCGAGGGGCGCGGGGTGCCCCGCACTGCTGCATCCTCCCATCTTCGCCCGGCTCCGCTGAAAACGTGACATCTCCCCGCGGTGTTGCCAGGAATGATTAGATGCGGGGGTTGCAAACAATTTGGGGTGAAGTGTCATATATTTATCTATCATACAGGTTAATTTTAAATCAGAAAGCTATTTTTGTGATAAAGCTTCAGAAATTTAACACGGAACAATCTTATCCATACTCCATGCTAATAATCCATCCTATATTTCAAACTAAATACAAACTGAAATATAGATGCACAGAAAAAACCCCAGAAAAAAGACCAATGCTGGGAATCGAACCCAGGTCCTCAGCGTTCCGTGCTGCGTGCTTACCCCTACACCATCACTGGTCTAGAAGTTAGCGACGAATCTTTCCCATACATCGTACACTTCAGTCTGTTATAATCACATTTAGGCAGTGATAAAGCGCATCTATGTTATGCCCTCTACCGAGAGACTTCAACACTCCTTCGGAGCTAAATGTGATTATAACAGACTGAAGTGTACGATGTATGGGAAAGATTCGTCGCTAACTTCTAGACCAGTGATGGTGTAGGGGTAAGCACGCAGCACGGAACGCTGAGGACCTGGGTTCGATTCCCAGCATTGGTCTTTTTTCTGGGGTTTTTTCTGTGCATCTATATTTCAGTTTGTATTTAGTTTGAAATATATGGTTTCACGGGATGACCGTAAAAGTAATAAAAAAAAAAAAATGAAGTTGAAGAAAATAAAAAAATAAATAGAAAAAGATACTTCATACTTAACTTGTTAATCCATCCTATATTATAAATGTGAAAGTGTGTTTGTTGGTCCTTCTTTCACGTGTGATTGTACGGAGATAGTTGAAGGGCTGGAGAGTGACATAGGCAACTTTTTACCACGGGAAAATATCTCATTCCCATGGGAAAACACGTATTCATCTACTTCAGAGGTGGCAAGCCGCGGGCATCAGCTAGTCCATCCTAATATTATAAATGCGAAAGTGTGTCTGTCTGTCTGTCTTTCCGTCTGTCTGTCTGTTACCTCTACACGCCTAAACCGCTAAATCGATTTGGATGAAATTTGTTATGGAGGTACTTTGAGACCCTGGAAAGGACATAAGATAGTTATCCCGGAGTTTGCATAATTCCCGCGGGATAGCGATAAATTAATTATTTGCAGACGGAGTCGTGGGCAACAGCTAGTAATATTATAAATGTGAAAGTGTGTCTGTCTTTCCTTCTGTTACCTCATCACGCTTAAACCGCTGAACCGATTTAAATTAAATTTGGTATAGAGACAGAAAGGACCTAGGATAGTTTTTATCCCGGAAAAATTCTTAGTTCCTGCGGGATAACGATAAAAAAAATATTTGCAGACAGAGTCGCGGAAAACAGCTAGTAATTTTATAAAATAAGAACGTTAGCTTGTTTTAAGCATCATCCACAGTGATCCTCGTCAGAGCTTAATTGAATGACTTACTATGTCAGTGGAGCTAATTGTTCGATAAGCACGGATTTAGAAAATAATATATTTTTTAATTCATGACTTAGATTTCGGCCTTTAAATAATTTGTGATCAAAACTGTAGTCTATATGATATGTGTAAACATCCCACTGCACACTGCAGGGCATAGGCCTCTTCTCATTATGAAAATTGCGTGGGTACATTTGCAATTACGACTCCGATTTACATAATAATTTACAGGTATGTAGCGCCTGAAACCGAATGAAATGAAACCGAGCCTAAATAAGTCTTACAAAATGTCTTAACATATTTGTATAGAAATTTCCTTTTCCATATAAATAATTAGGATTTTTTTTTAATTATGTTGTAAAGGCTCAATTTCATTCACCGTACCAAGTTTTTTTTTTGCAAATCAAAGTCATAAATCAAAATGTACAAGTATATGAAACATGTTGCGTAAATTTATTGTTTATGCTATAGACCACATGAAACGCCATTTGTGGTTCTAACCTTTTTACGTTATTTTTTTCTTGTAGCCTGTGGTTACTGCCTTTATTTTTTTCTTTTTCGACGTTGTGGTTCCGTACTTTTAAAACGAAAAATGGAATATATAAAGGACCTTTTCGCTGGCTGTCTATGTATACGTGCATGTATACTTCAATCTGTCGCCACTATTTTCTGGAACTTGGAAATTCCTAATATTCTGGCTACAACATAGAGCTATTTAGAGTTAGGACTGATAAAAAAACAAAAATGTTAGTACTAATGTATGAAAAATGTACTATTAGATTTCAAATGTATGTATTAACATAGCTAGACTTGACACTTGGTATTTAATAGTATACAGGTTCCATATCCACACAAAATAACAATAAAATGAAATAATTAAAAATCTTGTTAAAAATTTTACAAGAAGTTAAGTAATTTCATAATATTAACCTGGCAGCTCCTCTTCGTCCCGCGCCCTCGTTCCGCGCCCTCGCTCCTAGGGCCGTCACATAGGTACGATCACTTACTGCAGCAACTCGTTACCTTGACGGTATCATATGACTAACTGCCGCATTCAGAGTTATCAATTAATAATAAGTCAATCATTAGAAAGATTTTACTTAAGCAAATTTTTCGAGTTTTCCAGAGACCCTATTATTAAAAGTAGAGCCTACCTATCTATCTGGCATGTATTTTTTTAACTTTTATAGATTTTGACGATTTAAATTTTCACATACTGTAAAATACCGTGGTACAGTCAAAGCCAAAGAGAGCTATACACTTTAGTTGCTGTATGCCTTTTGGTAGCAAAGTGTAAACATATCTTTAACCTCGACTGTACTAACAAGTAAAAAAATCAAAATTAAGATTACGTATGAAAAGTAAATTTTTACTTGTAAGCAACTCCAACTCGTTTTTAGCGGCAATTATTTTATTGACTTTTTTGAGTGAAGCAGTACCTGTATGCAGTCAAACTATTTATTCCTGATCCACCGTAGAATATTCTGCCAGTAAAAGTGTCATAACTCATAACATTTTTTAAGTTAAACAATACGATTTTACTTTTACATTTTCTGTTAACAGGTTCTACAGTGGATTCAATTGTACTCGTAATTAACGATATACTTAAGTATCCGTTAAGGGCGCGACTGGGAAATAGTTTCAGTTATGACACTTTGAAATTCGGTGAATGTCACCGCCGTTTATTCGTATCCGTGAAAAGGTCATTATTCGAGCATTTATTCTAAACTACTTTCGTAGAGAGGACAGAAGATTCTGATACAGTTTATAGTATGTGGTATAAATACAGGACCTCCAATAAATAACCGGAAGCGCCATCAAAATCTACAATAATAATAAAATTTGGTATCCAAAGGTTACCTTGAAAAGAATGCTTATTTACGATAACACTGCCTGTTGTTTAAATTATACTCTTAATCATATTTTAAATAATGTATAACAATAGGTACTGATTTATTAAAATAATATGTATATCGGAAGTCGATAAATGAGAAGTCCCTATACACATACAGCCTCAAAAGTGCCACGAGAATTCCGGCCCCTACCGTGAGTAATAGGCGCGTTGCTGGCCTACAAAAAAGGAAAAGAAAATATAAAAGTAAGAAGAAATTAAAAATTTGATCTTCAAGTACTCCCGCAGATGGTAAGAAAATCAACACAGGTATTACTGCATTACGAGAATCTCGGTGATGGCACGGTCAACCAGCACGCTTAGTATAAGTTTTACCTCACCAAAATATTTCTCGATCGCGTTTACGTAAAAATTTCAATTCTATGGAAACATGGACGCGCGCGCGCGGAGTCGCTGTCCATGATTCCCTAGTAATTGATTTTTTTACGTAAACGCGATCGAGAAGTATTTTGGTGAGGTAAAACTTATACTAAGCGTACAGGATCATCTTACTACTATCCACATACGTTGCATCAAAGTTCTACAATTAAAATACTTGACAAAGTTATATAGGTAATATTAAATAGTAGATTGTTCAACAAGGGACTAAAACATGCCATAATGACACAAGATATTTAGCCACCCGAGCAGAGCGAGGGTGGCTATAATTTGCGTGTCATTATGGTAGTTTAGTCTCGCGTTAAACACTCTACTTTTCACTTTGAATGCGAGGAAAAAAATGATGTTTTATACAAATCTACAATATTACTTTTATACAACGTTCTCTTCGCTCAATACGAGCAATGGACGTCTGTTCAGAATTCAAATAGCAATTTAAATTTGTTCCGCGGTATTTTTTTTTTGAGTGACGCTTTAAATGTTTGCATATTTAGCCAACAGATTCAAACTTCAAAATTATTTCATAGCTAATTGGACTAAGTATGCATAATAAAATGAATTCATCTTTAATATAAGTACCTGGGCGACCGAGCTTTGCTCGGGCTGAAACTCGGTACCAAGCGTTTTCCGGTTTCCCAGAGATAAGACCAAGCTAGATCAATTTTTCATCCCCGAAAACCCCCACATACCAAATTTCATCGAAATCGTTGGAGCCGTTTCCGAGATCCTGATTATATATGTGCGAGGGAGGGGGGCGGGGGAGGGGGTTCGGGGGTTCCAAAGGAGGGATGAAAATTTCATTGATTTTGCCGTAGGATGCACCGTTTTCAAGATATTTGACAAGAACACCGGAGGGGTGGAGGGTGAGAGGGGGGAGGGTGCGGGGGGGGATGCGGGGGAGGGAGTGTGGAGGTGTCAAAGGGGGGATGAAAATTTCATTGATTTTGCCGTAGGATGCACCGTTTTCAAGATATTTGACAAAAACACCGGAGGGGGTGGAGGGGTGAGTCACGTTAAACTATCGTCCGTAAACCGACTTTACAGACAACCGGTTTTTCCTGTTCTGTGCTCCCAATAGGGAACGTGCACATAGACGGTGCTGCCAACTGGTGCCATAAGGGTGCCATCAATTTGAATGTTTTACCTTGATAAGTTTGTTTTACTGTCCGCATAGTGTCTCTTCTGTCGCATTAGTGCTGCCGCCTATAGTTACTGCACGTTCCCTATAATACCATTCTCACAAAAAGTAACTTTTTCTCACAAAAGAAGAAACTTGACGTTTTCTCATGAAAAATAAACTTAAAAAAAAAACTAAAAACCTTAAAAAAAACGTGGGTTCGAACCGAGGTCGGCTGGATCCGCGACCACCCGATTTCTACTGTGCTATTTTGGTTTGCTCGAAGCCGGCGAAATTTAGCTTTGTATTCTAATGCAAACAAAAATAGCCGGAAAACACGAGTAAAAGCAATTTTCTGAAAATGAAACATAGCTACATCAGTTTTTCATCCCCGAAAACCCACACATACCGAATTTCATCGAAATCGTTGGAGCCGTTTCCGAGATCCTGATTATATATATACAAGAATTGCTCGTTTAAAGGTATTAGATTAAATAGAATAATGTTTGTAATTATTCATCGTGTTTCGCGAAATTATTATTTTTTTAAATATTTTTATACAATTGTCATTTTGAGGTTATTTCCACGCCCTAAAGGCTTCCACAGACCGAAGCGCGGGGCGCTACTACGGAGCGCGCTGCGGTCTGTGGAAAGCTTTAAAATTGTCTATGGGCAGTCACTGAAAATGGCAAGAATCCTCCATTCACAAACACCGCGTGATTGGCAGTTTAGGGGTTTCCAAAGTAAATTTAAAAGAAAATTACTTTAATCCCTAGAGATCAAAAAACCCGGCCAAGAGCGTGTCGGACACGCCCAAGGTAGGGTTCCGTAGCCATTAAGAAAAAATCAAGTAATATTTTTCTAAGGATTTCGTATGTGTACGGGAATCATCCAAGTTTAGGTATATTTTATACTCAACTTTTTTACTGAGGCTCTGCTGTCCGTCCGTCTGTCCGTCCGTCCGTCCGTCTGTCCGTCTGTCACCAGGCTGTATCTCGGGAACCGTGATAGATAGAGAGTTGACATTTTCACAGATGATGTATTTCGGTTGCCGCTATAACAACAAATACTAAAAAATGGAATAAAATAAATATTTAGTGGGCTCCCATACAACAAACGTGATTTTTTGCTCGTTTTTGCTCGATATTGATAACGGCAACAGGTAGACGCTTGAAATATTCACATAATATTTAATTATATCTTGACTTTAAAAATTTAAAAATTAAATTAAAATAAAAAAAATATTTAAGGGGGCTCCCATACAACAAACGTGATTTTTATAGATAATTAACCCTTCGTGCGCGAGTCCGACTCGCACTTGGCCGGTTTTTTATGAGCAGTCAAAACATGACCCTCCCATAGATTTTGTATGGCAATTGGTGGTTATGACGTCACTTCTTTGCCGGCTCAATCCAATAACCATTGATGGGTTCTAAAGCAACTAAAAGCGTAATTATGAATTATTTTTTCTTGATGTACCTTCTTTCAGTTTAGGCAAGTTGAATATTATATTATACATAATTTAAGCTTTATTTACATGCTGTGTATTTAACTATTTTTTTCGTTTTCAGGGCTAAAATAAAGTGTTTTTTTTTACTAAAGTAGCGTCTTGGATTTTTTTATGGTGTCATCATCCCAATCATCATAATGTATGAGTTTCATTATGGAAATAAGTTTTATTGCAAAAGATGTCACTTTCCATATCAGCGTTGCTGAAGATACTTGATTATTGCATTGCCATCGGACCACTATAGAGCTTCCAAGTCTATGCGACCGCTGAAATGGACATCTTACTTACCTACATACAAACAAACGAAAGTTAAATAAAATCTAGAAAAAGAATACCGAGATTTTTCCGTACAGTTGTGATAGTTTAGTAGGAAGCAGCCTGCGTCAAGGAAACAGTATATTTCGTTGTAATGCGAGGCACCTCTCCAGTGCCGTCGTAAAAATCCTATGTTTATGCGACCGGGAAAGCACCCGTGCTTTGCTATGTTTAATATTTTATCTATTTACATTTTGCTATTTTGATTATCCGGCCATGTGGGGTAGGTACGAACTATTTGGACCACAGACTTAAAAATAAGAGGAAAAGAAACGTCAAGCGAGCTTAAATCGCGTGGCGCCTCCTATATGGCTAACAAGCCATATATGTATATATTTAATTTTCCAGCTCAGTCTGCAATTAAGTTAATTGCTCAAAAATATGGTTTATTGCAGAGATTGTAGTTCAAAAAAAGATTTCATTGGTACCGTAATTTACTAACACCTATGAAGAAATAGAAAAGAGGCGAGAAAGTGGCGAAATCGATCCTACAAAGAAATACACAAGATAACTATTAATTTCAAAGTGTTATATTATTGAGATTGTATTGTAGTCGTTAAAAAATAAAGATATTCTATTCTAATCTAGAATGTTATCAAATCGATTTTACATTATACATATACGTACAAAACATAATATCTTTAAATAAATTAATACTATAATTATAAATACAATAAAAGTAACTGAACTAAAACTAGATAAAACTAACAAAAGGTTTCCCCCGCGGCTTGGACCCAAAGACACTGGCAGCATTACCTCGCTGTATAGCAATGCTGATACGTTGTGCGAGGAAGCTGCTAGCTCTTCGGTCTCCTGTGGTATCACAAAGCCGTTTAGAAATATCTTTGTAAAACCTTTCTGCGCTGGAGCCCCACGGAATGAAACAAAGTTGTATTCAGAGCCAAGACCTTTGTATTTGTATATCTTAAGTTTTTCTGCCGCTTCTGCTGCTGCACCAGCTTGATTTGCTGTTCCGCGGACGTGGGATGGAGCTAGTGTGTCTACGCAAGTAGCGTCCCACACTAGCACACGACCCAATTTCAAAGTCAAAGACAAAATACATTTATTTTGACGACCGAATGGCCTAGTGATCAGTGAACCAGATAGGGAAATCACCAGGCTCGTAAAATACGACCCCTTGGCCTCCCCACGACGACCACGACCTGCCTGACGAGCCTGGTGATTTCACTATCCGTCATTATGGGAATTCGGTTTTGCGTGGAACATGGTGTATTGAAAACAAGCTTTTTTGGCAATCCGATACAGATAAAAACACGGTGTCAGGAAAGTCTGGTATTCTGGGAATTTGGTATTTTAGAAATAGGGTAAGTCAGCAATCTAGTATTTTGCAATTCTAATATTTAGGGAACGAGCATTCCTAACATCCCTGTCCATGATAATAATCACTAATTTTAGATATTAATGTTCTATGACCGAAACCCACTGTGGAACACTCCCCAAATAATATCATGTCATACTCGTAACAACTTGGCAGGAATTATGAAAATTATTATTACTAAAAGAAAAAATTTTAATGCACGTTATTTTGCTGACTGCACATTGTCTTCCAAATAACATAATTAATATGTTTAACGACCGCTTTAGCCTAGTTGGTAGTGACCCTGCCTACGAAGCAAGAGGTCCTGGGTTCAAATCCCGGTAAGGGCATTTATTTGTGTGATGAGCACGAATATTTGTTCCTGAGTTATGGATGTTTTCTATGTATTTAAGTATTTATTTATCTATATAAGTATGTTTATCGTCGTCTAGTACCCATAGTACAAGCTTTGCTTAGTTTGGGACTAGGTCGATTTGTGTAAGATTGTCCCCTAATATTTATTTTTATTTTTATTTATGTAGATACCAAATTTCAAATCAAATCAATCCGATCATTAGAAGTGAAGTCTTCGTATGATAGGTTAAAATGTAATTCTGACCATAAATTCCAAGAAACTCAAAGCTGTGAGCCCGGGCTTCAATCCTCTTCAGGTCGAATCACTAGCCTTCCACGGCTGCAAAATAATTCAGGGATAATAATTGACCACAATTCGACCTAGTAAAGCTAAATCTAATATATAAAAATCTCGTGTCACGGTGTTTGTTACCGAACTCCTCCGAAACGGCTTGGCCGATTTTTATGAAACTTTTTTCTCTACACTCGGTAGGTCTGAGAATAGGTCGTAGGCTATTTTTATCCCCTCCCCCCATTCTTCGCGGACGGAGTCGCGGGCAACAGCTAGTATATTTATAAAAAACAAGCTGTCGGTAGCGCTCAAATCAAGCTTCTTAGTCAGGTTTACTAACTTCTATTACCACACAATGACGATTACTATTTAACTTGGACTGCGTGCAATAAAACAGCGTTTCATTATAGGCTTTATTTTTCTTTGAAAAATAAAAACAAAAATTAAACTCTAAACATAAGAAATACAAAACCTTAAAAATTCGGCATTCTGCAAGGAAATATAATTGCTAGACAGAAAACTTTACAAATGTTAATATTGACTTATCAATATAATCCATTAAACGTTATTAAACTATGAGGTAGTTGTTTACAAAAAGTCTTTCAATAAATTCTTAAAACTAAATTACATACATTGTTGCAGCTTGAAAAAGTTAACACCAAAGTCGTTGTGGCGTTACCCATAAATACCGTAAGACTTTTAAAAATTGCCTATATATTAATATAGATTAAATAATCTGTGAACAAACTGATATATTGAAATTGACAATGATTTTATGACCTGATTAATGATTTTTATCCGACTGCAAGGACAGGGTTATTTATGGTTTTATTTTGGCGACTTGCTCTTGGGAATTATTTTCTTTTTAATTATATTGTCGAGAAATAATCAAAAAAACAGAAAAGATTAGCTATATACACCACTAACACTAACAGCACTGACTTAAGTAAGCGGCTAACTGCTGAAGTTGGCGTATGAGGCAAGCATTGTGTTAGAAGTAAAGTATGAAAATACTTACCTTTAAGCTTAGCTTTAAGCTTGAAGGTAAAATAGTACTTTCATACTTTACTATCTAACACACGCATCACGGAATGATCAAGATCTGAGGCGCTCCAAGAAATTAAAAAATCGAAATTCGTATTGTACCGTTTCGGTCATTCTAGTATTAAGTACTACATATAAGCATAAGCGGAACGACACGACACAAGGTTCGAATTTTGTAGCATAGTATCTGCCTTTAGCTCATCTCTTCTGGTTTCTTCGATGTATTCTAGTTACCATATAATAAGATGAAAATTATTGCATAATGTAAAGTAAAGTAGTTTGAATGAATAAATTTCTGCAGTAATTAAAGAATTAGTGTGATAAATTATAGAGAAATATCGACTAAACTGTATAAATACATAATCCACAAATTCTATCCGCAGTGTCTTTAATTTTTGATCTGAAGCCACAAAGGCGCCTAACGCCGAAAATTATCACGGGCATATATAGCAAAGTTTAGGCGTTTGATGATACGTCAAATATTTTTTATATGTCCGTTCGGCTTTAACAAAATGGCTAACTGAATCAGAATCAGAATCATATTTTTTTTATTGTATAACTGTGCACACATAGGATGAGAAAAAAAATAGAGCCCTAACAGCCCTGGTTTACTTTTCAAGTTTGATTGTGACAGGTAATATCAAATAGTAAGTATATTACCTATAATATGGCTATGACAAAAATCTCAAATGATTAAATGGATTAAATAAAATTACATATATATTCCTTGATTTTAAATAAAAAGGAAATATTGCTTTGCTGCCGATAGCATAAAAATTGTTCTTAATTATAATAATTATATTTCTTAAGTTACTTTAACATTTAAAGACCCGTATGTTGTAATACTTACTCTGGAGCTTCATTTTTGGTTGTTACAAAACAAACTGGAATAACCATTAGTAAAACATAAAACTATGAACACATTCATATCATCATAACTAATAAGAAGCCCAGTAACGTGGTAAATTTATCCTTAAAATTAAGTTAGTAATGTGAAATGTGGTTTGTTGTTCATTTGGTCTGAAATTTAAGTTAAAACATAATTAGACGTACAATGTAGCAGCTAAAGTTTAATTCTGATACATCTATTTTAGATGTACAGTCAATCAGCGGCATATTTTGGTGGGTTCAGAAAACTTCTGAAACAAAACCAATATCTTTTCTAAATGGGAAAGCGTAAAATGGAAAAATTACATTATTGTTTACACTTAAAAGAACTAAATTATCAGACTTCATTTTTAAAATATGTTCAGACAGAATGATTAAGTACCTAAACTTATCAAAACGTCACTTATTATTAGGCTTTTGAGCAAACTTAAATTGTAAATTTAATCATGGCGTTATTTTAATTTTGTACTTTTATTTTAGGTGATTGTAAATGCTTGCTTAGTATAAATATTTACTTAAATCTTATAATTAAAACAAGTTAACTTAGATGACGCTCTGAAAACATTATAGTGTAAGTAAAACTAAAGTATTTATTGCAATAAATGATAAGTGAACTTTGGCACGTTGTTTTTATTTCATTTAAAATTTTCAATCAATGATAGCCAAAATTATATTATGTCCTTTTACAGAGTAATAATTTAAAAATCTGAGTTTAAATTAAAATATTTAAACACCTTTGAGTAGAAATAATAATTATGTGTTTTTTTTTCAAACACGAACAAAACTTTTATTTTCATTTTCAATGCTAACTTGTACTTGCTAAAAGACCAAATAATTAAGTTAAATTATAACACATACTTTGGCAGTTCTTATTCCCCTGATTAAAGCTAGAAACAGAATTTTTTTTTTTACACGTATGTGTAAGTTTTTGTGATGGCAAAAAATTATAATTTTATGATGAAGACACACAAAGCTATATTTCCGTTTTAATATGTTTTTGTAGTTAAAATCCGTTAACTTTGATAGCTCATTTGGTCTTATAACAACTAACTGTAGGTTAAATACCTATTTATAATTACATAAAGATTGGCATTAATAGAATTTAGTAATAAAATTAATAATAATTATAATAATGATTTAAACACACACTTAACTTTGGGTAAATATGATATAGGTAAATTATAATAATATTGACACCCGAACACATAATCTTTGTACTTATGTTACAGTTTCTTTAAAAATTAAAGCGCCAACTTTTCCTTAGATCTTATAAGCTCTGTCAAATAAAAAAAAACCAGCGAAGTGCATTCTGGACCACACAATATGAAGGGTTCCGTAGTCAAGATGAAGTTACTGCTAAATTGACTAATTCAAAAGAGCATAATCAAATCTTAATGGGAGCATTATTATGGTGCATAGGTATCCTTTGCATGAAAAGAAAAGGTTTTCGGTTTTATGTTCAGACAGACAGAACGAAACTAAGGGTTCCCATTTTACCATTTTAACTACGGAATCCTAAAAACAATAAAATTTTAAAACACAATTTTGCATTCACCTAAGGATAAATTAAATTTAGTAATGGCGGTTATATTTCAAAAATATTATTTTGTCGATAAAGTGTTGTGTAATGTATCAAGGATCTCAGTATTCTAGAGACGGTTACGGACACTCCTATCCAAGTCGAAAATATATCGATGAACACAAAAACTCAGGTATCTTATAGCGCACTTACGATAACTTAATGATTCTAAGTTAAGAAATAACAAAATCGTAGTATTTAAATTAGTATTGATTTGTACTCATCAGTCTTGTTCGTAAAAATGTTGCTGAATTATTTTGAGGTAGATATTTAGGTATATTTACGTTAAATATTTCGTACATAACCATTCCTATGCATTCTGTCTTCGTCGTACTTATGGCCTAGTTTGTAAAATTAAAGAACGAATGCCGCTAGAATGCCTAATAACATAAATACTAGAACTTTTTAAATCATGTGTCTTGGGGGCTGTCTTCTTGACTGGCTTGCGAGCTGCCTGAACTCTTCATTTGCTGGTCGCTCTTCTTTTCAACCTGTGTCATACAATGAAAAAATATGAATAAAAGAAAGATTATTTTTACCCATACTTACAACTTAGTATATACAGTCGCTTTTAAATTCAACAAAGTGATCACACCATTTCAGCATCTCGGACGCTATTCCTACTTAATTTTCAAACCGTTTGAAAATCGAACTCTTTTTTTAATTCCTCCGGACTTTAATAAATTAATCCACACATTTTAAATAATTTAAAAAAATGTTGCGGCTTTTATTAGTACAGGGTCTGAATAGATATTTAGGTCATTTCATGTCAGACATGCGTATAAAAAAAAAATTTCATAGCTGTGTTCGACCCAGACACTCTACGCATAGCTGCTGGTCTCCGGCTGGGAGTTGGGATCTGCGCAAGTCACAACTGTGTTTCTTGTGGGGCTCCAGTGGACCGACTCGGCCACCATGGCCTCTCCTGCTTCTCGGGCGCCGGCCGCCTGTCCCGCCACGCCGCTCTCAACGACATTCTCAGAAGGGCGCTCGTTAGTGCCAACGTTCCCGCTGCTCTGGAGCCCCAGATTGTGCGGAGCGATGGCAAGCGCCCTGATGGAATGTCGTTGATACCCTGGAAGACTGGCCGTGCGCTGGTGTGGGACGCCACCTGTACAGACACCCTGGCGGCGTCCTACCTACCAGCAACTACCAAACTTGCGGGGGCGGCGGCGGACGCCCGGGAACGCCTCAAGGCCACAAAATATAGCTGTCTCGGCGCCCAATATCATTTTTTTCCTTTCGGCGTCGAGACTCTAGGTCCTTGGGGTAAGGGTGCACTGGAGTTACACAGGGAGCTCAGCAATAGGTTGAGAGAGGCAACAGGCAACCCTCGCGCCGGCAGCTTTCTCGCGCAAAGAATCGCAATCGCTGTTCAGCGCGGGAATGCTGCCTGCGTGATGGGCACCATGCCAAGAGGCCCACCTCTCTTTTTTTAATTAAGTTTAGTTTTAGTTATTTTAATTTAATAGTAGTTTTAGTCTTGTATTTACACCTGTATATGTTTTTGCTGTGTTGCTAGATGTAGGCTGTTGGTTGGTAATGAAAATAAAGTTTAAAAAAAAAATAGAAATTGATCACCTATATACCGAAAAAATGAAAATAGTTTATATGTTCTCCTTAACTGCTCTTTGCAATATGCATCAACCATCAGGCAGTGCTTAGGTATGTTTTTATATCTTAATGTTGGTATGTAACAAGTAAACGAAATCGTAGCGCATAATTATGACGTCGACTTTTACTCGCATTGACCGAGTAAAAGTCGATTTGACGCTTCTTACCTTTATAGGACAATCCGCGATAAGGTGGTCTTCGCTTTTGCAGTTGTGACATCTCTTTGGTTGCGGCCCGATAGCACACTTGGCGGCTATATGGTTAGCGAATTCTCCACAGTTATAGCAGCTGAAACATAAAAAGAGATAATAAGAATCAAACAATATTTAAAGCCGGATAATTTCGATAGTTATGTCAGACCTATTCTCTGCTGAATAGTAAAGTTGAAACTTTACTACAGTTATAGCTGTTGCAACATAGGAGCGCGTATAGCCGATAATTTTTCATGACATAAGGTCCCAAACAAGCAAGTAAGTCACTTGATGGTAAGTGAACCTCACCACCACCACCAGATGCGTTCTCAGCCTAGAGGACTGGCCCTAGTCGTTCTGACCTGCCATCCGCGCAGCTAGCGGCACGTCACCCGCGGCATCTAAATGGTGTGCTCGTGAATTTTCGGAATTGGTCGTTCTCACTCGCCAGCGTATGGACGTTGCGCGCGACAAACGAGAATGACCAGTCCCAAACATTCCCGTACACAGCATTTGGACGCTGCGGAAGACGGGCGGCTACCCGCCGCGGGTAGCGAGTCATAACGACCAAGGCCTAAGATAGGATACCTCATGTGTCAGTAATTTAACCGGGTAATGCCGACACATAACAATGCTAGCGCTGCTGCTGGCCCAGACGGCAGGTTTAGCGAATAATATCGTAGTAACAATCCGGATGGACCTTGCACGGGGTTCTACCGTCCGTAAATTGCAATGATTACACTGAAAACTATATCTGGGATTGTATATTCCCAGTGCACTGACACACATACAGTCAGCTGCAGAGAAAAGGTACCTACCCCCTTTGGTACCCCCTGTAACGGCGTCAACCACACTCGAGGGGGGAAGTATTCTCTGCAGTTGGCCGGCCGTACTAAACCAACAGGTATGATTATGCTCTACCCATGATCAAAGACCACACGCGCTTGTAAGTCGCAACCGCTACACAAGCTGTCCTAGTCTATTAGTTTACCGTAACTTTCTGAACCGTTTCTTAGCGAGTGGCCGGCGATTCGACCCTTGGCAGTCCACGGAGGAAGGCCCAGAGACGCGCGTTGCCTCCAATCCCTTGTCTGACTCCTTGCACTCGAACTCGATCTCTTCTTCGTCTCCTAAGGACCGGAACCCTGGCATTTGAATGACACTCTGAAAATGAAAAAAAAAAATTAAAAACGAGCGATATATTAAAGAAGAGTTCAAAAAGATCTACTCTCACGACACCGTTGCTAAGATAAAGGTTTTGTGTTAAGAGTTTTCGACGTTTAGAAGAAATATGAGTTTTTTAGGTATTTCGTTATGAAACTTGGCAGGGAAGTAATAACCGACTAACCTAATGAGTTTGTGAAATTTCGTGGATGAATTGTCTATGAAGAGTCCTTATTAGGGTTCCGTAGCCAAAATGGCAAAAATGCAACGCTTATAGTAGGTGAATTTTGTAAAATTATTGCTCCCGAACTTAGTGCCGTGCGGGCGACATGCATCGCGCGCGTTGCGCACACGACTGGTTTCCGGCGATTTTCCTGCCATCGGCGCTTAAGGGGTGGGGTAACTCGAATCGGTGCGGGGCGGAGCGTGGCCATTCTGTACGTTAGTACTATTACATATTCTGTACCTAGACTTGAATTCAGACAATTACTTACCCTGAAAAGTGGTAAAATTTAAAGTAGCATAAATTGTTTTAGACTACCTGCCATAGTCGTAGAGAGGGATGATTTCTGTTAAAATCGAGTATCCCCCCCCCCTAGCTTTTACTTCTTCGACTCATATGCTCCCAATTTTACAATTGAGAACATATCGTTCGTCAGAAAAATCAACGATATCGGCACCCAATTCTTAAATTAATATCAATTTACCGCTTCGGTGTAGAACGACGTACAAGTTTTGTGGCGTAAATGTATAGAAAAAACATCCGGCCTTGATAAGCCGAACAAACAAACAAGCGCACTATCAGGTCAACCGCTAGATATGCCACTATTTGTGAATGGATTTAATTCACTACTTTCATCACAGCATATTCAATGTAGTTCGGCAGCTACGGACGGAAATTAAATGGCATCAATACTGGTTAAAGCTATATCATTCATGATGTTTATAGGGGATTCAATGTAAACGAAATTACTAGAAATTATTAAGTAGAGATAAAATCGATATGAGGTGTCCAAAAAATCTATGGGTATTTTTCCATGAATCGTTATCTTCTGTCAAACGGAGTAAAGTTTGGATCAAGGGAATACATTTGAGTCATATTTTACATGATTCACAAACCTGTGTACGAGGGGCGTTCAATATAAAGTGAGAATGAGATGCAAACTCTTTTAATATTACGAAATTAAATACTGGCCGGTAAAGCTAGGTAATCTATCTAGCTGATTGCTATGAAAAAAAAAAACTAACTGTCTTTTGTCTAAAAAAATATACGGTAATTTCTTTGCAATGCTATTGAGTACGTTAGCGAAAATGGAGAAAATTGAACTGCGCGGCGTTATCAAATACTTGTATTTGTAAAATTTTTCTACGGACCAAGTCAATTTGGATTTGCGGGACACTTTAGGGTCTAATGCTCCTCCGTATTCGACAGTCGCACGTTGGAGCGGCGAATTTATAGACGTGGAAGAACATCGACAATGGACGACCCCCGCTCCGGACGCCCTACTACAGCAGTAACTGAAGAAATTGTAAAAAAAGTCGAAAACTCAGTTTTGGCGAATCGTCGTGTCACAGTTCGTTTTATTGCTGAAAATGTAAAGATTTCAACGGGGAGCGTGCATAATATTTTACATGAACGCTTGGGTATGAAAAAGGTATCTGCGCGTTGGGTACCAAGAATGCTTACTGACACGCAAAAACAAACTAGACTAGAGATTTGTCAAGAGCTTTGAACCTGATGCAGCAAGACCGGGAACTTTTTTTGGCGCGATTTATAACAATGGACGAAACATGGCTCCATCATTACGACCCTGAAACGAAACTGCAGTCTATAACATGGAAAAGGCCATCATCTCCAACTCCGAAGAAATTCAAGGTGAGCCCATCTGCCGGTAAGGTCATGGGCTCTATTTTTTGAGATGGTAAAGGGGTATTAATGATTGAGTATCTCGAGCATGGAGCCACTATTACGGGCACTTTATACGCCAAACAAATAGCAACATTGTGCAATGAGATCCGCGAAAAACGGCGAGGTAAACTCTCGAAAGTTGTGCTGTTCCACCAGGACAATGCCCCGGCACACAAGTCCGCCGTTGCAATGGCTGCAATTCGTGATGCTGGGTTCGATCCTTAAGCATCCTCCGTATTCACCAGATCTCGCTCCTAGTGATTTCTACCTATTTCCGAGATTGAAACAATACCTGAGAGGCCAGAAATTTGAAGACGACGACGCGGTTGTCGCTGCAGTAGGTACAAGTTTTTTAAGTACTCAAGATGAGACCTTTTTTAAAAACCGAATTTTAAGTTTAGAAAAAAGATATACTAAGTGTATTATGTCGAAAAATAAAATGACATTTAGTAAAAGTTGTTTATAACATACTCATTCTCACTTTTTATTGAACGCCCCTAGTACTTACAACACACCGTGTTGAAAACGCGGTTGTTTTCGTGTTTCACTTGAAACATGTTCAATTTTGATTTTACTTACTAATTTTGTCATCTTTGAATACTGAGCTTTGTTTGTTTCCGATAAATTACCGTTTTACCGCCTTATTTTTTCATAAAAAGAGTGAACTTACATTAGTTTGCTTTTATCTGTCGCTTTGACACATGCCTTTGAGAGTTACTGACAAAAGACAAAATTTAATTTGCTTAGTTTGGGACTAGGTCGATTTGTGTAAGATTGTCCCCTAATATTTATTTATTTATTCATTTAAATGTACAGTCTAGGAAACTGAATTGCGTATCAGGGTGGAACCTTTTCACAACCAATTTCACGATGATTTCTGTGGCGATGTATGGAATGTCAACGTGACATTTGCAATGAAAAGAGTTCACCCTGGTACTTGATTCAGTTTATTCAACTGTAACTGATTTAAGCTATTATAAACAATGTGGTTAGTCTCACGAAATATTATATAATGTACCTTATCGGCGTTTCGAGTTTTGCCATAATAACATTTTAGTCTATTTTGAATAGTTTTGTTAATAAAGAAGAAAAAAACGAAACTGCGAATGGCTTTACGAAACTGAGCCGATATCGTATAGTGACGGTAGTAAAAATATGCCCTTGGATTCAGTTCCATAGAATAGAACCATGTACGATAAGGTACTGCAGATATTTCCTCTTTTCATTTATCATAGCTCGTAACTGTGTTAATTAGGCAAACTGAGAAAACTTATATAATTCTGATTAATTTATAGACATTATATATAAAATATAATAATTAACAACAAAACTTTTAACTAATCCCACTAATAATACAAAGAAAATAAGTTGTCAAGATTTCCTGCCACAAGCATAGACCTCAAGACTCTAGCTGCATCACCTTTCGGAATCATTTTTCATAGTCTTTGAGAGAGTTATTTATTTTTAGACCTTAGCCAGGTTATTAAACCAAATGGTGCTTCAAGGAAAGAAGTCAGAACGATATGACATGCTGAATTAAATACACTTTCCATAGAGGCAAGTTAGACCAGCTGGTTGGTTTACTTGAATTTGCGTTTTCCTAAAGTAAGGCCTCTAGAGCCCATTGAAAATTTTGTGTAGACAATAAACGGGGTTTTGTCAGTGTTACCAATACCAACTTAGCAACTTTCTCGTCTTTTTGTCAGTTATCCATGCATTTAGCGATATTTAGAACCAATTATCCAGAAACTATTGACTTTTTCAACTTTTCTTGCGATTTCTGATAAAATGTTGGCAATACTAATTTTTTTATCTTTGGTTACCTGCACAATTGCAGTGGTCACCCTCCATCATACTTCTGGTGTTACAAGAATGTAGCACCTAGGTACCGCCCGGTAAAATCTATGCCTGCGTTTACTTGACACGTAAAAGAGTTTTTAATCACCTGGTGAACAAAAACGTCTTGCCCGCCATCGTCGGGGGTGATGAACCCCCACCCCTTGGCCACGTTGAACCACTTGCAGCGCCCGCGCCGCGTTACTCCTGTCACCCTCGCCGCGCTCGGACCCCCCGCACCTGGAATAAGGAAAAAACAAGTAAAAATTTAAAGTTACCTAAATATTGTGGTACAATTTACATATTACCTAGTCTAAGGAGTAGGTAATTTAATAGCTGTTGCTTTTGGTATCAGTCCAAGACGCGGAATAACAACATAAATGGTTGAAGTCCACTTAAAGGTAATGATTACGTAGTTTTTAATAGGGAAAAGGGGAGTTTCCTATAAATTCAGAATATATCTCTTCTAGAAACTTTTTAATTTCAGGTTGGGACGAGAAATATAAACTGAAATAAATATAAGTTGAAACTTTACGGTAATTAATATGAAAGGGACCGTCGAAACACGTGCGTGTATCTACGATAAATTTGGCCATCAATTAACGAAGAATCAAACTTAAATTCAATGAGTTATTTAGCTGCGTTAAGTAGGTACCCTTTTTACAAATGCATACCGGGGCCTGATTTCACCGTTCGAAAATCTATTAGCAATAAATAAGGGCTCGCGTTTGTTTACCGGACTAAGAAAGGGAATACGATTCCCCTTATCGCGCTCCTTTACAAAAAATAACGTGGGAACCAAGAGAAAGAATAGCCTTTTACATGTCTGTATGGTTATTGAACTCAAAGACTTTATGAGCTTCAAATAAAATGTTGAAAGTACGTTTTTTATTGATTGTACGTACTGTTTATTAATCTTTTACATGACTAATGAGCATCCTCTTCCGCATTGTATCGATAATGATGTGACTAAGAGTTGCTCCATGAAAAGAATTCGGAAATAACTGGCATAATAAAAAGATGACTAACCTCTAATTCAGTACCAAGTAAACCTCAAAACATCAATATGCAATCTAACCTCAGCTAACCGATTAAATCGAGCACAAAACAATGTGGCGAGCAACTGAACTATTTGTAGCTTACAGGCTCGTACACCGCTTACTATAAATGAAAGTTTATCGGTAGGTTTGCTAATTCGTTACACATTTCCATGTGTTGGTATGTAAGCTAAGCATATTATTTCGGGCGGCGGCGGTAAAAGCGAGCTCGCAGGCACACGTGGCGTCGACGGGGGCTTGAGGAATGTCCGGTATTTAGGTTGCGTTTCTGGTACCTCTTCATTCATTGCCGTAACACTGCACCTAGCAGGCATTCGTGCGGCGCCCGCGCCCCGCGCCGCCGCGTTCGTTGCCTTGTACTTAGTAGGGCTACCAGCTACAAGTATCATACTTATAAGGCCGGTGACTATCTAAAATTAAGCTATACTATTTTATTCACTTTCTAAACAACAGTCGTTGGCTCGCGTTACTTGTAAAATTCATCTGAAATTTGACACAAAAGCAAGCAATGCACAGTTTCATCTATTCTGTTTGCATGAAAAATGTATGTAGCAATACTTGTCGTTCCTTCACCGATATACACATGTACTAGCTAGGCTTACGCAAGTTCAAGACTAGTAATTATTACCTAACGTTTTAATATTCTTTGGAAAGAGATATTTATTTCAGACGTTTTAAAGAAATCATTAATGATCTTGAAGAAAAAATTATACCTCAGATTCACATGATTTTCGATGAAAGGTACTCAGAAAGTAGAGTTATCAATGTAGAAGGGTCATTATTTGAGCATTTCGGAATCACTTTCATGGATACTTTTCTATAGAAATGGCAGAAGATTCTATAGTTTCCAGTTATCTGCTAGAAGTACGGTATTCTAATAAATAACCGAGAACGTCATCAAAATCTACAGCCAATTCGTCAAGAATGTTACCAGGAAAGTTAGGTGGTTGAAACGCTTGAAAAATAACCCAAAAACCCTAACCAAATATAAAAAGTGAAGCTCAATAAATACCATGTATTATTTCCTAAGCTTAAAAACCGATGGGAAAGCGTAGACTAGTGTAGAGCGCGTTTGGTTGGGCGGGTTGCGTTTATCGCCGTACCGGACTCTGAAACGCATTCTATATGTCAATAAGATAGGTATTTACAACGAGGCGGAGGAAAGGAATGTTTAAAAAAAATAGTACTACAAAACATTCGTTAGATGCACTCGCTAGGTAAATTATACCATGAAGAACTGAGGATCGATGCGGAGAACATTTAGATAATTTTAAGCAAACTTACCCCAGCCCAAAAGTTTATCGTCGTTTTTGAGATTATGATGAATTTTCGATTATCTTAAATAAAAAACCATTTTTGACCTTGTAGACCACATAACATTTTGGCAACTAGGTAATTTGAATTATGCTAAGATGTTACACAGTCGAAGAAGGTATATTTACTTACAAAATATAACTTAGCGATCTCCTAAATCACGCTGTAAAATATCCGCATCCGCATAAATTAAGTCTCAAGGAATGTTCTGAAACTTTCAGCCTTTAAATCTTTCAGCTCCTACTCGTATCATCAAAATACTATAACTTTACTGGTAGTCAAAAAGCTATATCGTACCTGTGTGTGACCCAAATGTATTTTTTATTGTTGTACATTTGTACCATTCACTTTTAATCAAATAGAAGTTTGTCTTCGTTCAAACAAGAATCTCGACGTTCTTCCTGTTATCACATCGCCCGTGTCTTGTTAACGCCATGAATGCAAAAAGGCAATATTTGTACGGTACATTCCAAAACAAAACGGTTGAAGCATAATTTCACTCATACGCTTACGCAAGGCATTTGTTATGAAACATTTTGAAGAGTATGCACCACGCGAATAGCAAGTCATCAGGGCTTAGGCCGAAGCTCCCAAGCGGGCCCAGTACGGATTGGGAACTTCATACACACCATTGAATTTCTGCGCAAGTGTGTGCTGGTTTCCTCGCGATACTTGCCTTTACCGTAAATCTCATGGTAAATTTCAAACGTGGCTCGATTTCACGACCCTCTACTTGAGAGGTCAAATCACTAGGCTACCGCGACTTCACACACAAAAATGAATCAACGTGTTTTTTTTCATAAGCTAAAATTTTATACAAAAACGTCGTAAGTATGAGAAGAATGAGAATGTTTCTATTCACAATCGCTAATTTGGAAGCACTTCTCTGTAACTCTAAAAAAAACCGGCCAAGAGCGTGTCGGACACGCCCAAGGTAGGGTTCCGTAGCCGTTACGAAAAATCAAGTAATATTTTTTTAAGGATTTCTTATATGTACGGAATCATCCAAGTTTTTATGTTTTATACCTTAGGCTACTATTTACTCGTAAACTATAAATAATTCCCAAGCAATTTTAGCCGCTATAATTTTTCTAGTAAATTTTGATATATTTACTACCATTCTAAATTTTTTCAAATTTTTCCACCCAACAGTTTAGATTTTAGAGGGGGGCGGACGGTCGATTTTAATGAAAATTTTCACTTTAAAGTTGAATATTTCGCAAACAGATCACTGGATAGAAAAATCATGTTAGCAACCCTACAATGGTTTTAAAAGACCTATCCAATGATACCCCACACTATAGGTTTAGTCGAGAAAAAAAAATCACCCCCACTTTACGTCTATGGGAGGTACCCTAAAAAAATTTTTTTTACTTTTTTTTATTTAATCACTTTGTCGGCGTGACTGATATATATATTCATGCCAAATTACAGCTTTCTAGTACTAACAGTCTCTGAGCTTAGCCGCGGACAGACAGACAGACAGACAGACGGACAGACATGGCGAAACTATAAGGGTTCCTAGTTGACTACGGAACCCTAAAAAAGAGGTAACACAATCATTAAATTTATTGAATCAGGCGTTACTTTGCGGAGGTCCATATTAATGAACTAAAACAATTACTTTGCTCACCCGCGACCTTACAATAGTTACGTTTATGCAAGAAATGTGCGTTCATGCAGTTCCTCCACCTCCACACTGTACGAACACACACAAATCACATAAACCCAACCATCACCACCACCAAGCTACACTGACGCGTTTCGAACTCAACCAGAGCTCATCTTCAGAGTTACCACAACCGTATGCTATGCTACCAAATGTTAAACTAACAAACCAAAACAAATGTTTTAACTTGTCACTGTAACTTCTCAAGTACCCACTTTATTTTTCTTATTCTCAAACTACCCCACAAAAATTAACTTTTATTGACATATTTAAAACTACCTTGAATTTTTTGTTTATTTATTTATAAGGCATATTTAATTAATACTAACTGTTCAAATTCGACCCAAGCCGCAGTAAAGGAGAAGATACTAAATTTACCTGTTCATTAATAATAGACCCCATAGTGTTGTACCTAATTATTTCCATGCATTCCAGAGCAGGGGTTTGTCTGATAAGATTTATGGCATTTTAAAATCAAACAATATTAATGTTGCCTTTAAGACTAACAACTCTTTGTACTCTAGGCTATGTAACCACAAAGAACAGGTAGATAAGGGAACTAGATCGGGGGTATACAAGCTTACTTGTAATGACTGCAATGGGATATACGTAGGACAGACAGGCCGAAGTTTTAATACTAGATTTAAAGAGCATGTTTCGGCATATAGGAATGAGCATCCAGATAGATCGAATTTTGCAAAACATTTGTTGGAATCAAATCATTCATTGTTAGATTCAGATTCTTATGAAGTGTTACATTATTGCGGCAAGGGGTTGCGTCTGGATGCTCTGGAATGCATGGAAATAATTAGGTACAACACTATGGGGTCTATTATTAATGAACAGGTAAATTTAGTATCTTCTCCTTTACTGCGGCTTGGGTCGAATTTGAACAGTTAGTATTAATTAAATATGCCTTATAAATAAATAAACAAAAAATTCAAGGTAGTTT
Organism: Archips crataeganus; assembly: GCA_947859365.1. Classification (NCBI taxonomy): domain Eukaryota; kingdom Metazoa; phylum Arthropoda; class Insecta; order Lepidoptera; family Tortricidae; genus Archips; species Archips crataeganus. The sequence goes on along the minus strand of OX402049.1, from coordinate 12,399,417 downwards.
TAAATATGTCAATAAAAGTTAATTTTTGTGGGGTAGTTTGAGAATAAGAAAAATAAAGTGGGTACTTGAGAAGTTACAGTGACAAGTTAAAACATTTGTTTTGGTTTGTTAGTTTAACATTTGGTAGCATAGCATACGGTTGTGGTAACTCTGAAGATGAGCTCTGGTTGAGTTCGAAACGCGTCAGTGTAGCTTGGTGGTGGTGATGGTTGGGTTTATGTGATTTGTGTGTGTTCGTACAGTGTGGAGGTGGAGGAACTGCATGAACGCACATTTCTTGCATAAACGTAACTATTGTAAGGTCGCGGGTGAGCAAAGTAATTGTTTTAGTTCATTACAATCATTAAAGTTAGGTAGAAATTGTAATCTGTTTTTTAGAAAAAAATGACTTGCGGAGTTCCTAGATAATTTACTAAAATATATTTTTTAAAGTTTTTTTAATTTTTATTTTTTAAGTCGTATGCGACAAATGCATCGTGTTTTGCGTCCAAACGAACCATGCGGTAACGGTTAACTCGCGCGTGCATAATAATGAAACATTATTGTTTACGTTCATTTAAAATGGGTTTTTTAGTACTTTGCATATTAAGACATATGAGACTGTTTATTTAATTTCCACTAATGAAAGAGGCCCCCGCGTGATGGTTATAAATTAACGTCGCGTAAGGACGCCATGTAAGTTTGATGAAGTTGTAGTAAGTGGGTATAATAAGATTTACTTTGTTATCTAAATTAGCTCGAACGTCAGTTATTGTAATTACTTCTATCATTAGTAATGGAACCTAGTGTCGTGCAATAAGACATAATATCATCTCAGCCTATACGTAATGTGGTCATACGTCCCGTTTTGAACGGGACTGTCCCGCTCTCAGGTACTCTGTCCCTGTGTCCCGAAAAACACTCGGGGACGCAAAAATGTCCCATTTTCAGAAAGTTTAAAATGACAACACGTAAGCGGTAGTCGAACATTTATTTTCTTTGATAAAGTTGCGAGCAGAAGAGAAAACTTAATTAAGTATTATGTATACGTAGTTTTAATTAGGTTAATAGTAAGTAATTGTTAAAGATAATATTTAAAAATCTTGCCAAAATTTGGACACATTTATTTTTTGAAGTCGGTACCCAGTACTACAGTTTATTTGCGCATAGGAAAAAAAACCGGCCAAGTGTAAGTCGGACTCGCGCACGAAGGGTTCCGTACCATCATTATCTATGTAAACGGCAAAAAAAATCACTTTTGTTGTATGGGAGCCCCCCTTAAATATTTGTTTTATTTTAATTTAATTATATATTTTTAAAGTAAATATATAATTAAATATTCTGTTAATATTTCAAGCGTCTACCTGTTGCCGTTATTAATATCGAGCAAAAAAATCACGTTTGTTCTATGGGAGCCCCCTTAAATATTTATTTTATTCTGTTTTTTAATATTTGTTGTTATAGCGGCAACCAAAATACATCATCATGATGATTTTTTTCTAATACAAACTGCTAAGGATTGGAATTCACTCCCATCGTCTGTATTTCCAGATAAATACAACCTAGGGCTCTTCAAGGCTAAACTGAATAGGCTATTACTGAACCAGTTAGATACACCCTTGGCCACATCTGCACTTTTCATCAGGTGAAATACTGGTCAATTACGAGTCAGTTTAATGTAAATATATATATATATATATATTTACATAACATCTGCCTGGAAAGAGATTTCGCAATTGTAGCCATACCCAACACCATCTACATCATGGCGAAACTTTAAACTCGATACAAATTATGTGACACACTACAAATTGTGTGTGTGTGTGTGTGTGTGTATGTCCATCTTGATGCTTTTCTTTACGTGTCGAAAACGACGAATCATATTATATCGGAAACAACATTCGAAACAAAATTTTCTGAGTAAAAAAAGCCGTGGTAGCCTAGTGGTATGACCTCTCGAGCAGAAGGTCGTGGGTTTGAGCCCAGGCTCGCAACTGTAATAATTTTTCTGGTAGTACTGAGTTATTTTATGATGAAGGCAAACATCGTGAGGAAACCTGCACACACTTGCAAAGAAATTCAATGGTGTGTGAAATTCCCAATTCGCACTGGGCATGCGTGGGAACTATCATATGGCCCAAGCCCTCTCTGAGAGGAGTCCTGTGCCCTGCACAGCAGTGGAAGGTGCATATAGGCTGGGATGATGATGATTACAAACATTCTAAGCCACAACTGGAGGCACTCTGGTTGACCTTAGATCCTTGATCTTGCTGGCGTTGCTGCATTTTTCTCACGACTGCATTGTTTTTTTTTGTTTGAGGTAAGCTTATGCGTTTGTTTTGTGTACCTATGTCTGTTACCATACTTACCTTTTTTTTTTCAAAACTCCTGAACTGATTCGTTTCGGTTTTTTGCATTATATGTATTCATATTATCATCTCGGTCGCTGCAGTAACCATTACTAATTTGTTTCTACATATTTTTCGAAACTACTGCACCAATAACAATGCAGTTTCTTACTTCGCCCTCGTGTTAAAGACCCTCCTTTGTTTTTAAATGTATTCGTCTATTTTCCGTGCATCTATTTGTTTTCGGGCGGGTGTTTACCTAGTACAGTCAAATCTTACAATTTAAATTTGACTCATTTTCAGTCGTCAATTGACGTGAAATTTGGCATTTGTGTAACTATATATTCTATGTCTATTCCTATACACTTCAGGCTACGAGTATTCGTTTGTGCTTCGTGTTACCGATAAACTTTAAGCGCGCAAAATCTCTACCTATTTTTAAGTCCAGGCTTAGGGAGCAGTATTTATCATCATGTGCATAAACGTTACTATTGAAGTGAAACTTCTAATGCGACTTCCAACAAGGTTGCGTTACGTTTAACGCTGCCATGGAGGGGGTATGAAAGCATTAGTATATGTACTGCCGAAGCAAGTAATCTCGAAAAACGGATAAACGGGTAAACGGATGTTAAAAACTTCGATAGTGCGATGCAGAACTCATACTGTCTGTGCAAATGTATGAGACTTGATAAAAGCGCCATCTAGTGAGTAATTTAAACACATAGATGCATAAGTAAATTTAGTACTTAAGTTATTGCAATGAGGTTCATATTGATGTACTAGCTTTCGCCCGCGACTCCGTCCGCGTGGAATTAGTAATTTGGGCAGCTTATTTTTTTATCCAATTTGCTTATTCATCAATTATGGCTCTCCTTAGTTCCTCGATAATAAAAAAATTACCCCCCCCGCAACCCCCCCGCACCCTCCAACCCGCTGCCTCCCGCACTCGCCCCGCACAGCAACCCCGCACACCCACGTTCGTCCCATCCCAAGTCAAGCGTGCCCTATAGAAGTTTTACTTCAAGTTTTTTTTTGTCAAATATCTTGAAAACGGTGCATCCTACGGCAAAATCAATGAAATTTTCATCCCCCTTTAACGCCCCCACACCCTCTCCCCCGCACCCTCCCCCGCACAATCCCCCGCACTACCACCCCCCTCAACCCCCCCCCACCCCATCCCCGCCACCCGGTGTTTTTGTCAAATATCTTGAAAACGGTGCATCCTACGGCAAAATCAATGAAATTTTAATCCCCCTTCGAAGCCCCCCTCTCTCCCCACACCCCCCTCAACCCCCCCACCCCCTTGGTGTTTTTGTCAAATATCTTGAAAACGGTGAAAATCAATGAAATTTTAATCCCCCCTCCGAAGCCCCCGCACCCCCTCCCCCGCACCCTCACCCCCCTCAACCCCCATCAACCTTTTTCATTTCCACATTACGAAGTTTCACTTCTTCCGCGCGGAGGAACTGCACGCACGATTTTTTTTTATTTATATGTTTGCAGTATACCTATCCATCCATCCATAGTATGGATATACTTACATACATACTTATAATATTATACTACTTTTTACCACGGGAAAATATCTCGTTCCCACGGGAAAACACGTTGTAATCTACTTCAGCGGGGGCTAAGCCGCGGGTATGAACTAGTATATCTTGTCTCAAATTTGTATTGTTGTTACTTAATTTTGTGTATTTTTGTTATTTCTCTCGTTTCCTGTAACACACCTACTGAAATTTATTCCTTCATTTAAAGGTTGTCTGAGATAGATCGCTCTGAAGCAATAACTTCGCCTGTTGCTTACTTTGTAATATTTGTACATGTACCTTTTTGTATTGCTCACTATTGTAGTGTTAAATAAAGAGTTATTGTATTGTGTCAATTGCAACAAAAAAAGGTTGTTTAAAAACATTGTAAATTGAAATAATAAAAGCCTACAGAAATAGGCTGTAAACCTGGACTATAACGTAATGCACGGCATTAGACTCGTGTGTGCGCAGTGTCAGTTTTGTTTAGTCAGCGCGAGACTACCAGCTGCGCGTGCGCCGCCCGCCCGCTCACGGTCCGCGTATCGGGGCGGGGTAGCACTTAAGACGGGTTAACTCCCATTAACTGCCGACGGGTCTCTATGGTTTCTCATAATTTAATAAGTCATAATGTAACTTTCCATAATTATCATTAGTCTAAGTGATTTATTTCGGAAATAGTATTTTCTTCGGAATTGTTATTATATTAAACTTACCTGACCTACCGCATTGTATAAGATGGCATTTCAAAAAATCCTGATGAAAATAGTGTTTCAAAAATAAATCACTTTATGACTAATTATAATTATGGAAAATTATATATTATGACTTATTAAATTATGGGAAACCAAGGTGTGCCATTGCCGACATAGCTCAGAGTATTACGTCTGTTGTTGTACCTATAAGCAGCGTCCTAGTGGTTTGACCTATGGCCTCTCAAGAGCGTCGGTTCGAGCTCAGGCTCGCATCCCCGAGTTTCTCGGAATAGATGTGCGAAATTACATTTGAAATTTACCATGAACTTCACGGTGAAAGAAAAACATCGTGAGGAAACCTGGACACACGAATTTCATCGGTGTGTGTGAAGTTCCCAATCCACACTGAGTCTGCGTGGGAACTACGGCCAAAGCCATCTCATTCTACGGGGAGGCCTGTATCCTGCAGTGGACGGATACAGACTGGGATGATGATGGAGATGATAATAAACAAATAAACATAATTATAAAGTGTTAGCTGTTGCCTGTAAATTTGCATGTGAAAAATTCGTTTATCAGTATTCCGGGCAAGCTGTTTAGTTTTCCAGTATTAAAAAGTGTTTAATCCAGATTATAAGCTATCTGTAATTTAGTTTAAAATTTTATTATTTTTTTTTGCGTAACGAATATCTAAATAAGATTAAAGTCGGTATGATAAAAATGATCAAAAACCAACTAATTCGTTATTACATCAATTAGGTACTAAGGTACATGTAATGTCCATTTAAAAAAGCCTTCCATGAACATTCACTCATTTATTACTTCTTAATTTATCGCCAGCAGTGTGTCCCCGCCTCTAACAACACTCATTCCACACTCGAAGACTCGAAGTCAACATACAATCAGGAATTTCAATGCAGCCAAATGTTTTAATGCATATGAAACATTTGATAGCATTCCTTTTAACCGGTGGCCACAAACGCGTCAAAGCTGTTTCCGATACTCCGACTCGGATAATTGTTTTATTTTTTAAAGAAAACTTCGCGTATTAATTTTATCAAATTTTATTGTATTTATGTGCTTGACTTAAACTTATAGTCCTTTGATCTATATAAATAAAAATCAATTGCAGAAAATGTAGATGTGTGCGGGTATAATTTCAGAATGGCTACACTTATATGTCTAATTCTTTTTTTTGTGTTAATAACTATTGAAAGAAGGTTCGTTTGTACGACAGAAAATGTTTTTTTTTAACCCTGTACATCCGAAGAGCCCGAAAGAAGAAAAACACCCGAAACCTGAAGAGCCGAAGCCAGGCTGGACAGCCGATTTTCGGAAAAATTAAAGTGAATTATAATTTTATAACAAATTTTTACGACTTGTCATAATTTCGGTTCTCATACCTCATAATAATCTTCTAATATATAAAAATCTCGTGTCACGGTGTTTGTTTTCAACTCTTCCGAAACGGCTTGACTGATTTTTATGTTTTTTTTTATCTGTATTCGGTAGTTCTGAGAATAGATCGTAGGCTACTTTTTATAGCCCTAATATGCCAAAACAACGTTTGCGGGGTCAGTTAGTAATATATAATATTTTCCCGTAACCAATGTGACTCAAAATGTGTTTAAATCATAGACTAAGAAAGATGTTGGCACCTTTTGTGTAATGAATTCCTTACCACATCACTGCAATCGCCAATTTTTTGACTAAGTAACAATCCAAGGACGGGGAACTGCAAGATTCTTTTGATTTATAGTTATAGAGCAATCAAATGTGTACGTGGATTTCCCCTCGCGTTTTTATATTCTTAGGTTATCCTGTATCTCGCCTTAATTCAAAAGCCGCACAGTGGAGTTCAAGAAACTATTTACTACCGCAGACTTATTATTTTCCCTCCACCTTTGCAGGAACTATTTATAAACTGGGTGAGATATCTCGTGTTTTTCGAGAAGGCAGGGGAACTCCTGCGCTTGTCAAGGTTTCTAAAATAAAAGAACACTGCACAATTTTATTATACTGTTCTGGTAAAATTACAATCAGAAAGCGACTGTTTTGCCGATGGTGTACGTAATTATCTTTTCTGTTAAAGTTTTTGTTGCATGTTGAATAACAGATAGAAGATTTAAATGCTATAGGAGACTAAGACAACTACTGTAAATATCAAAAAAAATACATTCTTAGTAAAACATAATTAATTATACTTACACATAAGTACATACAAAAACTAATTTCAGTTTTGTGCCAACGTTACACCTTATCATAGTAAATAATTTTATCAATAGCAATCCTTATCAAATGACTTCTATGGTGAAGATTGATTTTTTGGAGTTTTTTTATATTTTTTTAATTTTTAACTCCAATTTTTTACTTTTACGGTCACACGTGTAATCCATATATATCATACTAAATACAAACTGAAACATGATGCACAGAAAAAGCCAGAAAAAAGACCCAGCACTCCCAGCGCCGGTATTAGACCCAGCACTCCCAGCGCCGGTATTTTTTCTTTTTTTTCTGCGTTTTTCTGTGCATCCATGTTTCAGTTTGTATTTATATATACTTTTATGGCGGCCTAGGAATCAAATTGGTTGACTGTACTCGTAGCTACTAGATATCTTGGTTAAAATATTTCAAGTTTTTGTGTATTTTCTTACTTAATTTAGTCACGACAGCTTGCTTAGTCATGTTTAAGAAGAAAAACGGTGACGAATGTTTGAAGCAAACATACAAATATACCTAGTTACATACTTCTTAGGAACTTTGAACTCTACGACTAAAATATGTATGATGCTTTGCGTATGTACAAAATAATTGGTTGCTTTGAAAGCTAGGTTAGATAAAAAATAAGCGTAAAGAAATTCAGGTCATACACATTTTTTGTTTGCGTCTATCTTGCGGAGACATGGCAATAGTTAAGGGCCTTATAGCCAATATTTTTTAGTCAAGACTACATCGGCGAGTGGGTTTATTTAAATAATCTTAAGTTTAATGACTCGGAGTCGCTAATATGACTACAGGAGAGACAACTTTTGTTCCTTACGATGTGTATGGAATTCGGAAACTTGTACAGCGTAAAATCAATAATTGCCATAATAAATATTTTCATGCCGATTTATAATTTCCTAAAATGTTCTTGACACCGTACAATGAATAAAATTAAGATTAGCATACTTAACCGCAAACATATTTTCTGATGAAAAATACAGCATTATAAATATCTTGAGCTCTTTCCAATAGCATAAGTATGCCGAATTTTATGAGCAGCATATAAAATACGTGGGAAAGGGCTCATATCTTGACGTTAACTTCGGAGTTATATGCCTTTGACGGGTGTCTTTTGGGTTGCCTTCCGATCAATACGAAGTTAAATAGATAATATATCAATTGGCTTATTGAATATAATAATTTAGTGTTTAGTTCAGAAATCGTCGTCAAAATACATCGCCTATATGTATAGCATGCCTCACTATCAACTATTATATAGCCATTATAGTAATAATTAAGGTCACTAACAGTAGATAGCTCAAATATATGTTTGTGCAAGCGCCCGCTGCTTCGCTCCCTTGGCAGGTACCTACAATAAATATTATCCTAGTTCCCTATCCCATGAATATTTCGAGAAACCCTTTCTTAGTGGATTTCTATGATATTCAAGGCAATGCGAAGCATAGAAGCAAGACCCACCAAGATGCACCAGTGGTTTAGGCTGTGCGTTTTTGCCAGTCAGTCAATCAATCATTCATTTAAATCATCATCATCATTTCAGCCGAAAGACCTCCACTGTTGAATATAGGAAGCCACCAAAGTTCACCAAACAGGCCGGTCCTGAGCCATCCTCATCCAACGCGCCACTTAAACACTCATTCATAATCACTCACTTAAGTATGATTTTTATTTACAATGTTTTTTTTTAGTTAAGTATTTGTCAGTTTTCGTAATAAGAAGCGCTTGCAGGTAGGTACTTAAATAGTTAGGTATGATTATCACTTGAATGTTATTTCTTTATTGTCCGAAAACGGGAAAGGAACCTCCATAAGTAATTTCCACCATGTACCATTTGACTAGACAGTTATGTATGATAGAGACACATTTGTATGTCAGTCTGTCATTAAGTTTAGTCTTAACAGTGTCCATGGTTACCACGTGGCTAAAGTGCCCACGCTTCTCCGTGATTAATGCTCATCACTCATTAAACATATTCTCTGTTGATGATTGAATGACATGTGATAAATGCGTGCGATCTGAAACAATTTTATGAGAACAAAAGTTGTCATTTAAGGGGTGAGTAATCTACACTTGAAAAACTGACTGACAACGTACAGCCTGAACCACTGGAGCTGAAGAATTAATGTTTGGCATACCCGTTCTTTGAGGATCATAGAGATAGAGGGATTTCTCGAAATACGCCCGTTGTAGAAGCGATGCCACGATTATAAACCTACTATTTAGATAATAAATAGGTAGTACTAGTAAGTTTGCTCTAAAAACAACTTAGGCATAATTTAAGTAAATGATTGTATTGCGATTTATCGTCCAAACACTTGTGTGAATATTAAAAACGCGCGTCCCCATTGAGTAGTTGATAAACGGTTAATATTTTAGTAAACAAAACACATTTCTATGAACGCCGAACGCATGGCCAGCAAGTAAATGACCTAAAACGTTCTGCCATTCACTAGTTTTTGCTGTTATCAATCGTAAGCATGGAATTCAAACGTGAATCATCGTCAAGTGGCGCCTGGTTGGGGATCTTGAGTCGGGGGGAAAGAGACGGATAAACGTACCACTATACGTATTTAATTGACTGGTTACGAACTCGGGCCCCGTTGTAGGGATGTACTCAAATAAAATCGGATTCAAAATTACGATAAGTAAAGGACCTTCTTGAGCCCTAAAAGTTGCAAAAATCGTGAAAAATTCAATTCAGTATCACCATCATTTCAGCCAAAAGGCGTCCACTGCTGATCATAGGCCTCTCCCAAGAAAGTTTAATTGAATGAAAACTAAGATAATCAAAAAATATGTTTAGTACCTATAACAGAGTGGGCCCTAACAACTTGATTCCCACCAGGTTGCCTAAATTTTCACCACTCACTCGCCCACGGGTCTCACCCGAATTACATATGGCATAAATAATGTATCGTTTTCCATAATTTTAATTTGTCATAACATAAAGTAATTCATTTCTGAAAAGTATTTTTTTCAGAATTGTGATTAAACTCACCTAACCTAGCCTAAATCCTGATAACTGCAAGCTTTAATGTATTTTATGGCAAACTTTGGTGTGGCAACTAGTGGCAAGTGACATTATCGCAATTAAATTATGGGAAACAAGGATCCGCTGTCCCACATCTACTCGTTGCTTTAAGGCTCTACCTAAGTAGTCTTTTTAGGGTTTCGTATATACCCAAAGGGTAAAAACGGGACCCTATTACTGAGGCTCCGCTGTCCGACCGTCTGTCCGTCTGTCTGTCCGTCTGTCACAAGGCTGTATCTTGGGAACCGTGATAGCTAGAGAGTTGAAATTTTCACATATGATGTATTTTGGTTGCCGCTATAACAACAAATACAAAAAAAATGGAATAAAATAAATATTTAAGGGGGCTCCCATACAACAAACGTGATTTTTTTGCTCGTTTTTGCTCGATATTGATAACGGCAACAGGTAGACGCTTGAAAATATTCACAGAATATTTAATTATACACCGTGAAATTTTAGTGGTTGTTTTCCCGAAACGAGGTGATTTAGTAGCAATCGTACGATACTTGTACCAACGAAGCGCTACTATTGGTTTGCGGTCATTTTCGACTTTCGTTTTTCACAATTTGATTTTTGACTCTAGTCAAAATAGTACTTAATTATAAATCGATTGTAGAATCGAAACTAAATCACCTCATTTCGGGAAAACAACCACTAAAATTTCACGGTGTATATTGACTTTAAAAATAAATCATTAAATTAAAATAAAAATAATATTTAAGGGGGGCTCACATACAACAAACGTGATTTTTATAGATAATTGTACGGAACCCTTCTTGCGCGAGTCCGACTCGCACTTGGCCGGTTTTTTTACTTCAGGTTGTCCATCCAAAATTTTAACGCCACTCATTTCTAAATGCAGGGTTAATAAATACAATGTCGGATTCATGAGTTTAATTCATCTTTTGGGCTCATTTGAGTTAGATATACTAGACAAACAGGAACAATGTCCGTAGTTCCTGATTAACTCGCATGGCGAACTATAAAATAAGAAAAAGAAACCGCTGTTAAAATGTAAACAAGACCGCTTCTGTTCACAAATAGTTTGTCCCCTCGTTAGAACGTGCCTTCGACCTGCTTTTATTTTCATTCTTAAGTAAAAATATCGACACGGGTCCGTCACTAGTCGCGGCGTGTCGGCGACAAAAACACGTTGTGTGGTGGGGAGTGGAGATTAAGGTCCTCCGAAAATGCAGTCGGCTCTAACCGCTCTAACACACACAGATAAAAGAAACTATTCAAACCATTATAAAAGCCACCTTAACCCCTTCCAATTAGAATTCAAAAACGCATGCACGAAACAAATACTTACGATGCATACCAGCATGCATTTCGAGCACCCAAAACGGAATATCGTGTGTTATCGTATACAAATGCTTCTTGCGTAAAGTTGTTTTGAGAAAATGCCGCTAAACTGCATTTCTACATACTTACTGCCTAATTAAAAACCTAATAATGTCTAATAACTATTTAAATTAAATGTTAACGAACGAATTTTAAAATTCATATAACTCTAACACGACTCATTAACAGAAACCAATTAGACATAACATGTGTAGCTAGTCCCTTTACAACAACATCGCCTATTGCGCAAAACGTGACGTTATTATTTTGACCGATAATACACAACAGAACTACGAAGTTGATATTCGTGTTGTCAATCAGCTCGGACCAAGTAAACATGGTGCGCATATGTGCGACATCCATGGAACTAGACTCTATTAACCTCAATTTGAATAATTTCAATGATGATATAAACAAATGTCTTTGCTTGGCTTCCCGCGCACACTGTGCGACGCATCCGCCCGATAAGGGTCACGTCAAGTTCCAATGCATAGAACAGCTTTTGACGTAAGCTGATTGGGTATGAGCGCACGGTGCGCGGGCGCACCCTTCCTTACCCACGTGTGAAGATAGATTTACAACCAACGTTACGGAAACCATTAAAAACTCCGTAAAACCAAGCACCACTGCTAGACATTTACGCTAGTAAGAAAACAATCTTAAACACTTACTTGAAGACGGAACTGCATTTCCGCCTCCCCTCCCGGTCATCGTGTATAAAAAAAAACTTAACAGCACCAACAAATATCACCTCTTCTTGGTCGTATCCATCATCAAAATAAGGCACTTTGTTTGTTTACAATGAGTTCATTGACAGATGTAATTTACGCACATTTAAAAATAACATAATAACATATCAACAATGAAAAGATAGGTGCATGGGAGCGGATGCGCGTGCGCGTTAAGCGACTAACGTAACGACGCGCACGCAGGTCGACTGCATCGAAAATGAGTGGCGGTGTCGAGCGAAGCGCCGGAGTCGGCGGCAGCGTGACGATGCGGTTGGTCCCTTTCCGGATACCGAGAACTAAATAGTTTTCAAAATAGTGAAGCCAACGAAACGTGTGCACCGCCCGAAAGCGCCGACCGCTTTGCCCCGAAATATGTCACTTGACGGCAGAGAACGCGCTCGCCACTTCCACCAGGAAAGGGCACGCTACAAGGGAACGCCACGATTTCCAAACAGACACCACTTTAAATAGTCAACGACATCTAAACTTTACAAAAAATTCTGACACAAACTGCCTGCCGCCTAGAAGAGAGCGCAAGGGTCTTATAGGGATGACCGAGTCTTGGTACTATTTTGTTTTTTACGTTGAACGATCCTTTAAGTAGTTATTGTTGTGGTGTTTCTTTTATTAATATTGCGCCGTGCAATATAACTGTGCCTTTCAATTAATAATGCGTATCTACCTGCATTCCTCACCGTAACAGTTATTGCGTTGTCGTCTATAACTTTTCTTGCTTGTCAATATTTCTATAGGTAACGTACCTACGAATGAAGAACTCACGTCAGGAATGATTTTATAACATTAAGTTTGTTACGTAAAGTACTTAGTATTGTATGTAAACAAAAGCAGTCATAAGGCAACATTTTTTTTGATACAGTATTCAATTATTTCTGTAAATTACTTAGTTATGAATTACTGGAGCAAATGCTTTTACAAATAGATTTGTGACGTGATATTGAAATAACAGCGCTATGATAATGGGATCAAAGGTCATCATAGACAAAAACAGACATAAAACCCAATTTTAACCGAAACGGCTCTCTTATCTTTACCTATACAATGAATTGAATTTTACTAAAGCATAACTAAGCAGTACGTAATCTTCAAGTTTTTAATTGTAATCATGATTTTTCTATCATATACATGACATTCAAACACGTACAAGTATATCCGAAGTCGGTGTATTTACTATTCCATACTTAAACGCTCGGCTTCTCAAAAGCGCGCAACTTCAATTGGTTAAAAACAACTTAAACCACGTCTTGTCCAACACAGTTAAATTTTCACTTCCGAAATTTAATTTTTAAAAACGTTAATTCTAATGAATGCAAACCAGCTAAGTAAAAATTCAAACGTCCCTGCACCCCTAATTTTCGAGGGAGTCCCCTCAAGCTGTCAGTTTGTGACGGACTCACCTATCGTCCCATTGTCGCGTCTTCGTACAATTACGCACCAACAATGACCCAACAATACCTGCCTCACGAGAAAGACAAGTTTTCGTAATAATGAAATACGATTGACACGCACTTTCTCCCATCGCTGGTTGGAGTTAGGTTAGTTAGCTACATTATCTAGGATGCTAATCAGGTTAATTGTTAGAGTAGTGTAACCGAAATCTTGACGATTGTGAAGAACAAGTCAGTCGCTTTTTTTGTCTATTCCTATGTGCGTAGCAATTGCGTATTAGTGGGGGATGGTTTGCACCTGCCTATACAACATCATAAATAAGTCATTACATGACTCTGTCCGTTATTTATTTAGGAAATATTGCTTTTTACTCTATATTTGTATGTGTTGCTAAGTTTTAAATGTGAAATTCGGCTCTACACTTATTAAAATAAAACAAATAACAGTCGTTTACTACTAAAATAATTTTGTTATTGTTATCAGGCTTTATAAGTATTTATAACATGCATTGGGATAAGGCACTCAAGACAGTTAATTAATAAATGGCGCTGCTGAAAGGTTTCGCTCGGAAATAAAAAATAGCGCGTATCTCTTTAATCATCTCTCAATCGATTCAACATTCAATAATTTTTCGATGAAAAAGATGTAAATTTGCAATTTCTTATTAGAAAATGAAATGTATTGTAAATAAACACATTACCCTCCTTCATGTCGTGCAATCAGGTTTAAAATAATTAAGAACCAGCACGATATTGCTGCACATTTTTCATCCTGAAACTCTGTTTTATATTTGATTTTCAATTCATAAATACCTCAAACTCTATTATTTAAAAGTTTCGATTAATCACTTTCAAAGAGACCTCTAGTAGAAGATGACAGTAACTCCACTTTTTTTACACTCAAGTTGGTTTTATACAAGTCACACATGAGTTGGTTTCATGTTTTTTCTATAGATGGCAGCACCTGTAAAGTTTTACAACGCCATCTGTGAGATGTCCAAGTAACTAGTGAACGAGCTTTACATGAAGTTCGTAAAAAGCTTTTGCGGTTTTCTTCCCCCTATGACAAAGTTAACAATGCTCTTCCCATTGGCAAAGTTTTTTAAAGAGGCGTTCCCATTGATAGGGTGGCACTACCCTTATATTCAATACATAGTGCTTGATAATTTTGATAAAGCTAACAATCATTTTGTATAAAATACGTTGTAAATAATAATGAATTTATAGCCTAAATAAGATAAGGAATATTTGATTACTTGAATTTATAATGAGGCTAGATTATTATGTTGAGCAGAAGATACATATAATCATCATCATATATTATTACTAACTGTTGCCCACGACTCCGTCTGCGAAGAATAGGGGTATAAAATATAGCCTACGACCTGTCCTCAGACCTGCCAAATATAGAGAAAAAAGTTTCATATAAATCGGTCAAGCCGTTTCGGAGGAGTTCGATAACAAACACTGTGACACGAGATTTTTATACATTACATATTTAAGAGCTAGGCTCTTGACGGTATAGTCATTTCCAGCTTATTCTCCATTCCGCTCTTTCCTTTTCCTTCACTTTTTTATATAATGAATGAAACATTTATTTTTGCTTTTAAGTATCTGTCCTTCTTGGTCTTCCCCTTTTCCTTTTCCCTTCTATCTTTCCTTCTATTATAGTATTAATACCATAAGAGATGATCTAACATTTTCACTCTCCTGTTCTCAATTATTTTCAACAAAGATCTTTTCTCAAAAATATCCGTAAAAGTTGACATTATTCTTTACATATCAAAACGTAAAGTGCATAGTTTATGGTCAGTAAAAAAATTAAAAAGTTAAAAACATTGCAGGCTCGATAAACTCGACAACAATGTCGCATACAAATTCCATTATTGTCGAGTCTCAAACTTTTTAAAAAGTTATAACGGCCATGGTAATAATTTGGCACTATTCGTATACAGCCAATTCAAATGACCGGTATCAGTTTTTTTGCTGGAACTCCAAACTTTTTTATTGTGTTTGAAACAGCTTGTTGTGTTTTCGGGAGAAAAATACACCTGCAGTTTTTTTTTTAATGAAAAAAGGCGGGAAAGGGTTTAATGACATTTAATTTTAAGTGATTTGCAATTCTTTGTACCTATTTAAGTCAATAAAAGTTTATTCTATTTTTTTTCCTTCACAATTTTTGAGAAAAGCTTTATATTAGTCTCGGCTGGAATAGCAATTGCTGGCTTCGTATTAGTTAAACGGACTCGCAAGCTCGTCCGTTTAATACTCATACTCAGCCAGCAATTGCCTACTTCCAGGCCACGACAATAATGTACTATTTTTCGTTAACTATATTTAAAACTTCCTCATTACTTTCCTTTTCTGTCCAGCTGATCTTTTCCGTCCTCCTCGAACACCACATTTCTAACGCTTCAAATCTTCTCTGTCTTTTTGGGTAATGGTCCACGTTTCGCAGCCGTAGAGGACTGTACTCCAGATGTAGACTTTCATCAGTTTCTTCCTGACGGAGCTTGATATTTTAGCTGAAAGTACGCTTCTTTTAGTGTTAAATACCTTTTTTCGCCATGGCTATCTTGGTAATAATAATCTGGTGTACATCTAGAGTCTTCTGTAATAATGCTGCCTAGGCATCGAAACGACTTCACTTGTTCTATTGTAGTGTTTTCTAATGTAATTTTTCTGACTTTTTCTGTCTCTCTATTCTGTGTCTCTATTGTGTTCTCTGTGTTTCTGTGTCTCTATTACGGAGGATCCGGGGCTGTGGCCCTGGGTGCCCTAAATCTCCCCTAAGTCCGGCCGTGCCTGGCTGACTCAGTGCCTCAGCACATACCAGCAAGAGGAGACCTGGTCAATACCATACTTACATACTACCTTATAATTGACTTTTCTATACAAAAAAAATATAAAAACCATGGGTATTTTTTTTTAGACATCCCCAGTCTAGCTTGGAACCGACATCAAATAGGTCAGTAGAAAGCGCACAAAGTTAAGTATTATTATGGTATCTACTAGGTATTTACTTTATTTTAATAAATCTTTATATTTTATTTATTTTTCGATTGTATTAGTTATTTTAGTCGTTTTTTCTGGTCTGCTAATTTTTTTTACATGAAACCAAATACTTACCTAGAAAAATGGCATAGTTCCCGCGAGATGACCATAATCCAGACTCGCACCTCTGAGTTTTTCGGAATTTATGTGCGAAATTATATTTGAAATTTAGTTTGAGCTTTACGGTGAAAGAAAACATCGTGAGGAAACCTGCACACAGGTGAGAAGAAATTCAATGGTGTGGTCAAATTCAATCCGAACTGGTCTCGCGTGGAATCTACGGCCCAAGCCCTTTCATTCTGAGAGGAGGCCTGTGCCCTGCAATTGGTGGGACGTATATAGGCTGGGATGATGATGATTAACATATAGGATACTTGTGTCGCTTAACTTCGAACTCGAATAAACCCATTTTGAGATTTTTAAGATTTTTATATTAAAAGAATAGGTAAATAAGGTAGATAATCTCCTAAAGCCGAGTTTATAACTGCAAGAAAAATTGTGCGAGTTGCATTACATTGCGAGGTCTTAAAGCAAACGAGTTTGCAGTGGTCAATCAATCGCCACAACGTAATGCAACTTGCACGATTTTTCTTGCAGATCTAACCTGCGATTAAGAATATAGAGTGAATTTATCCGAGTTTAAAGTTAAGCTACACACTTATTATCCCGGAAAATGACATAAGCGCGGGTAATACTCGTAACTAGTAATATAATAAGACTGAAACTCACGATTTCCATTATACCGGACGCCGTTGACGACGCCATTCGGTGTGGCTGGCGCAGGTAGCTTGCCGGACTCCGGGCTGTGCTGCGTCGCCCACGCCGCCGCTGCCGCCGCCGCCGCGGCCGCCGCTGCGCACACGCTGCACTCTGGAACACGAAACCATGATCGTTAGAAAACCGAACTATTACCGAAATTAAATCCGTACTCTGTACATGGCAGTGATCTGTAGTGAGTTGAGCTGAAGTACCTATTCTTCGCAAGAGGACATGATATAGAGTGGTTACAACCGGGTAGAAAAATATTTAATTTTTTGATTGTAGGTAGAAGGTAGGTATGCGATATTTATCAGGGTACAGACGAAGGCATAAATATGTACACGCGCCAAAAATGTAAACATCGACTCTATGTTAGTAACCATAAGGTTGATGTTTACATTTTTTGACACGATGACTGTGTACATATTTATGTAGTAAAAAAGACAAGGTTTAAAAAAGTGTGAAGAAAATGTTACTGTTGCCGGATAAATATTGAATACCCGGTATTCAAGAAAAAATATCTTTCTATCCGGTTGTGACCACTCTATATTAAGTCATCTTGCGAAGAATAGGTATTTTAGCTCTCCTAAGTCCCATCACTGCACATAGGGCACCAGGGGTCACAAACATATATTTTTTTGACCGTAATTATATCTACTAGAACTAGCCTAACGTAAATTAGACATTTCATTTTAAAACGCCCTTTTTCGCTAACGATATTTGATCATTATGCTGTCACCGCAGTTCTATACATACAGAGTGTCCCAAAACCCAACGATAAACTGATGCAGTACCTCTACCATGAGTTTACACTAGTTTACAGTGACCGTACTCGCTAGCGACGGCGTAAATGATTTGTATGGAGAATTGTA
Source organism: Archips crataeganus (assembly GCA_947859365.1). Classification (NCBI taxonomy): domain Eukaryota; kingdom Metazoa; phylum Arthropoda; class Insecta; order Lepidoptera; family Tortricidae; genus Archips; species Archips crataeganus. The sequence continues at coordinate 12,381,437 of OX402049.1, read as the reverse complement.
CCCGTAAGTGACCGCTAGAGGCGCTGTAAAATTCTCCATACAAATAATATACGCCATCGCTAGCGAGTACGGTTACGTAAACTAGTGCAAACTCAAGGTAGAGGTATGGCGACTTCTGCAAAAAAAAATCAATGTCACTTATTATTAGTTAAGCGATAATAGAGTCACATAAATCACTTTTTGTATCAGATATTTTCAAAAAATACGATTGTTTGTTCTCGGGTCTTGGGTGTTTAATATGTATTTAACTATGTATCTATATATGTTTATTCGTTGCCTAGTACCCTTAACACAAGCTTTGCTTAGCTTACTTTGAGACTAGGTCAATCGGTGTGAATAAAATTGTCCCGTGATATTAAAAAAAAAAAAAAAATCAAGTTCTTGTGGTTATTTCCTACAATTCATCTTTTATTATTCATACATATCTACTTTTATTTCAAAAACTGCAGTCCACAAATCAATAAATAAATAAATAAATAAATAAATATCACAGGACAATTCACACCAATTGACCTAGTCCTAAAGTAAGCTAAATAAAGCTTGTGTTATGGGTACTAGGCAACGGATAAACATACTTATATAGATAGATACATATTAAACACCCAAGACCCGAGAACAAACATTCGTATTTTTCATACAAATATCTGCCCCGACACGGGAATCGAACCCGGGACCTCAAGCTTCATAGTCAGGGTCTCTAAACCACTAGGCCATCCGGTCGTCTAAATAAAGCAGATAAAGTTCCGAGCAACACCTAGAAATTATAATTTAGTCACAGAATTTTAAAGTTTTTATTTTAAAGTTAAGAAGCACTGTGCTATCGCCATTAACTATGTTCGATCAGTAGGTGTTGTTCAGTACCACTACCATGAGTTTACACTAGTTCACAATGACCGTACTCGCTAGCGACGGCGTAAATTATTTGTATAGAGAATTGTACTTCCGTAAGTGACCACTAGAGGCGCTGTACAATTCTTCATACAAATAATTTACGCCGTCGCTAGCGAGTACGGTCACGTAAACTAGTATAAACTCATGGTAGAGGTACTGGTATTTAAAAAGATAAAAGTACACTGCCAGTGGCGTAGCTAGGTAATACCTTGTGCAAAAAAGAAATTGGGCCCTCAAATTTAGGCCTTCTTTCTGTTTCTTGGCGTTGTTTGCGCTTAAAGGCTAGGTTTCTATTTTGCCCATAATTTGCAGGTTAGGTTAGGTTAGTTAGGTTTAGAGGACAGCTGGCAGTGAGTGGATGAGGGAAGCCCAGGATCGCGAATGCTGGCGCAATATGAGGGAGGCCTACGTCCAGCAGTGGACGGACAATGGCTGTAGATAGATAGATAGTTAGGTTTGAAGTGCAATGTAAACTCATTGCAGGAATTATATTTGTTAGTGCTGAATTTAAATTTAAATCTAGTTCGAATCCGTGCGGTAGGGTTAAGACAGTTGTAGTTTGGATGTGATTCAATAAACAGCAATTACATTATAGGTATATATGCATCTTTTACTTGAAGATCCTAATAGAATGTCCCTGAGTGTTAGAGCCCCGGAAGATGGCACCGCCTAGCCCTCCTGAACACAGGTAACATATTAGAATAGTATATGCGTTTAAACATTTACCCTACTGCTAGAAGGATCCATATATTGTAAGTTCTCAAATATTTATTTACTCTTATTATATTATATTACGAGGTAATGATACGCCATTCAGTTTCTTTGAATTTCCGAAGAGTACTATTTTTTAATTATTATATTGAATTTTAACGACCGCCTTAGCCTAGCTGGTAGTGACCCTGCCTACGAAGCAAGAGGCCCTGGGTTCGAATCCCGGTAAGGGCATTTATTTGTGTGATGAGCACGAATATTTGTTCCTGAGTTATGGATGTTTTCTATGTTTTTAAGTCTTTATTTATCTATATAAGTATGTTTATCGTCGTCTAGTACCCATAGTACAAGCTTTGCTTAGTTTGGGACTAGGTCGATTTGTGTTAGATTGTCTCCTAATATTTATTTATTTATTTATTTTATTTTATTCGAATATCTGAAGAAACTGGGTTACTTTCACTAGGTCATCAACCTGTATAAATCGTAAGACTTGACTTATTTAGATACCTAAGTAATGAGTCATTAACTAAGAAGATAATTATCTTCTTAGTTATTCAAAAATACAAAACTTGTGAACATAAACAGCAACATTAGGTTCAATTAATTATAATTCATTTATATGATAGGTACACTAAAATACTAATAATAATAATTACTCATTTTGAAAGTGTCTTTCGCAAAATTTAATCAATCCATAAGAATATTATCCTGAAAATAAAACTCAATATTTTGTGGTACAGTCAAACAGCTCCAACGAAGCTTTTGAACTTTTGTTCACACCTATTTTTCACCTACTATTTTTCAAAGTTACACCCGTGCGAAGCCGGGGCGGGTCGCTAGTTAATTATAAAATGCAGTTTTTTTTAACTGCATTTTATAATTAACTAGCGACCCGCCCCGGCTTCGCACGGGTGTAACTTTGAAAAATAGGTGTGAAAAATAAAGAAAGTCTATAATTTAAGGTGGTAAGTTTATATATTTACCTCTTTTTCCCCAAACTACACCCACACGAAGTCGGGGCACGTCGCTAGTTTTATGAATAAAATTTCGACCCGTACATTTAATTTAAACGATCGTATTCTGTTAATCACGCCAACTGTCAAACGACTGGCATGGCAGTTATGTCAAACGCCATAAGGTTACATTAGAAAAGTTATTATGGACGGTAATTTTTCTTATATTTTCTAATTTTCCGCGCAATTTTCTTAATTTTTTCTTTCATAAGAACCTTCTCCTGACAATGACGAACACAACAAAAAAAGAATTAGTGAAATCGGCCCAGCCGTTCATGCGTGATGCCGTGACCAAGGGAAATAGGGATTCATTTTTATATATATAGATAAATATAATACGCGCTACTAAATTTAGTCTTTAAAATATAAACTAATTCTTAGTTTTAAATGAAGAAATATCAGTCTCACTAAGAATAATATGTAATTGCCCGCGTTTATAAAAGTGCATTTAGGTTAGAGTATTCCTGCAGTAATTACATGTATTTGTACTTGAAAATAACCACAATTTTCTTCAAAGTTAACACCGAAATAGTTCCTAAATTAACTCCATTAACGTTTAGTTTTAGTTTGGAATGGCTTTTACAAGATAACCTTACTAATTGATGTCATTCTTCGCATTAAATAATACTTGACATACGACTACTTGTTTTGTTCCTTACGCAGATGAAAGAAAAAACCATCAAGTAAAAAAAAATGTGAAATTGAATATATTCTCATATTAAAGTAATAACTACCATAAAATTTATCAGTTTAGTTATATTAAAGCTTACCCTTCATGAGCCCAAACCGCCCCTCTTCAGCGTAAGCTAACCAGCCGAATCACAATAATGTTACTCGAAAACATCGATACATCGGCATTTTATTACACAAAACACAATGCAATAAAAAATACACAATAACACTTGTCATTCACACCCTTCGATTGATATGAGCGTCAAAAAAACGGGACCTGCGCGCTGTTTTTTTACAATACAATCGTTTAATATTGTTGTTTTTTTTTGCTGTTTTACTTAGTATTGTTTTAGTTGATTAATAATAAAATAAAGAACGCAGGAGAAGTTGTGTGTGGGGAGATTGGCGAAGGACTGCGTGTGTTTTGCGCGACGATGGGGTGCGCGCGTGGGGGACTTGGCCTACACTAGATAGGTACTTCTAATGTGATGTCTTTTATATATTTTTTTATATAATGCTTATAAACTATAAACGCTTGTTGTATCTAATCTTTTAGGATATCTTAAAAAGAACCATCTGTAAGACAGTGTTGTGTACTAATTATACGAGTAAATCTATCGTATAAATCTACCTTTATGTTTACAGTTAACACGAAACAACGCTTATAAAGAAAATAACAAGAACACCGGCCATTTCTATATGGACTCGCGCACCGACGCTAACAATAAAACAGTACCTAAAAATCAAATGAAATTCAAACCCTACAAAAAAAAGAAAGAAAGAACGAAATAAGTGTTTGTTTGACGGTAAAAAATATTTTTAAAAAAGCACCAAACACGAACGAAAACTAACGAAAAAAGATAAGTTCAATCCCCATAGATCAATATACGTCTAGCCAATTCCCAAACTGCATAAGTTGTTTTTTTTTTAAATAATATGATGACTATTTTGACAATATTAAGGTTTCCTTTTACTTATGATTGAATCGGCTTCTTGCCAAGTTTTATTTTATTTTATTATTTTATGTTCTTAAATACTAACACTAGATTAAGATTAAAATGTTATTTGTCTGTTTGTTTACTAACACTTTATGGATAATCTGTTTGTCCGAAATAAAAGATTTGAATTTTTTTTAACTCTGGGTCAACGAGAACTACTTAAATATCAGTTTTGATTTTGTAGTTAAATAACATCTAAATTTAATATAGGTTGGGATAAAACTAATGTTTACATTAAAATCTGTGAGGAATTTTAACAATTTTAGATGCCGTTTTAACTTAAAAATAATTCTAAGCTGTCATATTTTTTTCATCTAATTTACGGCCACACAGTATCCAATTTAACGAGATAGATTAACAAATCAAACAAAGATGTCGGCTAAGTGTCGGCCATGTTGCGAATGCCGCGCACGCGCGCAGCCGGCCCGCACATCTGCTGGTCAGCGCGGACACAATGCCCTTCGGGAGGATACCATGATTTTGTTAGGATTACGGGACTGAGAGCTACCAATCCAAACTCATATTATAAATACGAAAGTGTCTGAAGATGAAATTTGGCATAGAGATAGTTTTAAGTCCTGGGAAAGGACATAGCGCCCCCTTACTGCTAAAACCGACTAACCTCCCTTTTTGGCAAAAATGAGTTAGACGTACCGTTAGAATACGCTTTCCAAACTCTATCTGATGGTAAAACCCGTTTTTTGATACGCCGCTCCGTTCTTGATTTAGCCTCCAGCTTAAGGTAGGTTATTGGTGATTTTCAGAAATAAATAACAAGCAAAAGCTACCAAGTGCATGTTAATTAATAAAATAGCAATTTTATTACTGCATAAAGCGACCAAACCATACATAGTCGTTTTTTGCTGTAAACTATTAAAACAAATATGGCATTTCGGACGTCTGAAAAAACAATCAAACCTAACCTTAGTATTTTTTTCCTGTACTAAATTATTGCATCGATTAAAATATTCAACTGCAAAAACAAACTAAACGTAGAATAGTTGGTTTTGAATGTAACGTTTCTCCTATCGGCGGCAGAATTATAGTAGAGGAAGTACAGGCAAAACAGCTTAAGAGCGCGTAAGCGGCCCCTCCCCTCCCCACCCCTCCCCGCACTTAGTCGCATTTCAACCTTGATCGAGACTGAGCACGCGCGCGCGCATCCCGTTTTGAATTTATTTTCTAATGAGTTCGTATACTTTATGTGTACATAATGACTAATGAGTTCAAGATCTCGAAAACTTTTAAATCTAGACTTGGAGACGATGATACGAATAAAAGTAAGTACAAATTAACTGTTTACTGTTTCTAACCTACCTAAACTTTGAAGAGTGTAGATTATAGTTTTAAGCTACTTAATTATTTTTATCTAAATGCAATAAATAGTGAAAATAATTAAAAGTGAGCATTGAAGTCTCGGGATTCTTTTTGGTTGCGTTAAATGACAGCAAATCGCACGGCCTTGACCGCACCTTAGCGCACCTCAGCGTACCTTAGTAATAAAATTGTTTTCGTTTCAGATTTTTAAAATAAGCACGAATCGTCAGATGGTGGTGACTGTGGTGAGGTACTTAGAAAAAGTAACAAAAAATCAAGCAAGCCATTGAATTAGACCGTATTAAGTATTAAATCTACCTACACTTGTGTTTCATATCGACTTGTATCTCATCATTTGTAACTTTTCTTTGTTTGTTTATTTTCTGTACAATAAAGTATTTACTTACTTACTTAAGTACCTTTTTGTTTTATTTGTCGCAGTTTGAGGTTAATTTTTTTGTGGTCGCTTTAAGTAGGTAAATAAAAGGATGTAAGAGAACTATTTTATTTATGATTACTGAATGTCTTGCTTTCATAGACATTATTGACAACGTTTAATACTGAATACTTATTTAAGACCATCTGCGAAAAGGGTATTAGGTATACCTGAAGAGTACCATGGCTGGTTTCAGTCACTTGTCTGCGAAAATATCGTAGACCGCGTGCCAGATGTGGCCGAAGGCGAGTCAAGTGACGAATAATGACTATGTGGGTTAACGATATACCTATAATACTGTATGTGATTATTTTTGGTATTTAATAATATTTTATTGTAATGACGTGTATTTTGATCTATAATGTTGAATATTATTAAAGTTATATTTTGAATTATACCAAATACAAGGTTTTGATACAGATGAGCTTTTTATTTTCTTTTAACCGTACCAGCCCTCGGATTATGAACAAAAACTTCCTTGTTTTGATTAGTCGATGACACGTTATTGTTTTTTTTAGGTTTTATATTCTTCCATGTGGTTACAAGGGACTTTTTGGGTTAATTTCCATAATATTAATTGTTAAATATTTATTAAAATGGTCATCTTTGTCTTGTTTGGTGTTCAATGTTGCTTTATAGTCAAATAATCGTCAGATTTGTAAATATAACTCCATGATAATTTATATACAAATAGAATAGAATAAAAATAACCGCAATCGTTACAAAGGATTTCGCTTCGCCCTATTGGATCTGTGCAGTTTGTAAAATTAGCTAAGTGACAAAACATACTAGTTACATTTTAATACTTTAATGGCGCTTAATTTCGAAACGTTACACATCTCCTACAAGCAAAACCGACTATCTGCGCCACTTTTTTTACTCAAAGCGTGATTTTACCTACTTATATTGGGTATAGGCTATATTTCTTCATACTGTTTTACTTACAGATAACCCATCTAAATAAAAACACAAAAACACTTCAATTAATGTTAGGTTTTATTAGAGAATGTACCACTCAAACCTTTAAATGCGTTTTTCTCGAAACTATCATTGATGCAGTTAGTCGGTTTTAGCAGTAAGGGGACGATAGGATAGTTTTTATCTCGGAAAATTGCATAGTTTCCACGGATTGGCGATAAACGAATTCTTTGCAGACGGAGTCACGGGCAACAGCTAGTTACAAATATTATGACAATGACAATGTGGGTTTCAGCCTAGCCTAGGTTTAAACCTAGCTTTGGTGTTAATAAACTGAATATAGGACAAACTCGGTTAACATTTAATTAATTTAGGGGATTGAAATTCAGAAGATACATAAAAATTAGATATGTGCCGACTAGTCGGTAAAGCCGACTATCCGGCCACTATCTTAGTCGGCGACTATTCGGCAAAGAGCGCTGACTATCCGGTTTCTTACTTTGTATGTATTTCTCAGTAATATGTATTTAGGGGGAATTACATTAAATAAAAACCTTAATTATTTATTAATATTTTCCGGTTCCGACATGCTCGCAGGCGGCGCCGCGCCAGCTTTTGCGACTTTCGCGCGACTCAAATGTAAACAAGGCGTTATGGAAATCCCTGAAACCGTGATCGGATTGGCCGACTAGTCGGCCTCTATATAACCGACTAATCGGCTAGTCGGTTAGTCGGCCAAAGTCAAAATCGGCACATCTCAAATAAAAATATGTGCACAAAGACATTTCAGTAAAAGAACTCCTTTTAAAACTCTGGTTCAAGTGACTTATTGAGTTGAAGGTTATTTCTTTTAACTTGCAATAACAGAAACGAGTAGGTATAATAACTCCAAAGAAACTTTAAACATGAAACTACCGTGAGACCACTCATAGTGAAAATAAACGGATCACTCACGTCTTAAAACGAGTTTAACTCGACATGTTTGTATGCGCGTTTGGCAGCCGCCGTGACGTGCGACTCTAAGAAGAAGGGCTACGAATTAGCTGGAAACATGTCGAGTTAAACTCTTTTTAAGACGTGAGTGATCCGTTTATTTTCATTACTCCAAAGAAACTCATAGGCTTTACTTGATCATGTTCAATGTGCTTCTACTACAGCGTTGGCAAATTTAAAATGGCGGGCGTTTGTCTGATTCTGTCTTTTATAACCCGATTCGCCAGGTATCCATTAACAAAAGAGCTCGTACTTACCCAAATACATACTCCTAGTGTAGCCTTAAGTGATATACCTGTTTAGGACCAGCCAATTTTTACTAAACGTGAGGTCACTCTACTCTAGTACAGCGTTGCACCCTGCAGGATACCCCAGTGGTCTATTTTTTCCCGAATTCGCAAAAAACCAATGTCACGGGATTTGATTCGCTTTGTCACCAATTTCAAAATTTAAATTAAGCGCAGCTACTTTAATGCGCTGATTTTTTTTGCATGTACACTTGTATTATAGACCTTGTCTATTTTATGTTTTATGTTGGGTATTTTTCAATTAAAACATGTAAGATGTTGTGGCAGTCACATCTTGCAAGTCTATTTTTTACCCTCGTCCAGTCAGTGCACTGCATTACCATTTTATTAGGTACCTTTATGACTAGGTAAATTAATGGTTACCCTACCTAAGACATATTTTATGCGTAGGTACTGTATCAGATCAAAAATAAGTATATTATAGTAACAAACTGAAAACATAAAACTACACCTCGCCTCGCGTATGCTTAACATAAGTATTTTTCCTGGCCACGCTGAGTTGCACTTGTGCGGTACATGCAACTGTATGTATAGCTATTTTGAGGAGTAGTTTTTTTTACGGTGTTACTTTGCCATTCCTAGAACCCAATTTTTATTTTTAAGTTTCCTGTAAAGAAATTTCTGTGAATGCTGTATATAAAGTAAGATAACGTAAAAGCTACGTTCTACCCATAAATAATACGTCCGCAACAATCCCTATAAAAGTGGGCATAAAACGTCGGCGATAATGTTTCATGAAATATTTACTTTTAATAAGCGCGTGGATCAAAGGTCCCTATTATTTTGCAAATAGGGGATTTTTTGCGACAAAAAAATAGATGAATAAAATAGTGAAAGCAACAAAAAACGCATATCAGGCGCGTGTCAGTTCAGTGCAGTGGACAATGGCGATCCTCGCGATCGAGGGAGATTGACGGACATTGAACGCTTTGGACAGAACTAATTTGTGGAAGTATTCCTATCGTAAAAAGCGTGCGCTCGTGGCTTTGCTCATAAAAGAAGGACCAAAAATCCTTCCCGACAGTATCTTACATGTGGCTTAAATCAATTATTTCAAATAAACCATGACAATTTTGCAAATTACTCAATATCATGTAGCGAATTAACCGTCATAAAATAAATTGACGGAATCTAATACCTTTAAACGAGCAATTCTTGTATATATATAATATAATCAGAATCTGAGTAACGGCTCCAACGATTTCGATGAAATTTGGTATGTGGGGGTTTTCGGGGATGAAAAATTGATTTAGCTTGGTCCTATCTCTGGGAAAACGCTTGATACATAGTTTCAGCCCGAGCGGAGCTCGGTCGTCCAGGTACTTTGACATAAAAATTAACACATAATGCGCTCTTAAGCTTCTTTGCACGATTACCAGATTATTTTGTTTTTTTGGCATGGCAAAGTTAATAAAAGCAACTGCAGTTAATTGTATTTTTTTCCAATTATTTTGGTATTGAATATGATAGCTATTTCTACCAACGGTCCACTGTCAATCAATCAGTATAGAGCAAATTCAAAAAACTGACCCCTCGTTGACCATCTATAAAAAATGTAAAAGCTTTTACACAATGGATCCAAAAATCCCAATACTTATCACAAATACGAACAAAACCCGTAATAATAGGAAGGCTATTCATGACAATTCGCCCCTCGTGCTTAAAAAAATCCTCATATATTACTGATTAATTGGACTTTTTGAATTTTGTTTTTCAAATTTTAGTTTTTGCACGTGGCATTGCCTGTAATAGGGTTAATACCGAGTCCAAAAGATGAAACTATTAGAAACCATGATAGCTGTCCGTACAACCATTTGGCCCCCAAAGTAACTAAGTTGTCAATCTGGTCGTAAGGTCGGATTAGGTTAGGTGAAACTTAAAATTAGTAAATAGATCTTGCTTAAACCTTATTATCTCTTAGAACTTCATATTGTGTAGATAGTGATTTAGTTATTATCGTCATTAATTTTATCACAGTTGTTATATTATAATGCACTGAAAAAATATTCCAATTAAATTAAAGATAATAAATTTAATTTAATTTTTTGTGAATGTACACGATGCCACAGGGACCTTTTTAGGGTTCCGTACCTCAAAAGGAAAAAACGGAACCCTTATAGGATCACTTTGTTGTCCGTCCGTCCGTCTGTCTGTCAAGACCCTTTTTCTCAGGAACGCGTGGAGGTATCAAACTGAAATTTATATCAAATACTCAGGTCTACTGTCCCTTGGAGCTGTGAAAAAATCAAACTTCGAAGCCAACGCAATCAAAAGATACAGCCGTTTATGCCGCAAATTTCCGCATATTTTCGAAACTCACAAGGGAATCAAAACCTACAGGGTAAATTTGGTACGAAGCAAGGTCTTATAGCACAGATAAAGGAAAAATTGCGAAAAGCATAAATTTTTTTGTCTGTCTGTGTATATCAGTAACCAATCTATAATTTTCGACACTCGCAAGGGAATCAAAACCTACAGGGTACTTAGCGTGAACTCAGAATCTTGAAATTTGGTACGAAGTAAGGTCTTATAGCACAGATAAAGGAAAAATTGCGAAAAGCATAAATTTTTTTGTCTGTCTGTCTATGTCAGTAACCAATCTACAATGATCCCACACTGCGCACATTTTGCTTAGGAGCAGGGGTCTGCTAAGACTGGATGTTCATAGATACATATAAATTTGTACGGAACCCTCGGTGCGCGAGTCCGACTCGCACTTGGCCGGTTTTTTAAGTTGGATATTTAGTTTATAGTTAAGTTTTATTCATTGTTATTGTTTCTTAATATTATTTTTGTATTCTATGAATAAATATACTAGTATACCTATTCTAAGTTTAATTCGTAAAAAAAAAATTAAAATAAATAATAGAACCGCCTTCAAAAACACCCAAAAAAATATTAAATAAAAATTTAACCGACTATAATGAGCATTATAATATCTTTCTACTAATCTGTTTGAAGTCGGGCCTCAGCACGAGCTAGCAGGAGTAGTAGAAGCCAAACAGATAGTAGGTATAATAGGTAGGTAAGTTAAATTACTACTATAAAGTTTGAGGTCCCAGGTTCGGTTCCCGCGTGGGGGCAGATATTTGTATGAAAAACACGAATGTTTGATCTCGGGTCTTGGAAATTTAAATATGTATTTAAGTATGTATCTATCTATATAAGTATGTTTATCCGTTGCCTAGTACCCATAACACAAGCTTTGCTTACTTTGAGACTAGGTCGATTGGTGTGAATTGTCCCGGGATATTTATTAATTAATTTGATTACTAGGTCCACTCCTGCTGGCTCGAGCTGAGGCCCGACTTCAAACAGATTAGTAGAAAGATATTATAATGCTCATTATAGTCGGTTAAATTTTTATTTAATATTTTTTTGGGTGTTTTTGAAGGCAGTTCTATTTTTTATTTAATTTTTTTTATTTTTGGCTTTTTAGTTGTATTGGTATATAAAAGATGCGTAGGCGTAGCCAGTAAAGGAAGCCCCGCTTCTGTTTACGCTCTGAGGATCGCAAGGTAACTAACGAACTTAACCAGGTTAAACGGAGGTGGATTGAAGGTATTTTTTTGATGCGGGAAGCTCTGCCCCCCGAGCCCTCCGTTCCAGTAGCGAGGCTTCTATTACCACTCTGAGGGACGCAAGATATTCTGACGAATTTAACCAAGTGAAACGGTAGATGGTTTAACAGACTTTTTTACTGCGGGGGGCTCTGCTGCCTAGACTTCCATTCCCACTCTACGGGACGCAAGATAACTAACGAACCTAACAAGGTTAAGCGAGAGGTGGTTTGTAGGTATTTTTTATTGCCCCCTTTTCTTTGTAGGTGCCATACCTACTTACTATAGTTTAGTTAGGTGAATAACTTACACAATTCTTAGGACTGCTTTGGCCAATTAATATTAGTAATAAAACGTTGTATGTAATTCGATGTTCTTGTTATCAATATAAGGACGAACAAATATGTTTAGGACTTTCAACAGTATGCCAAACATTCTTCGCCAGAAAATTTTAGAACAATCAACATTATGCAATACAACAGGCAGTCTTTGCTGACTGTACTTTTTAATCCTGGTTACCAAAGTACTCGTCAAGACGAATCAAACGAGCCCAAACTCGATGGGGTTATGTCGTTTTATTACGGAGTTCTTATGGTCACCCTCCAACTCCATCTTCAGACCCTAGTTACCATCTGGGATCAAAGTACTCGTCAAGACAAATCAAATGAGCTCAAACTCAATGCGGTCGTATCGTTTTATTACAGAGTTTCTATGGCCATCTTTCAGCTCCATCATCAGATCAGCTCCATGTCATAATAATATTGCATTGTCATCCAATTCACACATGTTTGTCTGCAAAATTTCAGCTCAATTGGAAACCGGGAAGTAGGTCAAATTTAACTTGCGAGATTTGACCCGTTGAGGAGTTCCGTTGGCCATCTACGGTCTTCTTCATCAGGTCCAGCTTGCCAAATGATACTTTCTGAATGCAAATACTTCACTTGATACTAAAAATGCTAAAATCACTATAGGTTTGCCTGTAAAATTTGAAGGTTGCCCTCGATTTCTCTAGGATCCCATGATCAGATCTTGACTTGGTGCCAATGGGACCACCTTAGAAGTATACTGTTTCAAACAAAAAAAGAATTTTGAAAATCGGTTCACAATTGAGGGAGTAATCGCGTAACAAACATACAAAAAAAAAACAAACATACAGACGAATTGATAACCTCCTTTTTTTTGAAGTCGGTTAAAAATACTTATACACATATCGATGATACCTTAGTTCACACTCATACTAATTACAATGAACTGCACAATTAAGTAGTAGTTTTGTACACTAGGAGACATACAGTGCTAATTTTTATGTGCAGTTCATTGTAATTAAGTATGTATGTATGAGTACTAGTATGAGTGTGAACTAAGGTATCGATATATTGTTACACTTGAAATTAAATAATTTCATGATTCTGTAAGAACTATAATCTTTTCTAAGGTTTAGAGAATATCTAAGTTACATAGATCAAAAAAAGTCTGTTCTGAATGATTTTTGTGAGCAACGTGGTACCGACAGATGCATAGATGCGGCAAATCTACCTTCTCAAGTCAACTCTAGCGAGGCTGGCTTTGAGTTACAGTATTGTTAGTCAAATACAAAGTTTATAGCACAATATTTACGACAACAACTGCTTTAGGTAGATAAGATAGCTGTAAAGGTAGTGTAACTCTATATGGAGATCTATACTAAACGCCTAAACTGCATATTTTATGCTATGCTATGCTATTTTACCTACGCCCAGAATTATTATTAGGTATAAGTAGTACGTTGGCCGTAAATTCTCATTCCTTCGACTCATTTCAAATACCTACCTACCAATTATACGTAGCATTTCAAAAATATTGGAGAGCCGGGGCAAACTTCCAAATCCAAAACGTGGGGTCATTCGCACATGCGCAAAAGCTGCGAACGCGTGAGGGGGCGTTTGCCGCGACCGAAATGACACTTTTTGTCAGAATGTCACAAAGCATTTCAATCATTCACCGTCGACGTTTACATACGCGCCCATAAGCGCTCTCGTGTGAATAACACTAATAATAAGCGAATTGTAAACTGACTAAACCGACTGACAAGTCTAGTCATGATGAGTGTGTTTGTAGTATGATGTTTGATCAACGAGTTTAGGGAATTGGGCTCTTGAACACTGTCATTTAGATTATGATGAGTCAATTTGTATGCTTTGCATTGATAGATCACGTTGAAACCGAGTACCTATTTTGACAAATAAATAAAATGGACTGTATAAATATACTAGCTTTTACCCGTGGATTCGCTCGGGTTAACCCTTAGATATGGTATCTGTAATCTGAGGTATGTGCATTTAAATTTCTGATTTACTTTCATCGCGCTCTCTTTATTAGCATTGCGTATAAAAACAACCGTCCCAAATTAAGTACAAACGCTTAAATTATAGGTACCGTACACTTTTATTGCAAATAAATTGTAAACTTATTAAGAAACCGGACAGGTGCGAATCGGACTCACGCGCCGAGGGTACCATAAGTAAACGCTCAATATTGTGGGATGTACAGTCGACTACAAAAAGATCGATACCGCCAAAGTTACAAAGATATGTATACACACCTTTATTGACTTAACATTAAGGTTGTGTATACATATTTTTGTAACTTTGGCCGTATCGATTTTTTTGTAGTCGACTGTACCACGCATTTGAAGGTTTTTTCTGTGATCTTTAAGTAGAGAGCTCATACATATTAGCAATTAAATTAGATATATTTAGGAAAGCAGTTTTCAAAAAAAAAAATAGTAGAATGGACAATTTATTTTCAGCAGTTTATTTTAAAAATATGTCCCTATACAGGGTTATTTGTAATTCACTGACATCCTCTTAACCCTGAATTCCTATCACTCAAACAAATGTTTTTTGTTTTACGACTTTTTAAAATGAAGCACTTTTTTCCCCATACAAATACACAGAGTATCGTAAAAATAAGAGGTAATCTCAAATTTTCAAAACGTTATTACACCAAAAATATTAAGTTATGACAAAAGCCGTAAAACAAAAAACATTTGTTTAAGTGGTAGGATTTTAGGGTTAAAAGGATGCTATTGAATTACAAATAACCCTGTATAATGTATAAACCAAATAACAAAAAGCAATAAATCTGATAAACTTTGGTGATATTGTCACTGCACTTGTTTTTAAAGGGTAAATAACAATTTGTTACAACTTTTAGGAATAAATTCCAAACTAGATTAGGAACCACTGTAATAGAGTTCGAGATGTAGACGTATTCGAACGAAAGTTTGCTATTTTTCTAATTGTAGGTGCGGCAATATATAATAAAATAGTTCACTTGGAAGATATTTTTCACGGTAGATACTGGTAAGTATAAGAAGCTCAAAAACGTTAAAACTTTTTAGAGGAGATTTTGTTATTATTAATAATTAGTCTGGATGAGTGTCTAATTTTCTCCATACGTCCCGTTTTTGAGCGGTGTCCGTCCAGTCCATAAGGTATACACTTTTAGGTCGTCCCGCCAACGCCTCCTGGCCCTATCTCGTCGCCACCATCCGTCTTGTCTTGTGGTATCCACTCCGAGAGGTAGGTAGGTAGATTTAATTTTAAATGACTACTAGCTAGGTGACGTTACTAAGTTAAAAGAGCGTTTTTCTAGTCCTCTAAAACACAAGGAGTTTTGGAGTGATGTGAATTTAAGATCCAGTTTCATTAAAATTAAGAAATATTTAAGAGCTTCGGAAACGATCATATGGCTTGACATCAAGAACGTAGATAAGTATTTGTTCCGGTCCAACATTTTGATCCTTTACAATGACCATTCAACATCAAACAAGTGACGTAAACAATCAAAATCCTTGATTCAAGTATAAGTCTACGTGCTTCACGGCCAAGCCGTTTGATCGTCTCCAAAGCCCTCTACACATAGGGAACGAAATTTAAAATTCTAATTATATTTTCTGAACAAAATTTGGCAAGGCCTCGTTTGCGGGCAAAGTACTAAGCATAGGGTGCGGACCCTCAAAGGACGAGGGCCCCCATTGGCTC
Source organism: Archips crataeganus (assembly GCA_947859365.1). Taxonomy (NCBI): domain Eukaryota; kingdom Metazoa; phylum Arthropoda; class Insecta; order Lepidoptera; family Tortricidae; genus Archips; species Archips crataeganus. The sequence continues at coordinate 12,365,595 of OX402049.1, read as the reverse complement.
CCGGCGAAGGGACGCTGCGCGCAACTCGGGGGCACACCGCGAATCCGCGCAGCCAATCAATTGCCTCATTTTTTAAATAAAGAACGCCAAATGGTAAAAAACGTGGTCGTTTTTTATCCAACCAGTCACCCCTATGTAAATATAATGGCACGCTATGTATTTAGCAATTTATCAATGTGCTCTAGGTTCTCTTGGTTGGCTCTGTTGGTTGGCCCAAAATTTAACTATAACCTGGTACTGGGCGATAGGTCAAGCTATACCAATTTTAAATAATTTATTGAATCAGGTTTAACGTTTAAAGTTTAACATTTGGTGGGTTAGCGTACGGTTGTGGTGCTCTGAGGATGAGCTCTGGTTGAGTTCGAAACGCGTCAGTGTAGTTTGGTGGTGGTGATGGTTGGGTTTGTGTGATTTGTGTGTGTTCGTACTACAGTGTGGAGGTGGAGGAACTGCATGAACACACATTTCTTGCATAAACGTAACTATCGTAAGGTCGCGGGTGAGCAAAGTAATTGTTTCAGTTCAAGCTATACCAGTTCTGTAAAAAATAAGAAAGAAAAAACATGTCACTTAGTAAGGCGATAGTAGTCACCATAACAATATCACAATCAGTTTTAAACATTTTCGAAAAAAAATCCGTTATTTATTATTATTTCTTAACTAAGTGGCACGGGTTTTTCCTTATTTTATCCTGAACTCAATTTTTTATCAAAAATCTTACATATATCAATACTTTGAAAACTATGATTTATACTTGTATTTATGTAGCTGCCTTTTTAACTACTTTTTTCTGCTACATAAATTTGAGTATCAATCATAGTTTTCAGTATTATTAGTGTATAAATATACAAGATTTTTGAAAATGCCGCCTGTTTTCAAGGGACACGACTCGCTTGACAAACTCTACCAGGTTAACGTTTATTTTTGGGACACCCTGTATGTATAAAGAATAATTTCCGAACCTAATCATTGAATTATGTGTGTTTGATGTTGTATATTAGGTTGATTTTGTATAATGTTTGTTTATATTTTGTTATTATTATTTGCTTTTTATGATCTACAAATTCTTATGTAGCTATTAGTGTGCAGTTTATTTATTTATTTATCTATCTAAACAGCGATCCGGGTGTCACCAACGGTGCTGGCTGAAAATCAGCGCTGGGGTGCTATAAACGCCTCAGCATTATGCTGAGCCAGTGTCCGATGTGCAACCGCAATGACGCATTCTATCTATCTTTAGCTTTCGTGTTGTCTTCTGTTTTGTAAAATATCGATGATGATGGATGTGTCTTATGTGTTGTTGTAAATAAATGTATTTTCTTTCTTTATTTATTTGTATATACTACTAGCTGTTGCCCGCGACTCCGTCTGCGAAGAATGGGGGGGGGGGATAAAAAATAGCCTACGACCTATTCTCAGACCTACCGAATACGGAGATAAAAGTTTCATACAAATCAGTCGAGCCGTTTCGGAGGAGTTCGGTAACAAACACCGTGCGTGACACGAGATTTTTATATATAAAATTTATTTTTGTGGTGCAAACCACCTGCTGTAATATATTCCTTGCGGTCATTCTTTTGTTAAAAGGTTGCCTGAAAGAGATCGCCGCCTATAGCTTACCTTATTATTTCCATGTAATTGTTTTTCTGTATATTGTTTTCTTTGTGGTGGACAATAAAGAGTCATTGTATTGTATTGAATAAAAACTATTATGGTAAAGAATCTAACGGCCTGACCACAAAAAATTAAACATTTCTTAGTTGTGCCTAAAATTTAAGTATTTTTTAGACTGACATGTGTTAAACACACGTTCAACGATTAACACACGAACACGTAAAGCGTTTCAGAAAGAAAAACCTTCGCATAGTTATAGGTTTTATCTTGTCATAGATAGTTGGAACCGTAATTAACATTAATGAATTAACGATGTTAAACAAGACTGACTGGTAAAGTTTATTAAATTTAAATTGGCAAGGCACACTTATTAAACTTGATAGATTTTTATCCGGCAAACCATTTGATTCGTGCAATGTATACCTACAAAAGAGCAACGCGACTGAGTTACTAATTGATAGACTATAGTCGTATACGTACAATCTAAACCACTCGAGCCATAAAGAATCTTGAAATTCGGCAAACATTAAATGTGAACTAACAAATAATTCTTCAAAAATTCTCACGAGATGGAGGGAGGGCTAAATAATTTTATACTCTTCCACGGGAGCGAAGTCGAAGAATATAGCTAGTCAAGCCTTAAAAGTAGAATTGAATTTCAGAGGCTTAAAACATCTTAGATACTTGAAATCACACCACTGATAATATTTATTTTATATAAAAACTTGAAATATTTTTTTTTAGATTGCACCAAGTATCAGATCAGCAGTAGAGTTGAAATTTATTTAAAGGAGTATTTAAATCTACATGTTTTTGACTTCTTAAAAAGGCCTTGATGCAAATAACGGTTATCTTTTACTTTTGATTGCCATACTTGTCTTGATGTGCTCAATTAAGAAGAAATACTTATATATTAAGTACAGATAGAGCCGTCATAATAATATATCTCTTACTAGCTGTTGCCCGCGACTCCGTCCGCGAAGAATGGGGGGGGATAAAAAATAGCCTACGACCTATTCTCAGACCTACCGAGTGTAGAGAAAAAAGTTTCATAAAAATCGGCCAAGCCGTTTCGGAGGAGTTCGGTAACAAACACCGTGACACGAGATTTTTATATATTAGATATATTTGTCAAAATTTAAGTTAGTTCTTACAGTAGATTCAAACCGATAAATGAAGCAAATAATTAGTAGATAAAATTTTGTTGTGTGAATCTCAAGACTACTATTATTATTTTACTTTTTTTTCATATGCTAGCACATGTAGTTATCATATAGGTAGATCGATGTTATTTACTATACATCTAGAATAAAATTTCAAACGTTATTCCGTCTACGACATCTGTAATAATAATAACCCTCCTTCGACAATCGGGTAAAAATAAAATCTTCTCTATTTGATACGCTCTAAACCAACTTTTTTACAGTCCAGATTATTTGATAAGTCATTCAGTTAGCTCTTTATTTTAGCTCTACATTACAACTGGCTACCAACGATATATAATTTGTATATCCATTGATTAATTTATAAAACCACTAGCAGCCCGTCCCGGCTTCGCACGGGGTAGACAATTATTTATTTTTGGAAATTTGGATATAAAACACTTTTTTTCACAAATATTTTTATTTATTAAAAAAATATTATTTATTATTTATTAATTATTACAGACGTGCACGCCCCACTCCTGTATTTCAGTGCCCCCTCCACCCCGCCCGCCGCGATGCCCGGCGCGCTTTTCAGACTGCATCGCAAACAACGGCCACGGCGCTATGGCGGTTTTGTTTACTGTTTCAATTTTTTAATTCGTAATATCTTTTGAATGGAAAGTCCAATTTAAATAATTTAAAAACTATTTTATAGGTAGTTAAATGGTCTTTACCATAAAATAATTTATTTGGATAAGGATTAATATAAACACATAAATAGCATGGTTTGAATTTGGTTAGCATTTTCATTAATGTTTAAAATGAAAAAAGTTGTTGTAGTGACATAACTACAATAGTTGGACATATGCTACCGCGGAGTTTTTTGTAGACATTATGATGTTCTTCAATATTGTTGTACATTATTTTGTTCTATCGCTAATAGTTTCGGCAGCGCATTCGACGAAAGACATTTTAAGACTCATTTTTCTACACCTTCGGTTACATTGTTCAAATTTTACCAAGGATCCCTATTTTTTTTCAAAATGAAATGTAGCCTATGTCAAATTGGAAGAATGTAGCATTCTATTGGTGAAAGAATTTTTTAAATCGGCCCAGTACTTTTTGAGCCTATTCATTACAAACATAGGTACAAATCTTTCCTCTTTATAATATTAGTGTAGATGTAGATTAGGTATACTTCTATAAAAGCAAAAACGTATTGTCTGCATCAAATAATTATGTATAAGACCTGTATTTGCGCCATCTATGATTATAGATTTGAACTAAAACGAGTATGACTTAATGTTTTGCTAGGGGAGATAGAAAACATGGTTCTGTGCGAGCATCGAAACACAAAGCACGACCATGAGTCAGCTTAACGCTTTATAAATAATCCTCTAGATGGCGTTTGATAGCGCTGTTACGATCTGATGTGGCAATTTTCTTGCTCTCCATTCTATGATTGTTTATTAATTATGCTTCATGTAATAAACCAAACAGCAAAGGTTAATTATTAAGTTTTTAAAAGTGCGTATTACTTGTATTAATTTCAAAGATTAGAATCTACTATCTTCATAAATAGGCATTAAAAAACGTAGCTACGGTCAGTTGCATAGAAAAGCTACCCCCGATGTAAGTAGTTACCACGGTTACAGGGGTTCATGCTTAATTAAACGTTGGTAATCAAATCAAATATAAAAAATAGAGATAGTTACAGAATAACTTTGAAAATAACTCACATGCATTGCGTATCTCTCCAAATCTGTAACAAAAAGATTAATAATTTAAATTATTAAAAAAACAATTGTGTAAACTAAGCATGTATTTTTCAGTTAAACGATTAAAATAAAGTAAAGGCGGCAACTCTAAAAAAGTTGCCCCATTTAAAAAAATACAATACAAAAAAAAAATAGGATTAAAACTGTGAGTCCACGGTATACTCGTAGTATGCCGAGGCGTCAAGAGATTATCCCGGCGCATAGGGCGAGGGCCGGCTAACGGTCCGCCGTGTTTCGATTTCGTAGAGCATTTCTCCAACGGTCCCGTTACACGCTCGGGAAAGTACTTTTGTTCGTAGCGCGAACGCTCCGTGACCGCTGCACGGGTTCACGGTATCGAGTCTACCGAGATTGAGAACGAGAGAACGCTAGGAAAATTGCCTTTCGAAAATGGTAATCGCTCTAAGGATGACGGGGCTATTTTGGATAATTTCGAAATTGCTCGTGCGATTTTGAAACACTTAAATTGTTGGAAAATTAACTCAACACGAGCACACTGAACTCACAGTCAACTTACTAGTCAACTACTACTTGTAAAGTATCTAATAATAGCCCAACTTATTTTTTGTTCATTGTATCAATTATTTTTTCAATAGTTTTTGTACGTTTTGTGTTAGAGCCTTAAATAAATATTTAAGTACATAAAGATGTCAAAAGCTAAACTCACTTGCAATGTCGCAACGCGTTGAAAAATTTCAATGAACAAACCCACGTTATTTCGAAATAAAAGCTCCATAAGTATGAGGTTTCATAAAATTTTATTCATACACGGTTGTGTAAGCGCAAGCTCGCGGGTCGATGACTCCGGTGTTTACCTTATCGACGCCAACGAAAGTTCGGCCGAACTTCGCCGCGTATACTTGACGAAAGTGACCGCGTGTGTAGTTATACCCGTTTGTTTAATGTAAAAACTTGAATCAGTCGGAAAACACTGTGTGGTTGGTTCTAAGCCCCACCTTGAAGCGTTTATATTAGTAGCAGCATTTGTTTTATCGCTAATTAAAATATTTCGCAGCATCCAGTAAAGTCCTCAAACATCTCCGAGCAATTCAATGTTAATTTTTTTCCTGAAATGAAACATTGTACAGAAAACCACCGTTACGGAGACCCTTTTTCGGTGACATTTGGTGTCACCACCATTATTTCCTATGTAATACCCAACTTTTAAATTATAATTTTATATTTGGATGGTAGGTAGTTCTTTTGGGCCTGTAAATGAAATATTTTTCTTTCTTTCCTTCAAAAACTTTTCAAAACTGTGTATTTATTGTGTCAATTACTAACATAGGAAGGAAGAATTATGTATCTAACAAAATATGGACGTAGTCTGAATTAAATTATTATTATTATTATAACTGTACCTACAGCGAATCAGAAAAAAATACGTACTTAATTGTTAGTAAAATCCACGAATACTTTTTTGACAAAAAGCTTCATGATAGGAATATTCCACAATCATGTTGGCACTAGGCGGGCATTACAGAGTGGGATGCAGGGTTGGCACATAGTAAGTTATAAAAATACAAGTATAATGTACGAGGTTCATAGCAACATTTTTTTTGCTAAAATTATCTTGACGTTTTGACCACATTGCAGATCGAGTAATTGTAGTAATAAATTGTCTCGATACGTTCTGGACGTGATAACAATTAGTGAAAAACACGAAAGTTTAAAACAATTAGAGTAATATTATTGTTGTTACAATAACAAAGATTGTGGGTCTAAAGATGACAGTTTTCCGACAGGACTAATCTGAACAAAAGCTACTGTTATTTCATTACACTTTTATTTTCTTTTCTTACTCTGACGCATCAAAAGTAAATATAACGTTTCCCTAGACCAGGTCAAGAAGAGACTACGATAAATATCAGAGCAGCCTCAGCCTAGTTGAATGTGTTGATCTTTCTCATTTAGTAACTGGGGTGGCAACGTTGGCGATGCCCACCTTTTGAAATATATGTATATGTGTACGGTCAGCGTCATATAGTTTCTTGCAGCTTAGGTCGCCAAATAGATCGTCACACATCTCTTTGCTTCTGGAATAAAGGCGTGTAGCGATATTTTACTGCTACAAGCTCTGTGACACTGACTGTACAGTCGGAGACAGTCAATCGTGTATTAATTCAATTCAATTTTTAAAAACATAGCTTCATCGATACTATCGATGATTATGCTAATGTTGAGGTTGAAAAAAACACTATCGGGGGGGCATTGTTCAGTAGTTGTTCCGTACATCTGCCAAAGAAATCATCGTGAAATGTGTGTATGTGCATGCCTGCGTGCGTGCGTGCGTTTTTGCATGCGTGCATACGTGCGGGCGTGTGTGTGTGTTGTGTATGCGTGCGTATGTGTAAATTAGGAAGAAAGTTAGCTAACTGCAATGATGATCGTAACAGGAAAGTTTCTTGACCTTGTAACTGACTGTGGCTGTACTAAAGCTAAGAGACAATTGTTTAGAAATGAAATGCCTCTATATTGCAATCCTTTTCTCACATGCGGCCTTTTGACATTTTTTTTCCATTGATATTTTGTATTAAGTATATAATATAAATTAATGTATTTGTTTATTTATATAATTTATATTATATTTGTATTGTTTTTATTGTTTGTTGTCTATTAAGTAATACTGCGTTTCTCTTGTCTGTTATTTCTACCACCTACATTCGTCTGTTGATATTTATTAATTTCTGAGTAATTGGTTGTCTGGAAGAGATCGCTTTTTAGCGATAAGACCGCCTATTGTCTACCTGAATTTTTATTTTTGTAATGTCACTGTACTGTTTTTGGTGATCAATAAAGAATATTTGTATTGTATTGTATTGTATTGCAAATACATACAAAATAAAAAAAATAAACGCACTTTTATACATTTATGTATGCTTAACCGTGTCAGGTAGAGATGTCATTCAAAAACAAGTGACCAAACAGGATTGTGTTCTGTGGTTTCAAAAAAAATGCCGAACATTTTTTTTTGGTCGTCTTGTCTGCTTCTGAGTTTTTTCGATCCATTGTGTTTCACTAATTTTATATTCAACCCAACAATATTAACATCTGATTTATTGTTCATATAACAAAATTAAAATACGAATGTAAAAAAAACACGTGTGTATGAACTTTGATCCCAATCAAAGTAAATTTATTTGTCATGTAACAGTCTGACAGAGTAAAAACCGGAAGAAAAAAAATTTTCATACAAAATTGTTGCCATATTCAAGTACAAATTATGTATAAAAAGGTCACTCGGACCATAATAACGAATGGTTTGACACCTTATTTATTAAAATCGGATGAATAGTCTAGCCGTTACACTGGAACACACGTAAATACAAACATACATATAGGTAGACTTCTAAAATCATTACATTACACTTCCTTTTGACTTTGCCGCAGTCGTGTAAAATGTGACACTTACTTAGAAAGCGGTGCTGCCATTTAATTTCTACTCTTTATTGTTTTATCTACTCTATATTACGAGAGCTTCAATGGAAATATCTCGTCTTTCAGGTCCTCAAAACTCATTTAATATTATCGGCTGATTTATTCTTTACTAGACTGTGCCCGTAGCTTCGCTCGCGTAAACCATTAGGTCTGGTATTATTTTACTAAATTCGCATAAGAATTCCCAAAATTTACAACGTTTTATCCACTCATATGCTTTTTGTAATGGTTGCCAATTTATTTATTTATTTCAATTAAATTTATTCTTTAAGTTAATAATGACTACGACGCAGGTAAGATTTTCTAATTTTACATAGATCCCAAGGGAATATCGGCATAAAAATTAATCTGTGTTTGTGCTAACGTCCAGTTCTTAATTTTTTTTCTAACTATCTTCTCGTTTTTTGCCTTTAAATGGGCCACTAAGTTTTTTATTTATCAATAACTTGCAGTTAAGGGTCTAAGGAATCCTGAGCGTTAGGGCCCCGGTGCACGGCACGACCTAGCTCTACAATAGCTATACTCTTTGCCATCCTATTTAATTAAAAAATAATTGCATGCTAGTCTCATACAAATCAAAATATGTTTGTCTGTGGTAGCCCTGCCGGCGCGAAGGCTTGCGCGGTGACGTAATGGCGCGGTTCGATACTCTCGAAAGGCAGCGGGGTCGACGCCCGCTAGAGTCGGCCTACCGCTCAATTAAACATTCCGCACAGCCTTATGTACAATGTTTTGATGGTGGATTGTGGTTTCACAGGGCACGGGTGTTTTGAAGCTTTAGTATAATTGTGGGTTAGTCTTTGTTCGTATTTAGGTATCTAAACCGAATAGTTTAATAGAATTTTATAAAATGGTAATCTACTTACAACATTTATATGGATGAGATACTTTTACAAAAAAAAATCGGCCATGGGCGAGTTGGATCCTTCTAGACCATTATCTATATAAACGGCAAAAAAACAAGTTTTTTATATGGGAGCCCCTGAAATATTTGTTTTATTTTAATTGAATTATTTATTTTTAAAGTGAATATATAACTAAATATTGTGTGAATATTTCAAGCGACTACCTGTTGCCGTTATCAATATCAAGCACAAACGAGCAAAATAATCACGTTTGTTGTATGGGAGCCCCCTTAAATATTTATTTTATTCTATTTTTTAGTATTTGTTGTTATAGCGGCAACCAAAATACATTATCTGTGAACATTTCAACTGTCTAGCTATCACGGTACGTAAGATACAGCCTGGTGACAGACAGACAGACGGACCGACAGCGGATCCTCAGTAATAGGGTCCCGTTTTTACCCTTTGTCTACGGAACCCTAATAAAAATTATAACACATATATTTAAAAAAATTGTAGTTAGAAAATTAGCTGCTCAAAAAAAACCTAGGCATGAATTCGAGAATGATTGATTTCTGGACATTTGTGTTCAAGAGAATTCTAGAAAAATCACAAAAAAAAATTCGCACGTATGTACATTTTATAGAATAAAAATTATCTAGAAATAGAAATATAACTTGGTAAACAAAAAATTATAAGTGATACAATCTAACATGTACTAAAATATGACAATTATATCAATTGTAATACTTGTGACTTTTGTGGTTGAAGGGGGCTGAATTGGGTACTTACTTATGATCCTTTCTCTAAGAATTTAGAAGGAAGGCTAACTGTAAAAATAAGTAGAACCTGAACTCAAAAACCTATCACACTATGTAAAACGTTGGTAGACAAAAACAGTAACTTAACTAAATAAAATATGGACTCAAATCGGTTGCCGGGATGGAAGCGTTACGTTCATAGTAGACATTAAAAAGCCTTCAATAAGAAAGGCTCTACTTACGCGTTCTCGATAAACAGAACCACCATAATTTAGCATTTACCACGTCAATATGGTAAACAAATAAATAATGAGCAAGTGCAATAACGAGAGCAACGAGCCCAAGTGAGAGGCAAGGCGAAGGGCCCGAGTTACACAAGGGTTACAAAACTATGGCAATGAACGCGAGTGAACCTGAACCTTGCGAACCGCTATTCGCCGGTGGCTGTACCCGTCGCCAACCTTCGGTGCTCGTGGAAGGCTTTTGTTTAAGTTGACAGTTGCCCGCGACCTTATGATGAACCTTATGGAAAATGTTTAGCGCTATTCCAAGAGAACTACGCAATTTTGTAGGATAAAAAGTATCTTGTATTAATCCAGGTATGTTATGAACTACATCTTGTCCAGTCAGTTGTTTTTGCGTGATAGTTTACATTCAGACCTCCTTAAAAACTGTTGCACTCTTAATATTATTATTTTAATTATTAATATTAATAATAATATACATATGACGAATTCCATTGTGGCACTGGTTAGCAGTGTACGTTTTTTTTCTGAATAAACGTGATTTTGCTGTTAGCGTGAGATTTTCATAAGAGCAATGAAGAATTAAAAAGGGCGACTGTAAATTCAGATCAGCATTAATTATAATTTATGCCGTCATGACTCATATTATGATGAAAAAATAAATAGTAAATCGTCTGTGAACGTTATCAACTAACGCTTGATAGTTTTTTACCTTTAAAGGGCTTTGATTTCGGATTGTGACTGGAAATATGGTTAGGCAAAATAGGTTACTAAATATGGCTAAAAATAATTTATCTACGCCTGTTTTATAAAAAACAGATGATAATATCAGAGGTAAATATGTAACTACATATTTACCTTTCGCATTCATGTTTTATAAAAAAAGGATTAGCTTTCTTTAGCTTTTATTTAAAAGTACGTTTTCCCTTTTTTCATAAGCACAACCACAACAATATGGCTTACTACATATTTTTAAATTACGTATGTAATGTTTAAATACAAGAGCGTACTATTTAGATCAACAATATATCAATGTATCAATAGATCTTAAAATGCAGTGTAGCAAAATGTTGTCTATCCCTGAATATCGTGCGGCGCAGGCGCACGCGGAAACACCGCGAGTGCAACGATCACTGTGCAGGCGGTTGACTATGCGGAAAGAGCGTCGTGGCGGACTCGTCATAGGGTGGGCACGTGGCTGTAACGTCACTATCACATGCACAAAATGTTGTCCACCCCTGTAATTCCTGAGCAGCAAGTGCAGCGATCACTGCGCCGGCGGTTAGCCATGCGTATACATCGTCGTGACGGACACGTCACAGGGTGTATAGGTACGTGGCTGTAACGTCACTATCACATGCACAAAATGTTGTCCACCCCTGTAATTCCTGAGCAGCAAGTGCAGCGATGGTTAGCCATGCGTATACGTGGCAGTGACGTCACTATCACATACACAATCACACACAAAAGCTTAAACAAAATAATACTACACGTTAATATGTCCTCAAACATGCGAAAAAATAAAAACATGTTTTAATTTATGTATTCTCATCTACCCACATAATAAAGTAAATACTTGTTTGCACTTAAAGTATTTTTGTTATGATTGGATACTACATATTAATCATAAAAAACCGGCCAAGTGCGAGTCGGACTCGCGCACCGAGGGTTCCGTACAAATTTATATGTATCTATGAACATCCAGTCTTAGCAGACCCCTGCTCCTGAGCAAAATGTGCGCAGTGTGGGATCATTGTAGATTGGTCCTTATATAGACAGAAAGACAAAAAAAAATATGCTTTTCGCAATTTTTCCTTTATCTGTGCTTGCATCGTACCAAATTTCAAGATCTGAGTTCACCGGAAGTACCCTGTAGGTTTTGATTCCCTTGCGAGTAGTTGCGAGTTTGAAAATATGCGGCTTAAATTGTTGTTTCTTTTGATTGCGTTGACATAGAAGTTTGATTTTGTTACAGCTTGAAGGTATTATGAACTTGAGTATTTGATATGAATTTCAATTTAATACCTCTACGCGTTCATGAGGAAAGGGGTAGTAACTTTAAAATTATTAAAAATATTTTTATTATATGATGAAACTAAAAATTTACGGTTTTCGCAATTTTTCCTTTATCTGTGCTATAAGACGTTGCTTTGTACCAAATTTCAAGATTCTTAGTTCACGGGAAGTACCCTGTAGGTTTTGATTCCCTTGCGAGTGTCGAAAATTTGCGGTATAAATAGACTGGTTACTGATATAGTGATATAGACAGACAGACATAAAAATTTATGCTTTTCGCAATTTTTCCTTTATCTGTGCTATAATACCTTGCTTCGTACCAAATTTCAAGATTCTGAGTTCACGGGAAGTACCCTGTAGGTTTTGATTCCCTTGCGAGTGTCGAAAATTTGCGGCATAAATAGATTGGTTACTGATATAGACAGACAGACAAAAAAAATTATGTTTTTCGCAATTTTTCCTTTATCTGTGCTATAAGACCTTGCTTCGTACCAAATTTCAAGATTCTGAGATCACGGGAAGTACCCTGTAGGTTTTGATTCCCTTGCGAGTTTCGAAAATATGCGGAAATTTGCGGCATAAACGGCTGTATCTTTTGATTGCGTAGGCATAGAAGTTTGATTTTTTCACAGCTCTAAAGGACAGTAGACTTGAGTATTTGATATAAATTTCAGCTTGATACCTCCACGCGTTCCTGAGAAAAAGGGTCTTGACAGACAGACGCACGGACGGACAACAAAGTGATCCTATAGGGTTCCGTTTTTTCCTTTTGAGGTACGGAACCCTAAAAAACATATCTCATAGCACGACTGTACAACACTGAGTGAAATTCAAATTGTAATGCAAAATCACTATTTCAAACTTAGTACTGGGCAACAAAATGCATTAACTCACCTTTTGAAATTGCTATGGTAAAATTTAGAATTTATTTACTTTGTTGAAATATAATCACAAACTTAATGTATGGACACCACAAATAAAATAAGAGTAATTAAAACAATTGAGATAGTGCATTATAAGTATATTTTATTGTAACTGAGTTAGAAACGCTAATTTTGTATCACGATTTTCTAACCCTGTCTGATAACAATATTTTAACAATTGATGGTTTTTTAATGATTAACTATTTTAATTTTATTATTATTTTCTTTATAAGCAATTTAACTAACTTAATGCAATTAAATTAATTTAATGTAATTTTACCATAAAATAAAAATGATATTATTTTGACCTAATTTTTTTTACTTAATCAATTGTATGTTATCGCATTTTTCTTTTTTTGAAATTGAATTCCAGAACAACTCCAGGGTTTCGTACCCCTGCCCAGCCATTTTTGGTTTGCAACAGTTGGCAACCTTGTATGCGGAAACTTGTGGAAATATTTTTTGCTGTAAAAATCCAGTGATGGCAAATATAATATAGCGGAAGGGAAATAATCTTCTGCGTGTCAAAATTACCATTATCACAGTAAAATCACGTAAATTTAAATATTTCCAAATTGGTTGTTTACAATTTTCTTCTTGATTTACTGAAATTTCTCGAATTCGTGAAGTCGTCATTTATACAGTTGAAGAGCCTGCAACCCGTATCATGGTGAAACCTTTTCACAATCAAGTTCACGATGTTTTCTCTGATAGATGTACAAAATAATATCAACATGACATTTGCAGTGAAAAAGTTCGACTCCTTAAACGCGATTCAGTTTCTTCGACATCGGGTATCTCACGAGGGAAAAGCATATATTTTAAATAAATTAGTACTTGCGTGATCCAGCTTTGCTCAGAATTATTTTTGGAATAGAGTTTTTTTAATAGAAAGTAAATAAATACATAAATGAAAATAAAAATAAATGCAAAAATATTTTGGTTATGTCTGACCGAGATTCGAACCCAAGACACCAATTTTCAATTCCAATGCTGCTACAGTCACTCACTTAGTTATATAGTTATAAAATCTTATGTTAGTTGATTAATTTAAATGTAACTACGTTTACTGCATTTTAGTTTTCGTCTGCGATTTTTCGGTCTTAAAGTATTTTTGGTGTCTTCAAGATTTTATATAAATTAAAAAAATGTTTTATGTGCTTTACGAGCTCAAGTAGATGTTAAGATGCATATCCGCATGTACAGTTAGCGAGGCGCTTGCAGGCAATGCGGAAACGAACCTTTTTACACGACGCCATGTTTTATTGAAACATCTACTTCTTACGTAATCTAATTGTACCGTTAGTTTTGATAAAAGTACGGGTGAATTTTTTTATTTTACATAGTATGAATTCGTTCAAGTAAAAAATATACGATTACCGACCGACAGCGACGCAACGCAAATAATTGACTTCTTTAATTCAGAAAATTAGTAATATTTAGATTACTTTGTTTAAGTTGTGTTCGTAATTAATAGCGTAATTTTGTGCTTACCCCAAAATCCGCAGTATTCGCACAATCACTTATATTGCTAGTTCTTTTAAATATTAATCAAATAAAATATTTTTTGCTTCTCGTGCTCGTAAAGTTCGTATTTATGCTGGAAGTAAGAAGCATAAAATTACTTTTTATGTTCTAGCGCGTAAAGTAATATCTTCGTCTAAGACCAAGGCAATCGGGTGCAAACAGCTACGAATAATAGAAATTTATGAAATAAAAGTTTCTTGTTTTTTTATAACCGGTGTTTTATATTACCAAATTAATAACACTACACAAATCTAGTACAATATTAAAAAATTACAATACATCAAAAATAAAAGCTTGTGAAAGAACTTTTTTTTCGAATTTTCCTGTTATCTTGCAATTGAAGTGAAAAGCAGAGTGTAAAACTCGAGCATTAAACCCATTTTCCCCTCGATGTGTCTATCCACCCTCGCCGTACCTACCAGCTCGGGTGGCTATATAGTAAACGTCTCAGGTAAAATGGTTCGTTTTATGTTCTTGTTGTAGAATCTACTATTTTATGGCAACCGTTGGCGCTATCAAATCGGATCTACCCTTTTTTTCTTATTTTTTCAAAACTTACGTGCGACGCGTCTTCTGGGAAGTTATTTTTACGTCGCCTAACCCGAAGAGCAAGACAAATACATATGATAAAGTGCAAGGGATATGTATGTATGTATGTATACTCTTTATTGTACAGAAATAAGACAGCCATATATTCATAAATAAAATATATGATGATGATATGATTCGTGTATGTAAAGCTTAAATGTGTAATGCTGCATTTAAAAAACTATAACTTATGGTATTAATATTGAAACACTCAGTTTACACTTTTAGATCCTTCATTTGTATGTACTACTCATTTGCAAATTAAATAAGTACATCAATATTCTATTGGCATTTCAATAATCAAGCAACCATCACTAAGGAGTCAATATTCAATAAATATAGCAAGTCTGAAAGTCGTGTTCGATTCTTAAGCAAACGACATCAACGAGCGCGTGAACGCAAGCCATACGTATCTTAGACAAAATTATACATTAGTTGCTACATCTTTTAGATTTTAATGGCATCATAAATACTAATCCTCCATTAATTAGTTAAGTTAAATAATAATAAACTTTAGGAGTCCATTAACATTTATAATGTAAGATGAGTTCAAGCTAATTTCCTAGTTGAGAATTAAAAATTCTCTTTTCCAATTCTCGTTTCCGGCGTTTTTTTATTTGGAAACTAGCTTTTGCCCGCGACTCCATCCGTGAAGAATAGGGAGGGGTATGAAAAATGGCCTACGACCTATTTTCAGACTTACCGAATACAGTGAAAAAAGTTTCATAAAAATCGGTCAAGTCGATTCGGAGGAGTTCGATTACAAACACCGTGACACGAGATTTTAATATATTAGAAGACTAGCTGTTGCCTGCGACTCCGTCCACGAAGAATAGGGGTATAAAAAATAGCCCACGACCTATTCTCAGACCTACCGAATGTGGAGCAAGAAATTTGATAAAAATCGGTCGAGCCGTTTTGGAGGAGTTCGAGAACAAACACCGTGACACAAGATTTTTATGTAATAGAAGATTTAGACATAAACCAAACCCAGAATATATTCGGAAGTTGACTATTAATTCAAACATGAAATATGACTGGAAATATAATAAGAATTGTATATTATTTTATTTGACGTTAACTTTCCTATAATTTTTATTATACCTAATTCACACAAGAACCCTATCTTATGTACTCATTGAAGTCCCCTTATTAAGCAGCACTTAGAAACCGTGAAAAAAATGAGCATGGCTACAAAATAACATTGTTTTTTTATCAGACCAATAAACGTCTCTACTTATATTTTATTGCTTCTGTTATTATAATTTATTGAATCAGGCGTTACTTTGCGGAGGTCCATATTAATGAACTGAAACAATTACTTTGCTCACGGTCGCGGGTGAGCAAAGTAATTTTGTTTCAGTTCATTCTGTTATAAGTGTTATAACATAAGTTTGGAACACAAAAAATTGCGACGTATTGTAATTTTTTTATTCTTTATCATCAACGCTCTATTTGGCCATAACATGTATAAATATAGCCAAAGTAACAGAGTTTACACTTCGTTTTTTTTTAACATTAGAACGAAGGTAATCTTGACGTGTCTTTTTATTGAAAAACACTTTTGAAAAATAAGCCATAGCTAATATGTAACAATTTGAAAGGGAATATGGTCATTTACGCTCTATTGGTTTCATATAAGTAATAGTTAATATTTTTTAAAAGCGTGTTTAAATAAAAAGACTCGTCAAGATTGTTTACCTTATTTCTAATGGTTAAAAAAATGAAGTATAGTTTTAAAACGACGGCGTTACCAGGAAATCATGTCCGCGAAGCGTCGCCTCGTGGCAAGATGGCAGATTCCCGCCAAACGTCAACAGAGCGGCCATTGCCCCCGCAGCATAAAAGTAAAACTCTTGATCTCCCCATTATATGTATAAAACTTGTTATGCTTGTACAGATGTAGGAACACTTGCATTTCTGTTTTATTGTCAACCAAATTAGTTTGTTGACCTTGTTATAATGAACACTTTATTTGTACAGCACGTTAAATAAAACTTTTGGATCAATAAATTCCCTGGAATAATTGAGATATATACGTGAAACACTAAAATTTCTTGTCATTAATATTTCAAACGTACCACAAAGCCATTATTCCTAATTTAATTTTTCGTTTATATTAAAATGGGCTTCTTTCAGTGTTATTCATGCTTACGAGTCCATATTAGAAAGAGAGAGATCGAGACATTTATTAGCGTATATTCGACACAAAAAAAAACCTTGACATTGAACAGCATGGATATATATTTCAAGTAATTTAGATGGAAAACTAATTAAACATGTAAGACAATGCTTAAGAATTTATGTGAGTACTTATGTAGGTATAATAATAAATACCTTATAATGAACCTTGATATATGTCTTTTTGCTGGAAAACACTTTTTAATAATTAATAACCGGTGCATGAGGAACCTTATTAATATTAACATACAATGTATTATTTAATTGCTACTTGCTGTTACTAATTTTGTAAAAGTAATTACTAAAAAGACAGGTCAAAATTGTTTCCCATATTTTTAGTGCTACAGAAAACGAAGTATAGTTACCATTATCATAAGCAAAATAAGACCGAGAAGCCAAAATTTTCATTTCATTACTAAAAATAAAGCGAGCGGAGGCAACGAGCGTGGATGAAAAGTGAATCAGCGGCCACTCGAGGGCGTTGACCTGACAAATTTTCGTTTCGTTCGCGACGCGGGCGCAATTTTCCCCGGCCACGTGCCCGTTTCGGTTTCGGCTTCGTGGCTAACTTATGGCCTGAAATATGGCGGGCTATTTAAAATAATGCCATTAAATACCGACATCTAAGACGGGCTACGAGTAGTAAGCGACATGCAATGAAAACTGACATTTTAATCACTCTAAAATGTAAAAAAGATGGACGAGCCAGATCGCGTACTTGCAACATGATGCCTTTTTTGGGCCTGTGTTCGGGTTAAGAGCGTGAACATAGGAAACGCTCGAGCGTAAAAGCTCGCCGAGCCACAAGCCCGCTAACTTGTTCGAAGGTCTGGTGCTTAAGAAGTTGATGCAAGTGAAGTACTAGTAATATCAAAATAAATCCTGTAACTGCTGCGCTTTAAATTTAATCACATATTAATGAACTAATTTCACAGTAATAGTGAAGTTATAGTTTCAGTTCAATTTTGCTTTGACATAAATGGCTCAATGTCGACTGTACTTACTTGGACTTTTTTTGTTGATTTATTTAAACGAGGCAATTGGCAATGTAATATCAAATTGGGACTTTTGTTAAGGTCATATGTTGCAAGAGGTATTTCACCAACTTTTATTGATCGGATTGAATTGAAATTTGGTACGAATATTTAGTCAACTTAAGAGTATATTCAGCGTAACAAGCTTGTTTAAAAAATAATGTAAGGCATTTAATCCGTGCGCGGCCTTACGGTTTTTATTTAATATTATGATCTGCAAATCACGCCTGCAATTTCACATCCTGATGCCAAATCGAACCGATGGTGTCAATCATTTCGATTCTTATCCCAAACCATTGTCTCGATTCATAAAAAGGAAATCATTGTTTGTTTTTAGGCTACGCACAATAAAACTCCGTTATGAAATGTCCGTCAATATATCATAAAACGATGCCAAAATAGTAATCAGAGATTTTGTTGATTCAGGCAACGCCGGATGCTAATCGCAAAACAACCCACGCTGTGATTCTTTTTAATTAAGAAGATGGAATATCCAATAATCCGAAGCTATCCATTACTGTATTTTGAGCTCCTTGTTACATACATTTTACAGTTAACTGTAGTTATTATAACGTTAACCAATGTCAAATCTACCGCCAAATTTCCGATTAAGTAATTTTCTGCAAGCCGAAATTTACTTAAAATGCTTATCTTGGGAAAATGTACTTCCGTAGTAAATTTTGTCTTGCAGAAATTGACTTAACTGGAGATTCGGCATTTGGTGTGACATTCTTTATTGTTATAGAAACTTGTTGCAACTCATACTAAAGGCTACATTTTAGATTTCATGCATTTAGTATATTAATTAACGAACCTATGAAGCATAGAATTTAGTGAAAATAATTAAATTTTATTTGATTTAAATCAAAAACCTGAATTAAACTTATGTTATTAATTAGTTAAAAATTAAAACTCGTCAATACCTATTGTATCATCTGGTGTACAGTCAACTTCATAAATAAGTCATCACTTTTGTATCGTGTCGCTTTCAGTCGTTGCATAATTTCGTATGACTTTTCAATCATGACTTAAAGTGACAAGGTACAAAAGTAATTACTTATTTATGACGTTGACCCTACTTTGTGAAAATATTAGGGTCAGTAATTACCTAATTGTATTAATTTTTAAATTAAAAATATAATGTAAAGTATACAGAGTTCATATAAGATCAGATGGATCAGATGGAGGTTAACATTAGAAAATAATATCCACAAACTCCTTACACTTACCCTATTTCACTTGGCAACTATATAAATAATCCTAATACCTAGTTTACGGAGCAAAAAGTGTTGTTAATTGAATTGGAATGATTCGCACCTCGACAGGCGTCAGCTAGGCCTTGTCAATGACCTCTATTTCGCCACTACACTGACGCTTGCGTTTAGGGTTGTGTATCATAGTCTATACTGTTTGTTTATAATACTACATACATTTACAAAATCCTATAAAGCAGTCACCAGTTTGCGCCTTGGACTTCGCTCAAGGAAGGCGTTTATTCGATTTATCTGGTCACGTTTTTTAAGAAATGGCAGGAGATTCTGATACAGTTACCAATTATTATTATTATTATATGGTGGACGTACAGGACCTCTAAAATATAAACGAAAACCCCGTCAAAATCTTAAAGAATGTAACCAGATAAATGAGGCGGTTGAAACGTTCGAATAAACTAGCGTTGCATAACTATCGATACTTTTGAAAAATAGTCACACTATCGATAGACCTATCGATAGTTTCGATAATATCGATAGTATCGATAGTATCGATAGTATTGTTTTCAATAGTAATGATACTATCGATACTATTGATATTTTATTATCAATACTATCGATAGTATTGCACTATCGATAGTTTGTAAAAATGCAATAGTATTGTTAATGTTAGTATTGTTATCGATACTATCGATAGGCCTATCGATATTGTTACTATTTTTCGAGGTCACGATAGTATTGCCGATACTATCGATAGTTCGATCTATTGTTTGCAACGCTAGAATAAACGCCCAGGGCTCAAAACATTAGGATACATGATTTATTTTACCAGATATTTTGAATTAAATTAAAAAACAAGGTGTTAATAGACATCCGCAATTACACATTTGTTTTTCTTTTATTATGAAAGCTGACGAACAAAATTGCGGTTCCCTTGATGTTAAGTGACCACCGCCGACTATAAACCAGTACATTGAGTCTCCTGATGCGTTGCCAGGTAAACTCGTCTTTTAAAGACACCCATGTTGTAGCAAGACGAGAAAACCTCAGTCGCCAGTCCATTCCAAATTTTGCACGTATCTATGGGGCAGGTAACACATTTTAAACCGCTTAATAGAGGAGCACCATCTATAGTGGTATTGATGGAAACCACTTTTCCACCTGCTTTACCTGCCTAAATAAAATACTTTATGTGCCGGTAATGTCACCAGTACTGGTTGACCGAGACACAGCAACGCAAGCACTGTTTAGCAGCAGGATTAGCGAACAATGTGATGGTAGCGATCGTAGTTCCTATTTCATTAGTCATGGTTATCAGCCGATTTTCTCTCAGTTGCTAATACCTAATATCAATAGAACCAGAAATGTGACATGGACAAAGACATATTTCTAAGACTCCATATTAATACGACAAAGTGCTAGGCAAATAGCTAGTAGAATCGAAGAGATGTGAAGGTTTTCAAAGAATGGGCCGACAGACGCAGTGGAAGTGGACTCGTTTAAAGTCGACGTGGAAGTTAAACGACTTGTTTAAGATCGCGACTTGCTTTGCATGCATTTCAGGAAGACTTTTTTAAGCAGGAGGCATCTTCGAGTGCCAAAGAAGAAGACTGTTATTTTTTTTACTAAATGGTTTAAGTATAGTGTTGACAACCTTAATAGCGTTACAAAACCGAGGGCGACGACTCGCGTCACGCGCGCGCGCCGCCCCCGGAACTGCGAGATGAAGATTAATAAATATCATGCCATTGATCTGCAGGGGTAGACTTACGGTATGACTCTCACAAGCTTTGCTCAACACATTGTTAAGTCACAACTTTGTACATTGATCTTAGATACCATAGAAAATTGTTTTTGGTATCGCAAAAGCTGTCCCTTATATAAAGATCTGTAAAGATAGGCGTGATCATCTGTCTTATATTGAAGAAGAGTGAAGAATTATACCTCACTTGCCGCGCTTGTACAGTAAATTTTTTAGGGCATACATTTAACCGTATTACGATGACATTATTAGGTTTCTTGGGAAGCAGCGGCGTCATCGGTTAGCGCTTATTATTCAACTCGTTTTACTACCATCGCCTTTTCGAGGCGTGGTTGGGGTCATAACTACATTTATTCATATTCATTCACACCTAAGCTATGTACAAGTAAAAAGCATGATTTCATCGCTATAAACGGTCCAGTAATAAATATCATTTTTAAAGATAAAAAAAAATGAAATGTCTCTGTTTTTAAAATCATTTAAAATAATGTCAGTCATTTTTTTAAGTGATTCATCAGGTCAAATATTATACCGTGCAACGGTAAGAACGTCGTGTTGCTTAAACGCCGCGAGTGTACCCGTCAGATGTCGAAGATAAAGTCGTAGTGACGGATTGATAGAATGACAATTTCGCGAGTAGGACAGACGGGTACCACGGAAGAGGCGGCGCGGTTCACGCTGGTTCAACGTGACACTTACGAACGTCATAAGCAACTTTCCTACTAGCAATGCGCGGGCAGCGCGCGCCCGCCTGGCTGAGAGAAGCAGTGCGCACCATACAATGTTGCCAGGTCTACGAGAAACTCTGAAATCCTATAGATAGCTTTACTCGCGATAATTAAAGACTTGCTTTTCTGTTCCGTTTTAAATGTCAACAAAAATATAGCGTATTTTTTTATTGATTAGCCCACGTTTACAAAAAAAATAACGCTTAATTAAACGTCACCTATGCAGGGACAGTTTGCTTAGTTTTACCAAAACAAAAAATCAGTCCACATGTATCTGAATCCAAATATATACCTAATTTTAAATTATCTCCACATTTCCACAATTTTTCAAAAACGTACCTAGCAACACTGGTGCCACTTTTCTTCGCGCTGCTGCGCTCGCGACGCCCGCCGCCGCGCTACTTACAAACCGCTGGAAAAAGTCGGGTGAAAGCACTATATAGGGTTCAATAGAACTAGCATCACAGCATTTGATGACAGATTTCCAACTGGATAAAATACATCAGGCAGTTTAAAATGCATTATGATCATAATTAGTCAAAAATTAAAGCCATATTGTTTAAATTCTAGTACCTTACCGACGCTAGGTAGGTAAATAATATTGTGGCTTCTAAACTTTCGGAACTACCAATGATGACTTCACAATGGTAATACCAATCAATGCATCCAAAGTGTAGCTTTAAATTAATGTCATGATAATGTAGATCTTGTATAACATTTACTTTTGATACCAAATTTACATACTAAGTTTTTGAATAAAGCCACCAAAAGCGTCAAGACGGGAAAATTGTCAAAAGCACGTGAGCGGTTCAATTGTTATATCTATCACTTTACACTTTGCCTTGTTGTTTTAGCACTCGTTTAAGTCCTTATTACGGGTCGATTCCCTATCGATCGTAATCATACTGTACGCCTGATGCATTTTTATTAATTCCACCCCCTCGTTACACGTGCTTAATGCTCGATACGATCGCTACGCAACGCGCCGCCTCCGCGCGTCTTATGTAATTTTTCATAGGTTATTGACTTTGTGTTCTCTCATTGCCAGCGTTGACGTTTTGTTGCGTTCTGCAATGTGCCACTTTCAGTGCAGTTCAATTAGGTACTAACTAATATAAATTATAAAGACGTTCACTGTGTTGAATAGTGCAGGCAATCCTAGTATATATGTGTCCTAGTAATAATAGAAATGAAACTGAAATAATACTCCAGAAAAAGAACATGTCATATCTAAACATCTTAGGATCTTACAATTAGTAAAATTTCTTCGATAGTCTGGATGTTTTATTGTCAAGTGTCAAATTATATTAAAACAAAATCATGAAGAAATAGGTAAAGGTTTAGTATTAAAAGAGTTCTGCAACAGATATGCATAAAACAAATATTATTCTGAAGTTGTTTTGCTAAGCAACTAAGTATTAAAGTTCAGGAAATTTTAAATATTAGTTATGTTGTATTTCGTAGTTGCAGCCTATGTACAATAAAGTCAATAAATGAATAAGATTAAATTAGATTTTCTTTCATACTTTTGAAAGGATTCTCGAACGATACGATTCAACGGTAATGATCATTAAAGGTGGATAATTTCGACTTTGTCAAAGTAAACGTTACTTTTTAAATTAGTATACCTAAAAATGTCAAGAGGAGTGGAGAACAAGTTTTTTTTTCATGGTAATTCTTTAGTTCTTTTTAATTTCTTAATGCATTTTAATCAAAGTCCTTGGTCAACCAAGCTTTGCTCGGGCTGAAACTCGAAATCACGCGTTTTCCCAGAGATAAGACCAAGTAAGATCGATTGTTCGTCCCCGAAAACTCGTACATAGCAAAATTCATGGAAATCATTAAAACCGTTTCCGAGATTCCCATAATAAATAAATTACTGGTAAACAAGAATCACTCGTATATAGGTATTAGATTTCAAAGCTTAACAAATCATCGTCATGGCCACAACTCTTCCGCTTCGTGTAAAAAACGAGCCTATGGTCCGGAACAGACCATCGATCAATGAAGAAAGAGTTACGAGAAAGTCGGCGCAGTAGCGTGGAACAGTAGCGTGGAACAGGAGGCAGATTCAAGGGGTCCATTAGATTACTTCATGGGATGGTCGAATGTATTGAATGCACTGCGTGCCAAAAACAAACCCTACAAAATTTAAATAAACTTGGCTTTATGACTTGAGTGTTCTTGAAATGCTTAACGGGTAAGGTGGATCCTGGTGGTTTCTTTCGCTTTTCAGTCTCTAGCTATCCAACTATAGATAAAAAAGGCACATACAAACATTAACATATTATAGTATGCTAATTTACTCATGTACAGCAAAGTACCTCGGCGGCTGAGCTCCGCACGGGCTGAAACTCGGTACCAAGCGTTTTTCCAGAGATAGACCAAACTACATCAATTTTTCATCCACGAAAACCCCCACACCACATACAAAATTTCATCGAAATCGTTGGAGCCGTTTCTGAGATTCTGATTATATATATATATATATATATATACAAGAATTGCTCGTTTAAAGGTATTAGATATACAAACACAGACCCAATACTTGGTCGTGTAGGCTTTTTATGGATAGTCATTTTAATACGTACCTACGTACGTGTTATTGCCTAAAAACTTACTTATTAGTGAAGCTAAGTGCCCAGCCAAAATCCACAAAGTAGCAAGACAATTTTCTGGTTTAAGATCATTTATTATCTCATAAGAATAACAATAATTCACTTCCATGAGATTTATAAACTATATTAGTAATTTAATTTATTCGTCGGGTGAAAGCAAAATCCACAAAGACAGAAGAAGGTAGTTATTTAAACTTTACAAATATTTCGCTACCCTCGCACGGTCGATGACAAAGATGCACAGATTTTGTACAACTTTTCATTACTTCTGTAAACAAATACAGTTTCCGTAGTCAACTAGGAACCCTTATAGTTTCGCCATGTCTGTCCGTCTGTCTGTCTGTCTGTCTGTCCGCGGCTAAGCTCAGAGACTGTTAGTACTAGAAAGCTGTAATTTGGCATGAATATTTATATATCAGTCATGCCGACAAAGTGGTTAAATAAAAAAAATAAAAAAGTTTCTTTTAGGGTACCTCCCGTAGACGTAGAGTGGGGGTGATTTTTTTTTTCTCGACTAACCCTTTAGTGTGGGGTATCATTGGATAGGTATTTGAAAATAAATAGGGGTTTGCCAAAACCATTTTTTGATAAAATGAATTTTTTCGGAGATATTCACTCGGAAAGTTCAAAATATTGTGTCCCCGCCCTCTAACTTTTGAACCGCACGTCTAAAAAATATGAAAAAAAATCAAGTAAGTTAGACTTAATAAAAACTTATATTATTTATTTTATTAGCAGTACGGCTGCTCACCGAATCTAAGATTATTTAAAAGCGAAAAAGTTTTTCGGGTGCGCCGGTGGGATTCGAACCCACGAATGTAATTTGGAACGTAGGAGTCGTAGCTTCTAATAGTTGCGATGGATGTTACCACACGCCACTGTTGGCGTATGTAAGCGATTAAGAATTTCGGGGGAGTCGATTGGATGCACCACGGATGTGAAAACAAGAATAGCCATGGCTAAGAAAGCATTCAATGATAAAAAACACATTTTTAAAGGCAAAATCAAAATTCGGAAAAGATTTATTAAGACCTACATCTGGAGTATAGCATTATATGGGAGCGAGACTTGGACATTGACTCAGCGGGACCGAGACAGATTGAGTGCGTTTGAGATGTGGTGCTGGCGGAGAATGGAGGGGATTAGCTGGACTGAAAGGAGAACTAATGAGGAGGTTTTAGAGTTGGTGGAAGAGGAAAGGCGGCTGTTAAGGACGATTGAAAATAGGAGAGGGAATATGCTGGGGCATCTGATACGACATGACAGTTACATAAAAACTATTTTGGAAGGGCAAATAGAAGGCAGGCGAGGCAGGGGAAGACCGAGACGGTCATTTATAGATCAAGCCAAGGAAAAAGTCAATGTCATGTCGTATCAGGAGCTGAAAACGCTGGCAGAGAACCGAAAAGAGTGGCGATTACTCCACCGACAAGAGCTAAGCTCTTAAATTAATGATGATGATGATGATGGTTGGATGCGACGTGGTTCAATTGGTAGAACACCCGTTGGGGCGCATACCCAGGAGACGTGGGTTCGAATCCCACCGGCGCACCCGAAAAACTTTTTCGCTTTTAAATAATCTTAATAAAAACTTTCTAGGAAAATTATTTTTAACTTAATCAGTTGAGCAGTTTTTAAGTTTTTGTAAAAAAATATTTCTAAACTAAAAAATATGAAAAAAATCAAGTAAGTTAGACTTAATAAAAACTTTCTAGGAAAATTATTTTTAACTTAATCAGTTGAGCTGTTCTTAAGTTTTTGTAAAAAAATATTTCTAAACTAAGATTGTAATTTAACCGCCACTGCAAAAAGTCCACCTACTGTGACGGTCGGGAACTACGGAACCCTACACTGAGCATGGCCCGACATGCTCTTGACAGGTTTTTTTTAATGTATATGTAACTAGGTACGCTATCTCACTGCTGGGTAAAGCTCTCTTCTGCCTTCCACTATTCTTCCCTATTTAGGACACACTTCTAACACCTAAATCCACAAACTAATAAAAAAAAGTATAATTCGATGATGATTTGGTAAAAGCCGCAGGTTCACTGTAGAAAAGCAAACTGCTTACATAATGTATTAATGATTGGGTATCAATGAGATACCCAATATAGGGACTTAATTGCAGAGATTATGCTTCAAAATGGATTAAACACAGGTGAGTACTACAATTTCGTAAAAACTATAAAAAACACAATAAAACCGAGCGGTCCAGTGCGAGACGGCCTGTACATGAAGAGTTCCCTACCTCCGTATAATTTATTTGTGTCATTTACTGCAACAGTGGCAACCGCAAAATATATTATTCTGTGTAAATTTCAAGTATGTATAGTTAATGCCATTATAAATATATCGAGTTAAAAACGCTAAAAAGAACACGCTCCTTGTATGACGAACTCCTTTAATCTTTAGCATTGTCTTATTTTTAGTATTTATTGTTATTATGTATAATGCCCACAATAATACATAATCGGTGATTATTTCAAGTTTCTAGCTAGGCCCACTTTAACAAGTTTGCTATGTAGTATCACGAAGTATGAAGTAAACTTGTTAAAGTGGGCCTAGTAGCGACATCTCTTGTCCGGGTGAGCGGGTAGTTCCGAAGGTGTGTTAACGTTTCTCGATGAGGGTGTAACATAGATGGCGCTGTATCACTGCGTAATGTGATTAGTTAACGAACTGAGATGTATGGGAAAAACTTGTGTCTAAACTCTTGACCAGTGGTGGTGTAGGGGAATAGCACACGGCACTCGATTCCCAGCGCTGGTATTCTTTCTGGCGTTTTTTCTATGCATCCATGTTTCAGTTTGTATTTAGTTTGAAATCTATCTCTTGAGATAGAGCCCGTAAGCGTAATAGCTAGAAACTTGAAATAATCACCGATTATGTACTGTATGTATTTTTTTAAAAGATACTTGATAGCAAACTTGTTAAATAATAATGCTGAGGACCTGGGTTCGATTCCCAGCGCCGGTCCTTTTTCTGGGGTTTTTTCTATGCATCCATGTTTCAGTTGGTATTTAGTTTGAAATATATGGATTTCACGGGATTACCGTAAAAGTAAAAAAATGAAGTTGAAAAAATAAAAAATAAATACAAAAAGATACTTCATAACAAACTTGTTCAAGAAATAGAGACTTGTGACAAACGGGCGGACAACAGAGTCTCAGTAATAGGGTCCCGTTACCACCCTTTGAGTATGGAACCCTAAAAAGTACGCACGTGGCAACAGTGGCAACATCGGTTATGGTAGATGATAATATTTCTATTTCTTTTATCTCAGCTTTGTGTCGGAATCTTATCTAAACAATTCGTCTATAGCCAAAGTAGGTACGCGATATCCTGGAAGCAGTTATTTGAGTCGAAGCCTGTTTGTCCAGGAAGCGAGTTCGTTATGTATCCTACATAAAAAGGTCGTTGGCAGGATATATTCTTGATTCGGACGCCGAGTGTACCGATACAAAAAAAATGTCTAGGTATTTAGATTTTACACAAGTTAGAGCGAACTTTTAATTTATAGAAAAGCGCTAGTTCTTATTGTTCATAATCGAAATCTCTATTATGTAGACAAGTAGATTTTATTGAAAACAATAAAAAAAGAAAATGGCAAGATTATTTTTTTTTATTATTATGAGAAGAAGGTAAATGAGCAAGTGGGTCATCTGATAGGAAAGTATCACCACCGCCCATGAATATCAACAACTCAAGGAGATTTACAGATCTGTTGCCGGCCTTTAAAGGAAATGAGTATAATTCGTTTTCTTCCCCGATACCACGAAACACTGCTTCTAGATAAGTTGATTCCACAATATCACTGTACATGACAGGAAGTGCCGTAGAAAACATACAGTGGTGGATCGCCATTCATAGAAATGGACAAATTAATGAATGAATGGATTCAAGGAAATGACGATGGACTTTAAACTTTCAGCGAAAGATGAATGTTTTTATTTATTTAGTTTTGATTTTTTTCTAATTCAGAACGAAAAAAACGTTATTTTTACTAAAAATTACTACTATTCGAATATATATTCGAAACAAATCCATGATTATAATATTATTTTTAAAAACAATAAAACAAAATGCTGTGAGAGGAATATTTTATTAAAATAATGTTACATCGCATAACTATTTCGCTTTTAGTAAAATCTCTGGAAAGTTCGGAGAATTCAAGATGAAGTCAGTGGTTATTAGAGGAATAAACCTTCGGCTCGGCTTGTATTGAGAAAGAGATGGGCATAGCTACCACCGACCTGGAATATCAAATTCTCTACCTCGAATGAAATTTATGTTCATTACCTTAGAACAGTAAGGAGGTACGGGGAGAGTTAGATAGCATGAAATTTATTAACCACTGCTGATTAAAGTAGTTACTACAGTGTCAGGTTTAATTGAAATATTTGTCTAACAGCTGTGGTAGCCCAGTGGTTTGACCTATGGTCTCTCAAACATGGGGTTGTGGGTTCGAACCCGGGCTAGCCCCTCTGAATTCTTTGGAATTTATGTGCAAAATTACATTTGAAATTTACCATATGCTCTATGGTAAAATTCCTAACGGCCCAAGCGTCCTCATTCTGAGAGGAGGCCTGTGCCTTGCAGTGGTACGTTTTTGGGCTGAGATGATGTTGATGACGATTTGTCAAACAGTAAAACGTATGTGCGATGACACGTAATCCCTTTGGTTATGCATGTTTTCATTTTTTCGTGTACAGCGCTTGTTGTTTTAGTGGAGTTGTAGTAGACCCATATTGTCGGTCCCACGTTCTTAAATATAATAATATCATCATCATCATCATCATCATCAGCCGGAGACGTCTTCAAAGGCCTCCCCCTTAAAACGCTACAAGGAACGACCACTCCTTCTCCTCCTCCTCCTTGAGGAAGGCCTGTCAACAATGCTTCTTCCAGTTCGTGGTCGTCACTCGAGGATATTTCTTCCCCAACCGCTATCTATCCTATATACTGTACCGTATGTACCTATATGAAAACATTCAAAAGCTAGGCGGGCTATGTGGAATGAAACATAGCAGGTACTACTAGCTTAGTTGTCCCGCGAAATATGAAACAACTTCGTCTCGGTAGTTACCGCCATTGTCAGAATTTTAAGGTGGTCTAAAATTCTTCTGCGTCTATGTCACTTACTTATTAACTCCTAATCAAATTGGGAGAAAAAAACTAGGACTCTATGACATATCTTAAGATTTAAATATCATAGATAGAGTCAACTCTTCACCTCTTAAGCCTTGTTAGCCCAGCTTTTTAAACGTCCGAAACCGAATGAAAGATATAATTAGAAATAAAACGAATATTTTAAAAGCGAAAACACAAAAATTCATACATCATAGGCACATAATTAACTGTTCTTCAAACTAACACTACAAACACAACTACCTACGGAATACGGGACAAAATCATTACATATGTATGTCTACCAAAGTGGTAAAAAAATACCGTAAGGTCGGGGAGCTTTGACACAGTATGGAGGGTAAGTTTAGACAATATGCAAACCACATTTCACATCAACGATATGGCAATATGCCATAATTTCAATCTATTAATATAAACCTAGACTGATTAAGTCTCAATGGTCAAAATTACCCTAAAAAGACGAAATAATCTGAACTTATAATTACGATCGAAATACCGATCATTTACACGAGGTTTTGGCAAAAAGTATGCGACGTACCCACAATGCCTAAATTACTTTTGAACTCACCTACCATCATTAAGCTCCAATCACGAATTCCGAACACCAAGATACAGTAAGGGCAACGCGCGTCAATGGCTCGATTCCTTTTATTTTTCATATCACATTGACTCCGTTCAAATCAATACCAGTTTGGGGCTCGTCTCCCAGTCGGGAATCTAACGGTACCGTTATTTTTCCTTTTTTTACGACTAGCTAAGGCATGCGTTCACTTTTGACGAAGTCTTATACTTTTTTGTGGCCTTTTATTTAACTACGATGGGAAGAACGAAGAAATTTTTGGAAGGTCATGTTTTAGATAAAAAATTAAGAGCTCAAGGTTCTGACGGATGTTGAGGAAGGAATTTAACTAAAGTCTACGCTCTACATGCATAAAAATGTAAATGACTTTATGGCAGGCATGGGTCTTGCAATTTGGAAGGCCCTTAAATTCGGAGCGTTTGTTTAGTTTTTTGTATTGCCGCTGTACCAAGTTACCTTAAAAACCATTACCAGTTATGTAACGCATAATCAGGAAGATTAAAAAAGATTTCAGGAACTATAATTAATTACGGTTAGCTACTCTGACTACAGGCCTATAACCATGTTATGTAATGGGTTCTCTATCGTTTGCCCGAATTTCATATACCACAATGTATCGTTTCCCATAATTTTCATTTCATATAATTTAATTTATTTCTGAAACAGTTCTTTCTTCAGCATTGTTATAAAATCCTATATAAATTTATACATTTAATGGCAAACGTTGTCATGGCAAGTGAAATTGTGGCAAATGAAATAATGGCAAACAAAAGGATCCGTATGTAATGCCATTCCAAATTACAGTGCATGAAATTTTTTATATTAAAATATGATCCTCATGCAAGAAACAAGCATTTTACTGGCGGTCTTGCGTACCTACATTATTTTTCATGACTTGAACTCAAAATCAAAATAAAAACGTTTGTTCTGTAAATAGACTGCAAAGGATACGTTTACAAGTATATTTTTTATCAAATATTATATAAAATATGGATAACCTTAGGATGGACTTACGAGTAAGTATTCAGAAGGGTTTTATGGTGAAAATCAAAACTAAATACTTAAACATATTTCTATAATACAAAATATTTATTGAGATACGAAAACTCAAATAAATTATGTATGCATCTTGTTCTAATATAATAATGTGCGCTTTTTTTCTTGTAATTAGATATTACACCAATAAACCACACAAAATTTGTGCATTACAATTTCTTTAAGCTGGCTCTATGTAAGTTGCTAAACTAGCACTACTATTTTTCTGATTTTCGGTAGGTAATTACATTAAATTATTACACATTACAGACATTACATAAACTCTCGGTGTAGACGCAAAATGACCAATATGTATTGGAAAAAATAACGCAGAAGGACCAAAACGCGCAATGACCAATAATAGTATAATATACGCATATTGGCCAATCTTATTAGGTTTAGGTTATGTTAGTTTTGCATGGACCCGAAGGGTCAAAAGGACGCAGAAGCAGGAGCTCCGCGTGAGCGGAGCTCCGTCGACACTGTTGTGTGTCGATTGGAATTGGGAATATAATGTATACTGTACCTACATTTGTCATGATATATATTTTACACCGCGGTCATTTTTCATATGGGTCAATTTGCGTATGTGGCATTTCGCGTATGTGTCTATTTATGTAGATATGTCATTATGCGTATAGAGGAAACTCTCTAGTTCTTTATAGTTAAATGAATTGGATAAAGGGAAAGCAACACTTTTAAGTATTGTTTCCGTTTATCGAATGATTTATAGTTCATCTCGGAAACAATGTGTATTCGGCAGCTACTCTGTGGCCGATCGTCCTTTGTTTACGGGTCCTTTGTACGAGTAACGGGAGCCACGTAGCCACGTAGTATGGCATGACGCTTTGTGACGTCACAGCAAAAGTGCAGTTTTCAACAAAAATGCACTTTTGCCGTCACGAGAAAACCGTTAAGTAACAGTGACTTGTGTAGTCCCATGCTACACAAATTCTAAGAACCAACGGACCTGCAAGGAACAATAGTACAAGATATATGACTGGCTGTTTTTATTGTATCTGTGACGAATTTGAGGTTTAAGTACAATGTCACCAGGAGACCTTTCCTTTACTTTTAGTTTACAAGCTAACAGTCGGGAGCATCGTGTGGTTTCCATCTTTTTTTCACATACACTTTGTTCCAAAGTGAAGTTGACGCTGTGACATTGTTAGTTCGGAGTACAGTTACAAAAATAATAAGGCAAATTGATAAATTGTGAGTGGGAGCTGAAGTAATGTGATGAGATGTCCAACAAAATATATAGAGCTAGTTAGAGAAATAAGCACACGTTTATTGCGCAAAAAACGAAATTGACATCAGTAAATTCAGCGCCGGCGACGTTTGTAAGCGATTCAATTAACATACCGCTCAACCGTGCAAATGTTCACGTTTTTTTATCCAACATGTACTGTTATGCGACTAACAAAAGGGGTTTAATGGAGAGGATGTAGGAAAAAATCCGTGATTACTTAACCCATATCCGTTATTTGGGCCACTCCGGCGCATATGGCTGCCTAACCCTTTGGCCCCGTTATACCACATTTCGTCGAAAGAACAGTTGCATTATTATCATAATAGACCAACCTTTTTACAGCATCAAATAAATTGGTTGAATATTAACCAGGTGATGAGTTTTTTTACAGTTTTTGTTACGATAGATTCTGCTTTAACAGATGTATAAATTTAAGTGTGTGAAATCCCAAGTAGGCAATGGTTCTTTTTATGATTTTTCAGCATCAGAGCCGCTACTTTTGAGTAACATATCTTTTAACCTTCACAGCTTCTTTCTACTTTTGAAGTCGTAAAAACGTAAAAAGTAAGAAATTCACAATAGTCTTGTTTGGCTCATTTTTTTGGCACCTGTACGCTAGAATTACGATGTAATTTAGACTTAGTAAACAGTTTTCCATGTAAAAGACGGCTGCAGCGTGCGAGCGTTTAATTATTTTCACTTTTCGCCTTATCCAGCGCGCGAGAGCCGTAACGAGCGGCCGACGTGTCGCCGATTCCTGTAATCGCACGCTTTCCATACCTACTGCATCTTCCCGAGGAAATGCACGCGGGTTCGTTGCACTTACAAACTCATAACCCCCTTTCTAAAGCGTCGATACAATTATGTGCACTTTCGCAAGCAGCTACTGTCGCTCGCCTAGATACGGATAGGAAACTCGACGCTATGCGCCGCAGCCCACCTGACAGCTCTGACCCTTTGCTGCACGACACCGACATGCAAACAATACCGGCGACACTTAAGCTTTGGAGCATCTAATACCTTCTGCTGGGATTGCACAATCAGAATGTTATCTGATTAAGTATCTGCCTCCGCCCTTATCGAATTTACAAAGTTAGTACAAAAAAAGATCATGTTTACACGTTTTTCTTTTTGCCCAGACGACGGCTCTGTAAATATGTGTATGTGTGTGTATGTGATACACACTTTTAGGGTTCTGTACCTCGGAAAGAAACAGAACCTGTATAGAATCGCTTCGTCGTGCATCTTTTTGCGTGCCTCTTAAATCCATTTTCTCTAAAATGGGTACAGATATCAAATTCAAATTATTATCGAATTGGGCTTCTGTTAATGATGTAAAAAAAACTTTTTCAGCCCACGTGACAATAAAGTCATGGGTATTAAAAACTATAGGGTACTTTCTGTTGACACAAAATAGCAAATTTGGGAAGAAGTAATACCTTACTACTTTCATAGACATGATTGACATGAAATACAAACTTATTTTTGTAATGGTATATCGTTAGGTACAGAACCCACGGTATTCGAATGGACTCAAACTCCATCTCCAGGCTTTTTTTATCGATAACCATTTTCCAAACTACAAACGCTAATTGGAAATTTCTATTAAATTACAGAAACTATTGCGCCCGCATTCGGCGAATATTTCTCGAGCACATGTGAAATAAATAACCAACACTTGTAAAAGCGAGGCGAAGAAAATTTTCAGTCGTGGCCACTAACCGTGGCGCACGCCAATGAAAACGAGATAGGGTATCGAACTCGTTTTTTGCTCGTCTCTATTAATTAAATCACAGACTTCGTGTTTCTAATTGTCTCTGGCGTTTGTATTGAACCTATAATTTAACTCGATAAACGCTTATTACGTGGTTATTTTGTTTGAACATCTGTCGCAATTTCCTCCCACGCTTCCTTACGATACCGTTGTGTATCCGAGTCAAAGGAATTAGATTGAGACCCGTTTGTAATTAAAGATATTAAAGATAAATGTTTGTGAGGACGTTATCCTTTACTAAAGTTCAAACTGTTACTTTAATTGCTTTAAGCTCCTAAAAGTTTAATGCAATATAGCCTACAAACATGACGCAATGCTTTGGATTATAAAGGCTCTTAAGAAATTAAAAATCTCGCACTTCTTCGCGGATGTTGTCGATGAATTGATAAATTTGGGTGCATGATACCGTTCGTTCGTTCTTAATAATCTGTTGTCTGCAATCAGGACTGATTGGTGCTTTTTAAGACTAAAGTTTTCTCTCATCACTTGCATTGCTTATGAACTTGACATGAGTGGTAGGATAGAAGATAAGAGGGGATTGGCACACTTACCTACTGCACAGTGCAGCGAAATTGCTATGGCCGCGTGTTGTCGCTTACTTCTGCGGATATCGCCCCGCCAGCCGCATTAGACCTATCTTGATTCCCCTTGGTTGGTCATTCTCGACAGTTTATGGGCACCCTAGACAAAACATTGAGCTCTAGCAATAATGGTCGCGTTATATACTACTGACGCCTCGGAAAAGTGGAATGACGTCCGACGATAACTTGCTGTTTTCACTCGCCAATACAAACCTACGGAGAAAAATAAGAAAACTTGCTGACTGCTTGCACGGGTAAGCTAAGAACGCCTTAGATCGTTTAAAAAAAAATAGGTAACAGTGGTTTGCGAAAATTTTAGAACATTTTTTTACCTCACTTACGCGTATTTTACCTATGTAAGTAGGAGATACTTAAATACTCAAAAAATATTTAATAACTTTTAAATCTTAGGAAGAAACTCAAAAATTGGTTAGTTTCAGTCACAAACCACTTTCAACGACAGTTAAATTTAGCTTACTTTGCGCAGCTTTTATCTGTATCTTTTCGTGAGGGTCAAGGTACACAAGACCAGCTTTTATGACAATATTTCTACGTTCCTACAGTCAAACCAGAAAAAACCGTCACACTTACTAGAAACGAGCACGCAATTAAACATTTTCAATGACCAGTGTAGTTATCATATAGCGTATAGCGGGTCATATTTCTAAGTATACGGAAAATCGCGCGTTACTACCGTAAGTGCCTTGTTGCTTTGCTGTGTATGTGTGATACAAATAAAGTGACGAAAAAAAAGAAAGACGTGAAAATATGCGACAGCAATTTTACTAACAGCCGCTTTAAAAATGCAACAATTGCTGTCCATGTCAGTTATATATCCTACTAATATTATAAACGCGAAAGTTTGTAAGTATGGATGGATGGATGGATGGATGGATGTTTGTTACTCTTTCACGCTAAAACGGTTTGACGGATTCAGATGAAATTTGGCACATAGATAGTTTATAATCCGGAATAACATATAGGATATTTTTTATCCCGGAAAATTGCATAGTTCCCGCGGGATAGCGATAAACGAATTATTCGCAGACGTAGTCGCGGGCAACAGCTCGTGTATAATATAACCAACGCCTGCCAGCGAAACTGCATTAAGTAGGTTAATTCGAACAGAACTCACGTACAAATAGATAAAAGTCAATAACATTA
Organism: Archips crataeganus; assembly: GCA_947859365.1. Classification (NCBI taxonomy): domain Eukaryota; kingdom Metazoa; phylum Arthropoda; class Insecta; order Lepidoptera; family Tortricidae; genus Archips; species Archips crataeganus. The sequence continues at coordinate 12,329,647 of OX402049.1, read as the reverse complement.
TCGATTTTTTTTAAACTAAAATTCATGTAATTTGGAATTTACAATTTCCAAGAGTCATTTTTAGGTTCCGGAGCCAAAACGGCGAAAACGGAACCCTTATAATTTCGCCATGTCTATCTGTCCGTCCGTCCGTCCGTCCGCGGCTTAGTTCAGAGACTATTAGGGCTAGAAAGCTGTAATTTTGCATGGACATGTGTAGCAATTATCCGGAAAAAGATAAAAAAGGTCGAATTTTTTTTTATGTACCTTTCGTAGACATAAAGGGGCATGATTTTTTTCTCGTCTAACCTTATAGTGTGGGGTAACGTTGGATAGATCTTTTAAAATTATTCAAAGGTTGTGAAAACGTTTTTTCGATATAATGTTTCGTTTGTGAAATATTCAACATTTAAGTGCTAATCTGTAGGTATATTTTTTTTTTTTAAAAACCAGGATGGAAGCAAATAAGGAAAGCTCTAACGGATAAGTTGGCTTGAGAATTATTTAGTAGTTTAGGAGAAAATAGCAGCCTGACCTATAAACGGACAGTATAATTAATAGTAAAATTAATAAAATATACAATGATTTTTTCGTAACAGCTGCGGAAACCTGTCCTAGGCGTGTCCAACACGCTCTTAGCCAGTTTTTTTTTTAATTCACTATCGTATTAATGGTAAAAAGAACCTTCCTAACAAACAAGTTCACCTGAAAGAGACAGCTTTTGTTTACTCTCACAGAGACACTTAATTTAAAATCATAATTTGCTGACGGGGTATAACATTAATACTTCAAAACCATAGTGTATTTATTTTAAAGCTGAACTCAAAAAGTTCCCATTAATTTTATTATATATAGACAATGAAATTCAACCAGAGCAGCGCACAGACGTCAACGTCGACGAAGAGCCAAAAGAGATTGGCGTCCGCGTTGCAATGCGAATGCTGCACTTGCCTCGGTCGCGGGGTCGATGACACCGCCTCAGCAACAGTTCTGTTGCGCCATTGTTACCGTCCGAAATTCTAATAGTATACCGTAGCTGACCTCGGGCCATAGATGTTGCAAGATATCGACCTTTAAAGTTTAAACGCTCCAGCGTATAATCTTTGTCTTTATTAGGAGGTAAATGGCCCAGCTTCGCTGATATTATCTGCTGGCAGAATAACAATAACCGGGTACTAGAAAAAGGCTTGAGGTCAGGAAACGGTGGGCTTACTTGTTTCGATATTTTGGGTCTATTGTACGATTCAGAAATATTTTAGCCAGCGCAGCGTGCAGCACTAAAAAATAAAACATGAGTACGATGTAAAATCATCAAACAGCGATAGCTTTGATTTTTCTGGTCTTACAGCGATATGAAAAGGGTAACTATGAATATTATGGGGTCATTCACCTACTTTTGCTTGCACCATTTACAATGTAGGTGCACTACAGTTTGAACTACGAGTCTCGTACGCTGCTCTGACCCTAAATATCGGTCAGTGACGAAGAGTACTTAAATTATTACAAGTTCTTGAAACGGTTTGTCTGCAATAATACTTACTTATTTGTTGTCATAAAATGATGTCAATTTATTAGCTTCCTAAGACCAAGTGCGAATCCACATACCCCATTATTCCAACAACAAGAAAGTGCTTGCTCTCAAAACGCTCGTGATTTTTCTTCGCAGCCTCCTTCGGCTTCCGGGTAAGAATGGCGTGAGATGCTGGAGTAGTGAGTCTACGAGTATTTCTAGTGCGTACTGTGAGGTGACAATGAAAGTACGACGTTTCTCGCTTGCGATAGTTCGCCGGAATAAGGCCAGCAACGTTCAACGGCCCCGATCCGTTACGCGCCCACCGCCGCTCTCGCTCGCTACCATTAGTGGCCTAGCCATGGCCATGCCATAGTATTTATTACATACATGTTTAAAAACGTCAATATTTTCATTCAATTCATTGAATTCATACTAAGCAACGAGTTACTATAGTATATTAAGCAAGCTAGCAGACTGAAACACGTTTATATGTCTAAGACCTGCAAAGGGCTCGAGTGCATCTAAATAAAGAAAGTACCTATCAAACGGCATATCATTCGATAAAATTAGTGTCAATTTAATTTAAAATATCACTATTTACTTGGAAGATAAAAAATGTAAGCTAATCAAATTATTTAAAAACAAGCTCGCTAACAGCCAACCTTCTACAGAATTATTTGAAAGTGCCCTACAAGCACAATTTTTTACCAGTTCTATGCTGGTCACCGCAAATGGTTTTCATAGCACCCAGCAAGCAGAAAGCATGCACCCAATAGAGGCACTATGATTGATTAAGTATGAGAGCAGTTCACTAGTGTAGAGGTAAGAGGGGGAATTCATTAGTTACGTTAAGGTCCCGAGAGGCATGCCCATATTTTCACATGTCCTTATTTCGGGGTAAAAACCATTTTACGTAACATTTGCTGTTCCAATAATGTCAGCTTTTCTAATAATTATATAGTCATAACCTAAATCAAATAATAATGAAATTATAATCTAATTTACCTTTTAAGAAATAGAAAATCCTTAATTCAAATTATAAATTTAAATGAAATTGATAAGGGAGCGGGACTATGAGAAATCTTTCGTGCTCTTACATGGGGTAGGGGGAGTCGAAAATTGCCACAATCATTTTAATAACCTCGAAGTCTATTGTATATTATTAAGTCAACTTGAAACCTTAGATTACATAACGGAAAAATGACCAACATAGCCTCTTTGATTATGAGGCATCTATGACTAGTGATATTTCCACATAGGCCTGCTTGATAAACAATATGGATCCTATTTGGATAGTGACTAAACGCGGTGACGCACTGAAGCTGCATAGATTGCCCCAATGACGTCAATACTAGTCAGCATGAATTAGGAATTTTGTGTTCTTTAGAACAGGGAACTTACCTGGGCGAATATCTCTAATAGTTTTATTTTCTATGACTACCAATTTTTTTTAGAAAAAAAAAAAACAAAAATCACAAAAATTTTTTTTCTGTGAGTAGGCCGCAAAAGGTTCTTTCATGTGCCCTTTATAACCTACCAGCGCTTTCCGAAAGACCGTCATCATTTTTTGTGAAATCGTCCTGATCTTCACTATCTTACTCGCTATTCCTGCCGCTAAGCAGCAATACTTGTGCTGCTGTGTTCGGGCGTAAAGAGTAAGATAGAAATTACCGGCACATGAGGGTATTCTTGCAAATTTTTTCGTATTAGGAGTGTCTTATCTGCCGGGATCCAATTGCTACCTTGGTACCCCATGTTTTAAAAAAGCCTTAATTATAAAACTTTAAAAACCTTAACGCGTAATTTTCAAAATATTGTGTTAAATTCTCAGTGAGCAAAGATCTCCTCTACTGACGTTATCCTGTTACTCCTAGAGACACTACGCTTTATTTTAATTCAGTGTTTGTTTTCTAATATAAACTCAGAGAAATGAATGTACGTAGAAAGTAATAGGCGTATAACGGTATAGGCGCATACAGCATACACGCGGCGCCGGCGCAGCGCGGTGATTCACGAATCTCTGTGACATAATAAACCAAATTAACATAATTCCGACTTTGAGTTTGGATAAACCCCTTTCTTTTCCTTCACTCTTACTCACGCTGTTTACGTACGCCTCAGAACGTTACCTGTAAATTTTAGCATAAAAATACGTTCGCTTCATTTGCGTTGTTGATTAAGTGTGTAAAATAGTAAGTACATTTACCGTAAAATGGGGTGAGTAGGGTTCGCGGGGGGAGTTGGGTTGCGAATCCAGATTTTTTTTTTCAGTAGCTACTTTAATTTTCGGGCTCAGGTTGCTCTCAAAGTAATTTGATTATATTTTTAGACATATTTTTTCTTCTTTTCGCAACACTAAGATGCCAAATCATACAATTTTGAAACACAAATTCACTGTCAAAGTTGATGCTCGAAAGCGGCGGATTTCTAGTTGAATTTAACTTTGTTATTATGTGATGTTTGCCTATGTAAGTGTTCATCTACCTTTCGGATATCGTTTATATGTATACTTACATGGCTTATTGGAAACAGAAAAACATAAGTTATATTTTCTTTATTTATAATGGTTTTAACATAGAAAACGATGTAACCGCATTTGAGGATTTTTATGGGGAGAGCAGGGATATACTGAGGGGTGAGTTGGGTCGACAACGGGGACAGTTGGGTCATGAATGGGGAGAGTTGGTGTTACAAACTGGGTGTATCGGGATGATAGAGGGGGAAGTTGGTGTTCGTAGTTCAGGGTTTTCGATTTACATAAGTAGTCAAAAGTGTCTTACATTATGAAAAAATGGAAAATATTAAGTATTTTAAAAAATATTGAAGTTGCGGAGGAATTACCATAATCATTTAACCTTGCTCCATCCTTTCGAGGTGTGCCTGTACCAATATCTGACCACCTTCAGCTCCTTGGTTTAGACCTCTCGGCTAAACTGAACTTCGGGAGTTACATTGAATCCTTGGCTTGAATCCTTGGCAAAAACCGCTGCGAAAAAGCTTGGTATCCTATCCAAGGTTAGGCGATCAGCTCATTGGAGGACCAGCTCATTGGTCTTTACCGAGCCCAAGTTCGATCCTGCATGGAGTATTGCTGCCACCTTTGGGACGGTTCTGCTGAATATCAGCTAGCTGCCTTGGATTCGGTAGAACAGCGAGCGAAGAGGCTCGTCGGCGTCGCTTGCGATGCGGATTTTTGTCGCCAGAGCCTTCGTCATCGCAGAAAAGTGGCTTCTCTGTCGGTATTCTACAGGCTGCATTTCGGTGAATGTGCTTCGGTACTGCACGACCTAATTCCGCCTGCTCCTTTCTTCCACAGGTCGACCAGGAGTAGGCGGGGTCTCCACCCTTACGTTGTCAGTATTCCCAAATTCCGCACAAAGCGTTTTCGCTCTTCCTTCATCAACCGCACAGCTAAGGAGTGGAATTCCCTGCCCGTGACTGTGTTCCCTGAACACTACAATTTGGCCGCTTTCAAGTCTAGGGTGAATGAGCATTTACTAGGCAAGCGTGCTCCATCGTAGGCATCATCTTCGCTTTCCATCAGGCGTGATTGTGGCCAAACGCAAGCCTATATTGAATAAAAAAAAATTAAAGAAATTGCAAATTAAATAAACATGTTACATTAAAATGTGCATTTTATTTATTTAGTGTGTCATGCAGATCATTAATTTCATATTAATGTTTTTGATGGGATTCACCTTACTAATTCCATATAGATCAAAGTATTTTTTTTAAATTGGTCTAAAAAAATGTTTATACGTCATAAAAATAAGGGTCACAACTTACAGAAAACATTATACCGGTTTAAGTAGGAGCATAAATAAAACATAATTTTGCTACATTAATAAAAATTCTCTTGACAAGTCAAGCTATTGTCTTGATCCGAAAGTGTCAACCCTAGCAATTTTCCCATCTCACCCCATTGCTAGCCCTTGTAACCCCAACTACGGGGTGAGCTGGGTTTGCCTACTATTATGTATTTTTCGTTGAAACTATGCAATGAAGCAACAAATTATCATCGACAAACTAAAATTCATACTTCCGGAACACTTTTTTTGTATACACCGTGAAATTTTAGTGGTTGTTTTCCCGAAACAAGGTGATTTAGTATCGATTGTACAATCGATTTATAATTACTATTTTGACTAGAGTTAAAAATCCAGTTGTGAAAAACGAAAGTCGAAAATGACCGTAAACCAATAGTAACGCTTCGTTGGTACCTAACCTATCGTACGATCGTACGCTACTTGTACCAACGAAGCGTTACTATTGGTTTGCGGTCATTTTCGACTTTCGTTTTTCACAATTGGATTTTTGACTCTAGTCAAAATAGTAATTATAAACCGATTGTACAATCGAAACTAAATCACCTCGTTTCGGGAAAACAACCACTAAAATTTCACGGTGTATAAATCAATGTGCCATATATAAAAAATTAAGTTTTATCTAGGTTCGAACTTCGATTTCGACCCAACTCACCCCATTTTACGGTACCACTTGATTGATCAAACGCGAACGATGTATAACAATTTGAAAATTTTATAGCACAAAAGAAACTGAGTAAGTCTATCGTGATTTTTTTTTCGATATTTGTTAATATCGAGTCTTTCATTACAATTAATTAACTGTTTTTTCGACTTTAGTAAACTTTTTGGTTTCTTGTTTGTGTTTATATTTTTATATATAAAGGGTGATCTCTGCAAATGAAAAACCGATTTAAAAAATATGGTAAGCTACATTATTAATTGATACGGATCAATATTTAAATCTTTTCCCGGGATAGTGCGACGCGGAAAAAGTAAGTAGGCAACAGCAATGTTTTTTTTAGCTTCACATGACCAAAAATATAATTATGTAACGACAGGTTCTCCAAAGGAATCGTACCAAAATTGATAAAATCATATTTTAAAACTTGTTTTAACATTACGGAACATAACGCCGAGGTTTAATAAACATAAAGATACGCTAAGTCATTGCTTCCAGGCTAAACTGCTCGTTCAGTTACCTCGACCACGCATTGCGCTTGCGGCTATTGTCAACTTATTAATTGACGCTTCTATATTTGCTATGTGACACGTTGTACAATTTGCTAGCAAAATAATATTCTCCGACCCCCCTAGAACGTAAAATTGCGAATGTATTTAACAATTTATGCTTCAAATTGCAATCGTGTATAAAAATATTGTTTTCGATATTTTATAATACATTCTGTGTAAGTACAAAACACTATGAAAATGGTGTATGACTGAACTTGCTTTTCAAGGTGATGTTTGGTTTCCCGAATAATTTTTCAATTGATATAATTTTATACAACAAATACATACAAGTTGTATTGTATAGTTATATAAATCGGATTTTTTAGACTAAACTAGACATCTATTTTTTTTTCAAAAACTATTTAATGTATTGAAAATACTTTTTCGATTCAATGGTATGGAATTGGTAAGAAAATATCGATTACTAAAAGTAATATAAGTATGTATTTGCAAAAAGTGATAGACTCATAACATAATGGAAGACTATTTTCTTGTTTTACTAGAGTAATTGACTACAATTCATACATGATACAATTCACTTTATCCTCACAACTAAGTTATGTCTTATATAAGTATGTATTTGCAAAAAGTGATAGACTCATAACATAATGGAAGACTATTTTCTCGTTTTATTAGAGTAATTGACTGTTAATACATGATACAATTCACTTTATCCCCACAACTAAGTTATGTCTAAAACAAAAGTGGCGCCCAATAAGGTGTTGCATATCTATCTTCAGGCATAATAAGATGTACGACTTTGGCGACCCTTCATCCGCGCAATAACCGGGCCGAGCGCGCTGTCGCAGTCGATTGCAGCAACTTTCCGGTAGTGTAACAGTCGCGTATGCCTGTAAGAATTCTGCTGGAAGTTCGTTGAACTTTCGCGAGTGCAGAACGCAGCAAGCAGGGTGGGGGAGCCACACTAGGTCACACCCGGCCGTCGGCACACTTACCTTGACTCGACGCACTCGCCGCCGCGCCGCCAGCGAACCGCTCGCCGCCCGCACCGCCGCCGCGGAAAAGTAGGCGATCTCCGCCCCGAAAAAACTGGCCACAAATTCTATATAACAATCTCATCACGACCTTAATGCGGGCCTGTTAATTAATAAATATTACGTAATTTTATGCATATAAACAAACTTTATCTAGATGTGCTAGATAAGCGGTCGGATGCTGTCATTATCATAATTTAATGAATTTCTAAATTAGCCTCTTGACTATGGGCCCATATAGAAGAAATATTTTGCAGTCTCTTGAATCTCATAAATAATAAACATAAGTAATGAAATTCAGAAACATATACAGGGTTATTTGTAATTCACTAGCATCCTTTTAACCCTAAACTCCTACCACTTAAAAAAATGTTTTTTGTTTTACGGCTTTTGTCATAACTTAATATTTTTGGTGTAATTACGTTTTGAAAATTTGAGATTACCTCTTATTTTTATGATACTCTGTGTATTTGTATGGGGAAAAAGTGCTTCATTTTAAAAAGTCGTAGAACAAAAAACATTTGTTTGAGTGATAGGAATTCAGGGTTAAGAGGATGTCAGTGAATTAAAAATAACCCTGTATATTTGCAATCGTCTTAAATCCACACTGAATCTATCAAGAATCAGATCCATGAACCATTACTAGACACTTTATTTTCCTAAGCTGTTATTTCTTTATCTTCATCATAATTTGAAACCCTATAAATTTCGATTCTAAAAATTGACTGGTAGCCTTAACTTTTCAGAATTATTATTAGTCAAACAAACCTAACGTACCCCGGAGCACAATTATTAAATCCACGGCCATGAACATGTCATTCGTAAATAGTAAAAATCTCTATATCTCTACAAAATTACTACCCAAATATTTTTTTGACTAGTTTAGAAAAATAATTGCCATTCTATTTTCTTTTTTTACTTTACTCATACATGTTTTAAATTCAACGCTATTTGTCACTAGTTTAGAATGCTATTTTTCCCTGTTGTGTTCGGATAATGCATTAACAGTCATCGAATAATATTTACTACTTACAGAAAATAATCCCTTTACGGCAAATTTAAATAAATAAAATCACGAAAAATGGCATTTTCTGGTATATGAAGCTATGTAAATTATGTTTTATTTTAAAGTAACTTCTACCTACTTAAATTTTCTTTCAAAAGCTGTGCTTATACCTGTGTACCTAATTGTTTTTTTCCTTTTCTGACGTGTAGTATCCTGATGACGTCGTTAATATTAAAGTAGAAGGTATCATTTACTACAGAAATAGAACTGAAAAGGGCCGTCTAATAGGTATTGCAGTTGTTTAAGGCATTATGATGCTCGCTAGGAAAACTGTTCATCAAAATGACTCAAATAATCAACATAACTTTTTATTTACATACATTACAAAAGAAACATTAGATTTGAAATATGAATGAAAACTTACATGGACTATCATACGCCCTGTCCCTTTAAAAATTAAAAAAAAAAACAAATCAGAGCATAAACTAAACTTATCAGTGATCGACATACATCAAAAAATATACATATAGCTACAGATGAAAATGCAATACATCAGTAAATTAATGTTTGTTATACATTAAAATATATCCTACCAAAAATACTAATGTAAAAAAGCCAACTTTTCCTGTGACACTAAAAGTAGTGGTATCAGAAAATTTGCCAAGGACTTAACGATCAAGCACTGCCACTAACAACATTTCATGTAATTCCACTGGTAAAAATAACTTAGCCGTTTCATAACATTAAATTACCATAATTTCGAAGGAAATCAGGTTCCCAGTTGTTCTGGGGAAAAAGTGACAGGAGTGTGAAATAGCGCTCAAAAAAATTCGATTCGATTCGTCGGCCTGTCACACTGCCGTGTGTCTTGACCACTAAATAGCTTCTGTACAGTCCACAGCAAATAAAAAGGAAAGAACTTTTTATTATTTACATACGCACAGAAGACTTGGCGGTAGAATGTAAAGTGAGTGTACATGATGAATAAACTTACCTAAAATATACAAGAGTTATCTACTCATAATCATTCACAATTTGGTGATAATAATATAAGGAAAAATATAGTTTCACACATTTTTGTCACAATATGACATGCAAATTTTAATCGATACTTAATATTATAAAGCTAAAGAGTTTGTTGAACGTGCTAATCTCACGAACTACTAGTTCGAATTGAAAAATTCTTTGTGTTCAATAGTCCATTTATCGCTGAAGGCTATAGGCTATATAACATCACTCTACGACCAATAGGAGCGGAGGATCAATGATTAATGCGGACGAAGTCGCGGGCACCAGCTAGTTTACTATACTTTCAAAATTTGATTTTATTTACACATTTAATACAGCCTACGGCCTAAGTCTTTTCTCATTCTGAGAGAAGGCCTGTGCCCTGCAGTGGGATGGTTATAATAGGTCAAAAGGATAATGATGACAGATTGAATATGGCTTGTGATTTATTTTCATTATTAAGCTGATACAATCATAAAATCTAAATCCCATATTTTCATTCATCATCTACATAAAACAATACATAATTTGATTATTCATATGAAATAGTCATTATGAATGATACAGGGTGTTAAATCCAAATGGGTCAGTATGGCGAAATCAGAAACTATGAGAGATAGCAAAATGTGTTCTTAGAAACCATGGCTTCGATTTTAGATTTAACAAAAATGCCATTCAAACATTTTTTTTAACTCTCATACATTTTCGGGAATCAAGCCTGGTCAAAATTTCTGTAATAATTTATTTGTTGTTATTGTTGAAGTTAGGAATTACAAGTCCCAAAAACACATTTTTTAATGGAATTTTGTTTAAATAATTGTAAAATAAACTCAAAAATTACAAAATAACTATATTATTTTTTTTTTATCAAAATGTTAGCCATTTTCCTAGATGACATAATCGCGTTCCGTATTTTTGTGGGGTGCATATTCAGCCCAAGAAAACATTCCATTTTGAAATTTTCAAGTAAATTGGCACACCCTCCGAACGAATGTGTTCTTATTTCAAATAAACGCAATTTGTAGTGGAATACTATCTAAGTAAGATAATGGTAAGGTAGCCTATTCAGATAAATTATTCATTTTGATGAACTAATGACGATATTTTGCAAACTATTTAAATTGTGGGAATTTCTGTCTAATGTTTTGCACAAGAGTTCATAGCAAAACTTGGTCGTTATATTCTAGGGATCAACTAATAACAAAACGACATGTGAATATTAGTACAGAATTTTGACCAGGTTCCATTCCCGTTTATGTATAAGAGTTAAAAAAAATGTTTGAATGCCATTTTACTTAAATCTAAAATCGAAGCCATGGTTCCTAAGAACAGATTTTGCTATCTCTCATAGTTTCTGATTTCGCCATACTGACCCATTTGGATTTAACACCCTGTATAATACACGTGCGTAGTAGGTACGCAATATAATTTTACACGTGTATTCCTAATAGCCAATTTTGTCAATAAAGTTATGCATGTCAATTTATGTACCTACTTAATTAATATCTATTCACGGTAATAATCATTCAGTTAAACAATAATTTAATAAATTCAGAAATTTGAGCAACCATGACCAAGTTGATATCGTTTCAACGATTTCTTTAGCAAGTAATAATGCCTCAATACGCTAAAATTATTTTTTAATCGCTTAGTTTTTTTATGTAAAATCCTACTTTTTATGTATAAAAAGCTGTCTTATGTCACCCGGAGCAGAATAACACTTTATTTATTAAAATCGGATGAGTAGTCTCGACGCTACGATGGAACATCCGTAAATAGAAACATACATAGAGTGCTAAAATCATTACACTTCCTTTTGCCTTGGCTGTAGTCGTGTAAAAACATTCATTAAAAACCCAGTGAGAAAGCCTACATTTGAATTATTTGGTTGACATGCTTTTAAATATTTTTGGAAGAGCATTAAACACTTTGATCGTGTTATGTCTCTACGTCGACATTGGCAAAATACGCCTTGCTAAATAAAAGTAGCAAGGGTGCAAGCCAAGAAAAAAAAAACACTTTGATCTTTTGCACTTTAATAAATTACTCAATACATATTTGTATCCTTTTTTGGCTTTTAAGTTACCACGTAAATAAATAGTATTAAATAGTTTCCTCGTACAAATGTCAACAGCCCGCGCCATGCGGGTTCATATCTAAATGTCCTCGATTACGTGAACGATGCTCGCTTGTTTCATTAACATAATCGGTCTTTTAATTGTAAGTTAAAAGTTTGATTAGATACGGTCAGGCTTTGATAGAGTGTGGGGTGATTAGGTACCGAATTTTAAGTTAAATATTCAAAGCCCCAAAATTGCTAGCGATTTTAGATAAGTAATTTTTTTTTCAGGTTTTTGTCTATAAATAAACTGATAATTCAATTGTTTTGCTGCTATAATCATAAATGAACCCAAGTTCAAGCATTTGATTCACGCTGGCAAGTAATCAAATATATAGCAGTTATCTATTTGCTTGGCTGTTTTAAAGTAATCAAAAACGCTTTTATTAATCTTATTAATTTCAGATCCCTAGAACGGTATCTTCATTCTTCTTATTAATTTTTGGAGTCTTCAAATTACCATTAGATAAAAAAGTTGAAGCTGACATTTCTAGTACAAAAAATTTCATTATTTAATGTATCTTGACGGTTATTTTTTAAATTTATTCATAAGGATTGCTTTTATAATTTGTCATAGAGTCACAAAATAGATGACTAATATACGAACAGCGACAAAAACTAACCCACTATATTAAAATAACACAAAAAAACGGCAGCTTCATAACACTATAAGTTACAATCATTATACATTACATGTCGTCTGAATTATGGATACTAATGAACTGTTTCAGAGCATTCACCACGGTGCCTTCTTTATGAACAAAAGCTAATTTACGACGCGCCTACGCATCGTCGTGGGCAAAGCTATTATCTAATAAATAATATAGCCAGTCATTTTTGTACCTACTCTTGAAGTTCCAGTCAAGAATATTTTGCGGTACTCTGTCCCTCTATAACTCGCATTTTCCCCGCCACGTTAGACAGTGACGGAGCACTCTTGAATAGATCGTTTTAACTTCAAACACCCGAGCTCTAAAATATAAGCGTCGTTGAAATTTGCTAATAGCAGGCATTGACTCTGTGGCTCTCGAAAGAGTTCAACGTTCTTCAACTTAGGCTAGATGGTCTCACGATCGCACACAATAGCTTTTTTGTGCAACCTTCCTTTTGGCTATGACATCACCCTGCTAACTCGACGCTACTAGATTTATTCGAACCAAGTAGCTATATTTTTTCTATTATCCAACCATCAAAGTACCTGTATGATGTAATAACCTCAGGAACTCATAGTACGATAAATAATTTTCTTGTACTCTATAATTTTGTCGGCATTTCTTCAAAGTCCGTGTAACACATCATTGTGAATTGTTAATTATTTGTGACTTATTGCGGCGTTGAACAAGATTCAGTTGATTTTTGCTACTGTTTTTTGTTTTAGTCAATTTATTTAATCTACGTTGATATCTTTCGTTAGCGCTATATCCAAAGAATTAACTGCTAATAACCAAGGGTTGGGTTCTTCTTGTAAAGATACAAACAAGGGTGAATAAAAACTTTCTTAGCTTGTAAGAAATATGGTGCATCTAATCACTTTCATTGAACTTGTTGAAGTTACAAGTAAGTAGTGAATCATGAAACACCATTAACAATTTGGCCTGTAACTATAACATAGATGTAAGTTACTAATAATAGTTGCAATTCAAGAATCTGTTAACACTAGGCGATACGTACTTACTAGTATTACAAAGTATTCAATGACAGTTCTTTCGTGTGATTCATATTTGAAACAGATAAAACATAAAATTATTTAAAAGCGAAAAAGTTTTTCGGGTGCGCCGGTGGGATTCGAACCCACGTCTCCTGGGTATGCGCCCCAACGGGTGTTCTACCAATTGAACCACGTCGCATCCAAACTTTTTCGCTTTTAAATAATCTTAGATTCGGTGAGCAGCCGCACTGCTAATAAAATAAATAATTTTTAGATAAAACATAAGTTATAGCTCGATAAACGTTAGAATAATTCTTAATCGACATCCATCCATACTAATATTGTAAATGTGAAAGTGTGTTTGTTTATTTGTTTGTTTGTCCTTCTTTCACGTCGTTAATGAGCGACGGATTACCTAGCGTGACTTTTTGTGTGGACATAGTTGAAGGGTTGGAGAGCGACATAGGCTACTTTTAACCCGGGAAAATATCTCAATCCTACGGGAAAACACGTTTTAATCTACTTCAGCGGGGGCGAAGCCGCGGTGATCATATTACATATTGGTTAAGATAAAACAAAATAAAACAATACAATTTTAGCATCTATAAGATCAAATTTAACTTACTTAATCAAACAAACAAGCAAAAAAAAATTTTTAAAAGAAAACCTCGTCCATTATGTCTGACTACGGCACGGTCACCGTGATGCTGACGGCATTACCCCTTTAGATTGCAAGGGATAAGTACCTACGTACCAGCTCTTGAGTCATCTAATGCAGCGATCAACCAGGATGGCAGAGCCCTTTTAAATGTGTTCATGTCGTCTGACCATCGCCCTAATGTTTCAACTGCAAACGCCGCAAACTCATAGTCCTTTAGTAAGATGTCTTTGCAGCGCTTGAGGATTTGGACTTGCATATAATTTATAGTCATTACTACCTAGATAGGATCAGCTAACCTTTTAGCATAATACACTTATATTTATACTAATATATAACATATGTACAACTATCCTAGACTAAAAAAAATGTATGTACAATAAGAAAAAAGAAAACAAAAATATAAAATATAACTAAAACATATTCTGAAAGCTAGTCCCCTTAGGCAAGGTGCTGAAGATGCTGGCAGCGTTTCCTCTTTGAATAGCTAAGCTAATTCTTTGTCCGAGGAAGCTGCCAGCTCTTCGGTCACCTGTGACGTCGACTAACCTCTTAGAAATATCCTTAAAGAGCTTTAAGGCGCTAGGACCCCACGGACCAAGGGTCTCGACACCGAATGGGACAAAATCGTATTCGCTGCCTAGACCCCTGTATTTCAGTCTTTTCGCCTTTTCAGCCGCTTCTGAAGCTGCACCAGGTCTGTTGCAAGTACCATGGAGATGGGAAGGGGCCAGCGTGTCTGAACAAGTGGCATCCCATACCAGCACCCGACCCATCTTCCATGGAATCAGACTCATACCATCCGGTCTCTTGCCATCGTCTCTTGCAATGCCTGTGGGCTCAAGCAACGTTGGCACGTTGACGGTGGCAAGGGACCGGCGTATAATGTCGTTTAGTGCAGCATGTCTTGAGAAGCGGCCGGCGCTTTTTTGACATGACAGTCCGTGATGTCCTAGCCGGTCGACGTCACTGCCACAGGGACACACGTGAGGAGCGCAAACCGGAACCCCGAGCCGTAGACAGGTTGCAATTCTGAGCGTGTCAGGCTCAAGAAAGGTTCCAGTATTAGACGATGGAAACGCGTGAAGCCAGTAGCCGGCCTCATGCGTTCCCACAGCCAATAGCCTAGCTCGTGCCGAACCTGTACTACAGCTCAAGAGATGGTCATAGGTAATTTTGCAGTGTATGTCGTCCCAGCTCCTCTGTGAATTTGTAGAAACTGGAAAATTTTGACCTGGGCATGCAATTAAGAAAGCCTTTCTAGCTTCTTCCAAGCCAGCAATCTCAAAGTTTGAAGGGTTGGCCCTTAAAATTTTACTTATGAGATTTGCTGAACTATAGGCAGAAGATAGGAAGGCTGGCAAAGCGACACTCGAAATTTTGCGAGTCCCTAACCCACCATAACGGATGGGCAGGGATGCTTGGGTCCAAGATTGCTCGTTCAGCTGCATATTTAGGATCGATTCTAAGCTAATTTTAATTAAGTCGTCAAATTGAGTTAAAAGATTTGGGTGGTTCCAAAAGGGACAGCAGCGGAGCACATATGTAAATTTTGGGACGAAAAGACAGGATTTTAATATGCAAAGTGCATAATGCGAACTAATTTCAAGAAGACGGTCAGCGGAATTTTGAAATTTAGTAATAGAATTATTAATGTATTCAGGAATAGACGCTTCAAATATTGGGGACCCTAAGAGGCAAAGGGAATTACTGCTTACAATTTTAATATTTGGAGCAAGAATATTGAATTTTTGCTTTACGTCATTTATATTTAAGTTGGAATTATTTATAAAGAGTTCGCATTTGCCAAAATTAAGTTCCAAACCAATGGACTGAAACTTATTTTTGATTGAAAAAAGGTCTGAAAACACAGTATCCACATCACCTCCTAGGGTTCCGTCGTCCAAATACCATACGTTAAATTTAGAATTTAAATTTTTAATTATTGGATTTATAGCTAAACTAAAAATTGCAGGCCCAAGGGGATCACCCTGTTGACAACCTACTTCTGAGGAAAGTTCATTAGAACGATATAACAATTTAGTTGGGTCAGCGTAGCTGAGAAGAAGATAATTATATATTTCCGGTACGTGCTGTTTTATTTCCGTCAGCAGGGTATCCCTATTTACCGAATTGAAAGCGTTTTTAACATCAATTTTGATTACTACTTCAGGTTGTCCGTAAGTTAGAAAGGAGCGTAGGGCATGGACGGCTGCCTCACATCCTCCTTTTATACCGAAACCTAACTGTACGGGTTCAAATTCCGAATTTAATTTTGATGAAATATGTCGAACAGCAATTTTGGAAGCCAAACGGCGTAAAGTTGATCCAACAGCAATTGGTCTCACCCCTCCGTCCTTTTTGGTGAGGGCGATGAGGTTTGCACCGAAAAGAATGGGAACGATTTCTGAATTGATATTGCCTGAATACATAAAGTTAATTAATTTAGTGATAGAATTTAAAAGTTGATCACCTGCATCACCCACAGAATGAGATGTTAAATCTTTCAAATGCTGGGGTGAGATTCCATCCAAACCTGCGGCCGAACCTGGTTTAAAAGATAAAATGGCATCCATTACATCCTTGTTTTGAATTTGGAGGCATGATTGCCCTGCTGTTGGTGGATCGAGAAAATATGGGTTGATTGGAGCTGGAGGATGTTTCGTCCGTAGGGCCTGAAGTGTGTCAGGGGTGTCTGGCGATAGCTCGTCGTTGGAGAACAAAAGACGTGCGGCACCTTTAAGGTCTCCATCACTAATTTTGTTCTCAATCAGTTTGCGGCGGTTATGAGGGGTGACATGTTTACTTACAGGAGCGGGTGAAGGCGAGGAGTTTACAGCACAGTTATTTTTTATCTTTTGTGTAAGCGAACAATTCGATTCATCAGTTTTTGCGTGTAGTGTGCTGTAAGAAAATAAAAATAGGTTCTGCCAGTCTTGAGTACCATTGCTTTGATAACATACACTTATTATATCTTTTTTCTAAACTTAAAATTTCATTTTTAAAAAAGGTCTCATCTTGAGTACTTAAAAAATCTTGTACTGCAGCGACTACCGCGTCGTCGTCTTCAAATTTCTGGCCTCTCGGGTATTGTTTCAATCTCGGAAATAGGTAGAAATCACTGGGAGCGAGATCTGGTGAATACAGAGGTTGCTTAAGGATATTGAACCCAGCATCACGAATTGCAGCCATAGCAACGATGGACTTGTGTGCCGGGGCATTTTCCTGGTGGAACAGCACAACTTTCGAGAGTTTACCTCGCCGTTTTTCGCGGATCTCATTGCGCAATGTTGCTATTTGTTTGGCGTATAAAGTGCCCGTAATAGTGGCTCCATGTTTGAGATACTCAATCATTAATACCCCTTTACCATCCCAAAAAACAGAGCCCATGACCTTACCGGCAGATGGGCCCACCTTGAATTTCTTCGGAGTTGGAGATGAGGGCCTTTTCCATGGCATAGACTGCAGTTTCGTTTCAGGGTCGTAATGATGGAGCCACGTTTCGTCCATTGTTATAAATCGCGCCAAAAAAAGTTCCCGGTCTTGCTGTATCAGGTCCAAAGCTTCTTGACAAATCTCGACTCTAGTTTGTTTTTGCGTGTCAGTAAGCATTCTTGGTACCCAACGCGCAGATACCTTTTTCATACCCAAACGTTCATGTAAAATATTATGCACGCTCCCCGTTGAAATCTTTACATTTTCAGCAATAAAACGAACCGTGACACGATGATCCGCCAAAACTGAGTTTTCAACTTTTTTCACAATTTCTTCAGTTACTGCTGTAGTAGGGCGTCCGGAGCGGGGGTCGTCCATTGTCGATGTTCTTCCACGTCTACATTCGGCGCACCAACGTGCGACTGTCGAATACGGAGGAGCATTAGACCCTAAAGTGTCCCGCAAATCTAAATTGACTTGGTCCGTAGAAAAATTTTTCAAACACAAGTATTTGATAACGGCGCGCAGTTCAATTTTCTCCATTTTCGCTAACGTACTCAATAGCATTGCAAAGAAATTACCGTATTTTTTTTTCAAACAAAAGACAGTTAGTTTTTTTTTCATAGCAATCAGCTAGATAGATTAGCTTTACCGGCCAGTATATAATTTCCTAATATTGAAAGAGTTTGCATCTCATTCTCACTTTATATTGAACGCCCCTCGTACGTCCCAAGCAGGGCACAGGCCTCCTCTCAGATTACTCTTAACGGCTTGGGCCGTAGTGTTGTACCTCGCGTGTCAGTGCGGATTGGAAACTTCACACACACCATTGAGTTTCTTTTCAGGTGAGGTTTCCTCACGATGTTTTCCTTCACCGTAAATCTTATGGTAAATTTCTAATGTGACTTCGCAAATAAATTCCGGAAAACTTAGAGGTGGAAGCCCGGACTTGAACCCACGACCTTCTGCTTAGAGGTCATATGTCAAACTACTAGGCCACCACGGCTTTTTATGTATTACAATAGTCACTACAAATACAACAATTCTACTACTATTGTAAATTTGATATTATGTGAGTGTGTACTGAACGGATTTGGATAAAATTTGGTTCAATGTGAATAAGTTTGTTTTGCTATTTCACGCTGAAACAGCCAAACGGATTTGACTAAATTTCATAATGCAGATAGCAGAATCTTATGAACAAAAAAAAATACATACTTTTTATTCTTATATTCCCTCAGAATCAGGATTTACCTAAGTACGCATGTTAAATCCCGAAATCTCAACCCCTAAATATAGAGAACATGACATTTTGCGCGTTTGTTATTCATACAACACAACGTAAATAAAGACCACGTTGTTATTTTTAATATTTTTTTATTGTTCAAATTAGGCTTGCGTTTGACCACAATGATTCTGATAAAAAGCGAAGATAGGGTCTACGATGGAGCATGCTTGTCTAGTAAATGCTCTTTCACCCTTAGACTTAAAAACGGTCAGATTGTAGTGTTCAGTGATAGAGAATTCCACTCTTTTGCTGTACGGTTGATGAAGGAAGAGCGAAAACGCTTTGTAGAAATTTTGACAACAAAAGGATGGTTTGGTGACCCCACCTACTTTTGGACGATCTGTAAAAGAAAGAAGCAGGTGGAATAAGGTCATGTAGTTCTGAAGCACATTCACCGAAATGGAGCCTATAGAATTGGTGTAGGCAAGCTACTCTTCTACGATGGTGAAGGCTTTGGTGATAAAAATCCATATGAAAGACGACGCCGATGAGCTTCTTCTTTCGCCTTTCCACCGAATTCAAAACAGCGAACTGATATTCTAAAATCCCGAAATATTAAATCGACTGCCTGATTTAATTATTTACACGAGCAAAACCGAGGGTAAGTCATAAGTCATTTATTACCCGACTGTGAAGAAGGAAGGGTTATTTGCTTAAAACGTGGTACAAAAAGATGGTTTACATTTATGATATGTTACACACATTTCACCAGTAGCTGGCATACAAAACATACAGCTAAAATTAATCAATATAAAATAATCTTGAAACATAAATAGTCAAATAATACAATGTCAATAATCATTAAATTCAATTCAACCAAATAGCAAGCCCAAATAGCAATTTTAACACTTATAATAATAAAAATAATCACTAACACAATAATAGCATTCTAACCTAACCTATGTTTAAATAAATAAAGGCCGGTAATAAAAAATAAATAAAACGGTATACTATAGTACAAGAGACTCGTGTGTTTTCGAGATTTGTGTTCAATCTTAAAATTTGCATGTGAACCCTTCGTTGCCAGTAGGTATACATTACACTAACAAATACTTGTCTGCAAATTTTCCATTAGAAATCGTATTAAGTACTCAACACTTTGAAATTCATACAGCATCTGCAAGTTGCATCACCTCATATTTATGTATCCTTTGATATTGATAACATTCAGTTCTCGGTTTATTTCAACATTGCGTGATATAAGGGAAACCATCATGCATTTAACAGTTCCTAGAAACACTGAATTATTCACTTAAACTGCGGACAAATACGCTTTCTAAATGCAAAGACTTGCGGCCGGCGCCTGCACTGTGATTTGTCGCAGGGAATACTTGCAAGGGTTTTTTTCTTGAGGAACGTAACTTTCTTTTATTTGGGCCCTTTTTTGCAAACGCGCCATTCGGGGCAGGTGTCAAAGTTTCTTCAACTGTATTTATTATAAATGCATCTATTTTATGTAGTCAAAAACTTTTTGAAAGCAGCTGTAATGAACTCGTAATATCAATTCTGCAATATAAAATTGTAGGTACTTACTTACTTGTTTACGTACGGTTTAAATTAATAGCGTAACGTAATTTAACTATATATAGTATGTAAACCACTTAAAATTAGTTGAAGTAGCCGTCAGATTTAGATTCTGACTAGCGGGCTCTCGCGATCGCATTAAATATCTGTTTATACCCTCATCCAATACTGTCTGACAGAAGGAAAGATGAATGCATTGGTGATTTCGAATGAGTTAAACAATATTATGGCCTCTGGTTTATTATTAGCAAAGTTTTTTTTTAACTGTTGATTAAGTTTCTTTTCACATCTCTAACAGCTGTAAAACATTCGGTAAAGTTCGCATTATCAGCTCTCTTGTTTGTAAATAAAACATGCACATTAGGTATTCATTTTTACCTACATGTATCATTCGTAGGCAAAAGATTTATAAGAAAGTATCTGCAGAATAACTAATGTGCAATTCAAAGAACATTTATAGGGTTCCATAACGAGAATGATCAAACGGAATATTTAAAATTTTGCTACGTCGGTCTGTACTTTTCAGGGTAGGCACACTTGACTTCAGAAGGGATTATTTTTTTCTAATAATATAGAAGTCGTAGCCTCATGGTTTAATCTATGGCCTCTCAAGCAGTGTTGTAGGTTTGAGTTCGGGGTTGACCCCTGAGTTTTTCGGAATTTATGTGCGAAATTACATTTGCAATTAACCATGAGCTTTACAGGGAAAACATCCCGAGGAAACCTGCACAAACCTGTGAAGAAATTCAATGATGTATAAATTTCTCAATGCGCACTTGGCCCGCGTCGGAAATACAACCCAAGCCCTCGAAATCTGAGAGGACGCCTGTGCCCAGCAGTGAGTCGTATACAGGCCGAGATGATGATGATTGTGATAATCACAGGTTTTTATTTTTCAGGTGCGTTAAAACCATTTACTGATTCAGAGATCCATTATCACAGCAAATACGCATACAGTAAGTATAAATTATATAAAACATACCTAATTCAATTTAATATTTTTTTATTATAGCGTTTTCGATACCATGCCGCAAGGGCCATTTTTAGGGTTTCTATTTTAAAGTTGTTCAGAATTAAGGTTTTTAATCATGAAATGAATGAAATGACTGATTAATGTTGGCTAATCTCATTCTCAATGCAAAACACATAATTTAAGTAAAGTTCTTATGCATACTCAAAAGTCGTATCATCAGTAATTAGAGAAGTATCTACCCTACATTAAGGTATAAATCAAAACGTGAAGTTAATAACTAGTTTCGTTTAGGCAAGATTTTTGCTCAACTTAATCGCTGTCCACAAGGCCGCCTATGGTACAGTCAGTGTTAAAATTTCTGTACGCTTTTGTACGTGCATGATACCACGAGGCTGTAAGGCGATAAGGCACATCAGTGAATAAACTACTTACGCTGATTGTACCAGGCGGGGCTTGCAAAAACTGAGGTATAATTTTGGTGGAAGAAGGCTTTGGTTCCTCGGGCGGCGGTTACGTAAGTTCATCTAGTCTCAAGGTCGCGGCCGTTGATCCCAAATCGCTGATCGCGTCCTGTGGAGGGGAGGCACTGACCAGTTTGGATGTTCACTCCTTTTTTGTCTAACGCAACACGTAGATACTCAAGTACTCACATTTGGAAGTCTAAAGTAGATTTCAGCTATACAAAATGCCAAAAGTTATATCACACAATACAATACAATACAATTACTCTTTATTGTACACCAGGAATAGTAAGCAATACAGAAAACAGGTACACAGAGTGTAAGTTACAAGGTAAGCAATAGGCGGCCTTATCGCTTAAGAGCGATCTGTTCCAGGCAACCCTTTACCAGAAAGAAGGAAGGACTAGTTTACAGCAGGTGGTGCATCAACAGTGGATCAGAAAATTAAAACGCAACAAAAATAGTACATCTACTCATATATATATCGTACATATAATAGACCCTGAAGGATTAAGATTAAGATCCTAGATAGTCAAAATTTCAGTTTAATGAAATATAATGCTTTTACCTTGCTCCTCTACTAACTAGTTTGCTTTGCTGCAGGAGTACCAAGTTAAAAACATTGTATTTCATTGATATGGACCTCCGTAGAGCAACGCCAGATTCAATCATTTATTTAAAATTACAGTTTCTTTTAAACTATTGAATAAATTAGTATCAAACAGCACACTGTCGTTGACATCAAGTATAATACAGGGTGAAATCTAAATAATGACACGGAATTAGTGTTTCTAAATTAATGCTGAACAATATAATGCACTAACTCATTTGTTTTAATTAGTCTTACTTCATTTGAGGTTTCCATACATTGAGTTTGTGATTTAATTTCAACAAAGTATGAACATCCCAAATTTTATTGACTGAGTAATAAACTAATTTTGTATCACCATTTAGATTTCATCCTGTATTATCCAAGTAAGTCCTGGCGCACTTTGTAAAGAACAAATTATACACATATGATTCGAATGTCCAAATTTAGTGTTGGATTCGTTAATTGAAACTAGCGCCTGTGTCTTTTGAACAAAACTCTACTGATCTATTACCAACGTACGATAATAATTAATACTTTTGCATATTTTGACCTAGCTAAATTTTAAAGCATAAAATAATTTTCTAGATCCATCTTAATCTTAGGATACAGACTGTGACTTGTTTTCTTACCATAAATGTTACATTTTTATCACAATTTCGAAGTTTAAATAGTTTTTTAACAAACGACGAGTAGGACCATGTGGCCTTGACATTTTAGAGAGCAAACCAAATCAATATAAAATCGAAAAACGTGCTGTATTCCTTATTTCATCAATCAAACAATGGGATAACAACAGAGATAAAGAGACAGTTTAACGAGAAAAAGGAAAGAGTTAGCTACCGACGCCATAAATCAATTCAAAGAGAGTCGCTCTACTTAAAAGCATGAATTTTATTACAACTTTTACACCCAGGGGTGGTCACTTGCTTTCTTACCAAAAAAAATCAGGACAAAGTATGATAATGGGACTACCCCTTTCTTTTATAGGTCGGCTACTAAACAATAAAACTCTTTCTAAACTTTGTAAATGGGCTTTTGACTACTTAATTAATGCTGGAAGATACGGGTACTTGTAAAGTACAAAATTTTGGATATTTTTAAGAAGAAATATGTAGTGCATTAAAAAATTCTTACAGTCAGTTTAAGCCTATACCTTGGCTTAGGTATCTTCTAAGAATCTAAAACTAAATTCAATTTCGCAATTTGGATGCAGCTGTGAAGTTTAGTTAAACACTGTTCTTTGCTATATCACAACAATCGCACATGCTTTCGTCACAGGAAACGTAATAGTTTCTGTAGTTGTGTTTTTTCGGTGCAATGTGTTTGGGTGGATGAAGGACCGTTAGATTTTTTACTTATGGGTTTCATAATGGCCACCCTTTTGAGGACAAAAAACAAGGCTCGGCAGGTAGAGCAAATCTTTCGATCAAGGACTGCGATCATGGTCACGATTGATCGTGGCATAATAATTTTTGGTTTTTGTAGGACCCCACATATTTGTGATGCCTTTATGCAAGCACAACATAACTGTAAACGCCCTTTCAATGGCAGCATTACTTAGGTATGTTTAGGAGATTTTGGTTGAGATAATCGTTTTGTACTGCACAACACAATACTGTACTTTTGTCAATTTGAACAATTACAATTACTGTTAGTGTTCGCAGATACATTGATGCACCTTTGCAGCACTTATTTCGCTGTATCTTTTTCTTTTACATCTGAAACTGAATTATTGATTCAAATTGATAGATTGAAGATAGTAGAGGTAACCTTAGCATTAGTAGTTCTATTTAAGGAGACTAGCTCTTGCTTACAGAATGAAGTCCTAATAGCTTAATAATAGGTTCAATGGAAATTGAAATTTTAAATAACAAAGCAACATGCGCAGAAGCAGATATATTTAATTCTCGGATCCACGTGTTGATAAGGACTAGTTTGTTATTAGGTAAGGTACTTACGTATGTCTATTTATAAAATGCTAGCTAGTAAAAGGTGTTTCTAAAATACCACTAAAATTAAAACCAGATTAAATGGATCTTTGTACAGGGTCCACCGACAACAGAAATAAAATCTTGAAATAAACAATATAGACATTTAATTGTTGTACCTAATTATATACCTAACTAGGTATCCTAAAACTAAAAACCTGAATAAAAATATTAATAAAAACTAATAATGAAAAAATACCTATGTATATATGTATACTTTTGCGAATTGCGGCGTAAAGGCAGGAAGTCGAAGCTTTCGGAAGAAACACTCAAGCTCATGGAAGAACGACGTGAACACCCACCAGTTACTTCGTCAGAACGACATGCTTTAAACAAGAGAATAGGGATGTTTCCTAGGTAAAAAAATAATAATTCTTATTAGTCCGTATTTTACATTATCAAAAAATATTAGACACGTAATTTTTCTTTTGACAATTAAACAAAAAATGACGAAGATATGGCGCGTTGAAGTTCCGCGTGACGAGGCGTGACGTCACTTGTTCCTAAAACGCTCATACAAAGTGTAGGAACAAGTGACGTCACGCGAAACTTCAACGCGCCATATCTTCGTAATTTTTTGTTTAATTGACAAAATAAAAAATACGTGTCCAATATTTTTTGATAATCTAAAAGACTGACTAGTTAGGAAAGTAGCCAATTGGCAAACTTGTACGATACGATCTCCGATGCTCCAACACCCGTTCAATAGAACGAGCGATTGAGCCAAATCGGGGATCAAAGGTTTTTGTCAAATCTCTTGGTAGAAGTCATCTGACGAAGCTGACCAACACGGATGGAGTAGTTGTTTCTTCCAGGTCTGGGATTCTTTCGGAAATTGAAAACTTCTACAGCCAGTTATACGCTACGCATTCATCTCAACCTGATCCCGAAAATGAGGAGTCCAGAGCTGCATTAACACGCCACTTTACGGAAGACTTGCCAGAAATCAGCCTGAACGAAATCGCGATGGCTCTCAGACAGCTTAAAAATGGAAAAGCCCCTGGAAGACGGTATTACGACTGAGCTCCTGAAATCTGGTGGTAAACCTATAATGAAGGAGCTCCAGAACATTTTTAATACTGTTCTTTTTGATGGGAGAACTCCAGAGGCGTGGAGTAAGAGTGTTGTCGTGTTGTTTTTCAAAAAGGGTGATAAAACTCTTTTGAAGAACCACCGACCCATTTCACTCTTAAGCCACGTCTATCCATACAGTGCGGCAGATTATACAGAAGACCGAAGAGTATAATCGGCCCCTGTGCTTATCGTTTGTGGACTATGAAAAGGCCTTTGACTCGATCGAGATCTGGTCTGTTCTGGAATCTTTGCAGCGATGCCAAGTCGATTGGCGATACATCCAAGTGTTGAGAGGTCTGTACAACGCCGCTACTATGGCCGTCCAAGTCCAGGATCGGCAGTCTGAACCTATCCCCTTGCATCGTGGTGTGAGACAAGGGGACGTTATATCCCCCAAATTGTTCACAAATGCATTGGAGGATGTATTCAAGACGCTGGACTGGAAGGGGCGCGGCATTAACATAAATGGCGAGTAACTCTCACACATGCAATTTGCAGATGACATCGTCATCGTGGCGGAAACGCTGCAAGATTTGCAACATATGCTGAATGACCTACCTGATTCTTCTCAACGCGTTGGTCTTCGGATGAACCTGGATAAAACCAAGGTTATGTTCAATTAAAAAAAATATATATATATTAGTGGACAATCTTACACAAATCGACCTAGTCCCAAACTAAGAAAAGCTTATATTATGGGTACTAGACGACGATAAACATTATACTTATATAGATAAATAAATACTTAAATACATAGATCAATGAACATGTAAGTCTGGAACCAATTGCAGTTCAAGGCAATATTCTCGAGGTTGCTAAGGAGTATGTTTACCTCGGGAAAACTATGCAATTGGGTAAAAACAACTTCGAGAAAGAGGCCAACAGAAGAATACAGCTGGGATGGGCAGCATATGGGAAACTGCGTCAAGTCTTCACGTCGCCAATTCCACAGAATCTAAAAACGAAAGTCTTCAATCAGTGCGTCCTACCCGTCATGACATACGGTGCCGAAACATGGACACTCACTGTAGGGCTGGTCCACAAATTTAAAGTTGCTCAACGTGCTATGGAAAGGGCTATGCTCGGAGTTTCTCTAAAAGATCGAATTCGTAACGAAGTGATCCGACAGAGAACCAAAGTTATCGACATAGCCCACCGCATTAGCACGCTGAAGTGGCAATGGGCAGGCCATATAACCCGAAGAACCGATAACCGTTGGGGTAGACGAGTTCTTGAGTGGAGACCACAGATCGGCAAACGTAGCGTGGGACGTCCTCAGACTCGGTGGAGCGATGATCTTCGCAGGGCGGCTGGCAAGAGCTGGATGAGAGTGGCTGAGGATCGTGCTCAGTGGCGTGCCATGGGAGAGGCCTATGTCCAGCAGTGGACGAACATAGGCTGATGATGATGATGCTGATGATATATGTATAACTAAAACAATTATAATGAAAATTGGTCCACTTGGACAATGTTCCAAAGGTACTGGCAGCGTTTCCTCTTTGAATAGCTAAGCTAATTCTTTGTCCGAGGAAACTGCCAGCACTTCGGTCTCCCGTAACGTCAACTAACCTCTTTGATATATTATTATTTCTCTATAGAGTTTCATAGTGCTAGGACCCCACGAACCGAAGGGTCTCGACACCAAATGGGACAAAGTCGTATTCGGTGCCTAGACCCCCTTCTATTTGAGTGCTTTCCATTTTTCGGCCTCTTCAGAAGCTGCACCAGGTCTGTAGTAGGTTCCATTGAAATGGGACGGAGCCAGTGTGTCTGAACAGGTGGCATATCATCTTGAAATTTAAGTGCAATCCTGTGACGAGGACATGGTGAGCCTTCTATTAAAATATTTTTGCCCAAAAAAATCAGGTTGATTCTCACGATAACCTACTAGAGTCGACTTTGCTAATGCTTTGCTTTCTTTGATAATATTTTTAGGTATTTTTTGTAATGCGTTGTAAGTTTACAAGCGGTCATAGAGTACTGAATGCATGATGACTTCACTCTCTTCCTTGGTTCAATTGCAAAAAGTTACAGAAACCCGCATTTCAAACTTCCATACATTAGTCTAGTATAAAAATACTTGGAAACTAGCAACTCAAATTCTCTATTGCTTCACCGAGTTCAGGAAAATAAAAGCTATTAAATATTTTTATCTTTGCACTATCTTGAGTTAAAAAAAAACGTATTATGCAGAAGTTACATTGAAGAAATGGCAATTAAAAATACATAAACCTCTTTTGCTGGTAGCAAGCAACATCGTCTAAGCTAGCATGTAGGGTAAAATAATAGCGATATTTTTATAGATGATCTTTTGTAATTTCCTCATCCAAGATACAGGAAATATTTGACGGGGAAGTTTATTGCTGTCAGGTGTTTTTATCATCATCATTCCAGCCTGTATATATCCCACTGCAGGGCACAGGCCTCCTCTTAAAATGAGAGGGCTTGGGCCTTAGTTCCCACGCGGGCCCAGTGCGGATTGGGAACTTCACACACCATTGAATTCTTCGCAGGTGTATGCATTCCTCGCGATGTTTTCCTTCACCGTAAAGCTCATGGTAAATTTCAAATGTACTGTAATGTCAGGTGTTTTACACCTAAGTAAATATTCAGGTGAGTGGAAGATTAAGCACATATGAGTCGTTTTAAAAAAATGGGATTTAATTAAAATAAAACATAATTGATTCCTTTATGTAACGAAACTTGTCCATATACATAGTTTATATAACTAAATTTTGTTACATAAAGGACGCGATCGTGATTTTGTTTTCATTAAGCCCTTAATTATGTACGATTTTTGTCAAAAGACCGATTTATTGTTAAGTGTCCAAATGTTGGAGGGCTTACGTTAATCGTGTAAGGTAAACGTACCAATGCTCGACACCTCAACGCCCAGTTGATGACACCCATCTGTCACCTCTCTCACTACGACATAAGATTTAAGATGCCATGTATTGGGTCAGTGTCGAGCACAGGAAAGTTTACATTAATATCATTTAGAATCATTCAATTGAAACTGTGTTATATCGTCATGTTATCAATTACATACATGTATACAAATATGTACACCTGGATGGATTTCCTATTTAAATATTCTTCTTACGGAATATTATAAAGAGAAAAGATTTAATTGTATCATCGTCCCAGCCCATATATGTCCCACCCACTGTAGGGTACAGAGACCTCCTCTCAGAATGAGAAGGCTGGGGCGCAGTTCCCACGGGGACCCAGTGCGGATTGGGAACTTTGCTTTGATTTTTATGTTAGCTTGTAAAAACTTAGATTTGTTTGTATGTTTGTTTGTAATTGAATTCTTTCAAGTGAAGCTATAAACAATAACAAACATATCCTAAAATTATTCCAGAGACGTGTAAAGTTCTCTCGGATCGCAGACAAATTTGTGGGCAACAGCTAATCCGTACTAATATTATAAATGCGAAAGTGTGTCGGTTTATCTGTATGTCTGTTTGTCTGTCGGTCTGTCACGCTTAAACCACTGCACTGATTTGAGTCCCGGGAAATTACATAGGATAGTGTTTACCCCAAAAATTGCATAGTTCCTGCAAGATAGCGATAAACGTATTCTTCGCAGACGGGGTCGCGGGGAACAGCCAGTACCTAATTTGATATATTGATGTCTTCCTCATTTTGTTTTTATAGGTCTAGCCAAAACCGAGCTTTTTTGCATTGCAGGTCAACCTAGACCAGGAATAGGTAGCACCATCGACCATGGCAGTGCGGCGAGACGGCATGTCCGGCGTCCCTGTCTGCAGTTCATTCACCCGAGTGCGGAAGAGCCGCAGGTATCAGCGCGGGCGCCGCACATGGCAGCGGCGCGCAGTCGCGGGAAGCCTTCGACCATGAACTGAGCGATATTTTATCAGTATCCCGGTACTCTCGGCCCGTCACGCCGTGCCGGCAACATGAAGTGAACAAACTTAGACTGGACGCAACGTAGATCTCAAGGAAAGACTTATATTTTTTAATTATTTTAAGTGACGTTCTCAAGTGAGGTGGATATTTTTAAGTGTTGTGGAACGAAGCTGCTGAGGATTAACAATTTGGATTATTTCGGCGGTGTTTGGATTTTTGGCGGCTATCGGTTAGTATTTTTGTTTTTGCCGCGCAGGATGCGGGTGTCAGGCAGCGAATAGACATCAACGCGCATCTTAGCCGCAACTCTGCGGATTAGTGTTTGTTGTTTGTTTGTATAATTAATATTTTGCTATTTTTTTTATAACAACAACAAACAATCAAAACAAACATTCGCAGCTCAGCTTCACTTCCCAAAATTAAACCAACAATGGGTTGAATAAATTAGTCAACAAAATATAAGAAAAAAGTTTATTTTGGGAAGTAAGCTTTTTATATCTCAACCTGAATTCAAGTTTCAGTAAGTATAAAAGTCAAATAATTTTAAGTCAAGTATATTCTGGAGCTGTACCAAAATATCAACATGCAAACTAGGTAAGTATATCGTGACAATAACACGGCCAATTTAGCAAATATGATGATTTTGCTTTGAATTTGAAATCTGTTTTCCAACAGCTGCGTTTAATACATGGGCATTTATTACCTATTACAATCGCACATTAAATTTTGATAAACTGTAGCCAATACTTAGATATCTACATCTATAGGTACTTTTAAAATTAATTAATTTAGTACGACCCGTAATTTTTGCTAGCTCTTTATTTATGCTAAATTATTGGCATGTTTCATTTAGTCTAAGAAGGCAATATAACTCTTGTATTCCTTATTTTTGAAACACGTGACTCTAACACCATAGATTCCATAGGTAAAACACGCAATAAAACTCTTCAAACAGTTTTTTCTGTACCAAAATAGACAGTCCAGATTACCATAATATCAAATGGCGATCTATCACACATACGCACGCACACACACAGACTATTGTTATTTGGGCCGTCGCGATGTGCAAAAACTGAGCCTTGAACTTGTGGGGTTCGCTTCGGACTCAAGGTGAGCTCGGCGTGCACGGCTTACGCAACCTGATATCACGAAAAGTTATTATGTAAAAACCCTCGGAGACTCGGCCAGCCAAAGGGTTCATGTTCACTAAGAGCGATTCCTTAATTTCGTGAGTCTTATCGTACTTTACGAAGAACAAATCGATTGTAAGAATAACTGCCGAACGTACTGCATAAAGTAAAGATTTTTCAATGAAAAAGGAATCTTAAATATGTTTAAAAATTTTAAAAATTACAAAATTAAATTAAATGACTATTATATCTAGATTTTTACCACTACATCAGTTAGAAAAAGTCAGGACTCATCATCATCATCCCAGCCTGTATAAGTGCCACTGCAGGGCACAGGCCTCCTCTTAGAATGAGAGGGCTTGGGCCGTAGTTCCCACGCGGGCCCAGTGCGGATTGGGAACTTCACACACACCATTGAATTTCTTCGCAGGTTTTCCTCACGGTGTTTCCCTTCCCGTAAAGCTCATGGTAAAATTCAAATGTAATATCACACATGAATTCCGAAAAACTCAACCGTGCGAGCCGGGATTTGAACCCACGACTCTCTGCTTGAGAGGCTATAGGTCAAACCGGTAGGCCACCACGGCTTTTACAGGACTCAGGAGGACATAATATGCACTATTAGCTGTGGCTTAGTATTAAAAATACGTTTAGTGCTACCCTAAAAAAATTACAATTTTCCAGGTTAAAAAATAAACTTGTCATCCAAATCTGTATCTAACACATTAGCGTCAAAGAATAACAAACATACACTCACATAAATATTCGCATTTATAATATTAATTGCATGACAATGATCCCCCAAAGGCTACAAAATTCCGAATGGTATGGATTTCAATATAGATACCGAAATATCGCATAAAATCACTTTAGCAAGGATTTTAATAGGTCTCTTTGTTATTTAAGACAACCTAAGTAGGATTGCATTGCAATAGTCAAATATGGAGCTCTGAAGAGTATTATTTTAGTCTAAAATTTGTCATTGTAGTGACTTTACTAAACATATTTGTTGCTCAAATCGATACAATAACCCAAAACCATTGAAGGTTTTAAAAAGAGAGACAAAGAGTTACTAAACTGCAAATCCTAAAATTACCTTTATGAAATAAAAACACAGAATAATTACCATGATGCAAAATAAACGCAGGACAAGCGCCTCGTAATACGATACTTCTGTTTTCATTTAGATTACTCAATAAATTATGATACTATTGATACTATAATTTTCCAAAGAATTAATAAGAATACTAATGAGGTTAGAAAATATAACTATAATAGATAATAAGTCCAGGCAATCTATTTATGGTGGTCCATCAGAATGGTGCACCTCATTACCTTGGCAGTAGAGCCGTGTGTTATTTTGAGCTACTCAACTACGCCACTTCTTCTGCAGACGGTATATTTTTTAAAGAGTATATCCTAACACATAATCATTTATCATTATCTAATAACGTATGTCACCGACAAATTCATGATATTTTCTTCTCAAAGGATATAGATAATTTTCAGAAATCAATTCCAAATTGTCACCCTAAAAATATCAGAATCCGAATTTTATTTATAACGTATAATTCAAAACTTCCAAAGACTTTCAAGTTAATAAGCAACAAAAACACACAATTGCGTTCAAAAGTAAAGTGCGCTGTACTCTTACTACTGCGGCGAAAAAAGTTAAAAGCATAATTATAATGTAACATAACAAACACATTAAAATTCAAGCCCCGTCCGAGTCTCAACCTGTTTTTATTGCGCCTGAAATAATGAAGTAAAATGTGCTATTTAACATTATGTATATACGTTTATTTACTCAAATGCGCGCATTACACACCGATAAAGCGAACTTAACCACATAATGTAGCGAAAACGGCACGAACAAAAGTGAGCTCAATGTAAATCGCAAAAGATATGAATTAGCATGCGGGCAGCCGGCCGCGGTTTCGGCAATGACACTGACAACGACCGATGATATAACAGCAGGCCGTCAAACCCGTGAAAACTCGGTCATTGAACCTCTGCGCCTGCGACTCTCGCCCCACCACCGCCCGCTTTCGATTGTGCGACTTTCATACTTACACCACACAGCACAGAGTTGATTATCAATATTACTTCACGGCTTAAATTTTAAACAGTTTCATCTCGGACTCGAAATTTCGTGACGCAAGTAGGTACTTTGGCTGTCTCTCGAGTCTTTCTTATTTGATAAAATAATGCGAAACCTAATTGCATACTTAATGAGTTTCTTTGAAAGGCAGTGACAATACGTGTGGCGGGTTCGTCAACAACTTGACAAGGCAAGGTGGTCGTGGTATATTTTTGACATGCTGAGACATCCATCAAAATGAGACATGTGAAAGAACCCATTTGAGGCTTTTTTGCTGATGACATTCGCTGGACGTGTCATGTTATTGTTTCTTCGCAAGTCGGCTTAATTCATTTGTCTGTCACAACACAACTCTATAATTTCAAAGCCTGGCGTAGGCAGGGACTACAGTTAAGTTTTGGTTACCGTAACAGATAGTTTGTCGCACCACAAAATGCATAATTTACTGCAACAATCAAAGTCTACTTTCAAATATTAATAACTTCAATGAAAAGTCCGCATAACGTCAAAATGTACAAGTTAATTGGACGTTGATGCTATGCAAATGACTCTTAATACCTACGGCGTTGTTCTTCAGTCGTTAGGTTACAGTTGTTACGTATGATGTAAATGTAATCATGTACCTAATGAATTAATGAAATAGCCATAGAGTAACGACTTTAATGGAATGAAAATAAATCGCTGTTTTGTTGACAGGTAGTTTGATTTGATCTAATCTAGTATATATTTTATTTCAAATTATTATTTACTAGTCTATAGTAAACATTTAAAACACAATGCAGATTTATAGTTAAGTAAACAAAAAAATCAACGTCACGAACAACTGAAAAGAATTTAGTACAGTATTACTTAATAAAACGCTAACAATGTTTAGACATTGTTAGCGTTTTAATAAGTAATACTGTACTAATATTAGTTATTTTGTAATTTACCAGCACCACTCTCTTCCATCAAACAACTATCCAAACAAATACAAAAACGAGGCCCCATAGCCTAATTAGAACTCCAATCCTAAGTCAAGGCCACGTTCCAAACCAAGCTTTCTTCACGGGAGTGCCAAAGGTCCTTGATAGGTAGAAAGTAAATGCTCGGTCAGCGCACGCGCAGGGCGGCGGGGGGGTTAACCTGTTCCCACAACGGTACAGCGGTGTCATGCTTCGGGCACACATGCACCCATTATGTAATATTTTTCCTGCTTGAATTACTTGCGCTGACGTAACCTTTCTATGGGATAAGGTTTTATATGTTAGGTGTGGTTAGATGAAGTGGTTAAAAATTAATCTGGAATATTTATTTTTTGATTTGCCATCAGATACAACACTATAAAACTTGCAATAGAATCTTAAATATAGATAATGTAATAACTAAGTGATTATCCAATTATAGGCTAACACATCATGCATAAAATAAATATTCGCCAATGTAACACCTACACTACAATTTATCTAATAAATCTTTGAGTCTTTGAATCTTCACAAAAGAGCGATGCAAGGGTGAGCGTGCACCTGTCTCACTATTTATAATATAAAACATTTTCTTAGAACAAATCAAACAAAAAAACAGCTAAGAAAATGTATAAAATATTATATGTAATGTGTATATTTTAGCAGATATATGGAATGACGGAATAGGACTAGGAATCTCGCTCCTGAAATATATGGATAATATTACGTTCGGGAAATGATGATGATTTCAGCAGATATTTGGGTTAGTTCGACTGAACACACCTTTAATGGTTTATCATCGGGATTTTTTTTCTAAATATAGTCACGCCTTTGCCACAGTTAATGAATATTAAAACATTTAGAGGGGTGTTCAGACAATCTAATCCAAGTACCTGTTACGAGTAGAAAATTACGAATATATTTAAAAACACCATACACAGGTGGATTAATACCTGGTGGATTAAGACCTGGTGAATTTGTAACGGTTAGATCAGCAGTTGGAAATCGTTTTAGCAGGCGTGGTCTCTCGTGTCTTGTTTGTCTGTGTAGCATTGTTCGATTATTTTTGTTTTGCCTAAAAAGAGATATGCCTATAGTTGTTGATTTATTTAAAAACGTAACATATACATAGTTCATACTGCAACTGGCCTCTGAGGAATAATGTGTGAACGTGTTGCATTATTCCCCGAAGCAACTGGCATGAAAAATATACGAGTAACAAAAACGGACATTGTTATATATGTCCCACTGCAGGCCACAGGACTCCTTTCAGAATGAGAGGGTACAATGCGGATTGGGAGCTTTAATTAAATTATGTATACATGGTTAAATACTTACGCTAAATTTGTTGATGTCAGGTAGTTTGGGTACCTCTTATATAATATCATACAAATTTTCTCAACTTATTATAATTAGTTGACTTCAATGCTTATTTGGTAGGTTTTAGTTAACCCCGCCTATGGTACCTTTATGTAAAATGCACTGTTATACATATAAACTCGCAAACTTTTGACTTTCGAATGTAGAACTAGATTGCATAGATTGTATGTTCAAAGCAAACAAAACTTGGTGCATAAATCGAATTCTTTGGAAGTGAACGTTCACGAATGAAAGTAAAGTCGCAGGAAGTAGTATAGCATCGTGGTACAAATTTCGATGCCTTGACTGTATGGTTGTGCCACATTATATATTAAAATATTATAGCAAGTAAGTATGCCGCTAGCCTTCCGGTGACCGAGCTACTGAACGGTTACCACACCGTATAAAATTACTAACTATACCGCGAATAGAATGCACCGTTCATTCATTGTTTGTCACCCCTATCATCATACTAAAGGCATATTATTCAAATCGCTTATGCACGCGTGTATGAAATGAAATAGTTAATGTCTGCATAGCAAGGCGTTTCTAAACAAATATGTAAACTGTTTGTGACATCACCATTTTGAACTTGTTTTCTTATTTTGGATTTTCTTATCTTAGTTGTTTGCTCCTTTAAGCAATATTAACTAACAAGAAGAAGAATAAGAATTTCCCAATCCACACTGGGCCCGCGTGGGAACTACGGCCCAAGCCCTCTCATTCTGAGAGGAGGCCTGTGCCCTGCAGTGGGACGTATATAGGCTGGGCTGATGATGATGATAATGATGACTAACAAGAAGTGGAAAATGTTTATTTTTAAGTTTGGCTTAAAATAAAGCAATCATCGACAAAAGACTTTTAAAAATATTCAAAAAGTCAAAAAAGTCAAAACGTTTATTCTGCAAATAGGCCGCAAAGGGCTCTTTTACATGTCACTTTTTTAAACTACCAGCGCTTTCGTAAGGACCATCATTGCCAAGAAGAATGCGCCGCAAGAAACTTGGCAGGAAGTTATGTTTTCAAATTAAAATATAATAAATTACAAACTAAAAACCATACAAATATAGAATTAAATAAAAAATAATAATTATTGTAAAAAAAACAATACAGGGATGTATTGAGTCCCATAGTTAAAAAAAAAAAAAAAAAAATTCGGTAGCCAATTCATTAAACATACGAAATAATTAAAACGTAATTTTTTGTCATTTGTGCTTTCTGCTTGTCAGCTATTTTACCATTAAATTACCAAGGTTTTCAGATCGCAGTAGCAAAATGTAACTTGCCCTTATGGCCACGAATAAAAGTATTTTTAGTGAACTAGAAAAAAAGAGCATTTATTGACTGAATAAATTAATCACGCATTCGATAATCTTACCACCTTGCATAACACAATACGGAAGCTAAGACAGCGGACGCTATCCCGCTGCGCTCTGATTTCACCCTCTTATTTTTTTCTTTTCATCCACGACCTAACGGTACCATCCGATACCGTATGAGAAGATATTATTAGGGCAGGCACACGTAACATTAGACCATGGGCGGATTTACCTGCCAGAAAAAAACAGGTTGAATCTGGGTGTATTACATGTAGAGCAGCATTTTTGTTACACTTACACATTAGGGCTCCATTTACTCTAAAATTACGTGAAAATTGATTTATTTATCCATGTATACTCTTTTATACAGTTAAACGTCAATTTAGAACTTGAATAAAAATGGGTGGTTTTTTTTAGGTTCTCTTAACATAAAAGACAGGGATTAAAAATTAAGCTCCAAAAATTAATAACAAACAAGCGGGTTGACCACATTTCTTACTTTGTTGATGGTCACAGAATCTATAGTAACGGTACGCGTTTCACAAAGGCCCGTTGTCCCAGCCTTTGATATATTATCGTTCTGTTTTCTACCTGCGATTTAACCAAACACTTGCCGGGTCCTTTTGATTTTTTGTCAAGCAGTTACCGTGGTCAATCAGCTTTTTATAATACACTCCATTATAGCTTTGTAACCACTTTATGTAATAAAACATGAACGTTTGTTAATGTTACTTTGATTAGGTATCCTCATTTGGTTTATTTATTCCGTTTCTTATTATTGGGTACAGTTTGAATCAGATTGCATCTAATTTATCGTGATGATTATTTGTATGCGTATTATAATTTCGAGGGCGGTAAAAGCCAAAACTAACAAAGAAAAGTAAACCATCGCCATCGATGTGGTTTGGTCGATCGATGAAAGTAAAGGCCGGTGCAGACGGGCGAGCGGTCCCGTTAGCTGGCCGTCCCGCGACTCACGGAATACTAAGCGCTGACACACTACGCGGCTTTTGACCCTAGCACATTCTAGACTGGAACTTTGGAGCACTATGCACTATCTAGCCTATCTCTGATACGTGCAAACACGTGAATAACGGTAACCTGTATACATTGTTAAAAAACCTTTGCGTTTGTCTGACATGTCTGAAAGCATTTACACACAAAGTTACCTACATATTCTTATTAAACTTTATTTGAGTTAAAATTTAAAAAAAAGAATAATGAGCTCGACCTATTTAATGAAAATCAAGCATTCCAATTTATATACAAAAATATTTTTCTACTAGGCAGCCTAGAAATTAACATAACAGTAACTATTTAATTAGCTATGCCTGGTAGCCACAGGATACGGTAATGAAAGACATTAATGTAGAGAACTGCGGTACGGCAAACAACACTTTTTAAAGTCAACATCTGAACAAAACATTTTGTTTAACAAAGCTAGGAGACTTTTTTAACTTGGTACTTTTTTTAATTTTTTGTCTAATTTTTTGCAGTTTTTGTGATCAGTTCCATTGTTTGTAGCAATTTATTTTTAAGACAAGCCTTAGAATTTGCTGTAGCAATTTGTGCAAACAACTTGTTTGCTTCATTTTATTATTGACCCAACCGTCCATAAAACATGAAGGTTACTTTTTGAACAATGCATTGTTGCGTGTAAGTACTTTACCGCTGCGTTACGTCATTTACGCATTTTCGGAAATTACCTGCAACGCCGACAAAGAAATTGCACATTTTAGCGTCAAAAGCGAAAACGTGCATTGTAAAGCTATTGCTGTCACAACGCAAAAGCGAATTGATACAAGAAGCCTGGGGATGAAATTAAAAAATTTCACGTGCACTATCGGGGTAGATGTCAGTCTGTGGGATATAGATGTAGCTGAGGACAACGACCCTACGCAAAATTCGCTGCATTGGGCTAGGTCTAGTACATGCGCGTATGCAGTGCTATGAGCACGGAAACGGCCGAGAGGGAGCGCGCTATGCGCCTGCATCCGGTGAGAGTGGGAAAAAGGCATGAATGAGTATTGAAGCCTACCCCAAGAAGGGGGAAATCGAGTTTGCACTGCGGGAGCCGGCACTTCCACAGATATAGACAGGCCCTACGTCGTGCATTACACTAAATGGAATCAATAATCGCTTTGACTATAACCAGATAGATAGACTCGCTGAAAATTGGACAGCATCGTAAAAGAAACAGCCGAGCTTTATCCCGGTGTATTTCTCAAAACAGGAACTTTTAACGTCGATCAGATAGCAATCATGATAAGCTGTGCTGATTCAGCTTAGCTCTGTTCGAACCAGAAGTTTCCCTTGGGAAACTTTCCAAATTTAGAATCTGACATCGTCTTTTCTCAGTTGCAGTTCTTTGAAACCGCTTCGAATAACTTATGTATGCCCAGCCGGTATTTTCCTCGTATTTTGGTGATATGTAGAGGTACATATTGAAATAAAGAAAGATATGTATACACTAAACTGTCTAACGTTGTCTCATCACTAAGGGACTTATTTATACATACATAAACTGTGCGTAAGTTCCATATTAATTTCTGAGGACAACACGATAATTTAAAATAGACGGTACTAATTACTTTTAATAAACATTTACCTTAGCCTTCACACAATCAGATAAAAAGATTAGGCTTGTACTTTGAAAACGTAAATAAATCAAGTCATAGTTTATCCAACCGTGTATGGGCTAATAATATCTTAGTACTTAGCAAAATCGCAACTAAGAGGCCAAACCAGCCTGAAAACTTTTCAGTTTCAAAGCCTATAAAGGAAATTGTTTAGGATGTCAACGACCTGTACCCAATACTCGTACAGTACAACGCATTTCCCCGCGCACACGGACGCAGCGATTTATTCGCCGGGCGAGCGGCGGCGCGAGAGAGACGCCGAGCGGCGCCGGGCGCGGGGGCTAGCGAGCGGGACGGGTGGCCCAGGCCGTTCACCCCGGAAGATTCAGTGTTTTGATACCACTCAAGCCTCCGACGATGGAAAACTGCATTTTCTTTGATGCGCTCCAACTTTTCACGCTCTGATTGCCCGTTGATTGGCTAATTTCAGTTTTAGACGAGTTGTTAATCGCCTTAGTTGCGTTGATAGGCTATTATCACAGTCGTTTTATTATATGCAAAATAATTCAAATAATAGCTAACCATCTTTAAATTTTATAGACTACTTAACTACCTAGTCGGATCCTTCGCAGCTAAAATTTAAAAAACGTACATGCTATAAACATTAAATCGATAGTCTGTCATGGGTACGTTTAGGCGACGCGTCTGGTCCCAGACGTTGGGTTAGGTCACGGTCTCCCTAAACCCTTCATGCCCTACGGCAACAAAAGCACTCGGTCGTACAAAAAGATATATAGCTTGGCATCCAAAGCTGTTCATTGATAAATTAGGCTGGCGGTTAACGACATAATAATGAAACTCGTGAATTATTGTTATTAAATAACAAGCACGTGGAAGTACTTTAAATTTTACTTTCTTTAAATGTAAGTATCAAAGACATCTGGACAATATGGCTGTAAAAGTGAAAAAAACTCTTTAAGTAAATACAAAGGAGAGTTTAACTTTTCATTGTTAGAAAGTTTTGCAAATTTAAAACAAAACTTAGGTACCAATAGAGAGAAACAATATACAATATTAAAAATCAAAATAAAAGCAAACAATAACAAAAACAGAAGCCGTGCAGTGCAAGTTACGAACTTTATAAATTTTCTTTACCTTTAAATTGTATGCTTTAAACCAAGACCTTTATAAACCAGACCGAGACTTCGAAAGTTTCAACCATTCAACCACCCTACAGGTCTTGATATTTACAAAGCTAATCTTTAAAAACAAACAGTCATCGATACGCTGTTTGATAGAGCGACAATACGCCGTTGACTCTTCATTATTCAGCTAGCACTTTTCAGTTGTTAACAGATTACAACCTCTAAATAGTGAAATCAATATTGGATAATGGAAGGTGGTGGGCGCGGCGGCCATGGAGGCCGGGTGCAACACCCTTACCATTTTGCAAATAAAAAAGAAAGCAAATGTTGCTTATGTGTTGCAAACAAAATTGGAAAGATAACACCGTTTAAAATAATCGTCATAGGATTATCATAGGAGCATCGAGATCGTAAATACATTTTTTTTTTCACTGAATGAAAGATGTTTAGTGAGATGGGTATTCTTATGCCAAACACATTGGCCGGCTAGTAGAAATATTAACGTAAAGTTTCGGTACACTTGTGTTTATTATAATACTTATTACATAACCTGAACTAACCTGACCTTTGAAGGAAGCTTGAAAGAAAGTCGCATCTGAAGATGGTTGAGAGAAAATAACAAAAGAAGAAATAGTTTAATATTATGATTTAAATTTATTACAATTACAATACAATTTTAAGTAGGTTCTAAGTTTTTTTTTAATATCAAATGTACTGTCTGAAACTCACTAACTTTCGTTTGTTTCTTCCCGAAGGAGCGAGATCCTAGAGTAAGGGTGCGTGCAGGCTGTGTCGACGACCCGCGATAGTGAAAGCGCGTTCCGGGGAGGCAGCGCCGCCCTGCCTCGGCTTTCGCTACCGTTCTCACGCCACTCGCTTGTTTTCAACTAGTTTTAATTAGCGCTTTTTACCGGCCATGTGGACATCGGCTAATAAACAATTGCTGAAAAATAAGCTTTATTTGTAGAGGGGATACACGAGCATTGCCATAACGCGCGTAACTGTTACCAAAAAGTTTGGGATGTAATTCGCGATCATTATCTACATTACCGCTTGTATGTGAGTATACAAGAGCTCATTGGAGAGTTATTGTTTTCGACATTAGACGAACGTTGGTTTATTTCCTCTATAATTGTGACTAATTTTAATGGAAGACAGTAAAGATTATCTTAGTTGATTACGTCAAGACAGAAAATAGCATAGGGTGCGATGATCGTCAATAAAGCCTAGCTCGGCTCGGATCGGGAGAACGGTCGCGGCCGCTCACTACTCCGCGGTACGGAAGTAATGAACTTGAATGCAGTTCGCGGCATTGCGCGGCGCCATCCCGCTCCGACCTACTAGCTAAACCCTAGGCGTGAGCGTGACGCACTCACTGCATTTGCTGTCAAATTCGTCTGCATTCTCCATCACAGGCCGCTTTCGTCGTAGATGCGTTTATCGGAACGAGACGCGAATATGTGTGTCGATTGCATTCTCGTCGTAAAAGTGCATCTAGGTCGGTCGTCGGCGGCGTCGGCTTAGTGCTTCGCTGGTAGACGTAGGGCAGGTCGGGCGAGCACTGAGGCCCCGCATTGCATAATGCGCAGCACGCTCGGGCGTCCCGCACGCCGGGCCGAGCCGAGCCCGCTCTGCTGAGCCCGCGCCGCCGCTGCGCAGCTGACATGAGAGCGGCGCGCCGGCACCGGCCTCTCGTACCACTGCTGGCGCTTCGAATACTCCTCGAGTACCTCAAGTCACTTGACATCGCAACAGCCTATACTCAAACAATACCAAAGAATCATTGGTACGCGATTTAATTTATATAACAAATTCGTGGTTGATAAATGACATTGTAAGATTTAATTTAAACGATAAATCGGTCTACCGTTACAGTTTATTTAAAATTAGGACTTTAACACAAGAAAACTAAAACAAAGTGCAGTGCTTTCTTTAAATAATAAAAAAGATTAATACCCGACAGGTGACAGTAATTATCAAAGCCTGAATAATAAGTGCCAGAATAATTCAATATGTCATAGTTCCACAGTTTGCGGTAAGTTGTTCGTGTTTAATTTAACAAAACCATGACATGTTTTTAAGTAAAAAATAACGAGTCTGCAAATACTTGGATAGTTTTTCAGCCAAACCAAATTAAATATCAAATAAGTTTTTGCAAAAATATAAACCTTATCCTCGTACTTTTTTGTAATCGTTGTTAATAATGATGAGCTAGCATATTGATATATTTTATTAGGAGTCTTTTCGTGTTTTTGTTAATTACAAATTTATCGTTAAAAACAAACAAATTCAAAAAACAAAGAATTTAATAAATTACGTTACCCAAAATTAAGACCATGCGTCTACTTTTACTGCTAACCAAAATATCAATAACAGACAATACATTATATTTTAACAGATAGAGATCTTGTTCTTATTGCAGTTTAACACTTCAAATCATTAATGAAACGCTTGCATGATGAAGTGTTTTTCTAACTCTCTTCGCTTTTGCTATCTAAATATTATCATAATTTAGATAACGTTGCATTTATTTACCCGCACGCTCTTACACAAGAGCTGATTCTCAAACATTTCCGCATTTGAAATCTTTATCTAGCATCGCATAGTGCACTGAAGACGTATGTGTGCACTTATGCATTAATTTATTATTAGACTGCAAGGTTAACTGTTCCCGTCGCTCTGTGGCATAGCCAATGCATGTAATATTTATTAGGTAGGTATGAGAAAATGTATAATTCTCTAACAGTTTTCGATATGCTTCGACCTTGCGTTGGCGTCGCAATCACACACAAGCCATAAAACGCAGATTTGTTTACCGTTTTATTGCAAAATATACGAAAACATTATAAACTGTAAATAATTAGGTGCATTAAAAGTAAAGGAACAACACCTAATTTAGTGTCGGTAAACATACAATCCTATAATTAAACATGGACAGTTGTGGCTTTACGAGCAAATAAACAGGATCAACCATATTAATATGTACAAGTAATATAACTATAGTAAATCCGGGACAAATAACACATTTATTGCATTATAATTTTAGCTTTTAATCGCTTTTTATCTGTAATTGAGAAAAGAATTAAACCAAATAAGTAAGTCTACACCCGCATGCCTTCAGGACAAAAGGACTAACAATCCCCACTGTCACTAAAAAAAAACGAATAAAATTACTTCAGAACATTCGCAGAGAATTAAAAAGCATTAATGTAAACAAAGTTGTACTCCAGTACATCATTTCACTAATAAAAAATACAAAATAACTATGTAACATGTTAGATGGCGGTCGATTATGCGACTCGGGCGCATCGGTGACGTTACGATGCGCTCGGAAAAGGGCAAGTTCAAGTGCGAGTGCCGCGCCAAGGTTGCGAACGCTTCCTAGAGTGCGGCGCGGGCGCCGATTCGATAAACTTTGATAAGATTAAATAATTCTACCTTTTGTATCACAACAAAAGGTAGATTAACGAATTCAGCCTAGACTGAACAATTTGGGCACATTCAGGAAATTAAAACAACAACACGGTAGATGACACTATTAAAACAATAATTACCAAACTAGTAAAAAATTACATTATTTTAGCCGTTAAAACCAGAGTAATTTTCAATTAACTGCAAAATTGGATTTTTAGTTTCTTTAAATTTTAAAACAAATATAAATGTTTAGATGGCAAAAAAGCCAACGTCATGACTAGCTATTTCCATTCAAAATCTATAAGAGGAATCGTTTGTTCATATTTGCTCAGTTTGAGATGTTTTATACTAGGTTTTTAGGTTAGGATTGACAGTACCATAGAATTTGACACTTTTTAACCCCATGTTAACTAGTTAGTTAACTCGGAGTTATAGTTAACTATCGACCGCGCAAACCCGCCTAAGAGCACATATAGTATTAAATGTCAATCTTTCTTCACAGAGGGCTTGCCGTGAATATCGTCTATCGTGTAGATTATCAGACATGCGTATATCAACACAAAAGAGAAAAAATGAAAATAGAGGGTATCTGCTACACATTTTCTATTTTTAACATTTGAAACTTAACGGTATAAAATTTGCACACGTTTTTAAATGAAACAACAAAACTATTTATAATT
Organism: Archips crataeganus; assembly: GCA_947859365.1. NCBI lineage: Eukaryota > Metazoa > Arthropoda > Insecta > Lepidoptera > Tortricidae > Archips > Archips crataeganus. Next base: position 12,285,806 of record OX402049.1, on the reverse strand, counting down.
GTGTTAATTCCTATACTGAAAAAATAATAAATACCTATAATAAATGTACATGTACGTATTTTTAGTTCATTTTTGTGTTCGAAATACCGAAAAACGTGTATTACAATTTGACCGTTAATTCTAACCTTAAATTAAATGAAGTATAAATAAGATTTAAATTGATCCGTTAAAATATGAAATACCGTGCAGTTTCTTTAGACCCCCAGTCAGTCAGTCGCGAAATGATTGGACACCCTAACCAAATCATTCAACTATAATAAGTACCTATAAAAATTCGCAGTGAAATGAAATCACAAGCAAAAGATCGATCAATCCAACAGCAAATTATTACAAATTGTTTTATAGCTGGGACGGATCTCGAGGGTAGCCGTCGCGTGACATTGCGCGGACGCATTACGCAACCGGTCACGTGCTTGCGGGGAAGAGTTGACGTTATGTAATTATGCGGTAAAAAAAATCATGCGGTCATTTAGTCAGGATTGTGAGCCGGGGATTAAGTACCCCAGAAAGGGGTAAACTTGTTTTCTATGGGGAGTAATGTGTATGTGTGTTATAACTTTTGTAAAGGGGTAGAGTAAGGTTTGCAAAAATTTAGGAATGTGGAATGTATTAGACTTTTTTAAGGGCATTTTCGTTTACGTAATCTATAAATCTATAACGTATAAACGGCAAACCAATCGTCGTCCGTGGACATTCGCTGCCCGAGGAATAAAAGGCTTATAAGGAAAAAAAGAAAAAGGAAGGGGCAAAGGATTCCGGCCTTCTGCACTCGCCCTGACCGAATAAAACGCAACTTCAATATACTGTGACAGATTGGTCCAATCGATTTGTTCAAATTGTACAGCAACCAATTATTAGCTACAGCGTGCTCCACGTCCAAACGAACCATTTGATTTCTGATCTACCGTAGAGCGTCCACCCTGTGTCGTAATGATTTTCCTTGTTGGAGAAAACTTACTATCACTATCAATATACATATCTTTATTCAACTTTGGCTATAACAAGCACTTATGAATGTTGAAGAATCTACCACCGGTTCGGAAAAACCTTGTTGAAAAGAATCCGGCAAGAAACTCGGCACGGTATATTTTTTTCCAAACAGATATAGATAGCTAACTACAATGTTCTGTGAAAAGGTTCCATTCAGCTGGTCCGATAGTACCTACACAAGATCTATTTTATCATAATAATAGGGAAGCTGCGATAGGTGGCGTCACAGTCAACAAATATAATTACTATAATTAGATTTGCGGTTTGATAATAGTTTCTGTCTTTGGCGCGCTGAGTGATTGGCATGATAAATAATATGAAGCTGTCGACAAAGAAGTCCGATTGTAAATTTCACTGATGACTTGATACAAGGTCACAACTTTTTTGCTTCTAGAAGTTAAATCCAAAAACATTATAGCCTTTAGGTTTTCTTTATAAATGTGAATTAAGCATTACGATCGTATTAGAGGAAAAAAAGAGGGGTAAAAGTTAGAATTTACCTTGATTATTTATTATAAAACATTAAGCCAGACTACCAGAATTTGATTTATCCTAGATTATCAGAGACGCAGATTACTGATTCATTATCTCACTCTAACGTATTAAATATTGTAATTGCATCATTCAGATTAACCATTTACCAACAGTCAACACCAACATGGAGAGCGGGCATGATGTTATGTCTATTTACTTTAGTACCTGGGTGACCGAACTGCATTCGGGCCAAAACTCAAAAACACGAGAGATAAAGCCATAATAAAATTAGAACGATTGTTCGCCCTCAAATCCCACCAAAACCGTTTCCGAGATCCCCAAAATAAATACAAGAATTGCTCATTTAAAGGTATTTATTATATTAAATCAATAATAAAAAATCTTGGGACGATTGACCTAATCCCAAACAAAACAAAGCTTGCACTATGGATACTAGACAGCGACTTACTTATATATTTAGATAAATACGAACTTAAATACATATAAACATCCAAGTCGAACACAAACCTTCGTATTCTTCATAGAAAGTATCTACCCCGACCGGGAATCGCACCCGGTACCTCAAACTTCGTAGTCAGGTTCTCTAACCACTGGGTTACTTATCTGGTCCTCAAAGCCAAGTCAATTCAGTCAAATCTATTTTGGTTTCGTGTACTCGGATAATGCATCGATTTCATACTTAATGCGTTACAGCAAACCTCAGCTCAGCGCTTGCGCAACTTGAATGTCAAATGGGCCCGGTTTTGAAAAACAAATTTTTGGTCTCATCTATAGTCGTAAGGTGTCGTCGGCCGCCACTCTTCCGCCGATTGTGCAACGAACTGTTGAACTTAGAGGTTGCTTCATTGAAGCCACGTGGAGGTTAACAGAAGCCTTTGTTGGAGTTTGACAAACAGACGATTTTAAAATCAATTTCAAAACTACTTATATTTGGAAAGAGTTTTCTGCTAACAGCACGTTGCTTTTTAAGAAGTAGAAGTTGGAAGAAAAGCCCTTTGGCTTTTTTATATTTTTAGTAACCATATTTCTTTCACTTGTGGTCCTATGTTTACAAGCATTTATGTTTAAGTTATATAAAATAAATAAATAAATAAATAAATATCATGGGACAATTCACACCAATTGACCTAGTCCCAAACTAAGCAAAGCTTGTACTATGGGTACTAGACAACGGATAAACATACTTATATACATATTAAACACCCAAGGACCCGAGAACAAACATTCGTATTTTTTATACAAATATCTGCCCCGACACGGGAATCGAACCCGGGACCTCAAGCTTCGTAGTCAGGTTCCACCAGGGACCACTCGGCCATCTGGTCGTCATACTAGTATATAGTAAAATTCTGGTGGTCCGGCTAGGATCGTCGAGGAAACTTTTTAACAGTTTATGGTTTCAAGGTGGAACTTGGTCCGGATAACAACGCAAGGATAGTCACCAAAATGTACAGTCAGCAAAAGAGTTCACAATTTTTACTCGTATTAAAATTCCTTGTTGATCAAATTGCATGTAGCGCTAAAATACTACTACTAATAGTTACAGACTTTCAAGATCTGGTTGAAAATCAAAGGTCAACTAAATAATATGAATGACTAAGATTTGGCAAGAACACGGCAATTATACATATATTATTCTGTGCAAGAGCAATTCTGTGCAATTCTGTGCAAGCAATCAATTCAAAATACACCGGACAACTTTAAATAATACTAACATTATTTGCTATAATTTTTGATATGCCTAAGTACCTACTAAAATATTTGCATTGCTCTTAATACGCAATATGGATCAATAAAATAAATAACACATTAGATAAATAAAAAAAATAAACGACACTTGCTGGTACCGTCAGCTACAAAAATATGTAATATGAGTTTTTACTTTATTATGCAATAAGGTGGAAAAGTTGATACATATTGACGGTTAAAAGGCAAAACGCATCAAACGACAATTTTTGAACTTTGCATGAAACCTGGCTCAAACGACGGAGAAAAATTCGCTGATTTCAAATATGCATATAACTCATTTTGACATAAAGTGTCGCTTCATGCGTTTTGCCTTTTAACCGTCGATATCCTTTTGGTTGACCGTATACCGAATTGTGGAGAAATGATCCTTTTGAATTTAATAATTACGAAGTTTTTTGCTTAAATTATTTTTTTTATCGTAGCTGTTTAGCTAAGTCTACTTTTAAATTTGTATTTTAGACGATCTTGGCTAATATTCAATACGCCGTCAGCAACTATTTATTGCTCATAGACCTTGAAACTTCCTGTATAAGGAAGTACCTACATATAATTATCTAGACAATAATTGAGTTCTTTCTGGTATACTTCTTCTAAAAACATTTTTAATTTAATTTCAGGTACAAGTTACAACAACATATTGAAGAAATTATGAACATACTGTTTTAAGGACACCATTCGATCAAAATGAGACTGGTAAGTCGTCTTTAATATGAAATTAATCAATTCCTTTATCTATATAACGCCTATGCGTTATATTGAAGTCTAATAGATGACCTTTTTCCCGAATTTCGAGAGCTAAATCTAACAGACAAATTGAATTTGCGAAAATAGAAATAGGCAAAGGGGAAGTGTCGGTGCGCAGTGGAAAGCGCGCACTTATCACAAAACTGGGTCAGTAGTGGCACCTCCCCTTTATCGAACGCCTGCAACCGTGTCTCCCTGAGCTAAAATAAGCCCTTGTGAGGAAGACATAGCATTCAAGTCAGGTTGATGGAGCCTCAGGATGCATGCGGGTGTGAAGTGGGAAATGCACTTCGCTGCGATGTCGTTTGCATATTTTTGGGTGCTATTAAACAGTCATCGGCGTTTAAAGTGCCTTTTAACGTTTTATGTTAAGAATAACACTGGTTACCTCTTCCTTGTTAGTGTTTTAATATGCAACCGATCAGTTGTTACATTGGAACACGTTGTCAACAGTCATCAAGTGAGGAGGTAGCGAGTACGACGGTGGGACGGACGAGCAGCCCCGCGGCGGCGACGGCTGTAGCCGTGTCCAGCGCCGGCGCCTATGACGTCACGCGCATGCGCGAGGAGGAGTTTGAAAGGCTCACCGTTTACATAGTGATCGACGTGCCATGCGAGCGCGGCTCTCCCAACAGAGCCGAGAAAACTCTGCCGCGGAGCTTAGCGTTACGACCCTCGGCCGTACTCTCCACACCTAACACACCGGTACGTAAAAAAAATACAGCACTTTTAATGATTTATTGACTCACGCCACCGAGTTGTGTCGTTATTAATTTTGTCGTATTTTACAGACGGAAGGTGTGTGGAGCATAGGAGTAATACCACGCGGTACGCGCTTCGGCCCATTCGAAGGCACCAGAACACCAAACAAACCCAATGACAAAGTCTCATGGAGATATTATTGGAGGGTAAGTCTCACAACGATATGAACTGAAATATAAACTTTCACTTTGCTTAAGACATCCATGGTTATGACCCTCTGTAAATAAGCAGGATCCACCTTCACTCAAAGATGTAGCAGCAATTTCCAAACTATCCCTTGCAGTAGACACATTTAACTAACAAGATAGGACGTCTAAAGCTTATGTACAATATGCACTAGATACTCTTCTTTAACTAACCAATTCGTCTCTATTTTGGGCCAGGTACAAGAAACTGTCAGACATCATACTTACGGAAATATAAAGGTGAGATTGGGCTTTAGTTTCTTACTCTTGGTGGTGGTTACTCTTAAATAGTGGTACGGTGAGAGATAGAATATATCTATTTATTAACTAGATCCTTTAACCAACTATGATTTACAAATATAACTAAAACAAAGTATATAGTAAAACATATTTGTGACCTTAATTTAAATTTGGTCGGCCTTTCGAACTCTCTTGGTGGTTAAAGGGTGATAGATAAGATAAGGTATAATAATATTTTACATAACCTAAAAGAACCAATTTGTGAAAAAATTAAAAGCGTTTTTTAACATGCTTCAATATTATATATATACTTATTTACAGATATTAGGTATTGCTTAATAAGCAAAACGGGAAAAAGATGCTTTATATATCTATGTCCGGTTGCATACCTCTTTTCATAGCAATTCCGATACCACTAAACTAAGTTTACCTAACACTAAGTCGAGATAATTTATGTTCAATAGTGACCAAGAAGATCTTGCTGGAGTATAAACTGTTACCAAAACCAAATGCAATATTGCTCTAAATAATAATAAGCCTTGTCCCTAAATTGCAATATTGCGTATAAAAGCATCATTAACCGCTTCACTCTACAATCGATTTGTACCCCTCAAAACATCAGTAAGAAAATAAACGAACGTCGCTATCTTCCGTGTCCAAAGATTGAATGTCATAACAGTCATAATACATCGTCTCGTCCTTGACTCTACTACCATATTTGTTAATGCAAGCATGCCGCTATCAGTTGCACGCGCATTGTAAATATCCAACACGTGCCACTCGTTTCACACAACGTATTTCCTCTCTTGCGACTCGATACGACCTTAAGAATACATATCATTATCAATTTCTAGCCAACCAATTTGTGTTAGTAACGAAATGATTATTTATTTACAGATTTTCAAGGATAGTGACTATTATTACCTGGATGGTTCGGATACAAGCGTTGCGAATTGGATGCGTTACGTGGCCTCGGCTTACTCGCTCTCCGTGATGAACCTCGTCGCTTGCCAGCACCAAGAGCACATATACTTCTATACCATCAGGTATTTGCCACTTTCACACACAAAAAGAAACCCAAAGATTAACACTTTCACTGTAATCAAGTTTTAAGGTTGGTTTTAATAACATGCGTTCTTTTTTTCAGGGATATCATGCCAAATGAAGAATTAATGGTCTGGTATTGCAAAGATTTTGCAACAAGGCTAGGCTACGACATCGATCCTGAGCGAGCTACTTACTCCATTTGTAAGTATCGCAGATAATAAACATGATACTTAAATATTTTTGTACTTTTTCTTTCTTATCTTTGAACTAACTATAACATAATTGTTTATTTTCAGGTAAAGAAGAAACTATCAAGAAAGCGTACGGCTTGCCACCAGCTCCGGTTCATCCAGAAATCGCTTTCAATCATATGAAGTATGTTCTTGGGCTTACAAATGCCAAAGAACTTTTAGAGACTGAAGTCCCGAGCAGGCATAGAAAGCGAGAGCTGAACGATAAATCATTCCATGACAGCCCGCCCCTGCTAAGCCGGGATGATTCTAGAAACGTTGGCAAAAATGATAGGACTATCGTCAGAACAGACGTTTCGCCAACCATCATTTACACAAAAATAGAAAGCCCTGCTGTAAGTGAACATACCCCTTTATCACCGATTGGCTTGATGCAACCGCCATCTCCGGTGAAAATGCACCATAGAGACAACCCAACTCTAATTATTCATCAGCACAAAGAAAGCACATCAAATGTGGTTATTCATCAAGTGGAAAGTTCAAGTACTCACGCAAATAGGTCACCAGCTCAAAATAATCACCTTAGGGATATGCGTGGACCTTCACCAATGGCACAGCATCTTCAGGAAAAGCTGGGCAATCGATCACCCAGCATGTCTCATTGCGGACCCCATTATGAACATCAACTAACGCCAAACGATGGCTCTGTTAGATCTGATGAAGGGTATCACAGCAATGGATATCATGATGAATTCACGCCTCCTGAAGACTCCAGTGACTCTGATGTTGAAAATTATGTACTGGATTGCTCTAATAAAACCAATGAACCCAAAGAAACTGTCATTGTTCAGAAAATGGACCAGGATATGCATCGTAATGAATACAGGAAAGTTAAAATTAAAATGCCTAGGGCGTATCAATATCAAAACCACAAAGATATGGATTGTGAAAGTGAAAAAGAGCTGATAATAGCGGAAGAAGTCGGAGAAACATCACCACAAAACTTGTCCCCACCACGCCGCGATCCAGCAACATCGACCGTCATTGTTCTAGAGTCATCTCAAAATACGATTGTTCCATTAACTAAACCATATTACGAGGACGGAACAACGTCACCTTCGCCACAACCAGCCTTTATGAGATGCACTCCACCAGACACACGTATTTTAGAAACCATTTTAACAGGCAACAGGATCGACACAAATAATAATGACCCGAATCGGCGCCAGCCTAATGCCACACCCCCGCCTTCTTCGCCTACAGAAATGGCCTACTCTTACAAGAAAAGTCAAAGATACGGCAACGCTTGTAGCCCAGATTCCAGTTCTAATTTGACACCTTTGCCATCTCTATTGCCACTGCCACAGCAACTGCCAGCACCAAACGCTGTGTCGGTTTATTCTTCATCACCACCGCATACTATCCCACATACTACAGAAATTCGAGAAATCAGAGAGATAAGAGAAATTCGTGAGACGAGATATGAGAGTCATTATCCAAATTACTCATACAACATTTATTCACCACCTAATTCAACGATAATAACTCAACTAGGATCTCCCCCTAGCACATACTCGCCGACTGTCACTTCAACGCACCAATATGAAAGGTCACAAAATGGACACAGCAATCATCACTACCCTTCCTCAACGAGCGTTATCACTCTCAAAAATTGCTCTCAATTAAGTCTAATCCAAAATTCAAGCGTGAGCCCGCAGCTGGGCCCACCGCATCGGAGTATGAGCCCTGACGACTCCTGTAGTCTTATGATGGCTCCATTGAGTCCAAACTCTCAATCGTCGCGTGGCTACAGGAGCTTACCTTACCCATTGAAAAAGAAGGATGGGAAAATGCACTATGAATGCAACGTTTGCTGTAAAACATTTGGTCAACTTTCGAATCTGAAAGTTCACCTGAGGACACATTCAGGAGAGCGGCCATTCAAATGCAACGTGTGCAGTAAATCATTTACACAACTAGCTCACCTTCAGAAACATCATCTCGTGCACACGGGAGAGAAGCCACATCAATGTGATATTTGCCAAAAACGATTTTCTTCTACATCAAATCTAAAGACTCATCTGCGATTGCATTCAGGCCAAAAACCGTATGCGTGTGATTTGTGCATGCAGAAATTCACACAATTTGTACATTTAAAACTACACAAGCGATTGCATACAAATGATAGGCCGTACGTGTGCCAAGGCTGCGACAAAAAGTATATCAGCGCTTCCGGCCTTCGAACTCACTGGAAAACTACGAGTTGTAAGCCGAACAACATTGAAGAAGTCCTGGCCATCACAAACGCTGCTAATACTGAATGTAAGTTGACTTATTTACCGCACTTCACAAAATAATTTTTCACTTCAATTTTTAACTTATTTTGCAATATTATTTAAATCGTTACCCGTGAGAGTATAAACACGATCATGGTCGCGAGAGCAACTGCAGGCGCGCTGCACTTTCTCTTCGCGGGTGAACCGTAACTTTCACTTGCTCTCTCGCTGAACGCGGCCGATTTCATTTTCGCGTGCACTTTGCAGGTCCCGCCGACAAAGACTGCCACGAAAGGGAGGGGCTCGAGGCTTACGAGGTGCACTCGCAAGGAGGGCTGGTGGGCGCCGGTGGGGCGCGCGCGCTGTCGCACGAGGCGCTGCTGGGAGGGCACGCGCACAGCACGACGCCGCACCTGGCGCCGCAGTACCGCGCGCTGCCGCCCGAGCACGACGCGCACTACGCGCACGGGCACGCGCACGCGCCGCCCGGCGAGCGCGCCAGCGTCATCGAGTCCAGCCAGCCGCTCATCATCGAGTGCACCTGAGCCCGCGCGCCGCCGCGCGCCCCCACCCGCCGCACCATGTGATCCACTCAAGTATTCGTGTAAAGTAAGGAACGATCGCGTGACGAGCGCGTCCTCTCGTCTTCTCCAGTGGCTATGAGATTTGTTAAGCTGTAAATATAGGTATATGTCGTTTATAAACGTATGTGAGGATAGAGTGATGCGAAACATTAATGAGTACTAAGTACTTAGATAGTTTGTCCCCGTTGGGAAATGTGTATTATATTATGCTAAGCATTTGAAAATTATTAGACATAAGGTAATCAGCAGCCTTTGATTATAGACAGTAATGCTCAATTTTATACATAAAGGTAGAATTCTATTGTAAATAGAAAATTTCGTGACATCGACTTTGTTTAATTTAAATGTATTTCTATGAAATATGCACAGATGTTTACATTACGAGTAATTGATTTCGATAGTAAAGTGGTATTAATATTTGCATGTTTTTAAACTTTCTTTGTTGTCATCTCGGACACACTATCAAAAAAGTAATCACTTACCTTATACCTATAGACGAGGCCTTTGTTTTGATACCATTCAATTGATTTATGATATGAATGAAGTAATAACGAAACGCTGTATCTTACTTTGGCATGTGCACATGATGAGTAAATATGAGATGCAATATCTGGTTTTGTTTTCGTTTTCAAGGTACTCAGAAGGGATAGAATAAAGGTACTCTGTTTACTTTGCCAAAGAACGCTTTTAAAGAAATGTAAGCTCTTATTGATGCCACTTATATGATGGTTCTGTGTAACTATCTGCTGACACTAAGAAGAACTGAAATCGAACTTGTCTACAAGGTTGTTACAAAAATTTGCTTAAAATTAAATCAAGTATCGGAATCGTCAACTGATTAGTGCTAAGTGCCAAATGCGCGCTCATATTTTTAAGTTAATCCTAAAGAGATGTTCGAATAGTATTTTTAAATCGTTGTTCCTAATGAATATTCGGGGAGTAAGCGCCAACTTAATTCTAATGTTATTAAGAGTAGAATCGACGAATTGTGTACATTATCCCTACGCTAGAACAAATGGTGCTTCACATCGTAGTGCGGTATCGCCGGCCCTCGCGCCGTACCTTACTGCAATATCTATTGTAACTTTAATTCACCGAGTCTACTAGTTACTATTTTGTATAACGAATTCCATTAATCGTTCTCCTGTTCGAAAAGGCTGAAACAAAGTAATATAATATAACGTTTGGCGAACGTCGAGACTAAATATTGATTCTGTGTCGTTCGTTAGATGGCAGTGGATTGATAGATAAGTAAGCTTATTACGTGATGTAATACCAAACGATAGCTTTTTGTACATTTCTATGATTCCTACTATTAAGATTTTTACACACATTCAACTATGAATTATCTGTACATTTTATACTTACTATTACATACAGTACTACATAAACTGAAGTTTTAAGAATATAATATGCCGATTAATTCACCTTTTTTCTAGAGGAGCCGGCTGCATATATACATATAAATGATGTTACATATAGTATACGTACCCTTATTTACTACATTGTTATATTTTCGTCGTCGTTATTATTCATTACAAATTTTAATATTTTACTTACGTATGATTCAAACTGGGTATACCGTTTGTGTTGCCCATCATCTGTACTTAGTTCAGGGTACTGTACACAGGAAATATATAAAAAGGACCGTCGCCTACGTCGCTATTAAGGGTTGAACGTGTCTTTGTAATTGTAATGTATACTTTTAGAACATAAGTACGTACATCATCGATTACAATTTTCGTAATACCATGAAATGCGAACTTAGACGGTTTGCTTTCCGATTTCTCCTTTACATAGAAACAGTTATTCGGCTAAGATCTTATCTTATACATAATGTAAATAGTCAATAACTGATATCAACATCAGAATACCTTATTATACTTTAAAGTCTTCTCGCCATTCCTTATATTATCAATAAATTATTTTCTTTTTTTTTCAATGATATTACTTGTTGTACGACTATTAAGGTACTTAACTTTGTTAACTCTGCAGAACTGAGAGCACCTGATTGTTTATATTTTTTATGAAATTCTCACTGTACATATACAAACCCATGAAGGGTCACCTAATTTGGTATCATTTTTTTTATTCGTAATAAGATATCAAACTTATGCCGTCATACACTGTATCAGTCTTGTATAAACAGTAATAACACTTAATAAATAAAATAGAGTTTCGTAAATAATATTTTTAAGTACTTAAGGTACGGTAAATTAAACTCTTATAAATTATGTAATACCATATCGATGTTGTTAGATAGATCTCCTAAAAGTCACTATCGTCAACATTTGTTGTAAAAGTATTTTTTTCGAAAAAACTTGTACCTATTATGTGTGTGGTTTCAAAAGACACATTTTTGAATTTACCAGCAGAGTACCTAAAAGTAAACAAATTGTGCGTAGAAGTGTATCTAAGAGCATCGATAACAGTACCATTCAACTACCATGTTTATGTATGTTCTCGCGTACTCTTGTACGAGCATCCGAACGCGAACTATTGTAAAGGCCTGTAATTTTGTACACCTTGATCGGTAATTATTTTACAACACCAAATCCTGATGAGATAATAAATAAAACAGGAGAAAAAATTATAATTGTGGTTTTATTCTGATTCTGTACCTCCCTTGGAATTCGAAAGCTGTACATCACTTACGAGTATCAGTGACAGTCTGGGATTCATATTTCTAAAGAGTAAATAAAATTATTTATGGTAATAAAACAATGAAAGAGCTGGTTCTAAAAAATATTACGTTCCAAATAAATAAACAGGGCTATCAACTTAATTAAATGAGAACGGAAATGGTATGGTTCATAAATTCATAATAGAATGTGATTAGTGTCTTGCCTGTGGGCATGACAAGTTTTTTTACGCAAACGAAAAAAAAACAAAAGTTGAGTCACTCCAAGCGGTTTACTATGTCGCAAATAAATGGCCAAAACAGAAATTTGAACACATCTCTAAGGGATATGATCAAATCGCGCAGGATGTTAAAAGTTTTTTTTGTTAAAGGTTTTTATTAAATAAAAAGAAATAAAAATAAATATCGCGGGACAATTCACACCAATTGACCTAGTCCCAAAGTAAGCTAAGCATAGCTTGTGTTATGGGTACAAGGCAACGGATAAACATACTTATATAGATAGATACATACTTAAATACATATTAAACACCCAAGACCCGAGAACAAAAATTCGTATTATTCATACAAATATCTGCCCCGACGCGGGAATCGAACCCGGGACCTCAAGCTTCGTAGTCAGGTTCTCTACCTACTAGGCCATCTGGTCATCTAACTCTCACTGCCCTAGAAAAAATCAGTTATAAACCATACGACAAACTTGTACTTGTAGTGACAACAACCTAGATTTATCGACGACTAAGTATTCTTTGAATTCCTATAACGCAGATATAGTGAAATAAAACGAGGTTCTTAACTTACTTATATTTTCTTATTTTAATGGCAGATCTCAAAAGAAAATAAATTATAATTGAGCAATAAGCAATAAAACTTCAGCGTATATGAAAACGAAAAAGGTTTGCTTTTTGGTAAAAGCAAACTAAGAAATAAATATAATCCTTAATGTACCCTTATATGTTAATAATTAATTGTTGCTGCTGCTGAATTTCACTAAGCTAACACAAAAAAGCAAGGGAATTAGAACCTTTAAAATTTTTAGTATTTAACTTGAGTTTCAGAATTGAGTCAGTAACTTTTACAACTCAAAGTTAGATGCCAAGAATATATGGTTACTATGCTTACGTATTTTTGAGCCAGCAGTTGAGAGAAATACCTCGCCGCTCTGTTACAATTACTAGCGCACTAGGGGCCTTTTCACTGTGAAATACTCTAACTATTTATAATTACTACAAACCTATTATGTACTAGAAGCATAACTATTTCATCAATTTGCGGCTAGTAGTCTCTCCGACGTATTTATTACACGTCTGTCTAAAAAATAAAGAGATAATCTTTTTTCTTTAGGCCGCTATATAATAAACTCAATACAATATTGTTTTGCACTTAAGTAGGACAACATTAAAATAACACTATTTTGAGCTTACGTATACCATCAGCTACTGTTTTACTTTTGTAAGAATATGAGCTCTACATTCACATATTTTGTCTCTTATACTTATAATATAACTTAGGGAGTTTAAAACAGACAATAATAAGATCGTCCATCAAGCAGCTTGCTTATCATCTATAGTTGGCTCTGGAGCAGTACATCGTTTGAGGTGAGTCCTCATATTAGAAGACTGTGTGAAAGCCAAGTTGCAACGTGGACAGGAATAGGGTTTAGCGCCGGTGTGAAAGTTGACGTGTGACTTCAGATGGTGCTTCTTGGTGAACGATTTAGGGCACATTGGACATTTGAATGGTTTTATTCCTGAAATAAAAGAAACATAGCTTACGTTAGAATAGTAAGATCCATCATAAATTATTTAGGTTATTGAAATGGCAGACAGAAGAGAATTAAATTTCGAAGAATATTCTCCATAGTAGGAGAAGTCTCCTGGTTCACAACAGTGAATGGTAACGATCGCTTGGATTGTATACGCTGGTGCTGTTTGAGTTGAGTCTATCTGTGTAGCATAGTTGAAGCGTCATGTTGGAGCGCTTGTCGCAGTGCGGGCAGGTGTAGAGACGCTTGCCGAAGTGCGTGCGCTGGTGCTGCTTCAGAAGCAACTTGCAAGACTGCTGGCTACATGTTAGCGTATAGGGTGGCTCTACCTGTGTGAAAGCGCAGATGCAGCGTCATATTGGAGCGGTTGGCGAAACGTCTGATGCAGTGTCAGCAGGCGTAGGGACGCTCACCGTAGTATACTCTGGTGTTACTTCAGAGGCATCTTGGAAGACTACTGGCTACATGTTAGCGTTAGCTTCCAGGGTGTCTTTACCTGTATGCAAGCGCAGATGCAGCGTCATGTTGGAGCGGTCAGCAAAGCGCTTGTCGCAGTGCGGGCAGGCGTAGGGACGCTCGCCAGAGTGCGTACGCTGGTGCTGCTTCAGAAGCATCTTGCGGGAGAATGCTTTGCCACATTGGGGACACACGTGAGGTTTCACACCTAGTATAATAAGATAATCTTTTAGTATAACCTACCCAGGTAATTATTTAAGTGGCTTTTTTGTGTATCCGAAGGGTCTCTGTGTGGGCATACTGCCTTATTGTTACACTGTGATTGTCGGCGGGAACCTGTAATTGGCTTGCTGTATTTACTGTAATGTCTAAGATGTATATATAAGCTGTTGGTTCTCCATAAATAAATAAATAAATAATAAATAAAAAAGCAGTTAGGTGTTTTTTTAATGTATTTCATAGATTTCTCCGTTAAGTGTGGATCGATTTTCTTTTTTTTTTTAATACGTAAGAATATACTCCTGGGTTTGTTCCATTAACACCTAGTCAAGATGTAATACGTGGATCTGATACGGATTTTAGTTAATTTTCGCCTTTTTTAGTTATTTTAGTCGTTTTTTTTTTTGGAGTCGGTTCAAATTTTTAATAAATATTTTATTCAATCATTTAATGAGAACTTTCTAATAAATTTATGTTCCAAGCACAGATTATGAAAATAAGTTTTAAATAATAATGCAACTAGCGATTAAGAAATTGTAACTTGTTTATTAGAATAAAATATTTTCTGCACATTTTCTTGCGAAGCATTCTTCTTGGCAATAATGGCCTTTCCGAAAATACTAGCAGACTTGAGAATAAAACCTGTAAAAGAGGCCTCTGCGGCCTATTTGAAAAACTAAACTTTTGATTTCTAAATATGTTTATTAAAGAGCATAAGTTGATTATATAAGCTGCAGATCTTTAAGAGTTAGTTTAGAAGGCAAATAAGAAAGTTGTCACCGCAGACATTAATAAAGTGTTTTTTTTTTACAAAACACTGACCCGTGATTGATCCCTGTCTGGTCTGGATCTGGTTCAGTAACAGCCTATTCACTATAGCCTTGAACAGCCCTACGTTATATATGTTGCTGTCGTAATACCATGTAATAGTAGTACAGGAAAACATACAACCTAATTGAGAATCTCCTGTTTTATTAGAATTCGGTAAATAACAATCGAATTAATTTTAAAGTTATGAATCGAATCAATTAGATATAAATTTATAATGCCAAGATAGTGGTGAAAGCGAAACGCGTTCAAGTGCGGCGCGCGCGCACGGGTGGGAAAAGTGCAACGATCGGAAGAAAACGAGGCTTACAACGATTGTGCTAGATCTAGGCAAGGTACGTTATGTTAGCCTAGTTGTTAGAGAACCTGACTACGAAGCTGGAGGTCCCGGGTTCGATTCCCGGTCGTGGCAGATATTAAATAGGTACTACTACTAATAAAAATACGAATGTTTGTGCTGGAGTCTTGGATGATTTAAGTATGTACCACCCATTTATCTATAGGTATAATTGCTTAGTTTGGGACTAGGTCAATTTGTGTGAATTTTTCCGTGATATATATTTATTTATTTTATTTTACACAGTTCGGATGCTATAAATTCCTCTCATTCTGAGGGGAGGCCTGTGCCCAGCCGTGGGACGTATATAGGTCGAGATGATGATGAGATACTATAAATCAAATATAACTTTTTTATATCAACCTATTTGAACATTTTGTAAATACAAAAAGGACTAAGGACCCGTTGTTTGATCCATAGTTAACTCGACTAATAGTTAAAAATCGGAACTAATGCTGCCATCCCCATAGTGTTTTCTAACAGATGACAGCTATTTAACTACTAGTTAGGGTTAACCTACGAATCAAACAACGAGCCTTTAGAGAGTAAACCTGCTAAATCCATTTCAACCGTCATCCAATATTTGAATTTGCTGATACATGAAACTTCAAACGCAAAAATGTGATAATAATTTGGTAAGAATAAAATTCATTCAACAAGCTCTCCTAACTCTCCCAGACAACCTACCTATGGAAGAGAAAAAGTTAGAGCATCAATGTGGCAGGTAGGGCAGTAAAATTTTTGATTGCTATTTTTCATAATTTCACAATTTGTTCCTTGAAACAAATTTGTGATTGTGATTTCATAATTTATAAATAACCTCTGAGGATGACCCCTACTAAAGTACCTAACTTTAAGGTCCGCTCGGATGATTATCGTATCAGAATCAAAAGAGAGTTATTTTTTAATACTTGCCTGTGTGGATCCTCACGTGCATATTGTAAGCAACCCGTTGATTGAAAGATTTTGGACATAGCGAGCATTTGTATTCTTTACGATTTCTGAAAATTGTACAATCAGTTTAGTTAAAAGGAAATGTTTCGTTCAACATCGTTAATAAGCAGTACAAAGGTTTAATTTACATAACCTACTGTAAATAGATAAATTGCTAATCTAGTCATGAGTTCATCAAACCAGCTTCGTCAAGAAGTTACTTTAAGAATATTATGCCCTGCATACAATCGACTTAAAACTGACACATCTCAGAACACACTGTTAAATTTCTTCCTCATACTTCTTCTCTTAAAAAAGCCATAGCCACTAGGTTTGTCATATGGCCTCTTAAGCAGAAGGTCATGGGTTCCGGTCCGACCTCAGACCTTTGAGTTTTTCGGATTTTGCGTGCGAAATTACATTTGAAATTTACCATGAACTTTACGGTGTAGGAAAATATCGCGAAGAAATCTGCACACACATGCGAAGAAATTAAATGGTGTGTGAAGTGCAGAATCCGCACTGAGCCCCCGTGGGAACTACGACCAAACCTCTCTCATTCTAAAAGGAGGCTTTTACTCTGCAGTGGGACGTAGGCTAGGATAACTTCTTCCTTTAATTAAGAGATTCTACTCCATCGACAAGAACCCAAGTTCTACAAAGGACCTTCTCGAATAGTATTCAAAACGGAATGTAATTTGTTGTCGGAAAATTCATCTGAAGGATCAACGTCATAAAGTGATCACTTTTGTACCTTGTCACTTTAACGTCATGTTTGAAAAGCCATACGAAATTAAAAACGACAATGAACAAAAGTGATCACTTATTTATGACGTTTACTGTACTTACCTGTGTATTTTCATATGGCTGCTTAGATATCCCCGGTCGTTAAAGCATTTCCCGCACACAGTACATGAGGCTGCAAACTCCTTGGTTCCCCGATGCACCGACATGTGGTACTTGAAGTTCCGCAGCTGGGAAAACGTCTTGCTGCATTCGCTACATGCGTAGCGGCTCCGCGAACTGACCATGTCGGAGGATAGTAAAGCCTTAAACAGGTCAAGTAGAACATACTTTAATAATTGACAAAATAAGACATGACGGGGGAGGGGGGTCAAACTTCTTTGGTCATGGTTTCTTACTACTATACTACTACACTACTACTCTCTCTCTCTCTCTCTCTCTCTCTGCTATTTACGAGGGGCGTTCAATATAAAGTGAGAATGAGATGCAAACTCTTTTAATATTACGAAATTAAATACTGGCCGGTAAAGCTAATCTATCTAGCTGATTGCTATGAAAAAAAAAACTAACTGTCTTTTGTTTAAAAAAATATAAGGTAATTTCTTTGCAATGCTATTGAGAACGTTAGCGAAAATGGAGAAAATTGAACTGCGCGCCGTTATCAAATACTTGTGTTTGAAAAATTTTTCTACGGACCAAGTCAATTTGGATTTGCGGGACACTTTAGGGTCTAATGCTCCTCCGTATTCGACAGTCGCACGTTGGTGCGCCGAATTTAGACGTGGAAGAACATCGACAATGGACGCCCCCTGCTCCGGACGCCCTACTACAGCAGTAACTGAAGAAATTGTGAAAAAAGTCGAAAACTCAGTTTTGGCGGATCGTCGTGTCACAGTTCGTTTTATTACTGAAAATGTAAAGATTTCAACGGGGAGCGTGCATAATATTTTGGGTGTATTTTCAGAGCGACTTTTTTGGACGTCCCAAGTCAATTAAAAAAAAAACCACTCAAAATATTAAAACCACACAATTTTATATACATTGTACACAATATAATACAATGAGTTTTAACATTACAAACATTGTTGACTTCAATTAAGACTGCATAAAAAATATCCAAATCTTAGAAACACTAACTGCAGTAAGTCTGTGAGGCCTGTCCCACACGCGGTTTTGTTGAATCAATTGAGCATAACTTTGTGTCTATTTGTCATTTTTCGACTTAATATATATCAAAATGAAGCTAATTACATAACGCATTCGATTATAACTTTTGTATGTTAAATACAATTTTATTTAAAAATAGGTTGGCCATAATGTGTTTGTCCCACCTCTAGCTACCAATATTACCTTGCGCAAATACCTGCTAATATCTCATCGGTGAAGGATCATATCGCCATGTTCACATTTTTGTGGAAGAGTACATTAGTTGTGCTCCGGCTGTCACGTGGAGTGGACGTCCTACTACTGAGTTTTGTGTGCCTACCAAGGCGAGTCTTTTGCGCGATGTATTTTGGTTCGCTTAAAAGTAAATTCCGTGGATTCCTGTTGTACGATATATAATGGTTTTAATTAAATAGTTAAATTTTTATTTACTTGTTGACTTAGTCCTTATTTCACAGTAAAGAGCTTATATTAATCATGTATATAGTTTAGCAGTAATCGCAAAAATACCTAATTGTCGTAATCCTCCGTGGCGTAATTTCGATGGCATTTTTGTCCATTGAAATTACAGATATGGCAGCGAAATTACACATGACTTATCTCGCAAAACACACGAGTACACCTTGACGTTTCGACCACATTACAGTGGCCGTGGTCACGAGTAGACCTCTAGTCTGTATTTACGTGACTACGGCCATTGTAATGTAGTCGAAACGTCGAGGTAAATATTATTCATATGTTTGGCGTGATACACGCCTACACACTCACACACATACACACACATATGCACTCACGCACACACACACACCTACACACACAAACGCACACACACACGCGCACGCACACATGTACACACACAATCAGTTTAATGACCATAATATTTTCAATAATTTATTGAATCAGGCGTTACTTTGCGGAGGTCCATATCAATGAACTAAAACAATTACTTTGCTCACCCGCGACCTAATGATAGTTACGTTTATGCAAGAAATGTGTGTTCATGCAGATCCTCCACCTCCACACTGTACGAACACACACAAATCACACAAACCCAACCGTCACCACCACCACCAAAATACACTGACGCGTTTCGAACTCAACCAGAGCTCATCTTCGGAGTTGGTACCACAACCGTAACGCTATGATACCAAATGTTAAAACTTTACTTTACTTTAACTTTAACTTTAGTTTTAACATTTGGTAGTAAACAGCTGGAAAATGAAACATTTGCCAAATTAATAATTTGGGAAAAACATAGTTGCGAAACGGCAGTACCCGGTTACATTAATAATAAGTTTGTAACCATGTTGATTGTGATATTTTATATTAATAATGACACATTCGAAATTATATAATATTTCTCACGTATTGTTCCTAAGAAAAACTTAAATAAATAGTTTTCCACTTTAATTTAATGTTTTATTAATCTAACTATACATGAATATGTACACGTACATAAATTTAATTATAGTTACACACATAAATCATAGTAATGGTTTATAATTTTGTACTTATTTCCTATGTGATTAATAAAGACGTAATTTCGCTGTCACTATAGTAATTTCGATGGTGCTTTTTTTTTCAATGTCGAATAACTACTAAATTATTGACTTTAAATTGGGGCCTTTTATAGCATTGAAATCCTAATCCGAAGGAGTATCTCAACGAGTGATCAATTTCACCAAAAGTAAAAAAAAAATTTTGCCCACGGAAATTACGTAAAAAAATTATTTCAAAAATCCACCCTTTTACATGAACGCTTGGGTATGAAAAAGGTATCTGCGCGTTGGGTACCAAGAATGCTTACTGACACGCAAAAACAAACTAGACTAGAGATTTGTCAAGAAGCTTTGAACCTGATGCAGCAAGACCGGGAACTTTTTTTGGCGCGATTTATAACAATGGACGAAACATGGCTCCATAATTACGACCCTGAAACGAAACTGCAGTCTATGACATGGAAAAGGCCATCATCTTCAACTCTGAAGAAATTCAAGGTGAGCCCATCTGCCGGTAAGGTCATGGGCTCTGTTTTTTGGGATGGTAAAGGGGTATTAATGATTGAGTATCTCGAGCATGGAGCCACTATTACGAGCACTTTATACGCCAAACAAATAGCAACATTGCGCAATGAGATCCGCGAAAAACGGCGAGGTAAACTCTCGAAAGTTGTGCTGTTCCAACAGGACAATGCCCCGGCACACAAGTCCGCCGTTGCAATGGCTGCAATTCGTGATGCAGGGTTCGATATCCTTAAGCATCCTCCGTATTCACCAGATCTTGCTCCCAGTGATTTCTACCTATTTCCGAGATTGAAACAATACCTGAGAGGCCAGAAATTTGAAGACGACGACGCGGTAGGCGCTGCAGTACAAGATTTTTTAAGTACTCAAGATGAGACCTTTTTTAAAAATGGAATTTTAAGTTTAGAAAAAAGATATACTAAGTGTATTATGCTAAAAGGTGACTATGTCGAAAAATAAAATGACATTTAGTAAAAGTTGTTTATAACATACTCATTCTCACTTTTTATTGAACGCCCCTAGTACTAGTATATTTTTTTATCAAAAAACCCCCTCCCTCCTCGTTTTAATTTGAATGGGGCTTTGACGCCCCCTTTCACCCCGCTTCCGACGCCGCCGTGATGAGGCAAGGGAGTCTATTTTTAGTGGGTGCCCCTTGTTTTATAGACAAATATTTCATAGAATTTCGTTTCATAGAAAATGTTTCACATAATATTTGGTACATATATTTTCATTTCTAATATTATTCTTTCAAGGACTATTTGTTTTAACGAAACTTATTTCATAGAAACACAATTCAACGAATTTTACTATCTCATATTTTCATTTCACAAAGTTATCAAAGAGTAGAATTATTTTAATAGTTATTTGTGCAACAAGAGAGCAAAGTTGGTTTTTACTGCGAGTGCTGATTTTGAATCACGAGTTAGCGAAGGATTCTATAATTGAATCACGAGCGTTTAGCGAGTGATTCTAAGATAGAATCCTGAGTGCGCGAGTGATTCAAATACACGAGATGCAAAAAAACTTTGGTCTCGTGTGACACATACAACTTTTCACCTCAGCAGCGAGAACATAATAAATTATTAAAGGTACCTATATGAACGTCGTCTTTTTGTCTTTGTTGTGGTTTTCAACATTGAGTAAATACTTCATATTATATATATAACAATAGGTACAGTCTCCGAAAAAGTGTTTGCATTGCTTAAAAATATCATAAGCTTTTAAATATTTTTCGCGAGACTTTTCAAGTAAGAAACTTAACTCTGCATTATGTATTACTCCATTAATTCGTCTGGTGTTCAATTGTTGACTTCGTCACTGGACTCACTCAATTCACTCATATCATATTCAAAAATGTATTAAATAAGTACTTATTACTATTCTAATAATTTCCAAATTGCCTCTGATCGTGTACCAAACTCATAGATATCGAACTCTGTAGCTAGAGAAACAGAAGAAAAGAATTAAAATTTGAATCCCGCTATTTTTTTAAACATGCGTTCCGATACTACACCCGCTGCGTTCCGATGCTGCATCCGCTGTATTTACCACGATGTTCAAGATTGTTAAAATTATTAATAATTTTATAGATACATGTTTAAACTTTGTTTTCAACAACATTTTTACTATTTGATTAATAAAAATATAATCCAATTATTAAAAAAATACCTACAATAATTTAATTTAAAACCTTAACAGACGAATTACAATTTTAAGGTTAAGAACTTATTATGAGTATCCGAACGTTCAATCGTTCGTTTATTTTTAGGTCTACTAGGATAGAATTTGAAATCGAAATTCGAATCGATTTGATCTTATCTCTCGCTCTTTTCGTATCGAAATGAAAGTGACAGATCAAACTGAAGTTCAAATCTTTCGAATTCAGTAAGCAGACTCATCATTGTCTTTGACTTTAAAAAAAATAATTAAAAAGCTACTTTGTCTCACGCAGTGAGCAAAATCGGATTTTGCTCACTGTTTTTTAGTAGCAAAACCTGCCTGTTTGAGGTGCTGAGGTGAAAAGAATATTATTTGTTCGATGTATTTTTTCATGGTATACTATTTCGATAAAAAATGTAAAAATAGACGTTAAGCTAATCGTAATTTTATAAAGGCTGCGTCTCACGAGATTTACCTATAAAATATATAATTTCGAAGATGTAATCTTTTATTCAAATGCAAGCGAAAGGGGGGCTCGGGGGGCGGAGCCCCCCGCAGAAAAAACTAAATGACCTTTACTCCTGTAGTACTACTAGGTTAGGTTAGGGTTATCTTCTGTCCCTTAGAGCGGAAATAGGCACCCCGCGAAGCGGGGTGACGTCGACACGCTGGCGATCAGGTTAGGTTAGTTAAATAACATAATATGCCCTTCGAATCAATGTCAAACTATAGAATTATTTTTTAAAGCATGTTATTTTTATAGTAGGGTAGGTATGCGTTTTGTTAAACATATGAAATAAAAAGTTTAGAAATTGTCATTCGATAGAAAGTGTTTCTTGGTAAAAAGTTTTTTATAAACTAAACAATATGAGGAAAGGTAATATTTGAATTAAAATTATATGATGTGAAATTCTTAAATTAATTATATTTGAAAAAAAAAATCAAGGAATTAAAATTCTTCAAAATAAATACTCTACGTATTGATTATTCTATGAAATGATAATATGAGAAACATTTTCTACAAAATGAAAATCTATGAAATATTTTTCTATAAAATAGCACACCCATTTTTAGTACACCGAATAGCAATTGACGCAAGAGTATTTGGTTGCTCAAATGTTATTAATAGGCGTCAAATTTTTATGAACTGTTTTCGGGATTAAGTCTATGTTTTCGGGACATTTTGTCTCCAAAGTATTACTATTGTCGAATGCAAAATGTTGAGGTGTTATATGAATTTAAGCAGAACAACCTACAATGATGTCATGAACTTATTGCGTTGGCACAAGTTACTTGTTTTACAAAAAGTGGGTAAGTGTCCACTTACCTTAGGTACTCGAGCTCCAAAAATTTGAGTGTATTTACAACTATGTTGACATTAATATCTTACCTGGTCATTTGTATATTCTTTGTCATCGCACGTAGTGGAACCGGTGAAATTGTCATTTTTGTGGAAACCTGTAGATTCCCGTGAACTTTCATCTTTTACACTAAGAGTTGGGTCAACTTGAATATTGTTATTGCTGTCATTCTGGAAGTAATAAATTTTGCTATAATACTTACACATTGTGACACCATAATATTCTTAAAAGTCCACGGCAAAATTACTTACGTTAACGCTCGAAATATTGTTTTTTCTCCTAAAAGGCCTGAAACTATTTGGTAAACGGGGACACCAGGGATTGTCTAAAGCTTTATTTAAAATTGCAACTCTATTTTGACTAGTATCTGGAATATTTATTATATTAGACTTAACAATCATCTTTTTGTAATCATTTTCTAAATTAGATATCGACGGGATTTTTTCTGCTATGAAATTATCACTAAGAATAGGACAATAAGTTGATGTATCTGAAGATTTTTGCAAGATGCTTAAATCTAAATAGGTTGTTCGTTTGCAATCTTCACTTTGCTGTAATATTTCAAAAGGTGGTGCTTTAAGCACTGGCTGATGTCTCATCCAAACGTCATTTAACGTTTCGGTAGATAATTTTCTACGAAGTTCCGCTAAGGCTATGTTTTCTGGATGAGAATTGTATAAATGACTTCCTGGCTTTACTTTATAAGGTACAGGTCTATCAGCGT
Source organism: Archips crataeganus (assembly GCA_947859365.1). NCBI lineage: Eukaryota > Metazoa > Arthropoda > Insecta > Lepidoptera > Tortricidae > Archips > Archips crataeganus. Next base: position 12,261,685 of record OX402049.1, on the reverse strand, counting down.
TAATAATTTGTTCAGCTTTTGGTAGGAACACGGCGTCAGAACTAAGATGTCCATTTGCATTTGCATTCGTCAAGAGCAGAGATGTCGGGGCCCGATAGCATTTGTTTGGTATTGCTGGCACGCCCGTCGCTCGACCGTTAGCGTTACCGTTTCGAGGATATGTCTCCATAAATGAATCACGTAGGAAATAGTCTCTTTGTCGGTCTCCATGCCACGAACGCAGATCTCCCAAACTGGGCCTAATCTGTTCATTCCAATTCTGACGCGAACCTTGCGCAAACTCCGAATAATCTGCCTCATCTTTTGAAAGACTTTGCGAATTGCGATGATGAAATAGTTTTTTAAAATTCACAAGTGTCTTATCATCATTATTTTCTCGCAAGATGAATATGTGATCACTTTCTGTGATGTACTTGCTCATATTAAAATCAATTTCTTGGATGTTATCGCTCAAATGCGTTAAATATTGACGATCAATAAAAATTTGCATGGCTTTTATAATATCTAGGAACTTTTCCAACTTTTGTTTCGGCATTGCTACTTCTCCATTATAAATGTAATAAAGCACCGCCGACATGGCTTCTAGGTCGAAGTCGGGCAAGACAATTAGCGTCGGTGTTTCCTCTATGGGACATGAAAGCAGCAAGCGCTGAAAGAAAATTGAAGCTAATTAGTTTTAATGGGTGCTAACGATAAAGTAACGTTAATGTGTATGTTATTATGAGGCTTTAGAGATATATACTAAATGGTGAGTTCTTTACCCTGAGAAAGGAGCTGACGCTCGCCAGAACGGCGCGATGTGCGCCAAACGCGCGCCCACCGCAAAGAACTCGCACGTCGCACCATTCCTCGCGCGATAGCCATTCACACATCTGTACGATGCAAATAAATGGAATATTCATAGCTTGCGTTTTACACCGATACTTTACCTCCACACAGAACCACAATTATTAACTACAAGTCAACGGTCAATGGTTCTTTACAACCCTCTTAGAACTCCTGTAGGTACGTTTAAAACCAAAGGTGCCTATTACAGAAGCGATGCTACTTGTAGGAGCGTAATTAAACTCAGTAAACGCACGAATGTTCATTTTAGAAAATAAGCATGGTCCGTTATTACCGCAGTAATGACAATAACTAATAATCTAATGGTGGCCGTGTCGGTAATTTCCGCGTATTTTGTAAGGCACGAATCCCGTGGCGCGGGTCCAACTCGGACGTGGGCAAACATGCTATGTTTGTGGCACACTTTTAATTCTTCGATCGACGTGCAAATAGAAGCCTCCGCTAGTCGCGGCCTGTGGCAGTGCAAGTGGGCATACACGCACGCGGTCGCACGCCACTTCGGTGAAGAAAAATTAACAGAACACTATTATATGACCAGGTCAACGTTTTTAAAGTAGCTCCACCCGTGAAAGTGTAAATAAATACTGGTCAAACGAGGGAAAATTTTATGCGATTTGTCGTTTACCGATCTATTCAATGTGTACTCACTGGAGGACAGAGAACAAGTTTCATTTATTGTGCAATTAAATCGTTGGTTTTGTTTGTAGGTGCGTTCTATGTACATATCTTCTTAGTATTTAATTTCATTTCTTTTTCATTTCATTTTAGTATTAATTTGTACTTAGTTGCTAATAGAATATATTATTGAATTCTATGGGATTTAGTTACCTAATCTTTACGCTCAGAAAACACTACTATCTACCTGCTCAGTTATTAAATTACATAATGTCAACATCAACTCTGCTACTAAATCACATAAGTAGTACCTATTGGCACAGTCGTAGAAGGTGCTACGCGCCTACTACTGATACCGAGCGTCACCGCATGTTTAGTCGTCAACACAATATAATGTTAAATATGAATAAATATGATTATTGTAATAAACACAAGATATGGTACTTAAAATATAAGGTAATGTGACTGACTGACTAACGAGCAACACAACGCACTACCTAAACCAATGGAACTAGACTTGAAATTTGGCAGACATACTCTTTTGGAATCACAGAGGTAAGTACACTAAGAAAGAATTTTTCGAATTTCAAACGGAGTGGAGTGGAGTGGGCTAGCTATTTTTTTTCTGTGGAGCGAAGACGCGAGATTAAAGCCAGTATCAGTAAGCCAGAGTCGTACACTTTAAAAGTTTTATAAAGATCTAAATATAGTTCCTTCGCGATTATTATTCGCATTCTGAGTAACAATAGAAAGTCAAAGTCAGACTAAAACAGGTATCACCTATTAGCAATTATTTACACTGAAATTTAGTTTCCGAGGTATTAATATGTTTATGTACCTATCAATGTGTTGCGAACGTTTAACCGTGAAGCGTACATTATATGCGATTAATGTTTAAATTAGTAACATACGGCACACTAACACAAACTTTTAAATGTCGTATCAATTAAGACACTGGTTAGCAATGAAATGTGTTGAAAAAATACCATCATCGGGAATAGTGTGAATCCGCTTAAGAGTCGTTTTCAAAAAAATTGTACATTATTAATGGTTTTAATCAAAACAAAACTTAATTGATTCCTTTGTGTAACAAAAGTTACCCTAATAGTTTGTATGACTACTTACCTAACTTTCGCGATCATAATTTTGTTATCATAAAGCCTTTAACTTGCGTATTTTTTTTTAAAATGACATTTAACTCACATTAGATAATTCCGCGTATATCTCACAAACTTAGCTAAAATAAATGGAATACTTGTAGGAGCAAAATAAGTATTCCATTTATTTTAACATGGAACTCAGCAAAGTAACGTCATATTTTTCACTCCAAATTCGTTAAAATAAAACAATTACTTATGAAGTTAAAACCGTCCCCTTTAAAACTACACTATATGTAATGCAGATATGCGGTATGGTAGATAAGCGGATTTGCACTTTCTTCGACGGTACACTAGTTACTGTAAAAGCTGCACCTGAAATCGGTACCGACGGCATCTGCGGGATGGCTTTCAAATGCAAATTGGGGATGTCTATTTTTTTGCAATGTATAGAAAATCGAAAACCATTTCGAGATAAATGCTTTTTAAATCGTTTTCTGTAGTTATTTAATTTTAATATTATGTAATGAATTTATTATATAACAAATAAGCAATGACCTTCATTTGACATTGGTGTAAATTGCGTGACCGGTTCAAGTCGTACTTTATTCTGTGTGGTTAGAATTCTTCACAATTTACCGTAGTTTGATTTGGACCCGCTGTCTGACATCTAGCACTTTGTCAGTGCCAGTAAAGTGACACAGTGTATAGTGTACCACTACGCAAAAAATAGTTAAAGGGGTTGCCTTATCGTACGCATTTAGATAGATTTAGAAATTTGGCATTGTGGGAGCCCTCAATTATAATCTGACATCATCAACTAAAATAGTCTCAATAATTAATTTTGAAAAAAGTAGAGAACTAAATGACAAAATATTGAAATTAGTTTCTTATAATTGACTTTTCTATACAAAAAAAATATAAAAACCACTGGTAATTTTTTTTAGACATTCCCAGATTTTCACTGCATAGCTTTACCTATACAGAATTAAGTTCACGTCATGACGATAATTAAGGCGTTTAATGTAGGTCTTCCATACATTAGTTTTTATTATAATTATCTTTGCCTTGTGATCTAGTGGCCGCGGTAGCCTAGTGGTTTGATCTATGGGCTCTCAAGCAGAGGGTCGTGGGTTCAAATCCCGGCTCGCACCTCTGAGTTTTTCGGAATTTATGTGCGAAATTACATTTGTAATTTACCATGAGCTTTACGGTGAAGGAAAACATGCATTGGGAGGAAACCTGCAAACACCTGCGAAGAAATTCAATGGTGTGTGTGTGAAGTTCCCAATCCGCACTGGGCACGCGTGGGAACTACGGCCCAAGCCCTCTCATTCTGAGAGGAGGCCTGTGCCCTGCAGTGGGACGTATATAGGCTGGAATGATGATGATGACGATGATGTGATCTGGTAAAGGTCGCTGGAACCGCCCGGATGCAGGCAGCGTAGGACCGGTCGTTATGTAACTCTTAAGCTGCGTACGGACTGCGCGCACTCGGGCACGCGTACCCCGGCTTGCGTATCCTGGAACGCCATGTCCGTACGCCATGTACGCGTACAATGTACACGTACACGTACACGTACTGTACACGTACACGTACACGTACACTGTACGCGTACATGGCGTACGGACATGGCGTTCCAGGACACGCTAGGCAAAGCTTACCCTAATGATCGCTGCGATGCGCTACGCTCCCGCATTAGCCTTTGAACCTAACCATACCGAGTCGCTTCCGCTCCGATAGTTCTTGCTCGCTCACTTCGCTCGCTCACTGGCTTCAATCGCTATCATTGGAGTCAGCGAGCGAGCAAGACCTATCGGGGCGGAAGCGACTCGGTATGGTTAGGTTCAAAGGCTAATGCTAATGCCCATTAGGACAACAACACTTAAGATAAATGACATGAAGTGAAACGTTATTAGGGATTTCGAGGAATATGCAAAATAACATTAGGGATATTAATAATTATGGTAAAAATGATTCGGGCAAATAAAATAAAAAATAAAAAATAAATATTAGGGGAAAATCTTACACAAATCGACCTAGTCCCAAACTAAGCAAAGCTTGTACTATGGGTACTAGACGACGATAAACATACTTATATAGATAAATAAATACTTAAATACATAGAAAACATCCATAACTCAGGAACAAATATTCGTGCTCATCACACAAATAAATGCCCTTACCGGGATTCGAACCCAGGACCTCTTGCTTCGTAGGCAGGGTCACTACCAACTAGGCTAAAGCGGTCGTTAAAATAAATAAGTTTTAGGGCAATCATTACATTATGGAAAATGATTGTTATGGCTATTGATCGTTAGGGCTAATGCCCATTAGGGCAAAACAGTCGGGCAAGTGATTTTAGGACAAACGATGTTTCGATTCTGATTTGTTTTCGGTGAATTTTGACGTTAAATTGGAAGGTTATAGTTTTCGTTCCGGTAGAGAACATAAGACTAAAAACGAAATTGACCTCATGGGTTTTTGTGTGGCATTGAAGTGCAATCAGCGTCGTAGAGTGGTTCCACCACCCGCGCATCCGTGCGCTAACAGCTCGGCCACGGCTGCGTGCAACCGGTGGCGCGGCGAACGTGTTCTCTGTTTATTGCGCGGCCGATACGCTCGCCGCACATTGGTTACCTCAGAGCACACGCAATGAACTGAAAAAAACGCTCGATCGATACATTATGACTCGTTAAATGATGTGAAACCATAGATACCCTCTTGTACCATATTGTGGTTATTTCGAAAAATAGAATAATCCTCAATGAGAATAATCGTTTTTAATGTAAAAGATCGGATTTGAGTAGACCATTCGTAGGACAATCCAGGAAACTGGGGGGCTACTACGAAATTCGAAGTTCGTATCGTAACGTCCCTTTCCCTTTTCTGTTCAATACTATTAGCGTGAACGGAACGGCATGATACGAAGTTAAAAATCGAATTTCTTAGTATAGGGCCTGAATCGCATATACCGACCGTAATGAAACCTTTTCACAGTGAATTTCACTATGATTTCTTTGGCAGATGTATGGAATACCAACATGATCTTAACAGCGAAAAGGATCCGCCTTGATACGTGATTTAGTTTTTTGGACTGTATACTGTGTGACCAGATGGCCTAGTGGTTAGAGAACCTGACTACGAAGCTTGAGGTCCCGGGTTCGATTCCCGTGTCGGGGCAGATATTTGTATGAAAAATACGAATGTTTGTTCTCGGGTCTTGGGTGTTTAATATGTATTTAAGTATGTATCTATCTATATAAGTATGTTTATCCGTTGCTTAGTACCCATAACACAAGCTTTGCTTAGCTTACTTTGGGACTAGGTCAATTGGTGTGAAATGTCCCGTGATATTTATTTATTTATTTATTTTATACTAGGTAGGTATATATCATCATCATCTTTTCAGCCGAGAGACGATCACTGCTGAACATAGGCCCCCCTAAGGCTCGCCAAACAGAGGCGCTACTACGAAATTCGAAAATCGAAGTTCGTATCGTACTATCCCTCTCACTCTCGTGTCAAATCATATTAGCGTGAGCGGGACGGCACGAAACGAAGTTCGAATTATGCACTTCGTGGTAGGGCCTCAGAACGATCCTGCGCCATCCGCATCTAACGCGTAGGTATATGTATGCAATTATGCATGAAATAGGCTAGCCAGGCAGTCACCCAAAGCGTGTACTAACACGAGTAGCAGGGCTGGCAAAATGCCACGGGCCCCCGACCTTTTAGGAGTCCGCGAACTCAGAAATATCATCAAAATTAAATTACTACGTGACAATTTTTACTGAGAGGGCCCAATCCAAATAATTTGCCACGAGCCTCAGATGGTATAGTTACGCTACTGACGAATAGGCTGATATGTTATAGAAATATCCAGCCTTTAGTTAGATACTTTATCGCTCGAAGGTTCAGTTTAGACATAATTTAAATAAAAATGTGTAGTAAGTAACATTTAAAGCGTCATGTTCATCTAGTTTCCTCACCAGCCTGTGCTATATTCCGTAATGTCACTACCTACCTATAAATAAGTGATTGGAATCACTTATTTATCAAACACAATCACCGTTATAATAATTGTTAACCTGTCGTAGAAGCATTTGAATTAAATGAGGCTTTTGTAGCGTAGGCCTAAGTACATAGATTATCACGGGAGCTTTTGGCATCGCATATAAATTAAGTAGATACATATGTATTCCAAATCCTAACTTAACGTTTCATGAAATGATCATTTCACATTCGGAATCAAGTCATTATTAAAGGAACATTATTCAGGACCAGCGATGTGAAGGTGTGATTTTAAAAATAACCACAGTTATCCTAAGTAGGCTATGTAAAAGATACTTTTAGGTAGGTAAAGTATACCCGTTTAAATTACTTAGTATTTACAGATTAGGTATATGTGACAAAAATCATTAATTATTACATTTACTAATAGTTAAGTCACTAATTTGTGCTCTACCAATAAAAAAAATAGTAGCTATTTATTTTCATATAAATGGCCATGGGTTTCGCCATAGTCGAGTAAAAATAAAATTATAATAAAGTCACTTACGGTTATGAAAATCCTCAACTCGACCAAATATTTATAAGAACGTAAACTAAAGACACAAATAACTTTTTTCCCGCGTAAACGTTTCACCGGGACACGCGCAGATAGACCCAGACTCCAAACTGATGTGTCGGCGTGCAAGCATAGTGCGTTACTTGCTACCTTCACCACGAAGTAATGGCACCTGTTTGTGAACAAACAATTCTTTTTGGCACCTCGATGCATACATCAACGAAATTATGATGACATGAGTAACTAGATTCACCTATCTACTTATGAATAAAGCCTAGGCATACATATATCGCACCTCTATTGCAACAAAGACGTTAATGCAAAATTTTTAAAAAAAGACTTAATGATAGGTTTACTTAGTGATTACAGTGAAATAGAATTTTCAAACGCATTTTCTCTAAAATCACAAAACTTGCATTAACGTCGTTGTTGCAATAGAGGTGCGATATGAGGTTGCGTGTTGTGTATAAAGCAAAATAGAACAGTTTTCAAAGATTAACAATTTGCTACAGCAAGGTATAATAGGGATATAGGTAACGCCATCACTGATGGCCCATCAGAGTTGAGGTCACGCACACAACAACATGTCATGTAATGACAGCGGGATTTTGACATTTATTCGTAGGTACCGATAGCATGTTCAACAGACTCAACATAGAATTACAAAATTGACTATAAATTTCTTCAACCTATTTCTTTAAGAATAATTTAGGAAAATACATCTACTTAGTTCAAACAAAACAGAAAATAAAATATATTGATCTATTTTATATAAATCAGATAAGCATAGTTTTCGCTATTTATAAAATACCGATTTTTTTCTTGCGAGTATTTCTCATCAGTTTCAAATTGTTTTATTTCAAAAATAGGTTAGGTATATGAAAAAAGAAAAATTATAATATGCATAGTATTGTGTAACTATTTCATCATAACATTATATAACTCACATTTTCATTCATTCACTATCTTTTTTGCAAACAGTACTTTATGTAGCTGTGTGTGTAATCATTCGCCTCAACTCTCGTGGCGTTACCTATACAGTAGGTAACCTACTTTTTAGTTTTACTTTATGTCATAATTACGATTAGGTATACTACATCAAGAAGCTGTGGTGGCTTAGTGGTTTGACCTATGACTTGTTCAAACCCGGGCTCGCTCCTCTGAGTTTTATGGAATGTAGAGTCAAGTGCAAAAATATGTATCGGTTTAATCCGCTCATAAAATTATGAACCGTCACCTTAATTCGACGACACGAACAGCTATGGGGCATTTTTATGAGCAAGTTGTATGCACCCATATTTTTACACTTAACTGTACCTGTGTGAAATTACATTTGAAATTTACCTGGACGTTTTTAAGTCTAGGATGAATGAGCATTTACTATTTACTAGGCAAACGTGCTCCATCTTAGGAATCATCTTCGCTTTCCATCAGGCGTGATTGCGGTCAAACGCGGGAAAACAACGTGAGGAAGCCTGCATACACCTGCGAAGAAATTCAATAGTGTGTGTTAGTTTCCCAATCCCCGCTGAACCAGGATGGGAACTATAACCTAAGCCCTCTTATTCTGAGAGGAGGCCCGTCCCCTGTGTAGTGTATAAGTAAAAGTGGGTACTTTGATCGTTGCTGTGATTTCGGGTAGATATAATCATTATCGCTTGGCAGTCCGTAATAAACAGTCTAACTGGGCGTGCACGTCTTTCTTTCCGATATTCCCTTGGATACAACAGTGGCGACGAGGATGGGATAACACCCTGCAATGGAACGTACATACTATATAGGCCAATATGTGTGATGTGTGTATATGTTATGGACCAAGTGATAAATCGGGCATATGAGGGTTAATTTGATAATAATTGTTCAAATAATCAAATTGACCGGGCATTATACATAATGCCCATCACCTTTTGGGCAGAGTAATACAAATTAGATTTTTCGGGTGGTCATAAAAAAAAAACTAACACCAAAGGCTAATGCGGGAGCTTCGCTGCGCTACGCTCCCGCATTAGCCTTTGAACCTAACCATACCGAGTCGCTTCCGCTCCGATAGGTCTTGCTCGCTCGCTTCGCTCGCTCGCTGGCTTTGGTTTAAATAGTAATTAATGACTTGGCCCAATAGAGCTAGACATTATTCATAATGCCCGGGCATTAGCAACGGCGGGCATTATGAATAATGCCCGGGCATCAGCAACGGCAACTTAGCTTTATTATCAAATTGCCCATTTGTCACGTAGCAGTATAATAATGACCGGGCAACGTGATAAATAATGAAGTTTAGATAGTAATTACTCACTCTGCCCGATAGAGCTAGACATTATTCATAATGCCCGGGCATTATGAATAATGCCCGCATTAATCACTTGGTCCATGACATATACATTATGGAAAATTATTAGATAAAGGTTAATTCGTAAGAAGCATGCTGCATGTTAGGCTGTGGCTATTTGTATGACTTACAGCGCGACCTAGGATACTGAAAATTACCTGTCATACATTTTTTTTAATTAGCCTAATGGATGTCCCACTGCTGGGCAAAGGCCTCCCATTTTTCTTTCCATCCGTCTCTGTCCCTCGCAAAATCCCGCCAAAATGGGTCAAAACTGTCCAAGACATACCGCCCCTGCCCCTGCTCTGGTGCCCGTCGCTTGGAACCCAATCGGTGACGATTTTTGCCCAGTGATCCGGATGCATTCGGCAGACATGTCCCGCCCAGTCCCACTTGAGTTTGGTGGTGTTTGTTCCCACATCGACAATCTGAGTTCTGGAGCGCAGGTCGGTGTTTCTGTTTCTATACATATATACACATGCTATGGATGGCCAAATGGCAAAAAACGAAACCCTTATGGATTCGTCATGTCTGTCTGTCTGTCTGTCTGTCTTTATGTCCGTCCATATGTCACAGCCACTTTTTTCCGAAACTATAAGAACTATGCTGTTGAAACTTGGTAAGTAGATGTACTTATTCTGTAAACCGCATTAAGATTTTCACACAAAAATAGAAAAAAAAACAATAAATTTTGGGGGTTCCAATACTTAGAACTGAAACTCAAAAATTTTTTTTCATCAAACCCATACGTGTGGGGTATCTATGGATACCTAGGTCTTCAAAAATTATATTGAGGTTTCTAATATCATTTTTTTTCTAAACTGAATAGTTTGCGCGAGAGATACTTCCAAAGTGGTAAAATGTGTGCCCCCCCCCCCCCTGTAACTTCTAAAATAAGAGAATGATAAAATTAAAAAAAAACATATGAGGTACATTACCATGTAAACTTCCACCGAAAATTGGTTTGAACGAGATTTAGCAAGTAGTTTTTTTTTTTAAAACGTTATACTAGGGGCGTTCAATAAAAAGTGAGAATGAGTATGTTATAAACAACTTTTACTAAATGTCATTTTATTTTTCGACATAGTCACCTTTTAGCATAATACACTTAGTATATCTTTTTTCTAAACTTAAAATTCCATTTTTAAAAAAGGTCTCATCTTGAGTACTTAAAAAATCTTGTACTGCAGCGACTACCGTGTCGTCGTCTTCAAATTTCTGGCCTCTCAGGTATTGTTTCAATCTCGGAAATAGGTAGAAATCACTGGGAGCGAGATCTGGTGAATACGGAGGATGCTTAAGGATATCGAACCCAGCATCACGAATTGCAGCCATTGCAACGGCGGACTTGTGTGCCGGGGCATTGTCCTGGTGGAACAGCACAACTTTCGAGAGTTTACCTCGCCGTTTTTCGCGGATCTCATTGCGCAATGTTGCTATTTGTTTGGCGTATAAAGTGCCCGTAATAGTGGCTCCATGCTCGAGATACTCAATCATTAATACCCTTTTACCATCCCAAAAAACAGAGCCCATGACCTTACCGGCAGATGGGCTCACCTTGAATTTCTTCGGAGTTGGAGATGATGGCCTTTTCCATGTCATAGACTGCAGTTTCGTTTCAGGGTCGTAACGATGGAGCCATGTTTCGTCCATTGTTATAAATCGTACCAAAAAAAGTTCCCGGTCTTGCTGCATCAGGTTCAAAGCTTCTTGACAAATCTCTAGTCTAGTTTGTTTTTGCGTGTCAGTAAGCATTCTTGGTACCCAACGCGCAGATACCTTTTTCATACCCAAGCGTTCATGTAAAATATTATGCACGCTCTCCGTTGAAATCTTTACATTTTCAGCAATAAAACGAACTGTGACACGACGATCCGCCAAAACTGAGTTTTCGACTTTTTTCACAATTTCTTCAGTTACTGCTGTAGTAGGGCGTCCGGAGCGGGGGTCGTCCATAGTCGATGTTCTTCCACGTCTAAATTCGGCGCACCAACGTGCGACTGTCGAATACGGAGGAGCATTAGACCCTAAAGTGTCCCGCAAATCCAAATTGACTTGGTCCGTAGAAAAAATTTTCAAATACATGTATTTGATAACGGCGCGCAGTTCAATTTTCTCCATTTTCGCTAACGTACTCAATAGCATTGCAAAGAAATTACCGTATATTTTTTTAAACAAAAGACAGTTAGTTTTTTTTTTCATAGCAATCAGCTAGATAGATTAGCTTTACCGGCCAGTATTTAATTTCGTAATATTAAAAGAGTTTGCATCTCATTCTCACTTTATATTGAACGCCCCTCGTAAATCGTAAACCGCAATTTTTTATAAATAATGGTACGGAACCCTTCGTGCGCGTGTCCGACTCGCACTTGACCGGTTTTTTTTTAGGGTTCCGTAGTCAACTAGGAACCCTTATAGTTTCGCCATGTCTGTCTGTCTGTCCGTCTGCGGCTAAGCTCAGACATCATTAGTACTAGAAAACTGTAATTTGGCATGAATATACATATACCTATATCAGTCACGCCAACAAAGTGGTAAAATAAAAAATAAAAAATATTTTTTTTTTATGGTATCTCCCATTGACGTAAAGCGGGGGTGATTTTTTTTTCTCGGCTAACCAAATAGTGTGGAGTATCGTTGGATAGGTGTTTTAAAACCATTGGGGAGTTGCTAACATGGTTTTTCTATTCAGTGATCTGATTGCGAAATATTCAACTTTAAAGTGAAAATTTTCATTAAAATCGACCGTCCCCTAAAATCTAAACTGTTGGGTGGAAAAAATTGAAAAAATTCAGAAAGGTAGTAAATGTATTAAATTTACAAGGAAAATTATAGCGGCTAAGATTGCTTGGGAATTATTTGTAGTTTAAGAGTAAATCCTTAGATTCTTGGGCGTGTCCGACACGCTCTTGGCCGGTTTTTTTTTACTTATAATATAAGCATTTGACAAATAGACGTTTTTGATTTAGAATTTGCTTATTGGTCCGCTCAGATAGGTACGTCAATTAAATACCTACAACATTTGTCGTGGAAATTAACTACTCGTGCTCGCGGCACGATCCTATGATTGCGTCACCATAGGTGAGCAAAATGTATGAAACATTGGGGGTATTAAGGTACAAGTTAAGTTACCAAATACCCTTCCGCAGCAATTTTTCCTTGAACGTCTATGGTTTCCCCGTGAACGATCTTAGATGCGATTAGATGTTGAGATATGAGATGCGTATTATATCGTAGTTAGCTTTATTTTTGTTTTTGTTAGCAGAACTTTCGCTCCACTATTTAGTTGATTACTGACGAATGCAAGCAACTAAGTTTTCGAGTAGCTTGGTCAGGGGATTTCCCCCGATTGTGTAATTGGTTCAATCAAACACGCTCAGCACGGCCAGCTCAGGAAGGCTGGTTTAAATCTTAAATAGTCATCATCATCATCATCATTTCAACCGAAAGACGTCCACTGCTGAACATAGGCCTCCCTCAAGGCTCGCCAAACAGATCGGTGCTGCGCCATCCGCATCCAACATCCAACATCTCCATCTTGTTGGAGGCCAACCTTCGTACACTCTTCCGGTCCGTGGACGCCACTCGAGTACCTTTTATTTCCCCTGCTACTGCTTAGCTAATGCACCTGAAAAACTTTTTCGTTTTTTTCGTTATTACAAAATCGTAATTAGGTAGGTGTACCGTTGCAGAAAACTTAAAACACAATTGTTATTATGACAATATTCTCGACAAAGTTCTACAATGGCACGCAATGCGTCAAAAAAAGGCGTCGCAGCCTAGTGGTTTGCAAGCACTAAACTAGGTAATGTACAATCAACGTCATAAATAAGTGATAACTTTTCTACTTTGTCGCTTTCAGTCGTTACATCTTCTTCTTCTTCTTTTTTAAAATATGGCTTATGTCCCACTTTAGAGGTAGGACAATTTCGCCAGTGTCGAAGTAAGCTCTCTTGGGAGCGACGTTGTACGGTGATTGTAGTTTCTGCAACTTGATAGAAAAATTCCAGAAACCACGTGGAAACAACTTGCGCATTAAAAAATGTCAGACACGAGAGCAATATAGAATTTTGTGATCACTGTTAATTAAGGTTAATCGCCGCATAAAACACTATCAAAATTATACTTCAGCTAGCCAAAGAAACAGAAATACCAAAATTAGATACTGTCTACATCCGCCATGTTCGAATGCTACAAATCGAATCAGTCGTTACATCATTTCGTATGACTTTTCAAACATAACGTTAAAGTGACAAGGTACAAAAGTCATCACTTATTTATGACGTTGACCCTACCACGGCTACACTCAAGCAGAGGATCGTTAGATCGATCCCGGACCCGCACCTATGAGTTTTAAGGAATTTATTGCGAAATTACATTGCGGGGCAGTAAAAAGGGATTTTTGGAATTTCCCGCGGGATAGAGATAGGAATCTGACCATAAAAAAAATTGTGCGCGAGCGAAGGTGCGTGAAAAAGCTAGTATATATTATAATACTGTAGATACTTTTGGAATCTAGGATTTTGCGATTCTAATATACTGCCCTATCTGGTATTATGCGAGTCTGGTAGGTATCCCGCCGAGAGTTTAAAATTTTACAATTCTGGTAACCCGCGAGTCTGATATTTTGCGACTCAGGGATTCTGGAAGGGGTTTTGTTGGTAAAGAAAAGGATTTGTGTATCGTGGATTACTATTATCAATATTTTGGTAAGTAGCACTACCTACCTACCTACTAAGGATAGTTCCCACAGTAAAAATCCTACAATCGAGATTATGGACTAACTAATGTTTTTATTAAGTACCTACTAAAAGCCTTCAGACGCACTTACAGTTTAAATTAAGTTAACATCGTAATTAAATCGCTCGCTTTTAATTACTTAGATATAATCTAAACGTGTCTAAACACACTTTATAACCTACCTGGACGTGACTGTAGTAACAAGTGGATAGTAGCCACACTAACCGCTCACGGTATTTTTTACAGCTTGTTTTTTTACCAGCTTTAGCCCGAGACTTCGTTCGTAACGGCCTATTCAAAGCTCTACTTGCAGGGCCCTGCTTACAGTGCCACTGTCCATCGTATTAAGCATGTTTATGATACGTGTTTTTTTTACAGCTTGTTTTTAGGGTTCCGTAGTCAACTAGGAACCCTTATAGTTTCGCCATGTCTGTCCGTCTGTCTGTCTGTCCGCGGCTAAGCTCAGAGATCGTTAGTACTAGAAAGCTGTAATTTGGCATGTATATACATATCAGTCACGCCAACAAAGTGGTAAAATAAAAAATAAAAAATAATTTTTTTTAGTGTACCTCCCACAGGCGTAAAGGGGGGTGATTTTTTTTTTCTCGACTAATCCTATAGTGTGGGGTATCGTTGGATAGGTCTTTTAAAACTATTGCGGGGTTGCTAACATGATTTTTCTATTCAGTGATCTGTTTGCGAAATATTCAACTTTAAAGTGAAAATTTTCATTAAAATCGAGCGTACCCCCCCCCCTCTAAAATCTAAACTGTTTGGTGGAAAAATTTGAAAAAAATCAGAATTGTAGTAAATATATCAAATTTACTAGGAAAATTATAGCGGCTACGATTGCTTGGAAATTATGTGTAGTTTAAGAGTAAATAGTAGCCTAAGGTATAAAACATACCTAAACTTGGATGATTCCGTACACATACGAAATCCTTAGAAAAATATTACTTGATTTTTTTGTAATGGCTACGGAACCCTACCTTGTGCGTGTCCGACACGCTCTTGGCCGGTTTTTTTACCAGCTTTAGCCCGAGACTTCGTTCGTAACGGCCTATTCAAAGCTCTACTTGCAGGGCCCTGCTTACAGTGCCACTGTCCATTGTATTAAGCATGTTTATGATACGTGTTTTTTTTACAGCTTGTTTTTTTACCAGTTTTAGCCCGAGACTTCGTTCGTAACGGCCTATTCAAAGCTCTACTTGCAGGGCCCTGCTTACAGTGCCACTGTCCATCGTATTAAGCATGTTTATGATACGTGTTTTCTGGTACGACCACTAATTTTAAACAATACAAATTACTTTTTCACTTCTCATACTCGTAAATTAAGTTCGTATTTATGCTGGATGTAAGCTGCATCAAATTATTTTTTATGCTCTAGTGCTTAAAGTGAAATCTTCGTCTAAGCCACAAACAATAGAAATTTATAAAATAAAGATTTCTGGTTTTTTGTTATAACAGGTGTTCTAACGTTACGAAATTAATAAAACTAGGCAAATCTAGTACAATATAATAAAAATTGCAATGCATAAAAAATAAAAGTTTGTAAATGAACATTTATTTCAAATGTCGCTTTTCCTTGTAATCAACGTGAAAAGCAAAGTGTATCTCTCGAGGGTTAAACCCATTTTCTCCTCGACGTGTCTAATCACCCTCGCTGTACCGGCTCGGTGGCTATATGAACGCCTCGGGTAAAATGGCACGTTTTATGCTCTTGTTGTACAATCTACTATTTACTAAATAAAGATTGCTGACATGACACATGCTGCCGCTTGTCAAACAGCCAACAGGCCACTTTTTTAGTGTTCCGTACCCCAAGGGTGCCAGCCAACACACTGTTACTGAGACTGCTCCGCTGTCTGTCCGTCCGTCCGTCTGTCACAGGGCTTTACCTATCTCTTGAACCGTAATATCTGAACACTTGAAAATTTCACCGATTATGTATTAATCTAGCCGGGGCCGCTATAACAACAACTAATAAAAATAAAATAAAGTTACAAATGAAAGAGCTTGTCATACAAGAAACATTTTTTTTTTCAGTGTTCATAAATCGTTCTTTATAATGGCATTAACTAGATACTTGAATTTTCACCGATTATGAATTAGGTACTGTGGCCGCTACGCTATAACAAAATATTTAAAAAAAATGGGGGCCGTCACGCACAAAACAAGTCTTTTTCAGCGTTTTATAATTTTTTACTGAACTATTTTTAAAACATTGTACGGAGGTATGAAACCCTTCATCTACGAGTCCGACTCGCATTTGCTACCCGATTCTAATGCCTACATAGGCTACAGTCACTGGCAAAAAAATTGTCTAAAATTAGAAAGTTGCATTTTTGTTTTCCCTCTAGGTCTTTTCTTTGTTTTCTTAAATCCTTCTTCATTAACAACCACTTTAGCCTAGTTGGTAGTGACCCTGCCTACGAAGCAAGAGGTCCTGGGTTCAAATCCCGGTAAAGGCATTTATTTGTGTGATGAGCACGAATATTTGTTCCTAAGTTGTGGATGTTTTCTATGTATTTAAGTATCTATTTATCTATATAAGTATGTTTTATCGTCGTCTAGTACCCATAGTACAAGCTTTGCTCAGTTTGGGACTAGGTTGATTTGTGTAAGATTGTCCCCTAATAATTTTTAATATTTAATATTACGTCAGTCTCAATAATTTATTATTTATTCCACGCTAATCATACCTCGATTAAACATAAGACTATCAAAAACTAGCTTATTGAAAAAGAGTAGGTACATACGGCGATATTTTTTCCAGATACTTAGCAAATTTTCCATTCACATTTTTTCCCAAACGCTTTTTTTCTCTCTATAGTTTTTTACTGAAGCTTATTTTCTCAGTAGCGTTTTTTTCCAATTTGAATTGACGTAGAAACAGTGCTGACGGAGCTCCTTCTTATGTGTAGTTTTGGCACTTAGGGCCTATACTTACAAACTTAACATAACTTAAACCTACATGTTTGTGTGCGTGTGGACTGAGGGACCACTTGGTTTTTAATGGTTTTAGACAGTTTTAGTAAGTGTAAAATTTAGTAGTAGTAGCGAATTACTTTGTAAATAAATCCTGGAATTCGTAAAGAATTCACTAAAAAGTTATACAGCCAAAGGTGTGGTCCCTCAGTTCACACACTGAACCTTCCACTTCTGGGCAAGTGTTTAATTTGCTGGCTTATTTTGATGTTACAGATTTAGTAAAAACATGTCTAAACGCATTCGTAATGACCGAAACGTAATTTGGCAATGATTATACACTAAAGCAGTCTTCCTTCTTTGGTCCCTGAGAGACCACATAAAATAACTAATAAATCGGCACATTTGTACAAAAAGAAAATGCATTTTTCTTTGCAAACATTAGTAAAAATCGCAAGGAAGATTATAAAAGTTAAACAAAAGCACAACTATTAATAAATTTCGTCAAATTTATATTTTTTTGTGGTCCCTCAGTTCACACACTATGAATTAATAAAATAATTAAAATATCCTAAAATATAAACATTATGGAAAGGTTTGTCGTACTGAGGTTTAGTTAAAAAGTTTGACTACATTTATATATTTTTTTAACGTGGATTGATGGCGTATAATATAAGATAAATTGCTTTTTAATATTTCCTTAGCAGTGTTTATTAGGGTGTCCACACAATGAAAAGCATTTACTAACGTGAATCATTTTTAAATTCAACTTTTTATATTTGCTTACTAACATTAAATGGACCAAGGAAAAACTGCATACAGCCAAAACTACATTTTAGATTCTGTAAGCAAAATTACGAAATTAAAAACAAACTAAGTATATGGTATCAGATTTGGTGCGGTAAAACATGTAGCTCGAATATACTTGCCCTGCGTATTATGTTTAAAGAATAAAAAGGCGGCAAATTAACTTGAATTGATGTGTTTGGTTTGTTATTGCTGTGTAATAGGCAAATTAATATTTGTTTGTGGTCCCTCAGTTCACACACTATGAATTAATAAAATAATTAAAATATCCTAAAATATAAACATTATGGAAAGGTTTGTCGTACTGAGATTTATTTAAAAAGTTTGACTACATATATATATTTTTTTAACGTGGATTGATGGCGTATAATATAAGATAAATTGCTTTTTAATATTTCCTTAGCAGAGTGTTTATTAGGGTGTCCACACAATGAAAACCATTTACCTACATCACATTGACAAGCGATATCTGGACGAGTAGTGCATCATCCCATTTGAATGATTTTATTAGCTTTACTGCGCATGGGCTAGATAAATCCTTCAATCCGAAGTCCTACTGTTTAGAAGGCATGCCTTTCCAAGGAGAGAATCATTCGGGTGTGAATATTGCTGAGAACATAAAAATGGCTATATTGAACTGGGAAATACTACAAAGAGTAATAGCAATTGTTACTGATAACGCACGGAATATGATATATGCAGTGAATGAACTATGTGATAATTTAATGACAGGGAGTCAGTTTGTTCATATATGTTGTAATGCGCACACATTGCAGTTGGTTTTAGAGCATGGTTTGTTTGTACGCGAATATGTGAAGAAAGTCATTACAACTTGTAGGAAAATAGTTGGACATTTTAGCCATTCAACAGTGTCATTGAAATGCTTGAAAAAGAGCAGGAAGACCTTGGCATGCATAATTTTGCTTACAGAATCTAAAATGTAGTTTTGGCTGTATGCAGTTTTTCCTTGGTCCATTTAATGTTATTATTAAGCAAATATAAAAAGTTGAATTTAAAAATGATTCACGTTAGTAAATGCTTTTCATTGTGTGGACACCCTAATAAACACTGCTAAGGAAATATTAAAAAGCAATTTATCTTATATTATACGCCATCAATCCACGTTAAAAAATATATATAAATGTAGTCAAACTTTTTAACTAAACCTCAGTACGACAAACCTTTCCATAATGTTTATATTTTAGGATATTTTAATTATTTTATTAATTCGTAGTGTGTGAACTGAGGGACCACAAAAAAATATAAATTTGACGAAATTTATTAATAGTTGTGCTTTTGTTTAACTTTTATAATCTTCCTTGCGATTTTTACTAATGTTTGCCAAGAAAAATGCATTTTTTTTTGTACAAATGTACCGATTTATTAGTTATTTTATGTGGTCTCTCAGGGACCAAAGAAGGAAGACTGCTTTAGTGTATAATCATTGCCAAATTACGTTTCGGTCATTACGAATGCGTTTAGACATGTTTTTACTAAATCTGTAACATCAAAATAAGCCAGCAAATTAAACACTTGCCCAGAAGTGGAAGGTTCAGTGTGTGAACTGAGGGACCACACCTTTGGCTGTATAACTTTTTAGGGAATTCTTTACGAATTCCAGGATTTATTTACAAAGTAATTCGCTACTACTACTAAATTTTACACTTACTAAAACTGTCTAAAACCATTAAAAACCAAGTGGTCCCTCAGTCCACACGCACACACATGTTTTTGTGTCGATTAAAGTTTGAAGAAATAAGCTTCAGTAAAAAACCATACCTAATGAGAAATAAACTTTTGGGAAAAAATGTGAATGGAAAATTTGCTATCTGGAAAAACGATTTTGGGAAAAAAATCCGTCGCCAGCAATGTATATGCTAAAGTCCCAAAACATAGTATTTCAGTGTCTTTTGGGTTTAAAACTGGAATTACTAGGGCAAACTAATAGAAATACAATAGGTAGCTACTTTCGTAAATACATTTATTTTGGACTTTTAGGTAGGTTCATCAAACATATTACAATAAGTGTCACAATCATCATCATCTTGTACAAATGAGGTAAAGAAGCTGCCATCTGCAGTATTACAGTCATATTTCTTGCAAATACAATAGTATACACTCTTCCCACATCTTCTGCACTTACTAGAGTGCTTTAAAATAACTTCATTATCAAATTCACAAATCAGAAATTCATCTAAATTATAAGTATAGTTAATACTTTCTGGAATACTTAAGTTTTCACACAAGTAGTTGTCAACTGCATCAAATGTATTCAACAAGTTGAATACAGGCTTCTGACTTTTGGTTAATATTTTTTCTAGCATAAAGACCAAGTGATGGTGGTAGCATTGGAATGTTATTTTGTCTCTTTTTTGATCTTTCAAATCCATCCACATCTTGACACAGTCCAGTGGAGTTCGAGTAGCTCCGCTGAAGAGAGCAGGATTCGTCAGGATGCCACTGGCCGCCATGACTCCATTGCAATAGGTAGCATCAAATAATTCATCAGCATCTTCCAAAGACTTGACACTTTGGGTTTAAAACTGGAATTACTAGGGCAAACTAATAGAAATACAATAGGTAGCTACTTTCGTAAATACATTTATTTTGGACTTTTAGGTAGGTTCATCAAACATATTACAATAAGTGTCACAATCATCATCATCTTGTACAAATGAGGTAAAGAAGCTGCCATCTGCAGTATTACAGTCATATTTCTTGCAAATACAATAGTATACACTCTTCCCACATCTTCTGCACTTACTAGAGTGCTTTAAAATAACTTCATTATCAAATTCACAAATCAGAAATTCATCTAAATTATAAGTATAGTTAATACTTTCTGGAATACTTAAGTTTTCACACAAGTAGTTGTCAACTGCATCAAATGTATTCAACAAGTTGAATACAGGCTTCTGACTTTTGGTTAATATTTTTTCTAGCATAAAGACCAAGTGATGGTGGTAGCATTGGAATGTTATTTTGTCTCTTTTTTGATCTTTCAAATCCATCCACATCTTGACACAGTCCAGTGGAGTTCGAGTAGCTCCGCTGAAGAGAGCAGGATTCGTCAGGATGCCACTGGCCGCCATGACTCCATTGCAATAGGTAGCATCAAATAATTCATCAGCATCTTCCAAAGACTTGACACCACCATTAGCAATAACAGGTACTTGGACAGAGGCACACACTTCTCTCAATGCCGGCTTGTCTACACTATCACCAGATTTTTGTGTAGGTGTACGCCCATGTACTGTTAAAAAATCAACTCCACACTTTTCCAACTGCTGACACATGTCTATGGTCTTTTTTAAGTCTTTTAATATTCTTATTTTTACTGACATGCTGAAATTGTTGGGCAATTGATTTTTTACTGCCCTTACTATACTATGGATTCTGTCAGGTTGGGAGAGTAAAGCACAACCATAACCATCCTTCATAGCCCATCGCTGGGGACAGCCACAGTTTAAATCAACACCATCTATGTATGGAAACAGTAACGTGGAAGCGTCTACAAAATCATTTGTGTTGTTGGCCGCAAACTGCGCAATAACTGGAGTGTCACTGATTGTAGTTGAGAACTCACTTAAACGTGCCTTCTCATTTTGGCAGAATGAATCTGCTAATATCATAGGTGTGAAGCAAAGATCCACGCCATAGCTAAAACAATAAAACCAATTAGATCTGGCACACTTTCCCATTTTAATAGGATTTCAAAACAAACAATGACTATTTCGTGTCTTACTTTTTCACCAGAGTTCGGAACTGAACTTTACTGTAACGCACCATTGGCGCGCATACTTTAACATAAGTATTACATGACTTAGCTTCCTCAAATAAATTATTTATAATAGTCTTAGGCTTCATATTCACGTTCACATAAAATGTAATAAACACATGTCTCAGAATCTTAATTTTCCCATATTATTATATTGCTAAGAACATAACCAATAATACTCTGCTTGCCATAACCTAGTGTAGTGATGCGACTCGAGCGAGCCGTTTTTTTACTCGAGTCACTCGAGTGAATTTGTTAAACTCGTATTCGAGTGAAAAAAAATTTGGCTCGAGTTTGCTTGCACTCGAGTTACCGAGTCATCTCGGTGCGCCGATCAGATTCTAAGGAGATTCGGCAAGTCATTTTATTTTTCTTTGTTGATTAATGACATAATCATAAGGTATGTAATATTTATAAAGGTATTTCAAAATTCTTAATCTAAACTAATCAAAACTCAGGTCAAGTAATAACTTCTTACTCGAGTTTTAAGGAGTATAACTAGTTTACTCGAGTACAACTCGAGTGACTTAGTAAAATTGCTCGAGTGACTCGAGTCACAAAATCCTACTCGAGTCGCATCACTAACCTAGTGATGATCAACTCGAGTTACTAACTCGGGTTAACTCGAGTTGAGCTTAACTCGAATCGACTCGAGTTGAATTCCCTCCAACTCGAGTTTGAAAGCAATGAAAAATGATTCGAAAAATCATTCGATCTCAAACAATAATTTCCTTTTTTACTTTAGTTAGTACAACTCTCCCATACATAAATAAATAATATAAAAAATGAAAGAATTGAAACATAAAAATATCATTTTTTACCTGCTCCATTTTTTTTTACTATTAGTGCGAATGTGACGGAATAAATTGGTAAAAACTTTGAAAAACCTTTCTGTTTCATCCAGTTAACTCGAGTTACGTAACTCGAGTTCAACCCGAGTTACGTGAATTTTAACTCGAGTTAAATCGAGTTCTTTTTTTCCCGAGTTGGCACATCACTACCATAACCTAACCTCCATGTTCATATAATATTACACTACTCTTTGCCTCCATCCACCTCACCTACACAGAGGCGCTACTACGAAATTCGAAAATCGAAGTTCGTATCGTATTATCCCTCTCACTCTCGTGTCAAATCATATTAGCGTGAGCGGGACTGCACAAAATGAAGTTCGAATTATGCACTTCGTGGTAGGGCCTGGGGGGTTACTACGAAATTCGAAGTTCGAAGTTCGTATCGTCGGTCCCTCTCACTCTCGTAATAAATACCATTAGCGTGAGCGGGACGGCATGAAACGAAGTTCGAATTATGCACTTCGTGGTAGGGCCTCTGAGGCCCTATACTACGAAGCACGAAATTCGAACTTCGTTTCATGCCGTTCCGCTCACGCTAATGGTATTTATTACGAGAGTGAGAGGGACCGCACGATCCGAACTTCGAACTTCGAATTTCGTAGTAACCACCCAGTAGCCCCCCCCCCTCACTGAACTTTTTTTTAAATCGTTTAATTTAACGTGACCATGGATGCATGATCTTTCAGCCGCAATTAAATTTACAGCCAAAAAGATAGAGCGTAATAGAGAAAATCCTAAAAATGGTTTCTATTCTGCAACACATAATTATGTGTCTCAATTACATTGACAGTACGTTTTGCGAGAAGACTCTGTGTATTAAGAGATTTCCGCTTGAAAACAAGAGTTGTCGTGAAGCGGGCCGCCCCGCAGTAATGGGATTTGTCTTTCCTGTGAAATCCAGTGAAATCCTAGAAATGTCGTTCTATGTCGAAAAGTTTAAAAAATATAGAAATGTCAAATCAAATGTCAGTGTCAGTCAAGTCAACAGCCAGCCAGGCCAGTCCATTTATTTATTGTTGGGGCAGGAGGCATGGCGTAAATTAATTCAATGATTATGTATAATAACTTGTTTAGAATTAGACCTGGTACACTAAAAATGAGTTAAAACGGATGACTTTCTAGCCATAGTTCAGCCGCCTTTTATAAAATGGAGAAAGAAGAGCGTCTTCAAAGAATAAAAGTTATGTAAACAGTACCTGTATGTTTATTCCTAGTTCCATAAGTTTTTGGGTGAAAATCCTCATATTTATTTATCATTACAGCTGGAGCGTTTTTAGCCACAGTTGCGGGAATATCTGCATTTGTAGGATTCGGTACTACGTTGGCGGCGGCGAAGAAAACGGACCCCAAATATTTCAGTAAAGGTTAGATACTTAAATAAAATTTTGTGTAAGTACTACATTATTCCAGCTGTGTTTATACTGAAGTGGGATGCCATTTAATTTCATTATTGCAGGTGGAACTCTTAGATACCAAATAAATCTCCATAACAATTAATAATGTTGTGTTGATACATGTAAACAGTGCAATGGCTGCTGTCTCTAAACAACATATATTATCCAAGTACATTATGTGCTACCACACTCTTCATACATACTTTCGGAACTAAATTTATAGTCTAGCTTTTTACACAAGTTCCAGTACCTCATTTATGTTTATTCTTTTTCTCTGTAGGTATCCATGGCAGTGCAGAATTAGCTGATGCAGGCGCAATTCTCGCCTTACGAGCTCTCGGCTGGGGGACTCTCTATGCTGTAGCTGGCACTTCTTGTCTATGCTATGGAGTATGGAAACTTTCAGGGGCCAAAGATGTAAGACAGTTTATTTTGAGGATGCCATTAACATTTTGAACATCAGCGGCAGGGTTTACTAATGTTTCGGCGAATTATTTTTCGCAAAATGATTCATTTGGCAACTGTTTATTTTTTCCGTAACTGTAAACTTTTCGGGATTGTTATAAAACAAAGCTAACCTAACCTACCAGGATAGTCCTGAAATATATCCTGAATAGTTTAGTTTCAGAGAAAATAAACAGTTACCAAATGAATCACTTTGCAAAATAATTTTCGCCGAAAAGGCAGTACCTGCAGCGTCGGCTATAAAGAACAACACGGTAATACAAAAATTAAGCTACCCACATCCGCATAACCTCCTGTGGTCCCGTGTCCTCTTATTAGGTCATTATTCTAATGCATTAGTTCTCAAACTTTTTTTTTCTCATAGACCACTTTCAAAATTCAGATGGTTCCGTTGGACATGGGCCGCAGAAGGATAAGAATCAATTTTGTCCATAACAAAAACAATATGTGGCCTTCAAAAGGTTAAACTTAATATAATGCAATGTTTGGCTAGAGGTTTCAATACTGGAATAGCATTGTATTAAAAATGAGGCAAGATATATTCTCTACATCTAATACTCAGTGGTGATCTGAAATATCATGAAAATATTTTTCAGAAACGAAGTATCATGAAAATATTAATCACAAACTATCTAGTGTTCAAACGGCATAAATTTTAACACTTATCAGGGATGATGGTTTAGTGGTATCAAAAGAAGGCTAAAAATCTTAAAATGAACATTAACAAATTAGGGTCATAAATTGTTTGTCTTAATGAAAGTTATTAACTTTCTGAACTTTTTGCAGCTCAAAGACTTCAGAGTGAAAATGGGCAACATTCTCCCAGTCCTACCGAGGAACAACCCACCCCAATCCCGAACAGAATTCAGTGGACTCAATGACTTAATGACATATTTATCTGATGAATATGGAAAGAAAAAATAGTGTGTAGTATATAGTTTTATTGTTAATAAACAATTACATTTTACTAGTTGGTTAAATCTTGTTTTATAATGATCTCCTTTTTGTATGCAGGACCTCCATTGCAGCTTGCTTTACAAGTGTACACCACAAGCACTCCCCAGTCCACACTGTTGAAGTCTAAACCCACATTTATAAAGTTAAGAAGCTGTGGCATTATCTGAAAGAACAAAGAACCAAAATTTAGTACTCTCAAAGCACCCACACACAGCCACATGCACAGCCTAGAAAATACTTTTTCAAGTTCCACTATAAACAAAATCTACGTAAACTTCACAGGTGCAAAAAAACCGTTTTTGATTGTTTACCTGAAATTCAAATTGTCTCTCTCCATTACAGTATTCACACTTGTCAATGTTCATCTCAATATTTTCAGTGTTGCCGGTAATCCACAGTGGCTTCCCACCTCGTTCATATCTTAGAACTTGATCAGGGTGTCTTGATATTCTTTTGTTGAATTTTTTGAACACTTTATCCTCAGGGATACCCCGGGAAGTATATTCTTCCAATTCACTTTCACTCACTTCAGCTAAAGTACCAGCTTTCTTTTCTTTTATCATGTTGTTTAATATTTCCATTTCTTGATTGATATCCACAGTAGCAGCAGGTTCGTCATCTTCTTCATCAACTATAAGCTCCCATTCTTTATACAATACAGACTTTCCTGCTTCAGTTACAGTGAAGTAATTATTTTGAGTATTCCCTGCCTGTAAAATCAAAATTCATGTATCTTTAATATCTCCTATACCTTCTTCATAAATCTTTTCTGTTTTCATTTCAACCTAAAAAAATTACATTCAAGTATTTAAAACAAATGTAATTTTCTAATTACTAATCAATTAATTAATTTTCTAATCACAGGACTGGATCTTGGAGTAAAAATTAAAAAAAAAATTAAGTAAATACCTAGGTAAACGGGTGCTTAGATCCACTTTTAAAAAGTAGTTTTATCTCAAAAAGTTGGTAGATCCAGTTAGCTAGAGCTAGATGGAAAGCTTCTAACTTTTGCTGATGCCATAAACTGAACCAATAAATAAATAAAATAAATAAATAAATAAATATTAGGGGACAATCTTACACAAATCGACCTAGTCCCAAACTAAGCAAAGCTTGTACTATGGGTACTAGACGACGATAAACATACTTATATAGATAAATGAATACTTAAATACATAGAAAACGTCCATAACTCAGGAACAAATATTCGTGCTCATCACACAAATAAATGCCCTTACCGGGATTTTAACCCAGGACCTTTTGCTTCGTAGGCAGGGTCACTACCAACTAGGCTAAGGCGGTCGTTAAATAGTTATATTATATCATATTATTACAATACCTGCAAACTTGGACACAGTTCTTTATGACCTTTTTGCCAGTCCAGAACTTGGTGCTTACGGCTACAGTAATAACTTTTCTTGCATTTGGAGCAGTGCGAGGGAGCTC
Organism: Archips crataeganus; assembly: GCA_947859365.1. NCBI lineage: Eukaryota > Metazoa > Arthropoda > Insecta > Lepidoptera > Tortricidae > Archips > Archips crataeganus. The sequence continues at coordinate 12,234,861 of OX402049.1, read as the reverse complement.
TAAGTCCACAGAGCTCACAGAGCTTAGGCCACTGATCCATTAGAAATTTCTGGAAAACAGTAATTTGAAAAATTTTAGGCGGGCTTTTTAACAACGGGCCAAGATGGAGGTGATAAGATGTTGATGCAAAAATTAATGACAAGCACTACTTTTTTTCACTCATTGGCTAACAAAAATAAAATTGTCAACGCAAAAAACTGCTTAAACTAAAATGTACCACATTACAACTTACCTCATTCTCATCATCTTTGTATGGCTCAAAAGAGTAGAATTTATTCTGTCTTGGCAATTGGCATCGCAAAACAACCAAGTTGTTTGATGAGTTTAAAGAGCAACAGGAGCCATTTTTACAAATGAATATAAAAATGGTGCGATGGAAGCAGTGGTCTAATTCTTCATAAGGGGCGTATACCTGAAAGAAATGAATTATAATATTTAAAAACCTAATCAATTTAACAAACATATCAAGTGGAATATGAATTAAAATGCTAACTCCAAAATAAGAACCTGAACCCGTGGCCTGTACTGATTAGAATTATAATTGGAGGAATCTTGTAGGTGTCTGAAATCTTCTATAATAACTTACTCACCTGACAAATCATTAACATCGGTTCCTCACATTGCTTACAGGTTAAATCTTTGGGATGAGGGATGCTTTCAAGATCCACCCAAGCAGGTTTCCCTCCGATTTTACTTGGGAAAAATCTGGGATGCAAAAGCCAACCACTCTTTGCTTCTAGTATCCCAATGTCCACTTTATCTGACGACATTTTAACTCATTAAATATTGTATTGATCGATTTCAAATGACCCAGTGTAAGTTCTCACGTCAGACAAGTAGTTATATTGTCACTTATGTCAACATGTTTTCTTTTTATAGGTGCCCTCTGGGGAAGCTAAAGGCAAGGAACTCATACTGGTATCAGACGTTACCGACCACATAATTATATCGGTTTCCGAACAACAAACAGCCCTACAAGCGTTCCCATCTCTATGCAGCATCCAATCCAACCATCATCCAACTGATTTTTATTACAGTTAGGTACATCGGATCGGATCGAAAACGCTAGACAAGTTTCGATGTGGCTGTTTGTTGGCTATGCTATACTTGCTGCCATGCCTGCCATATTTCGAGAGACAACTTTGACAATTCATTTTGTTCAAATGTTGCCACAGAGAGGGTAGCGCTTGTCGATATTAAAAAAAAATTGCGGCTTTGGCTACCTGTGGTATTTATTCATTCATTAATACTTACGCTGATATGATTAAATTAATTTAATACTTTATTTTTCAATGTAAGATATCATTAAAGGAAGTGCAAATAACGTCAATTATTAAGTATTTTGTTTTGATTGACCTCACCTTAAATCCGCGATATCTAAATAGGCAAATGATATTATGGGCGTCATAGAGTGCGCCCACCAAGGTAATATTTAAGACTATCGATCGATCATAGTCCCACAATCAATTTTTTATTCACTGTATTAGTGTGGAGCCTAGGGGGTTACTACGAAATTCGAAGTTCGGATCGTGCGGTCCCTCTCACTCTCGTAATAAATACCATTAGCGTGAGCGGAACGGCATGAAACGAAGTTCGAATTTCGCGCTTCGTAGTATAGGGCCTGGGTCGATATTCTGTATAATTTTGTAACTACCAAGTTGACCAAGTTTTTATAACACATCATACTAAACGACCCATTCGTCTCTATAAATTTACTTTTTACTTAATTATTTCGAAATTAAAAATTGCATCATCATCATTTCAGCCGAAAGACGTCCACTGCTGAACATAGGCCTCCCCCAAGGCTCGCCAAACAGATCAATCCCGCGCCATCCGCATCCAACGCGATCCCACAACCTTAACCAGGTTGTCGCTCCATCTTGTTGGAGGCCTTCCGGTCCGTGAATGCCACTCGAGAAACTTTTTGCCCCATCGGCCATTAGTTCTACGAGCGATGTGCCCTGACCGCTGCCACTCGAGTCTGGCGAATCTTCGAGCTATCCCGGTGACTTTACTGTCGGTGAATTAGGTAGGTTCAACTTCATTAACTTCCTGTAAGAGGAATGTGCGTGCAACCGATTGGGTCTGTCGGGACTAAAAATTACTAGTTTGACAGATCAATAAACTAAAATGTTGCCATGCCAACAACGGTAACGGTACGGTACCACTGACTGAGGTAACTCTATGAACGGTACCGTTGATATAATCGAAATTGTCGATGTTATAACAACAACATTTTAGATACTAGTGATTTTGCCTCGCGAAGTATTATTATTAATTATTACGCTGCGCTACAAAATCAAACCAATAAATTTGTTTACTCAAACTTGAATGAGTAGATGTAAGAAAATAGTAGATTGTACAAAAAGAGCATAAAACGAGCAATTTTACCAGAGACGTCCATACCGAGCCGGTACGACACACACACACACACACGTCGAGGGGAAAATGGATTTAACGCTAGAGTTTTACACTCTGCTTTTCACTTAGATTGCAAGGAAAACCGCTACATTTGAAATTAAATTTACAAGCTCTTATTTTTCATGCATTGCAATTTTTATAATAATGTGCTAGATTTGTCTAGTTTTATTAATTTCGTGATATAAAACACCAGTTTTATAAAATAAAAAAACTCATAAATTTAATTTCTTCTGTTTGTGGCCGATTGCCTTGGTCTTAGACGAAGATTTTACTTTAAACGTGTAATTAACAGTATCCCACTAGTCCCATTGAGTTGTCCCATCACGGGACAACTTTGTGAGAGGGTTTCAGCCTACGTGATTCAGTTTCCTAATAGGAGTTTCATACATACCATTACATTTTCCTCCTCGGTCCAATACCATTTTTATCTGTCAAACTAGTTCTGCTAATTTTGGCCCTGACCACATACATACAAAATACTTTTACTTACATAAAAAATAAAACTACGGGATAACTTAACCTCCAGGTTTATATTTTGTGGAAACTAATATAATTACACAAGTTATTTTAAATCTTTACATTATAAAATACAGTAATTTTAATACATGTTAATAATATTAACTAATATTTACAAGTCCATGTAACAACTTAACAGTTTATTTAATTAATAATTTAATAGATATGCTATATGGACAGGCAACCTCAACATTCATTCCTCTTGAATTTCTTGGAATCAGTCACTACATCGTCGAGTTTGTTTATCCGCCGCGACTTCAGAAACGAATTGGTCTCGCCCTCCGACACGTTCTGTCTCAAGTGCACACTGGATACATTTTGATTATTTACATGTTTTTTATCACCCAAAGTTTTATTATTCTTATTGCCTAACGTAAACGAATTATGAATGTCTTTAACTAATTCACTGCTAGTGTGGAGCTTAATAGGAATAAGTATTTGATTTTCATTATCGCCTTTCTTTATAAACCCTGGCTTGATTTGCAGTCTATTTTCAGCCTCACTTGAAATTCTGATAGTTTTCCGCAGTAACGCGTCAGTTGAGTCCGTAAAATTTTGTTTCAGTATAATATCACCAGTTGACATGTGTTTCACGAACGTTAGTGTTGTGGCCTCAGACTCCTTCCCATCTGTCTTAGCTATTTTGCTTGTACTGGAGTTTGCTTTATCGCCATCTGATTCGTCCTGATGTTCTTCAGTTTCAATCAATTTACCTGCAAAATGATCATGATAATGAAATTGACTAACTACATTGTAATAAAGACAAAGTACTCTTAAATACCCGAGAGCCGTGACTATGTGCTTGTCGTGTTGCCGCAACCAACTAAGATACAATACAAACTCTTTATTGTACACCACAAATAATACAATACAGAAAAACAATTACATGGAAAAATATATAAGTTAAGCAATGGCCGGCCTTATCGCAAACAGCACCAGCTACAGAGTCCCACTTGGATTATTTCTTTATTTATAATCATCTGCAGTCGCAGTGTGCATCTTTAACAATATGGCAAAGTAAAATAGTCACGAGTACGTAATAGTAGATTGATAAACAAGGGTCGTAAGTGATCAATTACACCCAAGATATTTAGGCGCACGAGCGAGCAAAGCGAGCGAGGGTGCTTATAGTTCGCGAGTGTAATTGATCTTTTACACTCGAGTTGAACACTCTACTTTTCATCACAAATGCGAGGAAATAAAGAAAAACCGTTATGTTAAAAATGTATACGCAATTCGTAATAGAGCGGAAGAGAATTTATCGCGCCAAACCGTCTTTTTTTTTTTAATGGCCTCGCGCTCTTTGGCTTTGGCACATTCAGCCAGCACTGGCCAGCAGCATTATGCCAGCATGGAGGCTTGGAGGTAAGTATTACGCATTACAATCTCCTTGTTTATCAGTTCGTGAATACAAAGGAGCACCATTCGATTTTTAAATTTACTTACATCTCTAAAGAATTTACAACACGGTTTTCAAGTTAAATGCAACCTACTTTCAGAGCTTAACTGATGAAAATAATTAAACATATTTTGCGAAGATAACTCACCATTTAATGTCGGGAATGTGATATCCGGCAGCGCTAAATGCGAATCTGGGTTATATTTATTCATAAGTGTCTTAAGGAGCATAGAAATTTCTTCCCTTTTACGCGTTACTACAATTTCTTCAAACCAATTTGATAGTTGCTTGATTGGAAGCGCGTAATCCTTGACTGGGTCCTACAATTTCCAACGAGAAAAAATATTAGCTATTAAATTTGGAAATTTTAATAAGATTTAGGAATTTTATGCATAATAAATGTACCTTGAAGAACTGCTCCACATATTGCAACAAATATAATCCGCAATCCGTAAAATTATTTTGCTGCGGTATTTTGGGACAGCTCCCTTTTATGTTGTCCTTGTTAAATACCTTTACTACTGAAACCTGAAAGAAAAACACAGAAATTGGATTACTTTAATTAGACCACTTGCAGTGCAGCTTTTTTGTGAGATTTAGGCCGCGGAGTTTCTCAGCAGGTTCTCTGTTCTTTGCGCGGCCGAGACGCTCGCCGCAGTGGTTATCCAAAAAATTTGATAGATAGTTGTTAAAACTTCCCGCGGGATAGCAATATACGATTTCGTTGCAGACGAAGTCGCGTGCATCAGCTATTCGGTATAAATGTAAGTGGTCATAACAGCAAAAAACCGATTTCAAGATTTTTGATAATTCCCACGAAATACAGAAGAAACGGGGATTATATTAACTAACTGATATCGATGATGATGATGACGATGGAATTTAGGTTTTTTGCTATATTCACTGTAAGAGATGAAGATTAAAAGCTTTACCACAAATTTGAATTCTGCGCGGACGGATTCGCGGGCATAAGCTTGTCTAATATTTAAAAGTCTCGTGTCACGGTGTTTGTTACCAAACTCCTCCGAAACGACTTGACCGATTCTTATGGAATTTTTCATCTATATTTGGTAGGTCTAAGAATAGCTATTGTCAGCTAGTAATATATATAAAAGAAATTTTCTTTGATCATGATGATGATGCATAATAATGATTTTAAGGCTGTATATACAATATACTTACTTTCGCCTGGTATTCGCATGTGAGGTAGTCACGTAAAGTTGCGACAACTCTAGATCTAGACGCTCCGGCCAGCGAGTCAAAGATAAGGATGCACGGTCTGAAAGGATTTTTTTATATTAGAAGCAATTTACTAAGATATGCACCAGGTTCAAGTTATTTCTGGCTTTTACACCCTTTTTGACACTGAGAGGAGACAACAACCACAAATATGACGTGATTGTGGTAAATTGCAAATCTTATAAATTTTCGAGCAATGTCCTTACCGCGTCGCACTAATAAGCATAAGCTTTCATGCACAGAACTAATAATAAAAGGAATAGAAATATATCACGCGAGTTACAAACGCGTAGCGTCCATATGACTAGAAAACCAAACAGTTTTCTTGGCCCAGCCAGTCTGTCAGTCTGAAGCGAAGAAGCTAATAAAAAAATGGGTTATTGTAGAGATTTTGCTTCAAAAAGGATTCTACTTCCCTGGTGACTCCTATAAATAGTAAATTCTATGAAAACACAAATGCGTGAGCGCATTTTAATAGCAAGGAACGAAAATGAATTTCTATTCTTATTATTAGTTCTGTGCTTTCTACAACATGTCTTTTTACTTCATTTTACCCATATCATATGGCATTTCTTTAGCGAAAATAGGTTCAGTAATTATTTAATTGTAACAACCTAAATACATAACACATAGTTGCTTGCTTTAAAGAACAATGCATTGTGAAACAGTAGGAGGACCCTTCTGTTTCTATTGCAGAAGTGTACTTAGTCTACATCACAATGTGAGATTTTAGCAAGCGCAACCTGCATCAGGCAAACCTTATGCTTGGTATCAACACGATAAAAATCACTTACTGTTTGATAGGTTCACTACGCCCTGCGGGTTGGACCTCAACCTTCTTTTCTATAACATTTTCAGGTTCTTCCTCATCTGAATCGCATTGCATGTCTAAATCGCTTTCCTGTAAACATACATATATACAGGGTCATTTTTTAATAAGTGCACAAATTTTAATGTGTGATACAGTGTCGTTAAAATAACAAATTTCAGTATTTTTCGTTATAATATTTATCACTTATTTTTTTTATTTTTCATAGTAACTCGGCCAATTTATTGGATGAATTACTATGAACAACCCAAATTTCAGAACAGATAAACGTGATCTATTAACGATACTGAATCACGTATCAAAATTTGTGCACTGATTAAAAAATTACCCTGTATAACATAACTAAAGCTTCTTCCCAAAAAAACAGTTTGTGAAAATGAGGCGTCTAATCAAGTTAGAGGATGTAACTAAAAAAATAAATCATCAGGCGGGTATTTAAAGTTATGTAAGTTATGTAAGTTGTGTGTTGTGCATGCGGGTGTTTAAAGTTGTGTTTAACAACCGCTTTAGCCTTGTTGGTAGTGACCCTGCCTACGAAGCAAGAGGTCCTGGGTTCGAATCCCGGTAAGGGCATTTATTTGTGTGATGAGCACGAATATTTGTTCCTGAGTTATGGACGTTTTCTATGTATTTAAGTATTCATTTATCTATATAAGTATGTTTATCGTCGTCTAGTACCCACCCATAGTACAAGCTTTGCTTAGTTTGGGACTAGGTCGATTTGTGTAAGATTGTCCCCTAATATTTATTTATTTATTTATTTTATTTATATGAAACAAAATTATATTGCACAAGACATAAGTTCCAAAATATCTAAGTATTTATTTGGTTGTGAAAAAAACATCACGTGATTTATGGACACCCAATAATATGAGCAGTTGCGTGCAGAATGGATTTATGCTAGAGGTGCTAAGTCCTATCTTGGTCTAGTAGGTAGTCATTTTATGATGATCTCTCTGGTTTTCATAAAAAAAAAAAACTACATAGTTGCCTATTTGGTAGATAACTTAGTCCTTTCTACAATGACATAAATGAATATTGTTTGTATTTACCTCTGCTTCTGCTTCATCTCTCTCACTGAGATTGTCCGAATCGCAACTTAATGTCAGCTGCTCTTGTTTGGTTAATGGTGTTATCGTTGTGTTACCTATTTGCATGGAGGATCTCCGTTCTGCAAATAAGGAAACATTAACGTCACACTTATTACGATTAGCACTGTTTAAATACGTGCACAGTCAAACATTAAAGTTGGTTAAAAACCTGATACAGGAGATTTTTAAATGGTGATCAGGAGTTGAAGAATATTAATCCCTAGCCAAAATTGAATTTAATAAAATGAGGTCTCAAGCTATTAAAGTCTATTAATAAAAAAATAAAAAATTGTTGAAACTTCCCCCTTCCACTGAATGCATGGTCATACTACATTAGTTGAAGTTGAGTAGATTCGTCAAGTGTCATTGCTTCGGCGGGGATTTTGACAGGTCTTAAGTCACTTTGTTTAAGAAACTGACTTGGTCAAAGAGCTTTTAGGCGCAAAGACTAAACAATGTGTAAACGAGAACTGTACTCGTTATTTTTAAAAGAATTGTTTTGTTTCATGTAATTGCGACTTAAAAAGTGGTCGCCTCCGAATACTGAACTAGAATAATTGGTTTCTGATCTGATCACTGATCACCAATTAAAAAACATTGTATTGGCATTTAGGTCAGGACCTTTTAACTAAGTGCTTCAAGTGTTTCACATTTTTTTATCTAAGAGAAGACCAACTCATCTGTGCCCATGGCCCCAGCAAGTCAATATTTTACATAAAAGAACCCTTTATGATGTAAATAGAAAAGGTGGATAGTACTTATTCATTTCATCACAGAATTAAGTGCGTGATTTTATATTCACAGGGGCGGAATTATGAATGTTCTAAAGATGGACGGACACCACACACTTGTTACTGAAGCCTTTACCTCTCTTCTTGATTTCTTGCGGTGATACGGTGCGATTGTCAATCATGCTGCGACATCCTTCTAAACTGGGAAAGCAAATAATAGCGACGAACCAGTGACAATTTTCATTAATAGGAACTACAATAAAGTCTTTGTCGAATATATTCACGTTTTTTGTCCACGTTTTTACTCTTGCATGACGCTTTTGTGCAGCAGTCAGATTAGAGTCCCACTCATGAGGATTAGAGCTTCTGTTGACTTTGCTTGGCTTCGTGGTTAGTCTTTTATAAAAGAAAGTGCTGAAGATGTGAGTCTTTTCCCTTTGGCTTTGTGTTAGAACATCATGAACTAAATGCTTCAAATAAAAATCGATTATAACATCGTTCAAAAATTGGTCCTGAGCTAAGCACATGTAGTCTTCAGTATTAATTGGTATACCACCTTTTCCAGGCGGATAAATTAATATTTGCCGTATTTCTGCTGGCCCAGAACTAAAAAAAAATATAATCAACATACATTAGGAGCTACACAACAATAATAAAGAGTAGGTAAAACTTTGACAGTGTGTAGTGAATGTAAACAATTTAATTATAACTGATCTAAGCTATTCTTATTATAATTACCAACTGGTATTTGTAATCAAACGATGTCAAAAAATTGCTTGTTTTATTTTTTTATCAAGTATTTTCTATAACAAACAAAGCATTTGAAGAGTGAATGTACTAGTTAAATAAACCTTATTCGTAAACATTTTCTATGTTCTGCACTTTTTAACTCCATCTGTCACTTTGTCATTTTTACACGCTTTATTTGTAACAGGTTTGTATCTTTTTATGAAAATGAGGGTATATCAATACAAATAATTCAAACAACAATAGGGACTGAAAATTGGTTCTGGAATTATGAAAACATTTACCTCTTAGCTCCTGTAGCACTGGAAGCACTGGCTGACCTGGTAGTCATTTTAGACACACTACTACCCTCCTTTGTACATGTTCTGACCAAGATTTCGTTAGCCTCTCGAGCATTAAGTTCATCCATTGATTTTCCAAACAATACCTTGAATGCCATCTTTGCTTCATCTGATAAACAGTCTGGCAGCAGCGTAATTCTTCTATGAGGATCCACCTTTGACATGGGATTATAATAAGGACCTGAAAACCATTTGAATAGTGAAATAATCATTCTTAAGTGTTGCTTAAGTATTCTACCATTACATTCAATTAATAAGTATATGCTGTGATGTGATGAATAACTTTAGGACATACCTGACTCATCTGTCATATCTAGAACTTTCCGTATATACATTCCACATTTGCTGACAGTATACAAAAATATTACAGGTACACCTTTAGAGAAATGTGCTAATATTCTGACGACCTCTTTTAACTGTATTTGGAGCGCAACATCGCGGCTCTCGTCCTTGAGCGAGGGTGCAACTATTTTGATTCCTTTGGATGAGATGGTGACCTAAAATTGGAAATCATTGATTTGTAAAGTGTTTTATTCCTTGAAAGCCGTGGTGACCTAGCGGTTTGACCTATGGCCTCTGAAGCAGAGGGTCGTGGGTTCAAATCCCGGCTCGCACCTCTTGAGTTTTTCGGAATGTAGGTGCAAAATGAATTTGAAATTTACCATGAGCTTTAACGGTGAAGGAAAACGTCGTGAGAAAACCTGCATACACCTGCGAAGAAATTCAGTGGTGTGTGTGAAGTTCCCAATCCGCACGGGGCCCGCGTGGGAACTACGGCCCAAGCCCTCTCATTCTAAGAGGAGGCCTGTGCCCTAAAGTGGGATGTATATAGGATGGGATGATGATTCCTTGAAAGCAGTCTGATATATTAATTGTATACCATTTTATTTCCCTCGATTTATTTTATAAAATTCATCATCATTAATCTATATGACTTCATCCACAGTCCCACTTCGTCACCTTCTTAGATCGTCCACAGTGCCATGTCGTCCGCCTAAATCAACACCTTCTTAACTAGTTCATTTTCTGATATTGTCAATATCCCATTTTGTCAATATTCCTATTTCAACCACAGCACCAACTCGTCCACTTTCTTTTATCAACCTCAGTACTGCTTGGTACAAATAGGAATATTGACGAGTGGGTACTGTGGCCCACGTAGCAACGCAGACAGATAAGTTTGGAAACTGACAGTATACAAATGTTGGGGGATCAGAACAGTAGACCATAAGACAGTGAGGACGATTTAAGAAGGTGGCGAAATGGGACTGTGGACGAAGTTGTCCTGAGCCATCTATATAATATATCTAATATATAAAAATGAATCCCTATTTTACATATCTGTCAGTCGTTTGACAGTTGGCGTGATTGGCAGAAAAATCCCAGGGGATAACCCAAGTAGCACAAGTAGCATTACAAAAGATCACTTTGAGTATTACAAAATGACAAGGACCTTTTAAGCAGGTTTTGGGCAGAAATAATCTTTTTTTTACAATAACTAAAGTCTTACCACCCAATTTTGTATTTTTTTTTCCGATGCACAAATTCCTTTAGTACTGAGCGACAACTTCCACAACTCTTGGCAAGATTTTTGAAATATTATCTTTAACAGTTACTATTAACATAGGTAGTACAAACAAAGTACACATCTACATAATTGAGTTTTCTTTTCTGCCCGCAACTTGTTTATCAAAGAAAATACATGTTCGACTACTACTTTGTGTCATTATTTTAAATCTTACGAAAACAGGACATATTCGCGTCCCCGGCTTGTTTTTCGGGACACCGGGACAAAGTCGGGACAGTCCCGTTCAAAACGGGACATATGGTCAAATTGGGTATAACTCTGAACTTCATGAATTAATAAACAGTTAATATGGTTCAACCGAGAACTTAGAGCTGCGTATTACGCTTAAGTCTGTACAACAGCATCATAATAGTAGAAACGGATACTATTGTTACGGATCAGAGTTAGTTGTGTAAAAATACATCTGTACATACCTTCTCCTTTGGTGTGTATTTGTAGGACCCGATCCTGATGGTCCTGCAGGTGAGTGAAGCAACCAAATCGTGCATTGAACTCCGGTTCATGTCATCTCTACTACTATCTGTGGTCAAAGAAGAAAAAAAAGTTTAAATATTTGCGCATTTGTTACTTGACATTCGGAACATTTTATCTTGCCTTGCAACCGATTAATATGCTTGAATGAGAAATATTCTTGAGGTATATTAATCACCACTGAACACCATACACAACTCTCATTTGGCCAGTACTACTACTACTACCTACCTACTACTACCAATTTAAAAGAGACTAAGTATAGTATGGTACTGATTTCTTGTAGATATCTACGTTAGTATGAAAACTAAAAACCATGGGTGTTATTTGGTTGTAACTAAACATTCTTTATGATACTAGATAAACAAATAAAAACTTCAAGATTTCATGAGGTAATAAATAAAAAACAGAGTTTAATACAATGAGCTATGGTTTAAGTAACATGTGTTGTTGAAGCTCTAGGGCTTACAAGGGAAGATACAAAAATTTGCGGAACAAAATGGTTGTAAATTAACTACAATTAAATTATTTTTCTTTATCATTAAATTAAAAAAAATTATAAATTATAAATTAAATATTAAATTCAATTATAAATTACAGATTATACTAACATTTATTCATTTTTATTTTTGATACTATTTATTTATTTGTTTGACTGCTGTGTTGGAGTTGCCTAACTAGTGATTTTATTAAGTTATCTAATATATAAAAATCTTGTTGCGGTGTTTGTTATCAAACTCCTCCGAGACGGATTGGCCGATTTTTAAATTTTTTTTTCTCCATACTTGGTAGGCCTGAGAATAGGTTGTAGGTTAATTTGCTTTGTAAATAAATAAATAAATAAATAAGGCTCATCCCAAACTCAGCCCAAACCTCTCGCATACCAGTGATTTTTGGCATTCCCTAATAGCAGTTCAAACCAAACCCATCCAAAACAATTGAATTACCCCTACCAAACCCGTGAAGGCCCGTTACTGATTTAGCCCCAGAGCATTGAAAATGCTTGAAGATTCACTCTTTTATCCAGTCATTTAAATTATTTTAATTTTTCTCATTAACAACAATACTTTTGATTGAGTACTCTAATTACACTATTATATCTACGCACATATATCACTTATACATAGATAGATATGGTTACACATTGAATTGCACAACACTACTACACCAAATGTAATATTTTTGCCAATGAACTATAAATTAACTTGGTCGATTTCAGAAAATATTAACAGCTTATTTACCAGAGGGATTCCGCATTGGACATCGTTTTATTTCACTTCGATTCTTTCTATGGATTTCTTGTAGGCTTATTCCTACATAAGATGACAATAAAAAAGATTACTGAAGAAGATTTTCCTATGATAGCTAGATATAAATGATCCAAAACGTATTTACGCATGAAATAGAGGTTTAGTCGGCAATGTGGGGATGAGACACAATCAAACTCTACACAAACGTATATTTCACCTCCCGACGCGTTTGCAGTGATTGCCTGCTTAGATATATAAATGATTGTAATTTATAATCTACCTTTACTACGGCCGCATAAATCCATAATGATTTTGAATAATCGATGTTAAAATGTATTTTCGTGCTATAAACTCATGACGTGCTCGCGAAATAACTGTGCGGCAACGACGGCAGCGTTGACTTTGACGTTTCTGTCTAGCTAGAGGGACGTAACGCACATCGCGCAAAGTAAATTAGTTTTTACACTGGCAACACATAGCATCGACTAGTGCTGTACTTACAATAAATTATAACCGTTTTTTATACATATAATCGGTTTTAATCAAGAGCAATTTAAAAGTTTCATAACAAATACATAATAAATACATTACAATATGTCGTAATGCCAAAGAGTGTTTATGTATTTGCTGCGCGGCGTGGTGCTATTTAAGAATAACGGTTTAGGGCATGAAAAAAAACCGGCCAAGTGCAAGTTGGACTCGCGTATCGAGAGTTCCGTACAAATATTTAGTTTATCAGAATATACGCCCTAAACAGTCGTAACTATTATAATACAGTGTTAGAAGCCCCCTAAAATGTACGCAGTGTGGGATTATTTTATATTGGTTCTTCGGGACCCCGTGGAATGTTTAATTTAATTGTATATTTTTTTTTTGTTATAGCAGCAGCAGAAGTATATCATCATCTGTGAGAATTTATCACGGTTCATGAGATACAGCCTGATGACAGACAGACGGACAGTGGAGTCTTAGTAAATAGGGTCCCATTTTTACCCTTTGGGTACGGAACCCTTAAAAATGTCCCTAAATTCCATACAATTTTCAGAGTAAAAAACCCAAAATTTCCTGATTTTTAATTGAGTGGTACACTTTTTATTGAAAACTCCCCTTATCAGACCAATCAATAATCTTTCACCGTAATTTTTAAGTTTTAAGGCAACTTAAAAAAAAACGGAATCTTCCTGATTGTCTGAACCAATATAGTTGATCTTAAGGGTAGGTATGTTAATCATAAGATGTATGGCTTATAAAATAAATGAGATTAATAAGTTTTTGTTAAAAATTTCATTTTCAATACAAGCTTTTTCGCTGACTGTACTTTTTGTTGACTGTACTTGCATTGTCATCCAACCTACATGGACCTGGAAGTGGGTCAAATTCGACGTCTAAGATTTGACCCAAGAATAATAAATAATAAATTATAAAAAATCAAATGGGGTGAGCTAAATAAAAGCTTGTAAAAAAAAGTTAGGTATGTATCGGTATGTTACCGCAGTTTCATAATATGCAATGCATGCACCATTGACTAGCACCATCAATGGTGCAAAATGTATCATAATGGTGCTAGTCAATGGTGCAGCATATGAAACTATACCATCCAAATAGGGACAAAATAATTCTAATTGCTTCTAGGATGTAAAATTAGAAATATGTAACCCTGACATGTTAAGGGCTGAAAGTATTTCTTGTAGTTATCATCTACGTAGTATTGTACCTACCCAAACAATGTGGTATTGTAAGTGAATTAAATTGTAGCCGCAAATTGTAGATAGAGATATAATAACGTAAATGTAAAAGTATGAACACTTACCATCCATATAATCCATGCTATTATCTGTCATGTCACCCTCAATCTCGCTCAACGAAGGCTCCTTCATAAGAATGGAATGTTCATGCTAAAATAATAACATACTTATAATATTTGGATATTGATATTATGTATCACAACAAAAAAATCGTTTAGTTGATTTTACTTACTTGTAATATTTTTAGATAGGCTTACCTGATTACTGAGAAGAGAACTGTTGGAATCTTCTTCATCAGAGCTCAAAGTCAGTATGACGGGTTCTGGGTCAGGTTGTTTTCCTCTTGGCTTTCTCACTCTAGCTGGCTTTTTGTCTTGCACAGGCTGAATAAAAAAGCACATAGGATTTTGTTTTTGAAACTTTTTTACTATCTAAGTATAAAGTAAAAAACGCTTTGTATCAAGGTTGAACATTCCAGATTTTAATTTGGATATTATTCACCTCTCTCCAAAACATCACACTAGGAATATTTCTTACCGTCTTATTATTTAAATTCTTCACTGTAGTCTTCAATAAATTTAGTTTTATGCCATCGCTACAACTAAAACAAAATGCTCATTAGTAAAACCTCAATAAAAGCTGTAAGATTTATTACAGCTAAATTGCTATTGAAATTGCAGTGTTTCAATATCAAATGTACTTACTTTTGTTTTTCTAATATAAGTTTTTCAGGGTCTTTCTTCTTTTGTTCTACTTTTTTACTTGCTATTGGTACACTTTTGGGTTCTTCCGTAAATACTCGTTTACATCTGCAAATGTATGCACTTTCAGTAAACATACTATTCTAATAAAACTACATAATTTTAGGGCCCCTTTAATTCAGTCAGTCGCGATATTTTGTATTGATTAATCACTAAGCAGCAACAATATGTAAATACTTCAGGTTGGCCAGTAAGGTTCAAAGGGGTCTTAAATAAAACAAGGATTTTTGAACCTTTGACAGCGACTGAAGTCAAAGCCTGTATAGCCACAGGACTTGCAGAGTGCTAGCATGCCGTCAACGTAGCGTGGTGGGGGCGACCGCGCGGGAGATTCGGGACTGTGGCTTGCTGTGAAAAAAAAACTTTGATTTATCCGTCCCTCTGAAAAACGCAACTGATGATGCCTCCAATAGTCCGAATGACCGAAAATCAGCTCACCAGTAGCGAAAATGTATATATTTTTTAAGATATCGACTTTGAGAGCACTTCTAGAAAAATAAAATAATCATTGGGTCAGCTTACAATTTTCGGGACAAGTTGCTTTTTCAGGAGTCGACATTTCGCTGCTCTGCGGTTGCGATGAGACCGTTGGTGAACTTCTACTACTTATATCGCCTACCAGCATCTGTGGCAAAAAAGTCATTTTAATTAATTATAAGCTAAGAATTCCATAATTAAATAAAGAATTTAGAAGTATTTTAGTGTAAATAATGTATTCCAGCTAACTAGGAATTTTAGAAAACTGCTAATATTTGTTATAATAAGTAGCTTTGACTTACCGGATGGTTATCCAGCAAATCTTCAATTCTTGTAGTTGATCCAACTGACACAAAGTAATCTATTTCGCTGCTAGTATTTTGCATACATTGTATGTGAGTATCTTCAGAGAAAGGAACATTTACCTGGACAAAATAAGTAGATTACATTAGTTGATACAAAAAATCAGTAACTGATAGTATTTTGTCATTAAAAAAATGTTTTAAGTACCTGCTCAAGAACTTCTTGTAGTGTACAACTTTCTTTAGGCAATGTGAACGTAATAAGTCTTTGTTCACCATTTTGGAGGAAAATTAACATTTTAGCCGATTGTGGTTCTGAGGATTGCTCTGAGGATCCACTTTGCGGCTCATTATTCTCTGTTAATGTGAAAATTACAGTATTAATATTGGTTGATTAATGGTTAGACTAATTTACCTACCAGAAAATTTCCATTCGCATTTTTTCTCAAATGCTGTTTTTCCCACAATGGTTTTTTACTGAAGCCTATTTTCACAATAGCGTTTTTTTTCCAATTCTAATCGACACACAAACATAGGTAGTTTTAGGTTACCTATATGCTAAGTGTGCATCGGCCCGAAGGGCCAAGAGCACACAGCAAAAGCGTCAACACTGTTTTTGTGTCAATCAAAATCGGGAAAAAACGCTACTGTGAAAATAGACTTTAGTAAAAAATCCTTAGGGATTCTGACGGTGCCAAGTTTATATGTTCTAATACTGCTCACTGAATTTTTTAAACATAAAATAAGGTTCGAAACATATGAAGAACAACAGATTCGTGTTCTCACGCGCACCGGAAATATGAGGATCCGTTTTCGCCCGATTTCTAAAATGGAGAAGCAATGTACTAGAAACCAGGCTGTTAAGTTGTTCAATAGACTTCCTGTAGAACTAAAAGGTATCGTACAATATAATATTTTCAAAGTTAAATTAAAACAATATTTATTAAGAGACTGCTTTTATAGTGTTGACGAAATATTTCATGGATGTGGAATCTAATTATTGTATGGGTTTTTGTATTGTTAGCTGTAAGGAATTCAAACACAATCTTGTATTGTTTATTGAATAAATATGTCTATGTGTATGTCTATGTGTATGATTTAGCAGCTTGTTTCATACCAAGTTGTGGTGCCTGCTGCGACTGCATAGGGGGTACCCTCTGCACAGGCCGTTGTTGTTCTTTACTTCTCACTAATGTCTGCCGTCCATTATCCCTGTAGAGAAACAATAAAATCACTTTTGTTAAATTTGAGTATAATATAATGTTCAAATTAAAATTATTATACAAGTTAGCTATGAAGTATCTTTTTTGTACTTATTTTTTCAACTTTTTTTTTTTTATTACTTTTACGGTCATCCCGTGAAATCATACATTTCGTACTAAATACAAACTGAAATATAGATGCACAGAAAAAACCCCAGAAAAAAGACCAATGCTGGGAATCGAACCCAGGTCCTCAGGTCCAGGTGTAAAATTATTATGCCGGAAGCCTTTCTCTTGTTTTTGAAGTTTTCATGTTTGAAGGGTAGAACATGTCTTAATGTATCATGTGTCAAAGACGAATCTGTACTTATCACCTTGATGTAGTTATTACGAACCATTTTCAATAACTAAGTCAGACACGATTATAGTCAGCAGCCAATATACACCGTGAAATTTTAGTGGTTGTTTTCCCGAAACGAGGTGATTTAGTATCGATTGTACAATCGATTTATAATTACTATTTTGACCAGAGTCAAAAATCCAATCGTGAAAAACGAAAGCCGAAAATGACCGCTAACCAATAGTAACGCTTCGTTGGTATAGAACCTATCGTACGATCGTACGCTACTTGTACCAACGAAGCGTTACTATTGGTTTGCGGTCATTTTCGACATTCGTTTTTCACAATTGGATTTTTGACTCTAGTCAAAATAGTAATTATAAATCGATTGTACAATCGAAACTACCCAAGTAGCACAGTTAGCATTATAAGAAATCACTTTGGGTATAACTCGGAACTTCATGACTTAATAAACAGTTAATATGGTTCTTCTGAGAACTTAGAGCTGCGTATTACGCTTTAGTCTGTATAACAGCATCATAAAAGTAGAAACGGATACTATTGTTACGGGATCAGAGTTAGTGCCGATGTTAAAAATGCCTTCTTACAGTCTCTTTTGCATTGGTTGCTTAAGAGCATTATAGTGGTAGTAAAATATGCTATTGCTGTTTAAAGGCGTAGAGTTATACCACTGAAATGCTAGCGTCTTAAAAGTGTCACTGTGAACTACCGTACAGCCAACAGTTTTAGAGTAGTGTACACTTAGAGTAATTTAACACAAAAAGTTCCACATCGGTTCGCCTCGGCTGTGTTATAAGCCTATTTTTCAAAGCAGTTAAAAGGTGTTTTATTAATACACGTGAACACCGAAGGTATTTCATGATCCTTGTTTAACTCAGAAATGCAGCATTTGGCTGTGAAATATACCAATATATTGTTTTAGTCTGCATAAAAGAACACTTTACATATATTATAACGCACGAAGCTGCAATCAGGTTCACGTTAGTCAATCATTAAATTCTTAAGCGGTAATTTTAACAGTTGGCGTGGATCGTGTATTAAATTATACAAAATGCTAAAAAAATTGAAAAATTAAAACAAGATTGAATTAAAATTAAAACACTAAATAAAAATTAAATAACTAAAAGTAGTTCAAATAAATGGTTTTAGCGTTTATGTGAACCATAATAAAACTAATAACAGCTGACAGGCTGAATATTGGTTCACTTGAACTCTTATTTACTGCAATAAGTATAATAAAGGAACTGGGGTGTACTCTTGTACAGCCATGGTAATTAATTCAGGATAAAAAGAGTTCACAAAAGTTTCTTAAGAATGCGCCATTTTATTATAACCTAAATCGTATATATTGATAATTATTCTGTTGTTATTTATATTTTACTGCCCTAAATTACACGTTATTCATATACACTTATTATAGTATAATATAAAACTTCGTATAATTTTATGTAAATCGCTCAAAAATGTATACATATATTTTTGGTGTGTTACTTTTTTCACAACATTTCTAATTAAAACGAGATATTTCCGAAGCGCCTAAAAATTTTGCTAAAAAACCATTTAAACATTCACAGTAGACTTGCATTCCCAAATGTTTTCACAGTAGGTTGGCTATAAAGGTGTACTTTCGTGAGTTAACACAAATTCTCAATAAAATTGTGACATTTACTTCGCCATTACACATCACACTCTGGAAATTTATCGGCACCGCTATAATACTATTAAAAGCAAATCTGCAAATATAATAAGCAATTTCAATATGAACGAAGGGTAATGTAAAACCTAAAGCGTTATATAAGACTAGCAGTCACCCAATCCTGACGCTTAGTCTGTATAACAGGACACTCGTATTCTGTTAAGCAGCTGATAAACAGCCTGGTGACCCATAATAATTCCAATATAGTGCTACTGTAATGCTGTTAAACAGAAATGTGAACTAAACTAGAACTTTAGGCTGAATAATTTGTGCCCAAATAAGAGTTATTTCAGTGTTAACAGCGCTGTTAACACCATTGTAACACTGTCTTGTACAGCTTAAAGTTTCCGTGTACACCAAAAGTGATTTCTTATAATGCTACTTGTGCTACTTGGGTAAATCACCTCGTTTCGGGAAAACAACCACTAAAATTTCATGGTGTATATAAAGTAAATCCTGACAAATTGTACAACTACAAAGTTTTTGATTTTTTAACAATGTGAACTATAGGAACAAAATGCGATGGTTACTATTTTATCAAATCGTCGCTTAACTTCTAACACCGCATAAATAATTTTTTGGCGGTTTTGACAAAGTATCTGTTCAATATTATTCAGTTTTTTCACTCTCTTGAAAGAGACTATCTTGGACATACGTAGTGTTAGAACTTAAGCGACGAAATGCATCAAGTACACATTATTTTCGTATGCTTCACATTGTCAATACTCAGAAACTTCAAGCTGTGCTAAGTGTCAAGGTTTACTTCATAACAGCCAGTGACTGTAAGATGCCCGTTTATTTTACTGTTACATGTAAACAAAAATTTACTAATTTTCTTACCTAGGCTGTTGTGGTTGCGGCTGCTGACCCGGCATGCGAATCGGCTGATGGATCCGTTTGTATTCCGCTAGAGTAATCCTCTGGCCATTCTTCAGTGTGAGCACTTGTCGCTCGTCCTCAAGCGAGTCAGTATCCATCAAAACTTGATTTAAATTCTGTTGTTGGTGTTGTTGATGCTGGTCATACGGCACTTGCTGTTGATACGCCAGCTGGGGACTGAAGGTCATCTGCTGATGCTGAGCCACGGATGTTTGCGGTCGTACCGAAGGCGATGGAGAATGGAACTGCTGTTGCACACTCATAGTTGGCTCGTTGACCGTGTGTTTGGTTAGTATAGCAGCCGTTATGCTTTCTTCTAGGTCGTCCATATCGTTGGCGTTGTTTGGTTGTACAACAACTTTCTTAGCCTGCGCTGGAGTTTGTTGCAGGTGTGGGGATGATCTTTGCGGTATCACAGTGAGGGTATTTTGTTGGGGTAGGGGTGGGTTCTGGTTAGCCGGTTGCACAGCATTATGGTGCATGATGGACTGGTTGCCTTGCGTTACAATGGTTCCTTGTTGCGTTATGATACGCGTGGGTGTGCCGAGAGCCTGGTTCTGTTGATTTAGCAGGATCTGCTGCTGTGAACACAGAATAAGAAATGTAAAAGGGTAAATCAAAATTTTAGAGCCACCCGTTACTGTGGTTACACAAATTTTGTCACTTGGACAACCGGGGACAGAGTAAACAACACAAAAAAGTTGATTCACCCAAAAGCCACCCATTTCACACAAAAATTCACCAACATGTTTCTGACTCTTAAAAACTGTAAAAATTGTGCTGTTTCAATTCACAAGATAGTTTCAACGTCAATAAAAAAACGAAACCGTGTTATAAAACGAGCAACTTTTCATATAAAAATGTATAGAAATATAATATTTTTATATCTTTGTTGACCTGGGCTCGAACCTTTGAGTTTTTCCAAATGTATGTGCGAAATGACATTACCATGAGCTTTACAGTGAAGGAAAACGTCGTAAGGTAATCTGCACCCACCTGCGAAGAAATTCATTGGTTTCTATAAAGTTCTCTATCCGCACTGGGCCCGCGTGGGAACTACGGTCCAAGCCCTTTCAGGCTGACAGTCTATCGAGGCTGAGATAATGATGATGATGATTTTTGTTTCTAACAAACGAAAAAGTCATTGATGTTCAACCTCCTTTCCTGCAAATGAGATTTTAGATTCTACTTTGAATGGTATATTACTTGTTGTGTGGACAGCTTGAGTTGGTTGAACTGTTGCTGATGCACTTGCTGACTCAGCACCTGTTGCCCGACCAGTTGACCGACGTGCGGTGGCAATTGGTGCTGCTGGTGTTGTTGTTGCTGAAATTATAGTCATAATCATCAAATATCTATAAATACATAGTGAAATATACGCAAAATAAGCGAACAAAGATTTCGAGTTGCGGGAAACAGCCTGCTATGACCTGTAACCTATACAGTGAAATTTCAGTCAGATGGGGTTTGCCCCGATTCGCTACTCATTAGATCATTTGGACGACAGAAAAGCCTAGTGATTTGAGAACCTGACTATGAAGAATGAGGCCGGGTTGGAACCTCGGTCAGGGTAGATATTTATATGAAAAATACGAATGTTTGTACCCAAGTCTTAGATATTAGGTATTTTAAGTATGTATCTAATTTAATTTAAATCGGTCAGTATGGGCAAGTTTGTAACTATAAGACATACAAACATCTGTTCTTAGAAACCATGTCATCGATATACTGTTTTAAACTTTCGTGATTTTCACTCATAATTACTATAACTCGTGACCACGGCTACTGCAATATGGCCGAAACGTCGAGGTAAATAAATATTTATTGCGTGATAAATCCCGTTTAGTATAGTAATCATGTAATCGATTTTCTGGACAAGAAAAACTGCGTACATAAGATAAAAAAACTTTTACTCAGTTCAGGAATCAAACCCGGACGTTATAAAACGGTTCTTACATTATTTCTATTTGGATATTGATTGTGTAGATCATAAGCAGTAAATGATACTATAAAACACGATATCTAGAATAATTAAAACATTGCATTTCATATTCTAGTGTTGTGAACGATGTATTGAAAAAAATAATGGTTTTTATTTCAAACATCTATTTAATTAAATAAAAGAATGACAAGAAATGTGTCAATAAAGGAGTCTTGCGGAGAACAGACTGGCGTTGCGTTGCTTAAACTCTATCTATTTGACAGAGTTAGTACTAGAAAGCAGAGAATGCACGTAATTGGTCAGCGATAAGGACGATGCACCGGCACAAGATAGGTTTACATGCCTGTCAAAATTTAGTCAACATCTGTCTCTCGCACGGTGCGGACGCTTTCAAGTGCTTATCTTTGGTTACTAATTTTTGTTAAAATAGGCAATTACAATGCAAATACTCTTTACTGTTAGTAAATAGAACTTATTTAATTCTGTCAAAGGTTTACATCAATAAGTTTGAAGCTTCCGGTTCCCTGTCTCGTTTAGCTTTTGTTACTTGAGAAAATTCAATGTCAGACGTCACGAGAGACAGATGAAAAAATTCCAACAAACGGCATGTAAGTCGAGCCCGCCATCGACGTGCGATTGTTGACACCCACTGACAGTTTCTTGTCCCTTTCATTTGCATCCAAAGTGCAACAGAGAGAACGCTTCGCTAACTCTGTTAAATAGACAGGGTATAGTGACTTGGCTTTAATGGATTCATAGACTCTATTGTAACATTGCCAGTCACGAGACTATGGTCTTAAACGCATGTTTACCTGCAGTAGCGGAGTCCGGGGCCGCGGCGGGCGGTGCTGCGTTTGCGCCGCGTGCGGGTTGAGCACTCGCGGGGAGGAGGGGCGCGCGGGGCGCGGGGCTCGGGCGCTCGGCACGCCCGCGCGGACGTTCGCCTGGTTCACCGCCGCATTGCCCTGCGGTGCGTTCTAATTTATTGGTAGTAAAAAAAAAAACAAAAATTAAAGAAGGGTTCGCTTGATCCTAATACGAACTGTTAAGGAATGGAATTCACTCTCATCATCTGTATTTCCAGATAGATACAAGCTAGGGCTTTGCGAGGCCATAGTGAATAGGCTGTTACTGACCCAGTGAGATACAGTTTTGGCCTCATCTACGCTTTTCATCAGGTGAGACAGAGTACAATCACGGGTCAGTTAAATGCAAGGGAAAAAAGGCAAGTTCACATTCCAAATTCCAAACTCGCAAGTCACATTCCAAACTTGCCACTTCTCAAATACCAATAGAATACTTATTCACCACTATCGTTGACACCTAATGCTTGTCTTCTCTTTGGCAGTTGTAACTCGAAAATCACATGGTACGATTGTTAATATTTCTGCTGGGTTGAGCCAGCCGGTAGGTTAAATGGTAAGCACTGTGTGGTCCCCTATTTTATTTAATACACCCTACCTGAGGGCGTATCGTCTAACGCGCGGACGCTTGCCATCGCTTTCACCATCTCTTTCTATCACGGTCTCATACCGTTTGACAGAAAGAAATAGGTAATGCGGAAGCAAGCGTCCGCGAGCTAGACTATACGACCTTTGGTCACGTGTGCGAAGCTAAGGCTAGTAAATAATAAATATACCTGCTGATGCTGAGGGTTAAGTAGTCTCGTGGGAACCTGCAACGGGGGCCCGGCCATCGGAGGCCTAATGGCAGGCCGTCGGGGCCTTACCGTCCGGACCGGGGCCCGAACAAGCGTAACCCCTCCGGGGCTGTTGAGCGCCTGATTCAACAGTTTCGGCGGCGCTTGACGGGTTGGCGTGCCCTACGATTAGAATTTTCATGTTTAATTAGCATATCTACAGTTCAGTGGCAAAGCAGATAAATCGCGTCAAAATTGGGGCGAGATTTCAGCAGTAACACAACATACTAACTTTGTCCGAGTATTGGTTCCACATTTCGACGTGTGGGTAGTTTGAGAACCTCGCGAGTACCTATTAGTGACACTGACACTTGCTTTTAGTCTGCTTCTAATTTACGTTGTTGATGTAGTGTTTACACTTCTTTTATTCAACTGAATTAAACTAATCTACGTATTTTCCAACTGGCAAATATGTATAATCTATCGATATAAATAAAAATACATCGCTAAACTCTAGAGCACCAAATCAAATTGGTAATTCTTTTTTTGTTGTGTTGGTAAAAAAAAATGATCGGGGCTGAAAGGTAAATAATAAAAAAAACCAACCAAGTGCGTGTCGGACTCGCGCACGAACGGTTCCGTGCCATTATCTATAAAAACGGCAAAAAAACACATTTGTTGTATGGGAGCCCCCCTCAAATATTTGGTTTATTTTAATTTAATAATTTATTTTTAAAATTAATATATAACTAAATATTCTGTGAATTTTTCAAGCGTCTACCTGTTGTAGTTATCAATATCGAGCAAAAACGACCAAAAAAAAATCACGTTTGTTGTATGGGAGCCCCCTTAAATATTTATATTATTCTATTTTTTTAGTATTTGTTGTTATAGTGGCAACCGAAATATATCATCTGTGAAAATTTCAACTGTCTAGCTATCACGGTTCATGAGATACAGCCTGGCGACAGACGGACGGACAGCGGAGCCTCAGTAATAGGGTCCCGTTTTTACCCTTTGGGTACGGAACCCTAAAAACAAGTTCATAAGTATCGCCATAAATAGTTACATTCGAGGAATAGTTTACTTGCGATTGTCAAGATGAAATTTCCTTTATTCTTTGTAAGACCGAGGCCGCATCGGTGAGGCAACTGCGACAGCTAAAGTCGCTTTCACATTGGGGCGTTAGCAGCGTGACGGCGTCAACGTCTGAGACTTGCCATATTGCTAGCGCTCTAATGAGAAAGTGGCCTACGACAAAATAGGTTTGTCTACACCACTACCGCTACCACAGCATGGTAAAAGAGGTTTCTTTCAGCGAAATCACCGTGGACCTAAAAAAATGCCTGAGGGAGTTTTGTACAGTATGGTCTCCTATAAACGCCCTCGGCTGCTTACAACGTCTCGTACGCTGCGTCACAATGCTTACTATAGAGATGTACTGTTCTGGTCTTTTTTACACGTTGGCGTCTTGACGTTGTACGCGGCATTCAAGCTAGCACGTCTCTATTTATGCCGAATACAAAATGGCGAGATTTAACAAAGAACAACGACTGAAACGTCCTCGGTCCACTGCGGTTGTATTGACCACCGACGCTGTGCGTTGCGTTCCGACGTCGCCTATAGATAGCAGTAAATAGGGTAGCTATGACTCTGTACTAAATAAAACTAGCATTTTAGGTGGCTAACAAAATAAGTAATCAACTCACAGCTTGATTAATATAAGCCGCATGCATCACAACTTGCTGATGCTGTATTTGCTGCGCAGGTATATGCTGTTGGTGTTGCTGTTGCTGCAAATGTTGCAGCTGCTGTTGCTGCAACTGTTGCATGTGAATGTTGTGTTGGTGTTGTTGCTGCAAGTGTTGGATGAGTTGTGACGACGTGCGCGGCAGTTGGGGTTGAGGTTGCTGCTGCTGTTGTTGCTGCTGTTGTTGTTGTTGTTGCTGCTGTGAAAAAATAAATATTTATAAGCTAACCTAGCTCGCGTAGATCATTAGGCACTGTTTAATTATCTCCAGTAAAATCGTTCTAGTAATATGAGATTGCGTGCCGCGATGCTACCGAGTTCTAAGAGATCGATCGAGCACCGCAATACTGAAATATACTGAATTCATGCAAACAGGGACTTAGGTTTGGTACTTGAATTGAAATTATTACCATCAATACCATTTCAGCTGTAGGACGTCCACTGCTGAACACAGGCTTCCCTCATTGATATACCCAATCATGGTCCCACGCTGCACAGCCAGTTCGTGGTCTCCATTCGAGAACTTTTTGACCCCAACGGCCATCTGTTCTGCGTGCTATATGGCCTGCTCATTGCCATTTCCACCAGCTAATCCGTTTGGCTATGTCGGTGCCTGTTCTTCTACAAATCTCCTCATTCGTGTTTCGATCCCATAGAGAAACCCCTAGCATACCCCTCGCCATAGCTCGTTGAGCGACTCTGAGTCAACTTATTAAGCCAGTTGAAGTTATTAGACTTTATAAATTGCAATGAAAATTCCCAAAAATAAACATGACTATACTAGGTGCCAGATAACGCTGCCTAATCTGTGTAATCTAATAGTGAGAAAATGTTGACAATTTCTGCATTGACCACAAGTGAACTCAACACTGCACCACGATAACCGCGTAAAGTTGATTTAGCGATAATTTTCATACATTTAGCGACAGTCGTTTTTAAACTTGAGATAACATAATACTTGAGGAGTAATGAATTTTTAGGCAGCGTTATCTGGCACTTAGTATATTATTTGCTATATATGCTCACATTAACGACGCTGGATATCAAACAATTATTATTTAGAACTTAAAAGATAACATTTTAAGTTACAACTAATGAAAACCAGACTACAACTAGACGTTTATACCAAGCTGGCTCGTAGTCACAAGGAGGAGTGGGATATGGGACAGACCTCCCGAAGGACGAATGGACCATTTACTTAAGGGAGGCGAAGACGGAGTCTGGGTGGGACGTGTATACTTGTATAGGTCAGATGATGCGGCGTAGAAGGTAAGAAAAGGGTACGATAGGAGGATTTCAGCGGGCAGGACCGTACTTAGTAGGATTTGGATAGACTTGGGAGTGTGTCCGGATTCATCAGAAATGAATGAAATGTCCTCATGTCTTACAGGAGGCGCATGTTGCTGTGGCGGCGGAGGTGGCGGCTGCGGAGGTGGCTGCTGAGCCGGGTGTATTACAGTCGGCTGGGACAGCACGTGTGCCGGTGTCACCAGCTGAGAACACAATTACACCTTAGATTGCCACCTTCCATATTGGTTAACGAACGTAATGAGGAAAACGAGTAATGCGGATGGCGATTTCAGTTGGACAAATTTCATGACTACCTAGGCGAAATTCTAGGGCACGATATCACGATATAATAAAAACTATTAAAAGTAAAACTTAATAAAAACTTTCAACTCGAGTGATAAACTATTACCACCAGAGTTACAACTTCGCCAGATATTTTCAGTGAAAATACATTTAAATTCAACATTACGGTGCCCCAACATATATTCTATCGGCGCCATACCACATAAATCGATTCTGCGTTAATACATTTGGGGAATGTGAATGTTAAATTGCCTTGTTAGTTTGTGTTAAATAGAAAGTGATACCGTAAACTGGGGTTACTTTGAAATGCGGGGCTACTTTAGAAAACAGTTTTTTACGCCGTGTCCTTATTTTTTTAGACCATCTGTGGCAGTGAAATAACTACCTTGATAAATCACCTTACTTTTTCATTTGCTCAATCGAGCTATGAATATTTGCGTTTTTATAACTATTTTAAATTTATTAAAGTAGCCCCAAAATTTCCTAAAGTAACCCCAGTTTAACGGTACATCAACACATTCCCTGTCTAGAGTATCTGTTTGGAATTTTGGATACCAACACATAGGTAGTTACCCTAAATTCACGCATCCAAAAAGATGTATGATTGATTATCGAATTCTAAACAATCTGATAAATCTAAATTTGTAGGTACCTACATAAGCTCAAGATATCTCAAGAGGTACCTCTAAAGCTTTTTAGGTAATGTGATGTGCACGAATAGCATATTTAGCCGTATAGTTTGTCAATTCGTACATGAATTTTCAGTTCTAAGTCCATTCACACTTGGTAGTTAAGTGCTAGTGCTACATAATCTAAATTATGCCCTCACCTACTCATCGCAAACTAGTCGTCATCGTCTATAATAAATTAGCAAAGGTTGGTACAAACTCATAAACAATAGTTTTTTATACAGTATAAAGAAGTAATTACAAATAATAGACTGATTTGGATTTGAGTTTTAAATAGAAAAGAACAGCATTATACGATTCAAAAGTGCGTCCCTCTCTATACTGCATACAAAAGATACACGACAGTAAATACAGGGTGAACAGCCAGGGGCAAAACCTCTTAATTCTTTAAGTTAACCATAGAGTCAAACAAAAGTGTAGGTATTCAAGAAGTTTAGATATGTACTACTGACTGTGTCATACTTCTTAAGTGTCAGTATGCGTAGGTCTTTTATAACCAAATAGATATAAGTACACAAATTCCTAGCCTCAAAAACCAAAATACATTAAAAATAAATGAAACAATTAATATCTAAATGGACTTGAGGAGTAATTTTTGCGATTTGTGTGGGGGACAAAGAACATGTTAACACCATTTACATTGAAATCGTGTAATTGATCTAATATCTGAAAAAACCATATATCTATTCTAGATACTATTTAGTAGAAAAAGAGGAAAACGCGGTACAGGCAACAAATATTATGAGTTACATAGTAACAAGTTACATTTGTTTGTACCTATTCATTTCCGTAACTTTGTTTACTAATTTCGACAAGTTTTCTCTACACCACGAATACCGCCAGGTGACGTAAGTCAGCGACTTTAATCATTTTGTAAGATCCCGAATTGAAATCTAGAGATTGCAAAAAATTTAGTTAAAACAATAATCAAACTTATTTATGCGAGTATAAAACTATGTGGACTTAAAAATATTTATTAAAAGTTTGTCATACTTCATAGGGAAACTACGGACAAACTGAGGGTTATTTTTGTTTGTGAACCTATAATAAGGTGCATAAATGGTTAGTGATGAGATTGATGATTATCAGCGACTGTACAAGTTTTAGTACCTGAGTGAACAGAAGTGAAAGAGTGTAACCACATTATAGATAAACATTTTATGCATATGTAGTGGTAATCTGTTTTTCTTACCATTGCCTAAGAAAACATTACCACTACATATCCATATGTTATTTTTGTCAAGTTATGTTAATTATACTGTATTTACTTATTTACTTTTAAAGAGAGAGTCATTATCTGATCCTTATTAAGAACACAAGACACCATAAACAAGCAAAGCACTTTCTTATATCAGTGAAGAAATGCAATAAATTCACTACTAAAATGCATATCACTACTTATTAAGACATACAAGTTTCTAAGTAATTTTATGACGTTGCAAATACAATGTTTTATAAAAAACAGAAGGTAAGAAAATTTAAAGGTATCAAATAAAAAAAAAACTACTAAAAGTTAAATTTTATAGAATACAAATTGTTCCAGTAGTTTGATGATGTCTTTGTTTAATGAAATAAATAAGAGTAATTTTACCATCCAATTAGAAATTAAAATAGAATTATAACGAAAATTAATTACAATTTTCATTTAATTCATTCTTGTCCTTCAATTAAAACTTGCTTTCAGACATTACATAATATATGTAACAAAACTTTATTGAATGAATTATAATATTATAATATTTATTATAATTACAAAAATGTTAATTTAATGGTGACATTGAAGCTTACCTACAATTTTTGTTTAATTACTGTCAGTGACATTAAGACATTATGTAGGCGTAATTTTGGTTAGTTGTGAATCCTACAAAATGTTGTTAACAGGGAGCGTAACTTTGGTGCGGGTGACGTCATTTATGACGCTAAGTCACATATAGGATGTTTTATTGAACTAAATTGCAACACTCCAATAATTTTTAATAATTTAATGGTAATGAAAATTTAATTACGAATAAAACATTTTATTGGGTAATCTATTTCCAAAAAATATATGTATATTTTTCCTCAAGTAAATGAACAACACAACAAATGCTTCGTTGGATGACGAAGTATGCAGGACGCTTAAAATTTATACATAATAACGCATTTTCTTTCTTATTTACATGAAAATTTATATAGATACACATATTTCCTTTTGGTTGTTTAAGAGTGTCATATTTTTTATAATCTGTAGTCTCCTATTTTTGTGTAATATTTATTTGCATGCTTATAACATTTTGCATCGTAACCTAATCTTAGATAGTTTTGCCGTGACAGTTTGAACCACACGCAATGACTCGCTAGATAAAAAACACTCTGTATGTAGCTTGACGTTATACGTCTGTCATCGGCACCAAAGTTTCGCTCCCTGGTTGTTAACAATTGTTATTCCAAGCCCTTTGCAACCAATTTAATTATGTACAAATTTATTTACAAAAGCAACTTTTACAAAAGCTCTCGATATTATTTCAAATGCATCTAAAACTCAATTGTAATAACATAAAATCTATTGATATTTCAATTGATCAAATAATTATCAAAAAAACAGAAGACAACATAGGATCATGCTAAGCTAGGACTATCTAGAATTGCGTTTATTTTGTATCTACTTGAAGTACAGGTCTTGTTAAGAGTTTCTTAAATATGGCCTATGAAATGCACAAGTATCTGAACAACATACATGTTGCGGATGTTGGGTAGAAGACTGTTGCATCATAGATGCATCAATGATTTGCTGAGCCTGTTGCAACACAACCTGAGCATCCACTGGTAAATCGGATGTGTAGTAAACCTACAAATAAATTGTACATAAACACACAACTTTTATTTAATTTATGTTTTAAGTATTCCAGTTATAAAGGTCACAAGTCCAAAGAAGTTTGAAATAGAAGTTGATGACAAGAGAGATTAGATTGTTATTGCATTCTAGCAATCCAAACTTTTTGACAAAAAAAGCTTTGATATCACCATGGCATACAAGCAAAATTATCTTTACATAATCCAATTATTGAATGAAATCCAGAAATAAAATTTTACAGCCATAAATTCACACTTTTATAATATAAGTCATAAACAGCAAATTGACTTTACCACTTTGAACATTACACACCAAGACATTTAGCAGAACATTTTCACCAGCAAAGACTAGTTAGAATAAAGCCAGGTAATTATACTGGCTTACTCATAGAATTGTAAAACACACTTACCTGAATGAAATGTGGTCTTTCTAAAAAGGTGCACTTTCCTCAAAATCTACACTTTCTCAATAAGAACAATTTCCTAAAGTACATTTTTCCAATATATGCACTTTGCATATATATGCAGCTTTTCAAAAATACAACATTTTCCCAAAAATATACACTGTTAGCATCAGTACTGAGACATTGTGTGGATGGGTGGCCTGATAAAAAACCTAATAGACCAGTGGTGGTGTAGGGGTATGGCACGCGGCACGGAATGCTGAGGACCTGGGTTCGATTCCCAGCATTGGTCTTTTTTCTGGGGTTTTTTCTGTGCATCTATATTTCAGTTTGTATTTAGTACGAAATGTATGATTTCACGGGATGACCGTAAAAGTAATAAAAAAAAAAAAAAAAAAAAATGAAGTTGAAAAAATAAGTACAAAAAAAGATACTTCATAGCTAACCTGATAAAAAAAAACTAAATTTTCCTGAAATATACTCCTTCTCAAATAGCACACTTTCTGGATTTTGTTAAAAGATATCACATGGAAAATGGTGAAATTATCATTGTATTAATTAGAACAAAATACAAAATTTTCACTAACAAAAGTACACTTTTCGAGATACTGCTTCATTGAAGAAGTGGTCCTTCTATGGAAGTACACCTTTTGAGAAAGTGCATCTATATAGGAAAGTGCATTCTACTATCCTAATACAGCAAAAATGCTTTTTGAAGTCCTGTTAAATATACTAGTGCGTGTATATGTCATACACTATTACTATAATAAAAAAATTATGATCCTTTTCTCTGATTTGTCTTATTTAAGTACTTACTTGGTGCCGATGTAAAGCCTGCTGTTGCTGTTGTTGTTGCTGCTGCTGCTGTTGTTGGAAATCCGAGGGGGGAGGTGGAGGAGGGGGCTCATGGCGAATGATGTACTGCTGCTGGTATTGCAAGCCATCGCCAACAACTAACTGTTGCTGGACACCTTCACTGACTATGATATCACTGGGCTGATCTGCCGGTTGAACCACCACCTAGAGAATGCAGACATTTTACTTATAAATTTATAATAGTTTAAAGTGATGAATGTTATGTGCGCCTCAAAATTATCGACCCAGTGACAGCATGACCATCCTGCCTTTTCTTGGAAATATTTTTCCAACTTATTCATTTGCCAACTGTTCCATTTCCTGTTTTTTTTTCTGAAACTGTAAACTATTCAGATCATATTTCAGGACTATCCTGTAGACTGTTAGGTTAGGTTATGTTTTACAGTTTCAGAAAAAAACAACAGTGGGGAAATTAAATGGCAAATGAATCAGTCGAAAAAATATAACAATTGGCGAAAAGTCAGCATCACTGTTAGCAAATTGTTAGTGCTCAGTTGACATCAATTTAGTTCTGCCCAGGGTTGCACAGGATTATTATCCACAATAATTGTCAATCACAATAATGTTTATACCTGTATGTGATATTTAGGGTAAAGGCTAGTGTGTATCTGATTGTGGGTAATATAGTGTGTCACTTTTTTTGTCATCATCTCAATCGTGTGTAGACCCCATTATCAAGCAGGCAGTTTGGTGGCTACCTAACATTAGTGATGTAGACTTCAGATAAGTTTTGGCGTTCCCATGCATAGCTACAATGTCAAGACTTGTCGAGACTTGAATAGTTTGTATTGCACATCAGTTGTAAGGTAGCCACCACCTGCCTTTCACATGGTTGTGCGGCCAGCTGCTCCACAACACCAAGGTAATGCACCAAGAATATTGGACAAACCTGCAGGCAGAGCAGAGAAGCGCTTCCATAGATCAACCCCGGATTATCCCGCAAACTGCACGGTTATGGGAGAACTCAGCTTCATGGTCGGGGCTCTAACTAGACATGCCTTGCTTAACAAACACTTACACAATTTAAGTGTTACCCCCTATGCGTGTGCATGGAGGCAGAAGAAACGGCCTCACACATCCTACTGGAATGTGCTAGTGTGGCGAGCTACATAGCACTACACCTCTGGTCTGGGTCTGCGAGGCTTCCTTAGGGAGTTGGGCTGGCACAAATAGTGCCTTGCCTACAGCCAATTACGCAAAATAGGCGCTCAGAGACGTTGAGTTGAGGAAGATGGCCCCTTACTACCTATTACCTAGGTAGCCACCAAGCTGCCTGCTAACGGAGTATAATTTTGTGTATCCAAACGTTAGAAACTTGTTGTATTGTGTACTTTTTATAAAATGTTATGGTTTTGGATAATAACCAGATAATTATCAGATAAATATCAATGAACATATTATCTTGATATCTCCAACCCTGGTTGCAGCATTAGTTCTAATTGTGGCATAGTCAGTGTATAATTAATAAAATTAGTAATTTGGTAAGAATTAAAAATATAAAAAAGGAAATTTAGAATGTCACATTGAGAATCTGATTTTTGGTAGGAGTAGATTAGTGAATAAAATGATGAATTAGAATTGAACTGCAAGCTGTTGGCAAATATGATACGCTGCTTCTCATGAAAACTGGCATAAAACAAAATGGAATGCAATTTTATTTCAAATCTTACTAGTAAAAGATATAAATATTAAATGCAATAGCATTTCATTTTGAGTTGTGCCACTGTTCTCGATAAGCAGTGATATATTTGACCTATATATACCTGTTGTTGTGAATACTGCTGATCATCTTGATTAACCAAACATATATTGGGACAGTATCTTTGTAGATCTTCTAGAGTTAATGAACGTCCTGGTCCAACAATCTGATAATATTGAGCCATTGCAAAATGCTTAGCCTGAAACAAAAAAAAAACGAAAATAAAATAATGTTGGACACACACTTTTTAATAATTTGATCCTACAATAGACCGTAAAATAAGACTTAACTTTATCCAGTACAATTTGTTTACATCAATCAAAACTTTAGTACATTTAATTACTTGAACATTTTTACAACGTTATATAAATGATCGTACATAGAAATTAACGCTGATTTGTAAGAAACTAAGAACACACAGATTTTAAGATGACAGATATCCATACATCTTAACTGAACAGTACGTACACAACCCAGAACCAATGACTTCGTAAACCGTAAGAAGACTCAACTATGGCGACGACACATCGACCGTTTTATAATCAAAAGTTTTAATGCACTCACACGGTTTTATGATTACAAGATACAACAATAACATAGAGAAGAACATATTTAATTATTATTTCAAAAAGAAGATAGGGAAATGGCTTCGATTCCATTGCTACAACCTAAATTTTGTCCTGAAACATCATTGCATTGAAATCACGGATGGAAACGTTTCTCTCACCAATATTAACGTTGGACATTTTAAATGCCGTTTTTATCCATCAAAACAATAACTTTTAACACGAAATTGTAAAATTTTAACTCAAACGCCAAATCCAGAAGCAATTTACATTATGGCGTGTGTGTCACTTTTTTTTTATAATTGTATGTTTTTTAATTCGGTGTTTCTGTTTCTGAGGCACAGAGTTGCCAGTTGCTAAACAGCGTAAAGGAAGAATTTCGATTGGACACCGTTTTCTAAAAATTGCAAACAGTCTATTAGAACATTTTTAGGGTTCCGGAACAAAAAAAAGTAACTATATTCCCCACACATTTTCTGTCTTTCCATCCGATGAATAGGTTTCTTTAAATACGTGAATGTCGGATGAAAACCGGTATGGTATATACTGTGTTGTGTTATGGTTACTGGGGGGTTACTACGAAATTCGAAGTTCGAAGTTTGGATCGTGCGGTCCCTCTCACTCTCGTAATAAATATCATTAGCGTGAGCGAAACGGCATGAAACGAAGTTCGAATTTCGCGCTTCGTAGTATAGGGCCTGGCTTCTAAGCATTTATTGCCAGAAAATGAAGGGTGCGGTTAAAATACAACCCCGTATTGGTCGACTCTGAATAAACAACAATAATGCACGGCTAAAATTTTCCTATAACGCATAAATGAGTTTATTTTAATTAATTGGAATAAAAAAAAGTGTACAACTGTTGTACGACAGTTTTCTTACAAAAATAAAATTACAGGATTGAAAATGCAACTTCAAATTAAAATTGTTTTATTACCTTGATAACCGTGATTAAAACGAGATCCAATGCGGTTTCTTTCTCTATACGTCCCTTTTTTGTTGTTCTCAGTTCAATTTAGGTATGAATCTATGCATAAATAAATAAATAAATAAATAAACGTAAACCCTTCTGTATCTCGGTATATCTACCCCGTATTTACTAAGTAAGTATGCCTTATACAATAATATACCAAGCTTTCTAATACAGCATTTACATTATACACGGAACCCTTCTCTGTGATGAGTGTCCCACCGAACACTTAATCGGTTTTTCGGTTTTTGGCTTAATTAATGTAAAGGCCATCACAAACCGAAGAGCGCGGCGTGCGCGCTCTTTAACACTGCAGCACAGAGCGGGCCCGGCGCGTTGTATAACAAATCATATACGCTGCATCGAGCTGCCGGAGTGTGTGATCGTATATATAATTCAGTGTTATACAACGCGCTTGGCCCGCTCCGTCGGCGTAGAGCGCGCACCCCGCCCTGCGGTCTGTGGTGGCCTTAAAAAATGTAGTTACAAGTTGTATAACATTGTAGATTTGTTTGAAAAAAATATACCTTGTTGAGTTTCTTGCCAGGTTCTTCTTAACATGGTTTTTCCGAACTACCTACCACCTGAACTAACTACCACTGGGTAGGAATAAATGGAATAAAAAAATTGTTTATGACTTTAGAAACAATTCTAGCACTTTGTATTTTACAGTTAAAATAAAAATAATTTAAAAAATATCAAATAGTCTGACATGTTTTTTTTAGAGCCAACCATGGACTTAATACCTAACCCGGACTGAGTACTAACTTTTATTAGTCAATCAAAAGTGGCCCATATTACCAAGCAATACAGTTTAGTAATGACAACTAGAGACAGCGGTCCGAGAGAGAAACCCAAACTAGTGCCTTGTGTCCCACTCGCACCATTTGCCAGTGGAAAAAAGATAATGAAATAGTAGTAAAAATTAGTACTGAAAATAATAACCTTCTTTATAATAAATAGCTATATTTAGATACAAAATATTACCTTTTACCTAATTTGTAAATCATTAAGATTGCAACTAATATTTACTGATTAAAACACGGTAATGCATTAAATATTGTGATGATCAAGTGGTGATTGTAAATTTTAACTGGTATCACCGACGTTGACAAATTAGGGTGCCTATGATTTAGGCCGGTGTGAGTATGTCTACTAATGCAATTTCGTAGATAAGACTGAAAAGCAGGTTGGGGTATAGGAAAAGGGGCCCGATTTAAGGACTTAAATAAAAACTTTTTAACAAAAAATTAAACCGCCGAAAAAACTTAAAAGCAAAAAATAATACCCTTTTTGTTTGACCTTAATCTAGGTACCAGCCTCAGCACTAGCCAGGAGGAGTGGACCTATAATCGTCTACCTGATTGGCTTCTATCACTCCTCCTGGCTCGTGCTGAGGCACCGACTTCAAACTGGTACCTAGATTAAGGTCAAACAAAAAGGTATTATTTTTTGCTTTTCAGTTTTTTCGGCGGTTTAATTTTTTGTTAAAAAGTTTTTATTTTATACTTTTTTTCCATCCTTGGGGTAGTTTTTTTTTTCAAATTTATAATACCAACTTCAAGGTATACACTATCTATCCAATAAAAAAGAATTATGAAAATTAGACTACTCTGTAAAAAGTTAGTCAATCATCCCCTGTTTTCATACCCTTAGGGTAGGAATATTATTTTCAAACTTAAATGGGACCACCCTTGGGGTATACGCTTTCCAATAAAAAAAGAATCATCAAAATCCGACCACTCTGTAATAAGTTATGCGTGGTCATATAGTACAATCAGTAACTGAACAATCAATCATCCCCTGTTTTTCTACCCTTAGTGTAGGAATATTGTTCCCAAATTTAAATGGGACCACCCTCGGGGTATACGCTTTCCAATAAAAAAAGAATCATCAAAATCGGACTACTCTGTAAAAAGTTATGCGTGATCAAACATAAAAAAAAAAAAAAAATACACGCCGAATTGAGAACCTCCTCCTTTTGTTTTCGTCGGTTGAAAAATTTGGATCAGAATTTTTTTTTCGGGTTTTTCGTAATTTTTTTTTAAAAAAACTTTAAAGAATACATTAAAATAAGCATCTTTGATATATATAAAGATGATCTACGACTGAAATTATTTGTCTTTTTAGGGTTCCGTACCCAAATTGTAAAAACGGAAACCCTTTTACTGAGGCTCCACTGTCCGTCCGTCTGTCCGTCTGTGACCAGGCTGTATCTCGGGAACCGTGATAGCTAGAGAGTTGAAATTTTCACAGATGATGTATTTCGGTTGCTGCTATAACAACAAATACTAAAAAATGGAATAAAATAAATATTTAAGGGGGCTCCCATACAACAAACATGAATTTTTTTTGCTCGTTTTTTCTCGATATTGATAACGGCAACAGGTAGACACTTGAAATATTCACAGAATCTATCTATCTAATACCTTTAAACGAGCAATTCTTGTATATGTATATATAATCAGGATCTCGGAAACGGCTCCAACGATTTCGATGAAATTTGGTATGTGGGGGTAAAAAAGATAAAAGTTTTTTTTTACACCTTGGGTTACACTACTGAAGTTTTAGCCTATGAACAACCCAAATTTCAAAATTAAAAAAAAAATCTTGAACAGATAATCATGATCTGAATCACGTATCAAAATTTGTGCACTGATTAAAAAATTACCCTGTATTACTCAGAAATAATGTAGCATTCTATTCGTGAAAGAATTTTTGAAATCGGTCTAGTAGTTTTGGAGTTCATTCGTTACAAACATACAAAAATACAAATCAATCCCCTGTATAACATTAATAAAAGTAAAACAATAATAAAAATAAAATAGTTGTAATATAAATATAAGATCAGTGTAGGCTTACATTATTTCTTTCTAATTCTGAATTGACTCTTTTATACTTTTTTAAGAAAAATCTTGATAATTATCCGCAGGTGTACTTGGTCACCCTAATTAGAACGAGATGCAAGGCACTAGTTTGGTTTCTCTGTCGGCCTCACTTTTATGTCGCAGTACTCAGTCCGGGTTAGGTATTAAGTCTATGGAGCCAACTAATAAACCGGTATTCATAAAAATCTTGTAACATGGAGATGTAGAGTTAATTTTACTTTGTCTGTGGCTCGTTTAACCTGATTCGTTGAAATGAATTTCAACTGCATTACGTTGTTTTATTGGATCTTTTAGGCCAATCAAATCATCTTATGAAGAATATTTGTTGGTTGAAATAAGAAGCCAAGTGCTCAACGCTGATGGCTAGGCCTTGGAAAAACACCGTAATTTGGGTGGCTGCCTGCAACGACAGTTTTCATGTGTTTTTAAGTGCATTTAATAATTTATCTCTGAGTTGTGTTCAAAATTTACTATAACAGTTTCATTTGGGTATATAGATAATCTCATATTATATTGTAATCACTTTCTACAGTTCGACACACATATATTTTGACCGTCCTCATTACATTCGTGATAATGGATGATTCGGAGATTTCCCCAGGTAAAGAAAATATCGTAATTTGTAAAATCTTAACTAATTTGTGAAGCTTAGTGCGTGTCTCACTCTGTGTTTTTTTTTTTAGGGAATAAAATAGACAATTCTGCGTCAGAGAGTGACTCCAGTTCACTCGATGGCGGAGCTATGTTGCCTCCTACCACGGTTACTCGCGATCAGCTCCAAAAAAGAATAGAATCTCTGCAACAGCAAAATAGGTATAAATATATACAGAAAGATATAGTCTTATTAGATGCTTCATGGATCTTATTGGATCTTATTGCATGAAGTAACTAATTAGATCTTTATGCTGTCGAGTTACAATGTCTGAAGACAATTATTGGTTTTTGTATTACAAAAAAACCTTGGTGGAATTTGCAGGGTACTAAAAGTGGAGCTGGATACATACAAACTTCGTGTCAAGGCCTTGCAGGAGGAAAATCGTGCACTCCGACAAGCTTCAGTTTCAATTGTATGTTGTATTTACTTTATATCATTGTTTCTTTATCATAAGTACTTGAGATTCATCAACTATTGTCATTGTCTTATTTGTATTGTCACTCTAACTCAGTAACAAAACCACTTGCAAATTGCAGCAGGACAGTTTTTTATTAAGACAGTAAGGTATAGGATTTCTAATTGTATGTTAAATAGATATTAGTAACAATTTGCTGCTGAAAATTTACAAATCATGGTCAAAATTGGGAGATTTTTAACCGATTACAATATTATTATAAATTTAACAATTGGTATTCAGGACAGTGACAGCAAAAAAATATCTCTAACAAATGCAATACCTAATAAAGAAACTGGTTTCAGGAAAAAGTGGGAGTAGACAATAATATTTTTCAATATGAATAATAATCCAGTTTTGTAATTTATGAATACTAGATAAAATAGATATCCTAGATAATGAAGAACAATATGCTATCTTGCTTCTCTGATACCATAGTATTTGGTAGTGGTGAAGCATTATAATATTGTAGTTCATTGATATAGACCTCTGCAAATGATCCTCTTCATCTTCATCTTGTTATGACAAAAACACTTAGCATAATTTTGATTTAATGTCAAGTGTTTTAATTCTTCAATGGGGCAATTTTAAAGAATGTTGTACTTGGGGGTCTTGTAGATTTTTTAAAGTCTTGTGGATTACATTTTTCAGCTTAAAAATAGGAAGCCATTAACTTTCTTGAAATGCATTTTAATACTGCTCAAAGTATATTTTACCTGGTCTAATTTTTTGGTATTGAAACTCTAAAACTTTTTTAAATTGTAACCAAGGTAAAAAACTTGACTTATGGTTTTTAACATCAGTTATAATTTTATTGTGGTAGGTTGAAGATCTCAACATACAAGCTTGTTTTACTAAACTGTAAATTTAACTAGGATGTCCACATAAGATGACTTATCCGGCCATGTTGGTGTGTCCACTAAGTACTTTTTTTTTACATAAGGTTGACCCGTGATTGATCACTATCTCATCTGATGAAAAGTGTGTAACTGGTTCAGTAATAACCTATTCACTCTAGCCTTGAAGAGCCCTAGGTTGTATTTATCTGGAAATACAGATAAATACTTACCTGATACCCTGAATATTGTTTTTATGGACAGTTGACCATAGGACGTTTAGTTCTTACAAGCATTTTGGTATAATTTTCCAATATATTTTTCATTTTCATAGCAAGCAAAAGCAGAACAGGAGGAGGAATATATTTCCAATACACTTCTGAAAAAAATTCAAGCTCTGAAGAAAGAGAAGGAAACATTAGCTCATCATTATGAAAGGGAAGAAGAATGTCTCACAAATGATCTCTCCAGAAAACTAAATCAGGTATGTATCAAACTTATGAAGCATTAAAAACTTACAAGTTAGTATATGTATGTAAAGATAAATATATGACATTCTTATATGTATAAAGGCTCAACAAGAAGACATCACCAAA
Source organism: Archips crataeganus (assembly GCA_947859365.1). Classification (NCBI taxonomy): domain Eukaryota; kingdom Metazoa; phylum Arthropoda; class Insecta; order Lepidoptera; family Tortricidae; genus Archips; species Archips crataeganus. Next base: position 12,194,427 of record OX402049.1, on the reverse strand, counting down.
AGACAGTCATTAAAGTTCTCAGCATCTGCTGCTAAAATGAGATTTCACTATCCAGAATATTTTTAATTTTGTATTTTTACTATTAAGCCGTTAAGTGGGGAGTTTGTGAGTTGTGTGTGTGTGTGTGTGTGTGTGTGTGTGTGTGTGTGTGTGTGTGTGTGTGTGTGTGTGTGTGTGTGTGTGTGTGTGTGTGTGTGTTCATTTTGATTTGAACATAATAGTCATCTTACTCTTCCCATACCTTAAGATACATGAGGGTCTTGGAATGTCAAAATTTGGAAAGTTATGCTGGACACTATAATGGCTAAGTAAAGTTTTTTGAAGAGGTGCTAATTATATTTCTTTTCGACAGTGGTCGACTTCAACACTAAGAAACTGCAGCTGTTTTATTTTTATCTCCTTTTATTTATTGGAAATATTTTTTTAAGTGTTCGAGATGACATTTGTGAGATTTTACGGCTGATAAGCGGTTTGTGCTCAGTACTAAGAAGAAATAGAAAAAAAACGACGTCAAGTGTCGCTTCTGTCAATGTCAAATGAAATCTAACCGTTTGCGTTTCGTTTGCTTTGCGTTGTCCAAGAAGCAGTTCCACAATAGTTATCGAAAGTATTCAATGGTGATCCAATTATTTCCTGCCTCGCACAGCAAAGCTCTGGAATGAGGTTCCTGCTGCGGTATTCCCGGACCGATATGACCTTCAAGCTTTCAAAAAAAGAGCGTACTCCTACCTAAAAGGCCGGCAACGCACTTGTGACTCTTTTGGTGTCGCAGGTGTCCATGGGCGACGGTAATCGTTTACCATCAGGCGATCCGTCTGCTCGTTTGCCCCCTATATCATAAAAAAAAAAAAAAAAAAAAAAAATTAACGTGCATAGGTCGTGGGGAAATGCGGTAAAATTGAAAGTCCGGATTTTATGTGGAGGTCGATAAAAATAGTCCAAAAATCACACTGAGCACACCAAAACGCAAAGCAAACGAAACGCAAACGATTTGACATTGACAGGAGTGACAGTTGACTTCGTTTTTTTTCTATTTCTTCTTAGTACTGAGCACGAACCGCTTGTGTGCCGTAAAATCTCACAAATGTCATCTCGAACACTTAAAAAAATATTTCCAGTAAACAATAGGAGATAAAAGTAAAACAGCTGCAGTTTCTCGATCTCCAGAACGCCGACTGTCAAAAAAAAATATAATTAGCACCTCTTCAAAAAACTTTACTTAGCCAATTGTTTAAATTAGTCTGATAAAACGTTGGATGTTTGTACTTTGTTGAAATTAAATCACAAACTCAATGTATGGGTATCTTAAATTAAATAACATTAGGTATTTAAAACAATTGATTTAATGCATTATATTGTCCAGTTTTAACTGAGTTAGCTTAGCTTTACACTAATTTTGTATCATATTTTAAATTTCATATTGTATAATAGTAATCACAGAAGCATGAGAACATCATTATTATGTAATTGATTGTTATTAATGCAAACTGTATGTTGTTTCAGCTGCGTCAAGAGAAATGTCGCCTTGAACAGACTTTGGAGCAGGAACAGGAATGCCTGGTGAATAAGCTAATGCGGAAGATAGAGAAGCTTGAAGCTGAAACTCTTGCTAAACAAACCAATTTGGAGAGACTCCGCAGGGAAAAGGTAACTTATTGAGTTTTGATTAATATCATTGTTCTATGTGGCCTATTGATGAAGTTTGTGACAGATGATTTAAATAGTGCTTTTGACCAGCACTAACAAATAGATAGGTAGCCTAGGCTGCTTATAGTGATTTGATTACAACATATTATTATAGAAAAAAATCACTATTTACTATTTCACTGAAGCTAAATAATAATGTTGAGGTTAGAAAAAAAAATGCTCTGGCTTTGCAGAGTTGATTTCTTTCTATGGTGTAAGTAATAGTATAGTCGGGGTAAGAAAAGGTTCGTCACTTTTCGACCTTAACTCGTTGACATAGAGTCGAAAAGTGACGAACCTTTTCTTACCCCGACTATACAAGTGCAGAAGTTTACTTTGTCACAAAAACGATGTTTAGGCATATAAATCGTGCCTACTTTATTTCATTTGCATGTGGCCTATAGTGCTAGGGTTGTCACGCCAAATGTCGCTTGACCATAGTTTCCCTTGAAAAAAAAAACATACTTAAAAAAATTATCTTGTGGCTAGAATTTAACCATACACATCTAAATTAGGAGAGCGGTTTGAGCGTGAAGTCCTAACATACAGACACACACTTTCGCATTTGTAATATTAGTATGGATAGTTGTGTAAAGGCAAACCATTCAGATTTTTTTATATATTTGGAACTGACAGTTTGAGTTCATGCGATTTTTAATGATGGACTATTTTAAGGTGGAACTAGAGAACACGTTGGAGCAGGAGCAGGAAGCTCTGGTGAACAGGCTCTGGAAACGCATGGACAAGCTTGAAGCGGAGAAGCGCTCACTGCAAATCCGGCTGGACCAGCCGGTATCTGATCCTGCCAGTCCTAGGTATGGTAAAAGCACCAGTAATCATCCTTTTAACGAATGTTGCGAGTTCAAACTCCATTTATTTAAATGCGAAAATGAAACATCAAAAACAAACCTATTAGCCATTAATTATTTATTAATTTATCTTTAAGAGAAACCTCTAAATAACCTCTGAAAGTCTGAGTCATATAGGAAAAACAAGAGAGGGCACTTCCAGAATTCACCAAAATTCCCATGCTTATCCTCCTGCCGCCCAGTATCCTATACATAGGACATATTGTAATGTTGACATCAAACTTACTCAATAAGTGACAAAGTTTAAAGTTCATTGAAACAAAATTTAACACTAAAACCCAGTAGTTAGCTTATAGCACAAATAATATAATAATAGTAATAGTCAGCCTGCTTAAAAAAACAATTTTGTAAGGCTCCACTCATTTTTGACCGGAGTTCTCGGGGGTTTCTCGTAGCGGGATCGCGGCGTGCTCGCGACGAATACACGGTCGAGCGCTGCGATGTTGCCGGATTTATTCGCCGCCTCAGTGCCGCCACGTGACGCCAACTAAACGTTGACATTAGCAACTGTATAGGTAACCAGAGTTGAGGTCACACACACAACAACACGTCATGTAATGACAGCGGGATTTTGACATTTATTCATACCGATAGCAAGTTCAACAGACTCGACATAGAATTACAGATTGACTAAAACTTTCTTCAACCTATTTCGTTAACAATAATTTAGGAAAATACATCTAATTCAAACAAAAAAGAAAATAAAATATTTTGATCTATTTTATTTAACAACCACTTTAGCCTAGTTGGTAGTGACCCTGCCTACGAAGCAAGAGGTCCTGGGTTCAAATCCCGGTAAGGGCATTTATTTGTGTGATGAGCACGAATATTTGTTCCTGAGTTATGGATGTTTTCTATGTATTTAAGTATTTATTTATCTATATAAGTATGTTTATCGTCGTCTAGTACCCATAGTACAAGCTTTGCTTAGTTTGGGACTAGATCGATTTGTGTAAGTTTGTCCCCTAATATATGTCCCCTAATATATATTTAAATCAGATAAGCATATTTTTCGCTATTTATAAAATACCGATTTTTTATTGCGACTATTTCTTATCAGTTTCAAATTGTTTCATTTCAAGAATAGGTTTAGGTATATTAAAAAAGAAAAATTATAATATGCATAGTATTGCGTAAGTATTTCATCATAAGATCATATAACTCACATTTTCATTCATCCACTACCTTTTTTGCAATTAGTACTTTACGTAGCTGTGTGTGTAATCATTCGCCTCAACTCTCGTGGCGTTACCTATATGTGATGTGCCCGCCGTGCCCATGCCGCATCACTGCCACGGAGATGCAACGTGTACGCCGTGTGGTCGCCGAATCACACCACGATCCCGCTACGCTGCGAAACCGCCCCCCAAAAATGCTAGTGTGCATAGGCTTTAGGAAATACATTTGTTGTCATACTAAACTATACATCATCATTATCATCATCATTCCAGCTTATATACGTCCCACTGCAGGGCACAGGCCTCCTCTAAGAGTGAGACTACATAAAAAATAGACATGTAAAGTCATCATTAGGCTGGCATAGTCACACAGGTGCACTAAAGCCTCGAAAAAAAAAATAGAAAAAAAAAAGTCATCCTCTCCTAGCCGTATTCGGCCAACAGCGACTGTTTCCTATAGTTCAGAGCGTCGCTGATGCGCTCTCAGGTGGCTGACATAGCCGATTTTTGCAGCTAATGTTCTGCCACACTCGCCACAGGTCAGCACCCCTCCGACGTAGTTATAGGTTATGGCCACAGGTGGTCTGGCCTTCAGCTCGTCGCGTTTAGCGTCTGATCCGCTACAACAGCGACTAGCCTCAAAGTCACACACTTTATTATGCACCGTCTGCCTCCATCGTGGTCGATCTTTTGCTAAAGCCTCCCACTTGGATGGATCAATATTGGCTCTCTTCATGTAAAGTATTAAATAAGTTTTATAGATGACTAAGAAATTCCTTCACCACCTAAAAACATTAAAGACTTATTTTTTCTAATGACAGAAACTGTCATAAAAAATGGTAAAGGACTTACTTGGTCGACTATATGAACGAAAAACTTAGCAGAAAAAAATACATTCTACATGGACCTCCTCTTTGAAGTCTGTTAAATATGGCGGACATCGTACAACAGGCCATGTCGGTGGACGGCACTATCCCACTCAGATCACGAGATCTTGAGACCAATGAGGCGAAAAATAAATATATCTTTATTTATAGCGAATAAAAGACAAAGGCTGACTACGAAGCTTGAGGTCTCGGGTTCGATTCCCGTGTCGGGGCAGATATTTGTATGAAAAATACGAATGTTTGTTCTCGGGTCTTGGATGTTTAATATGTATTTAAGTATGTATCTATCTATATAAGTATGTTTATCCGTTGCCTAGTACCCATAACACAAGCTTTACTAAGCTTACTTTGGGACTAGGTCAATTGGTGTGAATTGTCCCATGATATTTATTTATTTATTTATTTATTTATAGGTTCTTGGTTGACTTCTGGTGCACTTACCCCAACTCACTCACTTTAATGAAGAGACTATAATTAAACTAGCTGTTGCCCGCGACTCTGTCTGCGAAGAATAGGGGTATAAAAAATAGCCTACGACCTATTCCCAGACCTACCGAATATAGACAAAAAAGTTTCATAAAAATCGATCATACCGTTTCGGACGAGTTCGATAACAAACACCGTGACACGAGATTTTTATTTATTAGAAGATTATTATAGAAGCCACCCATAAATAACGTCCCGCATATAAGAGGAGTCAAATGGGTTATTAAATTACAGACCAAGTTGTTTCGACTGTCATAAAATCCTCGTTATTAAAACATTATAGAATAACTGTTAAGGTAGCATTCCGATGTTGGCGATCACGACCGGCGACTGCGACGCACGACTGACCGGATCGCGCGTGTCTACTAAGCAGTGACTAAGTACAGTCAACCAATTTGATTCCTAGGCCACTATAGAACCATGTCATAAATCCTCTACGGCATTGATTATTCCGTGAAGTATGTCAAGATGACATCCCGATCTCAGCGAACATGTGTCAACAATAATGAATAGGAAAGGAGTTTGCTTATGTATTAATAACTTGGACTGTCAAAACCATCCGTCCGTCTGTCAAAACTTATTTTTCTTCTCAAGTCATAGAGCGAAAACGTTTATAGACTCTACGTTTATTGCATGTTGTGATCGGAAAGTTGTTAATCCTTTGACCCGCACTAACGTTTTACGTTGTAATTATGTATTAGTTAACGCGACAAGGTTTTATAGTGACTAGACGTGTGCGCCCGTCGGCGTGGCGCACGCCGACTCCGCCGGTCATTGCAACGGCGTGAAATCGGCGCAATACATTTTAAAACAACTTTAAGGTTCGGCCAAACCGCTGCTTACGTCACCAGATGTCTGTAGTTAGTTTTATAACAATTTTACAAGTGAAAGTAAACCGTTATTTTCATTAATAATTAATTTTGTTTAAAACCCGAATACACGCCGATTACACGCCGCCGCCATCGGCGCACACCTCTAATAGTGACCAAGGAATCAAATTGGTTGACTGTACTTATGAATTAATGTGAAGTAGTGATGCAAGCGACAGCGTCGTGCGACTAATTTTATTCTAAGCAGGTGGTCCGCTCGACCCATTTGCAGTCGCCATCATCGGAATGATACCTTAATCGTAACTTCATCTGCGTCCCGTGGAAGTTCCAGTTGTTTGCATGTTCCCAGGATAAAATATAACATATGTTACTCGCTGATAAATATAGCTTTCCATAGGTGAAAGAATTGTTTTTAATCAGTTCAGTAGTTTTTGAGGTCATCCATTACAACGAAACAAGCACACAATCAAACATTTTCTCATTATAATAATAGTTTAGATAACCCTGTCTCAATTAACAGTCGCTCATATTTTCAGGGACATCAGCAATGGTGACACCGCATCGAATCTTAGCAATCATATTCAGACATTGCGTTCCGAGGTTGTTAAATTAAGGTAATACTTTTAATTGACAACTAGCGGTTGCCCGAGAATTCGTATATGAATTATCGTTTTGACATGGAAAATATGCAATAAACTATCCAGTATAATTTGTGAGCCAAATTTCATCATAATTCGTTAATTAATTTTTACGTGAAACAGACACAAGCTCACGAACTATTGCATGTATAACATAAATTATATTATGTTAGGTCAGTGATCTCAAAGGATCTTGGTTCATTTCAGTGTTTTTATTATGCCACATTATCGTTTATAGAGGATTTTATTATATGAACCTTGTCCTTACAATTAATGAACACTGCAAAAAAAACCAAATTGGTCGAGATGCTCGCATGAATTCCATCCTTACATTATAATACATATTATTATCTCCAAAACAATACCTATCTTAAATAAAAAGACATTCTCACGTCGCATATTTGGATACTGATATAGATATAATCTAAAGAATCATTTAAGATAACATACCAATTACTTAACTACAGTGTCTTATTGTGATTCACTGATAAAGAAATTTTTACTTTTACCGGTTGTTCAATGACACAGACATCCTATATCTAGGGATAGTATACATAAATAACTATCATGCGTAAAACAGAAAAATTATCTGACTTCAAAATTAATGAAATCCACCTCGGTAGTTCATACAGAAAAATAATTAGTTATCATCGGAACATACACAAAAAAAGGTGCGATTAATGTACAGTCAAGGACTTTGATTCATAAGCCACCATGGAACCATTTCACAGTGAACGTCATAGTGACATCGCATTAATTAACAAGGAAAATCGTAATGACTTTTCTTTTGAGAAGGTTTCATGGTGGCTCATGAATTAAAGTCCTTGACCGTACATCCTGTAGTTGTCAACCTAGAACGAACAACAATCACGTACAGTCGGCCAAAAATATGGATACCACCCTACGGTTATAGTTCATTTGCACGTCATGGATACAATGAGGACGATTTTCCCTTGCAATAATAATATAATGACAGTGACTAATGACTTAACTCAGCTAGAAAAGTCAACCGTAGCGATATTTAGATCACACAAACTTTTTTCAAAACTGGTAGACCACTTTCTTGGCCGACCGTACAACCCGATACTTGGTGCCCTTATGGAAAATTACATGGATGGTCGTGTGTTAACCGCACCTGAAAAACATACGTACGACAGTAGAATTTCCTCATCCAACTTTTTGTATCACTAGAGTAAGTTAGTGCTGGAACTTGCAAACCGAGCGGAACCCTTTTCGAATGTGTTCTAGCATACGGCAAGCTTAGACGAAAAGGCCTTTCGTGAGGGTTTCAAAATATCGATTCGAATCAACAGAATAAGGGCCGGCGCTCACTGAAGGCATGGCACGGCATGGCACGGCAGGTTACATACGAATTCTAAACTCATTGAAATAAGATTCAAAATAACTTGATAGTAATAAAATCCTTTGCCGTGCCATGCCGTGCCATACTAATGGAGTCTTTTTCATTGAGCCTTTTTCACTTGAGTTGTCTATTCCGATTGTAGGTTTTTTTTTTATTATTTGGATAAATAAATTGTTATTTGTTTATCTTAGGAATCAATTAGCCGTATCTCAAAATGAAAACAAGGAGAAAATGCATCGCTTTGCCTTAGAGGAGAAACACATTCGTGAGGAAAACATTCGCTTACAACGAAAATTGCAGCAAGAGGTAAGTAAATCATTATGTACCGATTCTCACGGCCCGTCTATCTAGAAGCATCTGGTCTAGTAGTGGTCTAAGACTAGTAGAGCTACAGGCTGGCCAACTTGGAGGTATACAACTTTTCTTTGCCGCCATTTTGTTTTGGCGGCAAATATGACAGTTGATGCATGAAAATTACTTTGTGTAGATACGGCAAATTTGTTATGGAGCGTTTTACGACTGTACCTACAACGTGTTTTAATTATTAAAACGTTCTTCTCAACCCAATCATCTATTGCGGAAACTCTAAGAGAATTGATTGAACGGCGACAATGATTGGCCCCCAAGATCGCCTGACTGATGTAACAGCTCCTGACTTTTTTCTGTGGGGCTATCTACACCGTGAAATTTTAGTGGTTGTTTTCCCGAAACGAGGTGATTTAGTATCGATTGTACAATCGATTTATAATTACTATTTTGACTAGAGTCAAAAATCCAATTGTGAAAAACGAAAGTCGAAAATGACCGCAAACCAATAGTAACGCTTCGTTGGTACCTAACCTATCGTACGATCGTACGCTACTTGTACCAACGAAGCGTTACTATTGGTTTGCGGTCATTTTTGACTTCCGTTTTTCACAATTGGATTTTTGACTCTAGTCAAAATAGTAATTATAAATCGATTGTACAATCGAAACTAAATCACCTCGTTTCGGGAAAACAACCACTAAAATTTCACGGTGTATAGGGACGTGTCTATGCTAACAGGCCAATGAACCTTTAGCAATTAAAACAAAATATTCGAGACATACTGTGTCATTGCATCCTATTCTGACAGATGCGGTAGGAAAGAGACGCTCTGATCGACAAGCTACTAAAACTTGCGCGTGTTAGTCTTTTCTGGCCCTTTGAAATATTAAAATCCACCATATTCTCATCCTTTACTTTTTGCTTTAGGTTGAGCGCCGCGAGGCATTGTGTCGGCATCTTTCTGAGAGTGAATCATCATTGGAAATGGAAGAAGAAAGGCAGTTCAACGAAGCACTAAGTGTAAGTATTCATAGTTAAGTTATTGTAGTTTACTTATGCGTACTTTCGAAATCAGAATCTTCACAGATTTAGATGTTGGTTCGCTCGTGTATACGTAATGCTATTGAAATTATAAAATCCTCTGAATAATACTTTGACACATCAAGGAGTTTTCGAAACAATGGAATTTTAATATGCATGACGCGTAATTCGACCGGCTGTGCTCGCGGGCTCGCAACTGAAGTATGACGTCATAGTGCAACGCTCACTCAGTCCGTTGCGCACTCCTGCACAGTCGAGCTCTAAAGTAGCTGAACGGGTTTGACATTGTTTCAAGTTACTGAGACAAGACACTAAAATATTCTGTTACTTCTTAGCTTGACCGCACGTTTCTCTAAAAGATTTTGCAAATATGCTATTTGCAATAGCCCCTCAAAATACTAAAAATTATCTGTTCTGCCAAAATGTGCAAGACCAACCACAATTGCACCAGAATTGATGGGTTTTTGTTTATTTCAATGGCTGCCCGAAACTCTTATAGTCGTTGACACTATTGATAGCGAGTGGAGTGCAGTGAAATGACGTCACGCTTTGGACGTGCACCTGTTTGTAGGATATGAAAATGATATTTTTTTTATTGTGAGAAGGAGCAAATATCAAAACAACATGATCTTACTGCCCCATCTCAAATATACATAGTATACAAGGGTTTTAAAATCAATCCCGAATATTTCAGCAGATGGTTGAGTTACTTTGTCTGAACATAATCAGTAAAGGTCATTGGAATTTGTGATTCAAAATATAGTCACTTCTTTGACGCGGTACACTTTGAATCCGATCAATTTAAAGAAATATTTCTCAAGCACAATATAAATATCCTGAAAAACATTTCAGGGGACTTCCGTCAAACTAACCCAACCACTTTCTGATATACAAAGTATTTCAGATTTATTTTAAAACACCTTGCATAGAGAACCTTTCCGTCGATTTGTCATTCATCATTTATTCCTAAGCTATGTTTCTTTGGCCATTATCCTTTATTAAATAATTCAATGTCGCCTGGGGCCCACAGGCTCGTTCCCGCAGCGTCTCGTCTCCCGGCGGCTCGCGACCATTGTCACCGTATGCTTCGCCGCTCATGTCGGGAGCGGCTGGATTGGCGCTACCACGCACGGGCTTGCATCTTAATTCACAGGTTGGTATATAACCTCATTTAGACGGAGAGATATTGTGCGTGTTGCAGTGCGTTGCCGTCGATGATAGCTCATTCAAAAATCAATAGGTCGCGGCCTTGCGATATAACGAAGCTCGCACAATATTTCTCGCAACGTCTAGATAAGAATCAATTGTAAAAGTCACCGAATACTCTAAAAAAATTAACGATTCGACCGGTGCATGAATATTTTAGTCAATGCATTTACCTGCCCTCTTAAGGAATTAACTTAATTCACTTGATTTTTGGACAAACAAATACTACTATACTACTACTATAATTATTTATTGGTTTTACATATACACACCTATACGTACAAAACATAATGTCTTTAAATAAATTAACACTTCAATATTTGTGGGTTCAAAATTTTCAAATTCATTTTTAGGCAAGATGTTTAATATCGAATAGGCTAGATTAAAATATGCGCAGAAAAATAGTGTAAAAACATGAATACAATAAAAAATGTGTAAAATCATGGGACAATTTGTCACCAATGGATCTAGCAAAGCACCGTACTATGGGTACTAGACAACGGATAAACATAAATTATGTAAATAAATACATACTTAAATACGTATTAAATATCCAAGACTATAGTAGTATAGTAGTTTTAGACGACCAGATGGCCTAGTGGTTAGAGAACCTGACTACGAAGCTTGAGGTCCCGTGTTCGGGTTCGGGAAATGGTCTAGTGGTTAGAAACCCTGTTTACAAATGTTCAATCCTCGGTCAGGGCAGATAAGTTTATGAATAATACGAAAATTTTTTGTTCTCGAGTCTTAAGACGTTTACCTTTTGACCGCCAGCGTCGGCTATAGACGACAGTACGGTAATACAAAATTAAACCTACCCGCATCCGCATAAGAATCAATTTTGTTCCAAACAAAAACGATGCGTGGCGGTCAAAAGGTTAATACGTATATACGTGTATTTATTTATTTATTTCAAATATTGTAGCCAAAAATTACAATTGAAATTAAACTTAATAACAGTAAGATATTTTAAATAATGCAACCCTTATTTATCTACATAATGTACCCATAGCACAAGCTTGGCTTTAGTTTATGTCAATTGGTGTCAATTGTCACATGATATTTATTTATTTATTGTGACAGCCGCGACGGCCAAGTGAGCGGTTTGTGAAGCCGGCCGTGCCGAGCATGGCGGCGCTGCCGCCGCGCGCGCCGCTCGACCCGCCCCCCGCGCCGCCCGCCGCAGCCCCCGCGCTCGCCTCTCCCACCATACTTCAACCTGCCAGCCCTATGGACACCTCCTCGAAAGACTAAGCCCTGAGAAGCCCTGCGGTCCACTATAGTATCTTCTTTCAGGCATATGTCAACAGCCGAGTATGTTGATTATTTGAGTGAGCGGCTGTTAATTTATCTAAGAATAGACTCCTAAAAGAATAAACTATAGTCACGTGACCGACGCCCGGGCAGCTTGGTGGAAAGGTAATGCTTCCACACATCTTTTCGCGTCCGATTCCAGTCAAACTGGAACACTTATTTGCTATTGTTAAACATATTCACAAATGGCTTGTATATTCGAGATTGAAATTAACATGTTTGATTTTGTTTTGTTTATTTTAAGTTATATTATTGTATTTAATCTTTGAATAGTCGAATTAGATTAGCTTAAATTGAGATGTAATAAAATTATGAACAGGGTATTCGCTGGGTGTGTGGAGGCGTGCTAGTGGTATGGTGTTGTCGTTCATAATTGTACTGCACTAAGATCGGCTGCCTCGTTTCTGAGTATATTTTTCACGTGTTTATCCATCGAGCTGTCTGCTTGAAAATCGATTTACGCTTGGTGATTCGATGGAAGTTATAGGACCGGCACTAAAAGTGTCGGAAGGTATAGTGGTAAGTTTTGCCGCTGCTACGGCAGTGCCTTAAGGATACCTTGCACGCCGCTCCCCGTTTACTCTTACTGTCAAAAGTGTTTTGTTTATCCTAACTTAAGGCCATATTATCCATGTCGGAGCTTCATACATTATCTGCCTATAAATAGTCCATAAATTGTTAAGACTTCGAATTCGCTGTAAATCATTAGTTATCACTTGTAGCCTAAGGTTACCACGTGCTGAGCTTCGAGCGATCCCAGTGTAGCTTCGGCAGGTAATATTGCTACATCTTGTATTTTACCGGTTGTAGGACGCGGTCCATAGATTAAAGAGGCGAATCGGTAATTGTATCTTCAATAATTCTCGAATGCGATTAATATACCTAAACTTGATTATGAATCACTTTTGGATATGTATTTGAAATTATGCGGCAGTGGGCTCTATTATATTGGCTGTGTATAAAATTCACTTGTGAGTTCATTATTGTAGGAGATCGAAATATTGTAACGTATTCCATATATCACACGCCGAGTTTAGCACATTATCTCCACATGATGGTAAGTAGTAGTTTGTTATGTTGTGTTTGGTTTTAAAAGTTACGGGCGCTAAAGGCCTTCGATGATCATTGGAGTAGTGGGTCAACCTCGGACGCAATTCAATTATTTGCATATTTTCACTTAAATATAGTTTATTATTTTTTTCAATGTTAATTAATGAAGCAAAATAAATTCACTAAACAAAGTCTTTGTTTTATTAATACAACGAGCAGCGGGAGGTTTCTTTCAATTTGTACATTCTGCCAAGGGCAAGAGAAAATTATTTTTTTCGTAGAAGTTCTATGGTCTTTGAAATACATACAAAGTTTATCTTGCCATTGGCAAAATAAAATCTGATGACGTTTTCTTTTGATTAGAAATGAAAATCAGTGAATTTTCATAAATTATTACAACGCAATCTTCATATAAGTTGTATATTACGGGTCCCAAGATACAGGCTCTGTTAATAAATATTTTCATTTCATATTTTGGGATTTTACAAGCTTTGTCCCGATCCCGAATGAAAATCAGATTAAAAAAAAGAAACATACATGTTATTATTAAGATTCAGCTAGCCGTTAGTTGTCTACTAGTAGCCTTCTGTCCAGACATTTTAGCTTGAAAGAGTAGGTAAAGTTAAAGATTATTTATGAACTGTAGAGTATGATATTAAACAAGAAATTAAACGAGGCAACCACGTTTGTAACTGTTGTTTGAACATGGCAACAATTTTAGTTGTTTTGAACATCACAAACAGCTCATCCACTTTTTTTCTTAACTACAAAGTTACGTATATTCTTTGTAAAAATCGTTGTTTCCCGAAAGGCCGAATTTTATGGCTTGTTTTTTTAGGATAAAAACTTTTCAAATTGGATAAGGTAGGTACAATAATACAGTTCTTGCTAGTCACGAATCACGAAGTTTAGCGTAAGCAAGAAGTATGCGTAGCGTAAGAAGTATGCGTAGTTTGTTGTACGATCAATGTACTACGTTTGACACGTATACAGAACCTAATGTTTTTACCACAAGTAAAGCCCGCTCGCCTTCGTGACTTGTAAGAAATGTAAGTATGTATGGGGATACAAGAAGTATCTTTTACACGTTTTATTAATAAAATAAATGTAATAAATAAGAGTGTAGCCGTACTCGCCCCACTGGTAAGTTGCAAGTTGCCTTGCTGTCTTTCCTCGGGCACTCGGCAACTTCAATGGACTGGACATAATCGCACTTTACACACGCATCGTAAACCTGAGCAAACCCCCGCACAACCAGGATAAGGCGTGTTTGCCGTAGACTAGGTTACAGGTAAAATGATTTGCATAATGCCCCCCACGATGCGTTTTGACCATATTAAAAATATTTTTATGACTGCCAAATACGACGGCAAACTTTTAAAAGGCAAGGTAAACAAAGACAGGGTGCCGTCGCCTCATGTAAATTAAGAGTTCTAACTTCTGACAATTCAAAGGCATTGTTTAAAATATACCCTTAATTACCTACTTTAAAATATTCAATGCTAGCTGCGCTCGGTGTGTTGCTGCTGTAGAAGAAATTTCAAAACCGATGATTCGCTTGGCCATTTTTTTGAGCCAGTAACCTGCACAAAACAACCTACCAGGGTTGCAAAGCAATCGGATGGATTTTATATACTCTCCTACTCCTACCTGTAAATTTTCTTACTTACTTTTACTAACCTGATCGAACATTAGTTCGTACAGTCAAGGAAACTGAGTCGCGTATCAGGGTAGAACCTTTTCACAACCAATTTCATGATGATTTCTTTGGCAGATGTATGTAATGTAAAAATTACATTTGCAATAAAAAGGGCAGGGATCGGAAAACCCATTTATGAGGACAACCGATATAAACGGTTACAGATTCAATCGGAAACCTTTTCAAACGGTTACGTGTTGATACTGTTAACAGTTTGAAAAGGTTAACTTACCAACAGGGTTAAAAGTTTAAACGATGTATTCGATAACCCTTTTAAACAGTTAACCTATTGAAACTGTTAACACATATAAGAGGTTAACCTGGGTTTTTATATACGGAATAAAAATCAGCACGAGTGAGAGAGATAGATAGAAACGGGAAACAAGCGGACTATTTTCTCGTTGATGACTTGATCGATTCAATTGCAATCCTTTCTGCGCGCCGCCGCCGCCGAGCGCTTGCGTTCCGCGCGACGGAATGGCAACATGCAAAATAACCTTTATCATTCGGTTTGGGTTAACCGAATGTAAAACTGTAACATATTTTTCCTGTTAACATATTTAATTCTGTTATCAATGTTTGTGTTAACCGATTGATAAAGAAAACCGAAATTATTCTGTATATACCCTGTACTGTTAACACATTTTTGATTGGGTTGATAACAGATAAGTATATTTCTGTTATTAACCCTAACCGGAAAATCACTGAAAAAGGGTTCATCTTGGTACGTGATTCAGTTTCTTCGACTGTAGGTACCTACCTACCTACCAGCTGTTGAGTTTTGAATGTCTCGTGTAAACTATGCCTAGTATGTGTTACTATATAATTTAGGTTTATAGAACTTTATAATTTTGTTGTATAGGTATATTTGAATTTCCCTAATTTTTGCTCGTCATACCTACCTTCGATTTGGTGAAGGCCGCAGGTTCAGGGTGGATGCATGTCGCTTCCAACTGTAATTGGGCATCAATGAGGGAGGCCTATGTCGAACAGTGGACGTCCTACGGCTGAAATAAGGATGATGATGATGATACTACTTCATCGCTGAACGTATTAAAGCGTTGCACTTCTTTTTACTTAAAATAATATATCACTCACTCGCTTATGAATATTTCAGCGCTTGTACCTATCGCCCTGAGTCGTGCGGTCTGCCGACGGCAAGTGTGACCGGTAAATAAGCCAAAAAGCTCGAGCTAGAAGTTTAAACATTAAGTTAGTAGGAACCTTCTAGTTTGCTTTTGATAAATATGCGCATTTTACTATTCAATTTTAATAAAGGAGGACCTTAATTATGTAATTTCCTTTTGATCGTAGGTATGTACCTACAACTATATATCTACCTAATTCTTATTATTGGACACGAACCCGGGACATTAAGCAAAGTAACTATGTAGTCAGGATCACTAATCACTAGTAGGCTAGGTCAAAAATAAAATTCTTTACCTCTTCATTTTTTCTTTGACTTCAAAAAGTTAAATCATGTTCTGCGGGAATTTACCGATAACTTGAAGGAAAAAATAAATCAAACACGTACCAGCCATATACCAACTAAAGCAATCTCAGACTCAGTCTAAGTAAACCGTGTTTGAATTTAAGATTCAAATAGAAACGTATACGCAGCGAGAGCCGCTCGTAAAACATGTTTGCCTAGAGACGAATAGTTGGAGCGCTATTGATCCTTCCAATAATTATCGAACACGTTTCGTGTCACCATGTACAAACACTAAAGTGGACGAGTATGGCGGAGACTTGCTGTGACTGTTTGCCAGTTTACGTACGAAATCGTAAAGTACAGGTAAGCAGTAGATAGAGCTAACAGAAAACGGGCAGTGAGAGCAACGTCCGTTCGTGCAATGCTCGTAAGCCACGGAGATATTTTTTCCTTTGGGTCCTGTATGTTTTTCATGTTTCATTTCAGATTTGAAATATCTACCTACACAAACGTATAATAATTACATATTATGTAAATATATTATTTAATTAAACTTTCGCGGTATTCCTCTTAATTAATTGCACACCTAGGACTTTATCACGACTTAATTTCTACAATGACCTGCCTCGACGTTGCGGCCACATTTCAATGGCCGTGCCGTACCTATGTTACTCGTCTCGTGACCACCGGTCGCTGCAATGTGGCCAAAACCTCGAGGTAACTTCAGTAGTATTTTTGAGTGGTGGTCAAGTCCCAAGTGTTAGGCCCATACCTACCTACCTATTCGGATAATTTATTGTTCTGTGTGCACTATGACAAAATATTGTTGTCAAAGCAGAGTAACAGTAAGGAACAGTAGGTTGGTAACCCCGTAGGTTTACTTCAGATTGGTAATTTTTTTAAAACAGTCTTAGACTACCTAATAGAATTGTCGATTAAACATGATAAATTCATGTTACGTAATTAATTATGTTATGATAGATTGCTGTTGTCTTGTCCGCCCCTCTATCTTCTTAATTCTAGTAGGTATAGACAATGAAGATACTTAAACTACTTATTTAACGCTGTCATTAACTTTTAAGTTAACAATTACATACCTACCTGTTCATTGTTGTCTACAAATCTGTGTTCATATAATATACCTTTCATGCGAAACAAAGTAGAGCCCTAGGTAATCTAATGATTGTATCTGCCGACTCCCAGTTGAAACGTTAGAAGAAAACGTTACGTTAGAAACGTTAGAAACGCTACTATTATTATTATCATTTTATTATTATTCTTTGATTATGTTAAATAATTTAAAATGGATTATTTGAATTTATTATTGCTGTGCCCCATCGGGGTTTATGTTTTGGACTTGTAATATTTTTGTAACATCTAATTTAACAACATAATTATGCAATAAATCATTTGAATTGAATTGAATTGAAGTAATTCCTCAACTTTAGGGTCCTTAAAATATTACTAGGTAGTATTGTGGGACCCTCAACAGACACACATAGATATGTAAATGTATCTACAAGTAGGTACCTATATAATAACGTGTTGATTTTCAATCAAGTCAATTTAGAAACTGCCAAGTTTAACGCTGTGTTAATGACATTAAAATATTTGTCTGACAACTTTAGTTTCTTCGACCATGTTGACAGAATGCCATGGTCAGGTGTATTTGCTTCCATGTATAAACGTAAGTGTATTAATTTCTTACTTTTAGATGTTTATTGCTATCTTTCACGTTTACCAGTTTGCCAAATTTCCTTAGCTAAATACATCTGGTTTCGAAGCTTTTTCCACTGAGGTTTGCTAAGGCCATGGCCACACTGGCACTGGTACTAGGAGGTTTATATTGGGGAAATAATTATATATTTGATACAGCGACCCGCCCCGGCTTCGCACGGGTGTAATTATGCATGTTTTATATATATACATATATACACCGTGAAATTTTAGTGGTTGTTTTCCCGAAACGAGAAGATTTAGTATCGATTGTACAATCGATTTATAATTACTATTTTGACTAGAGTCAAAAATCCAATTGTGAAAAACGAAAGTCGAAAATGACCGCAAACCAATAGTAACGCTTCGTTGGTACCTAACCTATCGTACGATCGTACGCTACATGTACCAACGAAGCGTTACTATTGGTTTGCGGTCATTTTCGACTTCCGTTTTTCACAATTGGGAATGTCTAAAAAAAATTACCAGTGGTTTTTATATTTTTTTTGTATAGAAAAGTCAATTATAAGAAACTAATTTCAATATTTTGTCACTTAGTTCCCTACTTTTTTCAAAATTAATTATTGAAACTATTTTGGTTGATGACGTCAGATTGTAATTGAGGGCTCCCACACTGCCAAATTTCTAAATCCATCTAAATGCGTACGATAAGGCAACCCCTTTAATTATTTTTTGCGTGGTGGTACACTGTAACTAGTGTCACTTTACTGGCGCTGTCAAAGTGCTAGATGTCAGGTAGTGGGTCCAAATCAAACTCCGTAGTTATAATCCACGCGTAAATTTGTGAAGAATTCTAACCACACAGAATAAAGTACGACTTGGACCGGTCACGCAATTTACACCAAAGTCAAATGAAGGTCATTGCTTATTTGTTATGTAATAAATTCATTATATAATATTAAAATTAAATAACTACAGAAAACGAGTTAAAAACCATTTATCTCGAAATGGTTTTCGATTTACTATACATTGCAAAAAAATAGACATCCCCAATTGGATTTTTGACTCTAGTCAAAATAGTAATTATAAATCGATTGTACAATCGAAACTAAATCACCTCGTTTCGGGAAAACAACCACTAAAATTTCACGGTGTATATAAAACTTCCTCTAGAATCACTCTATCTTTAAAAAAACGCATAGGTAGGTACAGTCAGCAACAAAAATATGAATACACTTAAAGTACCAAAAATATGTATACACGCCTTTATGCCCTGGTAATAGAGTCGTGGGCTCGTGGATGCAAATTTTTGGTACTTTGGGTGTATTCATATTTTTGTTGCTGTCTGTACATAGGGACAGACAGACGGGAAGCGACTTTGTTTTATACTATGTAGTGATGATAATAATGTAGGTAAGTTTAAAATATTCAGTGTAACCTTCTGGGTTAGTAAAAAATTTATTGACGGAGAGTAGAGTAGAGTGCAAAGCTTTCCCTACATTTTCACGAAGCAATTCGTCAAACGAAAATTCGCTTTACTATTATTACTTATGGTTTGTTTACTATGAGTATTATAGTAGGCACAAGTTGATCGAATTACATTCAAAGGTAAAGTTTCATCAGCAGAATAACATAAGAGACTAAACGAACGCAACTCGTAAAGGGTTAGTTGTCAATTTAAAGGCAGGTAGGTACACTACCTAATTACCAAACAAAAGCCGCTTTTGGTTCTCTTATCTTTATTTTTGAATGCGATTGCGACGGCGATATCCTATTACCAACGGTTTATTGTTGACAGTCTAAATGTTTTAATTTTGATTTTGTTATCGGCACCCGTGTTCAAATCAGAAACCAAATCCATCTAACAAGATAACAGTAACTCGCTATTTCGCATGCACTTGACAAAATGGTTTGGACACAGACATAACTGTCTGTTCATAAACATACAAACAAAATGATTCAACAATAATCCAGTTTACACAAATTACGTTTCAATTTCAAGTTTTCATCAATGGGCGTGAAAATATTTAGCGTGCAGCCACCAAAAATAGCGTGTAGCGTCACAAATAACTGGTTTTACTTTTATATCGGCTTTACTAATTAACTGTGGCTGGGTAATCTCTTGGGTCGTAAATGACGGTCATCCAATCCGTCAGACAGATATGGCGCGAGACTAAATAGGTGTTAATTTCAGGAGGTTAGAGTGGCGTGAATTTTATCTATATGAAAAGTAATTCATGTTACGCTAGCACGCAGTGTTTAAACGACGGAGTTAGCACGGGACTCCGAACAAACAGAGCTGCGCCGGAGACTGCGCGCGTGTGCGCGGCGTGCTTGCGCGGGCGCGGGCGTGGGTGTTGAGAGGAAGTGTCGCAGCCGCATTCGGGTAGGTTTATCCTGGTGAATTCCGTATTTCACTCCACGAAAATGGTATGCTAAGATAAAACTCATCACCCTGAGCGGCCTTCTCGGGTAAGCAGTAAAAGCTATCAGAACCTCACAGCAAAAGTTAAAAAAAAAACGAGAGCAAAAAAGCGGTATAACATTTTTAAAGACAAAGTCAGTTGGTAATCGTAATCTAAGTCGTTCAAGGTAATCAGCTTGCTTTTATTTATCATTAAATACTTACTTTGGATTCAGGTGCAGCACTTAAAACTCCAGGAATTCATGGCAACATGTCTGAAATATACAAAAATACATAGACTTAAATTGTAGAGCCATTTTACTGGTTGTTCAAATGTAGAGGTTCGCAGCTTTTTAGAGATAGTGGACCTAAGTAGTCAATTGTATACATGTATCTAGGCATTACTTCGCGACTGTTTAAGAACCATACCTAAGTTTTATCAGTTTATTAGTGTGACCGATGTTAAAACTACCACCTAGGTACTTCTGTAGTTTTATATCTAGAGCGTGCGAACGTGTAAAAATTGCTTAGTTGAAGTAATTTTACCATAAGTATGTAGAACCATCGTGAATAGGAACCATATGATTAAAAAAAACTAAAGTTAAGGTGAAAATATAACCCGTCGAAAGTAGAAGCTGGTCTCTTTGTGCTGATAGTTGTTGACTCTACCCAATAGAACCAACAAACGGATTAAGGGAATTTTCGTCCAGTAGTTTCTTGGAAGGGGCTGGGGTAAGTTTGGACGGTTTTAGTGAAAAAAAACAAGAGAGGTATATGTTAAACTAGCTTTTGCCCGCGGCTTCGCTCGCGTGTACTATGAGTATTCCAAAGAACCAAGATATCAAGCAAGCAAGCAGGTCCACAATTGACCGAGAAATCGGTGAACATACCTACATAAAAAAAATCATAAAGTGGAATGCATAACCTCCTCCTTTTTTAGAAGTCGGTTAAAGTGCCCTTTGCGGCCTACTTACAGTACTTATGAATTTTGAAATTTTAGCTTTCTACAACCAGTATAACGCAAAATCCCGTTTTTTCCCGTTCCCGTAAGAATTTCGGGAAATGTTTTCTTAATGCTCCCCTACACTCCCCAAGGAACCCACTTGCCAAATTTCAGCTTTATATGACCAGTAAAACGAAAAAGCCCGTTTTTCCCGTTCCCGTGAGAATTTTGGAAAGTCCTCTCTCAATGCTCCTCGACACTCCCCAAACAACCTACATGCCGAATTTTAGCTTTCTACAACCAGTAAAACGAAAAATCCCGTTTTTTCTCGTTCCCGTTGGAATTTGGGAAAGTCCTCTCTCAATGCTCCTCTACACTCTCCAAGCAACCTACATACCGAATTTCAGCTTTCTACGACCAGTAAAACGAAAAATCCTGTTTTTTCCCGTTCCCGTGAGAATTTTGGAAAGTCCTCTCTCAATCCAGCTCTACACTCCCCAAGGAACCCACTTGCCAAATTTCAGCTTTCTATGCCCAGTAAAACGAAAAATCCCGTTTTTCCCGTTCCCTTGGGAATTTTGGAAAGTCCTCTCTCAATGCTCCTCTACACTCCCCAAACGACCTACATGCCGAATTTCATCTTTCTACGACCAGTAAAACGAAAAATCCCGTTTTTTCCCGTTCCCGTGGGAATATGGGAAAGTCCTCTCTCAATGCTCATCTTCACTCCCCAAGCAACCTACATGCCGAATTTCAACTTTCTACGACCTGTAAAACGAAAAATCCTGTTTTTCCCGTTCCCGTAGGAATTTTGGAAAGTCCTCTCTCAATCCAGCTCAACACTCCCCAAACAACCTACATGCCGAATTTCAGCTTTCTACGACCAGTAAAACGAAAAATCCCGTTTTTTCCTTATCCCATGGGAATTTATAATTACCTACATCTATGCCAAATTTGAAGAGTCTAGTAATTATAGTTCATAGGATCCCGTTGAACTGAATATATAAATCCCGTTTTTTCCTTATCCCGTGGGAATTATGATAAATCCTGAAATTAATGTTTTAAATAATGTAATACCTACTTGTGTATCAAATTTGAAGAGTCTAGTTATTATAGTTACTGAGATAGGGTCACTCGGAATCGAATATATAAATCCCGTTTTTTCCCTTTCCCGTGGGAATTCCCAAAAATCCTTCCTTAGTGGATGCCTACATTGTATAAGGTATCTATGTGCAAAATTTCAAGTCTCTAGGTTCAGTAGTTTGGGCTGTGCGTTGATATATCAACAGTCATTTAGTTTATTTAGATATTTCAACCCCATCGCACCCCATCCAGGGAGATGGTATTTTACGTCTGCCACGTCGGATTTTGCAACCGTTGTTGTTTTCATAACCAGCGACCCGATAAACCATAGAAACAACGCCCATGTTGATTTTCAGACTTTGTTACCCCTTTCCCCCCTTTTAGGGGTTAAATTCTCAAAAAACCTGAAACACGTGTTTACTCATTTATCATTAGGAGTATTTCTGTGAAGTTTCGAATAAAATAGTCGAACTAATCTAGTTTCCCCATACAAACTTTGAACCCCCTTTTTACTCCCTTAGGGAGTGAATTTTGAAAAATCCTTTTTTAATGCACCCCTAGACCTTATAAGGAACCTACATGCCAAATTTGGAATCTCTAGGCCCAGTGGTTTGGGCTGTGCGTTGATATGTCAGTCAGTCAGTCAGTCAGTTTCTTCTTTTATATATTAAGATTGTATGCCCGCAGATACATATTTATCAAAGACTCAAGTATTATTATTGTAAGTAGGTAACTTATCTACAACATTATTGAACAACAACAACAACATCGTTGCCCCGAGTGGGCAATAGTTTGAGGGGCCCATTTAGTGAATGGCGAGTCACCGCCTACCAAAAGTTCAGTTTATGAGATATTGAAATGGTAGGTGTCCGTTATCTCACTCCATAGCCCGGTAATCCTGTCCACAACATCCCAACCCCATAGCCAATTCCATGTCGATTCCTACCTGGCAATAGATTGGCAACTGTGGAGGACTGTCCGCTAGCACATCCTCATGGTGAATTAGGGGATAGACCTCCATAGTTGCGCCCATCTCATTTATATTATATGGTACCAAAGGCCTCTTCATGTTGGCTTTGGCCCCATGAATGCCTTTCAAATGACCGGGTCCCCATGGGCCCGTGATCGGAAATCCGTACCAACATAATAATAATAATAATCTATACATATAATAAATCTGTAACAAGTCGGTGTCTGTACATTGAAGATGTTTGAGAAAAATTGTCACTAGGGCTATTTATTAGCGCAATAGAACCCAAAACAATGATTTTTAGAATTATTGTCTGTTTGTCTGTTTGTCTGTTTGTCTGTGCGTTTGTGCGCGCTAATCTCAGAAACGGCTTAACCTAGAAGGATGCGGTTTTCACTGATATGTCGGTATTTTCTTGGATTAACATTTAGTGTTTGTTTCATTTGAATCGGTTCACAAATAAGAAAGATACGTTTATTTTAAGAATTTATCGAACTGTTTTTATAAGACTTGTTATTATGAAAGCGCTAATCTCAGGAACTACTGCTCCGATTTGAAAAATTCTTTCAGTGTTAGATAGCCCATTTATCGAGGAAGGCTATAGGCTATATATCATCACGCTAACACCAATAGGAGCGGAGCGGAGCGGAAGAATGTTTCCAAATTGGGGGTTTTTGAAGTGAAACTTATATATCTCGGGAACTACTGATACGATTTGAAAAATTCTTTCAGTGTCAGATAGCCCAGTTGGATAGGGCGGGTTGGAAGCGGGTGGGGGGCGAGTTGGGAGCGGGTTGGGGGCGGTTTGAGAGCGGGTTGGGGGCGGTTTGAGAGCGGGTTGGGGGCGGGTTGGGAGCGGGTGGGGGAGCGAGTTGGGAGCGGGTCGGGGGCGGGTTGGGTGCGGGTTGGGAGCGGGGTGGGGCGGGTTGGGAGTGAGTTGGTGGCGGTTTAGGAGCGGGTTGGGGGCGGGTTAAGAGCGAGTTGGGGGCGGGTTGGGGGCGGGTTGGGAGTGGGTTGGGGGCGGGTTGGAAGCGGGGTGAGAGCGAGTTGGGGGCGGGTTGGGGGCGGGTTGGGGCGGGTTGGGGGCTGTTTGGGGTCGGATTGGGAGCGGGTTGGTTTATTATGAAGTTTCACTTCTTCCGGAAGGATCTAAGGAGAGCCATAATTGATGAAAAAGCAAATTAGATGAAAAATAAGCTGCCCAAATTACTAATTCCACGCGGACGGAGTCGCGGGCAAAAGCTAGTAATAATAATAAAAGGAAAGGTTTGTTTGACTTAGGACACACGACATGGGTCCGCAAAACACAAATGGCTTGCAAGATTAGGCCAAATAATTACAAGTCCCAATTTTTTTCAAAAGTTGCCGCTTTGCTTTAGTGAAATCTGATGTTACCACAGCTTTCACAAAGCATTGATTCGGTGATCCGTAGAAAACGAAGTCAGGAACTGCTGTACACCTAGCCAGCATTCCGATGCATCGAGCCGCCTCACCCAGTTACGGTCCGCCCGGCCAGCCGGGTGCTAATTGAAAAAGGAAACTTCAAACAACGACCGAGCTCAATGCTCTCCACAGAAATGTTTCATTTTTAAACATCGCCGTGACCGTTACAATTGATCGCTGCGTTCAATACGTATTTCGAAACTAGACTCCAAACTTGCTGCTCAGATATTGTGCTTTGTAAAGTTTGTACAATGCTCATACCTAAATGAGGATGTAAGCGTACGACAGCTACGTCGGTGCATCACATAAAATATACCTACCTACTTATTTTTATGTCTGTCTTCAAACAAATTTACGGAGAACTTTGACCGTTATTTTCCATATTGTACCCAGTGGTTTCAAAATTCTAAATCATTCCTCATCTCCTCGGAAGATAGGTTTGCGTTGCGGATTCAGATGTGGGGTAACTGTACAGTCAACCAATTTAATTCCTAGGCCACCATAAAACCCTATCGTAATAAATAATTTTATTTGTCTATAATAAAATAATAAATGTAATAGGTACCTACTTAATGCTTACCGAATGACGTAAACTGTCAGAATGACAAGGTTCTATGGTGGCCTGGAAATCAAATTGTTTACTACATAATTATGCCTGAAAGACGATAAAACAAAGGATACAAAATAAAGTTAAAATAATGGATTAAAATAAGTAATATGTGGATTAAAATATGTAAGTAAGTACCTAAGTATCAGCACATTCAATTTTTTTTGGAGCAGTCTGCTCTAAGTATGTATTTATGCAAAAATTGTACTTTCATAATTAAGGTGAGCAATTTATTTAAATTTTAAGCAATTAATAAACACTTTGAATAATTTGGTTTTATAACACTTGCGGTATTGACAAGAAATATACCTGCCTATGTCGCAAAATGTAACCACTTTGAAATAATAAAGCAAATTACGCACGTAAGTATGGCGGGTGTAAGTGTTAGAAAATAACACCTATATCGTGAGTGAAATTTCGAAATTGTAATTCTTGATGACATTGCCACAATTTATGAAAATTTCAACCGAGTAAACGCCTCAAAGCTGCGCACGAGTGTCTCGCAGGCAGCGCCTGTCGCAGCCAATCGTTTTGTTTGATATTACTTTATGGGCGTGGCTTAAAACTACTTCGTTCCTGCCATACGTCAAAACCATTTTAAATTTTACGTTGTAGTAGCTAGAGTACCTTATCGCTTGACGGACTTTAAGTGATCATCTCACACGTTTGGAAGACAGGATGTTTTGCCTCCACTGTATTATGGTGGATATTTGAATGCCGAGTGTTAGAGGTAGTGGGTATGTTATTTTGTATATATGCTAATGAAGTGTAGTGCGGTCGAGTTCGCGGTAGTTGGTCATGCAGTTGGCACGCCACCACTGATTTGTGATTTGATACAAAATTCCAGACAAATACGTTTACTGTCGTTTAAAAAAGGAAAAAATAATACAAATTTGGACATTCTAATTACTATTGTTTGTTCTTGTGTAATATGAAAAGCACATTTGGATAGCTTTATGTGTACAGTGACTGAATATTCTACAATAACTTTTTGTGTTGATATACTTTTACGGGATTGAGCAATTCACTGGACAAAGCAGGTTGGTTGTTTTTTATTTAGGTACCCACAGTAAATTTTGTTGTTACCTTTTTTGTAACTTGACGTTACAGTAGGTAAATTATTGAGTGATTCGTATATTTTCACTATGAGGTACATATAATAATGATAGATTAGTTACCCAGAACCTATATTTTTTCTATATATGTACTGTCAAGTGCAAAAATAAGTATCGATTTAATCCTCCCATCGTTATATACCTATACCTTAATTCGACAACATAAGAGCTATGGGACATATTTATGAGCAAGTTATGTGCACCCATATTTTTACACTTGACTGTACCTACTCGGTCGGGCTCTGTGGCAGAGTCGGGCTCTGTGGCAGAGTCGGGCTCAGTGACAGAGTCGGATTTAATTCACACATGATTTATTCATCCATAATTCAAAACCAGCTAACTCGACGGATCCCCGCTTTGCGGGGCTCCTATTTCTGGGCGGTTTGCCCTTCGGGCAGAAGTAACTACCTAACTAACCTAACCTACCTTTTTTCTGGACTGAATTATAGCTAGTGAATTAACTCTAGGACCTAAAAATGAACTGACGAAAACAGTTTTGTTAGAATATTTTGACGAATAATATTTATAATTACACCACCCTTCCCCACTCTCCCACCCCCTATCCCACCTATCCCTTTATTTATTTTTATTATTTCCTTTTTAATTTTTTCAATTTTTCTTGGATTATTTCCGGTTGCAGCACTTAGTGTCTATTGCAACTGAGTAGGTAATACGGCGAATACATTTTGCGGGATTAATGGTAATTCCAACGACCCAATTGAGTATGGCCGCCATGCATTCCCATGCCCTGCGTGCGTATAGCGCATGGCTAGAATGGCTACTCTTCCCATATTGCGACCGTCGGATTCTTTTGACAAAGGAGTAAGCACCTTATCTGGTCGTTTTCCATCGAAATGAAACCACCAATGGAAAGCTTGGAAATAAATTACAATTGTATCTGTGTTCTACAACGAACAAATTAAATAGGTACCTACTTAGTACAAGTAGTATTATTATTAGTTTAAACTTTAATGGTTTAGGTATTATATTTTTAACATGTTACATACATAAAACTATACTAGAACTAAAACTTAAAGAAAAAATAATAATAACTGAAACATAAATTATGAAATGGGGTCTTGAAGGGCAAGGTTCCGAAGATACTGGCAAGGTTCCGAAGATACTGGCAAGGTTCCGAAGATACTGGCAGCGTTCCCCCTTTGAATAACTGCCAGCTCTTCGGTCTCCTGTTACAGCTCGAGGAAAGCTAATATTAAATAAAAAACCGGCCAAGAGCGTGTCGGACACGCACAAGGTAGGGTTCCGTAGCCATTAGCCATTAGTTTAGGTATGTTTTATACCTTAGGCTACTATTTACTCTTAAACTACAAATAATTTCGAAGCAATCTTAGCCGCTATAATTTTCCTAGTAAATTTGATATATTTACTACCATTCTGAATTTTTTCAAATTTTTCCACCTAACAGTTTAGATTTTAGAGGGGGGGGGGACGCTCGATTTTAATGAAAATTTTCACTTTAAAGTTGAATATTTCGCAAACAGATCACTGAATAGAAAAATCATGTTAGCAACCCCGCAATGGTTTTAAAATACCTATCCAACGATACCCCACACTATAGGATAAGTCGAGAAAAAAAAAATCAACCCCCTTTACGTCTATGAAAGGTACCCTAAAAAAATTATTTTTTTATTTTTTATTTTACCACTTTGTTGGCGTGACTGATATGTATATTCATGCCAAATTACAGCTTTCTAGTACTAACGATCTCTGAGCTTAGCCGCGGACAGACAGACAGACAGACGGACAGACATGGCGAAACTATAAGGGTTCCTAGTTGACTACGGAACCCTAAAAATTAAAAAGATTTTCGAGTGCATGCATCGAGGGTGCTACTAAGTAACTGTACCACGGACCTCCCAATCAACCTTCCGTAAGGCTGCGGCTCCACTGAGGCGGAGACGAGAGGAGCGGAGAGGAGACGTGTAGGGGTCGACCAATCATATCAGTTGAAATCCACATCTCGTCTCCACACCGCTTCAATGGAACTGATATGATTGGTCGACCCCTACATGTCTCCTCTCCGCTCCTCTCGTCTCCGCCTCAGTGGAGCCGCAGCCTAAACCTTGTACGCTTGCACACGCAATAGTGGTGCCCTATAGTGCAGTTGATAGAGGTGCACTTAGTGCGTATTAGCCAGGAAATGCGGGTTTAGAGTCTGTCCGGCGCACCTGAATATCTGTCGCTTTTTAAAAATATCTTCATCATTCATCATCATCATTTCAGCCGAAAGACGTCCACTGCTGAACATAGGTCTCCCCAAGGCTCGCCAAACAGATCGGTCCCGTGCCATCCGCATCCAATGCGTTCCCGCCACCTTCACCAGGTCATCGCTCCATTTTGTTGGAGGCCTACCTACACTGCGTCTTCCGGTCCGCGGACGCCACTCGAGAACCTTTCGGCCCCATCGGCCGTCAGTTCTACGAGCGATGTGCCCTGCCCACTGCCACTTACTAAGTCTAGCGATTCTTCGAGCTAAGTACGTCCGTGACTTTAGTTCTTGCGCGGATTTCATCTTACGAGTAAAAATATCTTACGAGTATTATCGATCGATTTGTTAACCTGTACGCTTAGTATAAGTTTTACTTCGCCAAAATACTTCTCGATCGCGTTTACGTAAAAAAATCAATTACTAGGGAAACATGGAGAGCGTCTCCGCGCGCGCGCTTACATGTTTCCATAGAATTGAAATTTTTACGTAAACGCGATCGAGAAGTATTGAAGTGAAGGAAAACTTATACTAAGCGTACTGTGGGGCCAAACGAACGGTGACCAACTTAGAGGCGTGACGTGATAGGGTCTTCCACAAGGTCCATTGAGATTAATACTACCGCTTTACTTGCTAATCCTTCAGTTTAGTACAACTTTAGCAATTTTAGCAAAAAATTTAGATTTTTTTCAAGTTATTTTGTTTTGCATAGCTGCTGAATTTAACAGGGTGCATTCTGATCCACATTGAGTCTCAACTTAGATAAGGTAGTAGTACTGGCTTAACGAGGTTTGTAGGGTACTTAATGGTTTGTATGGAGATTTATTTTTCCTAAAAATATTTTTTGATAAGTTTTTTATGATTTTTGAATGTCCATTAAATGAACATGTTTTTAAGCTAGTAATCTAAATAATTGTCATGTAATTTTTTTTCACTGTGATAGATCATATCTTGACCAAACTTTTGGGGAAGAGGCAAAATTTAAATTTAAATAAAAATAAATAAAAAACTGAAGTAGTTTTTTTAAAATGTTTTTTTGCATCTGATAACACAACTATTCAAGGTTATTTTTCAATAAAGATAAAAATAATAAAGATAAAATAATTAATTCCAAATATCACAACTCAAAATCTTAGTGCAGGTTTGACTGCAAAAACGGTGCGACTTTTACTGAGGTCATTTTTTGATATTCCATCCATTCCTATCCTATCCTATCTATCCATTTCCGTTTGTCGTACTACTTAGGTACGGGACACCTTGTATAATTATGTAACCGTAACCTGCAACCTAATTTCCCGGTTTTTAGAAATCTTACGATACCTAATGTTTAAGAATTTAGTGACTAAGTACCACAATATAGATAGCACGCTATAGGTAAATAACAACATTGTTTTCATTGTCTATGAAAACACAAGCACGAACCATAAAATTATCCAGCCACTTACAAATTCATCTTAAAAAAGTCCATTACGACGTCTTAAAAATCATTCCAATATTATTTCAATTGGAGTACCTACTTAGTCCACTTCGTCTACGGGAACTCACAGTTATTGCCGCGAAATGCTTAGAGATTAATTAAATATCCTACGCAATCCCAATTAATTACACAATTTACACGCCTCGATCGGTGTAAAAGCATAAAACTAACGATGAAACTCGCGCTTGTGATCTACATTGTATTAATAAAGAAGTTGGATGTGTGTTAAGACTACAGGGCATCGTTAAATTGTAACAATGCTATTAAGATTTACAAGGACCTAGACAGACAGAGTTTTTACTTTTGATCGACGTAAAATCACGTCAGTGAAATTGTCAATTCTGTTTTAGCAACTTTTCAGGGGAGTCAAAAGACCGTCGCAAAAGTGTTTTGTCGGAACCGGATCCATTTTGAATATGTGTTTACAGGTTTTTTTGGATGAGACGCAGAATTAGATAAATTTTAAAGCCAAATCTGCAACAGCAAAAATGTCGAATAAATACATACAAATGTATCTATCAATCTCACCAAATTATTAGGGTAAAACCGGGATAGTAGCCCCTTTTTGAAATCACTCCATATCACTTAGTAAAAAAAGTAAAATTTTTTATTTACCGGTAGGTTGGTAATTGGTGTTTTCATCGACCGATTTATAAAAAGTAAAAATGCCGTATTCCTATACCTACGGCCCTCTCCTGAAACGGGACAACTATCCCCTAAAAACTTTGATTGCCTTCCCATTCAATCACACATGACTCTGTCAACTTAGTGTTAGCTGGAAAGTCTCTCGATAAATAATTGAAGTAAAATACGATTTATACAGGGTTATTTGTAATTCACTAGCATCCTTTTAACCCTAAACTCCTACCACTTAAACAAATGTTTTTTGTTTTACGGCTTTTGTCATAACTTAATATTTTTGGTGTAATAGGTTTTGAAAATTTGAGATTACCTCTTATTTTTACGATACTCTGTGTATTTGTATGGGAAAAAAAGTGCTTCATTTTAAAAAGTCGTAAAACAAAAAACATTTGTTTGAGTGATAGGAATTCAGGGTTAAGAGGATGTCAGTGAATTACAAATAACCCTGTAGTGAGAATAAGGGCTGGCGCTCACTGACTGCACGGAAGGTTACATACGAATTTTACCGCAGCATCCCTCGGCACGTCGCGGCATCGTGGTATCGAAAATAAAGTAGAGCTTGTCTAATTTAAAATGACCGCGCCCCACCACCGCATTTACGCACAGGATTTTTCATGCGATTTGTCGATCGTGATGTTGCACACGGATCATAGTTAACGGAATAGTTGGCGCTCCCAAATAGATGAAGAGTTGTAATTAATATTTGCACGCACTCGTCCAAATCAACTGATTCAGTAGAAGGGCGCACGTCATTTTAGCTTAGCCCACAGAAATAATAATAAAGAGGATAGAAATGCCTTAGTTCCTATTTTCTTCCGGAACTCGTGTCGCTGCTTCATCCCCTCTACTTACTGTGTTAATGCGCACATGCAAAAGACCGGAACCGTACTACGCAATCACGCACACAATTACTAATATTTTTGCTTACAAACAATTATGAACCTTACACCTTAGAGATAGCGTTGAATAACACTCAACGTAAGTCATACCTATATTTACACAACGGCGCCATTTATTGGCCGCGTCGGCATTATGTCTGTACTAGTCGTAACCTGTTTTTTTGTCCGTACCACGAACTTTTGTGCAAGACGGAAGGGTTATCAAAAATTACTTTTTCACGACACTGCTCGAAAATGTGGCCATAGATAACCTAAATCCAGTACTCAAAACTGCCTATATATGTACATTTAACAGCTGACTCATTTATGGCGCACAAACACGACAACAAAGTTACACTAATCGAAAACAGGACGTATCAGTATACGTATTTCATTGTACGATACGACTTTTTGAAAGATAATTTCTGAATTTCATTCCTGGCGTGCTGAAACGACATTATTGGACCAATCAACAGTAATCGTCTGCTGCATGCGATGGATGGATGGATGAATGGATGGACGGACGGACGGACGGACGGACGGACGGACGGACGGACGGACGGACGGACGGACGGACGGACGGACGGACGGACGGACGGACAGACGGACTGGATGGACGGATGGACGGGATGGACGGGATGGACGGGATGGACAGAATGGTCGGATGGACAGATGGACGGGATGGTCAGGATGGACGGATGGACGGATGGACGGGATGGACGGGATGGACGGAATGGACGGATGGACGGGATGGATGGACGGATGGACGGATGGACGGATGGACGGGATGGACGGGTTGGACGGGATAGACGGGTTGGACGGGATGGACGGGATGGACGGGAAGGACGGGATGGACGGGTTGGACGGGATGGACAGCATGGACGGGATGGACGGGACGGATGGACGGATGGACGGGATGGACGGGATGGACGGAATGGACGGATGGACGGGATGGATGGACGGATGGACGGATGGACGGAATGGACGGGATGGACGGGTTGGACGGGATAGACGGGTTGGACGGGATGGACGGGATGGACGGGATGGACGGGATGGACGGGTTGGACGGGATGGACAGGATGGACGGGATGGACGGGACGGATGGACGGGATGGACGGAATGGACGGGATGGCCGGGTTGGACGGGATAGACGGGTTGGACGGGATGGACGGGATGGACGGGATGACGGGATGGACGGGTTGGACGGGATGGACAGCATGGACGGGATGGACGGGACGGATGGACGGATGGACGGGATGGACGGGATGGACGGAATGGACGGATGGACGGGATGGATGGACGGATGGACGGTTGGACGGAATGGACGGGATGGACGGGTTGGACGGGATAGACGGGTTGGACGGGATGAACGGGATGGACGGGATGGACGGGATGGACGGGTTGGACGGGATGGACAGGATGGACGGGATGGACGGGACGGATGGACGGGATGGACGGAATGGACGGGATGGCCGGAATGGACGGGATGGACGGGTTGGACGGGATGGACAGAATGGACGGATGGGCAGATGGACGGGATGGACAGGATGGACGGATGGACGGATGGACGGGATGGACGGGATGGACGGAATGGACGGATGGACGGGATGGATGGACGGAATGGACGGGATGGACGGGATGGATGGGATGGACAGAATGGACGGATGGGCAGATGGACGTGATGGACAGGATGGATGGGATGGACGGGATGGACGGGACGGATGGATGGATGGACGGGATGGACGGGATGGACGGGATGGATGGATGGACGGGATAGACGGGATAGATGGACGGATGGACGGATGGTCGGATGGACGGGATGGACGGGATGGACAGGATGGACGGGATGGACGGGATGGATGGATGGATGATTATGATGATGATGATGATAATGATTTCCTCGCATTAGTCGTGAAAAGCACAATGTTTAGTCTCGGCCAAAAGTGCAATAGATGGACTCGTACTTTCGAGGGCCTCCGCTACGCGTCGGCCCTCAAACAAACTCGTCCATCTATTGCTTACTTTCCAGCCTCTACAACAATGTACTATACATTGCTGCGTATAATTCAAAACGATCTGCGTTTTTATGGGCATGAGTAGCAATGGTATATGAAGTTTCGTGTTAATAACGTGTAAACCAATATTTCATAATGAAATATTTTCTCAAGTTGTATTTTGATATAAACCGCATTATTACATTAAATTAATACATACCAATAATACATTTGAAGTGGTAGAGCCATGCTGTAGCTATAGCCGCTGCATCACGAATGGGCCGGCTCGTCCGGGGCAGTACCACCCTCTCACAGAACACCGGCGTGAAGCAGCAGTAATCCTGCTGCGTTTCGTACGGTCAGTGAGAGTGCCGGGGGCCCAATACCTCACCCCTTCCCTCTCCCCCTCCCTCACCCCCTTCCCCTATTCCCTTTCCTTTAGGGTCGACAACGCACTGGCATCGCGTAAAGCGCTGCGGGTGTCTATGGACAGTGGTGATCATTTAACATCAGGTGACCCACTTGTTCGTTTGTCTGGCCTTTCTAACATAAAAAAAAAAAAAAAAAAAAAAAAAAAAAATACCAATTAAATGTAATCCCCTTATTAGTGTAATTACACAGCGTGGACGAGTTTCCGCAATTGCTAATGCTGCAAAACACCATTTTAAAGCACTTGTTGTCATACCCACGTTTCAAATAGCACTGAGCCACAAGTCGCGCGCTTGTGACCTACGAGTCACAAGCGCGGCGCCAAGGTCACGCGTCTAAGGCACTTCTATCCTCTTTATTATTATTTCTGTGGCTTAGACAAGCTCTAACATGAATTCTAAACTCATTGAAATAAGATTCAAAATAACTTGATAGTAATAAAATCCTTTGCCGTGCCATGCCGTCAGTGAGCGCCGGCCCTAAACGGATCACTCACGTCTTAAAACGAGTTTAACTCGACATGTTTCGGTGATCCGTTTATTTTCACTATGAGTGAGTCTCACGGTAGTTTCATGTTTAAAATACGATTTATTCGCAAACCTAAGTAGGTAATTATAATCGAGGCAACTATACCCCTGGGGCAACTATCCTGGTTTTACCCTACCTATGATATCAATCACAGTTTCATTTCAAGCTTAGTGTTCACTTAACAATAAAAGAGATGCAGAAATTTTGTCACCTAACAGAGATGCAATGAACAAATCAATTACTCTTAGAATTATCAGACGGCAGCACAACCATGGTCTAATAAATAAGTACTGCTTAGACCCTAGCGTTACTTTGCGAGTATATTTATTTTGCGTTTCCAAACGAAGTTTGAGTCATGGAAATTAACAATATATGAATTATCTTTTTGATTAGGACATGGTTAAGTAAAAACAAAAGATTAAATCGGTACCTACAGCCAACATCATTATCATACGTCATTTCAATCACTTCGTGACATCAATGTAACCACAAAACACCAGGTGACGATGGATCTATATTAAGATTTCGTTGTAACCAATAGGTATAAAGTCACGCATTTAAAGCTCTACGTATTCCGTTCCGTGGTGATTTACTGATTTATTAAGACTACAGCGCCAGATGGCCAAGTCAAGTCGGTTTAATTTAAATTAGTCGCTGATACAGGTAAGTGTACCAAACCCCATGTGTGTTTTTAAATTTTATATTTTACTGTAGGTACTAGTGAAGTAAATATACTAACAGTGCCAGTTATTGCCAAAAGTTTTACACAGCAAAAAAGTCTCCCATCTCGAGGAATAATTACACAATTAATATCTAAACGACACGTACAAAACAATACACAAAAGACCAAGGCAAATTACTGTCTTGTTTTTAATTTATATTGATGTTCGTCATATTAAGTATTATAAGTTTAAAGTTGAAAATAATATTCAGCATAAAAAACTGCATTGATACTACGACTTTTATTTAAGGAACATAAAAATTCTCATGTTCAGGGAGCAGTGAGCACTTACGTTAATGGCAGTGGCTTCAGGTGGTAATCGGACTCTACTATTTGGCGTTTGACAGGCAGTAGAAGAATATAATCCCTCTACAACTGGCTGGCAGTAGTATAAAATGTTACGAAATTTGCCTCCCTGCAAGCAAAATCCTTGCGTACAAAGAGGCAGCTTAGGTTCCGTCGTCGGCGCGGGCGCAGCCGCGGCGCGTCCGGCTCGCCACAAAGCCCCACAATAAACTTTTACTGCTCACATAAAACCCTGACTTTTTAACCCGAGTTATTTGAATTAATATCAATCCGGAGTTCCTCAATGGGCTTTACTCGTCAAACTTTAAAGTTTTATGACAACCTCAGAATTGAGGAATAAAATTTAATTGAAATGTAGCCCCCAGAAAAAGTTTGATTGTGGTTATCAGCTTCCGAATTTGAATATTTACATTGAATATTTTAATAGTACGGAATTAACGCCGATGGTATGTTGACAAGAAGGTTTTATATTAGGTACCTATCTACTATTAGCGTCTGGTATTTGGGTCGCAGCGTCAAAATATTTACGGCTGAAGCGATAAAAGCGTCATGTGAATTTGAATTGATGCCCAGATGAGCAAAGAGTTACATGAGGCTGACACACACAGTACATTGCCGGGGCTGGGCTGCGCACACATCATGTGTTGACTTGAATCCACAAGCAGGAAATGGAAAACCCTACAGCAGTAGCAGAAAAATATTTATTCACAATCAAAGCGAAACCTTGTTGATCATGTCTTTCGGCTATTTGATTTGGCCTATTGTTTGAATAACATATCAAGGCTGATGGTTGTATACATGTCAAGTGATAATGAAAATTCAAGTTTGAAGAGCTGATGACGCAAGACCATTAAATAAAATACCGACTCGAGTTTTCGGCGTTCCATTTGCATAGGCTTTTGGCCTTCATTACGCAGCCATTCTGCAAACTTTGAAATTGGAAAAGACAACAAGCCAGTATTGTTTCAATGGTTTCAATTTTCGGTTCGGTCTTGCATTTGATAATTAGCACCTTCGAGTTCTCATTGTCGGCGGGACAATTGCGATATGAAGCCCGCGCCCGCGCCGCGCTATACGTAGCTACATAAAGCCTGTATATGAGGTCATAAACGTCCAATCACAGGTTCCTTTCGATGCAGCCATCAGTGCCACTCGTTGTTATCTTTGATATTTTATAGGATCAGTAAAACCCGGTGCGAGCATTGACATTCCACGTGTCGTATACCCTCGCGTGAAGCCACGCGGCGTTCGGTAAAGAACGTTATTACACGTAATTAAAAGGCGATAACAGCATTTATGTTTCCAGCACGCTTTGTATATTTTGTATCGAGCACCGAGTTAGATCCATCCGGGACTAACTCACACATCATATTTAACCTCGCCATTAAAAAGAAAATGTTCGCAATTCATCTATACGACTTAAGTTTAATATTTATACCTGGAGTC
This sequence comes from Archips crataeganus, assembly GCA_947859365.1. Lineage (NCBI taxonomy): Eukaryota > Metazoa > Arthropoda > Insecta > Lepidoptera > Tortricidae > Archips > Archips crataeganus. Next base: position 12,157,549 of record OX402049.1, on the reverse strand, counting down.
GTAAAACGATGAATAATGACGTTGCAGCGAGTGGGCCAGCGGTGTAATTATTGCGGCTCTATACACATGTTGGATGCTTTCTTGCTGTTAAAAACTTTTAGATGTGCCCATATTGTTGTGTGTGCAGTACACACTTCATGAGAGCGTAAACTGAATTGCACTAGGCCGGCATTTCATGGGAGATAAATATTTAAATTCAATAAGACGACGTGGCCTGTCATCGTCGGTGTGGGTCGTTTGCTAAGTTGACGCATAAATCAGTTTTGTTGCGGGTATTTTACAGCTGGTAACATTTGTTTAGCGAAATGTCTCAAACCTAACCCTTACAGTACGCCCACTAAAGATATGTGCTACGAGAATCCTCGTAATGGGTCATACACACCGTAACAAACAAAAGTTTTCTCTTCTGTGGGCCGAAAGTGGCCAGGCGAGCCGATGTAGACTTGACTAAAAAATATTTAACTTTTGCCATGTCCACAAGAGAGACGCAAACCAAAAAATGTGTATGAAAGGTCATACACAGCGTAAGAAACAAAAGTTGTCTCTCCTGTGGACATAAAATTAGCTACAACGAGTCAGCAAACTTAAGATTTATTTGAATGGGCTGAAAGTTGACCAGTGCTATGTCATACGTGGGGTTAAAGCAAATAAAATAAATAACTAAATGGTTTTCAAGCAGTCTAATTTTGCAATTATTTGAAAATTAATCTAGTTTGTAGGGCTAAAATAAAGAGTAGCGTCTCGGAATTTATGTTTTATTGGTGTCGTCATCCTTATTCCGAATTTGTACGAAATTAGAACAAATGTCTGACCGTTATCAAAATGACGGTTACAGCAAGCTTTTAACTTTGAAGTGGTAGATAATTAGACATCGGTAACTCGTGGCATTTAGGTAGCATTTGACGTTTCTGACAGACTAGTGAAGTGACTATGTTGCTCTGTACGACTCGAGCAAAGAAACCAATTACAAGAAATCTTTTCAACCATTTAATATTTGACTTTCGTGATAGACAATACATATTTGTTTAAAATTTTTAGAAGTTATCCTACGTCTCCTATTTGAGTGTGTTGGTTAAAAAAAGTTTTTGTTAAAAATTTCATTTTTATTGCAAGCTTTTTTGTTGACTGTACTTGCATTCTCATCCAACCTACATAAGTATACCAAATTTCAAGTCAATCTGACCACTGGAAGTGGGTCAAAATCAACTTCCAAAATTTGACCCGTACATACATACACACATAGGTACATTGCAAGTTAAATAAAAGCTTGTAAAAAGCATTCTTGCGTAAGTTTGTTGGTGATCTCTTTGATTTCAACTTCTTTATTTTGTAATAAGCTATTAAAAATTACTATTGTAAGATATCCTGGATTTTTTGATAATGTCTTTTTTTAGCTTTTGATAAACAAGTTTACCTTTTGGATGTAGTCTCGGTAATAAATGTGACCTTTTAATTTTAAAGAATTATTTTATCTTATCTGAAAAGGCACTTGAAAAACGTGTCTCATCACTAGTGCTACCTAATTGCCACGAGTTACCGATGTCTATAGATAATAGGAATAAGTATATGTATTTGTATCTTAACCTGCTATTTTTGAGAGCGCAAAAACCAAAGATTTTTATGATCTTCTTAGGAATAGGTCAAAACCACGGAACAGTATGACTTTGGTCAAAACACAATATAAATCTTGTGTGTAAATTGAATTTTCACTCATTCTCGTAATCACACCCACGGTGTACCTGAATACATGTGTGTGTGTGTTTATGTGTATTATTCTTATTTTTGGACTTGTTACCACTTTGCTATAGAGTTGACATCAACGCGCATGAAAGCGTTATTCAAAACTTAAGCGCACCCACTCGTAGTATGTGTAATAAGTATTTTAGACAAACAAATATTACTAATAAGTAAAAAAAAATATTAAAATCTGTACAACCGTAAAAATATGTTTTCAGTTAGTTTAACTTAATTATGAAACTATAATTATAAATAAAATAAAACTAACCAAACTAAAACTAGATAAAATTAACAAAAGGTTTTCTCCCCGCGGCATGGACCCAAAGACACTGGCAGTATTACCTCGCTATACGTTAATTGAAACTAGGTTTTTTTTTCTTTAAAGACATGGTACCGAAGATAATCACGGAGTTTTGAATTTAATTAATGTTTAACCATAACAATATGTTTATGTTTGCAGGAAAAGATTTTGCATTAATGTGTCCATAGCCGTAGAGCTAAGGCATCACAACACCTTAAGTACACTAAATTATCCGCATGCTATTAAATAAGCATAAACTTTGACATTCCAATTGCTCGGTGGGACAGCAAACATTGTCAGTGTCCCTGAAACTGTTCAACGGTGTCCATTTACATCGTTAATATTAAAACCAATAGTGCAAATATCAAATCAATTGTGTGCAATTGCACTTGGCAATACAGTGCTACACGTAAAAATGTATACATACATTACTAAAAATTCTATACACGGGTACCTACTAAAAAAAGAGTACCTACTTATATTTAAAACATATATCATTACTAGATGACCCTGCAACGTTGTTTTACCACATAAATTATAGCCTATGATCTATTCTCAGACCTTTCAAATATAGGTAGAGAAAAAAATGATAGTGAAAATAAACGGATCACTCACGTCTTCAAACGAGTTTAACTCGACATGTTTCGGGCTAATCCGTAGCCCTTCTTCCCCGGAGTCACACGTCACGGCGGCTGCCAAACGCGCACTCTTATTTTCACTATGAGTAAGACTCACGGTAGTTTCATGTTTAAAGAGAAAAAATTTAATAAAAGTCGGAGGACACAAACCAACAGTTTTTTGGCTCCAACTACTGGTTGGTGATGCATAGTTCATCTCAATGATTTGAATGGACCCATTTAAAAATGACAAAATTATTTATTTTCGTAAGACGAGGATTGGCTGGGACGTTGAACCGACGTAGCGCGTGCTAATGGGAACAATAAACACCGGTCGAGATCGTGAGCCAAACTTAAGTAAAATAAAATATCCGGCTTATTTGCTACCAGAATTCGTGGTGGTTATTTCGTAATAGTCGTGGATACAAAGTTTGTGGTGATTGTGGTCAAATTATAAGGTCTGGTTGATGAAACTACTTAGAAGGTTGGTTCGGTAGGTGCCATCTAAACTTAGGTTGACGGTTTATCCTGAGTAGGTATCCTATCCTATTCTATTTAACGAGCAATATTTTTATGTAAGTAAAACTCTTTACTGTACATAAAACACATAAATTTAACAGGTAATGAGAAAAACAGATGCTCAAAAAGAAAACTTATCCATTCAATTATTTGTTTGTAATTATACAAGGTGTCTCAAAATCAATTCCAGAATATTTCATCAGCTGATTGGGTTAGTTCCAGTGGCGTAGCGTGCCTTGGCCCCGGCCCCGTATAAAATTTGTTTGGGGGCCCTTATGAAGGGTAAAGATTTCTCACAAAAGAAAAAAAAATGTTTGCATAAAATTAAAAGAAATATTTATTCATCATAATTACCTATCTGTCACTTTTTCTTTTTTTGACTATTGTCATTTCTGAAATATAAAAAAAATTTGGGAAGTTTTTATTATTTTTGCTTACACACGTCACTGTAATAAGCTACTATTTTGATTTGAACTCATCTTGTCCTTATCAAACTAAAATGCAAATACAGAAGCACTGATACTGTAAAATAACTGCAATCAAAGTCTTGTGTTTTGACCTATGTATGGCCTCTCAAAGTAGACTCGTGGGTTTAAGCCCTCGCTCGTGCCTTTGAGTTTTCGGAATTCACTTGCGAAATTACAATTGAAATTTCTCATGAACTTTACAGTGAAGGAAAAACATCGTGGTAACAACAAACTGTGAGGTAATTCAATGGTGTGAGGGAAGCCCCCAATTCACACTGGACTCGTTTAGGAACTACGGGTCAAAGCCAAACCTTCTCAGAATGAGAAAAGGCCTAAACTCTTCAGCGAGACGTACATACTACATAGGCTGGGATGAAATGGGAAGCTAAAATCTTTGAACATGAAACTACCGTGAGAACTAGTCATAGTGAAATAAACAGATAACTCACGTCTTCACATCTGAAAGCATTGCCTTGCATTGCCCCGAAACATGTTGGCCTTAACTCGATGAAAGACGCGAGTTATCCGTTTATTTTACCATGGGAAGCGAGAATTATGAACATGTCTGAGAAAATGATATTGTTTCAGCAATATGGCTGCGTCCCACATATTGAGCGCAGTGGAGCCGACGGTGGGCGGCGGCGCGCGCGGCGGCCGCGAGCGCGAGGTCTCCGTGGCCCTCGACGACAGGGAGCTATGGGTCCGCTTCCAGACCCTTACCAACGAAATGATCGTCACTAAGAATGGACGGTGAGTCTCGTCTTACTTAAATACTTACTCTTCTGGTGCAAATCCAAAGTGTGTCTTGGCCTCCAATACGAGTGCACGTCAATGATCCCTGCCCTGTGCCGTCTTTCAACAGTCACCAGCCTCAAACTCGAGCAGACCCACCTCCACCACAACCCATCGATATCTAGGGCGGCCAACGGGACGCCGCCCTGTTGGTTTACCTTGGTAGGCTCTCTTCCTTCACCATCGTCCTCAATACGCTCAAGGTGGTGGGTTGAGTCTCATCTGCAAAAAAAAATTTTTTTCTGTCATTTGGATGGGGCCGTGAAGCGTTTCAACCGCCGTGTCCCGTGCGTTACGATAAAGGACTAATAGTACATACGTCTGTCAACTAAAAATCCTAGTGACCGCCACCACGCGCGGTGTGGCGTGTGGTCGCAGAATTGCAATGGGTTTTAGTTCATGGACAGTATCCTTAGATTTTCGTAAAACAAAGCACGGGATACGGCGGTTGAAACGCTACACGGGTGGGGCTATATATAAATTTGAAATGTATGCTAGAGCTTCTTACATTGAGAAACTCAAATAAAACCTCGCTATAAGAGCGTAGCCAAGATTTTGTAAGTGGGCAGGCAAAGAAATACCAAGAATGTTTAATGTTTATGTTCTCGAGATACATGTTAGACGAGATGGGGTTTGTGAGCTTTGCTCGATTTTGACCGATCGGTGTGAAGCTCTTTTGGGGAGGGCTTCGTCCAGCAGTGGACGTCTTTTGGCTGATGATGATGATGAAAGAAAGCTTTTATTAAACCTAAAATTAACCAAAGTGCCAATACGTCAGGAGATCTACTACTCACCGAGCACCCTGTATAAATAATGTTCATCCATTGTCTGTACACCTAGCATAAGCTTTGTTTAGTTTGGGACCAGGCCAATTGGTGTAAAATATCCCTCAAATTACCATTTTATGGGTGTATACACGAATCTATGACTCTACTTAGGTATGTATTATAAGTAACAGAGTCAATGCAACATAGTTTTGCTGCATTGCGAAGTACCTTGGTTCTCGAACAATACAGATAATGAATAAAGTTAAAATATAATGTCTAGTTATTACGGCAAGTACGGTCATGGGCGTCATCAAAGTTTCTAAGAGAAGCCATAAAGTTGTCTTAAAAGACCGTTAATCAACATGCATTCAGATTGTAATGGTGCATTATATTTTATATTTGAATACGGGCGAATAAAGTTATTGTGTAATATTTTAAGCTGACTAAGTATGTAATGCTTTAAGATAATGTGTTTTCTTTCATTTTCTTGGGTTTTGTTTTTTTTGGGGAAAAATACGAATGTTTGTGCTCGAGTCTTGGATGTTTAATATATATTTAAGTATGTATTTATCTATATAAGTATGTCTATCCGTTGTCTAGTACCCATAGTACAAGCTTTGCTTAGTTTGGGACTAGGTCAATTGGTGTGAATTGTCCCATGATATTTATTTATTTACTTACTGAATGCTTTTTGTTGACTGTATTCTTCGCTGCTGTACTTGCATTATCATCGAATATACATAATGCAATCAAAAACAAAACGTTTATTCTGTTAGTAGGCCGCAATGGGAATTTTACATGTCTACTTTTTATACCTACTATTAGCAGCGCTTTCGAAAAGACCATCATTGCTAAGAAGATTGCGCCGCCTGAAACTCGGCAAAATTATTTTTTCCAGCAAAAAATACAAAGTACCTACCTAAATTTAAAATAATATGTGAAAGACAAAATTACTTACATGGTTATCAAAACATACATATTTCATCATCATCATATCTAGTTTTGTACCGGGTCGTTTAGTTAAAGTACTTCAACATAATTATGTACCCTACCTATACCAAATTTTAAGTCAAAAAGATCACTGGAAGTCGGTGAAAAAAAAACAACATACCTACATATAATAAACACACATAACAAGATTGCAAGTTAAACTAAAGTTTTTTCGAGTTTTCTAATACTGCACGAGAGTGAATGCAGATTTCAATGGTAAGTAATTATTATCATGATTTAATCAAATCCATGATAACTCAAAAAAAATGTGCGTACTTAATAGCAGGTGAGGCAAAACAGCGACATGGGATCTGAAAATAAATACAAGCGATAACATTTCTACGGTATTATGAGTTCTGTAGCATAGTCATGATTATGTTTACAAAGTGTAGACCGCCGTTGATCACAAAACACTAGTAGGTGCATGGACATTCGCAGTGCTAAACGCGGCGGCGGCTAGTTCTCAGTCATTAGCACCGTAAGTCTTACTCATTAACGCAGGGCGGCTAAACGAGCCTGCGTGCCCGATATGACGGGCTCCCCTATCCTTGACGGACTCCGTTAGTGTAACATCCTTTATGGGTTGAGGTGTTTTGAAGGTAGGATCTGGTGCTTGACTCAGGGTCAGCCAGAAAACAAAATGTTTTAAATTGAGAAATTCCTATTTTTTCTACATTGCCACACAATATAAGTAGACAATTTAGTCTGAAACTGAATAATGCTTTTTATTTTCCGCGCCTCAAAACTCAAAAAGCTCACACTCACTTTGTTAATATCACTGAGGTTTTTAAACTACAACAAATAATTTTGCGGCTCTTTCATGAAAATATAGAATTGCGTTCCGTTAATTTAAAAGTACATATGTAGCTCAAATGATTGGAAATCTGGACAAAATGCATAATAGAACTACATATACGGTCCTAGGCCTGGGGGACTACTCCGAAGTTCGAAGTTCGTATTGTACGGTCTCGTTAATTTTCGTATTAAATACTTTTAGTGTGAGTAGGACGGCACGACACAAAGTTCGAATTTTGAATTTCATTAAACGAAATCTTACGATAACACAGTTTATAAAAGCCGAGCAAACAACAAGATTACGAATAAAGGTGAGGCCAAATGAACGTAATTTTTTGAGTTGAAGTCGCGTATTTTCGGTCGCATTATAAAATTTTGGTTCCATACAAAAGTCCTATTTCTATAAAACTCATTTTTCGTCGCCGTGTGGCACAAACTGGACAATTGTATAAAACCGATGCAGCAGAAATTATGCGATCGAAAATACGCGTCTCACAACTCAAAAAAATTACGCTCGTTTGTTTTTACCCTAAAATCTACTGAATTTTAAGTCTGCTGTGTTTTTTTTCGAGCAGCGGCGCAAAGTGCAAAGGACTAGCACCGACAGCCAAAAAGGAAGAAAATTTAAAAAATTGTTCCTCATTCAAAATACTGGCACATTTATTATGACGTAGGCCACTTATAGATGGTGGCCTAAATTTATAGGTTCTAATTCTTGAATACGTTCACAAGTTACAACGTGTCGTTTCTTGTTTCAGACGTATGTTTCCTGTAGTAAAAGTGAGTGCCAGCGGTCTGGACCCGACGGCAATGTACACGGTGCTATTGGAGTTCGTGCAAGTCGACTCGCATCGCTGGAAATACGTGAATGGAGAATGGGTGAGGTTAATTTTATGATAGCACCAGCTTTATCCGCGGCTTTACAGGCGTCCACAATTGGACAGTTGAATTGAAATTCTGGGATTTTTACAAAATTCTCACGATTTTTACAGTCTTCTTTTGCGTTGTATTAGTAGTCTAGTGGTAAAACTTAGGGCCTCTTAACCAGAGGCACATGGGTTCGACCCTAGGTGCAGTGGTGGATTTACCAGCAGGCTGAGTAGGCTGGAGCCTAGGGCAAATTTTTTGGCCGACTCGCCAGTTTGGTCCACGGTTTGCACGCCTACGAGATTAATTAGTGTAAAATTAAGGCTTATAGATTTAGAGCTGGGCACGTAGGGTTAGAAACTTGGCTCTACAAGAGATCTGATTACTGTTTAGGGTTCCGTACCCAAAGGGTACAAACGGGACCCTATTACTGAGGCTCCGCTGTCCGTCCGTCCGTCCGTCCGTCTGTCACCAGGCTGTATCTCGGGAACCGTGATAGCTAGAGAGTTGAAATTTTCACGGATGATGTATATTTCGGTTGCCGCTATAACAACAAATAAAATGGAATAAAATAAATATTTAAGGGGGCTCCCATACAACAAACGTGAGTTTTTTGCTCGTTTTTGCTCGATATTGATAACGGCCACAGGTAGAAGCTTGAAATATTCACAGAATATTTAATTATTATAACTGTAAAACTAAATCATTAAATTAAAATAAAAAAATATTTAAGGGGCTCCCATACAACAAACGTGATTTTATAGATAATTGTATGGAACCCTTCATGCGCGAGTCCGACTCGCACTTGGCCGGTTTTTGACAGTGCGAGCTACATGGTCTCGTCTTGGCAACATTTAACATGAAACGTTTTTATAGGATTTCATTTCTTTTTGGTAGGGGATGATTCACTAAAAATCCTGAAATACATATCTTATTATTTATAACAAGGATAAAAAATACCCTCTATATCAATTTTCAAACCTCTAGCATCAAAATTTGCGGAAGTCTCATACAAGCTTTCACCCCCTAGTTTAAAGGGTTAAAAATTTCAAGTTTTAAGAATTTTCGTTGTTTGTATACTATTACTAGCTTACATACCAAATTTCAGCTTTCTAGGACTTCAGGAAGTACCTTAAGAATTTTGATGATCAGTGAGTGAGTGAATCAGTGACGAAATCGGGGGTTTTTAGACATTGATAAAATCTTAAGTATAATAGCTACGACATTCAAACTTTGTATGTTTCATGTTTGTACTAGTGTCATTATATCTTGAAATTTTCAACTGTTTAACATCATCCAAAGCAAAGTTATAAGAGTTCAAAAAAACGACGAAACGTTTCGAGAAAAGGTAGGTAGTGCCCTTGCGCTCCGCTTGGCTCGCCCCCTCGCCCCTCGCCACTCGCTGGCGTGCCCCCAGATAGCGTTCAATACTATAATATAAATTTAGGGTATCAAATTACAGAGCTTAGTAGAGTCAGACCAAGATAAGTCTTCAACAATTTTGATAGCACACGCAGTGTAAGTATTATATTATACGTCAAACTTGTATCAAATTATGACGTAAGTATAAATATTACATAGACTTCGTATGGTATCAAAATCGTTGCAGACATCTTGGTCTCACACTAGGGGCGGCAAAAATTTAATAGCCTACTGGCGGCAAAAGTGTAAATCCGCCACTGCCTAGGTGTAGGTAGGTATGCATGCCTATCTGAATTTTTCGGATCGGAATTTATGTGCGAGATTATATTTGAAATTTACCATAATAAGCTTTTCGGAGAACGAAAAAATCTTGATGAATCTTGAATACTCCTGCGAAGCAGTTGAATTATGTGTAAGATTCGCACTAGATCTGCGTTTGAATTACAAACCGAGCCCTCTCATTCTGAGAGGAGGTCTGCCTGAGACGTATATGTATGCCGGAGACGTCACTTGCTTTTGCCGGTGTCTTTACATAGAATTTGAATATCACCCCCTGCGAGAATTATGCAATTTTCGGAATACATAAGTATCGTAAGTCCTTTTCTAAGGTTCAATATCCAAATTCATTAAAATTGGCTCTGTGGTTTAGAAGTGAAAACTTAACAAGCATAATTACAGATAGTTACATACTTATGCATATTTATAATAATGCACTTTTTAAAACCCAGTCGGAGATTTATGCCCGGGAAAAGTTTTCAGTTTCAGTAATGGAAAGTAACGCACATTTGATGTACCTACAACGACCTGTGTTCCTTCTCCAAAATGTGATTTTTAATGTCTTTTACCTCCGTTTCCTTACGCACATTACATTAGTTAGTAATAAAAATCGGTATAAAACCTCCACGTTTTATTAAGTTGGTTAAAATTTTTTCTACTTGCATCACTTTTTTTGAAAACGAGTGCAAGAAAGTTGCGCTTAATACAGTGAAAGCAATTTGTTTGTGTTGCACGGGCAGCAAGAGTGGTCATGAACAGTTTTGTCGTTATGTACGCTCCTTTATAACTGTACAGTCGATGGCATAAATAAATATCTATACAGTCATCGCATCAAATCTATTTAAACTCCAATCTTATAATTAGTGGCTTGGTGACATAGGTAATTATAAGTTATAATACCATCGTTAAGGTGTCAAATTTTTTGAACTCCACACATTTTTCTTACTGAAATTATCAATCTCAAAATTTCAACTTCGAGCAAAGCTAAGGAACTCTAAACATTGATTTAAATAATCTTAAAGGAAAACGAGTAAAAGATGGATTTTAGAGTACTTAAACAACAAGATCATGCTTGTGAGGAATAAGGTGTAAATATATCATCACCATCCCGGCTTATATACGTCCCACTGCAGGGCACAGGCATCTCAGAATAAGAGGGTTTCCACGTGCGGATTGCGAACTGTGTACACACCATTGAATTTCTTCGCAGGTGTAAATTTCAAATTTAATTTCGCCCACAATTTCCAAAAAACCTGGGCTCGAACCCGCGACCACTTGAGAAGCCATAGGTCAAATTTTAGACTACCACGACTTCGTTCGTATAATATATTTATATTTTCTTTTGTGTGAAACTCAGGTGCCTGGCGGAAAAGCCGAAGTCCCACCATCCAACGCCATCTACATTCACCCTGAGAGTCCAAACTTCGGAGCGCATTGGATGAAGGAGCCAATCTCTTTCGCTAAAGTCAAGCTTACGAACAAAACCAACGGCAACGGACAAGTATGTTTTATTCCGTTTTTACGATTTTTTTTAAAGATTATAAGGGCGCTTTTATATCTTGTCGTGAGTGACCTACGGGCGACTACGAGTTAATAGTTTGATGAGGGGACAAAAATGTAGAGATGATGTAGAGATTGTACTTAGAGAGTTTTTCTAGCTCTATAATACTGTAAACCAGGGTGTATTTCGTCAAATAGAGCTACTTTGATAGTTTTTAAAATTATAATGCTGTAAAATCTCACAATTGTTACTCATAATTTATGTCACAAGCTCACAAGGAACTTAAGCACGACTAGTTTTGCAGTGGGCGTGGTCACGATTAAACTCCTACTCCGCTGCAATGTGGAAACGTCGAGGTAATTTTAGCAATAGGTATACCTACTTAGATACAGTTCTTGCAAGTCACTAAGGCGAGGGCCTTTACTTGTGGTAAACCGTATATGTTACTTGTCAAAGTGTGCGTGAGAGCAAAATCAGGTATAGTTAGCATTAAAATAATATGCAATGTTTAGCAAAATTATCGTACAACAAAAAGCTCACACACATTCAACCTCATATACACCTTCAATTACTTGTAAAACCCGTTGGCCATCGTGACTTGTAAGAACTGTATTTGATATTAAGTTCCGGGTTATTAATTGTGAGTTTTAAAATTGCTGTAAAATCAATATTGTCGACATTTGGTACGCAGGCGAAAATAAGACTGGGTGTGGGACTGGGAATGAGTGAGGTTAAACTGTCTGTGTCTGAGTGTCGTTAAACTATCTTTTGAAGTTGCCCCGCAGTTCAAATAGTCACCCTGATTTACGGTACTATCTTGCTATTTTGCATTTTCACTTCCATGACTATTGAAATTCACGGTTTCCCCGTCCACGACTACAATCTGACGTGAACGTCCAAAGAGTTTCAAAACAAGGTAACAAATATAAGAAACAGGTTGTAGCAGCTTCATCATTTTATGGATATCTACACTGAGATGGAATGCAACTTTTCCGATATCGATACACGCCACATGCACTACGAACTGCTCCATATTAATAGGCAATTCCCGTTACAATCGATATTCCCAAAAGGCTCTATTGACAGAATACTAATCTACGTTAATAGAAAGCAGATGGTACGGAGGTGTTACTGCTACAGTTGCCGCTACCAAGTCCAGTTCTCACGCGAGATATGGTGCGAATGAATATGAAAGCAAACAAGAGATACATCCAGATCCATATGTTGACGTCTCGGTGTGAAATCTGTAGCTTTACCAACTGTTTAGCGGGTGGCGTACGCACTATCATTTGTAATAATTATTGTCTCACTGCTATGTTTACAAATCTTTTTCGTGTTAGATTAGACGACGTCTGCAAAAATTAATGCTGTATTAATTGTTGGGTTATTATCTCTTTATTGTTATTTAAGCGGGCCTTAGGGTGCGAGTTGTAAAGTAACGTTAGTACGTTAAATACTTATGGCCAGTTGTTAACAATTTAGTATTATGCCTTGACCGAGTACGTAAACATGAAAGTTCAGAAACCTTTTAAGTTTTAAGAGGTAGAACTGGCACTGCAGACTTTACGGTACAAATTTTATATTTATGCGCTACTCTAACTATATTAGACGTTGGTGCCGCTACCTTAACCTCTATACTTGGAGGTACTATAAGCCTTAAACTAAATTAGCTGCAGAAGGGGAAATGGTCAAATTGGCAAATGGATAGGCACTGGTCCCACCGCCGATGGTGAGTGAGAAGCAATTAGAACTAGAAACGAGTTGGCAAGCAGCGAGAAGCGAGTGTGTAGTTCCGATAGTTTTGTCGCTCGGCTATAAGCGAGTGTTTGAGTGCGACGGGCGATTACTCGCCAATTCGTCCGAACTAGACAATAATGATAGTTCAAATAATTGTTTTTAAATTCATAGTAAATACGAGCTCTCAAAGCCACGATGTACAGTAGAATGATCGCCGGTTGGTCTCTCAGCGTGAGTTCTGACCGCCAAGCAAGCATCGCTGAGCGACTTTTATCGTTGACAGTTTTTATCACTGCGATCAACTAGTGAAGAGAGCGTACTCACCGGCAGTGTGAACAGCCAGCGATCAACTATAAATATATATCTCTCTTTTACCGACACGGGATCTGTATATTTTATCCGTTTCTTGAGCTAGAAAATTGTCGATAGCAAATCGTTTCCTCTCCCTTGGTGGGACTAGTACCTAAGTGCCATATTCTTAGCGAAATTCAATGTTAGCCCACAGCCTCTATTGTTGTTAATTTCTTCCTGACCTGTTCATACACTCAGAGACAAGAGAATCTGCATAAACTTTCGTTAATATTTTACTTCATGTATTTACCTACCTACTTAAATTATTAGTCTCTACTTTTGCGATAGGACGGTTAGACACTTAACCTCTAAAGCAGTACTTAGAGTTCGTAGAGCCAGCGATATAGTGATGTAAAATTATAAAATAAAGAAACAATAAACATAATTACTCACTCATAGAAAAGAGGTATAAAATGAATTATATGATCAGTACGTGGTATGGATATGTCGCAAATAGGCTACTTTATAGTCGTTATAGTGTTTGTATCGTCTCAATAGGTATGTATAGTTAAAAGTTTAATTGGTCGAAATACGTATTTAGCAATGTTCTCAGAGACTGTTTACTTTACAGGATTGTTATAAAATAAACCTAACCTAAGTAATTTAAACCAATTTGTAGGGATGATACGATCGTAAATGATTGCCTAGTTCAGTGATTCCTAAGCTTTTTTTCACTATTTTCTCTTAAAAATCGTAGATTGTTATTGCTATTACTTACCTCTTGCAGCAAGCAGTACGAGTTTTCCGTCGCATTTGTACTCACTGCCCGAAAGGTTCTTATTAGTAGGTAACCCCTCACGAAACACGGGTAATTACCCCAGGTTCAGAGCCACATGTCTAGTTAATAAAATTTAAACGAATGCGGCATATTATTTCAAATGGTTTATTTCAAATGGATGGATTACCTCCTGTAATGGCGTAACCACACTGGGGTGTACCTTTTCTCCGCAGCTGACCGTACCTATTGCGTTAAACTATGCTTTTCAACTATATTTATTTTGACACCTTCGTAATAGTATCAATTTACTGAAACAGACATGTAAAACTACGTTATTTTTTTTAGATAATGCTGAACTCCCTCCACAAATACGAACCGAGAGTGCATCTCGTAAAAGTCGGCACAGATCTTCGTCGTATAATGACGTATCCGTTCCCCGAGACGCAGTTCATAGCGGTAACAGCTTACCAGAACGAGGAAGTTACGTCCTTGAAGATCAAATACAATCCCTTTGCGAAAGCATTCCTGGACGCTAAGGAGAGGCCTGAGGGATACTACCAGAGGGACTTTGTCGGCACTCATTATCCGCAACAAAGTTCGTCGCCTCATCAGTATCCACAATGTAAGTTGATGATTTAACCTCTTATTCACAAACGCTTGTTATGTTTATGTCGACTTCACTTTTGTTTGTCTTTATCTATCACTTTGACATTTACCTTTGCCAGGACACGTACAAAATACTGTATCATGAAATTAAACCTTTGGAACTGACATGTTCAATTTACCTGATCAAAGTTCCTTAAAATAAGGATTACAATAAAAAAAAAGCTTAAACCGGAGTATTTCAGCAGATGTTTGGGCAAGTTGCACTGAATTGCCCATAAATGCTTTCCAGGATTTATGCTCAACATACGAATAAAGATAAATTTATGAAATAAGCAGATGTGTGGAAGCACTAAATTAAACTCTGACATCATCAATAAAAATAGTTTCAATATTTATAAGTAGATAAAAAAAAAAAAACAAAAAGTAGGTAGTGTATTAAATAAAAAATATCGAAATTGGTTTCAAATAATTGACTTTTCTGTACAAAAAAAAATATAAAATAGCAATGGTATTTTTTTTAAGACAATCCCAATTGTGATTCAAAAATGTTTCCGTAGCACCAACAATGATCAATGATCAAATAAAAGCTTGTAGCATATGGCGCCATCAAAGATTGACTAGATCTTGAATCGAAAAATCCAAAAAAAAATCCTTTACAGGGGTGTTCAATTGAACCTGGCCCAACTGTCTGCTGAAATATTCCGGATTAATTTTAAAACACCTGGTATACATTTTCTGTAACGGTTTTGTAAATTTTCCTTATATTCTATCTGTATTTCTTATACTTAACGTATTGTATTAAACTTGTAAGGGAGACAATATAAAAATCACGCATATGTAAATTAGTTTCTCATATCACAAATCATTTACTTTTCCTGAACCTGAATATGTCATCGATAGACATACACAGCTACTTTTATGTAACTTCTTAATCTTTGTCAAAGTTATTCCTTTGTTTTATTTCACCCTTGTGATTCAGTTGGATAGCGTCGTTAGTTATGTTACCTAAACCACGATTTTTAATTTCGTGGAATTCTGACAAATGCCAGATTTTGACGTTCCAGAGGCAACAAACCTTATTTCATTTTAAATCTATTTATTATTTTAGAAACATAATAAAATAGGCACATTGGTAATTATAAATATAGTGAAAGAGAGCTTTTACTATAAGAAGTTATTAGTCTATATTATTATTTCATAGGTTTTTTAGAGATTCGTGTATTCATGGTTCGTGTGAGACAGTTCATAATGATATTAGTCCTGTTTAAAAAACATAACACATAGCAAAAAACAAAAACATTTCAAGGAAATAATAATATCAATCAACGAAAACGACAAAAACAATACGGAAACAGGAGAGCGAGCACATTCGAACATTCAAGACAGAAGCCGAATGACTTTAATATTGTTTTGACAGAAGAATGATATTTGATGGTTTTAATTATTTAAGTATGTACCTTGTCTATGAAATTTTAAATTACAAACCTCTTGAGACGACGACTGAAACTTAATACATAACTATTAATTATAATTTAAGTCCGAAAGTTTGCAATATATGTCAATCATCGCAATGATACCCGAGACAATTTATTTTTACTCATAAAAGGGTTAAATATTTTATTACGTCTGAACAGTTAGATCAAAAAATATTCTAACTACGTATTAATTAATGATTTATTACATTATGTCCAATTTTAATTTTTAGGCATTTGTGCTCTGTATTTCCTAGTTTTTGTTTTAACTCGTTTAAATTTTCGGGAAATATTTTTTGCCTAGTAACACTAAGAAATGTCAGAATTCCACGAAATTAAAAATCGCAGCGTTACATGCCTGAGGCTCTACCACGAAGCGCATAATTCGAACTTCGTTTGTGCCGTCCCGCTCACGCTAATATGATTTGACACGAGAGTGAGAGGGATAATACGAAACGAACTTCGATTTTCGAATTTCGTAGTAGCGCCTCTGGATGGGGCCGTGCTGCGTTTCAACCGCCGTGTCCCGTGTGTTACGGAAATCGACTAAAAATCCTAGGGACCACCAACACGCGTGGTATGGTGTGTGGTCACAGAATTGCAATTGGTTGGGACACGGCGGTTGAAGCGCTTCGCGGCCCCACGACCTATGTTAGAGGTAACAAACTTTATCAATGCAGTTAGTGGGTGGTTCGTGACGTCTCAGTCACTGTATGGGAGCAGTAACACGGCCTCGAGGAGACCAGCCCCGTACCCGCCGCGACCGCCTTCAAGACCTCGTACATTGTCTCCTCCATGTAAGTTTCTTATTTTAAGTACCTAAAACATTTTACCGCTATCTTGGTGGCGGCAAAGTGATCAATGAATTATTTTTTATTTAATTTTGAGTCTAAAGCCATTCGATTCAATATTTCCTCACTGTATGTAGTTAATTTAATTAAAAAAATCTTAATTACTACTTATATTTAGGTACGGTCAGCATCAAAAGTAGTTGGTCACTTTTGTAATTTGTCGTAATAACACAATTGTCAATCAAGTATGACGTTTTGCACCTAACTGTAGAGCGACAGGGTACAAAAGTGACCAGCTATTTTTGATGCTGACTGTACACGTTGGTCATACATCGGTTAGTCTGTGATAAAATAACATAATGGTAATAAAAAACCACTGATATATAAACGTCTGTCTAGTTGCTTGACTTTGCACCAATTCCTAAAGTACCGTATGCTTAGTTTCGTTTATATACAGGTATAATAATTTAAACTCGTTCTTTTTCCCAGCTACATACAGCAACACGGAGCGTACTTCATCAGCGAATACTACCGGCAGCTACACTTGGGCTGGAAGCAGCGGATACTGGACATCTGCTCAGGGCAGCAGTTCCCCGCAGCCGAATGTTTCCCCCGCGCCGTACCGCACCCCCCCTCACGCGTACCCCGCCCCCCTGGAGTACGCCCCTGCTGCGCCAACAAGCACCCCCGCACCGGCGGCCGCGCCGGCGCCACTCTACCCCCTCCAGTATGAACCGACTGCGCAGCACCATACTCCTTACTATCAGCATGCGTACGCGCCGTACGCTCATCATGCTATCGAAGATATTTCTTATTGGCCTAATAGGTAAGGAAATTTTCAGTGATCTTTAAAATTATACGTAGCTTATCCGCTACCAGAGCAGTATTTAGTTTTTAGCGGTGCACCAAGGTAATTCAATTTAGTTCATTCGTATGGACTCCCGCAAAATTTTGGTGTTATGAAACCTTTTAAACCTATTAGTCTAGTCGAAATGTTCAAAATGGTGTTAATTCTTGATAAAGGTCCTAAAAATATGTGTGATAGCTCATTGGATTCGGAATGACGTCTAGAAAAATTTATTCGAAGGATTTTACTGCAGGATAAAAATTGCAAAAGTTATTAACAAATTAAGATGAAAAAAAAACGGTATTTCGTTTTTTGGCAATATCTCAAAAACTATTAATATTTAAGAAATTTAAAAAAAAGATTCTTAAAGAGGAGAAAACTTCCAAAAAAAAGTCCTACCTGCCGGAACTCTACCTCCATTATTTATAATTTTAATTTAGCGCTGAAAATAGGGCCCCGCGCAGCCGATTCAGCATGGCCGCGCTGCCGCTCAACAGAGTCTATGACATAAAATATTTTTTTTATAGAATTAAATATCAATCGAAAAATTTAAAAAAATTATCGTGTCATCAGAACACTTCAAGGAAGAAAGTCCCGTTGGAAAAAAAAATTTTTGTTGATTTTTCAAAAAGTTATAGTATTGTTAATTAAGTAATTTTTCGTGGGCTTTAATTTTTACAAAAGACAGTATAAAAGTTTAAATAATTGGCCTATAAATTTTTGGCTTCTTGGAGCTCTTCTTATATATATACTTAACAAGACAACGTTATAAAAAAATCTTAAATTTGTATATTTTGTTTATTATAATTTTTTTAAGTTAACAAAAAATGAAAATCATCAAAAATGTTGTTAAAAAATTTTTTTCAATCTAATGTTGAGTTATGGCTATTTTTGCATTGCATAGAGGCATTGTCTAACATCGAAAAATATTTATTTGCGGCATTTGTTACTAAATTGTTTATAAATTTTTTTTTTACCATGTTGTTGTCATGGGCAAATAATGATTTTTAAAATAAAAATTTTTTCTTAAAAAAATTTTAATTGTTTAAAACCGTTTTTTACATATTTGCATTGTTTAATTAATTAGTTAAGAAATTATTTCCTCTTTAGAAATCATAATTACCATTTCTCAAAAGACTGACCGAAAAAATTTTTTTTTTTATAAATAATGTAATTGTTTATTAACTTTACAATTGTTTATAAACAAATTCAGATGACCATAGTATTTTTTTTGTAAAACTAAAAAAAATTACAAAAAAATCATGTATAACAAAGTGGTAAAATATATTTTTTTGTATTTTTTACAATAATTTCTAAAACTCCACGATACCAAAGTTAGATCGGTCACACAATTTGTCAAGTAACAAATTACCATAACTCATAAACTATTAGAGATACGATAATCAACATTCAGGTCATTTTATTGAAGATTAACTACTTGTTAAAATGAGCTCAAAACGAAGTTTGTAACTATTGTTAATTAACAATTACATGCTATTGTTTAAAAAATTTAAGATTTTTTGTCATTTTTGCCTCTTTTATGACTTATAACTTGTTAAATAACGTAAATACGCTTATGGACCTTCAATACAATTTTGTTTATCGATAAAATATCTACCTCATGATCTTTTCATTAAATCAATATCTCTTATATTTTTAATTATAAACATATTTTCATTATTATTTTTCAAACTAGTGTTCTATTAGATATGAAATACCTTTCTTTTTGCATAAATTATTTATATTTTGCCACGATTTTACATTCTATATTCTATATCTCTCTAAGGAAATAGCTAAAATAACAACTAAACGGGTAAAATTTTCCAAAAATAGCCGGAAAAGTGGAAAAAATTCGAGTAATCTCTATAAATAAACAAAAATCAATTAATTTATAAATAAAGAAGAGCAGAATCTTCAGATTAAAGCCAATATAAAAAATTATAATATGTAGAATGTAAAGTCGTGGCAAAATATAAGAGGAAATAATTTCTTAACTAATTATTTAAACAATGCAAATATGTAAAAAACGGTTTGAACAATTAAAAAATTTTTTTAAGAAAAATTTTTTATTTTAAAAATCATTATTTTCCCATGACAACAATGACCTCTATGCAATGCAAAAATAGCCATAACTCAACATTAGATTGAAAAAATTTTTTTAACAACATTTTTGATGTGTTTCATTTTTTGTTAACTTAAAAAAATTATAATAAACAAAATATACAAATTTAAGATTTTTTTATAACGTGGTCTTGTTAAGTATATATATATAAGAAGAGCTCCAAGAAGCCAAAAATTTATAGGCCAATTATTCAAACTTTTATACTGTCTTTTGTAAAAATTAAAGCCCACGAAAAATTACTTAATTAACAATAGTATAACTTTTTGAAAAATCAACAAAAAAATTTTTTCCCAACGGGACTTTCTTCCTTGAAGTGTTCTGATGACACGATAATTTTTTAAAATTTTTGATTGATATTTAATTCTATAAAAAAAATATTTTATGTCATAGACTCTGTTGAGCGGCAGCGCGGCCATGCTGAATCGGCCGCGCGGGGTCCTATTTTCAGCGAAATTAAAATTATAAATAATGGAGGTAGAGTTCGGGAGGTAGGATTTTTTTTTGGAAATTTTCTCCTCTTTAAGAATCTTTTTTTTAAATTTCTTAAATATTAATGGTTTTCGAGATATTGCCAAAAAACGAAATACTTTTTTTTTCATCTTAATTTGTTAATAACTTTTGCAATTATTATCCTGCAGTAAAATCCTTCGAATACATTTTTCTAGACGTCATTCCGAATCCAATGAGCTATCACACATATTTTTAGGACCTTTATCAAGAATTAACACCATTTTGAACATTTCGACTAGACTATATTCACACCAGATATTTCGTGCTTGACACCCCTCTAGCCCCCCGCAGATCTGAAAGGTGCCATGACCGAAGTGATAAAGAAGAGTCGACACCCAAATTCTGATGTGGGGCAGTAGGTAGAGCATTCTGGGGTGGACACGGCTCACCAACTCCCCTCCCTCCTGTACATGCCTATGTGTTACTACTCGTTTGCGTAGGTATTGTGGGTTGTCTGAGCTTAAAAACGTAGTATACGTACATAGGCTCTAACAACACTAGTTACAAATAAAAAGCTAATGGGCTGACTCACTAACGTGACTCTGACTGTACCTACCATACGTAACTGTGTAGGTATTGACCAATCCTGACTGTTACACATGTCAGCAGCGCAGTCATTCCTATCAAATGCCAAGCCAGTATTACCAAACTGTTCTCTTTGTTAGTTTCGTGATTCAACATATTTTGTTATAACTTCATCAATCTGTTCATTAAGAAGCTAAATATTGTAACCTTTTATTTCAAGTTTGAAAGTAAAAAATAAGTAAATAAATAAATATTAGGGGACAATCTTACACAAATCCACCTAGTCCCAAACTAAGCAAAGCTTGTACATACTATGGGTACTAGACGACGATAAACATACTTATATAGATAGATAAATACTTAAATACTTGGAAAACATCCATAACCCAGGAACAAATATTCGTGCTCATCACACAACATAAAACACAAATAAATGCCCTTACCGGGATTCGAACCCAGGACCTCTTGCTTCGTAGGCAGGTTCACTACCAACTAGGCTAAAGCGGTCGTTACAGTAGTGAAAATTCATGAATTTTTTACCTATTTAATTTTGAATTTCCTTTCGTTTCAGTTTGAATAGCTACTACCAGCCATCCGAGTACGTTGGCACAGGGGAGGTAGCCTATGGCTCCGAAGGTATGTCCTTCGGTCCCACAGGGCCCTCCCTCGAAGCTGCCCCAGCTCCTGACGGCCGCGCCACGCCCCCGGGATCCGACCACAACCCGGAGAGAGAATACAAGTACAGCACCGAAGACCGCCATTCCCCATGCGAAGAACCTTCGATTTCACCGCGACCCCCGACGCAATGACCATTCCAATAGTGAAAGGACTTTGATTTCATGTCTATTTAAATGACTCACTTTCGCACTTATGTCACATAATTGAGCACGTAATTCATAGAGATAGAGCTACCAGAATTTGCCCACTGGAATACGGAACCGGATTGCTCCAGATCGGGCAGTGGACGATATTAGGTAGCTCTAGTTTCGTCCCTGTGCGTGCATATTGAAGTGCTTTTGTCGTTTGTATTGGATAAGTAGATAATTTTAGAGGCTGTGTTGAAAATATAATCTGAAAAGACAATCATGGTTCAAATACTTACTAAGTATCGCTTGATCTATCTAGCTAGGGCATCATCTTGTTTATGTGGTTGGTGATAATTTGAACCTATCAGTCGTCGACTAAACTCGCATATCCCGCGGAGTATTTTTTGGCGATAGCTTTCTCCAGTGACTTTTAGCACCGGTTTATAGACCTTTATTAAATATTTTAAAGGCTTTGTTTATGTCCAGTAATTGATTGATTCAGGCGTTATTCTGCGGAGGCTTTATCAATACTACAATATTTTTATCTTAATTCTCTAATACCAATTGTGCGTCTACGTTTGTGCAATACATAAATGCATATATGCTAATGTGCAGAATCCGTTGTCCTCTTCTTCTAGATAAAATAAAATAATACATATATCACACACGCCAACTAGCACAAACATTACACCTAATGCTAACGCGTTTCAAACCGTTACCGAACTTTTGTTCGATTGGATTGGTTCGATTTGTTTTGTTTGTCAACGGGTGTTTGCAAACTAAGCTTTGATAATGAACTCGTAGAGGATTCGAAACATTCTGACATTTTGTGTGGTGTTTGTAACGGTTGGGCTTGTGTCGCGTATTGTTTTGTGTAGAAGAAGAGGAAGGTGGGTTCTGCACGTTAACCTATATGTGACGCACAGACGTAGCTGTAGTACATGGTTGGTAGCGAAGAAACAAGATAAAAATATTAAAATTGATTGTATAGTCGGGGTAAGAAAAGGTTCGTCACTTTTCGACCTTAACTCGTTGACATAGAATAGAGTCGAAAAGTGACGAACCTTTTCTTACCCCGACTATACTTACCCGGTTTCATAATTAAGTACGTTCTCATACTTCAGGTATAGTTGTAACCTCTGTAAATCTTTCAATTTTTTTTACTAAAGTGCCTGTATCTTATTGACTATCATACCGACCTACCCTATTATTTATTAACATTTATTAGGTTATCTTATCAGTTGTAATTTTCACCACAGCCGGAAATAGATTTTAAGTAAATTAATTAGTGATTATTTGATTAAAAATATTAATTATTTCTCTAAATGTGATTAAGTCCGTCCCCTCTACTAATAACGTGAAATAAGATGTATATTTTGTATATTATTACTTGCGATTGTAGACAGCTTTTAAGCAACATTATGTACAATGGATGGATTTTTACTGTAAGAAGATTACCGACAAGCTAAATCGATTATATATAGTGTACAGTATTAGGTACCACTGCTGTATTCAAATCATGAAGTTCTTACACCTTTAGTCAATAGAAGTTTCGAATTCAAACAAAATGTAGCGTGTTATGGCTTGCGAACATTTTTTGTCACAATGGGTAGATGTAACTGCCTAATGCAACAATGAGTTTATCTAAATAAAAAACAATAGGTATGAGATGATACCACCAATCAACGTACGTACTTTTTATGGGTTGTTATAAGTTATAACACGCACGATTTTCCCATACATTTTGTATGGCATTAGGTACTAGTTATGACGTCACTTCTATTCCAACTCAGTCTACTAACAATTTACAGTTAATTAGAAATAATCTGGTTTTCAGGGCTAAAATAAAGTGCCTTTTCACGAGAGCCGCGTCTTGGAACTATTGTTTACGAAGTAACTACCTATTAAGTAATCTGTGCTATTGTTTTATAACTATACACGGCACTTATCACGCAAACAATATTTACCTCAACGTTTTAGCCACATTGCAGTGGCTACGACGACAATCAATCAATCAATGTGGCCGAAACGTCGAGGTAAATATTGTTTGCGTGATAAATCCCGTGTATAGTAATAGTTATGAGTAAAAATCACGAAAGTTTAAAACATTATGATTATTGTTTTATGGAGGCATCATCCCTATCGTATACAAGGAATAGCAATGTTGATAGACACTATTCGCAGAAAGTTGAGAACAGTTACAATCTGTAAAATGGCCTAATGTAAATTTGCTTTATTTTCGAATATGTGCATTTAAAATTATTTAGCTGCTTTAGCTGGATCAAACGAAATTACAAAACATGGGTATTATGACTATTTTATTGGGGGCTGATTACTGAAATCATTTTTGTGAAGTTACCATTGATAATGGTAAAACCTGCACCGATCAAGTAATCGAATGAAAATATGCTATCAAAAGTGAGGTATCATATCAACCTCATCAGAGCTAGTTGCAAAGAAATCATATCTGATCTACACTCTCGCCTCGTCACCTCGCATCGCGCCTCGCCTCGTCGTCTCGCTCCAGACGCGAGCCTTAAAATCAAGGCAAATCACGAGACGAGGCGCGAGGCGCGCCTGTTTACACTCTCGTCTCGTGGCTCGTCCCGCAGTTCGTCTCGCCACTCGTACGCGAGTGTAAACCAGGTATTAAATTATCACTTTAGGTTCAAATATTTATTGTTGGCAACTATTGGTTGAGCTTTGAATAGAAAAAGTTAAGCAACTTTACGTTTGCATATTTTGTAGGATTAGGACTTCTATTTTTAGTGTTTTTTTTTTGGTTAGGTACATGATACGTATGTATTATGTATGGAAAAAAAGAATTCTTTTGGAAACTCATCAAAATTACTTTTTTAAGCTCATTTTATTTCTTAAAAATAATTTCGCTCGGTTACTCGATCGCTGCAGGTTGACACCTATAGGTACTAAAAGTGATCTTAGACCAATAGGTGAAATATTGGAAAAATTACAGCTCTACCTAATTCACATAGGTACCTAGTCAAATTGTCGAAAACTTAGTTTGAACTTTGGCTACATAATTTTGAAGTACATGGATTTTCACCACTTTCAAGTAATATTTTCACGGATATGATTTCAAAAGATCTGGGTGCGATGTTTCAATAATTTCTAAGTCGGTTACTTACATTGCCAACTTGTTTAAATCCATGCAAGACGAATGTTATTCAAATAAAACCATTGTTCTGTTATAATTCTGCCTGGTTTTTATTTTAAACCCCCGACCAAAGCACCTAAGTAAATGAATTATGTATTTCATCCTCACCATCTATGTATATATTATATTAGTGATATGTGGTTGGCAGTCAAGCACCGTCCGCTATAAGCGGAACTTTTTCCGACGCACGACGAAGTTATGGAACCAGCTCCCTAGGACAGCATTCCCGGAGCGATACAGCTTGGAGATCTTAAAAAAACGAGCCTATCTATCTCTTCAAGGGCCGGCAACGCACCTGTGACACCCTTAGTGTTGCGGGTGTCCATGGGCAGCGGTGATTGATTCCCATCAGGTGACCCGCATGCTTGTTTTCCCCCTTTCATATATAAAAAAGTATCTGCTAAATGTTTATGGACGAAGTGGTTGTTTCATTTAAGTTTGGTTTGGTATGGTTTGTGTCACAAGGGCACAGCGTAGTGCACAAAGTCAGGTGCATCGTAGCGCAAATGACATCATAATACGTTTAAAAAATACCAACTTTTGATGCTGACTGTATTTTTTGTTGACTGTCTGTTGCATTGTCTTTTAACTTCTATGTATACCAAACTTGAAGTTAATCCGACCACTGGACGTGTCTGGAAGTGGGATAGATTATATTTCCAAGATTTGACCCAAACATACCTATTTAACTAACAGGGCGAGTTGAATAAACGCGGCTCGCTGCACGCTGTATACCTAAGTAGGGTCAACGTTATAAATAAGTTATCACTTTTGTACCTTGTCACTTTGACGTCATGTTTGAAAAGCAATACGAAATTTTGTAACAACTGAAAGCGACAAGGTGATCATTTACCTATATAATATGACGTTGACTATACATAGCCCATGTACTTAGGTCCAAGAACCTTTTTGCAAATAAGGAAGTCATAGTGACTATGAAAAGGTTTTAACTTTGAACCGCAATCGGTGGGTTTGGTATTACGTGCCGGTAGATGCCTATATCACTGTCACTTAATTAATTCATCATTGGCGTTCGGACCCTAAAATACTTAAATCATTTGCAGACGAAGTTGGTATCTAACAGCTATTTTTTTTATACCTAGTTGATAATAATTGCGTCAGACCAACCGCGCTACACTCGTTTTGATCTGGCTGTTTGATGGTATCCATCCGATATAGGAGTTTAGATGGCGTTTGCCGAAGCAGAACGTTTGTTTATTAGAAGCAGAACGTCTGTTTCTAGCGGCTTTAGCTTTTTTTTTAATGGCTCCGTCCATTTAGGGGACAATGTCTTCAAGGAATTGGCAACCCCAATCTGCAAGTGACAATTGCTGTCATTGTCTTGTCATCGTGACAGTGACAGATACCCGGCGTTACTAACCGCGAAATTACAGAGTTATTAAAAACTAGACTAACTAACTGCACTTTGCAGTCTAAAATAGCTAAAGTTATGTGTAAAACTTCTGTTTATTTCCATTTGGTTTTGGTTCATCACGAGTAATATCGTAAAGCTGCGGTAGTTAGTGTTTTTTTTTACTTTGCAGCTGGACTGACTTGTTCCATTTGGGTTTGGTTATTTAGTGCCATCTGTTATTCATTTGTTTTGATTACTGCTGATGTTAATGCTAACTAATCCATAAGTTCACTAGCTTTGAATAATACATTAAATTAATGCGTAACTAGATTTTGCAATGGAATCTACAGTATCAGTTTCCAAGGTAATGTGATTATTTTCAGTTTCAATCAGTCCAATGTTTTTAAAAGTTTTGCTACTTTACATTATCATTTGAATTCATCTTATTCACAGGGTGTGTTTTTGTTTCCAAACACATTCAAGAAGCCAAAAAATGCTAAGCATAAAACTAATTCTTTGTTTGAAAAACAATTCAAAAAGGAACCATGGTATAAAGCTTATAAGAAAAACTGGGAAGCAATTGAGACTAGGATTATGGTAAGTAGTGAAGTCTTTCTAATAATTTGTTTTTTTAAACCTATAAATGTAATTAATACTTATGATAATGTGGGTCTCCACATAACAGAAAGTAAATAATAGTGTTTTAATTTCTCTCTGGATTAGGTTAATAAATATTTTTTCTTTCTTTGAATGGCACATGAGGACTCCTGGTAAGCAATTTAATTCCTCTATGATATTTGTATATTTAAAATACCTAGGTAGAATACATATCAATTCAAAATGATACACTATTTTAATTGAGGTCTTCCAGAAATTTAATGAAGCTTAATTTTGAGTTCATACACTTTCTACCAAGCTGTGCAATATTTATGTAATGTTTTTTAAAGACAACTACACCATGTTCTGTTTTATTTTTGTTAACTTTCAGAGAACATTCTTTAAGCCATAGGTGCTTTTACTTGTTTTGGAAAGTTGTTGAAAATTTTACTTTAGCAATACTGATGTATCAATATGCACATTCTCACCATTTTCAAATAATATTTTCATGGGTGTGCTTTTTAAAAATCTTCCCCAGGATGAATTTCAAACAATATTTTACTGGACACTAACCATTTAACAACAGAACTTTTTACCAGGACGCAATTGAATAATGTGTATGTGATTGCAAAAAAGAAAATACAAAAACAAAAATAGGTAGCTACTATGAATGTACCAAGGTGTATGTTGAAGTTAAGGAAAATGAAATAGACATGGTGTACAGTAAGCTGCAGATAAAAGGTACCCCCCTGTAATGGCGGTAACCACTCTGGGGGTACCTTTTCTCTGCAGCTGACCGTATAAACAATTTCTAAGCATCAATTACATACAAATCCTAACATGTATTTGATCCCTTAGTATTTTTAAACAGTGTAAAAGAAATAGCACTCAATATTATATTATAAAAAACTATTTTCCTTTTGCATTTTCCAGGACTTGCATCAAAAAACCTATGATGTGTTGTTAAATGACATGGTTAATTACATAAAATCATTTTACGGATGCAATGAGTCTCTCACGTTGGAAGGAATTATACCGAGTGCTACTTTGCTGACTGGAGTCAATCAGCCGGACCATGTGTCACAGTTTGAGGCACTTATTCATAAAATAAGGTAATTTTTAATCTGTAGTTGACTACACCGTGAAATTTTAGTGGTTGTTTTCCCGAAACGAGGTGATTTAGTATCGATTGTACAATCCATTTATAATTACTATTTTGACTAGAGTCAAAAATCCAATTGTGAAAAACGAAAGTCGAAAATGACCGCAAACCAATAGTAACGCTTCGTTGGTACCTAACCTATCATACGATCGTACGCTACTTGTACCAACGAAGCGTTACTATTGGTTTGCGGTCATTTTCGACTTTCGTTTTTCACAATTGGATTTTTGGCTCTAGTCAAAATAGTAATTATAAATTGATTGTACAATCAAAACTAAATTACCTCGTTTCGGGAAAACAACCACTAAAATTTCACGGTGTATATCTGCACATGTAATGTATCATGACATATGACTATGATGAATAGCCTAGTTGCTGATGACCCTGATTATGAAGCTGGAGGTACCGGAGGCCGTATTGTTTAACGCATGGATGCTTGCTTCCGCTATTTCTTTCTGTCAAACAGACAAACAGTATAAGATGGTGACAGAAAGGGACAGTGAAAGGGATATCAAGCGCTTGCGCGTTTGACAATATGGCCCAAGGTTTGAATCCAGGTAAGTTGTTATTGCATGAATTTTGTATGTATTTTTTTATATAAGTATGTTTATCCATTGACCAGTAACCATAGTACAAGCTTTCCTTAATTTGGGCTTTGGTTAATTGGTGTAAATTGTCTTATAATATTTTTTATGCTAAACTAATATCTACTTTTTTTTTTGAGGTAGTTGATCACTAGATTTGCAACCATTTCTGATTGTATCACTATCATTTAGTATGATGGTAGTAAACACTTATTCAATTATAGCAGATTGTGTAATAAATGCCATAATTTGTATTCAGGTATTTTAGCTGTTTATTTTTATTGATGGCCTACCAATTACCTAAAAACTGCACTATTTTCTTTTAATTATTTAGTCTCCATTTTTTTTTCTTGTTTCAGAGATGAAGTGACACCACACACTGCCATGGTAAACTCTCAAGACGCGTCTACTATCAAGCATTTGGTAGAGAATACAGTATGGCAGTTAATAAATGGTCATGAAATTTTGGTGAGGAAAATAATGTTTAAATTATAAGGCATGGAATATGTCTATTGTATTGCGATTAGCAAAGTGTCATAAATTTATTTTAGATGGGTTATGTAAGACTTACCACCATCTTTATTTTTAATGTCTGCATAACACCTTGTACATTTAATATTATCTTTTCAGTATTTTGTAATTTGTGGGCAGTACCTATAACTTCGCATCTAATTTGGTTTAAACTAAGTATTTAAAGTTAAGAAAGTTAAAATTATTTAGGGTTCCATGCCCAAAGGGTGATAAAGGAACTATATTAATGTCGCTACACTGTCTGTCTATCCATCACAGGGCTGTATCTCAAGAACCGTAATAGATAGACAGCTGAAATTTATACATAACGTATCAGACAGACACACAGACACAGACAGACAGACACACACATAGACACACTTAGCGGTCAAACTTATAAAACCCCTCTTTTTGTGTTGGGGGTTAAAAATGATGGGGGGCACAACCAACCAGTTATAAAATGACCCCACTTCATGCTTTTTTTAACCAAGTGCATGCTAACACTAGATTTTTCTAGATACGGCCGTTTATAGCGTATATTTTGACATACCTACAAATTAGTAGGGAACTATCGGTGCACAAGTCTGACTGGCAGTTTGCCGTTTTTTGATGTAATTTAATGCAAGTGAGCACACAAAACAAAATATCCCAATTCTTGACAAGCCATTTTTCTTTTAAGGATGCCAGTGCCATAGATTCAGATGATGAAACAGCACCAACGAAAAAATTAAAGAAAAACCAATGCACAATGACAACTCTACAGAATTGGTACCGCAACAAATATCAAAATAGTTCGCCAAAGAAGAAACATACTGTCTCCATGAGATCTCTGGTTATTATTATACCGGACTTTGAGAGTTTTAACTGTAATGTATTGCAGGATTTTGTAATGATTTTAAGGTACATTATGCTATGCAATATAATGCTATTGTTAACATTTTGAATGCCAATGTTGACTTACCCTTAACCAGCCTAAGGGACATCGTCACTACTTTCAAAAAAGCTTGTATCTCAAATCAATAATTAAACCAAATTGAACCTTGATGCACACTAAGTAAAGTTCACTTGACCAGATTATCTATTTTGAGATAAGAGATTTTTACAAATTAGTGTGGTTTTACAGTGACGCTTTCGCCAGCGTGGTTGGTAAGCGTCGCGGGCCACGGGCTTTGCGTCTCTTGGATCGTTACATAGTAAACTTTTTTTTATACAATAGAGGCTTGCGTTTCACGCCTTATGGAAAGCGAAAATGAGGCCTAAGATGGAGCACGCTTGCCTAGTAAATGCTCATTCACCCTTGAATTTAGGGGAAAAAGCAGGAAGAAGGCAGTTGAGCGCGGTGTTGCGCGTGTCCCCAAGCAGTGCAAACCGTACAATATATACGGGGCACTGTAACCGGTACGCGCGCGCTGCACAACTGGTCAGACCCTTCCTCCAGAATGGCTTCTATAGGCAACGGGCTGGAACACGACGAGAGTCGCTTGGCGGCCTGGCTCAACCTATAGGGTGGTGACCAGCCACGGCCGAAGCCTACCACCGGAGTTGTATCGCTTGTTTAGCACCACCCAGGGGTCACGAGCGATTGAACCCCCAAAAACAAAATACTACAACAGACTGAGAGACGCTTACCAACCGCGCTGGCGAAAGCGTCACTGTAAAACCGCACTTAGTGACGATAGCTCGATAGGTCGCCTACGTATATGTAATTAACTGCTGTGTATTATAGGCATTATAGCACAAATTCGATCATTATAAAGAATTAAATCATCACATCAACTTCTCATTTGGCATGGTTATAGTAGTATATTTACATACGTATAGGTGACAATTTTTGTATATGTGTCAATGGCATTCAAAGGGTCAATTCTAGTAAGATATTTTTTTTTAAATGTTTTGAACATTGGTAATTTTATTTGCAGTTCCTATCTGTCATCGCTGCCAATAGTGTTTGTGTTTGGAGTTGCTACTTCAGTATCAGCTCTTCACAAGTCTTTTCCATACCATGTTTCTTCGAAATTACTCATAAAAGTATTTCATTCACATTCTTCTCCTGTTTACATGAATCAGGTCAGTATATTTTTTAATTTTGCACCTTTATTAGTACATTACTGCAGAGACCAGTAAGTAAGCCATCCTGGACGAGTAGCAGTAGAGGCCAGGATGGCGATTACTGGGCGAAGCTTGTATAGTGCTTTTGTCAAATAAAGTAGTTGATAAAAATAAAGTAAAAGTACACATTGAAAAAAAAAAAAAATCTTCGACCCGCCATTAGCTACTCACTCGCTAACCTATGTCTGTCTATGGTATGATTGTTTTTTTTTATAGGTACCTGGTGGCGATGTTTAGATATCTTAGTGTTGCCGGATAATCGATTATAAATTAATCGATTCTTTTCCCCCTAAATAATCTAGATATCGATTATCCAATCGATGCATCGATTATCCAATCGATGGATCGATTACCCTATCGATGTATCGATTATATCGATATAATCGATACTAAGATTCATACAATTATATCGATTATAATCAATTAATCGATTTAACGACCGCTTTAGCCTAGTTGGTAGTGACCCTGCCTACGAAGCAAGAGGTCCTGGGTTCAAATCCCGGTAAGGGCATTTATTTGTGTGATGAGCACGAATATTTCTTCCTGAGTTATGGATGTTTTCTATGTATTTAAGTATTTATTTATCTATATAAGTATGTTTATCCGTTGCTTAGTACCCATAACACAAGCTTTGCTAAGCTTACTTTGGGACTAGGTCAATTGGTGTGAATTGTCCCATGATATTTATATTTATTTATTTATTTATTTATTTAATCGGTCAAGTAAACGATGTAATCGATTAAATCGATTATATCTACATAATCGATTTAATCGATTAAATTGTAAAATATTAACAATCGATATAATCGATTAAATCGATTAAATTGTAAAATATTAACAATCGATATAATCGATTTAATCGATATAATTGTTTGAATCTTAGTATCGATTATATCGATATAATCCATACATCGATTGGATAATCGATATTTAGATTATTTGTGCGCCGCAATTATAATCGACGATTAATCGATTCACCAACAATTGTCCGGCAACTTTAAATTACAAACGTCATAATTTTAATAAGAATTTTCTTAATTTTGAAACATTTGAAACACGAAAATTGTAATTACAACAACATAAATTAGTGAAAAATGTTCCAGTTATTTAATCAGAGAACTCACATTTGCATACATCCTCTTAAGTGTGAACTTTTTTAATAGTTTAAGTTTTTCACAGACGTAGAGCACGGGTTCCAAATTTGAACACTTGATGAATTTCATACTTACGTCCTGGACAGTTCGAGAGTAGAGCATGGGTTCCAAATTTAAACAATTGATATGTAATGGAATTTCATACTTACTTCCTGGCAGCTCGAGATTACTTCCTGGTCGCTAGCAGCTAGTCTCCAGGATGCGTTACTTTCTACGACGTTTTTGATGACGTAATGGCAACATTTCATACCATTTTTGAGAAAAAGTGATTTTATGATTCTTTTTTTTCCTACTATTTTATTGATTTATGTTGCATATTTTTTGTTTCTGAGTGTACTGTATTGTACAGGTCACACACAGCGTAAGAAAAATAGTTGACTACGGAACCCTAAAAAGTGGTATCTTAATAATAGAATTAGCGACTCACTGTCAGCAAACTTAAGATTTATTTAAATGGGCCGAAAGTTGGCCAGGCGTCCCACACGCTGATGTAGACTTGACTAAAAAATATTGGCTATTGACCCTTAACTTTTGCCACGTTAACAGGAGAGACGCAAACAAAAAATGTGTATGACCCGTACATATTTTATTAACATAAACTTCTTTTCAGGTCATTGAAGATATATTTTTGAACCACACAAGTCCGTTTCATCTATCAGGAAAGGCTTTTGAACTACTGACTGATGTATTCTTATTCTATGACTTCTCTGTCACTGGATTAATACAGAGTATTAAGGTAAGTTTCATATAATAGTGGTTTTACCTTAACATCCTAAGGACCAGCATACAAAATTTTGAATATAATGTCTGAATTCCTTAAAATGCTGATATTGTAAATTTGATGTAAGTCATATGAGGAAGCAAACACTTCAAAAAGTAAAAGTCTGACATTACACGCATATAGACACTTGGGGGTGTCACAATTTTTTACGTGTGTGTTCATTTATATCGCAACGCTATTAAAAACCCACTGTTATTTTATAGGAATCAATACACTTATGATCTAACGCGTAGGCGCTTGCTCTCGTATTAGCTAGTTCTTTCTGTTAAAGGGTATAAGACAGTGTCAGAAAGAGATGCTGATGCGTCCGGGCGTTAGACAATATAGTCTAAGGTTCTTATTAGCGCTGTTAATTTTTAATTCTTATGTTATAATTTTTTTTAATATTTTTTTTGTTTGCCAGTACTGTATGATGGAACACTACTATTGTGACAATGTGAAGTCACTTTGCTGCGAACGAAGTGACATTGAAAATGGAGTTTTGAAATTGTCTACGGAAGATATAGAGACCATCAGGCAATTGCCATCCTTCCGACCATTCCTGGAGTCACAAAATTTTCAAACTAAAATTGATCTTTTCGAAGACGACAATTTCTTCAAAGAGGCTCTTTGCAATGAGATGAATAGGCGCCATGATTACCTGCAGAGCTTTTATTTGTCTGTGAGACTGTTGGCGGCGTTCCTAAAAGACTTGCCTAAAAATGTGATCGGAAAAACTGTGAGTTTCTACACAAAGATGTAGGCTTTAGAAAGAAGTATAATTATAAGAAAGGTGGTCATCATCAATATCATCCCAGCTTATATGCCTCCCACTGCAGGCCATAGGCCTCCTCTCAGAATGAGAGGTCTTGGGTCGTAGTTCCCATGCGGACCCAGTGCTGATTGGGAACTTAACACACCATTGAATTTCTTCGCAGGTGTGTGCAGGTTTCCTCACGATGTTTTCCATCTTTGTAAAGCTCATGGTAAATTTCAAATGTAACTTCGCACGTTAATTTTGAAAAACTCAAGAGGTGTGAGTCTGACTCGAACCCACGACTCCCTGCTTGAGAGGTCATATGTCTAACCACTAGGCTAGAGATAAACTACGATGACATGGCCCGCCCCTCCAAATTACTATTTCAATGTGTTATGTTATGTCACATCCTTACGAAAGAGTGTGTATGTAGTAGTCTGTTTGTTTGATTGCTGTCTCAGCACGCACACATGCGTTGAAAGTTTTGGTGGTGCTTTATAAATATCACAAATACATTGAAGACTTCTTGAATTTTGGAGGGGCCGGCATAACATCTTCCTAGAGAAATATTTCTCTATTGTAGCTTAAAACAACTTAAAACACTCATATTTCAGGTGCGTGAAATCTACACCAAATGTGCGGGCGAGTTAATTTGTCAGTCACCCACTTTCAAAGAATGTATGCAGCTAATAAACTTTCAATCACAAGTGAAACTAATAGATAGTATAAAGGGTGCTCTGAAGGTTGTCAACGCCGAATTACAAACCTCGTCACCCATAAAACCGCTCCGGTCTACTCCGACAAAGAATAATACCACTAACTGTGTATTGAAAGATGATCTTGGAGAGATCTTTGCTAAGACTGTCAGAGTACATTTACTGACGTTTCTGAGACAGATCGAGAATGCTAGTACTGAGGCGACTACTCTCACACAAACTAATGATGAGGTTGAAAATGATATGGAAGTAGTGCCTGGGAATAGATATAAATTAAAGGAGGTAAAGTTGAGACCTTAGGGGGCGTTCGTTAATTACTTGAGACGTTATTTGCGATCCCCTCCCCTGATGAGATATCGTGAGATTTGCCTCGACCCCCTCCCCCGTCCTCCAATCTCACGTGAGATTTTTTAAGTAGCGGTTGCGCCTGAACAAACGACGCGCTTCTATGGTTTTGCGGCTTTTGTAGAACCACGATAAATATTATTATTTAGGTATATTTAAGTGATGGAACATGTATTGTTTAATTTAACTCTATTTTCTAACATTTTACACTACTTCTAGCAGAAAAAAAATTACGTCATATTTGCCGAGATCCCCCTCTCCCCGAAGTAAGATTAAATAAGATTTGGCTTAATTCCCTCCCCTCCTGAACGCCTCCCGTAGTAAATGGACGCCTCCTTTCTTATTTCGTTCATATTCGCACGTGTGTCCTCTGCCTTAGTCTGGCTATGTGAAATTTATTTTGTGTGTTGTGTTTCGTATTTGTGTACGCTTGTTTTAATATGAGATTATAAGAACTTAAGGAAATTTGGGATGTCAAAATTTAAGGACATGTTTTGTAAAGTGCGCAGGGAGAGAACTGCGACTCCCATCATAACATAAGTGCTTTGTGATAATCGTAATTACTATGCATAGTTTGATTTGCATAGTGAAACTATGCAAATCAATCAAATGCATAGTTTGACGAACACTTCCTTTGATAACACATTTTTTCCGCTTGTGTTTTAAATTTTTGTAAAAGCTACGAACCTAACCTAAGCTTATCTAAAATAAGAGCCACTCGTAATAAAATTATGATTCTAAAATTTTAATAAAGTAATGTTTACGGATTAAGTAGCAGATAATAGTATTGTAAAATTAAGTGTTTGACCGTTTTACGCCACTTACATACGTATAAATAACATACCACAGGTAAAGTCATTATCAAGCTTTCTTTTCAGCAACTTCTAAGAGCCACGAGAGTCGACAAAATTCAGTCAGAATTCGAGATGATACGCGCTCGGTTCGTGAGTTACCTAGATGAAATATTTACCAAGGGTCTGCAGCCACCGTTTACGCAGACATTCCACGAAATACTGTTCTTCAGCGATGTAGCAAGCGTTAAGAAGCAGATCGTGGGGTCGCCGCGAGGGGCTGTGCACACTGCTTTGAGCAATCCTGTTCAATATTTGCAGGTATCCGCTTTTGAAATTTTGTTCATGTGATATTGCTATTTATTTGCTGTAGGAGTTATGTTTAAGATCATTATCAATATTCTTTTGAAATATTATTAGTTGTTTTTACTTAAATCACTGAAATACTTGCCTTTACGCGTGGCTCCGATCGTGCGAACCATTGTATCTGGCATTTGCAGTTGGATTGAAACGGTACAGTCACCGGCCGTTATGAAGTAAATCCTGATACATGGCACACTTATGAAGTTTCTGAATATTGACAATGTGACCCATAGGAAAATAATGATACACTTACTTGTTTCGTGTAGTAGAATAATAATAAATAAATATTAAAATAAAATTACTTTTTAGCGGCCGTTGACAATAATGGCCATTTCAAAAAAAGTGTACTCTTAACTTTTTTAAAAATGTGATAATTTTGGGGTTTTCTTATTCAAAATTATGAGCGCAATTCATTTTAATAAAGAATAAAGTGTCCTTATTTTTTGGGTTAGTTTTTTGTCGTTGTCTTCATGCGGTTTATGTGGGTGTCGTCACAAAATTTATTAAGGTATGGTGGGGATTCCAACGTCTTCTTTTACCGTGTATCCTTTTACTCCAGTGCTCGTGCTGCCACCTAGAGTCAGCGGAGAGCGCAGCAGACTCCCTCCCCGACGTGTGTCTGGCGTATAAGCTGCATCGCGAATGTGGCAAACACATCAACTTGTACGACTGGCTGCAAGCTTTCGCAGCAGTCCTCCAACCAGGAGACGATGAAGAACGGGACCAGGATGCCACTATACAGTAAGAAGTAGCTTACGTCCGCGGCTTTGGGTCATACACACCGTAAGAACCAAAAGTTGTCTCTCCTGTGGATATAAAATTAGTGAACCCGAGTCAGCAAACTTAAGATTTACTTAAATGGGCCGAAGGATGGCCAAGCGTCCCACACGCCGATGTAGACGACTAAAAAATGTTGGCTGTAGACCCTTTTGCTACGTCCACAGGAGAGACGCGAAAAAAATGTGTATGACCCATTTACCCAATCCGGGGGAGTTCCGCAAAATCAGTCCTGCTTATTCCCCTAAATTTAAGTCTAGGGTTAATGAGCATTTACTAGGCAAGCGTGCTCCATCATAGGCCTCATCTTCGCTTTTTATCAGGCGTGATTGTGGGCAAACGCACGCCTATATCTTATCCTTAAAACTTTTGTTTGTCTATAACGATGCTTATACAATAACGCATGTCTCGATGAGAACGTTCTGTGCTGATCTAGGAATCAAATTGGTGGACTGTACACATCATCCGAAGTTTAAGTCTCTGGCTATGGCTTAGCCCAAGAGGGGATTTGGGATTTACTAGAGTGCGGCAGATTAACATAATGGGGGATAATTTGCATCCTGTTGACCACCAACACTACTACATCAAAGCCTCCTGTATAGAGCCGCGCGTGTAGGGCAGTTGATCAGAATAGTAAAAAAATAGATGTACGACAATACTCGAGCGCATCAGATTAAGGCATGGTTATAATCTGACGACTTCAGTGTGAAGCTAGGGAGTGGGAGATTATCATGCCTGTACATTGTGAGGCTTTTTTTCTTCTCGATTTTTCTCGCACCATCTAATTGAAGCTTCATGTATCTGTTTCAGGGTCCGATTCACTCGAGCCGTGGCTGAACTTCAGTTCCTCGGCTTTATAAAATCGTCGAAGAGAAAGACTGACCATGTCTTACGTCTAACTTGGTGACTTGTTCGCTGTTTGATCTATTCGATTTTAATTTATTCGTTATACCTAATAAAATGAACTTTTAAATGAGTTTCTTGTTTTAGTTTACTATCTATTGGCCTTTGACTTTTTGTTTTTATAATGTCCAGCGATGGACGAACATTATCCGAGTGTGCGAACAGGTTCTCTGTCGCCATATAATTATATTTATGACTAGTTGTGCCCGCGACTTCGTCCGCGTGGACTTAGATTTATCTCACTCAGTTATTAAACGTAACATGCCTTGTTCTTGTTGCTTATCTGTTCGCTTATCTTCATATTTTTGATGGTACCTTTCGAAAGTTAGAGGAGGGGCAGGGGTACAATTTTTAAGGCTCTTGGAACTCAACCATTCGCTTCGCTTTGTTCAAAAAATTCAAAGCTACCTAGATAATTTTTGAATACTTTTTTAGGTTTTGGCTGCAGAAATACCCAGGTCCCTTGCAAGTAATAGTTTCAGATTAAAATATCTGTGCCATACGGTCAGACAAGACAATAAACTAGGTATAAAGGTTCAGCTATTGGGTGGGGCCGCGAAGCGTTTCAACAGCCGTATCTCGTGTGTTACCAAAATCATAGGATAATTGTCCATGAACTAAAACAAATTGCAATTCTGCGACCACACACTGCACCACGCGTTACGGTAGTCACAAGGATTTTTAGTTGAGAGACGTACTATTCGTCGATTTTGGTTACACACGCGACACGGCAGTTAAAACGATTCGCGGCCCCACCCTTTTACTACCTTGACTACGGAATCATAATATAGTAGATTGTTCAACAAGGGACTAAAACAAGTCATAATGGCACAAGATATTTAGCCACCCGAGCACAGCGAGGGTGGCTATA
This sequence comes from Archips crataeganus, assembly GCA_947859365.1. Lineage (NCBI taxonomy): Eukaryota > Metazoa > Arthropoda > Insecta > Lepidoptera > Tortricidae > Archips > Archips crataeganus. Next base: position 12,119,085 of record OX402049.1, on the reverse strand, counting down.
ATTCGCGTGTCATTATGATTGTTTAGTCTCGCGTTAAACTCTCTACTTTTCACTTTGAATGCGAGGAAAAAAAACAACCGCGTTTCATACAAAATTACAATACTACTTTTTTACAACGAACGTTCAATACGAATAATGGATATCTGTTCTAAATTCAAATATTATATGTATACTTAGCAAAAAACTTTATCCCGCGGTTATTTCTTTTCTTTTATATATTTTTTTGTAAAGTGACTAGTGACGCTTTAAATGCTTGCTTGCATATTCAGCCAACAGGTTCAAACTAGAAAACTATTTTAAAACTAATTGGACTAGGTCTGCATACTAAAATTAATTGATTCTTAATATAATTAAATAGATACTATTAATATTCATAATCACTCATTTATCATGTTTCACGAAATTAAATCTTTTTATTTTAAATATTATTGCACAGTTGCCATTTTGAGGTTATTTCCACGCCCTTAAAGGCTTCCACAGACCGAAGCGTGAGGCATGCGCGCGATGTCACGGAGCGTCCGCAGCGCGCTTCGGTCTGTGGAAGCCTTTACAATAGTCTATGCCCAGTTACTGAAAATGGCGATAATCTTCCATTCACAAACACCGTGTTTGGCAATCTGAACAGATTCCAAAGTAAATTAAAAAAAAATACTTTAATCCCTAGCAAATCCCTAGAGATCAAAAAAGAGCTTTAGTCCCGATATGCAGAGACTAAAGTAACATTTTAAGAGCATGAGAAGTGAAAAAAATAATAAATAATGGTGCATAGCGAATAATTTTCAGGATAATGGGTTTGAACTATGCAGGTTTATAGTTTTGGAGATTTTGCTAAAAATGTTTGCTCATAAATAAAAAAATACCTACAGTTTTCAAAACTAAAATAATAAATAATTTGCCTTCAATAAATACTACCTACTTTATATTCTAAATTTATAAATATAGGTACAATCTGTTGCCCGCGACTCCATATGCGAAGAATAGGGGTATGAAAAATAGCCTACGACCTAATCTCAGAAAAAAGTTTCATAATAATCGGTCAAGCCATTTCAGAGGAGTTTGATAGCTAACACCGTGGCACGAGATTTTTGTATATTAGGTTAGACTAGCTGACCCCGCAAATGAAGTTTTGCCATATAAAACGGCCTACGACCTACCAAATCTAATATATAAAAATTTCGTGTCACGTTGTTTGTTATCAAATTTCTCCGAAACGGCTTGACCGATTTTTATGAAACATTTTTGTTTATTTTTGGTAGCATTCAAGGTGGTCAAAAATATCTGAACACGACCGTATTGTCAATCGAATACGTGCGTGTTCTGATATTTTTGACCACCTTGATTTCTCCGATGTTTATGGTGGCGACTGTACATCAAATTTCAACCTAATCGATTATTTGTCTACGTACGAAAGTCAGTGCGCGAGTGCGTTGCCCAGGGGAGTGTGGGGGAGTTTTCAGACCCTGGCACTCTTAGATTATTTATACACTAGATAGAGTGTCAGTAGCAAACATTGCGATACAAAACGTCCAAATATCTATTTGACAGCTTCATATTACGATCGCGTTACGTCATTCAAACTGAAGGGAGGCAAATGACATATAAGCCAAGTGTTGGCTTATATTTTTCGGGACGTTTTCATGCCGCCTAAGCTCTATCTAACATAAATAATCTAAGCTGGCACTATAAGCCAGTCTGTCGCAACCCGTCAGTCTCTATTTTACCATCGTGATATTTGTTGACCTCTCTGTGGCTTTATCCCGATTAGTCTATCTAGACGTACCGGGTGCATGGTTGCCTATCTGTGGCTTTTATCCCGTGTTGCTTTTCTGCCCCATGACGGGATCGGTAGCCTTTAAGCGGTTTTGTAGTTGCCTGCCGTTCCGTTACCATGGACAGAAGTCTCCTACTCTCTCAGCGTCAGCTCTCTAGGTAGAGACATGACGCGCGTATGATGATCCTGGAGGGAGGCAGGTGCATGTTTGTGTCGCACGATCCCCGACCTCGCGGACTTGCTGCTTCATTGAGAGAGTCCTGTCTATGGTGATACCCAGGTTTATTACGGTTCCTGACCGCGCAGTGCACCTCTTGACCACAAAATCGGAGTGCTAGTGGTGGTCTCGTCTATAATTATGGAGATGGCCTTTGTCCTACCTTGTTCGCCGATAGTCTCCTTTGGGCGAGCCAGGAGAACCAGGCTATCGGCGCCCTTTATAACATCGAACTTAAGCAATCTCTATTATGTTTGACCATATTGATATGAGCTCAACTTTCCTATTTGTTTTTATCTATATAAATTTTTGATGTGTATAGCTGTCCATAGAACTTCTCGACTTCTAACAATAGCTCCGGTTTAGAGGTCACGAACCTAACTTCATCGGTCTTTAACTTTGCCAATTGGCTTTGCCCAACAGACAGATTTTTTGCAAAAGCTTTAGAGCCTCTGTTGCGCTCTATTGCCACTTCAATACTATTAGTATTAAATTGGCGTAGGTATATCGCGTCTCAGAGCCCTTCAGAAACTATTCGATACCGCCATCCGTGAAGGGAAAACACCAAAAGCATGGAACAGAAGTTAAGTGAAAGTTAAGTGTAAAAAAGGCGATAATACTTTATTGAAGAATTATAGACCCATTTCACTTCTGAGCCATGTTTACAAGCTGTTTTCGAGAGTCATCACGAATCGTCTCGTGCGCTTATTAGACGACTTCCAGCCTCTTGAACAAGCCGGATTTCGAAAAGGCTTTAGCACCGTAGACCACATACATATTATGCGTTGCGGCAGGTTATGCAGAAAACCGAGGAGTATAACCGCCCCCTTTGCCTGGCATTTGTGGACTAAGCGAAAGCCTTCGATTCGGTCGAGACTTGGGCTGTACTATAGTCTCTCCAACGGTGCCAAGTGGACTACCGGTACAAACCCTTATCCCTACCTATAGTCCCCCTTACAACACCCTTAAACATACGTGTAATATCTCAAAATAAAAGATAATTTGATACTCACCAGAGAAACCCGATAAAGTTCGCATAATCAGACGCACCTGCTAATTTATATCTACCTTAATCAATTTGTGACCTCTCTATATACCTAATTGAATATGTTAAAAACACAGTAGGTAGGTAACTGCAAAGTCTGTTTAATTTATTGACAGAGGTGGATTTTATCTATGTAACCTTGAAATTTCAGGTTCCGTAGGAATAAGTCAAATATGAATCCGATTTTTATTGAAAAGTAATAATGATATCCAGAAATCCAGAAACACAATAAAGGTACAAAACGCATGGATGGAAATTGTGGAAAAAAGTGAACCTGAGGATTTCTTCTATTTATTCATCATCATCATCATCATCATTCCAGCCTATATACGTCCCACTGTAGGGCACAGGCCCAGGCACAAGATACAGGACCTGGCTCAGAATGAGAAGGATTGGGCCGTAGTTCCCACGCGGGCCTAGTGCGGATTAGGAACTTCACACACACCATTGAATTTCTTCACAGGTGTGTGCAGGTTTCCTTACGGTGTTTTCCTTCACCGTAAAGCTCATGGTAAATTTCAAACTCAAATTCAAATTCCTATTAATTATCTAATTGTTACTAGGAGCGCGGCAGTGCCTATGTCAAGGCGAGTCAAAAAAAACCTCTTTTTAAAACTCACGACACAAAAAGAGGGGTGTTATAAGTTTGACCGCTAGTGTGTGTCTGGCTGTGGCATGTGGTCTTAAACGGGTGAAACGATTTGGATGCGGTTTTTTTTGTACCTACCTACTTGAAAGCAGGTTTCTTGGCGATGGTTCTTAAACATGTTTCATCAAAATTAGTTCAGCCGTTTCAAATTCTCTTTTGTTAGCTGTGGAAGGAACCTTAGACGCAAAATAGACATTTACTTCATTTTCAAGCATAGGTATGTGTGACCTAATTGCGTTGGGGGTTTTTAAGTAAACATTTTGGGATCCCCTTTTCTCCCATACCTAATCTTTTTTATCCGAATTTTGAAAGTTAGAAGTCCATAACATTCTTGCTCATAAATAACGATGGTCATAATTTTTTTAAAGCATATCGCTTAATAGTTCTAATTGCAATGATCCATAACCTATTGATCATAACTTTAAAAAGTCATAATATTGATATCAATAACATTTAACGGAATATCGTTGATTATTCAGAAACATTGTAAGGCATATATCTTAAAGTAATAATTGTTTTTAGTCATAATTTTTCATTACCTCCATAACATTCTTGCTCATAAATATCGATGGTCATAATTTTATTAAAGCATATATCGCTTAATAGTTCTAATTGCAACGATCCATAATCCTATTGATCATAACTTTAAAAAGTCATAATATTGATATCAATAACATTTACCAGAATATCGTTGATTATTCAGAAACATTGTAAGACATATACCTATCTTAAAGTAGTAAATTGTTTTTAGTCATAATTTTTCATTACCTAAAATGTACTAAGCATATATGTAAGTAGGTACATCGAAATCTATAACATCCAAAGGAATGTCATAATTATTCAGAAACATTGTAAGGCATATCGCTGAGAGCGAGCGAGCGAAAGTGAGCGAGCAAGACCTTTCAGGGCAGAAGCGACTCGGACAGGTTAGGTTCAGAAGGCTAAGGCGGGAGCGAAGCGTAAGCGTAGCTCCCGCCTTAGCCTTCGATGTTAGGTATTTTTTTTATGACAGCACAGAAAAGGATTATTACCTTTAATGTTATGAAATGTCGTACAACCATGACATTGAATGTTATTACAAAGTAATATTATGCCTAAAAATAATTATGACTTGCGAAAAAAGACCTTGCAATAATTATTACGAGTGACTTTATTACCTTTAACATTATGAATAATGATGCATCCATGACACTGAATGATATGACTTTACTTATTTAGTCATTACAATAATTATGACGAAAATCGTAACTCCAATTTATGTTGTTTAATATTATGACTTCCGATAATATGACGAAGAAAAATTATGACAGAAAACGTTATGGGCTTGAAAATTCGGAACAAACATTTTATGGGAGTCATTATAGACACAAAAATTTTAATTTATAATGTTATTCTCGAAACGTTTCGTCGTACGATAGGGCAATTATTAATTCTAGTTTTTCATTTACAGTTTATCAATGTATTGTCGGACATATTGGCATGATCTATCTATCTATATACAGCCATTATCAGTCCACTGCTGGAGGTATATAGGCCTCTTTCATATTGCGCCAACACTCGCGATCCTGGGCTTTCCTCATCCAGCCGCTGCCAGCTATCCTCCTGAGGGCATAAGTCCAACGTGCCGCAGGGCGTCCTAAACTTCGTTTTCCCAAACGTGGTCTCTACTCTCGGACACGTCTGCTCCAACGATTGTCGGTTCTACGGCAAACGTAACCAGCCCCTTGCTACTTCAGCGTGCTAATCCTTCGAGCTATGTCAATGATTTTCGTCTTTTGCCTGATATGCTCGTTGCGGACCCTATCTCTCCACGAGATACCAAGCATAGCCCTGTTCTCTCCATAGCACTCTGAGCGACGCAACTCTGAACTTATGGACTAGTTCTCTTGTGAGTATCCACGTCTCTGTAGCGTAAGTCATAACCGGTAGGACGCATTTCCGGCATTGTAGCAGGGATGACGTCAAGATATGACGAAGCTTGCCAAAATAATGCTACCCAGCCCAATCGAATCTCCTATAAACAACGAGCGTCCATCCATCCATCCGTCCATAGCAGCCCTTAGTTCGTCCGTCTTCGGACATAGGCCTCCTCTCCATTTCTCCACGCCTGGCGATCGACAGCCATATGCATCCATCCTCCACCCGCCTGTCGGCAGATATCGTCCTTCCACCTCATTGGTGGTCTTCCTCTACTGCGAGTGTTTTCACGAGGTCACCACTCGAGTGTTCGCCTCACCCAACGATTGTGATTCATCCTGGCAAATGTGCCCTGCCCAACTCCACTTATTCCTGTCTATCTCCATTACGTCCCGAACTTTTGTGACTCGTCTGATCCACTCATTCCTCTCCATTGCTCTCTGTGTAACACGGAGTTTCTCTGCAGACTTCTCTGTCAGTGTGGTGGTTTCCATTCCATAAGTGAATACGGGCTAGATACACTGGTTGAGGATTTTGGAAACAACGAGCGTAGGTATCTCTTACTAATCGGTAAACATTGAAACTCGGCCCTAGCGGTCAAACATATAATGGCGGCGTAGGTTGCCTTCAAGTAATCGGTGATAAAACTAGGGTACCCTTTTCTTATTAGATTTACGATTTTATTTTGGTACATAGTTACACCTAGCTTGGTACACGAAGGAAGTAGGTAGCGCTGACTCCAGTCCTTGATCGGGGCAGAGTGAAGGGCAGGATTTGTAAAACATACCCCTGTAAGATACAGGGCATCTTCTCTCAAAATGGATTTCACGCTCGTTGCTACAACCGTAGGTAGTAACGTAAAAAAGTAGGTAATAACCTACCGAGATCCCGTGTTATGTCATGCACTATTTCTAAGAATAACATCAAATAAGCATTTTTCAATTGTCTTTACTTTGTCAATGTGATGCGGAAACACATTGACGGAACCCACTCAAATGTAGGTAAGCAATACTTGACAATGCAAAGTTACAAACTATTCAGCAAGATGGTACTGTGGTTTGTATGTATGTAATAAGCAACTGACCTTTAAGCTTTCGTGCGACAAAAAATTGCTTTGCGTCAACCTTTGATGATCTGAGAAATTACAATATAAAAATACTTACTTAGTCGAATAGAAATAGAATTTAATCCGCTGTGTTAGTATTAAAATACCCAATCATACCAAGTTTAGGCAACGTGGTTTGATTTTTCGATGTAACTGCCACATTTTTCAAATAAAATGCTTGAATATGATGGATAACGATATATTTAATTATGCATGTAGTAAGTATTAGGTTTTTAATCTTTGTTGCGGGGCTCTAACTCTAATTTATTTCGTTTTAAAACTAGTTTTTAGTTCCCCTGCTATTTTATTTCTAGGTAAAGTGAAATCTTTCAATTGACACAAACATCTTCATTATCCATTGTTGTATGTATTACGAAACCTTATAACTGTTAACCGAGAACTTAAAAGCCAAGCCGCGGGAAAAAATATTAGTGTAAGAATGAAGTGAGTGGGCATAACTCAATGACATGATGTTTAATTAGACGAACTTAAAAAAACAGTCGCATCGTCCGCATAGGCCGATGATGTAATGCACCGTGTGCCTAAATACCTATGTTGTAAAAAGCGACCTTGAATTGGTAATTTCTTGAAATGAGGAATACCTATGTCCCGACCTTTTGACAGTCTTTTTATTGTAACCTATGTATGGCGACGTCAGACTAGTTTTCAGGGTTTCGTAAGTAAGTAGGTAGGTATTTGAAGACAGAAAACAATAAAACCCTCAAAGACGTCGAGCTTTGAGATTTTATTCAGGTTTATCCAATAAGCAAGTCTTGAATATGGATTAGTATTTATTCAATACTAGCTTTTGCCCGCGGCTTCGCTCGCGTGTACTATGAGTATTCCAAAGAACCAAGATATCAAGCAAGCAAGCATACAGGCAAGCAAGCAAGCAGGTCCACAATTGACCGAGAAATCGGTGAACATACCTACATAAAAAAATACATAAAGTGGAATGCATAACCTCCTCCTTTTTTAGAAGTCGGTTTAAGTGCCCTTTGCGGCCTACTTACAGTATAAACTTATGAATTTTGAAATGTTAGCTTTCTACAACCAGTAAAACGCAAAATCCCGTATTTTCCCGTTCCCGTAAGAATTTCGGGAAATGTTTTCTTAATGCTCCCCTACACTCCCCAAGGAACCCACTTGCCAAATTTCAGCTTTCTATGACCAGTAAAACGAAAAATCCCGTTTTTCCCGTTCCCGTGGGAATTTTGGAAAGTCCCCTCTCAATGCTCCTCTGCACTCCCCAAACAACCTACATGCCGAATTTCAGCTTTCTACGACCAGTAAAACGAAAAATCCCGTTTTTTCCCGTTCCCGTTGGAATTTGGGAAAGTCCTCTCTCAATGCTCCTCTTCACTCTCCAAGCAACCTACATGCCGAATTTCAGCTTTCTACGACCAGTAAAACGAAAAATCCTGTTTTTTCCCGTTCCCGTGGGAACTTTGGAAAGTCCTCTCTAAATGCTCCTCTACACTCCCCAAGCAACCTACATGCCGAATTTCGGCTTTCTACGACCAGTAAAACGAAAAATCCCTTTTTTTCCTTATCCCGTGGGAATTTCTAAAAATTCTTAAACCTGTTTTTTACTATTATAATTACCTACTTCTATGCCAAATTTGAAGAGTCTAGTAATTATAGTTCATAGGATCCCGTTGAACTGAATATATAAATCCCGTTTTTTCCTTATCCCGTGGGAATTTTGAAAAATCCTGAAATCAATGTTTTAAATAATGTAATACCTACTTGTGTATCAAATTTGAAGAGTCTAGTTAGTGTGGGGGATAGGGTCACTCGGAATCGAATATATAAATCCCGTTTTTACCCTATCCCGTGGGAATTCCCAAAAATCCTTCCTTAGTGGATGCCTACATTGTATAAGGTATCTATGTGCAAAATTTCAAGTCTCTAGGTCCAGTGGTTTGGGCTGTGCGTTGATATATCAACAGTCATTTAGTTTATTTACATATTTCAACCCCATCGCACCCCATCCAGGGAGATGGTATTTTACGTCTGCCACGTCGGATTTTAAAACCGTTGTTGTTTTCATAACCAGCGACCCGATAAACCATAGAAACAACACCCATGTTGATTTTCAGACTTTGTTACCCCTTACCCCCTTTTAGGGGTTGAATTCTCAAAAAACCTGAAACACGTGTTTACTCATTTATCATTAGGAGTACTTCTGTGAAGTTTCGAATAAAATAGTCGAACTAATCTTGTTTCCCCATACAAACTTTGGACCCCCGTTTCACCCCCTTCGGGAGTGAATTTTGAAAAATCCTTTCTTAGTGCACCCCTAGACCTTATAAGGAACCTACATGCCAAATTTTGAATCTCTAGGCCCAGTGGTTTGGGCTGTGCGTTGATATGTCAGTCAGTCAGTCAGTCAGTCAGTCAGTTTCTTCTTTTATATATATAGAATTATTGCTAAATTAATTTAGTTCTGAGTTCAGTAAAAAAAAAAAAACTCAATTCGCGTGCTAAAGATAATTTAGTTCCAAAGGAAACTTTTTAAAAGCTTTGTTATAACTAACACTAACACACTAACTAACGTTCATCTATATATTTAATTACCGTTAGGTTTCTAGCTTTTTGTTTAATTATTCGTGACTTTTTTATCCACACCACCAGCAATCTACGATTGACTTAAAGTTTTTAAAAAATATTTAAATTCTGTTAAGTGTGGTAATTTTACTGGTTCGAGTAAGTAAAGATGCACACATTCGAAGCTTCTAATTATGTTTTGTCTGTGGACCGAAGTATAATATGTACTATAATTTGTGATCTCACGTGATGTTTCATTTTTAACGTTTAATTTTGACTTGACATCCTTACCAGCCCTGCTAGACCGAAATAGTAAATTAAAAATCTCAAAACAATCAAATATGTATATTGTTTGAATGTTTTAAGAATTTTACTCTTAGAACTTTTTAGTCACAGAACCCTTTACTCATGAAACGAGACGATGTCCATATGAATTAATAAGTAAAAATGGATTTATACATTTCAACCTGTTATATGGTTCAAAAAAAAATGAAGGTGCCTTTACCTCTAAAAACACTCAAGCGGATTTAAATATGGCCGAATGTTTATTTAGCTTTATATTATTTGCTTACTTCTGTTAAGCAATTATGACATTCCATCTTGATATTTAAGCGTGATATTATCAAAGTTCAAAGGTACGCTGTGTGGTATTTTACGAGGATCTTCACAGTAATATAATACATGCTGCAACTAAGTTTTTATAATTGGTTTGTCAGTTGATAAACATTCGTATGATTGATTAAGGTGGATTTGATGGATTATTTTAGTCTAGGGTGTAGAGATGTAGCACTAAGTATTTATTTGACAAAATTCCATTATCTGTGAGGAGATACGCTTTACATGCTATCTTTATTAAGGTCTTCCTGGTACTGCCAGAAAAAGCTATCGAACCAAGCCGGATATAAAGCATGCGTGCCTTAATCCTTACATACCCTCAAGAGGATGTTACTAGTTAGAAACATATGTATACAATTTATTAACTCTTAATTTAACTTATCCAAATACTTACATTCTAAAATGTACGTACCTGATGACGTCTTTTGGTTCCTCAGTAGGGATAATTATAAGGCTTAATGATCCTGTGCTGTGACTTTAAGGTCCCGCCAGTTGAAACTGATGACATCTACCTAATATATAAAAATCCCGCGACTCTGTCTGTGTATAAAAAATAGCTAACGACCTATTCTCAGGCCTACCAAATATGTATAGACAATTTTTTTTATAAAAATCTGATGTTTTGGAGGAGTTAGATAACAAACACCGTGACACGAGATTTTTATATATTAGAAAGAACATATATTTATGTTACATATAGCGTATTTTGTAACATGTAGCGTATTTTGTAATTACTCTGATCTAATCTAGCTCTCTTTTATGTGTGTAAGTATTTCAAATACAATTTAGAATGAATCTATGAATTAATAGTTATTTGTGATACAAGGTTGGTAAGTATGGTTTTACAAATGAGGTGACGAGTGAGAAACCCGAGCCGGCACGGCGAGGGTTTTCATCGTCACGAGTTTGTAAAACCTTGCCAACCGTGTATCATACGACGTTTTTCAATACATTTGTGAGAAAATAGGCAATTAATAACACAAAATTGTAAAATAAAAACAAATTTTTCGAGATTGGTGGCAAAAGATTATTTTGCGAGGTTTGCGCCTTACCTAAAATATCGGGCGGAGTTAATTCCATGTTATTGTCGACTTCATCACTTGAAGAACTCATTTTGTTTGGTTTTTGTATATATACTACTAATAATCAACAACTCAAAACGACGCAAAGTTTTACAAAAATGGCGCGTCCGTAATGCGTATTTAAATTAAAGTTTATAATAATTACAATCAATTATTATAAACTTTACATTTGTCTACGTATAAATCGATATTTTTTATTTTTGTCACTTAAAACTCTTTGCTTGTAAACTTTTCAAATGGAGAATAAAAAAAAACTGTAAAAAAATCGCACTAGTGCGGTAAAATGAACTTACGAGCCATGTATACATCCTTTGAAAGTGAATTTTTCGAGCAAATGTATTGAAAACGAATTTTACAATACCGTACACTCTGTCGAATTAAAATTGATTCGACATAAATTTAATGATATTCAAATATTATATATTTTTTAAATAATGAATGAATTATCCGACAATACGTTACGCAACCCAAGAGGTACCTGCTTATTCAGGAAACATCACCCTTGACCCAATACCCTTTGTCACATTTCATATTAAGTGACAAATTATAAGGTAAATAGTTGTGAATAGAACCTTCAAATTGCTGTTAAACATATTACACACACAGGCGCGTCTGAGTAGGTACACTGCAGGCACGGACGCGCTGCGCGTGCGCGTGTGATCAATGATGGCCGAATCCGGGTAGCCGGTATCGACATCATATGTTTGCGCCGTTTTGACATTAAGTACATACGTTAGATTGCCGGGAGAAATGTATAAAAGATTTTGTCACGAGCGTTAAGGCATCAGTCGCTCATCAGTTTCCGATCGGTATAAACTAATCTAAACATTATCAAAAATGAAACTGGTGGGTAATTTGGAGTTCAATTTTTTGATTGAGTGATATATGTGGGTGTTTTTTAATATTATTGTTGTTGTATGCAGATTGTGATCGCCGCCCTTGCTCTGGTAGCCGTCGCCGTGGCTGCCCCGGCCGAACAGCCCCGCAAAGACGTCAATACCGTGCGCTCAGAGTTCGAACAAAAACCTGATGGTGGATACAACTACAAGTAAGCACATTGTTTTCTGGATCTCACCATCAATTACCTGTACATTATTTTTAATTCTTTTTTTGCGCCCAACATGGTTAGGTACTAAAACGCCGATTATACTTATTCTAATCAACAGATTTTAAGCATCAGCACATATTACCTATGATTTAAAATTGTTATTATATTATGCAATTTTGTGTGCTATCTAATGTAATTGTTAATAAGAAGGTAGTAAGAATATTTTGAAATCCTGTAACCCTTCAAGTTCGTGTAGTTTGAGAACTCTATTATTTACTATTTTTTCTCTTTAAATTTCTCTATTTACCAAAAACAATTTAAAGTAATCTTCGTGTATTCATTATCATACTGTTGGTACAACATACGATGATTAGACTTGATTTGATGAGTTGACTTGAAAGTACCTATTTATTATAATTGTTATGTGGCATCAATTATATGGGTACAGTCGAACCATTTGACTTCAGACCTATCGTAGAACGTCTTCACAGTAAGCGTTATAATGATTTTCTCTTGTTTTATTCTTGTCAAGCAATATGATCTCACTGTGGCATTTTCTGTGAAAAGGTTCCACAGTGGGCCACGATTCAGTTGGCTCGACTGTACATAAAAAATGTCGGCGGCCGTTGGTACTGAATATACATAGATGATAGGTACGGCAGTCGTGTTAGGTATATTTGAAATAGACACAGTGAGCTTAGGTAGAATGTTGAATAGACGATACAACTTTTACACATTTTCAGCTTTGAAACCGATGACGGAACATCCCGCAACGAGAACGGAGAGGTGAAGGTTGTCAACGACGAAGAGAACAAGCCCCATGAGGTTATCGTGGTCCGCGGCTCCTACAACTACGTCGACTCCGAGGGCCACCCCCATGCAGTCGCCTACGTCGCTGACGAGAACGGATTCCGCGCTGAAAGCGAAGACATCCCCAAGCCTCCTGCCCAAGCCTAAACCAACGACAACCAAACAGGAGCCACTGGCAACTCTGTAATCGTGGCACAGTCAGCAAAGTCAGATAGTTAGTTAGCCATTACATTGACGGGCCGTAAGGCGCGGCATCCGCCTTACATCTCCCCAGTTACTTGTTATTTTGATGCTCACTGCCATATTTTTTTACGTTTTGTATTTTTTGTTGATATGTACTGTGAATAAACTTGATTGAAGAGAACAAAAGATATTTTAATAAAACGACTCTAAACCCAGTCATTTTCGGTGATTTAATGATGTAATGAGCAAAATTTTGCTCCTTCGCATTATGGCAACTATAATTTAGAATTACGATTAAAAAAATGACAGCCAATTATCCGTCTCAATTCAAGACAAGCGGGTAAATTAGTAGTACATATTATTGTTACAATTTGTAATAACATGACTGAACAATCATTACGATATTATCTTGGACGCAGATATATTTTATGACCCTTGGCGTGGGAGTCTTTACGCGAATTTAATTAAAAGTGTGTTTCTAGTGGGCTGGCTCTTCTAAATTATGGCTTCCCAGTTTCTGAAATAGACATTACATTTGAAATTCGGGTCACTCACATGACAGTAATTGTATGGTACCAATCAATAAATTATGATTTCATTTAAGATACAGACTTTTTGCATATAATAATAAAATTAATGTTAATTTACAAGTTCATCGATTTCATCATCAAGATAAGTTTTTTTTTTTTAATTTATTTACTAAACAGAAAAACAATATAACATTTAGTGATCGTATTGACTTAAAATTTCGTATACAAATTGGATGATAATGCAAGAACAGTCAACAAGAGCTTAACGAAGCTTGCTGGTGATCTTGAATTTATTTCGCTGACAGAGCCTGGCGCGGATATCTCCTGATAATGATACATGTAATGACGAAGCTTGTTGCAAATATCTACAATGTTCACCTGACAAATTCTTCAGTGTGCATGGTTGATAGTGTATTGTTTAATGGTTATTAAATGTACCTACAGTTAGCCAAAAAAGCCTGCATTAGGGTGAGTGGGGGTAAGATGAAAAACAGTGTAAGATGAAAAACCACTCGTAGCACCCGGTACTAAGAGTAGTTTTTCATCTTACACTGCCTTTCATCTTATTTTCATCTTACCCCCACTCACCCTAAGTGAAAATTATCTTCTACCAAAAACTCTTTTCAAACTCATGTGGATACGTAAACATTTTAGCTTCCTTCTTGCGCCATTACCTAATAAAATAAGACAATAAATCATGCCAAAGTCACCGAAAAGTGTAACAATTAGTGTCATGCAATTAAATCAAACGTAGATACGTGTATCTGTTACATTTGTCTCTCACGGCAGGTCATTACGACCACAAAGTTTATTAGACAGCCGAAATCATAGTAAAGTTCTCATGATAGAAACAAGTACCTCATTAGTCCTTATGCGTAACCGAACCGGCGATTCATTACGGTACCCCATTAAAAAGATGACCATTGTATGAGACCCGTTGTGCAACATGTAAAATTAATCTAATTATCATCACCATCGTCATCATTTCAGCCGAAAGACGTCCATTGCTGAACATAGGCTTTCTTACCCCAAGGTTCGCCAAACAGACCGGTCTTGCGCCATTCGCATCCAACGAGTTCCTGCAACCTGCATCTTTCGGTCCGTGGACGCGGACGTGACATTAGTTCTTGTGCGGATTTAATTTCCTGACCTAATTATACTTGCATAAAGCATTGTGCGAAAAGCTAGCAAGTGGCGAAAAGTTCACATTTTACATATGTATATATTTTATGTCGAATGTGAATTATTGAAAACCTGTTAAAAATATTCCTTGTGATTATGAGAGTGTTTTTTGTGAGTTCCAGAGTGCTCAAAGTAATGTTCATGGAAAATTAATAATATTGAGTACTTTTATATACATTACATTTATACTTACTTATTTTTCATTACATAAATTATGTACACAGTGTCTTTGAAATTTAACACAAGTTGAAGGGGAAACATCGCGAGGAAACCTGCACACACTTGCGAAGCAGTGGGACGTATATATTTAGACTGAGATGATGAAGTACTTTTACACAACTATCAAATTTTATATAGGTACCCAATATTAATCGTGGATAGGTACCTTCATAAATGATGCTTTACTAAAATATCAATTTCAAGATGACGTTATCTCACAAAGACATTATTATTGTTTTGGCACTTAAAATTAAAATGCAAAAAACGTACAAACTTCCTATGTATTGTATTATTAGCAACAAATGTACGATATTGAGGTTTTTAACGTACCAGAAGATCGTATCTCGGCGGCAGAACTGACGGATCTGATGAAAACAATTTTGACCTTCTTTTAATGAGACTAGTTAATCGGATGTATGCCGTGTATGCCACGGTTGGTTGATGTCATGAAAAATTATATTGTTATGCAAATAGTTGTTTATCACTATAGAGTAGAGCTTTTATTTTTGTTAAACTAGCTTCATTAAACGTCTTAGGGTCACTTGTACCTACTCTTTAGGGTTAAAAAATTAAATAGTAAAAACCTCTGTTAGAGTTGACAATTCCTTACATTTTGACACTACTTAACCATGGGATCGCAAATAAATCGGAGTTAAAAAAGGTTTCTCATGAGAAAAGGTAACGGTATCATTTTTTGAAGCTCATCGTTCGTTCGGACAACACCATCCTATTGATTGCAGACAAAGTTAACACGTCATATTAAAAGGGATTTCAATGTTCTTAGACAGTGGTCTCTATTCTTGTTTAAAGTTAAAATGTTACCCCTCAGGATGGCATTACAGGGATATTAAGTATCCTGCATTTATTTTGTATTTTTTAGGCATCCGGGTAGCCTATTGGTTAGAGAACCTGACTACGAAGCTTGAGGTCCCGCGATCGATTCCTGGTCGGAATCGGTCTAATCAATTACTTACAAATTAGACACATATTAAACATCCAAGACTCGAGCACAAACATTCGTACTTTTCATACAAATATCTGCCCCGACCGGGAATCGAACCTGGGACCTCAAGCTTCATTGTCAGGTAACCACTGGGCCATCCGGTCCGGTCGTCTAAATACATCGTGGTCTTCATTTACGATTTATGGTGAAGACGCGTGCAATGTTTCATGTCTCTAGATTTAAAGTTTTACAGGGACGCCATGGGAATCCTGAAGAGTTTGTTTGGTTGAACGGTATCCTATTATCTCGCCTCATTCGTTTTTCGTTTAATTCTTAATTCGTCTCATTTTGTATTCGTCTTCGTCTTGTTCGCTATCCGTCACTATCTTTTTTGGTCAATTTCTGCAACTTGTCTATCTCTTAATACGTCTTTATTCGTTTTTCGTCACAGTCTTTCTTGGACACATTCGTCGTTCTTCCCTTTCGTTTTTTAGGGTTCCGTACCTCAAAAGGAAAAAACGGAACCCTTATAGGATCACTTTGTTGTCCGTCCGTCCGTCCGTCCGTCCGTCCGTCTGTTAAGACCCTTTTTCTCAAGAATGAGTGGAGGTATCAAGCTGAAATTTATATCAAATACTCAAGTCTACTGTCCTTTGGAGCTGTGAAAAAATCAAACTTCTAAGCCAACGCTATCAAAAGATACAGCCGTTTATGCCGCAAATTTCCGCAAATTTTCGAAACTCGCAAGGGAATCAAAACCTAAAGGGTACTTCCCGTGAACTCAAAATCTTGAAATTTGGTACGAAGTAAGGTCTATAAGACCAGATAAAAGAAAAATTGCGAAAAGTATATTTTTTTTGTCTGTCTGTCTATATCAGTAACCTAACCAATCTATTTTTGCCGCAAATTTTCGACACTCGCAAGGGAATCAAAACCTACAGGGTACTTCTTGTGAACTCAGAATCTTGAAATTTGGTACGAAGCAAGGTCTTATAGCACGGATAAAGGAAAAATTGCGAAAAGTATAAATTTTTTGTCTGTCTGTCTATATCAGCTTCCAATCTACAATGATCCCACACTGCACACATTTTGCTTAGGAGCAGGGGTCTGCTAAGACTGGATGTTTATAGACACGTATAAATTTGTACGGAACCCTCGGTGCGCAAGTCTGACTCGCACTTGGCCGGTTTTTGTCTCATTTACTTGTTCACCAAAATTATTTCGATACGTTCGGTGCTGGTAAATAAATAATCGTAAGTAAATGAGACAAAAAACGAAAGTGAAGAAAAGTAGGACGAATGAGTCCAAGGAAGACTGTGACGAAAAACGAATCTCTCTCTCCAGTCGTTCCCTCATGACTGAGGATCGTGGTCATCAACAAGTGGTCCACACTTGGAGTGAATTATTTGTTTCCATATCGGCCTCTATCCATCGCGGCCCTGACGACGGAGCTAAACCTCGGAGACCTGGAGTCTTTTATTTGGTCAGTCCATCTGGTAGGAGATCGGCCTCGGGCTCGTTTGCCATTTGTGTTCCCAACTACGATCAGTTTCTCCAGGCTCTCATTACCCGTTCGCATTATGTGGCCAAAATACGAAAGAATTCGTTGGTGGCATATCGTGGACAGACGGGTTTTTATCTTAAGCTGTGAGAGGATCGACACATTTGTTCGCTTGGCCGTCCAAGGTATACACCTCCAGCACCACATCTCCAAGGCATCAATCCTCTGCCTCTCTCGAGCCCGTACCGTCCACGACTCCACGCCATACAGAAAAATGGGGAATATCAAAGCACGTACTAACCGGATCTTGGTGTTAATAGTGATTCCCCTCTTTTTCCATATTTTGAAAAACGAATAAGACTTAAGTATTAAGAGAGAGACAAGTTACAGAATTTGACTAAATAAGATAATGACGGATAGCGAACAAGAATGACAGACGAATACAGAATGAGACGAAATAAGAATTAAACGAAAAACGAATGAGGCCAGATAATAGGATAGTCCATTCATCCATCCATCGAAGAAGGCTATATAACATCACGCCAACGCGAGTGAAACCGCGGCCACAGCTAGTATCGAAATAAAATGAAAGATGATGATGATGATGTTCGGATAGCGAACTAGAATGACAGACGAATACAGAATGAGACGAAATAAGAATTAAACGAAAAACGAATGAGGCCAGATAATAGAATAGTCCATTCATCCATCCATCGAAGAAGGCTATATATATATAACATCACGCCAACGCGAGTGTAACCGCGGCCACAGCTAGTATCGAGATAAAATGTGGCCTATGATCATTTCAGACATTCAGCTATATAGTAAATAATCAAATTTCATGCAAATTCATCAAGCGGTTTCAGACAAACACACGCAAGCGCACGCTAAAAAACAAAATTGGCATTTAATTTAAATAAGGTATTATATGCTCTATGATTTAAATTAGCAACCCAGAATTAACGCTTGAAGTCTTATAATAGGTTCTTAACATGGAACATTAAGCAAAAACTTACCTAAGTTATGTTTGGAAACTTTTACTCATACGCAATTATCATATAATCCTTAATTTAATGTTTACCCGAATAACGCAAAAAAATATGATGTAGGGCTGACTGGTAGAGATCCCTAAGAGTTTGACTTTGTACGTGTATCTCAAAAGTTGCCAGTAAATTCTGTTTCTTTCTTTATTTATGTTCAATATGACAAAAAAACTTTAAAATATATGTTTTTTGATAAATATTCTGGATTATAGACACATTAACAAGAATACACTTAGCTACCGATATACGCAGATCCCGATATCCATGACAGTCGGCTAAAAGCGTGGAGGTACGGGGTTGTCCAAATTTGGTAAAGTTTTTTTTATACAATATAGGCTTGCGTTTGACCACAATCATGCTTTGCATTGTTTGCAAAGCGAAGATGAGAACTACGATGGAGCACGCTTGCCTAGTAAATGCTCATTCACCCTAGACTTGAAAGCGGCGAAATTGTAGTGTTCAGGGAACACTGTCGCAGGCAGGGAATTCCATAGTTGCATCTTACTTACATATTTCTGTAAGTATCTGTAAGAGTACATGAAGCTGTCTTTTCATATTGAACGGAAATCTATTTACTGCGTCTAACAAATCTTGAAAGAAGTAAGAATGGAGATAAGAGCAGCATTTGTATTACATTTTTAGTAGGTAGCTGGGATAATCCTTTCTAAACTCAAAATTACGATGTAGAGATAAAACATCCTAAATTAGAACTTTAAAGTATAGGGACCTTTGCATGTTTTGTTGTTTTAATAGTAATGGCTAGTTCGCTGTAATTTTCAGAGATTATGCATTTATGTGTTGTTAATTTTATTTATTGCAAATTTTGTTGTATTATCATTATGCATAATAGATAAAAACTTATTAAATCCTTTTGACTTTATCGGAGTAGCTTTTTAACGAAGCTACACTTAGATATAATATTTGCTTATGAGATAAAAGTGTAGGTATTAGATAAGATAATTTATATACTTATAAGGTATTGAATTATGATTATGAATATCCTCCATCACTATAGTTTTTGACTTTATGAGGGATTCGAACTGAGATATTTACCTAAAAACAGAATGGCGCCTATTATATCGGGACAGGCCATGCCTAGTGTGGGGTTCAGTAAAAATGTAACTGTGTTTTATTATTATTTTTTGGAAATAAACTATTTGTATTTGTATATTACGGACAATAATACGTTTAAAAAAAACATATTTACTAAAAGTCAAAGTCAGTGAAATGGTGACGTTGAATCTATTAGTAACCGCTAAACATATTGTTAACACTTTACTCTCTTTGTTACTCTTGTATAACTTAACCTTAGTCCTTAAATTAAAGTAAGTAGGTATACGAATCTTGCGTGTACCGTCTGAATCAGGTATTTTGGATAGAATAATCAACCTAGGAAATTCTTTAGATTGCTTTCTGACCTATTTTGAAAAAAACCACTGACATAAATGTAAACATGTTATAGGTACCCTTAAATAGATGTTACTGTCGACATCAGCACTTGTCGACGTTTTGACTGGTCTATAATTTTCAGTGTAACCATGTATACAGTTGAAACTCGAAAATGTCAGTTCGTGATAAACAGCAATGCAAAACAGGGAATCCTCGTACTTCTTAACCGTAATAGACCACCGACGGTTATTTGTGCAACATATGAGTGGATAATTTCTGCGTACATACCGCAGCTGGTAGCATTTATCGTAATTTTCGGTTAGAATTGGTAAAAGACTCGAGTAGTTCGTGCTGTAGGAACTTGGCTGAACATTGTAACGTCTAAACAGCTGGTAGGTTAAAGAGACGTGTGTGAGCCTCACGTTCGAACGATGGCATAACAAAAAATATCAGTACAAAGCAACCCTGCACCTATAAATGGAATATTCGGATCCCACGCTAACAGTAGCAAACTGAGTACAACGTGTGCAGTCGGATTTGAAGAACGGGTACACCGAGGTAAAATAATTGTTAATTGTGACTGACAGCGTCAAAATATACTAATTAAACGTCTCAGTGGGATAACATCACACACGTGCGAAAAAACTTTTTTCGTTATTTAAATATGTAGGTACAATATAGTTGTGAAATTAGAGTAAAATGTAGACTTAGAAAGAAATGTTAAGTGAGTGCACAAAGGATCATTATGTGTACGTATCCAGTTTAACAGCGTAAGAGTTATGTAAGTTGCAAAGTTAGTAGGAAACACGTACGAAATTTAATTGGATTGTGGATGATTAAGGAACTTTATGTTTTCATCATTTTATGTGTTAAACTGGTAGATAGGGATAAAAAATGTGAACTAGTACAGACGCATGCAATTAAAAAAAACACTCATATCTGAGCATTTCATCCAGTGTTATTGGATACAGACTTATAGCACAATCATCCGCAATAAATCAGTGCTATTTTTTTAATGATAGGCAAAGATAAGAAAATAAAACGCCACATACCTACCTAATTATTCTGTATTTCTTACATATTTAATCTGATAATACTACTGTTAATTTTATTTATTATATAAAAAATGACTTTAAATGACAAATATACATTGAACCAATATTTTTGTCGCCTACATTTATTTTGTTTAAGCTCAGCTGTGATGATGCTAATAATTGATGTACATCTCATATTCTGTGGCCTATATTTGTGTCACAAACCTAAATGCAGCCTGTGACATCAGCCCTCGTTTCAGATGCTGCGTCTTATCTGTCTATTTGTTTGCTGCGTGATCGCTCGAGGGCAGACGGTACCACCGCCGTTGCCTTTTGGAGTGACCCCGCCAGTGCCCTACGGCTCCCTCCGTCCCTTCACTCCTGGCATACCCCCCGTAGCTCCTACCATATTCCCCTTCAGCCCTACTCCTAGACCCGCCCTTCCTGGGTACACCAACCCCTACTATAATCCAAACGCTGGCCCTGCCATTCCTATTCTGACCTACTCCAACGACCACGGTGCTGACGGTACTTATTCGTACAGGTTCGTTTGTTCCTCAATACATATATAATCTTAACACACCACTTATTAAGTTCAACTTACAGGAGTCGAATATGGAATAAATTGCTTACCAAAATTGATGATAATGACTCAATTTTCTTTTTTTTTGGTGTTAAAATATTTATCAGGTTTTGTAATACTTACCGTGCTGTTTTTAGATATCGTTTTGCTATTGTTGTACTAAATTCATGTAAAATGTCAAAATATTAATGTCTACAGACATGAAATTTTGCACGGGCGTTTGTTTGTCATACATACAACGTAAATGAAGAACACGATGTAATTTCTGGGAATTCCCATGAGAATTTTGTAATATCTCGGAATTTCAATTAGACTACCAAAACTAATGACTGACGCGAGCGAAGCCGCGGGTATATGTTAGTTTCAAGTAGGTAACGTTAAAGATCAATTAAATAAAACACTTTAAAAAAAAATCATGAAAGTTTTCCGACACTCATAATTTTTTAATTAACTTAAAGAAGGATTTGTCACACTGAATGCGTTCTGCGGTCGCAGTCAGGTCAAATTGACCGCAGCTCGTATTATGTATACGTATGAATAACATTGTCGGTCTCTATATATTGCGCCTGCGTGCAATCTGATCGCGCGGCCCGCACGATATATCTATACAAAATATATAGAGACCGACAATGTTGTTCATACATAATGCGGGCTGCGGTCAATTTGACCTGACCGCGACCGCAGAACGCATTCAGTGTGATAAATCCGTAAGAGTAGTCATACATAGCATATGAAACAAAAGTTATCTCTCCTGTGGACATAAAATTAGCAACTCCGAGTGGTCAAACTTTATGATTAATTTAAATGGGCCGAAAGTAGACCAGGCGTCCCACACCCCGATGCAGACTTGACTAAAAATATTGGCTCTAGACCCTTAACTATTGCCATGTCCACAGGAGAGACGGAAGCAAAAAATATACGACCCTTAAATAATTAACAACTTTACCTTAAATAATTAACGACCGCTTTAGCCTAGTTGGTAGTGACCCTGCCTAGGAAGCAAGAGGTCCTGGGTTCGAATCCCGGTAAGGGCATTTATTTGTGTGATGAGCACGAATATTTGTTCCTGAGTTATGGATGTTTTCTATGTATTTAAGTATTTATTTATCTATATAAGTATGTTTATCGTCGTCTAGTTTCATAGTACAAGCTTTGCTTAGTTTGGGACTAGGTCGATTTGTGTGAGATTGTCCCCTAATATTTATTTATTTATTCATTTATTTACACTTATGTGCAGTTTTTCGACGGCTGACGGGAAACAAGTACAAGAACGTGGCTACTTGAAGGACGCTTACATCGATAACGCGGGAGAGCCTCAGGGGACTCAAGTAAGTCGAATTCTAAACTAACTGGCGTTCATAAGTAACTGTTATTGCACTATTTATTTCTTTACTATACTTTGATATTATTTAACGGGTAAAAACGGCTTAACTCAACCCCAATCAAAGGATAAAGGTGGTACTGGTAGGTCATGCGTAGGGAGAATTTTTCTGATCTCGTAAACAAAGTGCTTTAATATTAATCGGGAATATTTCAGCAGATGGTTTAAAGGTTTTTCATCTGAGTTCTTGATTTGAAATCTATACTTAATATTATAAAGCTGAAGAGTTTGTTTGTTTGTTTGCTTGAACGCGCTAATCTCAGGCACTACTGGTCCGATTTGAAAAATTCTTTCAGTGTTAAGATAGCCCATTTATCCAGGAAGGGTATAGGCTACATACATACATACATCATCACGCTAAGACCAATAGGAGCGGAGCATCAATAATAAGGATATATCATCACGCTAAAGACCAATAGGAGCGGAGCATCAATACTGGTAATTAACGCGGACAAAGTCACGGGCACCAGCTAGTGTAATCATAATCAATAATTTGACGCAATAGGTGTAATTTGAACATCGGCCTATGTATTAAAAAATCCTTAAATATATTTACAGAAATGTTCAGTCAAACTTGCCTAACTATGTGGTGAATTAATCATCCACAGGCCCCCTCTCAGAATGAGAGGGCTTGGACCGTAGTTCCCACGCGGGACCAGTACGGATCGGGAACTTCGCACACACCATTGAACTTCTTCGCAGGTGTGTGCAGGTTTCCTCACGATGTTTTCCTTCGCCGTAAAGTTCATGGTAAATTTGCAATGTAATTTAAGACATAAATTCCGAAAAACTCAGAGGTGCGAGCCCGGTCTCGAACCTACAACCCTCTCTCTGCTTGAGAGGCCAGACCTCCTGACGTCCGATGTCCTATTATTAGGACTTGTTCTAATGTGACATTGAACTCAACTTAGTAGTGAAAAAGTTTACATTTCATTGAACAAAATTTGACGTGGGCGGCAGGAGGTAAGCAGTGGCGAACATCGAGAGTGGTAGGTACTAACAACCCGATTCCCGCCGGGTTGACTAAAATTTCGAAGTAACCAAACGCTTCTCTTAATACCCGTTATTTGTACCTATTTTTAAATTTTTTAATGATTTTAAGCGCAAAGATGCCTTCTTGAAGCAGTTTCTTAGTTTATTATACGATAAATATAATTAGTTGACCGGTAACTCTAAATTGAACCGCAAGCACGCTTCTCTTCCATTACCTACTGCACTGCTTTTCAAGAGTATAAAATCGTCGGGTGACAAGCAAACGTCACTAAGTACCAAATACCTACTTAAAACAAAGCTCGTATGAAATTACTAACTAGATATGACTATTTGAAGAGCAGCGATAGAAATTTTAGTGAGTTTTGCTTGTCATCATATGTTTTTAGGTTTTTTTCGCTCCGGCTTTACTTGCAAATAATTTCATGCCCCGCCACTGTTAATGAGTGCCCTCTTTGGCAATCAATAAGGCGAACTTCTTTTTGACATCGTATTATTAAGTTTCCATTGAAATTGGTTAATGCGAGAGCACGAATTTCCAATTACTCACAGAAAGGGACCTTGTGGGAACTGATACGACTGCAATTAAGAGTCTGCAATGCTACGACACATGCCAATGTATAGCGACTAAGTTCGTTCACATTTTACGCTACGTCAAACAATAAAATAAGGCTTTGATAAAAAGAATATTGCAGATTTTTTATGCTCACTGTACTTATTGTGAACTGTGCTTGCGCAAATTCATCCAAACATCACCAAGTCAATGCCATTAACCGTTGAAGATTTCCTGGCCACACCACCAAAATTTAACTACTAGATTATTATATTGTTACTTAAATTAGATAAGTATGCCAAATTTCGGTTCAATCGGATACCAGAAAGTGGTCGAAAAATAGTCCGCAAATTTGGAAATCACAACTCACAAACAAACTTATGTACATACATAATTATAAAGGAATATTGTAAGTTGCAGCAGTTTGCAGGGTGTATTTTTTTCTTTTTGAATATGGCGGTCGAAGAGTAAAATTGCCTTGAATTCACTTGTACTTAAAAAAATAAATAAAATTTTAAATTTTAATCTGTTTATTGCAATTAAAAGTTACAAAATTTTTTCATAAACTTAGTTACAATCTTTAAATATTTAAGATTTTTATAACTAAGGAATGCGAAAGGGGTGCCCCTTCGTTTGTAATTGAACGAGGAGCAAGGCCAACACCTGACCAGTGACCAAGCTGAACGCGTCGGAATGCCACACCTCCCCGCCAGCCCTTAGCACCTCCACTCCCGCCTAGTCCATTCAAAATTGTCTAATACTAAATGGACCAGTCGAGAGACTACTTGTAGTAGTGAGTTCAGTCGTGACAATTTGTACTGCTCCATTGAAATCCATTGCAGTTGTTCAACAAAAACTCTTAAAACTACAGCAAATAAATACGATAACTACAGTGAAAATTAAAAAGCTGAATTAAGAATTTGAGAAAACAAGGAATTTGAAACTGTGTGGATTCTTGTACGAAATCGTTATTGAAACATATTTTTCAGTTATGTTTTAATAACCAGCAATTGCATGACGCAAGCATTTGCAAGTTCAGAATGAGCAAAACCTTCTTTGGGTGGAGTTTAAAAACAGGAAAAATTCCTTTGTGACATGAAAATTATTCATAAAGTAAATATATAATTACCTAACTGATGCCCGTGGCTGCCCCGCTGAAGTTTTTTTCATAAAAACCTTGTCCTGACATTTACACACACAACAAAAAAGAATTATCCATTTAGTCCAGTGATTCTCGAGTTTTGAGTTTAACAACACATTTGGCGATTCATTTTAATTTATATAGATAGAAAGAAAGAACGAAAGAAAGAAAGAAAGAAATTTTATTTAGATAGGTAGTTTGTCTAACGTTCAATGTTCATTTTCATACTATTGTTGACTATCGGTGTTAAATATCTACTCTTTAAATTCCATCCATTGTAGACAAGGTTTGTCCGTCCATCGGTGCACCTACGAACGATATGTAATAAAATAAAAAATAAAAAAAAAATCTTTATTTCCTTTAACAAGCATGATAATAAATGCAGTTTTCCGGGGCCTCCCTTTAGGCTTATAGTGCCTGTGTTAGGACGACCCGTTCTTCCTTTGCTTTTGTTATATGTTAACAGATTCGGATGCGCATTCGCATCTGTTTGAACAGGGCTTTACGATCAATTTGCCAATTAACAGGTTGTCCAAGGAAGCTACGCGTACGTGGCGCCGGACGGGACCCCGATCCAAGTGAGCTACATCGCCGACGAAAATGGTAAATTTGTTTTAATTTACATTTTATTAAAATAAATTGTAGAATGATGAACAATTTCACATTATTCTGAAAGTAAGTCAGAGACAGGTTGTTACTTCACGAGAAAGAGAGAAATTACACGAGTTACAATAAAAATCGTAGAAAAGAAACATTGGACAAATTATCACGAAATGATAAGAAGTAGGTACTCGTAGTACTCCAATTCAGCATAACGCCGGCCTTGTGGCCGACACTGATCTCCCGTTGGCACAATACGCATGGTGATTATAGTAAAGACGAAGTGGCTACCTTATTTTAAATTGTTCGCTAATTTTATTAAGGTCGGCAAGGCCTTGTAAAATGTTCAAGTCATGTTTCAAGTAAATGTCGTAACGTTCTTCTGGCTTTACAGTCAGAAGATAGGAATAAAAACACTGATCAGATCCAACTTTAATATTCTCATAAGCATAAAAATGTTCACAGGATTTAGGCCATCAGGCGTCCATATCCCGGCAAATGGCAAAGGCGTAGTGCCCTCGGCTATCTTAGACAGAGACGGAAAGCCGATATACGACCGTGCCTTCAACGACCCCTACAACAATTACAACAACCGCTTCAACGGCCTCTACAACAACGGTTACCACGGTAACTACAACAGGTTCAACCGACCCTACGACAGCAGACATCCCTACAACCCGGCTGCCTACAACCCGGCTGCCTACAACCCGGCTGCCTACAACCCGGCTGCCTACAACTCGGCTGCCTACAACCCTTATAACAATTTCAACAATCCCTACCGCCCCAATTGGTTGAACAACAACAACCAGATCGCCAACAATCCGGCCAAAAAAGAGGAGCCTGAGAAAAAAGCTTAAAGAACACAAGAACTATTACTTAATAGTGGCATTCATAGAATAAATTTTTTGGTGTCTAACTGACTTGTTATTATTTATTATATCAGACTAGCTGATTCCCGCGGCTTCGCCCCCATTGTGATTTTCTAAAATCATTTTCATAAGAATCTTCTCCTGAAAATAAAAACGCAACAAAAAAAATTATCCAATTTGGTGAAGTCGATCGGAAGTTACGCGCGTACATAAATTTCGGTGATTAATTTTTATTTATAATTAATTTTTATTTATAACTAGCTTTTGCCCGCGACTCCGTTCGCGTGGAATTAGTAATTTGGGCAGCTTATTTTTTTTATCCAATTTGCTTTTTCTTCAATTATGGCTCTCCTTAGTTCCTCGATATAAAAAAGTACCCCCCCCCCCCACCCGCACACCCGCGTTCACATTCATTCACCACCAAAAGCGTGCCTATAGAAGTTTTACTTCAAAAACCCCCGATTTTGAAACATTCTTCAGCTCCGCTCCGCTCCTATTGGTGTTAGCGTGATGATATATAGCCTATAGCCTTCCTCGATAAATGGGCTATATAACACTGAAAGAATTTTTCAAATCGGTGCAGTAGTTCCTGAAGTCCGGCGAGCGATTGTCAGTCAATTCTTCTAAAAACTGTTTGATAAATTCTTAAAATAAACGTATCTTTCTTATTTGTGAACCGATTCAAATGAAACAAACACTAAATGTTAATCCAAGAAAATACCAACATATCAGTGAAAACCGCATCCTTTTAGGTTAAGCCGTTTCTGAGATTAGCGCGCACAAACGCACAGACAAACAGACAAACAGACAAACAGATAAACAGACAAACAGACAATAATTCTAAAAATCATTGTTTTGGGTTCTATTGCGCTAATAAATAGCCCTAGTGACAGTTTTTCTCAAATATCTTCAATGTACAGACACCGACTTGTTACAGATTTATTATATGTTTAGATAGGAGATTTACTGTCTTTGGGTTTGGTTCTGTAGTAAAAAGAGCGTCTATGTGATATTTTTTGTAAAATTATAATCCGCGGATTAAAGTGCATTAATAGAAAAACTATAATTTAAACACGCTTATGACCCATTAAATAGCCTGTACGACGCAATGTGCCATTTCAAGTCAGCGAATGGCAACGTGACGAATGTTACCTCAACGTAAATTAATTCAACATTAAGGGCACTCGTCCACGGCGACTTTTTGTAGCGATGCAGTAGTGATGCTGTCGCGCGTTCGCATCGATACAGTCGCGATGCGGTCGCTAGCTGTGTACACACGCCCACATAACACGATTCAGACGCGATGCAAACGCGATACCGTCGCGCTTCTGTCGCGATGCAAACGCGCTACTGCATCGCTACAAAAAGTCGCCGTGGGCGAGGGCCCTAATAACGAAAGGAACATAGTACGTCGGCGCAGCCTCTACTCAATGATCCATTGTTACCGCCATTGTTGCGAAGAGTACATCAGTGGACCTGAACATAAAGCATTATCCCTTTTTAACTAAGTGAGCGTGACAGGGACAGATGATTTTTTGCCCTCTGATGTTGCGCAAACGTCCCATAGCCGCGGGGTCTACATTAATCAATAAGGCGCTGAGATAAATAGCCGAAACCCTTAAACGGTGACGACATGTTACTCGGAATCAGATAAACGGATAAGGGAAAACTTAAAACGTTGCGGTTTCTTCAATGGGCTGAACTGATGTGAGATTAGCAAAAACATGGTAGAAGGAAATGTCATAAACGGTCTAGAGATGTTTGAGCCGACAAATAAAACGTTTTTTGAATGAATACTATTTTATACAGAAAGATTTTCAAATGAGTTATAATTTCTCTGATACATTGAACACTGTTTTTTAACTGATAATATTAAAACAGGAGGAAACTTTTAAATAGAGGCGCCCAAAAAATAATTCCTTTGCTAGCTTCGCCTA
Source organism: Archips crataeganus (assembly GCA_947859365.1). NCBI lineage: Eukaryota > Metazoa > Arthropoda > Insecta > Lepidoptera > Tortricidae > Archips > Archips crataeganus. The sequence continues at coordinate 12,090,198 of OX402049.1, read as the reverse complement.
CCAGCCTGCAGCCACCTCAAAAGTATATATAATGAATTATAAAATAAATAATAAATAAATAATAAATAAATATTAGGGTACAATCTTACACAAATCGACCTAGTCCCAAACTAAGCAAAGCTTGTACTATGGGTACTAGACGACGATAAACATACTTATACACCGTGAAATTTTAGTGGTTGTTTTCCCGAAACGAGGTGATTAAGTTCCGATTGTACAATCGATTTATAATTACTATTTTGACTAGAGTCAAAAATCCAATTGTGAAAAACGAAAGTCGAAAATGACCGCAAACCAAAAGTAACGCTTCGTTGGTACAAGTAGCGTACGATCGTACGATAGGTTAGGTACCAACGAAGCGTTACTATTGGTTTGCGGTCATTTTCGACTTGCGTTTTTCACAATTGGATTTTTGACTCTAGTCAAAATAGTAATTATAAATCGATTGTACAATCGATACTAAATCACCTCGTTTCGGGAAAACAACCACTAAAATTTCACGGTGTATAGACAAATAAATACTTAAATACATAGAAAACATCCATAACTCAGGAACAAATATTCGTGCTCATCACACAAATAAATGCCCTTACCGGGATTTGAATCCAGGACCTCTTGCTTCGTAGGCAGGGTCACTACCAACTAGGCTAAGGCGGTCGTTAAATAACGAGTAAATGTAAATAACGAGTAAGTACTATGAAATTGATGAACAAGAAATAACTAGGATTACAATTTTATTCACGTACTTTACCTGCTTTATTTAGTTTGTTTACAAGACAAAAACTGGTGAAAAAATGTAATGTCTCGTCTTAATCCGGATGTGTTTATTTTTGTTTTTAGCCATTATTTTTATAAAACGATTATAGAAAAATAAACGTTTGGATATATTTTGACATTGCTTCCATACAGATTTTAACAAAATCGGTCGAGCAATTCAAAATTTTACAGTTATTATATTTATTTACAAAAATAGTTATTTTCAATGTCTTGTCTGATGCCATAAATACAAGTAACATGACTTACTTGGTCTCTACTGAGTAAAAACAAAATGTACTTAGCTAACAATTCTCGCGATTCTAGAATGGTCCCAGAGTAATAACAAATAGTACGTTACTGCAGCGGCCGCGAAATAGGGGATTGCCGGCCGAGTAGTTATAGATGGCCGAGTGTTAACGAGGCCATCTAGAGATACGAGGCCGGCAATCCCTGTTCGTGGCCAAGGCTTGTATAGAGTTTTTCTCAAACATGCATCATCATCATCACACCATCATCACCGCCATCATCATCACCATCCATCAACATCCATCAACATCCATCAACATCCGTCAACATCCATGAACAAGAACATCCATCAACATCCATCCATCCATCCATCCATCAACATCCATCAACAACCATCAACATCCATCAACATCCATCAACATCCATCAACCAACATCCATCAACATCCATCAACATCCATCAACAACCATCAACCAACATCCATCAACATCCATCAACATCCATCAACATCCATTAACCAACATCCATCAACCAACATCCATCAACATCCATCAACCAACATCCATCAACATCCATCAACATCCATCAACCAACATCCATCAACATCCATCAACCAACATCCATCAACATCCATCAACATCCATCAACATCCATCAACATCCATCAACATCCATCCATCCATCAACATACATCCATCCCTCCGTCCGTCCGTCCGTCCGTCCGTCCATCCGTCCGTCCATCCATCCATCCACGTCGACCACGTCGACCTATTAAACGTCATGGTGCTGTGTCTCATAAAACAATAGACGATCACTTTGCTGGCCTTGGCCAGCAATGTTGTATGAAATTCCATTATTGACCTCTCGTCTAGCCGCACCTGCAACGTGACAGTTCGTGGCGTATTTTAAGGAACATTACGTCAATATTTCATGGCATGTTTGAGAAAAATCATTTTAAAGCTTCTACCAACTACATGTCACGACGTTACGACAACAGCCACTGAACTTGACAGATTTAAATATTTCTCTTCTCTTAAGCCCCTGACGTGACCTTTATGTCGAGTCCGCATTACTGTAGCTGAATCCATCAGGACATCATAAAATTTCATGTATGTACTCAATTTGTAGCGGCTTGCACATTTAATGCAAAACAGGTTTTGACAGCAATTAAAGTCAATAAGAAAATAATGTTATTTTATATGAAGCCTTGGTGGAGTAATTTCAATAAATAAGCAAAAACAGTAAAGAGAAAAGGACCATTGTATCGTGTGTTCCGTATTTATGAAAATTAGATAATAATACTTGCAAGTGGGTCATCATCATCATCATCATTTCAGCCGAAAGACGTCCACTGCCGATCCTATATGTGCAGGCCTACGCGTTCCCCAAATTTCGCCAAACAGCCCGGTCCCGCGTCATCCGCAAGAAGGTACTTCTTATGACTAGATAATAGGGTATTAGACACCATTAACCAATAATTCCATGACATAGATACTCCAACAAGACATTTGGCTGGCTTGGGTAACGCTCTCAGGGCAACACGTATATTGAGCGCATTTGACACAGACTTTTTAATTGTTTTTAATTATTCGTTGGGATGTTTTTATATATTTTTTGTTACCTATTTGTTATTTGCTAAGTATTTATTTTTTTTTCACACGAAATGGCGGTAGCTTAATTTTAATGTGAACGACTTTACAAAGGGCCGGGCTGCGTTCCTGCCTAACCTTAAGTCTTTAGAATGTTTTGTTGTTTTTAAGTTTGTTTTATCGAAGGTTGAGTGAATGCGTCACAATATCAAAATTTGTGAAATTGCTGATAATTCACTACAGTAGCCAGAATAATCTTTGGCGTAATTTGTTGCGGTTTAATGGTTCTGATACGATTAAACTGATCAAGTGTTGCCATACATACTTCCGGTTTGTATACCTATCTAGGTTTTTGTTGCGAACTACATTTTCCGCTGGCGTTCGTGTCTTCACAATGTGTTGTTTTTTTTTGTGTTTAGTTTTTAAATGGGTCCCACTGAAAAACAGCGTTGCGGCTTGCCGCAACATTATGCTGAGTGGGGCCCAATTTATACTATTCGATGATTTTTATTTGTATCTTTTCCTGTCAAATGTATTTCCTGTGTATCGAATATGTGTAAATAAACATCTCTCTCTCTCTCTCTCTCTCTCATGTAATAAAAAAAATCCGGATCACCAAATTTTTTTTAAAATTACTTATTTAATTTTTAGTAGCTTTGAATATAAATAGTTAGTCAATTGATTTGGCTAATAACTGGCGTTCCAGTTCAGTATTACCATACAAAATACAAACTTCCGGGAATCGCGTTTTGTCAGCTTCTAAAAATTATTTAACTTGATTGGTGGTGCCAAGCATCCTATTTATGATACAAATAGGTACGTACATAAATACATCTCTTCGGGAAAAAAGTGTTTTCTCCATAACAACAACATACTCTTGTTGGTGTAATAATTTCTAGGGTTCTGATTTAAAGCAAAACATGTCAACTGGCACAACCACAATACCGTAGCTGTATGTCTTAAATAATACCCGGAACCCACCCTGGCTGACAGTTATTCTTCATACGGATCCCCAAAAGCTGTGCTAAGGCATGTCACTCGAGTACTCCCGCAATCTTGCAACTGATTTTCCGCTGTGCGTTCGTTCCTCCTTTGTGTTAAGGTTGATTTTGCATTGTTTTGAACAAATTGCGCGTATGACTCGCGTTTACTTCAAAACGTTTCTTTTCATATTATGTACTTTATGATGTGCTTGGATAATAAATGTTTTGCTTCTTCGAATACGAAACTTGAATCTTTTTGTCCGTGAGCAAAAGCTTACTTTTTTAAACAAAACCTGGTATTTAGGCTAACCGAATAACTAGAGTAGGAAACAAAAGAGGACACAACGTATCTACACCGTGAAATTTTAGTGGTTGTTTTCCCGAAACGAGGTGATTTAGTTTCGATTGTACAATCGATTTATAATTACTATTTTGACTAGAGTCAAAAATCCAATTGTGAAAAACGAAAGTCGAAAATGACCGCAAACCAATAGTAACGCTTCGTTGGTACAAGTCGCGTACGATCGTACGATAGGTTAGGTACCAACGAAGTGTTACTATTGGTTTGCGGTCATTTTCGACTTTAGTTTTTCACAATTGGATTTTTGACTCTAGTCAAAATAGTAATTATAAATCGATTGTACAATCGATACTAAATCACCTCGTTTCGGGAAAACAACCACTAAAATTTCACGGTGTATAAGTAATAAGTTTTATCTAACATGACATGAAGAAAGCCGTGTATTTTCAAAATACCTTTTAAAAGACAGTATTACCAGAGTAACTAAACACAACAATAAAATCTGAATTCTAAGTCTATGAACAAATGACAACAAAATTATAAAAGTTAGTATTGAGCAAGGAAGACCTAATTAATTGCACGTTACTCTTTACCTACTTATTAAAATAAAGCTGTAACTTCTTTATATTTGGTTTTAAGTTTCTACAAAATATATTACCTAGGGCAAGGCATTATCAAGAACATTTTTTTTTGTTAGCCTGACATTGTGTCCCACTGCGCTCAAAAACACGTATGCACCCACAAAGATGGGCTCACACAGGTACTTGGTGGGTGCCGGAGAACGGCCAGCGACGACGAGGCAGACCAAGAAGGAGATGGCGGGACGACTTGGATGTATACACATAAGGATACACATGCATACGCAAAGGACTGGCCTGATATTGCGCCATAACGGAAGTTGTGGAAGGCAAGAGGAGAGGCCTTTGCCCAGCAGTGGGACACTATGTCTATGTCTAGAACATTATGTACCTACCATTAAAACATTCTTAACAAAGCAAAAGGGCAGATATGATCGTAGTCCATGAAAAGACATTGTTTAGCAGTTAACACCGTAATTAATTACGAGTTTTCTTATCGTTTAATTACGATAGTAATATAACGCCAAATAATGGAGCACTAACTATAGTTATTAAGGTTGTGAGAAAACTGTCTTGGCACTGTTTCAATTATAACGGAGCGAATCTTCATTGGGTTATTAAAACAAAGATTCCATACTTTTTAACTAGGGTTATACAATATAACTATAGCAATTTAAAAACGATAAAAATTGTTGCATCAATCGAAAGACGGAAATCAGAGTTAATTCTTGCCTATTATGGTTAAAGAATTTTTCTCGCCTAAATGGGCTTTTATTAACTTATTTATTACTAGCAACCCTTGTTGATAAGTAGAATTGAAATCCTGGTATTTTACTAAATTTGTATGGCCCCAAAAATTACATCATTTGTATTGTATGAAGAACTTCATGGTTCTAGACCCGGCGGTTGAGATTTGGAGGTTTTACATGCGTAAGTATATCCCGATACGGTGGGAATATCGGAATCCAAATGTAGCCCATGCGTTATTCCAGAGACCCAGTTAACTATCATCATCATCCCAGTCTTCATACGTTCCACTGCAGGGGACAGACTTCCTCTCAGAATGAGGCTATAGTTCCCACGCGGGCCCTGCTGGGAAGTTCAAACACACGATTGAATTTCTTCGCAGGTGTTTACAGGCTACTCACGATGTTTGCCTTAACCGTAAAGCTTATGGTAAATTTGAAAGTAACTTTGCACATAAATTCCAAAAAACTGAGAGGTGCAAGCCCGGGCTCCAAGCATGACATATACCATGACAGCTATCTATATCTAAGTACACAAAACTTCATCAAAATCCGCCCAACCGTCGTGACATGAAAGAGTAACAAGGACAAACTCACTCACAAACTTTTGCTTTTATAACATTAGTAGGAATTAGGATTTTATCCTTTTAACATCAGGCGCTTGGCAAGGCAAGATTAAGGACAAACCGAAATTAAGTTTATACGTGATCCTCGTTGTTGCCTACGTTTGAAGTAGTTCATAGTCGAAATGAATAGATACCTACTTACGAAACTGGTGTAGTGTAGTCTCTCGATTTGAATACTCGTAGCGCACAAAAAATAAGGCAAATAAAGTAGGTATGTAATATTTATATAAATTCTTTTCCCATGAGTAAAGGGACACGCGTGGTACTTCGGTGAACCATAAAATATGCTAAATTGTACATCTTATCCGCCAAGATGCGTAATTGCAGCAAAATTTTGCGTATAAATACGGGGGGGTGCATTCAGAGTGCATCATTCCAACTTTTGTCATCCAACTTGCAACATTGCAACCGAAAAATCAACGGCAACATGATGCGCTTTGTAAGTATAGTGACATTTTTTAATTTTGTTTAATATTTTAAAAGAAAGTCATATAACATGCAATGTTTTATGGATTTGTTTCAAAGTTCATATAACATGAAATAGCATTTTGTTTATTTTTAAATCTTTTATTGTCTTATTGGCATGGTCATTAATTATATTCCAAAGAATTTCAATAAATTTAAGTCTATAAAAAATAATGTTTTGTTCACTTTGAAGTGCGTAACTATATCAGTATTGAAACAGGATTTGTTTTATATGTATTATGTAACGAAAACTGTTGTGTAAACATTTTTCTTACATATAACACAACACATACCTACACGCTTATTATTATCGTTAAAATTTATTCAACAAGTCACGGGTACTTCTGGTAACTTATGGGCAATCTGTGTAATTCCGAATTCGTGAGTTTCGCATCGGCGCTTGCGTGCTTGCAAAAGCGATGGAATGAGACTTTTTATTAATGAAATTCCATCATGACTCGTACTTATTTTATCGCACTTTAATGCAGGCATCGTGAAATATTTCTTTTCAAGTATCAGGTGTTAATAAAATAAAAATGATGATTTATAGTTTTGAGAAAGCAATGTTCTCTGGAATAATTCGTTAAAGTTAAACTTCTTTTGTTTAGTATGTGAAGTATGTCTAACTCATAGTGACTAATAATAAGTTTTATTTAAAAAAAATATTTTCTAAAGAATAAAAAAAAATTCTATATTATTTTTTTATTTTTTATTTTTTAAACTTGTAAAGTTATTGTTTCTACCTCGATCAGACACTCTTTTGTGACTTACTTGGCTGTTTTGCGATTTAACTAATATTTGTCAAAAGTTCTACCTTTTAGATAACTTTTGGGCTAAGTTTTTATTTATTGTATTTCCCACAGATCGTTCTTGCACTAGCAGTGGTAGCGGCACGAGCTGACGTCAGTAGTTTCCAGCCCTACCAGTCGCAACAGCCACAACAACAACAGCAACAACAATACACGACAGAACCCATTCCTATCATACGACAGGAACAGGTCATCAACCCGGATGGATCTTACAAGTGGAGGTATTTAACTACTACTTAGATATTATCGAAACGTGGATCACTGACATGAATATAATTAACATGATAAGAATTCGTTACTTAATTGATATTCTCTGTATTATTATGCTACAACCTTATTATACTCCAAATATTGTCATCTTTTGACTGTTCATTATAAAAGCAATAAGAGTATCATGTGTCATGTATTGTATATGTTTCTGGGCCAGTAAGGTGAACCGCAGGAAAAAACGCTATTATATGTCGTATTCTGCTATCCTCAAGAACGGATCCGTTATTTATTTATTTATTTAAAAAATAATCATTTCAAATAATCCATTTCACTTCTTTAATTTTGGCTCTGTCTGTTTCTTTTAAATAAGAAGACATTTCATATCTACTAAATGTACATTTTGATAATTCTGTAACTATTTTGTCATTCATAATCACATGATATCTAAAATATTCTACTGCTTTAAGTGGGCCCCGAATAACAGAGAAGGGGCAACGAAATTTGAGTTTGGGTTTGGATTTGAATTTATGAGTGTCACTACGTCCATACAGACCCTCAATTTGTATAGAAAATCGTAAGTTGTATCTATATCCACGTAACATAAGTACCTACGCGTGTTAAATTGCTCTTTCTCATATATTATCTATCCATTACTGTGTGTCTTATATTTATGTTAAAAACTGGTAAGAAAATGGCTGTTATGGGAACCCACCACTTCAGAACCTATATCTCTTTTTGGAAGCAGTTAATAATGAGCATTACAATTTCAAACATAAAATAAAATAAATTCGCAATCCCACTACACGTTGATTTTGGGCTAGTTTTTCTAAAATCAAGTGATGTAAATTAAAACTTCGAAAATGGTATGATTAAAGTGATGATGATGACCCGTGTGCATACCATTCCACGAAAACAAACGCAGAAAAAACAAGAGAGTATTGAACACCATGTAAATCTGCTGTGAAATGCAATCAAATTGATAGCCTCTAAGCCTTTTATACTCGTCTTGCTTGATTTGGATGTTTATTATGACATCTAAAGTATTTCATAGTCACCTCGTCGCATCAAATATTTTGATATTAATGCAAATATTACTATTAACCTTGAATAATTTTAAACGATTACTTTAGGCTGATATTGTTAAGAATTGGATATTTCTGAAAAATATTTTTAATTGCTTGTATAATCAAATCAATTGAGTCGTGCTTGAACTACTATTGAGCCTTAGACTTCTAACTTATAACATGTAGAACGCGATTACCTTTAATAAGCTTTTAATATACTTTTACTTATTTAAATATTCGGATACCTTTAAAGCTACTATAGAAAATATGGCTTATATAAGGTAGACGTTCGAGTGCTGGTCACTGTCCCGTCCCAGTAGTTGCCATCTTTAATTTAATGTTATTAACTTCCTTCCTATTTAACCATGAATCAATCAAAACTGTTAGTGACATCGTAAGTATTGCCTGACTAGGAAAATCATGAATCAAATATTTCGACTGTTCATTAGAACTCTTATACCTATTGACAAATATTTAATTCTTTCTTCACACATTAGGCTAATGTCTAATATACACTAGCTAGTATTACTGTAAATAAATACAACGAAATACTTCAATCTGTTTTAGTTACGAGACTGGTAATGGTATTGCAGCTGAAGAGCAAGGCTATGTGAAGAATCTTGGTGTGCCGGAGCAAGAGGCTCAGACTGCACAAGGGCAATACCAGTACACCGCTCCTGATGGCCAGGTACGTCCAAACTAATTGCCTATCATTGGCGTGGCCCTCCAACTCGATCCCTACCGGGTTTCCTCAATTTTCATCACTCGCCCACTTTTCTGATTCGCTCGATCTTCACTTGTCGCTTTAAGATAATAAATTTTTGCTCAGTATTGTTTACTGAAAATTTTTACGTCGCACTGTGACCTATTCCATTTTTCACCCTACTCCGTTAGTTATATTATTATAACATGTAATGTTCTAACTTGTAGTGATTTGCAAGCCGAATTGTTTAAAGGGTTTCCTTTCCAATCCACGGGCTTTCCCTATGAAACATTTATAGTTCCGAAACATATAACATAACGAACAACTTGCGTCAAGCGCTACTAAGATTTTAATCTAATTATTGAATTATCTATTATTGTAATCTATTACTATAATCTATTTTTTTCGTATTCTAGAATTGCCGGGATATAAATATTTTGGATATCAAGGAGTCCCCGATTAACCGACTCGAAAAACTTAGTTGCTAGGATGCGCCAATAGTAGTGTTATCTACAGAAACTATTATTAAATAGCACTTCTATGTTCCAAATCCTACTGGAAACGCCGTTAGAAATTATGTGACATACATGCATATTTTCATATTTTTTTATTTTATCACCACAAATTTTGCTCGAATAAATGTAATTATTTCAAGAAATAAAAAATAATAGTCAAGTCATCAATTCACTTGCTCCGTAGTCATAAAACACGTTGTAAGTAATACCAACTCTGATCCGCTTACATATTAATATAATTACAATAGCACAATGGGTGGCCGTGCTATTCAAAATCAAACTTTCGAGTCGGTGTATGGATTCAATTCAAATAGATGCCATCTTTCTGAGAATTACATAAGTAGGACTTCAATAGGAGTAGAAAGCTTTCAAGCAAACTGGTTATTGGTTATAACAAAGCTACCTACAGGTGAAAAATTAAGCAAGGGAGTATTAATTTATACGAGTAAGTTACAATAGTATTTTGTTCGTACGTTCGAATATTTAGATACGCTCTAAAACATTTAATTCACGAATCAAGTTGGTAGTAATACAAAAGAATGATATTTAAGAGGATACGATGCGCACCATTTCTCCACACAAACGTAGTCCCCTGTTTCTTCCCTGGATAATGACTTAATTTTTTTACAGTATAATCTGTATCTACCACAGCTATGCCCCTATGTAGCTTATAATATGAGCTTTCAAAAACTGAAAAAATTGCTCAATTTCAACGTCATTTTCAGACACTCGTCAGAAAAGAATCCCTCATATATACAAAAAAAGGAAAACATAGGGGCATAGCTAAATCTGTCCTCTAATTATTTTCGAAAAAAATAATTTTATTGGTCCAGTTTTCGGGAAGAAAACAGGGGACTACGAAATGCTGTTTTGATCAATTTTACGCGCTGATCTGATCAATTTAACGGTCTGAGTTGCAATTGTCCCGCTCTCGCTGTACTGACACGGAGGAGTTCTGGCGAGACAGCGACATTTCATTAAATTACCTATTTCTCAAAAGTCTCTCAGCCATCGTACCCTCTTAATTTATGTTCAATTAGGAATTCGAGTTACCATCAAAACGGCCCTAGACGCCTAAAGTTAGACTTTTTGCATAGAAATCGTTCCGGTAACCACCAGCGGTAGGGCACTGATGTTAAGGTTCTCGGAAGTGGTCAGAAATGAAGAGACTTTGAACAGATGAGCTGTTGGTAGTATTCTCGATGATGAAAGTAGCTATCAGAACTATTCCCCAGATTTATGTACATTTTCTGTCCAGGTGATTCAGCTGCAGTATATCGCCGACGAGAATGGTTTCCAGCCACAGGGCGCTCATCTCCCCACCCCTCCCCCCATTCCAGCTGACATCCAAAAAGCTCTGGAATACCTTGCTACCCTGCCGCCTCAAAGCCCCGATGCCAGGGACTACAGAACTCAATAAAATAAAAACCTTCTCTATGATTACAAGACACATGACAAGTGACAACCTTCTTGCGATTAACTGCCCAAGAGGCTCGAATATTATTAATTAGAAAAGTGTAAGAATAGCTTAAAACTGTTACGATAGTTGTATATTTTGTTTACATAATAGAAATAAAAAAAAAATAAGTAGCTTTATATTGTTGTTTTTATATATATATAATTGAATAATTGAACTTAATAAAACTGTTTATGTGAATACAGAATTTAATATTTTACCAATAAACCCTAATCTAAAGCGAGAAAAGAACCGATAAAAACATAGTGGAAATAAATATTCTACTTGTCTTTTTCTACTAACGTTATATTCGTTACGATTTAATAACAATTATTGTGATGCCGTCGTTTATCTCTGATTGTTTTTATTACTATGCTTGCTCTCAACCATGAAAAGTAATGGTAATTGCAGCGATGAAATTAAATCTTTATTGCACATTGTCGAACTCATTTACAAAAACTACAAATAAAGCTCGTCAATATTTGCTCTCGACCCAGAACATTAACTTCCAATCATTCAGCCTCTCTTATTAATAGTTCTGTTTTTATAATCTGTGGGTTTGAGAGAGGGATGGGTATACTCGTGCGTGTTTCAGTTGTTCTCGAAGAGCTCGGTACGAGGGAGTCTTGGATTGCTCAAGAACCGGTCCTATCACTTTCCCTGCTCCTCGTGTCAAGGTCGCCTCGCACATCACTATAAACTTCACTTAAAACGACCTCTCGACCCGTACGGTTGGCAGCAACGGCTTCACATATAATTTAATTTAATGATAATTTAGTGATATATAATAACTAATAAGACACCAGTGGTGGGTAAACTATTTGGAATAGGTTCTTATTTGTAGGTACTTCATACAGCATATTATTATGATGTATGAATATTTGTTTTGTATATTTTTTGTAACATTTTTCTATGTAGGTATAATAGGTATTAGGCACCCATGCGTTTAGTCACAGTCACGCCTGATGGCAACCGTAAAATGTGATCTGATCTAAAATTAATCACCTGGTCTCGTAAATGTCCACACCCTTGGTTTGAAAACGCATTTACTCAAAATATAAATTTATTCTAAGGTCAGTAACGTTTGTCTGAGTGCTTGTCACTATCCGCTTAGTTGCCATCTTTAATTTTATATCATAAGCAACAAAGGTGACAGCAGGGTGTCATCTATTGGGCATTAGCAAGTCGAGCACTGGGACATTTTCTAATTAATCTAGAACAAATGACTTTTCAGCTCGACAACCAATGTTGCGGTCAATCGTTTTGGCATTATTGCGTTCTATCCATTATCTCATCTGTGGTTATGTCTACGGCTACTCAATCTCATTTTCTGCATGCTGTCACTGGGGCTGTGTAGATACACTCAACCAATTTGAGTCCTAGGCCATCATAGAACTAAGGTTAAGGTTAAGATGTATGATGGTAAGCCATCATGACATTTGCACCATTTGATAAGCATTGATAAAGGAGAGACAAACTATTTACTATGATAACGTTCTATGGTGGCCCAGAAATCCAATAGGTTGACTGTACGGAAAATTTGTTCTTCTCCTGATCCTTATGGTTCTGATTCGATTAAATAGAAAATTGCTGTGAAACTCCTAAGTTAATCGATGAACTGAAAAAAAAGTCTAGTTGGAAAATGATTGCAGATAATAATACTAAGTATGTGTGAATGAGCGTTTAACGCTGTCACGCATAACACGTACTCCTTGACTATGAGTCCGGGGAAATTCGAAACTGTAGCACGATTATCCAACTTACTTAAGTTGGATAATCGTGCTACAGTTTCGAATTTCCCCGAACCTAATCCAGCGTATTGTCACGTTGGAAAGAGATATGTTACAAGTCTCCTGATAGGCAGGATCCTTAAAAATGTTTTTTCTTTAGTCAATTAAAAAAATATTTGAAGATATAATCCTTTTGTCACACCTTGGCACACTTTTTACTTTAATGTGACGTCACGGCTCCACTCCCGAACTTTGACGCACTTCGTTCTATTTTTATGTTTGTTCAACAAAAGAAAAAATACGTGTTTAATATTTTTTGATAATTTAACTGATGAACTGTTTACCTATACTTGATACTTTTTTTTCCAGAACTCTGCCCAATTCTTAGGGTAACCTGCAACTTGTGCACCATCCACTTGGTCTCTATGACAGACTCTAGATAAAGCATTTAAAACCAGTTTTTTAGTATGGCGAAAATCGTTTTTTTGGTTTCCCCATACAATAAAAACCGGTTTTAGATGCCCTAGCTCTAGCATTTCCGGCAATTAAATACAAACTTAACGCGCTGATTGTACCTGACTGGTTATGACTAGTTTATGACTAGAAATACTTAGATCGTTTCAGACCCACACGGCAAATCGTTGTGAGCTTGGTCAGTACAAATCTTTGTTGGCGAGAATATTATGAAATATGTAAGGTTATGTTGCCGATTTTTAATCCCTACCCCTATTAGAAAATGACGGACACAGGGGTCGAACTAACAAAATGATGAACATACAGGACAGAATGTAATAAAGGGTTCACTGCCTGTTCCCAACTGAATCATTTGCCAACTGTTTATTTTTTCTGAAACTTTAAATTTTTAGGATTGTTATAAAACAAAACTAACCTAACCTAAGCTACAGGGTAGTCCTGAAATATATCCTGAATAGTATGACAGTTTCAGAAAAAATAAACAGTTGGCAAGTATAATTTAACCCACTTCCAGTGGTCGGATCGACGTGTAATTTGATTAAGAAAAATTTTTATTACAATTCGGATGAACAATCTCGTCTTGTTTTAAAAGTTTGAGGGAAACATGACCACAGCCGTGATTTAAAATATATTTTACTTAATACGTTAAAAATCATCTATATGATTACATAGATGAATATTTATTTATTATTGTTTGATTTTAACAAAAGAACGGAAATTCTGACTAGAATGGTTTTTAGTTTTAATTCTAGTAAAACTCTAGCGCAGAAAGTAAATGCGATCGGGGGAAGCCACCGCCCTCCTCCCCGCAAGATCCCCGCCATTGTTCTACGCAAGTAGAGTTTCGTAACTGTATCGATTGTAAAACTGTGCCTACATGATGGATGAATAATATTTACACTATTTTTTTTTATAAAATATCGACTATGAACATGCAAGCTTTATATTTTAAACTTTAAAATCAGTTGGGTCATATTTAAATAAATCAATTTATTAAACAAATTGGGATGTCAAGCTCTGTTTCGGTTAATAAACTTTTAAAATGAGAAGTATGTCTCGCGAATTATGCTTGTGTTCAGCGAAAACGACTTTTACTAAATAAAGATTTTATCTTTATGGAGGTACAATTGCTGATTGGGTTATGTGATTAAACTGTGGTCATCAATTATACATATTTGTTCGTATTGAAATGTTTTGGTGACAAATGTTGCTTTACTTACACTCAATCTGTTTGTCATTGTACAATTTTAGGCTCTTGTAGTCTATGGCATTAATTGACACTCAAAACAATAACTTAATAATAAATTTTTCTACTTCTGTACTTTTATCTGTATTTTACATGCTGGTCAGAAACAAATAAGAACATAGATAATATGACTTCAGAAAAGTCTATACCTACTCTATTCCCCATAACAGCACTTGTGTCGTAATGTCGTTATAACGATACAGCCTAGCTGCCACAGAATATTAAATATAGGTTACACTCAACAGTAAAGCCCAGTTTAGACCTGCAAGGAAAACCGTACAAGTTGCACACCTGCGCGATTTTTCTTTCAGGTGTAAACTCGGCTTAAAATAAGAAACTGAATTCAACGGCTTTTAAAATATAACACTGGGTGCTAGCTACAATAAAATTGTTCATTTAAATGAAAAAAAGTAATTTATTCGTGGGCACATTGATGATGCACAAAATGTATAATATGCTATGAATAAAATAAAATAAAACAGCTTAAATAAATTAAGGGATTTCGAAATTCTGAATTATTTATTCCAATATACTTAGTCATTTTATTAAATCTTGTGATATCATCATAAGTCATAAGTTAATGATATTAAGTCGTTAGGATTATGCAAGATTTATATTTAAAAATTAGGTTATTCACTGGTGAATTTCGTACATCAGAATCATAAATATTATACTCGCTTGATGGGAGAATTGAATACAATTGTATTAATTTTGTCTAATTACCTATCGCGGTATCTCAGGTCTATGTTTTATATACTGCAGTTATAAAATGTCAAATGACTTCATCAAATTATCATAAGCACACACCAGTCACTCACCTGCCACTTCCAACAAATAGAATTAATTCAGCGACCAAAATTAATTTGAAGATGTCAAAAAGTCAAAGGGTTCTGTTTCTGTACGCGTTGCAATTACCCAATTACCGGTTGACAAGCGGTCGTGATGGTTAGTAGTAATTCTTATAACAAAACAGTTGAACGCTTAGACCCTTGCAGCCGTGATTTAGTTTATTCATTCAACTACATTTCAAAATACTTGTTTGAGCAAAACTCGAACTCGAGTGCTAACTATTTAATTAATTGCAATATTAAATACCTGACTAATGATCAAAGATTCCAAATATATAATTATGTAATGTTACTTGTCGAGGTAGTTAGGTACATTGAATATTTTAGAGGTCATTTTGAGATGTCTGTTAATTGTAAATTTTACTAACATTCGTTTTATTCATAATGAAATCAAAATCAAAAGTTTATACCTGTAAGTAAGGGCTCTTTTACATATTTTTTTGTATCTACCATTGCTTCTGTAAATGCCATGATTGCCAAGAGGGATGCGCCGCAAGTAACAAGGGGCACAAAGTCATTTTTCTAAAAAAATGAGAGATGTTCAGGGTCTCCAGGTCAAATAAAATGAAGGAAAATTAGTGCTAATGTATTAAATTCACCTTGCCAGCGGCTGTTCTATTCAGTCTTTTCTCGTACCCTTGACACGAGGTCAATTTTGAAATTATTCCGTCTACCCAAAACATGGCAACAGACAATCCATTACAATTACATATCGTTTACTATTGTATTATGCCACACATACACAATGCCAACGGTGGATTTTTCATGAAACATCCAATGCATAGAGGCCATATTTGATGCTTTAGTGTCATAGTTTAGGGCAGACAGATACGATAGACAACAGACCGAACTATCAATCAATATCTCTAGAAAGGTCATCTCTAGGCGATTGCTTTATGTCAGAAGGTGATGTGACGAATGTGTGTGATGAATGTGTTCAAATTCGGGCTCGTACCTCTGAGTTTTTCGGAATTTATGTGCGAAATTATATTTAAAATGCTGACCATACGAGCTTTATGGGGAAGGAAAACATGCGGATAAATGTGACTATGATAGTGTGTGATATGTGGACGGAACCCGCACAGCTTACTAATGCCTCTCACTTTAGGTACTAGTTTTTACATAAGACATATGGTTGAAATCCTTTTGTTATCTGAATACCTATTCAACACGAGTCGATTACACAATGTCTGTGCCTGATAGGCTAACTTTTAATATTATGTGATATGATATTTGATTTGCTATTTCATGCATGTTAGGACTACTTATTTGTACATGGTGACATTAGATTAGGAAGCGCAGCTTGGGTCTCGAACCTATTGTTTGTTTTATGATTGCTCATTTATTAATTGAAGGTATGGCTTGAATGTTTTTTTCATGAAACTGACCCGTGATTGACCACTATCTCACCTGATGAAAAGTGCAGATGAGGCCAAGGGTGTATCTCACTGGTTCAGTAACAGCCTTTTCACTTTAGCCTGGAAAAACCTTAGGTTTTATCTATCTGGAAATACAGACGATGGCAGCGAAATGCATTCCTTACCAGCTCGTATTAGGAAAGATGTAGCGAACCACTTCGTGCGGACCAATGGAATACTAACCACAATAAAGGTGAAAACGATCCCCCAGCCTGGATGTCCGTTGGTAAAATGGAGATGGAGGAATTTAATCATGTAATATTCTGGTAAAATAAAATTAAGTCCGCCCTACCTAATAACAAAATTATAAATAGGTCCAGGAATAAACAAATAAATACTATGGGACAATTTCCACCAATTAAAGACTCAAAACAACATCCATGACTCCAGTACCGGTACTTATTCGTATCGTAACCAACACTTGCTCGTACCGGGATTCGAACCCGGAAGCCCCAGATTCGTAGTCCGGGTAACTAACTACTAGGATAAGAAGGGTTAAGAATATTATATTTACATTCTATATAGAAATATCTAATCGTGCTTTTGATAAATTCAAAATAAGTTAAAAACACAAAATACCTAATAGTTTTCAGATTCATATACTAAATACTTAGTTGATTTTATGTAAAAAATTTCTACTCCATAGCGTTCTTTATGGCGATGGAATATACTGAAGCTTGCCTTTCATTCTGAGAGACCGGTGCCAACAAGGGATGCATATTATTGGCTGGAGATTATGACGATGAAGCTTGATATTAAAGAGCAAAGGAATCTATTCCATTGTCTATTTGTATTTTACTGCGTTTCTCTTCTATACAAGTAACCTATTGATTTTCAGAATAATATTCTAAATTCGAAACTATCCCAAGGGAAAATAAAACTATCAATTGAAAAGTTGTCGTAAACTGTGAATTTTTGTGTGGACGCTTATTTTAGACCCACTTTGGGTTACCGGGTTAGCAAGCCCACCTCTAGACAGTGGTGCGTCATCCCATCTTGAGATGCCGAGACATCAGACGGCGTAACTGCTTCTTTCACATTTTGAATCTTAATACACGCACAAAGCTTACTAAATTATATGACAGCTTGCTTGTCTACACATGAGAGTGCTGACATACCATATTTGAAGCAAGCAGTCGTAATACATTAACAAAATTATGTTAACCATGAAATTACAACGCGAACTTAACCTACTTGAACAGCGTTAAATAAGATGACTGACTGGTAAAAAATTTAATGGTTACGTTATGAGGTAATAAGTTCTGTGAACTTCAAGATTTTGGGCAGAAAAATCCATTATCGTTAAGTAATTTATATTAATGGAATTCGTTTTCGATTTTGGAGGTAGGCGAGTTTGACACAGAATAGTGAAGGATGTGAGGAGGAAGGGTGAGGAATAATGTCGTGGTGCTCGTGTTGCCTTACGCTAAGCGTAGGACATCGAGGAACACGTGAAGCACTCATGCGTAGTTTAATTGCGAGCAGGCGGATCACTGAACACGGCAACACTTCTCAGCGTGTGAATGCAACTGCAAACACTACCTCAAGCACTAAGGCCATCGGCCAGTACTACACGAATGGAAATTCCGTTAGATTTGTTGACAACCATTACGTCGGCCCGCTAAGTTGACATACACGGCTCGAGGTAATGTATCTAATGTTTACTTATTTCGTACAATTTGCGCCACACCAAAGAATTGTGAAATTAGAAATGCAAGGAGGTGGTCGTTGAAGCTCACTATAAATAGCCAAATTGTCAGGATGTATCGGTACCAGTCGAGACACATTCGTCTTCCCTTCAACTCTTCTAATAAAACAAAATGAAGTCCATCGTAAGTTACCAAGCATTAGTGGATATTCGCATGGATTTTTTCGTGTTTGTGATTAACGTTATGAAAAAATAACAATACCAGTTTAGTTCCGTGATTGTCATCCGATTAAGATGCAAAAAGTATAATTTAAAGTGTTAGTGAAACCTGTGAACTGAGAACTAACTCGTCCGTGTTTTTACAGATTTTGGTGTCGATGCTGGTCGCGGTGGCGTTTGCCGCTCCCCAAGCCCCCACGGAGCCCATCCCGATCTTGCGCCAGGACAGCCAGGTCAACGGTGACGGCTCATACTCGTACTCTTTCGAGACCGGTAACGGGATCAGTGCTGACCAGAAAGGCGACTTAAAGAAGGTCGGAGATGCCGAAGCATTGGAGGTGAAAGGCCAGTTCCAGTACCCGGGTGACGACGGCAACAACATCCAGCTGACTTACACTGCTGACGAGAACGGCTTCCAGCCGCAAGGAGCTCACCTCCCCACCGCCCCCCCGGTGCCCGAAGCCATCCAACGCGCCCTCGCCTACATCGCCACCGCCCCACCCCAACCTGAAAACAGCCAGCAATAGTTTTTGGGCATTCCAAAATAATACTCATTATTAGTTTGTGATTTATTTTTTATAATTTTATACGAGCCACAAATATACCAAATATAATTAGAAAAATAATTTCATTTAATTCACAATTAAGGTAATAATTAAATTTAGTTGCGTGCAATGTGTTATTAACACACATTATACAAAGAAATGTACAAAATCGGTAAAAAAAGGATTGGAAATCTAAAGCTATATATTATTATCTAAGTAATACATTATTAAGACTTATTTAATAACCCAACCCGCATCATTTCTCATCCAAAAGTACCCATAGCATTGGCCGCGTTTCCATGCTGAACGGCAATGGACAACACTTGCACCAGGAGAAAAATAATGATCTTTTATGTGTTTTACTTTTTAAGCCAATTAGGAATCCCTCAACGTGCAGCTAACTTAATGTGTTAAGTACAACTTTTTATTTAAATTGATGAGTTACTTCTACTAGCAGTACCTAGGAATCAAGGAAAAACTACAACAGAACCCAAAACAATAATTAGGTATAAGTATCACATTACAGTTTGCCGTAGTGCATTTGTACAAGTTTTCTATTTCATCGGCTGACTGCAACTAAATAATATAAACGCTGTTAAGCTTGCGAGCCCTAGTAGAGGATGTGGCTAACGTGTCTAAAATAGCGTTTCATAGTCATACAAAAAAATCTGAATTGCAAACTACAATTTCTAGAGTTCAATTCGCTCACACCAATTTATAAATTTTTCATCACACTTGCTCTTCAATGGTGTTATTCCATGCCTGTATACTAAATGTCAAAGGCCTAATTTGTTCTTAAGGGAGTTATGGTTTTGAAATTTGCAAACAAGTTAGTAGGTCATTTCAGACTAAGCAGGTTTCAAGTCAGCCAACGTTTTATTTATATCTTTAAAACATAGCTATAACCCAATTTTAATACAAAACTTATCTACGCTTCATGAAACTTCGTTATTTTGGCTCAGGCCTGAAATTTCCGTTTTCCTAAAATGTATATTTCTCAAAATGTCTGCTTTTCCATAATATGTCACGACTTTTGTATACTTAGTAAAGACTTGACATATTATGAAAAAGCAGACATTTTGGGAAAGATACATTTTAGGAAAATGGACATTTCAAGCCTGAGCAATTTAAGTGTTGAGAGGCAAAATAATTTTATTTATGGATTTTTTTTCCTCGCAATGTGATGAAAATCATTGTGTGTATCACAGGCAGTAAGGGGATTACAAACTCCAGTCATTAAAAGCCCTCAGCTTTCGGCGTTGGGCTTCAAATATACACTCGTTAGTAATCCCCTACTTACGGCCCTTGATGCACAATGTACTATTACACCCCGCCCCCTGTCACACTTACTAGTATTACTATTAAAATTGCATTTTTATATCCGTGCATTACAAATCAACAACCTCTTCTTCCTAAATGACTATCGGATGTAGAGCAGAGTGCTTAGTATAAGTTTTACAAAACCAAATACTTCTCGATCGCGTTTACGTAAAAAAATCAATTACTATGGAAACATCTGCGTTTCGTACGGTCAGTGAGAGCGCCGGGGGCCCAATTCCTCTCCCCCTCCCCTATTCCCTCTCCTTTTTCCTTAGGGCCGACAACGCACTGGCATCGCGTAAAGCGCTGCGGGTGTCTATGGACAGTGGTGATCATTTAACATCAGGTGACCCACTAGTTCGTTTGTCCGGCCTCCCTAACATAAAAAAAAAAACATAGCGTCTCCGCGCGCCCGCGTCCATGTTTCCATAGAATTGAAATTTTTACGTAAACGCGATCGTGAAGTATTTGGTTTTGTAAAACTTATACTAAGCATACAGTACGCTTAGTATAAGTTTTACTTCACCAAAATACTTCTCGATCGCGTTTACGTAAAAAAATCAATTACTATGGAAACATAGACAGCGCCTCCGCGCGCGCGCGTCCATGTTTCCATAAAATTGAAATTTTTACGTAAACGCGATCGAGAAGTATTTCGCGAGGTAAAACTTATACTAAGCATACAGTATGGCAGCAGCGTTCACGGAAGATTTGTATCTTACTTTACGCGTTACACATTAAGCTTTGTACTTAAGAGCGGAATTTATAAATGTCGCTTCTCCATCGCTATCCGTCTCTTGGACACTACGTCTAACGCCAAACGTCGTTGGACAGCCCTGGCCGACCTTGCGTTTACAAGTATCGTAAAGCCCAAGAGTTAAAGTAATGGCTGCATTCATCATAATATTAAATTTTAATATTTCCTAAAATTAATTTGAATGTGTTTGAAGACACGGTAAAAGTTAATTTTAGTGTTGGCTGCAGCTAAATCTTTAGTATAAAATGAAGCCGCTTCTGTCCGTCTGTCTCTCTGTACGTACTCTTAGATCTTTTGAACTACACAACGGATTTATAATGAGATTTTCATCAAGAGAAGGTTACATATACATATATAACTAGTGACGCGCCCTAGCTCCACATGAGTGTAGTTTTGAGGAAATTGAGATTGAAAATGTGAAGTTACAGCCTTTGATTATAGATTTTTTTAGTCAAACCCGAGGCGAACCACTAGTTCTTTAGATATATTTGTTACGGGTAGACAGATCCAATATTTGGACGCAGTAGCATGCATAGTGATCACGGGTAGACTACACGGATGTGTCCACCAGTGATCGATCATGATGCATGTAACTGCGTCGAAATATCGGTTGCTCATTTATGGACCTAGTCATTAAATCATTAGTCTACATCCCGTAACAAATATAAGATGCTTACAAATTAGTTGCCAATACTTTAAGAGACCTTAACTTACACCAAAATAATTTACGTTAAATAGGCATTAAGAAAACATTTTTAATGAAATTTTTGTTTTCATTTTCCGAACAAAATAATTAAATTAAAATTCTCGCCAAACATAATCATCCTGTGCATTTAACTGACAAGGTGGTTATCACTTTCTGTCAAATGAGGGTTCTTGTTTGTCATCAGTCACATTGATTAAGATTGGCTGGAAAAAAGTTAAAAGGTAACTAGCTGTTCACTAGTTCAATTAATTTAGTGGTGGTCAGTTTAGTGACAGTCAAGAGGTTTCATACGATAATCAAAGAAGTCTTACTTAATCACTGAATTCTGATTATGTCATTAACAGGGTGCGTGGCGCAGTTGTTTTCTTGATTTTCTCCAAAAACTAACATTAAATTAGTTTTATACTTAAGTCTACTTCTTCTACCACTTCTACTTCTAAGGACGAGTAGGTACTATCAGCTCTAAAAGTATTGGCATCTACTTTGTAAGCACCCTTATGTCTGTTGCAGTTAAATTTTTCGTTTAACAACGCAGAGACATGCGTTCTGCGGTCTCCGGTCAGGTCACACACGTGCGTAAGGTGACGCACGATCCGATCGCATATCTATACAAAATATTTAGAGACCGACAATGTTGTTCATACATAACATAATGCAGGCTGCGTTCAATTTGACCTGACCGCAGACCACAGAACGCATCCAGTGTGGCAAATCCTTTAGAGTCATGAGCTTGAATTAAACGTTTATTATTATTATTATTAGTATCTAGTACTTAGATTTTCTGTTTGATACGGTACGTAGCTGCTGTGAAACAAAAGAAGGTGACCAAAATTCTTACTTTACTGGGTCACTCACCTTTAAAGATCTATTTAATAGTTATTATTTTAAAAAGTAGCCCGTAAAATACTCTTATTGTAATCACAAGGAACACTACTGAAACCAAGTTATAAGTACCTATTTAAACATTTTTATCAACATTTAAAAATTTAGCCGCTGTTGCCAAGCCAATGATATTTGCACGGGTTTTCCTTGAGAAATCAATGTTTTTTGCATGATGAAACGTGCTAATTTTTGCACGTAGGCATACAAAACTGCCTCGTGGCTCACAACTGTCTTCCTTTCTCTTAAAAGATGGCAAAAACCTTCACGGACTACTAAATTGAGTAAGCCAATATTTATAGAACAATCAATATTATTGATTTAACAAAAACTGGTCGAATGCCTATTAAAAAAATAAGTTGTAACTTTTTGACTGAGATTATAAAACTCATCAGGATTTAAAATTAATGTGTACCCACCTTGAGGATAAATCCAAGGAAAAAAAGAGAAAAGTGATATTTGACTTACTACATACGAGTATGCCTACATACATACTACTTGTAAGTAGTAACTAGCTTGTAAGTTGTTTTCAAAATTTCAAGTCGAATTTCACCCACTAAATTTGTTAGGTAAAGATGATGTAGATAAAGTGACAATGCAAGTACAGTTAGCAAAAAGTATGGTCGACTGAGTGTTTCAGTATTTTTTGTGCCAGTTCTTACATCAAGAAAAAAACAATAAGGCTGATTGACGCATTGACTTATAAGTGACAATACCGTTTAATATTTAAATGTGTACAAACGTTATTAAACCTTAGAGTGCCCATAACATTTCTTAGTCGACAATATAGCTAGGAAAAAGTTTTCATTAAAAATTAAACATTTAACAAAAGACTTATTTTCAGTATTTCGGCAATCAGCGTATTTTGAGTTTTCGAAAGAATACCGAGTACTTATTAGTATGTCCGTTCTCATCTTAATCTATCACCAGCCTCTGTATTGTCGTGTTCTTATTTAGCTGATTGTATTGATGTTTAATCATTTACTAGTTTACGCCAACGGCTTCACCCCAGTTCTAATTATTCCAGAAGTATGAGTTTCACAAATGCCATAAGTAATCCTTTGTCTCGGGGTTTGCCAAAGGATTTGGAATGGACGTAGTCGAACCGGTCAGTCAGTCAACCTCGACTTTATGCTTTCTTCTATACATATAAAAAGAAAAGTCTTAACTGATTCACTGACTGACTCATCGGCCTTGATGTAGGCAAGAAATAAGGACGGATATGTTGAAATATCGACGGGATAAGGAAAAAACGGGATTTATTATTCACTAATACAAATGATGATGGATTTATGGATGTTGCTTTGCTGGATTTTTGCTTTATCCAATGAAAAAGACGAAGAAGCTTTACCATGAATTTGAAATCTGTGCAGACAAAAGCTACTACATACAATAAGAATTATTTAGGTTTTGAGCGTTAATCATGTTGGAGTCCTCCCATTAAATTATTACTTAGAGCCTCGCCTGACCGGTTGCTGTAACGTGTGAAACTATTATATTTCACAGTTTTAGGCAACGCGATTATAGAAACTATTGCATAAATTATTACATTTTAATATTCTCATCGCGTTGACAAACATTGGATTATTATTTTATGGAAATGTTTCATTAGAATGTTTGTTAAAAGTCAAACCAGATTTTGGTAAGGTTAATAAAATTAATATTTATTTTAAATTTGAAATTGACAATATTTTTATCTATCTCGAAGTGATAAATTATTATTAATTCCTGGCTTTATGTAGAATATTGAAAGTGTCGAAGGGAAGATAAAGCAACACTTGATGCTTTTCTATAGACAGTTCACTCGCCTGAAGTAGGTAGCATCAGGCTTCCTAGAAATGTACGAATTTACATGTTTCTTGGGACATGTATAGCATTTGACATCTATTACACGGGTGTATTGTGCACTGTAACTTACCAAAGCGCGTTCAATAGTTTTCGTCGTTGTTCGTGAACACATCATTACTCTTATTTCTTTATGGCCAAAATGTTTGGTGTGTCACCTGGACGATTTCCTTGCAATTTTTGTAGTCGAAGGGATAAATGAATGAAATTTAATTTACATTATTATGATGATATTATAGAGAAATGGTCCTAAGAAAACAAAAAAATTATACCTAAGCAATTTAAAAAAATAAAAAATAAAAAAAAGAGGTTTTTGGTTGGTCTTACCTACTTTTTTAGAGCAAACATTGGAAGAACGTGGGAAGAACGTAGGAAACGAGGAGATCTCATTGAGACATACAAAATTCTGCACGGGCATTACAATGTCCATAACATCAAGGACATATTTAGGATGAGTGGGAACACACGTTTGAGAGGGCATTCTATGAAACTGACCAAGCAACTAACTGTAAGCAACCCTAGAAAACACTTCTTACCCAACCCTGTTGTGAGCTTGTTGAATGAACTCCCCGAACTTGTAATAAGTGCGTCTACAGTAAACTGCTTTAAGAATAGACTGGACATTTATATAAAAAGACTTAAAACACAAGTGTAGTGATATGCACGCATCAGCTCAATGAGCTGCTCTGTATTGTTTTAAATAATAATAGGTAATAATAAATTTTCCCGCTCTGCCCCACGTGGTTTTGCAGTAGGTAGGTTAGGATTTATTGACATAGAGAAAAATAAACTTGCCAAATAAATTTTGGGTCTGCAATATTGCACAACAATTAAATGTGATGCTTGAAGAAAAAAAATTTTACCCAATGTTATACCCAGGTATTTTATTTTGACAGTGATTTTAATAGCGGATCACACACATCTGCCGTGTCTGGCCTAAGTAACGTAACTTGAGATACGTTAGTTACGCTTAACAGTGCTAAATCGTCATTTTTGATGCTATACTATCTGATACATATCGAAGATTTTAATTTTATGCCATAATTCAATAAAAACACCGATAGCCAAACTAACGTATCTGGGATTTTTGTACGCACTTGTAATGGATATCTCCCGTATTTCAAATACGTTAGATAGGTCATACAGAACTCGCCCGCAGAATCGAAATTGAAAAATCTTTTGTTGCAGTTTAATTCAAATCAGGTTGTTGTTATATGTTAAATAGGCATTTTAATTATATTTCATAATACGTAACACCTTCTGAAACGGGAACGTATCAAAATATATAAAGTTTAAAACGAATAATGGACGAAATACATGATGGTCATAATATATACTAAAATTTTCTTTGAAACTATTGATAAAACGAACTTTTTTAATCTTGTAATCTACAGATTGGTTTAGGTTAGGTTAGGTTTATTATGGTTGGTTTATCCTGTAATAAAGTTGAGAATTTCCAAGAATAATTATATCAAATGACCGTTATGTATTTTCGTCCATTATTAATTTTAAACTTTATATATTTTGATACGTACCTACCCTCTGAAACCAAGGAGAGCTATATTGATTATAATTTTATTAAGAGTATGTTTAACTAGAGGGGAGGGAGTGGGAGAAAAGATAATAATATTTTGTTATAAGACCTTATAAGTATTATTTATTAAAAAAGATACCTACAAGTTAAGAATTAATAGAAATCCTGTTACTGTGATAAAATTCAATAAAAAGTTTTCTAGCTTCCACTTTACTTATTATTAACCTTCTTACCTATTTGTATATCTATAAAATAAAATAACGGGACTAGATAAAAGAGTCTACCCACTTTTAATTTACTTAAATGTTCTGTTTCTTGGTTCCCAAAAGTAATGTAAGTAAAGATACAGGTCATAGCCATTACACAGTTTTGGGTAATAAAAAGAGCATGGTCACGCTTAACTAACATATATTCAGATACGCAACTTTGCGTTACAGAATTTTGTATGAAAAGTAAGGCCGTGTAAACTTTAAAAACCGTCTTTTTTCCAATTGATTCGTAGCACAGTGTTAAAATTAAAAATACATCGTCACAATAATATTTCTAACCTACTGTGTAAATTTCAAATTTTAAACTTCATTAGTAAACAAGCAATGAGATGAACAAAAACAAAAACTTTGATCGCGTTTTTCTCTAATCGTCATTTTTGGAGATA
Source organism: Archips crataeganus (assembly GCA_947859365.1). Classification (NCBI taxonomy): domain Eukaryota; kingdom Metazoa; phylum Arthropoda; class Insecta; order Lepidoptera; family Tortricidae; genus Archips; species Archips crataeganus. The sequence goes on along the minus strand of OX402049.1, from coordinate 12,063,328 downwards.
CGTTACTTAGGCCTGACACGGCAGACATTGACTATCCGTGAGATAATTAGGTACACTAGTTTGGATAACGTTGAGTTAGTTTGCATAGAAATTTTCCGCATAGAAAACTTAATAGTAGATTGATAAACAAGGGTCGTAATTGATCATTTACACTCGAGTTGAACACTCTATTTTTCATCACAAATGCGAGGAAATAAAGAAAAACCGTTATGTTAAAAAACATACGCAATATATTTTTGTCTCTTAAAACTCTTTGCTTGTAAACTTTTAAACTGGAGAAAACTGTAAAAAAATCGCACTAGTGCGGTAAAATGAACTTACGAGCCATGTATACATCCTTTGAAAGTGAATTTTTCGAGCAAATGTATTGTAAAATATTTTTTAATACAGTTGCTCAAAAAGTGGCGTATTGCAGGGACGTATAGCGTTCGGGATGTGGGCTATTACATACTCGAGCTTTTTCTTTACCTTTTCCGAACTCGTGCGTTCTCTTTCCCAACTGTCAAAATAATGTCTATCAAAAAGAAAAAACCAACCACGAAGTTTTTACTAAAAAAAATTCATCGAAGTTTTTATGATTCATGCAAATATTTCTAAAAAGAAGCTACTAATTTGTTTCAATATCAGATTTAATGATTTGATTCAATGAGTTAGTTAGGTTTCATTTCATTTCATCTCATTAAATTTCATTTTCATTTCATATCAATAAAAAAATTCTACTGAAGACTTGGGTGTATAGGCATAGTTCCCTTTGCCTACCCAGAATGGGTGAAGAAAACAAAAAAAAATCTCTGCTTATATTCTTTTACGGCTTTCGCCATTTTCCAAAAATGTTCTTTGCGAGTTTAGTTGTTTGTTGAACAAAATGAGTAATTTCGACGATGTTTTATTTGAATTAACACCACAGGAACTCAGTATAATTGCACAAAATGCTTCGGAGAACATTTTACCGGAAAAGTCAAAAAGTCGCTACATACCTACATACGACGAATTTATTGCGTGGAGAGAAAAGACAAAAGCAAATAGTTTTTCAGAAAATGTTATGTTGGCATACTTCTCCGAACTCTCAGCAAAATTAAAACCTTCTACGTTATGGTCGAGGTTTTCGATGGTAAAAAGTATACTGAAAATAAGGAACAACGTGGATATAAGTGAATACCCAAAACTAAATGCTTTCTTAAAACGACAATCAGACGGTTTTACAACTAAAAAGTCGAAAATATTAACATCGAATGAAGTGGAAAGGTTATTGAACGAAGCTCCCGATGATCGTTATTTAGCCACAAAGGTAATTTATTAATAAATACATATATTTTTCTTTAGTATACAGTTTACGAAATCGCAAAATACAGTCAACATATTATTTAAAAAAATATTAATCAAATCCCTTTTTTTGTAGGTTGCGCTGATTTTTGCGCTTGCTTGGTTGCGCTGGTTGTTGGAGCTTGCTGCACAGAGGAGTTAGCCAATATTACTTTAAAAGATATATATGTTATATATGTGAATTATAACTTTTATAACAAATAAATGATTGGTTAGTTGAGTTTATTGTGTTTTTATTATTTTATTAAATTGCTACATTTTTTCGCAACTGTATTAAAAATAGTTGTTCAGTACACGTGCGGAACCGTCATTGCAACTTGTTCCGACTGTCAACCCTCACCTTCGGTTGCGCCTCGGCTCGGGTAGACATTTGTCGGAACTCTTTGCAATGACAGGCTTTCCGCACTCTTAATGAAACGCACCAAACCGTCTTTTGTTTTTTTTTTTACCACATTCAGCCAGCACTGGCCAGCAGCATTATGCCAGCATGTGATGGAGGTTTGGAGGTAAGTATTACGCATTACAATCTCCTTGTTTAACAGTTCGTGAATACAAAGGAGCACCAATCGATTATTAAATTTACTTACATGTATCCCTAACGCTTAGATTATTTATACACTAGATAGAGCTTTAGGCGGCATGAAAACGTCCCGAAAAATATAAGCCAACAGTTGGCTTATATGTCAGTTGTCCCCCTTCAGTCTGAATGACGTAACGTGATATTAAAATGAAGCTGTCAAATGGGTTTTTGGACGTTTTGTATGCCAGTGTTTGCTACTGACACTCTATCTATCTAGTGTATAAATAATCTAAGCCCTAAAGATATAAATCGAATTTACAACACGGATTTCAAGTTAAATGCAACCTACTTTCAGAGCTTAAGTGATGAAAAATACCTTGTTGGTTTCATACTCATTAAGTGTTTCTAAACTATTACGATGTCATTTATTAAGTATATTGAACCCCATGTTGCGCTTGCTTGTAGACTTCAAGTTCAGAGTCAGCCGAAAAAAATAGAGCATTGTCGTCTGCTTAAGATATATTATTATGCCATGAACCAGCCTTACAATAACAATAATTGATTGTAGTTCTATGGTATAATTTAATTTACTTAAATTGTAGATTCAGTTACACTATTGTCTTAGGTTAAGACCCTGTAAAAATAGCTGTAAGTATGTGGAAATAAAATAAATAAATAAATTACAGAGATGATTATTTATAAAAATCAAGAAAAGAGCAGGTCCTAAAATACTTCCTTGGGGAACTCCAAAAGAAGTGTTCAACTGTTCAATGCTAGGAATAGTTCCTATTTTCCTAGGTTCCGTCTTTTAGGTAGCTTTAAAAGAGTTTCAGATATTTATCTCTTAGACATATAAATTAAAGCTTACCCAAAAGAATAAATGCTGTATCAAAATATCGCGTTTTTTATGCTTATCATTAGTCTTTGCTCTGTAAAATCGAACATCTTCTCGTAATTAGTAATTTGTTTTAGTTCATACGATACAACCTAGCCCTGGGTGAACCGTTGCTAAACTTTAGTTCAGCAGATTTGATAAAACTATGCATCAATATTGTAAGTATCTATGCATGATCTTAAATATGGCGCTCACAAATACGCCAATAGGCTAGCATGCTACTTCAAACGGCAATACATCGTACCGTGGCAAAATATAATCGCATTTTGTTTACTTTTGTGGAACTTACCCTACAAAAACTACTTCAATACTTTATGCTTCACGATATGGCGGTCCTTCAATCTATAAAATGATGAACAATTTGAGTTCAACCGAATACAATAATCACGTTTTAACCATCTCGGTAATTAACCTAAGCTGTTGTGTTGTGGACACGCAAGCTCACGCATGAATGACTTCAGTAGTCTCAAACATATTTCGTTGGATTTACTCCGACATGCCTAGTGGTGCAATACCCGCCCGCAGTGGAAGGCATATTGCCCAGACAAGTATATAAACCGATCAAACACTGTTAGATCATCGTTGTCTAGTGCCTCCACCCGACAAATACAAACATGAAATCCATTGTAAGTGTCAGTGAATTGTGATAAGTGAAGCATTAAAAGTTTCAACTTTTAAGCCGCACCCTAACATCGACGAATACATTAATTAATGATAGTTGCATGAAATAGAAAGTTATTACCATAACTAATATACTTATATATAATTTTCTACTAACTAATTAATGGGATTATATTTTATTATTATGGAGTGTGAATGTCTATTTATTGCTGGGATTTTGATTGTTTCTATTCCGATTTATTTGCGCATTGTACAAATCGTTAACAACTAGGTATTTGGTTATTTTCAGGTTTTCTTCGCCCTCGTCGCAGCAGCCGTGGCAGCGCCCCAGGCTCAGGATGTCATTCCTATTGTGAGTCAGAGCAGTGAAATCAACCCCGATGGCTCATATCAGTATGCTTATGAAACTGGCAATGGCATCAGCGCACAAGAGAAGGGAGCTTTGAAGAATATCGGCGCGGAAGAGCCCGCAATTCAAGTCGAAGGTCAAGTGTCTTACCCAGGCGACAATGGCCCCATTCAGCTAACATACATCGCTAACGAGAATGGTTTCCAGCCCCAAGGAGCTCATCTGCCCACCCCTCCTCCGGTACCTGAAGCTATCCAGCGTGCGCTCGCTTACATCGCCACCGCGCCGCCCCAGCCTCAAAGGCGATAAGTTAGAAAATTAAGGCTTTCCCACATGTTGCGGCAATCTTGAACAACACGTAATTCACTGTTACAAGTTAAAGGGATTAACTGAAATATCTTTCTCCTAACTTTAGAAAGACGTTGCTATCTATGTGCGGAGCCTTTAGATCTCAAACCATAAAGCCAGGAGTGCCATATTCAACGGTATATGTACATATTTGTCATTTTAAACAATGAATTTGTGCTGGCACAACTGTTTAGTGTAATTTTGTAATAGACGTTTTGTATTTTTTTATTACTTATTTAAATGAAAATAATTCTGAATAAAAAAACTTTTTTATTACTTACCTGTCGAAAAAATTAAGGAACTCCAATGCGATTGTTTTATAAATTAATCCACTTTGAATTCCTCAATTGCACTTTGTCATAAAAATAATAATATATTAATAACTGTGTTGTGCATATAAAAAAAAAAATAAGAATAAGAAATTTATTTGATTTCTCTACCACCAAGTACAATGTAGGAACTTAAATATTACAATAAAGTTGTAATTGGGCGACTTGAGTGGGGCAGACTGGTGCCCGAACTAACGAGATCCTGTGTGTCAGGTCACCAAAAAATGCTTCGTTAGCTTAGCTTTGTCCTAAAAAGAAATTCTAGGACCTAAATCTAAACCAGCCAAACTCTACAAAGGCATACCTTTATCTTCCTTTATCTAACTTTATCTTATTAGGGCTACGGATTGTTGCATGACACATCTCATATAAGGAAAAGCTCGCAAGCCCATTTTTTCGTACTCCATCTAGTGGCAAACCAGTTTGTTATCAAGCTAGAGTCGATATTGACTCATCTCAGGTAGCCAATCAAGAAATTACCACACATCACAGATCTGTACGTTCACACACAAATAGCGAGATGGCGCTGTGAGTCACAAATTATAGTCATATTAGTAATAACGTTAGAATTTTAGTTATACATAAAAAACAATCATAAATACAAAAATACATTATGAATTCTGAAAAAAGATAAACAATACATGTTATTAAGGCAATCAATAAATTTTTAACTAGAATAAGTATTGTAAGCATTTTAAAGTTTCAACATTGCATACGCTTAGTCAATGGAAATTTCAGAATTTTTAAATATTGACAAAATCTCTGAACACATAACAAATATTTTAGTCCATTAGTAGGTTTCCTAATAAACAAACCAAAAAATCAGATATGTTGAAGTATTGCAAGATTTGTGCCCACACAGTCTGACCCCGTTGACCCCAGCGAGGAGGTAATAATAGCCGTTGACATTTAGACGTAGAAAACTAGTTCTTAGAGGTCGCCAGTGAAGAGCCAGTGCCTGTTTATGCTAATCTTGCCATTAATGAGCATGTTAGAATTTTACGTCTCGTCTATGTAATTGAATATTTAAGTATTAAGAATTCTCGATTTTTCTATGCAATAGGGGTACTAATTACCTTCATTATCTTGAGAATTTATATATTCACAGAGTGTTGGGAACATCTGATTTAAACTGTCGTCTGACTAGCAGAATACGATCATAATTGGAATCATAATGTACCTATCTAATATAATATGAGGTAAGTAGGTATGTAATTTTATTGTTTCTCGCCAGCAGATGCTTTCCTTTTCTCGTGAGGCTTGGACACGACTCGAAAATCGCAGTCCTTTTTAATTACTTTATGGCAAGCAGATAAAGGAGTAGTAGAAGGCCATGATTTATTTTTTATTTTTTATTATGAGAGGGAGGCAAACGAGCAAGCATGAAATTGTTTTTTTTTTAAATGTTTGTGCAATGGTACTAATGGGACACATCGGTACCATTTGTACAATCAATGGTACTAATGGGATAAATCGGTGTCATTTGTACCATCAATGGTACAAGTGGTCCGGTGGGTAAATAAATTAATAGTTTAAAAAACACTAGAAAAACACGCTTTTATAAATGCACTTAAAACCAAAAAATAAATTATGGATCGTTCAAGTTGTCTCTATTTCTGGGCTGAAGTGTAAACTAAGTGCTTTTAATTATAATATTTGATTGTAAAAAGCGTGGGGCGCTGGAACAGGAAAGACGTTCTTGGATGCGTCAACAGTGGCAAAATGTAGAGTTCTTGTTCTTGGACGAGATATCTTTGGTTCCCTTTGGTAACCCATTGACGGCATAAACGTTATGCTCTTGTGCGACCTCATGCTGCTTCCGCCATGAAGTTATACCTTGACAGCTTCGTGCGCGGCGCTCGGCGGAACCCTGTCGCAGCGCCTCTGCTGTCCTTAACGAGATTATCTATACCTATAAAACAGTACCGTGACTGACTGACTGACTGACTGACTGACAGACAACGCACAGCCTAAACTACTGGGGCTAGAGACTTGAAATTTGGCACACATGTACCTTGAGTATTGTAGAGGTGCACTAAGGAAGGATTTTTCGAAATTCCCACGGGATAGGGAAATATCTAAGCTTTCTTTGTTTATTTGTTTGTAGCTGTATCTCTGAAACTATTGAGCCGATTTGAAAAATTCTTTCAGAATTAAAAAGCTACACTAGCCTTGATTGACATAGGTTACTTTTTATTCCCACGGGATGGAAATAAATTAATTATATTTCGGATCTGGTTTTAAAAATTCTTACATATTATGTGATATGACTATCCCCGAATGACAAAGGCTACTTTTTATTCGGGAAAATGCAAAATTCCCACGGGATGGAAATAAATTAATTCAATTTCGGATCTGGTTTTAAAAATTCTTACATACTGTGTGATATGACTAACCCCGAATGACAAAGGCTACTTTTTATTCGGGAAAATACAAAATTCCCACGGGATAGAAAAATTTAAATTCAATTTTGAGGCTGATTTTAAAAATTCTTTCACCAATAGTAAGCTACAGTATCCTTGATTGACACAGGGTACTTTTTCCGGGAAAATGCAAAATTCCCACGGGATAGAAATAAGTAAATTCAACTTTGGCACTGATTTTAAAAATTCTTTCATATGATATAATATGACTATCCCCAATTGACATAGGCTACATTTTCTTCGGGAAAACACAAAATTCCCACGGGAAAGAAAAATTTGAACCAACCAACCTGGTTGTTCTACCAATTGAACCCCGTCGCTCCCAACCGACTTCCCCGAAATTCTTAATCGCTTACATACACGCCAACAGAGGCGTGTGGTAACATCCATCACAACTATTAGAAGCTACGACTCCTACGTTCCAAATTTCATTGGGAATGCGTAAGAAATGATGTAACACATCTATTTATTCAAATATTATTTATTTTTATTAGCAATACGGCTGCTCACCGAATCTAAGATTATTTAAAAGCGAAAAAGTTTTTCGAGTTCGCCGGCCGGTTTTTTTTTTCGTTTTTAAATAATCTTAAAAGCACTATTTGATGACACTTGCTCATCAATGGTGTTATTCCATGCCTGAATACTATATGACAATGACCAAATTTTTCTTACTGATGTTATGGATTTACGTACAGTTTTTCCTCCCAAGGGAGTTCTAACTTTAGTTTTAAAATTTGCAAACAAGTTAGTAAATACGTCTGTCATTTCAGACTAAGGAGGTTTCAAGTCAGCCAACGTTTTATTCATATCTTTAAAACTTAGCTTTAACCCAATTTTACAACACAAAACTTATCTATTGAATCAGGCGTTACTTTGCGGAGGTCCATATTAATGAACTGAAACAATAACTTTGTTCACCCACGACCGCGGTCGCGGGTGAGCAAAGTTATTGTTTCAGTTCATTTACAAAACTTATCTACGCTTCATGAAACTTCGTTCTTTTTATATTTTAAATTTATATCAAATAGATTTTCAATAGTTTTAGTAAGTATTTTTTTAACATGTTGGCAGAATCTGTCCGTATGACCTTCGATCAACAGTTTGTTGATCGAAGCGTATGACCATTCAAATTCTAAAAAAAACACAGTTTACATTATCTATGGTAGTGAGTCGAAAAAGTGACAATCTGTATTGGCATAGCCATCATTTTATTCGATTTAAGTGTTTAGAAACAAAATAATTTTATTTTTAGATTTTTCTCCTCGCTATGTGATGAAAATCATTGTGTGTATCACGGGCAGTAAGGGGATTAATATAAATTCGAGTCATTAAATGATGATAATGATGTCATTAATAGAATCTCGTAGGCGATCCCCTACTTACGGCCATTGATGCACAATGTACTATAGGTACCGCGCGCCTCTGCCGCGAACAGGGATTGTCGGCCTCGTATTCTAGATGGCCACTAGGCAACTATTCGGCCGGCAATTCGTTATTTCGCGGCCTATGCAGTAATGGACTAGTATGCATTTATTAACTAGCAGTTACCCACGACTCCCTGTGCTAAGAAATCGTTTATCGTTATCCCGCGGGAACTATGCAATTTACTGGGTCCTTTCCAGGGTCTCAGACTATCTCCGTACCTACCAAATTTTATTTAATTCGGTTAAGTGGTTTAAGCATGAAAAGGTAACAGACAGGCAGACAGAGGTTACTTTCGCATTTATAATATTATTAATCATCCTTACTGGTTTTGTTCTGTTCATCGCAAACTAAGTACTTACAAGTAAAAAGAATAGTAAGTACCTTACCTACCTACCAAACGAACATAACGTCAATATTTCATTGAATGTTTATGTATTTTGAAAATTCAAAACTGTAAACATAATGTACCTACCTAAAGTAGGTTTTAAAACAAAGTACTAAAATCCTGCGATTAAAGAGCTAACATGTAGTGACAACAAACAAGATATTATGTAGGTATTATATCTAAGTTGGACTTAACTTGTGGATCTCAACTAGGTACTTAGCGAAAGATATTTTCTTTCAGAAAATCTGCAATTTTCAAAGTTTGATGGCCAATATTCACGAGTAAGAGCACCTGAACTATATGCTAATAATATTAATAATATTAAATTAACAGTGATAATTTTTAGACTCCTTTTATTAAGAACTCTGCAAAAACATACCATAGCAACATATCGCACATTAATTAATCAGGCGCTTTTAAGAAGATAAAATGTAAATTCCAGTTATTGCAGATAATTTTAGGTACTAAACCTAAGGCATGATTGAAATCAAGTATTTACATGTAGGTAAATAAGTACTATTATGGTTAAATTATTTAGTTAACTTTCGGGCGCTTATAAAAATGTAAATAAAGGGTTACCTTACTCAAGTAAAGTTGACAAATAATGGGATTTCCCACTTCAGACAACGATTACTTACTAGTCATAATAATTTTCATGATGGTTTTTGAAATACCGTATCTCAAAAAGAAACGAATAGAACCCTAACAGGATCCTTACGTTTCATTGTCCGTCGACTGTCTGTCAAGAGGTTTCCGGAGTAAAAATGGCAAAAACTATATCTGTCTGTACGTCCTTGCGCGGCTTAGCTTTGCAACTATTAGTGCTGGAAAGTTGTGATTTTGCATGGATACGAGTATACCTATATAGCCATTATCCCGCCAAGGTAGTAAAATAAAATGTATAAAAATATTTTTTTTGGGTAGGTAGGTAGGTACTTACCTCAGATAGACGTAAAGACGGGGTGTTTTTTTTCTTATCTAACCTTAAAGTGTGGGGTATCTTTTAAAATTATTACGGGATTGTGAAGACGATTTTTCGCAAAAAATTGTCAAGAATGTACGTAAATATTTAAAATTAACAAAGAAAACTGTTACCTACGGCTTAGTTTGCTTGAGAATTATTAGCATTTCAGCCTAACTTATAAAATATATCGACTTGGAAAAAAACGTAGAAAACACAAAATCCTTAGAAATAAATTATTTGTTTAATACGGATAGTATAATTAATAGTAAAATTATGGGAAAATAAAATAGCAACATTCATAAACAAAGTTGACGTTCAGATAACAACACATTGGAGTGTGCGCTGTGTGCGGCGCTTGGTGAAGGTGATTTGATTACAGTACGCAATATAGATATGCAAGGATTTTTCGTGACGGTTACGACACCCTATCCTGGGCGTGTCTGACACGCTCTTCGCCGGTTTCTATTTTAGGTTCATAAAGTGCAGCCGTTGCCGAACAAATTACAAAGTTTATATTTTCCTTAAGACCGACTCACGCTTGACTGCTTTTAATTATTATAATGTTGTTAAGCAGTATAATGAATAATGATTCTTATTATCATTCCGAGTTTGAGGTTTGTATGTTTAAATTGGCAAAATAGGTAATACCAATTCCAAACATAAATTTGGAGCCTTAACGGAGCTGTATTAGCTTAAAAGACCTTTAGACTTTCAGGCCTAAAGATATCACCGCCCAAAGTTTAATTTTATTATAATTATGATAAAAGTTATAGAAAAAAAAATTACATAGCCAACAAAGTAAGAAATTGTGAGAAATATGATCTTTGAGATAATGGGAAAGAATTTGCAATTCCAGTTCATTTAACTTGCCATCTACATTATTTAAAATTCATGAAGACGACACGGATTATTTCCAGTAAGTATAGAGTTATAAAGATAATTTCAATGGCCTAGCTCGAGGATATCTGCTGTCATATCCATTAAAATAGTTAAATATACTCGATGCTTACAAATTGTACGTTTTGCAAGCAACTATAGATATGATAGCAGTAGTTAAATTGATAGTTTATCTATACTAATATATAAAGCTGAAGAGTTTGTTTGTTTGTTTGTTTGAACGCGCTAATCTCAGGAACTACTGCTCCGATTTGAAAAATTCTTTAAGTGTTAGATAGCCCATTAATCGAGGAAGGCTATAGGCTATATATCATCACGCTAACACCAATAGGAGCGGGGCGGAGCGGAAGAATGTTTCCAAATCAGAGGTTTTTAAAGTAAAACTTCTATATCTCGGGATCTACTGCTCCGATTTGAAAAATTCTTTCAGTGTTAGATAGCCCAGTTAGATAGGGCGGGTTAGGAGCGGGTGGGGGGGTGAGTTGGGAGCGGGTTTGGGGCGGGTTGAGAGCGGGTTGGGGGCGGGTTGAGGGCGGGTTGGGAGCGGGTTGGGGGCGGGTTGAGAGCGGGTTGGGGGCGGGTTGGGAGCGGGTGGGGGGGGGCGAGTTGGGGGCGGGTTGAAAGCGAGTTGGGGGTGGGTTGGGGGCGGTTTGGGGGCGGGTTAGGAGCGGGTTTGGGGGCGGATTGGGAGCGGGTTGGTTTATTATTAAGTTTCACTTCTTACGAAAGGATCTAAGGAGAGCCATAATTGATGAAAAAGCAAATTGGATAAAAAAATAAGCTGCCCAAATTACTAATTCCACGCGGACGGAGTCGCGGGCAAAAGCTAGTGATTGATAAAATAATCCAGGCATGGCAATTATCAAATGCAGCGTTGATTAACACATCAATGAATACGTGTAAACAATTACATTACATGTCTAGTACAAAAAACTGTAACCAGTATTTCTATTATGTACAATATTAACAACGACGGAGGCATTTTATTTACATCTCTATTGAACGTAGAATGCTTTGGTAATGTGACCAACATCAAAAAAAGGCCTAACAGATACTTAACACATCAGTAGGAAGCACACATAAATAAATAAATAGAAACATATTTTAATTATTTTTCGTATTTTTTAGTTATTTTCGTGTGTTTTTTGGAGTCGGTTCAATTTTTTTTTTAATAAAACATTGTATTTATCTTACATACACACATAACGACTGTATCCAAAAGAGGCTAGGTAGAGTGCACGAAACGCTACATTATTATCTTTAGAGACAATAATTTTGGTTGAGTACTTGACTTAGGGACCTAAATAAAATATACTTACCTATAGGCTGTTACTGTTCTGCACCGCACCCGCCATGTTCGCGAGAGAGCGAGTGGACAACTTTACAGCAGTCTTGCGGAAAAAGATGGCATCACTTTTAACTAGGATTGTGACAGCACAAATATTCTCCTGTAGATTTTAGCTGTAAGAAGTGATGGCTCAATTATGCAACACTTAATTTAAAATACCCTTTCACTTGCTAGCTATAATTACTGACATAGTCGGAAATAGTCGGAATATACTGACAAAAATATGGATCATGTTGTCTGAATAAATATATTTACTATCGTATCTTCCTGTATCCCACAATAGTTTAGCTTTTATATTTAGTTTTTTTTTGTTTGTTTTAACGATTAGGCAAATTGCCCTGCTTTAAAAAAATATTCTGCCGATAGTGATTATTACGAAAGTGGTAGTAGAATACAAAAGTATTATTATAAAGCCATTTGCAGTCTACTCGCTAAATAAATATTTTGAGTTTAGTGTTGATTTTTAATATAAGCATTCCTTATATAAATATTAAAGCAGTTCGATCGACAACTAGCCCCGCAAACATGAAACTACCGTGAGACTCACTCATAGTGAAAATAAACGGATCTTTTACGTCTTAAAACGAGTTTAACTTAACCTGTTTCGGGCTAATCCGTAGCCCTTCTTCTCGGAGTCACACGTCACGTTTATTTTCACTACATAAGAACCCTGTAAGCTTTAGTCGTATCAAACGTTTGGATCCGTGTTAAACTGTCAAATATTGTGAGAACATTAACATTAGTACCCCACCCAAGTCATAACATTTTAATGCCCTGTCAAGCTTTCCTGTATACCCGCCCGGCCCGGTATTCCTGCATTTATCAAGCTGTAGTTGAGAGATATTATTATAATATCAAAACTTTTGTGGATATTAGTTAATTATTAGAAACGTCTTGGAATTATTGGAATTATTGGAATCCAAGGAAAATATTAAGTGAACATTTATTTACAATGTTGCTGTTTAATTTCAATCATAAAATCAATGTACCCTCTACTTAACTATCCGACCTCGCCTACGATTCAGGTGAAAATAAACGACTCTGGTGAAATGTCGCGTTTTATGCACAAGTTTTTCAAATAAATAATCCTTTTTTTTCATTATTTATTATTTTAACTCTTTATTCAGTATTACAGTAGACATTAAAAATTGTCGTATTAATGAAAGGAGACGTTACGCTGCCTGTGACGCCAACGAACTTTACAAACTTTTCCTGACAATGTATAAATATTCTAAATATTTAGATTCAAATTCAGTGTTACTGCGGAAGATTCCATTGCATGCCACCCTTCGGTAATCTGAAGGCTAAGTACAACACCAGAGGCAAGAGTTCCAGAAGAGCTGAAGACTTCGACCCACAGAAGACGAGGAGCCCTCAGTACGTCTACCATGAGTTTACACTAGTTCACAGTGACCGTACTCGCTAGCGACGGCGTAAATGATTTGTATGGAGAATTGTACTTCCGTAAGTGACCACTAGAGGCGCTGTACAATTTTCCATACAAATACCAGACCAGACCAGGCGACCTAGTGACGATCAGATGGCCCAGTGGTTAGAGAACCTGACTACGAAGCTTGAGGTCCCGGGTTCGATTCCCGTGTCGGAGCAGATATTTGTACGACAAATACGAATGTTTGTTCCCGGGTCTTGGGTGTTTAATATGTATTTAAGTATGTATCTATCTATATAAGTATGTTTATCCGTTGATTAGTACCCATAACACAAGCTTTGCTTAGCTTACTTTGGGACTAGGTCAATTGGTGTAAATTGTCCCGCGATATTTATTTATTTATTTATTTATTAATATTTTGCTTACAATCAATCTTTCCCAACACTTCTAGCTAGTTTCTTTCGTCTTTTACGAACTATTTTTTCCATACAGTCCGAATGGACTTCTTTCGTGCATTTTTTGGCGCTCTCAATTGTAACTTAGTTCTACTCGTATCTAGTTTCATGTGAGCTAAAAATAATAGTTCAAAAAAACTAAAAAACACGCTTTAAAAAATAAAAAATAAATTTTAATAAATTTCAATTCACTATTCTTATAGTACAGTAAAAAATCTTTATAAGCAATTATTATATTGTTATATCCAGATCAAAACTTGTAAACAATTCTAAATATTGATAAAATAAATAATAATAGTTTAAAATATTTTATTGTAAAAAAAGCGTGGGGTGCATGGTGTCAATTGTCAATGATTATCATTTTGATAACATCTTAAAAAGCACCCCACGCTTTTTTTACAATAAAATATTTTAAACTATTATTATTTATTTTATCAATATTTAGAATTGTTTACAAGGTTTGATCTGGATATAACAATATAATAATTGCTTATAAAGATTTTTTACTGTACTATAAGAATAGTGAATTGAAATTTATTAAAATTTATTTTTTATTTTTTAAAGCGTGTTTTTTAGTTTTTTTAAACTATTATTTATTTTCTATTTTTTAGTTACATTTTTTCACAGTGAGAGTTTCCATGTGCTAAAAAGAGAAAACGGTTTTTGCTCGTCTTAAATAGAATCAGTCCATCTTATACTTGGTCTTTGGTGCGCGCGCACTGCTCTACACTACTAAACGTAAACCTCTTTCTTTCTAACTCTACCCCCCTCACCTACAGCCCCCCAACCCCCTAAACCCAACCCCCCAACATCCCCCACCCCATTTCCCCAACCCCCCCTCCAACCCCAAACCCCAATCCCCTAATCCCCCTTCTCATTTTACAGACCCCCAACCCCCAACCCCGACCCCCACCACCCAAGCCCTCCCCGCCACCTGCCCCCCCCCCTTCCAGCTCCATCATCAAACCCTTGTTACCATCTAGGCCTCTTACCCCCTCCCCATTTCCCACAACCTCCCAAAATCACTTACCCCCGAACCCCCCAACACCCCCCCCATCCCCTAACCCCACCCGCCACACCCTTACCCCCAACCCTCTAAACCCCCGACCCCCTAACCCCACATACCCCATTCCCCCACCACCCCGCCACCTACCCCCCTTCCAGCTCCATCATCAGACCCTTGTTACCATCTAGGACCAAAGTACTCGTCGAAACGAATCAAACGAGCCCAAACTCGATGGGGTTGTTTCGTTTTATTGTGGAGTGCCTTTGGCCATCATCCAGCTCCATCATCAGACCCTGGTTACCATATGGGATCAAAGTGCTCGTCAAGACGAATCAAACGAGCCCAAACTCGATGGGGTTGTGTCGTTTTATTGTTGAGTGCCTTTGGCCATCTTCCAGCTCCATCATCAGACCCTGGTTACCATATGGGATCAAAGTGCTCGTCAAGACGAATCAAACGAGCCCAAACTCGATGGGGTTGTGTCGTTTTATTGTGGAGTGCCTTTGGCCATCTTCCAGCTCCATCATCAGACCCTGGTTACCATATGGGATCAAAGTGCTCGTCAAGACGAATTAAACGAGCCCAAACTCGATGGGGTTGTGTCGTTTTATTGTGGAGTGCCTTTGGCCATCTTCCAGCTCCATCATCAGACCCTGGTTACATCTGGGATCAAAGTGCTCGTCAAGACGAATCAAACGAGCCCAAACTCGACGGGATTGTGTTGTTTTATTACATAATTCCTATGGCCACCATCCAGCCCCATCATCAGATCAGCTCCATGTTACAATAATATTGCATTGTCATCCAATTTACACATATGTGCAAAATTTCAGCTCAATCGGAAACCGGGAAGTGGGTCAAAATCGCGCCCTAAGGAGTCGGTTACAAACATACATACAAACATACAGGTGAAGCTAATATAAAGCGTGTAATATCTGCCCTGGAACAGAAAAAGGAGTTTACTATCAACACAGTGTTCGGTACACGACTACGACTTGGGATGTCAAGATTTTCTTTTATTCTGAGCGCACGGAACTGTAAACAGTTAATTCAATTTTATAGACGTCTGATTTGCACCTAAAAATCACAAATTAGCCTCAGTATGTTTTGCAAATGTTAAACACACCTCATTTATGACATTAGCGTTAATATAGATGATATATCACACATTTAAATAACATCAAGGCTCATGTCCATCGATTAATAATCGATATATTATTTTTTCCATTAAGGTGTGATATTAAGTAATGGTCTGGACCATTTATTTACAAGAGTCCTACAGACTCCATTATTTGACGACTTCTATTCGGTTTTGAAATTATTCAAAAGATGTTGAATGCCTAGTTAAATAATTTAATAATCTTATAATAGCTTCATCACAACCAGAACAATAAAACAACTTTATTTTAGTGCGTGATTCCGAATAAAATGAGGCATCGTAAAATTTATATCGGTTTTAAAATCATTCCATTAACCACAAAACGTATACGTACGTACGTTTAAATAAATTCGGGAATAGTTAACGTCGGGGTCATCCTCACTAGAGTTTAAAGTGCTGTCAAATTGTTGTCGAATCTTTACAACGATTTAAATTTCAATATTATACCTAATAACTTTAATTTGAATAGTAGATGAAAAAAACCCGCTTGTATAATTCCCGTTCCCATGGGAATTCCGGGAAAATATATATCCTATGTCACTTGCGGAACTGAGACGAATCTAATGACATCTCTCACTTCAAAATTCATTGAGCCGTTTAGGCTACAGGGCGTGCCAAAGAATGATACATACGAGGGGCGTTCAATATAAAGTGAGAATGAGATGCAAACTCTTTCAATATTAGGAAATTAAATACTGGCCGGTAAAGCTAATCTATCTAGCTGATTGCTATGAAAAAAAAAACTAAGTGTCTTTTGTTTAAAAAAAAAATACGGTAATTTCTTTGCAATGCTATTGAGTACGATAGCGAAAATGGAGAAAATTTAACTGCGCGCCGTTATCAAATACTTGTGTTTGAAAATTTTTTCTACGGACCAAGTCAATTTAGATTTGCGGGACACTTTAGGGTCTAATGCTCCTCCGTATTCGACAGTCGCACGTTGGTGCGCCGAATTTAGACATGGAAGAACATCGACCATGGACGACCCCCGCTCCGGACGCCCTACTACTGCAATAACTGAAGAAATTGTGAAAAAAGTTAAAAACTCAGTTTTGGCGGATCGTCGTGTCACGGTTCGTTTTATTGCTGAAAATGTAAAGATTTCAACGGGGAGCGTGCATAATATTATACATGAACGCTTGGGTATGAAAAAGGTATCTGCGCGTTGGGTACCAAGAATGCTTACTGACACGCAAAAACAAACTAGAGTCGAGATTTGTCAAGAAGCTTTGGACCTGATACAGCAAGACCGGGAACTTTTTTTGGCGCGATTTATAACAATGGACGAAACATGGCTCCATCATTACGACCCTGAAACGAAACTGCAGTCTATGACATGGAAAAGGCCATCATCTCCAACTCCGAAGAAATTCAAGGTGGGCCCATCTGCCGGTAAGGTCATGGGCTCTGTTTTTTGGGATGGTAAAGGGGTATTAATGATTGAGTATCTCAAACATAGAGCCACTATTACGGGCACTTTATACGCCAAACAAATAGCAACATTGCGCAATGAGATCCTCGAAAAACGGCGAGGTAAACTCTCGAAAGTTGTGCTGTTCCACCAGGACAATGCCCCGGCACACAAGTCCATCGTTGCAATGGCTGCAATTCGTGATGCTGGGTTCAATACCCTTAAGCAACCTCTGTATTCACCAGATCTCGCTCCCAGTGATTTATACCTATTTCCGAGATTGAAACAATACCCGAGAGGCCAGAAATTTGAAGACGACGACGCGGTAGTCGCTGCAGTGCAAGATTTTTTAAGTACTCAAGATGAGACCTTTTTTAAAAATGAAATTTAAGTTTAGAAAAAAGATATAATAAGTGTATTATGCTAAAAGGTGACTATGTCAAAAAATAAAATTACATTTGGTAAAAGTTGTTTATAACATACTCATTCTCACTTTTTATTGAACGCCCCTAGTACATACATAAATAAATACATATGCTCGAAAAAAATAAGCCTCCTTCGACAGTCAGGTGAATATTCCATAATTTATCTACACTACACCATGTTATAAAGAGGAAAGATTTGTATGTTTGTAACTAATAAAATCAAAAACTACTGGACCGATTTCAAAAATACTTTCACCCATTAAAGTACTACATTGTCCCTGAGTAACAAAGGATCTATTTTATTTTTCTTTAATGTATTTTATTTGCAACTAAATAACAACATAAATCAGCTAAACTTTTTATGCCAATGTATGTATTTATGTAAATGTATATGTTTACTTTAAATAATTAAGCACGTGCTACTATTAACATTGCAAAATTGTTTTGTTGTTGGTGAATCGCTTATATATTGCGAATAAGTTTGTAGCGTTTTAAACAATTATACTTGTAGTTTAATGTAAAGTATTATTAATGATCTTGCCTCTTTTCATAATTAATTATATAAAAAAAACAACTGTTTATTTCGGAAAAAACTACACGTTACCTACACAGCATTAATTTCTAAATCCTTATTTTTTGTAGGATTGTTGCAGTTAATATTAATATTAGTTACCTACTTACTTACTGTTTGGCAAATCAATCTACCCATTAATACAATAAACATGTTAAGGAGGTTGGTCTAAGTGACTTACAAGGATACCCTTCTTTCTGTTAATGAACCTCTTAAGGTCTTAAAATTCTGACCATGTCACAGCCAAGCCAACCCTGACAAATGGTATCACAATTACCGAAGTTAAGAAATGATAAAGGTCTTGAAATACAGGCTACTTACCTATATATCACATATCACACTAATATTATAAAGGCGAAAGTTTGTGAGTGTGTATGTTTGTTACTTCTTCACGCTAAAACGGTTTGACGGATTGTGATGAAATTTGGCACACATATAGTTTATAACCTGGATTAACATATAGGATACTTTTTGTCCCGGAAAATTTCATAGTTCCCGCGGGACAGCGATAAACGAATTCTTTGCAGACGGAGTCGCGGGCAGCAGCTAGTTAAATCTAAAATTTAACCAAGCAGCTCATTAAAATTGTGCTATAGGCACTGGGCAACGGATATATATACTTATATAGGTAGATAAAGAAAAGAAAGAAAGAAAGAAAAACTACTCGTTATGTCCCAAGATATTTAAGAGCAAATTTTAAACAAAATTTCAAATAGTAAACCGCGTGGACACAGTGAAAAGAACGGTGATTTTTTCATAAAAAAGTATACTATTTTATAAGCATAATATAAAAGTGAACGGCCAGAACGGGATAAAAAAACGAGACAGAGCAGGATGGCGCTCTACAACACCATTTTGACACGTTTCTCCCAAACAACGCATTATTTCTCTGGAATTTAAAAGCAATTCCATTCTTTGACCTTGGGAATCGCGTTAAACTTGGGAAAATATGATATTGGGTGTGTACATTTCGTATATTAAGCAAAATAAAACCACACGTTCGAATTTTGAGCCAAAAGCGAGCGATTTATTATCTATACCAGTGTTGCCATTCAGGGAAAAAGAAATCCATTCATTATCCTGCATTGCAATCTGTAAAGCTCTTTAAGCACTGACCTGCATATTAAAGCATGACAAGTTCCTATTTAGCCCCCTCGCTATGTTGCGGATTTTCAGTGGAACTAATTTATTTTAATGGCAATGATTTTTTTTGACAACATATGTTGGAAGTCATTGAATGTCACCGATGTAAACAAAACGAAAATAATTATACATATTTCAGAATAATAATCGATTTTGCAATCAAAGTGCCCCAAAAAGTTCACCCCGATGCAAAAAAAAATTACGAGTAACATTCAAATGGTTGCGGCAGTCACGGTGTTTGTTATCGAACTCATCCGAAATGGTTTGACCGATTTTTATCAAATTTTTTCTCTATATTTGGTAGATTTGACAATAGCTTGTAGGCTATTTTTTATACCCTTATTCTTCGCGGACGGAGTCGCGGGCAACAGCTAGTACTATTTTATAAGCATAACTCAATATCGAACATAGTGTTGCTTAATGCCATTAGCCTTTCACCCCTCGATATGTTACGCGTTTTGATGAATAAAGAACATAAACACTCAAATCACTTTTTATGATTAGTTTAAAAAAATATCTGTTGGTTTTAAATTTTAGGCCAGTAAACTCATTTTGCATGTAAAACAGTTTAAAAATAATATAATATGCTGAGCAGCGCAAAAGCAAACTTAAAATTAAGTGCCCCGTTTTTAGACGACCAGATGGCCTAGTGGTTAGAGAACCTGACTACGAAGCTTGAGGTCCCGGGTTCGATTCCCGTGTCGGGGCAGATATTTGTATCAAAAATACGAATGTTTGTTCTCGGGTCTTGGGTGTTTAATATGTATTTAAGTATATATCTATCTATATAAGTATGTTTATCCGTTGTCCAGTACCCATAACACAAGCTATGCTTAGCTTACTTTGGGACTAGGTCAATCGGTGTGAATTGTCCCATGATATTTATTTATTTATTTTATTTAAAGGCGAAAAAATGTATTTCAGTAAAAAGTAGGTACATGGTTGTTATTGCGTATTATCACTACATAGTATAAAACAAAGTCGCTTCCCGCTGTCTGTCTGTCCCTATGTATGCTTAGATCTTTAAAACTACGCAACGGATTTTGAAGCGGTTTTTTTAATAGATAGGGTGATTCAAGAGGAAGGTTTATATGTATAATACATGCATAATTATTTAGTATCAGCATTGCACCCGTGCGAAGCCGGGGCGGGTCGCTAGTATATTAATAAATAAAAAAAACCGGCCAACAGCTTGTCGGACAAAATTTTCAAACCAATAGTTTAGGTTTTAGAGCTCGATGTTAACAAAAAAATGCAGTTTAAAGTGAAATATCTTGCAAACGAATCACTGTATTGAAAAATCGTCTTCACAATCCCGTAATGATTTTAAAACACCTATCCAACGATAACCCACACAATAACGTTAGACGAGATAAAAACTTTTTAACAAAAAAATTAAACCGCCGAAAAAACTGAAAAGCAAAAAATAATACCTTATTTGTTTGACCTTAATCTAGGTAACAGTTTGAAGTCGGTGCCTCAGCACTAGCCAGGAGGAGTGGACCTATAATCTTCTACCTGATTGGCTTCTATAACTCCTCCTGGCTCGTGCTGAGGCACCGACTTCAAACTGTTACCTAGATTAAGGTCAAACAAATAAGGTATTATTTTTTGCTTTTCAGTTTTTTCGGCGGTTTAATTTTTTTGTTAAAAAGTTTTTATTTTATACTTTTTTCCCATCCTTGGAGTGAATTTTTTTTCCAAATTTATATAATACCAACTTCAAGGTATCCAATAAAAAACTAATCTAATCTGTAAAAAGTTAGTCAATCATCCCCTGTTTTCCTACCCTCAGGGTAGGAATATTATTTCCAAATTGAAATGGGACCACCCTCGGGGTATACGCTTTCCAATAAAAAAAGAAATCGGACTACTCTGTAAAAAGTTACGCGAGATCATACATAAAAAAAAAATATATACACGTCGACTTGAGAACCTCCTCCTTTTGTTTTCGTCGCTTGAAAAAAAAACATCCCCCCCCCACCTTACGTCCGTGGGAGGTAACATAATTTTTTTTGTATATTTTATTTATTTACTTTGTCCGGATAATTGCTACACATGTCCTTGCAAAATTACAGTTTTCTAGCCTTAATAGTATTAGATAGTAGCCTTATTAGATATTTTGAAACTAAGTATTGGAATAACATACCTCCGCCGCTTCGTAAATTCAAGTCAAAAAATTCATTCAGGAAAAAATATCGCACGCATTTAATAAACATGCAAAAGAATTCATAATTTCTAAAATATTCCCTTCCATTTTATGACAGTTAATAAGTATTGTTGCGTCGGATATATATATTTATTGTTTGTTTACTATTTTAATGTGCATTTAAATCATATTATGTCATCATATGTGCTATTCCTTCTTATTGATTCATTGTTCAGGGTTTTTAATCATATATACGTACTTATTTTTATTTATTTTTCGTAACACTTATAATTTTTAACTTTACTACCTTTTTTATACCACTTCCACAGATCTCTCTGTATGGTTCTGGCAGAATATCAGTGCTGCGGTTTCCGCAGTTTTATGCTGAGTCAGCGCCTTATTTTTTCATGGCACATGGTATTTCATTTGATTTAAGCGCATATATTAAGGATTTTATTTTTTTATTTTTAATGGTATTTCATTTTTTTTTTCATTGTTTTAAAAATTTACTTTCTAAGTTAGTATTGTCTGTTTTTTATCTAATGTTTGTATTTTTTTTAACATGTGTTATGGAGGAAATAAAGTTTCAATCAATCAATCAATCAATCAATAGTCTCTGAGCTAAGCCGAGGACGGACGGACGGACGGACAGACAGACATGGGTTCCGTTTTTGCCATTTTGGCTTCGGAACCCTAAAAACTGTTTGCATTGTTTCTAATGTTTACTATGGTACGAATCATGGTGAATCTTTTTATGTGCTTGCAAGTAAGGTATAATTTTGGGAATTATAAAACCAATTTAAAAAAAAAGTACCTATTACTAATAGAAAGCTGCATCAGTATCAGCCCTGAAAGTGCTCTATCATGTATTAAATATACATTATTTACAATGCAGCTTTTTTTTGAGAACATGTATAATAATTTAGTAGACTACGAATAAATTTCCATGAGATTACCCACCTTATTTTTTTAATTTAAGAAATGTGTGACTTCATTTACGATTAGAATCTTGGTGTTTTGCTAGTACACATTTTGCGTGGAAATTATGTAAAAAAAACACGAATAAAATAGTTACGATCAGGTACGGTATGAAATTCATATTTTTTTTTTGACAGTGAGAAAGGAAATCGTTTAAAGTAGAGAAAAAAATATTTGATCATTGACTTAATAAGAAAAAAACCGGCCAAGTGCGAGTCGGACTCGTGCACCGAGGGTTCCGTACAAATTATCAGACCCCTGCTCCTAAGCAAAATGTGCGCAGTGTGGGATCATAGTAGATTGGTTACTGATATAGACAGACAGACAAAAAAATTTATGCTTTTCGCAATTTTTCCTTTATCTGTGCTATAAGACCTTGCTTCGTACCAAATTTCAAGATTCTGAGTTCACGGGAAGTACCCTGAAGGTTTTGATTCCCTTGCAAATGTCGACAATTCGCGGAAATTTGCGGCATAAAAGGCTTTATCTTTTGATTGCGTTAAAAATTTATGCTTTTCGCAATTTTTCCTTTATCTGTGCTATAATACGTGTGACTTCATTTACGTTGCTTCGTACCAAATTTCAAGATTCTGAGTCCACGGGAAGTACCCTGTAGGTTTTGATTCCCCTGCGAGTTTCGAAAATTTGCGGAAATTGGCGTCATAAACGGCTGTATCTTTTGATTGCGTTGGCTTAGAAGTTTGATTTTTTCACAGCTCTAAGGGACAGTAGACACGAGTATCTTAATATATAAAAGAAGAAACTGACTGACTGACTGACTGACTGACTGACATATCAACGCACAGCCCAAACCACTGGGCCTAGAGATTCCAAATTTGGCATGCAGGTTCCTTATAAGGTCTAGCTAGGGGTGCAATAAGAAAGGATTTTTCAAAATTCACTCCCTAAGGGGGTAAAAAGGGGGTTCACAGTTTGTATGGGGAAACAAGATTAGTTTGACTATTTTAATCGAAACTTCACAGAAATACTCCTAATGATAAATGAGTAAACACGTGTTTCAGGTTTTTTGAGAATTCAACCCCTAAAAGGGGGGAAAGGGGTAACAAAGTCTGAAAATCAACATGGGTTTTGTTTCTATGGTTTATCGGGTCGCTGGTTACGAAAACAACAACGATTTTAAAATCCAACGTGGCGGACGTGAAATACCATCTCCCCTGTTGGGATGCAATGGGGTTGAAATGTCTAAATATCAATATGGGTGTCGTTTTTATGGTTTTTTGGGACTTTAATTACACACATGTACCTTGAGTGTCATAAAGGTACAGTGAGAAAGGACTTTTCGATACTCCCACCGGTTAAATGGAACCGGGAATAAATGGGTTTTATATTTTTGCTTTCTGGTTAAGGTTGCGGGATCGCGTTGGACGCGAGTGGCAGTGGACGTTTTTCGGCTGAAATGATGGTATTTTTGCTTCTAAGTGGCCCTATATCCCGTAACTATAGTTATTTGAGACTTCAAATTTGGCATACAAGTAGGTAAATAAAAGTAAAAAAAACTAATTTTAGGATTTTCGGAAAGTCCCGCGGGTAAAGGAAAAATCGAGTTTCATGTATTGAATTCAATGGGACCCTATCTCTGTAATCGTTTCTTTAGGACTATAAATTTCTCGCAGGATAGAGATCGGGAGTTGACTTTAAAACTTTTTTGTGCGCGGACGAAGTCGCGGGAAAAAGCTAGTTTGATATAAATTTCAGCTTGATACCTCCACGCGTTCCTGAGAAAAAGGGTCTTGACAGACGGACGGACAGACGGACGGACGGACGGACGGACGGACGGACGGACAACAAAGTGATCCTATAAGGGTTCCGTTTTTTCCTTTCGAGGTGCGGAACCCTAAAAAGGTCTGGTGTAAGTCAAACTAGCGCACCGAAGGTCCCGTACTCCTAAGAAATAAAATTACGTAGGTACTCAAATTCATAATCTATGAAAGCAATTAACAATAATGTTCTAATGATATTATAAGTAAGATTGAAGCTATTGAAAAATAAACAACATACATAACGATATGAAATTAATTATGATTGATTTTTAAATCAAACAAACTGTTTTTAATCTCATATGATTACAAATTACAATTTTCATTTTTTTTTAAGATTTTTAAAGATGAAAATATTTTTATTGTGCGCCAGATCGGAATGTGGATGGTGAAGTTTTTTTCGTTTATTTATGCCATAAGAATTGGTTTGTCATCAAATTTCATAGTTCTGGTAAAAATTTTAACTGTAGGTTTTAATTTACTTGCAAGAGTCGAAACTTGACGAACAGACAGAGGGACAACAACATAATCCATAAGGATTCCGATTTATTTCTTTTGAGGTAGAGAACCCTAGAGACAAAGCCACTATTACATTACAGGCCTGACAGGTACATATGAGTCTTAGGAAACGTCTGGTGCTATTGAACTCTCTTTTTTTCTTTACTTTAGCTTACTAATTTGCAAACAGGATATGGACTCTAACTCGAACTACCCATCAAACTCGGCAAGATATTCTTGATAGTCATAAATCACGCTTTTAACGTTATTGTATCAAAACAACACACATTTTGGTAATTATCATAAAATAGCCATGAATCTACTTGTGGAAATATCGGCCTTGGTGACAGCGAGACGGAGATAAATTTTTCGATTCCATCATTTGCTTTGGTGAATTTGGTAGGAACTAGTATTATGGATGATAATTAATTAATAGTTTAAAAACGGCTTTCAAACTTTACAGTACGTTTTAAATATATATTTATCATAATTTATACGACACCTGGGTGATCATGTTACTCATTAATTAGTAGTGTGTTAAATTTATATTCTTATGCACTTTTTTCTTTTTTTTTCTTTACCGCACGTAATTTTAACTGTCTGTTTATCCACTATATAATAAATTGTCTTCTCTTACCTAGGTTAGCTGGAAGAGATCCCTTTTTAGGGATAAGCTCGCCTTTGTTCTCCTCTCTGTGTACTTGTATTTTTATTTTTATGTGCAATAAAGAGTTTACATACATACATATTGCGTAAAATTTTGTATAAGGTAAACGTACCAATGCTCGACACCTCAACGCCCAGTAGATGACACCCATCTGTCACTTCTCTTACTATGACATAAGCATACCCCGCAACGGAGGTAGCAAAACCGTAGCATATGACAGTTTTATGTTAGGGTTGGCGATTATGATGCATCATTTACTTACTCTATTTTACGTACGATTAATAGAATTTAATGATATCCACTAGGTCTACACAAAATCTGAACTTGAAGTTTTAAATATATACTTACATTGTTTGTATGGTAGGTATCAACAAAACCCTGCATAGCAAAAATATGCCTTTATACTAACGTTACCATAAATATGTGGAAATCGACCGGGTTAATTGAAGCCGTTATATAGTAGTATAGGTCGAGATCAAAAAGGAATTGTCATTAATCCAATAGGTAATTGATATTAATATGTACATATGTGCAAACAAAAAAATAATTTTGGTTTAATTTTATTTAATTATTATATTTATATTGTACCTAATGTAATATTGGGATCAATTCCTTGATCAATTCCCCGAAACTGCAGCAGTTTCCTTGGTGGTTGGGACGTCAGGACGGCACTTTTATACCGTGACATGTCCCAGCGTACTGGGACGTATGGCAACCCTACTCTACACACGCGATTAATTAATGAAAAGTTTTGACATTGCTCTCAGTTTTAAAATGTTGGATGAGTAAAGTGCTGTAGCTGTCCCTACTTATAAGGTTCTTGAAAATCACGAACTAGCAATTGAAAGTTCATAGTGCTGCTTTAATTGGCAAGTGGTTGTCCTAGTGTGAATGCAAATATCTATTATTTATTTCTATGCCAACTAAAATTAACTAACTAACATCAAAATCTTATAAATCAATAGTTTCCTAATTGAACTCTTATCTCACGAAAAGTTTACAGTAATTAATCGTTTTGCATGCGAAATGGCATAATGTCTCATGTTAAATAGTTTTTTTTTATTAATTGTCTGTAGTAGCGTCTTAATAAATCAGCCGGATAGATAACACAAGTTTGAGAAGCGCTGTGTTAATGTATAAACGGCAAGCTACACATAGCAAATGAGACGAAGTGGACAAGAGGATCGTCTATTTAAAATAAGATATAAGATAAAATGGTATAAATAGGCTTTCGTCGTTCAAATGGCACATTCAGTTGGATAAACCCCGAGGGTGACAACGAAAATGCGCGGATTTTTTGTAAGTGTTTTTTTTGCGATTTAGTTCAGTTCAGTTTTAGCAAGATTGAAACTTAGAAACAACAGTTTATGTTACTGTAAGATTACTAACATTTTTTTTTTTAGGTGGTTTGTCTGTGCGTAGGCGCGGCCCTCGCGGCTGATTTTCCGGCAAAGTAAGTCAATTACCAAGTTGATAAAAATATATATATTTTTTTTTAATTTCAACAAAAAATACATTAAATTTACGACAAATACTTCGCCAAACTGCAAAACAGTTTGTTGGCGAATACTACGTAACAACGATTAGATCAAATTTTTTAAGTTTTCTTCTATCCTAGGTTCTCAACTTTCCCGTTTAACTCAAATGCCCGTCGCTACAACTCCGGCGTGAGCGCTTCGGCTTTCGCCTCCAGCAACGGCGCTTACAACAGCAACCGTGCCTACAACTCTGGTGCTTTCAACGGCCGATACAACGCTGGATCATATGACGCCTCCGGCCGGTACAAGGGAGGCAATAGCGACGGATCAGGTCGTTACAACCCCGCTGTAGACAACTCTGGACGTTACGTTCCTGATGACGCTGGCAAATACAAGTAAGAAGTGAAGATATTCATTAAATTCAATTATTTTTACGATTATTAGGTATATACTTGCGTAGGTACTTTGAAATCATAACATAACCACTTGTCTCTCTCGACTTTAGAGTACTTTTAGGTATCATAAATAAAGAAAACAATATGAATAATTAGTCATAATCTCTCCACTTTTAAAAAGAGAAAGGTATTAAATTGTACGGTGAACTCTAATTTATGTGTTTTCATGACAACCAAAGGTATTCAACAATTTTTTACGCATATTTTGTGGTAACAACTGCAGTTTTCACAATTCGTATTGCTAAAATAAGCGAAATGAAATTTATTTTCGACGAGTATTAACAACATTTAAATGGTAATAATGCATCTTGAAATGTCAACGAGGAGTATTTAAATGACACAATGAATAATAAAGTACTTGATGTGCTCCGTACGCCATTGCGAGGTAACCCTCTGTTGGATTAAAATCTTATATTTAATTTCACATGCCATCGCAAATTTATTGTCGCAAAGTTATAGTAAAAAAAAAGTTTAGATATATATCTTTTTTGATTTTCTTTACATAGATACGAACTTGCTCAAAATAATGCGTTTGTTAATTTTAAAATTCGAAGTAGATAGGTAACAGTTTTTTTTCTTCTGTAGCGGTGACCGAGGTGACCGTGGCGGGGCCGGAGGCTTCTACTCCGGCAGCAGCGACCGTGGTGGCCCAGGAGGCTTCTACTCTGGCTCCAGTGACAACGGCGACCGCGGAGGCCCCGGTGGCCAATACACTGGTGACAACGAGAAATACAAGCCCGATGGCGGCGCTGGATTGTAAGTTCCACTTAATTATTCTGTAACAGCACGCTGTTTGTCTGACGAAGCTGTATTGCCTTTCTGCGGCGTCCGTTCGAAAAAAAGTTTTACTAAGTGTTGACATTAATGAAGCTATCTAGCAATATTATATCTACCAGAATTATTCTAGAAGAATAACGCCATTGTGTGTGGCATCATGATTAGATAACCTATTTATATGGCATGAATTCAAAGTTATACTTTTGGATTTTATTCTATTTTAGCGGTTCTGGCAACAGCGGTGCTGCGGCAAGCGGTGCCTCGGCATCAGCCTTGGCTTCTTCAGGAAGCGGTTTCGGCTCCAGCTCTGGCGCTGGTTTGGGTTCTGGTGCTGGTCTCGGCTCTGGAAGTGGCGCTAAAGTCGGCAGCGGTGTCAGCAGCGGCAAAGGAAACGCGTACGCCAGCGCTAGCGCAGGCAAGAACAACTACGGCGACTATGAATACAAACACGGTATCATTCGCCAAGAAGAAGATGTCAAGTCTGACGGTTACCACTACTTGTACGAAACCGAGAACAAAATCCTCGCTGAAGAGGCTGGTGCAGTCGAGAAAATTGACTCTGAAACCGATGGTTTGAAGGTTAAGGGATTCTACGAATTCGTCGCCCCCGATGGCATCACCTACAGAGTCGACTACACCGCTGATGAGAACGGCTTTGTTCCCTCAGGAGCGCACATTCCCAAGTAATTCTAGTCGCTAGATGAGTCTAATAATAATAAAAAAGTAATCAGTATATGGAATGTTAAAAGGACAATCATTTGTGTAACACCTCAAACAAAGTATTTTCTTTTGTGAGAATGGGCAAGTCTTTGCCAAATTCGGAAATAGAAGTATATAGGTATTAAAAGAAAAGTAAATAGAAGTTAATAGTAGGCAGCGATCTTGAAAAAGAGAAAAGATTTGGTGCTCTTCACTGACAAGCTACGAATAAAGATTGCGAATATTATGATTTAATTTAATTTTTAAATCCTTTTTCCCACTAACAAAAAGAAGCATAGCTCAAAATTGATCAAACTATAAAATTATACCTATATCTATAAAATTATAACATAATTAGATTGAACGCTAAAGTAGTGTTAAGCAAATTTGACACCGTAACTTATCCAAAAATGTAAGAGCTGCTTTGGACAGAGGATGCCTTGAGTTACATAGTCATCATTGTGTGAAATCTTTGGCGCAGACTAGGCACTTTTAGAAACATTTAAGAAATTACGTTACAACCAATTTCACGATGATTTCTGTGACAGTTCTACTCTGGTACGTGATTCGGTTTCTTTGACTGTACGTTCGACAATTTTACACTTTTGCCACTTTTTACTGACAATAAAGTTCATGGTTTTATACTGAAATAGGGTCATACATATTTCTTCCTTTCTTTCATTTCGATTGCCTAGTACCCATAACATTTCAGAATTTTTCATTATAATATTTATTACTTATTTTTTGTTTTTCGTAGTAACTCGAACAATTATTGGATGGATTACTATATCCAACCCAAATTTCAAAATGTAAAAAAATAAATTCTCGAACAGATAATCGTGATCTATCAACGAAACTGAATCAAAGACTTTCTGTTTAAATATATATTTTCATGCAAGCTAACTAACTTCATGTCAATCTGACCACTTAGTTAAAGAACAAAGAAGAAGAAGTTAAATAACAGTTTGTAAAATAGAAAACCTATATTTTATTATAGTACCTACAAGTGGAATACTTCTCTGTTGACTGTACATTAACTGGACACACATGCTGTTTATTTTTGTCCAGATGCAGATAAGGCAGTGTCACGGCATATTATATCCTCTTTTGACCCACATCTCACAAGGACGCGTCGAACTCAGTCGCATAAGAACTACTTTTTATGCGAGGCTTCAACTAAGGATGGTGATAAACTTACTAGCTGTGTCATGCGGTTTTACTGGTCAAATATTTTTTTAGAAATCGTACCAGTCTTTCACTCAAAATAACTAGCCTTTTAACCACGGGTGTGTTAATTTTTATTTTTCAGTGTCGATGTAGATGCTAATACATCTCTAATTTATGTTACGACACATAATATTATTATTATAGATGGTCAATCCAGGTTTGGTTCGGTTATTATAATAAATAAAATAAAATAAAAAATAAAAATAATTTATTTTCAGATTACCCAGATCCATAAATTGTTAGTAACAGAAAGCACTTATAAAACTATGTTAGTATGATCGTAAAACATGAAGGTCAGTGTATCGGCGAAGAATATCCGAATCCCACCTCCCTGCTATCATTTTCAGGATGCTATTCGTGCTCCCCCTCATCCGCATCAACACAGAGGCTGTCTTCTTTCGTACTATGGCATAAAAGTCATCTACATTAGCATCAGCAAACATTCCTGAAGCACTGCAGAATCGAGGAAGCCCAAACAACATCCTGAAAATGTTGTTGTATTGGATACGTAGGGCATTGTAGGACCTCAGCCTGAAACCAGCCCACAGACCGCACGTATAAAAACTTTATAATGAGAGTTAAAAAATGTTTGAATGCCATTTTTGTTAAATCTAAAATCGAAGCCATGGTTCCTAAGATTTCACAGATTTCGCTATCTCTCATAGTTTCTGATTTCTCCATACTGCCCAATTTCGACTGATCACCCTGTATACTATTTGTTATTGCGATAAGAGTTTGAATTGGTCTTGCGTTATTTTCGTTCATTCCGGGTTCACAAATAAGGGGTTGTGCAATAAAACTACATCCCTGTGGTGTTACCATACTACAAATAACATTTCGATATAATTTTTTAAAAATAATTTACTTATTTAGAAAAATGTTTCTCGTTCTAAGTGATTGGTAAGGGAGTGGGGAGTCCCCAATTGCAAAAAAATTAAAGCTGATGGATTAATTCTTGGAATAAACTAAACATTAAAAATAATTCTAAGGAAAAGATTAGTGCAGGTAGCCACGTGTTGAATACGTGATCAGCGTGACGAAATTCCGTATGCCATTAATTTGAAATTTATAGTTGGCATTTGCCGTAAGGTGAGGACATAATTTAGTCTAGATTTTCTTCATGATTCGCTTAGTGACGATAAATATAAACATCTCAAAACATTCAATCGAATTTATTATTATTTACTATTGTTGCAGCAAAAAATGAAGAATTTGAGAAAAATAAATCTATTTAAAATAGAGAAAGGTCCACCAAGCTAGAAAAAGATTTAACCGATCTGCCCCGTACCACAGAATAGATAGGTATTAATTTAGTACAAGTAAATGCCATTACGCAGTGCAGGTAGGCCTTCAACAAGATGGAACGACAACCTGGTTAAGGTTACGGGAACGCGTTGGATACGGATGGTGCACCGTTCTGTTTGACGAACCTTGACGGAGGCCTATTGAAATGCAGCTCGTAGTAACGGCCCTTACTAAACCGTATTTTTTCTAACCATTAAAAAGAAAGTATTCAGTAATTATTCAAAAAATAACTCACGAAGCCACATACAGTTTCGTATGCATTGTGGTAAAAATATATAAAATCCATATATGGTTTCGTATGCATCGAAGTAAAATTATACAAAATCCACATTATGGCTTCGTATGCGTTATAGGAAAACAAATTGTTAAACTTAAAGATATTCAGGATCAGAGTCTGACACGATGCCATCGTCACTAAAAGATTCATTGCCAGGGACTGTGGGTACCATAAAAGCGAGAAATAAATGATCGATTGATTGATTAATTGAGAAAGATCCATTTCTGCAGAGAAATGAAAGCAACTTGAACGCAATTATGAAGCCATATTTGACAAACAGTGATTTGTCAGGAATGCATACGAACCCAAATATGGCAAATAAAAATACCACCCATAAATCAATAAAGGCAAGATAAACCACAAAAAACGCAACAATCCCACATGTATAGAAAAATATAAAAATTTTCAAATAACGTTTTTTTTAACTAATAAAATTTGTACTGATTTAATCGCGTTATACCGCTTGGACACTCTGCACATGACCTCAAATATATTGATAGTTTATTCTTACTATAGACAGTCCGAAACTGCTGGTCAAACTCTTTCTCTTTTTCGTCTTCTTTTTCATTCTTCCTTTTTTGTCTTTTCTTTCTTTTTATTTTCTTCTTCCTCTTCTTTTCTTCTTTTTTCTTCTTTGCTTAGGTATTTAGTTATTTATTTGTAAGTACTTTTGCTTTTATTTTAAGTATAATTAGATTGGAGATGTCTTGAAGAAAGGTCAGGTTGAGAGTACTCTCGTACCCGAAACCGGCAAGTATGTAAAGAGTAGTAATTTATTAAGTTTAGGAGTAAAACAGAAGGGATAAGAAGTGCTACTCGCTTGAAAAACCTTTTAAGTACCTATCTGCTGAAAAATACAAGCGTGACTAGCACTAATAAAGATATAAACGCATTCTGTTTATTTATGCTATGAAGAAAATTAGGGTGAGTAATATTCTTATGTTTTTATTACTTACATAGCGATAAACAACTTATGAATAATAACAACAACTTATTAATAATAACTTGCCGTTAAACGTTACTGGTCGACGACACAATGAACTAAGTCATGGCATTGGTATTTGAATCCGACTCAGGGAATTCCATACCGTGTCATCGAGTGGCGTCAGGAATCCGCGTGAATCTTAATAAAATTAGGTCTCAGGAATGCAGAAGGTACACTGTTGCTCTCACCGCGGTGGCATCTTTATGCAAGTCGACCTGCGAAGTGAGTCCACGCTCACCCCATTCAAAAGCAACCGCACTCACGTAAGTCGGTCGTCTCGTCTTGAAATAATTTTGTGCATAGCAAGTTTAAAAAAAAACAGTTCAGTTAACCCTGTGCCTCGAGTGATTTATTGATTAATGACACAATAAAAGAGTTGCGACGGCAACCTAATGCCTTAACCTATGCTAATACCACTGACTGACCTCGTAAAGTCTTGTCAGAAGTCTGTTACAATTTTCGGTACGTTTTTTGATGATAAATCTTAATCAAGATAAAGCATCTAAATGTTAATCAAATTACAATGAAAACTTATACGATGTTCGGAAAATTAAAGATCAATCTCATTAAAATATTTATTTTTGCTTATGACATAATGGTCAGTCCAGTTTCAGATTTAAAGCAAAACCTGCGGAGGAAACAGTCTCACGCGTGCAGGACCAGCTCAAGATAAAGCCGAATTTGGGTGTGAATAGTGATTTATCACAAGTAAATAAAAAATGATGCAACACATAAAATGCGTAAGTAAATAACATTTGAAAAAAAATGAAGTCGGTTATGACTATGTGACTTGGTTATTTGGAAGAGTTGTTATTTTGTGTAAAGGTGGAAAAGTGCATTATTAAGTGGTGTATAAATATTCAATGACGTTGTTGTTGTAGTCAATGATGCCAGTTTGATTCTCTTTGAATTTGGATGGTTTTTAATGTGTGTTTGGCAGAATAAATTTTGCAGTATTACGCGAAGGAAAAATTTAATTGTACACTTATTTAAGTTATTTTTATACCGTAAAATCAAGCGCGCTTTTATATTACCCATCGTACTTATATACGTTTTGTTTAACAAATGTTTGTTTTTCGATTCGTAGCTAAGCAAGCGAAATGACATAACGTCATTACAGTTTAATGATATTATAAGTGAAGAACAGGATCTTGTAATTAACGAGTGTTTTTTTTAATTCCAGGTTTTCCTTTTCTCTATTTTATCTGCAATTGGGAGCACGCCAATGAATTTCGATGACGGCAAGTACAACCCCAAAAAGTATCGTGTCTATGATGACGGGCGGTATTATAGACCTTCAGCCGAAGGTAAATACACTAGAGGAGATGAAGGCAAATATACGTACATATACAGACAAGGTTTATATCCTGATGATGACGGAGACTATAGATATATCCACCAGGTCGGGCCTAATGGAGGCTTTGGTGGTAATGGTGGATTTGGGGGAAATGGTGGATTTGGGGGAAATGGTGGATTTGGTGGTTATGGTGGTAACGGAAACGGCGATGGAAATGGTGGAGGTGATGGCAAAGGGACAGGAGGAGGGGATGGGGCTGGGAACAGAGATGCCAATGGCGACGGAAACGATAGATACGGTGATGGAAATGGCCGAGAGGATGCATCGTACAAACCGAATAAAATCGAGTACATAGGACACAAGATTTACGCTGAAAGATACCCTTACATATACAAGATTATAAAGGCTCTCGTAAACCAATATGTTTCAACGGACTACATTAACTTTGGGGATGAATCGCAAGGAAGCACTTCACATTACAATAAAGTGCATGCCGACAAAGAAGTTGCAGTAAAATGCCACTACCTCACGCCCCAAACGAACGGATCGGATTTCGTTACGCAGTAAGTAACCATTTTTCTACACTTATTTAGGTATTACTATTATGTAGAAGTTTATTACAGACGTATCTTACTATGTACTGTTCAAGAACTCAGGAGAGAGATAATATCCATAAAGATGTTTAGGGAAGTTCCCCGATCGTCATGAAATTTTAGCAAAGTACAGGTACATATTTATTGTTAAACGAACTTGTTCTAGATGCCTCAAAAGCAGACAAAGTCCGACATTTTCGTTATTTATCCAAATCATTTTTCAATTCTTATCTTACTAGCAGTGGCGGGGTGTGAAAATTTTTGCAAGTTAAGCCGGGGCAAAAAACTTAAAAACCCCATTTTTCCTCTTCTTGAAAGTGCGGTAGTGGAAGAGAAGCGTTTGCTAACTTTTGAAGTTAGTTAGTTAGTTTAGTTAACCAGGGGGGAATTGGGTTGTTAGTACCCTTTGACACTGCTCACTAGATGTGTTGCTTATAATAGGAATAATAAATTAAAGCAATGATTCCTCAAAATGTACCTATACATTTGTAATTAGCAGTGCATCGTTGGTTAGGCCTAACATTCCATCAGATGACCCGCTTGCTCGTTTGCCTCCCTCTCATAATAAAAATAATAATAATAAAATGACTCCAGAAAAAATCGAAAAAAGAAACAACAAACAAAAATCAATTAATGTACAGAGTAGAGTTCCTACTCAGGAATGTTCTAATTTTGTAAAATTATTGAACTAGATTTTTTTTTCCCAAAATTCGATTAAGACCTACAAACAAACCAACAATAAGTAGGAACATACTGTATCAGTTGTTCGTTTTGCAGTTCAGAGGTTGATCAAGTTGAAATACTCTTTAATTACCATGTATCTACATACAGGTTGTTCCGAAGTATTAAATCGTAAATCAGTCATTTCTCCGCTAATACGGTAGCGTTTGGTGCGAGGCGTTGACGTAGCATAGAAATACCCTAATCAACACGTCCTATTCTTCTATGTCCAGAAGGTAGGGACATGTTGTATAATGATTGACACAAAGTCTTAATAATATTGTAAATGTAAAAGTGTGTTTGGATTAATGAATAAATGGATGTAGGTATGTGTAATATGTATGAAATTTGGCGCTTAAGTTTATAACCGGGATCAACATATACATAGGATACTTTTTATCCCGAAAAATTGCATTGTTCCTGCGGGATAGCGATTTAAACGAATTCTTCGCAGAAGTAGACGCGGGCAACAGCCAGTATTGACTATTATCAAAACAATCCGCCATCTTTTATATCCATGTCTTTTAAAGAGGTGTATTTTTCTAGCCAAAATACGTGAAGTTATTGCAGACACAGATAAAAACGTGGTCGTACAACTTTTTATTCATTTGGTCTATTTTAAATTGGTGTTTACGACTTTTTAAAAAGTTATTATGTAGTCGGTAATTAAATTTTTATACAACATTGCTGGAGAGTTTAGCTCTTCAGCAAAGAATGTCCGTCAACAACAACTCCCGTGTGTGGTTTGGTTACCGCCGTTATATCTTAATGCCCCAAAGCCCTTTTGAAGAAAATAGCCGTAGTTAAACTTTACAGTCACAATATATATATGGTCGCCTGTCAGACGTTAGCCGTTTCGTTTTTGTTTTGCCTGTTTAACATAAATAAAATACCTTTTCTCAAACATCCAAGGAAATGTGGTCTTTATAGTCGTGATAATAGAACACGAAGTATGCCATTGTATAGCAGTTGAGGAAGATTCGTTCTAATTTCAAATTAGACGACAATAATGGAATTTCATACAAACATTGCTGGCCAAGGCCAGCAAAGAGATTGTCTTTTGTTTTAGTGGGTCGTATTTTCTTTTATTGACTATCAATGACATACTGCCAATTAAGAAAAATTTAGTTTGTGAATTTACTTTTTAATATCTTACTTGGCTAGATTTAATAAAATAAATAAGGATTGGCGTTTATTGTTAACAATTTATTAAAATAACCAATTAATAAGGTCGTAATTTTTTAATAAACATCTCAAGATTTTGCGTCAAAAACATTAACTGGAACAGCTTACAAATAAATTGGTGGAAAAAAAAATATTTTGACGGGAATCAAAAAAAAAACAATTTGAATTAAATATGAATATATAAGTTGAACATTCGTGTCATTTCCTTGGATTTATTTGAGAAAAGCACTATACAAGCCTTGGCCACGAACAGGGATTGCCGGCCTCGTATCTCTAGATGGCCTCGTTAACACTCGGCCATCTATTACTACTCGGCCGGCAATCCCCTATTTCGCGGCCGCTGCAGTAATGTACTAAAAATCATTTAGACACGTTTAATGATGAAATAAAATACTTGTACTGTAATTTATGGTTCCTGTTACGGCCAACACTCGGTATATTAAAAACTATTAAAACTGTCAGTTCAGCAAACAAGTGCGAGTCGGACTCGCGCACGAAGGGTTCCGTACCATTATCTAAAAAGACGGTAAAAAAAAATCACGTTTGTTGTATCCCCCTTAAATATTTATTTTATTCTGTTTTTTAGTATTTGTTGTTATAGCGGCAACCGAAATACATTATCTGTGAAAATGTCAACTGTCTAGCTGTCACAGTTCCTGAGATACAGCCTGGTGACAGACGGACGGACAGACGGATGGACAAACGGACGGACAGACGGACGAACAGACGGACAGACGGACGGACAAACGGACGGATAGACGGACGGACAGATGGATGGACAGACGGACAGACGGACGGACGGACTGACGGACGGACGGACTGACGGACGGACAGCGAAGTCTCAGTAATAGGGTCCCGTTTCTACCCTTTGGGTACGGAACCCTAAAAATGAACATCAAAGTACGAGATAGTTTTTTTTAACACTGGGACGTTTGTAAGACTTTAATCGTTTAAACAATGGCATTCAATGCTGTTAATTTGGCAAGAAGCCTTTATGACTTCTTCGATTTTTCTTTTTGAGTGCTTTTAATGGGTAATAAAAGTAAATCTCAGCGGTCATCGTCCAGTGAGGTTGTTATGAAATTCCTGGCTTAAACGCCCACATTTTATCACCGGTATACTTGGACTGTTTTGAAATGTTTCATTGTTACGTTGTTCTGTCGGTTTAAAAGTTTTTTGTTAAATCCGTAAATAGCTTTTCGCGGTCCTGGGTTAAATAATGATATCGTTGACCCTGTGTTAGGTAGGGATGACAGCTCCACACGTTGACAATTTTTACCCTTGGTTAGTAAGGTAACTCGTAGTCATACATATCCTATCCTATTAATATTACAAATGAGAAAATTTGTGAAGTTTTTTGAATGTTTGTTAGCAATTCACGCAAAAACGGCTGAACGGATTTAGATGAAACTTTAACAATGTTACTGTAACCTTTTTACATGGATTTCTAGCCTGGATGAAGCCGCAGGATAAAGCTAGTAGTTATATACCTATATATGCACGCAAATCCACTTTGGAGGTATGCTTTTGAGTTTCAAGGTTCGGATGTTTGATTGGAATGGCAAAACTTTGGTCTTTCTCTTTAAAATTAGTACTTAGTTTAAAATTGAAACAATCGAGTAGACACACTTTTCTGGAGAAATTTATTTAATGGTATTGTCAATGAACCTTACCTATTATACTTTTTTATATTAATAATAATTACGTTTTAAATTCAAGACCATCTAAACACTGAAAGTGGGTAAAAATCCGGTTCTAAAACCTGAAGCAAACAAACTAATTTACGAAGTGATATTAATAATGATAAAAAAAGGTTGTGTTTACTTACAAAATGGTGAATAATAGGGATGTTTCCTAGGTAAAAAAATAATAATTCTTATTAGTCCGTATTTTACATTATCAAAAAATATTAGACACGTAATTTTTCTTTTGACAATTAAACAAAAAATGACGAAGATATGGCGCGTTGAAGTTCCGCGTGACGAGGCGTGACGTCACTTGTTCCTAAAACGCTCATACAGTGTAGGAACAAGTGACGTCACGCGAAACTTCAACGCGCCATATCTTCGTAATTTTTTGTTTAATTGACAAAATAAAAAATACGTGTCCAATATTTTTTGATAATTTAAAAGACTGACTAGTTAGGAAAGTAGCCTATACTTCAGTTAATTTAAGGGAGTGTGGAGATGTTTGAAAATGTTTGGAACATAAATACATTATAAAAACTCTGAATGGGTCAAAAATAATATAATCATATTTATCTCTATGAGCCGTGCCGCGGTTCTTATTGCAATGACAGTCATTAATGTCTAATTTTGACAAATTAACACATCTTCGTGGATGGCACTAGCTAGAAACATCAAGCGCTTACCTACACACGTGTCTATAGGGAACGTGCAGTAACTATAGGTGGCAGCACTAATGCGACAAAAGCGACACTATGCGGACAGAAAAAGAAACTTATCAGATCTGTCATCGTGCTATCAAGAATGTAAACTAGAATCAAAATAATTTTATATCATGATTAAAATTACAAAATATGGGTTCAGATCAATTAATAATGATCGACTGCGTGACCAAAGCGTATTAAAAGGTCAAAAACACTTCGAGGCCGGCCACGTGCATTAGATGTTGAAAATGAGACAGTTATCATTGGTAAAATGTCGCACATACAAAAATTTCCATTGCTTACGACGTGAAAATAACGGTAAAATATTTTCTGAATGACGTTTTCATTTTTTAAATGTATTATGTTTTCAAAGTATACGCTTTATTCATTCTCTTTATGTATTTTTTGTATATTTGTATATATTTTTGTGGATTGTTTTCTTCACCCGGGAAAATTGTAGGAACATTATGATGGATGTGTAGGATTTTCTAATTTTTTGTTGTCAATGAAGTGAGCACTTCATATTGTTGTATTTTTAGATGGAAACCAATCATTCCAATGTTTGCTGTAAACAGATTTAAGTAAAGGTTATGTTTACATAAAAAGATCGTATTAACTACAAACTAAACACTTAGTTATTTTCACTAATAATATCATTGGTAATCTTAAAATGCTTTTAAATCTCATACTTACGTACCTTTACTACGTTTATCCACTTTTGCCGTTTTTCACATAACCATGGCATGTGAGTACTATTCCTTGGAAAGTAGTAAAATTTTACCCCATTTGATTTACTATGTTTTTTTGATGTGTTGGTACATCCAGTAACGCAACAATACATTATGTATTTTCACTCATAAAATTATGTTTATTTACTCGTATTGTAAATGTCAAATATTGACTGACATAGTAAAACATTCAAATTGATGGCACCAGTTGGCAGCACCGTCGATGTGCACGTTCCCTATTGTTGTTTTCGTAATTAACGCTCTATTTTTGTTCTGTATTGTGACACTTTAGAATTAGAAGCACTGATCTGTACCACATCATCAAATGACAATGCGTTTCTGTTTCGAATAATGTAGGACTAAACTGTTAATTTTATGTAGTTTTATGTATTTTCTAAAATTAAAAGTTATTTTAAATCTCCGCATGCTCTTCGTTAATTAGCCAGAATCGGTTATGGTTTTAATGTAGAAAATTTAGATGAGTAAATGTTGATACGTATATCACAAATAGGTATTAACTACCCATGTCTTCCAAATACCGTTGGATTCTGAGACCTTTTTGGAGCCGTGACTACACAGACAACTATTCAGGCACAGCTAGTTTTTTAGTAGCTCATGCTTATGCAAGTTAAAAGCTTACTAAATAAGAATGACTCTTAAATATAGACACAGTTACAAAGCTCCTCGATGTGAAACAGAATAAACTCCAAGTTGCTAGTCCTAGTTTATTTATATCTAATATCTATTCGATTCAATAAACGTAAGTATGTTGATGGATTGATTAACTTGACAATAACTCCCACGAAACAGCCCACGCAACGCAATAAATATTGAGATCAGGTAAATTAGGAATAAACTGATTGGTTCACCTTTACCGCTCATAATCCAAAAGTCGAAATATTAAAATAACATATTATTATTTTCATAATTGATGTCGACGATAAAAATAAGGTTATCACAAGAAATTGTAAATCAGGAAATATTGACATACTAGTATATTTACGAGTTCATTAATCGTATTCTATACATATAAACCTTCCTCTTGAATCACTCTATCTATTAAAAAAAACCGCATCAAAATCCGTTGCGTTGTTTTAAAGATCTAAGCATTCATAGGGACAGACAGACAGACAGACAGCGGGAAGCTACTTTGTTTTATACTATGTACTTAGTGATATTTGATGTTTTTCATATCCATTTATTTGTTATCGACTTTCCATCATATTTGATTTGTCAAATTATTACAGAGTTTTTCCACGATTGGCTATGTCTAGTACAATCAAACTAAGATTTTCAATTAATAAAATATTACGCCGCAGTGGCCTAGTAGTGGTTTGACCTATTGCCTCTCATTTGACTAAACAAATACGGTATTACAAATATCTCTCGCATAAAATACCAAAAAAAATTGCAAAAAGAGATAAAACAGGTCCTTAAACTAGTAAAGGAAGTTTTAAGCATTTTCGTGATATTGTGACTTAAAAAAAAATCAAAGCTGTTTTTAACCCGATTTGTCTGATCTTTTACTTTTCGTTGTTCCAGATATCCACCACGATTGAACGCCGCTCTTGGAGACAAGCCGGGTTCGTACTATAGTTTCAAGGGAACTAAAGTCCTTAGCACTGTCGAGAATTCCCTTACTAACAAACTTAAACTGGAATACGAAGTGTATGTCAGAATTGTGGACGATGTAAGCAATTAATAATAAGAACTACGTTAGGTACTTTATTTATTTGATCAATTCTTATTTTAATTACTAATTAACCTGAAAATAAAGAGGCATTTTTACTGGCTTGGTGTTGTTTTATTAATGCTACAGTGAACACGGGAAGGAATGACTGGATAATTTAGTAGAGATGGCGGATTGATGGTGGTATTGTATTGTTGAGTAGTTTGAGACAATGTACGCCAATCAACCTAGTCCCGAACTAAGCGATTCTT
This sequence comes from Archips crataeganus, assembly GCA_947859365.1. Lineage (NCBI taxonomy): Eukaryota > Metazoa > Arthropoda > Insecta > Lepidoptera > Tortricidae > Archips > Archips crataeganus. The sequence continues at coordinate 12,021,815 of OX402049.1, read as the reverse complement.
GTTTTGTGGGTTCCCTAACAAAAGTTCTTATCCACTTTTCTATGCAGTTAGTATAGAAAAGTGGATACTTAAGTTAGGGAGCCATACATACCTATACATTAACAAATACACATCTAAATGCGTAAAACAACCAGAACTTAGATACAAACCTCCGTATACATGATAACAAGCGGCTGCTTCTTCTGGGATTCGAACCCGGGAGCTCTGGTTTCGTGGTCAATTGGTCACATTCGGTGGTAATGGTTACATTGGGCTACCCGGTCGTTAAATTTAGAGCAGATAAATAATAAAATAACCTAGCACGTGCTAGGCAAACATCGTGATCGTGCTAGGCAAGATAGAGGGAAAAAACCAAAGGGACGGTCGCCAACCCGATGGTCGGATCAAATTAAGGCGATAACGGGGCCCACTTTTCCAGCATCTCTGAAACGGGCCGAGGACAGAGCGGTGTGGAATCAGTTCGTCAACGTCTCTGTAAAAGCTTTTCAAGACGGGCACGACCTTGACAAATAAAGAACACGACGAAGAAGAAGAAATAATAACAATCTTATCTTAGGGGCTGTTTCACCACTTTTTTAAAAGTTCGGATTAGCTTAATCATAACCTTATTTGACAGATGAACTTAAAATTTCTGTTTCACCAGTCTTGATTAGCGCTAAGTGACGGACAAACTGTTTTTTAATTTGACCATCAGATCAGGTGGCATTTAGCATTTTTATCCGTCACATAACTTTTTAATTAGTCAGTTAATTTTTTTGTGGTCATGGTTGGAGAGCCCTTCAGCTGGTTTCAGAAAAATAAATCAAAGTATTTTTTATTTTTTAAAGAAATCATGCTAAATTGCAAACGAGGGTTCAAATATCAAGATTTGAATAAAAAAATATAGGTACGCTTTTAGTATGTAAAAATAAATCCAAAATTTCGTGATATTTTTTAATTACAGACTTTTTTTCAGTGGCATAATCGTTTGTTCTACGTGAACTTGTACATCGCCATTAAAAAAAAAGTTAATCTGTCAAATGGTTTGGCGCCACTTTTCGATTCGTTTTACGTGATTTTATTTTTCTTTGTTATTGTTAACAAAGTATTGTAAATAAATACCGTTTTTGGATTAATTATAATGTTACACATTTGTTTATGCAAAAAAATAGATGTATTTAAAAATTACATAGTTTACGATTTCTTTTGCTTTAACAATGAGCGACTCTTTGAACGAAAGTTTGCGAACAGGAACGCGTGATCGTGAAATGTGACGTTGCCATTCCCCCTCTATGTTAAGCCGACGATTAGTTAAGTGGTACTTAGTTTGTACAGGACCGGAGTGGTGAAACTGAAAAAAAACTAGCCGACAGATTTGTCCAGTACTTAGTTTATTCATTGGTTACGTGACCAGTAGTTTGACAATAAGGTGGTGAAACACCCCCTTAGTCTGTCGGTAAATTAATTTTATTATGAATGGACGAGCATTATTTGGTACATTATGACAAAACAAGGTTTCAGTAGAAGAAAAGCTAATAATAAAGTAAGCTAGTTATTGTATATAAAAAGTTGTGTCAATTTGTTTATGCGTACCCACAGGTAGGTACTTATTTTTTCATCTAAACTTAACAAAAATTGTGGTCGTATCTGATATTTGACATTTGTATCTACCTAGTAGAAGTAAGTATGTATGTATGTGAACTCTTTACTGCACAGTAATAAAGAAAGAAAAATAATTGACAAACTTGAGATACATATTGTGTAAAAGCAAACTTATCCCTTTAAAGGGATCTCCACCAGTCAACCTTTAAGTATTTCGGAATTAGTTATAAAACTGAACTAATTTGTTAGGGAGGTACAAGGTCTCCTGAGAATGATCCAATTGTCGGCCATGGGCGTGTTCGACGCTTTAATATATCACAAATCAACCCAAATACGTCGCGCCGAATGCCAACATAACAAATAAAATTAACATTTTCTGCAATTTAGATGGATGTCTCCTGCTAACCATTTTTGAATTTGGTCTATGTATAAAAGAACCGATAGTCGTTTAAAGTGTATCATTCGGTTTATTTCGCTCACTACAAGCGTTTCATTGTTATCATGAAGTTGGTTTTGGTAAGTTAAAAAATAACAATGTGTTAAAATTCGCAACAGGAAAATGCGTTTGAAAAGTTTTAGTGAAATTTTCAATTAATATCTGAAGGTTGTACAGTTGAAAAAGTTACAGTTGAAGTTAATATTGAAAAAAGATCTTATTGCTGCACAGAAATTTTTGGACTAAAAAAAAGTCGCTAATATGCGACCATATGTCATTAAACGACGTCTCTGAGTGTAATTATTGACGTTAATTTTACCTGAAATGTAAAATTACTCTGACAGTTTGTTTTTGTCTATTGTTTGCGTATAAATGTATTCAAAAATGTAATTAGTTTTTTGTGTTGTAACTTTCCGCTGCATCACAAAAATGTGAGTGAAAATAGGAAAAGTGTGACGGCTTTATTCTTTATTAAAGTTTTCTTCATTATGCTGACTTAAGCACCCTTTTCGCTTTATCTGTCATTCTGACCTTTGCCAGACACGGTGTTTTTTTTATAAATAAGGGAGTAAAGCCGTAACAGTTTCCAAACTTTTTTCCATACAGGTCATCCTCGCATTAGCTGTCCTCGGAGTCAGTTTAGCTGACGATGATGGCCAATACAAGCCAGGAGTATACGGAGGCGACGACGGGCAGTACCGCCCAGGAGACGAGGGTCGCTACTACGGCACCCCAGGCAACAAGTACAGAGTATACACTGCCTTAGACAACAACTACAGGAGCCTGTTCGGAAGAAATGGCAAATATGACTCGATCTACGCCGCGTACCAACCATTCTACGTTAAGGCGTACAATCCATATCAATACCAGCCGCTGTTCACGCCTGTGGTTAACTATGGTGATCAGAACGGGTAAGTTTTACAAATAGCTGAACAAAAAGCTAAACATCTATAGTTGAATCAAAAACAGAATGAATTGCTCTAATTAAGTCTTGTTCACTAAGGACTAAGTAATATTTTCTAAGTAACAAGTTAATTATTAGTGTTAGAAGTCATAACTGATACCATTTCGCAGAAATGTTGGCAAAGTAGAGGGAAACATGATATTGCTTCTTCTAACTTCTTGCCGACCAAATCCATGGTTGAGCAGCAAGTTTCCGTTGCTCTACATTACAGTTTCATTCCATCAATTTGTACAAAGATAAAGAGACTCTAAATCCAAAAGAGATAATTTAGACTGTCTACATTTTTATCACTTTAACGGGACTTTGACCCTATTTTGCTATTTAAATAACTTGCCCACTTATAGCTTTACTGTTTTAAACCTTATTTTTTCTTCAATTTTACAGACTCGAAGTGGAACCCTTCGCTTCATCTTTGGCTGCGGTGACGGCCCGCCCATCCGTCGTTCCCGTTCCCGTGCTGCCAACTGCTCGCCCTCTAGTCTACTCAGTGACGCCTAAACCCCTGGCTGCGTACGCTCCCGTCCCAATATACTCTAGGGCAGGATACGAGCCAAATGCCAAAATAGTCAGACAAGAAAACGAAGCTGATGTAGACAGTTACCATTACTTGTTTGAAACAGAAAACGGAATCGCTGCAGAAGAAGCTGGGAAAGTAGACCCTGCTGTCAATGGTGGTGGTACCAGAGCCAAGGGATTCTACGAGTACGTAGGCGACGATGGTGTGAAATACCGAGTGGATTATACAGCTGACGAAAACGGATTCCAACCCACTGGCGCTCATTTGCCAAAAGCATGAGTTTTCCTTCGAAAAGTTCCCATTTGTAATTAACAGTCATATGCAATAAAATAATTTGTAGATGTGGAATTATTTTGTTCACTGGATTGCCTGGGTAATATTTTGAGTTAAACTGTGATTTGTCCTTTAATCATCTATGGAATGAGTACCGAATTACAGTCGAACCATTTTCATTGCGACCCACGGTAGGCCCTTTCTCACAGGTCTCTTAACGTAAATTTTGCGATGGGCCTCGTTCTTCGGCAGAGGGATGTTTCATAGGTATATTGTAAAAAAGGCTGACAGCGGGTTACAATTGAACTGGTTCAATTGGGCATAATAAATAATCAGAAATAATAATAGGACTTTAGACCTACGACATACAACAGTAAAAAAACAAATAAAAATGTGGCGAAATGGTTGCTAGAACCTGGCTACGAAATATTACATAAATTTTTGGCGGGAAATTCAAAAATTCTTGGGCTGGTCGGTCACACTATGTGTAGTAGGAATTATATTTTTGATAATAGAAAATATTTTTGATTTTCTGTGCACAGGTAAGGTAATAACAGTCGAAGAAATTGAAACACGTACCTTGTTCATTGCAAATGTCATGTTGACATTCCATACATCTGCTAAAGAAATCGTCGTGAAATTTGCTGTGAAAAGGTTCCACCCTGGTACGCGATTCAGTTTCCTCGACTATACCTAAGGAAATAAGTTAAATATACCGCTGCTTATCTAAAAGAACGGCCTAATTCGAAATTATACGCTGTGTAATTATACACCTTATTTGCAATAGTTAAAGTATTTTTCACGACACTGCTCGAAAATGTGGCCATAGATAACCTAAATCCAGTACTCAAAACTGCCTATATATGTACATTTAACAGCTGACTCATTTATGGCGCACAAACACGACAACAAAGTTACACTAATCGAAAACAGGACGTATCAGTATACGTATTTCATTGTACGATACGACTTTTTGAAAGATAATTTCTGAATTTCATTCCTGGCGTGCTGAAACGACATTATTGGACCAATCAACAGTAATCGTCTGCTGCATGCGATGGATGGATGGATGAATGGATGGACGGACGGACGGACGGACGGACGGACGGACGGACGGACGGACGGACTGGATGGACGGATGGACGGGATGGACGGGATGGACGGGATGGACAGAATGGACGGATGGACAGATGGACGGGATGGTCAGGATGGACGGATGGATGGATGGACGGGATGGACGGGATGGACGGAATGGACGGATGGACGGGATGGATGGACGGATGGACGGATGGACGGAATGGACGGGATGGACGGGTTGGACGGGATAGACGGGTTGGACGGGATGGAAGGGATGGACGGGATGGACGGGATGGACGGGTTGGACGGGATGGACGGGATGGACGGGACGGATGGACGGATGGACGGGATGGACGGAATGGACGGATGGACGGGATGGATGGACGGATGGACGGATGGACGGAATGGACGGGATGGACGGGTTGGACGGGATAGACGGGTTGGACGGGATGGACGGGATGGACGGGATGGACGGGATGGACGGGTTGGACGGGATGGACAGGATGGACGGGATGGACGGGACGGATGGACGGGATGGACGGAATGGACGGGATGGCCGGGTTGGACGGGATGGACGGGACGGATGGACGGATGGACGGGATGGACGGGATGGACGGAATGGACGGATGGACGGGATGGATGGACGGATGGACGGATGGACGGAATGGACGGGATGGACGGGTTGGACGGGATAGACGGGTTGGACGGGATGGACGGGATGGACGGGATGGACGGGATGGACGGGTTGGACAGGATGGACGGGATGGACGGGACGGATGGACGGGATGGACGGAATGGACGGGATGGCCGGGTTGGACGGGATAGACGGGTTGGACGGGATGGAGGGGATGGACGGGATGGACGGGTTGGACGGGATGGACAGCATGGACGGGATGGACGGGACGGATGGACGGATGGACGGGATGGACGGGATGGACGGAATGGACGGATGGACGGGATGGATGGACGGATGGACGGATGGAAGGAATGGACGGGATGGACGGGTTGGACGGGATAGACGGGTTGGACGGGATGAACGGGATGGACGGGATGGACGGGATGGACGGGTTGGACGGGATGGACAGGATGGACGGAATGGACGGGACGGATGGACGGGATGGACGGAATGGACGGGATGGCCGGAATGGACGGGATGGACGGGATGGACGGGTTGGACGGGATGGACAGAATGGACGGATGGGCAGATGGACGGGATGGACAGGATGGACGGATGGACGGATGGACGGGATGGACGGGATGGACGGAGTGGACGGATGGACGGGATGGATGGACGGAATGGACGGGATGGACGGGATGGATGGGATGGACAGAATGGACGGATGGGCAGATGGACGTGATGGACAGGATGGATGGGATGGACGGGATGGACGGGACGGATGGATGGATGGACGGGATGGACGGGATGGACGGGATGGATGGATGGACGGGATAGACGGGATAGATGGACGGATGGACGGATGGTCGGATGGACGGGATGGACGGGATGGACAGGATGGACGGGATGGACGGGATGGATGGATGGATGATTATGATGATGATGATGATAATGATTTCCTCGCATTAGTCGTGAAAAGCACAATGTTTAGTCTCGGCCAAAAGTGCAATAGATGGACTCGTACTTTCGAGGGCCTCCGCTACGCGTCGGCCCTCAAACAAACTCGTCCATCTATTGCTTACTTTCCAGCCTCTACAACAATGTACTAAAGTTGCACACCGTAGTATTTTGAATTAGGCCGTTGTTTCATATAAGCAACGAACGTTGACGTGCACTCAAAGTCAGCTCACATAATTTTTACCACTATGCAAAGTCAACGACAAACACATCATGTGTCATCATGTCTTACCATATACCATTGTAACAAGGCAAAAAATGAAATGTAGTGTAAATAAGATCTAGCTCGATAATACCGTAATATTAATCCATCACCAAAAATATTTACAGAAGTACTGTGTCAAATTTCAACTCAAGGTCAAGTTCAACTTACTACCTATTTATATATATTTAATATTTTTATATCAAATTATTACTGACCAGTCACTCCACAGATATCTTCTAAATATTGGTTTTCAGTAAGTAACTCCTTACATTCCAATGTTTTGATTTTATTGATATTTTCCAGAACTTCTAGTTTATCCGTTTCTTTATACACTTGTCCTGTTTATGAGATTCAGGAATTAATAAATTAACGTGCTTAATCAAAGTTATAGGCAAATGTTAGAACTAGTAGGTACTTAAAGTATCAAAATATTAATAGAGCACCAACCTACTAATTCGCAAACATTGCAATTTTACGTTATACAACGCTTCACGTCGACTTCGCACATTGTCGTAATTATTTACGAGCTTAAAAAATAGTTTGCAGATTTCATTAATATCGAGGTATAGTCATTATTAATATTATTTAAAATAAACCCCTTATAAACCGCGAACAATCTGAATGAATTGACATAAATTGCTTTTTATTAAATCATAGACAATTTGGTAATACAACAAGGAAAATATCTTTCAACAATATTTGGCTAGCCAGACTCTCTGTTCAAGCAGTTTACTTCAAAATCTGACAGTTATGGAGAATGTGCCACCCTCGCTGAGTTTCTACTGGATTCCGTGTTTCCACAAAAACTTAGATCGTAGATCATGAGTTTTGTTAAGCATGTCTAAAATTATAGTTTAGACAGATATGCCTAAAAATTAGAGTTTTCTATGTACTAGAATGTATTAACTACACGTGTTCTATGACTATCTAAGGTTTTTTAATAACACGCTTGATATACCTACGTAAAGTAAAACTGACAAAGGCCTAATAGAATACACACACACACACACACACTCTACTACACTTGTGTACGTCCTACCACAAAATTTGTTTAACATGATATAGTGTAGGTAGGTGCAACCACAGAAACCCTTACAACACTTTAAAAATGCTCGTTTGAACTTTGAAATACCGCCACTTAGTTCTTAAAGTAGTGGCATCCATTATCCATCAGACAACCATCTTATAAAAGATGTCACCAACAGCAAGTGCAACAGACCAGAGGCCGTATTGTCAACGCTTCTGACGCTTGTCTTCGCTTTCACCATCTCTTTCTGTCATTATTTTATACCATTTGACAGAAAGAAATAGCGATTGCGAAGGCAAGCGTCAAAAGCGTTAGACAATAAGTCTGCAGGTGCAAACCTTGTAGCCAAGATACATGCAAGCAAAATTGCTACAAAAACCGCGCGAGATTCGTTCTCACTTATGCTTACAATCTCTTATAATTTTTATTACTTCCCTTGGGAGGTACGAGATTTCAAAAACAGCAGTGGATAGTAATATCGTTACTATTACTATTTATTTAATTCATTAACACTTAACCTGCCAAAGATACGACTCTAACAACAAATCATGACGCCTCACAACATAAAGATGACAGATCAAATTAATGTGTCTACCTACTGAAGAACCCATCTCATGAAATATTCATATTTGTCAAAGTAGATCATTATTTTTAGGGTTTCAGAAAATGCTGAACCATTTCTTTGTCAAGAAGTTCTGTTTGTTATAGAAATACGAATCAGAACTACATAGTTATTCAACAGCATATTGCCATACCGTATCGTACAATACCGTAGAAATAAGATTCAAAACCAGTAACTGAACAGTATATTGCCATATAACAACGTATGTATTTATTTGATATTAGTTTATACTCGCGGTTTCAATCGAATAAACCATTAGATATTGAAATTTTATTTAGTATTGTCACTGTAGGTGTCTACTGTTTTTGGTGTTCAACTAAGAATATTTTTATTGTAGGTATTGTAGATCCAGGATTTGATTAAACTTCTATGGGAATTTACAAAAATTACATCTTGGTCTTCATTTCCGATGCTTAAAGCACATCCCAACAAAATTTAAGGTCTCTAGACTTAGCGATTCTAATATCGACATTTTCAATAATGAAATATTCGTACTTTTCATACTACCTATAAATACTATACTCACATTTCATACTACTGTTGAGGTTACTGTCTATGAGTCAAAGATCCACTTATCTCCATTTGAATATACATCCACTAAATTCCATTCAAATCATTCAAGCTGTATTAGCATGAAAGATTAACAAAGATACAACCACAAACTCACAAAATTTCACATTTATAATATTTGTAGGTTGGTTTCACTGACAGAACCCAACTAGCTCAGTTTTTTTTCTATGATTTAATCGGTCCAAGTTCTTCCTAAATAATATCCTTGAACTGAGCATTAAAGCTGACATTAAGCAGACATATCAATAACGCTTTGCGATATAACGACCAAAGTTTACGAGATGATTATACCTTGATGTAACAATACATTTAGTGTTTTTTGGGACGAAGTTCCTTATCGCATTTTACATTCCAGATCCAGAAGCTTGGGGAATTAAAGTTACAGGAGGATTAAGTTCCACGGCAGTATGTCAGGCCAACGTTAAAAAACCGGCCAAGTGCGAGTCGGACTCGCGCACCGTGGGTTCCGTACAAATTTATATGTATCTGTGAACATCCACTCTTAGCAGACCCCTGCTCCTAAGCAAAATGTGCGCAGTGTGGGATCATTGTATTGAACAAAAAAAATATGCTTTTCGCAATTTTTCCTTTATCTGTGCTATAAGATCTTGCGTCGTAACAAATTTCAAGATTCTGAGTTCACGGGAAGTACCCTGTAGGTTTTGATTCCCTTGCGAGTGTCGAAAATTTGCGGAAATTTGCGGCATAAACAGCTGTATCTTTTGATTGCGTTGGCTAAGAAGTTTGATTTTTTCATAGCTCTAAGGGACAGTAGATTTGAGTATTTGATATAAATTTCAGCTTGATACCTCCACGCGTTCCTGAGAAAAAGGCTCTTGACAGACGGACGGACAACAGAGTGATCCTATAAGGGTTCCGTTTTTTCCTTTTGAGGTACGGAATAAAACCGAACGACATTGCAGTGGGTATATTTACACGAACTCTTTCGAGCGCTATTTCACACACCAGTAGCTTTTTCTCAGTACAGCTGATTTCTTTACTGATTAATGAGGCCTACTATGATCTTATAGCCTAGTACAAAAATCAAGATTCTACTTTTATCCTGTAGCCAGATATAATTCCCGAAAACAGTTAATTTTAAACTATCTCACTCACCAATCAAAACCTCTTGGGTACCTACTTCTTGGTGACCAAGAGCCTTGAAATGTGGTACCAAAGTAGGCAGGGAAATAATACTGTGCCTAATTATATGAGCCCAAAACATCTCCGATTAATATATTCTTATTGTACAGTGTGGGTTTCCACTATAATTTTGTGCTTTTGAAAAAACCGTGGGAGTTGTTTATTATAAAAAAGAAAGAATAAAATCAAAATCACTTATTGCCACTAAATACAATTTAATAAAAACTACAAGACTTCATACAAAATTCAAAAAGAAAGCCGACAACATGCAGCGCTTCTATTCCGTAGACATCCTTTCTCAATACACACCTACAATAAATGATATTATAAGTAAGTAAATGTCGTATTGAAGAAAAAAAAAGCAATGAAACAAAGCTTTTGTATATATACGTGAAAAATACAACCGGGTTCGATTTCCGAATTTTGGCATTTTGGCATGGTTTTTACAAGCTTTTATTTTTGTTTTATTATTTATTATTATTCTTGGGTCAAATCTTAGAAGTCGAATTTGACCCACTTCCAGTTGTCGGATTTACTTGAAATTTGGTATACTTATGTAGGTTACATGACAATGCAAGTACAGTCAACAAAAAGTACAGTCAGCGAAAAAGCTTGTATTCAAAATGAAATTGACATTTGACAATTGATTTTTGACAATTGACAATAACTTATTTTTCTTGTTACTAAAATTGATAACATGGTATAAATTGATAAATCTTTCTAAATACCTAAGTCTTATAGCTTAGGAGTTATCCATACTGACCTATCTAAATGGGCCTCCTGGTGTACGTTCCACTGCCGGGTGTGGGTGGGCTATGACTCAGAAAGAAAGGATTTTTATATTACTTTTGCTAATTCCAGTCATCTTGAGGGAAATTTAAGCACAGTCAAGGTTATATAACGCAACAAATTTACCTAAGTGTTCACAACATTAAAGCGACGATTATGTCTATAATTAGTTTTAACGCCTAGAAATATTATATCCACGTTATGAGATGGCACAAGTCCTTCGAAGCGCAATAAAATGATTATGTAGTTAAAAGGCTAAATTATTGTCTATTTTCATTATCTCTATTAAAATATTCAACTGATATGGCACGAGTTAAAATAATATTGCACAAGTTTTTTTTTTCTTACTTACATAATATTAATTTATTTAAGGTTCGCCAATTAAACTAGATAACTTCATAAAACAGCGTAAAAGCATAACTTGTCTTGAATAGATAAAACATATTAAATCAAATTAACGTTAGTCAAGAATTTATAATCATTAGTAGGTACAAAACGCAACACATTAATGTTTTAGCTAAAAAAAAATCTTTTTTAAGAGAAGTTCAGTACTTATGATTGACTCTATTTGTATTGTCAACCAACTTACATCACATAACATATACCAAATTTCAAGCCAGACTATTCCAAGCCGAATTCCAAGAAACTGACACAAACTGACTAACACGGCAAGCTAAATAAAAGCTTGTAAATATGAAGAAGTCCTTACACTTACAAACATGTTAGGTTTTCAGGCTAAGTGGAAGCCTTGTTAGCCAAAGCGGATACCTCATAAAGTCTTTTATTCACGGAAGAGGTAATACCCGCTTTACAAGGAATGCAAATTACGTTAGCTGGTAAGTTTTATTTTAATTCTAAGTTTTGTACGAATTTTACGTACGAGTACAGTCGCCATCATAAACATAGGAACGATTAAGGTGTTCAAAAATATCTGAACAAGCACTTATGCGATTGACAATACGGTGGATTTTAGGTATTTTCATGATGATTTCAAGAATGCTCCAATGTTTATAATGGTGACTCTACAAGCTGTGCGTTTCGTTACTATTTAATACCACCGGCCATGATTTACCTAGGTACCAACCCGATTACATAATTTTATTCGTAACCGGACATGACTTTTTTATATTAAATTGTTATTATTATAATATTACTAGCTTTATCCTGCGCCTTCGGACGTGTTAGAAATCCATGAAAAAAGGTTACAGCAACATTTTTCAGTTAACATGTCATCTTGAACGCCAAGGTACAGTCAAGTGTAAAAATATGGGTGCACATAAATTGCTCATAAATATGTCCCATAGCTCTTTATGTCGTCGAATTAAGTTATAGGCATATAACGATGGGAGGATTAAATCGATACTTATTTTTGCACTTGACCGTACTTCAATGTTCTTGGACAGCACCCTCTATACTTGTTTCAAGTAAAAATATTAAATATCACACGGGGACTCATTCCGGATCCAGATCTTTATCTATCTGTACGCTAAGTTTCATCTTAATCTGATCAGTCGTTATTGCGTGATTGACTAAAAACATTCATACATCCAAACATTTTTACAAACTTTCCATTTTAAGATATTTGTAGGATATAAATAGGCGTAACAACTTGTCATTGTTATGGTTACGTTGCATATTTCCGTAGTCTGGATAGTTCAATCTATCATTATGTGGGAAGAAAAAAAAACCTGTATTCTAGTCTCTTTTGTAACAAATACTTAATACAAAATGTACAGATTTAAATAAAAAAAAAGCCTTAATTAGAATATGAATCTACGTCAAAGCACACGAGAGATTCAAGGGTAGATATTGGAAGCTTGAAAGTTTTTTTTAAATTATACTTAGTTAAGTTTACAATACTCATAGTGGATACAGAGTATTCCGAAGGTGATATTATCTCTAAAACGGGATCTCTTCTACCTAACATGTAAGCTACTTGATTCTTACTAAAACATAGACTCATCAGAAACTGCCATTTTATTTCAATGGTGGACCATAATCATTCGTACAGAACGAGCTCAATGATTAGCAAAATCCATAAATGAGGCGTAAAATTGATATTGAACTATAAAAAAATCGAGGGTTACAGCTTATCAAAACTTTACGACAGATTAGTTCACATAAATGTTATGGCTGTTGCTAAAGTTAAAAACGAAGATGTTCTGTTCAGTGTTGAAAGGTTACAGTAATCATTTCCAAAGGCCAGCTTGACTATATGTTGTTGAAATCAGTGAACAGGAATAATTGATTTAATTTATAATTGAATGTACTCGTAATGCTATTAAATTTGAGACTTTATTAGTTTTCTATGCCTCTACGAATCCACCTTTTAAAAACCAATAATACAAAGGTAATAATGTTATGAAATATCCGTTATAGCAGCATGAATTAATTATTTTACTTTGGCGGCGCATTGATCTAATCATCTTCTCATAAGAGGAATAAAATAATTAATAACTCATTAGATTAATCTGATTATCCACCGAAACCAATAACGATACGTTCTTTACATCATTACTTCAAGGACGCATTTCAACCTGCATTCAACACAGAATTACAATTAAATCGATGCCTTGCTGTTTTTAGTAAAGTTTTGCACTATGATGAATGGCATGATTATTCAATCAAAGTAAGTTGCTAATGAAAACGATGTTCCTCATCATCATTTCAGTCGAAAGACGTCCACTACTGAACATAGGCCTCCCCGAGGTTCACCAAACAGACCGGTTCCCGTAACCTTAACCAATGTCGTCTCTTCCGTCTTGTTGGAGGCCTGCCTATTCTGCGTCTTACGGTCCGTGGACGCCATTCGGGAACTTTTTGGCTCCATCAGTGAGTCCATCCACTTGAGTCTGACGACGCTGTATCGACGGAGTTTGAAAAATTTGAAGTTGTATGTCGAGCTTTAGATAAGTAAATAATACGTAAGACTTTGAAGTTCAGTTCACCCCTAAAATAGGATTAAACATAAAGAGGCTTTAAGAGGGTACGATGGCTGAGAGACTTTTGAGAAATAGGTATTTTAATGAAATTTCGCTGTCTCGCCCAAACCCCTTCGTGCCAGTACAGCGAGAGCGGGACAACTGCAGCTCAGACCGTTAATAGGCGCGTAAAATTGATCAAAACAGCATTTCGTAATCCCCTGTTTTCTTCTCGAAAACTGGACCAATAAAATTATTTTTTTCAAAAATAATTATAAGACAGATTTAGCAATGTTTTCTTTTTTTTGTTTATATGAGTGTCTGAAAATGACGTTGAAATTGGGCAATTTTTTCAGTTTTTGAAAGCTTATATTTCTTATGTTAATTGAAATATGGAAAAAAACGAAACATAAGGGCATAGCTGTGGTAGATACAGATTACACAGTAAAAAAAAATTGGCTCTAAAGCCATTATCCAGGGAGGAAACTGGGGATTACGTTTGTATGGAGAAATGGTGCGCATCGTATCCTCTTAATGCATCGCAAAAGGTGTACACGTTAAGCTTGACAGTGCTGACAAAATTATTTTGAAATAAGGATAAAATTGCTATCGAAAGAAAAAAATCCTATCAAAAACGTAAATCTGAAAATGGGAGCCAATTTGAATGTTAAGAATATGCGTTATTGTTGATTTTACCGACAAAAAAATTGAGATTTTCATCATCGTCATCATACCAGCCTATATACGTCATATACATATACATATATATATATAATCTTTCGTTAGCTTTTCCTGTAACTAAATCCAAATCCTATTCCAAATCCTTCTCCGTGCACGCTGTTAGTCTGTGGAATCGGTTGCCGAGTGAAATCAGGCAGTCGCAGTCGGTAGCCATCTTCCGGAGTCGCTTAAGGGCGTACTGGCTTGACAGTTCCTCTTAAAAAGAGGCAACCTCTATTGTATTCTCTGTTTAGTGTTTATGCGTATATTAATGTATTTATGTAATTTTTATGTAGTTAGTCTATTTATGTTGATATGATATATATTATTAGTCTTCTGTATTCATGATATATTATATTAGTGTGTACTGGCGTGTATTCTTTGTATGTTTGTGTATTGATTATGTTAAGTTTATTGCTTTGGGTTTACTTTTGATTTCGACTCTTTTTACTCTGCATTGTATGCCTACTCTTGACTCTGGTGTCCTGTCAATCGTTCAAAGGTTAACTGGAAGAGATCCCTTTAAGGGATAAGTTCGCCTTTGTACATCTGTTTCTATTGTTAACTGTTAATTTTAATGTTTTACGTACAATAAAGAGTTTTACATACATACATACATACATACATACATACATATATATATACCTACACAATAAGCTGTTGTTCTTTCCCTGTTAAAATGTTGAAATTGATAGTTATTACTGTTATTAGCGACAAACTAAGCCCAAAAACGGCTAAGTGCGAGTAGGACTCGCGCGACAAGGGCACCGTATAAATTTGTATATGTATATTATGTAAAAAAGTCGGGACCCGTTTACAAAATTACAAATGTGTAGTTTTCAGATTTTTCCCTATACTTGTAGTTGACAGTATTACTGACCGAATTTCATAGGTCTAGGTCAACGAAAAATAGGTACCCTTTAAATTTTGATTCCTTGAGCACTCTCGACACTTCGAAATATACGTTTTTTGCGGCATACACGGCCGGATCTTGTTTAGGTATATTTAGTTAGGGTTTGATTTTTTTCACTGCTTCAAGGAACTGTAGACCCGCGTAAGGGCATACATACTCTTTTAAATGAGGTAATTTTGGGGTTTTCTTATTAAAAATCACGAACAGAATTCATTTTCATTAAGGAAAAAGTGTCCTTAATTTTTGGGAAAGTTTTGTAGCGTTTTTTTCATATATGAAACTACTACTACTATAGTCTATGTTGCAGTACGGGTCGTCGCAAAATCTTCAAAATCAATAGCGTTTTCGATTCTGAGTAAGAAAAAACCAAAAATCTTCATTTAAAAAGAGTGGGGGATCGTTTTACAAAAAAATTGTACATTTCGTACTAAATACAAACTGAAATATAGATGCACAGAAAAAACCCCAGAAAAAAGACCAATGCTGGGAATCGAACCCAGGTCCTCAGCATTCCGTGCCGCGTGCCATACCCCTACACCACCACTGGTCTAGAGATTAGACACGAATCTTTCCTATACATCATACATTTCAATCTGCTAAATCATCACCTTATGCAGTGACAAACGCACATCTATGTTACACCCTCATCGAGAGACTTCAACACTCCTTCGGAACTAACCGCTCACCTGGACAAGAGATGGCGCTACTGTGCAACTTTAAACAAGTTAGCTATGAAGTATCTTTTTTTTTTGTACAGTAGCGCCATCTCTTGTCCAGGTGAGCGGTTAGTTCCGAAGGAGTGTTGAAGTCTCTCGATGAGGGTGTAACATAGATGTGCGTTTGTCACTGCATAAGGTGATGATTTAGCAGATTGAAATGTATGATGTATAGGAAAGATTCGTGTCTAATCTCTAGACCAGTGGTGGTGTAGGGGTATGGCACGCGGCACGGAATGCTGAGGACCTGGGTTCGATTCCCAGCATTGGTCTTTTTTTTTTTCTGGGGTTTTTTCTGTGCATCTATATTTCAGTTTGTATTTAGTACGAAATGTATGATTTCACGGGATGACCGTAAAAGTAATAAAAAAATGAAGTTGAAAAAATATGTACAAAAAAAAGATACTTCATAGCTAACTTGTTTAAAAAATTGTACATTTAGTAAGGACTTAATCAAAACAAAATTACGATCGCTTTCTTTGTGTAACAAAAGTTAGTCATACAAAATATTTATATGGGTAGGTACTTACCTTTCGTTACACAATGAATCAGATTTTTTTTGAAAACGACTCTTAACTCGATACCTTCACGCTTTCCCGAGATAACTAAAGGGTCTCA
The DNA here is from genome assembly GCA_947859365.1 of Archips crataeganus. Lineage (NCBI taxonomy): Eukaryota > Metazoa > Arthropoda > Insecta > Lepidoptera > Tortricidae > Archips > Archips crataeganus. The sequence continues at coordinate 12,005,090 of OX402049.1, read as the reverse complement.
ATACACAGACGGGCAGACGATAAAGTGATCCTATAAGGATCCTGTTTTATTCTTTTTGAGGTACGGAACCCTAAAAAGGACGGGAGTAAAAGTAACCGTAATAGACAAGAAGAAGTTACCTAAATAGCATTAATTTCAATGGACACATTCGTATGATTTTTTTTAAGATATAGGAACTAGGTAAACAATCTTGATAATATGTCTATTTCCTTTAAAATGTTTTTTTAGACGTAAATTTCTGACTGTCCAACCATGTCAATATAATTTATTACTTGTTGCTACTTATTCTGTAAAAATATTTTTCAATAAAATTGATTTGACTGAGTCGCGCTGTCATAGTTTGTTCACCATTACCTCTTATATTTCGTTTTATATATTTTTTTTTTACCGAAAACTGTAAAATACATTAAAACAGTGGCAAAATTCTTCCCTGATGGATACTCGTAGAGCTACATTGAAAAAAAAGTAAATAATAATTTAATAGTTTGATTTAGACCATAACTGCTGATATTGAATTAAAATAAAGACCATAACTTTATTTTTAAAAGCCTGCCCAATGCTGTAGTATTATGTACGATATTTGACATAGTCCATTAACCGACTTTGCCGTTGCGTTATATACAATTCTAATTGCTGTAAAAGCCTAAAAAGCACGAGACGATTTTTTGGTGTCAATACATCATTAAAGTGTCAAAGACGACAGTTATTGGTTCTAGATTTATATTTCAATGGCATTGAACACCTCCCAAAGATATTTTAATTCAAACATATAACCAAGTTATGTACCTATGTATCGGTATAAGTTTTATAATTTATTGGTGGTTTTTCAGTCTAATTAAACTACATTGATAGTCGTAGATAATAAAATGATCAACTTCCGTTTTTCCTGTATTTTTGCTAACCATCAACATAATCGTATTATGACTTTGCAAAGGTAATATTTAATAAAGCAATTTCTTGGTCGCGCATCAAAAAATTTAAATGTTATTGCAGTTTATAGTACGAAGTGGGTGGATCTCACTCTGATATATAAATGCCCGCAGCGATTTTTTATCGACACTCAAACAAACTAGTTCAAAGAAGACAGACAAACTATTCAAATCAAAATGAAATTTGCTGTAAGTATGCACTTGTTGGAATACAATTTAAAATTATCCACTGAGTTATGTTTCGCATTAATCCTTCAGTAAATTAATAAAGACATAAAAATCAAACAGTAACCTTTTTGGCAAAAAAAAGAAAAAAATACCTTTTGTAGAAGATTAGGTATGGTAAAATTTTAATGAAAAGAAGAAAAAATCCAAAAAATTTTTACAACAAAATCAATAGCAATTAACAAAAAAAGATACATACCTACAGTCGAACATAATTATAACCTCCTCCTTTTTTTGAAGTCGGTTAAAATTAGACTGATTGATATTGATTGAAATTTTGTTACAGTACTTTTGGAGATCGTGTGTGTAGAATCTTCTGATAGGTGTTTATGGTGACCACTTACCATTAGATGAACTGCATGCCTATTTGTCAGCGGCAGTATAAGATAAAAATATTAGCCCTTGTCCCATGGACCTTCTAATTTTCATTCAAAAATAGTAAGTTAGGTAGCCAACTAAGTCCATATTTTTCTATTCGTTTTTGCAGCTCGTCGCTCTAGCCTGCATGGTGGCAGCTGCTAACGCGCAGCTCGGCAATTTCAACCGAGCCAGCGCCTTCGCCGGCTTCCCTGGTTTCCCGAGGAGCACGTACCGTCCCCAGGTAAGATTTTCATACGTCAGAACTACCAGGCTGAGCTGTCAGGATTTGACAACGAACGTATCTTACAGCGTGGAGCGTGGGTGGGACCGAATTACCACCCAGCTAATAAAAACATAATATGTTATGTTTATAAGTTTAAGAGTGAACTTCCATTGACACGGAGCGGACACGATTGGAATCGACCAATCCACATATCGATCAGGTTCCCTCGAAATGACAATGTGGCAATGAGATTGATCGATTCTGCAAGTATCCTCTCTGCTTTACTTCGATGATAGTGCACCTTTAGACTATTAACTGTGTATAGTCGGGGTAGGAAAAGGTTCGTCACTTTTCGACTTTATGTCAACGAGTTAAGGTCGAAAAGTGACGAACCTTTTCTTACCCCGACTATACACTGTTAATTGTGTTAGCTGTAAGTACGGTCCAATGCATGAATATGTATCGATTCAGTCCTCTCATAATTAAGTTGTCTGAACCGTGCATATTTTTACACTAGACCGAAGCTACGTACTGTATGCTTAGTATAAGTTTTCCTTCACTTAATAGACGCGCGCGCGCGGAGGCGCTGTCCATGTTTCCATAGTAATTGATTTTTTTACGTAAACGCGATCGAGAAGTATTGAAGTGAAGGAAAACTTATACTAAGCATACTGTTCTATGTAAACCGGAGTTACGTTCAGGATTTTTTGATTTTTGTCCGTATTCCTAGGTGTACCGTCCCGTGAGCACCGCCGCGCCGCCCGCGCGCTATGTCGCCAGGGTGTCTGCTGATGCCAACGCACAGACCGTGAAGATCGGGAATGAGCAGGGACCTGATGGCAGCTACAACTACTTGTAAGGACGTTTGCTATTTATGTTGTGTAAAGATACTTTATCCATGACTATGGATTTCTTAGGCCAGTGCATAAAAACGGATATTTACATTTATTTATCATTATTAGTGAAAAATCCAAATTAAGTACCTATTTGCAATTACCCACGACCAATATCTGACCCCACGCATTTAAATAAAACTTCAGTGCTGATATGTACCCAGACATGGAACACAATATCCATTCCCGGCATTATTTAATCAAAATAGCGTACATACTCATGCTTAAAATAAAATTCATATTACTAATGTTTTTCAATATATTGGAATTTTATTCGAATTTTGTGAAAAAAAAACCTACTCATAGGAATCCTATTGACAATATTTAATTACTTTGAGTCGTTGTTTGGGGTGATCCAACTTACACTGAAGACCTTACATAATTCAATTGAAAACGGGTCCGATCGCACTCTAAGAAAGACCTTAACTATGAAATTCAATTTTCGCACTTCGCATCGTGCCGTTCCGTTTACGCTAATAGTAATAAATAGAAGAGTGAAAGAGACGGCACGATACGAACTAATTTCGTAGTAGGCTCCCCCTGACCCGTTTTAGTTGGTCTTGACGACTGTTTATATTTTCAGCTACGAAACCGACAACGGCATCGCAGCCCAAGAACAAGGCACCCCCCGCAACTTTGGAGGCAATCCTCCACTGGCGCCTGTAGTCGCCCAGGGCTCCTACTCGTGGACCTCACCCGAGGGAGAAGTCATCGCCATCTCTTACATCGCTGACGAGAACGGCTACCAACCCGTGGTGAGGATTCATACTCATACACAAATAACACTTGCGTAAATCGCGGCCATTCATTACACGTTCTTTTGCATTTTAATATGAACTGATAATCCACATTTAAAGATATCGGATAGTAACCGCGTTCCTTGAATTTTATTGCATGTATACGTACGGCAGGCTGCTCTGGTTATTAAGAATCTAAGATATCTAATAATAGGAGAACATTTTTTGGTTTTAATTTTAATCTACTCGCACTTTACTTTGATTAAATTGAGTACAATTATCCTTAATTTGATTACTATTTATCCAATTTATTTTCATAGTAACGGTAAAGCTCGCTGAAAGTAATTAATTTACTATAAACCAAATGATTAATGAGTATTCGAACTGTTTGTTTGAATAATTTAACTTCTAGTTATCAATGCGGCAGGCTGGGTCATTGGCTTCAGACTTGTTTTAACCAAAGCAAAAACTTTATTGTGTATGCAAAAGAAACATTGACCATCAATGTTTAATTTTAGTTTGATAAAATTAAACAGGGTAAACCGTGTGACGTGACATACCTAGAATGACAGTTTTCTTTTAACTGACAGTATTAAATGCATGTTCGTTGAATTAAAATTTGAAACATTAAGGTCATCATTATCAGCGAATAGGAAACATTCATACCGTATAACATAAACTTAGCATAAAGAATCTTGACTTCCTACATTTATTTGACTAATCAAGCACATCCCAGCTTTAAATATTCCTTTCGCTTCATATTCTAGTGCGCAGTCGCCACGTCAAAACCTGGTATACTAAATAATTTTATTTTTTTCCAGGGTAATGCCATCCCTACCCCTCCCCCCGTGCCACCACAGATTGCCCGCGCTCTGGAGTACATCGCCAGGAATGCTCCTCGCCAGTAGACGTAGCATCGACCCTTCTAGCAAATTATATCGATTGTCTCAGTATTCTGATATTTATGGATATTCTTACTTGTATCTATTGTGAATAAATAAATGTGATATTATTATACAAACCATTGTGATATTAATTCCTGTCAAAAATTCACTGGTTACTTGAACCACAGGCAAAATTCACCTTAGTGCTTTATTGGAATCCAAATCAATGGCCAATTATACTTACGACTAGCTGTTGCCCGCGACTCCGTCCGCGACGAATTGGGGAGGGGGGGGGATAAAAAAATAGCCTACGACCTATTCTCAGACCTACCGAGTGTAGAGAAAAAAGTTTCATAAAAATCGGCCAAGCCGTTTCGGAGAAGTTCGGTAACAAACACCGTGTCACGAGATTTTTATATTATAGATGATGGGGTCATCTCCCACATGGTGGGGTCACATGTTGATATAACAACGGCACAAGGAGTTTATTTTTCTATTACAACTAATTGTAGTTTTGGGTTTAGTAAGTAGGTATTAAAGTAAATTTTCAATAATTAATCGCAAACTAAACATTCCTATTATGTATATTTAGTTCCGTCTGAGATGTTATATGAAAATGTGTGCAAAACTTCTCGGTGCCCAGATCAAATCTCTTAAAACTGCACCATCAGAAACATTCTAATTTGACAATTAAATGTTCCAGATTCTTTTATTATTTCTTTTCGTTTATTAATTAAATAAAAAGTATAATAATAAAACTTGTCTTAAATTCTTATGTTATCAATGTAAATCTATTCATTAGTCAAAATCAGATATCAACCCCAGTGCCAATAATAGTCTGTAATGTAGGAGGGCACAGAAAAAACAATCTATCAGTAGGTAATCTGCGTAAGTAGTGGTAGCCAAGTGGTTTGACCCATGATCTCTAAAAAAAACCGGCCAAGTGCGAGTCGGACTCGCGCACCGAGGGTTCCGTTCAAATGTATATGTATCTATAAACATCCAGTCTTATCAGACCCCTGCTCATAAGCAAAATGTGCGCAGTGTGGGATCATTGTAGATTGGTTACTGATATAGACAGACGGACAAAAAAATTATGCTTTTCGCAATTTTTCCTTTATCTGTGCTATAAGACCTTGCTTCGTACCAAATTTCAAGATTCTGAGTTCACGGGAAGTACCCTGTAGGTTTTGATTCCCTTGCGAGTGTCGACAATTTGCGGAAATTTGCGGCTTAAAAGGCTTTATCTTTTGAATGCGTAAAAATTTATACTTTTCGCAATTTTTCCTTTATCTGTGCCAAATTTGCGTTGCTTCTTCGTACCAAATTTCAAGATTCTGAGTTCACGGGAAGTACCCTGTAGGTTTTGATTCCCTTGCGAGTTTCGAAAATTTGCGAAAATTTGCGGCATAAACGGTTGTATCTTTTGATTGCGTTGGCTTAGAAGTTTGATTTTTTCACAGCTCCAAGGGACAGTAGACCTGAGTATTTGATATAAATTTCAGCTTGATACCTCCACTCGTTCCTGAGGAAAAGGTTCTTGACAGACGGACGGACGGACGGACGGACAACAAAGTGATCCTATAAGGGTTCCGTTTTTTCCTTTTGAGGTACGGAAACCTAAAAAGGGTCGTTACTGGGTTACGTATCAAAATATCTAAAATTAAAAAACCTAACGTAAAATAACCTACGTTCAAAATACCGAAAATCTAAATACCTAATGATTTTTTCACTTATATTCAAAATACCGAAAGCTTAAAATGTCTAAAATTAAAAAACCTAACGTAAAAATAACCTACGTTCAAAATACCTAAAATCTAAATACCTAATGATTTTTTCACTTATATTCAAAGTACCGAAAGCTTTCGTATATCCTAACTGGTATCTCGCTGGCAGCGAGCGAGCGTAGCGAGCGAGCAAGACTTTTTAAGGCAGAAGCGACTCGGATAGGTTAGGTTCAGAAGGCTAAGGCGGGAGCGAAGCGTAGCGTAGCTCCCGCCTTAGCCTTCGATGTTAGGTATTTTTTTTGTAACAGCACAGAAAATGATTATTTCCATTAGGTATTATTAAATAAATAAATAAATAAATAAATAAATATCACGGGACAATTCACACCAATTGACCTAGATTCAAAGTAAGCTAGGCAAAGCTTGTGTTATGGGAGTATTAATTGTCTTTAACATTATGAAATGTACCTAAATGTAAATCATATAACAAATTTTATCGAACGAATTAGATTTTTCACGTGGTAATAAAAAAAAAACTAACACCTAACCATTCCGAGTCGCTTCTGCCCCGAACCGTCTTGCTCGCTCGCTTCGCTCGCTCGCCGAAAATTAAGCGATGTTCGTTTCATTTAGGTATTTTGACCATTTGTTATTTCAAATGTTGGTGTATCAAACTTAGCTGTTGATATTTTAAACATTAGACATTTTACTCCATTAGGTATTTTAAACTTAGGTAATTCGTAGGTAGGTGTTAGTTGCATAGGTATTTAAAATCATTAGGTATTTAGATTTTAGGTATTTTGAACGTAGGTTATTTTACGTTAGGTTTTTTAATTTTAGATATTTTGATACGTAACCTCGTTACTGCGAGCCTGGGCTCGCACCTCTGAGTTTTCGGAATTTATGTACAAAAATATATTTATGTTACATGTACGTACCGCTTTTTGTGTATCTTCTTTAAAAACGTCCTGTCTGACTAATTGACTATGTCAATGGCTGACTCATCAATAGTATCAGGTCATAGGACTAAAAAGCTGAATTTTGCAGTGATATATATAAAATTATGAGAACATTAGCTGTTGCTCGCGGCTTCGTCTGCGTCCCGTGGGTAGTTTACTCGTTCCCGGGATAAAACAGACTGTCGTCGGGAATAGTGTTAATCTGCTTAAAAAAACTGGTATTGGATAATTCCGCGTATCTGGCAAATTAAGACAATTTCCAATTGTTACTCCGAATTCGTTAAACTAGGTAAAACAATCATTCAATTAAAACCATCCCCTGTAAAACTACTTGTAGTGCAGATACGCGGTATTTACGCATGGTTGATAAGCGGATTTGCCCTTGTCCTTTTTTGTTCTTGACGCTATATTACTCGCTGACAATATAGCTTTCCATAGGTGAAAGAATTTATAAATCGTTTTTGTAGCTTTTGATTTTATCAATTACGTACTAGCTTTTGCTCGCGACTCCGTCTGCCAGGAATTCGTTTATCGCTATCCCGCGGGAACTATGCAATTTTCCGGGATAAAAGTTATCCTTTGTCCTTCCTAGGGTCTCAAACAACCTTCATAGCAAATTTCATCTAAATCGGTTCAGCGGTTTAAGCGTGAAGAGGTAACAGACAGACACTTTCGCATTTATAATATTGGTATTGATAAACAAACAAATACACATTGAAATCTCTTGTTTTTATAATATTAGTTTATGTATGTTAATAACATATGAGGAATCTGCAGGGAGGGTAAATGCACGTGGCAGTCTGGTTGCGAATACAGCCTGCCTTAAAGGGCACTTACAAAATGACACTGCGTTTAGTCCAAAGATTCGATTAAGCTATTTAACCACTCACAGTATTGGTCGTATCGAGCTACTAGAATTAGCAACATTATTCATACTAAAGTATGTCATCAATGCTCTTTTAATTAAGACGAAGATGCATTCGTCACTGCTGAAATTGGACGACGTCAGTAACTAAACTATTTGCATGTGTCTTTAAAGAAACTGGTAAAAAAATGTCCTTTTTCAGGAGCCAGGAACGAAAGGATACAAAGTTAAGTCCATAAATACATAAGTATATAATTTTCTATAGGTACAAAAAAAGGAAAAGGGTTCAAAAATAGAAGAAATAAAGAAATAGAAAAAGAAGAAGATAGGGAAAGTGTTTTGAAGATAAGATATACTACCTTCAAAGGCCGGCAACAGATCAATGACTCTTCTTGAATTATTGTTGATATTTATGGGCGTTGGTGAACATTTTCTGTCAGATGACCCGCTTGTTCGTTTGCCTCCCTCTTATAACAATAATAAAAATAGGTACGCTATACAGACTCAGGCGTTCATCGAATTATTTTGTCAGAGATATAAAGAAATGGTATATACGGAGTTGTTTTAGTTGCTAAGTAAGTAATGTTAAAAAGCTAACATTTACGCTGTCACAGACCATAACTTAGGTACACACAGAGTTATATTAATAAAAGTATTCTGTGCTGTCTTGCTGAGAGAGATAATGGTGCCGAAGTAGCGATACAGAGATGTACTGTGTAGCTGCCTGTCCACTACACTAATGTGTCTAGATTTTTCCTGACATATCCGGAACCTTTAACTTTATCCAGTATTTGTCCGGTTTATTGTTACCTAAATCTTATTTCTTTACTAGAAAAAAAAACCTAACTTCGTAGTTGCACCCCTCTACGGGAATGTTAATACCCCTGTCTTCCAATTAATTAATTTCCAATATTTTTTTGTTACACCCTGAATGAAATGGTATTAACCCAATCCTACATGCAAAACTGGACTGGGGTAGCAGTGGACAAACCTAAAGGCTCGATCACAACGCTTCTCAAAATACGCTGATGCAGCGTAAACGCAGTGACATGATGCATCACTTTTTAAAAGAATCTTTTACGTGATTAACATGGTTGCGTCCGTAAGAAGGCAATGTAATTACTTTTGAGATTTTGACACTACTCAAGTTAGTTAGTTAGTTACTACTCAAAGTTTTTTTACCAGCAGTGTAGACGGTAAGGGTGAAGCAGTACTAACGTTTTATTTGAGTTGTGAGTCGTTTAATTTTCGTTCTCGTAATTTCTGCTGCATTCGGTTTTATACAAAAGTCCAGTTTGTGCCGCACGGTGACGCAAAAAGAGTTTTACATACTCGTAAATTTAGGACTTTTATGTGAAACCAAAACTACGCGACGGAAAATAGACGACTCACAACTCAAAAAGTTAACTTCCTTTGCCCTCATCCTGAGAGATATTTAAACGTGACGCATGAATCACACTAACTGCGTTAACAGTGCGTCAGCATATTTTGAGCTGCGTGCGATAAGGTCCATTTTAAAAGCGTGATGTTTGCAAGCGGTCTGTGATTCGAGTGCATGTCAGCAATATCGAGTAACTTAAAAAAATGAGATGTTTTATTTGCGACGGCAAAATCAATTTATAAAAGTTATCTTGCCTTAGTATTCTACATTGACGAGCTATCCCTATCAGCAATATCTCTGAATCAAAATTTATGTTATAATTATGATTCACTCAATAATTTATGTAACTTTACAGAGTAAAGTTCTGCTTATTAATTCAGGAACAAGCGTGTTCTAGATTAATGGGTGATACTCGTAATTAGCACCAATTTGGCAAAAAACTTTAATGTAACGTATTAATCATTCACTTTGTTTTAAATAATAAATTATATATTGATTGATGAAATCATGTAAAATTGCTTGTATGGAATTCGAATAGTTAAAAATATTATAAAACTAGCTGTTGCCCGCGATTCCGTCTGCGTGGAATTAGTAATTCGGGCAGCTTATTTTTTTATCCAATTTGCTTTTTCATGGCTCTCCTTAGTTCCTCGATATAAAAAAATACCCGCCCCCGCAACCCCCCCCCCCCGCACTCCCCTTTTAACCCCACCCCCCCCACCGAACCCCCCCGCACACCCGCGTTCACATTCACTACCGAACTCCCAAGTCAAGCGTGCCTATAGAAGTTTTACTTCAAAAACCTCCGATTTTGAAACATTCTTCCGCTCCGCTCCGCTCCTATTGGTGTTAGCGTGATGATTATATAGCCTATAGCCTTTCTAGATAAATGTGCTATCTAACACTGAAAGAATTTTTCAAATCGGAGCAGTAGTTCCTGAGATTAGCACGTTCAAACAAAAAAACCTGTTCGATAAATTCTTAAAATAGACGTATCTTTTTTATTTGTGAACCGATTCAAATGAAACAACCACTAAATGTTAATCCAAGAAAATACCAACATATCAGTGAAAACCGCATCCTTCTAGGTTAAACGTTTCTGAGATTAGCGCGCACAAACGCACAGACAAACAGACAAACAGATAAACAGACAAACAGACAATAATTCTAAAGATCATTGTTTTGGGTTCTATTGCGCTGATAAATAGCCCTAGTGACTGTTTTTCTCAAATACCTTCAATGTACAGACACCGACTTGTTACAGATTTATTATATGTATATAGATTCCTTGTCCGGCATCATAAAATTGAGGTTCCGTATTCTTGATGTATTCTATTAATTAACAGTGCTCGGGGAAAAATATTAAAATTAATTTTCCGTCAAATCTTGCTAACGCACTCAACGACAATTATAAATTATGCTTATGGTAGAATTGGTAGATAAATATGGTTCTATATTGTAAATGTGATATTAAATTGTATAATTTTCATGCTTACTGGCTTTAATTAAGACGTGCTCGAAACCGATATAAGCACGTAACGCTTTGCCACCTAAGACATTTAGGGCCCGCTTCGTCACAATCTAAAAAGTTCCTAATTTTTTGTGTCTCAGACCTCCGCGATGCCATAATCTTTTTATTTCTTGGAATAAGCAGAGCAAGAAAGTTATGAACTGAATATTGTTTTGCCCATAAACTGATGTTGGTTGGTATCGAGGCATAACGAGGCCGTAATATTGGAATGACCTGGAGGTGTCCAAAATGATACTCCACCGATTGCTATAGACAGAGTGGTTTCCGAAGCTGGGAAACCTTACGAGCAGCTATGTCAATAAATAATATTTGCTACAAGTCTTTAACTTCATGCTGTTTATAATACTTATAATGTACATGCGTTGTAAAATTGTGTTAACAACTATAATTAGGTTAAACAGTCCTAACAGTTTTATTACGTTTTATAGTTTTTAAATCGAACCCTATATCAAGTAACCTGTCGATGACAATCAATATTCAAATTAGATTAGGTAATAAAACAAATGAGCAATAAAACAACTATAAAACAAAGGTGCTATTCTAAACTGGGGCGCTATCAGATCAAAGTTTCACAAACTCGACATAGACGCATATAAATCGTCCAAGAATGGCAATTTGGATGCTAATAGGACAATATATAACGATAGAAGACGGATCACATAGTCGAATCCGATTGCCCTTGGTTTTTATAGTAGTCGTTCACGGAGCAGAGCCCACGCCTCGATGTTTTCATCTGTCTTATGACGCAATTACACAGAATTTATATACTCGACTAGTTTCGGAAGATCTATCTTTGTCTAGCAAGGAGTGGTACCCACCTGAAGAGTCCAAAAAATACGGCTTATGTCAAAAAACTTACACGTGCCACTATTGTCGGCGCAGCGATTAGGTTTGAATCATTATCATTCGTCATTCAAGCTCTATTGTAAAAACGGAGTTAAAAATCATCAGCTCATCTTCTATGCATAAATAATCAGTTGGCGTTTAATTTTTTTATCTTTTCTGATATTCATTTTAATATAATTTGGAAAGCTTTATTTGACGAATGGGTCAAGCGCAGTTGTTTCTATACCCCTGAAACTTAGCTAAATGTTCGCATAACTTGTCGATATTATTGAATACAGATAAATTAAAAGCAACTTTTAATATAATTAGATAAATATAACTTTGTAATATTAATAGAATTGCGAAATAAATTGAAGCTTATGAACCCTGCAAGTTGGCACAGAGTGCAAAAGGTAACAAGTAAAACCAGATTGTTACAAAATGACGATTAAAGAGGATAATTTGCGTTGATAAAAATAATTTATTGCTACGAGTTTGTTCCAATCACTTAAATTACTTAAAAATAAATTCTAAAAGATCACGTTTCCTGGCGATTAGTTATTAATTAAGGCTTAATGTAATTAAATTTGAATCATTTAAAACTGTTATTTATTAACTGATTGCATTATTTAATTATAGAGAACGTTATCCGGGTCATGTATGTGAATAAAGAAGGGCAAACATTATGTACTATTTATTACTATTAGTAGAATGTGCAGCAAAACCGGGTCTTAAGTTACCCAAACTAAATTATAAATAATTTCATTTACGAGGGGCGTTCAATATAAAGTGAGAATGAGATGCAAACTCTTTTAATATTACGAAATTAAATACTGGCCGGTAAAGCTAATCTATCTAGCTGATTGCTATGAAAAAAAAAACTAACTGTCTTTTGTTTAAAAAAATATACGGTAATTTCTTTGCAATGCTATTGAGTACGTTAGCGAAAATGGAGAAAATTGAACTGCGCGCCGTTATCAAATACTTGTGTTTGAAAATTTTTTCTACGGACCAAGTCAATTTGGATTTGCGGGACACTTTAGGGTCTAATGCTCCTCCGTATTCGACAGTCGCACGTTGGTGCGCCGAATTTAGACGTGGAAGAACATCGACAATGGACGACCCCCGCTCCGGACGCCCTACTACAGCAGTAACTGAAGAAATTGTGAAAAAGTCGAAAACTCAGTTTTGGCGGATCGTCGTGTCACGGTTCGTTTTATTGCTGAAAATGTAAAGATTTCAACGGGGAGCGTGCATAATATTTTACATGAACGCTTGGGTATGATAAAGGTATCTGCGCGTTGGGTACCAAGAATGCTTACTGACACGCAAAAACAAACTAGACTAGAGATTTGTCAAGAAGCTTTGAACCTGATGCAGCAAGACCGGGAACTTTTTTTGGCGCGATTTATAACATTGGACGAAACAAGGCTCCATCATTACGACCCAGAAACGAAACTGCAGTCTATGACATGGAAAAGGCTATCATCTCCAACTCCGAAGAAATTCAAGGTGAGCCCATCTGCCGGTAAGGTCATGGGCTCTGTTTTTTGGGATGGTAAAGGGGTATTAATGATTGAGTATCTCGAGCATGGAGCCACTATTACGGGCACATTATACGCCAAACAAATAGCAACATTGCGCAATGAGATTCGCGAAAAACGGCGAGGTAAACTCTCGAAAGTTGTGCTGTTCCACCAGGACAATGCCCCGGCACACAAGTCCGCCGTTGCAATGGCTGCAATTTGTGATGCTGGGTTCGATATCCTTAAGCATCCTCCGTATTCACCAGATCTCGCTCCCAGTGATTTCTACCTATTTCCGAGATTGAAACAATACCTGAGAGGCCAGAAATTTGAAGACGACGACGCGGTAGTCGCTGCAGTACAAGATTTTTTAAGTACTCAAAATGAGACCTTTTTTAAAAATGGAATTTTATGTTTAGAAAAAAGATATACTAAGTGTATTATGCTAAAAGGTGACTATGTCGAAAAATAAAATGACATTTAGTAAAAGTTGTTTCTAACATACTCATTCTCACTTTTTATTGAACGCCCCTAGTAAGTATAAAAAACTAAAACAAACGTAGAGAAACACAACATAAGTGTCGACATTTTAAGGTCAATGCAGATAATTTTCCTTTCCGATTGGTTACGGAACTAACGCATAGTGTCCTATCGCAAATTTATATACCTACGTGTCCAAAAATTTAACTTCTTTTGCCTTTATTTAAGTTAAAAGTTTTGTCGATCCAGGTTGACTTGGCAGCTTATTTAATTGCTAAATTAATAGTTAGTTACATGGGATATAATGTAGATACACTATTTTAACAGTTAAGTAAATTCGTAAAGGTCGAGAACTATTAAAACTGAGGTAATTCAATGTGTGGATAAAGCCTTTGTTAGTCTCGGTAGAGTGATGTGACAGGCGTGTTCTTCACCTCTCAAACATCCAGGAGCCATCGTTATGTTATGCGGTCCGCGATCCTACGACCTTAGCATTTGCGATGACTCTCAGAACAGCATTTATATATTATTGGTACAGTCGCTCCATGATTAATGCGTAGAACTTGCACTTGCCTGACATATGACCGATAACGAAGTGCGTTCTAACCTTTACAATGCCTGGTAATATTCCCAATTTGGAGTGTTATTAAGATATTAAGGATGAGGTTAAGCAAAACAATTTTTGATTGTTTTTTTTTTTGAGTTTATGTAATAATTCTATTGTATCTTAAAGTACTCCGCCCTGGAGCAAAGAGCATTTTCCTCCTAGCTTCAATGTAAATTCTGCAATTATGATGTAGGTACTTGTAGATCTTCAAATATGACAAAGTTTAAATGCATGCTTTCAAAAATAGTATGCCAATATTTATATAACAGTAATTTCAGTGTTTTATCAAAATTTCCAGAAAATTCGTCTTTTTATTCTAGCTACTGCCCGCAACTTCATCTGTATCACAAGAGAACTTTGTGCTTTCCAGGAATAATAAGTAGCATGTCTATGCCTATGTAAATCAGGGATTTTACAGTAGATTTCTATATAACAGTGAATGATTTTTGAAACCAGTTCTGTAGTCTCTGAGATTATCCCGCTTGATTAGCACGTTACCAAATTATGTAGTATTTCTACGTAGATATAGATAGAAAGAAATCTTAGGACAGATAGATATATTAAGATAGTATGAGTAAAGATATAGACGAATCTAAAAACTTGGCACAAGTCAATCTTTCAAGGATCAACGATTTTACGTCAACTACGCATATGAACTTAGAAACATACCCAGAATACTTACAAACGCGTAGAAATCTAATCCTTAATCTATTACCATCCTTTCATACTTTCATGGTAGTAAACAATTACGTCGGTATACACTTTAAAAACTAAAAATATAAAGCCTAAAACGCGAAGGCAACTTACTTAATATGGTGATCAAACGCACTATTAACGATTTCGCAAAATTGTTACCTGAATGCATTGGCAAATTATTCCGTTTCGTCTTCAAACCAAACCATCTAAGCAAACCATCTAAGCGATGAAGACGACTCAGGAATAATTTACATTAAAGTCGACTAAACAGGAAACAAAATAAAATACTGACCTTTAAGATTATGCCATCTGCATGTGGGCTGAGGAATTTATTCAGAAAAACAATATAGAACCTTAAAATATGGTTAATACCATGCCATTTATTAGTATGAACAACAAAATGACGATAAAAGCCAGGCCCAAGGTGCCACTAAAAATGCCAATTTTTGTAAAACCTATTTACGGATTGATAAAGGAGTCAGTTACACATCAGGGGGCACTTTCAAGATATTTTAAACCTTCTATCAAACTTAAGAATTTAATAAAAAGAATAAGTGATCGTTTGTAAGGTTTTCGTGCCCACGACAGGTTAGTTAGTTATAGGGCTGTATCTTACGAACCGTAATAGGAAGTCACTTGAAATTATCACAGGACACGTATTACGATAACCGCTTAACAATCACCATTAAAAGTAAAATAAAGTTCAATATTAAAAGCGGACACCATTAGGAAATCGTGTTTTTTCGGTATTGTGGTACGGAACCTTTCTAGTGCCAGTTTGATTTACACTTGACCGTTTTTTTTGTTTTTAACATAAAGAGTTAAACATTAAGATAAGTTATTTTAGCTTAATGTAAAATATCACGTATCAGCTACATCATGTTATTAAATGTTCCTATAACACAGCGGGACGCCGATCGTTTTGTGTTGCTATCGGAAAACATGAGAATATTTCCGATATACTCTGTCAATATTCCTGTTCAAAAGTGTTACGTTTGACTTGACTTTGTAGGCCAAGGAAACAAACCAATCGTCTTCCTTAAAAGTGTCTTAGAATTTATTAATACCCTGACTTAAGCTTTCCAAGTATGAATAAATTTTCCCTGAATAAAGAATAATGAATACCCTAACCGCCTTAACTGTCGTGAATAACAAGAAACGATGGCGACTCTATGTTTTAAAAAACTTTTTAATAAAAAAATTAAACCGCCGAAAAAACTGAAAAGCAAAAAATAATACCTTATTTGTTTGACCTTAATCTAGGTAACAGTTTGAAGTCGGTGCCTCAGCACTAGCCAGGAGGAGTGGACCTATAATCTTCTACCTGATTGGCTTCTATCACTCCTTCTGGCTCGTGCTGAGGCACCGACTTCAAACTGGTACCTAGATTAAGGTCAAACAAATAAGGTATTATTTTTTGCTTTTCAGTTTTTTCGGCGGTTTAATTTTTTTGTTAAAAAGTTTTTATTTTATACTTTTTCCCATCCTTGGGGTAAATTTTTTTTTCCAAATTTATATAATACCAACTTCAAGGTATACCCTCTATCCAATAAAAAAGAATTATGAAAATCAGACTACTCTGTAAAATGTTAGTCAATCATCCCTTGTTTTCCTACCCTTAGGGTAGGAATATTATTTCCAAATTTACATGGGACCACCCTTGGGGTATACGCTTTCCAATAAAAAAAAATTATCAAAATCCGACTACTCTGTAATAAGCTATGCGTGGTCATATAGTTTAATCAGTAACTGAACAATCAATCATCCCCTGTTTTCCTACCCTTAGGGTAGGAATATTATTTCCAAATTTAAATGGGACCACCCTCGGGGTATACGCTTTCCAATAAAAAAAGAATCATCAAAATCGGACTACTCTTTAAAAAGTTATGCGTGATCATACATAAAAAAAAAATATATACACGTCGACTTGAGAACCTCCTCCTTTTGTTTTCGTCGGTTGATAAATACGGTCAAATCTTGGAAGTCGAATTTAGCCCACTTCCAATGATCGGATTGACTTGAAATTTCGTACAAAAAGTAGCAGAAAAGCTCATATTAAAAAGGTTTTTTAACAATAATTTATTATTCTCTCACTATTTAATATAGATGTAAGTAAATATATGATATTTTCCAACCGTCATACCTTTTCAGAGACAGTAAACAAAAAAAACCGGCTAAGAGCGTGTCGGACACGCCCAAGGTAGGGTTCCGTAGCCATTACGAAAAAATCAAGTAATATTTTTCTAAGGATTTCGTATGTGTACGGAATCATCCAAGTTTAGGTTTTCCATTTGTCGAAATCTTTGTAAGCTTTTAAGCATTTTTCCTTCGACTTCTCTGGGAGTACATTATTAACAATTTCTAAGGCCGGCTTGCGCAGACCTGGGTTAGCTACTTAACTCCGAGCGAGTTAACTGCTAACCCAGGGTTAACAAGTGTCAAAATGTATGGAACTGTCATTCTTAACCCAGGGTTACCGATTTAATTTTTTTACCCTGAACTGTGCAAGTGGTCCTAAGGCGTCTAATTTAATGGAATCAGGAGTCAAATCACTTTGGTCACTCGATATTTTCTTAATGTTTTATCTTCTTTTGCAGTTTTGATACTTAAAATTGCAGCGTATTGAAACACTCGCGGCTTTTGTTTAAGTATTTGATTTTGTTTTCGATCGGCCGCGGAACTGCAAATAAATGAGGCACGGCGCGGCCTCCGCGGGGCTGGGCACGCTGAGCACCAGCACCAGGAGCAGCACGGGCTGCGCCGCCGCGACCAGCACGTGCACGAGCTGCGCGCCGGCCTGCACGCCGGGCGATTTTGAAATTAGACTTTAAGTGCATACCAATAAGAACTACGAGAAGTGAGAATCACATTATTGCCCGGCGGGTTATAATGAAATTCAGTACAACATTACGCCCCGGCGAAAGCCAAGGGCTATAATGATTTACTTTGAGAGAGGTTTGCATGATATATAATAAGGCATTGTCGAGCAGGTGGTGTGAAATAGTACATTACTGCAGCGGCCGCGAAATAGGGGATTGCCGGCCGAGTAGTAATAGATGGCCGAGTGTTAACGAGGCCATCTAGAGATACGAGGCCGGCAATCCCTGTTCGTGGCCAAGGCTTGTATAGTGCTTTTCTCAAATAAATCCAAGGAAATGATACGAATGTTCAACTTATATATTCATATTTAATTCAAATTGTTTTTTTTTTGATTCCTGCCAAAATATTTATTTTCCAGCAATTTATTTGTAAGCTGTTCCAGTTAATGTTTTTGACGCAAAATCTTGAGATGATTTATATTTGTTCAAAAATTACGACCTTATTAATAATAAATTGTTAACAATAAACGCCAATCCTTATTTATTTTATTGAATACCTGATTAAATCTAGCCAAGTAAGATATTAAAAAGTAAATTCACAAACTAAATTTTTCTTAATTGGCAGTATGTCATTGATAGTCAATAAAAGAAAATACGACCCACTAAAACAAAAGACAATCTCTTTGCTGGCCTTGGCCAGCAATGTTTGTATGAAATTCCATTATTGTCGTCTAATTTGAAATTGGAACGAATCTTCCTCAACTGCTATACAATGACATACTTCGTGTTCTATTGTCACGACTATAAGGACCACATTTCCTTGGATGTTTGAGAAAAATATATTTCATTGTCGTAGTCATTACAATACATGCAGTTTTTAAAGAGACGTATTTGATCCCTTAGATAAGTACCTAATTCAAACATCTTAGAGACGTCTATTCTCTACAGATCATGACAAAATTTAATACTCTATATAATTGAAGATGGTCTCGCAATTTCAAAAAAATATAAATCTGAAATATGTACACATTTCAGGTCAAGTAACCATAACGATTTTGGATTCTGAAGGTAAGCTAACGCCTTCTGCCCCCAAAGTTAACGCTTTCGTCCCCATATGCCCTATGGAATCGTCTTGGGAACTTGTACGTTGTGAGAGTGTAACTAGAAAATTAAATTAAAATCCATAAACTTAACAATATACAACAAAGGAATGTTTAAAGTCTTTGAATTAATATGATACCTAATATAAACAGCTTAGAGATATAAAAGTCAATGTAAACTCAACTCAAACATAATCCACCATTTTAATTTAGACCTTCCAGTAACTCAATTAAATCTAAATTAAAATCGTGGATTATTTTGACTGAAAAGACTCTTGATCTAGAAATGTGATATGTAATTATATGCCCCACTGCTAGGTCTCCTTTTAGAATGACAAGGCGCATCAAGCTTTTTGTGTTTTGTTTTCCAATAGGTAATGTAACTCTCATCAAGAAGGTTGTGGAGTTCAAACTACTCATAACACTTAATAGTACTATTAAACAGCTACATAAAATCAACTAAGCACCTATTTAATATCTGAATCTGCAAACTATGTAATCTATTTTTTTATTATTTGTAAGCTTTGGCTTGGGCCGCAGCTACCACGTGCTTCGTTATGCTCATTGAAAAACTTTGATTTGACACATACCTAAATAAAATAAAAATCGGTGTATAGCTACAAAACTAATATTCAAATGAAACTAGTTGACAAAAATCATTAGAGCTCTGATTTTCTCTACTATTTCAAATTGGGCATGATTTTTCACCAATTAAGAATGATATTGTCGAGTGATGTGATTTTAAAAATCGGTCCCCAGATGACACCGTTGCATCGTTGCATCCGAGGCGCCGCCGCAACGACTACGTGTCAAAGTTCAGTGGTTTTCTTTGAGACACTCCTCAAAGCCAGGTTGTTATTTACGTCGTATTAATATAATAACAGTCTGTTTAAGAGTAGTTTACATGCTATGACTAGATGCGTGATATCGGATTCCTGACCCACCATAGAACGTTCTCGTAGTAAGTGTCATAATCATTTTCTTTGTCAGGCGAGGCAAAGTAACTTGTCATTTTCTGTGAAAAGGTTCCACGGTGGGGTTGCGATTCAAATGGTTCGATAGTACCTACTGATGACATTTCTGCGACGTATGCTTAGTTTGGGTGGTACGAGCATAGCTAGTAAAAATTATATTATTTAGCTTGCATTTAGCGTACTTGCTTCTCTGTCAATATTTTTTTCACAGAAACGCGTGAAGGTATCAAGATGAAATTAGTGTGAAAGAGTAATTACTAGTTTCTTACAACTGTAGATAATAGTAGATTGTACAACGAGAGCATAAAACGAGCCATTTTACCCGAGACGTTCATATAGCCACCTGAGCCGGTACGGCGAGGGTGGATAGACACGTCGAGGGGCAAATGCTCGAGATTTACACTCTGTATTTCACTTCGATTGCAAGGAAATTAAACAGCAACATTTGAAATTAAATTTACAGTTCTTATTTTTCGTGCATTGCAATTTCCATAATAATAATCTAGATTTGTCTAGTTTTATTAATTTCATTTTATAAAGCACCAGTTTTATGACAAAAAAAAACAAAAAACACATTACAACGACCGCTTTAGCCTAGTTGGTAGTGACCCTGCCTACGAAGCAAGAGGTTCGAATCCCGGTCAGGGCATTTATTTGTGTGATGAGCACGAATATTTGTTCCTGAGTTATGGATGTTTTCTATGTATTTAAGTATTTTTTTATCTATATAAGTATGTTTATCGTCGTCTAGTACCCATAGTACAAGCTTTGCTTAGTTTGGGACTAGGTCGATTTGTGTAAGATTGTCCCCTAATATATATTTTTTTTATTTTATTTTTATTAATTTAATTTCCACTCTTTGTGGCTGTTTGAGATTTTACTTTATGCACAAGAACATAAAAAGACACGAAGGACAACTTTATGAGCATGAGAAGTAAAAAAATATTTTTCTAAGTTCACGTAATCAAAAGATATAAGTTATATCTTACATTTTTAAGAGGTTATATCATATAACCTCTTAAAAATGTATTTTCATATGAAAACCGTGGGAATCAAACCTACAGCGTATCTACTTCGCGTTGACATAGAATTAAAAAATTTGGCAAGGAATTAGACAGCGCAAGTAAACAAAAAAATCGGAAAATTTGTGACCCTCAGAGATTTAACTTGGTTTTTCATTCAAATACCTACGAAGAAGAACAAACTTATGTTTCAAATTTGTACTGAACTTTTATTGCGCCAGTCCGATTCGCACTTGCCCGTTTTTTTATGTTAAAAATATGAATAGTCAGCAGTTAATAGTCAGGTGTACCTTTCAGCACCTATAAAATATTTATGAAGCCATAACAAGTATTTTGAAATTCAATTGTTGTACATGCGTCACGGTGTTTTTATGCACTTGGGTTTCAATATTCATACAAGACAAGTACCTAGTTTTAATTTACTAAACAAAGGCCAGTAATGCCAGTAAAGACTATGGTCCACACGCTATCCAGCACAAGGAATCAATAATTTTGACTAATATTTCAATTTAATTTAACAGAACTAACTTCTTACGTAGTTCGTCCTTAACCACAAAGCATGGCTAGTGAACGGCACTGACGCATCTTGATAGGTGATCTTTTCAGCGCTGGTCATATAGGTATATAAGCAACTGAATTTGACGACGATTACGAACAGTTCACATATAATTTTAAATAGGCGTAAGACTATTTTCAATTAATCCAGAAAAGGTAAATGTAAAAATTCTGATTCAAGTCGTCGTTAGGGACGGTGCTCAGAAGGATACAATATTATCAATCTGTATGAATCGCAAGGCAAGGTACCTTCTATTAGGAAGCTCTTTGTTCACCGGGAGCACATGGATATAATTCTCTAGTAACTATCATAAGTTACCTTATTCTGAATATTTTGTCCAGTGATTATGTTGTGTATGAACCCTGCAAAGATTTCTACTTATCTGGAAATTTTCATTCAAGGTGATGTCACATTTATTACCACCTTGAAAATTCTTAAAAAAAGTTGCTAGTTCAACTAATACAACCTCTGGCTGAAAATTTTCAGATTAATTTTGTGATTTCTTGTAGAGACGCCGCACATTTGGCTTAGTAATTCACTTCAGATTAGCGTCAGAGTTGGTGAGTTGTTTGATAAAACTTCAATTAAGGATTGTATTCATTGGTTTTTAACATATAAGGGACAAGGAATCGGAAGTTTTGCAGTCTGTTTTGTAGTGACTTTACCAACTCTTTAATAAGTATATTAAAATACCATACCAGCCAGTATTACACTACAATCAGACTTAAAGATGCATTTTTAGGGTTCCGTAGTCAACTAGGAACCCTTATAGTTTCGCCATGTCTGTCCGTCTGTCTGTCTGTCCGCGGCTAAGCTCAGAGATCGTTAGTACTAGAAAGCTGTAATTTCGCATAAATATACATATCAGTCACGCCAACAAAGTGGTAAAATAAAAAATAAAAAATAAATTTTTTTTAGGGTACCTCCCATAGACGTAAAGGGGGGGTGATTTTTTTTTTCTCGACTAACCCTATAGTGTGGGGTATCGTTGGATAGGTCTTTTAAAACCATTGCGGGGTTGCTAACATGATTTTTCTATTCAGTGATGTGTTTGCGAAATATTCAACTTTAATGTGAAAATTTTCATTAAAATCGACCGTCCCCCCCCTCTAAAATCTAAACTGTTGGGTGGAAAAATTTGAAAAAATTCATAATGGTAGTTAATATATCAATTTTACTAGGAAAATTATAGCGGCTAAGATTGCTTGGAAATTATGTGTAGTTTAAGAGTAAATAGTAGCCTAAGGTATAAAACATACCTAAACTTGGATGATTCCATACACATACGAAATCCTTAGAAAAATATTACTTGATTTTTTGTAATGGCTACGGAACCCTACCTTGGGCGTGTCCGACACGCTCTTGGCCGGTTTTTTATCTGTTCTGAGGAGTAAAAAAAATAAGAGAGATGAGGAGTAACAAATGTATGAAATTGCGTAATAAATCATAAGAAATGTGACCAGTTAATTTTGTAGTGTGTAAAGAAATGATACCGTTTATGAAGTGTTTCCACTTTTGCGTATTTTTTTATCAGACATGTCTGTTCTTATTTTTTTGTAGATTGCGGTTGTGCTAAAAATGGTTACGTTACATTCATCGTTCAACAGTACTAAGTAATCAGTATAAAAAGTTGAGTCCAAACAACATTTGTGATTGCATGTGCTACAAGTGGGTAATTTTTTTACGCTTAGTGATGGACGTGTTTAATCATGACTACTGTTTTATTCTTCAAAACAATCACTTAATACATTGTAAACAAACTGAACAAATACTGTGTTAAGGAATTTAGGGTCAAATTAACATCTATAGTTGAAATTAATAGTACAACATTATACTCGTAATTTTTTTAAGTAGTAGGTACTTTAATGTTGAAAAAGGCTGTAGTAAGGAAAAATATTTCTCGTCCAAGTCATCTTGTTTTGCGCCACTAACGGAATCCGCAAAATAGGTGTGCCTCTTTATAGCTAGGCCGTAAAGTGGCTTTTAGTTGAAAATACCACAGTTTTAATCACATGCCCTATTTTGGATGACACCTGCGTTTTGGTTTAATATAATACTTATATCCTTTTGCATTTAATTCCCAAACCAATCTAGAAAAAAACTATAGTTTGCATAATTGTTATACCTTTGGCACATAATCAGTCCAAGTATCGATTGCTTGTGTACCATTATGATATTATTCGTTCCTTCGCCAATTGTCACAATTTAACCCCCGACACAAAAAGAGGGGTGTTATAAGTTTGACCGCTATGCATGTGTGTGTGTGTGTGTGTGTGTCTGTCTGTCTGTCTGTGGCATCATAGCTCTTAAACGGGTGAACCGATGTGGATGCAGTTTTTTTATTGGAAAGCAGGTTTCTTGGCGATGGTTCTTAGATATGTTTTCTTCAAAGTCGGTCCAACCGTTTCAAAGTTATCAGTTCTTTTGTTAGCTGCGGAAGGGATCTTAGACGCATAATGGGCATATACTTTATGGTCAAACATACGTATGACATAATTGCGTTCGGGGTTTATAAATTTTTAATTTATAGTTATTTTTACACTCAATCAAACTTCATCATCAAAACTAGATAAAATATCAAAAACTAAATATTTAGGTTATCTATATAATGCTGGGTCATTGAGTAGACGATTAAAAACCAATATAATATTTTATGTACTTAAAAATTAAAAATATTCATCCAGACGTGACCATAGGGTGGCTCTTTTCTTGGTCAATGTATTGCCACGGTCATACAACGAGGAAATGCAGCCAGCCTTATGGGCATCCTGCCCAATAGCAGCGATCTGGGTCATCATCGTCAAATATGTCCACTATGTATAATGTATATGATACTATCAATAATCCATATCATATCGCATCCAATGCAGATGGCACGAGACGGATCTGTTTGGCGAGCCTTGGGGGAGGCCTATGTTCAGCAGTGGACGTCTTTTGGCTGAAATGATGATGATGATGTCCACTGTGCCTCCTCATAGTTCGCCAAACAGACCGGTCCTGCGCCATCCGCATCCAACGCGGTTCTGCAACCAGGTCATCGCTCCATTTTGTTGGAGGCCTACCTACACTGCGTCTTCCGGTCTATGGACGCCATTCGAGAACCTTATGGCTCCATCGGTCGTCAGTTTTACGACCAATCTGGTTGATATTTGTAAATATACATTTAGATTAAGCTAGTTTAAGTTTTTTTATTTTATTTTTAGTACATTTTGTGTATAAATGTATAAATATATTTACCAGATCATTCTTTATTTTTCTTCTGTGTCCATTTTTATGTGTGAAATTGGCACGAAGGTAATTTACGTGACTGCATATAAAATATTACAATTCTATGCAAGGGACATAAAAATAGTTCTCGCGTATTTGTGAGTTCGCAGAATACTAGATTAGGCTCGAAATCATGACCGATATGGTCATTACTGTGTGAAACGGTTCTATACAAAAGGCTTTTTATAATCAGCAATGAGATTAGCCTCCGAGAGCATTCTCAACGATCCCCTTGCCTTTATACTTTAAAACAACAATAGTTTTATTGTTTCTACTTTACTGGCTCTGGCTCTGTTATAAAATCTTAAACTAAATTTAAGCTAAGTATTTCGATAGGTGATAAACTTCTTCAAATGCCTTTAACCCAATGGGAGTTCCTTTAGTCTTAATTCCCAAGGTCTCGATTGATCGATTGTTAACAAGTCGATTACGTCTGTTTAATGTATCCTACAATGCTCTTATCGCATTAGGTACTTTATATTTAGTTACATAGGAAGCTTGATGTAATTTTTTGCGGGCAGTAAGAAAGGTCCTACTACTGTGTAGGTGTAGATTGCTACCACCATTTTGTTTATTTTACTGTATTAAAATAGGATGGTCACAATGAGCAAGAAGGTCACTTGATGGTAAGAGAGTACTTTTGACTATGTACACGTTCAATTTCAGTGAATTGCCGATGCGTTGCCAGCCCAGAGATCTAAGATTGAATACCTCATGTGCTAATAATTTCACCGGCTGTTGCATTCTCCACGTCAGAACACAGTAGCGCAAGCACTGCTGCTGGGTAGCAGGATTGGCATGTAAAACGGTGGCAGCGATCCGGACGGACCTTCCATAAGGTTCTATCACTAGAAAGTGTGGAAGGCTAGACAGCCCTTTAGGTTCCGTTGGCAACGCATCATAATGTCTTCGGTGTTGCGAGTGGGTGTGTGGGCGGTGGAGATTACAATACAATACAATACAATGACTCTTTATTGTACACCAGAAATAGTAAGCAATACAGAAAACAGGTACACAGATTACTTACCATTATGTGAAAGACTTGTTGTTTTTCTTTGCATGTCTCAAAGCTCTAATGCTAGTTATTCTAAGAATAATAGGCAGTAATCGCTTTTACAATTTTATTCCTGTTTCGGTTGGAAAAAGAGACTGATCACCAATCGGGTCGATTTTGAAATCTTTTCTTTCTACTATGAACGTGATTGCAGTGTTTTTACTTCTAGTCGTTTCGCGATGTATTTTAACTTTCGGGATTTTTACTCTAATTCGCCCTGGATTTAATCTCGGTGATATTAGACATATTGTAACGACCGTGATCTGATCTCGAGTAGACTCGAAGTATTGAATTAGTCAACGGAGCCGTGGAGCGGTATTTTAAAATCTCGTCATTCTGGAACCGACCCGTCTGTAAAAACAGACAACGTAACTTTGTAAATTTAGTTTGTATCAGAGTAATTACAAATACCTAGGAGATTTATTCGGTGTTTTACGATTCTCGCTGGTTATTCTATTGTACCATGAACAAGATAATGTTGCAACAGGGGCCGTACTTGGCGAGGCAATTTCATGAATGCATCGCGGTTGTTACTGGACCGTACATTCCTTATGATTTCAAACGTCATTCTTTTGTTTTCGGATGTATTGCCGAATAGTTAGCTCACGCGATACGTTTGTTGATCCAGTTTTAGTTTATGAGTGGCGCAAAAACGTGGTTACACTTTGTAAAATGCGTTTAATTACGCAGAGTGTAGTACCTGCAGTCGTTCATTTCAGCTGG
Organism: Archips crataeganus; assembly: GCA_947859365.1. Lineage (NCBI taxonomy): Eukaryota > Metazoa > Arthropoda > Insecta > Lepidoptera > Tortricidae > Archips > Archips crataeganus. Next base: position 11,978,727 of record OX402049.1, on the reverse strand, counting down.
ATGTTAAAGTGTTCACAGCTAGTTCTGTAACGAGTTCCGACCAAACATAACTCAAAATTTGCACGTTTTCACAACACATGCAACAAAACAAATTCAATGTTTATTATAGTGCGTTAACGACATGTTCGACGACACAGTACAACGAGATGGACAGTGAACCATTTAAAGTTAAGTAAATTGTGAACGTTTTTCTTGTTTTAGAAATTAATAATAAAATGTTTATTGAGAAAATAAATGTTACATAAATTACTGCTTACATGGTAATGAAACAACATTAAGTACTTACAGAGTAAAACAGCAGGTATGTAAGCGTCATCTGACCCCCGTACTAGTGAAAACTGTATCAGTAATAGTGATAACTGGGTCAGGATTCAACATCCTTATCACTTTTATTTCGTTCTATCTAACACTAATGCTAATTCCAGAGTTACAAAATGCAAAGTATGGTGGGTAACACAAAAAATAATAGTGGGTACACAATAGACTAGTAACATTACCGCGTCGAGAACCAGTCCAGCTTAGTCTACGAGCTTAGTAGATAAACATACAGTACAGTTAGTTAGTTACTGATTCTTTTTTGATTGACATAATACAAATATTATTGTAAAATTTCCGTGCAGTTCATTGGATGATGAAATGAGTGGCAATTGCAAGTTTAACGAAGTCTCGGCTGCAAAATAGTTTTAATTTGTAACGTTGCAAGTGCGGCCCTGCGCAATGCACTCGGTGCAGCTCCCCGTGCATTGGCTAGACAAACCCGCGTCTCTATAAAAGGGACCTGTGATTACCGCGCCAAGTACAATCCGGCGCCGGCGACGCCGACAGTTCATATGGGACACTCTTGCGCACCCTAAAAATATACGTGTACGTCATGATGGTAAGTGTTGAGTGCCTTAACCATTTTCACTATTTAAAAACTACAGTTAAACTATTTTTTATTGAAATATCAGGGATTTAAAAAAACGACCAAGTCTTTGGTGGAATTTAATTTTATAGCAATTTATATATTTTAGGGCAAATTTTTTTCTAAAAATATGTACGTACAGTGAAAATTCATAAAAATTTGAACCTACGTGTGAAAAGAAAATTTAATTCTCTGAAACTATTAGAAAAAATACTTGTTATAAAGGTAGTCATTCTTGTCAAGATACTACTACCTATTTGTGTTCGTTTAAAAATACATTTTAATACTTACAAGTTTTTTTGGTTGACTATAGCAATGCGTACAAACTACGCAAATAAGAATACCTACATATACGAAAAGTGTAAAGATTTAAAACGTCTTTAATTATAAAAACATAATTATTTTTTGTAAACCAGTAAAACGAAGACTTAACCTTTAATCAGTATCCCTTTTTGAGATTTCTTTTATGAATCACAAAGAATTGAAAATTATCTGCCTACCTATATAATCTTAAGCATGCGTGCATCTGACTATTACTAGTATTAGTATTATTATTAGTACCATTACCTCAGGAAAACGGGTAGAACACAGTGTAAGCGTAGATCGGCAGAGGGGTAACAAGAGTGTTACTACAGAACAAAATCAAGTTTCTTATTTCAGACGGTACTTGCGATAAAAAATTTGTAACTGTATGTTCTTACAGAAATAATGGGTATTGAAATGACGACCAACTGAAGCACGAATGACGAGCTTTGGGTCCCGGGTTCGATCCCCCATCAGGGAAAATATTTATATGAAAAAATAAAAAAACGAATGTTTGCGCTCGAGTCTTGGATGTTTAATAATGTATTTATGTATATATTCACCTACTAAGTTTTTTAATCCGTTGTCCACTACCCACAGTACTACAAGCTTTGTGTAGTTTGGTTTCCCATGATTTCATAAATAGTAAACAAAATGGTGATCCAAAAGTAGTGTTCCTTACTCAGTTAATGCTGGACAACATAATGCATTAACTCAATTGCTAAAATGAGTCTGATAAAATTTAGTATGTTCATACTTAGCTGAAATGAAATCAGAAACTCAATGTATGGAAACCTCAAACTAAATAAGACTAATTAAAACAAATGAGTTAGTGCATTATTATTAACACTACTTTTGGATCACCATTTTGATTACACCCTGTACATGGCTAGGATGATGATGAAAGGGCTTGGGCCGTAGTTCCTACGCGGGCCCAGTGTGAATTGGGGACTTCACACACACCATTGAATTGAATTTCTTCTCAGGTGTATACAGGTTTTCTCCCGATGAGGTAAACCTCATGTTAAATTTAAAATGTAAGTTTGCACCATACTTAAATACATTCCGAAAAACTTAGAGGTGCGAGCCTGGACTCGAACCCATGACCCTCTGCTCCATAGGTGAAAAACTAGAACACCACGGATTCCCCCTCCCATGATTTATTTATGTACTATAATTTATAAAAACTTATGGGATAGTTCCTGTTGACATAGAATTATGAAATTTATCTTCGCTTCACCTTTTACAGTGCAGACTGCTAAGGGCAGAAATTCGCTTCCGTCGTTTGTTTTTACAACAATTTAAGGTTATTCAAAGCCTGAGTGATTGATTAGGCTGTTAATGAACCAGTACACTTAAGATAGAGGTCAATCGCTGGTCAGTTAAAAAAAAAATAAGCATTAAGACGCACGAAAAAAAAAACATAAATCACTGATGTCCATTTGTATTGAAGATATTGTATCACATGCCAATATTGTTTTTTTGTCAAGCGCAAAACTTACCAAAAATATATAAATAAATATAATTCTTTCAAAGTCAGGTGTGAGTACCTAGTTTTATCAACAACTTAGCTTCGAAATTGCAAACCATCGACAAGATCTCCGGACACCTAATACTATACTTTTTTGCAATCACCTGAGGTCTGGATGGTCATCTGTTTAAGTTTAATGATAGTAGTCGAAATTTACTGTTGTCTGGCGGCAGCGTATATCTGCTTAATAATAATCTAATAATATAAAAATCTCGTGTCACGGTGTTTGTTACCGAACTCCTCCGAAACGCCTTGGCCGATTTTTAAGAAACTTTTTTCTCTACACTCGGTAGGTCTGAGAATAGGTCGTAGGCTATTTTTTATCCCCCCCCCCCCCCATTCTTCGTGGACGGAGTCGCGGGCAACAGCTAGTTAGTCTTATACATATGTGTTGATAGAGACCGTTAGGCATAAGGCAATCCGGAGGCTGTCTTGTTGAAGGCACAAACATGCATGCCCATTGGATTTTTCATAGATGTTTACAAAAGGGTCAAATAACATTTCAGTTACGAAAATAAATTAAAATCTACAGCTCATGTGTTTGTCGAACATTCGAAAAAACTACTTTTGTGGCGCAAAAATTTTTGCTATCTCCTTGTATTATCATACAACTTAGACAGAATATGACAAGCCATGAATTTTAAATCATGTGAATATAAATATAAATATTACGTACGTGTCTTGTCAGTCAAAAAACATTGCACACATAGTTAATTAGTAATTGGTTTCGTTACTTACTTAACATAAACGATTTACGCTTAAAATTTTGTTTTAAACATGCAGTTTTCTTTAAATTTGTTTGAAACTATACAAATATATTATAGACAAGTAAGTACTTGACTTGATTAAGTTATAAGGTGATAAGTATAACTACACCGATGATTGATTTTATTTTCGTGGCATCCGGTCATGATATGTCTCAATCACGTTAATCGCTTGTAGAGCAATAAGTTACTCAAATTATGAGCATTTAATTTACTGATTGATCCCATCGAAACTCATAAAAAAGGTAGCTCGATGGAAAATTAACGAACGCGACGGCAAACCATATTTCTGCCCTGTATTAGTATTTATGTATGAGTCAAATGCTTCTTTACTAAAAAAATACCCTTCACCAATTACGTGGGACTAGTCACAACCACTCTACGCATTTATGGATTATGTACACTAGCTTTACGCCGCGGCTTTTCTAAGGAGGAATAAAAATTGATAAGCTCTCTATAGTGTAACAATTCCGAAAAATCCTTTCTTAGCACACCTCTGAAATAGTCATGGCATTTCGTCACGACTTAAAAAAAAACTTGTATTCCTTCGCAAACGGAACCAAAGGCATACTGAAAAAGTTCATTTAGTAAGATCATAGATTTTGAGATACGAGCTTTTTTCAAAGTAGTGATGATTATGTCTACCATATTTCAAGACTATAGCTCTATTGGTTTAGATTGTGCGTTGCCTGTCAGACAGTCACGATACCTACTCCTTTAAAAGTAAAGAAGATTTGTTTAGCTTTCGTAGTTGCCTGTAGGTACTACTCGCGAGGGCTACAATCTGCGCTATAAATGGAATATATAAGAAAAAATTATTAAAAATCCATTTTTAATACAATTTTCATTTATGACACTTTTTGCTCCTGGTTAACATGTAAGACCAAAGTACTCGTCATGTCGAATCAAACGAGAACAAGATCGATGGTATTCCTTATGTCGTTTTGTTAAGGAGTTCCTATGGCCACCTTTCAGCTCCAGATCAGTTCCATGTCATAATAATATTCCATTGTCATCCGATTTACAAATACAAGCAAAATTTCAATCAAAAATCGGAAAAAAGATAAAAAAATCGGAATCGGAATTTCAATCGGTAATCGGGAAGTGGGTCAAATTTAGCTACCAATATTGGACCCACACATACTAACAGGGCAAGTTAAATAAAAGCTAGTAAAAAAACAGGTTGGTAGTCTGTTAATTTTTCTCTTTTTACCTAAAAACCTTTTTTAACCTTATATCCGCTCCAGTGCATAGTTATGCACTTAATTATATAAAACTTAGAGCAAAACACAAGAAACGCACGCCTCTACTATAAATAGTAACCATACACCAGAAGGTAAAGTGCATGGCATTTGGCATACTCGAAATCAATATAGAAACATCTAGCTTGTTTGCGAGGATGTGCCCATAGTCGGTGCATAGGGCGTCCGTCGCGTCCTTATGCAACGCGAGCCCTCGTGCACTCTCCCACAATACCTAACCTTTGAGATGCTATTTACGTTAAAGCTAGCGACAAGCGTGCTGTCAAATTAAATTTTATTGCCATTTGCCGTTTCATTCAACAAAGGCCTGTACAGATTTCAATAAAATTGTATGTGCGCGTTTATGGTTTGGTATTTGGTTTGATTTAAAGTCAAAAGTGCACTTTGTATGGCATTTTGTATAACGCACGCGCTTCTTAAATTCTTAAATCCTTTAGTCCTTTTGGAATCCTTCTTATAATTACAAGTTTGAAACGTACGCACTACTTTAGGAAAATACAGTGGTCTTGGCGCCGAATATAATTTTGCACCTTTTGGCGTCGAGACACTTGGTCCGTGGGGCCCTGGTGCTCTGAGTCTCTTCAAAGACTTGTCAAAGAGACTCAGAGATACCACAGGAGACCGAAGAGCTGGCAGCTTCCTCGCTCAACGCATCAGTCTTACAATCCAGCGAGGAAATGCTGCCAGCGTCTTCGGTACCATGCCGCAGGGGCTATTTTTAGATTTAATGTAGTTTTAGTTTAAGTATTTTATTTTAAAATAGATAGTTTTAATTTTTATAGATTGTTAGTGTATATGAGATATTATCGTGAGTTTTTAAATTAAAATTTACGTACTACTTTTTTCCTTGCTTTAAAGTAGGTAAACATTATTTCAGGACGGTCTATGTTTTATTCACATACGACCGTAGTTTCGCAAGATACATCAGTTTTATGTGTTTCTAAACGATGCGATGGGCTAGGCGAGGCATAGGTTATAAAAAGGATTAGTCATACGCATAAAATAGTGAAAAAGACGTTTCCTTGGATATTATTTGACTTAAAATGTCAAATCGATTGAATAAATGTCACACAATGCTAATTTGTCTCCGGATGGTGACTGCGCGCGCGCAGGAATTAGGTTCACGTCTTTGTCTCTGCGAAAACCTAGGACATTGTTTGTTAGGCGCAACTCGAATTCTGCGACACGTCAGTTCCCACCACTCAATACACTTGCAAAATAACTCGTTATCATACATCTGCATATGCACACAAAATTCTCCGTGTATTTGGTTTTGTCAATAGTTTGCACACAGTAAGTTTTGTTCTGAGTTCATACAAATTATAAGACAAGCTAACAGCAAACAAGTATCGCAAACCCATTTGTATTCGTTCTACTTCTTGAAAAATTTTACATACATATTTACATGAAAGTAAATCTCGTGCAACTCTCATTGTCAATGGCCTATTGGCCTAAAGTAGTAACATTGGGCACATCCTCTCCATAGATTTATATTGAAGTAGATCCAGTGGACCACATAATTACGATGGAATGTATGAGAACCGAGCCTGTAAATTTTTGAATAATCATCTGCATTGAAATAGTAGATTGATAAACAAGGGTCGTAAGTGATCAATTACACCCAAGATATTTAGGCGCACGAGCGAGCAAAGCGAGCGAGGGTGCTTATAGTTCGCGGGTGTAATTGATCATTTACACTCGAGTTGAACACTCTACTTTTCATCACAAATGCGAGGAAATAAAGAAAAACCGTTATGTTAAAAATGTATACGCAATTTGTAATAGAGCGGAAGAAAATTTATCGCGCCAAACAGTCTTTTGTTTTTTTTTTAATGGCCTCGCGCTTATTTGCTTTGGCACATTAAGCCAGCACTGGCCAGCAGAATTATGCCAGCATGGAGGTTTGGAGGTAAGTATTACGCATTACAATCTCCTTGCTTACCAGTTCGCGAATACAAAGGAGCACCATTTGATTTTACAATTACTTACATCCCTAAAGATATAAATCGAATTTACAACACGGATTGCACGGAGTTAAATGCAACCTACTTTCAGAGCTTAAGTGATGAAAATAATATGTCATCATATCAGCCAAAAGACGTCCACCGCTGGACATAGGACTCCCTAAAGAGTTCCACAACGATCGGCTCTGTGCTGCCCGCATCTAATGGTTCCAACGACCTTAACCAAATCGTAAAATAAAATAATATGTACAGCCTGACAACTATATGTATTTAAATAGCATAAATACCTGTGTACCTTCGCACAATTTACAATTTTCTCTTCTGTGTAACATAGCCTACTGCTAACCCTGTAATTTAATTACCATATTTCTATTTTTTGTTTTCTATGTTCACATTAGAGTCATAGTACTCATAGTACTGTATTTACAAACTGTAACTCAGTATAAACTCACGGATAATATAACGATGCTGGCCTGCTGGCCTATATATCAAAGAATTGGAAGGTCGTGATGACATTATGTAATTCCATATCTAAGGGCACAGGCCATGAAGCGTGGTAACCTTCGTAAATCTAGCCAGTTACTAAAAGCTATATAATTATTTATTAAACCTTTAGTCACTAAGGCAATAAGCTTACATAAATTGCAAAATAATTTAGAGACGCCTGGCCTGGCCTTCAGAGACGAGTAATTTTCATTAGGAATTATTTTATTCTTGACCAAAAAGTATTGGCAATGTTTAAATTTTTTTTATAACAATCGTAGTCGTAGGTAATCACAAATTATCTTAGCAAGTTTCTAAATAGTAAACAATAAAATCTTTTTATTTTTTCATTGTCAAAATATATTATTAAGCACGGGTCCTACTACAATACGAACGCTACAGATTTATAGCCTGTGGCGAAACAATTGAACAACGTAACTTTAATGGCCCTTATTTGACGTGAAGCATTCGCGTGCTCGTCACGAGGTCGTGTGCCACAACTGGCGGCTAAAACAACTAATTGTATTTGTTTTGTGTACAATTAGCAAGTGGACATTACGTGTTTGTTGACTGTCGCGTGTACCTGGCCTAAAAACTTGCTGCCTAGCAAGTTAGACTGCTAAAAAATGCTCCAATCACTCAAGGATCTTAGTAAACATTTAGTTGAAACGCACTTACGTAACTTCTAATGAAAAATAAATATGTCAATTTTACGCTACCAAAGCCACTTCCATCATTTTAATTTTGAACTTGAATTATTTCAGATTAAGAGCCTATGTTTTGATTCTGGTCAATTTGTTATTTAAAAATATTTGCTTTAACATTTTAATAGGCGTTAAGAAACTAAAATCGCATTGCATTTAGTGATATCTCTTTCATATTCCTGTGCGCCTAATTTTACAAACAAAAACCTTCATATTGATTAGAGACCTGAGATGGTGATATCTTCAGATTGTTATCAAACACAATATTATGATTTCCAGATGGTGATAGTTTTACTTAGCCTCGTGGCGCTGGCAGCGTCGGCACCTCAGAAGCCCGCGGACCAGGCCGTTGCAATCATCAAGCAGGACTTCGACCAGCAAGTGGACGGCTCCTATCGTTTCAGGTACTTAATAAATTAATGTTTTGAAAACAGGGAATGTAGCTAGGTCATACTTACACATTTTTTTCTTCGCGTCTCTCCTGTAGACATGTTCTTTAACTTCTATATAGCTAATATTTCTTTGTCAAACCTACATCGGCTTGTGGAACACCTGGCCAACTTTCAGCTCATTTAAGTAAATAAGCTGATTAGCTTAAGTTGGCCGACTCAGAGTAGCTGACAAGCTCGTGCGCGGCGCTCGGCGGAACCCTGTCGCAGGGAGCCTCTGCTGTCCTTAACGAGATTGTTTTTAATAAGTGCGGCAAATGCTGACTGCGACAGGGTTCCGCGGAGAGCCGCGCACGAGCTTGTCGGACTATAATTTTATTTTTACAGGAGAGACAACTTTTGTTTCTTACGCCGTGCATGACTCATTTCTTATTTAAGATAAATTAGAAGCCAGATGAATTTGAATAAAATTAAACGTTTTAAAATCTTCGCAATTATGCTTTTAGTTTTATACCGACTTCAAAAAAAACATGAATACCTTCGTTTATAATTGAGACAGTACTTATTTAGCAATTAATTTAGTTCTTAAATGGTATCTTGTTAACCTTACTGTTTGTTATGACTTAACGTCTCTAAATTATCCAAAATATGGTGATCCGTGGTCAACAAGAGTGGGATTGAGTGTGTCCGAATCCGTGTTGATTTTGATTTAAATTTTATTCTAACGCTGCATGCTACCATCAATTAAAAATAATAAGTTTTCCATACGTGATGAGCTTGCCGCCACTTTTGTCAATTTTTCAAAAAACCCGTTTTCTGTAAAGTCGGTTTACGGACGATAGTTTAACGTGACAACGTCATAGCAAAACATTCAAAAACCAGGCGGTCATCCATCCAAGTACTGACCGCGCCCGACGTTGCTTAACCTCGGTGATCGGACGAGAACCGGTGTTTTGTCAAATATCTTGAAAACGGTGCATCCTACAGCAAAATCAATGAAACTTTCATCCCCCCTTCGAAACCCCTACCCCCTTACCCGCACCCCCTAACCCCCCCGCAACCCCCGCAACCCCCACCCCCATGCACCACAACTTGCAACTGGCCTTCGCTGCTCTGTAGGTACATGTACGGGACATATGTACATTACGTCATCCTTTTTCGTGTACCTATGCAGCCGGCGTTCATCGATTTATTAGACGTTGTCACGTCAAAAATTAAATGTCATAGGTAAAGTGCAAATGACCCGAACCGATGGCAATGCTTGAATAGACCTTTACCCAGCAGTAAAAGAATATAGGGTGATTTAATTGATTAACGCTCTGGATACGGACTAGCTAGACTGAATAGTGCCATTACATTAATCTAGAGTAGGTATTCATGTAACTAAGCCAGTACTTATTATAACTATATTGCTTAGGGCCATTACATAAAAAAAAAAAAATTCTATTCTGTTCTATTCTATTCTATTACAGACGGACTGCATTCCAACCGCAACGTTACTGCCAACCTGCCGACTGCTCATACATTTTGATCAAAGCTAGCGTACCTACAGTTTTGCTGACTGCAATGCAACTGCAATCGAAAATGTATGGGCAGTCGGCAGTTAACAGTTACGTTGCAGTTGGAATGCAGACGGTCTGCAATGGCCTTCATTGTTCTCAATGTTCTTGATGTTGTTAAAGACTGTTTAGTTAAAACACGAGAATTCAATAACTGGAAATAGGAAGTTATGGAATGCTAGGGTTCGAGTTAAGAATTTCCGTTAGTCACCGAAATGTCAAGTGTCTGTTGTGTACCTACTCTCATACATATTACTATGACGCATACATAAGTACCAGTTTGAGAGTTGTAATTGAGAAATCACGCTTCGTCTCGTTCGCAGAACAGTCGCGGCGAAAAATGTCTGAATTATTCATATTTGAAGAATTATTTGACAGTCCATAAATTATTTGTAGGCGGTATTTCGCTTCCTTGACCTAAATTATTTGAGCTGATTATAATAGTGAGCTATGAACACGAAGGTCGATTCGATTTCTGCGGTCAAGTTCAACGGGGATGGTTAAATTTATTTCAAAAGCTCGAAACATTTGACGTTTATCACAGTATTTAGTTGAAAATGACAACTTTCGTGTCATTTTCAACTAAATACTTTTCTGTACGTTTTCCAGCTATGAGACCGAGAATGGCATCAAAGCTGAAGAGACGGGTTCGCTGAAAAAAGCCAGCGGGCCTGATAGTAGCGACGTCATCGTTGCCCAGGGAACCTTCAGCTACACTGCACCCGATGGAACCGTCATCAACCTCAACTACATTGCTGATGACGAAAATGGCTTTAAGCCTGAGGTAATGACAATGGTCTATAATTATTTCACCACGCCAGGATGAGGTCCCGCAAGTGTCAAATATCTAACCCCCTGTTACGGTTATTTCATATAGTCTGTTTGGTTTTAATATTTTAGATTAGACTGTGCGCATTATCAAACATTGTGCATTTAATATATGCATGGTAAAGTTGAAAGTAGAATAGATTTTATGATTTAGAAAATTAGTACCAATGGATTAGATTTTGACATTTGTTACTAAGAAGTATGGCAACTGAAACTGCATCAGAAAATAATATAGTACTTAATGTGATGAGCAATATCTTAAATTTTGTAAAATGGATCTGTTATTTTCATGAGTCTGAGAGTTTAAAGCGGGTGATCCATTGGGGACTTAAACACCGTCGGATTTGCTCGCTGGCTCTTTATGCATGCTTGAAATTCTAAAGTCCGCAGATTTTTAAGTGCTCCATTGGCGGTTTAGACCTTTGGCTCGCGAGTTCGTTGGCGTTTTTCTCTCAAATGGATCACCCCCTTTACCCTATACAGGGTGTAACATTTAGATCGGTCAGTATGGGAAAGTCTGAAACTCCAAAAAACCATGTCTTCGATTTTCGTAAGTAGTAAGAAAAACTGTATTCATACATTTAAAAAAAACTTGTAGTCAGCTCGGGAATCTGACCCGGACGTTTTGAAAAATAAAACTAATACTATTTCTATTTAGAAACATGATGTCTAAAATTAATAAAATGCATTTTTGTCTTATCCTTTCATATATTTTAGTAGGTGTTAGAAATTACTACAATTTTTTTTTCAATGCAACACTTGTAGTTTCAGACTTTCCCATAATGACCGATCTAAATGTTACAGCCTGTATTATTGGGACTATAAAATTGTTTATTTTTATTTAAGTGCATGACGTATCAGTTAAACTCTTGCTGTCTTTTCCATCCACTTATGCCATTTCCTGATGGCTATTCCTACGTAATAACTGAGAGACCATCATCTTAATTTGTGGATTACCCAATTGAGACTTTTCCAGTTGACAGTGCAATGCAGTTCAGAGAAGAGTGACAGATATTTTTTTCTATCAGTAACTGGGTTTGACCCAATTAAATATTTTAAGGAAAACGATCAGAATGATTCAACATGATTGAAAGTAATAGAAAATTTAGAGTTAAACTACTTAATTCAAATATTACAGTCACCTTACGTGTAAACTTTTTGTCGCAGCTGTGTCAAAATTTTATGACTGCAGAGAACATTGTTGCTTTTTGATTCGCCTCTTTGGTTACGTCAAATATGGCGTCATCCGGTATATGCCATATTGTATTTGTATATTAAGCCATATCCAACGTTAAGAAAGCAAAGAGAATTCTCGGAGATGTCTTGTTAACCAAATACTTATGGATAAAAAGATTATTGCACTTATTTACATTTGGATTTGAAAATTCCTTGCTACTCCACGAACTCAGTGCACTTTACAGTAGACAAATGCTGCCTACTACCTACAACTTTGATGTTTGTACTGCATTCCTGTAACTACATTATTCTTCCAAGTACTTATTCCTTATAATTTTTTTCATGTTTCAGGGAGCTCATCTACCCACCCCGCCGCCGATACCTCCTGCAATTCAGAAGGCATTGGACTACTTGGCGACGCTCCCACCACCACCTCCCTCCAGAAATTAACCAACATCTCACAATATAGCGACTGAAGCTCAGACAATCCCGAAACACCAACGACTAACTGAATGACCGAATGCTTTTCGCCGTTTCGTAAACAGCCAAATTCAATAAAATTCGAATAATATGCAACTAGTTCATAATCCTAGGAAATGGCTGTTATTCAAAGCGGTATTAAACTAATGTATATTCAAGAAGCAATGAAACCTAACAAAAAAATGACTGATCTGTGATAAATGAAGATTGTTCGAATGGAAATGTTTTTTACGATGTATATTTTTTTTTATTTATTTAATTAAAGCAAAGTCAGTGCCAAAGATGCATTGCTATAAATATCGATGGTTTTTCAATTGCCAAAAATGGATTCAAATGATATTACGTACCTATTCTGTCGTTTGCGTAGGTAAATGATTAGCACAAAACTGATCAATGACCAAGTAGTCGCTCACATAAGTGTTAATAAATAACGTCACTTCCTATTCATAGCTACACCATAGAAAAAATAACTGTCTTAAATTGACATTTCGTCGGGGATAGTGCAAATTTGCTTATCTATAATACTTAATAAAGCATTATCTGCACTACAGATAGTTTACATGGGATGTTTTTAATTTCATATTTGTTTCATTTTAACGAATTTACTTAGGGGAAAAATTGGAATCTGGCTGAATTTGTGAGATACGCGGAACTATCCAACGCTGTTAAGCGGATTTGCACTATCACCGACGATTTTATTTAAAATTTGCTAAAATAAAATTAAAACTTGTTTTGAACATGGCTTTAAAGCAAATCGTTGAGTTTGCGAACAAATATTATTGTAAGTAAGCTTACATATACATACCTATCACACAGAAATGTCATAGAAAGCAAAAGTGAGCCGCCAGTTCTTTGGTACTATATCGGCATTCCAAGTAGAAACCCGTTTGGAGAAGTGAGCGTCTTTCCAAGGTCATTGATGAGAACGCTGTTAAATAATATTCGTAGAAGATATCAACAATGTCTTGTGTTTTGTAAAACGTCAAGTAAATTGCAGAAAAATTTGAGATTGAGACTTTTAAAATTTCCGCAGACAATACATAATTATTCAACGATGGAATGTTTTCATAATTTTTCACGTTGTTAATCAAACTAGGTATCATGTAATATGACTGGGTGCGTTTAAAGTACAACCTATAATTTTTTATTGTCAACCCAGGTATAATTACAATAATGTACGACCTGATAATTCAAATCCTCATTTAATTGCCAGATGGGTTGGAATTAGCAGGTTGTGCATTATTGTCGGTCATTCCGGGACGACAAATACGGGATCGTACACTAACCACACCCATATGACTTATTACTTATGATTTAAGCCAGTATCATACTGTACCTAAGCCAGTATCATACTGTACCAAATTACCAACGCTTCTGCCAAGTCAAAACTTTTTTAAAGTCACATGGCTGCTAAAATCAATTACATATTTAACACATACTTTAAAAATAAATAAATTGATACATACATTGTCACTTTAATTAACACTACAATTTGTCATTGAATATTGTGACCGCATTCCTTAACTCTCGTAACGTTCATCATTCTTAAAAGATACATTACTATAAGCATATTCTATTGTTTTCTATGCAGGCCCATTGAAGGTCTCGTGGTCAAGCTCAGATCGACAAAAAGGGCACCAAACTTGATGATATTGAATTTCTCATCTGAATTAACGAACAAAAGTAATGAATTTTTTATTAAAACATTTATTTCATATATTATTAATTATAGCGTCGAGACATAAAAAAACATATTGAATATTTCGTATTATTGTTGTATAGTTAATTAATCTAAAAATACAATTAAAATTATCTTAAGCTTAAATGAGATTTAAACAGTGATTATACAGGGAATTTTGTCGCATAAAAATATCTCCCTTTGACTATGTATGTAGTCACGGACACAATTTGCCTTATTTTGGAAAAAAAGGCACTAAATGAAATCATCCATGCAATATATCAAATTATGTACGGCGATTTACAATGGTTATGATATTTTTGAACATCTTGGCCCCTCCAAATTACATTTTTCACGGCATCACCATATTTCATAATTTGAATATATTCTTTATGCTGCCTATAGGCACCTATGCGATGAAGTTTTATTTCAGTGGTATATGAGAATGAGTATTGTTACAAACATTAAAAGCAAAAACGCTATTAGTTATGAATAATCTGCTTCGAGTAAGGATTCTGTGACTGGCTCCGGCGTAGGTTTAGTAGCTAGATAGGCAAGGGCTCGTGCAATAGCAGGTGGAATGGGCGGTGGAGTCGGCAAGTGCGCTCCTACTGGTCGATATCCATTTTCATCTGCTGTATATGACAGGCTGTACTCATTCCCATCTTTAGCCTGTAATTAAAACAAATTAAATATTGACATTGGAGATAAGTTTCATCAACCCGGTTGTCTCGTTGTATAATTTACCTTGTAAGAAAAACCTCCACTGACAGCTTCGCCAGCATTAGCATCATCGAAAGTTTTCAATTGTCCTTTTTCAAAAGCCTTTGTGCCATCGCCTCCCTCGTAACTGTAAAAGGTTTTTTTCGTTATACATATGATATACACTGACGAGCAAAAACAAAGGGTCTCTTTTCATACAGCTAAGTATGGAATGTGACCCGTTATTTGTGCTCGTCGGTTTTATATAAGTATTTAATGCAACTTCACTGTAATTATTTCGTTTGTGAACTACAAACATAGACCAAAGTATTATTAAGATTACCTATATTGAAAGTCGCCAGTGTGAGAAAACACTAGGTTTTCAGATTGGACTATGGGAATTACTTCACGTTGACGAGTCGAATTATCACGTTTAGCAAGCTTTTGAACAGGGTTAATATTTTCACTGTTACGGAATTGTTCTTTTGTATCGGGTACACGAGCATTTAGTGTATTTTTATTTTCCTGAACACTGATTTCAGTTTTCTTCTCTTCCTCAATTTGCTTTTCTACAACTGTAGGACGCTGCAATTTTCGTCTTTTACTTGATACTCTTTGATTTTTTGGGCGAGGTTTATTGTAGTAAGAAGCCTCAGGTTCATAAACTACAGCTACAGGAATTTGAAGATCTTGTTCTAATTTTGTTGCTATTATCGTGGTAGGTTTGTTTTGTTCCTTGCGATCTTCGGATTGAACTTTTTCTGGACTTGAATCAACATGATCGATATTTTCTTCTGCATTACTTGATTCAACTGCAACGCTAGGTTCACTTTTAGGAGGTTCCTTATTTACCTGTTCGACATTATTACTCGTTGAAACATCACTTTTTATTGATTTATCGTTGCGATTGTTGTCTTCCTCATATACAATGGCAACTGGAATAGCTTCATAATTTTCTGGTTCTGGTGGATGATTGTACTGGTATGGCTGCCTATGTCTTGTACTTCCTCTACCAGTATTCCTGCTCAATACACCGTTAGTGAATAGAAAAACAATAAAAAATAATTTGAAGGTTATCATTGTAACTACTACAGAATTCAGTGATTCTAAAATACACCACAACTCAACACACCCGCGTTTAGTATATTAATGAGGATGAGTCAATGTGCTTACAAGCTCAAGCTGATTATTTTGGCGATATTCGCCTACACACTAGTCCAACCAGACATGTCCAATTAAATTAATCTTTAAAATAAAGGAGTGTTTTTATATTTACTTTAGAATGACATCAATGTTTGAATGGATTTTCAATGCGGAAGCGAATTTTAACAGACGCATTAACCCAGCACATGCATGAACATTTGAGTCTTCAATTAACAGCAGCTATTGTTTGATATCAAGACGTATAAATTATTTTGGCACTTATGACTAAATTCGAAAACAAACATTCCAAAGCGCGGATAACTACGACCCGGATCAATATTAGTTACACTTATACACGCCTCACTTTTAAACTGAAAACTCGATACTAAAGCATTAAACTAAAGACTACATAAATTGGTTTTTACTGTTATACAAATACCGACCGACAGACTTTCAACTGCCTGAAAAAATGTTAATTTAACTAGAAATTAGTCAAGAATTAATAATAAAAAAATATATATCATGGGACAGGTTAAAGTAAGCAAAGCTTGTGTTAATAGGTTCTAGGCAACGGATAAACATACTTACTTAGGTACAAGACTTGAGAACTGTTCAATTTAAAGGAAAATGCACTTTTTCAGAGAGATAGTTCTATATTATTAGACCGTTTGCTAATGTCAATTGTGACAAAGTATATTTTGTTTTTTACCATAAACTCTACTATAAAAATAACAGTTAGATGCAACCTCAACAAGAACAAATATTCGTATTTTTCATACAAATATCTGCCCCGACGCGGTAATCGAACCTGGGACCTCCTGCTTCGTAGTCAGGTTCTCTAACAACTATACTCTTTGGTTGTCAAAAGCCATTTGAAGTTTATTGTTAGTTGTTTGATCTATCGTCTCTCAAGCAGCGAGTCGTGAGTTCAGTGCTCAGTTTGTACCACTGAGTTTTATAGAAGGACTAGATTTTGCCAGCGACTTCGTACGCGAAGACAATAACGTTAGTTGTTTGCATAAAATTTGGCACACAGGTAGTTTATTACGTGGATTAACACATAGGATAATGCCAGGAAAATTAAAAGTTCCCGCGGGATTTGAATAAGTGAATTCTAAAGCCGGTAAGCCGCGGTGGGCTAGTGGTTTGACCTATGGTCATGAGCTTTTGGCAGAGGGTCATGAGTTTTAGCCCGGGCTTGGACCTCTGAGTTATGTCGAATTCGTGTGCTAAATTACGTTTGAAGTATACCATGAGCTTTACAATGAAGGAAAACATCGCGAGCAAAGCTGCACACACCTGAGATGAAATTCAATGGTATTTTATCCCGGGAAAGTGCAAAGTACAGCATACCGCGGGATAGAAATAACTACTGTTTCGACCTCTTTTAAAAATCAGAGACAGTGTGGCTTTTTATTAGTAAAATAATTTTAAAATCAGCCCCCACGTTCAATTCACTTATTTCTATACCGTGGGATTTTTGCGTTTTTCCGGAGAAAAAGTAGTATGTCAATCAGGGTTAGTGTAGCTTTCAAGTGGTAAAATATTTTTTTAAATCAGCCCCAAAGTTAAATTTACTTATTTCGATCCCGCGGGAAATTGGTATTTTGTATGTATGTATGTATTTAAACACTTTATTGTACATAAAACACAAAAATAATACAAAACAACACAACAAAAATAGTACAAAGGCGAACTTATCCCTAAAAGGGATCTTTTCAAGCTAACCTGGCATGAAAGGAAAAACTTAAAAAAAAAAGAGATAGGCAAACAATAATTTATGTACAGAGAGAAGAAAGAAAATATTGTAGCTTTCAAATTGTAAAATATTTTTTCAAAATCAGCCACTAAGTTGAATTTACTTATTTCTATCCCGCGGGAATTTTGCATTTTCCTGGAAAAAGTACTTTATGTCAATCAGGGATACTGTAGCTTACTATTATTGGTGAAAGACTTTTTAAAATCAGCCCCAAAATGAATTCAGTTTTTCTATCCCGTGGGAATTGTGCATTTATCCAAAGAAAGAGTAGCCTGTGTCATGTGGGGATAGACATATCATATCATATGAAAGAATTTTTAAAATCAGTGTCCAAGATGAATTTACTTATTTCTATCCCGCGGGAATTTTGCATTTTCCCAGAAATAAGTACCTTATGTCAATCACGGATACTGTAGCTGACTATTGGTGAAATAATTTTTAAAATCAGTCCCGAAGTTGAATTCACTTATTTCTATACCGCGGAAATTTTGCATTTTCCCGAAGGAAAAGTAGGCTATGTCAGTTGGGGATAGTCATATCATATCATATGAAAGAATTTTTAAAATCAGTGCCAAAGTTGAATTTACTTATTTCTATCCCATGGGAATTTTGCATTTTCCCGGAAAAAAGTAACCTGTGTCAATCAAGGATACTGTAGCTTACTAATGGTGAAAGAATTTTTAAAATCAGCCCCAAAGTTGATTTCAAATTTCTCTATCCCGTGGGAATTTTGTATTTTCCCGAATAAAAAGTAGCATTTGTCAATCGAGAATAGTCATATCACATAATATGTAAGAACTTTTAAAGTCTTCCCCAAAATTTGATTTAATTTATTTCTATCCCGTGGGAATTTTGCATTTTCCCGGATAAAAAGTAACCTATGTCAATCAAGGATATTGTAGCTTTCTAATTCTGAAAAAAAATTTAAAATCGGCTCAATAGTTTCAGAGATTCCGCTACAAACAAATAAACGAAGAAAGTTTAGATATTTCCTTATCCCGCGGGAATTTCGAAAATCCTTCCTTAGTGCACCTCTAAAATACTCAAGGTATATGTGTGCTAAATTTCAAGTCTCTAGCCCCAGTAGTTTAGGCTGTGCGTTGTCTATCAGTCAGTCAGTCAGTCAGTCACGGTACACACCTGCAGAAAACGTCACACACCTGCAAAGTGGATAAAAGTGTGAGTGAAGAATCCAATCTGCACTGGGCACGTGTGGCTAATACATTCCATGCCCTCTTATTCTGAGAGGAAGCCGGTGCCGATGGTGAGTGAAATTAAGAAATTACCTATCTCTCTTTTATCAAATAAAGTAAAAAAAAAATCAACGAAGCGCGAGTCGCGCTCATACAAAGGTTTCAGAAGCGCTTTCAGATTGAGAGGGCTTGAACTGTAGTTCCCATGCAGGCCCAGTGCATATCGGGAACTTTACACACACAACATTTAATTGTTTCACAGGTGTACACAAGTTTCCTCGCGATGTTTTTCTTCAGCGAAAAGCTCATGATAAATTCCAAATGTAATTTCGCAGCTAAATTCCGAAAAACTCAGAAATGCGAGTCGGGGTTCGAACCCACGACCCCCTGCTACTTTTTTATTATTTGTCGACATTTCCTCCATATCCGGTCAACAATCCAAATTCAAATTCGAACGTCCCTCATTATCATCACCATCAGATCCGCTAGTCCGCTAGTGTGAAATAATTCTCTTTATTCTTTATCAGAAGCCAAAATATAAATAGTTTTTATTCAAAATCCAGTGTTACTTTAGAAAAATCCTTAAACATTGGATCGTGTGCTAGTGTGGGACGCTACTTGCGTAGACACACTAGCTCTGCCCCACGTCCGGGAACAGCTAATCAAGCTGGTGTAGCAGCAGAGGCGGCGGAAAATACTTAAGACAAACAAATACAAAGGTCTCGGCTCTCAATACAATTTTGTTCCATTCAGGGATGAGAACTTAGGTCCGTTAGGCCCCAGCACAAAAAATATTTATAAAGACCTTTCAAAACGGCTTTCTGATGCCACATGGGGCCGAAGAACTGGCGGCTTCCTCGCACAACGTACAAAGACTCGGCAAATGTCGGCTTCGTAGAGCGTTGTCGCACGCTACTTACAAGTAATGTGTGACAACGATCCAAACTAGATCCAAATAAATTAAGAGTATTTTGGGGTAGGTAAGTATTTTAAATTTATATGCAAACAATTTTTAAACAAATTTGATTTTATATTTACTGTGTATTTTTTAGCACCTTTAAGATAACATTCACTTTAATTACAATACTAACAAACAGATAAGTAGTAAGCATCTAAAAAAAATCTGTAATCGTACGTGATGTCAACTGTTTGCTGATTATTATAATATGGGGCGTAACGTTATCTTAAGCAACTGAAATCCTAAACGATTCGATTTTCAGTGAGCCAATAAACCTTGTTTTGAGCGGCCGGCGAGTTAATCACGCAGATCGTCACCGTTTTATTGTTGACACCTCAACGATTGTGCAATTTTCCGAAGAACACATCTGTCATGCGCTAAGGTTGAAGTATTTAGCGTACGTTTAGGCTGACTCCACCGGAAGGCGGGGGGAGGGTAGTGTAAATAGATGAGCCTTACATATAGGTGGCAAAGGAGTCTGGAGTATCATTCATCAGTGGATTTCGGGAGTGAGTGAAGTAATGTACTCCAAATTAATTTTCTTGTGCTGGGCTGTGGCGTGCGTGGTCGCAGCGCCGGCCGCGACCGACGTGCTGCCGTTGGAAAAGCAGCAACCCACGGTCATACCTATTGTTTCTCAATCGGAAGAACTGGAGTCTAACGGAACGTATAAATTCAGGTAATAGCATCTTCGTATAATCCTTGCTTCGTAAAAACTTCGATTTTTCTCCGTTAAGTTCAAAATAATTTGCATTCGCTGATTCGCCCCCGTTGCAGAACTTCCTGTCCAATTAGAATATTCAAAACGTTTTACGTATAATTTTATATAAGTCTAAAACACAACTAAAATTAGATTATATCATAGTCTTTATTACAACATCGTATTATATTTAACAATATAAAAAATTAGAATTTTCGCTTTTTCTGTGTCTAAAGGTTTGAGATGGGCATTAATAAGTCATTCAATCGGTCAGCAAGTCCTAATTCTTTTGTATGATGCGATAACTTCATAATAATAACAGTACTAACAGTAGACCGTGATGAAGTTGTATTTTACAAACATTTTATTGAAATACTTACTTAAATGTTTTCGTGTACCAACCGATCGAATTAAACACACACAATAATACCTAATGTCAATTAAGAACCAAACCGTACAGAAAATCATTAATATCTCATGTCTACAAAATTAAATTGCTTAGTTTCCAGTACCAAAACGATTGTGTACCTCATAGCCTTAATTAAATATGAACAATGACTACTTGTAGGTGTTAAATTACATAGCGAATTCTTAGTCATTACTAATTCAAATGAGTTTGGAAATGCCAAATTTGACAATGGTGATTACACTTATAGCTATGAAACTGGCAATGGGATTAAGAGAGAAGAAACGTCGTACGACAAGGTTATTCCGAAAGCAGAAGGACGGTCAGCAGATGGCAGTGACGAAGGAGGAGAAAGCGACGAAATCCACGTGCAACAAGGTTCCTACTCGTACACTGCTCCTGATGGCACTGTCGTCAGTGTAAGGTAAATATGATTAAGTAAAAAAAAACAATAGAAAATTCACGTTTCCCCCTGAAAACATCTCTGATATAGTATAGAGGAATATTTCAGCAGGTTTTTGTTTTTACATTAATTTATCGTGGGTAAAAAAATGATTCTATACATTGATCGTTTTTCAAAGTGTAAGCGTAAGGCATGACTACGAGTAGATTTTGAATCCAACATTCCGATGAAAATCCTGAGTTCAATCAAACTAACCTAACTATTTACTGATATATTCCAAATTAATTTAAAAATAACCAGACTGTGCATTATTTACTATTTTGACGCAGGGATATCTTAAAATCCTAGGGGATTTCATCGATTCTGAACAGATGTAAAATTAATGATGTAATTCATTCATTTACATTACAAAGGGTGTGTTTGTTTATTAAATAGATACCTACTTCCTGATGTTATGAATGTTATGATATTCCCCAATGACATCCATAGATAGCAACGAAGTTTTTTGAATCATAAATGGGTCCTTTACTGTCATCGTTATGTGCTCACAAATCCCTTAGGGTCAGTTGACTCTGAGACGCGACGCAATAAACGCATTTTTTATTGAGATAATAATATGTGAAATGAGTAAGGTGAATATGCCGGTGTCGCATCGCATCTCGAAGTGAACTAACCCTAAGTCATTTCCCTTGCGAACGACTATTCACTGTCCATAAATAACCAAATTTCTTTTTCACCAGATACATCGCTGATGAAAACGGTTTCCGGCCAATTTCTGACCAAATTCCCCAAGCTATTGTAGCTGCCGCGGCTGCAGCAGCGGGTGATTTTTCAAGTCAAAAGTCTGGCCGTGCATTGAATGTGGCCGATAGTGCTCATTCTGCATCTGCACCAGTTATAGCCTCTAGAGTTGCCCTTCCTTCTGCTGCCTCTCAACCCGAGCCTGCTAAAGAAGCAGAAGCGGCGCCAGAGTCCCCTAAGGAAGCCGAAAAAGCACCGGAAGCTCCGCCAGCGGAACCTGTAGAAGCTGTATCGACCACAGAAGCTGCCCAGCCAACTGAAGGAAGCGGAGAAAGCGAAAATGCGAGTGAAGCATCGCCTAGCACCACTGAAGCATCGCCTAGCACTACCGAAGCATCACCTAGCACTACCGAAGCGTCAACAAGTACAACCGAAGCAGCTTCCACTGCTAACGCCAGTAACGAAGCCTTTACGGATGCTAGTGAAGGAACCACCATAGGAGGTGATGCTACAACCAAGTCTGCCGAAGCTACTACTGAAGTAGCTTCTGCTGCGCCAGAAGAACCTGCATCTACTAGCGCAGATGCGTCTACAACAGAAGCTGTATCAACTGCTTCTGCTTAAATAATTCCCAAATTATTACGTTTCATTCTTGCGAAAAGTGTTTTATGGACATTGATATACGTACGATAGATATGGATGCTTTAAATGCTACTGTTTTATTAAACAGTAAAAATAGTATACGTGCAAATGATATAGTGGACTGAAATGATAATTGTATCTTTGACACAAAATGATACAATTGTAACAAAAAAAGTGACTCCTACTCTTGTTTCTTTGTGTTTTACGTTTTTTTTTATTACCATACTTATATTTAAATAAAAGTTATCTAAAAAAAATTGATTGTCTCTTTCACTTCCTGCTTTACTTTTATAAATTAAATCCGCCTTCGTGCCTTCGTCCGCCTGGAATAGTTAACCCCCCCCACCCACACCCCCACAGTCCCTTCCCCCCCGCACCCTCCCCGCGTTCACATTCACCACCAAACTCCCAAGTCAATCGTGCCTATAGAAGTTTTATTTCAAAAACCCCCTTTTTTTTAACATTCTTCATTGGTGCTCTGCTCCTATTGGTGTTAGCGTGATGATATATAGCCTATAGCCTTCCTCGATAAATGGGCTATCTAACACTGAAAGAATTTTTCAAATCGGAGCAGTAATATGTTTGTTTGCATGAACGCGCTAATCTCAGGAACGATTAGCGCGTTCAAGCAAACAAACAAACAAACAAACTCTTCAGCTTTATAATATTAGTATAGATTCACTTGATTGACTGTTCCTAATCGGTTTCAAAGACTCATATTGAACTTTATACTGTCAACAAATCTCTAGTACTTTAGTCAAAAACCGACCAAAAACATGTCGGGCTACACGCAGCGATAAACGAAGTCATCGCAGACGGACTTGCGGGAAACAGCTAGTTCCGAATAATGTGCGACAAATGTTCAATATTATTTTTTCAAGCCGTTCGCGAGTCGGGAATTGCCTACATTGTACACGTATATTATACGTTTTACAATGTGCAGGCGCGTGCTATAACAACAAATACTAAATATAAAATTAAATTTAAAATTAAAGGATGACGTCATACAAGAAACGTGTTTTTTTCAGCGATTTTGGTGGTTGGGCTTTTAACGGCACGTGGGACGTGAGACGGGGGCGCGTCGCAGCCGCGGCGCCCCTTGAATCAGTTTTCATACTAAATGTATAGAAGCTTCGCGATCCAAAGCAGACAGAAGAGACGGGGCGGAACCGCGGCCTGCCAACAAACGACGCGGACTGCGACGCGCCCCCGTCCCACGTCTTTTCTGTGTGGCTTGCGCCTTAGAGCTTCGTATTTCGCAAACGGATTCCTGAATCGAAAATAATCTCAAACAGCCCACGGACAAACGGGGGGACGGACGGGCTTGGCGAAATTACAAGGGATCCTTTTTTTTCATTTCGACTGCTGTACACTGAACATAGTTATCAAGGTCCTCAAGAAGACTGCAGGTACTAATACAATAACAGCTTTAATTGAAATACCAGTTCAAGACCAAATGTCAAGATCAGATACACCAGGTAGGTACAGCGATATGTAGTCAAAATCATTTTATGCTCGATTTCATTTTTAAGTAATAATATTTGAATCATATATTTTTCTGTACGGCATCACATCACAGATTCGTTTTCGAATTTGTTGAATATACATGTATGAAGATGTTTGTACTCGGTAAATTTAATTTCCACAGGTCATAAGGACTAAAAACGTAAAAATATACACGACATTGCTGATATCGCGTAACTATCGCAATTTTTAGAACCTTATCCCTATGTATAAAAGGTGGCACAATCCATCATTTAAGAAGATTGGCGACTGCCGACTGTATGCGCACCAAAGCGGTAGGCTCTATTCAACGTCTTTTATTTTCCACGTTAATTACTTCGAAGGACACCCAAGACTGCATCCTGCTAAATATTACTTTGTCGTAATGTTATTCCGGATCTTGATTTTATGAATAAAACAAAGAGTAGTTTATAATAACTTGTTGTAATATTATACTTAAGTCTACGGGTAAAATCAAAATTCCTATTAATGTCAAAGTTGACTGTCTATTGTCACATCCTGTTACAAAAATATTTAGCGTAATTTATACTAAACATGTTATTTAACAAACAATAATCAAACACATGGAATAACTAATAAATATTTATCATATTGAATAATTCTATTAAAGTTATACGAACCATTAGGGTCACAAACGCGCGCTATTTCCTCTTCAAAAATGTTAGTTTATGACCACTGGTCATGGAAAATGTTTAGTTGTGCACAACAGTTCTTGCAAGTCACAAAGGCGAGCGGATTTTACTCGTTGTTGAACGAGTATATAATGTAGGGTGTAATAGTTAAGTGTGCACAGGCCATTATTCCATAACTGTTACAGATATCTAAAAACTTCAAACTGATATCAAAGGTACGTTACCTAATACTTAAATAAAATGACATCAATAACTTGTTGAACATAAAACGAGAAATATCTCTCTCACTCTGCATATGATTGAATGTGTGGAAGTTTTATGTTGCAGGTACGAAAACTTTGTTGAACATTTATTTTTATTTGTGTATTGCCACACCCGATTTCGCTCTCACGCACACTTCGACGCTTATGATACGTGTTTACCACAAGTAAAGCCCGCTCGCCTTCATGACTTGCAAGAACTCTACGCGTTTCGCATATGTGTGCCAGTTTTGTTTTTGTGTGTGAGAATCTCGACTCCAAAGAAAAATGGCAATAAAATGCAATGAAAAGATAAATTTAAGGCTGTTCCTGTCATAGCGTGCTAATATGATTGAAGTACCTAAGTCAACTGCGTTGCCAATGAATGATAGCCAAGGATAAGTTTTGTGCAAATTTATAGAGAAACAAAGCTATTCAAATTGTAATTTCAGAAATTTGCTTTATTTCGCAAAGGACACAAAATTTAGTCGTGCTTCGTAAATACATTTGAAATCTACACAGAACCCTCGACATGAATGTTGAAAATAACGTAGGACTCGTAATCGCAACCCGTTAGTAAAGTTTGGTAGGTACGTGTAGAGAATAAACGTGTTTTATTTAAGTAAGTTTTGCTATTAGATCCAAAATCAAAACCATTTTAAAAGTTAAGTTAAATTAAAATTTTAGACGCAAGACGTACCCTATGAATACCTATTTGAAACTTGCAGTTGGTTAAGAGCAATTTTTTAAAATTACTAAAAATATTTGATAAATACCTATTTTACACATGCAAAGTTCGAAGCAAATTCTGATGACAGCACATGATCAAATGAAATGAAAAGTCATTAAGTGTGCGTTCAACGTCTGAACTGAAGCTCTTCCAGCGGCCGACTTTGGCACGCGTGGTGTCGATGACCTCACGTTACGCAACAGAGCCATCTCTGGTGCCAGCCGACTCGTCTATTTGCTCACCTTCCAGTTCCGATTCGAAAACGATAAAGCATTGTCCCAAATACAATCAGGTCGTGCACTTATATTCAAATGACCTCATATTCAAATTCAACGGATTCGTGCATCAGTTTTAGGGTTCAAAATCAGAATCAGAAACGTTTTTTACCTTAGAGCATAGATAGGGTTTTCAAATAAAAACTTTTTAACAAAAAATTAAACCGCCGAAAAAACTGAAAAGCAAAAAATAATACCTTTTTTGTTTGACCTTAATCTAGGTACCAGTTTGAAGTCGGTGCCTCAGCACTTAACCAGGAGGAGTGGACCTATAATCTTCTACCTGATTGGCTTCTATCACTCCTCCTGGCTCGTGCTGAGGCACCGACTTCAAACTGGTACCTAGATTAAGGTCAAACAAAAAAGGTATTATTTTTTGCTTTTCAGTTTTATCGGCGGTTTAATTTTTTGTTAAAAAGTTTTTATTTTATACTTTTTTTCCATCCTTGGGGTAATTTTTTTTCCAAATTTATAATACCAACTTCAAGGTATACCCTATCTATCCAATAAAAAAGAATTATGAAAATCAGACTACTCTGTAAAAAGTTAGTCAATCATCCCCTGTTTTCCTACCCTTAGGGTAAGAATATTATTTCCAAATTTACATGGGACCACCCTTGGGGTATACGCTTTCCAATAAAAAAAGAATCATCAAAATCCGACTACTCTGTAATAAGTTATGCGTGGTCATACAGTACAATCAGTAACTGAACAATCAATCATCCCCTGTTTTTCTACCCTTAGGGTAAGAATATTGTTTCCGAATTTAAATGGGACCACCCTCGGGGTATACGCTTTCCAATAAAATAAGAATCATCAAAATCGGACTACTCTGTAAAAAGTTATGCGTGATCATAAAAAAAAAATCCTTTTTTTGTTTTCGTCGGTTGAAAAAGGTTTATACTTTATACTGGCGGCGGCTGGCGGTGGTGATCATTTTCCATCAGACGACCCTCTTGCTCGTTTTTCTTCCTCTCATAATAATAAAAAGAGGTAGACTGTAATAATTAATTAATTATGAAGTCACATTTAAAATAGAGCTTAGTTTAAATATTGGACAAAATTGACCTTTAAGTAAGCAGAAATAGAATAATAGAGCTTATTAATAAGTAATGTCAGCAATTCTTGTTTAAAATGCGGGGTAGATAATATTTTTCTAAAGAAATTGAAAAATCTGTTCCTCAAAAGGAAAAACGTGGAATTAAAACCTACTTTCAGTTGTCCGAAAAAATTGAAATTTAGTATGAAGGTAGCTCGTACAGTACAACCAATAAGATATATTAGTAAATTTTTATGTCCATCTGTTTCTGTCTATAACCAATATAATTACCCTACACCTGCTTACATTTTACTTAGGAGCATTGTTCTGCTATCACTGTTTTTTTATAAATACGACCGTTTATAGCGTATATTCCACGGAACTCTTCAAGCGCGAGTCCGACTCACACTTGGCTGTTTTTTGGCACTGGTGCAGTCGGATGCATATCGCTAAGATATTTATGCTTTCTCACGCGTAGGACCTTGTATCGTCAGTTGTTAACACGCAAGGCGTTGCGAAATAATTTCACAAAATGTGCTTTATTTTAATCAATGAGGTGTGACCAATAAGAATGAAGCTACCGAGCTCTTCAATGTTTTGCTGTACGCATGAGCTATACGCAGTAATTGAATACTTGTATGTTTATGAAATTCTTTAGTCAAAACTCGGCCAGCTAGAGTTTCATATAAATGTATTCCTGACCACAGAAGTGGTTGCAAACTAAAGAGTTGGATCACGTTAAATCGTATTTAACCATACAAAACGACTGATTAGGAACAGTTTTTTAACACGAAAATTACCCATTCTGTAGTTGTATGGTGTTATGGGTTTGGACGGCGGTGATTGATATCCATCAGGTGACAGGTGATCGCCCGCTCGTTTGCCCTTTATCATATGAAAAAAGGCTAATTCTCGTGTCACAACGGAACACTTTCGTACTAATTTTAACTACCGGGCGTTAAGGTGCTCTGGTTTTTAGACTCCACCCAACTAAGAATAAGATGAATGGAAGGTAACGTTATTGATATTTTCTTCAAGAACCGACGCAGCTACGTTTTTTCCTTTCCTGCCATTATTGGACACAGGTTTTTTTTTATTTTCATAGAAACTACTAAGTTACGTTACACATCAGGGAAATGTAATCCTTTTTAAGGCACAATCTTTGCAATAACCCATTTTAAGCAATTAAACTGAGTAGGGCTTTGACTACAGACGGAGCAGGGATAATAAAATATGGCTTTTAAGCAGCATGCATCTAAGTCATGCTCTTGATGACGTCAAATCAGTCCCGTCTTTATTTGCCATAAGTGCAAAGATCATTGGCCAAACACAATGACAGATGGTCTGCTTTTATAACTACGTATGTACAGTCGAGGAAACTGAATCGCGTACCAGGATGGAACCTTTTTGTTGCAAATGTCATGTTGACTAACCTACATCTGCCAAATCTGCCAAAGAAATCATCGGGAAATTTACTGTGAAGAGGTTCCATACTCATACTCATACTCATACTCATTTATTCATAATATTTATTACATGTCATTTTTAAAATTATTTTAATATATTATTCCAAAGTCATCATTAATAATTAGTAAATCGAAGTTTCTGGCTGAAAGTTAAGGAATTCATCAAACGTGTAGAATGTATGTTCGAGAAGCCAATTTTTGAGTCGTCTCCTAAATATGTCCAACGATGGAGCCGAAGTAATCGCTGCAGGTAACCTGTTATAAACTGTCGGGCCTACAACATGAGTCACCTTGCCAGACTTAGCAAGCTGTCGCTTCACTGTACGGAGCCTTTGAGGGTTCTGCAGCGAGTGGGCTGCCATATCAGCGCGCCTTCCATACTCGTTCAGATTACTGTGCACATATACAGCTGTCTGAAATATTACAAGTGAGGGTAGCGTGAGTATACCTAACTCTTTAAAATATGTTCTTGCTGACATCTCCTGTCCCGCCCGAACGATTGATCGTACAGCTCTTTTCTGCAATCTGAATGCGCGCTGGCAATCGCCACCCTGTTATTATTCGCCCGCGATTAGAAAGGGATTGGAGTTGACAGTAATTCTATATGCTTACGTCAAAATATGTATGAAATGTCAGTTTTGACAGTCCCAATCTGATTGCGGTTTGATAATACGTGATTCAGTTTTCTTGTCTGTACACTAAATATTGCCCAGGTACATCGTGTCTGTAAATTTATTTGTATCCCGTAAGACTTTTCTACTTTGCCTGGATATAAAGTATGCTGATTGGGATACTGTAGCTTTCCATTAGAAAATTATTTTTGACGATTGGTGCGTTGGCTATCGAGATTACCATCTACATACAAACATACAAATAAATAAAATTTAGCTGCTTATTCTATTTACACTATTACATTATATTCTCATTTTTTAGATGTCTTTAGAGTAACGTATAAAATATAGTAAATAGTAGTAAAATAGGTGAGATTTCATAGAGTTTTGAATAGAATTTAACCTGATTTTATTGCCAAAAGTGTTATTGCATCGGGGATATTCATAGCATAGGGATTGAGATTCATGTAAATATTCCTTAATATTCAATTCCGTATCAATTCCCACTCGTCACCTTCAATAAATTATAAATGCGAATAATCAACCGGCAGTGCCAATTGGAATTATGGACTTAGCATGTAATGTGCATGAAATTTTGACAAAAACTGTAATGTTTTTTGATTCAGTCACCTTATTACGAGAACAAGTTATACTATACGTTGCTAAACGAAAAAAGGTGTTTTATTTGAGCAATGAAGCCAGTTGTCAATCTTGCAATTATCATTTAATGGAAGTAGATCATGCGTGGCATAGAGGTGCAACTGGGCGCATCTTTCTAACAAAAAACCGATCAAGTGCGTGATAGACCACGCATAACGTACTCGAAATGAAGTTAAAAATGTTGTTAATAAAGCCGCTAAGGCGCTAACGCAAAACACCATGGTGAATAGTTATGTCTTTTTGTGTGAGCATGACAGTTTTATATCAATATATGAGAAAATATAAAACTTACGCTGTTCAAACAAATTTACGTTAATACAGAGTTCCTCACATTGAAGGGTACATGGAAAGATCATGTCTAGTCACCTAAGCAATTTTTTGAGTTATATCACTTTGAAAGTCAGTTATCACGAACAATTACTATGGTTACCATTTCTTTAAAAGTGAAAAACGAATCAGGTAACCATATTTTATCTAATGGTAGGTCCTTGAGTAAATAATAGAACGAGCTCTACATAATATATTAAGATTAAAATCTCATTCTTCAAAAAAAGTGTCTAGACAAATTTTTGCGTGTACCCTTCATATTTTATATTTATACTTTATTATTGGATCTCGTTAATAATTTTAATTATGCTTCCCATAATCACCATAGGTTTTTCGGCAAAGTAGAGCAAGAAAGTTTAATTACAACATAGATCGAGAAATATACTTTTGTAATTATCATCTGTCTCTTTCTAACGCAAATCAAAGTTGTATTAATATTTGAAGACATGATTGGATGAAGGGGGTGTGTCATAAAACATTATTTCGAGTAAATAGCAGTTAAAGGTTTTTTCGTTGTAATTTTGTTTTTAAATTGAATAGGGTATTGTTACTTTTATAAAGAGAAACCAAATAGCCTGATTTATTGATTTATTTTATAAATGCAGTTAAAAAAATATATATATATTAAAAAGTACAAAATCTCTTCTTTCTCCTTAAATCTGTTCTGCGAAGACAATAAGTTAAATAAATGAAAGTGTTTATTGTAATTAAATGAATTGATTTAGTAGAACTTCTTCGTAAAAATACCTGCATTCAGAGTTTATACATTTCAGCTGATCCCTAATGTTTTCGTTTTTTTTCTTGGGATATCTATGTCAGAATAAGAGAAAATAAAAGTTTGTCTCATAACATGGATAAAGGAGCTAAGTGCGTACATGACACTTTCTTCTGTTACATTCACTCGCAAACTGGTAACCACTTCTTCTAGAGTCATGTGCCCTTAGCACGTTCATTCACGAAGAACGTAACTTATTCTTGTACATAGTTCCTTCATACACTGGGTTTAAAGCTGTTATAGTTTAAAAACATGAGAACTGATAGCGTTTGGTGTTGCATTATGATTATGTCTTAGCACCTTCATTTATGGCATAAAACCGAAAATGAAAAAAATGCGACATACTCCCTTCATCCACTCACGTCTTTATTTATAAAATAGCTTTATGCATGCTTAGATTATTTATACACTAGATAGAGTGTCAGTGTAGCAAACACTGCGATACAAAAAGTCCAAAACCCATTTGGCAGCTTCATCTTACGATCGCGTTACGTCAATCAGACTGAAGGGGAAAATTACATACAAACCAACAGTTGGCTTATATTTTTCGGGACGTTTTCATGCTGCCTAAGCTCTATCTAGTGTAAGGCTCTATCTAGTCTATCTAATCTAAGTATGCATGGTTCAAAAGTAAACTGCGGATAGTCCTTTCCATTGTGGAGAGTTGATGATAATTTTCAAAGCATAGTTACAAATTCACTTCTCTTGCTGGTTTTAGTGCTACCAATCATTGAACATCCATTGCAATTGTATTGAGTAATGTGAAGCAGTTCCCCGGGATTACAGAGCCTATTTCTATCCGAAAATTAATACCACCTTTAACGACCTTCTGTAATGACTACCTAATTTTTATAAACCATTAATCCATGATCCCAAAGAATGGTGTCATGAAGATGTGAAGTTTATACTTTCCTTTGAAAAACTAATTCTAATTTGATCATGAAAAACATTTTTTTTTACATGAAACTGACCCGTGATTGACCACTATCTAACCTGATGAAAAGTGTAGATGAGGCCAAAAATATTATTGCCCAATTGTTGATAACTGATATCTACACCTTAAATACCTACTTGTACTGCTACATCGATAAATGAAACAACGCCTACTATTTACGTTTACGTAACAAGACCATATGCAGACGACCACACATTAAATTGGCTGACCGATAGTTTGATAACTGGTGAGATAAAAAAAGCAACAGCAATTGGTCAAGAAGCTAAAATGAAGTCAAGATCGATCTATCTCTGAAAATGCCGAGTAGGTAACTAAATAAGCAAATGCAAGTTTCACTTTAAATCTGACTTTCTTTCTACTCTTACTATAAAATTAGCCCCATTTCCCAATTTAAAATTTTTACAGTATTGTCATTATTTAAAAAAAAAAAAAATTACGCAGTGAAGAGAGCGCAGAGTTTCATCTTAACCAGAGAAAGGTCCCGTATCATAGGTAACTATCTCCATTTCTCTAAAAAATAATTTAGATATAAGCAATGAAAATTAAGCCCTAAATAAGGTCTCGAAGCCAATTCAATGGCTAAAAATTAGCGGTATCGGCGGTAGCTGCAATGCTGCAGTGGCAAGTTAAGTATGAAAGTGTGATGGCGCAGAGCAGAGCGCGAGTAAGTGGCAGGGGTGTAGTATAAAAGTGAGCGCACAACTACCACTCTGACATAGTTCACGAGACTACACGTGTCTCCGCCGTAGGTCGCATCTCACACAAAAACAATGAAGCTCCTGGTAAGTTTAGAAAGCTAAGGAAAGACGCATAATTCTTGTATTACAGTTCCGGACATCCTGGATTTTTAATTACATTTCTTTTTGTTTAGGATAAAAACCACAATTTCACACGTGAAATTGAAATTTCTCCATCTAATATTTTCCGGCGTGAAAAAAGGTCTTATAACTTACGAAGGGTTCATAATGAAAGGATTAATAAGTGACTAAAATAATTTGTTTTAACTCAACCATCAGAAAACTTTGAATCCACGATCTCGTTTAAAGTTGAAGGTCTTAGTAAATGTTTCGGAACGAAATGGAAGACGAACTTCAATGAAGATGTTGCGATAGCGTGCGAGCTTAAGGATTTTCCTTGATCAGTATTGCAAGAGGCGATCGAATAGGGTCGGTGGGCGTGCCGACTGCGAACTTTGACATTCACTCGTAGCATGTGTTTAATTGCGATACACATGCTTAGTAAACGTTTCAATATACATTGAATTTTCAAGTGTCCGTACAGCCATTAAAGTTGTACCGCAACCTCTTTATGGCTCATGATATTTTAATGAATATGCGATTCTAAACGATTTTATTGTAAAAATATCACAGCAAACCAGGCTTATTCAATTTAAAGTCAAAGAAACTCAAGTTTATAATCAAAACATTTTTTTGTCTGAGCATGTTCGGTTAGAAAAATAAAATTTAATTATTATTATTAGTAAATGTCAACTTTTCGCTCGGTATTTAATAACTTTATTATTCATAAAAGTGAGCAGAAATAAAAACTTCGTATACAATATTGTTTAATTTGATAACTCGCTTTGGTCGGTTAAATATTCATTAATAGAGCAAAAATATTTATTATAATTTATGTAAAGCGGTTTTGGGACTGTTAAGACGATTTGTAAGTATTTCAAGAACAAGTCGTGCCTAATCCAAAAGATAGATTAAAGTCGCGATATTTAATGGTGGTTCGTCATGTAATTAATTCAGGAATGCCTAAATTAATGTCGAACTTGCTTTTCCGGCTTGATAACTTCTGCGTTGCTTCAAATACAGCCTTATTTATGATTGTAAATCAAATCAATCAATGAAAACTTACATAGTTTGAGTAAAGCGTGAAGAAGTTTAGATTGAAAATTCACATAGTTAAAATGCAAATATTTGTAACGTGCTCTATGAAATACTTTATAGATTTAGCAGAAAAAAACTTAGCAACTTGCGTAAATAAGTAAATAAGTACTTACATGTATTTATTACCGCTGAGTAAAGGCCTCATCCCATAGTGAAAGGGCTTAGTTTTTAATTTTGAAGCTGGTCGAGGATAAGTTGAGAACTACGAATATCATAAAATATCTTTGCAAATACTTGCAAATTTCAGCACAATTTTCTATTAAATTAAAAGCTCACAGTAAAGTTCCAATGAAATTTGGCTCATACGCATTAAAACTTCGGGGCGCGAGCTTAAATTTTAACTTGGGGCCCTTGTTGAGTACGTGAATAAATTAAAACCCGTATCTATAAACCATTCCTTGAGACCGTATATCTGCTTAAAGAAATGACCCAACTGATTGTAACGCAACATCGATTTCTTGCCGGCTGCATAACTTGTTCGTGCATATAAAATCCACGTGGGGCTAGTCAATGTCAAGTAAATGTGCGTTGCGTTGTTTATTTAGCACGTAAACGCTTAAATAAGTTATCTTCAAAGTAAGAGTATCATCTAATATTTACAATCGTTATTAATACCAAACGCGTAAGCTTATTATTCAATGTAAGTAAATACTTGTGAATCCTTTAGTTAAATTGGTTAGCGTTTGTTTAATTAAAATCATAAATGAAAGTAATGCTTTTATTATTGCTTAAAAATAACTCTACACGCTAGACAAAGACGAATTTCTATTTATTTTCACACAGGTAACCTCATTTTTAATAGAATTTTCGTTATACAAGCGATCTTGCTCTTAGTTCACTCGTTGCACAATACCTTTGTAGGTCATAATTTGGACTCAGAGGTGTAAGGTTGGGTTACGTCTATTTGGCTATTTCCTATTTATTCATATGTCATTCAAGTGTTATCAGGCAAAGTTGACATTTGACATGAAGCGACTTAAACAGCGATTGAAATCCGATAAGTATTCAATCGTAATCCGATTTCATAATGATCATAATAGTAACGCATGTGAAGATTAATGTATGTCGAGAACATAGCAATTACGCTAGCGTGCTCGCATACCGTAGAGAATCAATGGCGCGCGTTATACGAAAAATATTGCGAACAATTAAATAATCTAACAGTGCCATTAAATTCCATAACAGCTCTATAACAAATCTGAAACAAATTAACACGTACTTAAAATTACGTGGACCTTTTCTTTAGTCATTTGAAAAAGGATAACGCAACAACCGGTAAAGTAGGTAAACGTAACTGACTAAAGATTGGCAGGGGCAGCACGATAATTGTTTGATTTGATGCTAATGCAGTTAGCTCACCTGCTTTAGTACACCGGGAGCACGATGTCTTACATAATAAGAGTAAATTACTTTGCTTAATATCGGCACTCTGTTTCCTATTGCACTTATCCACCTGGACAGTGCGATACTATAGAGAAAACGTAGCTGTTAAAAGGATTATCGACTATCGTAAAAGCATCACAAATAATCACAATAAATAATGATAGCCGGTCTAGTTGGCACATTTCATACTTAAGTAAATCCAATTATGCTACCTACTTGAAATTATAACAACGTTTTGGAAGAGGGCTGAATTCGATAAAATAGTGTTGAGTAGTAAATTATTAACCTACGGTTATGTGTAATGGGAGAAAGAGTAAAATTAAAAAAAAAACTTAACGAAAGCTTAATTTTCATTAGCGATAGAGATTACCGATCAAAACAAAAATATGTAGTAATTGCACAAAATATTTGAAGTTGACACAGTTTTAAAGCACACGCTTCAAAAATAATATTCGTAAGTGGTCAAACAAACAAACAACTAAACTACGAAATAAAGCTACTCGTGTTATGTAACGTCAAAGATTGACCAACAACCGAGATACTTAATGATGCTAACAAACCATAGCCAAAGTTAAGTACATCTCAATGAAAACAATGGTGTAGTTATGGACCTGAAAGTGCCAATACAAGTTCTGGTGGAGCTCGCTTTCGCCCAACCTGCGTGTCGAATGAGGTGGTTTCACAATGATGCAGCCTATTGTATCGTTCCATCTTGCCTTACGACATTACGAATATGATTAAGCTCTTTGTCTGACATCATCGTATCATTGCTAATGTATACGAAATGCAGCAAGGTACGGCTTTGGATGCTCGATGTCGTGAAATTCCAAATGTGTTAGGAAGGTCATATTGATTTGACATTTTCGTCGAAAGCATCTTTTGTAATAAACAGAATAAATTGAGATAGGTAATGTTAGTAACGAAAAGTACGAATTTTGATTTGCGTGGCTGCATTGACGTTGCAATATCATAAAAATTATGAGTTATAATTTTGGAACTGCATTATTTTATAGATGTTCTAACGCAAACTAAGCAAAAAAATAGTTTTACTTGGCTTGAATATTAATTTATTTGTATTAAGTTTTTTTTTTCTTAAATGAGTGAGTGAGTGTTTTAAATTAAGATATCTCGTTATATCTATCCCATTTAGAAACACGGCTTCTTATTAATTATATTGTTATTTATTATTATATGTACGAAATGACTTACTGACACACGCAAAACTTTCTTAATTTATTTTTCGTTCTGATAAGATAAATTTAACAGAACAACTTCGTTACCCCTTAATTTGTAATACTGCCTTATCAAATGAATCTTCTTTTACTTAATTTTAGCTCACCAGTCACAATTTCTCATTTCCAGATCACCTTTTGTGCTGTCGCAACTCTGGCGGTGGCTCTCCCTCAAAGGAGAGCACCTGCAAAGCCAGAACAGCAACAACAGTTTGACGACCAGCAAGCTGCTGAGCAGAACTACAACAACTACCAGCCCCAACAAGACTACAGGCAACAACAGCAACAACAACCACAACAAGAATACAGACAAGCCAAGCAGATTGAAGACTTCAGACCCAAAGTCCAGTTGGAAACCACTACTTACATTCCCATCATTCGTTTCGATAAAGAACAGGGAACAGATGGAAGCTACAAAACTTCGTAAGTTGCGTTATTAAATAAAGAAAATGTACATCATGGAACAGTTTATAACGATTGACCTAGACTACGTACATGCATATGCATGCAAGTCATTGTATGATTGTGTCGTGACCTGAACGCAGTTAGTTTGTAATCTCGCGAGATTAAAAACTATTCAATAGGTTCTAGTCTATAATTTCAGTGGATTAATTTTTATAAACATAGTCATTGATGGTGACATTTTCATAACCTAAATAAATACAAGCTTATCTCTTTTTGCTCTAAGCTTTCATATTTGTCATTAATTGTTTGTCCATACCCGGATTTTAAATCGGGATACCTAGTTTTGTAGTCAATGTCACTGACTACATTAATCAGCAAAAGAACGGGTCATTGTCTGTACAAATATGTATGGAAATTGACCCGTAGTTTCGCTCGTCAACATCTTAAGCTATTCGGTAATCATATGGTATACTTAGTCGCATGACCTGTCGATTATTTGGCATTGACTGTGGATTATAGAGTTTAGCATTATGTCACATTATCACTCACTCAAGTACTTAGCAATATTGCGATAAATTTTAGCAGATTTAAGCACGTTTTAGAAGCAAATATGTACCAATTTTTAGTAAAGATGCAATACATATAAGTAAACGCCGAAATACATGGGCAATATTTATGCACAACTAACCTTAACTAAATATAGGTGCAATAAGAAAGAAAAAAACTAATACGTAGAAAAAAGAAGTCCCCTTATGTATGGTTCCGAAGATACTGGCAGCGTTCCCTCTTTGAATAGCTAAAGTAATTCTTTGTCTGAGGTAACTGCCAGCCTTTTGGTCTCCCGTGACGGCAGCTAACCTTTTTACTATTTCTTTATAAAGCCTCACAGCGCTAGGACCCAACAGACCAAAGGTTCCGACACCGAACGGGACAATGTCGTATTTGGTGCTACTGTATTTCTGTATATTTTAGATGCATGTTGTTTTCGGTGCTGAAACTTTTTAAATAACAAACCAATGTAGTATTCCATTCTCTACAGACATTAACCAAAAATATGGCGTAAGCCGAATATTCGTATGTATAGGCTGGCTATAGGTAAGGTACATTGTATTTGAATATCAAAAAAACTAATTTTGGCGTCACGTTTCAGACATCATTGTAAGTTATCAGTTCTATTGATCAGTTGAAAGAAAACGACGTGTACGACCGTAAAATTATGTAATAGTCTGTCTGCAAAATGAACTCATACTAACTAGATGTGGACATGGTTCCTATTAAGTTTCATTATTATAAGTTAAGTATGAAGTATCTTTTTTCTATTTATTTTTTTATTTTCTTCAACTTCATTTTTTTATATTACTTTTACGGTCATCCCGTGAAACCATATATTTCAAACTAAATACAAACTGAAATATAGATGCACAGAAAAAACCCCAGAAAAAAGACCAATGCTGGGAATCGAACCCAGGTCCTCAGCGTTCAGTGGTAGAGGGCATAACATAGATGCGCTTTATCACTGCCTAAATGTGATTATAACAGACTGAAGTGTACGATGTATGGGAAAGATTCGTCGCTAACTTCTAGACCAGTGATGGTGTAGGGGTAAGCACGCAGCATGGAACGCTGAGGACCTGGGTTCGATTCCCAGCATTGGTCTTTTTTCTGGGGTTTTTTCTGTGCATCTATATTTCAGTTTGTATTTAGTTTGAAGTATTTCATTATTATGTCTTAATTTTACCTTCTAATTCATAAATGATTGTTAAGCTTTATGTTAACTTCACATCCGTTCGTATTATAATGGTCTGTCACTTTGACAATAAAATTACCCTTGTCAAACGCAGACAAAGCTACGTTTTGTTATGACAGGGTTGTTTTGGTAACTTTTATGAATGAGGAGGTTACTTTCTTCTTAATTCGTAAAGGACCGTTGACACAGTCAAGGGTTCAAAATTTAAATCGCTACAACTGTACAGTTCTTAAGCCGGGATTAGCAGTTCAAGAGCATGGTTAAGAAATAATCCTCACGTGAAATATTGATCGACAAAATTTTAAAAATAATGTCAAGGAAGAAAACTTGACACTAGCTTAAACGTAATAGTATGCCTAAAATTTAGCAAGCCTAGCCTTACGCAGTCATCGTAGTGTATAAGGTTTTAATTTTTTATTCTGGACCTAGCAACAGACCCTTAAGCTCGAGTACTTGGCTTGATCAACGTTACCTATTTTACGATTTCTTAGCACCCTTTTTTTTGGGTGTCGGATCCAAAATAGTAAAAACGGAACCCTTATAGTTTCGCCATGTCTGTCAGTCCGTCTGACTGTCTGTCCGTCCGTCCGTTCGCGGCTTAGCCAAGAGATTATTAGTGCTAGAAAGCTGTAATTTTGCATAAATATAATGTAGCAATTAATCCAACAAAATGGTAAAAAAATGTAGATTTTTTTGTGGTACCTACCTCGCATAGACGTAAAGTGGGGGTGATTTTTTTTTCTTGTCTAAACTTATAGTGTGGGTTATCGTTGGATATGTCTTTTAAAATCATTACGGAGTTGTGAAGACGATTTTTCAATACAGTGATTCGTTTTCAAAATATACAAATTCAAAGTGAAATTTTTTGTTTAAAATTGAGCGTCCCCCCCGCTCTCTAAAACCTAAATTGTTGGTTTGAAAATTTTGGAAAAATTCATGATGGGAGTAAATATATCATTACCTATCAAATTAACAAGGAAAACTGTTACGGCTAAGTTGGCTTGAGAATTATTAGTAGTTTAAGAGTAAATAACAGCGCCATACCTACCTACCTATAAAATAAACCTACTTGGGAAATTCGGTAGGTACAAAATACAAAATCCTTAGAAAAATATTACTTGTTGAATACAGATAGTACACGTCGTAATGGCTGCGGAACCCTATCCTGGGCGTGTCTGACACACTCTTGGCCGGTTTTTTAATAATATAGCATTACATGCTTTATAACCTCAACGAATCTTTATTACAGGTACGAGACCGGTAACAACATCCAAGCCGAAGAGTCCGGCTACCTGAAGTCTGTTGGAGAGGATCAGAACGCACTCGTGCAACAAGGATCGTACAGCTACACTGCCCCCAACGGAGAGATCATCACCGTCGAGTACACTGCTGACGAGTTCGGCTTCAGAGTGAAGGGTGATCACATCCCCACCCCTCCTCCTGTGTCTGCGGAAATCCAGAAGGGCTTGGATCTCATCTACGCCGGAATCAAGGCTAACGCGGTTAGTATCTATTGTACTACCTAACTGAAATAATAATTAAATTGATTCATAAATCGATAGTAGTTACCACAGAACTAATAACAAGAATATAAATGTCACGCGAGCTAAAAACGTGAGGCGCTTATATGGCTAACTAGCCATTATAAATTACATTACCCTTGCGAAATTAGTTGTTCAAAAATCGAGTTGTTGCTGAGATTGTGACTCAAAAAGTTCTATTAAAACCAATGAAAAAAAACTTGTAATTATAGGGTTCTAGGGTTTTGATTTTTTTTACATTTTACACTCCACCAGTAGGGTTTCTATTTCTTGTTTTAATTTCTAATTAGCATTATTTTATCGATTTCAGGAGCGTAACGCGCTTGAACTGAAGAACAACCCTGAGGCTGCCAGAAGACAAGAAGACAGAGCTACCCTTGACTACAACGGACAGTACTACCAACAGTAAAAGCTTAGTGTATTGTAAGGTTCAAGCGTCTCTGGACAAATAGAAAGAAGCCTTTTACTAGTGGAAACTTTTGGATCTTGGTAAAGACTAATTGTTTGTACCTGTAAGGGCGAAGACCCACTGCGCACGCTACGCACGCACACATTCAAATTGCAATAAAAAAATAAAATCACGTATGTAGTGTGCGTAGCGTACTTCACAGTGATGCTTCGCTCTAAAGCTAGCTCCAACTAAAGATTCCATAGGCCAAGTACAGTTAGTTTTCATACGATTTTCTCTCAGGATTGAATTCTCTACTTTACACGTTTTCCGAGCGTAGTCAATGCCCGTAATGAAGTAATATGTCAAAAATACGTGACACTGTTTCAATGGCTTGATTGCGCCGTATACGTCTACTTAAAAAGGTTGCTTGGGACTTGCC
This sequence comes from Archips crataeganus, assembly GCA_947859365.1. Classification (NCBI taxonomy): domain Eukaryota; kingdom Metazoa; phylum Arthropoda; class Insecta; order Lepidoptera; family Tortricidae; genus Archips; species Archips crataeganus. The sequence continues at coordinate 11,937,789 of OX402049.1, read as the reverse complement.
ACAAAATTATTGTGTAGTAGTCATATTCTAACGCAGACGTTGAAAACAGATGTCTGTTATCTTTATGGTGGCCATCCATGCAAGCTTTTTAAATGGACAATTTGAACCAAACCGCCTGAACAAAAGTCTCCGTTAGAAGTCCAAGAGGGCGCTTGGTAAACGTCAAGATCGTCAAATTTCTGAACTGTGTTTTTTCTAGCAGTCACACAGAAAAATCGATTTTAAAATATGAAATTAAACTTCTGTTTGAATAACACTAGTTCAAATGTTTGCGCTTGTAGCTACTATTCACACCTAGGTACCTAATTTTTTTTTGGACAAAGACGCCAGTAAATAAAGACTAAATGAAATTAGTGAACCGATTTTGACGAAACGTCACTGAAAAGTAATTTATGAAAAATCTAGAAGTTTTTATGTGTTTAGGTATTAAAATAGAACACATCGTTTATTTTAATTTGATATTGCCGAGCGCCCAGTAGTCAGCTAAGTTCACTGCCAATGAGACATTGTGATAGAATAAGAAGTTCATTTATACGTACGAGTATAATGTCTTACTTTTGTAAATACTTTCATTATTTTTATATTTTAATAAAAATGTTTAAATTTCTTGTTTTTTTTTCTGATTACACTAAATACGAAGCCACACAGGATACTCCGACCTTATCCCGATTTTTCGTTGTGGCACGACCAGGGTCCAATCACGGCGATACTCCTGGTTACACCGACCTTAATTTTTAGTTACTAAGTTACAGAAGTCTTTAATCAAAAGCTCCGAACCGAAACTCTCACAGAAAACAAAATGTTTTATTAATTAATTAATTAGGTATGTAAAAAATATAGCCATTGCCAAGTAAGATACAGTTTTAACCTCGTGAGCCCCAGCGTGCCTACTTTATTAAGAACAAATCATCAGTAAGAATAACGGCCGAATTCACAATATAAAGTACAATTATTCAATGAACAAAGAAGTTCAAAGACCCTTAAATAAGTCCAAAATTACAAAACGTATGACGCTGATCTTCTACATCGGTTAGAAAAGACCGGGACTCAGGAAGTTAAACCAATTGTGGCCTTTGTTCAGAAAAGAATACCATAGGATCCCTCCTTCCGTATCAGGTTATTAGCCTTCAGCCCAGGGTGTACCGGCACTGCTTCTCTCCCGGATGGATCCAAAAGGGAACCGTAACATACGAGGAGGTTACCCGACACGCACCCCTGGATGTTTTATCTGTCTCTACCAAGGTAAATGTCAAAGTGACAAAGAGACTAGCGTGGAAAGCGTTACACATTTTACCATACCTCTTACGACCGGTCCTATAAGCAATCCACGGATAGATTTCCTTATCAACAAAAAACTACACTAAACTTGCTACTCCACCCCCCGACGTACAGCAGTTATGTGTCTGCACGACACATATATGTATTTTCTATAGAATACCATACCTACAACTCCAAACCTACCTTCCTACAATTCCAAACAAACATAATGTCAAACTATTTAACTATCACAAACAACACATCAGAGTCTATGCAAGTTTATTCTCAAATCTACAGCAAGCACACAACTAAGATATTCTACAAGAAAACACATAATGTATCGAATAGACGTAGCAGTCTTGCACGTGTGAAGTTGCGTGACCAAAGGTTATATTGCATTGATATGGTATGGATGAATCAGTCTTTTAATCCTTATCAACACAAAACTTTAGATTATCCACAGAAAATGCGTCAGAATGTTGTAACTTTTTTGGTAATAAATACGTGGGCAAAGTTTAAACTAAAAACAAATTTAGCGTTTCTAACTCAGTTAAATGCTGACAATGTAATGCAGTAACTTAATTATTAAAATGAATATGATATGATTTAAGATTTTCATACTTTGTTGAATTTAAAAACTATCTAACGTTTCTGACGCTTGCCTTCGCAATCCATGGACCTACTACCTAGTTTAGGTAGTAGGTCCATGTCGCAATCACTATTTCTTTCTGTCAAACGGTATAAAATGATGACAGAAGGCATCTGAAATAAAATAAAACAAATTAAAAGAAATGATTTAATTCACTTTGTTGTCCAGGATTAACTGAGCTAGGAACTCTTATTTTGTACCCCGATAAAAATTTTACCTTGTACAGGGTTATTTGTAATTCACTGACATCCTCTTAACCCTGAATTCCTATCACTCAAACAAATGTTTTTTGTTTTACGACTTTTTAAAATGAAGCACTTTTTTTCCCATACAAATACACAGAGTATCGTAAAAATAAGAGGCAATCTCCAATTTTCAAAACGTTATTACACCAAAAATATTAAGTTATGACAAAAGCCGTAAAACAAAAAACATTTGTTTAAGTGGTAGGAGTTTAGGGTTAAAAGGATGCTAGTGAATTAAAAATAACCCTGTATAAGAAACACTTTACTATCCATGGATTGATTATTGGTTTCGGTCAATAAGACCACTCACCTACTAAGCTTACAACTTAATTATGGGTTAGGGTTGATAGTTCTATAAATATTGACACCACTTAACCCTGAGTTCGCAGTTTACAGAAATTGCACAATTAATGGTAAGGTATGCAAACGGCGCTAATTCATTAATTATTTATGTATTTTTTACTAAAAATATTCCAAAAAAATAATAATATTATATTTGTTGATTAATGACGGAGCTTTAAAAAAAGCGTACACAACTTAAAAAGTAACCTAACTTAAAGTTAACCCTTCTCCTTTTTTGAAGCTGCTTAAAAGTACGTTCGCGATTTTAATAATGTTGATATGATAAACTATACTTAAACAACCCTTAGGAGCTGACTAATTTACTTGTAATAAAAACATAAGAGCATCAATCTTGAAATTAAGCACATGGCATGCTGTCAGATATTTCATTAATATTATCAAATGCCATGTGTGCAGAACAGGATCGGCGAGGGTCAGCGGTGTCCACGACGCCAATGTTTCACAACTTAACCCCCGCTCTTTATTGGAGATCCGAAGCCTTTTCCAATAGATTTGTGCAACTTGTCCTAATGGTATAAGATACGGCAATAGAAATGTATAACCTCATGTGATTATTTGATGATAGATATTAAATTTATCAATTGCAAATGGGTGACCGGCTAAATTCAGGGCTTAGAATTTAGGGTTTTGGCAAGCATGATTGTGACATACTTTTTAACTAACTTCAGAAAAAGGAGGAGGTTATCAATAAAATTCAGTTCTGTTTTTTATGTTTGTTACTTCAGAAATCTTTTATTTATAAACCAATTTGAAAATTTATTCTCTCATTTAGTCTCAATTTGTAATTGTGAAGCGGAAGCGGGAGGAGCAGTCAAAAATGACAAGCAGCTGATTTTAATAAAATAACATAAAATAAAAATTTAACCGACTCCAAACTACCACAAAAATAAATTTGTACTGATCTGTTTGCAGTCGGTTTCTCTGCATGAGGCAGCAGGAGTGATATGTAGAATAAAAACCTAATAGAGAGTATGTTATGGAGGTAAAATAGATGATTATGCCTGCTGGCTCGGACTGAGGCACCAACATCAAAAAAAAGTACTTATATAGTTATTTTCGTGGGGTTTTATAGTCGATTCAATTGTAATTTTATGTGTACATTTTTTTAATGAAGGGTTATTTTCAGATGAAAAGTGGTAACAATCACAGTTGCCAAAATCATAAATATTAATATTCCAGATTTAATCAGGCAACCCATTCGAAATTCTTAAATGTAGGTACCGACTTATTATCTATACATATAATCTTTTTCATAATCAAATAACAGATTAGGGTATATAATTCTAATACCGTATCTCCTACTATACCTACGCATGCTAGTTGATGTAACAGTAAATTAAAGGAGATGGTTCTAAGGTAAAATATAATTTGATAACTTTTCCACACCCCGTTTGCTTCCTAATCAGAATAAAGGCAAATTTTTCACCACTCTCTCTTGAATAACTATAAATTAAAAATTTTAAAAACCCCCAACGCCATTATGTCACTCGTATGTCCCATTATGCGTCTAAGATCCCTTCCGCAGCTAACAAAAGAGCTGATAACTTTGAAACGGCTGAACCGATTTTGATGAAACATATCTAAGAAAGAACCATCGCCAAGAAACCTGCTTTCTATTAAAAAACCGCATCCAAATCGGTTCACCCGTTTAAGAGCTATGATGCCACAGACAGACACACACACATAGCAGTCAAACTCATAACACCCCTCTTTTTGTGTCGGGGGTTAACAAAATACATTATTAAAGTATTATCTAATCATTAATAAATATTTTCCATACCTAGAAGTCTCTCAAGACTCTCAAGTATTCAAATCTATTTATGTACCTACCTTATTACTCGAGTCAGAACTTAATTGGCATTAGTACGTGCAACTGATGCAACGGGTGCAATATCCGCAGTTATTAAACGGAATCTGGTTTCTTGACGAATGTCGTGATCTGACTTTGACAAACGTCAAGAACCCTGACTCCGTATAACGCCTACAAAATAACGGATCAAGTTACGACTGTCTGTCAAGCATAGCGATGAATCCCCAGACAAGAACCACATCCCTGGAAATACTTTAGAAAACTTTTGGGGAAATAGTGCACCGAAAAAGGGAAAGTTGGAATAGAAGATCTCATACAAAGTGGCGTTTTGTATGAAAATATTTAGCTCCTCTTTTATTGTTTTCTACTGTTTTACGTGGGGGGTGTCTAGTTCTGATCAAAGATGTTGTCAGTTGTAGGACAAGGAAAGCCAGCGACCGATTCCCCTAGCGTTGTATGAGGGCCTGTACCAATAGTTTCCTTTGACAATGATGACATTGTCAAGGCCAGGTTTTTCTTCATGTTTTCTATGTACCAGTTATAATGTATAATTTGGAAAATAAAATAATCGGATACTGCATAGATTATACATCCATACAACAATCAGTAGGTACAACAGTAATCCTAACTGTTGCCTCTTTGAGCGCCCACTCAGTGTATTTCTAAATCAAAATAAACTTCTTTAGCTGTATACGTTTGTATATACCTGGCAGGTGGGGTGTAATGATTTTACTGCTATTAGCTCTTGATATGGTAGTCTACTATCATAGTTAGCACTGTCAGTAAACTTAAGACCTACGTCTAAGGGCGTCTTAGCAACTTTGCAGTCACTCATACCGAAACGTTCAAGCAACTTTTCGATATAGGTTCTCTGACTCAGCTTTAACTCACTACTAGTGCGATCTACCTTAATTCCTAGCATATGTTTAACCTCACCTAAATCTTTTATAGTACAGTGAGATTTCAGCGACGTTTTCAGCTTATTAGCAAGCTTGTCGCAGTCGTAGAAGACGAAGAAATCATCTACATACAGAGCAATGAAAATAGTTTGCTTACCCACTCGGCGACTGAAGATACAGCTCTCGTGCTTGCTCTGCGTGAAGTTCTCTGCGAGTAAAACTTCTTTTACCTTGTCGTACCACGCTCGAGATGCCTGTTTTAACCCGTACACGGCTTTCTTGAGTTTGTAGAATTTATGCTCATTGCCTTGTCTTACGAATCCCTCTGGCTGAGACATGTAGATCTCCTCACTCAAATTTCCATTCAGGAAGGCAGTTTTCACGTCAAGATGGTCGATCTTCAAATCTAACTCAACCGCAAGAGACAGCAACATCCTTAACGAACTATGTCATACAACAGGAGAATATGTATCCAAATAATCAATGCCGAACTTTTGGGTAAACCCTTTTGCAACCAATCGTGCTCTATAACAGGCTATTTTGCCATTAGCATCGCGTTTAATTTTAAATAGCCACCGATTTTTAACAATATTCTTGTCTGCCGGTCTGTCAACTAGCTCCCAAGCCTCATGCTTATTGAACGAATCAATTTATTCCTGCATAGCTTGTCTCCACAGCTTGCTATCACTGGATTGTAAAGCCTCCTTGACAGTGGTCGGTTCACTGGACTCTACCTCGAGTGCAGACATTGTCCTCGGTAATCTTGGCCGCAAATTATAGGCTGGTCCATCATTCTGTGGCTCCTGTGGAACACCGCCTGTGTCAGTAGATGAGCACGGCTCCTGCTCGTCCGCCTCGAACCAAACTTCAGGTGCAGCCGGCATCTCCGCCTCAACCTGTACGTCGACATTCGGAATCGGACGCATCTCCGCCTCAATCTCTACATTCTCAGGCTGATTTCCCGCATGACTATCCTCAGCATCAGCTTCATTGTCACTCGTCGGGAAGAAAATCTCCACAGACCGTTTACTGGTAAACCCTGGAAAAATTGTTTCATTAAAAACAACATCACGACTTCTAAATACTACATGTTTAGTCAAATCGTAAAGCCTATAGCCATTTGTTTCATAGCCAAGAAATATACAACGCTTGCTTTTTGGTTCAAGTTTATTACGCTTCACTTTATCAATATGAGCGTGAGCTTCGCAGCCAAACACGCGTAAGTGTTTCAAACTCACTTTCTTACCCGTCCAGGCCTCCTCAGGAGTTTTTCCAGAGAGCCTTTTCGAAGGTGACACATTAATCAAGTGTGCTGCTGTGCAAGCAGCCTCTGCCCAAAATTTGTGGTCAAGGTTTGATGTATACAACAGACACCTTACTTTTTCGAGGAGCGTACGATTAAGCCTTTCTGCGCAGGCATTTTGTTGTGCGCTGTATGGGACAGTCACTTGATGAACAATCCCCTTACCTTTCAAAAAACCTTCAAGTTCCCTGTTCACATACTCAGAACCACAGTCTGACCTCAAATTCTTAACTTTATCACCAGTTTGGGTTTCCACTAAATTAATAAAGTTTTTCGTGTATTCACTCACCTCGCTTTTTCGCTTCAGGAAATACACAAACACCTTCCTCGTATGATCATCCAAGAACGTCAAGATGTACCTCTTGCCTCCAAGCGAATTCACCGGCAACGTACCACACAAATCGGTATGGATTAATTCCAACCGCTTTGCAGCCACAGACTTCTCAGGATTGCTATAAAAAGGAAAACGGACCTGCTTTCCTTTTAAACAAACTTCGCACGCAACGCCTTTACAAGGGTCATCCTGAAAACTAATATCATTAGCAATTCCCTGCCTCAAGAGCTTCATATTATTGCCACTCAAGTGACCAAGTCTCTGATGCCAGGTCGCAGTACTAACAGTTAGATTCGCCCTTAGACTGCAGGTCTGAAGTTTATAAGCGCCTCCTATGTCATTTGCCTTAATCAAAACATCGCTAAAATTAGAAATTGTACAACCACTAGTATCAAAACTTACACTACTACCGTTCTTAATCAACTGAGAAACAGATATGAGATTTACAGACAGCTTAGGTATATATAACACGTTAGTTAACATCGCATTGTCCGACAACATAACGTTACCTATTCCTGTGCACTGCAGTTTATCTCCACTGGCAATGGTAACCGAACCACTACGCGATTTAAAGTCTTTCATCAAATCTCGCTTACCAGTCATGTGGTTTGTCGCTCCAGAGTCAATATACCACGAAGAATCTGAGTCCGCACCAGTACTATATGCCGACAAAACACAGTTTCCTGAAGAATTTCTCTCATTCCGACAGTCTTTCTTCACATGCCCCTTTTGCCTGCACTTCCAGCACCACGGTTCTCTCTTACGACCAGATACATCCTTCGCTTTTGACTCTACCTTGTGTTGCTGCGCTTTTCTCGTCCCAGAGTCACTCGTAGTAGCGCCTTTTCTCGTAGAATACAAGCACTCACTCGAATCTCCACGAATAGTCCAACGTTGATCCTGTAGTAGTTTTGACTTGACTAGATCAGCTGTAATGACAGCTCCCGAATGCTCTAGTGCCATGATCATGGGCTCGTACTCCGTCGGTAAACCTTTGAGCATCAGCGCACCAAGAAACTCGTCATCAACAACCTTGTTCATATTCGCCAATTGCTGAGCTAATGACAATACCTCATTGACGTAAGCTTCCATGCTACCGAAGTTCTCGAGTTTGACAGCGCACAAGTTCTGGAGTATTCGCACTCTGGAACCGAGTCCTTTATTATCGTACGCACTCGCCAGCGCATCCCAGGCATCTTTTGCCGTTTTCGCCGATATCAAATGCGAGAAACATGATCTTTCGACGCTCAAACAAATCTTAGATTTGGCTATTTCATCACGTCTACATTTAACATCGAGAGATGTTTTATCACTTTCCGCATAACCACATACACAGGCCCACAAATTGTCCAGAAGTAAAGAATTTTTCATCACAAATTTCCACTCGACATAATTTTCACGTCCGCGTAGTTTTTCTTGTGGAAAATTACAACTTTTGCTTTCCGACATATTTATCAACGTTTGACTAGAAATTGCTAGACCATAACCTAATGTAAATTGGAATTTAAACACATATTTTAACCAAATATATAAGCAGAGTTTATTAATCACAACACAAGGAAAAAAGCACGAATGACAATCAAAATCAATGTCAATACAAATTTAAATAAAGCAGTACAAAGATGGAGTCGGCCAGGATTAGAAATAAGGTCCATATTCAATGAAACCTACAACAGACACTAGTTTCCAAATACCTACTTAGTTACAATTTTCAATGTTACTTTGATGATGATTATTTTCATTAGACTTAGGTTTTGTTATTTACATATTCTATTCTAAAATCTAAATAATAGGTGATTTATTTATATTTAGTACGTAGGGTAAAGGCATAAATGGTCAGCCTACTTAATAAATAACTAAAGTTCCGCGTTTATTCCGTAACTCTTATAAAATTTAATTATTAATATGAAAAACTCTAATCACTTAAACATCTAAGCTAATTAAGGAAAACTAATTACATGTGGCTGAGGTCGAGATTCTAGAATGTACAACCTCAAAACCCAATAATCATTCGCATTGCAAAATCATTTTTAATTCGACTAGGGCATTGATTCAAGCGTTTCAACCGCCTCATTTATCTCGTGTCATTTTCTAAGCAACACACAAGTTTTGTCATATTTGTCATCACTGACGTCACGTAAAAAATGTAGGCAACCCAGTGGGAATAAAGTTAATACGGCGCTATGCCACTGCTATTTCTTATAAAACGTAGCGCTTAATAGTGAGCCGTCTCAAAAAATATTTTCAATCGGAAATAAATACTTTTGTTATTGTACTAAACTAAACAGGTACAGTATTAAACTAGTTGTAGGTTGCGCTTTATTTTAGATCATGTCTCAATAGGTAATTTTAATGTGGTCGGCAGTCATATATATTTTACTCACGATAGGTACTGACCAAGCCAGAAGAACGATTCAAATAATACGTATACATTCATGTTATTGAACAATTAAAAAAAAAACATTTCTAGCAAATAAAATATACAAACTAGCTGAAATTTTCGAACATATTACAAATTTAGTGTTTTAGTGTTAGTTGTTTTGTGTTTAGTGTTTTAGCTCAGCTAATGCTAATGGTGGACAATAATATAATGCATTACTTCAATTGTTTTTATTAGTTTTATTAAACTTAGTGTGTCCATACATTGGGCTCGTCAATTTCTACAAAGTAAATTGTATCCGACTAATTTTAACTTTTAAGTTAATGCATTACATAGTCCAGCACTTTCTTAACTTAACTAGAAACATTAAATAATTTATTGAATCAGGCGTTACTTTGCGGAGGTCCATATTAATGAACTAAAACAATTACTTTGCTCACCCGCGACCTTACAATAGTTACGTTTATGCATTAATTTTGTGTCACGTTTAAAATTTCACTTTGTAGAATAGGCGGATTACCTACTGATTCCCGGCTGACTTCTGGTGCATTTACCCTACATTAAAATCTATGTGCACATGAATGGTTGGGATGCGCTTGCGGCGGTCGCACGAAGTTCATAGGTAAACAACTGGTATATAAACTCCAGCTGTGTCACCTGGCACACACTAGTGCTGCCCGTGATTGCATCCAGACCTTCCTGCACCCTTACACACATTTTACAATGGTGAGTTACAACTTTTATTTCAAGGAATCAGATGAGTGAATTTGGTAGCTTGAATCCCAAAAAAATATAAATTTGGAATTAAAAATATAGCCTAGTCCAAAAAAGCTTAGTTTTTTGCAACTTAATTGGCATATAAAAAAGTTAATAGGTCCTAATTCAATTACATTAAAATATTGTGACTCTAAAAAGGTTTTTTGTAATGGTTTGACATTTGAACATGATACAACATGCCCATATTATTAACGACCCTTGTGAAACGAACGGTGAGATGGCATTTATTCTCGGAGACACGAGCTTGGTCGATAAACTTTTAATTTTAATTACTCGAAGTTTCCCATATTACTACACGTTGCTTTGTAATAAACATTTACTGTTCAAAGCAATTTAAACCTAGATATTATCATGTTCAGAAGAATTATTAACAATTTACCTTCCAACTAAATTAGTAAATATTTTATTTCATATTAGTTTTATTTTATTTATAGTTATTTAGATAGATACATACTTAAATACATTTTTCATTTTTCATTTAAAAATAAAATAATGATATTTTATAAATAAATTTGATTTAGGTTCTAAATAAAAACTTTCACTTCTACATACTAGAAAAATATAGCACGTATTTACCTGCTATGATGTATGCTATACCTAACTATCTAGTTATCTATCTGTTAAAAATATTAGCATTGGTGCAGAACCTTTAGAATAAAATTGCATTTTGGGATTTTTAGGTGGTGAACCGTGCGATGAACGAATGGTGAACGATACGTTGTAGCGATATGCTCATGCTACGTTAATTGTATTACAATTATTTCGATTGGAGTAGTGTCTTTTGTTCCTCTTCCGCTCACCAATGCACACCGAACATGCAACCTTAGAACAATAGCAGCAGAAGGGAAAGAACCGTTGATAATTTTTCATACATTTAAAGACGGTAAATGCGATTATGATTCTTATAAAGTAAAGAAACGTAGCTTAGCTCGTAGCTTGCACATTTTTGTGTAAGAAGCTGGGGCACAAACCTCGAACTTTAAAAAAATACAAAAAAACGCGTAAGCCGTTGCATAAAAATGTGCAAGCTAGGTACTTGTATCCCCAGCATAATGGCAGTTACAATTTACCACACATTTTTACCACTATTTTCAATAGGCAAAAGTCATATGCACTGACAGGGCTAAAATTACTGCACCTCCGAATGAATAAGCGAGATCGTTGTCAGGTCACGGATCCTTCTTTCCCTGTACTGTACCGACATTTAGTCATGTCACGTTTGAGTACACGAGATATGATGCATTTACATGACCCTTTGCCGCATCTCAGATGTCATAAATTACAGTCTAAGTTCTCATCATACAATTTTTAATGGTTTTGGATTTATAATGATTTGTAACCAACTCTCCTTTTGTGATGAGTTCGTTCATAGAAAGTTAATTAGAAACGTATTTACATTGCTACACAACAGGTACTTTATCGAATTTAATTCTCAAAATTCGATATAATATTGGTAAATATTTTCGACATTCACACAAGATTTACGAGCTTTTGCTTGTTAAGCAGCTGATCAGCTGGTTGTTGTACTGATTAGTACAAATCTAAATCAGATACATAAAACGTATTTATCATAGAATTCATATCGACGGTTAAAAGGCAAAACGCATGAAGCAACATTTTTTGAACTTTACATGAAACCCGGCTCAAACGACGGAGAAAAATTAGCTGATTTCAAATATGTATATAACTCATTTTGACAAAAAAGTGTCGCTTCATGCGTTTTGCCTTTTAACCGTCGATATATTGTTCGATGGTGTTATAAAAATGTGAATGAATTTGGAGCTAGTAATACTTTTAAACGTTACGTTTAGACAAAATTAGTAGCGTGATGTACGATTAGACAAAGGGTCTCATCCTTTTTTGTCTGACCGAACTCTCTAAGTACCTAGTATGTTTTTGCTCCATTAAGTTCATAAATTAATTGTCATGCTGTTTGCAGAATTATGCCAATATCATAGGTTTCGCCACTTTAAACGCAAAATAAATCTGTAACAAACTTCTTCAAGTAATAAAGACTTACTAAATTTTAAAAATAAATCCTCAAATAAAATATAAACCCTACAGAGGAGACGATTATAAGCAACACACAAAGGAATCGCCTCAAGATTTATAACTGTGACTTTTTACACGTTTTCTTGAAGTAAATTTACGACACTTGATGGCTCTTACAAAGTGGGTGAATAAGTGTTCGCGGTTTCAACACACTCCTATAAATTCGAAGTCATTGTTGGTGAAGAAAGCAAAGTGCTTGAAAGTTCAACTCTTCTTCCGGCATGTGCATTTCCTTGTTCATCTCACGGAAAATATGAGAATGGTAGGAAGATTTCACCACTTTATTGTATGGAGATTGCAGCTAGTTTGAAATAATCATGCTGATCTATTTAACAATTTGGTGATATCTAGACTATGATTTTAATTAAGAATTTCATTACCATTTTGCTTTAAATTTTTTATAGATCTGACTTATCAGCGCCTTAAAATTACTGCACTACTTTACTTTATCTCTGTTGGATTAACTACAGTTGTTGTATTCTGTTAGGAAGTCTTTTTATTTTAATTGCAGAGAAAGACAAAACCGAGTTTTTGAATTTATAATTATGTAATATAATTCTTCAACGTATTCTATACATCATTCAATGTGTGTACAAGTAGGTAAAAGAGCTGTGACATACAAACACAATTTATAGTCTGATGGATATAAATAGTTAAAATTATAGGTTTTATAAATAATCTAACTAAAGTATACTGTTTTAAACTTTCATGATTTTTCATTCATTATTGTTATACTAAACGGGATTTGTCACGCAAACAATATTTACCTCGACGTTTCGGCCACATTGCAGCGGCCTTGGTCAATTCGCAACCACTCGAGCTTGAGTCAGTTGTCGCTCAAGTATAATAATTAATCTAAAGTAGTTCAAAACCTTCTAGTTAAGTGAAGAAGAGAGGGCTTGTTATTAAAATACCTATTAGACTTCGGGATTAGTTACTGGATTATTTGCGTAATTTTACAAATCAAAACAAACGTCTTGATGAAAAATTCTTCATTTTGACGTCATTCCGTCCTTTATGTAACTTCCTAACGAATTACTATTTTTTTTAAATATTAATACATTGTCTTCTTGAGTCATTTTCTAAAAGCGCCTTCGAACAACCATCACGCACAGCGATATTTTATGCGCACTTTATTTTGCTATGTGATTAATATCAGGCACTACTTTAAGAAGGTAAGAATGTAAGAATTGTTACCTATCTGATCCAGTTCTTTTTTCCAAGTACCTTTTTTTTTGTTTCAGATCTCTTTAGTCTTTCTGTCACTGCTAGCGCTGAGTCGGGCTGCGCAGCCGCAGCAGCCTCAAGCCGGTGACCAGATCCCGATTATACGCTTCGAGAGCGAAGGGCCGAACGTTGACGGCACATACAAATGGCTGTAAATATACTGACACTTAAAAATAATGAGTACATTTTTCATATGAAAACACCATACAAAGTGTACGTGTTATTTTCCGCTAAACTGAAATACAGTCTGGGAAATGGGTCATGACTCATGACACATTTTTTTGTTCGCGTCTCTCCTGTGGACAGTGGAGATGGCAAAAGTTAAAGGTCCATGGGCAATATTTTTTAGTCAAGTCTACATCAGCGTGTGGGGCGCCTGCTCAACTTTCAGCCCATTTAAATAAATCTTAAGGCCCTACCGTGTTTTTGGCGCATTTATTGCATTCATTTAAACTCGTGCTGTATCGTAACTAGTAATGCTATAGTCCTGAAATTCATATGCAAGATATTTGAGGATTCACTCTAGTGACAAGTATTTATCGAAACACGATTACTTGTAGATAGCTCGATAGAAAAACAGACAACTTTTGTTTCTTACGGCGTGTATGACCCAAATGATACACCTTCATAAATATTACAATTTTGTACCTATATTATTAATGTACACTTAGAATTAGAGAGGTTATCATTAACACCCTTAGGTTACAGTGTCCTAATAAAAAATTATAAGCCGTGGTAGCCTCGTATTTTGATCAGTAGCCTCTCACACCTGCAGAGGGGGCATGCCCCCAGCAGTGGGATATAAATACGCTGTAGGTGAAAAAATATTTATCGTCGTTGATACTGCAATACCGCGTAACAAGCTTTCCACAAGGCTCAACTTGAAATGAAATAACAGGGAAAATTAGAAAAAAAATAGACTCTATGGGTAAAGGTAGTTACGCGGTATTGAAGTATCAACGACGTTTAGGTAATATTTTTTTTATTTTGCACATACTCCTTTTTATTTTTAGTTATGAGACTGGCAACGAAATCAATGCTGAAGAGTCGGGGTACGTGAAGAACTTCGGCAAAGGCGAGGGGGAAGAGGTTCAGGTCGCGGAGGGCAAGTTCAGTTACAAGGCCCCAGACGGAACTCTCATAGCTCTCACTTACATTGCTGACGAGAATGGATTCCAGCCGCAGGTTTGTCATACAATCTAAATAAGTTTATGTTAAAAAAAATACACACTTTTTTGCTGATCGTACTTTTTGTTCACTGCACTAGCATTGTCATCTACACTATATCGCCGTACCAAATTTCCTAAGACCGTTTCTACAGGAGAGAACTCTTCAAGCCATTAAGGCATCGACTTGAAACTTGGTACAGTCAATGAAACTGAATCGCGTACTAGGGCGGAACGTTTCAACAACCAATTTCACGATGATTTCTTTGGCAGATGTATGGAACGTCTACATGGCATTTGCAATGAAAAGGGTTCATCCTGGTATGCGATTCAGTTTCCTTGAATCTACGGATGAAGTTTAGATGGCAATGCAAGTACAGTCAACAAATAAAGCTAGTATTAAAAATTATTTTCTTAACATAAACTTTGTTTAATTTTGTTCTAATAAGTAACGGCAGGTAAGAATTCAATTTGTGATGAGACACAATTCTTCATAATATATGGTTATGGTTTCATATGCACCTATCCGTTGTTTAATTTTAAACAGTTTTTTTTTACAATTAAAGACAGATGAAAGTAGTTATGCCATTTTTATTGATAAAAAAAATCGAAGTTCATAAAAAATATAATTCTAAAATTATTATTTTTACAAGAAGTTTGTTGGTTCCCACGAATCTCACGGTGCGCCGGTCATCCCTGAAGATATAATATTATTGTGATTACTGTTAAATGTTAATTATTAGCAATTAAAATTAAGCATCCATGAATTAACAATTTTATGTCATTAATGCATATGCAATGCAAAAGAACAATTTTATATCTGAAGGCCGTATGTAGATTACAACAATTTCATAGTTTCATTGTAGGCAAATTATTAATAATATTTAATTATTTTATCATTTTATAGCTAAATACAATCAAGCCGGCGATTATTTTTCTCTCTAGTTAATCCGTAAAAGTCTCACGGTTTTTTTTAAGTACGCAAAGGATGTGCTAAAAATAGGTACAACGCCGCGTCACTTCATCAACTGTGTAATAAAGCATAAAATAAAATTACGTGTTCTCAACACCTGCTAAAGTGTGCGATTTAATGCAGCCAACCGGCCAGGGCCTTGACACGTTTTCTCCTGGATCTTTGCGGCGATCGGCAGATGTTCTCAGAATCCAACACCGGCACGGCGAGTTCAGAAGCGACCGCCGTTACCAACTTCATACGTCACCATACCTCTAAATTAAGCTTTATAGGCGCATCTAAATAAATTCTCATTCGAATCGCCTTTTCATGTTAAATAAGCAGTATCATAAAACTTTTTGCTTAACACTAACCTCGAGCTAAACTTAAATGGCTCCAATCTAGACAATGGCACTCAAGTACCATTGACCTAGTGAACTGCTCGTAATCCACAACACTGAGATTGATTTATTTTTAACATACTGTTTATAAAAATGTAAGAAGAAAAAATGTGAAATTTAATGCAATGTTTAACAGCCCACGTGCAGAAACATGACTGATAGTGACAGGTCTTGTTCCACAATTACATAAAATAAAGACACCTAACCTTTTCTCATTCAGCATAGTGTGTCAGTTATGATATTCTTTGAAATAATGTAGTTACATTTCAGGACAAGTAATAGTTAGCTAATCAGGGTTAAAGTCAAAAGGTTAAGTCGTTAAATGTTTGGATTTTCCTTTAAAGAGTAATATAGCTACTTACAATTTACTTAAAAGGATTTACGAAGTACAAATATTTAATTAAGAAAGGATTTGAAGATCTTGTCGGCGCCTACTTCCAAATTTACCCTAAGCTTTATAATATGACTAACGCTAAATCTGTAGATAGATTTAATTGAGGTTTTAATCGAGCATGACCTTTTAAATTTTAGTTACATCATTTAGTTGATCATTATAGGGGATTAATAATTATTTTACACAATCATATATGCCAAGTTATTTTATGCTAACTGTTGCCTGTGACTCCATCTGCGAAGAATTCGTTACTGGTTGTAAATATCTAATTTGTTCATAATATTTAAACTTATACGCATTTATGTTAATACCTAGGTCGACAAAAGCAATTACCGCAGTATTAGGCAAGAAGGAGTGGCCCTGCAAACCTAACTATTACCTAGTTGTAAAGTAAAAGATGCCTGAATCATTTGATTTACGTAAGAATCGTAGCTCAGAGCGCGGGTGTAAGTACATTGGCTAACCGCATATGTGCAAATGTCGCTGTAAAATATCAACCGCCGACCCATGACCCGCTCTCTGATATGGGAAGTCTTCTTTGTGACATTGACAGGATATGATAATATTTGAAAGTACAGCATTTTACTTTTCATTTACCGCCTACCGTTAGATCAAAGCCCGATCCGTCAGACCACACGACGTTCCATTATCTCGACTGGCGCAACTTATTGGCAAACTGGTCATCTGCTTACGTAAAGTGAATATGCTTAATTTAAATTGTATCTAAAACTATAAATCAAGATTTATCGATGGTGACAATAATGGTAGCTAATTTTAAATTAGTTTGTGAAACCGGCGCGATGGGTAGGGTCGATCAGTCACCAATTATTGCGGAGAGACACAATCTCTGTCAATCATTCGGAGAAACTTGCGGTTTTCATTCTTAGAATTAGGAATTAGCAATTGATGCAACTATGTAATCATGTGGGTCATATCTACAAAGCTTTAAAATTATCACTAACTTTATTCTGACAATTTTCCCTAACTTCGTTCGATCATTATATCTGCATGCAATGCGCCACGTGTAGATATGGCCAGCGTCACCGAATTTAAATGCAAATCAGGACATCACACAGTACACCACCAAAAATCTATGATAATATATACATGTAGGTACTCGTATGATTACATTTTGTACATAGATACTTGATATTTATAAGCTTCTTGTTCATCAAGTATATGACATCCTTTTTGATTATTTCCAGGGACAACTCTGTGAGTTTTTTGTTTTTGAAAAGGATTAAAAATTAACCATATCAGTGATATATAATTTTACTATTATCTATTATAACATGATTGTTGCATTCAAAACAATTTAAATCAACCATTTTCCCCCCCCTATATTTACAGGGTGATCACTTACCCACACCGCCGCCGATCCCGCCAGCAATCCAGAAGGCGCTAGATTATCTCAAGACTCTGCCTCCTTCTGCAGCACCAAGCAATGTCCAACCTCAGTATCAAACCTCGCCTTTCAAACCCAGGGGAAGATTTTAATGAAACTAAATTAATTTTAATATGACGTATGTTAATGAACTAAAACAATTACTTTGCTCACCCGCGACCTTACAATAGTTACGTTTATGCAAGAAATGTGCGTTCATGCAGTTCCTCCACCTCCACACTGTACGAACACACACAAATCACATAAACCCAACCATCACCACCACCAAGCTACACTGACGCGTTTCGAACTCAACCAGAGCTCATCTTCAGAGTTACCACAACCGTATGCTATGCTACCAAATGTTAAACTAACAAACCAAAACAAATGTTTTAACTTGTCACTGTAACTTCTCAAGTACCCACTTTATTTTTCTTATTCTCAAACTACCCCACAAAAATTAACTTTTATTGACATATTATAAAATTACCTTGAATTTTTTGTTTATTTATTTATAAGGCATATTTAATTAATACTAACTGTTCAAATTCGACCCAAGCCGCAGTAAAGGAGAAGATACTAAATTTACCTGTTCATTAATAATAGACCCCATAGTGTTGTACCTAATTATTTCCATGCATTCCAGAGCATCCAGACGCAACCCCTTGCCGCAATAATGTAACACTTCATAAGAATCTGAATCTAACAATGAATGATTTGATTCCAACAAATGTTTTGCAAAATTCGATCTATCTGGATGCTCATTCCTATATGCCGAAACATGCTCTTTAAATCTAGTATTAAAACTTCGGCCTGTCTGTCCTACGTATATCCCATTGCAGTCATTACAAGTAAGCTTGTGTGATCGGGGGTATACGGGGGCTTGTATACCCCCGATCACACAAGCTTACTTGTAATGACTGCAATGGGATATACGTAGGACAGACAGGCCGAAGTTTTAATACTAGATTTAAAGAGCATGTTTCGGCATATAGGAATGAGCATCCAGATAGATCGAATTTTGCAAAACATTTGTTGGAATCAAATCATTCATTGTTAGATTCAGATTCTTATGAAGTGTTACATTATTGCGGCAAGGGGTTGCGTCTGGATGCTCTGGAATGCATGGAAATAATTAGGTACAACACTATGGGGTCTATTATTAATGAACAGGTAAATTTAGTATCTTCTCCTTTACTGCGGCT
The DNA here is from genome assembly GCA_947859365.1 of Archips crataeganus. Lineage (NCBI taxonomy): Eukaryota > Metazoa > Arthropoda > Insecta > Lepidoptera > Tortricidae > Archips > Archips crataeganus. The sequence continues at coordinate 11,918,991 of OX402049.1, read as the reverse complement.
TGGGTCGAATTTGAACAGTTAGTATTAATTAAATATGCCTTATAAATAAATAAACAAAAAATTCAAGGTAATTTTATAATATGTCAATAAAAGTTAATTTTTGTGGGGTAGTTTGAGAATAAGAAAAATAAAGTGGGTACTTGAGAAGTTACAGTGACAAGTTAAAACATTTGTTTTGGTTTGTTAGTTTAACATTTGGTAGCATAGCATACGGTTGTGGTAACTCTGAAGATGAGCTCTGGTTGAGTTCGAAACGCGTCAGTGTAGCTTGGTGGTGGTGATGGTTGGGTTTATGTGATTTGTGTGTGTTCGTACAGTGTGGAGGTGGAGGAACTGCATGAACGCACATTTCTTGCATAAACGTAACTATTGTAAGGTCGCGGGTGAGCAAAGTAATTGTTTTAGTTCATTAATATGGACCTCCGCAAAGTAACGCCTGATTCAATAAATGACGTATGTTAGTAATTGAAAAAGACTCGGTTTGTACATTATTAGGATAAGTTAAAGTTATAAGTATAAAAATGCATACGTGACTGATTCTTTTCACTTTCGATATGTCTATTTTTGATATTAAATCAAAATATATGGTGTCCATGACTGTCCATGCATTAAGTTATACATGTCATATAATATAATTTTTAAATTGAAATGTTCTGAAACAGGATTAATAAATAAACTTGATTTATTAATTGCGTTTTACTGCCGAATACTTACAAGGGTTGCACAGAAAGTTTCGAGAATACAAAAAATGGACCAGTATAAAGAGTTAAAATTGTACATTTACTGTTTTTTAAAGTATTCTCCAAGCATATTTATACATTTTTTCATTCGCTTAGACCAATCATTGAAACAGTTATATTCCACTCCAAAGATGTAGTCCCCGAAATAGCACTTATGAAGGCGTCCACTGCTGCTTCGAGTGACAGGAATCGTTGACCGCGTAGCTAATCTTCAATCGTCGAGTAAGTATGGAAATCATTAAGACGCAAGTCGCGGCTGTATGGTGAATGGGTAAATAGTTCGGCGTTATAATGGTCCAAATACTCATCTGTTTGACGAGCAGTGTGGTCGCTAGCGTTGTCGTCATGAGACTTTTAACTAAGGGACCCCGCATACATCGCTGAATTTGTTTTTTGTTAATATGTAATTTCTTTTTAATTTTATATTGTAGTTTATATGTTTATTTGGTTTGCAATTATTTATTTTATTATTTTTTGAAAAGATAACTTTCTGCCAAGTTTCTTGCGGCGATTCTTGGCAATGATGGTCCTTACGAAAGCGCTGGTAGTTTTAAAAAAGTGACATGTAAAAGAGCCCTTTGCGGCTTACTTGCAGAATAAACGTTTTGATTTGATTTGATTTTGATTTTCGGCTGCAGTTTTCTATTTTGAGTATATTAACGATTTCAGGCAGACTAATTGTAGTATATACATGAGTCTGCTTTAACCGTTCTGCGATCCTCAAGTGCAATAGTCGCAACATGCCCTGCCCTGATTTCAAGACAAAAGTGGCGACCATCTTTTTCGCCGTGCTTCGGGAGCGAACAATCTTGGTCGGTCGCAGTTCGTTTTCGAACACCCAAACTCGTGATTGGTTTTTATTTTTGAGTTCGTAAGCATGTATCCACGTTTCATCACCAAAACAATTTTATATACATCGTTGGATATTCCTGTGTTAAACCTTTCTAAATTTTTTTTCGGCACCAATTGACCCAGCCCCCCTTTTGTTCACCAGAAAGTAGGTGTGGGACCCAACGGGAAAATAGCTTTCTCACGACCAGTTCTGTTTGCAAGATACTTAGTATGGATTTGACTCATTGCAATCCCTCAACATGACTGAATTTGACGATATGTGACATGACGATTTTTGATGATCTGGCCCCGTACTGCATCGAAGTTTTCTTAAGTAACCTCGGATTTGGGCCGCCCTTCACGAAAATCATCACTGAGTTTCTCACTATCGCGGTAAAATTCGGAAAATCAGCGATACACAGTCGTCTTTCATGCAACTCCCTCCCCAAATGCATAAGTTGTTCGATCATGGCATTATTTTTGAGATAAACCACTCTAAAAATCATAAAAATTCATAGCTCTTAAAATTTCTCCCGTTAATTCCATTTTGGCGGCAACAACTACTCCGTAATAAAAAATAATTAGGTACCTACTAAAAAGTGTCTAATTGTTTTTCAAACTGCCTGTTGTAATGAGTTGACAAGACCTTTATCTATGGTTATAAAAAGGTTAAATTTGAAACACTATTATACGATTAAATAATCGATTCCCGATACTTTTAGTGCAGCCCTCTAAGTATAGATAGCATTACATAATTATATGAAATCAACTAAGTAATCATTCCGAATCTTATATGTATCTCGCTTTAGAATTTGTTTTTTTTAACCTCTATTTTCTGAATTTCCTAGTAGTTTATGTATCAAGATAACGGTCTAACCGAGTAGTTTCCTTGTAAAAATCCCTCCAGTAATTAATCTTCCATTTATTATGACTACTTATGACAGCTCAACATATTTTTAAATAAAATATGAAAGAAAACGAAACAATAGCAGAACAAAACACAAAAGATATCAAACCAAAACAATTCAAAGGTCATGGGTGTCTAAGCAAATAAAACGTAAATAGTATGTGTATTTGAAGGACAGATGAAAACGGTCATAACATTTAGTTGTGAGAATTCCGCTGCTCAATTGAAATACAAATGTAATGATATAATTATGATAATAAGGAAGAAACAAATTGATCTATCATGTGACGACCTAGTTTTTAGTTAGTAACTATTCCTCCAGACATTTTGTCTTCTGATTTAGACAACTTTAAGGGATAATACACATTGGCTGTTTAAAGAAGTGCGCTTTGGAAAACTGCGTTTCAGGAATCAATACAACCTGAACAGGCTGTCTAGAAGTCCTAGCCTATATACGTCCCACTGCAGGGCACAGGCCTCTTCTCACAATGCGAGCACTTGGGCCGCAGTTCCCACGCGAGCACAGTGCGGATTGGGAACTTCACACAAACCATTGAATTTCTTCGCAGGTTTATACAGGTATTCTCACAATGTTTTCCTTCACCGTAAAGCTCATGGCAAACTTAAAATGTAATTTCGCAGGTAAATTCCGAAAAACTCAGAGATACGAGCTGGGATTTGACCCACGACCCTCTGCTTGAGAGGCCATAGGTCAAAAAGGTTCAATAAAAAAAGGGTTATATTAAGATATTTAATCGTACAAATCCCTCTCTACATTAGTTCAACTCTCATAAAACTTGTCCGGTGCTAAATGTTATAGATACTAAAAAAATCAGTATGTGTGAGTTGGACTCGCACTCGAAAGGTTTCCTACCATTGCACTATTGATGTAACTCTTTCATGCATTCGCTGCGAACCCATTGCGCACTCGCGGCGAACACACTGCGCATTCAATCCACTTTTAAGGGTGAAGCCAGACGAGCGTAATTTTTTGAGTTTTGAGTCCCATAATTTCGGTCGCGTAATTTTGGTTTCATACAAAGGTCCTATTTGTGTAAAACTCATTTTGCGCCGCCGTGTGAACGAAACAAGAGTTTTGTATGAAACCGAATGTAGCAGAATTTACGCGACTGAAATTACGCAGCTAACGACTCAAAAAATTACGCTCATCTGGCTTCACCCTTATAGTAGTAACGTTTGCAAATCGCCAGTGTATGGCTCTTACACAATGTTAGGGTAACCCCTAAACTTTGCACCCAATTCATCCCGCCGTGTCCTTCTAACCGGAATGTACATAAATAATCAAGATACAGTAATTTCACATAATAAATCAAGACGCTGCTTATATATCGATTAATCTTTTAGTGCTTAAGTACTTGCGATTACTTGACTATTTCAATTCATTCAAACTACACAAAATGAATTGCATTGTTAGAGGCATTGAAAATAGATGCCTGCATTAATGATATCCTGCTACAAATCAGTAAATTATTCATTGCTAGAGGGCATGCCAACTTTACGGATGATTGGCAATTTGAGGCATCACGAATAGTATTTAATGTCAGGTAAAGCTTTGTTCTGAATGTAAGTTGATTGATTTAGATTTAGCACTTAATTTAAGCATAACTTTTATTTATTATCTGTCTACTTATATGTAGTTCCTTTCCAAAATTTCCAAATTCACAGAGGAGCTGAGACGACATAAACTGCAAATTGACTTATGACAATCTTTTGAGCTGTAGTACAGGTTCGGCGCGTGCTAGGCTTTTGGCCGTGGGAACGCATGAGAACGGCTACTGGCTTTACGCGTACCCATCGTCAAATACAGGAACATTTCTTGTGCCTGACACGCTCCTGCAACCTGTCTACGGCTTGGGGTTCCGGTCTGCGCTCCTCACAAGTGTCCCTGTGGCAGTGACGTGGTGTCGTCGTAGTGACCGGCTAGGACATCACGGACTGTCATGTCAAAAAAGCGCCGGCCGCTTCTCAAGACATGCTGCACTAAACGACATTATACGCCGGTCCCTTGCCACCGTCAACGTGCCAACGTTGCTTGAGCCCACAGGCATTGCAAGAGACGATGGCAAGAGACCGGATGGTATGAGTCTGATTCCATGGAAGATGGGTCGGGTGCTGGTTTGGGATGCCACTTGTTCAGACACGCTGGCCCCTTCCCATCTCCATGGTACTTGCAACAAACCTGGTGCAGCTTCAGAAGCGGCTAAAAAGGCGAAAGGACTGAAATACAGGGGTCTAGGCAGCGAATACGATTTTGTCCCATTCGTTGTCGAGACCCTTGGTCCGTGGGGTCCTAGCGCTTTAAAGCTCTTTAAGGAAATTTCTAAGAGGTTAATCGACGTCACAGGGGACCGAAGAGCTGGCAGCTTCCTCGGACAAAGAATTAGCTTAGCTATTCAAAGAGGAAACGCTGCCAGCATCGTCGGCACCTTGCCTAAGGGGACTAGCTTTCAGAATATGTTTTAGTTGTAATTATCATTAGTTTATATTTTTGTTTTCTTTTTTTTTATTGTACATATTTTTTTTAGTCTAGGATAGTTGTACATAGGTATATAATATAAGTATTGTGGTATTAAAGTTCCTTTCCTATTTCAATATGTTCAAAATTTTAAATAACAAATCTTAGTAGACCTGTGAGTGAACATACTTATTTAAGTAGACCTATTTTATTTTATTTTACGGTCAGTATTATGTTATCTGTGGAGGAAAACCGTTCCTATTTTGTTTAATAGTACATTACTGCAGAGGTCAGGAAGTAAGGGGTTGTCGGCCGAGTAAGTTCAACGGTCGAGTAGTACACGAGGCGTTGATACGAGGCTGGCAACCCCTGTTCCGGCCGAGGGTTGTATAGTGCTTTTCTCAACATGCAATGAAATAAATAAAAAACGAATAGTATTTATTTAAATAATAAATAAATAAATAAATATCATGGGACAATTCACACCAATTTACCTAGCCCCAAAGTAAGCTAAGCAAAGCTTGTGTTATGTGTACTAACTACGCAACGGATAAACATACTTATATATATAGATACATACTTAAATACATACTAAACTCCTAAGACCCGAGAACAAACGTTCGTATTTTTTCATACAAATATCTGCCCCGACACGGGAATCGAAACCGGGACCTCATGCTTCGTGGTCAGGTTCTCTAACCACTAGGCCATCTGGTCGTCTAAATTTAATTATAAGCGTGTGTGTGTTGTAAATTTAGTTTTAATTTATTTATTTGTAAGGCAACTAAATCTAGGCTTACAGTAGCGACCAAAACGCCTATTTTTCTTTAGATACTATACCTACTATACATAAATGGACATAAATGGCGGAGATTAAAAGTAATGTTTGCAAATACAATATGTTAAGTATGTATATAACTATTATTAGCTATGAGCTTTAAGCAGGATATTAGATTTGTACATTAAGGGTCTGTTTCACCACCCATTGATTAATTTTAACTGACGGATAAATGTGATACCGTCTCCGTCTATTCGAACAAAACAAATAGAGACGGCATCACATTTATCCGTCAAATAAATTTGATCAATGGATGGTGAAACAGGGGGTAAGTATACAGAACTACTTAATTATAGATCGAGCGTGGCCAAGTTCTTCTGTAGTTAATGCGTATTAGTAGACCGAAATTGTACTAGAATCGTACTTATGAGAATAAGTATTTTTTAAAGAATTCTGGTTAAATTAGGGCTACTACTGTTAGGAGTACGGCTTTTTTGTACCTACTGGCTCATGACACAACAATGAATCACCGAAAAGTATGTACGCGCATCACTTCCGATTGACTGCACCAAATTGGATAATTATTTTTATGTTGCGTTTGTTATTGTCAGCAGAAGGTTTTTATGAAATAAATTTTGGAAAAAATACAACGGGAGCGAACCCGCGGGCATAAATAATAAATTACGTACACAGTTCGATTTATGCAATGTAATAAGCTTTATTGATTACTGTATGAACAGTTGTATTGAATTACCAATAAATCTTAATATTTTGGTATCCAAAATGCGATCTTATCACTTTGAACGGTGCTCTCCCACACACATTTCAGATATCGGAGCTACAGTTCAACAATTGCATAATTATATTTATTGCTATAAATTTAATTACATTTATGGTATTGAAAATGTAAGTTTACTTAATTGAATATTTATAAAGCAAATATCTTAATCGTTTTATGACTACATTAAAGATTCAAGTACCTACCTTAATAAAATTAGGTAATACGTTAAAATAGCATCTAATGATGATCGTAGCAAAAGAAGAGATTATCAGCAATCTTAATCTGCTTAAGTAACATGCCGTCTTTGTATTAAGGAACGTTAACAAACTACGGAAGCGGATAGCTTCCCTTATGTCAGAGGTCAAAAATCGTAAGTTTGCCAAAGCTTAAAGGAGAACACCTTTGACAGTTAAAACATTTTTTATTTTAAAAAAATTTAAATTTTTAAAATTTAATCTGTTTATTGCAATTAATGTTTGTAACAATTTTCTCATACTTAGTTACAATCTTTAAATATTTAAGATTATTATAACTAAGGAAATAAACGAAATAAAATAAAACTATTACTATTACTAGTACTAGTACGGTCAGCGCCACAAACAAGCGATCACCTCTGCACCCCGCCACCATAATATCATGTATAACGACTGAAAGCGACAAGGTACCAAGGCGGCTACTCCTTCATGACGCTGACCGTACTGTCAAGTTCACCAATATCCGCACCGCCAACATCCCACAAATATCTATACATAGACCCTATTATGGTAACATAAGGTCCATGTACAGACATCCATGAAAGGCCAGCGATACACATACCGGCGAACCAAACTGTACATTTATTACCTAGATTTAAGTAGCCTTATAATAAGTAAATACAGCATATGATAGATATTATACTGTAGGTGTTTATACTTGGAAGGCCCGGGCAACTAACCAAATGCAAACAAAAACGATGTCAAATGATGTCTTAAATACTGTAATTCTCCCATCAAAAACTATCCAAACATTTACATTTCTGTATTCAAAAACGTTAGTCTAGTTTGTATTACAATGATAGATTAATAAAAATGTTTTGAACCCTTGAATGTGCCAAATTTGGAAACTAAAGTTTGTCTACATCTAATCAACCACCCAAACCCCTCAAACATAGTTATTTTATACATGTCATTCATATCATTACATACTGATATATATATAATGCTCATCTGTTTTATCTAGATTTATACACAATAACATTATGTTACTGGTATTCTGTTTACCATTTTTTCTTAACTTATGCTATGCCAGTATTCAGTGCTTTTGAATAACCTTATGTTGAAACGAAGTACCACTTGCCTAACGCGAACTTGAACGCGGTGTAGATAATGCTCAATTTTCTCAATCATTCAATCAATCCTCTTCTATTTTGCAGCATCTCTATCGGCCTGTATCCGCAACATTTGTTCCTATTGTACGAGTAAATGTCATTTAAAAGTAATCCATTCGGGACTTAAACTCACATCTCATTTTTTTCTTCGATCGCGGTATGTATCTTTTACATGAAGACTCGAATCCCTAGTTACACATAAAAATCTGAACACTATCGTATGGTCTGTTCATGATAAATATTTTTGAGCCACCTAGACAGCTCAGTAGCTCTAGCTCTGTACCTACTATAGTTCTTTAACTATAGTAGGTACTCGCTTCTATCGACAAGCGAAGTCTTGCTAACTGGTGCTGTTCTGTTGCTGCTGCTGATCTAATATTGTTTGAACAACGCCAGTCTTACAGTTTCTGTGATATCAACAAAACCTGAAATTCTCGCACATATTATGTAGATTGTAGATATAACCGTCAAGATATATTATTACGAAAAAATACACTGTTTTATGTCAGCGATTTACTGATATTTCTGGTTAGCGCTTTTTGGTTAATCGAAAGATTAAGAGCTCTTCATTATAATATGCTACCGACTCGCACATGGCTATTTTTGGCTGGTAATAATAAAATTCGTCTCCAGCTCACCGTCAGGTTTGAACCCTACTACTTACTATTAGAAATGCGAAAGTTTCTGAATGTGTGCACGAGTGTGTTTCGTACTCCTTCATGCTAAAACAGTTGGACGTATTTTGATTGAATTTGGTATGTAGAGAGTTGGAACTTTGAAATAATACATCAGCTACTATTTATACCGATATCCTCACGGGATCCACGTCAAATCTCAAAATAAGAGACTTGAAATTTTGCTCAACACAGTGATTTAATATGTACTAAGCGTTTCCATTTTTGAGCTTTGAAATTTAATTAAACTTAGAAACTTAGAATTAGAATTTCGTTTGGCATACAGTAAGTCAGCATCATAAATAAACTCACAAGTATTATGATTTTCAACTTTCGCGATTTTCACTGTTGGTCTACTCGTAACCACTGTTACTGCAATGTGGCCTAAACTTTGTTATTTTATGAGTGTTTTACGTGATTAGGTTCCAGTAGTTGCAGTCACAAATATATTTAATGATTATTGCCTTGTTGATTTAATACCATTAGATAGGTAATTGCCAAGAAATAAAAATTGCTTAGGAAATTTTCAAGAGAAGTATTAAGATATTATAGGTGACTAGCAGTTGGCCGCGACTTCTTCTGCGAAGAAATCATTTATCGGTATCCTGTGGGAACTATACAATTTTCTGGGATAAAAACTATCCTTTATCCTTCCCAGGGTCTCAATATACATAATACATATTTCCGTACCAAACTATATCTAAATCGGTTCAGCGTTTTAAGAATTAATCATGAACAGGTAACAGACAGACAGAGTTGGGATTTATAATGTTAGTATGGATAACGCTGACAGGGTAAGGGACAGCTTCAAAAGAGACGAGACTTGAGAGAAATGTGTCGTGTAATCCATGTACCGCCTGGATCAGTTAATGCAACAAGTCAAAAGCTTCTTAGTGAATTGGTGACAGTGGAAATTTTGCTTAGGCGTTGGTTTAAAAAAAGGTGAGGCCAAATAAATTAAAATAACATGCTACTTAGTCAGAGTAAGAATCACTCACTGTTAAATCATACACTTAATGTTTTCTGATGGTAAAAAAAGAAAAAGAACGACTGAGTAATTATCTGTATCATTCAATCATCCCCTTAAAGATTGAATAAAAAAAATCAAACGCTGAAAGTTTAATCAAATTGCAGGATAACCAATGAATCATAATAAATTCCAATGATAATAAAGTTTTAAAAACCAATAATTGCGTGAACTGCATCAGTAACCTGGTCTACCGATAAATTTATTTCCTCAGATTTTCGAGGCACTTTTTTTTTATAGTTTCAACGTATAGGTACCTAAAAATAAAATAGGTCTAAATAAAATAGGTAGGTATTGTTTTTCTTTTAAGATTTGAACATTTCAATTTCAGGTAAGCTAATTACCTAGAACAGCTAACTTTAAATACATTTTGACTATCTACATCTAGGAAACACTTTTTTAGTGTTCTGGAGCCAAAATGGCAAAAACGGAACTCTTATAGTTTCGTCATGTCTGTCTGTCCATGTGCCTGTCCATATGTCTGTCCGTCCGTTCGTCCGCGGCTTAGCTCAGAGACTATTAGGGCTAGAAAGCTGGAATTTTGCATGGGCATGTATAGCAATTATCCGAACAAAGTGAAAAGTAAAAAGTGGATTTTTTTGTGTATGTATATACACAAAAAAATCCACTTTTTACTTTTCACATAGGACATAGGAGGTATCTCCTATAGACGTAAAGTAGAGGTGACTTTTTTCGCCTAAGTGTGGGTTGTCGCTGGATAGGTCTTTTAAAATCATTTCAAGGTTGCCAAGACGACTAATTCAACTTTGAAATGCATTTTTTTGTTAAAATCGAGCGTCCCCCTACCTCTAAAAGCAAAACTATTGGATAAAAATTTTGAAAAAATCAAGATGGGAGGAAATATATCAGATTAACAAGGAATACTATTACGGCTAAGTTTTCTTGAGAATTATTAGTAGTTTAAGAGTAAATAGCAACCTGACCTATAAAATATTGCTTGTTACGGACAGTAAAATTTAGTAAATGTTAAGTTACTAGTAAAATTTATAAAATTTGCAAGTATTTTTTCGTAACTGCTGCGGAACCCTATCCTGGGCGTGTCCGACACGCTCTTGGCCAGTTTTTTGTATTTATTATACTACTAGCTGGCACGGCAAGCGTTATTTTGCCAAACAAATTATTTCTTATCACCTAGGGGTATAAAAATAGCCCACGACCTATTCTCAGATCTACCATATATAGAGATTTTTTTTATAAAACCTATACCAAGCCAATACTATATTAAATACTATATTGGTCAAGTTGTTTCGGAAGAGTTCGATAGCAAACACCGTAACACGAGATTTTTATAATATTAGATTAGGCATCCCGCTAATGGGCAAAGGCCTCCCGATGATTCCACACTTATAATTATCTTTCGCAAAATCTTGCCGATATTGATCAAAATGGTCCCAATCATCCCGCCATCTCCGCTCTGACCTACCCCTGCTCTGGTTGCTTAAAACCCAATCGGTGGCGATTTTTGCCCAGCGATTCAGAATCGATTTTTGTCTAGAAAATAATCATCGTTATCATCATCCCAGCCTACATACGTTCCACTGCAGGGCACAGGCCTCCTTTCAGAATGAAAGCAACATAAATTCCGAAAAACTCAGAGGTGCGAGCCCGGATTCGAACCCACGGCCTTCTGCTTGATAGGCTATAGGTTAAACCACTAGAACACCACGGCTACAAAACATTATCCAAATTGAATGGTATGACAGGCCTCATAACAAAAAATAATACTTTGCGTATTAAAAACTAAATCAACAGATTATCTGACGATGACTAGCAAAGTTAAAGTTAACGACAATTATTTAAATTCAACTATACCTAGTCAAATTAACGAAACCAGATGACGTTAAATGTATGTTATACGAATAGATATTCACATCGGTAAACACCCAAATTAATAGTTTCTAATGCTATCTATCACCTCTACATTCAACGCTATTTGGATACGATAATCTACGAGTAATTTGTTTCGCAAATGCAGAATTATACCGACTAAATACCCAATAATTTAACGTGTACAATAAAACCAGTTTTTTTTTTAGTAAAACACCTTAGCAATTTTCTAATTGAGTCAGTTAGTACAATTCTGAAGGTATAATGCCATTAATTGCAAATAAAATAATAATTAATAAATAAGTTTTGTCTTTTTCGTGTCTCAGATTAATAAACAAGAGATTACCTGGTGTGAAGAGCGCATCGGGCGCCGACGGCTTTGAAGTGCGCCCGCGCACCCGCCATACTCCAATTTCACGAGCTCCACGCTTGTATAAAAGCTGACGCTGTCGATCTGAAAAATCATTCCCGCCACACACATCCTCCGAGGACCATCAAAAATAACCTCTCACATTTCCATTCATAGACAAAATGAAATCGGTGAGTCATTATAGCTACAAACAATCGCATTGTAACTGAACTATTTAGAACTGTTTTATTTTCTCACACAATATTTACTAAATACTAAAGATAGTTAAAATGAACTAAAACAATTACTTTGCTCACCCGCGACCTTACAATAGTTACGTTTATGCAAGAAATGTGCGTTCATGCAGTTCCTCCACCTCCACACTGTACGAACACACACAAATCACATAAACCCAACCATCACCACCACCAAGCTACACTGACGCGTTTCGAACTCAACCAGAGCTCATCTTCAGAGTTACCACAACCGTATGCTATGCTACCAAATGTTAAACTTTAAAAGTTTACTTTAAAAGTTTAACATTTGGTAGCATAGCATACGGTTGTGGTAACTCTGAAGATGAGCTCTGGTTGAGTTCGAAACGCGTCAGTGTAGCTTGGTGGTGGTGATGGTTGGGTTTATGTGATTTGTGTGTGTTCGTACAGTGTGGAGGTGGAGGAACTGCATGAACGCACATTTCTTGCATAAACGTAACTATTGTAAGGTCGCGGGTGAGCAAAGTAATTGTTTTAGTTCATTAATATGGACCTCCGCAAAGTAACGCCTGATTCGATAAATTATTTAAAGATAGTTAGTCAAAACGTCTTAATACCTACTTTATTTTCGGTAATAGGTACATAAACGTCAAAGTTGACTTATTTTAGTATACACAAATAATAGATCTAAATGTTTTATTTAGTCTTTTAAATAATAAATTTAAACAATTTCAAATAAATATGTTTAAAGATTTTTCATCAAAAATAGCACTCACAATAGTACTAAAACTTGCATTGTTTCCGACATTTTGGCTCATTCCCGTGGCGCGGCAGTTAATGAACAATGCTTGATGGTACGATACCACAGTCCTTTGTAACATTGTGCCAGATTACAATTCTATCTTGTTGCTTAATTCTCACCATATCGATACACAAATACTATAATTTTGGTTTAAAAAAACACTAAAATTTAGTTCTCAAAATCTTGTAAACAACATATTTTTAACATAAATAATTCAACTTTTAAATCTGTTTAAAATCTTTATCGCAAAAAAACTCCGTGTTAGTTTTTGATAAATATTTATGTTTCAGTAAATAAATAACGTATATAAACTAAGTATACGCGCATAAAGTTCACCTCACGCACGTATAGTATTGTCCTGTCATTCATAATTTGTAAAAACTGGATCATTTTCCATTAAATTACATTTACTTCTATTGTTCGCCTTTTCACTTCCTTGATAACATGTTACTAGCTTAATCACATATCTTTTTGCTATGATAATTCATTGTCTGCCTTAGGAAATGTTATCTTACTTCTGAAGTTACGAAAAAAAAACAAAAAAGAAAACACACATTGAAGTTATGAAAGAAAAATAAATGCAGTATTAAGTTAGTAAATTAATGATTTCTTCATTCATTTATCAACTCATATATTTTTGAACTCTAGAACCAAATAAATATAGTGAGTGGGGGTAAGATGAAAAGCAGTCTAAGATTAAAAATTACTCGTAGCACCTAGTTGTTTTTCATCTTACACTGCTTTTCATCTTACCCCCACTCACCTTATACAGTAAAATATACCTATTTAAAAATTAGTGTACCTAGCCAACTTACACTGCTGATCTACGTTGTTTGAATAATGATTGATTGGTAACCTTAGAGTTCAAGCAAGATGAGATTAATTTTATGTACAATTTACACCGATAATGTCTATCGTCCCAAAATAAGGGATGTTTGAACTTAACAAAATAGAAATATTTTTGTGGATAAACATGCTTAAACGTCTTACGTCTACGTCTTAGGAGCAATCACTCGTATTCATCATCATCTGCCCCAGGACTACCATGCAGGATTCAAACCCGGGAACTCTTAACTAATACATAAAGTCTTTAACTGCTAGGCTATCCTCACATCTCACCAGCAGGCTCGCAGTCAGGCTGTTGAAATTTAAGGTCATTAACGATAGGTATTCAAAAGCATAACATTCAACCAACACCGTATAAATCAAAGTTCTATTTTTCAGTTCGTCGCCCTTTCTGCCCTGCTCGCAGTCGCGTGCGCCGCTCCCCAATTCACACAGTATCAACCGCAGCAGGGTCAGGGACTACCGATACCCATCGTCAGACAAACATCGGAAGTTAACCACGACGGAACTTACCAGTTCAGGTAAGAGAGAAAGCACAGATTTGAAAGCACGTTATCATTTCATCGTTACCATCGTATCAGTTCACTGCTGGACAGAAACATCCTCTACTGCCAACTATCATTTAGTAGACCGAGAATATGAGCAAAGGATTTTCTATTCTCTGAGATAATACAACGGTTAAACAATCTTGATGCTACATGACTACATACATGAGACACACCTAAGTAAATAGGTAGCTAATAAATATACGTAAATAAGACAATTGTCTTCCAAAGTTCACAAACACTAGTGAATCCTATACGTTTTGGTTTAAAATGGAGTCATCATTTTGAATGACACAGATTAACATAATTTACCTTGACTGACTTACCTTCAGGCTATAGTAAAAAGTAATACATGCCTCAAAATAACAAACCGCAAACTGACCTTAGTTAACTGGAAATTTAGTAAAATACACATCGTTAAAGTACCTAATCGTATTAAATTCTTAAATCATTAGTACATAATATGACCGAAATTAAGTTACCTATCACCTAATACATAAAAGGACATAATTATGCAGTCTTATAATTAATCCATTCATATTAAATTATATGTATGTACTATACGTACTCATTAACCCCAATCAAATACTTACAAACAGTTCTATAAAAAAGTAACGTATATTTGTGATTCGCACTAAATAGGTTACAAAATCGTGTTAACCATGGGAAAATAACTTGATGACAACTGGATCCATAGGTATACATACCAAAAAGCTGGCAGCTATCCCTCTCAACGAATCGCCATTGCCATTCAATGAGGGAATGCTGCCAGCCTTTTGGGCACGATGCCACGGGGGCCTCTTATAGACTTAATCTAGTAGTTTTTAAGTTAGATATTTAGTTTATAGTTAAATTTTATTCATTGTACTTTTTTTAATATTTGCATTTCAATAAATATTTATTTCCGATTGAAAAAAGACTATAAAACAAAACATTTGAAATCGTAGTATAGTAATGAAAAGTAGATTTTATAATGTCTGTAAGCACATGTAGCATTTAGGTATTTCAGAACCATTAAGTGAAAACAAATGTGCATTTAGACGTTTTTGGCCTTAATATGTCAATCTTGCAAAACCTATAAGACCGAGTGATCACAAATGGGAATTCCTTAGGTGTCAAGAACATTAAATGTGAAATTTGTAGGAGTCATCTTGCATCGAACGTAGCCCAGCCCACTTTACGCAAGAAATCGACACAGGTGCAACGTATATTTGTGATTCACCCACTATGTTACAAAACCGTGTTAACCTATAGGAAAATAACTTGATGACAACCAGATCCATATACATAATTAAGTTACGCAAATATGCCGCTCCACAAAACAGATGCATGTCCGGAAATAATTTTATTCATAGTTCGGTTTCAACTAAGTAGGGTCGGTTCCCTAACTTCTATACAGTTAGCATGGGAAAGTGGATACTTATGTTAAGGAACCGACTGCACATACAATTGCCATTGCTTACCCGTACTATATGTATACACCAATATATAACAAACATAAAAAGATGATGTTATTGGAATACAAAACTTATTAAAAAATGTTGACACTTTATCGTCAGCATAGATAAATTATACATTTTTTTATGCAAAATAGGCTTGCGTTTGACCACAATCACACTTGATGGGTAAACAAAGATGTGGCCTAAGGTGGAGCACACTTGCCTATATATACTACTTTACTATAGTAAATATTTTTCCTAGAATTTTGAAAACGGTTGGATACCTAGTAATTCTAACAATTAAGTAGCTTGGCTGTCCACAGACAACATAGAAAGAAATAAAGTAACACGAACATGCTAACACGTAAATTAATAAAAGTATAAGAATAGTTTGCCAGATTATGATAGTTTTAGTCGCACTTATACAGACGTATGAGAATTTTGATAGCCGACAATTGAACTGGAAGTTGATTTTTTTGCATATGCTTGCACAGTAGGTAGGTAAACATGTTAACAAGCACGTTCAGAACATTCCAACTTTTTTAGATCTTGAATATAAGTTTCATATTATCACCATCACATCACACACACCATAATCATCCAAAGTTACGAGTACATTTCGATTCGAAATCAAAACTTTATTCATGTAATAAGTTCAGAACTGAATAAAGTGATACAAAAGACTTGTAAATTGATATTGCGATATCGTGACCTGAAATCTTTGCACGGTCTCGTTATATTTGCTCTTTACGGGCTTGTAGCGAAGCCCTAAGCGATAGAATCCCTCGTTTGTAATAGCAGACTACAGTTCAATTACAGTCCATGTCAAGCCGAAGATTTATGAAACATACCACTGCTATTAGCGTGCCAATTTCATAGAGTAACGAGATCGATTAGCACTTTACAAAAGTTTAGAATTTTTCTAATAGTAAACTTGATTAGTTTGATTATTAACATTTATGTATAAATATAAGAGCACAAATTAAAAGTCATTTCTTTTTGTAATATTTATGAGTAACAGAAAAATAAGACAGCCTTCAGTAACTAGATATAACGTGGATTAAGTAAATAAAAAAGTGTAATTAATTCACAAATTTTAACAAAAACTATCTTCGATAATGATGTACCTACTAGGTCTGTGAACATGTGAACTTATGCTATACATAAATAAATAATATATCGATCTATAATTTGTTATCATTCATCTATCTCCAGTACTTCTTCGAACTGTTAAAACTTTTAATTTTTTATAGTTACGAGACTGCCAACGGCATACAAGCTCAAGAGGAGGGCTACCTGAAAAATGCTGGAGTGAAAGACGCCGAAGCACAAGTAGCGCAAGGATCGTTCAGCTACACCTCGCCCGAGGGTATTCCCATCAGCCTTACCTACGTCGCTGATGAGAATGGTAAGCACACACTTAACGTGATTAAGAAGACATACCTAAGTATCTGAGGTACAAGTATTATAAAAAACTTATAACTATGTCATGGACGGGGATGTTTGGAAATAATTCTGGCTCGCATTAGCAATCCCTGGCTTCAAATAGCGTTTCTAATATCATAAAAAAATTAACTGCGTGAAATGATTTGGATGAAATTAATAACATAGTAGATCTGTTTCGGAAAAAATAGTTATTATCTTGTCAGTTTATTGCTGCACTAGCTTTTGCCCGCGGCTTCGCTCGCGTGTACTATGAGTATTACAAAGAACCAAGGTATCAAGCAAGCAAGCATACAGGCAAGCAAGCAAGCAGGTCCACAATTGACCGAGAAATCGGTGAACATATCTACATAAAAAAAGTGGAATGCATAACCTCCTCCTTTTTTAGAAGTCGGTTAAAGAGCCCTTTGCGGCCTACTTACAGTATAAACTTATGAATTTTGAAATTTTAGCTTTCTACAACCAGTAAAACGCAAAATCCCGTTTTTTCCCGTTCCCGTAAGAATTTCGAGAAATGTTTTCTTAATGCTCCCCTACACTCCCCAAGGAACACACTTGCCAAATTTCAGCTTTCTATTACCAGTAAAACGAAAAATCCCGTTTTTCCCGTTCCCGTGGGAATTTTGGAAAGTCCTCTCTTAATGCTCCTCTAAACTCCCCAAACAACCTACATGCCGAATTTCAGCTTTCTACGACCAGTAAAACGAAAAATCCCGTTTTTACCCGTTCCCGTGGGAATTTGGAAAAGTCCTCTCTCAATGCTCCTCTACATTCCCCAAGCAAGCTACATGCCGAATTTCAGCTTTCTACGACCAGTAAATCGAAAAATCCCGTTTTTTCCCGTTCCCGTAAGAATTTGGGAAAGTCCTCTCTCAATGCTCCTCTACACTCCCCAAGCAACCTACATGCCGAATTTCAGCTTTCTACGACCAGTAAAACGAAAAATTCCGTTTTTTCCTTATTCCGTGGGAATTTCCAAAAATCCTTAAAACTGTTTTTTACTACTATAATTACCTAGTTCTATGCCAAATTTGAAGAGTCTAGTAATTATAGTTCATAAGATCCCGTTGAACTGAATATATAAATCCCGTTTTTTCCTTATCCCGTGGGAATTCTGAAAAATCCTGAAATTAATGTTTTAACTAATGTAATACCTACTTGTGTATCAAATTTGAAGAGTCTAGTTATTATAGTTACTGAGATAGGGTCACTCGGAATCGAATATATAAATCCCGTTTTTTCCCGTTCCCGAGGGAATTCCCAAAAATCCTTCCTTAGTGAATGCCTACATTGTATAAGGTATCTATGTGCAAAATTTCAAGTCTCTAGGTCCAGTGGTTTGGGCTGTGCGTTGATATATCAACAGTCATTTAGTTTATTTAGACATTTCTACCCCATCGCACCCCATCCAGGGAGATGGTATTTTACGTCTGCCACGTCGGGTTTTAAAACCGTTGTTGTTTTCATAACCAGCGACCCGATAAACCATAGAAACAACACCCATGTTGATTTTCAGACTTTGTTACCCCTTTCCCCCCTTTTAGGGGTTGAATTCTCAAAAAACCTGAAACACGTGTTTACTCATTTATCATTAGGAGTACTTCTGTGAAGTTTCGAATAAAATAGTCGAACTAATCTTGTTTCCCCGTACAAACTTTGGACCCCCGTTTCACCCCCTTAGGGTGTGAATTTTGAAAAATCCTTTCTTAGTGCACCCCTAGACCTTATAAGGAACCTACATGCCAAATTTTGAATCTCTAGGCCCAGTGGTTTGGGCTGTGCGTTGATATGTCAGTCAGTCAGTCAGTCAGTCAGTCAGTCAGTTTCTTCTTTTATATATATAGATAGAGGTGTTTTTTGAACCAGTGGTAAAATTTCGACGTTCAGGAGCGCTTGCTTTAGTTTAAATTGAATTTTGACATTGACTTTGCCTTCACTTCATACTTGGGTCTAGTTATACTACATCAATACTTACCTAGTATGACGGTGGTCAATAGCATTTCAATTAGAAAAATAAAGTACAGAGGAAAGAATACGGCTTGAAATTTAACCAAGTTGTGCTTAGTAGCAATTGTCAATGATTTTAATTTCTATTATCAAATGTAATTTCACCTTCAATCCATGATACCCTGTAATTTACAATGTAGTTAGCTCTCGGTCTTCGTTCAACTATGGTCTAATTAATAGTTACAAATTATCAGCCTGTCAAGATCAATCAACTATTAAAATAAGTACTAACATGCCAACATGGTGAGTTTACATAACCATTTGTGCAATTCAATTACTATTTTATAGCCAAACGCATCACCAAATCTTATATGTCAAGAACAACGTTGGTTGGAACATCTCAGAACACCATGGAAAATAAATTTAAAATTACTGCTATTATTTTGTTGTGCAGTTTATTGTTTTAACCTGACATTTATCTAACACCAACGTAAATAATTATCGCTCTATTAGGGTTAGTCACGTAGCTTCAACCTTGCCAAGTTTGCATTTTTTTAAAAGCTGTTTAGCCTGTTTATTAACTTGGAGTGTATACAGGGTGAAATCAGTGAGTGTTTCTTACTCAATTAATGCTGGACAGCAAAATGCATTGACTCAATTGTTACAATTAGTCTGATAAAATTTAGCATGTTCATAATTAAGTAGTTGAAATGAAATCACGAACTATATATGGACATCTCAAATTTCATAAGATTAATTAAAACAAATGAGTTAGTGCAATATGTTGTCCAGCATTAAATGAGCTAGAAACACTAATTTTCTATCATCATTTTGATTTCACCCTGTATATATTATGTATGTACGGGTAAAATCTTGCAAGTTAAATTTGACCTACTTCCTGGTTTCCGATTGAGCTGAAATTTTTCATGCATGCAATATGTAATATTATGACGTGGAGCTGATCTGATGATAGAGCTGGAAGGTGGCCATAGGAGCTCTGTAATAAAACAACACAACTGCATCGAGTTTGGGCTTGTTTGATTTGTCTTGACGAGTACTTTGGTCTTAGATGGTGACCAGGGGCAAAAAGTACAGTCACCAAAAAAAGGCTGAATTAAAAATAGATTTTTCAACAAAATCTTATTTATTTTAGTAATATTTTGTGTTGTGCCCAAAAAAGTTGCTTTGTGTGTGTTCCGAAATCATTTTTATGCACTGAGATAAAAATTATAAGAATTGCTGTTTTCCTTTCAGGTTTCCGCCCTGTAGGCAACCATCTGCCCACTCCTCCCCCAATCCCAGAGGCCATCGCGCGCTCCCTGGCGCTGATCGCTTCGCAACCGCAACAGCAACAGTACCAACAACAGCAATTCCAACAACAACCCTTCAGAGGCTAAATCATCGACCACCGCGCGCAACAGATACTCATAGAACCATCTTCGTGTACCTAGCTCATACTCAATAAAAATTTAATATTAGGATAGATATTGTAACTGTGATTTATTTTTTATACGAGTAATTTCTGTAATAAACTATATGATAATGTGATAAATAATGGTTTTATTCGTTTTGCAATATATAGATTTACGACCTTTTTACCTAACATGTCTACGAGAAACATTAAAGCTTGTAAAGTACTTTTAAAAAATATATTTACCATTTTTAATTTAATGTTGTCATTACTTTTTATAACGACTTCGTTATCTCTGCAATTTTTTTTTGTGGAAAGAACTAATTCCATAGAATTTACTTAAGTTCTAAAAAATAACTACTTTGGCTGGTTAATTTAAAAAAATAATATATATATTTTATCTACTTAGAGTGACTCCTAAGGCGAGACGTGAATTAAAATAAAATTATCATAATTGTGTTTGACTTTCTTTATATAAAGACTTGTTCGTAACGATGTGCTTAAAACTGCATTTTTGCTTCAAATAAATATACTGCGTTACAAACAATTATTAGTTTACTTCTCTTATTTCTAGCCCATTCATGTGCACTTCTATGTATATTCAAAATTAAATAATAATAATTATTGCTTAAAAGTGTTTTCTACCAGATTATTACACCCTGACTTTTAACTCCAGATTTGCGGTGTGCAATAAATAATACTTGTAATGTATTGTTATAAATAACATCGAGGTTATCACTTTGGATGTTGGGAAGTTTTGCATCGTTCACTCAAGAATTAATTAATACCCCGTATTAAGCTGTCCTATCGTGCCATCTACGATGTAAGACGAAATAACCTCTACTTAAAGAAACATTACAAGCTATTGCCCACATTATTTCGACACCACTCAGCCTCTCACGTCTGCCCCCAGGATATTGTCTGGTTGATATTTTCAGTATCCGTTTGTATTGTTACTAACAAATTTAAATTTTGATACGAGACGTTTTCGTTGGGCCAAAGCCTATTTATAAACATATATTATTTATTACCTATATATTTGATTATTGTGCTAAGGTAGGATTACTTTGCTAAGTCCTCACCTTTTCACAAAATTGTATTTGTTTTTTGTATCTCATTCTGTTTTCATTGCTTTTTGTTTTAAGTTTGTGAATAAACATTCTTTTATTTTATTTATTTTTATTTATTGAACTTTGAAACATTTTCAATCAAATTAAAAATTAATTATTATTCTTCTCTGATTAAACGTCAGATACTTAGGTTAGGTAGGTACCTATTTAGTTATATTATTTTGAAGTTTTTGCTGTAATATATGTAAGTAGATACAATTTTTAAAAAGTAAACTTGTTCGATCCGCAGGTGACTATAAGACTGGCTCTTTCCTCGGTCAATACAAGGCAACGCCAATACATTAGGTATACAACGAGGAAACGCAGCCAGCATTATGGACACCTTGCCCATTAGCAGCGATCTGGGAGATATTCGTTAATGCAGGTTTTTGGGTTCAGATTAAGTTAATTTAAGTTTTTTTATTTTTGTGTTTAAAAATATGTTTCTGTAAATATGTATATTTTGAGTAGATACTACTGGTATTATTGTTTTAGCATTACATTTAAAGTTTTACGTGCTAATGATGATGCCTCATACCCTAAGTTCAAGAATCAAGTTCCGGAGAAATCTAAAAAGATTTTTATAACAAACATCTTGTTTGAAAAAATCTTGGATAAAAATAGTTCATATTTACTCTTTTTAGATTTTCCTATCAAAAAGGCATCCACCAGAGCCCTGTTACTCATAGGTACTAATACTAATCTATCTATACATATAATAAATCTGTAACAAGTCGGTGTCTGTACATTGAAGATATTTGAGAAAAACTGTCACTAGGGCTATTTATTAGCACAATAGAACCCAAAACAATGATTTTTAGAATTATTGTCTGTTTGTCTGTTTGTCTGTGCGTTTGTGCGCGCTAATCTCAGAAACGGCTTAACCTAGAAGGATGCGGTTTTCACAGATATGTTGGTATTTTCTTGGATTAACATTTAGTGTTTGTTTCATTTGAATCGGTTCACAAATAAGAAAGATACGTCTATTTTAAGAATTTATCGAACAGGTTTTTTTTGTTTGAACGCGCTAATCTCAGGAACTACTAATCCGATTTGAAAAATTCTTTTAGTGTTAGATAGCACATTTATCGAGGATGGCTATAGGCTATATATCATCACGCTAACACCAATAGGAGCGGAGTGGAGCGGAAGAATGTTTTAAAATCGGGGGTTTTTGAAGTAAAACTTCTATAGGCACGCTTGACTTGGGAGTACGGTGTTGAATGTGAACGCGGGTGTGTGTTTTATATCGAGGAACTAAGGAGAGCCATAATTGATGAAAAAGCAAATTGGATAAATAAGCTGCCCAAATTACTAATTCCACGCGGACGGAGTCGCGGGCATAAGCTAGTAAATAATAATTCCACTGTATATCTGTCCGTCTATCTCAAGACTATTTTTTAAACTGAGGCTGTTATAATTATATATTTTATTATTACTTATAATAATAAACTAAGAAGATCCCAGTACAAGAAACGAGTTTTCTTCGGTAAGTACCAGTGGTACAAGTACGACATTCGTGTGCAAATCCGATTTACACTTGCCTGGCTTTTTAATTTAAATACAGATAATAAAATTACACTATGTATTATTTGCCGATGTAAAACTCCAGTTCAGCTTAGGTAAACTAAGTTTCGGTTAACCAAAATTAACCATTAATGAGCCCTTATTACCACTATTTAAACATCTAGGCTTAATTTCTCACTATTTCTCGCTTAACAGTTTTTTACGGCAACTGCCATCGCTGATTATGATTACATATACTTGTAATATGTACATGTGAGGGCATTGTTTTTCAAAGTTGTTTACAAAAAAATATTACTGCAAAGCGCCATCTCTTGTATCGAGTCTTAACTTATAAATACTTTCCTATAGATCACGCATACGACGGCAGTAAGCAATGCCGGTTCTAGATGTTGTCATTAGATGTCGCCACGTTTGCTCTCCAAGATTATACATTTTTGTTCAACTTGTTCAACAAGCTTTTGTATAATGTTTCAAATCCGATGCAAAAGATGGCAGACAAAAATATCTAAAACCAGGTTAACTATTATCCTGCTTTTCTGGTTTCGGTTTTCTAGATTACGACCTGTAATGGTCGACCCGGAATTAAGGACAATAATGTACGACCTGATAATTCAGATCCTTATGTTATTGCCATAAGGGCTTGAATTATTAGGTCCTGCACAATTGTGTTTCATTTCTGATCGACAAATACAGAGTCGTACACTAACCGTACCCCAATGCACACCCATTCATTATTTTTTGCAACTACCGGTAGCTGAATACAAGAAGTGTCCCATTATTTAGTTCTCAAGTCGATCTCGGGCTCCCGTGAAATGTAACTAAGCGCAGCGGGTAGTAGGGCCTGACACAAGATGAATAAGAAGAAGATGGAAATCTTAATCGTAATCCTGCGACCACGCTGCTCGCACTGCTGTGTTCTGGAATCGCGAGTAAACAGCGGGTGAAATTACTAGTGGGTACATGGGGGTACATCTTACCCATCTAGGCTAGTTATTGCAGGGATCCTCTCTGGTGTAACGAGTGTCTACGGGTGGTCGTACTTATCATCAAGTGAACCATTTTTACTCGTATTTCGACCGATAAAAAAAAGCAGATAACGTATTGAGTTCTCCTATGGGTCCAGCCTTGGTTAGTCATGTTTTGTTCAACAAACGTAAGTTTCTTGACTATTTAGATCACTCCAAATGATACTGAATTATCGGAAATTGCATGTATATATAGATTATCGAAATAGATACATGGATGGAACTAATAATTTTAGTATCCGGATCAAACTGGCACAATCTAGAATTCGACATGATTCAAAACAATTTATTGAATTTATTGAATCAGGCGTTACTTTGCGGAGGTCCATATTAATGAACTAAAACAATTACTTTGCTCACCCGCGACCTTACAATAGTTACGTTTATGCAAGAAATATGCGTTCATGCAGTTCATGCAGTTGAGAATAAGAAAAATAAAGTGGGTACTTGAGAAGTTACAGTGACAAGTTAAAACATTTGTTTTGGTTTGTTAGTTTAACATTTGGTAGCATAGCATACGGTTGTGTTAACTCTGAAGATGAGCTCTGGTTGAGTTCGAAACGCGTCAGTGTAGCTTGGTGGTGGTGATGGTTGGGTTTATGTGATTTGTGTGTGTTCGTACAGTGTGGAGGTGGAGGAACTGCATGAACGCACATTTCTTGCATAAACGTAACTATTGTAAGGTCGCGGGTGAGCAAAGTAATTGTTTTAGTTCATTGATTCAAAACAATCGATCTAAATGGAAAAATGAACAAAAAGGAACGATCTTGGGTCTTTTCTTATCAATTCCCAGCAGTTAAAAGTAGGCAGCACAAAAAAGGTACGTATTAGGTAAAACCCATTAGAATCCTGTTGGGGTTAGGGTAAGTGCATGACGAATAAGTATCAGAATTATACGGATATATTATTGTCATCAACATCATTATCCCAGCCCAAATAATTCCCACTGCAGGGTACAGGCTCCCTCTCAAAATGAGAGGCCTTGGGTGCAGTTCCCACGCGGGCTCAGTGCGGATTGTGAATTTCGCACACACCATTGAGTTTCTACTCTTTTTTTATGATCTTTTCCTTCACCGTAATTTCGTTCTTAATTTCCGAATAGCTCAAAGGTGCGAGTCCGGGCTCGAACCCACGATCTTCTGCTTGAGACACTTTATGTATAGGTCAAATCACTAGGCTACCGCAGTTTATAGTATTATAATTTAACTTAATTAAATTTAGGAGCATCAGAGTGATCAGGCTGTTACTGAACCAGTGAGCTGCATCTACGGCCTCATCTGCACTCACCATCAGGTGAGATAGAGGTCTATTGCTGGTCAGTTTTAAATAAAGAACAAACATTTCATAATTGAAACCACATGACTGCATTAATGGTATTACTCGCAGATGTGGCCGTAGGCAGTAGGAAGATACGTATAAAAATAATTATTGTTATTATACCCACACTCACCGACGTTTACTGGGTCAGCGACCTTTTGTCCATTGGGTAATCCGTCACGTTTCTCAACAACGGACGACAACGTGTGACGAGACCACAACGAGACAGCATTAATCATACTGTTGAGAGCTTGGTTTTCA
Source organism: Archips crataeganus (assembly GCA_947859365.1). Taxonomy (NCBI): domain Eukaryota; kingdom Metazoa; phylum Arthropoda; class Insecta; order Lepidoptera; family Tortricidae; genus Archips; species Archips crataeganus. The sequence goes on along the minus strand of OX402049.1, from coordinate 11,893,327 downwards.
TTATATTATACGAACATTTAATTGTAAACAAGACTCTTCAATTCATTAGATTACGATTTTGGTTACATAACGGAGCAGATGCTAGATTTGTTCGACAAGTTTCACAAAAGCATTTTTTCGTAGTAGCGAATTTTCACATCGCGTTTTTTCATGATCGCAAATTTAATTATTCGTTTTTTTCATGTAGCGATTTTTTACAAAGCGTTTTATAATGTTCGCGTTTATTTTTTTCGCTTATTTTAACAGTAGACTAATTTATTAGTCGCAAGTTTATCCATTTCATTTTGAACAGGCCACCATCAAGAGCCTAACGCCCTACACAGTCATTATTATTAACTCCCGGAGTACATTTGTTGCAATATTTTCAAAAACATAATTATTGGCATATTATTATCATATTTCAAACTAAATACAAACTGAAATATAGATGCACAGAAAAAAAAACCCCAGAAAAAAGACCAATGCTGGGAATCGAACCCAGGTCCTCAGCGTTCCGTGCTGCGTGCTTACCCCTACACCACCACTGGTCTAGAAGTTAGCGACAAATTTTTCCCATACATCGTACACTTCAGTCTATTATAATCACATTAGGCAGTGATAAAGCGCGCATCTATGTTATGCCCTCTACCGAGAGACTTCAACACTCCTTCGGAGATACCCGCTCACCTGGACCAAGAGATGGCGCTACTAGGCCAACTTTTACAAGTTAAGTATGAAGTATCTTTTGCTATTTACTTTTTATTTTCTTTCCGTGAAACCATATATTCACCATATAGCACGGAACGCTGAGGACCTGGGTTCGATTCCCAGCATTGGTCTTTTTTCTGGGGTTTTTTCTGAATATATGGTTTCACGGGATGACCGTAAAAGTAATAAAAAAATGAAGTTGAAGAAAATAAAAAAATAAATAGAAAAAGATACTTCATACTTAACTTATTATTATCATCTATAACTTCTCTTGCATTTTGTTTAAATTATGTTTTTATCTAAATGAGACCGACTATTTCTATGTTCCCCGTCTTGTTCTTATTTTGGTAGATCAATCAGGTAATTTGTGTTTTTTGTTGTGTTTCTAAATAAGAATGTAAAGATTTAATGGTCTCTATTTAAATTTTACTTCCTATCGAAAGTAATGAAAATAAAGAACAGATAATATATTTTATAAAGTAAACATTTATTTACACAAGTAGTCAACAAACATTTACAATGCTTTAAGACATCAATGCTGTTTGCATTAACAGAAGAGTAACAGAACAACTAAGTATAAGCTAAAACCAATTCAACTAAACAAAAAAAGAGGCGAAGGCGTTATCGGTGTAATTTTTCATGTCCAAAATTCGATGGTTGTTAGTTTACGCAAAAAAACTCTTGACGACTTCATCGGGGACGACTCCGCCAGCACCCTGGGTGATCACGGGGCGGTATCCGTTCTGGTCAGCGGTGTAGACTACGTTGTAAGCGACGTTGTCAGGTCCGATCCACTCGAAGCTACCTTTGACAGTATAGTAGGCGTTTTCGCTGTTGGCGTCATTCAGCTCACCATGAGCCTCACCCTTGATGCCATCGTCCTGTTCGAATCTGTGGGGTAAAATTGTCTCGATTGAATGAGTCATTGGTTGGGAATGCCTATTTTTTGTAATGTATAGTAAATCGAAAACCATTTCGACATAATGCTTTTTAAATCGTTTTTTGAAGTTTTTAATTTTTAATATATTGTAATGCATTTATTACATATCAAATAAGAAATAACCTTCATTTTACATTGAAATATATGTCGCGAAATATAAGTTGTACTTTATTCTGTGCGGAATAGAATTATTTAGAATGCAAGTCGCTTCCAACCGTAATAATTGTCCAGCAGTGGACATCCTACGGCTGAAATTATGATGATAATGGTGAATTTACTTCATTCAATTTTGAAGTGAACTAAATGAAAAAATATTGAAATTAGATTCTTATAATTCAAACCAAATCAAATCATTTAATCACTACCTACACAAAAATTACATAAAACCAATCACAACACTTTTCTTGACAAAAAAAAACCATGGGTATTGTTTTAGACATTCTCAATTTGCGTAGACCTGCATCAATGAACTATATGTTATAGCCAAGGGCAAGGTAGGTAACTTTTTTTATTCCTATTGTGACTCGTGAGGCAACTTGAAAAAATAGGAACACTTGAAAGTATATATCATTTTCATTTACTATCACAATCTAGACAGTATCTCAACTAAGTTGAGTTACATAAATATAACTTAGAAAGAATGCGGTGAATTTTGTGTAAATGTTGGTATCTTTAGCATATACATCCTTAGATATATTAAGGATAAAAATTAATTCATAGTTCATACATAGTACACACTATCTTTTAGCATGGTAACGTTTCAGATTTAAGTATAGTAATAGACTTAAACTACTGTTTTAAAATTTGATTGCACCGATTGAATTCATACCATAGGTATATTATAATTTACCTTCCTACTTATCTTGGTAGAATTATTGTGATCATGTGCAACAGCAACTTACAACAAAAATATTAAACTTAAACAAAGTGTTGGCATAGGCCACGACCATTCTTTCAATGTGTTTGTCAATTGTTTCGATGTAAAATACTTAATTACTTGTAGCAGACCCGACTCTACATTCATTTAATAAAATATTTACTTACCCGTAGTTGTAGTTGCCAGTGCCAATGTTGTCGTTATCGTAACGGACGACTGAAGCGCTTCTAGAGGAAACGGCTGGCGGGGCAGCAACCACCGCAGCGATCAAGCAGGCGAACACGAACTAAAGAAACACCGGTATTATAATATAAATAATAAATAAGCTATGTAAGACCAGAAGCCGTATTGTCTAACGCGCGGGCGCTAGCGATCGCATTTAGCATGATTTAGGTACCATCTCTTTCTACCCTTATCCTATCTGTACCGTATGATAGAAGAAGTGATGAAAACGATTGTGATTCAGAGTGTGTTAAATGACACCTCAGGTTATTTAGAAGCAGAATGCTTCACGGGAATCCCATCCTCCCGTGCAGCGTGTCATACTTTGGGTAGACAAAAAATGAATTTTATGGCATTTTTATTTTTTAGACTTTTTTTTTGTATTTTTTTTTTATTTTTTTTTTATTTTCGTGATAAGTCCCGTAGTTTAGTATAGTAATACTTTTTATAAAGATCATGATAAACTGCCCTTTAATATACATTTAAATGATGGCATCTATTTTTCTTCATTTTTGGCGAGTAAAGTTATGATAAACTTTAAGAACGACCAATACATCAGCCCAGTTTATCCGTTTTCGTTTTTGTTTTGATAGAGTGAAGTTAAATCTGAATGTGTCCGCTCTAGAAGAAGATTTGAATGTACATGATTGAGCTAGAAATTCGTTAATTTCAGATATCCTGGTCTTAAATTATTACATGAATGATATAATATTATGTTAAAAGTGAGCGTTGATTAATACTTATAGATTAGACTGAATTTCTGTATCCACAGTGGAAGTCAAATCTAACTAAAAATGGCGCTGCCCTCCACGATAATCAAACTGACGAACACGAAAGAATAAACGCTCATTTTTTAAATAAAAGCATTTCATTATTCCCGCTTCATGGAGAGTTTTAACTACGTACTCATACTCATGTCCTGAACACAGACACTGCACTGCAAAATGCCTTACTAAACACACTGTAACACGCACTATTATTAAAGTGTAATTTATTGGACATGAAAAAACATTGTAAGGTAGTAGAAATCACAATCAGCCATAATAAAATTTCAATTTTTAATAATACTCACCAGTTTCATTTTGAGGTGAGAAGAGAAGGAGCTAGTTCAGCGGACGAAGTAGGTAAAATGATAATATTTTTTTCGGTCACAGCCTTTTTATATTTTGGCATATCCTATTTAATACAGAATTATTCATTACATATCATTTATACATATAGCATTAATTATTTGCCTAATTTTATTGGGGGTAAAGGTCAGCCACTTAATTATTATAATTTAAATAAAATTTCTTCAAATAACGTTTATTTTAACTCACACCACGTCATTGTCAAATAGATGCAAATTAATTTCGTACGCGTTTTGCTGAAGCACTGCGAACTGACTACTCATAAATAACGCCTAAATTAACGGTCGCCTTTATATAAATATGGTACTTTTTGATTCAGTTAAAAGTATAATATATAATAAATAAGATCATCCCCCGTATTCCGTGAATAATTAAAACAAGACGTAAACGTGTGACGAGTGATAAAAATGGCACATGCCAAAGAGAGTCGACAAGTAATTAAAAGAAGATTTTTTACACTGATCCTTCTAGTTTATTAGTTACACGTGAAGCTTATAATATAATTATAAGGGCGGTTTTTGAGGCTGTAACTTACTATGAGAACAGTATGTTACCTATGAAGTCAAAGTCATAAGTCGAAATATGTTATAGCACTTACGAAAGTCAAATAATCTACCTCTGGATTGGAAAAAGCCTGTTGAATAGAATCCGGCAAGATATTTTTTTTTAACAGATCTACAATTTTTTTATATTTATTTATTTATATTTGAAATTAGGGATCACTAATGCGGATCGTAATATTTCCAATCATCCCCATCCATAATATAATCATAATAATATTATAATTATGATCAAAAGTAGAGGAATCGCAGAAGCGTTACTAGATTTAATAAATTACATATTGGCTTAGTGACTAATTTCATGGCCTTGCTACCTCGCTTATCTTTTAATCACTCAAATGTGCAATTATTTTAATGGACATGTCTTAGTAATAATTTAATTTTCAATACAATTTTTATTTTTTTCATTAGGTAAACGTCCCTGTGCTCGACACTGACATGGCATGGCATCTTCAATCTTATGTCACAGTAAGAGAGGTGACAGATTGGTGTCATCTATTTGGCGCTGAGATGTCGAGCATTGATAAGTCTACCTTTGTACTTGTGTTGTCACCTAATTCGCGTACCTACAAAATTTTAAGCGTATCCGACCACTAGAAGTGTCAGTATGGTCAAAATTCACTTAAAAGATTTGAAACGGATAACTACTTAACTGCCAGGCATACAAATATTGTAAGTAAAAAAAAAAAGTTTGTTGAATTGATTCACGAACCATCTGAAACACTAAGCGTTTTTCTAAATTATAATGTGAACGTCTAATCACGAAGTCATAATTATTAAGAATACAAGAGAGTGCGTTCGGGCAAGATAGGTCGATAAGCATTAACTAGATACAGAAACAGTTATTTGTTATGCAACGCTGAAAAGTAACTGTCTGGTGCGAGTTTATATTCAAATCCGAGCAACGGAAGGACTGCAGAATTGAACCACGAGCGAAACGAGTGGTTCAAAATAAGAATCCTGAGTATAGCCAAGAGTTTCAAGGCAAAATATGCTAAACAAGTTTACTGTCGAGCGAAACACACAATTTTTTAACCGACTTCAAAAAAAGGAGGAGGTTCTCAATTCGGTTGTATGTTCTTTTTTTTTTTTTTTTTTTAACGTGTGTTACCTCAGAACTCCGTCATTTATGAACCGATTTGGAAAATTCTTTCGTTGTTTGAAAGCATATGCTTCAAGGTTGGTCCCGTTGTTACCGGAATCCAGTTCTGATGATGGGATCCATGAGGAATTGAAGGAACTCTTCAAAAGTTCAAGGGAAATGTAAAGCGATTTTAGTATTTTCAGTGACAAATCGAGCATTTGCATTCATAAAGTGTCATTTGGTAAACTAGATCTGATGAAGAAGACCGCAGATAGCCAACGGAACTCCTCAACGGGTCAAATCTTGCAAGTTGAATTTGACTCACTTCCCGGTTTCTGATTGATTTCATATTTTACATGCATGTGTAAATCAGGTGACAATGCAATATTATTGTGACATGGAGCTAATCTGATGATGGAGTTGGAAGGTGGCCATAGAAACTCTGTAATAAAAGAACACAACCCCGTCGAGTTTGGGTTCATTTGAAACGTCTTGACGAGCACTTTGATCCCAGATAGTAACCAGGGTCTGATGATGGAGCTGGAAGGTGGCCAAAATTACTCCATAAAGTAACGGCACTTACCCCATCGAGTACGGACTCATTTGACTCGTCTCAACGAGTACTTTGGTCCTAGATGGTAACCAGGGTCTGACAATGAAGTTGGATGGTGACCATAAGAACTCCGTAGTAAAACGACATAACCCCATCAAGTTTGGTCTCGTTTGATTCGTCTTGATAAGTACTTTGGTAACCAGAGGCAAAAAGTACAGTCAGTAAAGAGTGCCAGTCCAGGCCATTAGCAACAACTAAAAAGAAAAAAAATAAAAAATTTTAAATAAAAAATAAAACCGCCTTCAAAAAACACCCAAAAAAAACTTGGAAATAAAAAAAATTTAAATAAAAAATAAAACCTCCTTCAAAAAACCCCTAAAAAAACATAAAATAATAATTGATTGAACCGACCACAATAAGCATGAAAATATCTTTCTACTAATCTGTTTGAAGTTGGTGCCTCAGCACGAGCCAGCAGGAGTGGACCTAGTAATCTAACTTACCTACATACCTATTATAGGGCTTCTACACTCCTGCTGGCTCGTGCTGAGGCACCAACTTCAAACAGATTAGTAGAAAGATATTTTCATGCTTATTGTGGTCGGTTCAATCAATTATTATTTTATGTTTTTTTGGGGGTTTTTTGAAGGAGGTTTTATTTTTTATTTAAATTTTTTTTATCTCATAACTACATCAAGATAGATAGAATAGTACACGGAAGAAAATAGATTGAACACTTTTAAATCGGCTTTTGATACTTCGTGTAGGTATTTATGTAAGAAAAACTGCCTTTCAGAACGTGACATTATGTGTTTTTTAGAGGGCGTTCTGAATTTTTGTATCATACGATATCAATTTTCTTCTTGTTTTTCCTATTAGTTTTGTAATTAACGACGCATTTAAATAATTTCATAAAACTAAAAGCAGTTTTATTTTCCTTCCTTAAATATTTAATTACTAGCTGGTGCCCACGACTTTGTCCGCGCAGTAAAGCTTCTATCATTGAATAAAACAAAAATCCGGCAACGGCAACATCCAAAAATCCATCGTCTCATCATCATCGGTATCATACTTAGTGAATATACAAATCTCGTTTATTCCCTATCCCGTGGGAATTTCAGGAAATCTACCTTACACTATGCAATATTTTGGCCCTTCAGGGCTAAGAGTTCGGGCGTTGTGTCAGTCAGTCAATCATTCATTACTTCTATTATTAATAGGTATATTATAATTTTGATTAGCTCATGATAGAATGTTTGGATAAAATGTGGCACACAGGCGTTTCATGGATTAACACTGGATAAAATTCGAAAGCGAAGTTCCCGCGGGATAGGAATAAGGGTATTCTATAGAATGAACTGAACTTAAAAGTACTAGCTAATGAAATATAACACTTGAAACATATCACACTATTCTTATAAGATTTTTTTTATTAAGCCTTATTTTGTTCATTATTTTTGGTAGTTTTGCCCTAACTTAGGCAAGACCAAAAATATTCGTTTTAGGAATGTACAATACATTGGTTATATCGACTTGATCGACAACGAGTTTTGTTTTAAAATCAAATGAAATGATATGATTTACTAATCACATGTATATTTTCTTAAAAAGAGTTAGTTATTTCAAAAACTCTCGCCTTACCCAGTTTGCCCGTACTGCACTTAAAGCACATTTTCGTGAGTATTGTAAGATCCTCAAGACACTATTGAGCTAAACGGTATCTATAAATACTTTGAAGTTAAACCGACAGACGACCGACACAGCTACAAACTGTGAACAATAAATGGCGTTGGTACTCGTAGATTAAATATAAACGTAGGTAAAGGTAAATAAATGTTGCTAAAATGTGAGTATGAAAATACAGGAGTAACGAAAACCTTATGCTTTGTTATAGATGTTTTCTCAAGTGATTAATGTGATGTGCATTGGAATTTGTTTGTGTTACGCTGCACCGACATCAAAAGATGATGCCGAAGCAAGATTATTAGAATATGTCAATGAAAACGACGGCAGCGGGAATTATTATTTCAGGCAAGCTCTAAAAAATGCATTAAATGAAAATAGTTAATCATACATTACAATTCATTCATTGTACGGCTGAAACATACAGAAAGTAAGTCCTATTTTTTTTTATCTTTACCTAGATATGTGACGTCGAATGGGATCAGGAGGGAAGAAACAGGCGCTTACATAAAAGTAAAAATACATTAAAGTAAAAGGGAGTACGTCCTACATAGATTCAAATGGTGAAGAAATATTCGTTCGGTATACTGCTGGTGATCAGGGCTACCACATTTTACCATCCAATGTAACTTATTATCCCGCACCAGCACTAGTAAGTACCTACACTCAGATCTAAAAAAAAACTGCGGTTTCTTTAATATTTCGAAGTATAATCATAGTCTCATTATAAGTTACTTACTAATTAAATGAGGGCAACTTTTTGCGCAGTTGGCATATTTTTCACAAAGAATAGGTAGTTGTTGAATATGATAAGAATAATTTTATTTGTTGAGCTCTGGTTGAGTTGATACGCGTCGGTGTAGTTTGGTGGTGGTAATGGTTGGGTTTGTGTTTGTGGGTTTGTGTGCGTTGCATAAACGTAAATCAAAAGGTCGCGGGTGAGCAAAGTAATTGTTTCAGTTTAAAGTAAGAATTTTGTACACAAATAATTTCTTAATTATTAATTTTCTACTTTTTATGTAAAAGTCTTTGTTTAACATTTTTATTAACTTGGCTTAACTATTTTGAATTTTTTCCCGAAATTATAATTTCTGTTTTCTTAAAACAGTAACATTAACTCATTCAATGCGAATTAATTTAAATTTTTTGAATTGAATTATTAATTAATTATTTTAATTAATTATACTTTATCTAAAGCTTTATCTTAAACATGTTTCAATATGTTTTTTTTTAGTCAGCTGTATCTCCTCTCATCGTAGCATCATTATTGGGCGGTGGATAAATATCGTCCAATCATTGGCAACTCAAAAGTTACATTTAATATTCTACTTAGGTATAACACATTTTTTATTATTTTTGATAAGGTTTCAATTTAAGAAGGTAACTCTGTTTCAAATAAATCCTATGTTTTGCTCTTTCGTGCATTCCTTACCTGATTATATGTACTTACCTATCTGTGTATTTATAATTTAAGTGTAACGAGGTACATACATATCTCATACATACGACAGTGCTTAATAAAATTGTTTACTACTTTTGAAGCTGACGGCACCCTGTTCAATAATTATGTTTGTTTAATTATAAAGGAGACATGAAATTGAATCAAACGAGAAAAAAAGGCACTTTAGTTTATAATAGCAGGGGAGCCCTGGATGCTAAATTTACAGTTACTAAAGCGTCATGGGGAACTGTTGGATCGTGAAGATTAGGTCCTAAAACGAACGAAAGTTTATGTAAAGTTTTTCATTTTAGTGAGGGGAGAGCGCGTAAAAATTTTCAAAAATGTAAAAAAAACAGTCACATGGAAATACTCGAGCGCGTCAGACATTTATAGTGTAGACGCGCAATGCCTTTCTGATAAACGAGAGATATTAATCTGACGATTAATTAGTGGGTGTGGCTGTAGAAAAGGGTAGAAAAAAAATGAAAAAAATGTTATTCGAGCGTGTCAGATATTCAGAGGAAAATGTTAAGTGAACTCAAAAAGTGTCCTATTCAAATGACTGACGATTTGGACGCGACTAAAAGTCATGACCGATTTTTGAAAATATAAAAAAAATATGATCTTGAAATACTCGAGCGCGTCAGATTTTTATACAGATGGTTCAACTTGATGTCCTAGTCGTCCTCAATGATAACCTGACAATTATATGGAGGGATATTGTTAATCTGACAATTTGATTTTTTTTTTCAATTACTGGATGTAATAAAAAGAATATAAATATATTTTTAATTCTATCATGTATTGATATGAAAGTATGTACATAAAAACAAAATTAAAAATAAGTATCTTAATTTTCATCATCGCTGGATTCTTCTTCGAAGTTTGTTTCCACTTGGTCAATTTCCTGGTCATCTTGTGTTTCTGTAAGCAGAAATGGTTATGATACTTTTTTTTCCATACCGCAAGCTACCCTCGACGTGGTGTCAAGGCCTGTACTAGTCTAATTCTACATTCACTCCTGTTCTATATTTTACACCTCTCGTACTTTTATCTGTATCTTTCTTGCATTCGTCATCTTTTATATCTTTTGCGGGTGGGACTCCCGCCTTGTTTCCACTTGGTCAATTTCCTGGTCATCTTGTGTTTCTGTAAGCAGAAATGGTTATGATACTTTTTTTTCCATACCGCAAGCTACCCTCGACATGGCGTCAAGGCCTGTACTAGTCTAATTCTACATTCACTCCAGTTCTATATTTTATACCTCTCGTACTTTTATCTGTATCTTTCTTGCATTCGTCATCTTTTATATCTTTTGCGGGTGGGACTCCCGCCTTGTTTCCACTTGGTCAATTTCCGGGTCATCTTGTGTTTCGGTAAGCAGAAATGGTTATGATACTTTTTTTTCCATACCGCAAGCTACCCTCGACATAGTGTCAAGGCCTGTACTAGTCTAATTATTCTACATTCACTCCAGTTCTATATTTTATACCTCTCGTACTTTTATCTGTATCTTTCTTGCATTCGTCATCTTTTATATCTTTTGCGGGTGGGACTCCCGCCTTGTTTCCACTTGGTCAATTTCCTGGTCATTTTGTGTTTCTGTAAGCAGAAATGGTTATGATACTTTTTTTTCCATACCGCAAACTACCCTCGACATGGTGTCAAGGCCTGTACTAGTCTAATTCTACATTCACTCCAGTTCTATATTTTACTAGCTTTTGCCCGCGGCTTCGCTCGCGTGTACTATGAGTATTCCAAAGAACCAAGATATCAACAGGCAAGCAAGCAAGCAGGTCCACAATTGACCGAGAAATCAGTGAACATACCTACATAAAAAAATACATAAAGTGGAATGCATAACCTCCTCCTTTTTTATAAGTCGGTTAAAGTGCCTTTTGCGGCCTACTTACAGTATAAACTTATGAATTTTGAAATTTTAGCTTTCTACAACCAGTAAAACGCAAAATCCCGTTTTTCCCGTTCCCGTAAGAATTTCGGGAAATGTTTTCTTAATGCTCCCCTACACTCCCCAAGAAACCCACTTGCCAAATTTCAGCTTTCTATGACCAGTAAAACGAAAAATCCCGTTTTTCCCGTTCCCGTGGGAATTTTGAAAAGTCCCCTCTCAATGCTCCTCTGCACTCCCCAAACAACCTACATGCCGAATTTCAGCTTTCTACGACCAGTAAAACGAAAGATCCCGTTTTTCCCGTTCCCGTTGGAATTTGGGAAAGTCCTCTCTCAATGCTCCTCTTCACTCTCCAAGCAACCTACAAGCCGAATTTCAGCTTTCTACGACCAGTAAAACGAAAAATCCTGTTTTTTCCCGTTCCCGTGGGAATTTTGGAAAGTCCTCTCTCAATCCAGCTCTACACTCCCCAAGAAACCCACTTGCCAAATTTCGGCTTTCTATGACCAGTAAAACGAAAAATCCCGTTTTTCCCGTTCCCGTGGGAATTTCGGAAAGTCCTCTCTCAATGCTCCTCTACACTCCTCAAACGACCTACATGCCGAATTTCAGCTTTCTACGACCAGTAAAATGAAAAATCCCGTTTTTTCCCGTTCCCGTGGGAATTTGGGAAAGTCCTCTCTCAATGCTCATCTACACTCCCCAAGCAACCTACAAGCCGAATTTCGGCTTTCTACGACCAGTAAAACGAAAAATCCCGTTTTTTCCTTATCCCGTGGGAATTTCCGAAAATCCTTAAACATGTTTTTTACTATTATAATTACCTACTTCTATGCCAAATTTGAAGAGTCTAGTAATTATAGTTCATTGAATTCCGTTGAACTGAATATATAAATCCCGTTTTTTCCTTATCCCGTGGGAATTTTGAAAAATCCTGAAATTAATGTTTTAAATAATGTAATACCTACTTGTGTATCAAATTTGAAGAGTCTAGTTATTATAGTTACTGAGATAGGGTCACTCGGAATCGAATATATTTTTCCCTTTCCCGTGGGAATTCCCAAAAATCTTTCCTTAGTGGATGCCTACATTGTATAAGGTATCTATGTGCAAAATTTCAAGTCTCTAGGTCCAGTGGTTTGGACTGTGCGTTGATATATCAACAGTCATTTAGTTTATTTACATATTTCAACCCCATCGCACCCCATCCAGGGAGATGGTATTTTACGTCTGCCACGTCGGATTTTAAAACCGTTGTTGTTTTCATAACCAGCGACCCGATAAACCATAGAAACAACACCCATGTTGATTTTCAGACTTTGTTACCCCTTTCCCCCCTTTTAGGGGTCGAATTCTCAAAAAACCTGAAACACGTGTTTACTCATTTATTATTCGGAGTACTTCTGTGAAGTTTCGAATAAAATAGTCGAACTAATCTTGTTTCCCCATACAAACTTTGGACCCCCGTTTCACCCCCTTAGGGAGTGAATTTTGAAAAATCCTTTCTTAGTTCACCCCTAGACCTTATAAGGAACCTACATGCCAAATTTGGAATCTCGAGGCCCAGTGGTTTGGGCTGTGCGTTGATATGTCAGTCAGTCAGTCAGTCAGTTTCTTCTTTTATATATATAGATACCTCTCGTACTTTTATCTGTATCTTTCTTGCATTCGTCATCTTTTATATCTTTTGCGGGTGGGACTCCCGCCTATACTCTACTATACTATTTATTTGTGTCATGCACTTTAGGGAACAGTACACCGTGGATCTCTTTATTTTTGTAGCAATTATTAGTACATTTTATCTATAGTTTAAACAATTAATATTAAACTTATTGCTACTATGATACTTTACAATCTTTTATATACATTATGATATTACAGTATTAAAAAAAAAACGTACTTGAGTCAAAAGTATCTCCTAGAATATCAGGAGTTTATGATTCAGTGTCATACAACGCACTGCGCCCGCTCCGTTGGCGTCGCGCGCACACCCTACGCTGCGGTCTGTTGTCGCCTTCGATCAACAATACAACATCAACAAAAAAAGTATTGCTGATCGAAGGTGGTAGCCTTTAAAATAAATATATTTTGAAATTGCAATTGCAACCTTTTGCAATTCGGCATATGGGCTTGAACTTAAAAATCTATTCAATATTTTAAACTCTTTCCGTGCGGCAGACTCGCCAGTTTAGTCCACGGTTTGCACGCCTACGAGATTAATTAGTGTAAAATTATGGCGTATAGATTTAGAGCTGGGCACGCAGGGTTAGAAACTTGGCTCTACAAGAGATCTGATTACTTTTTGACAGTGCGAGCTACATGGTCTCGTCTTGGCAACATTTAACATGAAATGTTTTTGTGGGATTTAATTTCTTTTTGGTAGGGGATGATTTACTAAAAATCCTGAAATACATATCTTATTATTTATAACAAGGATAACAAGGATATATCAATTTTCAGACCTCTAGCATCAAAATTTGTGGAATTCTCATACAAGCTTTCACCCCCTAGTTTAAGGGGTTGGGCGGGGGTAAAAGTTTCAAGTTAAAAGATTTTTTCGTTGTTTGTATACTATTACTAGCTTACATACCAAATTTCAGCTTTCTAGGACTTCAGGAAGTACCTTAAGAATTTTGATGATCAGTGAGTGAGTGACGAAATTGGGGGTTTTTAGACATTGATAAAATCTTAAGATAGCTACGACATTCAAACTTTGTATGTTTCATGTTTGTACTAGTGTCATTATAATTATCTTGAAATTTTCAACTATGTAACATCATCCAAAGCAAAGTTATAGAGTTCAAAAAAAAAACCGGCCAAGTGCTAGTCGGACTCGCGCACCGAGGGTTCCGTACAAATTTATATGTATCTATGAACATCCAGTCTTAGCAGACCCCTGCTCCTAAGCAAAATGTGCGCAGTGTGGGATCATTTTAGATTGGGTACTGGTATAGACAGACAGACAAAAAAATTTATGCTTTTCGCAATTTTTCCTTTATTTGTGCTACCTTGCTTCGTGCCAAATTTCAAGATTCTGAGTTCACGGGAAGTACCCTGTAGGTTTTGATTCCCTTGCGAGTGTCGACAATTTTCGGAAAATTGCGGCATAAAAGGCTATTATATCTTTCGATTGCGTTAAAAATTTATGCTTTTCGCAATTTTTCCTTTATCTGTGCTATAATGCGTTGCTTCGTACCAAATTTCAAAATTCTAAGTTCACGGGAAGTTCCCTGTAGGTTTTGATTCCCCTGCGAGTTTCGAAAATTTGCGGAAATTTGCGGCATAAACGGATCTTTTAATTGCGTTGGCTTAGAAGTTTGATTTTTTTATAGCTCCAAGGGACCGTAGAACTGAGTATTTGATATAAATTTCAGCTTGATACCTCCACGCGTTCCTGAGAAAAAGGGTCTTGACAGACAGACGGACGGACAACAAATTGGTCCTACAAGAGTTCCGGTTTTTCCTTTCGAGGTGCGGAAACCTAAAAACGACGAAACGTTTCGAGAAAAGGTAGGTAGTGCCCTTGCGCTCCACTTGGCTCGTCTTGGCGGGGGCACTCCCGTGCCCCCAGATATGTGTCGCGCTGGATTATGTTATAATGATGGCTCTAACTTGATTCTGGCATTTTTGTTGTATCTAGAAGCCTATTTTTGTCTATAATACATAGTGTTTCTGTATAGTGTTAATAATCCTATTCCTGTAAGATGCTAAAAAAACAATAACATACATGCTAGTTATTACTTAAAAAAGGTTTCATTTAAATACAATAAAAATTATAACGGATTGAAGTCAACAATTTTTGGTATCTCGGTTTGAAAACACAATTTAATGGATCTATTTTTAAACACGGCAAATGACTAAATACTTCAAATACCTCAATAGTTCCGTGAAAGCAGCACTCACGACTGTATCAAATTTTTTGAGTACTCAACTAAATTGAACTAGTGAACTAAATGAGTGATGTACTTCACAGTGAACGAACGAAACATATTATTATCAATTTTTTCTTTCAAGTGAAGTACTTCACGCATGACTAGTAATCAGCTGTGATAGCTGAGCATCATGGCGACAGACGGTAAGAGAGAGTGAAAGATAAAGAATGAGTGAGAAGAAAAGAGAGGCGCGGAGTGGGAAATACACAACAACACTAAATTCAGGAACGGCCCAACACGGTTTGCGAGCGGTAATTCAATGGTTTGGGAGAGGATAGGAATGGGTTGAGCTTGGGATAAGACTTATTCTCGTGTTAATTCATTTTGTAAATAAATAAATAAACAAATAAATAAGGCTCATCCCAAACTCAGCCCAAACCTTCGCAAACCAGTGATATTTGGCGTTTCTGAATAGTTCATCCCTATCTTCTCCCAAATGATTGAATTACCGCTCTCAAACCGTGTTGGCCTGTTCTTGAATATAGCCCCTGTACTACTCTCCACACTTTATTGATGATTTTAGCTATATCGCCCCATTAAAAACGTCAGATTATATTTTTCCGTAATCCTTAAAGGATTTCCTTCAAAATAAAAAAAATCAATCACGCTCGAGTATTTTGAGGTGACTTTTTTTATATCTTTGTGATTCTCCCATTTCCATATGTCACGCACAAATCGTCAGATTATTGAAATATATACTTTTCTTCATGTACTTAACTTACCTTGTCTTAATCTGACGCGCTCGAGTTTTTCTGAGGATCAATTTTTTTTTACTAATCTGTTCGTCTGCCCTCAACGAACGCCCCTACATTAAGGGTTCACATTTGGTAGGGGTACATTACAAGGTGTAAGTAACTCTCTATACGATTTTCTGACTCGCTCGAGTAACGCGCAAAATCCCCTCTTGGGCTCCCCTACTATAACAACTTGATGTTTGGGGAGGTAGAAGTGACTGAGTTCTATTTAGATCTGAATAGCAAAAAACTATGCGAAAAGCATGAACATAATATAAGTAGGTACACATTGGTTGGCAAATTTCATCATTGGAACCAGAAAAATATTAAATTACAATAATATCAGCTAGTAAATATTTGCCTACTTAAGTAATAAGACCGTATGAAATACATATGGCTATAAATAAACATAAATCATACATAGTCATACATAGTAATTTTATTATGCTGACAACACGATTATCATAAATTAATTCCTGTTTTCAATATTTTAATATAACTTTTATAAAAAAAAATGTTATTACCTCGTATGTTAAATTAAAACTAAATAGGTAACACACGATTAAAGTTTTTGCAGTCCCAAATCGGTATCATAGGAAGCTACGTAACTAGTACAGCAAGTAATACAAATAGGTACCTTAGAGGTTTTAGGAATGAGAAATAGTCTCTAAAAGGCTAGTAGCGTTAGCTTTGCTAGACTTAAGTTTAGTATAGGTACGAGTAGGTACGTATTTTTATGTTTAGTCAATTTAAGTTATAGAGAACGACTATGAGTGTTAAGCAACCTCGACATTCATTGTTTAACCATTCAACATCATAATAATCCCAGCCTATATACGTCCCACTATAATAGGCCATAGGCCTTCTCGCAGAATAAGAACCATTAAACCATCGTCACTAACAATAATAAACAATAATAATCTTTATTTAATAAAAACAATCAAACAAATAAAAATAAACTATCTTATCATTTTAAAAGCGAAAATAAAAAGGAGCCTGGAACTTTATTCCGAGGCGTTGACTCAATCTAAAAATAGTAGTAGGGTATATAGTCTTGCTTGCTACTCCACGGCAATATGACCATTTTTATAAATTTTGCGTCGCTTGAGAATTGTTAAATAATATTGTTATGGTGTCAATGACTCAGACAGGTCCTTGGCATAGCATTGTGGGCTCAGGAATGAAGTCCAGATGTGACATTCTCGAGGAACTGGATATAAAGTGTAGGTAGCGGTCCCGTGGTCGCAGTCCATTTAGACGACCACAGAATAAAAACCTTGACCAAAATGGTAAGTCATTCAGTTTTAACGTGATCTTTACAGGTTTATGTTGTCCTGCAAGTGTGTTAATTAACCTTTCGACATTTGAAACTATTTTTTAGTATGCTCATCAATAAAAAATACATAGATACCACATTTTTCATTAGCATGGCAGAATTTTAACCACAACCGCATTGTTTATGTTATAAGTTAGGGTTTCAATGTTATTTATTAACTACTTACTAGCTATTGCCAGAGCGACTGCATCTACGAAGATTTATTTTGTCGCTATCCCGCAGAAACTATGGAGTTTTCTGGATTAAAGACTATCCTGTGTCCTTTCTAGGGTCTTAAACTATCTCTTTGCCAAATTTCATCTCAATCGGTTCAGAGGTTAAAGCGAGAATTGGTAACAGACCAACGGACAAAATTACTTTTGCATTTATACAATGTATAAAGCCTAATCTCAACTGTGTGAGTGGTCAAATTGTGGAATAAACTGTTTTAGATAGAACTCGTGTAGATATTAACGAGCAACCACAAACCACAGTCAAAATTGCAAGTTTTGTAATAATTTACTGTCGAAGGGTGAATATAGTTAATTTTAGTTTTAACCGCTGCCATTTGCCGATATTGACGAAAGAGATGGTCACTGGAAGTAACTCGGTTCTAATTACAAGTTATTTTATATTAATATTTTATATTAAAGGTCAGTTGTCATCCATTTACTACATAGAAGCCCTACTGGTATACTTACAAGTGCGAATGAAAACTTAAACTAAAAATGTTGGCCTAACGACATAAATCTGTCTAAACATGATAGATATATGTAGTACTATTTCTATAACTAGGTATTGGTTTGCAATATCTGAAATCGGAATCTGACCTTTTCACCTTCGGCACGCAATGTATATTAATTTTCGTTTAGTACCTATTATTACTTAATACAGCTTATTTGAGCAGTTGACCTTGACATATTATTATGTTTGTGATGCGCAGGTAAAAGGCAGAAATCTCAGCATCCTCGTAGTTGTAGCCTCCATCTCTATTATAGAATTACCAAGAACCTGTTATGGCCTCGACGAACAATTAAAAAAGTTCGTATTCAACAACAATGGATTAGGCACGTATAGTTTTGAGTAAGTAGACTTGACACTTCTGTGAACTTGAAATCATGTCGCCAGTTTTTTTAATACATAATTAGCTCTGCTACAGAATTACTTAGCCACTATAGTAAACAATTGCTCCGTGTCCATCATTATTTTAAATGCACAATGTTTCATTAAAATATATAATTTGTAACATGTTTTAACTTCTGGTCACTTTGCAAGTTCAACCATTTTGTATTTTTTTAGATACAAAACTCAAGATGGCACATTTAGAAGAGAAGATGGCGGTATAGTTCAGAGAGCCAATGGAGACCAACTAGTAGTGCGAGGAGAATACGGCTATATAGACCCAAGGGGGCGACGGTTCGCTTTGCGGTATGTCGCCGACGAAAATGGTTTTCAGCCCCAAATCGACGACGACATCAGGTTTAATGATAGAAGAATCCTATAGGCAAGTGTCGGGGTCAAAATAAAAGTTTTTATTATCAAATCTTTGTTTTATTAATACTAGTAAAGTAATATTTATAGCCGAAAAGAGCGCTTGGGTAGGTACACTCAGTAGTAATCTGTCTTGAATACACTTATTTTCACAAGACACCCTCTTTTATAAACGCTTTTTAAAGTTATAATGCTAATTTTAAAGTTTGCTTGTCGTTATCTTTCAATGTAACGATTGCGTTTGAAAAAACATACCTGTTACTAGGTATAACAAGTTTGTAACTTTTCAGGGTTCCGGTAGTATGGTATAATGGAACCCTCATAGTTTTGCTTAGTCCACATGTCTGTCTGTATATCTGTCCGCGTATTAGTGATTAATGTAGGGTCTGCCTGAAGCCAGCAAGCTGTATAATTTTGCATGGAAATATATATATATATATACTCGTACGCCGTGGACAAAGTGGTAAAACAAAATTAAGAAAAAACATTTTTTTATGGTGCTTCCTCTACACGTAAAGTGAGGATGAATCTTTTGTTTCTCGTCTTAGCCCATAGTATGGGATATCATTGGGTAGAGGCTACCCGGTAGACCTTAAACAAATAACTAACAGAGATCATTTTTCGATTATTTTTTAAATTAATTTTTGTTGACAAAAAATCTGAAAAAAAATCACAATGGTAACGAATTTCACACATAACAATGACATTAGCAAAATTATCATAGATAAGTTAGTAGGCTTTATAGTAGTCGATCAAAATTTAATAGTAAATATTTGCCATATGTTAGTATGAAACCCTAAACTGCGCACTTGACCGGTTTTATAAAGAAGGAGTTAAGACTATTGTTATGTAATATCTACACGATATAATTATCAGTACAAATGAATCAAACTCATCATGCCTTCAACGTCTAAGTTTCATTTTTTTTAGTTTTATAATACCTACGTAATACGGTCTTCCTCATTGACATCAAACATATCATGAGGCGATAGAGTCCATCTATTCTGTTGTATAATGTATAAATTTAATATGGAAGCCAAGCTGCTTACCCAAATTCTTGATCTAAATTCACTATCACTTTCATCACTTTGGTTTTGCTCTTCAAATAAGCATTTTATTACAGCCCATAACATTTTAGATTAGTTTTATTGTTAGATATTTCACAACAGTAGTCGATTTTTGCATGCAGTTCAAACTTATTTTCAAAGTAAATACAGTTTTTGTTGAAGTTTTTTTTATTAACATATAAACAACAGCATCAGAAACTAACAATGACTAAGACAACGATCTATCTCATGACATTGATTGTAAGTATACTGTAAAAGTAAGTTAAACGTGTGGAAACATGGATGTGAAATATGGCTCCCGGCTATAAATGATTTTATTGAAACACAATCAAAATAATCATAACAATTATAGGAAATAAATTAGAAACTGTTTCTCAATCAACACCCCGAATACGTCACATTCAAATCAATTGCTTTGATATATTTGAAAAGTTCACTTTCCAATTTATTAAATACTAGCTTTTTCACTCCCGTGGAAAAATTAATAATCGGCTAGCTCTTTATCCCGTGAGAATTTCCAAAAATAACTTCTTAGTGCATCTCTAAAATTTTCAAGCATGTTTCAAGCATCTAGTTCCACTGCCATTGCCTGTCGGTGTCAGGTTTGTTTTTGTATAGATGTATACATATTTTCCTAGTCCTAGTGGATTAGATTACCATCTCATGTATCATCAAGTACAGTTCAAGCCCTTTTAATTTCCTCTGACATTTAAAGCCCCGGATGTAATTGGATTGCATTACAAACAAGTTTCAAATGTGTATATTTAACCCTTCTAATACTAGGGCTACACACATCGCGATAGAATTATCGCGATAAAACTTCGTCTTCGGGCTACGGCGAATGTGCATGGCCACACTGCTATAGAGAGCAATGCCGCAGAGTTTACTTTAGTTTGGCAGCCTTTGATGTGCGCAAATTTACCGACAGCGGGGCGAAGGGTCTGCGGCTTCGGGCGAAGTGCCAAAGTATTCGCGAATATTCGGCTACATACATCGCGATTATGCGAATATTCGCGTTATCGCGATGTGTGTAGCCTTAGCATTAGTAGATAATTTGATTTAAAAAGAACTACGAGTTTAACATGTTGTATGAGAGCTGGTTGAGTTTCATTACACCACATACGCGGTTCATAATCACACTGCTATTTTAGGTACATCTCAGCCTTTTAAAGCCGAGTGATGCCGTCATTTACACGTAGTAAGTGGTGCTGATATTATAATTGTGCGGCTTATGTTTGTTTTTCAACACGCTAAGGTCAACGCTCACTTTATGTACTTGCTTTTAGCGAAGATGTCGAACTACGGCGAATATTCCCGAGTGAATTTCCACAAGACACCGTTAGGAAAAGCGGGTCTGTTGATGCTGAAGTAAGTGCATTTTTTCAAAACTACCTACACGAGTAAAAAAATTCTAGTTTAAAACATTGTACTCATAATGCCACTAGTAAGCTAAAAGTATAGAAGCTTCGAGTAACGAACTAAGGGCGAATATAATATGCAAAGTGCTGTATCATTGTAGAGTACACATTCTTATGTCAAATTCGATAGTGAATGGCTCAGTCACTGATTGTTATTTGAAAGTTCATTATGCTAGTATAGAGGAAAACATAGTGAGGAAACTCAATGGTGTGTGTGAAGTTCCCAATCCGCACTGGACCCGCGTGGGAACTACGGCCCAACCCCTTTCATTCTGAGATTAGGCCTGTGCCCTGCAGTGGGACGTATAGCCTGGGATGATGATGATGATGATGTTACTATACGTATATAGATAGGATATTAAGGTGGAGTTGGGGAACATTTAGAATACCGCTACCACTTTGCTTCTTCTCGTAATGCAATTAAATAAATAAATAAATAAATAAATATTAGGGGGGACAATCTTACACAAATCGACCTAGTCCCAAACTAAGCAAAGCTTGTACTATGGGTACTAGACGACGATAAACATACTTATATAGATAAATAAATACTTAAATACATAGAAACATCCATAACTCAGGAACAAATATTCGTGCTCATCACACAAATAAATGCCCTTACCGGGATTCGAACCCAGGACCTCTTGCTTCGTAGGCAGGGTCACTACCAACTAGGCTAAAGAGGTTGTTAATTAGAACTAATATCAATTTATTTTGTCACTGGCTGTTGCACGCGAGGACACGAAGACTTCGTTTAAGAATTGTTATTCGGCAGGATTTATATAACTCCGTTTAGCTGTAAAAGCCATCAGAGGCTCCTAGCAACAATCTGTCCCAAAAAAATAACTACCTACACTATTTTTCCAATATACTTTACCTGTATGTTAATCCAGGTCATGAATTATCATTTATCATTATCATTATTTCATCAAAATCCGTTCAATAGCTTACGCGCGGAAGAGTAGAAAGAACATCTATACGTCATCCATTAATTCTCACAAAATTTTGCATTTATACATACATCAAGTTAGACTTTATACATTAGACGACCAGATGGCCTAGTGGTTAGAGAACCTGACTATGAAGCTTGAGGTCCCGGGTTCGATTCCCGTGTCGGGGCAGATATTTGTATGAAAAATACGAATGTTTGTTCTCGGGTCTTGGGTGTTTAATATGTATTTAAGTATGTATCTATCTATATAAGTATGTTTATCCGTTGCCTAGTACCCATAACACAAGCTTTCCTAGCTTACTTTGGGACTAGGTCAATTGGTGTGAATGGTCCCGTGATATTTATTTATTTATTTATTATTTATTTATCAAGTCATTGTAACTTTTCAGCATCTAGGGCGATACGTCGAATTGGAACATTATTTTAAATACCCTAAATCCAAGTTGAGCAGTCATTTCGAGGAAATGACGTGTCACGAAGAAAATGGAAGGAAGGTAAAAAAAAAACAAGTTTTATTGTTTGATGTATGGAAAAACATTAAAATTATTACGAAATACTAGCTGTTGCCGACGACTTCGTTGTGAATCCCGTAGGTATTGTGCAATTTTATTATTTGGGGTAAAAAGTATCCTGTATGTTAATCCAGTTATAGTACAAATTTTTTGACGTGTCCCGATCTCGTTAACAGCCCACCTTTCGAACAAAGCCATTGTATTATATTGTCCTCAAGTGAATAATCCTCAGTTTAAAATAAACGAAAATATAAGATAAAATAGCTCTTTGAAATAACGACTTTATTATTTACAGTTGAGAGTTAATTTTAAATGAAACTTTTTTGTCAGGTAATAATTATCAAAATTAAATGCGTCTTAGACATGCAGCCAAAACAACCAAAACAAAGAAAGTTTCATTTAAAATGAACTCTTTACTGTAAATAATAAAGTCGTTATTTCAATGAGCTATTTTATCTTATATTTACGTTCATTTTAAACTGAGGATTATTCACTTGCGGATTTAATTTTCTCTTCTTAATAAATAAATAAATTAATTAATTAATAGAATACAATGGCTTTTTTCGAAAGGTGGGCTTTAAACCCACGCTGGGCTTTTTTAAGATCGGGACACCTCACAAAATTCGTACTATAATTACCTGTGTGGCAAATCTTTCATTTAAATCCGTTGAGCTGATTTTGTGATGGAGTTACAAACATTCAAAGAACAATATTTTTATCATCTTTCGGATTTCAATTTCAAATATCAGTGCTAAAAAAGTTATTATAACAAGTTAAAAATATAAGTGTTTTAGAAACTAGTGTAAAAGCGGATTTGTCTATTAATGGTATCCCTTCCATGATTTAAAAAAAAAACTTTTTTGTCACAGCTTTGCAAGCTGGATTTGAATCGGTATTCCTTTGATGAAGAAGCTTACTATATGTCTTCGCAACCGAACAGCCACGTCGACCGCCGGAGAGTTTACTGCATACTGCTGATATGTTTTACTGAAGACGAACTTGACAGAGTTGTTGCATCGTTTTAAAATAAATTAATAAATTATCATGGAACAATTGACACCAACTCTGACCTAAGTCCCACCCAATCTTAGCAAAGCTTGTACTATAGGTACTAGACATCGGATTTACATACTAATATGTATAAATAAACCAGCTGTTTCCCGCGACTCCTTTCGCGAATAATAGGTCTATAAAAAATAGCCTACGTCCTGTTCACAGACCTACCAAATATAGGCAAAAAAAAATCGGTCAAGCCGCTTCGGAGGAGTTCGATGACAAACACCGTGACACGAGGTTATTATATATTAGATATTACACAGTTACATACATATTAGACATCCAGGACTCGAGAACAAACATTTGTATATCTCATACAAATTTGTGTCCCAACCGGGGATCGAACTTAGGACTTCAAACTTCATAATGATTTTGCTAGATTAAATTTTTCACAAAAGTATAATATTTTAATTTCTGAAATTGTATTGCTTTCTTATGAATAAGGCATATTTTAGCTCGCGAACTCAGTGCAGGACCGTCTCACAAACACAATTGAATTGCTTTGCAGGTCAATGTTTTTCTTAATCAAAAACTCATAGTAAATCACAAGAACTCAAGAGGAAGAAGTTCGCGTTCAAACCACGACCCTTTGCTTTTGAAGCTATAGGTTTCACCATTAGGCTGACATGACATGGGTTATCAAATCAAAGGCGTCTAATTGCCGTATTACGCCGTGTGGCATTTACCTGGCTTGGACAATACATAAGTCTTACGTACCGTCTACAGCATGAGTCAAAGACACGCTCGAGTAACCAACGACATAGGCCTGTGCACAAGGCGTACTTTTTATGCACAGATGACACGCGTTTCATAAAAACGCATACTTATACTTATGCAAAATAACCTAGTTAAAAGTGACTAAGACTCGTTTGACGCGCGTTAATGTGCTACCACCCCACGTAAAAAGTACACCGAGTGCGCACGTGCGTAGGCTTTAAAGAGGGTGAAGAATTAAATGAAAGAATGGATGGAGTTCATAAAAATTTGATTCCTTAACGCCGCTAACTAAGATTACTAAGAGAGTTTTTCATTGTGACACGAACCTATCACAACGAAACTTTTTCCAGTCAGTCGATTGGTATTTTTAACTACCATAATGCCTTTTTGGTCTCATTCATCACTCATTTTTAATGAAAATTTAAATTCTTATCTGAGCAAAGTCTAAACAGAATTTAAACGAAGAGTTTAGATTTGTAGCAGGAAACACTTGTAGAGTTGATATTTCTTCTTCCTTGCACCATAGACAATTTTTTTTGTCACTACAGGCGGTTTTTAAAAGTTTCTGTAATAGTACTTATATTTTATATTATAAGACGTCTGTCCACAAACATGATAATATTAATAAAAACGCGCTTTTAACTTACAATAATTTAGATTTTAGTACCCTTTTTTGATGTAAATGGGTGGATTCTGTGGGTGATTAATGGTTTGCATTAATGTCAACTAAATGGCAAGCACGATGTGGACACTGTGGTCAGTTAATACTAAAGTTGCCTTAGGTTCTATTAGGTGCAATAAATGCATGCACCAAGCAACCCGTTTCGCGCAGCAATTTTGATATTTTGCTTGGGTAACGAAGTTGCTGCCTTAGCAAACAGGATGGTACTCAGAGACATACATTAAGTAGATAGAAAATTATACAGCGTGCGTATTTTAATATTGCTTAGAACAAAATTTTAATAAGTACAGGATGATTTCATAAAGATAACAACTTATAATAATTTGACTTGAATTAAACGATTATGTTAATCGAACAAAGTACTTAAAGTGAATTTGTTATTACTGGCTTAAATTTAAAATGTTTTTTTTTCAAATCCTTAAAGTTTTTGCCTACGCCGGACGGGATTGAACCCACATCTCCTGGCTATACCCGCCGTGTGGCCTACCAACTGGACGAGTCACCATCCAGCTTTTTTGTTAAAAAAAAAGAAAATAATATATTATATATTTTTTTTTCGTTGAACAAACGTATAATAAAAACAAGTAATGATACGACACGTGACCTCGTTATCATGATAAAAGAAAAAAACGCAATCTAAATAACAATCTTCTTCACCATTTCTTTCTGTCACACGGTATAGGATGATGGTAGAAAGAAAATGATGAATGCGATTGCGAACGCCCGCGCGTTAGACAATACGGCTTTAGGTTCTATGTAGGACCTGTTTAAGTTCGTAAAGTATAGTCAAGGTCATAAATGTATGTACGTTACCAAGACGTCTAAAATATCTGTTCATCTCTATGCCAATAATCATAAGGTTGGTGCTTACATTTTGTATTTGACTCGATGGCTGTATAGATATTTTTATGTATTCGACTGTACAGCTGCTGTCAGACAAATTAAAAAGTTTAAATTATTTACCTAAGACCTAAACAGCATTATAGAGTCTCTCCCTAAATTTTTAATTTAATTTAAGTAATTTATATTATTTTTGTCAAACGTGCTATGAAATATTGACGTTATGTTTCTTATAATACGCCACGAAGTGTCACGTTGCAGGACAGGTACGGCTAGACGAGAGGTCAATAATGGAATTTCATACAACATTGCTGGCCTTGGCCAGCAAAGTGATCGTCTATTGTTTCATGTGACACAGCACCATGACGTTTATAGGTCTATGACATCATAGCATTTAGCCATTAAAAAAAACTATAAGCAATATTTGCGTTTTGGTTCATTATGACATTCTGCCACTACGCTTATTTAAGGTAAGGTAAGATGATGATGATGATGATGATGGTGATGGTGATGGTGATGGTGATGGTGATGGTGATGATGACGACGACGACGACGATGATGATGATGATGGTGATGATGATGATGATGCATGTTTGAGAAAAACTCTATACAAGCCTTGGCCACGAACAGGGATTGCCGGCCTCGTATCTCTAGATGGCCTCGTTAACACTCGGCTATCTATAACTACTCGGCCGGCAATCCCCTATTTCGCGGCCGCTGCAGTAATGTAACTAATTTGTTGTAGTAGCGGCAATAATAATACACAATCATTATAAAGTATACAGGGTTATTTGTAATTCACTGACATCCTCTTAACCCTGAATTCCTATCACTCAAGCAAATGTTTTTTGTTTTACGACTTTTTAAAATGAAGCACCTTTTTTTCCCATACAAATACACAGAGTATCGTAAAAATAAGAGGTAATCTCAAATTTTCAAAACGTTATTACACCAAAAATATTAAGTTATGACAAAAGCCGTAAAACAAAAAACATTTGATTAAGTGGCAGGAGTTAAGGGTTAAAAGGATGCTAGTGAATTACAAATAACCCTGTATATCACGAAAGTGTAAATCACGAAACTTTAAAACAGTACGAGTATATACGTGTTTTATGTTAAAAATACCAGACTATCTTCTGGTAACAAAAGCAATATTAGTCAAAAAGTAAAAAAATTAATTATTTTGCTGCTTTGCAACCTACGGAATGTCTAGATATAGATTAAAGAGAATCAATAAACTAATATTAGCTAATTTACACTTCATTTTTCTGGTGCCATCATTCTGACTACAACCCTCTTTAGACAAACAGTATTCACAGACAGACAGACGAACGACAAAGTGATAGTATAAGGGACTCTTTTTCCTTTTGAGATACAAAACCAATAAAAGAAGAAATCCAACTAAACAATGTATCAACAAGAAAAAAATCTATGAATTTTACGCGTTCGCATATTTGCATATTATTTCTATTAAAATTATTATTAGTTATTTAAATATGCACTAACCTGATAGCTACCCGGATCACTGAACAATCATAAGTTCATATGCAAATACAAAATCAGGTCTGCGATCTACCGGCCGACATGACAGGTCCAACGGATTCGATTACAGCACCCATTTGCTTTTGATGTTCAAACGTTATCGTTTACGCCCTGGTGATAGTGATACATCAATAGCTTCGCAGACAATGGGTTACATAAACTAATCATACTTCGTTGTTTTCTCCCGGACACGATAGATCGACAGTTGTTCTGATCTGATCACAACTGTATTACAAATCTCATTCCCATGACCAATAGGCGGTTCGATGTTACACTCTACCTACCAGTTAAGCGACACGTTGTGAATCAAGTACAAAATTATAGCATTAAATAAAATAAACAAAAATCATTTATTTCAAGACTGGCATCCCGTGTACTCGTAAAATGTGTTAGTTACATTCTTAATAACTTTGTTAGTAAGAAAGAGCACATAATAAAATATAAATTTAAATTCAAAATTAATTAAATGATACCTTTACAAGGATTTAAGATTACAAGATGTTTTCGAATAATCCGGACTATTTTTCAGCCGATGGACTTTGACTGACTGAACACACGTACACTTTACAGGGATTTAAGATTTTCCGTCAGATTTTTTGATACAAAATGTATACCTAATGACGTCTTTGACGCGGTACACTTTGAATCGCGATCAATGTATAGAAAAAAATGTCAAAAACAATTAGTAGAATACTGAAGAGCATTTACAAGCGTGATAGTCAAGTTAACGAACCACCTGAGGAATCATTCCGCATTATTTTAAAACAACTCGTATAAAGGGGAGATTGTGATTGTTTTTGGGACGTGATACTATTATACTTACCAGAATGGCTACGGCAAAAAATTACTACTCGCGCCGATCAAGACTGAGGAATAACGGAAATAGTTATTCGTCAAAAATATGTTTTTGTGAATGATATTTTAGTATTGCATTTTCATAGAAGCTACACACACATATGCATCCAATTACAAACCATACCGTAAGATGAAGTCGGTTATAAAGAAAATCGACTATTTAGCTAAGCAGATTTTTGTAAAGTTAGTTTTAGAAAATCCACCATATTTTAAATTCCATAGTTAGGTAAGCAGTCTCTTCTTTATGACCACACAATAGGACCTGCGATCGCTTTATATTGAGTAATCAGAAGGCATTTCAATATTTGCCAAATTATCGCTGATATATTGCATCAATACTTTCTCAATCATCAATCAAAGGCGAGCATGAAGAAAATCGCAAAGGTTATCACGAAGACTAATAGATAAGTCATTTTCTATAATCTGTGATATTAACACGTGGAAACATTCAATATTTATTGACGCTATTATAAATTTATAAAACCCATCAAGTAAATAATCTATGGCGCAACCAGGCCATTTATAAAAATATTTATACGAAACTAGTGAGCAATTGAACTTGCTACCAAATCTCGGCATCAACGTTACATAATGCGTCTGTGTCATCGACATTTGTGTCGCGTAACCTTGTGAACCTTGTACTACATAACGTTATTTACAATGTTAATTTTAAAGCCATCGTGACTTTGTTTGAACTTATCACAGTTCTTTTATAAACTGACCTGAAATTGAATGTGGCAGATCGTAAGGAAAGCTATGGGTGTCGGAGGTCAACCGGCGACTTCGGTCGGTATCGGCAGAGACTTTGGGTGACGTAACCCGACCGGTTGGGCCACCCGTTGCCGGCGCAATATGGTGATGATAGAACCTTAAATTTGAATAAATGTCCGAAAACATTTTGCAATTTGTAAGATTATTCTAAAAAATAAAAAAAACGAACTTTCTGCCTACTTTTTATTATATAAATATCTAAACGACATCAAATTTAAAAATATTTGACATTTATCATACATACTCAATAATTTTATTCAAATTTTATATGTCTAACCTTTACCGTATTTATGCAAATGATTCAAGAATTTCGACCTGTTTAGTTGAAACCTTATATGAATGCATCATGTGTACTTAAAAACTGAAGCTTGCCTAGCTCTGTCAACCTATTGCGAGAACCTTTTACCACAACTTACCCACATGATCGAGTGTCTAACCAAGATCCCATCCCATCAAAAACCAATTGGACACAAATTATTCAGCGCCAAACGTCAAACCTTGACCTTTCCACTTGATTACCGACTTTAAGTAGCGGTCGGTGCGCGGAATATTTTCCGAGACATATGCACTTTAAGAATATAAACCTTATTACTATAACCAAAGAGGTAATATTGCTCAATTAGTGTAACTAAATGCATCATTTTATGAGTAACTTCAGACGATAGAAAATGTTAAAGGCTGAATTAGGTACTTGCTTGAACTGATTGATGTTCCCATAACCTTATGAGGGATGCATCGTTTTGATAAACTTAATCAATACGGCTTCCTAATCTCGTAAAGAAGTGAATTCAATTCTTTAAATAAAGGATGGAGGATTATTGAGCTTAAATTTGAGCTCATCGTCTCCTATATAGATAAAGCCCGGATGATGTCAAATAAGGAATCGTTTTTATTACACTAAGAAGAATGTGATACGTTTGATAAAGTCAAATTAAAAATGACACTATACCTACATACATAATTGTTAGGTACGGAAAACACAGTTCCTAGTCGCCCTGAAAAATTAGAAGTAATATATGAACTTAATTAGAATTGAACCAGCGGTTGTCCGCGATCCCATCTGAGAGGAAAATTCTATCGCTATCCCGCGGGAACTATTCAGTTTTCAGGAATAAAAGTATTCTATATGTTATTCCAGGTTATAAACTATTTGTGTACAAAATTTCATTAGAATCCGTCAAACCGTTTTAGCGTGAAAGAATAACGCCCTTCCAACCCTAGAATTTTTCACCTTTATAATATTAAGTGGGATAGAGTAGATTAAAGATAAGTAAAGGTGAGATATTTTCTCTACATTAAATTTATAACTGAGCGTGGTAAATGGATCAGGCTCAGCGCGTGCCGTGGATTTGTGCCCACTAGTGCGATGTTCAGTCCAGCCCTTTAAACTTGTCTGTAAATCTTTTTTTTTATCTCCGGGTAAGTTCAAGTACGCATTGTTGTTAATAAATGCATTTTTTTCTAATATAAATTTAGACACCAAACTAAAATTTTACCAATCTTTATTCTAAATTGTCTTTAAAATTGTTAAGATACTTTCTGGGTCAACTATATCGAAAATAATAGATAAAATTACTTTGCTTTCGCCACTTGTTTATTTTTAATCTACTTAGGACTCTGGACCACCATTAGTTTACTATGTAGAGGCAGAAAACCGCTATTCAAGAATGACACTGGAATAACATCATTACGAGTAGGCGTCATACTTGCTTACTATCAGGCAACATAAGTGTCACCCCAGAGGCCGTATTTTCTAACGCTTCCGACGCTTGCCTTCGCTTTTGCCGCCTCTTTCTGTCATCATCTTATACCGTTTGACAGAAAGAAATAGTGATTGCGAAGGCAAGCGTCAGAAGCGTTAACGCTTTCACAGTCCAGTGCCCCATATAAGGGTCACAGCGACATAGCTTCACAGGTCTATGCCCACATATGGGGCACTAAGAATCAAACAGACTTGCATCCAGATTAGTACAATATCTTGTTTGCACACTGAGCAAGACGGTACAATGATTAAATTAATTTGCTGGACTTACCAGGAATTTAAAATTTGTATGGGACTGTGAACGTGTTAGACAATAAGCCTGCTGTTAACTAGTAAACTACTGGTTCAAGTAGTCGTTTACCACACGGAATTTAACCTTTTACTACAATTTAGAGGTCAATTTATTAAACGGACATTTGCTCTATATGGGAACGTTTGATGTAAATGTTATGCAATTGCGCGGTATGATGTGAATACTATTCAAATTCAAATGTGAATAAATGCAG
This sequence comes from Archips crataeganus, assembly GCA_947859365.1. NCBI lineage: Eukaryota > Metazoa > Arthropoda > Insecta > Lepidoptera > Tortricidae > Archips > Archips crataeganus. The sequence continues at coordinate 11,862,086 of OX402049.1, read as the reverse complement.
TTCTGCCAGCTGGCACCACCTCGTGAAGATTCGTGTCTCCGACGAAATGTGTGTATTTCAAGTTATTTTTTAAAGACACGTATATTATGTAAAACAGTAGGTACAGGTATACATCTGCATCAGGCCCCAGCAAGAAGCTGATCATTCACAATTAGCTTAGTTTTAAGCTAGATTAAATGCCTAACGTTTGTTTAATTTAAGAAAATATATGAATAAAATGCTTTTTTCCGGAGCAAGATTTTAAGAGAAACATAGGTGTTACCGAAAATATTTCAAACATACTTGTTGTTATTCACATAAATTTCTTGTGAATTTTTAAGTCTCTACCTAACGTAATGTAATCAATTATTAGGGAATTATATCTTTGTGTGAAACTGCAACCTTACCTATTTAGTATCGACATATCTTTAACCAATCAATTATTGTCATCATCAAACTATAGCTTGTGACACGAAGATTCATTTGCAACATCGGTGTCTCATATTATCATGCAACAATAAACCCAATAAAAAAATCTCGTACTCACAAACGAATAACGCATAAACATTAAACTGTTATGTTTGTCATATTGCATATAAAATTATATTGTCCGATAAACGTTTAGTAATGAAATATTTCCATGCAGAAAAGTAAATTACAACCTTTTGAAATTCCTATTAACATTGACATTTGTACTCTGATTAGACATTACTTAACAAAACGTTCTACGGGTCATGCCATGTCCATGCACTGCACGCATACACGCGCGAACAATGCTTGTATGTATGGCCGTTCACTAGCCTATCGCGACAGATGCTGCGTCTTGTGCTGTAGGGCAATAGAAGCGCCTTACGGTGGTGTTGTAACCCAGTAAGAAGAAATATATAAGAGAAGCGTTAGGAGACGTAATCATCCCATACACTTGCAGTTCTTTGCAGACGACAGTCGCCAAAACAAAAACCAAAAATGAAACTGGTCAGTAAAGTGAAGTGTTTATTTGTACAGTGAAAAGTGATCGTGAAGATTTTGAGGGCACTTTTGGATTTTAACATTATATTTTGATTTCAGTTTGTGATTGTCGCTCTGGTTGCTGCAGCCTGCGCAGCTCCTCAAAACCAAAACGATGTGCAAATTGTCCGCTACGACTCTGATAACTCGGGATTAGGTGCTTACAATTTTGCGTAAGTTCACCATAGCAATTTATTTCCTTCAATCAAATTTGTTTCCTCTTTGTTGAAAACACTATTAAACATAATCTTTTAACAAACAGGTGGGAGTTATCAGATGGAAGCAAACATGAAGAGCAAGGGCAGCTACAGAACCAGGGCACCGAGAACGAGGGCATCGCAGTCCAGGGTCAGTACTCCTGGGTGGGACCTGATGGTGTCACGTACATCGTCAGATATATCGCTGACGACAAGGGCTTCCAGCCGACCATTGAGCAGGGTCCCGGAGGATCAGTCCCTGGAGCGGTTGTCGCGTCTCTCTTGGGATGAATCTAGGTTAAACTATGTTAAGTGACTGTACATAGCCGAATTTATGAAGCTGTATATAATATTTATATACTGATTCAATAGAATAATTGACGAAAGATACATTCGTGTTTTTATTTTTACCGATTTTTACATAAGTTATGTTCGAATTAATGTATAGTGGTGATGCAAAATTTAAAAGCAGAGTGTTAAGACTTCGTCCATGTTGAATTAAAATTGGTGATGCAGTTCCTTCCCCTCTCCTGAAGTAAAAATAAAAGAACTGTCTTTTTGCATCTGCTAAGGTTCGAGTGGAAAAATTGCTTTACAACTTTTGGTTTAGAATCATAATTAAATTCCTAATTAGGTGCACTATTTTTTATCAAATTCAAACAGTCGACAAAAACCGTATAGTTAAACATAAACTTACATTTTGTAGTTATTTCATCATAAGTATTTCATAAATTTAGCAAACATGATTTAATTTTTTTTTACCTTCATAATTTAAAAAATGCCCACCCATTATTAGTAATATAACTAACGGTTAATGCTAATTTTTAAACAACGTGTTTCATTATTTGTAATTTTATGATCTGGTTCTCTGGTGTACTTTTACATGAACACAATGTAAACGTGTACAAGAATAAAAGTACGAATCAAAGTGACCACATCAGGATATGAAAAGAAATACAAACGATAACATTTCTCATTACTTTATTCAGTTATGTGGTTTATTCCACGGAACGGTGCCTTCATTCTGTCCTTCTGGTAACATCGCAAGTAAATAGAAATACTCTTTATGGGCACACTGAGAACATAATGTTTGCAGCAATTTTGTTCAAAATCAACGAATACACAAAGGTGTAGTTAGCCGCTTCTTACATAGACATAGAGCTAACATAGGCTAACATAGGGCTTCTTAGAGATAATTATGCATAATTATAATCAACGAAAATATCTCGTTTACTTTGCATATGGACCAATCCCGCTTTCAACCGTAGGTTCTTTACTGGTACCATGGTGTGAATACAGGACTTAAAGGCGGTAATGTGGTTTTAATTGCTTTGTAGAGATATGTATTGTTGTATAATCGCCTTGTAGTCATGTATCAATTAAGTTTTTATTTTAATGAAACCACGTTAAATAGCGGATTAAGATCTTTAGTCGCCTTTTAGTGTACCCAAAAATAATAACCGCTTTTAAGTTTGGTATTTATACTAAAAAAACAAAAATAATCCAAACGTCAAACTGCTTTTGTAGCTGTTTAGTCCAGTATAGCGATTTAGTCGCCTTTAACCAAAGAAAGAAAAGTTAAACTATTTAACTGCTTTTTTGAAAAATAATTTTCGAAACGGTAATAGATAGCATAACCATTCCTAGACAGATCGGTAGAATTTTTTTTGTGTAGAATGGCATTTAAAACTCGTAAAAAATTTGCCAAATGTCACTTAGCCGTCTTGTAGCTTGAGCACGGCAGTATTATATAACGGATCGGACTCTAAATTAATATGTCACTTGGAAGAATCTATTCGGAGATAAACACCAAAATGAAACTGGTGAGTAAAAATTAATAATAATGACTATTAATATTGTTCTTAGGTTTTAAACAAGTATTTTTTTATTAATTGTGATCGTTTGACCACGGCTGCTGCAATGTGGCCGAAACTTTGGGGTAAATAATTTTTTGCGTGATAAGTCCCGTTTAGAATAATAGTTATGAGTGAAAATCACGAAAGTTTAAAACAGTATATCGTTTATGATGCATGTAACTGCGTCGAAATTTTAGTAGCTCCCATAAAACCTAAAGATCAGAATAATCAAAGGTAAATAATTATCCCTGAATAATCTACAACTGTTGTACTAAAACCGAAATGTTATTGTTTTGAATCGTGTTAATATTTGAAATTCAAAAGTTTGTGTGCGTGTGTATTGTCCACACTAAAACGGCTGGATGGATTGGAATTAAATTTTGTATGTAGATGGCTGGATTTGGGGTAATTTAACCGATTTCAATATCCTTATATTCCTAAAGTATTAAAACGCACGTTCTGCTCAACCACTAAATTTAGTAACATGAAATTTGGCACGAGTGTTACGGGTAAGTCCATGTGAAGTAAATAAATATCAAAATGTACTTATTGGGAATTCGCGTTGAAAATTAGTATTTCTTTCAGTCCGTTTCAAAAGACGTATTAGGCTGACTATTGTAGCAATATTTTGACTACGTGATAAAGTTAATGCTCTATCATAATAAATCAGAGCTCGGACAAATCGATGGCCCAGACGAATAAACGCGCAAAGGCCCTTACACAAAAAATTTTTTTTGCTTCTTGTTCTTTTATACGGCACGTTGTAAATTTTTTTTAAGCCAATCCGAATTACCGTTTATGAAAAATATGTACGAGGGGCGTTCAATATAAAGTGAGAATGAGATGCAAACTCTTTTAATATTACGAAATTAAATACTGGCCGGTAAAGCTAATCTATCTAGCTGATTGCTATGAAAAAAAAAACTAACTGTCTTTTGTTTAAAAAATATACGGTAATTTCTTTGCAAAGCTATTGAGTACGTTAGCGAAAATGGAGAAAATTGAACTGCGCGCCGTTATCAAATACTTGTATTTGAAAAATTTTTCTACGGACCAAGTCAATTTGGATTTGCGGGACACTTTAGGGTCTAATGCTCCTCCGTATTCGACAGTCGCACGTTGGTGCGCCGAATTTAGACGTGGAAGAACATCGACAATGGACGACCCCCGCTCCGGACGCCCTACTACAGCAGTAACTGAAGAAATTGTGAAAAAAGTCGAAAACTCAGTTTTGGCGGATCGTCGTGTCACAGTTCGTTTTATTGCTGAAAATGTAAAGATTTCAACGGGGAGCGTGCATAATATTTTACATGAACGCTTGGGTATGAAAAAGGTATCTGCGCGTTGGGTACCTACCAAGAATGCTTACTGACACGCAAAAACAAACTAGACTGGAGATTTGTCAAGAAGCTTTGAACCTGATGCAGCAAGACCGGGAACTTTTTTTGGCGCGATTTATAACAATGGACGAAACATGGCTCCATCATTACGACCCTGAAACGAAACTGCAGTCTATGACATGGAAAAGGCCATCATCTCCAACTCCGAAGAAATTCAAGGTGAGCCCATCTGCCGGTAAGGTCATGGGCTCTGTTTTTTGGGATGGTAAAGGGGTATTAATGATTGAGTATCTCGAGCATGGAGCCACTATTACGGGCACTTTATACGCCAAACAAATAGCAACATTGCGCAATGAGATCCGCGAAAAACGGCGAGGTAAACTCTCGAAAGTTGTGCTGTTCCACCAGGACAATGCTCCGGCACACAAGTCCGCCGTTGCAATGGCTGCAATTCGTGATGCTGGGTTCGATATCCTTAAGCATCCTCCGTATTCACCAGATCTCGCTCCCAGTGATTTCTACCTATTTCCGAGATTGAAACAATACCTGAGAGGCCAGATTTTTGAAGACGACGACGCGGTAGTCGCTGCAGTACAAGATTTTTTAAGTACTCAAGATGAGACCTTTTTTAAAAATGAAATTTTAAGTTTAGAAAAAAGATATACTAAGTGTATTATGCTAAAAGGTGACTATGTCGAAAAATAAAATGACATTTAGTAAAAGTTGTTTATAACATACTCATTCTCACTTTTTATTGAACGCCCCTAGTATTTAATTTTTATTCGTTGGTAATTTTCCATATAAATTATCAAGAATAAGATTCCAAGAGAGTGTTGCCATTTTAACAATTTTGTTACTTTACACGAATAAACGTGCAATGGTTTTCTACATTGACTTTTTTTTATTTCAATTTTAGTAATATTACTTTGCACGTTTATTCGTATTAAACTTTGTTAGCAAGATTCGTGTAAACTAGCATTACACCTTTGATCGCCTTCAATCTTGTCAGCCAAATTTTAGTTATACTAGCTTTCACATACTACTCATTAACGTTTGAGTCATAGAGTAAAAATCATTTTAATAATGAACTAAAACAATTACTTTGCTCACCCGCGACCTTACAATAGTTACGTTTATGCAAGAAATGTGCGTTCATGCAGTTCCTCCACCTCCACACTGTACGAACACACACAAATCACATAAACCCAACCATCACCACCACCAAGCTACACTGCATGAACGCACATTTCTTGCATAAACGTAACTATTGTAAGGTCGCGGGTGAGCAAAGTGATTGTTTTAGTTCATTAATATGGACCTCCGCAAAGTAACGCCTGATTCAATAAATCATTTTAATAAATTAACACGAACAAAATTGCAAACGCCGAATGCGAAATCAAATAAAATACAAAAATAGACGTTAATGTACATTACGCTAGAAGCAATTACACTTTTTAACGGTGCAATCATGAGCCATAACACAAAATTACCTGAAGATTCGAATAAAAAAATAAAGAAGTTTTTCACTATTTACGGGAAAATGGTTAAAAATAAGGGTCAAATATTTTTACACAGTTTTGAAGGTAATTTTAACTTTAAAAAATAAATAAATAAATAAATAAATATTAGGGGACAATCTTACACAAATCGACCTAGTCCCAAACTAAGCAAAGCTTGTACTATGGGTACTAGACGATGATAAACAAACTTATATAGATAAATAAATGAACTAAAACAATTACTTTGCTCACCCGCGACCTTACAATAGTTACGTTTATGCAAGAAATGTGCGTTCATGCAGTTCCTCCACACACACACGCACATTTCTTGCATAAACGTAACTATTGTAAGGTCGCGGGTGAGCAAAGTAATTGTTTTAGTTCATTAATATGGACCTCCGCAAAGTAACGCCTGATTCAATAAATTAGATAAATAAATACTTAAATACATAGAAAACATCCATAACTCAGGAACAAATATTCGTCCTCATCACACAAATAAATGCCCTTACCGGGATTTGAACCCAGGACCTCTTGCTTCGTAGGCAGGGTCACTACCAACTAGGCTAAAGCGGTCGTTACTTTGATTGTCAGTTATATTTGTTAAAGTTGATTTTATTTTTCCTGTAAAGTTGTCGTTTTACGATTACACGTTTATTCGTCTGGGCCATCGAAATCATCACAACACAACAGATACGGAAATAGCACAAAGTGCAATAGATTTGTCATTATGTGTATTTTAAGTACGATGAAATTAAAAAACCGACCAAGAGCGTGAGCGTGTCGGACACACCCATCCATGATAGGGTTCCACTCGTTACGAAAAAATACTTGCATATCTTATTAATTTTACTATTAATTATACTGTTCGTATTAAACTAGTAATATTTTATAGGTCTGGCTGCTATTTCCTCTTAAACTACTGATAATTCTTAAGCAAACTAAGCCGTTATGGTTTTCCTTGTTAATTTGACGTATTTCCTCCCCCAGCCTGATCATTTTCAAAATTTTTTAGGTATATTAACAGTTTAGCTTTTAAATCGTCTTCACAATACCGTAAAGATTTTAAAAGACCTATCAAACGATACTCCAGATCCACTTTAGGTCTATAATGGGAGGTACCCTAAAAAAAATTTTTGTTATTTTTTATTTTATCACTTAGTCAGGGTAACTAATTATTAAATATATCAATGCAAAATTACAGCTTTCTAGCACTAATAGTGTCTACGTTAAGCCGCGGACGGACGGACGGACGGACGGACGGACGGACGGACGCATGGACGGACAGACAGATGGACAGATGGACAGATGGACAGACGGCCAGACAGACAGACGGACGGACGGACAGACAGACAGACAGACAGACATGATGAAACTATAAGGGTTCCGTTTTGCCATTTTGGCTTCGGAACCCAAAAAACAGTCAAGAAGTGGATCAAGAACTATTCTGAGCTATCTTAAGATGAATTACGGTAGTAGATATTACTGAAAAATATAATTAAGATTATTGGTCATTATACATATGGCTTCATTGCATCCTTTTGCAATTGTTTTGCGATGTTTAGTTCTGATAATATGCGTGTGATAGACTCTCGCGTACCTACGAGTAAAATCATCCGAGTAGCTATGGATTGCGGGGCTGCCAAACTAGTCACAATGTTATGGATTATTCAAGGCCTGTAATGTATTACTGCTCCGACTATGTTACTCATAACGTGAAAACCCTACACGCGTAGGCTGATTCTTCAAAATGTCTTTAAATTAATCCGGATATTTCAGCAGATGGTTGGGTTAGGTCGACTAAACACTCATATAAATCTTGTTCGGAATTTTGATTCAAAATGTAGTCACCCATGATCGATTAAATAAAAGAAACTTTATACTACAATAAAAAAATCCTATATACCATTTGAAGGGTCCACGAAAAGAACATTTCTAGTCACATAAACAACTTTTTGAGTTATAGCGGTTTGAAAGTTAGTCATCACGAATAATTACTATGGTATAGTCCGTCCGGCGGGGTAAGAGCTAAAGCCATTAAGATAAGCTAATTAGTCATCTATTGTAAAAAGAGCTTTAATAGAAGTGTTTTTGGGTCGAATCTCACTTCGTCGTATTACGAATTCACACCTTTTGAAATAAAAATGCCATTGTAACGTTTTATGGCTTTTAGCTTTTACCCCGCCGGACAGACTATACTAACCATTTCTTTAAAAGTGAAAAAAAAAGATATTTTCAGATATCCCTAATTTAATATAATGGTAAGTTATAGTGCTTTGCGAGCTCTACATTTTGAGATTAAAACCTCAATTTTCAAAAAAGTGACGACATGTTCTTTCCGTGGACCCTTCATTTACATTTTACAGGTGGTCTTCATTCCAAGATTTCAACTAACCCAACCACCAGCTGACATTTATTATACTTATTCAGAATTATTTTTAAAATACCTTGCAATTAATACATGGAACTTAATGCTAAGGTATAACTATTTTTTTCAGTTGGTTTTCTGTTGTCTGGTAGCAGCGGTTGCGGCGGCACCTGCCCCAGTTGGTAACTCCGGAGATGTCCAGATACTGAAATATGTTTTTGACAATGTTGGCCCTTTTGGCTTCAAATACGGGTAAGTGTTGATAACAAGAGAGAGCAGATACCCTTTAGTATAGTTACTTACTACATTAAATGCAAATTCAATCCCACCTGAAAAAATATGTTAAGACTAGTTTATCTTTTTTGCTAATTTCCGGTATTTTATTAATTTTCCATGTTTATTCCTAAAAACTACATCAGGATATTCATTATCATTAACGTTGTAAAAAATACCCGTGATAATTTGCATGTATCTATACTTAGTGGTAGAGACTTCAGGATTTACATGCATACATACATCCCAATCTCGCTAGAATATTGGAATAAAAACAAGCCCTGTGTGTTATTTTCGTAACTTATTTAAAATTAACTTCAAGTTAGACGGTTAGAGTTAGAATATTAAAACCGTCACCGCCACTGCACCGCGACGCCTCCGCTTTCTGTGCGTTTGGCGCTTAATCACCATGCAGGGCTGGCGTAGAACTAGGATAAGTATCGCCATATTGCGTGCCACCCGTATGTGCATCCGCGGTACACGGCACCGATTTAAGCTCACTGCCATTATGGGTCGGTTTTTTCCGTTTTGACAACGGTGTTGCCACGTGTTGCCCTCCCGCATATTGACTATTTTTTTAAAATGTAAATTGTAACCTAGTTTTTGTTTTTTATCGCGTTATGTAAATAAAATATGCAGTATATTTAATAAGGGTCCAAAAACATTTTGTCTAGATGTAATTTAAAAATGTGTTCGTGGTCTAGCTCGTCGGTAGCGTTGTGTAACTCTTGCTTTTTAAATGAGGATGAGGGAGGACCTCATTTTGCCTCGTGAGGTACTCGCGAGGTACCCCTCATTTGAGGTGAGGTGTAAAACGATTCAAAACGATCGCAATGAAAAGCGCTTAGCGTAGCGAGGCGCGCGCATCGTTGCCACACGACGTGAGGCTTACATCCCTACTCGTTTTACCTCGTGAGGTGCCCCTCATTTGAGGTGAGGTGTAAAGAATTTAAAATGATTGCATGAAAAGCGCGTAGCGTAGCGAACGAACGAATAAAAAACAAAATTTGAGACATTCCTTTTTATCATCAAAATCAGTAGCACTCTTAATTCTGAGTAAGAAAACCCCAAAATTTCCTCATTTAGTAACAATTAATGTTCGATCGATTCATTCCATCGAACTCGTTAATCCGTTTCGACTCCCTCGCTCGTGATTCAGTGAGTAAATAGTAAGTTATCTGTGCTCGCGCCTCGTAATAGAAAATGAGGAGCTAAATGAGATGGTTCAAAGTTGCAATTCGAGTACTCCCTCATTTTGTCGCGATGAGGAACTCAAACGAGGTACCTCACGAGTGAGGGACTCATCACTACTCGTCGGTCTACGGCGTTGCATGAGATACAATGTCCTAGAGCCAGACATATTTGTACGTTTTTACGAGTAAGGTTTTACTCTAGCCACTTTCTTTTTGATCTGCAGGTATGACCAAAGCGATGGCAGCAAGGCTGAAGCCCAGGGTGAGCTGATCAACGAGGGCAAGGAAAATGCTGCTCTTGTCATCAAGGGCTTTTACGAATTTTTCTCGCCGGACGGCGTAAGACACGCCGTGAAGTACGTCGCTGATGAAGGTGGCTTCCAACCGACGGTAGAAGAAGGGCCAGGAGCTGTAAATCCAAGCATACTTGCCAGTATCGTCGGTAAATAGACGCAATGAATCCTGAAGAACAAAACACGACAAAGATGAAACTAGAGACTTTTGGTGCGAGTAGTAAAAAATATGCATTAAACTTTTTGTTACAAAACATTGTTTTCTTGACTGTTAACTACCTATAAAGATGGAATCGCATCTTCTAATGATTAGGTATAATCCACCTTCCAAGTCCCGAGACGTGAATAAAAAGAGTTTTTCGTGTAAATGATTCCTTTTTAACAGACTTCAAATGAAGGAGGAAGTTCTGTCTTTTTAACAGACTTCAAATGAAGGAGAGAGTTCTGTGTTCGACTGTGTGTATTTTTTTTTACATTTTTTTCTATGTATGTTCATCGATATCTCCGCCACTTGTGGACCGATTTTCAAAATTATTTTTTTGATTGAAAGAGTATACTTCTAAAGTGGTCCTATTGGCACCAAGTCAAGATATGATGAAGGAATTCTAGGGATATTAAGAGAAACCCTCAAATTTTATAGGCACATCTAAGTATAAACATTTTTGCATTTTTAGTATCGAGCCGAGCATTTTCATTCAGAAACTGTCATGTGGTAAACTGGATCTTACGAAGAAGACCACAGATGACCAACGGAACTTCTCAACGGGTCAAACCTTGCAAGTTAAATTTGACCCACTTTGTGGTTTCCGATTGAGCTAAAATTTTGTATAAATGTGTAAATCGGATGGCAATGCAATATAATTATGACATGAAGCAGACCCGATGATGGAGCTGGAAGGTGGTCATAGGAACTTTGCAACGAACGTTCTCTGGAACGATGCGACCATGCGATACATCCCAATCTTTGAGAAAATCGAAATAAAAGTTAGTTAATGTCTTATTGTTGAGATCCACCTAACTATACCAAGTTTCATCCAGATATGTTCAATCGTTTGAGTGTGGAAGACCACCAAACAAACTCACAGAGAGACATACGCTCAAACTTTCGCATATATAATATACATAGTAGATTTTAAATTTAGTATGCATAAGCGCTATTAATTAGGCATTTTTACTTTAAACATGAAACTACCGTGAGACTCACTCATAGTGAAAATAAACGGATCACTCACGTCTTAAAACTAAGAAGATTTTTTAGTAAGATTTATTTAAGAGGTTTATAATTAATGTGTTAATGTATTTATTAATCTATTCGAAACGTTAAAATATTCTGAAACGAAACGCGGCATAGAACATGTCGCTAAAAACAAAAAACATTATTTCTGTGCAAAAAACAAACGAATACCTGGCAGTCTTTGAAAGAGTAAGTACTCCTATCGATTGGCGCAAATATTCCAAAGTGTCTAAAGACAGAAAAGTAAATAACAACCTTTTTAAATTCTTATTAACATTGACATTTATTGTACCTACTCTGACTTGACATTACTTAACAAAAGGGTCGTTCTCAAAAAAGTGGCACCGCCACCTGCATCGACTTTAAAGTCGATGGCCACCTGTCAATAGATTTTTCTTAGAAGTGCTTTTTATAAAGCGACATACTTACGATTGAATCAATACATGTAAAAATACACTTTTTAAATGGAGGCCAAGTACTTTGAATTAAATACGTAGTATATTAATAACCACCAAATCGGTTTGTTATTACAGTTTGTCGTCACCTGCAATGTCCCTACGCGAGGCACTCATGTTTGGAGTTAATAGAAAAGTATAAATTACCAACTTAACTTAGTTCAAGCACTCTTTTTTTACTTATATATATGAAGAAATGAGTGGATCAAGGGGGTATGTCACAAAAACATTTTTTACGTTGTAGTTTTGTTTTTAAATCGAATAGGGTATTCTTTCTTTTATAAAAATCAACCAAATGGCCTGATTTATTGATTTTTTTTTAATATAGCATTTTAGAAAAGTACATAACCCCTTCTTTCTCCTTTAAGCTGTTCTGCAAAGAAAAGAAGTTAAATAAATGAGTGTTTATTGTAACAAAATTTTTGATGCATTCAGAGTTTATAAATTTCAGCTGATCCCTAATGTTTTCTTTTTTTTTCTTGGGATATCGGATATGTCAGAATAAGATAAAATAAAAGTTTGTCTCATAACATGCATGAAGGAGCTAAGTGCGTACATAACACTTTCTTCTGTTACATTCACTCGCAAACTGGTAACCACGTCTAGAGTCATGTGCCATGTGCCCTTAGCACGTTCATTCACCAAGAACGTAACTTACCTATTCTTGTACATGGTTCCTTCATACACTGGGTTTAATGCTGTTATTTATTTATTTATTTATTTATTTATTTTTGGAGAACCAACAGCTACAAATTACAGAGTAGGTTAAACATGTAATAACATAGGAGCCAATTATAGGATCTTACAAATAGAACCAAGAAAAAAAAAGAAAGTACGCGTTATAGTTTAAAAACATGAGAACATTGAAAACTGAAGGCGTTCGGTGTTGCATTATGACTTAGCACCTTCATTTATGCCATAAAACTGAAAATTAAAAAAATGCGACATACCCCCATTATCCATTCACCTTTTCATATATGCTAAAGATTTAAAATTATAGTGTCGAATAATGATACTATACTTATTATAGCGAAATATTGATGATAACTGTAATTTTGTCCATCACCTATATGTTGTTGACCTGCCTTAAAAAATCAGGTGAACGACATATACGGCAGGTGAACGACAATAGGAACCCTCCTCCTTCTTCCAGAAGCGAGAACACAGGAAATGGAGTTGGGTAAGCCCTGACGGTGTAACGAAGAATGAGATAGACTTCATCAGGTCGACGAAGAAGCAAATATTCAATGATGCCACTGTATATAGTATGAGGCACATTGAATATTCGGATCAAGTTTAAAAGATCTTGTCTGATATAGTCTACGATCCACCCGGCACCAATCCCAACTCCAAAACCCCGAAACATTCCAGCTTGAACTTTAAAACAGTCTCGAATGCCTAGGAAGTGCCGTGGACGATTACAATGACGGGTTTGTGGAAGCTATCCATACGTTTGGCTCTAAGTTCTTAAACAGCCGCCGCACAAACTGAACCGAAAAGGTCACAGACACCAAAGCTCACGGAAGAGCGATCTGAGATGATTCTACAGGTGACGCTTGCCGATACCGGCGGCTCAACAGACGAATTTCGAAGTCTCTAAAGCGATATACCTACGCCAAGTCCATACCTATCAAAGAGGCGATAAATAGAGCGCAACAGAGGATCTGAAGTTTTTGCGAAGAATCTGTCTGTCAGACAAAGCCAATTGACGAGATTTAATTTTTTTAACACCTGAAAATTACTACAGAAATCGAAAGAGTTTTGCCTCCTAAACACGGAAAAATATTTATTATAATTTATTTCTCCATATTAAAAAAAAAACAAGAAATTAAAAATACATCTGAATTTACCAATACTACCACAGAATAGATATGTTCCCTTTGCCCTTTTACCAGAAAAAAGAACTGTAATAATTTGATAACAACCTCAACGTCAGATTTACGTCATCACTTTTTTTTTAGAGACTAGAAAAAGTAATGGATCTATTGTACGGTAGATTTGGAGTTATGCCCTTTTAGAGTAAACACATCTTAAAAAACACACACACATTAACGAGAAAACCCTGTCACGGATCTAGCTAAAGATCCTAGAGGTAGATGAATCCGATATCGAAGCCATCCTAGTCGATGTCAACCTGTACGAAAATAGTATAGCTCTCAACCAGCTCAGAAACAGCAAAGCCCCTGGTAATGACGGAATATAGGCCAACTTCTGTAAGTGATCGCTAACGATAAGCCTCATAAGAAAACACAAAGTCACTCAGAGAGCGATGAAGAGGGACATGCTCGGAGTTTCTCTGCGGGATCAGATTTGATAAAATCCGCGCAAGAAGTAAACCCACATAGCTTCAAGAATCGCCAGACTCAAGGCAGATGGACAGAGCACATCGCTCGTAGAACTGATGGCTGATGGAGCCAAAAGAGTCCAATTACATTGTAACTAGGTAATTTCACTTCTTAACCCCCGACTCAAAAAGAGGGGTGTTATATGTTTTACCGCTGTGTGTGTGTGTGTGTGTGTGTGTGTGTGTGTGTGTGTATGTGTGTGTGTGTGTGTGTGTGTGTGTGTGTGTGTGTGTGTGTGTGTGTGTGTGTGTGTGTGTGTTTGTGTGTATGTGTGTATGTGTCTGTGTTGATAAGCATGAAAAGTAGTTTAATAATAATAATGTAGTTTTAATTTAACAATTTACTAACCTGCGACTATTGTCGTTACCTTGCCAACCGACCGTTTAAGTTTAATTTGTACTAATTTGTCGCCAACCCGCACCTATTGCCGGTAACCTGGTTACAATACTCGTTCAGCTGACATCGATGTCGTTCACCTATCTACCTATATATTTCAAACGATAGTCAAGAAAATAAACATAATCGAGAATTTTCTAAAATAATCCAAAATTAATTCAGCGATTCCACGTTTCTGAGAACGACCCAAAACTTTCTGAGGGTCATGCCATGTCCATGCTCGCATACACGAGCGAACAATGCTTGTATGTATGGCCGTTCACTAGCCTATCGCGACATATGCTGCGTCTTGTGCTGTAGGGCAATAGAAGAGCCTCGCGGCGGTGTTGTAACCCAGCAAGAAGAAATATATAAGAGAACCGTTAAGAGACGTAATCATCCCATTACTTGCAGTTCTTTGCAGACGACAGTCGCCAAAACAAAAACCAAAAAATGAAACTGGTCAGTAAAGTGAAGCGTTTATTTGCACAGTGAAAAGTGATCGTGAAGATTTTGAGGGGACTTTTGGATTTTAACATTATACCTTGATTTCAGTTGATGATTTTTTCTCTGGTTGCTGCAGCCTGCGCAGCTCCACAAAACCAAAAGGAAGTGAAAATTGTCCGCTACGACTCTGATAACTCGGGATTAGGTGCTTACAGTTTTGCGTAAGTTCACCGTAGCAATTTTTTTCCTTCAATCAAATTCGTTTCCTTTTTGTTGAAAACACTAAACATTATCTTTTAACAAACAGGTGGGAGTTATCAGATGGCAGCAAACATGAAGAACAAGGGCAGCTACAGAACAAGGGCACCGAGAACGAGGGCATCGCAGTCAAGGGTCAGTACTCTTGGGTGGGACCTGATGGTGTCACGTACTTTGTCAGTTATATCGCCGACGACAAGGGTTTCCAGCCAACCATTGAGCAGGGTCCCGGAGGACCACTCCCTAGAGCGGTTGTCGCGTCTCTCTTGGGATTGTAACCTCCCCCACGAAAACCCCTCGTACCTTGCTGACTTATCTGACTGTTCTTAAACACACACGTTTGTTTTGTGTTGTTCTGTTCTTGTTCTGTTTTCTTATTCTTGTTCTTGTTGTACGATGTTTAAATTAAAATCTCTACTTATCCTAACGCTAACTTAATTAGTGAAACCTTGTTTGGATTGATATTTTTTCTATTTGTACTCATTATTTATTTTGTTTTTGATTTTTATTTTAATTTTGACTTTGATTTTGATTTTAATGTTAATTTTGATTTTAATTATTATAATGTACATATAAGTTTTATTGATTTTATTATTTTTATTCAATGATGATTATTTGATTGAAAAAAAATTGCATGTCGAGCTGTCGGCTGAATACTGTGACTGTACCAATTTATTACTCTTAAGACCTTGTAAACGTGTTCTAGCAAATAAAGATTTACTTACTTACATATTTATTAATATGGCCAAGTGATTTTTGTCTAATTTAAGTTCCCAATCCGCACTGGGCCCGCGTGGGAACTACGGCCCAAGCCCTCTCATTCTGAGAGGAGGCCTGTGGCCTGCAGTTGGACGTATATAGGCCGGGATGATTTGTCTAGTGTGTGTGTAGATCCTACGTTATGAACGTTGATGTAACCCATAGTACCTATGAAAAGAAAGAATGGAAACTGCATATTTTTTCTTAGAAACTTTATGGAACTTTGGGGTATGAATTTGTATTTGTATTTCACACTATACCGGGACCAATTTGCTACCGGAGAAGGATCTCCTACCGTCCCCTATATCCTTTCCAACGCCACCAAAACACAGAATATCTCTTAGTTAAGAAACATGTTCCTATCTATTAGTAATCTAAAAGCACTAACAACGGTGCTTGTTAAAAGTCGTTAGTAAAGATACAATTCTTAATACTAATGTTAATTTTTCATGACTATGGGTTCACCATCCTACCTGTACGCCAAGCTTACATTCAGTAAACATGTAATATTAGCTCATCTTACTACATATACAGTTTTGGAATAATTTTATAATGCTTCTTTTGAATATAACTCACAGGGTTTCAATGAAAGCAAAATATCTTTATGAACTGTCTAATTTTATAACTCCGCCATTTCTTAGTGAATATGATTTTTTTAAGCGCAATTAATATTATCATCATAAACTGTCTAACTTTATGACTCATTCAATCTGATATGAATTTACCATTTTCTAAGTGAATCTTTTTTTATGATCACACAGAAAAGTAGACCATCTTTAAAACCACTCTCTGTGCATCTTCTTTTACAAGCAATAAAGCCAACTAATATATCAATTCCTTCTGGCAATTGATAATGAATGATTCATATGGCAAACAACCTAGTTAGACATCCCCCGTTTAGTATACTCTTAGGATTTTCTTAAGAGTAAAAGATTGAATATGCCATTAAGCTTTAATCAATATTTGAATATAAACTCACATTGTTTCAATGTAAGCAGATATAGCATGATATAATTATTATTATTATGAGTAGTCCAATTTATTGACTCATTGAAACAGATATGGATTCACGAACACAGTATTTGCATTTAATAGTTAATCATAACAGAAAAGTACTCTATCTTTGGAACCACTGCCCTTCAATGGCACAACGCTGCAACTCGAATTACAGCGTTTTGTGTTGTCTTGCATTAAATAGACCGGGGGATGGTGACACAAAATACTAGGTCATTTGTACCAGTTTGGCGGTTCTTCAGGGGTCTAATTACGTAATGACAAAAAGGAAAATGATGTTCATAGCGCTGGTACCGGCGGCCCAATCGTGTGGGCGTTAATCGAACGTGTCGGATAAATAACAAGAATCGAACGATTTGTTCCACAAAATTTCTTGTATTTTCCGATAGTCGATAAAAAAGCAGAAGGCGGCAGCGTAATGCCATATACTTCTCCGGTGTGACTTACAGCCCGCCATACCGACGCGAACAAGTTAATTTAAAAAAAAACAATTCAAGTATTTGTACCAAGCAAATTTTTGCACAGCTAATAATCGTCGAGTAGCCATTCACGAAAATAACCATGCCATACTTTTCTGACGGTTCCAAATGGGCGCCATATCATCTGCCTGATATCAACTCTATGGAGGCCAATCTCCACATCAAATTTAACCTGCCACAATGCATGCATGTGGTCTACGGTGCTAATCTGGCTTGTTTGGGAGGCTGGAAGTCGTCAAACCCACGCGCGAGACGATTCATGACGGCTATCGAAAACAGCTTACGTATACATGGCTCAGAAGTGAAACGGGTCTATAATTCTTCAATAGGATATTATCACTCTTTTTGAAGAATGGCACTTCTTGGTACACTTCTGTTCCATGCTTTTGACGTTTTTATTGTTATGTTGCGCGAAAAAGCTGCTGTGTATAGCTGTCCATAGAACTTCTCGACTTCCAACAATAGAGGTCACGACTCAGATCCTACTGTCATCGGTATTGCTTCATCAGCTTTGCCAATTGGCTTTGCCCATCAGATAGATTCTTTGCAAAAACTTTAGAGCTTCTGTTGCGCTCTATTGCCTCTTCAACGCTATTAGTATTGAATTGGCATACCTATATCGCGTCTCAGAGACTTCGAGATCTGTCTGTTGAGCCGCCGGTAGAGGCAAGCGTCGCCAGATGTCTGTGAGATTATGTCAATTCGCTCTTCCATAGGCTTTAGAGTAGAGTATGTGATCTCTTTAGTTCAGTTTGTACGGTGGGTCTTAAAGAACTTAGACCCAACCCTATGGACAGCTTCCACAATTTTTTTTTATATCGAGGAACTAAGGAGAGCCATAATTGATGAAAAAGCAACTTGGATAAAAAATAAGCTGCCCAAATTACTAATTCCACGCGGACGGAGTTGCGGGCAAAAGCTAGTTATCTATAAAAACGATAAAAAAATCACGTTTGTTGTATGGGAGCCCCCCTTAAATGTTTGTTTTATTGTAATTTAATTATTTATTTTTAAAGTGAATATTCTAAACTTATACCTGTAGCCGTTAACAATATCGAGCAAAAACAGGCAAAAAAAACACATTTAGTGTATGGGAGCACCCCTAAATATTTAATTTTAATTTGTTCTGTTAGTATTTGTTGTTATAGCGGCAACCGAAATAAATCATCTGTGAAAAATTCAACTGTCTAGCTACCACGGTTCATGAGATGCAGTCTGGTGACAGACGGACAGAGACGGACGGATGGACAGCGAAGTCTCAGTAATAGGGTCCCGCTTTTACCCTAGGTGTACGGAACCATAAAAATCTCGTGTGACCGATTTCATTGATTTTTTTTCTCTATTTGGTAGGTCTGAGAAAATTCCTAGGCTATTTTTTATACCTCTATTCTTCGCGGACAGAGTCGCGGTCAACCGCTAGTATTAGTATAATATTACATTATTATCATTTTATAAAATACTGACAATATTAAACTATGTAATTAATGCGTTTGAGAAACGAGCCCCAGGGTCAAAACCTTGAAATTTAAAATGCTTGGTTGGCCTACCTATCAAATTATTATTTTAATTAGTTTATTAGGAAGCTAGCTTATTGATAACCGTAAAACAAATTCTTCTTCTGCTTGTTTACTTATTGATTTAATTGTTGTGTCGTGAGCAAAAATTATTGTTTTAAAAGTTGCCATTTATGTATGTCTTCCTAGTTTTTGCCCCGACCTTGCTCGCGTGAACCATTAGACAAGGCAGATCAATAAAGTTCCAGGAATTTTACTAAATTCGTAAGCGAATTCAAGAAAGTCACATCGTAGTTTTCATTTGTGTTGATTATAAAGCACTTGTCCAAATTTCTTATATAAAGCGTTCCCGATTTAGATTTCGAAACTTTGCGTAGGTACGTACATCCCAATCTTTGAGAAAATCGAAATAAAATTAAGTTAGTTATGTAGCGTCTTATTCCTGAGATCCACCTAACTATATCAAGTGTCATCCAGATTAGAATCTCCCATCGTTTGAGTGTGGAAGACCAACAAACACACACGGAGAGACACACCGGCAAACTTTTGCATATATAATACTAGCTGACCCGGCGAACTATGTTCCGCCTTAGAGTAGAGGCAAAAAAAAAAATGAAACCCATCCTCATACATCCTCTTGCAACGCGTTCGCCTCTCTCATGCAACTGGCCTACGCCGCTCATGTACTTACATTGCGTCATCCTTTTTCAACCGACTAAAACAAAAGGAGGAGGTTCTCAATTCGACATGTATATTTTTTTTTTGTTTTTTTTTTTTTTTTATGTATGATCACGCATAACTTTTTACAGAGTAGTCCGATTTTGATGATTCTTTTTTTATTGGAAAGCGTATTTCCCGAAAGTGGTCCCATTTAAATTTGGAAACAATATTCCTACCCTAAGGGTAGAAAAACAGGGGATGATTGATTGTTCAGTTACTGATTGCACTATATGACCACGCATAACTTATTACAGAGTAGTCGGATTTTGATGATTCTTTTTTTATTGGAAAGCGTATACCCCAAGGGTGGTCCCATTTAAATTTGGACATAATATTCCTACCCTAAGGGTAGAAAAACAGGGGATGATTGACTAACTTTTTACAGAGTAGTCTGATTTTCATAATTCTTTTTTTTTGGATAGATAGGGTATACCTACCTTGAAGTTGGTATTATAAATTTGGAAAAAAAATTACCCCAATGATGGAAAAAAAGTATAAAATAAAAACTTTTTAACAAAAAATTAAACCGCCGAAAAAACTGAAAAGCAAAAAATAATATCTTTTTTGTTTGACCTTAATCTAGGTACCAGTTTGAAGTCGGTGCCTCAGCACGAGCCAGGAGGAGTGATAGAAGCCAATCAGGTAGACGATTATAGGTCCACTCCTCCTGGCTAAGTGCTGAGGCACCGACTTCAAACTGGTACCTAGATTAAGGTCAAACAAAAAAGGTATTATTTTTTGCTTTTCAGTTTTCGTGTATGAAGCCGGCGTTCATCGATTTATTACAAAAAATTAAGGGGTGAACCACCCTTAACATTTAGGGGTATGAATATCATACGTACCCGAATGCACACAAAATTTCATCAACAATCATCAATTTCATGAATCGGTCGAGCCATTTCGGAGGAGTTTGGTAACAAACACCGCGACACGAGAATTTTATATATAAGATTAAGAGAATTTAAATTTGTGTGCACAGGCGCTATTAATTAGGCATTTTTAATAAGATTTATTTAAGAGGTTGATAATTAATGTGAGATTTATAGGTATTAATCTATGCCAAACGTTAAAATATTGTGAAACGAAACGCAGAATACTTTTGTCGCTAAAAACAACAAACAAACGAATACTATGGCTGCCTAAAAGTATCCCTTCATTTCCCATACTTTATAATAATTTTTAATGATTTCCTTTTGGCATAAAAAATATTAAATGTTATGTTACAGAATGTAATTGGTTAGATTAGTTTTATAAAAATACTTTGGGAAAAATTAAACTGAAATAAAACACCGTTAAATCAGAATACACGTGACGTATCTATATAATATTATGTAGATACGCCACGACATGACCTCTAATACCAGGTGTCATAATAGTTTAAAAGGACCTATTTTTCAGTGTTAATGTATCAATATAAATGACTCCTTCACTGGAATTTTATTTTGTGGAAACTCATGTCGAATACGTATCATGATTTTCATGAATAAAAAAAAGTATTTTACTGTTCTCATTCTTTGTATTAATGTGATGGATGTCATACTGCCACGTCATTAACCCGCAATTAGACCGCTTGTGCGAATGTTGAATTAGGCATAACACCACAAGTTCGATACAAGAGAGGTTAATGCGAATATAATGTTCCCACCAAGATCAAATCTATTCTAGTGCAAGAATGATAAATCCCTGACATTTTGACCCAGTAGACCCACGACACGAACTTTAAAAATGTTCTTAAACGAAAATATAAATCTGAATAATTATTTCTTTAGATGTCCTTTATGCTCATCAAAGGTTAAAAACCTTTTTTTGTTTGTTTCTCGATCGTTTTATAAACCTAAAAATGTTGATGTTCGTAAAAATGGTGAGTAAAAATTTGTCTTATAGATAATACCTACTGCTACCTACTTGATGATTACTTAAAAAACAATACAATCTTTAATTACGGATTCATAATGTATTTTTATATTTCACAAGTCAAGAGTGCTTTAAAGGTCCTCCGCTCATTAACATCACCCAAACCATATTTAAGTTCAAATGTGTATTATAATTAAGTGTGTTGCAAACACCATCATGGATGTCCTCAGATGATCCCACGAAGAGGTCGCGAGTGTAGGAGTGGTCAAAGATACAAAACCTTGTAACAAGATAAACGTCAACAAATAAGTATGTTGTAATAAATACAGCATCAGCATATATAAGTTGTGTTTAGATGCAGTTAACGAGTATAGTTAAGATTACCTCGGTCGACTAACGTCATATTTTATAATATTCAAAGATGAAATTGGTTAGTAAACTTATTGAAATATATAAAAGTGTTGTTAAGTGTGCTCAGTGATATTGTGCAGTGCTAAAGGATTGTCCTGTTTTCAGTTGGTAGTTATCGCTTTGGTGATGACGTTGGCGGCGGCGGCGCCCCAGCAGAGGCCCCAGCGGCAAAGCCAGAATGCAGGATCCGAGGCTCAGGTGGTGCGGTTTGAATCGGACAACGATGGGCTCGGCGCATACAGCTATGTGTAAGAATCGGGACTCGCTGTTCGTTGGAATAAATAAAAATTAGAAATGTATACAGCTAGACTCATGGAATTTTAAGGTTACATTAACCATCAATTTCATATCGTTAAAGATTTTCGCCGAAAGCAAATTGCGAGGTCAATTTACAAATACATTAATCATGTAGAATTTTCTGTAAGCCACTCCAGAGATCAATTAATGTCAGCTTCATTACCTGTTTCTCGATTTTAAACAATGTTTTTAAGTAGGAACATTTAAGTAGAAGCCTTACATATTTTAGATTAGACAAACATTAATTAAATATACTACTTTAACACCAGGTTCGAGCAAACCGATGGCCGCAAGCAACAGGAGCAGGGCGAGCTCAGGAACGCCGGCTCCGAGAACGAAGCTATCGCTGTGAAGGGTTCTTATGCTTGGGTCGGCCCGGATGGAGTTACCTACGTTGTCACCTATGTCGCTGACGAGAACGGCTTCCAGCCAACCATTGAACAAGGCCCAGGCGGCTCCGTCCCTGGCGCGGTCGTCGCTTCTCTGCTCGGCTGAGCTGACGTAGGAAATAGAAAAATGCTAGTCCAATTTGTACAAAAATTAAAAGCTCTGCCTTCAGAATACCTAGTATTATTTTTTCTTTAACTTTCCGCTTGCCATTTTGATGAACTCCCTATTTTGTTTTGGATAAAACTTGTAATATTATTTGTTTTTGGGCAAAAATCAAACCAACCAAGAAAGTAACCATTTTAGACTAAAATAGGATAAAACCTTTGCCTTGGTTCGGTGCCGGTGCCAGGTGAATGTGGATAATGGAAAAAAATGGATGTCTTTACGCGTATGGCTAAGACAATCTATCGTACACATTACGGTTATGTATAGTAACTAGTAGTTTATGATAAAATACTTATTACAATCTTTTTAGCAACAAACACGCAGATTATAACTATTTGTTTACATGATAATGATAAAATACTGTCCATGAACAAGCATGACAAGAATCATAGAGAGCAGAAACTTCAACGTCATCTTTGTCGCATATCATTCTTGACTACTTCGTTTTGCTAAGTTTTACACTATTTATATTTTAAATATTGTATTCAATGAATATAGCTACTTAAAACCATTTCAAAGAACGGAAATAAGTAAATTCTATAAATGATGGCAAACAAAAAAAGCGCAAGCAAGCGCACAAATACAGGAGAAATCGTTTTGACGGCATTGAGAAACTTAACGAAAAACACGGGCTGGACATCGAGAACAATAATAAAATTTATAAAATTGGAATACGGTATTTCGGATCAAAATTTTGGCCGAAAAGTTAGCAGGTAAAGTATATCAGCTGTGCTCTAATGAAAATTAGAACGATGTTTATATCCATTAACACTATGACATTTAATTCCTTCTGTTAATAGTTTTGACGTATATATTATACCAATCATTATCATTATTAAACACTTTTGCGCGATTGAAAATTTTTCAATCGCGCAAAGGTGTCTGAACAGATCCTGTTGAAATAATAACAAAATAAAATAGGAATAAAAGGGAACCTGTAAAGGAAAGAAACCTGTCAAATGCGAGTCGGACTCACTCACCGAGGATTCCGTATAAATTTATAGACATCTATGAAAATTCAGTATTAGCTGAGCCCTGTTGCTGAGCAAATTCAAAGTAGTGTGGGTTTATTTTGTATTAGATTTAGACTAGGTTTTGATTCCACAACAATTTGAAAACTACTTTTTTTAAAGACCCTACCTTATTTAAGATATTTTTTAGATTGCAGACTTGAGTAGGTGATACCTATACTGCATAAAAAACCGGTTGTCTGTAAAGACGGTTTACGGACGATAGTTTAACGTGACAACGTCATAACATAACATTCAATAAAAATTACCCGAGCGCTAATAGGTACTAATATTGTACCTATTACGTAATATTGCAACTGGCCTTCGCCGCACTATTGCAACTGGCCTACGCCGCTCTATTGCAACTGGCCCTCGCCGCTCTGTAAGTACATGTGCGTACATGTACTTACACGTAACGTTACATTGCGTCATCCTTTTTCGTGTATGCAGCCGGCGTCTATTGATTTATTAGACGTTGTCACGTCAAAAAGAGTTTTGGCAGACAGACAAAAAGTGATCCTGTAAACATTTAGTTTTTCCTTTTGAGGTAGATACGGCACCCCAAAAATTAATACAATAGTTGAGTTCTCCACAATGCAAATTAAAAAGTCAAGCACAGTTTTTGGGTTCTGTACCACTACTATGAGTTTACAGTGACGGTACTCGATAGCGACTGCGTAAATCTCCATACGAATCATTTACGCAGTTGCTATCGAGTACGGGCATTGTAAACTCATGTTACTTCTACCATGAGTTTACCTACACTAGTTTACGTGACCGTACTTGCTAGCGACGGCGTAAATTATTTGTATGGAGAATTGTACTGTAGCGACTACTAGCGCCATCTAGTCGTCACATAAGGAAGTAATTGCTACAATCCTTCATCACGCTATCGAAGTTTCTCAACTCGGCTGCATAAATACAACTTCCAACTTTCATCCATTGGACTTCGGTCCCCAGGCATAACATCTGCCTGAAGAGAGATCTCTCTATTGTAACTACTCCCAAATTGGTGACCCACGACATTGGACAAAATCGCAATCTTCAGACACACAAGACGATGACGCATTCTCACAGCAAGCCATACTCACCGCACTGTGCACCATTAGCATGTATCTATTATCTGCCTGGTGTCTACAGTTCGCAAAAATCCTCCTCCCACTACTTCCACTTGCCAATCAATCAACCAACGCTCGCCAACAAGGCTCCGAGCAATCACGCAACAGGCATGCATCTACAAGTAGCAGAGGAACAACAATGCTCGCCGACGAGGCTCTGAGCGACTGGCCCTTGCAAGCGCCCACATGACGCACAGACTGCACTCCACTGCAATTCGTATCGACCTCCGGTCAAGGGGGGCTGATGTAGCGACGACTAGCGCCATCTAGTCGTCACATAAGGAACTAATTGCTACAATCCTACATCACGCTATCGAAGTTTCTCAACTCGGCTGCATAAATACAACTTCCAACTTTCATCCACCGGACTTCGGTCCCCAGGCATAACATCTGCCTGGAGAGAGATCTCTCTAATGCAGCCTACGCCCAAAGTACAGCGCCTCTAGCGGTCACTTACGGAAGTACAATTCTCCATACAAATCATTTACGCCGTCGCTAGCGAGTACGGTCACTGTGAGCTAGTGTAAACTCATGGTAGAGGTCATGGTAGTGGTACTGCTTCATCATTGGTCACGTGAATTATGTATGATTCAAAGGGACGATTTTTAAATCCCCCAATAAGCTCTCCTACACCTCCACTAGAGAGGTCTTCTGAGGTTTGGAAATATTCATCCGAAATGAAACATTATTATTATCCAGGGCATTGCAGCGTGCTACCAGATTGGGACTCATAGAAAACGAGAGAGGCAGATATCGACTGAGCCACCTGACTGGATTGATAAAGTGCAGAGTTCCTACGAAGCTACGTAAGCGCAAGCGCAGCGCGTGCAGGCGGCGCACGATCAGGCGCCGCGACCGCCTGAGCCCTTTACGAATACACAGCCGTCCACCCTCTTCTTCTTGATTTGTGAAGTAAATATATGAAATAGACATTTTCTTTTTTGAAAGTTTAAAAAATCCTTAACAATTTAATAGATAGCACGCAGCTGAACTACTGGATTTGACGTTAATTTCCAAAAAATACAGCATGCTAACAAAAAGCGCCTGCCAAATTTCAAGAGAAAATGTACCCTAGAATATGCAATACAAATTTTTGCCATACTTATTTCAACAGGAGCTTAATTTCAGCCTATACAGAATTAAAGATTATGCTTATCTAAGGAGCTGTCCTTAAATAGATCCCTTTAAATACATCGAAACACTTGGCGAAATGTATTTTATATTGTGACTTGTTTTTTTGTTTAATACAAATTGTAACTAATTTTAGAAATAATTTTACAGAATATTTAGTTATATGTTCACTTCTTGGCGAAATTGGCGAATACAACTTATAACGAAAATTGTTTCTATTTTGTACAGAGAGATTGATCTCTCATGACATCAATTTCTTTAAACCTTCTTAACATTTTGTATTTACCCAGTGTATACAATATGTTTTAAAAATATTTCGAAAGGTATAGTCGACCTAGAAATTCTTTTACTACCCCGAGATTCAACGTCAGTTGCATGGCTTAAAACATTAAAGACTATTTATATTTAAAAGTCAATTTGACAATCGGCCTTACTGTTTTTATTCTGACATAGGAACTGTCATAAAATGGTAAAGCATTTGCTTAGTCGACTATACTTGGGTTAATTTCACTGAATTTCCCTGGAAATGTCTCAGATTTTTTATTGTGTTTGACAAATGAATACATCTATGTAGGTATATATTGATCGGTATTCTAAGTGCACTGCGTCAAAGGCGTGACTACGTTATGATTCAAAAATTCAGATAAAAACTTAAATACAACGTATAGAAGTTTTTAATTAAACGAACCACCTGCTGAAATATTCGTAAAAAAATTAAACACTTTATATTATAACTAGGACTAGGCAAGGTGCAATGATTTGTTATTATTTATTTTAAATTTAATAGATGAGATTGACAGGTAGGTACATGTGACCTCAGCAAACAAGCAATTAGATATGCGTATTTTTATGAGTATAATTAAAGCAGGATTTGGATACAGTTACCTTGCATTATAAATTATTAAGTATGTAGAAGCTGCGACCGGTTTTACAAGGAGTATTTTATTCCTGTCGTCTACCTGGCACTCTGTTCACACAGCAGTGAACTCTTTACCTCGAGACATCAAAAGTGGGATCAATCGTATATGAATTCTCATACGCATTTAGCCTCTGTTTTTGTGCAATCTACTTAGTTTACTTTCAAGCATACATCGCGTATTTTTCTTGGTAATAAAATCTCAGTTATGTATGTGTCACACATATTATTAAGTGAGCTGATGTTTTAGTCAGAAACTGACTGACAACCACTCATTTGAAGGAGTTGAGCAAATAAAACTAAGAATGTTTAGTAAGAATGCGTGTTTGTAAAATCAGTTTCCTTATAACTATGAACATCATCGGGCCGTAAGTCATTAAATATAGTTACTGTGGTACTCATTATCGTACTACAAAAAACGCAGGTAAAATCAACAGGAACTGGACAAAAAGCATTGTTGCTTATTCATGTGCTTATAAAGTTCTCGCCGCAGGCCACGCAGTTAGAAAAATTTAGTTTGTCTTTAGTGATAGTGATTGTGGTTTATTCAACGATACCAAACAACGAAATGGATAATCGTCCTTATAAAGAGTTAACGGTAAGATTTGCATTTTGTTATGTTTTGTACGAGAAGGATGGATTTGAATAAAAATATTCATTGAAATGGGCAATATCGAATGTATAGGTTAACACTGAGACTTGTCGTGGAAGAGTAGAAAACTTTTCCTTATATTTGATTATGACAAAGAATTCTGTATCGAAGACATTGAAAAGTGATTATTTTATATGTAAATATCTATTTAATAATATTTCGTATCGAATGACTTGGTCTTCGTTTCTTTTTCTATGATAGAATTGTCGCTCAGTGCAGTATATCCATGATGTACCTACTCATGGAATGTTAGACATATTAAATAGTTTTGTGCTTCAGTGTATCATGAATCGAAAGTTTTGAAACGCAATTAAATACATGGTTGTTCAACAGCTAAGTACGTTAAAGTTGACTCTCAGTAATGCTCGTATTTATTACAGGTCCTCCTTTTTTTACTGTCATTTGGGACAACATTTAGTGGATCCATTTTTGGATTTAATTTCGGCAATCTGAGAGATGCCGCTGTAAATAATATTGAACAAGTGTAAGTTTACTCGCCAGGTATATCAATGTTATCATTTTGATTAATAAGTTTAACTTCTAACTAATTTTATTCTTTTTTGATTTCAGACCAAAAGTTCTCAAGCAAGTTAACTTATTTAACCGCATCAAACAGCACTCTGAGGGAAAAAACCCAACTGCATTCCAGGATAATCAAGAAATTGTAGGAAATGAACGCATATCGTTTCCTTCTGGCAACACATTAAATCCTGCCAAATACGAAGTTCAACAAAATTGGGGCCTGAATAATCCTGCTTTATATTCGAATAACCAGGGTAATACTGGTTACAATGTGTACAAAACTACTATAAGTCCTTCACCAAATAAGTATTCACAAAGACAAGAAGCGTATTCCGATAGCTCGATCTTATTTGCCGATAACATCGGGAGTACAGACTATAACGGACTTAAGAATATCTTCAATCCGACAACCAATAAGGACCAACAAGGATCCTTGTAAGTAATGACAGAAAAAACAAAGGGTGCCGAAACGATAATGCTTTAGGATTAAAACTAATTTAATTTAATTCGCAGGTTCGCATCGACAACTTCATACTTTACTAACGAAGTCACGCAGGGAAAGAACTTAAATTACGCCGATATCCCAGTTAATGTGAAAAACCGTGGTTCATTTTTTGATGGTGCTGGAAATTCTAAGAACTTGTTGCCTGAAAATGTTAAAGAAAAGAATCCGGCCGATGAATACTTATCAGAACACGCAGCTGAATTTGGCTCTGATTATTATTCAACTACAACTGATAACGATTGGGTAAGAAAATTTTACACCAGAAAATACAAAGAAATTACTATACTTAGGGGCTGTTTCACCATCCATTGATCAAATTTATTTGACGGATAAATGTGATGCCGTCTCTGTTTGTTTTGTTCGAATAGACGGAGACGGCATCACATTTATCCGTCAATTAATCAATCAATGGGTGGTGAGACAGCCCCTTAGATATGCAAAAAAATAGCTACATACTTATTTTGAAGCGTTTACTTGATAATACCTTATACTAACCAGAGTTTTAATCCTGTCTCAACAGCTGATGCAAGGTGTAACTCACTGGTTTATTAACAGCCTGTTAAGTTTAGTTTTGAAAACCCTAAGATGTTTCTGTCCGGAAATATAGACGAAAACATTCTTAAACTATTTTTGAAATTCTATCTTAGTAATTCAATACTCACTTGACACAAATTTTAATCAACGAAAATAGGCAAACATGTTTCTGAGATAAAATTGACATAAATTTCGATACGCACACTGATAGGCACAGTGCTATCCTAGTCCATGTAGATAATATTTCCATAGTTTATTTCCTTAGAATTATTATAACGAGACGGTAATATTTTATAAATACAATGTATCGTTTTAAATTTAACTAACTGTTTTACAGACGACTACAGATGAGCCTTTGAACCGCATCGGTGCTCCGCCTGCAATTGTCGCTTCCATTCTTGGATAAGTTCGTAATGTTACTAAGCATAGAAATAAGAAATAAAAAACGTTTATTGTTTAGAACCGTAAACAAATATTAGGTAGTATTTTTCTACTTTTGTACTTTTATCTGTTTTTTAAATGGTCACGAAAAATTAAATACCTACCTAAGTAAGAACATAGATAATATGCCTTCAGAAAAATTCAAAAAATTAATTAAATTAAATTTAAAAGAAATTTATTAAATTTAGGTTACACTCAACACCCAGCCAGCCAGCTCAAAGCCCAGTTTAGACCTGCAAGGAAACTATGCAAGTTGCACTACGATTGCGTGTTTTTTCTTGCTGGTGTAAACTCGGCTTAAAACAAGCAACTGAATTCATGTGGTTTTTATTAAAAATATAACTTTCCGAGATAAATATATATTTACCTACTGCCAACATAAAAAAAATAATATTTTTTTAATATCGAACGTCAATTAAAAACAAACGAACAAACCATAGACAATCACATCTGTCAAATATATATTATGTCAAATTTTTTATATTTTTCACTTGCTCCGCTCGTTTGCTTTTGCCATAT
This sequence comes from Archips crataeganus, assembly GCA_947859365.1. Lineage (NCBI taxonomy): Eukaryota > Metazoa > Arthropoda > Insecta > Lepidoptera > Tortricidae > Archips > Archips crataeganus. Next base: position 11,832,015 of record OX402049.1, on the reverse strand, counting down.
TTTGCCAAAATTAAGGTTAATAGAAAAAAACATGGGTGAAGTAGAATAGGCTCGTGTCGTCTTTCATTCCGATATACACTTTGTTCATATCGCAACTCACTTCACTCGCCTTTTGAGACCTCATTTATACAATCGATGCATAATAGTACATTTTGCATCTAGGGCCGTAAGTAGGGGATTACAAACGAGAGTCTAGTAGAAGCCCGACGCCGAATACTGCCCGTGAAACACACAATGATTTTCATCACATTGCGAGGAAAAAAATCAAAAAATAAAATTATTAAAAATTATTTTTGTCTCTAAACACTTAAATTGAATAAAATAATGGCTACCCGCCAATACAGATTGTCACTTTTTTCGAGTCATCTACCATAGATAATGTAAACTGTGTTTAGTTTAGAATTCGAATGGTCATACATACATCCAGATTCTGCCAACATGTTAAAAAAATATTTACTAAAATTATTGATATTAAATTATATAAAAAAACGAAGTTTCATGAAGCGTAGATAAGTTTTGTATTGTAAAATTGGGTTATAGATAAGTTTTAAAGATATAAATAAAACGTTGGCTGACTTGAAACCTCCTTAGTCTGAAATTACATACCTACTAACTTGTTTGCAAATTTTAAAACTAAAGTTAGAACTCCCTTGGGAAGAAAAACTGTACGTAAATCCATAACTCCCTTAAAAACAAATTAGCCCTTTGACATTTAGTATACAGGTATGGAATATTACCATTGAGCAAGTGTGATGAAAAATACTATTATTTATTAGTATACAACGTGTCTCTACCCTATGGACAAAGACGAATAGGACGTGTTGATTAGGGTATTTCTAAGCTATGTGCAAAGCCTCGCACCAAACGCCATTGTATTAATGGAGAAAAGACTGATTTATGATTTAATACTTTGGGACAACCTGCATGTAGGTAGTTACGTGGTAATGAAAGAGTATTTCAACTTGATCAACCTCTGAACCACAAAACTCATCGCGAACACCTGATACAGTATGTTCCTACTTATTGTTGATTGTGAGTGGGTATTAATTGTAATTTTATTTATTTTATTTATCTAATCTAATAATTTTACAAAAGTAGAACATTCCTGAGAAGGAACTCTACTCAGGATTTCGGTCTTTGCCCAGAGAGTAACACGTTGTATATTTTAGATATTATAGCTGTAGTGTATCTAAGGATTGATTAGTAATAATTTATTTTCTGCACAGTTTTGAGCAGTTGCTGTTATTGAATATTTGTTTACCTACTTATCTACATACTTATTAAAAACATACACATATTGTATGTATGTATGTTTTTCACCATAAAAATACATATTATACTTAAGTCATGATCATGAAAGTTAAGTAAGTATCACAAAAAGTGGGCTTTGTAAACTGACCTAACTGGAGATTAAAACCCTTCTCTTGCAAGAAGTCAGTCCAGATTGCGACGTTCTCTTATATATTTTTTTATTGTATTAACTTTTATAAGATAGCAATCAAAATCTCAGACTTACAAAAACTTTAAGGAACATTGAAGGTAATAATTATTATTCTTATTTTACGGGTTATGATTATAAAACCTTATTTATGACCTTTAAATTAAATAAATGTAATTCATATTTCACGACTAATTTATGTAATAATGTAACTATCAAAACTCAATGCTTATTATTAGTAGGTAGGTAGGTGGGTCGCTTTTTAGCGATAAGACCGCCTAGTGTCTACCTGAATTTTTATTTTTGTAATGTCACTGTACTGTTTTTGGTGATCAATAAAGAATATTTGTATTGTATTGTAGGTAACTTAGTCACGATAATAATTTCAGAAGTTACAGTCGCCGACAGTAATAATCAAATCCAAGGTTTGTTTTAAAAACACCAGGGGCTCGATTCAGGACTGGCCCAAAACGGTTTGCGATCGGTAACGGAATCGTTTGAGCGAGGATTGGGATAGGATTCCTATTCAGGAACGCCAAAAAGCACTGGTTTGCGACAGGTTTGGGCTGAGATTGGGATGAGCTTTATTTTCCTATTCGGGAAGCCACGTCATCATTGTAGGGGAATTATTGGCAGCTGTCAAAGTTTTTTAGAAAACAGAGCGATTGAGGTCGCATTTTCTGTCAAACATATAAAGAACTCTCTAATAATTACTTTGTCAATGCGGGAATATCAAACCATTACAATTTAACTCATAAATAAGAAAAACTAAAACCCCCGAATCCCCGAGAGCCGAGTGCGACGTAGCGTTATGTTGTCTATTCGGCAGGTACCAAAATGTGGATAGGATTGGACTTCGTAAGCTGTCATTTTTTGTCGTTTCTTGTGTCAAATTGGGATGAGAATGCGATAAGTAATGTTTGAGGTTTTGGTATGGTATTTTCTTATCTCAAGCTGATCCCAATAATAAAATTGTAGTAAGGCGGATTTGTTTAAAATCTGTCTACAGTTACAAAAGAATAAAAAATATTTTTTTTGAGTCGACAACATGTATCCACAAAACTCGGATTGCAGTGATAATTGAAAATATTATAACATGAAACAAAGCTTGATAAATCGCCATCTTGGACACGTTGCGATATAATAATGTACACATAAACATATGTGTAGTTGTGTGTGCTTTTGCTTCAGTCAGTGTCAGTGCCTTCCTTCAGTGACAGACAGTCGACAGACTAGTGACATTTTTGTGAAAATACTTAATGATTGTATTGAGATTGTATTAAATAAAAATAGAAAACGACTCTCTTCAACTGCATACTAACTGCATACTGCTCATTTACCATCTTCTACGAACACACCGCTTTGCCCTGCTGCCCGACCCAAGAAGATAACGCCAAACCTGAGCTGCTGGCTATCCACTGCTGAAATACAGAATTAGAAGGACTAGAAATTGCGCATCAGTTTATTAGGCAGGAAAGTAGGTCACGGTACATCACCGACTTGAGTGCAATAGAAGCAAATATTTCAATCCAAACTCTTAAAAGTTATGTTGTATCACAACGGCTGCAGATTGAAGAAGCTGTACTTGTGTGGGAAAGCTGCATGTCAGAGGAGTAGGTACTCAAAACAAGAAAAGAGAAAGTAACAATCAACATCAAAACAGAAGAAGAAAATTTAGCAATTTTGTGGAATGAACTCCCCGAGCTTGCAATAAGTGTGCCTCAAAACAAGTGCGACTCAAAATACAAGTGCAGTGATATACATGTATCAGTTCAATGAGTTGCTAGTGTATTATTTTAAAATAGATTTGTATGGTTCAGAAAGATTTGGGTTAAAACAAATTCGGACAAGAAACATGCCGAGCCTTGCAACTATGCAAATAAAATTGCATCAAATATTGTGTGAACATCAACCTTGCGGTTAATGGCATAGAGTTATAGATATTTGTAACACCTTGGAAATATACAATGTACATATATATGACCTTGACTGTACATCAATTCTGTTAATATGTTGGCTGCCAAGAGGATCATCGTTGGAATCACATAATCTTCTTTGTGTGGCCATGAGCATTACAGGTGGGATCCAAAGCTCATTTTTCAGTGTATTGATTTTGGGATTGTTTTGGGGGTCAGAGTCAAACTGTGCATGCTTTGTGTGTTTTGTAGACACACATGCTCTACATTTATTTACAAAAACTTAAATATTACAAATTATTAGATACCTGGCATATACTTGCTAGCACCATAGTAATAAGGTGGTTCTGTGATCATCACTGGTGGATCACTAAATTTGTATAAGGCTTGGGAGCAACACTAGTTGAAGTATGGTGGAAGTGGGCAGCCAACATGTTTGTAATAAAATTAATAATAATATTTATAATGCCTGGCTCTTAGAGTGTGCGCAGACAGAGAGCGGTCTGGAGTTCTGAGTTCCGAGTTCTGCGTTCTTTCAAATGTACTGAGTCTCTTAAGGTAATGCACACAGCAGGCGACTGGAACTCTCGAGTGGTCAAAACACAGAACTCTGAACACCAAACTCAGAATTCCAGACCGCTCTTTGTCTGTGCGCGCTCTTAGAGTCCAAAAAGTACTTGACACAACCTAGTTTATAATTTGACTGGTCAGCGAAAGTTTATAATTTTGTGTCTTATGCATAAAGTAAATTATGCAATATAAATTTGTTTATATCATTTATATATAAATTTACTATGTTACTTTTACCTACATTAATTTGCTTTCTTTACGTTAAATAGAAATTGATATGAAATATTGACAGTAACAAGTGTAAAACTATAATTAACTACATACAAATAAATAAATAAATAAAAATAAAAATAGTTTATTAAAAGAAGATGTCTTTACAAAAACGATTACCGTTGGTCCCACACTAGGCAATGCCTGTCACGTGGCAACCAGGATTCGGGGTACAAACACATTAAAATTATAAAAATAAGAAATAAAGTTATAAACCAAAACAAAATCAAGGTAGAAATTACACAATATAACAAAAATAACTACAATAAGAAAGAGGACTACATAACAACATACATAATTATAAAAGAAAAATTAATTTATCTAAAATGCCATTTGGGCACAGTATGATCCGGACAGATATTGTTAAATTTAATTATGTATTAGTTTAATAAATTAAAATAAATACTTTGTTTTGTAAAACTACATTCACGCAAAGAAATAAATGATTTAGCTTTAAGATAAATGTATTTTGAAATTTGTTTTTATTTTATATTACGAAATTATAAACAAGGTAATAAGATTAAGGGACAAGTTTGTCTGTGTTCATCTTTTGTTGTGTGTACCTACAATAGTTATTTATAGTAAGTTAGATTATAATACCTACTTAAAATTGTATTTTTTTTTATTTTCAATGTATTGTATTCCTGGGTTTATGTGATTATCTTATAATATTATTGTAAAATATTTGGTTACTAAGTGCAGGCATTAGAATTTCTTAGATTAAAAGAATAATAATTATTAGAATGTTTTAGAAAATTTTCTTTTTCATAAATTACTTATTTTACCTTTGTTTTTTTTATTGCTTCATCCCAAAGAGTTTAAATCAAAGTTGAGGAATGTTTTATCTCTTTTGACTTATCTTGTCTATAAGAGTTAAAGTGCTATCGTAGGTAGGTACTATTGGTTGTTATCATTTCGAATAAGACAAAGATAAGATAAGATATTTGAAATAAGACACGTTCGTAATGACGATAGTATTGATAGTCTCCATTGTTTCAGTTTATTGATAACAGTTCAATCGTAGATGTAGTTTATAAAGCAAATGTAATTAAGTAAGTGATTAATACCTAGGTAGATAGTAGTAGGTACAATGAAAATACAGTCAACAAAACCTAAATTCAGAACTTTTATTTAAAATTACGTTTTTAACAAAAACTTATTAATCTTTAGTAAGGTAAGGTGGGGTAAGGCTAACATAGTTTATTATTAGAAATCAAGATCGGTTCTTACGTCGAAATTTTATGTCTTATTATTAAATGAATAATTGAACTAACTTTAGATTTTTATAAGCTTTTGCAAAAGCATATTGATTTTAACGCAAATTTATTCAAAACAGATATATTTAGGAAAAACTACAGCATGTTAAAACTGCTAGTCTTGCCCCACTAACGGGGTAAGTTTTATTATCTGAAAAATCATACGTACTTAAGTTCTGACAGAAAAACCGTTAAATTTGAATGTGACCATTTTATTTCAAACTTAATACTAAGCAGAATAAGGTTTATTTTCGTATTATTAATTTGGGGGAAGACTAACAAATTATCAAAGTCAGGGGTACAGAACCAGGGCAGTCTTGTAAAAAAAATTAGAGACAAAGCCAGAATCTTTTTTATTAAACGAAACATAAATCAGACGGATTTATTAATAATAATAATCAATTGTTTTAATAACAGTTTGAGAAGACTTTTTTTAAATTATTTAGCACGTCGGCCGTAGTGCTCAAACATAAGGTTTAAAGTTTAATGGTTAAATGGCAAAATTAAGTGTATTTGTAGGGAGATACCAACCATCCAAACGTCAAACCAGTTTAGCTTTAATTAAAATAAGTACTGTAGCTAATAAATGTATAAAATATACTTTCTATAAAAAAACTGTAACATATGTTTGCCTTGCCCCAGTTGAACAGTTAGTCTTACCCCACCTCGTAATTTTGATGTTATGTATTTGTTTCGATCAGTAACATGTGAATGAATTCGCTTTACGTTGGACTGATATAATTAATTAAAAGACAATTTCATTGAGATACTACTAACATTAATAACATTTCAAATTCACCATTTTTTCCACAAAAGAATTACGAAAAATAACGAACCGGTGACTTCGTGTTTTGTTTCCATAAATGTAATTTTTGAATGTCGTTATTTTCAATGTGTTTACGTAAAGTAGCGACAACATCAGCTGTGTTTGAGCTGGGAACTTTTTGGAATGTTTGCTGCTTTACCGACATAGCAAATTAGAGGCAGAATTCGTGCATATCGAGTTATTGGACAGTAGTAGTCTTCCCCCGGTGATAGTCTTACCCCACCTTACCTTATCCCATGTTAGCCCATGGAGGGTTTCTATTAGTTGACATAATAATTTCAGCTTAATTTTATTGAAGCCGTGGGCTAGTTTTGTACATAATATACCTACCTATAAAACAGTAGGTACCGTGACTGACTGACTGCTAGGCTAGACTTAAAATTTGGCATACATATTCCTAGAATGTCATAGAGGTGCACTAAGGAAGGATTTCCCGAAATCCTATGGTGTAGGGAAATATCTAAACTTTGTTTGAAGGGGGTAATTCTGAAACTACAGGGATGATTTTAAAAACTTTCACCAATAGAAAGCTACACTAGTCCCGATTGATATACTTAGCTACTTTTTTTGCGGGAAAATGTAAAATTCCCTCGAAATAGAAATAAGTTAATTTTTAAAAATTCTTTCACTAATAGAAAGCTACACTGTCTCTGATCGACATTTAAGCATATTTAAAATAGGTCTAAACAGTTATTTCTATCCAGCGGGAACTTCATACTTTCTCGGGATAAGTGTCCTCAACCAGAAACAGTGTTAGCTTTCTATTAGTGAAAGTTTTTTTATTTAGTCTAAATGTAGAATTTACCTATTTGTATCCCCTGGGAATTACAGCCAAATTAGCTACTTCATTGTTAGCCAAGAGCTATCCCGCGGGAACTTTACATTTTAACGAAATTATAGCTACATAGAAAAATAAAAATCCTGACCGATTAACTGATTGATTCACAGTCACCGATTTATCAAACATTCCCGCGAAACCCTTGACTCTGAAAGTAGAAGGCTGAACTAACTAACACCAGAGATGAGTGGCTATTTCGCTTTCACACACTTTTCCGTGTCGGCTGGTGGGAGATGGTCCGTGTCTCCAAAATCATAAAAGGTAATTAATAATACATAATTGGATTATTTCATTATTTATTAATTTTCAGAATCAGTCTTCGAGTCAGAATTATCATTCTACATTTATTTTTATTTTTCAATTTCTTAATAACTAAATGTTGAAAACAAATACAGTAAAAAATTACAACATTAAATTAATAAGGCCACTCGAATAATACAATCAATTAAATTAATAACTTAAATTACAATAATAATAATTATAAAATAAATAATCTTTATTCAATTAAAAGTCCACCTAGGTGTCCACAATCAAGAAATAAATGAATATAACAATTTAACTAATTTAAATTACAACAATAACCTTCGATTAACAATAGGTACAGTTGTATTGTTGATCGAAGACAATAACAATAGCGAAAATATACGGATCACTCACGTCTTAAAACGAGTTTAACTCGACATACGACGACGTGTGGTGTCGGGAAGAATGGCTACGGATTAGCCCGAAACATGTCCAGTTAAACTCTTTTTAACTCGACATGTTTCGGGTCGACACTCGCATCGTGCCTGGTTCAAAAATTCCCATAACAGTTTATGAGATATTGAAATGGTAGGTGTCCGTTATCTCACTCTATAGCCCGGTAATCCTGTCCACAACATCCCAACCCCATAGCCAATTCCATGTCGATTCCTACCTGGCAATAGATTGGCAACTGTGGAGGACTGTCCGCTAGCACATCCTCATGGTGTATTAGGGGATAGACCTCCATAGTTGCGCCCATCTCATTTATATTATATGGCACCAAAGGCCTCTTCATGTTGGCTTTGGCCCCATGAATGCCTTTCAAATGACCGGGTCCCCATGGGCCCGTGATCGGAAATCCGTATAATAATATAATTTATTCCAGATTAAAAATCCATAGTTTGTTAGTTACAAAAATCTTATTCCTATGTTAGTACCTACTTAGTTAGTTTATTGAATCAGGCGTTACTTTGCGGAGGTCCATATTAATGAATCATTACTTATTAGCTTAGTTAGCTTATGAACTAATCGCTACATGCAAGCGATTCCAGTGGTAATGGAACGGGCCGTCCAGACGCTCTGCCACCGTGCGCAGGAGGCTGTTGGAGCTGGCCCCGAGGCGGCGCAGCGGGGACGCGGTGCGCTTGCGCATGATGGCGTGGAAGCCGTCCGTGCGCGCCTCCAAGAACATTCCTGACGCGCTGCAGCGCCTGTCGAGCCCCAACAGCATCCTGAATGCGTTGTTGTATTGGACCCGTATGGCGCTGTAAGCCTTTTGAGTATAGTTGATCCATAGGGTGCCGGTGTAAAATGACTGGCAGTATGCCTTGAACAAAGTGATCTTTGCGTTCTTAGTACACCGCGCAAACCTACGGATCAACATATTACTCCTGACTGCCAGCGCCCTACGCTCCCTTTCAACGTCCTTGTTATCAGAGAGTGACGCTGTGACCCAGTGCCCCAGATATTTAAATTCCTGAACCACCCTAAGAGGAGTCCCATATAGCTTAACCGGCAGAATACATGGGTATGTTTTTGTACCGGCCTTAAATACCAGTATCTCACTCTTAGTGGTATTGTACCTGAGGCCATGGGCCCCTGCGTAACATTCACATCTCGACGGTAAAAAGCAATCTTCACAATTTTTTATTTCAAATTTAGAATCAGAAAAAAATTCTGCGTCGAATGGTCCTATTCTCGTGGCTCTACGACCTCTAGAAGTTTTTGTACAGCATTGGAGTTTACCCTATTTTTTTAAAAAGACAACTGAATACTTGCTGTAAATAGCATGACAAACAGCATTTTTCTATCATTTGGAATTTACACTAATTTCCCTTTTGCAAATATTATGATCTTTGTAGTTACAGCGCTATTACATGTTGAGTAGTGCGGGTTACAGCATAATTGCATATAACAATTAAGTAACGTACCGTGTTTACTACATTTATTAGATACTAAACTTTTGATCATCGTAGTTTACTACATTCTAGACAAATATGGTATTATATACAATGACTAAGTTTTACGAATTTTGCTATTTATGCCCTTTTCAATACAGTAGTCGTCTATTGATCATGCGCATTTACCGCCATTGAAACACGCGCTCGCGCCTATTTGACCGCGGCTTACCGTGTCGTTCAGTTACTCCGCGACGCTCGGGAAGGTGTGACGTGTTTGTTGTAACCGTGTTTCGCTACTGAACTGGAGTAATTTTGAAACGTAATTTTAATGAACACACACATGAATCAATGTTCATTTGAAAGAGGATGTGGGCTTGGGTTTTTGCAAGAAAACATAATATATGTGTCGCACATACTTAGCTGTCTAGCACGTGTTTTCGCGGGGTAGCAAGGTATCTAATTAAATTAAGTTCAGAAAATGATGATGCAATTGAATAAATCTTAAAAACGTCCTTCACGTCCGTAGGTAAGTAACCTTTAAAATCCCTACACGTGCCCCCTGGGTGGTGCCAATCGAAGGATAACGCCGAGCACGGGCGGCGGTTAAGTAACCCGACCAGTTTGACACAAGCCTAGGAAATGGAAATATTTCCTGAAAGTGTGTGAACACTCTAAAAATCCAAGAGCTCATAGAGAAAAATCGAGGTTTGAAAGTGTTCCAGCGAAAAAAACGGAGGAAACGATTTAAATACCCTTAGAGATAACAGCGGCAACTTGACAAGTAACCTCCGGGAGATCATGACAATCATAGAGGAATTCTACAGTGATCTATACTCTACCACTTCACCACAGCCTACTTCTGTTGATCTAAACGACAGACGTGCTCCTATCAAGCGACACTACACGGAAGATATTCCTGAAATTAGTACGTATGAAGTGAAGCGAGCACTGAAGCAGATCAAGAAATTCAAAGCTCCAGGGGAGGATGGCATCACTGTGGAATTACTGAAAGCGGGGGGCAGAGCTGTCGTAAAGGAGTTGACTTTTTTGTTCAACGAGGTCCTGTTCACTGGCGAAGTACCGAAGGATTGGACTAACAGTAGTGTCATACTCTTTCACATGAAGAGTGACAAGACCCTGCTTAAAAATTATCGTCCTATTTCACTTTTAAGCCAGGTGTACAAAGTGTTCTCCAAAATCCTGACCATTCGCTTGACACAAAGACTGGATGAACATCAACCCAGGGAACAGGCAGGATTTCGAAAGGGTTTTGGAACGATCGACCACATCTTCACTCTTCGGCAGATTATCCAAAAGTCCGAAGAATACAACAGGCCTCTCTATCTGGCCTACGTCGAATATGAGAAAGCTTTCGACTCCATAGAACACTGGGCAGTCACCGAGTCGCCACATCGATGTCACATAGACTACCGGTATATTCAGATCCTGAAGAGCTTGTACAAGGCGGCGACATTGACCGTACAATTGAAAGAGCCAACAGACCCCATACCGGTCCAAAGAGGTGTCCGACAAGGAGACGTTATATCCCCTAAGCTATTCACCAGCGTTATGGAGGATATATTCAAGACAACTTGACTGGAATGGCAAGGGAATACAATACAATACAATACAATGACTCTTTATTGTACACCAGGAATAGTAAGCAATACAGAAAACAGGTACACAGAGAGTAAGTTACAAGGTAAGCAATAGGCGGCCTTATCGTATTCAGAAATAGAAGAGAAACTAGGAAATGTAACTAATTCCAAAACTGGAGGGTGAGAGCTGCAAGTCGCTTGCATAATCGATACACACACATACATATTGGTTCACACACTTCAGTAGCGGTCATAGCAATACATAATCGGCGAATATTTCAACTGTCGAGCTGTTACGGTACAAGAAATAGAGCTCTGCGACAGATGGAAGGACAGGCAGACGGCGGAGACTCAGTAATAGGGTTCCGTTGAGACCCTTTGGATACAGAACCCTAAAAAATGAAGTGTTTTCTATGAACTAAAAGATAAAAGTTACCGAAACTGGTGATACGGAAAGGGATTATAGACTACGTAGTTGGAATCACTGCCTATACCTGTGCTCAAAACTCGAGCAAACATGGCATTGAAGGTTAATTCTCTTCTGTGGGTAAAAGTCGCAAGAGAGAACTCTCTCTCCAGGCAGATGTTGACGGCATGTATCTTCTTAACCACCTGCGCTATGCTGATGATATAGTTATAATTTGTCGGTCCCTTACTAAATGCTCCTTTCATCCACTCAAGGGTTGACTGGTAGAGATCCCTTAAAGGGATAAGTTCGCCTTTGTACATGCATTTCAACGGTTGTCAATAATGTATTTCTTTTTTTCCTTATTTTTGTACAATAAAGAGTTTACATACATACATACATACATACATACATAATTGCTGAAAGTGCCGAAGACCTGCAACTCATGTTGGAGCAACTATATCAAGCGTCCCTGCGAACGGGTTTGAAGATGAACATGGACAAGACAAAGGTTATGGCGAAAGCTGATCTCACACCGAATCCCATTTCATTGAATGGACGTCCGCTGGAGCAGGTGCAAAAGTACACGTACCTAGGACAGGTGGTAAAGTTAGGCCGGGACTCGATGATGGGTGAGATAAAAAGAAGAAAACAGTTAGGATGGGCAGCCTTCGGAAAGCTGAGCTATGTGCTGAAGTCCAAAATTCCCCAACGAAACGAAACGAAGGTATTTGATCAGTGCGTGCTACCGGCTATGACGTATGCTTGTGAGACATGGACGTTGACTGTTGGGATAATCCACGCGCTGAAAGTTACGCAGCGTAACATGGAGCGAGTCATGCTCGGCATAACGCTGCGCGATCGAGTCCGGAACGAACTTATTAGAAAGCGCACGAGAGTGATCGATGTGGGACATAGAGTCGCGAAGCTGAAATGGGCTTGGGCCGGCCACGTGTGCCGACGACACGACGAACGGTGGTGCAAGCGCGTTTTGGAGTGGAGACCCCGGCTAGGCAGAAGAAATGTGGGCAGACCGCCTGCCCGATGGTCCGATGACATTGTGGAGACAGCAGGACCGGTCTGGAAGAGAGAGACAGATAGTCGATTTGGATGGAGAAAGGTTGGAGAGGCGTATGCCCAACGGTGGGCGTAAACGCGCTGAAGAAGAAGAAGAAGAAGACAACTAATTAGCAGTAGAGTATTTCCTGTGATTCAGCGTCTATTGTTACCAAACTAGGTGTAAGGGATGTTATAATTTTTGATCTCATTTAGTAATTTAGAAGTGATTTATGTTCTTAAACATTTTAAAATGACGTCAAATAAATGTCACTCCATACTTACATCGTTTTAATTTTACTATCCTTTCTTATCTTCTTACAGTAAAAACAATTAAGTGCACCTAGTTATATAGATTTTTTCATTTACGTCAAAATTGACACAAATTAATAGTTGTAATAAGTACTAACAGCAGTTTTGCTTTCAAGTTAAATACTTGTTTTGGAGCCGCCCATACAGTTATCTCCTTCATTTACAGCATATTTGCGTAATGGAAAAAAAAGTGTTATTGCTGTAACCCACACAAACATAGACTAAAACTAACTTCTAGTTAGTTTTTGGTATTCGACTTGATAAACAATCAAAAAAAGGAATTCATATTCTAAAAATTACATTTATAGGATTAATAGTTTAGGAGATATGTTTTTTTTTCTAAAATCTCAAAAGTTTTTGGGCTCTGGTGAACACTTTGGATTTTGCGGGTTACAGCAGGATTGCTTTTTACTGTCGATATGCGCAACAGTTCTTGAAGGGCACAGATTGATGGGCTCAGCAACACCATATTGTCTGCATAGCTTAGCCTAAAACAAAAATAGCCTACGACCTATCCTCAGACCTACCAAATGTGGAACAAAAAATTTCATAAAAATCGGTCGAAAGCCGTTTCGGAGGAGTTCGATAACAAACACCGTGACATGAGATTTTTATATAGGTATTAGAATAAGAAGAAGAAGCTGGTGCCCGCGACTTCTTCCGCGCAGTAAAGCTGTACGGTCAACCGTTACGCTACGTAGGCAATAATTATAATGTAGGTCATGTGAAATGTATTTTTAATATAAAAACAGTTAGTGCATTCAATCAGCGCGGTCGTTCACATTATTACCTGCCATCATTTATCAATCAATTATCAATATCATTGTAGTGTAGCCACTTACACCGCTATAAAAGCCGTCCGTAGTAGATCCATTTAGTAGTTTCGAAGATTAGCGTGTACATACAGACAGACAGACGCATGATTTCTACTATTTTATTATATGTGTAGAAAGAAGAAGAAGATATAAACGACGATAACTTTTTTCATTATTACCCATTTTAATAAAACAAAGCTTAAAGCAAGAAAATCCATTCAGTAAATACTTTCGGAGATTAGCGTGTACATAGAGACAGACGCATGATTTCTACTGTTTTATTATATGTAAAGATTGTTTTGTGTTGAAGCTATCGCCATGGGCGAAGCCGGTCGGATCAGATTATCATCATCATCGTTTTCGATAGCAGGTATAATCTTGTAATATATAAAAATTTCGTGTCACGGTTTTTGTTATCGAACTCCTCCGAAAAGGCTTGACCGATTTTTATGAAACTTTTTTTCTATATTCGGTAGGTCTGAGAATAGGTCCTAGGCTATTTTTTATACCCCTAGGCTAGGTGATAAGAAACAATTTATATGGCAAAACAATGTTTGCCGGGCTAGCTAGTAATAATCTATTAGAACGGGCAGGGATGCCTGGCTTTAAATTAATTTGGGGACGTCCCTTGGATCATGGACCCTTATCTACAGAAAAACGGTTGAGAGTCCGTTTAAGGATATCTCTGGCGGTCCTTATATTGGCTACGTATAGAACATCACCCTTGCCGGGAACGGGATATAGTCTGGTGACTCAGCTCATGCGCCTTCGTCCTTGATGATCACGAGTTCTCCAAGCTGAAGGTCGCGTTGTCTGTTGCTCCACTTGTCCCGTTGTTGTAGCTCAGACACGTATTCGCTCGGTCAGCGAATCCAGAAGTGCTGGCGCAGCTGTTCTAGCCGCAGGCAGTGGTCCAGGCGGTTTGGGTTGTGATCTTGCAGCGCAGGCACCGGTAACGACGTCAGCGACCTGCCAACCAGAAAGTGCCCGAAAGTAAGGAGGGAAAAAGTCATTGGAGGAAGTGGAAAGAGGGGGTAGCTATCATTAGGTAATATTGAAATTCGTTACGTCGATTTTCATTTCATCGAAAACTATTCCATGAATTTAAAATAACTTTGACTAATTGGTTGACCAGCTTGGACAACTTCTCGAATATGGAGGTGCATGTTGCCAAGAATCCGTTTAAGATGAAATTTACAACACTTAAGGTCGCTCTCGGCACAACCGTTGCAATTTGAACCGTAAGCTGGTGAAAATATGAAACGTATGTTCTGATCAGCAGCAAACTCCATCACTTAGTTGCTTTTTCATTTACTGCCAACTTTTGACAAGTGATTTCCATTAAACTGTTTTAAAGAATAAATTTGTTTGAAATAAATAGTAGACGCGTAGCGCTAAGGTACGCTTTTTGAGGGACTAAGTTTAAAAAATACTAAAGTTCCTTATTTCTTGCCTGTGGGTACAGTCGTACCTATAAAGCTTATTATTGCGTTCTGTGTCACATCTGTCATTTGCATTTTCAGAAATTTGATAATTTGTGGTTGATTATTTTTATTCAAATTAAAACTGGCAAAATTAATTTAAAGTTTAAAATAATAATTGTATTATATATCGTATCTAGGATAGTTTGCGGAGTGTGGAAACCCAGTTTGTATCATTTTCGTCCAGTGCATACTGACGTAGAGTCAGTACAGTACGTAAAAAAAGTTATAAAAAAAAAATGATTACATAACTGTTTCCTAGTTCAGATCACTTACACATGCCCAATAAATAAATTTGTGCCAATTTAGAGCACGTTATTTAAAGATTTTTAGTAATTTTGTTATTCCAAGCTACAAGCGTTTAAAAAGAATATTACAATCATTAGAATTCACATATTCAATATCATGAGTGCATGTAAAATCGATATTGTAAGTTTGTGTCATATTTAAATGAATAAAACACAAAACAATGTTTGCGGGCGAAGCGAGCGACGCGGGCAGGCGACGGGCGGGCGGGCAGGCGGGCGGGGGGCATACGCACGGTCACTCGTTTCTTTCGGTGCTATTACTTCTATCTATCCGAAGCGATCACAGTCAGCATCAGATAGATCTACGCACCCCATTATTTTTGAATTCGGTATAAATGTAAGTGAGCATAACAGCAAAAAAATAATTTCAGGATTTTTGGAAATTCCCATGGGAATCTATACTTTGTTTGTAGGTACAGAACTCATTTATAAAATCTTTCACCAGTAAAAAGTTACACTATCCCTGGATGACACTACTGTACTGTACTTTTTACCCGGGAAAATGCAAAATTCCGAAGGGATAGAAATAAGTGAATTCAACGTCGGCGCTGATTTTAAAAATTCTTTCACCAATAGAAAGCTACACTATCCTTGGTTGGCACAAGCTACCTTTTATAGACGTAAATGCTAAATTCCCGCGGGATAGAAATAAGCAAATTTAACTTCGAGGCTAATTTGAAAACTTCTTTCACCAATAGAAAGCCACAGTATCCCTGATTGACATAGACTGCTTCCTCTGGAAAATGTAAATTTCCCGCGGGATAGAAATAAGTGAATTAAACTTCGGGGCTGATTTGAAACTTTCTTTTACAAATCCCTGACTGACATAGGTTGCTTTTGGGTGAATATTCGAGCGTTTTGACCGCGCCGTTAAACGTCATTACCATTCGACGATTATTACCACAACCGAAGGACGAATCGCGCGAAATTTCATCAAACTAGATTCAGCATAATCCATTTTAATAATTTCTGCTCAAATGGTAATGAAAAAAATACCGCCGTAAAAACGTCCTCTGGAAAATGCAAAATTCCCGCGGGATAGAAATAATCCCAGTCTGTAGTATTATGTCCCACTGCAGGGCACAGGCTTCCTCTCAATTTTTTTTTAATGTCTTTTGCCAATAAAAAGCCACACTATCCCTGATTGACATAGGCTGCTTTTCCTCCGGAAAAATGCAAAATAAGTGAATTCTACTATGGGCTGATTTAGAAAGTTCTATCATCAGTAGAAAGCTACACTTTCCCTTAGTTTATTACGTAAGACGATTTAGAGGGGGAGGGGGGTCGACCATGTCTTATTTTTTCTTACAAGGGTGTGGGAGGGGGTCTTGATATTTCTTACGTAAGATCACAAAAAAGCGCAAAGTTAAGATTATACTTTGAAAAAGCGCGCGTTTGGATAATATGAGTATAGGTAAACGATTTCCATGGCAAGAAAAATTCGAAAATAAAACCAAAGTTGATTATTACCAAAAAATAAAAAATAAATTAGTAACTATACAATAAAAGAGACGTTCCTAAAAATTGTTTTTTTGAAAAATAAAAATTAAAACAATCCAAACTAGAGATGTGCCGACTAGTCGCCGACTAGTCGGTAAAGCCGACTATCCGGCCACTTTCGTAGTCGGCGACTAGTCGGTAAAGCCGACTATCCGGCCACTTTCGTAGTCGGCGATTAGTCGGCAATTAGTGCCGACTATCCGGCTTCTTACTTTGTATGTATTTCTTAATAAAATACATGTAGGTGGAAAATTACATTAAATAAAAGCTTTGAGGAATCGTCTGTGTTCAAACATTTAAATTCTATTCTAACTAAGGTATCAGGGTTGTGTGTCGGTATTTAATATGGTCATATTTGTAGTAAGTATTTGCTGTTTTTCCCTGCCCACCACGAGAAATTATCATTTGGCATTGATTACCTGACTTTACGGGAATCATTGTCCAAATGTTTAAAAAAACTTTTTGACGTGATTAAATTTGAATTGAGCTCTTTCACTTTAATGAACAACAACACTATTAATACACAAAAATATTTTTATACTTACTCAAAAACACCACTCTGATCCGTATAAAAGCAAAAATTAACTATGAGTGATTTAGTGGATCAACTTACGGCCTCTCACGTGTGGGTTCAGCCCGGGCTCCCACCACTTTATTAATTAATGTGCAAATTTTAATTTGAAATTTACCATGAGCTTTACGGTGAAGGAAAACATCATGAGGAAACCTGCGACTGCGAAGAAATCAAATGGTGGGAACTCCCAACCCAACCCGCACTGGACCCGCATGGGAATATGGCCCATGCCCTCTCATTCAGAGAGGAGGCCTGTGACCTGCAGTGGAACGTATATGTATAAGTTGGGATGACGATGATGATGATGAAAAAAATCAGGTTCTGACATGCTCGAGGGCTTGCGAGTGAAACGAAGCATCACGGAAATCCCCGTAACCGTGATCGGTTTGGCCGATTAGTCGGCCGACTAGTCTGCTACTTTACAACCGACTAATCGGCTAGTCGGCTAGTCGGCCAAAGTCATGATCGGCACATCTCTAATCCAAACGGTATTAATTTTTTCCTTTAGATTCTTACGTAATAAATATTACACAGGGGGGAGGGGGTCAAAAACTGGCAAAAATCGTCTTATGTAATAAATTAATGGTCCCTTAGTGACATATAGGCTACTTTTTATCCGTGTAAATGCAAAATTCCTTCGGGATAGAAATTAAGTTAATTGAACTTCGGAGTTGATTTTAAGAATTCTTTCACTAATAGAAAGCTACACTGTCTCTGATTGATATATTTATATAATCTTGCCGCCAAGCAGCAGTGGTTTGCGCTACTGTGTTCCGGCATGAAGAGTAAGACAACCGGTGAAATTACTATCACTGTATAGTGATAGTAATTTCACCGGTTGTCTTACTCTCATGATATAATAATTTGAATTTATATATTTTTAAATCAAGATAGTAAATAATACTATTTACTATCTTGATTTAAAAATATATAAAATATATAAATAATAATTTGAATTTATATATTTTTAAATCAAGATAGTAAATAATACTATTTACTATCTTGATTTAAAAATATATAAATTCAAATTATTATATCATGAGGTAGTCAAAAATCTATACATATAAAAAAGTTGTAAATGATTGACTGACTAAATCATCAACGCTCAGCCCAAGCTCCTAGCCATAGAAGGCTGAAATTTTGCATAGAATAAAGACGGATTTGTTGAAATGCTCATGGGATACGGAATAAACGGAATTTGTATGTTCACAAACTGACACCGATGATGATGAAATGATGATAATAATGGATGTTTCGATGTTGCCGTTGCCGGATTTTTGTTTTATTCGATGAAAGGGATGATGAAGCTTTATCACAAATCGGAATTATGCGCGGACGAAGTTGCGGGCAAAATCTAGTACTAAATACAAACTGAAACATGGATGCATAGAAAAAATCCCAGAAAAAAGACCAATGCTGGGAATCGAACCTAGGTCCTCAGCATTCCGTGCCGCGTGCTATTCCCCTACGCAACCACTGGTCAGGAGTTTAGACACGAATTTATCCCATACACCCTTAGATAATTTAAGACAGGATGAGCCTTCTCACCTTTTCCCCCTCTGCCATGCTAGGTATATGAACGTTTGAACGTCATCGTTAAATAAATAAAAAATATAACCTCCTTCAAAAAACATCCAAAAAACTATGAAATAATAATTGAACCAAACCGACCACAATAAGCATGAAAATATCTTTCTTCTAATCTGTTCGAAGTCGGTGCCTCAGCTCGAGCCAGCAGGAGTGGACCTAGTAATCTAACTTACCTACATACCTACTATCTATAGGGCTTCTACACTCCTGCTGGCTCGTGCTGAGGCACCGACTTCGAACAGATTAGAAGAAAGATATTTTCATGCTTATTGTGGTCGGTTTGGTTCAATTATTATTTCATAGTTTTTTGGATGTTTTTTGAAGGAGGTTATATTTTTTATTTAAAATTTTTATTTTTTGCTTTTTAGTTATTTCTGTTAAAATAGATGCGTAGGATAAAATCATCAGTTTGACTTCGAAATAAGTTTATGTTGAAAATTCTATTTTTAATGCTCGACGGGGTTGCGTCGTTTTATTACAGAGTTCCATGATACTTTCTGAATGCAAATGCTCGACTTGTCACCGAAAATACTAAAGTCGCTATACTTTTTTCTTGAATTTTTGAGGAGTTTCTTCAATTCCTCATGGATCCCATCATCAGAACTGGATTCTGGTAATAACGGGACCAACCTTGAAGCCTGTGCTTTCACACTACGAAAAAATCTTCCAAATCGGATCATAAATGACGGAGTTCTGAGGTAACACACGTTAAAAAAAAAAAAGAACATACAATCGAATTGAGAACCTCCTCCTTTTTTTGAAGTCGGTTAAAAAAACCAAAGTTGGCAGGGGAAGGTTGTCATTTTTGATTGTCTGTACTGGTGAGCAAATCTCCTAGAAAATGATGTCTTGTGCATTTATTTCATGCAAAACAAAGTCAGCACTGTCTAGCATTACGAAACTAATTACTAATTACTACAATCCTACATCACGCTTTCGAAGTTTCTCAACTCGGCTGCATAAATACAACTTCCAACTTTCATCCATTGGACTTCGGTCCCCAGGCATAATATCTGCCTGGAGAGAGATCTCTCTATTCAACTACCCCCAAAATGGTGTTTCTTATCATACGTAGGTAATTTAATTATCAATTTACGCTACCAGAACGTTAATACTTATAACAGATTGAATTTTGCAACATAAATGACAGAATAATAACAAACTGTAACTAGGCACGTGGGTAGGGATGAGACACAAATGAACTGAATCTATGAACGAACGAAGTGAATGAAGTTTATCCTGCGGTTTATTTTAACTTTATTTTAAACCACAGAGCTTTAATCTAGCTAGAGTTTTTTGTGGTGATTTTGCTTGTAAAGTTTTTTTTGCAATAAATTGGTAATTGCTTTTACTTCGTATTTACAGTTTTACGAAACAACCCGTAACTAAAGAGCAATGGAATGGACTAAATTTTGACGCAGAACGGCTACTTGTGCTATCTGCTCACATCATTTTGAGTTAATATGTATCGAAGTGTTTACAAATGAAAAACAAGAAGAAGATTTTATTGTATTATAAATTATAAAATAAACACGTTCATGAAAATTATTTTTGAGTATTTTCGTTTTAATCTGCAGATGGTATACAGTCTCTATCATAAACAATAGATCGGAGCAGTCTCATAGTCAACATCTCGACGTATATAGGTCGCACTGTAGAGCACAGGCCTCCTCTCAGAACGAGAGGGCAGCAGCGTAGGTTTACAGCGATCTTCTTATTTAGCTTTATAGGTGTATTAATCTAAAAAATCAGATGTCTACAATTTTCTGTCATTAAATTACGAGTAGGTGAATCCGCAGTGAAAAACTATTAAAATTCGTGAAAAATTTACTTAATGATAACCGCTTTCTTTCAAAATATATGACATATGACTTTAATTTCAGTCATTCATTCTTTCTTTTTCGGTCTTTACACATGTCACATCACTATTTCAAGTGTTACTTAGTTGTCGTCTAAAAATCAGTGTGATTACGACATGTCTAGTTGTGTGCGTGCTTTACATTTGTGTGACGATTTTGTTTTGATAGGCATCTGTAGGAACGCACACATTTTTGACATGAGTGTGCAGCAACGCGTAGATGTGTGCTGTTCGTTGTACCTCGCCCCTCGGGCGAATTGGCAGAAAAATTTGCAAGTAAAGGTAGGTACGTCAAAGGCGTATCCAGTCTTAAATTATCTAAAACCGCGTACGGACTGCGCGCACTCGGGTACGCGTACCCGGGCTTGCATGTACTGGAACGCCATGTCCGTACGCCATGTACGCGTACAGTGTACGTGTACGTGTACAGTACGTGTACGTGTACGTGTACAGTGTACGCGTACATGGCGTACGGACATGGCGTTCCAGGACACGCAAGCCCGGGTACGCGTACCCGAGTGCGCGCATTCCGTACGCAGCTTAAGCATACATCGCACATCTCAGTGTGTTAGATAATCACCTTCTGCAGTGATACAGCGCATCTATGTTATACGTTTTTTGTATGGGAGCCCCCTTAAATATTTATTTTTTTCTATTTTTTTAGTATTTAGTTTGTTATAGCGGCAACCAAAATACATTGTCTGTGAAAATTTCAACTGTCTAGCTATCACGGTTCGTGAGATACAGCCTGGTGACAGACGGACAGACGGACGGACAGCGGAGCCTCAGTAATAGGGTCCCGTTTTACCCTTTGGGTACGGAACCCTAATAAAAACCATCCTATGTCCTTTCCCTGGACTCAAATTATCTGTATACCAAATTTCATCTAAATTGGTTAAGCGAAATATCTTTTCTACCATATTAAGGTAAATGTCCCAGTGCTCGTCGCTGTACTAGTCCTCGTCGCCTATATTTTCAATTGCGATATATAACATAAGATTAACATAAAAGAGGAAAACCTAACTAATATTTACAATCATATATTTACAAAAAAGAGAAAAACCCTAACTAATATAACCGCTTTGGGTCGTACCGGGGGAAAATGTTCCCATAGCACTGGCAGCGTTGCCTCGTTGATTAACATTAATTTTATCACTACCTCATTTTAGCGATGAGAAATATTTGTAACTTTAGCATTTCATACGCCAATTTTAAAATAGAGGGTATATTTTCAATTTATAAATAATATTAGTTATGACGTTGTCATGAACAATCAAATCTTTACATTTTCTTAGTTATATGCTTAAGCTCTACTCATGTTTGGTGAGTAATTTAAGATACTTCAACGGTAAGTCGTGAATTAAATTTGTAATTATTATTGATGCCAGAATGTACGGGTAATGATTTATGCTATAAAATGTAGACTTCGTTCATTGTTACTTTGATAAATAAGACTGTCGTCTATTAGAACTGAAAAGCGTCGCTTGTCTAATATATGACACGGCTGATATTCATGGGGACTATCGAGGTTATTTCAATGTCTCACTATTTGTCATCCCTTTTTTAGGATTTCGTAGCCAAAATAGCTCATACGAAACGCATATCTGCCTGCCTTCCCGTAAGTCACAGTCATTTTACTCGACAAATATAATATACATATGATGATGATGATGATGATCCGACCGAATTCGGCCATGGCGACCACTTCGACTCCTAGCTATTTATTTGGCGCTCATGCGCTCTAAGATGGCTTACATAGCCTATCTTAGCTGTGAACGTAGGTCCGCACTGCCGGCACGTAAGCACACCGTCCACGTAATTATAATGAATGGCAGCAGGTGGCCGAGACTTACGCTCGTCGCGTTTAGCATCGAGGTCGGCTTTACGCTGCTCCTCAAACTCGCTAACTTGCCTCTGCACTGTCCTGCGCCATTCAAGCCGCTGTGCTGCCAAATCTTCCCATCGCGATGGCTCGATGCGACACCTTTTCATATGTCGCATCTGCACATCTTTGAACAGAAGGAGCTGTCCGCCGTGTTTTCGTTTACCCTCCTCCAGTTCTGAATAGAAGATGCGCTTAGCCACTCTTTTCTCCGCCATGCGAGATACGTGACCGCACCACCGAAGCTGACGACGCATTAAATAGGCTTCAATGCCACCAACATTGGCTCGTCGCAAAACTTCGGTATTACGCACTCGGTCGGACCATCTGATCTTCATGATGGTTCGGAGGCACTTAAGGTGGAACCGATCCAAAATGCGTATGTGACGCCGATATACACACCACGTCTCGGAAGAATACAAGATATTTGGCAGCACAGTAGCCATGTAGATGGAAATTTTGGTGGTCAGCTTTAGGTCATGTGAGCAGAAGACCTTGAACACAGCTTTCCAAACGCCGCTGCTGCGGCGCCGATGCGGGTGTTGATCTCAGCATCAAGGTCCCCAGATAACGTAACTTATCTACCTGCTTCAACACATCCTCACCCAGCTTTATAATCAGTGTCTCGTGACCACGTGTATCCAAGGACATCACCTCGGTCTTTTTGACACTAACTTTCAGGCCGAATTTACAGCAAGCTAGGTGAAAGATGGACATCAGCTGTTGCAGGTCTTCTGGGGATTCTGCTACAAAGCACAGATCGTCTGCGTATATGATCTCTGTGATCAATGCGTACGAGACTTTGGTATGAGCCTTAAGCCTGGCCAAATTGAAAAGACTGCCGTCTGTGCGGAAACGGATGCGGACTCCCTTGGAAACTCTTTGTAAGACATCCTTCACTACAACCGCAAAGTATAAGGCGAACAGTGTGGGTGCTAGATAGAACACATCCTTGCTTAACCCCACAGGTGACGAGGAAAAACTCTGACAGTTCGCCGCCTACGGAGACGCAGCACTGCATGTCGTCATGCAGGAGCCTACGAAGTCTTACAAACTTTTCCGTGCAACCGAGCTTCTCCAGCACCAACCAAAGGGCTTCACGAGGCACGCTATCAAATGCCTTCTCCAAGTCAACAAAACAGAGATACAGCTGACGCCCCTGTTCTCTACATTTCTCTTGTAGCTGACGTATGGAAAAAATAGCTTCACAAGTGCCTCGGTCAGGTCGGAAGCCAAACTGGGTTTCAGGCAGAATCCTTTCGGACAAATTCTTCAGACGGTTTAGTAAAACTCTGGCAAAGGCCTTTCCAGGGGCTGAAAGAAGAGAAATACCACGGTACGAGTTACAGTCTGATCGGTCACCTTTGTTCTTATAAAGGGCACTAATGCGCGACACCTTGAAATCCGTCGGCATCCGCTCCTCTGCCCACATACGAACGAACAACTCCCAGACTAACGTGCACAACTCGTCACCACCGTATTTTAACAGCTCTCCTGGTGTAAGGTCGATGTCAACCGCCCGATTATTTTGCTGCTGTCTGATGGCAGTTACAACCTCATCGCGCGTGAGAGACTCATCCAGCTCGATGGCAAGAGGGAGTTGAGGCAGTAAGCTGATATTATGTAGATCAGCTGATCGATCCACATTGAGCAGCGTGTTAAAATGTTCAGCCCAACGCTTTAGTACGTCCGCTTTAGTTGCTAGCAAGTGCGTACCGTCTAGTGACCGCAAAGGCACTCTAATCCGGTATGACGTACCGAGCAACTTACGTACCTCGCTATAAAACTCCCCGAGCTGGTTTGTGTCAGCGAGCAACTGTATTGCACGAGCCTTGTCTTGCCACCACTTATCTTTTAACTGTCGAGACAGCTTACGCAATTCATGATCACTGGCTTTGACTGCTGCATCGCAACCACCACGTCTACTATGCTGTCGCAAGAGGTTTCGGTGTTTGTCAAATGATTCCTTGAGGAGTTCGTCATTCTCATCAAACCAGTCTTCATTACACCGGACTTTCGTCCCCAGGATATTTGAAGCGGCTTCCATGAGATGGGAAGACAAACCTCTCCAGGCTGCATCGACGTCACCTGCCTCATCGACTGGCAACAGCTTTCCAGATAAGGCTTCAGCATACTTCTCCCTCACCTCGCGGTCTTTCAGCCTCTCCACGTTCAAAGACGCAGGAGTCGAAGTCGCAGCTTGGTGACAATGAGCCGGTGATCACACCAAAAATGTGCATCACGCATGACGCGGGTGACCTGCACTTGACTGATGTCTCTTTGCCGTACCACAGCATAATCGATCAGATGCCAGTGTTTGAATCTTGGGTGCATCCACGTTGTCTTGTACTTGGAAGGAAGTCTGAACATAGTGTTCGATATTGCCAGCTGGTATTGAGCACAAAGACTGAGTAGCAACCGACCATTACTGTTCATGTTGCCGACTCCGTGTCTTCCCAGGACTCCAGACCATGCCTCATAGTCCCGACCAACTCTGGCATTGAAATCGTCCAGCAATAAAATCTGCTCTTTGGCATTTATGCCATCTAGACAGATTTATCCAGCGTTGGGGCATAGATACTGATAACATTAAGGTAGTTGTCGTTATCCAGGTGGAGGCGCAATGTGGTAATGCGATCCGAGATGTGTACAGGGCCTCAAGCCGCTTTACTAAATGATTTTTGACAGCAAATCCTACGCCTGAACGCCGAGGTTCGGAAGAAAGTGTAGCCACCACCATCTTCCACCAGCTCTCCTTCATCGGGAAAATGTGTTTCACTGAGAGCAGCCACATCCACGTTATAGCGATGAAGTTCGCGAGCCACTACGGCAGTCTTGCGTTCAGGGTAGGCATTGCCATCGCGATCAATAAGCGTCCGCACGTTCCACGCGCCGAAAATCATAGACTTGGGTGTTGATGAATTTTTTACTTTCCTTCGAACACGTGTTAAATGATGCGATGGCAGCCGCGGTTACTACCACCCTCAAAATTTGGGAACGAGCATTTTTTAGGGCACCTATTCTAGCCCCTTCCCCGGCTGAGCGGGGAAAGCAGTGCCTCCCTAAAGAGGGCTGCTTTGCCATTCTGAGTGTTGCCGAATCCGTACTGTCGCCCCAAACTTGCAGTGCGAAAGCGACCACGGCATGTACTCGCACCCCCAGAACCGCCTATGTGTAGGACTTGGACAAAGCCCAGCTTGCATCATGCCAGACCTCTCTACCTTATCCCATCGCCACAGGACTTTTACGTCTATCGGAGTCCAAATCGGAAGCGGTCAAATGCGCAGGATATATTTAGGTGCGCAAGCGTTTGCGCAGATGCAGGCGCACGCACTCGTCCTCCCTCTCCTTGGTTCAGTGGAATGGTAAACCGCTACGACTGAAGGAGAGTTCAGATGATGTGTCTGACCGATGGCAACTATACGCCCTCTACCATCGCTCTAGGCCATTCGCCTTGCCTTGCTGAATCGCCGAGTCCGCCAAGCCTCTTTGCATATCTGCATGAGGTAGCCTTCCTCGCCGAATCAGACTTTTATGCTGCGCGGGAGGGAATCGCTCACTCACAAACAGTCGCTACAAGCTGTCTGCGATATACATATATTATGGCCTTGAGCGGTTTTTAGTATTTTTTTACAGCTTTTCAACCGACTCTAAAAAAGGAGGAGGTTCTCAACTTGACTGTATGTTTTTCTTTTGTATGTTTGTTACGCGATTACTCAAAATTCTTTTTTTTTCAGGGCTGCCTAGTCAACTAGGAACTAGGAACCCTTTAGTTTCGCCATGTCTGTCTGTCTGTCTGTCTGTCCGTCCGCGGCTAAGCTCAGAGACTGTAACGGCCCGGCCACGAAGTCGCGCGTTTGGCGGCGCGGCAAGCGTTTTCTGTGTTCATTGCGCGGCCGAGACGCTCGCCATACAGTGGTTACCTGGCGGCACACGCAATGAAGTGATAAAACGCTTGCCGCGCCGCCCGCCAAACGCGCGAGTTCGTGGCCGGACCGTTACAGTCTATATCCGGTCGCAGGCAGACTTACCAGTGATGGAGGATGGACACCCGCGACCGCCGCTCGTCGACAGACAGCCGCCTGAATACAGGACAGTCGAAGACCCTGTGCTCAGCACGGCACACGACGCACGGCCGATCCTTAGTGTCTTCTTGATCTTGTTTATCTGAAATCACAAATGCTTTTATCTGGCCTAAATACAGTTTCGTAGTTTGTGATTTCTAATTTGTTATTGTTACTTTAAACATGAAACTACCGTGAGACTCACTCATAGTGAAAATAAACGGATCACTCACGTCTTAAAACGAGTTTAACTCGACATGTTTCGGGCTAATCCGTAGCCCTTCCTCTCGGAGTCGCACGTCACGGCGGCTGCCAAACGTGCACTGCGTTCTAACGCCCTGTTCGCGCGGCTACTCGACGCAACTGACAGCGACACACAACTACCCCCGTTTTCATCATCACTTTACATTTGACAATGACAATAAAAGTGATGATGAAAACGGGGGTAGTTGTGTGTCGCTGTCAGTTGCGTCGAGTAGCCGCGCGAACAGGGCGTTAGCACGCAGTGCACGTTTGGCAGCCGCCGTGACGTGCGACTCCGAGAGGAAGGGCTACGGATTAGCCCGAAACATGTCGAGTTAAACTCGTTTTAAGACGTGAGTGATCCGTTTATTTTCACTTGTTACTGTTAGTTTCTCTATCCTTTTTGACACTAAATACAAACTTAAACATAGAAGCACAGAAAAAAAACCCAGAAAAAAGACCAATGCTGGGAATCGAACCCAGGTCCTCAGCATTCCGTGCCGCGTGCTATTCCCCTACACCACCACTGGTCAGGAGTTTAGACTCGAATTTTTCCCATACATCGCACATTTCAGTCTGTTAAATAATCACCTTCTGCAGTGATACGGTCTCACTGCAAAAGGTGATTATTTAACAGACTGAAATGTGCGATGTATCAATCATACAGCGCATCTATACCCTCATTGAGAGACTTCAACACTCCTTCGGAACTACTCGCTCACCCGAACAAGAGATGTCACTACTAAGCCAACTTTTAACAAGTGTGATATGAAGTATATTTTTACCCGACTGCGAAGAAGGAAGGGTTATTGTATTTTTTTTTATTTTTCAACTTCATTTTATATTACTTTTACGGTCATCCTGTGAAATCCATACATTTCATACTAAATACAAACTGAAACATGGAAGCACAGCAAAGCCCCAGAAAAAAGGCTCAAAACAACACCACACACGTATGTACAAACGTACGTGTAAATGTTTGTCTAACATTTGGTAGTTATAATATAAATATGTATGTTAGTCTTTAAGGTATTTTTTTATATGGGCCTATGCAGCCCGAAATAAAAATTAAATAATAATAATAATAATAGCGTACGGTTGTGGTACCAACTCTGAAGATGAGCTCTGGTTGAGCTCGAAACGCGTCAGTGTAGTTTGGTGGTGGTGATGATTGGGTTTGTGTGATTTGTGTGTGTTCGTACAGTGTGGAGGTGGAGGAACTGCATGAACACGCATTTTTTACATAAACTTAACTATCGTAAGGTTGCGGGTGAGCAAAGTAATTGTTTCAGTTCATCAATTTTGAGTTTAAATAATTATTAAAACTGATAACTTGACTTCCCATAGAACTAAGTTTGGTTACTTTATTAGCTCTGCAAGTGGAGCAACTTTCTTTGTATCAACCATGTTTAATTGCATTGTTGGTTGTAGGTACAAGTATGACTTATTATTGAAAACAACAGCTACCCACGTTAAATTTTATAAAGTTAAAATCGGCAAATCAGCTTACTTGCAACTTCAGTAGCCGCGACGAGAATTCACGGCGCTGGTGGCAGCCGTGGCCTTGACCGCCCCACACGTCACGTTGTAGCATTCGAGTCCGTCGACACCTCACAGCTGAAATTTTACAGCCGCACAAGTGCATAAAGCGAACAAAAGTTAGGTACAGCAGTGCAAATAAAAGAAAAATAATTGTTTATCGAAATATAGGCAAATTAAGTACTTAAGCCGAAAACAGAAGGTCAATAGTTTATTGGTTAGTGCTTAATTCTGCAATTATAATAGCTATATAAGTAATTATAATTATGTTAAGACTTGAGGCAAGGCTTAAAACTAGTCATAAAACAAACTGGGACGTTAGGTAAGACGCAAGGTTGCACAAATTGAGCTAATTTTAGGGAAGTACCTATTGCAAATTAATTTTAAACTAATACAAAAACCCTGAAGCTGCATTTAAAAAAAAGCGATCAAGTGAGAGTCGGTCGAACTCGTACATGAAGGGTTCCGTATCTCCTTACAAGGTTTTAAAACAGTTCATTAAAAATCGCTAAAATGTAAGCACTAATATTTCGCAAACGAATCCAACCTATCCAACGATACCCCACACTAAAGTTAGACGAGAAAAAAGAAATCACCCCCACTTTACGTCTATGGAAGGTTTTTAGCTTTATAGCACAAATAGCCACTGCGTTAAGCTGCGGACAGACAGACAGACGGATGGACAGACAGACAGACAGACACACAGACATCACGAAACTGTTCCGTTTTGCCCATTTTGGCTCCGGAACCCTAAAAAGCCATTTTACGAAGTGTGAGCCAAACAAACAAGCTATCTTCAAATAGTTCAAGGGCACAAGGACCATAACGGTGGTAAGTTGGTAACTCAGTCCAGTCGCCCGTAGATCATTCAAATTACCAAAAACCGGCCAAGAGCGTGTCGGACACGCCCAAGATAGGGTTCCGTAGCAGGTACGAAAAAATCTTTGCATACTTTATTAATGTGTGGTTGACGTGCGGTTCAAAAGTTAGAGGGGGACACATTTTTTTTTTTAACTTTCGGGGTGAATATCTCCGAAAATATTCATTTTATAAAAAAATGGTTTTAGAAAACTCATATTTATCTTCAAATACCTATCCAATGATACCCCACACTATAGGGTTAGTCGAGAAAAAAAAATCACCCCCGCTTTACGTCTATGGGAGGTTACCCTAAAAATAATTGTTTTAATTTTTTTTATGTAATCACTTTGTCGGCGTGACTGATATATATATTCATGCCAAATTACAGCATTCTAGTACTAACAGTCTCTGAGCTTAGCCGCGGACAGACAGACAGACAGACAGACAGACGGACAGACATGGCAAAACTATAAGGGTTCCTAGTTGACTACGGAACCCTAAAAAGTATCCGTTCGTCTGTGTGAAATTCTTATAGATCTCGTCATTTTATGTACCAAAACCAGTCTTACAGATACTAACCTGCCGTAGGTATATAAAGTGTAAAGTCAAAAATCGCTACTTTTACCAAAATGTACATTTCGAGGTAACCGTACCGTTTCACTACTGTCGTGTAAATACAGCTTTGTGTGATTACGAAGCGTCATAGTAAGACCATCCAATATTGCCGAACACAAACCCTACCATTTTGATAAAAAATTAAAGAAAGAAAGAAAATACATTTATTTACAACAACACAAGACTCATCATCGACGACCAGATGGCCTAGTAGGTAGAGAACCTGACTACGAAGCTTGAGGTCCCGGGTTCGATTCCCACGTCGGGGCAGATATTTGTATGAATAATACGAATATTTGTTCTCAGGTCTTGGGTGTGTATATATGTATTTAACGCTGGTATTTAAGTATGTATCTATCTATATAAGTATGTTTATCCGTTGCCTTGTACCCATAACACAAGCTATGCTTAGCTTACTTTGGAACTAGGTCAATTGGTGTGCATTGTTCCGTGATATTTATTTATTATTATTATTTATCATCATCAATATTTTACAAAACAAAAGACAACACGAAAAATAAAGAAGAATGTGTCATTGCGGTTGTAAATAGGACACTGGCTCAGCATAAGGCTGCGTTTCCAGCAGAGATGTGCGAGGATGCGTTGCGAGGGATGTGTTTGTCATGAACCAATAGAAACATTTCATTCCCTTAGGACCTTTTAAATGAAGTGTTTCTATTGGTTCATGACAAACACGTCCCTCGCAACGCATTCTCGCACAGCTCCGGTGGATACGCAGCCTAATGCTGAGGTGTTTATAGCACCCCAGCGCTGAATGAATTACATTTCTGAGTAACCGTTCCAAATTAATACATGTGATAATAGATAGGCCCTCTGAATAAACCATATACTTATTTTAATACCGTTTCTGTTGCCGGTTTAGATTTTAAGACTGATTTAGTCCGTGATAAAAAAAATATTGACTGTAAAAAAACCACGAAAATAACTTGTGAATGTTCTCTTAGAATTCACCATTTCATGAATTGCAACTGGTGAGGAACAGTTGGCCACCGAAATTACTCCATAACAATAATTACACGGGTTGCGACTCGATTATTTTAAAGTAGGTAAGTAGTTGTTAATCAATATGAGCTCGTAAAAAAAATCGTCGAAATGCGTAAAATATGGCGAAGTGGAACTGATGGTGAAGCATCAGAAGTCAAAAGTATTCCTTAACAATCAACGTCTCTGAGTCGGGAAAAGCAATATTTTGTAAAAGATAATGGGCCTTAATTATCAACCTAATTACCTATGTATGTACTTACATACATCTATTGGTGTTCTATCACTCCTGCTGGCTCGCGCTGAAGCACCAAATTCATACAGATTAGGTAGTGATTTTTAGGGTTGATTTAAATTTTTTTACATGTAACTTAACTTACATTTGAAATTCAACATGATCTTTACGCCGAAGGAAAACATCGCCAGGAAATCTGTATACACCTGCGAAGAAAATCAATGGTGTCTGTGAAGTTCCCAATCCGCACTGGGCGCGCGTGAGAACTACGGCCCAAGCCCTTTCATTCTGAGAGGCGGTCTGTGGCCTACAGTGGGACGTACTTAGGCTGGGATGATGATGATGATGATGATGATGATATGTAACTTGATGAACCTATTTTTTATTGAAAGCAATGTTTTATCTAAGTGAATTCAATTTGGTACAAGTTTAAAATTTAATCAAAATCTAATTCAATCCTAAAATCTTGCTCATCACAAGGACCAATAAATGAGTTGTAAAATCTAAACCAGCCACAAAAGCGGTCTTAAAATTACTATGTACTGTAGTAATTTGAAATCGCATCCTAAAAATGTAAAATATTGACTATCATAAATGACAGAGTATTGTCTATTAAGTATTAGTAATAAAGATAATATTCCAATGAGTTTGATAGCCTCTTAAGCCGAGTTTAGACCTGCAAGAAAACTCGTGCAAGTTGCATTACATTGCGAGGCCCTAAAGCCACCGAGATTGAAATGCTCAATCGAGCGCCGCAATCCAATGCAACTTGCACGATTTTTTTTGCAGGTCTAAATTCGGCTTTAGAAATTGAACTATAACTATGATGCGTTTAAAAAAAATAGTTACAGAGTTTTGCTGCAAACATCAATCATCGCGTCAAATAAAAAAGCGTTCCAAATAAATAACGATCGCGGTAAAGTACGTCTAGGGTAAAATGATGATGATGATGATGATGATGATGATGATGTGTTCCTGTTATCCCTCATTAGGGACATAGGGCTCGTAGAAGAGTTTTCCATTTGGTTCGATCTTGCGCGGCTTCTTCCAGCTCTTCCCAGCCGAGACCAATTGAGTCAGCCTCCTTCTCAACTGATCGCCTCCACGTGGTCCGAGGACGTCCTGGCCGTCTTGTGCCAGTAGATTGCCAGCGGAGACCCTGCTTGGGCAGGTGGTTATCTGACCCCCGAAGCGTGTGTCTAATCCATCGCCACTTCCTTGTCAGAACTTCTCGGCTTACTGGCTTCTGGTCAGTCATTTGCCACAGTCTTACGTTTGAGACAGTTTGCGGCCAAAAAATTCCCAGGATTCCCAGGATTTTTCTAGGGTAAAATACTACACGGAAATTGCTTCAAGTATAAAAAACTATCGAGATTTTGTTCTGCAGCGACAAAACGCGACTAGGTGAAACGTTACAAGGAATGTTTGCTTTTGAGATAAATAACTAACAAACAAATACTACATGGAAAATATGACTCTAAAAATTAAATATACTTGCGTGAACAGCTACGCGGTAAATTGCTTCAAGTATAAAAAACTGGCCAAGTGCGAGTCGGACTCGCGCACCGACGGTTCCGTACAAATTTATATGTATCTATGAACATCCAGTCTTAGAAGACCCCCCTGCTTCTAAGCAAAATGTGCGCAGTGTGGGATCATTGTTGATTGGTTACTGATATAGACAGACAGACAAAAAAAATTACGTTGCAGGTGCGGTGATTTACGGTGCAGGAAAACATCGTGAGGAAATTACACCTGCGGAGACATTCAACGGTGTGTGTGAAGTTCCCAATCCGCACTGAGCCGGCGAAGGAACAACGGCCCAAGCCCTCTCATTTTGTCATGAGGCATGTGCCCTGCAGTGGGACGTATAAAGGCTGGAATGATGATGATTATAAAATGACTAGCTTTTGCCGACGATTTTGTCCGCACACAGATAAAATGTAAGATCAACTCCCGTTCACTATCTCGTAGGAATTTCAATAAATCCATCCTTGTTCCTTGTCCATATCATAAAGAAAACCTTTATATAACAGCCTTCTAGGGCCAAGGGTTTGAGGTGGGCATTGGTGAGTCAGTTAGTGAATCGGTCATTGAGTTACTCAGTGGGTCCTAGTCGGTTAGTGAGTCGATCAGAGAGTCAATTAGTGAGACAGTCAGTTAATAAGTCAAGACTAACATATATAGGCTGGGATGATGATGTGAAAGTAAACGAGGAGGCGAGATGAACCCCCAGTCAGAAAGTTAATGTTCATTTCCTCAGTAAAGTATTTATACACATACGCACACAGAAAGAGAGACAGAATGTGTGTACTCCGAACTCTGAGTAGGGCTGTTGTTTTATGATAAATTTGTTAGTATTAAATTAGCCCATAAAAAAAGCAGTGTTTAAAAGCTGTGAGTCTGGATGGTTTGGCGCACAAATTCATTTCTTTGGAGTAAAATGAAAGGTCGACTGGGCTTAAAAAACTTGCAAACTACTTACACATTATTTTTGAAATCCTTGCTGGAGGTAGATACTCATATTACAAATGTGTTTCATTCCTCTTGGTCTAACATCATCATCTGAATCTTCGTTAGCACAGTATTTATGATCACATTCTAGGTACTCTGAAAAAAAAAACAAAGTAACAATAAATACGAATTTATTTTAGTGAAATTAATATTTGAAGAAAATTTTGAAAATGGAAAGAGTTTTTTTGAAAAACTTACTCTCTGAGGAGAGTGGTACACCATAACATGAACCTTCCATGAACCATTTCCTTTTCTGTGAACAATTTTCTTTCACACGCATTTCTTCAGGAGTTGAGTCTTGGTTAGAGGCAGCAAATAAGGGCTAGTCGGTAAAGAAATCCATAGATTTCATAAATTATTGCTTTTGGGCATACGCGTGAATTTTCCCATGTTGTAAGTCAGTGGAATATCACTTCCGCTAAACAATTGTACTGTAAAACAGAGGAGGATGGCTTCTCAAGGAACTACAGTTTGACTAAAAGGGCAGAACACAAGGGGTTACCGGCACTCGACTCGATGTTTACATACAAACAACACAACACGAGGCGCAGGCGCGTCGCGTAACAAAACAAGATGAAAAAAAATAATGACGTGACGTCGCGTCGTTGACTTGACAGCACAAGATGGCGGCGACCCACAGACAAGATATAATAATAGCATACAAATGACAACTAATATAAAGGTATAAAGCCCTTCCTCCACTGCCCGCAGCGCGGGGAAGGCGCTGGGCGTGTGCACGAGGCGACGCGCGCTCTGCATAACACTGATTCAAAACGCTGTGCCGCGCTGCCAGAGTGTGTCACCGTATATATGATTCAGTGTTATTGACCGCGCTGGGCATGCTTCGTCGGCACCCCGCGCTTCGGTTTGTAGTGAGTGGCCTTCAATCCGTCCCATTCTATCACGCGCCAACATAGTTGTATTTAAAATAAGTATTTTAATTTGTTGAAAAAAAAATTAACTAACCACGCCAATTTCGATGAGTCAAGGTGTTCGTTTAAAAGGCCGGCCACATACACGCGGAATTTTTCTTCGGTTTCCGTACGGAATGACGCGTGCGAACGAGATAGGGCTACGAAAGTATATAGCGTTGTCTCGCTCGCACACGTCATTCCGTACGGAAACCGAAGAAAAATTCCGCGTGTATGCGGCCGGCCTAACGCGAAAAATTATATTACCTAGAGCATTATGATTCCATGACAAGAAATAAATAAATACTTG
The DNA here is from genome assembly GCA_947859365.1 of Archips crataeganus. Classification (NCBI taxonomy): domain Eukaryota; kingdom Metazoa; phylum Arthropoda; class Insecta; order Lepidoptera; family Tortricidae; genus Archips; species Archips crataeganus. The sequence goes on along the minus strand of OX402049.1, from coordinate 11,797,083 downwards.
CCAAGATAAAATTTAATAAAAAATGTTCATGGTTTTTTTAAATTACTTACCCTAATCCGTTCTGGGGGGTTACTACGAAATTCGAAGTTCGAAGTTCGGATCGTGCGGTCTCTCTCACTCTCGTAATAAATACCATTAGCGTGAGCGGGACGGCACGAAACGAAGTTCGAATTATGCACTTCGTGGTAGGGCCTCTGTTTTACGAAAATTTAAGCGACAGCAAATACTAAACTAAACGTCTCATTTAGATTAATCTAATTTCTGAAAATAAAAATAACCAAACAATTTTTAATAAATGATTATTATTTTTGTAACATTCATAATCATAATCAATAATTAAAAACGTCATTATACCGAGTTTATTATTTTGTAGGAACAAGATTATTGCCAATTAAAAAAAGGTTTCGTTCCGTTTTGTATGGGGATAAAAATTTATTCGCCTGGCAATTACCTTTTGGGATAGGAATGAACTAGGGATGAGATTTGTTTGCGATAAGCTTGCGATGAGCTTCAATTCGGCAGTTTATAAGTGGTTAGGACTGGGATTGGATTGAGATAAGTGCGTGGTCAAATGCTGAATACAGCCCCTGATATAACACATTCTAACTCTTTTATATAAGTAATTATATTGTCCTATCACTATCAGGTATTATTGCCGATTATTGTACTGTAACTCATTTGAGTTCTCATCTCATTTTTTAAACAAAGGATAATTTTAAAAATTAATATTTTAATTTAATAGAATAGCTAGATTTATTAATGTATAATTGTATTTAAAAAATAACAGATTGTGCCTAAATAAAAATAATTAAAAAAAAAATAGAATAGATTAGAATGGATTATTTACTAATTCAAGTAGCATATATCTATGTTTCGGTTTTTATGCAACTTGCAAATCTAAATTAGTTATTTATATATAAAACATCATTGAAATTGAAAATATATTTAATATGATCAAAAGTTAACAATACACATCCAATTATGATTATTTAACTTATACCATAAAGCCATTGTCTTTATTTACCTCTCATGGAAAAATAATTTAATAATTTATTCATAAATGCGATACTAGTTTCTTATAAAAAATATTTAAATAAAAAATAAAACCTCCTTCAAAAAACCCCCAAAAAAACATAAAATAATAATTGATTGAACCGACCACAATAAGCATGAAAATATCTTTCTACTAATCTGTTTGAAGTTGGTGCCTCAGCACGAGCCAGCAGGAGTGTAGAAGCCCTATAATAGGTATGTAGGTAAGTTAGATTACTAGGTCCACTCCTGCTGGCTCGTGCTGAGGCACCAACTTCAAACAGATTAGTAGAAAGATATTTTCATGCTTATTGTGGTCGGTTCAATCAATTATTATTTTGTTTTTTTGGGGGTTTTTTGAAGGAGGTTTTATTTTTTATTTAAATTTTTTTTATTTCCAAGTTTTTTTTGGGTGTTTTTTGAAGGCGGTTTTATTTTTTATTTAAAATTTTTTATTTTTTTCTTTTTAGTTGTTGCTAATGGCCTGGACTGGCACTCTTTACTGACTGTACTTTTTGCCTCTGGTTACCAAAGTACTTATCAAGACGAATCAAACGAGACCAAACTTGATGGGGTTATGTCGTTTTACTACGGAGTTCTTATGGTCACCATCCAACTTCATTGTCAGACCCTGGTTACCATCTAGGACCAAAGTACTCGTTGAGACGAGTCAAATGAGTCCGTACTCGATGGGGTAAGTGCCGTTACTTTATGGAGTAACTTTGGCCACCTTCCAGCTCCATCATCAGACCCTGGTTACCATCTGGGATCAAAGTGCTCGTCAAGACGTTTCAAATGAACCCAAACTTGACGGGGTTGTGTTGTTTTATTACAGAGTTTCTATGGCCACCTTCCAACTCCATCATCAGATTAGCTCCATGTCACAATAATATTGCATTGTCACCTGATTTACACATGCATGTAAAATATGAAATCAATCAGAAACCGGGAAGTGAGTCAAATTCAACTTGCAAGATTTGACCCGTTGAGGAGTTCCGTTGGCTATCTGCGGTCTTCTTCATCAGATCTAGTTTACCAAATGACACTTTATGAATGCAAATGCTCGATTTGTCACTGAAAATACTAAAATCGCTTTACATTTCCCTTGAACTTTTGAAGAGTTCCTTCAATTCCTCATGGATCCCATCATCAGAACTGGATTCCGGTAACAACGGGACCAACCTTGAAGCATATGCTTTCAAACAACGAAAGAATTTTCCAAATCGGTTCATAAATGACGGAGTTCTGAGGTAACACACAAAAAAAAAAAAAAAAAAAAAAAAAAAAAAAAAAAAAAAAAAAAAAAAAAAAAAAAAAAAAAACATACAACCGAATTGAGAACCTCCTCCTTTTTTTGAAGTCGGTTAAAAAGGCGATAAGATCTAAATTTTTAATAGTGTTAGAGATAATTATTGTACTTATACTACGCCTAGCATTTTCCTTATAATATTTCTTAGTAGGTAGGTATTAGCTAGTCACTATGGCAAACAGTATCGTATTAGTAGTATCTTACTAATATAATAAATGCGAAAGTTCGTGAGAATGAGCGTGCTATTTATATTACTAGTTGTTTGCCCGCGACTCCGTCTGCGAAGAATAGGGGTATAAATAATTTGCCTGCGACCCATTCTCAGAGCAATCAAATATAGAGAAAAAATTTGGTAAAACTCGGTCAAGCCGTTTCGGAGGAGTTCGATAGCAAACACCGTGAAACGATATTTTTATATATTAGGTAGATATTTTTCAAAACATACTACCAGTCCTTCTACACCTTGTAGCCTAGTTGGCTAAAAGCATTACTTTCCTTTTGCTATGACTCTCGTTACTGTTCCAAAAAAATAATAGTGACTTTGTCATGCTGGTCACTCACATAACGTCATTACGGTTTGGTGGATATTCACGTCACAAAATCATATTTTCCGAATCAGTTGTATACAGTCGGAGTACTCGGAATGATATACAGGGACAGTAATATTATCGTTGACCTGTACTTCCCTACTAATATTATAAATGTGAATGTCCGTTTGTTTGTTACGCTTTCACGCGAAAACTACTGAATGGATTTTAATGAAATTTGGCACACAGATAGCTTATAACCTGGATTAACTTATAAAATACTTTTTATCCCGGAAAATTGCAAAGTTCCCGCGGGATAGCGATAAACGAATTCTAAATAAATAAATAAAATAAATATTAGGGGACAATCTCACAGAAATCGACCTAGTCCCAAACTAAGCAAAGTTTGTACTATGGGTACTAGACGATGATAAACATACGTACATAGTTAAATATAAATATATTCTTAAATACATAGAAAACATCCATAACTCAGGAACAAATATTCGTGCTCATCACACAAATAAATGCCCTTACCGGGATTCGAACCCAGGACCTCTTGCTTCGTAGGCAGGGTCACTACCAACCAGGCTAAAGCGGTCGTAAGCAGACGCAGACGGAGTCGCGGGTAACAGCTAGTATACATAATTATATAAATAAGATGAGATTGTAGAATGCGTTACTTATATGGATACCAGAACGTTAGCGTTGCATGAGTGACAGAGACACCTAAAAAACCGGCCAAGAGCGTGTCGGACACGCACAAGGTAGGGTTCTGTAGCCATTACAAAAAAATCAAGTAATATTTTTCTAAGGATTTCGTATGTGTACGGAATCATCCAAGTTTAGGTATGTTTTATACCTTAGGCTACTATTTACTCTTAAACTACAAATAATTTCCAAGCAATCTTAGCCGCTATAATTTTCCTAGTAAATTTGATATATTTACTACCATTCTGAATTTTTTCAAATTTTTCCACCTAACAGTTTAGATTTTAGAGGAGGGGGGACGCTCGATTTTAATGAAAATTTTCACTTTAAAGTTGAATATTTCGCAAACAGATCACTGAATAGAAAAATCATGTTAGCAACCCCGCAATGGTTTTAAAAGACCTATCCAACGATACCCCACACTATAGGTTTAGTTGAGAAAAAAAAAATCACCCCCCCTTTACGTCTATGGGAGGTACCCTAAAAAAATATTTTTTTTGTTTTTTATTTTACCACTTTGTTGGCGTGACTGATATGTATATTCATGCCAAATTACAGTTTTCTAGTACTAACGATCTCTGAGCTTAGCCGCGGACAGACACAGACAGACGGACAGACATGGCGAAACTATAAGGGTTCCTAGTTGACTACGGAACCCTAAAAAGGAGGAACGACCTACGTTATTTTGTAACGTGGTTCCTCCTTCGCATGTCACGGTGATAAGTTTAGACGGCGGATCACTGTGATTTTTTCATCGTGACCTTGTTTTTTACCCACCTCACCTGCAGTAGCCTATGTATGAGTTAGCTGTACGCAAAGGGTATACAGTGCATTGCGCGTGCTGTACAATAAAGCGTTCAGTACGCTTAGTATAAGTTTTACTTCACCAAAATACTTCTCGATCGCGTTTACGTAAAAAAATCAATTACTAGGGAAACATGGACAGCGCTCCGCGGCCGCGCGTCCATGTTTCCATAGAATTGAAATTTTTACGTAAACGCGATCGAGAAGTATTTTGGTAAAGTAAAACTTATACTAAGCGTACAGAATGCTGTTTAGACTACCACTACTGCAGTGTGTCTAACAAGTGTGCTGAGGAAGCGTTGTGCTGTGCGTCATTGTAAAGTCACTGGCACGCTGTTACGAACGGCACGAATGTGTTGGGTGACAGGTGGGACTTTCCCTTTACTCAAAATAAGGACATTATTTACTGATTTACTGATAATATGTATTATTGTTGTGATGGGTTTTCTTTTTTTACACGCTTTATATTAGCTTCACCTGTATGTTTGTATGTATGTTTGTATGTATGTTTGTTTGTAACCGACTCCTTAGGGCGCGATTTTGACCCACTTCCCGGTTTCCGATTGAGCTGAAATTTTGCACATATGTGTAAATTGGATGACAATGCAATATTATTGTAACATGGAGCTGATCTGATGATGGAGCTGGATGGTGGCCATAGGAACTATGTAATAAAACAACACAATCCCGTCGAGTTTGGGCTCGTTTGATTCGTCTTGACGAGCACTTTGATCCCAGATGGTAACCAGGGTCTGATGATGGAGCTGGAAGATGGCCAAAGGCACTCCACAATAAAACGACACAACCCCATCGAGTTTGGAGTCGTTTGATTCGTCTTGACGAGCACTTTGATCCCATATGGTAACCAGGGTCTGATGATGGAGCTGGAAGATGGCCAAAGGCACTCCACAATAAAACGACACAACCCCATCGAGTTTGGGCTCGTTTGATTCGTCTTGACGAGCACTTTGATCCCATATGGTAACCAGGGTCTGATGATGGAGCTGGAAGATGGCCAAAGGCACTCCACAATAAAACGACACAACCCCATCGATTTTGGGCTCGTTTGATTCGTCTTGACGAGCACTTTGATCCCATATGGTAACCAGGGTCTGATGATGGAGCTGGAAGATGGCCAAAGGCACTCCACAATAAAACGAAACAACCCCATCGAGTTTGGGCTCGTTTGATTCGTTTTGACGAGTACTTTGGTCCTAGATGGTAACAAGAGTCTGATGATGGAGCTGGAAGGGGGGTAGGTGGCGGGTTGGGGGTTAGGGTGTGGCGGTTGGGGTTAGGGGATGGGGGGGGGGTTTACGGGAAATAGGGTGGGGGTGTTGGGTGGTTCGGGGGTAAGTGATTTTGGGGGGTTGTGGGAAATGGGGAGGGGGTAAGAGGCCTAGATGGTAACAAGGGTTTGATGATGGAACTGGAAGGGGGGGCGGTAGGTGGCGGGGTGGGGGGTGGGGGGGGGGTTCCGGGGGTATGGGGGTTCGGTGTTAGGGGGGTTGGGTTTAGGTGGTTCGGGGGTTTGTAAAATGAGGAGGGGGTAAGGGGGGTTTAGGGAATTGGGGGTAAGGGTGTGGGGTTTGGTGGGGGTTTGGGTAAATGGGGTGGGGGATGTTGGGGGGTTGGGTTTAGGGGGTTTGGGGGTTGTAGGTGAGGGGGTAAAGTTAGAAAGAAAAAAATGCAACTAAAAAATAGAAAATAAATAATAGTTTAAAAAAACTAAAAAACACGCTTTGAAAAATAAAAAATAAATTTTAATAAATTTCAATTCACTATTCTTATAGTGCAGTAAAAAATCTTAATAAGCAATTATTATATTGTTATATCCAGATCAAAATTTGTAAACAATTCTAAATATTGATAAAATAAATAATAATAGTTTAAAATATTTTATTGTAAAAAAAGCGTGGGGTGCTTTTTAAGATGTTATCAAAATGACAATCCTTGACAATTGACACCATGCACCCCACGCTTTTTTTACAATAAAATATTTTAAACTATTATTATTTATTTTATCAATATTTAGAATTGTTTACAAATTTTGATCTGGATAATACAATATAATAATTGCTTATTAAGATTTTTTACTGCACTATAAGAATAGTGAATTGAAATTTATTAAAATTTATTTTTTATTTTTTAAAGCGTGTTTTTTAGTTTTTTTATTTATTTTAGACTTTATGGCTTAGATCTGAAATAAATGATGATTATTATTATGTAGAAACATGGAAATTTGCACGGGTATTCTTCATGTGCAAATGGAGTAAATGGAGACAGCGATGCAGTTATTTCCATGGGAATTCTTTGAGTTCACGGAATTTCGATTCAACTGGTTCTCGTGGGTAAAGGCAAGTATTTCATGTGTTATACCGGTACCTCTACCATTTGTTTACACTAGTTTACGTGACCGTACTCGCTAGCGACGGCGTAAATTATTTGTATGGAGAATTGTACAGCGCCTCTAGCGGTCACTTGAAGTACAATTCTCCATACAAATCATTTAAGCCGTCGCTAGCGGGTACGGTCACTGTGAACTAGTGTAAACTCATGGTAGAGGTACTGGTCGTACCAGCGACTTCACGGCGTGAACCAGTTAAATTTAAATACCGCGATACCGGCGAATCACTAAATTCCTATTGGAATTCACAGTAAATACATCATCATCATCATCTCGGCCTATATACGTCCCAGTTTAGGGCAAAGGCTTCCCCTCAGAATGAGAAGGATTGGACTGGAGTTCCCACGCGTGCCCAGTGCGGATTGGCCACTTCACACACACCATCGAATTTCTCAGCAGGTGCAAGCAGGTTTCCTCATTATGTTTTCCTTTTTTGTTCCACATAAATTCCGAAAAACTTAGAGGTGTGAGCCCGGCTTTAAACCCACGACCCCCTGGTTAAGAGGCCATAGGTCAAACCACTAGCAACCCCGGATCTACGTTTTTTCGAACCGGGGCCAAAAACATGATAGTGGCGCCCCCTCCCTTCATTTGTTCGATATTTCGAATTCTTGCCTCAAGGATTTGGCGCCCCCATGAAACTGCCGCCCGGGGCAAGTGCCCCGGATTGACCCCCCTCCCTTAGATCCGGGGCTGACCACTAGGCCAACGCGGCTTAGTGTAAGTACATCGTGTTCTCTATTTAAGTTGTATGTAGAATAGCTGGGCAAAATTTCACATCTGTGAGTTAATAAAAGGGTGTTAAGAAGGACCAAGTACATCTTTATTTATCATCAAGGAGGATGTATAAATTATTTTAGTAGTGGTCTGAAATAAATATTATTGAAATTATGAAACTACCGTGAGACTCACTCATAGTGAAAAAATACGGATACTCATGTCTATGATCGAGTTTAGCTCGACATGTTTCGGACTAATCCGTAGCCCTTCTTCTTGGAGCAACACACTACGGCGGCTGCCAAACGCACACCGATCAGTACGCTAAATTCGATTTTTATCAAGCTAAACTCGATCATAGATGTGAGTTATCCGTATTTTTTACTGTTATTAAAATTATATGAAAAGAACATGTCCAATTTATATATTGAACTCAATTTCCATATCAAATCTGTATATAAAAAGCTTAGCTACGTCTCTTAGATTGTACAACCATACTCCATAAACCTCGTCGCCATAGTAATCAGTCTCATAGTAGTACAAGCTATGGATTGTCTTCGGCAATTTACTTCTTCGTAGAAACTGATTGTCGTTCTTTAAGTTGTGCTCGCCAGAATCGGGATGAATTGTTTTAGAAATAGTAAGCAGCACTGGCCTCCTTCCGCCAAATGGGACTTTGTGTCCTTGGCCATTTATTAATTCACTGTGTAAGTTATCTTTGACCGAGTTCTTTTCACCAGATTCAGAAGTAATTGTTTTATTAATAGCAAGCAGTACCGGTTTGCTTTCACGAAACCTAACTTTTTGTCCTCGACCATTTATCAATTGGGCTCCAAGAATATCGTCTTCTGGATGCCCAAGGCATGCCATTAAATTAAAGATGACGATAATCAATAAATACTCCATCTGCAAAAATTCAATTAATACTTGAATTATTTCACTTGCTAAAAATATTTTTTGCATAAATTGACATCCAAACTAAATACCTATCTGTACCAAATTTCAAGTCAATCTGATCAGTAAATGTGGGTGAAATTTGATTTGTAACATCTAACTTTAATAAACATACAAACAAACATTGCAACTTAAATAAAAACTTATGAAAAAACTGTAATGTAAATATTTGAATTTTTTACTAAATGAAAAGCATTCAAAATTTGTATTATTACCTCCTAGAGAAGAATCGTAAAAATGACAATATCGCAGACAGATAAACTGGAGACGTAAATCAATTTTGCCAAGCATAACATTAATTATTTTTACAAGGGGTATTTCAGTTAACTTTTAATTGGCAGTTGTGTACAGTTATCACTGAAAAATCTCACTATAAATCGTGAATTTTAATTTTATTTTTTCTAGATAAAAACTAGCTATATGGGTATCTTAATGTTAATTTTGATCACTGTTACCCATAGACTTGAATTACCATGCATTACAAACGCATTTCCTATATAAAGAACTAAGGTTTAATTCCACTTTTGTTTGTCTTATAATCCTGCACGTCAGAACACAGTGCGTGTACTGCTGCTAAGTGCCAGCGACTATGATCACAAGGTCCAGGCACAGATCCTATCGTCGGTGATACTTCAATACCGCGTAACTAGCTTTACTCATAAGGTCTATTTTATCTAATTTTCCCTGGTTTTTCATTTCAAATTGAGCCTTATGGAAAAAGCTAGTTACGCGGTATTGCAGTATTACCGATGCTATCACTCCAATTTATATCTTGACACTAGGTACCTAAATATCTACTTGAAATTATAAGGCCAGGCACTGGCATGCTACTTTATCCTTTTGTCTGTGTCCCTGCCAACTTGGCACAAAGAACGTTTAGGTAACTTCTTAAAACTTTCACTAAGTTCATCCATGTAGAAAGTTAGGGAAAACCCGCTTCTTATTGGCATGTCTGGAAGAGAGCTTACAGTTAATTCGGCTAAGAAAATATTGTGAGATAGCACACATGTAAAATATTCCTTTTATGAGCTTAAGTGTTATCATAATAACATTAATGCACTCGTATATTATTTTCAGTTGTATATAACAATAGTTTATTTTAGATTTTAGTTTTAGCACAAAAAATATTTACTTCTCGTATGTGAACATTGCTTTCATTTTGTACTGAGTTCAATGTGAAATATTATATTCGTGAACTTAAAGGCAAACCACCTTTTACTCTGTTTATACGTCCTTCCTTAGGCCCCAACGTCTTCTGAGGAAAGCAGATTGTACTGACTGGTATTATATAGTGATAGAAGTTATTCGTAAAACATAAAACCTTACTTAATATGAATAACTGTTTCTGTCAGACTGACATACATTTATTCTATCACGGAGGCAAATCCGTGGGCTTAAGCTACTGCTTTGCCCACGGATTTGCCTCCGTGATAGAATAAATGTATTTCAGTCTGACAGAAACAGATATTCGTTTAGAAAAAAACTTTTTATTCCTTTGAGCAAATATTCTGGTGAAGTACCTCTAAAAGTCACGGTAGTCACGGTATTGTTTTGTAGTACTATTTAGAATGATTTGGCCAGACAACAGCAATTAACATATCCACCTGGCACACTTTCTTTAGATGAACTATAACCTTTTTTTACCATGCTAATCCACTACTAAAGTTTGTGTTTATTGTTCATTAATTTTGGACCTGCGCAAAGTAACGCCTGAGTCAATCAACCAACACTTAGGTACTTTACTACGCTGAATCTTCGGATTAGTATTTAGAACTAAGAATCTTACCCAATCCACGGCGTATTACTATTCCGTGTTGTAATACAAACTTCCGGCTGTTGCGAGCTATTATACTCTGTTTGCTACACAGTAATAAAAACGTACGCAAAGAGCTTACGAATTACAAGATAGGGGTTTACGGGTGACCAATCCTTCATACCAAAACATGTTTGCGCCTATATTATACGGACGTTACAGAATGTGACCGATCTCCAATAGCCGTTGTTTTTTAAAAATTCAAAAGTTTTTTCTCAAATATCACTATAAAAATTAGAGAAACGTCGAAAATTGTGTTACCTATAAGTATAGAGGAACTAAACAATACGTTGATAATACGGGCTGTCAAATTCTGCAATACAATACACTACTAGCAGAGGTTTTCATGATAGCTTTTCCTTTATTATTTTTATGGAACCAAGCCATTTTGATATTTGCCATATTTAATATTTAAAGAAATCAAGTAACTCTAATGCCATTGTGTTTTTGTATTGGATGGATATGAGCTTACTATTTAGGTAGACATTGGGTAATAGACATAAAACGTCTTAATTTTATGCAGCAGTGGCCGCTTAAGAAGCAAAGTATTTGAGCTTGAATCAGTATTCTCGCTAGGCAATCATTAGCAACTATAGGTAAGCGAAATTCTCGGTACATAAAAGACGTTCTGTGACGTAATCAAGTACTATATCCTTTATCCATTCACATGTCGATCACCTGGTGGTCAGTTGTAATTGGCTCAGTTTCAGCTTGGTCGGAGCTCGGTGCACGTCGCACGCGAGACGTACTTCCTCCACTCGCTATATATAAGAGGATCTTACTAAATCGTCGCACATTCGAACCACAACCTGACCAGGAAGTCACCTCTTGAGTTTGTCATCCTTTCATCCACCAACATGTTTTTATCACTGGTGAGTAATCGTAATTGTAATTGCAGATTTTTAACATGAACTAAAGTTCATTGCCAGAAAACACAAGACCTCAATTAGTTATCAATCAAAAAAGTTTGTAACTTAACACTGTGATTCCATCGGCCTCAGTATCGGGTGTCAAACGCAATGTCGCAATGACTGGAGATTAGTGTGTGAATATTTAATCACGCAGGTACGCGAGTATCTTTAGTATTTCAAATCATTTGACCTTTGCCGCGTCCTTAGTCCTAGTTTCGACAGTTCAAGGTAATGCCATAGTTCCCGTCTACCCAATAATTGCATTTGTTAAAAACTCTTAAGTTCTAAAATTTGGTCTGACAGATAATCACCTAACCGTCATTGTAAGGTCAAGCACCGGACTGAAATCATTAAGTGAATTTCACGAAGGTCAAGTTCGTGTGTTAGAATTAATTGATTGCGAGTTTTATAATTATTCTTATTAGCTAATAACCTTTTAATGTTGGGTTTTCAGATTGTGGCTGTGATGTTGGTACCCATTTTTGCAGCCAGTCCTGTCATCGACAGTCAGGCTAAGCCACAAGTCCTTCGGTATGAAATGGACACAGCGGGCATGCCTAATTCCTACAAATTTTAGTAAGTATACCTAAGTGGGAATAACCCCCTGACCAAATATTCTGTAGATATGAAATATGTATCGATTTAAATTTCTCATCATTATGTACCGACACCTTAATTTGACGACATAATAAGAGCTATGGGGCACAGTACTTATTTGTGAGCAAATTGTATGCACCCATATTTGTACACTTGACTGTGTACTGTTTAGATATAGTCTGATTATTGTAGGCATAATACAGGGTGGCCAACTTGGAGGTATAGTACAACTTATTTTTGCCGCTGTTTTGTTTTGGCAGCAAATATGACAGTTGTTGCATGAAAATTACTTTGTGTAGATACGGCAAATTTGTTATGGAGCGTTTTACGACTGAACAACGTGTTTTAATTAATAAAACGTTCTACTCAACCCAATCATGTATTACGAAACTCTAAGAAAATTGATTGAACGGTGACATTGATTGGCCTCGAAGATCGCCCGATTTAACAGCTCCTGACGTTTTTCTGTGGGGCTATCTAAAGGGACGTGTCTATGCTAACAGGCCAATGAACCTTCAGCAATTAAAACAAAATATTCGAGACAATCACTGAGATAACGCGGGAAATGTGTGAAAATGTGATGAAAAACGCGATGAATTTTCACATCTGCCATGCTGCTAGAGGTGGACATTTGTTCGACATTATTTTCCATATTTAGTTTCCGGCCCTAAGTAGTATATTTAACCAGAAATTTCATAGAATAAAATTACAAAACTAAAGTGTATACCTGTTATTTGGCCACCCTTTACAACCTTTATAATTGGGTCTATAATTTTTTTTTCGAATAGGTACTAAGTGCCAATTTTGAACCATTCGTAAATTTATCCGAATTTCAACACATGGCCTGAATGCAGATTTCACTAAAACGATGACAGTAACTTCATGGAAACAATATGAATTCCTTACTTACTTTTAAGTCTAAATAAACAAAACATTTTGAAATAAAATGTCAAATTCTTATGACTCATCATCTGCCATTTTCAATTTACGTGCCCATAAAACAAATGAATGTGATAATAAATTTTAAACTATGGATCGTCAAAGCTATTTGTCAGCTATGATTTTACGGCGGTGACGTTATTTTCTAGCCTTTGGAAATAAAATAGCCAATTCAAAAAATCCAAATTCATTTTTCTTCAATTACTCATTCGACAAATTATTTCTTATCGTTAGGCTTGATAATTTCAATCAATTGCACATTCTATTAAATTTCGTCTACCTTAATATAATCAAGACTATTATTTCTATTAAGGTCCGACACATGCGAACTCTCAAGCCTATATCCTGCGTTAGAAGATTACTAACAGCCAAATCAACGTTAATGTGTCGAGCTCCATAATTATAAGAGAGCTTCATATTTATTAATTATTAAATAAATAAATAAATAAGAATTAATGAACGACCTTAACCTTCGTCGCAAAAACTACAGAATTTCTTAAAAATTTTTTTTTTGAATTACTTATTAATCTTATTATACTTACTTATCCACAACAAGTTCTTAATAAGGCAGAATGTAAATTAAAAATAATATTTTTTTCAATTGAATTTTCAAAAAAAAGTACCGTTGAATTGTTTTGTTTGTCCTTTTGCGGCCTCCAAATCGTTCTCACGTGCTCGAGTGCAATCACATAACCCGATTACAGAAATACGTGACAGCGCCGTCGGAACTTGGTCCGCATTGTTTTTTGGCGAAAGCAAATATTTTATATACCTGCCTTCCGCAAAGTAAACGATCCATTTAATTACCTTTCAAAATTAAATTATGTTCAACTTGAAGAATACGTGGCCATATAATACATGGCAATATGACTGTGCCCAATTTTGGCACTGCATAATTGCACTGGTAACTCTTATGAGTTCCCAGTACTTCTTATAATGTGAAAACTAGTAACTCATAAGGTGGAAGATATTCAATTGTTAAACAAGGCATCTCCCTCAGAACGCGACAGTTAAAAAAATCTATATGAAAAAGCAATAATAAGAAGATTCATAGAGACCCGACATTGACATCGAAGAATATCCGAGCTTACAATCGCAGTTGCCATTGCACATCTGTGTTAAATAGGAATCTACACCGTTGCGGCGCATAAATTCTAAATTCACAACTACGGATGTTCGACTATTACTTATTGTGATTATTACTGTCATTATTACTGTGAGATTGTCATTATTACTTATTGTGATCGTGGCCTAGCTACCTAGGTACCTAAGTACTTTAAAAACTTTTTACAGTAAATACCATTATGATTACCCTGAAACTTATTGACGTAACGTTAGAATATTTTATAGTATGAAGTTTCCACAGTGAGTCATGGTTCGAATAGTCCCTACCTTCTGCACTTACGTGAAGGAAGACAAAATCGTAATCGTCGTAAAGCTGCTTGATGGCAGATGCAGTCCGTTTTCAAAGAACCTTCCAGAAGGTTTAGACGATTGTTAGCGATGGTAAACAAGTTCCGGGTTCTGCATTGGTTGAACACGTTTTTGTCAATTACCTCCTTGGTACCTCCTACAATTTGAAACATCAAGCTGGTTTTTGAACATAATTAGCAGATGGCTTACCATTATAGCTAATTATTATAATAGTAAGATATCAAACATACCGCTGTACAATTTTCTTCGCTATTTTGCTTTTTTTCTTGACTAGGATCCGTGGTCTCACAATTCCAACTATTTGATTCCAAACAAAATTAAATAAGTGCATACGTATTAGTCGATCATCGTCAAATATTTTATGTGCATTAGTTGTATTTGTTTGCAAATTAAACACAAGTTCGTGATTAGCCATGACTGAGAAAACACGAAACGTGAGTCCAATTGGTATGAACCATAATATAGAGCTTGTATGAACAATAATTCCCTTCTTACGTAGGTACATATACTTATTTGTTCCATTTATTTACTTACACTTACCGATTAAATTGAATTAAATACATCTAATTGTTTCACCTTAGTATGTCGTTGATTTTAGTTTTCTCGCGTCATAACGAAAAATTGAATAAACTAGTACGAGTAGTACTTAAGTACAATTTTAAATAAAATACTGTGCGATCTCATTCCTTTTGTAAACATTACTTACTGGTTACCATAAAAACTTAGACACTTGTTGAACATCTGTTGAATACAATGTCAGTTAATACAGTATGACTATGTCTAAGACGCATTTAGGTTTTTGTGGGAAAACCGTATTACTTTAACAACGACGTTGTTAGGGCAATGCACTTAATCGTTGTGTTCAATCTTAACAAGGCGAGGTGGGCAACAGGATGTCTCGTTACAGTTGGATTACGACGAAAAAAGATTTTTTTAATGTTGCCAAATTAACATACTTTTCCGCAGGCTGAGTTTTGTTTTCAATTAGTCTATAATTTATATAATAACTAGCTGTTGCCCGCGACTCCGTCCGCGAAGAATACCTATTCACGACCTATTCTCAGACCTACCGAATGTACACAAAAAGTTTCATAAAAATCGGTCAAGCCGTTTCGGAGGAGTTCGATAACAAACACCGTGACACGAGATTTTTATATATTAGAAGATATAATTAGCTGCCGGCCCCGTTTCACAAGGGAGTACTGATGACGAGAATTAGCTGTAGTTTTTTTTTAAATCTTATTTACGGAGAATTGCCATGGCAATTTTTCACTTTATCTGCGCTGGCGTAATCAGACACAATACAGTATGAAGTAGTTCAGCTACACCAACGTAAAATCAGGTTTTTCACTTATCCCTCGACGATTCTGCTTTACATGGGAAAAAGAACTCCATTATTTACCTTTCTCTGACTACACAAACGTGTGCCACATTTTGTGAGTATTCGCTGTGGAGTCTTAAAATCGGAACAAACACACAGATCTGTCGTGTTTTTTTTAATTTTACATTTTTATGAAAGTAACTGTACCTAATAATTTCTTTTGGAAACCGTCCTAAATGACTGTACCAACAGGTACTCGTTTTAGTCTAACAGAGTAGAGACTGGAACTCAAGTCTATTTGCCAAAGGCAACTAAATGTTTAAAGAACATCTTGTACCTACATTTTATATGTCAGTCATTTAAATAAATATGTATCAAATCGTTTTGATACATGTCATGTTACAATGGCACCATAAAAAGTAGAACAGACAACGGTGATGTAGGCAGGATAAAAGTGACAAAAACATGATCACCCGCCTCCAACAAGTTGAATGTCCGTTTCTGGGTCGCATACCTAAATAAACCTTTTATATAAAAACAATTGAAACGTGTATTAAATTTTTATCGGTTTATAGTAAGGAAAAGCTTAAGAAAGGAAATTTTTGCATGTACTTAAGTAATACACATCCTACTAATACGTATTATAAATGAAAAAGATTGCGAATGTGTGTCTGTGTGCGTTGTTACTCTTTTACGCTAGAAAGGCTCGACGAATTTGCATGAAATCTACTTTTTATCCCGGTGTTCCAACGGGATCGGGATCTACGCACGTAAAATCACAAACATTATGATGTTTACCACGTACTCGTCTTGTAGAGACAAGACATTTTGGATCGTTGGTCTTCATGCAACGTGATTGAAGACCATGATATATTTTTTGGGAAATAATTAAAAACCCGGAACCTCAATTCAACTGCGAGAGCTAATGGTTCACGCAAGAAAAAGCGCGGGTAATAGTTAGTGTATTATAATTTAGGCGTTTGGTTTTGAAAATGTGACATCTGACATTGTTTCAGTTCAGCTCATGCATGAGAATCGTAATGAATCTGAATTAATTGTGTTAGCCATGTACGGGTACGGTGTTAAGATCTTATTCAACCACCTTACTCGTTAATCCTACCACCAAGCAGCAGTGATTCTTGTGCTTTAATCCCGCATGCAGAGTAAGAAAAACGGAGAAGTTACTGGAGGTGGAGGGGTTCTCAAAGCTGGCAACGTATTTATAGTCTGCTGGTGTTGTGGGTGTTTATGGATAGTGGTGCTCATTTACCATCGGTTGACTCATTTGTTCGTTTGCCACCCTATTTCATAAAAAAAAACTATAACGATGCACGTAGTACACCTAGGACACATCAAGCTGCACGGATATTTTATCGTGAAATGTGTAAACAAGGTGTCTTAAAATTACTTTGAAATATTTTATCAGGTGGTTGGTTTAGATTCACTGAACATCCTGTAAATGTTTTTGAGGATTTTTAATTGGGCTTTACAACTGTTTTCGGGTCATAAACAGCGTAAGAAAAAAAAGTTGTCTCTCAAGGAGATAAAATTAGCGACTCGGAATCAGCAACCTTAAGAATTATTTAAATGGATCGAAAGATGGCCAGGAGTCCCACATGCCGATGTACTTCACTAAGATTCTTTTTTTGATGTATTTAACTATAGGTGGCTAGGTAATATGTTACACTTAGAATCTGTACCTATAAAAGAGTAACGTGACTGACTGAATGACTCACAAAAGAGACAAAGCACAATTGAAATCACTGGAGAGACAAAAGACTGAAATTTGTGGACAACAACAGTTGCACTAAGTACGTATTTTTCGAAATTCCTATTAATTCTGAAACTAAAGGGATCTCTACAAGTCAACCTTTGAGTGGTTGAGAGGAACAGTGTAGAGCAGTTTAGTGTAGTGCATGACTTAGTCATTTATCATTTACGGATGTAAACCTATATATGCATGACGCGGATCAGTTGCAGATAGAGCCAATATTGATAAAATGCATGACATACTTATCATGTTGGTTCGTGATGTATTTCAAAACATCTTAAGATGTTATTTGCATAAATCATCATTTAATTTCAAGGTCTTGCATTTTGGACGTCATTTCATGGTTCAAATACAACAAAGGTCATTGAGAAATTAGTTAACCCAAGGACGATATTAATTACACACAACACTACCATGTTTTTTTATCAAAAAACATCGGTGTTCTATCATCGGTGATCTAATCTTTATGTTTTGACTATTACGAGTATTGTATTCCTAGCCATTGTCCTTTTCACTTTACTTCCTTTCATTCACGATGAAGAAATAGATAAGTTTTTAATTTTCATCTATGTTTAGAGCGAAGGATATAGTATTATGTACTTACATATTATGCTATGCAATTATTTCCGAGACATAAGTATGATGACAGCGGAAAAACTTCTGCTAATACAATGTCCAACAATTTTTTAAATTGATCACTTTCAAAATCAATATCAAAACGTTTATTCTGTAAGTAGGCTCCAAATAGCTCTTTTCTTAAGTCTCTTTTTTTATAACATTATGTCTTATATGAAACCACTTCAATGTTTAACATTAATTGAATTTTGTTTCGTGTTGTTATAGCGGATATAGTAGGTACTTACTACACACTCCGTTATAATTTCAAGTGTCTACAAATTACATATCAAAAAATACAGCACTGTGACAGACGGAATGAAAGACAGCGGAGCCATAGCAATAGGGTGCCGATGACATTTTTAGACAAGAAACCCTAATAATTAGTACCCATGTGTACTTATTTGGAACTCCTATCGTATTCACTTCTTGTACACAATTATCTTTCCCTGTGATTTTGATTTTTCACTATTTGTATCCGCCCACATGGAGCAAAACCATTTAAGTTGGTAGAATTATGTCACATTATTAAACTTTTTTTTTTATAAAAAAATCTGCTTTAAACCTTCTCTCTTCTTCTGATTACTTTTGGATCAGCCAATCAAAGTGCAACAATTGCCGCTGTGATTTGGCGATTTTATTTTTAATAATTATTTGTATGACTGTTCCACTCTACTGATCCACAAGGCTTATGCATCAGTATTCCAAGCACTGGGCCTGACATTTGAGACAGTGTTTTTTCTCGACGACAATTTTGGTTACTTATCACAATTATTTGTTGCATTTCCAGTTATGATACCAGTGACGGCTCATCGCGAACTGAACGCGGGGCAATTCTAAACCCTGGAACCAAGGATGCTGCCCTGGACGTACTCGGCACCGTGCGCTGGTACGACAATAAAGGCCAACTGTACGAAATGTCATATAAGGCCGGGAAAAGAGGCTACAGAACAATCATTAAAAAAGTACATGCAGAGTGATATTTTACTCAGAATTTTGATATGGAAGAAAACAAGACTGGAAATTATTGAGTGCTAACGTTGTGAAACATTCAAGTATAAATTGAACATGAGGTGTTATTTATTGATATTTTATTTATTAAATTATTTTAATTAGTACGAGTTGTCTTCTTTTAAAATCATAGCAAACAATATTTAGATCTGCAAATCGCTAATTTATGACCTTGAACATAAGTAATTAACATTATTGCGCGTTTGGCGGCCGCTGCAGCGTGTGACTCCGAGAAGAAAGGCTACGGATTAACCCGCAACATGTCGAGCTAAACTCGATCATACACGTGAGTTATCCGTATATTTTTAACCCTTTTCCAGGCATAGTGCATATAGCGACCAAATAAATCTACACAAAGATTCATCCTTGCTCCCTTTACAATATGGTAGAAAATTAATTGAATTTGTTTAAAGTATGATTCACTTTCAAATTAATCCTGCATAGGTAAACAATATTGAATTTTGCTGTAGAGTACCTAAATAGACGGGGCCTGGAAAAGGGTTAAGATAAATTTATGACCTTGTGAAATAAAAAGGGAATAAAAATTTATCCTACTCCAATTCAACTTAAATCCTTCATAAAAAATAGCAATAGATGCTTATGTGAACCAAGTCATTAAATTAAATATAATTAAGAAAATATATTATTAATATACATAAAAATGTTGAAAGTGACAGTTTTTACAAATGACTGTAGCAAAAAAAAGGTAAGGTAGGTAGGTAATAAGCTCGAAAATAATATTCTGAGTTAGTCATGGCGAAATTTTAAACCTGATACAAAATTATGTCGAGTTTTAAGAATTGACGTTTTCAGATTGTTTTTGCTCATAAGATGTTTTCTAGTATTAAATAGGTCCGAATGTACTAGGTAGTTTGACAGTTGCTAAATTGGCGACATCTGACATCAGGAATCCTTGGCCAGAGGTAGACTAGACGGCATAAAGTAGTCCTATATATAAATATTGTGTTTGTATAGAGATTGTGGCAATAAAACCAACGTCAGTGATTTATTAAAGATTATAAAATAATGTAAAATTAAGAAGATATTGAAGTAAATAGAAGAAAATATAAGGTTTTTTAGATGAATTATACAGGGTGTTACAAAATTACCCGTAATAACTGAAGGGTATGGAAGTGCTCCAGTAAAGAATTAAATTAGAATTTTTAAAAAAAAAAAAAAGAACAGCGCGCAGTATTACAGTTTTATTTACTGTTCATGGGGTTTCAGGCTTTAGGGGTTATTTTGTAACACCCTGTAGATACATTTAAAAATAAGCCCACGATTCACGTTACTTTGTGATGTTTAGAAACCGGATTATATGCAACACGAAAGCTTGAAATATGCAACTTTAAATTAAAAGCATAAGAAGTCTTTAATATCTATTTATTTAAAAATCACGTAAAATTAAGAAGATACTGACAGTAAATTAACACTTGATGATAACAGTGAGATACTCCAAATGTTCTACTACTATAAATAATATACACTCAAAATATCTATATAATATAAAAGAAGAAACTGACTGACTGACTGACTGACTGACTGACATATCAACGCACAGCTCAAACCACTGGGCCTAGAGATTCCAAATTTGGCATGTAGGTTCCTTATAAGGTCTAGGGGTGCACTAAGAAAGGATTTTTCAAAATTCACTCCCTGAGGGGGTGAAACGGGGGTCAAAAGTTTGTATGGGGAAACAAGATTAGTTCGACTGTTTTATTCGAAACTTCACAGAAGTACTCCAAATAATAAATGAGTAAACACGTGTTTCAGGTTTTTTGAGAATTCAACCCCTAAAAGGGGGGAAAGGGGTAACAAAGTCTGAAAATCAACATGGGTGTTGTTTCTATGGTTTATCGGGTCGCTGGTTATGAAAACAACAACGGTTTTAAAATCCGACGTGGCAGACGTAAAATACCATCTCCCTGGATGGGGTGCGATGGGGTTGAAATATCTAAATAAACTAAATGACTGTTGATATATCAACGCACAGTCCATACCACTGGACCTAGAGACTTGAAATTTTGCACATAGATACCTTATACAATGAAGGCATCCACTAAGAAAGGATTTTTGGGAATTCCCACGGCAAAGGGAAAAAACGGGATTTACATATTCGATTCCGAGTGACCCTATCTCAGTAACTATAATAACTAGACTCTTCAAATTTGATACACAAGTAGGTATTACATTATTTAAAACATTGATTTCAGGATTTTTCAAAATTCCCACGGGATAAGGAAAAAACGGGATTTATATATTCAGTTCAACGGGATCCTATGAACTATAATTACTAGACTCTTCAAATTTGGCATAGAAGTAGGTAATTATAATAGTAAAAAACAGGTTTAAGAATTTTTAGAAATTCCCACGGGATAAGGAAAAAACGGGATTTTTCGTTTTACTGGTCGTAGAAAGCCGAAATTCGGCATGTAGGTTGCTTGGGGAGTGTAGATAAGCATTGAGAGAGGACTTTCCCAAATTCTCACGGGAACGGGAAAAAACGGGATTTTTCGTTTTACTGGTCGTAGAAAGCTGAAATTCGGCATGTAGGTCGTTTGGGGAGTGTAGAGGAGCATTGAGAGAGGACTTTCCAAAATTCCCACGGGAACGGGAAAAACGGGATTTTTCGTTTTACTGGTCATAGAAAGCTCAAATTTGGCAAGTGGGTTTCTTGGGGAGTGTAGAGCTGGATTCAGAGAGGACTTTCCAAAATTCCCACGGGAACCGGAAAAAACAGGATTTTTCGTTTTACTGGTCGTAGAAAGCTGAAGTTCGGCATGTAGGTTGCTTGGAGAGTGAAGAGGAGCATTGAGAGAGGACTTTCCCAAATTCCAACGGGAACGGGAAAAAACGGGATTTTTCGTTTTACTGGTCGTAGAAAGCTGAAATTCGGCATGTAGGTTGTTTGAGGAGTGCAGAGGAGCATTGAGAGGGGACTTTCCAAAAATTCCCACGGGAACGGGAAAAACGGGATTTTTCGTTTTACTGGTCATAGAAAGCTGAAATTTGGCAAGTGGGTTCCTTGGGGAGTGTAGGGGAGCATTAAGAAAACATTCCCCGAAATTCTTACGGGAACGGGAAAAAACGGGATTTTGCGTTTTACTGGTTGTAGAAAGCCAAAATTTCAAAATTCATAACTTTATACAGTAAGTAGGCCGCAAAGAGCACTTTATCCGACTTCTAAAAAAGGAGGAGGTTATGCATTCCACTTTATGTATTTTTTTTATATAGGTATGTTCACCGATTTCTCGGTCAATTGTGGACCTGCTTGCTTGCTTGCCTGTATGCTTGCTTGCTTGATATCTTGGTTCTTTGGAATACTCATAGTACACGCGAGCGAAGCCGCGGGCAAAAGCTAGTTTTTACATATTTGTAAAATGCCTGTTCCACATCCACTGAGCCCAGCGAGCTCTTTTAAATTTGGGTGTTATGTTAGCACTTATTGTTTCTGGCAATGAATAATGATTCATATTGCATTATTATTGATTGCAATATTTTTGGGTAGGATCATCAATTTATTATCCTACCCAAAAATATTGCAAATATACCCAGAAAAAAAATCACTAGATTTTAGGTAAATAAAATATGCAATTATAAATGAAAATGTGCTAAGTATAATCCAGTCTCCAAAGATAATAATAAAATAAATCTGAAATGAAACACAAAAGCCAGAAGACTATTTAAAAATACATTTATGTTTTTTTCGGGTTATGATCATTATAAATGTAGGTCATAAACTTTTCTCTGAACATCTTGGTATCGTAATTTTGACTCTATTTCGGATAGTTAAATATTTATTTATCCAACTATAATCGTTTAGTCGAATGATTGTTTCCTATAGTTTTAATTATACTGAAAACACCATCGATTTTTCAGGAAAATAATATGTATAATAGTCCTAATGTGTTTTTTTTTAGCCGATTTTAGTAGGCTATAGCTTCAACGAAGACAAATTATACCAAAATATCATTCGACATATCATTACATTCTAACTAAAAAATATTCGATGACACGAAAGAACACATTCTATATTTATTAATGTACCTGCTGTTAGCTGTCACAACTTTCACATACCTACGGATAAAATTATTGTCAGGGTCTAACGCTTTCTTGACTGGTCTAACAGGCACTCCGCGAGATTTCATAACTTTATTCGTGTTATCACCTTCGTACCATACGTTTGCACTTAGTCAATTGCTGTAACAATAGCAAACAAGCACTGTATTTAAGAAAAATGTCTTCAATTTGGAATCAGTGTTCTTTCATTTCACATTCCGATCATCATGTTCGCTTTGGTAAGTTTGGAATTTCATATTTATATTATACGTAATAAAAGTCCATAAAAATGTATCCTTAACAAAAAAAAAATTAAATACAAGAACATCCTTTAACTCTTTCTTCCTTATTATTAATTCTTCAAATAAAATTAAAGATGTAATAAAATAACTTACTATTCCATCCGACATCTTGTCATAGTGAAAGTATGGTCAGCCTCAAAAGTCGCTGAACATTTTAGTACTTTGTCACTTTTACTAACGTGAAATATTTCAAACTTCACAGTATAATTGGTTATTGCGACAAAGTACAAAAGTGTTCAGCGGCTTCTAATGCTGACTGTACCTACGTAATTATTTTTATATTCCTCATATAATTGAGTCTTTGTGACTTTTAGCAAATTTTATATTATTTTAAATAGAAAAGTAATCTTGTACTTAGTTCCAAACCGACTTTCAAATGGGATCTACTTCTTTAAAATGATTAACTCGAACCAGCTACTACTGAATCTAAGCGATGTGGACGCAAACTGATATTATGATTAATGCAATCAAAAGCCTAATTTAGTTATTAAATTATATCAAGCTTAATTGTTATAATAATCGTTTCAGAAACTTGTGGTACTCGCTTTCGTAGCGGCAGCTTTGGCTGAAGACGCGACCAAGCCTGATGTGGAAGTCCTCACTGAGAAAGCTTTCGTCAGAGAAGATGGTTACAACTTTGCGTAAGACAGTTTTTATTTTATTAGCGTCTTAAATTCATACATTAAAAATTGTTAGGAAACCCCAAAGATTCAAATACAGGTCAAGTGCGATTCAGACTCTTACATAAAAGGTTCCGTACCTCCATACAATGTTTTAAAAATAGTTCAGTAAAAAAATTATAAAGATTGAGTTAAAAATGCTGAATAGCTGAAAGACCAAGACAGTGTCAGACAAACACATATTTTTTTAATGACCTGAAACAATTACTTTGCGCACTTGCGAAATAACTTCAACTGTACTTAAAAAATGCAAATATATAAAAGTATTTTATTTTATTTTATATTTTATCTTATATTTTAATTTTTTTTATATAGGTATACATATATTTTTTTTTGTAAGGAATATTTTCCTTATGTGTTCCTCATGTCTCTTTGTGGACATTGACAAAATACGCCTTCTAAAGGCGGCAGAGGCGGCTTTACCTATGGTGCGGGGTGTACTTTGCACAGGGTGCAGCGCTGTTAGGGGCGCCGGTCGCGGCACTTTCAATGAATCTGCGCCCGTGTTATGAATATATAATTTCGAACCAACTGAACTCGGACATACCAGCCGAATAAATTGTGACTTTAAAAAGATTATTTCTCCAAATTCCAGGTACAAGTTGAGTGACGGCGTCTCCCGGCAAGAAGAAGGTGAACTGATCACAGTGGGAGACCACAAAGGCATCGGAGTCAAGGGTTCGTACTCCTACGTGGCCCCCGATGGCCAGCAGTACACCGTTACCTACACTGCTGACGATAAAGGATTTAACCCAGTTGTTCACGCTGTTCCAGCTGCAGGGCAATAAATTGGTGTAACAGATTTCATTTGTTTTTATACAACTTTTTAATAGCCTCATTCATATGGCCTATGGGCATGTGTTTCTGCAGCATGAGTAAATGACATGAAATGTTTCCTTGTGTGAAACTCGCCACCATCGTCCCATTTCTTAGGTGCAAGAAAAAAAAACATATTTTACATTTACCAATTTTAATAATAACTGCAAATCAATCGTTACAATTTGGAACAATTCGATTTGCTTCAGGCGTTACTTAAATAAAAACTAAAAGGCTGTTATTTATTGGTCAGAAATAAATGAAATGAAAGTTAAAAATTTTATCACATAGGTACCAAGTTTAATTAAAATTACTTTATGTAAACTTTTTCATTTTTACCAGCAATTTGCAAATTTTCATCGTCGTTTGGACAGTTTTATTCAATCAAACTAAGCACACCAAAACTTTAATAAAATTTTCACTACCTTTTTTGCAACATCCAGAAAACCACTGTAAATGTAATAAATAGTGTGTAGTTTACAATCATTACAAAAAAAAAATTTAATTGAATATTCCTCGACGGAATTATTTTGAGTCAGTTTACTTTTTATAAATACAACTAAGCTATGGAATGCCAACAATGAACAATGTAACATTGTTTAAGCAAGGTCTATTTTTCTTTGCAAGCTATAATAAAATTAGTCACAAAGTTAACAAATTAGGCGCGGGAAATAGCAAATACGCTCACAAGTCAATGAATATCTGACTGGACGGCATTCGTATTAAAAGTTCAGGCAATAGAGACTCATCAAAACTGTGCTTATATAGGTACGCATCTATCAAGTTGACATTCGACGATTAAAAGTGCGTAGACAACATATTTGCTTATTTAACCTGTTGTTTGTGACATAACATAACATAACATGACAAAACTTTTTTATCAAACCGAACCTAAATTTGTTACTGGCCATAAACAAAGCCCTTTAAAACTTTTAAAGTCGTTCTTCTTCTGTCATGAGAAAAAATCGTCTTTTTACAAACTACGGCAAAGTCAAAAGGAAGTGAATACTTACACAATAATTAATTTAAGGTTTTTAAAAATGCCTAAATTAAAATACATTTACCATGCACATGCTCGGAAAGTGCTACTTGATGTGAGTCAACATAGTAACAACCCAGCACGCTTCCGCAAGTGTGAAAAAAATTGTATAGATTTTACTTTCAACACGCGCGCGGAAAAGTAACATTTAAATTGCCAAATCTTAAAAAGTTGTGTCAAAACTAGTGTTTACAAAAAATGAGACTAAAGAGTTGTGTCTTTATAATTCAGCTTTGCACAAATAAGAAAATGTTTGATGCAACCAAGTGAATATTTACTGATAAAATAATAAAACAGATTGTTTTAATATTAAAACACACAAATTTAAATTTCTTCTGAAGTTTTCAAAATAAAAATTAATACTAAAATAATTCCTTGAGTCCATTTTGGACCGAACGACATCATGCGCGCGCAATCGATTTTCAACCAATGAGCTTTCAGTTCGCGCCTGTCATGAAAACCCGCCAAAGTAATGTTCTTGAGTTCAGTTCGGTGAATTAATTTTCGTTTAGTAAATTAAAATGGAGAGTTCCGGTGATGAATTTACATCGGACTTAACGCCGCCTGACGTCCTCCACCAAGCACAAATTGCCAGTGACAGCCTCCTGCCGAATAAGTCGATGCTGAAATATATTATGTATGGTGTATACAAGTACGAGAATTTCCTTCAATGGAAGGTAACGCAACATCTTTTTCCAAAAATGTTTAGCCCTTAATTTTTCCCTCGCTTAAGTAATGCTTTGTAAAACGTTGTTTGATATACGTGTCGAAATTAGGAAATTCTCAACTAATGCCGGCTAAAACCTTCGCTCGTGTTTTTAGATCTCCACCATTCTTTGGAATTGCCTACTTTCCGCACTTGTATCATATATAACTACTAGGTGTTGCCCGCGACTCCATCCGCGAAGAATTGGGGGGGGGGGGGGGGTTAAAAATAGCCTACGACCTATTCTCAGACCTACCGAGTGTAGAGAGAAAAGTTTCATAAAAATCGGCCAAGCCGTTTCGGAGGAGTTCGGTAACAAACACCGTGACGCGAGATTTTTATATATTAGATTAACTGGTTAAATGCACGTATACAATGAACAACACCGATTTTATTCGTTGGTGATAAAATAAAGAAAGAAAGAAATTTTTAATTTACAATAAATGATACTCGGGAGGTCTCAAAGACTTTAACAATCGGTCCAGTGCTGCCCCATCCAACTGGCTCCAGTGACCTTTACCACATAGGTAGTCGGTGCATCTGGGGCTACATCTTCAGGTTTGCGGTCGCCATTCTAAAACCTTACTCCTCCACCTTCATGGGTTCTAAGAGCAATGTACCCTGCCAACTGCCACATAAACATAAGTCTGGTAACTCTCCGAGCCATGTCAGCGGTTTTCCTGCGGATCTCCTCATTTCCGATTCAATCACGCAAAAAAGTTCAATTAAAATAAGCGGAAGTTAGTTATAAGGCGACATAACTATGTATGCCACTGGTTTCTAGCCAAATGCATAGGGTAGGTAATAAATCCCCAATAGCAATAAATTAATTAATTTATTATTATTTTTACTAAGTTATGTTCGTGAGAAAATAAATAAATTAATAATGAACAATACTTTTAGGATGATATTCTGTTTGTGATAAATATTAAAAATGTTTTATCATTCAGATATATCTGTATTTGAATCTAAAAACCTGTTGCTGAGACTCAATAAGTATTCTGGCATTTGATCCCTGGGAGGTCTCAACTTGGAAGGAAACAAATTGACAAATTGATCGATGCTAATTTAATTTATATATAATTTAAGATTATTTGCCAAACTTGATAATTAAATTATTCCTTTACATAATACAGTTTGGATTTATATGCTAACCGTCACAATAATTAAAAACATTAATGTTCCTGAACTAAAACAATTACTTTGCTCACCCGCGACCTTACAATAGTTACGTTTATGCAAGAAATGTGCGTTCATGCAGTTCCTCCACCTCCACACTGTACGAACACACACAAATCACATAAACCCAACCATCACCACCACCAAGCTACACTGACGCGTTTCGAACTCAACCAGAGCTCATCTTCAGAGTTATAATTGTTATAATTGTTTTAGTTCATTAATATGGACCTCCGCAAAGTAACGCCTGATTCAATAAATCATTAATGTTCCCTTATTTTGCGTGAGTACTCGTAACTGCAATAAAGGTACTGGAATAAAAGTCTCCTTTTATTAAAACAAATGTATCTACTTAACTACTTGAGGCGGTATTCAAACACTTAATGAACTAAATTTAATAAAATTATAAAAACAATTGTATGGCTTTGTTATCTGAAGATTGTAGGATATGTGGTGAGGAAGACGAAACAATGGAACACATTATGTGTGAATGTGACGCCCTCGCCAGATTAGGAATGAGACTCTTTGGAGACGGATACCCCGCACCAGGAGACTTTAAGGCACTACCGCTACGTCAAATCATCCAATTTATGGATGTGGTGATAAAAGCAATGGAGTAAGTGCGAAGGAGGGGTAATTACACAAAAGATCCTAACGGGTCGAAGTGTATCCGCTAGGACCCCTATTAGTAAGATAAGATAAGATGGCTTTGTTACCGCTAAAAACGGAGTCAGACTTGTCGGCATACCAGATGGTCACACCATTGCTATTCGACGGGGAGCCCTGCTGGCAGGGCTCCTATGTCTAGCCTGTTTGCCGTTCTAAAAAAAGTAAGTAAAAGTAAGCGGATGAATTTCCATCCGGTTTACCCGGATTTATTTTTATTTTTTCTCTTTCAAAATTCAAATCAACTACTTAAATAACTCACTTAACAAAATAATTTCAATACCTATCCATTTTCACCCGACTGTCGAAGGAGGGTTTTATGTTTTTCGATTTCGAACGTATGTATTTATGTATGTATGTATGTAAGTATCATTATTTGGCACGCCCTGCAGCCTAAACGGCTCAATGGATTTTGAAGTGTGTGATGTAGATTCGTCTCAGTTCCGCGAGTGACATAAGGATATATATTTTCCCGGAATTCCCATGGGAATGGGAATTATACAGACAGGTTTTTTCACCTAGTATTGGAATTAAAATTATTTTAGATAAAACAACATAATAAGATGTTAATAAATCTTTATTAAAGACATTGTCACACATTGCGACTAGATGTACAAGATACATTTCTTACAAAATATTTGGTTACAGCGACACGAATGTATTCTCAGAGCCTTAATTTATAGTGTTTAGGATTGGGGTGCGGGCTGGTCGTCACCAACGTGTTGGGTGGGCTGGTATCCGTTCTTGTCGGCGATGAAGGTCACGGAGACGTGCTGGCCATCAGGAGCGACGTATTTGTAGCTGCCCTTAACAGAAAGACCCTGTTGCTCGGTGTCGTTCTTGTATTCTCCCTGCTCTTGCCTCTGTGTGCCGTCGCTAGTCTCGAAGCTGTGAAAAAAGTAAGTTACAAGAAATTTTACTCCGGCTCGACCAAAATTCTGGGAAAAGAAAAATATCAAGCTATTTCCATCTTTATTTAAGGTTTTTAAAAAATAATCTGGAAATTTGGTAGGTGGCTTAAATACTTGGACTGAAAACCCCTGTAAATGTATTTATTATTATTTTGCGATTGAAAAAAATTTTTTTTTCAGAGGTGTGGCTGATTTTTTTACGAGAATACCTTTACAAGAGTGTTCAGTCAACCTATCCCAATCATCTGCAAAAATATTCAGGATTAATTTTAAAAGATTTTGTTCTTGCTTTTGCATTTTCTATTTACTTTTATTTTACAAGATTTTCTTTCCATTAAAAAAGGGCTATATTTACAATGATTTGATGAATTATTTAAGCTTTAGATAATCGTAAAAAGTGCAGATTTGCTTACTCAAAGTTGTATCCGTTGACATCGACCTCTGAGTCTTGCTTGACAATTTCGACGGGTGCTGCTTGAGGCTTGTCCTGGGGCACGGCAAATACGAAGGCTACGGCTGCCAGAGCGAACAAAGTCTACAAAAAAAAGAGTTATTGAAAAGCTGTAAAAACATTGTATATTTAAAAGGGCACATGCTTCAAAACAGAAGCTCTGGAATTAATTTACCAAACAGGTGTGTAACTATAATTCTAAATTTCAAAATTAGCTGAATTTGAAAGCTAATTTTTTAGTCCAAGTAGTTTTCTGCTATTGGAATATCTTATTTTAAAAAGTTTGTTTTTAGAGATAAAAAAATGTTAAATTAGACTGCACTTTTAAAAAAAATAATATAACATAGAGACTTGAATTTTTAAAAAGTTCAAACAGTTTTTCGCAAGTGTTTATAAATTAAACTTGATTTTTCACTTGTATCATAAGATCACCGTATTTTTTTTTAAAGAATTATCACAAAATTCACAAATCACTTTTGGGGTAGGTAACTTACAATTTTCATCATTTTGAAGTTTTTTTTTTTGGGAGATTTTGGAGGTATGTGTTGTTGGTTGGACGAGTCCCGAATGTCTACTGTTTGGAGTGACAACTTGAGCTATAAATATCGTCTCCATAGTATTGACAATGAGATGTTTCGAAGTTTCATTGGCAAGCCGAGGTGTTAATCACAATAATGCAAACAGTATGTTTAAGGTGATCCATGAAAACGTTACGAGGATTTGTCAATCGTGTAAATTGTTTACACTTGACGGGCCGTGCATCACTTAACCTACATCGCTTTGTATTTTAAGTGGTTTTTTTAAGTTAGCAAAACGTATTCTTGGAAAACCATTTTGCAAAAGAAGAAAAATCTGCCATTGGCTTACATCATAATCAGTATTTCCTACACAAATTTTCTAAATTAAATTTAAAAAAAACTGCTCAGACTATTTACATTTACAGAGGGGGACCAGCCTGGGAATAGTTCCAAAGATCTTACCCTAATTTCTTTATATACTGCCTGCCGTTGGCTCGGCTTAAATTAGTTTGAGAAAACTTATATTATAGTACAGAATCAAAAGAAGCTGCTCACTTTTTTATCTTGTCATTATACAGATGGATGCAAAACGTCATATCATACATGATTTGTGTAATAATTACGACAAAGTACAAAAGTGACCTGCTATTTTTGATGCTGCACAATTCTCGGGCGCACTTTTGACAAAATGTGTGACACGTCAGTGTAGATACACACATCAAAATATCTTCACTACTATGAAAAACAAAATTGTGTTACTTACATACATACATTACATATACACGAACAGTGCAAGTTAAATAAAAGCTTGTAAAAAAACTCACATCTCAAAATCTTTAATCGTACTGAATGTTATTAATGTTATTTTTTTTTTTTTAGCCTGTTAAAGTGTCCCACTGCTGGGCAAAGGCCTCCCCTTTTTTCCGCCATTCGTCCCTATCGAGAGCATGATCCTGCCAATCTACTTGATATGCGTCCAAGTTGTTGTTGTTGTAATGTTATTATTAAATGTTATTAAATGTCAATTTAGTTATTGAATGCAAAGTTATGATTTTTCAATGTGCGTGAACTTTAATAAGTAATGGTGTAGAGTAGGAGGAAACATATCAGCCTTTCCATCTACTAGGTACAGTTACTACACCATAGCGAAGGAGTCTTTGTCACGTTGTATTACTTTCATTCTCTTTCATTTGTAGGAACGTTACAAATTTTGACATGCGCATACCTAGAGATGCGTAAGACAAGTATACCTTACCTCCACGTCACAGAATAAATGTAGTAGAAATGTAATGATGGTAAAGGCAACGGTGGAGCGATGACCTTCGCAAGGCGGCTGGCAAGAGCTGGATGAGAGTGGCCGAGGATCGTGCTCAGTGGCATGCCGTGGGAGAGGCCTATGTCCAGCAGTGGACGAACATAGGCTGATGATGAAAGGCAACGTATTAGTAGATTGATAATCAAGGGTCGTAAGTGATTAATTACACCCAAGATATTTAGGCGCACGAGCGAGCAAAGCGAGCGAGGGTGCTTATAGTTCGCGGGTATAATTGATCATTTACACTCAAGTTGAACACTCTACTTTTCATCACAAATGCGAGAAAATAAAGATTAACAGTTATGTTTATAAATGTATACGCAATTTGTAACACAGCGGAAGAAAATTTATAGCGCCAAACCGTTTTTGTTTTTTTTTAATGGCCTCGCGCTCTTTGGCTTTGGCACATTCAGCCAGCACTGGCCAGCAGCATTATGCCAGCATGGAGGTTTGGAGGTTTGTAAGTATTACGCATAATAATCTCCTTGTATACCAGTTCGTGAACACAAAGGAGCACCATTCAATTTTTAAATTTACTTACATCCCTAAAGATGTAAATCGAATTTACAACACGGATTTCAAGTTAAATGCAACCTATTTTCAGAGTTTAAGTGATGAAAAAGTATTTATTTTTATAATTTCGTTATCTTCTCTAATAGTTGATTTTTATGTTCCCTTAAGTGAATATTTTGGTGCTCTATTTACCTCTCTCATGTGATGGGGGTAGATACGTATTTTATATCGTCATGCACTATTTCATAACAAATGGATTAGGAAAATTGTGTTGGTATTTCCAAGTTTTTTAAATAGATTTGTCAATGTGTTCGTGGGGATAAGCCACGTTAGAGAGAATTTGTTGTATTCGAACTCCGCTACCTAGTTTAAGCCTACGGTATGATGATGTTCCTTGCTACTTTTAAATAAGCTAGTATCTCAAAATCGATCATCTTACTAAGCGAACTTTACTAAACGTGCATCAAAGTTCAGTTTACTTTACATGTCTATTTGAGATACGAGCTTTTATAAAGTAGTGACGTTATTACTTAACAAGGCACGGCCGCTTCTAAGCGGGGGTCACGGCTTGAATAAAACAGCGATACAGTCGACATTCAACAGATTTATCAACTGACCGCAATGCACGGAACGATCTTATCACGGATTTTTTCCTGTAAAATATTCCGTAGACTCTCATATTTATGTATTTTAAAACAATTTTAATTTTAATCATATTATTTGCAAGATGTGGACTGCAACATTTAATAAGCTCCCGATATATCGAGGCAGTTGCATTGCATGCATCACTGTCAGGGGTTTTGATGCTTGCAAACTGTGACAAAATAACGGAAGGTCAATAGGGTAATCGATCTCGAACTCTTACATAGTCGTAATTATTATGTATGGTCCAATAATTTAAAAGAATAGTTGAAATTTAAGCTGTCTTGCGACATGTTAATAACAAACAACTACTTAATAAAAATTAAACAATTCAACAATCGCTTACAACAGTCAATGTCTTAGAATCGTGACTTGAGCCATTAATATTGTATAGTTGTCATTGAAAACTTTCTAGGGAGCAATAAAATTGACCAGATCGAGCGTTTGAAAATATTTTTCGGAAATGTTTGAGATCCATACATTACCACGCAGCTACTTATACTATATGTAACTGGTCCGTATTGTTTATTTTTATTTTTACTAAGTAATTATGAAAAGCAACCCGATCGCTGGAAGTAGGTTAAATTCGATTCCATTCGACCCGAATTACTATTAACATGGCAAGTTAAATAAAAAAGTACGGAGTCTGTGAAGTTGATTTTCACCCACATTTTATTGTGGTATTGGCACGAAACTTGGCAATTATACGAGTATGTACACATACTTCTAATGGGTCTATATTGGAATCCATAATATCTTTTGTCCTAATTTCAAAATCCATAATAACTTTGGTCATAATGATCTTTTGCCATAATAACGTTTGCCATATTGTAAATGCCATAATATTGTTTGCCCTAATATTGAATATCCTAATGCTTATTTGCACTGTGTCACATGTCCTAATATTGGTTGACATAATCACTTTTGTACTAACATTGTTTGTCATTATATATGCATATTTGTCATAATAATGTTATACTCATCATCATCATCATCTCAGCCTATATACTTTCCACTGCAGGGCACAGGCCTCCTCTCGGACTAAGTTGACTTGGACCGTATTTAAGAAACCACATGAATGATACTTTTCTGACTGCTATTCGTTTTTGTAGGAGTCGCAATTCTAACCTAAAATATTTTTCTAGCAGCGGTTCGGTTCTGTTGGGGTCGCAGTTCTAACCTAACCTACTTTTCTGACACCGGTTCGTACTGTTGGGGTCCCCGTTCTAATCTAACGTAGGTTTTTGGCTGAGGTTCGTTTCTGTAGGGGTCGCAGTTCTACCCTAACCTAACCTATTTTTCTGACACCGGTTCTTTACTGTTGTGGTGTCAGTTCTGACCTAGTTTTTCTGGTTTGTTCCTGTGGTTTGGGTTACCTTTTTTAGTTTTAAATCATAAATATCACATTAATATTGTCTATGGTTTTTTGATGGATGATTTTGATTATACTTTTGTTTTCTATCCGTAAACCAGTGCCTACTTATTAATACTCCAAAAAGTTGTGCAATCTTGCACATTCTCCCCTTTTTTAAGAGACAAAGATTTTGGCTAACTTCTTCAGGGTTCTGCAAAAGGTGCCGGCAGCAGTGCTGACATCTGCCACCCGAACTACACCATCTCGTCCAGGGTGCAGCCGGGTGATGCAACCTTTGGGCCACGAACGTCGGTAGGTTGGAATCGCAGATAATAACAACGTCGCCCTCCGCAATAATGGGCGGAGAGCGACGTCCTACTCTTGATGATAAGGAGGGTAGATATTCTTTCACCCAGCGTTGCCAGAAATGGTCGGCTAGCTTGACAGCTCTTCGCCACCTACTCCTGCCGAGGAGATCCGATGCACTACTTTTTGGCGTATTTTTGATTTTGAAAGATCATGGTCTATTATTTTTTGATGGATGATTTTTTGATTATACTTTTGTTTTATAACCGTAAACCAGTGCCTACTTATTTAATGTTAAATGTGTAGTTAGAATAGTCTTAAGTAGGGTTTTTTTTGCCAAGAATGGTATCCAGGATCTATTTAATTGATTGAACACAGTGAGGCGGATTTACCATACGGTTTACCATTAAAGCATGTTTTTTTTTAGTTTTTTTAACTGTAATTGTGGGGTATAGAATCCATACCAAACCAAATGGATTTAGCGGACTTTGATTCTATACCCCTCAATTATTCTATAGGTGAACTGTGAAAATGTTATTCTTGGTTAGGAAAACTATCCATGGGATAATTATTGGGACCATCCGCTACGGTTACAGCTAATTAGAGTTTTGAAAAACATAGCATACTGTCAGTCCGCACTTGCTTATTGGTTAGCTAAGGCTTACACCCTTGGTCAGTATTGAATGTTGTAAAAATAAAAGTAAACACTTTCTCTGACTGTTCTCGCCCTTGTTTCAGAAATCTGTGACAGCCACAAATGCACAGATCTCTAATGTTTCCAGGATATATATTTCAAAGAATAATAGTACATTACTGCAGCGGCCGCGAAATAGGGGATTGCCGGCCGAGTAGTAATAGATGGCCGAGTGTTAACGAGGCCATCTAGAGATACGAGGCCGGCAATCCCTGTTCGTGGCCAAGGCTTGTATAGTGTTTTTCTCAAATAAATCCAAGGAAATGATACGAATGTTCAACTTATATATTCATATTTAATTCAAATTGTTTTTTTTTTATTCCCGCCAAAATATTTTTTTTCCAGCAATTTATTTGTAAGCTGTTCCAGTTAATGTTTTTGACGCAAAATCTTGAGATGATTTGTATTTACTAAAAAATTACGACCTTATTAATTGGTTATTTTAATAAATTGTTAACAATAAACGCCAATCCTTATTTATTTTATTGAATACCTGATTAAATCTAGCCAAGTAAGATATTAAAAAGTAAATTCACAAGCTAAATTTTTCTTAATTGGCAGTATGTCATCGATAGTCAATAAAAGAAAATACGACCCACTAAAACAAAAGACAATCTCTTTGCTGGCCTTGGCCAGCAATGTTTGTATGAAATTCCATTATTGTCATCTAATTTGAAATTAGAACGAATCTTCCTCAACTGCTATACAATGACATACTTCGTGTTCTATTGTCACGACTATAAGAACCACATTTCCTTGGATGTTTGAGAAAAGATATTTTCACACCACCTGTTCGACAATGCCTCATTATATATCATGCAAACCTTACTCAAAGTAAATCATTATAGCCCTTGTCTTTTGCCGGGGTGTAATGTTGTACTGAATTTCATTATAACCCGCCGGGCAGTAATGTGATTCTCACTTCTCTTAGTTCTTATTGTTATGCATTTAAAGTCTAATTTCGTCAAAATCGCGCGGCGCGCGGCTGCTGCAGCTGCTGGTGGCCGACAGCGAAGAGGTGGACGGCGGCGCGCGCCGCGCCTCATTTATTTGAAAATCGAACACGGCAAGCCGAACGAAAAAAAATCAATACTTAAAACAAAAGCCGCGAGTATTTCAATACGCTGCAATTTTAAGTATCAAAACTGCAAAAGAAGATAAAACATTAGGAAAATATCGAGTGACGAAAGTGATTTGACTCCTGATTCCATTAAATTAGACGCCTTAGGACCACTTGCACAGTTCAGGGTAAAAAAATTAAATCGGTAACCCTGGGTTAAGAATGACAGTTCCATACATTTTGACACTTGTTAACCCTGGGTTAGCAGTTAACTCGCTCGGAGTTAAGTAGCTAACCCAGGTCTGCGCAAGCCGGCCTTAGAAATTGTTAATAATGTACTCCCAGAGAAGTCGAAGGGAAAATACTTAAAAGCTTACAAAGATTTCGACAAATGGAAAACTGCGAAAGGCGCAAAGTCAGTGTCAGAATCAGTGCTTCTGGGTCTATTTCGAGTATTTTTCTAGTAGCCTTGGTTTTTATTGTCTCGCAAAAGGTGAGAAAAGTAGAGTATGCTCCTCGGGGATAAAACTGATTTTGCCTTGGGCGCGCTTAAATCCTTCACTGCTCTCAGGACTCCATCTTGATTCCCGAGCGAAGTACGCTACGCTCGGGAGTTAAATCTGGAGTCCCTCGATACGCTCAGGATTCAATATCGCGCCCGTGACATAATGCAGTGCTTTATCCCCTTGGTGTACAATCTACTATTACTTATCATTTTGTGCATACTTGCGCAAATCCTAAGTACTTACCCGTACGCGTACATATTACGTAATAACCTATAAACAAAAGTTATGTAACCTGAGACGCAGTATCGGCCACTGTGCAATATGTCATTGTTACAGAAGTTCAATAAGATTCACAACAATATTAATGAACAAGAGATCAATTCACTAACGTTTTTGTGTCAAAGTTCATTTGATTAGACCTTTGTGCTTAATTTTTTTAAGTACCTATTTCCAAAATTTCCTAATGACTTTGACAAAGTACAGTTACTATAAGATTATAGATAAGACAACAAACAGTGCATAAAACATGTAATAAGTAAACACGACTCGCTTTAGCCCTCAAAACTTTTGAGCTCGTAAAAAACTTCCGTGTATCAGATTGCGAATTCGGTGGATAAAACCCATACTTAATATTATAAATGCAAAAATGTGTTTGTCAGTTTGTCTGTTGTGTCTTCACGCTTAGACCGCGGGACCATTTAGACGAAATTTGGAATAAGTAGAAATAGTTTGAGTCTCGAGAAAGGACATAGAATAGTTTTTATCCTGGAAAATAGAATAGTTCCTGCGGGATAGCGATAAACGAATTCTTCGCAGACGAAGTTGTGGGCAATAGCTAATTGTTCATAATTCAAAGCCATTGGGTGGCCTATCTTATATCCATGTTATCTTGGTGCACTTCGTGTCTCACGTCAATTACTGCGGATTCACCTTTTGAATCACTTGATTAATCATCGGGAAACATCAACTTTGAACAAAAATAGTATGATAAAGGTTTCTACAGTCTTTATCGTCTTAGTATTATTTTTATTAATTTTGATATAAATTCAAACTAGTGAGTTAAAATTAACTTTAGCAAAATATATAAAACTGTAGTAAATACGTACTGTCTAGTCTTTCTAGGGATTCGTAGACCTAACAAGGAACCCGTATAGTTTCGCGAAGTTTGCATGTCTGTCTTTTTCTTTACTTAAAACTGACCCGTGATTGACCACTATCTTACCTGATGAAAAGTGAAGATGTGCCAAAGGTGTACCTCACTGGTTCAGTCTATACACCGTGAAATTTTAGTGGTTGTTTTCCCAAAACGAGGTGATTTAGTATCGATTGTACAATCGATTTATAATTACTATTTTGACTAGAGTCAAAAATCCAATTGTGAAAAACTAAAGTCGAAAATGACCGCAAACCAATAGTAACGCTTCGTTGGTACAAGTAGCGTACGATCGTACGATAGGTTAGGTACCAACGAAGCGTTACTATTGGTTTGCGGTCATTTTCGACTTTCGTTTTTCACAATTGGATTTTTGACTCTAGTCAAAATAGTAATTATAAATCGATTGTACAATCGAAACTAAATCACCTCGTTTCGGGAAAACAACCACTAAAATTTCACGGTGTATTTTCTATTCTGTCTATATTTTATCTGTCCGTGACTTAGCTTCGAAGTCATTAAGGTGGATGGGTAAAATAAAATGAAAAAAAAAAACAAAGTTTATTTTTTCCCGCCTATCCCATGGTATAGGTATGATATTGTTAGATAGCACTTTTAAAGATATTGCAGCTTTGTAATTATTCGATTCAGGAATCAATTTGTGAAATATTAAGCTTTAAAGTGCAAATTTATAAGAAGGAGTGTAAAGATTCTGTAACAAATTTAAAAAATAAACTATTAATAACAAGTACCACAGACAGTCGTAATGTTGAATAACTACATGCTGCATTTTAATACGGAACCCTTTACCACGCGTGAGTCGACGCGTGAGTTTTAAAGTTTGTTTTGTACTATTTAATTTGTAATTTAGAGCCAAAGGTCAAAGTTATCTTTATCGTGTATCTGCGAAATATTACTTTGAATATCTTAAGATTTTTAATTGTAGGTTAAGTTTGTAAAATGTAAATGAAGTATTTTATATTGCAAATGTTATGTAAACATCTGCCCAGGTGCTCGTTTGACGAAAATACGATACAATCATGATTTTTTTTCTACTTCTTTGTGTGGTAACCAATTAATTAAAAATTCATTTTAATTTATCCTACACTTTTCACCTTGGCACTAGGTACTACATTACCGCAATTATTTTTCTTAGGACGAGCTCATGTGGAAATTATGCTGTGCACATTACTAAGTTCATAATGACATTGAAATGCCAAGATATAAATAATCTTCGCACAAAAAACTCTAATCACATGAGGTTTTTTATGAAGCCCTTGAACAAAGTGCCTTTACACTCATCAAGACGCGGAATATTATTCTTTGCTATACAACTTATGTTTGATAATAAACTATCAAACTTAAAAATAGATAACGGAAAACATCATTTTCATAATAACCACTAGTATTATTAGATACTTACATTAATTCTTAGATATTTCTGCAACACGGGATGCTTATGGCTTTAGCTTTGCCTCTATATCATGTTTCTATTGTTTACGCAGACGGATAGAGGGGATTGTTAACATTATATCTACTAATATAGTTTTATGCCGTCTGTTATATAGCTAAATTGAGCTGATAAATATTCCAAGACATATTAATGGAAAAAAATACTATGCAGCTTTTTAAGTTTATACATAATAAAAATTCAATAAAATCTTAGTTAACAGGTTTTTACTCGACTGCCCCTGAACAAGGGGATATGTCAAGGGTTCAACTCTATTCCAGGCCATAAAATGTCATCGCTGTTCAGTTGTATGTATCATCTCATCAAAAGCTTAAAATAACTTCATTTCGCATCTTTGATGTTGCTTAAGTGCGCTTAGGTTATGTACTTGTAAATTTGTGCTGGTTTGGCTCTAGCTGTTAAGATACTTTGTAATGTGGTTATGATTTAATTCAAGGTTTTGAAAAAACTTTACTTAATTCAATGAGTAGGTACTCCCACTGTAGTTACGTGACACCGTTGTGTTCTTAAAAACTTTTTCAAGTAGTCAATGCAATTCAAATCAAACGCGTTGGCGGTGCTTAGCCTATCATGCGCATCAAGACAAGTGTGCATTCTATTTGACAGTGGGCATTGCTGACCTATTCATTGTATGTCGTACCTATGTTGCAACGAGACGACGCAGCTAGGAAGTTCAAGTCCATTCATTTCATTTTAAGATCTGTTACCTAGGTATTATTATTAATTATTCAGGCATGTGATTAAAATACACACGATTTATCTTTCATTAAAAATGCAGTCTCACTAGCTGCATAACAAATGTCTTAGCAGAAGTTATACGTAATATAACAAAACGGATATGCTAACGATTTTAGTTTGTTTGTTTGTTTATACTCTTTATTGTACAAAAGGAAAACAAAAAGGTTACAGAAAAAAAATGATAAGTACAAAGGCGGACTTATCCGTGAAGGGTCTGCCAGTCAACATTTTACATTTTACAACAACAGTCAGCATTTTAGTGATGCCTATGCGAATTAAAACTTTATATTTTTAACCGACTTCAAAAAAAGAGGAGGTTATCAATTCGTCTGAATGTTTTTTTTGGAACCTTAATTCCTTTGTACCTGCTATCAATCTACTGAGGTTATGTTGATTTCGGTGGATCGCAAATAAGACATTAGATCACTTTGCATAAAAAATCTAACTGGTTAAGTCTATAAAGTCTACAAAAAAAGAAGAAGATATTCTTTGAACTTAATTTATTCCCCTTTCAAACGTTTTTCTGAATTTGATGCGCAATTTTACTACAAGATCAGTGACCAAGAGTTGTGATTTACGGCATGTGTATACTTACATAATAATCGCAGTGGTGTTAATTGGTGTACATATAAATGTGCAAAGATGTTCACATTATATTATTATTCGTGATCATGACTGGAGTGCCATACCGACTGATTGTAAATCTATAGATAAACTTGTTTAAGCTTCTGATATTCTTCTAGTTGTCCTTGGTTATATAATATTTGTTGGGCATTTGAATTGATAATTATCTAATTTCATGAAATATATTCGTGTACATTATTAGCTATGATTTCCACTACATGTATTTTTCCTTTTCTTTCTTTATAGGAGATAAACAGACATAATATGAAGGGTAAACAAAAATAACATGTCTCACCTAAGCAACTTCTTGAGTTATAACGGTTTGAAAGAAAATCATCACGAAAAGTTACTATGGTACCCTGGGTTCTTTAAAAGCGAAAAAAATATATATTACTTAGCCTAGTTGGTAGTGACCCTGCCTACGAAGCAAGAGGTCCTGGGTTCAAATCCCGGTAAGGGCATTTATTTGTGTGATGAGCACGAATATTTGTTCCTGAGTTATGGATGTTTTCTATGTATTTAAGTATTTATTTGTCTATATAAGTATGTTTATCGTCGTCTAGTACCCATAGTACAAGCTTTACTTAGTTTGGGACTAGGTCGATTAGTGTAAGATTGTCCCCTAATATTTATTTATTTATTTATTTATTTATTTATTTATTTAAATATTCATATTTAATCCAATGGTGACTTATATTTGCAAGCGCTACATTATGAGAATAAAATCTCAGTTTTTCAAAAAAGGTGGCTAGACATGTTCTTTTCGTGTACCTTTATATACAAAGGATATTCTAACAGTAGGTAAGTTAGTTTGCTCAACGACTTAAACTTCAAAAACTTATATATAAGTATAAAACTAAAGTAGGTATCAAGATGCGTAAGTATATTTTAAGACGTAGCTATATTTAAATCGAACCTATATATTCTCATCATCATCATCCGTGCCTTTATAAGTCGCACTGAAGGAAGCGCACACAGAAACACATTTTGATTTATTTCTATCGTAACATTATTACTTTCGTGTTTTTGTTTTAGAGTCGGTTCAGTTATTTTATCAAAAAAAGTATTTCTGGCTTTTTACTTATTGTAACTATAGTATCTAACTAATCTTAGTAACAAGAGCTAATCAATTTTTTTCCTACTCCTGTACTTTTGTCTGTTTTTTACATGGTCGCGAACAAATATATAAGAACATATATAATATGACTTCAGAAAGTCTATACTTAATCTATTCGCCATAACAGCACTTGTGTCGTAATGTCGTTATTACGATACACCTAGCTGCCACATAATATTAAATGTAGGGTACACTCAACACTAAAGCCCAGTTTAGACCTGCTGAGTTGAGTAGAGTAGGGTACAGTTGGGTACAGTATGGTAAAATAGGGTACAGTAGAGTACAGTCGGGTACAGTAGGGTAAAATAGGGTACAGTAGGGTACAGTCGGATACAGTAGGGTAAAATAGGGTACAGTCGGGAACAGTAGGGTAAAATAGGG
This sequence comes from Archips crataeganus, assembly GCA_947859365.1. Lineage (NCBI taxonomy): Eukaryota > Metazoa > Arthropoda > Insecta > Lepidoptera > Tortricidae > Archips > Archips crataeganus. Next base: position 11,755,009 of record OX402049.1, on the reverse strand, counting down.
TACAGTTGGGTACAGTCGGGTACAGTAGGGTAAAATAGGGTACAGTTGGGTACAGTCGGGTACAGTAGGGTAAAATAGGGTAAAGTAGAGTACAGTCGGGTAGGTACAGTAGGGTAAAATAGGGTACAGTAGAGTACAGTCGGGTACAGTAGGGTAAAATAGGGTACAGTAGGGTACAGCCGGCTACAGTCGGGTACAGTAGGGTAAAATAGGGTACAGTAGGGTACAGTAGGGTACAGTCGCCCAAGCAACAAAATTATCCTATAGTGCACGCTTTATAGGCCTGCGGCACTAATAACGGTCTCTTATTGGTTCTAGAATTTGCTGCCCCGCTTATTATAGCATGCACGGAGTCTAGTTATTCTTGTAGAACATCCGTCCTTATAAGTTAACTTATTACCGCTTATAGACCTAAATTAACAGCACAGTATAAGCTGAGATGTCCTATAAAAGTACTGCAAAGGTGTAAACACGCTTGAGAATACTTGCTCTGGTAAGCTATACTTATAATTGCCCACAAGTATAATTATAAGTCCATTGTAAGCAAAGTATGCTTATAAGAGTATCAATTAGAACTAAATGTACTGGAAACCATTTTCACTTATTACTTGAGTTTATAAGAGTTTATAAGCTCACAATGTGGATCAATAATAAGTAAATTAGTTCTATAACGGCTTATTCCAAGAGTAAGTATACTTGGTTCCATTGTGGATATGTCGAACGCTGTTATAATCTTAACATTATTATAAGAGTTCCGTGTAATATAATTACTATCCAAAATTGTCTTCGTGAAGTCCATTAAAAGTGTACAATTGCTTTTAATGGTCACAGAAATACTGTTATAGTCCCATCGCAGCTATTTTGTTGTGTCGTGCGTGGATCGTGGTTATAAATTTTAGACAAAGGAAGTATCGTAGAAGTTAGCGAGGGTTCCGGACAAAATAGTAAATTTGAAAATTGTACACAAAATGTTAATATTGATGGTTCTGGACAAAACAACAACATCGACGTCCATAAGCACTACCATGATAGATTCAAAGGGCGACACATAAACCTAAAAATATTAAAAATAAGACATGAGAGCCATGAGGGATTTTCTGACAGCTCGAAATAAAAACAAATTGTTCTTTTGAGTCTTTTAAGACTGCAACAGATGGCGTTCATAAATAGTTAAGTACATTACCTATCGAGTTCGAGTTTTTTTTACAAAGAAATAGTTATTTGAGAAAGAATCAATAAAATTCCTTAATGACCATAATATTTATCACGTTTTGAAGTAATTTTCGCTGCAATTTTATGTTTAAACTTCATATTTTCTTAATGAAGGTTTTTTCGACAGGCGAAATATCGCTAGATACCATTAGTATCGTGAGGTCCATTTGACGTTCAGTCTTTTTTAGTTATTTAACCAATCACGAGCGCGACGCAAATGTCAAACAGACCTCACGATACTGACGCCGTCTAGCGATATTTCGCTTGTCGAAAACCCTCATAACAACACTACCGTTAATACATCTTTGGCCACTTCATTATTTGTTAATGCCATCTATCGATCACTTACGAACTATTTTCTTTTTAAATCGTAGCCGAAAATCCCACATAAATCCCCGAAAATCGTTCGGTCTTTAAAATAATCGTGGAACCCTAATTCCTAACAATATGGCGATGGTGTGGTTCTAATGCAAACCTTTTTAAGACCAAGAACGTCTATAACAGTTACTGTTCTGTAATGAACTTAGGAAGGCTAATTGTAAAAAATGGCAACGTTTCGTTGTATGCCTTATTAAAATGAATATTATTTTCAAATGCAACTTCTTACATACGCTAATTTCAAGAAGCGAGTAAAAATTTAGATATAAAACATAATATACTTCATCGAAAATACTCGTTTGCCACACGAACACAAGTAACACGTTTATTATTATGCCACACTGTAGATAATACATTATTAAGAAAAAATAACTTTCCTTTTTATCAAATACCAAATACTTATTTGTATATTTTTTCAATATGCGCTCCAACGACCACGTTTACTTTATAATTCCCAACTGTTTTTGAAAGAGCTTGTAACAGGAGCACGGAGTACGTTAGAGTCGTGTGTGGTTCTGTAAGACGCTAATAGTTGACTTCGCGGGGAGCAGTTAGTTCTGCGTAGTTCGACTATAGGGATATTAGTGGTGTAAGTGGTAGCCACCAAATCTATTATGGGTGTCTTAAAAGAAAAAGTAGGCCTATAAATTGGGCCCTTTTCCGTTGTTATAAGAGCTTACTATCCCGTTATAGTCCTGATAAAATGGTGGTTCCAGGATAATTATAAAACCAATTTTTGCTGCTTGGGCGGGTACAGTCGGGTACAGTCGGGTACAGTAGGGTAAAATAGGGTACAATAGGGTACAGTCGGGTACAGTCGGGTACAGTAGGGTACAATAGGGCACAGTCGGGTACAGTAGGGTAAAATAGGGTACATTCGGGTACAGTAGGGAAAAATAGGGTACAGTTGAGTACAGTCGGGTACAGTAGGGTAAAATAGGGTACAGTAGGGTACAGTCGGGTACAGTAGGGTAAAATAGGGTACAGTAGAGTACAGTCTGGTACAGTAGGGTAAAATAGGGTACAGTAGAGTACAGTAGGGTAAAATAGGGTACAGTTGGGTACAGTCGGGTACAGTAGGGAAAAATAGGGTACAGTAGGGTACAGTCGGGTACAGTAGGGTAAAATAGGGTACAGTCGGGTACAGTAGGGTAAAATAGGGTACAGTAGAGTACAGTCGGGTACAGTAGGGTAAAATAGGGTACAGTAGAGTACAGTAGGGTAAAATAGGGTACAGTAGGGTACAGTCGAATACAGTAGGGTACAGTAGGGTAAAATAGGGTACAGTAGGGTACAGTCAGGTACAGTAGGATAAAATAGGGTACAGTAGAGTACAGTAGGGTAAAAAAGGGTACAGTAGGGTACAGTCGGGTACAGTCGGGTACAGTAGGGTACAATAGGGCACAGTCGGGTACAGTAGGGTAAAATAGGGTACATTCGGGTACAGTAGGGAAAAATAGGGTACAGTTGAGTACAGTCGGGTACAGTAGGGTAAAATAGGGTACAGTAGGGTACAGTCGGGTACAGTAGAGTACAGTCTGGTACAGTAGGGTAAAATAGGGTACAGTAGAGTACAGTAGGGTAAAATAGGGTACAGTTGGGTACAGTCGGGTACAGTAGGGTAAAATAGGGTACAGTAGGGTACAGTCGGGTACAGTAGGGTAAAATAGGGTACAGTCGGGTACAGTAGGGTAAAATAGGGTACAGTAGAGTACAGTCGGGTACAGTAGGGTAAAATAGGGTACAGTAGAGTACAGTAGGGTAAAATAGGGTACAGTAGGGTACAGTCGAATACAGTAGGGTACAGTAGGGTAAAATAGGGTACAGTAGGGTACAGTCAGGTACAGTAGGATAAAATAGGGTACAGTAGGGTACAGTCGGGTACAGAAGGGTAAAATAGGGTACAGTAGGGTACAGTCGGGTTATTGAACAGTAGGGTACAGTCGGGTATAGTAGGGTAAAATAGGGTACAGTTGGGTACATTCGGGTACAGGAGGGTAAAATAGGGCGCAGCCAGGTACAGTAGGGTAAAATAGGGTACAGTAGAGTACAGTCGGGTACAGTAGGGTACAGTCGGGTACAGTCGGGTACAGTAGGGTAAAATACCCTATTTTACCCTACTGTACCCAACTGTACCCTACTGTACCCTATAACACCCGACTGTACCCTACTGTACCTCATTTTACCCTACTGTACCCGACTGTACCCTATTTTACCCTACTGTACCCGATTGTACCCTACTGTACCCTTTTTCACCCGACTGTACCCTACTGTACCAGACTGTACCTCATTTTACCCTACTGTACCCTATTTTACCCTACTGTACCCTATTTTACCCTACTGTACCCGACTGTACCCTACTGTACCCTATTATACCCTACTGTACCCGACTGTACCCTACTGTACTTACCCTATTTTACCCTACTGTACCCGACTGTACCCTACTGTACCCTATTTTACCCTACTGTACCCGACTGTACCCTATTTTACCCTACTGTACCCGACTGTACCCTACTGTACCCTATTTTACCCTACTGTACCCGACTGTACCCTACTGTACCCTATTTCACCCGACTGTACCCTACTGTACCCGACTGTACCCTACTGTACCCTACAGTAGGGTACAGTACCCTACACTAGGGTACAGTACAGTACAGTAGAGTCGAGTCGTAGAAAAAATATTGTATGCAACGGTGTATAATTTGGTCTTAACGGCTCGTGCCGTCTTCCATTGCGATACTCGCATTCGCTCGTATCACAACTCACGTCACTCGCCTTTTAAGACCTCACTTATACAACAGTTGCATAAAATACTATAAACATAGGTCTGACCAATCTCAATGTGGTCATTATAAAATATTAAAAAAAAAACCAAAGGGAAGGCCATAATTGAATCCAGAAACCATAAATATTCCAGATGTTCTTAGTGTACCTATGTGTGTTCATCTAAGTATACATATGAAAGAGTCACGTGACTGACTGATTGATTCAAAATTTGGCGGATATATTTCTGGAGAATTTTGGCGCGCACTAAGAAAGGATTTTTGAAATTTCCACAAGATAGAGCCAGCCAGTTTAAATCTTCTACGGGAGCGAAAATACAGAATAAAGCTAGTTTTAAATACAAAGCCAACTGACATGAAGTTAAAACGTAATTTTTGTAGATAACATTTATTTATTATTTTTTCCCATTTTGTTAAATTAAATTTCACAATTTCATTTGTAAATAATCAGATGACAGAATTTTGCAAACGATTGTAGCTGTGTGCTCATTACAATGATTATGAAGAGTCTAAACGAGACCATTGTGTTCTCACTCACGTTCTATTTCCCAATCCGTTTGTCACTAATTCTACGTTCAGGTCTTTAATGCCTACTTAAGTCTAATAAAGAAGATTAGCGACTCTTTAATTAGGTAAAAATTGTTGTCATTGTCTAATCTTAATCTAATAAAAAATATATAATAATCTCGTGTGACGGTGTTTGCTATCGATCTCTTCCGAAACGGCTTCACCGATTTTTATGAAATTTTTTTCTCTAGATATTCAGTAGGTCCGAGAATAGGTCGTGGGCTACTATTCTTCGCAGACGGAGTCGCGGACAACAGCTAGTCTAATATATAAAAATCTCGTGTCACGGTGTTTGTTATCGAACTCCTCCGCAACGGCTCGACCGATTTTTATGTAACTTTTTACTCTACATTCGGTAGGTCTGAGAATAGGTCCTAGGCTATTTTTTGTATACCTACCCCTATTCTTCGCGGACGGAGTCGCGGGCAACAGCCAGTTGTAGGATAAAATGAGAAATGTTTAAAGATGTGGCACCTAAATTCGGCTGATTTAAGTAGCGTACATATGTCAAAATTTGGTAAAATCAAACAACAGAGCTCCTAGATTGTTGATATGTTAGGAAACGGGCACTTGCATTAAGATAGAATTGGATAGACACAAAAACAAGACCTTACTAATATTATATACGCAAAAGTTTGTGATTCAGTTATTTTATGAGGGTGGGTGCATGAATTTTTGTTGCTCTTTTACGCTAAAACAGCTGAACTGTACACAGATTTAGCACACAGATAATCTATAACCTAGATTAACATTATTTTTATCTCAGAAAATTGCATAGTTTCCGCGGTATATCGATAAAGGAATAAAAGATTGGATAGATTTTTGCATTAAAGAAGCTCCCTTTTCAAGAATAGTTGTAATAGCTATTATCATCTTTAAGTACCTAATCGTAGTATCATTTTTTTCAGAAACATTTTAAATAAAAACTCGTAATGTATGATCATTTGATCGAACAATATTATAAGGGCCAACAAATTTAGTAAATCTAACTAAGTAAGTCTTGTGATGTACCGTTACTTTGAGGATTATAGAATCATTTCAAACCAGACAATGATACCAACTCAACAAGTTATGTTCATGCTACCATACTTAGTTATTTAACGAGTAGTTTTCATTTATTTTAATTTAAAAGTCGATAAATATATATTTGTTAGCCATTAAGAACAAGCAAACTGTGATAAAATAAGAATAGAGGTAATGCCAATTCTTAGTCCAGGTAACTTTAAGTTGCTGTTGTAAGTATATATATATATTTATTTCAGCATAGTATTCTAATTAAAATAATAAAATTGAAGTAGACAAGTGGTAACGTTTTTTTTTTACTTTTTAGAAATAATACGGTTAGGCCCGATGTTTTCCAAAAATGCGGAGTCTTAGCGGAGAGTGAAGTGTACCGACCCATCCTACTTGACGTCACGTCAGCCTGCAGGCTTGCATCTCGGAATATATATAAAATGAACGATCTCACACTAGCTACTCATTCGTTAGTTTGTGCTCAACCTGAATACAAAGCAACATGATTAAATACGTAAGTATTTTTTCTTAAATTTTAATTCTAAAGGTCACATCCATATTTGTGTTTACTTTTAAATGTATAATTACTGTTTACCTCTTGCAAAAGTGTGTCGTGACTCTTGGATGACGCTATGAGCAAATAAGCAACAAACTTACAAATGATTTGTGGATGTTTGTTAGGCTTAGCCTTGGGAGCAATACTAAAATAATTAATATTTATTTACATGGAACGTATCAGCGTACTTTTTACACGGCTGTCTAAAAAAAGTGCGAGAATGTAACAAGCAAACGGCTTAACCGATTCTAATGATTGGTATATTTAAAGAAATATATTTACTCCAGAGATGTTATACAGGGTTATTTTTAATTCACTGACATCCTCTTAACCCTGAATTCCTATCACTCAAACAAATGTTTTTTGTTTTACGACTTTTTAAAATGAAGCACTTTTTTCCCATACAAATACACAGAGTATCGTAAAAATAAGAGGTAATCTCAAATTTTCAAAACGTTATTACACCAAAAATATTAAGTTTTGACAAAAGCCGTAAAACAAAAAACATTTGTTTAAGTGGTAGGAGTTTACGGTTAAAAGGATGCTAGTGAATTACAAATAACCCTGTATAATTGAAGATAAAATAAATAAAAAAATGACTTAGCAGCATATGTCGTTATTTATGTTTGACTCTATTATTCAGGGTTATCCTAAGTCGTGAACTGAAATTATTGTTTCTAACTCAGTTTATGTTGGATAATATAATGCATTAACTTATTTGATTTATTAGTCTTATTAAATTTATGGTGTTAAGTAGTATAGGGTGACCATTAAAGATTGCTTGATTGAGGAGGATCATTTTCACTTTTGTTTTAATAACCAAGTTTTCACCTTGTCTTGATAATTAATTACAAATACAGCAAAAAATAATAACATACTCTGTACTATATTTTTTGCAGACGGTACTCGCGTTGTCATCCAATCTATATTGTATTATAAATTTTAAGTTGATCTGTAATTACTAAAAGTGGATTAAAGACTTGATTTTGAACCAAATAGAAACATAGGTACAGTTAAATGAGTGGTTGAAAAACAGCCGATTCGATCAAGTCGATCTCAAATAATCTTACATAAACGCGGCTACTTGGTTACTATTACCTTCCTATATACTTAGACATAAAATAAAGTAACACGTCATTTAAACATTTTCTAATTTAATCTTCTCTATCAAAATAAATTATTTTCTGTCTATAGTACAATCATCATCATCACCGAATTATTTGATACATAATTTTAACTCCTTCTTTTTTCCGTTTTAACTTTTCCGTCTAATTTGCCAGGTGACTGTTATTTGCGTGCTAGCCGCCGTGTGCGCCGCAGCTCCCCAACAGAACCCTCAGGATGTGTCAATCGTGAGATATGACAGCAATGTTGCAGTCGACGGATACGACTTTGCGTAAGTATTTACCTTCTGTTCTTAGTAATATATTAATAATAAACAAAGGTCGGAAAAACGTTCGTCATTTTAAAAACTTCATTCGTCAATAAACGTGTCAACATGTACAAAAATAAATGTGGTAAAAAATATAACATCGTAACGTTTACTAGAATATAAGCTTTTATGTATTACTAACACTATGATCCTATGTTGGTCGAAATAAAAATATTATTATTATTATTGTTTACGAAGTATCTACTAGTAGAGGAAACAGAACTAATATCAATTGAATTTAATTCATTGAAATGATGGGCGTTTTCCAACCCTTGAGAATAGCTGCCACACTAGCGGAGGCGGCATATTCTGCCCGTCACTAGTCTACCACTTACACAGTTTGTGTCTGAGACGTTTCCATTGTTACCATACTCAATTTTTAATTATTCTTAAAAGCTGGTTCACTTTTTGTTCATTTTCATTGCCAGCGACGAAACACGTGTTTATCTAACTCTCATGTCCCTAGTAATTCACGTCTACTCGTCTATAGAGTCAACAAGGAGTTTGGAAATTAATCCAAAATATTTCAGCCATTAGTTGGGTTAATATTAATTATTATTATTGTTCGCAGAGTTAGTTTCACTGAACACCCCTGTAAATTTTTTTTTATTAGAATCGTTGACTCAGAGTGTGTTTTTTGACGCCGCTCACTTTGAATATTGATCAGTGTATGGAAACATTTGTTGAGCACAATTAAAAAGTACTTACCGAAAAATATTTATAAGATATCAAGTCAAACTAAAACCAACCATATGCTGAAATGTTAGGGATTAATTTTAAAACAACTTGTATAAACTGTGAAAGTATGAAACAAATTTTGCCTGCTTTTGTCCTAGTCCTATGTAAAACACAAAAAAGTTTCTGCCTATGTTCGTTATAGACTTTGAAACCATTTAACCATTGTACCCCGAACTTCTTTCATTTGTTAGTCGTACACAGGCACATTCGGCCAATTTATGAGTCAATTGCGCGGACGTAATCGTGGGCAAAATCTACAGTTCAATATTCAACCTTTAAAAACTAAATAATTCTTTTATTCAGGTATGAAACCAGCGATGGAACTTCCCGCCAGGAATCCGGAAAGCTGGACAACCCCGACTCCGAGAACGCGGCACTCACTGTCACTGGCGAATACGCATATGTTGCCCCTGATGGCAAACACTACAAAGTCGTCTTCACCGCTGGCCCCAACGGCTTCCAACCCAAGACTTCCCTCGGACAGAAGAAATAAGCCACAACCGCACTGAGTAACTGGACAAGCGCTGACCTTTGTAAATATTCCTCCAACCCTACGGTCGTTACCAGTTTAAAAGCCTTGTATTGACTTGCGCAACTTTTAATAGTGATGTTTCTTGGAAGCAGCTTGTTGATATACCAGTGAACATTCGATCTCATCTAATTCTCTCAGAGCATTAAGAATGGGGAAACACTGGTTTTAAATTCTTGTGCCATAAGAATGACCATCTTTTGTACCTTTTTAATTTTGTACGTACTCTTTTTGAGCAGTGAAAATAAAACGTGTTTTCTAAATTTTGATCGTGTTTTTATTATTAAATATATGCTTACTTAATTTTCTACCTACTTATTATTGAACTACAACCTTTTTACCTTGCTCCTCAAGGTAAGATACTCGCAAATTAAACCCTAGATAAATTAATTACTGTTTATTATTAAATGTTTTGGGGATATTTAATTTATCTATTTAATCGATGTGTATATCTTTGCGGGAATATTGGTCCTCAATAATATTCCATGTTTAATTGGGATTAAAAATATTTACACGCGTTCTACATATTAGCTTTACTTTAAGTTTCCTTTTGCATTTTTTATTTTGAGAGTGAACAGGGTATGTAACCATGCAACTATAAAAGTATGTCATATCGTTCAAGATTTTTCTTCTTAATCAAAATAATGATTCTATAAAGTATGTGTCTTTTTTTAATACAACAAATTTAAAGCAATCTATCCAATGGTATTTACAGCTTAATTTGGCCTTCACTTTACCTTTTTAACTAAGTATGTGCTTTACGATGAAGGAAAACACCGTGAGGTAACCAGCACACGCGAAGAAATTCAATGATGTGTGTGAAGTTTCTAATCCGCACTGGGCCAGCTTATGAACCGAACTACAGCTAAACCCTGTCATTTTGAGAGGAGACCTACGCCTGGCATTGGGTCGTTACTCGTATAGACAGTGATAAAGGGCGAAATGATGATGGATGACTATGCCTAAATTTTTCCAATACTTTTTTTTTATACTACGCAATCCAGCCAATTAACTGAAGACGTTCACAAAAAGTTTAGATAAACACAATTATAATAATGGTTTGTTATTTATTGCATTGATGAGAAACATTCAAGGTGGTCCAGTGTGGTAATGCGGATTGTTACAAAAATGTAATAAGCGTGACTAACTGAGCCTGAACTTAGTTTTGAATAAACTACGAGATTTAAATAATGTCTTACACGAAATCATTTATTAGGTTGACTAGAAAATTATTAATTTTTATTGTGATTAGATTATGTTTTTTTATTTTTATTTTATGCAAGCTTCGGCTATTGTCTTGTGGCCAGTGTCAACACTGAATTCAATAGTCTATACCTACAATAACATAAACAACTTTAATAACAACGCTACACTCTATACCTACCTAAAGTTCTAAAGCAGAAATTATGTTTAAATGTTACTTTGATGTCTAAATCGTAGTGCTTCAGAAGTTGTTTCAATTTCAAGGCGGCCTTTGCTCAGTAGTGGGACACCATATCAGGCTAATAAAAAAAATACAATTACAAACTGTGTCGATGCTTTCAACTAACCATGTTCATTGTCACCTATATGATGAAACCAATAAAGCTTGGCCCCATACTTTAAAAAAATGCGGAAATGACAGCACTCTCATGGCTCGAACTATGAGTATTGATCCCACCATAGATAAAAAGGTCATTAATAGTCAGGCAAGTAGCGATAAATACTATTATCGTGAACGGAACGACATGATAAAAAGTTCAAAAATCGAATTTCATAGTATAAGGCTATAAGGCCCATTATTATTATCAAACTCCTTCGTTCCTTTCCTTTATAATTGATAATTATGAAACTCCTTCACTATCACACCTTCGTTTTTGTGGTAGTGGCGGAGCTAGGTGAGGGGTTGTCATTCATTGAAAAACATCCACAAAATAACGCCTGAATCAATCAAAGCCTCAAAAAAATGTCCTTCAGTTTATCTCTTGTGTAGTTAGTTTTGCAAATAGCAGCAAGAATGTCTGTTTATACCATCCACCAGCACCAGTCAGCCCAGCATTATTAACACTATTAGGTTTGTAAGTAATGACTTATAATTTATATTCTGACGAGCAAAAACATCAATCATTGAAACTCGCGAGGATGATCGCGCATCAGTCTAAACCACGTCTAAACAAAGTAATTTTGTAATAACAAACTTTTTTGATTTGATTACTTATTTCCTTATTTGAAAACCTTAACCAAGTAGATGTGTTATGTTATGATACAGCCTATTCACTGTGGCCGTAAACACGTTTTAAGTGGTAGTAGTGTTAAAATTAAAATGCTTTTATGCCTAGATAAAACCCACTTTAGACCTGCATACAACTAAAGAAAGAACTAATGAAACGATAGATTTCCATCATATTTATTGCTTTTATAGATAGTGTATTTCTTTAAATAGAGTAATCCCACAAAAGATCAATTAAGTTAATTAAGTTCCCAATCCGCACTGGGCCCACGTGGGAACTACGGCCCAAGCCCTCTCATTCGGAGAGGAGGCCTGTGCCCTGCAGTGGGACGTATATAGGCTGGGATACCATAAAAGATTTCATGCAGAAATGCATTAAGAGCCTTTACACACTAGCGCTTTTGGCGGCGAATTCTCGCCGGAGCGCGAATGCGGCGTGTACGCAGCAAAAATGTCACTTCGATTACTCGCCGCGGCGTAGCCGGCGCGTAGACGCAGCGTCACCAGAGGCCGTATTGTCTAACGCTCACCATCTCTTTCTGTCATCATCTTATACCGTTTGACAGTAAGAAATAGTGATTGCGAAGGCAAGCGCCAGAAGCGTAAGACAAAGTCACGAAAACTGGCCTGCTGCGTACTGTGCACGCAGTACACGTAACTACCTACACTATTTAAGGAAGATAGTTGATAGAAATGATGATGATACTGATTTGTAATGATAAAAGGGACTGAATTAGGAATGATAAGCAAACGACCGAATTGAATGATAAATGTGAACGTACTGATTTATTTAATGCTGAAAATAATTCGATATTATTACTAAGTCGCTACCTATACCCTGTCTATTTAACAGAGTTAGCAAGGCGTTCTCCCTGTTGCACTTTTGTACGCAAATGAAAGGGACAAGAAACTGTCAGTGGGCAGTACGCTTAGTATAAGTTTTACTTCACCAAAATACTTCTCGATCGCGTTTACGTAAAAATTTCAATTCTATGGAAACATGGACGCGCGCGCGCGGGGCCACTGTCCATGTTTCCCTAGTAATTGATTTTTTTACGTAAACGCGATCGAGAAGTATTTTGGTGAAGTAAAACTTATACTAAGCGTACAGTCAACAATCGCATGTCGATGGCGGGCTCGGATTACATGCCATTTGTTGGAATATTCGTAATATTACTCGTGATTTTTTGGTTTTTCTCGTGGCACCTCAAATAATTACCTATTAATCATAATTATGTAATTTAAAGTAGTAGATAATAATATTTAAATATGTGCCCTGCAGTGGGACGTAGTGCCGGTGCATCGTCCTTATCGCTGTCCAATTACGTGCATTCTCTGTTTTCTAGTACTAACTCTGTTAAATAGACAGAGTATATGCTCTTCTGTGGAAAGGTGCGGCCAGCTATAAAAAGACGTTTTGTACTTTAAATACGTAACATAGGTACCTATTCTCTCTAGAAATTTCACTCAGCAAGTGTGAGATGCATGTTTCGTAAACGTAGCTAAATGCCAACGCACACGTGACGCCGTTCGCTAAGATACGTCTCTCGCAATTAAGTAATAGGTACGAGTACTTAAATAAAAAGCCAAATCTAACCCTACTTATAATACAAATGCAAAAGTTTGTAATGCCTGAGCGACACATGACACACAAACACCTCCAATCCCAATCCCAAAACTTACGTCCATTCACACGTCACGCATGTATCTTAAAGGTGTAGGCATAGCACAAAAAAGCTACATTTACGTTTCGGAGCTGGTATCCAATCATTTTAATAACAACGTTTGGCAAACTAACGATTAACAAATTAGTTGTTTTAAAAACAAGTGCGAGTCGGACTCGCGCACGAAGGGTTCCGTACCATTATCTATAAAAACAGCAAAAAAAACACATTTGTTGTATGGGAGCCCCCCTTAAATATTTGTTATATTTTGATTTAATTATTTATTTTTAAAGTGAATATAACACTACCTACATATTTTGTGAATATTTCAAGCATCTATACCTATTGCCGTTATCAATATCGAGCAAAAACTAGCAAAAAAATCAATATGTGATGAAATATGTAACCTATTGTAAATGGGAGCCCCTTTTCTCCCATAATCTTTTATATCCGAATTTTGAAAGTCAGAAATCGATGTCCATAATATTGTTTGTTGCTCATAAATAAATATCGATGGTCATAATTTTTTTAAAGCATATCGCTTAATAGTTCTAACTGCAATGATCCATAATCCTATTGATCATAACTTTAAAAAGTCATAATATTGATATCAATAAAATTTAACGGAATATCGTTGATTATTCAGAAACATTGTTAGGCATATATCTTAAAGGAATAATTGTTTTCAGTCATAATTTTGCATTACCTAAAATGCACTAAGCATATACATCGAAACCTATAACATCTAAAGGAATATCGATAATTATTCAGAAACATTGTAAGGCATATCGCTGGCGGCGAGCGAGCGAAGCGAGCGAGCAAGACCTTTCAGGGCAGAAGCGACTCGGACAGGGTAGGTTCAGAAGGCTAAGGCGGGAGCGAAGCGTAGCGTAGCTCCCGCCTTAGCCTTCGATGTTAGGTATTTTTTTTATGACAGCACAGAAAATGATTATTACCTTTAATATTATGAAATGTAATACAACCATGACACTGAATGTTATTACAAAGTAATATTATGCCTAAAAATGATTATGACCTGCGAAAAAAGACCATGCAATAATTATTATGAGTGACTTTATTACCTTTAACATTATGAAGAGTGATGCATTCATGACACTGAATGATATGACTTTACTTATTGTTCCTTACAATAATTATGACTTAGGAAAATCGTAACTCCAATTTATGTTGTTTAATATTATGACTTCCGATAATATGACAAAAAAAAATTATGACAGAAAACGTTATGGGCTTGAATATTCGGAACAAAAATTTTATGGGAGTCATTATAGTCCCATTGTAAATAAATATCACGGAACAATTCAATTCAGGTCAATTGTGACCTAGTCCCAAAGACAGCTATGCAAAGCTTGCGTTATGGGTACTAAACAACGGATAAACATACTTATAGAGATTTTTTTTTTCATTTTCATTTATTATCACTTGAAGTCTTTAGAATGGGCATTGATATTTTGAATTACGAATTATTTTTATTTCTTTATAATTTTCAAGGCACTTTTTGATTTATAAATCTTACAAAGATAACAGTTTCATAGTAATATTCAATGTGTTATTTCGTTGTATTATGACTTTTATTTATTTAACAAACTACAGGCATACCGTCAGCAAATATTTTGTCCACAATCGGTTTACACATGAAATGATTTAAACGATCGATAGCGTAGCACCACTGAAAGCAAACATCGTTACCCTAGTCTAGTAGATTTGGAACCCATTCTTCGACTAGCCATTGGTCAAGGTAAGTCTTTTTCATAATAACAAAAAAAAATTGTCGTAGCTTCGTAAAGCAAACGCATTATTTACGGTCACTAACGGCGCTACCGGGTTAAAAAAAATACTTACATTCCAAGTTACTCCCTTACGGTTAGGGGGATATTCATTTCACAGAAAAATTCTTGATCTTTGTAAAGGTTTTGATCGAAATATGAAACAGGGGTCATACACCGCCGCAATGTTGCTTACCAAGATCTCGCAGCAAGTAATATTTTTTTTTTACTTAAAATGATGCAGTAATTTGTTTAGAAATGCAGCGTTGTATGACCCTCTAACTTGTCTTTCAAGTCACATTTCGATCAATTAATATACAGGCCCAGAATTTTGCGGTAGGAGCCTAACGCGGAGTTGGCGTCTAATGTTCCTATTTAAGAACCGTTTTGTCCAGTTACTTATAAGTACATATTAATTTATAACAAGTGCACTTGTATGTTTAAGTACATGTACTTAAATGTGACCTAAATATCAAACAATTGAATATTTTCAGCAAACATAACTATTAAGTTATGCTTATCGTCATAGGCACGGGTTACATTTTGGCTCCTACAAAAATGACAGAAACGCAAGCATGGCAAGCAAGTTACTATCTCAAAGGTAAATTCATTCACTTGAAAGAACAATACCAAATATTAAAAATTTGTTAGTAACCTAAGCGTAGCCTCTTGTAGTGCCTGTTTATTTTTTCTTGTTTACAATACTCTACTTGACGTTTTTCTCGTTTAGACAGCAGTTCAGGCGTCTCAAGCACGGAGTGCCACGTGCCCCCCTTGCTAGGTATCCTGTTACGAATATCTCAGTGTATGGGTACTGCACCAGTGCGCCTGCGGTGGTCTCGAGGCAACTTGCTCTTAGAAATGTCACCAGAATTAGTAGTTTTCCAACGCCTGGTCGTGACTATAACCAGTAAGTTATTTTCCATTCTGTAGTTAAGCATGCCACTTAGGAAATAATAATTTCATCATCATCATCATCATCATCCCAGCCTCTATACGTCCCACTGCAGGGCATAGGCCTTAGGCCTCCTCTCAGAATGAGAGGACTTGGGCGGTAGTAACCACGCGGGCCCAGTGCGGATTAGGAACTTCACACACACCATTGAATTTATTCCCAGGTTTATGCAGGTTTCCTCACGATGTTTGGTGTATTTTCTGTTTTTGAAGTGAAACTTCTAATGCGACATCCAACAAGGTCGCGTTAAACGTTTAACGCTACCATTATGTACTGCCGAAGCAAGTACACTTGGTACACATCTCGCATTGTATATTATACTAATAACGGATGTTAAAAAATTCGATAGTGCGATTCAGAACTCATACTGTCTGTGCAAAATGTATGAGATTTGATAAAAGCGCCATCTAGTAAATAATTTTAACACATAGGTGCATAAGTAAATTTAGTTCTTTAAGTTATTGCAATAAGGTTCATATTGATGTATACGTACCTTTTTCATTTCCACATTACGAAGTTTCACTTCTTCCGCGCGGAGGAACTGCACGCACAATCTTTTTTTTCTTTGGTAAGAAGCTCTAGCATAAAGTTCAAATTTATCAAACATTTTACTTATTTCAGGTATTATGCTCATCATTGGTGTAGGATATGATTTTATGTCAGATACCCCTGTGCGCGTAGGCACTGCAATATTTACGGCTGCCCTGTGGATTACTGAAATATTTATTTTGAGTTCCATAATTCTAATAAGAGTAATTACGGCACCGGGTACTATAAACCACCTTATAAAATTACTAAAGCAAATGAATAAGGTAAGAAACAGTGCATGTTTACGTACCGTGAAACCGTCCAATTTTGCCCGCTTTTTTTATACCTTCGATTCATAATAAAATTATAGGATATGATATACTTTTTATGAGCAATTCAGTCTTCGTCATATAATTGTGTTTCAGTAAAGAAATAGTCCTTATTTTTAAAGTATTTCGAGTGATTTGAAATTTTCATGGCGGGCAAAATTACCTTCACATTCGTCCGTATTTGCCTAAGCCCATTATTTGCCAAACTATAGCTCTTAGAGCATTCATGTATGAGGACCACAAAAAGTTTTGGACAAAATGAACCTAAAAACATTAAGACCAATAAGGAAATAAGTTATAATAGATTCGACTAGATAGAAGTGGGAAAATTTATGAACCAGACGTCGCTTTCAAATTTGAGGTTTGCAATGCAAGTTTTTTCTAAACAAACAAAAATGGCAATGGAAGATTATGATGAGAATGAAATAAAAAATAATTCGTGCCTTTCAGATTGTTATTTTTTGCGTTCTAGACTTCCAATTCAATATGTAAAGATATATATCTAAAGATTTTTTTAAATAGTTAATATTTTCTTTTGCAGCTATAAAAACATTTGACTCAAATTAAATGTATGTGTTATATTTTAATAAACTGGTTGTAATTTATTTAAAAAATTAAAAAGGACAACCCTGGTACCTATTTTAGAGCGGGCAAAATTGGCAGATATGAGATTCTACGGTTGCGGGTTAAATTGCCCAGCATCATAATTCACGATTTTAGCTACTCACTGCATTGATCAAATTTATTTGACGGATAAATGTGATGCCGTCTCTGTTTATTTTGTTTGAATAGACGGAGACGGCATCACATTTATCCGTCAGTTAAAATTTATCAATGGGTGGTGAAACAGCCCCTATGTGTACTATTTTATCAACAGTCAATTGACAACATAATTTTATTGAGCCTCTTATTTTATTGGTTCCCTGTACTTGGTTTGGAAAGACTAAAACGCTGATAGATTATTTTATTCACTAGGTATATTTAATTTATTATTATTCACTTATTCTAAAATGGTAACTCCAGTTCTACCGTAGAATAGACCCTTTACAAAAGGTTAGTCAGGGTGCCTTTCCACCAGAGATGTGCTATGCAGCTATGCTGCGAAGATATGAAAGTTACGCTACGAAACTGTGTGACCGTTTCCACCAATGCTAAGCTATGTAGCTGTACGAGGAAGATGCGCTATGTAGATGAGCAACCGCGAGGCAGCTGTGCGAAGAAGATGCGCAACTCGAGCTATGCGATGTATCGAAAGGGGCGCGCGGAGCGGTAGCGCGGTGAGGGGGGAGACCATCCATAGCAAGTATCCATTTCATGGATGCAGCTGGAAACTGGCACAGCTAGGGTGGCCTGTTTGATATCTGGTCCTATACTACGAAGCGCGAAATTCGAACTTCGTTTCATGCCGTTCCGCTCACGCTAATGGTATTTATTACGAGAGTGAGAGGGACCGCACGATCTGAACTTCGAACTTCGAATTTCGTAGTAACCCCGCTGCATCGACCTCCAGGTCATGCTGTACATCGTCATCCCAGCCTATATACGTTCCACTGCTGGGCACAGGCATCCTCACAGAATGAGAGGGGTTTGAACCCACAATCAACGACGTCAAACCACTAGGGCACGACGGCTCTTCAAACTGTAGATCTAATTAAAATGTATATCACAATCTCGCTATTGACCGGACATTATGAATGAATACCGGAATGCCTCTCAATCCAAACAAATGCTAGGTACTTTATAAAATTTTGTAGGAAGAAAAAAACACTTGTGACAAAGTATAGGATTGGCGGTACTGGATTAAAGGAGGTTCATGAAATTCGGGATCTGGGAGTAACGCTTGATAGCAAGTTAAAATTTCAGCCTCACTTCAATACCATCGTTAAAAAAGCGGCAAGTAAGTATGCTCGGATTTTTGAAACCTAATACCATTGGTTTAAAATATCAAACCAAAACAACCCTTTATAACAGTCTCGTGCGCAGTCACCTTGAAACTGCCTCAGTGGTTTGGAGCCCCTACTACAATATTCACTCACAACGTATTGAGAGCATACAGAGAGCCTTCACAAGGCATCTTGCGTATGGCGCCCGCGGTTTCTCTCACAGAAATCCTTACAATGTTCGCCTCAGTAAGTTCAATATGATTACCCTACGCGACCGGAGACGAATACTGGATTTGTCTTTCCTCCATAAAATAGTTAATGGGCAGGTGCTATGTAGCGATATTCTTGGAGGGTTGCGCTATTCCATACCACGCAACTATCCCAGACGTCCAATTTTAAACTCTTTTCTACCCCCTTAACTAGAACCAACCTGGGTCTGCAGGCTCCAATGGTGCGAATTTGTAATGAGTACAACGCAGCTGTAAACAGCAATGATAAGATAGACATTTTTCATGACTCATTGCAACAATTCAAAATAAAACTTCGGACCGAATAAAATAAGATCGTATGATATGCCTATTTTCACAATAAAAATAGTTACAATAAATATAGTAGTAAAATATACATAATTTTAATTATACATCAATGCCATTGCGTTTTTTGTGGTTTCATGCCTTTTATTGATATTTTTATGTTTTTTTTTGTTATTGTGTGAACTGTAATTTTAAACCTTAACCAGGCAACGAGGGTTTTCTTGTCTATGAGTGTTTGATATAATATGGTTCTCAGAGATACTTTTCCCGATAAAAAAAAATCGAATCTAATGTGGTCCTCGTCCTATATAGTAGGTACCTACATTGCCTGGTTAAGGGTTAATTTGGAATTTTAAATTGCAATTTTACTTATTTATTAATGTTTCGATAGTATTTTAATGTGTTCTTTTATAGTTTAAATATAATGGTAGTTTTTATTTCACATGTTCCTGTGTTCTTTACTGAGTTTAAATTGTTTATGATTTGAATTCTTCGATTTTATCTGAGTCACATTTAAAAAATCTTAACTTAATTTATTTACAGTGTTTTATTTTCTGCTTTTAACTTTGATATTTTTGTAATTTTAACAGACGTCTCGCTTTATGGTCAATGATATGTACTCTGTAATTGTCGTATATATCAGAATAATATACATGTAACTAATTTTTATGGCTCGGATTGTAATATATTATATGATGTAGATGTACTGAATAAATAAATAAATAAATAAATAAATAAATAAATAGACATTATCATATTATTATAATATTGACATTATTATATCAGTTAGCACTTATTTTCAGATAAAGCACGGATTAAATCATGGTGCTTCTAAGGCCAGATGCTCGAAATTTGGAAAAACGAAGCTGTTTTTGTACTTAATTTGTTCGGTTTTATTATACATCTATGAAAGCATTTCGTTGCAACTTAATAGCGAATCGAATCGTAAGTATAAATGAAATTTAAAGGGAAAAATGTTATTTGTATGCAATTATTATAGCTTTGACACTTTATCAAAGACCAAAAAAAGGGAAAAAAAATATTTACAGGAAAAATAATTAATAGTACTAATGTACTATTAATTATTTTTCCTGTAAATATTTTTTTTCCCTTTTTTGCAGTAATCTGCAGCGGCCGCGAAATAGGGGATTGCCGGCCGAGTAGTTATAGATGGCCGAGTGTTAACGAGGCCATCTAGAGATACGAGGCCGGCAATCCCTGTTCGTGGCCAAGGCTTGTATAGAGTTTTTCTCAAACATGCATTATCATCATCACCACCATCATCACCGCCATCATCATCACCATCACCATCACCATCACCATCACCATCACCATCACCAACAACATCATCAACATCCATCAACATCCATCAACATACATCAACATCCATCAACCAACATCCATCAACATCCATCAACAACCATCAACCAACATCCATCAACATCCATCAACATCCATCAACATCCATCAACATCCATCAACATCCATTAACCAACATCCATCAACCAACATCCATCAACCAACATCCATCAACATCCATCCATCCATCCATCCATCCATCCATCCATCCATCCATCAACATCCATCAACATCCAACAACATCCATCAACATCCATCAACATACATCAACATCCATCAACCAACATCCATCAACATCCATCAACATCCATCAAAAACCATCAACCAACATCCATCAACATCCATCAACATCCATCAACATCCATCAACATCCATCAACATCCATTAACCAACATCCATCAACCAACATCCATCAACCAACATCCATCAACATCCATCAACATCCATCAACCAACATCCATCAACATCCATCAACCAACATCCATCAACATCCATCAACATCCATCAACATCCATCCACGTCGACCACGTCGACCTATTAAACGTCATGGTGCTGTGTCACATAAAACAATAGACGATCACTTTGCTGGCCTTGGCCAGCAATGTTGTATGAAATTCCATTATTGACCTCTCGTCTAGCCGCACCTGCAACGTGACAGTTCGTGGCGTATTTTAAGGAACATAACGTCAATATTTCATAGCATGTTTGAGAAAAGTATTTAATCGTTCAGTTATTAATGTATACAGGCCAATTGTGGAGACTCGATCATCATTTACACTCCTAATCAACTTAGTGAATTATACGAGGGGCGTTCAATATAAAGTGAGAATGAGATGCAAACTCTTTTAATATTACGAAATTAAATACTGGCCGGTAAAGCTAATCTATCTAGCTGATTTCTATGAAAAAAAAAACTAACTGTCTTTTGTTTAAAAAAAGATACGGTAATTTCTTTGCAATGCTATTGAGTACGTTAGCGAAAATGGAGAAAATTGAACTGCGCGCCGTTATCAAATACTTGTGTTTGAAAAATTTTTCTACGGACCAAGTCAATTTGGATTTGCGGGATACTTAAGGGTCTAATGCTCCTCCGTATTCGACAGTCTCACGTTGATGCGCCGAATTTAGACGTGGAAGAACATCGACAATGGACGACCCCCGCTCCGAACGCCCTACTACAGCAGTAACTGAAGAAATTGTGAAAAAAGTCGAAAACTCAGTTTTGGCGGATCGTCGTGTCACGGTTCGTTTTATTGCTGAAAATGTAAAGATTTCAACGGGGAGTGTGCATAATATTTTACATGAACGCTTGGGTATGAAAAAGGTATCTGCGCGTTGGGTACCAAGAATGCTTACTGACACGCAAACACAAACTAGACTAGAGATTTGTCAAGAAGCTTTGAACCTGATGCAGCAAGACCGGGAACTTTTTTTGGCGCGATTTATAACAATGGACGAAACATGGCTCCATCATTACGACCCTGAAACGAAACTGCAGTCTATGACATGGAAAAGCCCATCATCTCCAACTCCGAAGAAATTCAAGGTGAGCCCATCTGCCGGTAAGGTCATGGGCTCTGTTTTTTGGGATGGTAAAGGGGTATTAATGATTGAGTATCTCGAGCATGGAGCCACTATTACGGGCACATTATACGCCAAACAAATAGCAACATTGCGCAATGAGATCCGCGAAAAACGGCGAGGTAAACTCTCGAAAGTTGTGCTGTTCCACCAGGACAATGCCCCGGCACACAAGTCCGCCGTTGCAATGGCTGCAATTCGTGATGCTGGGTTCGATATCCTTAAGCATCCTCCGTATTCACAGATCTCGCTCCCAGTGATTTCTACCTATTTCCGAGATTGAAACAATACCTGAGAGGCCAGAAATTTGAAGACGACGACGCGGTAGTCGCTGCAGTACAAGATTTTTTAAGTACTCAAGATGAGACCTTTTTTAAAAATGGAATTTTAAGTTTAGAAAAAAGATATTCTAAGTGTATTATGCTAAAAGGTGACTATGTCGAAAAATAAAATGACATTTAGTAAAAGTTGTTTATAACATACTCATTCTCACTTTTTATTGAACGCCCCTAGTAAGCTAGCGTTTCATATCAGTTATTAGTGAAATTAGTGGGCTATTAGGGATCTATTTGGCATAACATTAAAATTTATTGTCTGAAACTGTTATAGCATAACAAACGTGGCATAATCAGTTTTTGTTGGATTGTAATGTGGCAGAATCCTTAAATGGCATAATTCTTAAAATCCCTAAATCCATTTACCTAGTCGGAAATTAAGTTCGCATACTAATTAAGACCGATTATTTTTACGTATAATTCTGTTTCGCATAATTTTATTCGGCATATTATCGATAGTTCGAAACTAACTTGCCTTACTGTAACTAAAATGATAAGCAGTTATTGAGCGAGCGAAGACAGGTCAGAGCGGAAGCGACTCGGAATGGTTAGGTTCAAAGGCTAATGCGGGAGCGTAGCGTAGCCTTTACTTTTTTTATGACCACCTGGTAAATATAATCTGTTAGATAAATTATATCGATAGGTTTAATGATAAGCAGTTACTGAGCGAGCGATCAAGACGGGTCAGTACCACTACCATGAGTTTACACTAGTTTACGTGACCGTACTCGCTAGCGACGGCGTAAAATATTTGTATGGAGAATTGTACAGCGCCTCTAGCGGTCACTTACGGAAGTACAATTCTCCATACAAATCATTTACGCCGTCGCTAGCGAGTACGGTCACTGTGAACTAGTGTAAACTCATGGTAGAGGTACAGAGCGGGAGCGACTCGGAATGGTTAGATACAAAGGCTAATGCCGGAGCTTATTTTTTTTATGAAACCCTGAAAAATATATTTTAGTTTGATAAGTTATATCAATAGGTTTCTGCCACATTATATTCAGTTTAATAATGCTATGGCAAAACAATTTTATGCTTGATTAATTTATGCGTAAATATGAAATGAATATGCGAATTTAGATTCTGCGTCAGCAGTTTCTGCGAAAAGCTTAATATGCCAATAATTATAGGTTATGCCAAAAATAATTATTACAAAAACAAGGTGCCAAAACAGGATGAACCAAGATAAGTGTGCCTTTATCTTTTTCGTCACGTGTGATGCGGGTTAGTAACACTGCAATAATGCTCATAAATAAAAAACACAAATTTTCTTTCACGTATATACGACTGTACGTTGGTCCCGAATAGTCCCGATCACGTCTCCAGAATTATATGGTCAAAAACTATACAATAAACGTAATAAAATAAACGTAATAAATAACGTTATAAGTCTGTTCCAAGTTCTATGCTCTATGATGCAAATTCAGTAACATAATAACCCTTATAATTTTCATTATGTTACGGGACTGAGTAATATAATAAATAGGTTATGTAAGTATTCATTATTTAATAATTGTTTTTTGAACTCGTAGAAAAAGTAATGTATGCAACTATTCATAATCGGCCATTAAGACACTCATGCGTATCTATTATGACATTCGGCTTCGCCTCATGTCATAAACTCGCATTCGCGTCTTAATGACCCTTATTATGATACAGTTGCATAAATTACTATTGCGCGGCCTTATTTCATCATAATAATATAACATAATATTTTAAATATACACGTTCTTAATTTATTTATTTTTAGATCTCGTTGTATCATTATACACATGTACGTACTATCAATTGTTGTTAGTGCAAATAATACAACTGGAGCTGGCTCTGGTTATGGCGGAGATGACCTCTTTGGTCAATGAACTTAACATTAATCTGGAGCGTTTACTTCAAAGTATTGTACTAAATCGTAAGCGTATATACTTAAACCCTACTTAGAATATAAATGTAAAATCAGTGTGTGTGTGTGTATGTGCGCTGTGTTTTTCTAGAGCCAGAAATACATTTACCTATCTATCATAATAAAATGATTACCTATCACCAGGGGCCTGTTGCATAACAAAGTACAACTAATATTAGAAGCGGAACTCTCGCTTCAGTTATATTAAATAGAAAGGGAATTCCGCTTGTAATATAAAGTTGTACTTTGTTATGCAACAGGCCCCAAGTCTCGGCAAATAATTGGGATCCTATTTTGATGGGTTAGATTAAAGTTGTGCGAAGAACAGCAGGCTTAGGGCCTACGCTAGCTGACGCGGACGTCCGCCGCGTGCGCCCGCTCGCGGGTCTAAAATGTACCGAAAATCCGTCGCACGCGCCCGCGCCACTTAGCGCTGTTCATACAATTTCTTATTAGACGCGCGCACGATGGGCGTCCGTTCCGGGTAATCCGCGTCAACTAGCGTAGGCCCTTATTGTTTAACGTTTCTTACGCTTGCCTTCGCAATCACTATTTCTTTCTGTCAAACGGTATAAGATGACGACAGAAAGAGATGGTGAAAGCGAAGGCAAGCGTCAGAAGCGTTAGACAATACGGCCTCAGGAGCTCGGGCTTTGGTGCCCATTTATCGACGGTTAAGAACAAATACCGTCTATCTAACATTTTTTGGCATTTTTGACTTTTAATACACCTACATTTAAAATTCAATTTCGCACAGCCTGCCAAAATCGCCTTTTTTGTTATATTTTTGTTGGTTAGGTGTTATTGATTCTTAACCGTCGTTAAGTTTCCTGAGCAGTAAATTTTCTTAATAAGAAAGCCTGGTGTATTAAATATTTTAGTGGTAATTTTATTTACTCCCCGTGTTATAATTTTTCTTATCCTATCAACAGCTGACGATATAGTAAACTCCAAGTATAGATATCTAACCATACGACAATTTGCTCAGTACTATGAACAAATCTGTGATATGGTAAAAGAAGTAGATGAAGACAGTGGACTCATTTTGCTTCTCTCTTTTATGTTGGCGTTCTTACATTTACTGATAACGCCTTACAACTTGTTGGTTAATATCGGTAAGTCTAACGTAAAATCATGCCAGTCGTTTCCAGGGGGCTACTACGAAATTCGAAGTTGGTATTGTGCCGTTCCTTTTACTCTTCTATTAGCGTGAACGGAACGGCATGACAAGAAGTTCGAAAATCGAATTTCTACAATAAATTTCGTAGTATAGGGCCCGCTTTTTAGGGTTCCGTAGCCAAATGGCAAAAAACGAAACCCTTATGGATTCGTCATGTCTGTCTATCTGTCTGTCTGTCCGTCCGTATGTCACAGCCACTTTTTTCCGAAACTGTAAGAACTATGCTGTTGAAACTTGGTAAGTAGATGTATTCTGTGAACCGCATTATGATTTTCACACAAAAATAGAAAAAAAAACAATAAATTTTGGGGGTTCCCCATACTTAGAACTGAAACTCAAAAAAAATTTTTTTTTTCATCAAACCCATACGTGTGGGGTTATCTATGGATAGGTCTTCAAAAATGATATTGAGGTTTTTAAAATATTTTTTTTCTAAACTGAATAGTTTGCGCGAGAGACACTTCCAAAGTGGTAAAATGGTAAAATGTGTGTTCCCCCTGTAACTTCTAAAATAAGAGAATTATAAAACTAAAAAAAATACATGATGTACATTACCATGTAAACTTCCATCGAAAATTGCTTTGAACGAGATCTAGTAAGTAGTTTTTTTTTAATACGTCATAAATCGTAAACCGCAATTTACCTTTCATTTTTCTGCTACGGAACCCTTCATGGACGAGTCCTACTCGCACTTGGCCGTTTTTTTTGTCCAGCTAGCGACACGTTACTTAATTACGGTAATTTAATTTCATGTCGTTTATTTTTTTGTCACAGTGATGCACGTAGAGACAAACCTTATCATACAGCAATCGTGTTGGACTATTCGTCATCTTACAACGTTACTCGTGATGGTAGAGCCTTGTCATTGGATACAGGATCAGGTAATCATTACATGGATACCTAGCGTAAACGCACAGTCACCAGCAATATTATATAAACAGACGACGAGCTTAAAAAGATGTACACACCGAACTCCATATTATTGTGCAGTAGACTCGTTAGAACATGTTGAGTTCTATCTAGGACTGTTTATCGACTTCTGCTGGTGACTGTGCTTATAGCATTGGTACTCATTAAAAATGTTGAACAATAAACGTACAATAATAATAAATGTTATTAATTTTACCTTTGAATATAATTTATTAGGTTTTTTTGTTTGAAACATAAATTTATATAGATTAGTTGCAAATTCATTTAATTCAACAAATATTCGTGCAACGAGGTTACACACTTTACGACAACGAGGTTAAAAAGAACGGGAAAATTTTAAACATTTTGGAAATATTTCGCTATCATATTTATTTTGTCTTTGTACTTTTTTCGTTTTATTTCGGATTAGTCCGTATGGCTAACGTAACTGGTCTCTACAGTAATGTACCTACTATTATGCAGTAAGAAGAATCAAAACATACTTAATTATACAGGGTGAAATCTAAACTGTTATACAAAATTAGTGTTTTAACTCAGTTAATGCTGGGTAACATTATGCAATAACTCAATTGTTAAAATTAGTCTTATTTAATTTGAGGTGTTCATACATTGAGTTGATTTTATTGCAACAAAGTAGGGATGAACATCCGAAATTTTATGAGCCTAATTTTAACTATTGAATTAATGCATTATGTTACTCAGCATTAACTGAGTTAGAAACACTAATTTTGTATCACCATTTATTTTCACCCTGTATAATGTTATGTAGTTTATAGTAATGCACTATTATGCAGTTGTTTTTTTTATCAAAACATACCTAATATAACGTTATGTACCTAGTTTATTGTTCACTAGCTTTTGCCCGCGACTCCGTCCGCGTGGAATTAGTAATTTGGGCAGCTTATTTTTTTATCCAATTTGCTTTTTCATCAATTATGGCTCTCCTTAGATCCTTCCGGAAGAAGTGAAACTTCATAATAAACCAACCCGCTCTCAACCCGCCCCCAACCCGCTCCCAACCCGCTCTCAACTGGCCCCCAACCCGCCCCCAACCCGCTCCCAACCCGCCCCCAACCCGCTCCTAACCCGCCCCCAACCCACTCCCAACCCGCCCCCAACTCGCTCTCAACCCACCCCCAACCCGCTCCTAACCCGCCCCCAACCCGCTCCCAACTCGCCCCCAACCCGCTCCCAACCCGACCCCAACCCGCTCCCAACCCGCTCCCAACCCGCTCCTAACCCGCCCCAACCCACTCCCAACCCAAAACCCTGTTGAGAAGAATCCGGCAAGAATTTCAACAATGTAGGTATATTTTTTCAAACAGATCAACATTGTTGTTAAATTACATACATATAAAGTATTTAATACAACTAAATTTTTTAAGACAATAGTACGCTGTTTGAGACTAGGGATCGCCAATGCGGATCGGAATTATTTCCAAACATCTTGTTCATGATATAGTCATTAATTTTATAGTACGCTTTAGATATTAATGTTTTCTTCACAATGGATTTGAATTTTGTATCTGTTTGGTCGGTTATTGTTTACGGAATTTTATTATAAAAACGTATGCAACTTCCCAGAAACGACTTTTTGGTTCTAGCCAGTCTGTAAGGTGAAACTTTAAGCTTCCCCGTGTTTCTAGTAGCATTTGGCATATGGACGTTAGTGGGAAAATCACATTGTTTTTTCTTACATATACTATATTATTTTTTCAAATATATAAAACGCTTATATGCATATAAGGCACTGGGTCAAGGTCAATTGAACGCTTCTACGTCTTTGACGCACTGAGCAAAGACCGGCGGCAGCTGGCGGAAGTTCCTCATAAAAATGCTGACAGTGAATTAAAAATTATTTATTTACAAGTTAAGTATGAAGTATCTTTTTCTATTTTTTTTTTTTTTTTCAACTTCATTTTTTTTTTTCTCTCATCTCTTGGTCCTGGTGAGCGGTTAGCTCCGAAGGAGTGTTAAAGTCTCTCGGAAGAGGGCATAACATAGATGCGTGCTTATCACTGCATAATGTGATTATAACAGACTGAAGTGTACGATGTGTGGGAAAAATTCGTCGCTAACTTTTAGACCAGTGATGGTGTAGGGGTAAGCACGCAGCACGGAACGCTGAGGACCTGGGTTCGATTCCCAGCATTGGTCTTTTTTCTGGGGTTTTTTCTGTGCATCTATATTTCAGTTTGTATTTAGTTTGAAATATATTATTAATTTATTTCTTAGATGGATCGAACTCGATATTTGCTGAGCCGCTTAGCACGCAGATCAGCAGACGGCGACGAACGATTCTTCAAGGAGTTAGATCTTTTCATCCTCCAGGTCCAGATCAAAGGCGCCGTGATAGCACCAATGGGAGTCTTCACTGTCTCTAGATCGCTTGTAGCATCGGTAAAGTCTTAACTGTTTTTAACCCCAGACAGAAAAACCGGCCAAGAGCGTGTCGGACACGCCCAAGGTAGGGTTCCGTAGCCATTACGAAAAAATCAAGTAATATTTTCCTAAGGATTCCGTATGTGTACGGAATCATCCAAGTTTAGGTATGTTTTATACCTTAGGCTACTATTTACTCCTAAACTACAAATAATTTCCAAGCAATCTTAGCCGCTATAATTTTCCTAGTAAATTTGATATATTTACTACCCTTCTGAATTTTTTCAAATTTTTCCACCCAACAGTTTAGATTTTAGAGGGGGGGGGGGGGGCAATTTTAATGAAAATTTTCACTTTAAAGTTGAATATTTCGCAAGCAGATCACTGAATAGAAAAATCATGTTAGCAACCCCACAATGATTTCAAAAGACCTATCCAACGATACCCCACACTATAGGGTTAGACGAGAAAAAAAAATCACCCCCACTTTACGTCTATGGGAAGTACCCTAAAAAAATTTTTTTACTTTTTTTTATTCAATCACTTTGTCGGCGTGACTGATATATATATTGATGCCAAATAACAGCTTTCTAGTACTAACAGTCTCTGAGCTTAGCCGCGGACAGACAGACAGACAGACGGACAGACATGGCGAAACTATAAGGGTTCCTAGTTGACTACGGAACCCTAAAAAGGGGAGTTATAAGTTTGACCGCCTGTGTGTGTGTGTGTGTGCGTGCGTGCGTGTGTGTGTACGCGGCATTGGCATTTGTTGGTTACCTACGCGGTATTGCAGTTTCATCAACGAAATGTCATTTTACATCTGCCAAAGAAATCTATGTGAAATTAATGGTGAAAAGGCTCCACCGTCGACTTTACATACACATTTGACTTTTCACTACTTAGCGATCTTTCATTTAATCGCATCAATCGGTTATCGAATTCGAATGACATGAGAATCCTTTAATATTACCTGCTGGCCGGGACTATTTCGAATGCATCAAAAACAACGCCTATTATGCTCTAAGTTCACGGAGCTTTCCATTATCTTTTATAAAAAACGCCTGAAGTTGCAAAGTAACAAAGAGCTAACTATTTAACATTGTTTATTTTGAATCAGGCGTTATTGTAAAAATGTTCAGATTTAAAGACTAGCTTTTTCCCGCGGCTTCGCTCGCGTGTACTATGAGTATTCCAAAGAACCAAGATATCAAGCAAGCAAGCATACAGGCAAGCAAGCAAGCAGGTCCACAATTGACCGAGAAATCGGTGAACATACCTACATAAAAAAATACATAAAGTGGAATGCATAACCTCCTTCTTTTTTAGAAGTCGGTTAAAGTGCCCTTTGCGGCCTACTTACAGTATAAACTTATGAATTTTGAAATTTTAGCTTTCTGCAACCAGTAAAACGAAAAATCACTCGGAATCGAATATATAAATCCCGTTTTTTCCCTTTCCCGTGGGAATTCCCAAAAATCCTTCCTTAGTGGATGCTTACATTGTATAAGGTATCTATGTGCAAAATTTCAAGTCTCTAGGTCCAGTGGTTTGGACTGTGCGTTGATATATCAACAGTCATTTAGTTTATTAAGATATTTCAACCCCATCGCACCCCATCCAGGGAGATGGTATTTTACGTCTGCCACGTCGGATTTTAAAACCGTTGTTGTTTTCATAACCAGCGACCGATAAACCATAGAAACAACACCCAAGTTGATTTTCAGACTTTGTTACCCCTTTCCCCCCCTTTTAGGAGTTGAATTCTCAAAAAACCTGAAACACGTGTTTACTCATTTATTATACGGAGTACTTCTGTGAAGTTTCGAATAAAATAGCCGAACTAATTTTGTTTCCCCATACAAACTTTGGACCCCCGTTTCACCCCCTTAGGGAGTGAATTTTGAAAAATCCTTTCTTAGTGCACCCCTAGACCTTATAAGGAACCTACATGCCAAATTTGGAATCTCTAGGCCCAGTGGTTTGGGCTGTGCGTTGATATGTCAGTCAGTCAGTCAGTCAGTTTCTTCTTTTATATATATAGAAATCTTAACACTCGGGAGTTGATAACGAGTCTGCAACTCTTTTGTTATTGTAGATATCTAGATAGACGACTGCTATATTCAATAAACTTTGTAGATATTGTAATATACCTATATTAAACTTTACTGTTTTCCAGATCATCGGCGGTGTTACTACATATTTGACAATTATAATTCAGCTGCATAAAGTTTCTGAAATATTGTAACTTGTAACTTTTCACTATCCGAGACTAAATTGAACACAAATTATGTATCGCTTTTGTGAACAATGAAGAATAAAATTATAAGAATTAAAATCGTGGTTTTAATGCTAATACTTATAAACGCAAAATCTAATTATATAATTTATTGAATCAGGCGTTACTTTGTGGAGGTCAATATCAATGAACTACTTAAAAGGTCAAACTGACCCTGAGTGAAAGTGTAAAGGTCGCGGATGAGCAAAGTAGTTGTTTCAGTTCTTTAAAACTTAATTACTTATAACTCTGAAAAATAAATTTGTTAGTCACTGTCTAGCCGGCAGAAGATATCATTAACTGATACATATAACATAACTCTCTCTAATAAATCTAGGTACATATAAGATGATTTGAAACTAATTCACAGTATACTACAGCAGATGGTTCGGTTAGGTGAACTGAATATCCCTGTAAAGATTTTTCATCGTAATTTTTAATTCATATAATTATGTAGTCACGCTTTGTTCGCGTAAAGAAATCTTCGATAACTGGACATCACTGGTCCTAGGTTTCTATTAGGATAGCCCCAGGGTCCTTGGCATTGCACTCTCTCAATATAAAGGAAGCCACTCACCTTGATCTGCTCTCAGGCGCCTGCTGCTGTTATTGACACAAGAGTCTGCAATGTCACGCACACAATAATGTTCAAAATGTCCGAAATATATCACCAAAACCTCAATTTTTAGGTTAATGGAACAGCACACGCAATAACAGGTGCGATCCGTACATTCGTTCGCCTCGAACTCTTGACAGCTTTTCTTCCGCCGACCGACCGTAGTATAGTGACTTACCCTCATATTAAAAAGATTACAATGCCCGAACACGCTTTCAGTGCGATATTCTTTGAACATCGATAAATGTACGTATGGAAATATTCGTCAAACAATAACCTAAAAAAATGTTATAGGAGTATTCAGTCAAACCAACGCAATCATTTACTGACATATTTTATATTAATTTTCAAACACCTTGCGGATCTATAAGACAAAAATAGAGGGTGTATTTATGTGTACGTAGTATTCAGTTAATATAGCTACTTAAATAAATTTTAAAACGTTTTTCATTACATATTTTGTACTCTCTCCTGGCCGATTTTGACTACAGTGACTGCTTCACCTCCGTCCGTGCACCCTCATGTGATACGATAAGCCGGCTTTCCTTCAAAAGGCCCCGCCCCACGCACAATAACACTACCTTATTCTCGCAGCTTCTCAATCGTGGAAAAACAAAAAACAAGCTACTTTCTTATTCTGTGGGAATCTCGAAAAAATCCTTCACGTGTTTTGTTTTTTAGCAATAAAAATATAAATAACGAATGACTACTGTAGATCACATCATAATGTAATCGTTACTTGCTAGTAGGTATTTATTATGAATTTTATTCGTGATTCGGTAAATAATTTACACCGAATAACAAATATTTTTTTTTTATTTTAAAACGCTAGCCGTATTTTTGGTTTCAGGATATTGAAGTCTATGCTAGGACCCGAAATTTTTGTTCTCGACTATAATTTAAAAAAAATCGGCCAAGTGCGAGTCGCACTCGCGCACGAAGGGTTCCTTACCATTATCTATGAAAACAGCAAAAAAAATCATGTCTGTTTTATAGGAGCCCCCCTTAAATATTTGTTTTATTTTAATCTAATTATTCATTTTTAACCCAGCGAATATTCGATCCAGTAACAGTTGAGCCAATGAACATTCCTGTCAGATCTTCTGTGAGATGACAATCAAAACCTCAATTTCGATTTGACGAATTATTTTTTCTACGCTTTTCGACCCATCGAATATTCGATCCAGTAATAGTCGAGCCAAAGAACATTCGATAGCATGATATTCCGAGAGTACGTAGTCGAAACTATAATATACATACAATCCTCGCTTCTCGCTGCTCGCCTACAGACTCGTTTCTAGATTCCAGCTCTAATCGTTTCTCGCTCATCATCGGCGGTAGAACCAGTGCCTAAGTATCTGTAACGTATAGAACCCATGAGGTTAGGTTAGGTTATAAACCAATATTTTGCTGGACTTACCCCCTATTTCACCATCCATTGATCAAATTTATTTGACGAATTAATGTGATGCCGTCTCTGTTTGTTTTGTTTTAATAGACGGCATCACATTTATCCGTCAGTTAAAATTAATCAATGGGTGGTGAAACAGCCCCTTAATCTCGAACTTCATCCACGACTCGGCCACGACCACTGCAATGCGGTCGAAACGTCGAGGTAATTTCAACAAGTAATTTGTGATTCATCATCATCCCAGCCTATAAAGGTACGTCCCACCGCAGGGCAAAGGCCTCCTCTCAGAATGAAAGAGCTTGTGCCGTTGTTCCCACGCGGGCCCAGTGCAAATTGGAAACTTCACACACTGTAAAGCTCATGGTAAATTTCAAATATAATTTCGCACATAAATTCCGAAAAACTCAGAGCCGCCGATTCGAACCCACGATCTTGAGAGGCAATAGGTCGAACCACTAGGCCACCACGGCTTTGTGAATTCAATCATTATCGGCAGGAATTTGTGATTAAGTCCCGAACAATATTAGTAAGGTTAGATTACGCTTAAAGTTTAAAACATTGGGTTAGGTTAGTTTTGTAGCAATCTAAAAAGTTTACGGTTTCAGAAAATAACTTTCCGATATTATAACCCATTCGATGTATAAATACTTACCCCTATTAACTTTTTATATTCAGACATGAAATAAATAAATAAATTGCCATGTAGACAGCCGATCCGTATAGACATTTTGACCCATGCACATTCCAACCGTTGACTACCCATTCCCGGAATGACATATTGAGATATGATTCTTATTTTCATTATTTTATTCTATTTTCACTAAAAAGTCAAGAATCACCATAGGGTGGACAAATTGGGGTTTGATATTTATCAATTCATTTACTCTTATACTGCTAATAATTCACAAGCAAATTTAGCCGTTCTAGTTTTCCCCGTTAGTTTGACATACTTCCATCCGTCCTGATTATTTTCAAAATTTTCACACACACGTACAGTTTCACCATTTCATTTTAATCCATTTAGCTGTTATTGCATGATCAAGTACCTACCAAACATCAAAAAGATGAAGACTTTTGATCTTTGTCATATATTATTCAATGAAATCAGTCTAAAATGTGCGCTTCCGGCAGGCGTAGCGTGGGAGTCAGCCACCCGGGGCGGAAGAAAATTATGCCGCCCTCTTCTATACCTGCCTACTTCAAAAAATTTTACTTAGCCAATTTAAAAAACTACAATATGGAATTGTCCAAATATTTACAAAATATTTGTCGCCCCTAAACGTGCCGCCCGAGGCGGGTCGCCCCATCGCCCCCCCCCCCCCCCCTACGCTACTACGCTACTGGCTTCCGTTAAAGCGATGCGAAACAGTCCTGCGATGTGTCCATAAAGTTCAATTTATTTTAAAACGTTGTTAGCTGTATTCTGTCTAATCTCTAGACCAGTGGTGGTGTAGGGGTATGGCACGCGGCACGGAATGCTGAGGACCTGGGTTCGATTCCCAGCATTGGTCTTTTTTCTGGGGTTTTTTCTGTGCATCTATATTTCAGTTTGTATTTAGTACGAAATGTATGATTTCACGGGATGACCGTAAAAGTAATAAAAAAATGAAGTTGAAAAAATAAGTACAAAAAAAGATACTTCATAGCTAACTTGTTTAAAGTTGCACAGTAGCGCCATCTCTTGTCCAGGTGAGCGGTTAGTTCCGAAGGAGTGTTAAAATCTCTCGATGAGGGTGTAACATAGATGTGCGTTTGTCACTGCATAAGGTGATGATTTAGCAGATTGAAATGTATGATGTATAGGAAAGATTCGTGTCTAATCTCTAGACCAGTGGTGGTGTAGGGGTATGGCACGCGGCACGGAATGCTGAGGACCTGGGTTCGATTCCCAGCATTGGTCTTTTTTCTGGGGTTTTTTCTGTGCATCTATATTTCAGTTTGTATTTAGTACGAAATGTATGATTTCACGGGATGACCGTAAAAGTAATAAAAAAATGAAGTTGAAAAAATAAGTACAAAAAAAGATACTTCATAGCTAACTTGTTTAAAGTTGCACAGTAGCGCCATCTCTTGTCCAGGTGAGCGGTTAGTTCCGAAGGAGTGTTAAAATCTCTCGATGAGGGTGTAACATAGATGTGCGTTTGTCACTGCATAAGGTGATGATTTAGCAGATTGAAATGTATGATGTATAGGAAAGATTCGTGTCTAATCTCTAGACCAGTGGTGGTGTAGGGGTATGGCACGCGGCACGGAATGCTGAGGACCTGGGTTCGATTCCCAGCATTGGTCTTTTTTCTGGGGTTTTTTCTGTGCATCTATATTTCAGTTTGTATTTAGTACGAAATGTATGATTTCACGGGATGACCGTAAAAGTAATAAAAAAATGAAGTTGAAAAAATAAGTACAAAAAAAGATACTTCATAGCTAACTTGTTTAAAGCTGTATTCTGTTTCCATATATTTCACTTTATATACTTGTTACCTAAAATTTTTGCTCTCTAGTGTAATTAAAAACCTATCAATAATGTTAGTAAAATACGAGTAGGTACAGTTTTCTTTATGAAAAAACCGGTTGTCTGTAAAGTCGGTTTACGGACGATAGTTTAACGTGACAACGTCGTAACAAAACATTCAATAAAAATTACCCGAGCGCTAAGACTGTATATTAGGCTTGATTTCCTCCTACGCTGACATCGGTCGCTGACGTCGGTCGCGCGTACGAATATACACAATACTCTATGGGCCACCGCACAGCGACGCTGACGTCCGCGGCAGATTTATTGCTACGCGCCGCTGATGGCGCGCGTCGGTCTCGCTCGTCAGCGCGCGCGCGTCGGTGCGCTGACGCGCTATACACCACTATCGCGCACTCAGTGCGAAGCTGACCGACATCGGTCGCTGACGTCGGTCGCGCGTACGAATATACACAATACTCTATGGGCCACCGCACAGCGACGCTGACGTCCGCGGCAGATTTATTGCTACGCGCCGCTGATGGCGCGCGTCGGTCTCGCTCGTCAGCGCGCGCGCGTCGGTGCGCTGACGCGCTATACACCACTATCGCGCACTCAGTGCGAAGCTGACCGACATCGGTCTCTGACGTCGGTCGCGCGTACGAATATACACAATACTCTATGGGCCACCGCACAGCGACGCTGACGTCCACGCCAGATTTTTTGCTACGCGCCGCTGATGGCGCGCGTCGGTCTCGCTCGTCAGCGCGCGCGCGTCGGTGCGCTGACGCGCTATACACCACTATCGCGCGCTCAGTGCAAAGCTGACCGATATCGGTCGCTGACGTCGGTCGAGCGTACGAATAAACACAATACTCTATGGGCCACCGCACAGCAACGCTGATGGCCGCGCATTTGTCATACGTGACCGACGGTACGCGCGACCGACGTCAGCGACCGATGTCAGCGTAGGAGGAAATCAAGCCTTACGTAATATTGCAACTAGCCTTCACCGCTCTATTGCAACTGGCCCTCGCTGCTCTGTTACATTGCGTCAACCTTTTTCGTGTATGCAGCCGGCGTTCATCGATTTATTAGACGTTGTCACGTCCAAAATATGTAGGTACTTAGTCACTTAACGTAACATAGTTAATACTTAGTATCTACATACTATATCTGTTTACAAACATCAATGCAACATCAATCAGTAATTTATCAAAAAAATGTTTATTGACCACCGAAACATCTTATTTACTTAGTAGGTGGATAAATAGGTAATTTGCTTATTTAGTTGTCAATGACGGTATGTTCATCAAGGCTGTATGAAGAAATTTTACTTCAAATTCAGTAAAAAACACTATTGAAAATGACAAGGAAAAACTTGGTGCAAACATCTTTAGTTCCAGGTACTTACCGCTTTTTTCATTGAAACCCCAGTTTAGACCTACTTACAAGAAAAATCGTGCAAGTTTCATTACATTGCGCGGCCATAAAGCACGCAGTTGAAGTAGACAGTCGAGCGCCGCAATGTAGTGCAACTTGCACGATTTTTCTTGCTGATCTAAACTGGGCTTAAGATTATAGTACAAGCAGTGACAATGGTTACCATTATAGGCCTACTATATCACTGTTTAGTGATAAAAAGCCTTGGTTACAGAAGTTTTTGTTACTTGGTTAACCATTACCCGATTTTGAACTCACACACTGCTTGACACATATACAGATAAATTAAAGTGCTGTGTCTCCGAGTTAGAGCTGGTTCCCACTTGTCTGATGTCAGGGCTGGATTATCATGAGATGTTCTAGTGGCAGAACATTTTATATATGAAACTATTCAAACTTGTCCGACATCGATTTTGTGTCGGTGTGAGTGAACAGAGACGCCGACAACCGATTAAAATCCGTGCTCGACATCCGACAAGTGGGAAGTGGGAACCGCTCTTACTGCGCATAACGCTGTAAGTGTTACGTTTGCTGAGCGCGACTTGTTTGCAGCAGAAGCAGACGACGCATCGCCCCGAAGCAGTTGACATATTTTCGCCTATCGTTATCGCATTACATTGCAGAGTGCCGCGTGCCCGAGTTGCTGCGCATAACGCTTCAAGTGTTGCGTGTAATCAGCGCGGCACCGGTGCGGCTGCGCCGCGAGCTCGGATGTTGGTGGCTCAACGCAACGCCGCCCCCGTTGGGCTTCGACTACCGACTCCTTTTAGTTATTGTACCCGGTACAGTTTGTGAGTGTGTGTGCGTGCGGGTATATGCGTGTATTACTCCTTCACGCTAAAACGGCTTGACGGATTTGGATGAAATTTTGTATGTAGATAGCTGGACGTCAGGAATAACACATAGGCAACATTTTATCCGGATATTATCCGCGAAGTCTAGAGACATGAAATTTTTCAAAGTTGTTTGTCGTACCGTAAATGAAAATCACGATGTTTTTTCTGAGAAAACTCACATGAATTAAGAAATTAAGTTTCAATATAACCGCTAGATCTTTTGGTTTATACGTGCAAAGCCGCGGGTAAAGGCTGGTATATAAATAAAACACAAACTCTGTTCTTGATAACATTCTTCTCTATTGCAATGGGTCATCTTTTGCAGGTATTTTTCTCCTATTGGCTATTGTACTAGAATTCCTTGAAACCCCATCACGGCGGGTTGTCTTAGGTACAACGGCATTGAGCTACTCTTTGAGTTGTTCTGATCTAATCCTAGTGGTACTTACTCATCTGGCCTGCGAAATTCATGCAACAGATAAGGCAAAATGTATAGTTTCAATACTGAAAGAAATACAAAAGGTGCGTACAATATTACTTATGTTTACCCCCCCACCCACCCCCCGCCCTCCACTAATGAAAATTAAAAATCTGAATCGACAATATAAGTTTTGTCTTACGTCTCGTCTGGCAAAAGTAAAAGTCAAAGTGACAGATAAAGACAAAAAACGCAAGTATTCATGAACAAGGGGGTTGTTGGTTTCGTTTCCGTTTGAGTAGGAATCCACAAAAACCGGCCAAGTGCGAGTCGGACTAGCGCACGAAGGGTTCCGAAGGTACCATTATCTATAAAAACGGAAAAAGTCACGTTTTTTCTATGGAAGCCCCCTGAAATATTTTCTTTATTTTAATTTTTTTATTTATTTTTAAACTGCATAAGTAACTAAATATTCTGTGAATATTTCAAGCGACCTGTTGCCGTTATCAATATCGAGCAAGAACGAGCACAAAAATCACGTTTGTTGTATGGGAGCCCCCTCAAATATTTATTTTATTCTGTTTTTTAGTATTTTTTGTTATAGCGGCAACCAAAATACATCATCTGTCAAAACTTCTACTGTCTATCTATTAAGTTACTGAGATACAGCCTGGTGACAGATGGACAGACGGACAGACGGACAGACGGACAGACGGACGGACGGAAGGACGGACAGCGAAGTCTCAGTACCCAGTAGTTTTTACCCTTAGGGTACGGAACCCTAAAAATGAAACCTAAAATTATGGAGCGTAAAGGTTGAAGGATGCAATCTCATAATATGGAGGAACAGTTGCCAAAGTGTCCAGCTTCAGGCAGTAAATAAGAATTCCGCATCGCTCTAGCTAGAGTGACACTAGAATGTCAAGAGTATCTAAAATTGTAGCAGGGCGACAGCGCCATCCAGTCCAGCGTCGCTTATTTATTGCTTTTCGACTAACGATGAACGAACGTTTGCATACACAGTAATTGTTGTTTACACAAAAGTTTGTATACCTAACATACATCATATACTTGATTTTTTGTTTTGTATAACCATCTTTCATCTTTTACTTAATGTACTTTATTTTTGTTAATTGTTTTTAAAACAACCTTAAAACTCTGTCAAAATTTTATGGGTCTACTGAGGTACACGCAGAGAGAAGAGCGAACCCTTAGTAATATTTAGGGTTAGCACTCTTTGGGTATAGACTCATAAAAGGTATAAAAACAGCTTATTTTATTTTTAGATGAACATCAGTCTTAACGTACGGTTCCATTCTTCAACAATTCGAAAGATTAAAGTGGCAGTACTAATTATTTTCTTAACATGGCACGTTGTAAGCATCGTATCCTTTTACATTTGGGCAATCTACACATACTCTGTTGACGATTCTAAAAACCGTAAGTAAGATAAACACTCGCTTGGAGAGGGTTCCGTATGACAAAATATTTTAATAACTAAGTTTTTTTTTTATTTGAGTCCCCCATATGTCAGTGGTTTCGGAGAAAAGGGTGGAGAGGGGCATCGTAATTTTGTGTGTATTTTCTCAGAAAACTTCAAAACTGGTTTAAGTTGAAATTCTAAAAATAAATATATTTGAGTTGCTCATGACCGCCCTTTCAAAATCAAATAAAACACAAGATGTACAAAATCGTTATTTGACAAAAAACAGATTATTTTTAAGACTCAGTCAGTATAACCAAGCGGTTAACAAATAAAAATGATTAACTAAGCTTTTTTAACCTTTAAGGCACTGTCAGCAAATCAAATATTATATAGAAGT
Source organism: Archips crataeganus (assembly GCA_947859365.1). Taxonomy (NCBI): domain Eukaryota; kingdom Metazoa; phylum Arthropoda; class Insecta; order Lepidoptera; family Tortricidae; genus Archips; species Archips crataeganus. The sequence continues at coordinate 11,714,968 of OX402049.1, read as the reverse complement.
TTATATTATATATAAATAAAAATAGCTAGGGAGCTGAAAATATTTTTGTTCTGGTTTCAGATTATATTATTTTTTTACATTTATTTAATGGATATCAGCATATGACGATAGTCATTAATCAGCTGCAATGGAGTTTACTTATCATAGAGGTGAATTATTCACTTACTGCGATCAACAATCAAATCAAACAGCTATATCGAAGTAAGTCCTACATTTTTCTACGCTTCGTTACTTTACGTATGCTACGATGCCTCAGCACGAGTCAGCAGGAGTGGATCTATTTAATTACTTACATACATAGAAACCTATTGGTTTTTAGCACGGACTTCAAATAGATCAGTAGGAAAAGCACACAGAAACATAAATCGTCACTACTTTGAAAAAAGCTCGTATCTCTATATATTATTTATTAGCCTATTTTTGTGTCCCGCTGCTGGGCAAAGGCCTCTCCTCTTGACTTCCACATGTCCCTGTCCAGAGCTATATATATACTTAAACCAAACCAAATCTTGATCCATTTTAGAGATTAGTCTAAAATAACAGACACGTATTTTTTTTTAGGTGCCCAATATCAACCTATTTGGAGGAATTGTCCTCCGAAGTGCTGAAAAGTGACTAAACGCTCTAACTTCTGTAGAACTTTTTTTCAATCAAATTGCTAGTTTTTAGTACTGGTCTGATTATTATGTTTGAGAACATGAAAAAATAATGAGCACGTGTTTTGTTATATCTTACATCGGCTCAAATTCATTATATTCCTAGAAAAAAACACACTTCAAAGTTGTATATTTTTCTCATCGGTGTTTTTTAGGATGTCCTCAAACATTATAATCAAACCATTAATAACTAGCAATTTGCTTGAAAAAAAATTCTATAGAAATTAGAGGGTTTAGTTAGTCACTTCTCAGTAGGTACGGTCAATTGCAAAAATAAGTATCGATTTAATCCTCCCATCGTTACATACCTATACCTTAATTCGACGACATAAGAGCTATATGGGACATATTTATGAGCAAGTTGTGTACACCCATATTTTTAAACTTGACTGTACTTCGGAGGACAATTTCTCCAAATACTTATGTAAGTTGAGATTGGCCAGCTAAAAGAAAACCAACTAGTGACAATATTATGTGGTAGCGCATTAAATGCTTTTTCAATAAATCTAAAGATTTTAGTATTATTTGCTTGTTTTGGTTATTTTTTGGAGTCAAATCAACTTTTTATGTATTGTATTTACATATCAGTCAGCAACGGTAACCTGGAACATTTGCTTTCTAATTATGAAACAAAAATACTTTCTCATTAACAGGTAAAACGCTTAATCCAAGTTACATGTATTCTACCATACGCTCTCTTGGTCAATACTACGAGACAATATGTGACATAGTTATACAGATCAACAAACATACAGAAATCTATTTTTTCTTCTTATTCATGTCAAAGTTCCATAAACTCTTGACAACTCTGTACAATTTCATGAGCAGCTTAGGTAAGTTTTATACGTAACTTTCAGACATACGCACGGAGGGGAGAGGTGGCATAAAAGGGACACGTATTTAAAGGGACAATTCAAATTTAGGAAGCTCCCTATATATGAAACGTTTATTATTTAAACTATTGAAATAAAGTACAGTTATTGTGATTAATCAATTCTTTGTTGTTTATTTTCGCATCTCTTTTAAAAAAGTGTATTTTCCCTTTCATGAATGGAGTTTTATTTTGAATTGTCCATTTAATGCCACCTCTCCCCTATAGCTTTTACGCATTTTACTCAAACCTATTTACTTTCAGGTGATATACAACTACTGCTGATGCAGACCAACTGGTATATTTACCATATGATAAACCTACTGATGATAATAGAACCCTGTCACTGGATCCAAGATCAAGTAACGCCATTTATCTACGAGTATACTATATATAATATAAGTACTATAATATTATAAACCGAAAAGTTTATTTACTAGTTTGTTTGTTTGGTTGAACGCGCTAATCTAGGAACTACTGGTTTGAATTGATTTTTTTTTGTGTTGAGTACTTAGTTCATTTACCGAGGAAGGTTATGTAGGCTAAATATATAACATTACGACTAACATCGGTGAAAACGGTGGCAAAAACGGAAAAAAAAATCCTTTTGAGAGATTATGTTGCGTGCTCTGCGTAAACGGTTAAAGTTACGCAAAAAAAATGTAGGACGGAATTGTTAAAGCTAGTTTATTGTATAGTTTACCTCATAACTTTGCTGTCGCTGAGACGCCGCGATAGTAACGTAAATTAAGGAGATTTCTTCTTACTAATTTCTGAAACAGCCTCGAGTATCGGGGGATCGGGTATGTTGTTGTATGTTATGATTATAACTCTCAATTGATTTTATTTTTCTATTAGATGTAAAAGTATACATGGAAATTCTTAAATGAATGCCTAATCTACTTTTTGGCTAAATTTAAATTTACTCTTTTTTAAGATGGAACTCACGCTCGGATTGCTCATACATCTACTGCACCAGAGAGGACAAAGAGACGACCGCATCACCAAGGAATTGAACCTATTCATAATGCAAGTCCAGATGAGAGGATCCTCTTTTACGCCGTTGGGGGTATTTAATATGTCAAGACCACTGATCGTTGCGGTAGGCTTTCTTATACTGGTTTTGGATCTAGATATTGCATAAGTATTGTAATCACAGAAATATATCGAGATAGAAGGAAAAAGCTCGGCAATTTGTAGCGAGACCGAGCCTGTAACATCTTGCGTAGGTACTTTGACGTCACGAGTGTAATTTAGTGATGGGAAACATAAGCCGCTCGAAAACAATTCGAAAGCTTCGATTCACAGATTGATTAGGGAACTGATTCTTATGCACAGAGGAAATGATAGTTATTTTCGACAGAGGAATTGAGAAAGGTCAGAATTTCAAATGGAAAAATATAAATGTAGGTACCTTATGTAAATGTGTACCTTTTCATCATATGACATCATCACTACATCAATACCAATAGTCGGATAAGCTGTACCGATTACTCGTCGGTACTTTGATGGGCCAGTAAAGGGTGTCTTCGTGGAAATGTACTATGTAAATCTTACTGTTTTTTGTAGGAAACCATTTTTTACGACCAGTTGCTTTCAATCCATTTATTTTTAATATGAGGATCATTCGGAAAACTAAAATAAAATTGTAATATAGAAGTAACCATAACCTGTTTGTTAATAATATTTGCTTTGCACTACGTGCGTACGTATACACCGTGAAATTTTAGTGGTTGTTTTCCCTAAACGAGGTGATTTAGTTTCGATTGTACAATCGATTTATAATTACTATTTTGACTAGAGACAAAAATCCAATTGTGAAAAACGAAAGTTGAAAATGACCGCAAACCAATAGTAACGCTTCGTTGGTACAAGTAGCGTACGATCGTAGCGTTACTATTGGTTTGCGGTCATTTTCGACTTTCGTTTTTCACAATTGGATTTTTGACTCTAGTCAAAATAGTAATTATAAATCGATTGTACAATCGATACTAAATCACCTCGTTTCGGGAAAACAACCACTAAAATTTCACGGTGTATAGCTACATAATAATATAAAAACGTAATTATCATTTCCTCTGCTTTCAAAATCGATTTTAATCGAGTAAGAACTGCGACAGTGTACTGTATATCACTATTCTTACTTTTGACAGAAAAAATGATAAATCGGCCTTGGACGTGACTCGACAGTTTGAATAGCATATTTTTACATCGCTGGTTTTGAACGCACGCCATGTCTGGCTCGTCAAATTAAAGCTGCAATGGAAAGCTAGCGTAGATACACAATCGCCCGCTACTGTTCTGATGAAAATAATAAAATAAATCGTTTTTTAATTAATAACAGATATTTTAGGACAAATAGTATTTACCAATGAAAGGAAATACCTCGACTAACAGCTCCAACTTTATCTGTAGTTAATTACTGAACAACGAGTCAGTTTATTTTTAAAACCTGACGTCGCACGCAGACCGCGGTCGGGAGCAGACTAAAGTTCGCGGCGAGCAAGTTATCCGTTTGGACCACTTTTCGGCAGACGAGGTACGTACACTCTTTCCTTCTATCTCGATATATTTCTGTGATTGTAATATTTTCAAATGTTTATTGACGTGACAACGTCTAATAAATCGATGAACGCCGGCTGCACGCACGAAAAAGGATGACTCAGTGTAACGTATGTACATGAAGCATTAGTCACGTTACGCGTCCCGTTACGCTCGAGCCGATGAACAATAGGAGCGAGAGCGCGGCACGAGCGAGCGAAAGGCACAATCGGCATAAGTATGCAATCATTTCCTCAATGTTTTGCTATGACGTTGTCACGTTAAACTATCGTCCGTAAACCGACTTTACAGACAACCGGTTTTTTTTTCAGATTCTCAGTATCGCGGCTACCTACTTAGCGTTATTGGTGCAGGAGCAGAAAAATTCTGGATTATTATAGTTTCACAGATTCATTGTATGTGTGATAATGTGTGTTGTATCCTTCATAAATAAATTCAATAATGATCATCATTAGATAAACTTTCTCTTTGGTGACTCTCCAATGCAAGATTTGTTTGAACCGCGAACGAAACATCTCTGGGATGACCGGCTGGTCTACTCTACAGATCGCATACTCGTGATTTTTTTAAGCGGATTCGATAATTAGACCCCGCTATCGAAAGTAAAATTTGGTAGCTGGCTGGACGTTCTTAGGGTAAAAATATTTATGATGTCGATATGGATAGGTAGGTCTCTTAATTTTTCTTTACAAGAAGATAACTATTGTCATCAGAAGTAGAATCAATTACCAGTAGAAAAAACCCTACATGGTTGCTATTTTTTTTAAGTAATGTTTTGAATTGCAGGACAGTTCATGAACGCTCTTGAGGTAAACCTTTTCCATAGAGGTATAATAATGGCCATTTATACTGATGTTATAGTATTTTATGCAACGGTTGTAGGTATAAGTGAGGTCTTAAAAGGCGAGTGACGCGAGTTACGATACGAGCCAATGCGAGTATTACAATGGAAGACGGCACGAGCCGTTAAGACTAAATTATAAATAAAATAAATATAAATAAATAAATATCAGGGGACAATATTAACACCAATTGACCTAGTCCCAAAGTTGGCTAGGAAAACTTGTGTTATGGGTACTAGTCAACGGATAAACATATGTACTTATATAAATAGATACATACTTAAATACATATTTAACATCCAAGACCCGAGAACAAACATTCATATTTTTCACACAAATATCTGCCCCGACACGGGAATCGAACCCGGGACCTCAAGTTTCGTAGTCAGGTTCTCTAACCACTAGGCCATCTGGTCGTCTAACCGTTGCATACAATATTTTTTCTACGACTCGACTCGACTCTACTGTACTGTACCGTGCTGTACCGTGCTGTACCGTACTGTACCCTACTGTGCCCTACTGTACCATACTGTACCCTACTGTACCCTACTGTCTGTACCATACTGTCTGTACCCTACTGTCTGTCTGTACCCTACTGTCTGTACCCTACTGTAAGTACCCTACTGTCAGTACCCTACTGTCTGTACCCTACTGTCTGTACCCTACTGTTACCTACTGTACCTTACTGGACCCTACTGGACCCTACTGTACCTTACTGGATCCTACTGGACCCTACTGGACCCTACTGTACCTTACTGGACCCTACTGGACCCTACTGTACTCTACTTAACCCTACTGTACCCTACTGGACCCTACTGGACCTTACTGTACCCTACTGTACCCTACTGGACCCTACTGTACCCTACTGGACCCTATTGGACCCTACTGTACTCTACTGTACCCTAATGTACCCTACTGTACCCTACTGTACCCTACTCTTTGTCTTTATCTATCAGTGTGACATTCTTCTGTAAAGTGTGATAACAGACGAAGACGAATTATTATTTTAAATAGGTAATTTAAAAAAATTGTCCATTCAACCATACAACACTAATTACTATTTGATCATAGAATAAAGTATTGACCTAAATACACATAACTTACTCGTTAAAATAACATCATCAATGACGAAAGTGGTTTATCAAAACAAATCATCTTAGTAATGTGTCATAAATCAAATGAATTATTTATATAGGTTTTGTATCCTTAGTTCTCGATGTTGACAAATTTTTTGGGGGTAGCTCCATTCAAGGCAGCTAGCTACATTACGGTACGGACATTTGCTTTGATTTAGACATTCTCATGTTAACAGGAGGGTCCATTCTCGTATTACATTACATAGATACGAAATGTCAAAGAAAAACTTAGTGCATGCATGGAAAAATAATCCTGATGTTCAAGGTAAAACTCCTTTCGTTTTTGGCAAGCCCGTTGCTCACTTTTTATTTAAGTAATTTACAATGGTCTTCAATCTTGCACTAGAAATTATATTTTGAACAAAAACTTATTTAACATGACTTTTACTGCGTTGAAATATGACTGCGCTATGTGTTATTGCCGACGCGTTTGATTGGTATGGGTAGTCGGTATTGAATTGCAGAATGCAGTGTGCCCGAGTTGCTGGGCATCACGCTGCTAGTAATGCGTCTTCTGAGTGCAGCGCCGGTACAGCTGCGACGCGTGGGCAGCGGTTGGCGGCTCGCTGCAATGCCGTCGTGGTTGTCAAAAGTTCGGTTCGTGTTCGCCATTGTGCTTGGTACGGTCGTACTAGAACTTTCTATTTCAAATTGTTTGTGAAGTGTATAAGTGATCAAAATGGCTTGACAAGTACGTTAATTTCAAGTGCACTTCAACAAATTCCTTTCGTTTTGATCAGTTAGAACAAACCTTGATGTGCTTGACAAGCAAACTATTGGATCGATAATTCTTGATGTAAATCACTTTCACTATGCTGGTTATGCATGCTTGACCATTTAGATGCACGCTCTTGAAGCAATACGAGGGGCGTTCAATATAAAGTGAGAATGAGATGCAAACTCTTTTAATATTACGAAATTAAATACTGGCCGGTAAAGCTAATCTATCTAGCTGATTGCTATGAAAAAAAAAACTAACTGTCTTTTGTTTAAAAAAATATACGGTAATTTCTTTGCAATGCTATTGAGTACGTTAGCGAAAATGGAGAAAATTGAACTGCGCGCCGTTATCAAATACTTGTATTTGAAAAATTTTTCTACGGACTAAGTCAATTTGGATTTGCGGGACACTTTAGGGTCTAATGCTCCTCCGTATTCGACAGTCACACGTTGGTGCGCAGAATTTAGACGTGGAAGAACATCGACAATGGACGACCCCCGCTCCGGACGCCCTACTACAGCAGTAACTGAAGAAATTGTGAAAAAAGTCGAAAACTCAGTTTTGGCGGATCGTCGTGTCACAGTTCGTTTTATTGCTGAAAATGTAAAGATTTCAACGGGGAGCGTGCATAATATTTTACATGAACGCTTGGGTATGAAAAAGGTATCTGCGCGTTGGGTACCAAGAATGTTTACTGACACGCAAAAACAAACTAGACTAGAGATTTGTCAAGAAGCTTTGAACCTGATGCAGCAAGACCGGGAACTTTTTTTGGCGCGATTTATAACAATGGACGAAACATGGCTCCATCATTACGACCCTGAAACGAAACTGCAGTCTATGACATGGAAAAGGCCATCATTTCCAACTCCGAAGAAATTCAAGGTGAGCCCATCAGCCGGTAAGGTCATAGGCTCTGTTTTTTGAGATGGTAAAGGGGTATTAATGATTGTGTATCTCGAGCATGGAGCCACTATTACGGGCACTTTATACGCCAAACAAATAGCAACATTGCGCAATGAGATCCGCGAAAAACGGCGAGGTAAACTCTCGATTGTTGTGCTGTTCCACCAGGACAATGCCCCGGCACACAAGTCCGCCGTTGCAATGGCTGCAATTCGTGATGCTGGGTTCGATATCCTTAAGCATCCTCCGTATTCACCAGATCTCGCTCCCAGTGATTTCTACCTATTTCCGAGATTGAAACAATACCTGAGAGGCCAGAAATTTGAAGACGTCTACGCGGTAGTCGCTGCAGTACAAGATTTTTTAAGTACTCAAGATGAGACCTTTTTTAAAAATGGAATTTTAAGTTTAGAAAAAAGATATACTAAGTGTATTATGCTAAAAGGTGACTATGTCGAAAAATAAAATGACATTTAGTAAAAGTTGTTTATAACATACTCATTCTCACTTTTTATTGAACGCCCCTAGTACCTTCAGAGTGATATAAGAGTTAGTGAGAGAAAATAAATGCGAATTTTTGACAAACATGCTTGACGTTGGGTCATCACTCGTCAAGCGTGGTTGTCAAACTTTTAAAATTCTTATCAACCCATTTTGGCTGTCTACGGCCACGCGGCATGCATAAAATTACAAGTTGTCACTTGTACTAGTTGGTTTCATGTAATGCAGTACCACATAGACTCACAAAAGATGACCACAGCTAGATATTTGAAATTTAGTTGCAACTTTTCATTGCAGGTGTGTCCGTTTTCAGCAGTATGCTTCTTGAAATGAGCGAAAATCATCCTTTAGAGTCACGTATGTCAGCTTTAACCGCCTTTCTAAATGTTACTGACCAGACCCTTATCATACTTTGTCACGTATTATACGAGCGATATTTAATGGATAATATTATGAGTTTGGTTAAAATGCTACGAGAATTGGAAAAGGTATTGCCTGTCTGATTTTTTTTAAATTTAATTAGGATGTAAATTTAGAATGTAAATGTACAAAACAAAACATCTAAAAATCTAAATAAAGTAATGTATTTTTTTCATGTACTTGTTTTTCTGTATTGTTTTCTTTGTTGTGTTAATGTACTTGTTTTTCTGTATTGTATTAGGTATATTGTACGTACATTGTTCCCGTTCCGCACTGGGTCCGCGTGGGACCTACGGCCCAACCACTCTCATCCTGAGAGGAGGCCTGTGCCCTGAAGTGGGACGTATATAGGATGAGATGGTGATGATGATGACATAATATAGGCTTATAGGAAAGACATATGTGTAGTAAGCTACTAATCAAATTTATAAAGAAAAATCACTACCAATTAATTCTACATATTTTTCACGACACTGCTCGAAAATGTGGCCATAGATAACCTAAATCCAGTACACAAAACTGCCTATTTATGTACATTTAACACCTGACTCGTTTATGGCGCGAAAAACACGACAACAATGTAACACAAAACGAAAAAAGGACGTATCAATATAATAATATGTATTTCATAATACGATACGACTTTTTCAAAGATAATTTCTGAATTTCATTCCCGGCGTGCCGAAACGACCAATCAAAAGTAATCGTCTGCTGCATGTGAAATTAAATTGACCAAAGAGAATGCGTCAATCATGACTTTAATGAGGTGTTTTTTTTTTCCTTATATTAGCATAATATGCACAAAATGCTTTAATTTTTCTAAGTATGAAAAACGCCACAGCATTAACTTTTTAAGCGCGTCATGCCCGACTTGCTGCCGCAGGTCGGACACAGTCGGACATGACGAGGATGAAGGTTTTGTTTTTTAATTATGTGGTTTTGGGTGGGTACTGGCCATTAAGAATGGCCTCAATCGTTTAAAAATAATATAATGTCACAAAAGAAAAAGTAGGTAAAGTCGTCGGCGGAAACAACGCAGTGTTTCGATTGTTTAATTGTTATTTCCTCGCATTAGTCGTGAAAAGCACAATGTTTAGTCACGGCCAAAAGTGCAATACTGCCGTCGTAATCATAAAAGGCACAACTGCAAAATTGCTCAAAAAAGAAACAGCGTAAGTGTACAAAGAACAAGTGTGCACTTGGGCCTTTTCTGTTTCACTAAAAATTCTAGTTGTGCCCCTTTTCCTTACGACGGCAGAATAGATGGACTCGTACTTTCGACCGCCGCACGCGCGCCGCTACGCGTCGGCCCTCAAACTAACTCGTCCATCTATTGCTTACTTTCTAGCCTCTACAACAATGTACTATTATTTTTCAGGTGAACATCAGTCTCAAAGGCGGCTGGTATTCTTTTACACATCAAAAAATCAAAGTCACTTTGCTAATAGCTTTTATAGCATGGAATTGTATGTCCTTCGCTCTCTTTGTTTCTTGGATACTTTATACGAGATGGAACAATGTTACAAAAACGAGTATGTATAAAAGTAGCTTCGTTTTATGTCATCGATATGCCTAGCTAGTGTGTTTAGTAACTACCACAATGATCGATAAGCCGTTTCATGGGCAAATCGTGTTGGTTACGTCCTTTTTAACCGACTTCAAAAAAAGGAAGAGGTTCTCAATTCGGTTGTATGTTCTTTTTTTTTTTTTTTTAACGTGTGTTACCTCAGAACTCCGTCATTTATGAACCGATTTGGAAAATTCTTTCGTTGTTTGAAAGCATATGCTTCAAGGTTGGTCCCGTTGTTACCGGAATCCAGTTCTGATGATGGGATCCATGAGGAATTGAAGGAACTCTTCAAAAGTTCAAGGGAAATGTAAAGCGATTTTAGTATTTTCAGTGACAAATCGAGCATTTGCATTCATAAAGTGTCATTTGGTAAACTAGATCTGATGAAGAAGACCGCAGATGGCCAACGGAACTCCTCAACGGGTCAAATCTTGCAAGTTGAATTTGACTCACTTCCCGGTTTCTGATTGATTTCATATTTTACATGCATGTGTAAATCAGGTGACAATGCAATATTATTGTGACATGGAGCTAATCTGATGATGGAGTTGGAAGGTGGCCATAGAAACTCTGTAATAAAACAAGACAACCCCGTCGAGTTTGGGTTCATTTGAAACGTCTTGACGAGCACTTTGATCCCAGATGGTAACCAGGGTCTGATGATGGAGCTGGAAGGTGGCCAAAGTTACTCCATAAAGTAACGGCACTTACCCCATCGAGTACGGACTCATTTGACTCGTCTCAACGAGTACTTTGGTCCTAGATGGTAACCAGGGTCTGACAATGAAGTTGGATGGTGACCATAAGAACTCCGTAGTAAAACGACATAACCCCATCAAGTTTGGTCTCGTTTGATTCGTCTTGATAAGTACTTTGGTAACCAGAGGCAAAAAGTACAGTCAGTAAAGAGTGCCAGTCCAGGCCATTAGCAACAACTAAAAAGAAAAAAATAAAAAATTTTAAATAAAAAATAAAACCGCCTTCAAAAAACACCCAAAAAAAAATTGGAAATAAAAAAAATTTAAATAAAAAATAAAACCTCCTTCAAAAAACCCCCAAAAAAACATAAAATAATAATTGATTGAACCGACCACAATAAGCATGAAAATATCTTTCTACTAATCTGTTTGAAGTTGGTGCCTCAGCACGAGCCAGCAGGAGTGGACCTAGTAATCTAACTTACCTACTTACCTATTATAGGGCTTCTACACTCCTGCTGGCTCGTGCTGAGGCACCAACTTCAAACAGATTAGTAGAAAGATATTTTCATGCTTATTGTGGTCGGTTCAATCAATTATTATTTTATGTTTTTTTGGGGGTTTTTTGAAGGAGGTTTTATTTTTTATTTAAATTTTTTATTTATAAAGGACAGTTTTTAGGCGACGTCTACTAATTTTAATTGAAAGTATTTTTTATTTATATCTGATGCCACCATTTAAAAATTAGACAGGGGACACGATTTTAACGACTTGTGGAGCTTAAAACTCCTTAAAAAATGTGAGAGCTCTTTATTTCTTTATTTTTTCCTTTTTTTTATGATTAAAACACTACCGTATTATGCATCACACATTTGCATAAAATGTTCTCGTCCAGCTTCATGTACTTATGAAGTTGTGGCGACACCGCGCCCCGACCTACAACTCGGACGGTCGACACGGAGAGCGGCGCCGTCACTTCAGTACCACTACCATGAGTTTACACTAGTTTACGTGACCGTACTCGCTAGCGACGGCGTAAATTATTTGTATGGAGAATTGTACAGCGCCTCTAGCGGTCACTTACGGAAGTACAATTCTCCATACAAATCATTTACGCCGTCGCTAGCGAGTACGGTCACTGTGAACTAGTGTAAACTCATGGTAGAGGTACAGGGGGTTTAACTCATTTACGCTTTAGTTATTATCATTTGGGAAACATTGTTGTTATAACATCACTCGGAGAGTACATTTCTATACTCCCAACATATTCAATCCGTTTCGCTAACATTCAACCTCTAATCACCAGGCTCCCGTCACTTCCTGTAGATGTGATAAGGACAACACATGACTCTCTGACCAGAGTACCAAGTGTCCATGGAGCTAACGCCCAAGCGTAATTGGTTCCCAACTACATTTAAACTACATTCAACGACCGCTTTAGCCTAGTTGGCAGTGACCCTGCCTACGAAGCAAGAGGTCCTGGGTTCAAATCCCGGTAAGGGCATTTATTTGTGTGATGAGCACGAATATTTGTTCCTGAGTTATGGATGTTTTCTATGTATTTAAGTATTTATTTATCTATATAAGTATGTTTATCCGTTGCTTAGTACCCATAACACAAGCTTTGCTAAGCTTACTTTGGGACTAGGTCAATTGGTGTGAATTGTCCCGTGATATTTATTTATTTATTTTTTTATTTTATTTAGATAGTCAGCAGCCTGACCTAAAGTTGAAACTTAGGGTACAGTTTGCTTGATATATACGTATTTAGTTAAGACAGATGCCCAATATAAGATACCTACCTCCAATAACACAGAGCCAGCCACGTGACTCCCCCCTGTTTACGTAGGTACCACCAATGACTGGTGAACGTAATTGACCACATTGCCACAACTTGGTTGTCCCATCACTTTAGTGGTAGCCGAGAACTCGCACCAGCTCCTTTGGACTGGGCAGTTCCCGACGCAATGTTGGCATCTATGCCAGAATCCCCACTCAGTTCTACGTAACCGAGCCGTTCCGGCGCGCCTCTTTTCTTGGGATTGTCTACCTAGAATTCTCGAGAACCAGGGACGCATCGATACGTACAGTACAACATTAGCCGTGTTCGTAAACGGACACTTTGGTAATAAGCACAGCGGGGGGCCGGGTCCTCACGCGGGACACCTCGATGCATAAAATAAAACGCACCTCGAAAAATGGCATAAAACGTTTAGTATAAAGATAAAAATCCTGTCATACTTAGATATTATGCATTTGAAACAACTATATGCGTTTTGTTTCCAGATGCAACAGTTTATGCAAATATAATTAATGCGTATCTGTTTGTGGTTCTCACAATTAATCAACTGCGATGGAGCGTAACCATTGCAGAAATAAGTTCTACTATTACTACGCTAAACAGTCGAATTGGGCTGCTGCTGCAACGTAAGTCATATAAGATCTTTATAACGGGTCCACGCGGCTCAGACTTTAACCTGCTTAATATTGATCCAAGTGTTAAAACAAAGTCACTCAAAGAGTTGAAATTCTAAATTGGTTCCCGACTCATCGGGTACTCATTTTACAAGCTTTTATTTAGTTTCTGCTCTCCATGATGTTTGTGTCTGTCTGTAATCAAATCTTGCAAGTAAAATTTGACCCTCCATTCAGTTTCCGATTGACCTAAAATTTGGTAAAAGTTTGTAATTATTTTTAGTACCTACACAATCATATTTTATTTTAAAGAAATGCTGGAACTAAAATTTTAATGGACGCTTTAACCCCAAAGAATAATCACCTAATAGTTTTCCCATTTGTTTTTAGTTCCGATTTACCTGCCGATAATAGGTAGTAAGTATATTTCAAACGAAAAAAAAATTATATAGTGATATTAAGATATTTTTCTCGTATACAGGAAATATTACAGATCCAGAAGATTTATACTCAACAGTGCGCTCCCTTGGTCAATGCTATGAGACATTATGTGACATCGTACAGGGGATCGAAAACGACAGTGCAATGTTTTTCTTGGTTTCATTCATGTCCAGGCTTATCAAGTTGGTATTAACACCATACAACTTTCTGATCAGTTTAGGTATGTACAGTCGCATAAACTGAATCGCAAACCACAGTGCAACTATTTCCTAAGTTTTTGAAGTGAAACTTCTAATGCGACTTCCAACAAGCGTTGCGTTAAATGCGTTGCGTTAAATACGCAACGCAACGCAACGAAACGCAAGTTGACGTTTACGAAGCGTTCGCATTGTATATACACCGTGAAATTTTAGTGGTTGTTTTCCCGAAACGAGGTGATTTAGTATCGATTGTACAATCGATTTATAATTACTATTACTAGAGTCAAAAATCCAATTGTGATAAACGAAACGTGTATACTAACGGATGTTAAAAACTTCGTCAGTGCGATCCAAAACAATTGCGTGGTTTAGTATGAAAACTTGTAAAAATCAAAACTATTTTAATGGTAGATCGTAGAATAAAGTATTTTAAACGTATTTAGTAAAAAAAAGTATTGAATATCATTGAGAATTACGAAAAATCAAAAAAAAATATTGAAAATAACGTGCGCATGAGGAGCAACGCCATCTAGCGACGAGTTATGTAACTGGTTTCGCTAGCGCTGTATTTATTATGAATAGAAGTTTCACTTCTTCCGCACGGAGGGACTCCACGCACTAGTTTTATAACTGATTTCCTGGCAAGCGCGATACCATTCCGAGAGCTGGTGTCTACTTACTCTAAAATGTCTGTTTTAGAGTATGTATTAGGGGCAACGTAAAAACTTGTATAACGATTTATTGTACTAGTAGCACGGGGTCTAATTAGCAACTCGTCTATGGGGCAACTCGTCTAAGACGCAGGTTGTCTAAATCGCAGCTCGTCTACATATCAACTCGCCTAAAAGCAACTGGTCTACACGATTTTTACACGCTTTATATTAGCTTGGTGGCCCATAGGAACTCTGTAATATTTTATTGTAAAAAAAGCGTGGGGTGCTTTTTAAGATGTTATCAAAATGATAATCCTTGACAATTGACACCATGCACCCCACGCTTTTTTTACAATAAAATATTTTAAACTATTATTATTTATTTTATCAATATTTAGAATTGTTTACAAGTTTTGATCTGGATATAACAATATAATAATTGCTTATAAAGATTTTTTACTGTACTATAAGAATAGTGAATTGAAATTTATTAAAATTTATTTTTTATTTTTTAAAGCGTGTTTTTTAGTTTTTTTATTTAAGTAGCAGCTCGTCTAATATCGCGTCGGTTGATTCCTCTTACGTCAGCTGCCACAGAAACATAGGTAGGTTTAGGTTATGTGAAGTTTTCATCGGCCCGAAGGGCCAAAAAAAGCACACAGAAGAAGGAGCTCCGCGTGAGCGGAGCTCCGTCGACACTGTTTCTGAGTTAATTTAAATTGAGGAAAACGACATTGGAATCCAACTAGGTCAATAGCTAATTAGACGAGCTGCTACTTAAAAAATCATGTAGACCAGTTGCTTTTAGGCGAGTTGATATGTAGGTCGACGAGCTGCGATTTAGACAACCTGCGTCTTAGACGAGTTGCCCCATAGACGAGTTGCTAATTAGACCCCGTGCTACTAGTACGTAAAGGATAGGGGCTCAACCGTCATTTTACCTGTATCTAAATCCTCAATCACCTGCCAAGTAGTATGTCGCAACGAAATAGGATGTTTGTTTTTAATACCAATAGGTATTTATTTTGAGTTACCAAAATATTCTGATAAAACTGGCTGACTTCTGCCTAAGTTAGAGACCCAACTAAATTAACTGGGTGTTTGTTTTTGGATTACTCGGATATTTAATTAAAAAATTCTGAAAATTCAACTTGCCTCAAGAGGATTTACCGTTCAAAAATCGGTTTAGCTCCACTACACTTTAGTCAGGTATTTTTTTGTTAATATCATAAAGATAGTAGGTATTGTACATTTTTTTTTTTAATTTTAAAGTTGCCTAAAATACCAACTCTAAAGTAGGTATATACCAGCTTTCAGAACAATACGACATTTATATACCTATACTTACCCAATGTATTTCCCTCAGTGGATCGCGATTCAGTTTGTTCGACTAACTTTATGCAACATTATTTGATAACAGTTTTCATTATGCTTGCGTCTGAATTAATCTAAAATATGTTATTTTATGTAGATTCATCGATAGATAATTTTAATGAAAGATTTTCTGCAATACTGCTGATCAATTGGTATTTGTGTCACGTAATAAGCATGCTGATAATAGTGGAACCCTGTCATTGTGCTCGAGATCAGGTACTTAGCAACTTTTGTTCATAATACAAATTATTTATCTCTTTATTTTGGTACTAACTGCCCGCCTCGGCAAGGTTGTACAAATATTTTGATAAAAAATAATGTCTTTTTTTCTGACTAACTAAATATTATTTACAAAAACAGTAAAATAGCAACGATTGATATAAGGTCGGGCCGATTTCGAGTTTTGCGCTTTCGAACATAATTGTCATTTTTAGGGTTCCGTAGTCAACTAGGAACCCTTATAGTTTCGCCATGTCTGTCCGTCTGTCTGTCTGTCTGTCTGTCTGTCCGTCCGCGGCTAAGCTCATAGACTGTTAGTACTAGAAAGCTGTAATTTGGCATGAATATATATATCAGTCACGCCGACAAAGTGATTAAATAAAAAAATTTTTGTACGGTACCTCCCATAGACGTAAAGTGAGGGTGATTTTTTTTTTCTCGACTAACCCTATAGTGTCGGGTTTCGCGTCGTGGGGTATCGTTGGATAGGTCTTTTAAAACCATTCCGGGGTTGCTAACATAATTTTTCTATTCAGTGATCTGTTTGCGAAATATTCAACTTTAAAGTGAAAAATTTCATTAAAATCGACCGTCCCCCCCCTCTCTAAAATCTAAACTGTTGGGTGGAAAAACTTGAAAAAATTCAGAATGGTAGTAAATACATCAAATTTACTAGGAAAATTATAGCGGCTAAGATTGCTTGGAAATTATTTGTAGTTTAAGAGTAAATAGTAGTAAGGTATAAGTATAAGGTTTTATAAAACATACCTAAACTTGGATGATTCTGTACACATACGAAATCCTTAAAAAAATATTACTTGATTTTTTCGTAATGGCTACGGAACCCTACCTTGGGCGTGTCTGACACGCTCTTGGCCGGTTATATTAATATGGATTAGTACCTGGGTCATTTTCAAATTCTGCGCAGAACACTCTGTTACTATTTGTATGGAGCTACCACTCTGTTAACATTATTACAAATATTACATAAATAATAAGCATTTTTTTTTCGAATCCGATACTCAATAATTATTTTTGATATATAGCTGATTGCAAATCATAAATCATTTTACCCAATAACTGCAGAAATTAGACAGTGTAAACGGACATGACTATTTTTTAGGTTGGGACAGGTTGCGCAAAATTTGAAAATGACCCACCTATCTACGAGTGTTTATTTTTCAAAACTTTAATAAAACTTTAAATTATTGTTGTTTTTAGAAAAAAATAATAATGTGGTAACCCACGTTTCAGATGGCACATACGCACGATTTGCTGATCCGGTTGGCAAGGCGGACAAATCAGAGGCACGGTCACATTTTTACCGAACTAAATATCTTTATGTTACAAGTGAAGATGAGGGGCAACTCGTTTACGCCAATGGGCATATTCACAATATCAAGACCGCTAGTAGCTACGGTAAACCAGCAATCCTATAAGACTAGATTAATTCGATGGGGAAGAACTAAATTCTTCGATAGGAGTTAGATATTATATCACACTACGCAGACCTAACTTTAC
Source organism: Archips crataeganus (assembly GCA_947859365.1). Taxonomy (NCBI): domain Eukaryota; kingdom Metazoa; phylum Arthropoda; class Insecta; order Lepidoptera; family Tortricidae; genus Archips; species Archips crataeganus. The sequence goes on along the minus strand of OX402049.1, from coordinate 11,697,262 downwards.
AGCAGGTGAAAAAACTGAATGACTTTTTTGTTTATTTATAATTGAGCGAGTCTATTTTTCGTAGTGTAGATAGGAGGTATTTACAGCAAAAATAACAGATACTTAGGAGTAATTTTAGTTAGCAGAAAGGAGGTTTTCCGTTAAAACGTTTACAAAATGTAAAAGCTGTAATTTAAGAGTTATTACCCACCACAAATAAAAAAAAAAACAAAAACTTGAAAATAAAGATTATTACCAAATGTAAAATGATATTTTGCAAATAACTACTTACATTTAAACTCAATTTAACCAAAAACAAGATAATTAGGAGGATTCAGTCTTCTCCGTCGTTATATATCCCTGGTGCGGTTTATCTATACCAATATTATAAAGAGGAAAGTGATTGTTTGTTTGTATGTTTATTTGTTTGCATTGAATAGGCTCCGGAACTATTTTGCCGTTAGAAAGCTATATTACCACACAGTGACATAGGCTACTTTTTACCGCAGGAAAAAACCTTTTCCTTTCTGCAGGCGAAGCTGCAGACGGAAGGCTAGTAAGAAAATAAAGCGAGCAGCCATCACTTACCCATTATACCAGAAGCATTGCAGATGCGTTTCAAATGTAGATGAATTAGGATAGAGTGAATTTTTATTATTACATACTTAGTCAGTAATTTACCTACTTCTAACATTAGGCAATAATAGCACAAATCAAGTATTAACTGTAATTTATTTTCAGATTCTTAGTAGCGTGACTACCTACTTAGCAATTGTGATACAGACGGAAAACGATTTCGATTCGTAATGGTTTACTCAGCCGCTATAAGGCCAGAGATCATAGCAGGCTCTTCTTTTAGTCATAAGAAACTTATTTATATTATCTTGACATAAAATGCTTTAAATAAATTTATCTAAACTTTATCAAAAATGTTTTTATTTTGTTAATTACTTTCCATCGGAAAAAGAAAATTTTTGTTTTAAACAGGCGTTATATTAAGCATCATAAAAACATACAAAATAGGCCAAATACATACTATAAATATCCTAAAATTAAACACAAACTTATAATACACAGGATTTCTCTTGAGTTGTCGTGAGTGAACAAAAAACCGCCATTAATTATTTCCAGCGCCTGTCAAACGTCGTGTTCAGTAAAGTCTTTTGTCTGAATAACAATGTTTTATACTTTAGGCGTTATGGGAAATTGTGTATTTGAAGATTTTATTTATTAGCTCCGACTACTACTTTTCACTATAGAAACCTATTCGTAGCACATCTTCACCAGACTTTTTTGCATTCTACTCGTACAACGCGACGAATTCAACAAATAGATATCTTTATTTTTATTTAAGAGAGGCCAGATTAACGAACTAGTGGGTCACCTGATGTTAAATGATCACCACTATCCATAGACACCCGCAGAAAACAATGGAAATCAGAAAACAGGGTTTTTACGATTTAAAAAAATATGTATAAATAAAGTATAAATAAAATAAAGTAAATATGTATCGGTTTTTAATAACACCGAGCGCCTTTTAAAAATGTAATAGCAAGAACTTTTACCATCCTAATCACTTTTATGACTTTTGAGTTTCTACGGGATAGCGGTACACGAATTCTATGCAGATGGAGTCGGTGGCAACAGCTAGTGCAACAATGTATGTAAGTAAATGTATTGTGTGTACTTTATTTATAGTCGCCAGTATGTCTAAAGTCTTTTTTTGCCACCTGGTGCACAACGTAAATTCTTCGTACAACGTAAATGAAGACCACAAAGTAATTTCTGGAAATACCCATGGGAATATAGTAAAAGTTCAGAGCTGCTACTGTCAGAATATGAGGATTAGACCTTATAGCATCTCCACACCGCGCGCGCGCATGGCGCGTCCGCCTTACTAACCCTTTGTCAAAGGGCAAAAACGGATAACAGACGCGAATACGAGGCACAGACGCGAATACGAGGCGCGAACGCGACCGCTACTATAAACCACGAAGAATATGTTATTCGGACCACCACTCGTGGATCGTAGGATTCGTGGGTTCGTGACTTTGCGCATCATTCACACGCGAGTGTTAAAATAACATTTTAATAGTACCTTACCAACATAGGTGACAAACATACATTTTTATAGTATGACTAATTATGTACCACTATTTTAAATACAATGCGCCTTGTTATCATAATGAACAGATTTTCTTGTATTATGTGCGGTCGTGAATTAGCGACTTCGATCGTGACCAGCCAGTGTTCCTGAGGACAATAAATCAAAGCGTATCATTTACCTTATCGCCCCTGTGTACTTAACATAATGTTCAAAAATAAGACTTAGGTAAGTATAACTATAGTGCGAGTGTAATTTACTTTCGTAATTTTTTCGGTGGTGGTGAGGTCAAGTCTACCACATCTTTCCAATGTGAAAATGCTGTGTTATTCTCTATTTTTAAAGATTTTCGATTATTAATTTCCGACAAACTAGGATTGGTTTTATATTATATACTAGCGGACCCGACAGACGTTACATTCTGATACCGACTGCAGCGCCATCTGCTGGGCTAATTTGTGAATCTAAACTATCCAGGGCGCCACCCAAACGCATACAAAAAAATTCATTCAAATCTTTCCAGCCGTTCAGGAGGAGTTCAGTGGCATACACACGTACAGAAGAATTATATACAGGGTAATTTTTTAATCAGTGCACAAATCGTCGGTGCGAATTACAAAATCGCTATGTGATTTTGACTTACTTTACAGGAGACAAAAAAAACTGTTTTTATAATAGTATATGCAACTTTTGTTACATTTGACTTTGTTAAATAATAGAGTAGTAAGATTTACGTGATTTTCACGAAAAAATAAACAATTCTTCCTCATAGATTTTTATGATATTAATAAAAAACCAGATTTTAGATAGGTACATAGCGACTTTAATTTGGCTTATTTTAAATCGCCATGTGCCAAATGTACACATAGCGTAGTTTTACAACGTAGAAGGCGACACATAGCGGGTTATAAAATGTTAAAATTTGGTAATGTAAGTCGACTTTTACTATTATAAATATTGAAAATATGAATCTTTATTGTTATCTGCTCACAAGATAGTTTATTAGTTAAACCTAATCAATAATAATTCAAGCAAGTGTAATAAAGAAGAAAACTGTACCTACATTATAGATTACACTAATTGATTTGCATGAAAACATGCTGTTTAAGTTATACTAGTAAGTAGGTACTGATTTTTCATTACTCTTGCCTGTTATAATTTTAATGCGTAGTCAAAGATTAGTTGAAATCACTTAATAATTTATACGTTAACAATAGAAATCATGATAATCTTTGTGCAACCAGTAAATATTGCAGACTATTATATTTCGCTGAATAATATTTTGGACGGCTATTATATAATGGTAGTGCTTTATTATGTTCACGCTATTCAGGTTGCCTCCAAATTCTATCATAACTCCTTTACTATGACCGCCATTCGGCTTTGAAATTCTCTTCCTTTGTCGTTAAGGCAAGCAAAATCCCTTCCCATTTTTAAAAACCTTCTAAAGGCTCACTATTTGTCACTAACGTAATCCTCGCTCTTTGACCCTTCTTTATTCTTTTTCTTTTTTGTTTAAGTATATTGTTTCTTTAATTTCCTTTTTAAATCCTTTTCTCACATGCGGCCTTTTGACATTTTTTTCCATTGATATTTTGTATTAAGTATATGTAGTGTATAAGTATTATATTGAATGTATTTGTTTATTTATATAATTTATATTATATTTGTATTGTTTTTATTGTTTGTTGTCTATTAAGTAATACTGCGTTTCTCTTGTCTGTTATTTCTGCCACCTACATTCGTCTGTTGATATTTATTAATTTCTGAGTAATTGGTTGTCTGGAAGAGATCGCTTTTTAGCGATAAGATCGCCTATTGTCTACCTGAATTTTTATTTTTGTAATGTCACTGTACTGTTTTTGGTGATCAATAAAGAATATTTGTATTGTATTGTATTGTATTGTTGCCTTTGCGGTAAAAGAGTGAATATATCAGTTTGGCGCAGTTTATATTTGACACCGCCATCTTTGTACCACAGGCTTTTTATGTCGGTCACTGTAGGATCACCAGACCGTTTACCAGGCCTAATGCTTATAAAATTGCCCGGCACTTCTTCGTGATTTAAAAAAAAATAGTTATCTAAATAATTCACAATATACGCCTTGCCTGTCTCATGCGAGTTAAATAGTCAGTAGGTGCATATATTGGCGGCCTAAATTGCTTTTCTAATGTTGAATGAACACTGTCGACTTCCATCATGGTGTGACCTTTCTCCAATATCAGTTGTTCAATTTCGATGCCTAAAGAAGTCGACGCATTAGACAAAGCACTACTCAAAACTTTGTTTCTGTTCTGGTAATAGCAGCCGTTAGATATTATAAGTTATACTTTTTTATAAGCACAGCAGTGCTCTTTTAATAACTGTATAATACAGCTTGCTAAGATGTTACTGGTTGTCACACCGCCTTCTCCCTCATGCCATACATATAAATAAACGTTTTTATTAAGAGAAAATATAAATTATTTTTGAAATAGATAAGTGTAGTTATGTACTACCAGCTTTTGCTTATAATATTGCTCAGAGACAGCGAACTTTGGTCTTTTCTGGGTTTAAAAATAGAAAATATTCTTTGCTCCAACTTTTCTATTAATAATTTACGTGTCACTACATTTAAAATATTCTCCTTGCACCAAAGTGTGTGTGCATATGGCTCTTAGTGTGAAAGGTGCCCTCAACATAATTATGTCCTGTTACTATCTCCTTGTTACGTGTAACGGGTACTTGTTCAAGCCATAACTCCACATGTTGATGTTGGCACTTTACATCTATCAATTTTCTGTATCTTAGAATTACTGGGGAAAGAATCAGTAGTGTTCGTAGTTCTGATCCATTCTTGAAACACGTCTTTCTTTATATCGAAAGTATCCAAGAAGAATTACATACAGACTCGGATCTTGACTCCAGGTTGACTTTGCAAGAAGCAGTCGAAACGAAACCGTTCATCTTTTTTGGGCAAGTAATTTCCTTTTTCGCACCAGGCCGACGTTTTAATGTGCTACAAATTTGTATTTATATACGATTTTTTAACGTCCCACGATGGTAGATTCCAAAAATATTCAAAAATGTCACTTTGGATTTAATCACTTATAGCCCCGCAAAGAAAACTCCTATCCGACTTTTGTTCCGCTCCATGAGTAGGTACAAGGTTTTTCTTTCATAGCACGATTTTTCTTAACAACATCTTTACTAAATATTTTAGATGTAGATGGATCCCGCTGTCTTTTGTTACCCTTATAAGTCTGTCCAAGAAATCGCAAATGTTGATTTTCCCTAATTTTTGATGGAAGTATGCAGAAGGGTCTACAATCGCACGATTTGCTGGGCCAGTGACAACTTTTTCAAGTGGTAAATCAATAGTTATAACAGTTTCATGATTCAACATAAAGGTTGAGTATATTATCCTCAGCAGTTCTGTCATCTGACAAATTTTCGACAGAACAACTAGCCTGTTCGATACGGCTCGTGGGGTTCAATATAGTTCCAGTTATTGATATATCCGACACATGGTCTACGTTTATATCCCTATTGTCATTATCCAGAAACATTGAAGTGAGTGTAGGATTATTTAGAGAGTTTTTGCTCAAGCCAGGCAGCGGGTTAACTCAAATTTCTTTCGTTAGTAAAGTTTTCGCCGTCGATGAGATTTATAATAATACGCAATGAACAATAAGATATATCAGTCAAATTATCGCCATTAGAATTGCTAATTAAATCCCTTGAAGCATTTCTCGGTGATGTTTCATGGACTTGAACGAAGCGGACAGGATTTGACAAAATATCCATACTGTAGTCATCAAAAAATAGCATAGTTAGGTCATGAACGTAATTAAATGATACGTGCAATTTTACTAAGTAGAATGAAATGTAATAGGTGGGAAAAAAAGTAATTTGATAAAACCTAGTAGCACTTACTTGATAAAATGTGAAATTAAAGCACTTATTAACATTAATTTCTCCAAATTAGTCTTACTGTCGGGTAATTCACTTAAGAAATAATCGCCATGTGTAACACACTACAGTAATAAACCATTGATTTTGACGGAGAACCTCACACATAATATCGCTATGTGCTAAAAATCACAAAGCGATTTATTTCCATCCAAACTTTGTTCCGCGTGCACATAGCGGAATTCGTTATTTTCAAAACCAATAAAGATATCAAAAAACGGTTTTGTGGGTTTACATAGGACATTAAAAGGAATCAAATTATCAAATAATCGCAAAATCGAAAAAAAACACATAGCGATACCTGATTCAGTATCGTTAATAGATCAAGATTATCTGTTCCAGATTTTTTTTACATTTTGAAATTCGGGTTGTTCATAGTAATTCATCCAATAAATTGGTCGAGTTAATATGAAAAATAAAAAAAATAGGTGAGTGATAAAAATTATAACGATAAATACTGAAATTTGTTATTTTAACGACACTATATCACATATTAAAATTTGTGCACTTATTAAAAAAAATACCCTGTATATAAAAGAAGATAGACAGGTTGGAAATTTGAGATGGCCCAGCCAGGGCAAGAACCTCAAGCCATAATAACGGGCTCAGAAGATTATTATACTTTATTAGACTTTTTGTTTTCTAATGAACTACATTTACATATATTGGTAAACGCAATTTGTTTATACCTAGACATACACCGTGAAATTTTAGTGGTTGTTTTCCCGAAACGAGGTGATTTAGTATCGATTATACAATCGATTTATAATTACTATTTTGACTAGAGTCGAAAATCCAATTGTGAAAAACGAAAGTCGAAAATGACCGCAAACTAATAGTAACGCTTCGTTGGTACAAGTAGCGTACGATCGTACGATAGGTTAGTTAGGTACCAACGAAGCGTTACTATTGGTTTGCGGTCATTTACGACTTTCGTTTTTCACAGTTGGATTTTTGACTGTAGTCAAAATATTAAGTATAAATCGATTGTACAATCGAAACTAAATCACCTCGTTTCGGGAAAACAACCACTAAAATTTCACGGTGTATTTGATAATATTGTATTTTGATTTCACTAAATTGGTGTCGACTGTTTAACTTGCCGTATTAGGTAATTTCCAAATACTGACCCCTTTGAACGCTTGTTAAGCTCATGTTAACTGCTAATATAATTTTGGAATAGCATATTTGGATATGCCACTGCTGGGCAATGGCCTTCCCTTTTTCTTTACACCCGTAGAGACGGATGCGACGGGTTTTGCGAAGGATAGAGATCCTTCGCAAAATCCTGCCGAAATGGTTCAAAACGGAGTTATCCTGTCATCTCCGTTTTGGCCTGCCCCTGCTCCGGTACCCCTCGCTTGGAACCCAATCGGTGAGGATTTTTACCCAGCGATCCGGATGCATTCGGCAGATACATGTCCAACCCAGTCCCACTCGACTTTGGCGGTCTTTGTCCCCACATCAACAATCAGAGTTCTGGAACGCAGGTCGATGTTTCTGATTCTATCAGTTCTCCGGAGACCTAGAATGCTGCGCTCTATGGCTGGCTGGCAATTTTTGAGCTTGGACTTCAGGGCCTTGGTTAAAAACTAGAACATTATTTTGTATTTATCTATCGTCCTGAAATTCGTCCTTACGAGAAACCGACAAAACATCTTAGATACGTGGCAGCGTATCCACCCAAGTTCAAAGAAAAAGGTACTTACTGGCGACGCAGCAGCCTTGTGTAATATTAGACGAACTATTTGAAGTCACTTTTGATTCCTGAAAAACTCATCATCATCATCATCAAAATTCAGCCGAAAGACGTCCACTGCTGAACATAGGCCTCCCCCAAGGCTCGCCAAACAGATCGGTTCCGCGCCATCCGCATCCAACGCGGTCCCGCAACCTTATCTAGGTCGTCGCTCCATCTTCGCTCCGTCTTAACAACTCGAAATTACTTAATTCAATGTAAACATATGAAATTTGGTTTGTATATTAAAAGCCTAAGATTAACTAGAATAATGTGATACATTTTGCTATAACAGGTTTTTAACTTACTAAAAACTTAATAATTAAGCAGCTAAAATATTCTTAGCCGCCAAAAATCATGGCACTAAATCAGTCAAAGCAACAATATTATGTTACTAATTCTGTTAATTACTTATCTGATTAAAAACTAAATGTATCCAGCCGTTAATAAGGTAGGTAGGTACCCCTCGACTTATTTATGTGATCACTCCGTGCGATTTATTGATGCAAAATATATCAGGTTATTTTAATTTATTTTACATATTTTGTTTCTATAAACTCATTGAAGAAAACATATGAGTAATTTTGCTGTCGATCTCCCCCTTAATGCGCACGCACATGCAAATAATACCCTTGTTTGCTAAACTAAACAACACGGAAGACATTATAGGGCATTACCATCAAAATTAATCATCTCAAATCGAGATGTGAATAACGAAAAGACAAGCAGCTGTTCATAGTAGAATCCATTCATCATATGAATGGCCTTGATTATAGTGATAATTGTAAAATAAACACTAAACACTCAACACTGACCTTTGTCAATTAGTTAGTGGTATAACAATTTTGACGTTAACGTCAAGAGCAGTCGGTGTATTGACAGAATTTAGGCCTTTAGAACACCTACGTTCTAGTCAGAGTGACAAAGTGAACAGAATTGTTTAGCTTTACTTTTAACAGTTGTTGGTCCATTATTCGATAAGGTACTTAGGTACTTACTTAATACGTTTGCTATGCTGTTCCGAACGTTACACAAATCAATGTTGTTATTTTATTACCTTCCGTTAAAAACTTACGTACAGTCAACCAATTTGATTCCTAGGCCACCATAGAATCCTATCGTAGTAAATAATTTGATTTGTCTATAACAACCTCATAGAATGACATAAAATGTCACAATTTCAATGGAATTCGTCGGTTGATAAAATTACTGAATGCGTTAAGAACTTTAATTGTAAATAATTCCTGAAAATATTGTCAATATGTGAAGTCGGGGTACCAAAATACAGGCTCAGCCTAAATTGAGATCCACTGTACATACATATATGGAATTGTAATCCTCTTGACAATGAAATAAAATAAACATTATCATATTTATTTACGAAAATCATAAGACTTTTGGTAGTACAGTCAACGTCATAAATAAGGTGATCACTTTTGTACCTTGTCGCTTTCAGTCGTTACATAAGTTCGTAGGGTTTTTCAAACATGCCGTTAAAGTGACAAGGTACAAAAGTGATTACTTATTTATGACTTTGACCTTACCTAATACCTAATAAAGTTTTATTTTAATTCAGAATCCGTGTTTGATCAAACAAGACCCAAAACATAAAATAATAAAAAAAAAAAATTGAATTTTTTAACACGTAGATGCGACTCTGTCCTACATCATTTGATCTTTGCATGTCGTGATAACTTTGATTGGCCTTATAGTTTTATCAAGCAAAGCGTATAATTATTTATTACAAGCAAATCTCAATAAAAACATAAATTTTAACAACTAGGTAATTATTTAGTTTTAGAATATAAATCATAAAGAATATTAAGTCTTTAAGAGGGTACATAAGGTTTTCCGGCTGTCGTTTCCTTGACAATACGAGTATTACTAGCATTGTTCATTTTAAGCTAAGCTTAGATGTCTAGGTGATTGTTTATGTCGTGGTTTAGAATAATTTTCAAAGGCAAAGTGTTATATCCTCACAAGGATGTGTATGATAGTACTGAAGGCAACGGTATCGACAAAGATTAACATATAGAAGTGACACAGCAATTGCAATAAATGGTTTTCCTCTGTGAGCGACATACTAAGGTTACGATTATTTTATAGTGTTTTCATGAATTACACTGTGTAAAATTTCGATTTTGTTCTTCTCAAAATAATCAATTAAACCAGCTGTAGCGCAAATTTCAAGGAAAATAGTTTGATCTCAGAACATTTTTTCTTAATATGAAGAAAATAATATTTAGCAATGCAATACTTTATCAGGATCAGCGTAAGAAACAACTGTTGTCTCTCCTGTGGACATAAAATTAGCGACTCCTAGTCAGCAAACTTAAAATATATTTAAATGGGCCGAAAGTTGGCTAGGCGTCCCACACGCCGATGTACCTAGACTTGACTAAAAAATATTACCTACAGACCCTTAACTTTCGCCATGTCAACAGGAGAGATGCGAACAAAAAAAATTGTATGACCCATCAATCTGAACGCATTGATAGTTTGGCCATGAAAGAAAATACGACGCAGGCTTTAATAAAAATTACCGTCTCCAGTAAATATTTATAGCGAAAACGAACCAAGCTGCATTTTGTGAGCCATTATCAACCTATTAAAACTTCAACCGTACCGAATTAAATTAACAGCGAATCTAATAAGCAGTCATAAATGTAAACTACCTATCTGGCATTAAACCAATTTATCTTAAATGTATTTAATTTTCCGCTTCAATTTGCACGGTCGTATAAAACAAAAATTTGCTAAATTATGGTATCATAGCAGTCTACGTAGCTTCGTATGTGTCTGGTCTATGTAAACGTATTAATAAATTACGTATGCCGAAGAATCGGCACAGTCTCGTGCTAATCTCTTGCGCAACGGGCCGCGACGGCCGCTAGACCTGCGCCTGGGCACTACCGAGCCCTCCCTACAATAACAAGGTAACACTAATTATAATTTAATTTTACTGCTTTATTTACAAACAATTTATTTCAAGTCTTAAAAAAACATGTGTGGGTTTGTTTACTTATATTATACCAATTTTTTAACAGAAGAGCTTTTTGTTCAAAGTTTATTTAAAAGCATGGAAATGGATTGGTTTCTATGATGAGTTATTTGCTCTTGATTGTGATTAGGATTCACCGATGGGGATTCTTCAACCCAACTACTAACTAACAGTTGACCATACATGCAGACGTGCTATTAAAATTAACTGCTGTACCAGTGTAAAAAAAAACAGATCTTTTCAAAACTATTTTCCCTGGCAAATAAATGGCATGTCCTTTTGACATTTGCAGTGAAAAGGTTCTAAAATACCCAATTCAACGTCTTCCACTGTACATTCAAAAGGATATTTTTTAATAATTTTAAAATTTAATAAGCTCCTTACCTATGTATTTTCGTTTAAACTAAATCATACTTAATTGGCACAGTCGTCGAATTTCATTACAATAATTTCGGCAGAAAAGTATTAAATTAACAATTATGCCTCGCTAAACATCCATTAAATGACATTTAACTAGTTTATTACAACGAATCGAATTATTCTCAGCAAATCGCATGCTTAGTAATAAACGGGCTTAACTCAAAAATCGTGAATTATGGTAAATCGATTTTAAAGTTTAAACTTTAAACTCAATTTACCATAATTCACGATTTTGAGTTAAGCCCGTTTATTACTAAACATGCGAAATGTTTATATTTTTTTGCTTTTTATTACTGCTAATTTATTCAGTTAATTGACAGCAAAAGTAGCTCTTCATTCATCTTTTTTGTAATCAATTTAGTAAGTACTTAGATTTTACTTAATAATACTGCAACAAAAAAACCTATGAACCATAATGAACCTAACCCTATGTTCGGTAGCTGTGGTGGTCTAGTGGTTTGACCTATGGTCTCTCAAGCAGAGGGTCGTGGGTTCGAGTCCGGGCTCGCACCTCTGAGTTTTTCGGAATTTAACTGCGAAATTACATTTGTAATTTACCATGAGCTTTACGGTGAAGGAAAACATCGTGAGGAAACCTGCATACACCTGAGAAGAAATTCCATATGTGGAGTTCCCAATCCGCAGTGGACCCGCGTGGGAACTACGGCCCAAGCCCTCTCATTCTGAGAGGAGGCCTGAGCCCTGCAGCGGGACGTATATAAGCTGAGATGATGATTTTTTTTGGAAAAATATTTCGTTAAAAAAGCTTTAAACAAATTGGCACTTTTGAAGTCGGTTAAAAATATAAATTATTTAGACGTACTAATGTAACGATTATGGATCATACAATGACTAGTGCGAGTAAACAGTACCTATTTTTTTTTTCTTTATCACAATAATAGACATCACTCCTCATCAACAATAGTCATCCTTTACTCTTAGAGCGCGCGCAGACAGAGAGCGGTCTGGAGTTCCGCGTTCCGCGTTCAGAGTTCTGTGTATTGACCGCTCGAGAGTTCCTACCGCCTGTTGTGTGCGTTATCGTAAGGGACTCAGTACATTCGAAAGAACGCAAAACTCGGAACTCGGAACGCGGAACGCCAGACCGCTCTCTGTCTGCGCGCGCTCTTAGATTCAGCAGAATTAGCTTTTACGTTAAATGTATAATTTTAACTTCATCAAGATTTTACGATATATATATTGAAATTAAAAAACGTTGTTACTGAACATTGACACCATGCTTTTTTAATAATACATTACCAGTTGGTACTGGTACGTCGGTTGCTAGGTAGTGGTATACCTAGTACAAAATAAACTCTTTTAAAGGAAACGACTCCAACTACAAGCAATTGTTTCACCCTTATAAACATTGTGTCATTAACAAGTTTTATATGAAGTATCTTTTAGTATTTTTTTATTTTTTCAACTTCTTCACACCAGTGGTGGTGTAGGGGAATGCCACGCGGCACGGAATGCTGAGGACCTGGGTTCGATTCCCAGTGCTGGTCTTTTTTCTGGGGCTTTTGCTGTGCATCCATGTTTCAGTTTGTATTTAGTATGAAATATATTGTGTCATTGTGCCAAAAGGGAAATATCCCAGTGCCCGACGCTGCCCCAATAACCGACACTTTCAAACTTAATTCGTAGCAATAAAGGCGACAAGCAGGGTGTCGATTATTAGAATTAAAGTGTCGAACACTGGGGTATTTACCCTACTAAGTATCTTAAAAATAACCAACTTAATTTTGAATAACATTAAAATCTAATTATATTCAACGTCGGTGTTCGACTGGTGGCAAAATTCGTTTATACTCGTAAAAATCGATATATTCTGTTCAGCTATAAAATCTTAATTAAATTTATCCATATGTATGCTTTATATATTATCATAATGATAAAATATGACTAAAAACATGTAGTTATAATATCATTCTTTTAAAAACCAGCCAAGATTATGTCTGTTTCTGTGATTTAGTGTAAAGTTAATTGTAAATACTAAGTGAAAATATTAAAATGAAAATACAAGGGTTCCCAGTAAAGTCGACAACGGAAACCTAAATAAAAACTGAGACTAGGTGGGGGGTTCCATAAAGCCTTTCACGTGTGCCATGAAACGTGCAGTGAGATTTGTCTTAAATTTGGAAAACCGGCTTAGCAGGTGGTATGTTACTACCCGCATCCGGATGTAAAGACAACGACCCACACCTCATGTTGAGGCTCGCTGGGTATCATCTGCTAACCTTTACGTATACTATAATTATTTATGATTTTTGCGTCATAATTTCAGTCTTGATTTGCCTCTTTAATCATAATAATAATCCAACTAGTAAATAAGGCCGCTATAGCTCCATCTTGTATCGATTGAAAATACAGTAAGTTAATATTCAAAGTAGGTATTTTCCGAAAATAATACATAACATAGCCGTAGTCGAGTCGTAGTGTCGGTAAGCCTTCAACAAGATGGAGCGACGACCTGGTGAAGGTAGCGGGAACGCATTGGATGCGGATGGCGCAGGGCAGATCTGTTTGGCGAGCCTTGGGGGAGGCCTATGTTCAGCAGTGGACGTCTTTCAGCTGAAATCATGATGAATGATGATATTAGCCGTAGTCGGCGTGAAACAAAACTTCATCGAAGTAAAATGAAAATAATAACAATCACAGAGTAGGCCTAGCAGCTAAACCTTGCGAATATAATGATAATTATTATAAAAAAAATTACGTAACCCACAAAGGTTCGCTTATATGTAGTTTCAGCTCTGTGACTACTAATACCTACTGGCCCCCTTTACCTACGTAAGAAACACCGTCAACATGGAATTTAGTTTGACAATACAACAGATATGTAATACGGAACCTCAGTAGCAAAGGTTAATTATTATAAATATTAAATTAGCTATAAATAAAATATAAGCAAACATTCCATTGATTAGGTATTATAAATTACTTCATATCAACGCCTAATAAACTCTGGCGCACCATAAAAGAAGCAGATGGTACTAAGATTACATTTGAATAAATTTTTAAATTAACTTATTGAATTTTCAATCATTATAAGGCCGTAAACTGTTTGATAATACATCGTTAAAATTTGCCTGTATTATAAAAATACTCAAGGCCCCTACGGCATGAAACCTTTCAATAAAATACACAAACAAAGACATGGTAGGCAAGTGATAGGATAGAGCATAAGTTATATAATGAATCTTAACTAACATACACCTAACTTATCTTCAACTAAAATTATGAAGTCTTTGTTGGTTAACATCTACCTTGAACCTCGTTTAAACGCCTATTCTAACTGATTTGAATAGTTTGTTGCAAATATATCTTTAAACATTGGCAGACTACCTGACAATGATATTGATACTATTTAATAGCACAATTTTATTCCATTTTCTTAATTGTCTCTTTTGTTACCAAAACGTCGTTATCTCTATGTACATAATTTTACTTCCTGTACAATGTACAATGTCTTACAATGTAGGTTTAGGAGGAGTCAAAAGTTATCTGTTTGTGATAAATTTAATAGTTGTGACGCTCTACCTAGTCAAATGAAGTGTAAAAACCCTTTTCGATTATGATAACTATGTTTAAAAATGTCTACAAATCATGGAAGGTAAACAATACCGAGCAACTTTCAATACGACTCTGCAAAAAAAAGTGTTGTCGAGTTTAACCCCCTGGAATGTCTGTCCAGCTATTTTTGTTAATATCAGCAACACAGACCCATTTTCTGGTGATTTTGATCTAAATACGACCCCAAAGTCTAATGCATAGTATTGTTCTCTTTATCGGTCTCTATGCTAAATCCCTTAGGCTTTTAATTTGTGAAAGGCATGCTTTTTTCGTATGTGAAGCAACTCTTCAAATGAATTTTCTCATGATGATGAAAATTAAGTCTTAATCTCTGCCAAAATACTTAGCACAGATTTTTAACTGCTTTACTTCTAAACTGTAACTCTCTAACTAACCGGTAGAGTCGAGATGGAAAGAAACATTTCGAGTGGTCAATTATTTTTCTTAGGCGACAGTCATCGATGTCAATGAAAATAAAAAGCAGGTTACGAGATTCATCAAAGGTATTTTTATTTACCAACTGTGCACTTCAGTTTGACCTCATAATGAATGTGAAGAGTCGTCGAGTCTTTTAAAAAATTGACAAGGACGATCATAATAGTAAAAAAAAACGTAAATACATAAACTAGCCAGTACTTGCAGCACTGTCAATCGTTTAAGTATACGCTCAATTCTAAATAGTTGACGTTTTTGCAAATCGTAACTAAGCAAATATCCGGGTATTCGCTTATAAAATTTGTGTGAATAATGATAATTATGTCAATACTCACCCATCACGTCAAAATTCAATGTTTAAAATAATCTGAAGTACTTACTTAACACAAGCCTAATGCATTTTATTACATGCATAAATTATATAATGTTTTATTTTAATCTGATTTGTCAAAAGCGTCCGTTTGACTTTTAAAGTTTAAAGTTAATTTGCGACTTATTCATAATGCTTAAAGAAACTCGTTTTATACATTATTTATTACTTTATCTAATTGACAATAGAAATCATCGACGGCTTATTATTTATCAGACTTCAAAAAGTTTTGTAGGTATTTTATGGGTCCGGATGGCTTTCGCGCTGTGTTAATTAGGCAAAATTGTAGATTGGAGAGCGATATTGCGTTCGAATCACCCAACCTGTCAACATAAACTATGAAATTTAATTAAGTCGTCGTTTGAGATTGTGATTCTAAACTTTTATACGGGGTTGTAAACATGTTAGTCTAGAAAAACTGTTAAACATTCCAAATTGGCCTTGGCATTGACCCCGACCGCTCCTTTATTATATATAACCTTCTGAATAACCCATGTTAATTTTAAATTTCAGATGCATCAATTAAGGAAATTTATCGTGCTGGTCACCATCGTAACATATTGTCTCAAAGCCCAAGGCGCCGACAAATACACAGATGAAAATAGACCCTATGAATTTGGGTTCACTATTGATGGGGAACAGCACAGGCATGAGAAAAAAGGTAAATTAACTTTATAGTAATCAATGGTAAAACGTTACGGCGATTATTATTTGCGAAAAATTGAGGAAAGTAGGTATGTAGAAAAATAAAGCTTTAAGTACAAAATTTTGATTGTAAAGAGTTCAAATTGAATGAATCGGCTGTTAAGATGTAGATATGACAACCTAAATTAAAACCTGTAAGCATCAATTTCTGACCATTACATTTTTAAACAAATGATTTATATACATATACCCTAATAAGAAAACATTATTATAACGACAAAAACGAGTTAAATTTAAGTAATAATATAATTTAATTGGTCTATCATTCATAAAAAAATATATTTGTTCGAGACAAGGGGACGCCAGGCGACCAACACTTTGCGACCGGTTGCGGCAGCTCATTTCCATTATTACATCATAAATATCCTGTATATTGGGAATTATCAAAACGTTTTGATTTGTCTAGTCTTAACAATAAAAGAATTAAAAGTTTATTTCTTGGGTAATACATATATCTGCTATCTAAAAGCAATTTAATTACTATAAAGTGTTATCTCCTATGTGATGCTAATGTGACGATTTACGACACAAAGCTATAAAACAACTCGAATCACTTTAAAAGTTATGTAAAACAGGTACTATTTTAGTGTATTGTGCATATAATTTTAGTCCTGGGAGAACGACGGACGACCGATCATTATATTTGCAGTTTTGTGAGCAAATATTGATCCGTTTTATTGATTTCAAGTGATCGTAATCCGAATCGCTTATATTTACAGATGAGAATGGACTCATCATGGGAGAATTCGGTTTCATCACGGCCGATGGAGTGTACCACGTAACAGTATATGCTACCGACGAAAATGGAAACTTTAAAATTATATCCATGAAGAACATTCGGGTCAAACCATGTAAGTTGCATAATGTTTGTGAAAATCGTGTCAATAGCTAAAATTACACGCATATTGTTAATTAATGGGCCAAATAACTCTATAAGGCGGAGATGTAGCTTAGTGGTTTATTGATTATGTCAACTCAGGCAAGTTTATGAGTATTTTTTTCGATTGCCACGCCTTCGTCATATTACTCATAACCACAGAAATCCCACGTGATAGAGGCCATCATAATTTAACATGATAATTTCGTAAATTATTATAATCAGACGAATTATTATCAGACGGCCGGATAGCCTAGTTGTTAGAGAACCTGACTACGAAGCTTGAGGTCCCGGGTTCGATTCCCGGTCGGGGCAGATATTTGTGTGAAAAATACGAATGTTTGTGCTCGAGTCTTGAATGTTTAATATGTATTTATGTATGTATTTATCTATATAAGTATAAACAGTTGCATAAACGTAACTATTGTAAGGTCGCGGGTGAGCAAAGTAATTGTTTTAGTTCGTTCTATATAAGTATGTTTATCCGTTGTCTAGTACCCATAGTACAAGCTATGCTTAGTTTGGGACTAGGTCAATTGGTGTGAATTGTCCCGTGATATTTATTTATTTATTTTAATGTTGTAATTAATATGTAGCTCAGGCAAAAAGTTTTACAAATGAATAATATTATTATAATCTATTTATTTCAGATCCTACGTCCCCTCAAGCGGCAGTACCAGCCAGGCAAGGGCAATCTCTGCCTTTTCCTCCGTCACAGCAAGCACCAGCTGTTCAAGGTCCCTCTTCTCAGCAGCCAACGAAACCTTTAGCATCAAAACCTGCAATCGTGGCCCCAGTTAAATCTTGTTCTAGTTGCAGTATCCCTACAACGACAACGCAAGCACCAAGACTAGTCGATGTTGCTAATGTAGCTCGCGATCCACTGCCTTCTTCAGTACTTGGTACAAACCCAGCTTCTAGACCCCTATATCCTCAAGCAGCCGACGGCTATCAGAATTTCCCTCAAAAGCAACCAGAGCGCCCTGCGCAGGGTGGAAGTAGTGGCTCGCCTAATTATCCACAAGCTGCGGGTGGTGTCCCTAATTACCCACAACGAGAACAAAACATTCCCCAACAGGGTGTTAATTATCCTCAACAAGGACAAGCTGCTCCTCAAACTGGACCAAGCTACCCTCAGCAAGGGCAGAACTCGCCTCAACCAGGACAGAATTACCCTCAACAAGGACAGAACTCGCCTCAAGGAGGACAGAACTATCCTCAACCAGGACAAAATATTCCTCAACAAGCACAAAATTATCCACAACCAGGACAAAATTCACCAGCTCTTCAAAACCCCCAACAAAGTCTTCAACCACCGCATGGAGATAGGAATCCTAAACAAATAGAATCGCGTTTTGGTGAACCCGAACAGCAAAATAATCAAGTAGGTCCAGGTCCTGCTAAACCTCAGCTCATTTCAGCTCAAATGCAAATAGTTGACAAAAATACAGATGTAAACTACAGGGCACCTGGTGAAAAAGAAGGACTCCCCAATGGGCTGACAAAGGATGATATGATGACTCTTTTGTATACATTCAATTACACTGTTGGTTTCCATGGACATCACGAAGAAGGTTACACAAACGGTGCAAAGAAGGGATACTACTATGTAACTGGCAGAAATGGAGTGCGGACGAGAGTTGACTACGTAGCTGATGAAAACGGATTCCGTCCTAAAATAACCCAAGAAGTACTTGATCTATTATCCGAAGAGGTACCTAAACCAGAAACAGAAAAAGACGAAAAATATGGTCTTAAAGGCTACGAATTTAAATGGCTTTATTACCCAGTAGAATCGAGACAACGGTGAAAGCTAGTACGTAAACTTACGTACGTGAGCTTTAAGTGATAAATTGCAGCCTAGCATATAATAATATACTAACTTACCATATTAGTATTACCGTGTTAGAGTATTGTTAGCTATATGTTTTAATTGTCTAGGGATCAATCAATCCATGTTAAAGTTCTCCTTAGCAAATATTTGATTTTTGGACCATTTTGAACATTATATTTTACATTATAGTCGAACCATTAGAATGGCCACAATGGATCACGGCTCAAAAGGTACTTTGTTAAGATATTTAAAATAAACTTTATTGATGTTAATACTTGATGTACTGCCTTGAGGGAAATAATTATTATGTATAAGTTGTGAAAGTACCCACCTACTAACCTACTATATTTATAAATTATATAACTTGGTATAAATACATTTGACTGCCAATAAAAATTGTTTTAATAGGTTTCCTTTTATTTTTGTAACAGTAAAAGGTTTGGCCCAGCGGCCCAGACATCATGACAGGAGATTGAATAAATATGGTCAGATCTTTAGCAGAAATAATTAACTACAGCATAATATTATTATTATAGTTGTGTTTACAACGCGTAACAAAATAATTATGTATTATCGAATAAATTCGCTTAGTTATAATCAATCATAGATTTGGCAAGCAAGAAAATTATACCTGACATCATTATTATTTTTTTTTTTTATAGGCACATAACAATTTAACTACGGCAAGCATCACGTCTCTAACATAAAAAAACACCACTAGATGGCGTGGATAGAGGTAGGTAACTATAGATCGTATTCGACCAGTGAAGCGCCATCTCTATAAATTTGTGTGTACTTATAACCAATATAGCATAGTAAGTTATCATGCTAAGCAAAAGCTTACTTGAGATCGTAGGTTGAATTTATACTTCAAACCATTTCTCAGAGATGTCATTCATGTTAAAATTCCAGCCATAGTAAAGTTATGCCGAGTGATTAAGGCACAATAAGATGGCGTAACGGCCGTAACAATATTCATACCAGAACTTCCAGTAGTCTCAGGTGAGGCAGTCTCTGAAACAATTGACTGTAAGGTTAAAATCTTTAACCTTTAACATGACAAAATTTAAAAAAGTTCATGATTCAACACGTTTTTACCTTGTCGTCTTAAAAATTGTTTTTTAAAGCTAGTTACTAGTTACCCTGCTATAAAAGAAACATTTACTTATAAAAGGAGTCTAAAATTAATTCGGAATATTTAACCAGAAAAATACTTCGAATATCGATTGATTGATTGATGAAAAAATGTGTCAACTGCAATCCAAAAATCATAAAAAACATTTTATAGATATTTAAAATTTTGAGAGGTACTTTACAACCATCTGCCAAAATTTTCCGGAAGTTTTAGAGACACCTTGCATACTACATACAGATTAATAAAACCATCCAAATTGATAATCCAAACAAACTAGTTTACCACAAAATTTAAATCAATGGAATATGAACTGTGCTAAATCTACCCCTATAATAACGACGGGACCCAGGTAAAGTAGCTTGACAGACTTAACCCACTAGAACTTCAGCAGCAGCTGCCCAGGAAATATTAGCGTTAGAATTTTGGAGGGTAGTGTTTTTGAAGCTTCGTAAGGCATTTCCAATAATAGCATCGAATCTTATAATAAAAGCCCGATTTTAACTAAATGACAGAAAAACTTATTTCGTAACAATCTCCACTATTCTCCACTACTTCCTACTCTAACGTAAAAGTCAAAAGATTCGGTAGCGCATAGTGAAAAGCCTTGAAATTCACGGACCTCGCCGTGACTCGTGACCCGACAACATTGATCCTATAGTAATGCCTAAATAATAAGCAGTAATAATAAAGAAAGGATTATGTAACTATCCCATGAATGAGAACGGCACTTGCGGCGGAACCGTGTTTTGGCGGGAAACCGACATCAGTTACAGCAGCGCTGGCGCGTGCGCACCACGCGTTCGTTATTTAAGTTATTCCAAGCCCGATGCGATCGCGAACGCGACGTTTTGTCTCCTAGTCTTTTTGTTTTGACAATTTGTTTAAATGGAAGTATTGAGGACGCACCTCATTTCCAATTGTCGTATTTCTCTTTAACATGGTGTGAATATGCTTTGTTACCATACAAAAGTAGTGTTAGTTCTACTTTCCTAAAAATTATACAGATCCCTGTGGATGTACATATACTGACTGATATACTGGGATTTCGTTTTCTTCTGCTACAACCTGGTAGCACTTGATAGAAAGTACTGTTAAATAAATTGTTTAAAATATTTGAGTAAGTACTCGCCTCAGGAAATGTAAAAGTTTAACAATCTAACCGCCTAATGAAGCTATCAAAACTAGGCTAAAGTTCTTAACTCAATGTAACTTAATACTAATCTGTGTATAATTTTATTGCCATGGCGAAAATAAACAGCCATTAACGCATGCAAGTCATAAAGTAATAAGTTCATAATAATGAAACTTATGAGGTGTTGAACGACTATAACTAAAGTTGCGGCTTTTTTTGTATTTTCTACTCTTTTTTTATCGTTAACGTATGAATAACAACACAAATCACACTTTGTTTGCTTATTTTATGAAATAACTGAAGTGGTCATAATAATGAAAGAAAATCATAAACATATGAACAGGTCTTAGTTACTCGCCTATTCAAATAACGATCAGCTTCTATTCAAAGATAATGCAAAATAACATAGGGTAAAAAACTTGTAAAAAATCAAGTCACTCAATTAAATCCCTAGTTGTTTGAGATATAATAACGAGAAAGAAAAACACCGTAGCCTAAACAATTAAGCTATGTAAAAATTACAATAATCATTATTTTTTCAGTTCATATTTGTAAATAAGGGCTTATCTAATCATGAATTAGAACCCTTTAAAGTTGCGGGTGAGCAAAGTAATTGTTTCAGTTCACTAACCGCTCCCTTATTATTTATTATTCAGCAGTATAAAAAATAATTAAATCCTGTGACTTCTGCTTCTAGATTTCGTAATAATGGACATAAACAGCAGTAAGTAAATAAAAATGAAACTAAATCAGTGGAAATATACAAATAACTAAAAGATAAATTATTAAAGGCTTCAAATATTTCCCAATACCTTGACTCATCTACTTGACCATTTTAGCTATATTTCCGTTTTTTCCGTTGCTAATGATGGGATGTAAATCATTAGCAGTTGTTGAACAGTCTGGTAATCATTTCTTTATGGAATAGTTCCGAAAATTGTTCTTTATGTCTTTGTTAGGACGTAATTTGGGTAACTAGCTTTCGGCGACACGACATACTTTGTCGCCCCGGCTCTTTTGTCGCGCGACAATTTATCATAGCAGCCGTTAACTGTTTTCACAAATAGCTCATACATTAGACGCAAAGAACTTAAGCGCAAGTGTGTATTAGTGTAAGCATCACTAACGAGTTTGCGTGATTATGGAATTAAATTGAAAGTACACAAGGTGTATTAAAATGTATCCGGAATATTGCAGCAGGTGATTGGGTTAGTTTACCTGAACACTCCTGTGGATATTTTTCAGGATTTTTGAATTGTTGTTGATAAATGTTTTCATACATTGATCAATGTATATTGCGTCGAATGAGTACATTTAAAATCAAAAATTCAGATGAAAAATCACTAGAACAGTGTTGAGTCAGGATGCGGCTCAATAGATATAGGTATGTACTTTTTTTTTTTTTTTGAATGAGTCGCCAGAGGGGCCAAAGACGCGAAGTCTTTGCTGTTTTTTACTTTAAGGATTGGAAGGGTGACTTGTGCTCGGGAAAAATCCCTTCGGACGAACTGGGAATGGAGGGCCCAGACAGTGTCCGACTTGCACGGACTAAAAAACCCGGTCACAAGTCCCCTTCTCTATTGGTTATCAAAACAAAAACGTGTGCTTTAAATTTTGAGGAGGGGAGGGTAGGGAGGGGACTTAATCTACCCACAGTGTCCTGCCTCAGCCATTTGCTGGAAGGCCGGGAGAGGAGCATGCATTCTCCCGCTGGGCACTGGGGGTGCTTGGGTCGGTCTTTTATGTTTTTACCCGTTGGTTACTTCCTTGACCGACCCTCGCCCGTTTCTGTACAATTACTTAGTCTTATTGGTTGGGTTGGTGGGATCTCCTGTCATGTACATTTATCTATAACTACGGGCTTCCTTTCTTTTGCCCTGCGATGGAAGGGTGGGTCGGAGATCTTTTGGACCCATTGTGTGGCTTTGGATGCCATCTTTTGGGTGGGGCTACCCTTTATGCCTGGTGGTTTTTTGGCATGCTGTGTGCTTTTTTGCGCTTGTCTCCTAGCGCTACCCTCTTTTCGTTTCCGCTTCCATCGATAGTTTTTCTGCTATAATAATACGGAGGGACGAGGAGTGCCCCCCGGACGGCTGGACGCCCCAGTGTCTTAAAGGGATCATGCGGAGCTCGGCAGACCCTTACCCCAGCCAATGCTGAAGGGCCAGAGAAGAAACTTTTAGTCTCGATTCTCTGTTTAGGCTTCCGCCGTTGCTCCCACGAGGTCCCCGCTGGGACTACCGGGTGCGTCCCCCGTCCGGAGCTCACCTGTCGTATGGGCGGGAGATGCATATGTCAGGAATTCTTAGATCTAATTATATACTAATAATATTATACAGAAACCAATATACAATTTAATAATTAACTACGTATGTACTTATGATATGATCCGATTTTCTCGAGAAGTAAAATTTGCAGGATTTTTACTTGTTTTATTTGATATGAATAGGTCTAGGTTAGGTTAGGTTTATTTTACAAAACAATCGAAAAAAGCTTAACCCTCAAGTAAATCGAATTAAATTCATACTATATATAAAAAGTTAAAGAACGTTGATTGTAGCAAGGGAGCCGGACCAGATGGTATCCCACCGATCTTTATAGTTTCGTGTGCATCAGAACTCGTTCATCCCCTATGGTTAATTTATAATAAATCCCTCGCGTCAGGGGTTTTCCCAGCAGATTGGAAAATTGCAAAAGTTGTACCAATTCACAAATCTGACAATGATGCTCTGGTTTCCAATTATAGACCGATTTCTGTTCAGTCCTGCTTTGCTAAGATACTCGAATCGATAGTGTGCCCTTACATCCAAAGGCACGTAAAACCTTACCTTACCGACCATCAGCACGGATTTGTTAGCTCTAGATCTACATGCACAAATTTAGTAACTTTCACGGAGTTTCTAACCAACTCAATTGACTCTGGCGAACAGACGGATGTGATATATACTGATTTTAGCAAAGCTTTCGATACAGTATCACACAAAATGCTAATTAACAAGTTGTCGGCGTACGGACTCATTGGGTCCATGTTGGGATGGCTTCGCTCATATCTAATGGAAAGACGGTTCTATGTTGTGATTAACGGCTACCAATCAACTCTTCGTAGTATAACTTCTGGTGTGCCACAAGGCTCGCATTTAGCGCCAATCTTGTTCAACGTATTTGTGAATGATATTCCTGAGTGTTTTCACCATGCTAGAGTGTTTATGTATGCTGATGACTTAAAGTTCGGTCTGGCCGTAAACTCACTTGAGGACATTGCCTTACTGCAAAGCGATATAGATAGGCTAAGTGTATGGTGCCGGGCCAATCAAATGCAATTAAACTTTAAAAAATGCCTCCACATTAAATTTACACGTAAACACAACGTAGCACAGTCTGAATACTACATTGATGGTCATAAGCTTGACGAAGTCGGAAGTGTCCGTGACTTGGGTGTGCTATTAGACAGTAAGCTGACTTTTATCCCGCATATAGAAAGCATAATCAAAAGGGCATCAAAGATGTTGGGTTTTACCATCAGAAACACTCGATCCTTTAAACGTAGTAAAACAAAAATTTTGCTGTACAACAGCCTAGTGCGGAGTATAATGGAATATTGCAGCGTAGTTTGGCGGCCACACTATGCTACTCATTCTCTTCGGCTGGAGCGCATACAGAAACGGTTTATTCGTTATTTGGCATTTCGGGACCCAGCTGTGGCAAAAAGATCTGTGTCTTACAAACGCAGGCTACAGCATTTCAAAGTCGACTCATTGGAAACCAGAAGAACCATTTTAGATGCTTTGTTCTTACATAAATTGATCCGGCACAGAATTGACTGTCCACAGCTACTTGCGCTCCTGCGTTTTCGTGCACCTTCCCGTTTCCCCCGCTATCACATTACTCCTTTATGTCCACCGCCAAGGATCTCGGTGTCTGGTAGAAACTCTCCCATATGCAGGCTGACTAGAATAGCCAATGATTGCAGTGACATGACGGATATTCACTATGACCCACCCAGTAAAATAATTAGAAATATCGTAAAATAATTTAAACCACCTGCCCAAGTTTGTTTTCTGTCTAATTTTTAATAATAATTAATAATTTATTTTAATGAATAATTCATAATTAATAAAAAATATTGAATTGTAATTCTTGTGAGCAAAATTTACTGTTATGTAAATTTAATTTTTATGCTTCACTTTTGTTTTGCATGCGGTGTTTACTTATAAGTGATTGTGACACTCAGCCCAACATGTTTATACAAGCAGCAATTTCTGATGTACCTAGTGTTAACAACAAATAAATAAATAAATAAAATATATTATACATACTTATATCTATGTATATATGACTGTAAAACTCTTTATTGTACACAAATACATGAAATTAACAGTTAACAAGAGAAACAGATGTACAAAGGCGAACTTATCCCTTGAAGGGATCTTTTTCAGTTAACCTTAGAACGATTGACAGGACATCCGAAATAAAAGTAGGCATGCAGTGAAGAGTACCTATACTATTATATTATTATCATTATTATATATTGTAAATGCAATAAATGCGAAAGTTTGTCTGTCTGTTACCTCTTCGCGCTCAAACCGCTGAACCGATTTAGATGAAATATGATTCAGATGATTGCAACCCTAGAAAGGACATAGGATAGTTTTTATCCATAGTTCCCGCGGGATAGCGATAAATGAATTATTTGCAGACGGAGCCGCGGGCACCAGCTAGTATCAAATAATATCAAATGTAACAGCTATATCAAATATTCTTATACTATTGTTACATACCCGTTTCAATCAAACTGACCAAACCATTTGCTGAAATACCTTTTCCAGATTAATTTTAAAACGCCTTAGGTAATACAGGGTATTTTTTTAATAAGTGCACAAATTTTAATATGTTATACAGTGTCGTTAAAATAACGAATTTCAGTATTTTTCGTTATAATATTTCCCACTTATTTTTTTGTTTTTCATAGTAACTCGACCAATTATTGGATGAATTACTATGAACATCCCAAATTTCAAAATGTAAAAAACAATCTCGAACAGATAATCGTGATCTATCAACGATACTGAATCATATATCAAAATTTTGTGCACTGATTAAAAAGTTACCCTGTAATTTAAATAGACAACTTAAATATTACCTGATTGTAATTTATATACTAAAAAATCTAGCAGAGAGGGCTTTACAATGCGTGATTCTGAAATACACAAACAGGAAACTAATTAAAAAAAAACGAATTAAACTTTGTCAGGAGACCTTAGTCATCACACTCCTCACACATGAGCATGACACTCGAATAAGTCACAGTGACTACAAATGGCGTGTGACATGCGCAAACGATCACTGTTCTCTAGACCGCGTCTGCAAAAACCTAAACAGCTGAAACAAGCACGAGTTAAGCAGTGGAACATCATACATGACTAACCGCTTCGCTGGCTTCACGTCCGTTCGGAAGCGTTTTTTCTGCCCACTAATTGTCTAACTGCGTGAGGTAAGATAAGGAAATCATCTTTATTTTACGTAATTTTAGTATCGATTGCTTTCGGATGTTTAGATTTTATAGTTTGTAGGTTTATGATAACTGTCAGCCATGTTATGTGTTAAGTTACGCATTAATTGGTATATGTTTTGTTTCAACGTGCAAGGCCAATTTAATTTGTTGTATACGTAATTCTATTTACCATAAGCAATTAATTTCTGACGGGAACTTTTTTATAGCGAAATAACAAATTATTCTCGTTTAGAGTTAGTTTTTGTGCATCTGTTAAATGGCTTAATGGGAGCAACGCCTTTTTTGCGATACCAGTTTATTACCATATTAAATTGCTTCTAAGGTCCCATAAACACTCAAAACATTAAATAAAATAGACTTTCTTACGACTTCTTTGAACTGGCCGAATCAAAATCCTTATATCCGAATCTACAGACTTTATTGTAACTAAAAATAAAACAATTAAGAAAAAATAACAGTTAATAAAACTTAACTATAAACTAAATATCTAACTATTGCAAACTAAATTAAATTAAATACTAAACTAGATCTAAAAAAGGCCCCTGCGGCATTGTGCCGAAGATGCTGGCAGCATTTCTTCGTTGAATTATATTTTATTTTAATATGCACTAAACTTGGATCGACTAAACTCGATCGTATTACATTTTTTTACTACAAATGAATGTAATTCTTTTTAGAAATAAATTATTTTAAACCTAAAAGGAAATTCAAACATGGAACAAGAAGCTCCGTAGAATAATATGTGGAACAGTTATTTAATTGAAGTTTTTTTTTGTACTTAAGTAAGGAAATTAAACTTGGTCCTCAATTTACTAACTCATTCTTCAACATGTTTAGACCTGCCAGAAAAATCGTTCAAGTTGCACTAAATTGCAGCGCTCGGTTGACCATTTCAAACTTATTCGCTTTACGGCCTGACAATACGAGTATACTTAATGCAACTTGCACGCTTTTGCTAACAGGTCGAAACTATGGTTAAGATTATTTTTTTCGTCACTTTCATATTATTTAACTGGGTTTTACTTACAATTTCGTTCGCGTACTTATCCCTTTTATTTCCTAACAAGTAGGAATTTCAAAAAATCCCTTTTTAATGCACCTCTATGATCCTTAAGAAATATATCTAAGTATCAGATTTGAAGTACCTTTATCTCCAATAGTTTATGCCGTGCGTACCTATATGCTGTAAAAAATATATTTTTGAGATGTTCGCCATTTTACCAAAATTGGTAATACTCGCAATAAAGTTTTAGAAGATCTCTATTTTCATGAATAATTCATTTCGTAGGTGATAAAATGCAAACATTATAGCGGTAGACTTAATAATGTGCGTTATTTCCAAGTTCGATTTAAGTTTTTTTTATAAACTTAACGGCATTTTCTGGAGTGTAGGTAATTTGGAATTATTCACATTCTGTTGTAAAATATTAGTCATAATACTCTTAATCGTTTGATCATCACTGGGGTTTTATTTGGTTTTGGCGCGCTCTATCCCCTATTATAGTCACTTTCGTAGTATGCTATTCGGGACAGTCATCGCAAATTGCTTCAGGCATGTGTTATTATTACATTGATTACATACTGACCACAGTTACTACATATCTTGGTGGTACGCGCATTGGGTTACTTATCCGCATTTCTTACAAAATGAAACAGTGTGGCAATCTAGGATATCTAGTCGATGAGTTTGGTTTATTTATGTAAATCATGAAACGAAAGTTGCCTATTCTTTGGAACAATGTTATTTGGCTTGGCGTCATTAAATTTATGTATTCGTTGATTATTACCGTAAGTACATCCGGAATCACCAACTTTAAAATATTCGCAACAGTACTTTTACTTTGGTTATGTTCACGAAAAAGGTACGAAACTTGATCTGTTTATTACATCAATCGGTAAAATAAAAGAACGCTAGGTATAATTGACCAAGTACCTAAGTGCTTTACTATTTTTATGTCTTTAAAAAATGTGTTTGTGGGAATTTCCTGGCGGACTACATAAATATTTTTGATGGGACATAAAAAGGATAGAGACCATTTACATAACACTTTATGACTAAAATGTTTCCTTGTAAAGTACTAAGAATTACTGACATCGATCGGTTTTTAGTTTATCTTTACCCATTTCCGATTTTTATCCCTTAAGGAAACTCTTAGTAGAAATAACTGCGTCAACTTCATGACGGCTTTTGATGACTCATGGGGAAACTCGCTGATAACATAACCATTCACAGCGAACCCAGGGAGTGTTTCTCCAAATTGAACTTCTACTAATTCAATAACTTTCAAAGTGCGCTTATTTGTTTTTCCTTCCTTTACGTCGCAAGGGAACAACAGATTAACATGTTTTTCTGGATCAGGGCGGTTGAAGGGTCGATATATAATAAAAGCTACTTTCTAACCAAGTAAAAAGTCAACCTCATGTTAACCCTTTACGTAGCTAACAGTATGTTTAGTATAAAATAGACCTTGCCTCACTGCTGTAGAGAATTTTATGGTACAAATATGCAAAATTTCAATCCAATGCAAGTGTCGTTTGGGTTTGCTGAATACGTTATTGTCGATCTTGCTTGGCCCATGCCAGTCGCGTCAATATAAAATACCTGTTTGATATGCAGGAGACACGAGCATTTTCACTATCGTTCAATGTCTCATTGTACACGACACTTTCTTTAAATGAACTTCACCATAACCAACGGAATTCAATTACGTATTTAATTACATACCGTTTATTGGTTTCACGACTGTAACAATCTCTTCTTCAACTATTCGACGTTCCACTGCACATCTCCTTGCTGCAGCAGTAAGATTTGTAGAAAGTTGCGTCGGGATCAATTTAGTAACAAATATTCACGTGACAATTTAAGCCATTTTGTTCACTTATTAATTCGATACATACTACAATTATTCTGGTAACAACATAAGATTTATTCTTGGGCAGTATCTAGTGTAAAAACGATAAACTTCCTTCAAAAGCAGGCGGTTACAAAATATTTCACGCCTTTATCAAGCGATCTATAATCCCAAGTTCCAATCAATTACACGTATTATAAAATATGTACGCATAGCGTACAAAATTATAATGATGGA
The DNA here is from genome assembly GCA_947859365.1 of Archips crataeganus. Lineage (NCBI taxonomy): Eukaryota > Metazoa > Arthropoda > Insecta > Lepidoptera > Tortricidae > Archips > Archips crataeganus. Next base: position 11,667,403 of record OX402049.1, on the reverse strand, counting down.
TATTTGCCATGGCCAGCGTGACAATGCAAGGCGGCGCGAGCGCAAGCGCGTAGAATGCGATGCATACCACGCCTACGCGCAACCTTGTCAAAACTAGACCGCAACCATACATCACGCAAAACAAACGACTAGAATCAACATGAAAAAAATATCTAGGTTGTAAATCTTAACTTTTTCCCCTTTTATCTTATAACTTATCTTATAAATAAGATGGTAACAGAATACACTTGGTAGCAATAAAAAGGGACAAATCCTTAATAGCTTTCTCATCGTCACGGCAAAAAACCCTAAGACATCGTAGAAGTTGAAGGATCAGAAGCCGTATATAAGGAAAAGTTACATTTATCACCTTAAAAAGTTATAACTAACTTACTAACTAAGCTAAGACTTATCAAGTTATAGTTAAAATCTTCCCAGGTGAATTTTTCGCTTCGAGCCCTTATCTTTCAAAACAAACTGTATCGTCATAGTATTAAGGTTCAAATTTAATGTAATGGCTCAAAGCGAAAAATTCACCTGGGAAAATTTATACTTTACAAAAACTACTGTAATTTCTACTAAGTGCACCATTAAGAGTCTAAGAGAACAGTATTTCAAAGTATAACCTTCATGCCCCTCGCACGCAGCATTGACGAATTGATTTGAAAATTATCCAAATCGGCCCATTTGCTTAAAATTCAGAACAATAGCCTGCATAAATTACGAAAACTAAATAAAATTATTTCTATTTGTTTCAGTGTCAACTGCCAGCCTCAAAACTGTGATGAAAAATGTATAAACAGGAACTTCTTCTGCTGGTGAGTAATTTACCATTAATTATAGAATTAGGTAAATTGCTATCGAATTTAATTTGCATACGTACTTTAGGTGTAAAATATCTGGCCAATGATGATAGCAATGATACTTACTGTGTATAAACTTTAAAAATGTGATCCTCACGGCAGTTAATATAACGAGAACCGTGTATTATTTCGCAATCAAATTAAACTGATCTGTACTACATTGATATTTAAAATCTTTAGGTTAGCTTCAAACCATGCCCCTAAGTAGTGAGGATTACAGATTTTACACCTTAGTTTACATAATATTATGAGTACAGAGGTTATCCCACATTATTCATATCATCATTGTTAACAACGAAAATCCCAGAGGTGGGCCCGTGTTTGAACTAACGACCTTCCGCCATTCGGTGGGTCAAATCATTTGGCTACCACGCCTTTAGCAACTGCTTTGCGGTGAATGAAAAAATATTTGTCAAAAATTGCAACTACAACACTATTCTATTCGCTTTCTCCAGAAAAGTTAACGGGAAAAAAATGATCATGTGAGTATCGTTACAAAGTTTGAAGTCGTCTTCAAAATTTTCCCAAATCTGTTTTACCTATTCCTTAGAATTCATTGATTTTTCGTTTTACTATGCGGAAAGATTTCAATTAATTTAGTCATTAAAATGCAACCAACGGAAACAATAGTTATGGTTTTACGGCTGTTTTCTACTTCTATCGACAGTCTTTTACATGCATGTGATGTAATGCAAGGAACATGAATTTCACTTTTTGTTGTTTAGTCATCGCTATCAGTACCTGTTCGTATGGAGTCTTCGGGGTATGATAATACGTTACAAGTGCTTGAATTTCAATGATTTTTAAATTTACATATTCATGATTTATTGTTTTGCAGGTCTTTAACAAAGAAGTAGTTTGCATTTTGGATAAGGTATCTAGCCTTTTTAATATTTCTTGTTAATTAGATTGTTTTACTTTCATTGTATTATATCCGTCCCCAGTAAGGAATAAAATGCTAAAAGTAACTAATAATATTCGCAGGATTCTAGTGTTCCCGTTTGTAAACAAATTGAACCCAAAAATGATGACAGCATTTTGAATAATGCTATTCCAATACACGATCCCTACATACCAAGATCTGATGTTAAATTTTACAACTGTTCAAATATTGAATGTAAACCGCTAATATTATACTCAATCACCCAAATCACATCTCCAGCCTTAATACTGAAATCGTGTTTCCTCCAAGAGGCTGAACAGTACGAATGTGAAAATATACGATACAACTACTTTAAAAATATAGACAAGCTACTATTCTTATCAAAGAATATTCCAAGTAAAACGTTTTACTTGGTGGATTGTTTAGTTTATGCAGATGGTGAGCGTATTTGTCATACGAAGGATACCAGTGACTCACCTACCAAATTGATAGATACCGGAGAAATCGTTCGACCGAAGGAAACCGCAGTCCTGTCACAAGACGAGTACGTGTGTGAACAGAGGGAAGCCGAAGAGGTGATATGCGATCTCAATCCTTACATACCATTCAAAAATGGTCTCAATTTCAAAGAAGCTCCAAAAGTTGTGCCAAATATTCTTCTAAAAACGGGTACGCTCTTAGTACCACTAAAACTGACGTGTGAAGAACATTGGTGCGGGTATAGAGGACAAATACCAAAATCGAGAAGATCTGGATACCAGCCTCCAGGCGGGGACGTTTACCGTTGTTATTACGCTAAGAAACAACAAATTTGCAAAAGGATTTACAATATACACGATACTCCGGAACAAATATTTAACTCACAAAACATACGCAAATAACATTACAATAAACGCAGTCTTGGACCAATACTAAAAAGTTTTCAATAAGATGATCTTTTTTTCTACAACATTTCCTTAATTTTTACAAGGCCGTTCCTACCTAACCTAACCACATTTTCTTGTTACAAATACCATAAGGCAAAGTGAAAGTGAATTGAGCCACACTAGCCACCATAAAATTACATACTGTCCCATTATATTATATTACGATCAATTTCGTCATCTTAACAAAGGACTGTGCTATAAACTCTTTCCTCATCCACAGTATTCTGTAATAAGAAGACAACGCAAATTGTTATTGTAAAAATCTGATGATAATTGTTACTTTTACATTGTTAATTAAATGCATTATGATCGATTTAACGCTTCTATACTTTAATCATAACAATATATCTCGTTACCTAACATACAGCAATAACAATGATTTCCCAATGTGCTAAGATGAATTTCAGATAATGCTCCCTCCTTTGTATTCAGAACTAATCGACTCTAATCGCCATATTAGATCTAGTTTTGTCAGTAAACATACCGCTATTACATAGTTAATAGCTTTTCAAACCACAAACCAACCCAGTAGGTACCTAAGTATGTCAGTCATGTATAGATATAGTCGGGGTAAGAAAAGGTTCGTCACTTTTCGACTCTATGTCAATGAGTTAAGGTCGAAAAGTGACGAACCTTTTCTTACCCCGACTATACTCGACTAGACTATGATGTAGAAACATCATACTCGAGTCCATATTGAACCGCACATTATGTAGTTATTTTTTTTTTAATTTTTAACTATATTTCATCAACATTATACACTTTTTACAGATTTTTTTTTATTTATTTACTATTTAAAGGTAATAGAAACAATAATTTGGTTACAATTTACAAAAAAAAAATCGTTTAAATCGTTAGTAATCGGTAGTAATGTGTAATCTTAATGAAGGTGCCTAATGTTCGGTCAAATTATCTAATCAGTGGTTGTCAGTGGTTCCCAAACTTTTCCTGTTTGTGGCGCACTTTAAGGTTTCGTATTTTGTCTCGGCGTTCCAGCTATTTGAAAGAAAGAAAAAATAGTACATTATTGTCGTGGCCTGGAAGTAGGCAATTGCTGGCTGAGTATGAGTATTAAACGGACGAGCTTGCGAGTCCGTTTAACTAATACGAAGCCAGCAATTGCTATTCCAGCCGAGACTAATATAAAGCTTTTCTCAAAAATGGTGAAGGAAAAAAATAGAATAAACTTTTATTAACTTAAATAGGTACAAGGAATTGCAAATTACTTAAAATTAAATGTCATTAAACCCTTTCCCGCCTTTTTCCATTAAAAAAAAACTGCAGGTGTATTTTTCTACCGAAAACACCACAAGCTGTTTCAAACACAATAAAAAAGTCTGGAGTTCCAACAAAACAACTGATACCGGTCATTTGATTTGGCTGTATACGAATAGTGCCAAATTAAAAAGTTTGAGACTCGACAATAATGGAATTTGTATGCGACATTGTTGACGAGTTTATCGAGCCTGCAATGTTTTTAACTTTTTAATTTTTTTACTGACCATTAACTATGCACTTCACGTTCTGATATGTAAAGAATAATGTCAACCTTTACGGATATTTTTGAGAAAAGTTACTTAATTGCCCACAAGGCGACTTATCGTCGGTTTCGGAGCATAAAATATCAATCGGCCAGTGAGCCATTACATGCAGCGCACATGATTTGAATTATTTCACGGCACCCCCTTTACCCTCTACGGCGCCCCAGAGCGCCGCGGCGCACACTTTGGTAACCATTTACATATTTCTAGATATTCGAACACGAAACGTTTTTAAATTACCGACCTACTCATTGCGCTAATAAAACAAGTAAGTATACTCGTATATATACATTGCGAAGCTACTCAGGCATACGACATGATTACGATGGGTCAACTCGTCAATGTATAACCACCGAAAAGTTACTCGCACAGCGTGTGTAATCGCGATTGTCGTATGTTCGTCACACGAGACAATAGTGCAAGAAACCTTGTACGGCTGCACCGATTGCTCTCGGTCTTGCTCGGAAGTGCAGCTCTGCACAAAAACACACAATACGCATTCTTATGAGATTGTTAACACTGAGAATTACTTATTAGCCATTGATATAATTGCTTGATAATCACAGTAAGTACTATTGTGAAGCGACATTGTTAGATTAGAAAAGTAAATTCACGTGCTTGCTTCCGAGTTTGTAAACTCGAATCGTTATACGTTATATGTATAAATTATACAAGATCATCGACGTCAATTATCTATGTGCAGGAAATAAATTGAGAAATATTCTTGGATCTTAAATAGTGTAGGTGGTTTGCTAAATTGCAAAATTGAATGTATAGAGAAAGAAAACTGACATCGCATCGATAACGACGGTGATAAATCTATTTGGCATTCAATATTTTTCGATATTGTTGTACCGGCGACATGTTGTTTAGTTAGAAGTCGCGTAAATGTTTTTGTAGACTATTTTGATTTTTACAAATGTTGTTCTATAATAGTTAAACAATCTTATGCGATGTAAAATGATCGGCATAAGTCTTTAATGACGTGTGTAAATAACCATCTAACAATCTTTAACTTCGCTTCAGTCTGGCCAATGGAATGCCGATGGCTTTTCGCTGCAAGTCGTTGTAGAGACAAAGAGCGAATGTAGAGCGAGTTTGGAGCTACTTATTAATGCTTGCGTAACTTACAACCATAGCATACCCAACAGGGCTGCCAGCGTCACAATAGAGTAAATATTCAATAGCCTTGTGAAAGTAAAGTAAGAAAAGAATTTTGAAGTCTGATATTTTGCAAACGCATCTAAATCGAAAAATGGTCTTAGCAAACCTTAATTGTTTTTGAAAGTCCTATTCGATAATACTATGAATTGAGATGAGAAAAAAAAATATCCCCAATTTCGTGTAGGGAAGACATTGTAAAAAAATCTTTTTATTTTTTTTTTATTTTAGGTACTACTTTGCTCGCGCTTAGTAATTTAATTTTGTTCCGATACTTATAGCCCTAACAGTATCAGAGCTAGCTGCGGACGGGGGCACGGAAATAGCAAAGCTATCCTTAGTTAGAGGATTCCTGTTGAAACTCTAATAAAAAGTGGACAAGCACAAAAAACTCCATCTTTAGTTATTTTAAACCGGGTCGAGAATTCCTAGTTTTGTGATTTTGGCAATTATTTCAACATAATTTAAAATTTTAATTTCTGTTTAGCTATTTTAAGTTAGTTTTAGTTATGTTAATTTTATACTTAGTCCCTGTTTTTATACCTTATTTTATAATAAATTAAATTTAAAATTCTTATTCTTATATTTGTGAAATTAGAACTTGAACGGAGAGAGGTACAGGCCGAGAAACAAAACGCAATGATATATCTTCATGTATCTTCATCGTACTTGTTTATTCGTTGTTTAAAGTTGTAGCAAGTAGATAAAATCTTACAGTATGCATTTATTATGAATAGTAAAATTGCGTCCGGCCATGGCGACGGCCGTTGTAAAAGAATGAAAAGTTTTAAAAATCTAGGTGTTGCTAGAGCCAAAATAAGTTTATCTACCTAAGGCATACTAATACTACAGTTATTCTTTCAATTGATTTTTACTTTATATGGATGGTGGGACTAACGAGGCTATAGGTACCAGTACCCCGTGTGCCAGCCCTGTGGCTCAGATCTCGGGTGCAACCGGCGCGCCACTCTCACGCTGACCATTAGGGTACACCCACTAATTTAACTCTAACTCGTATTTATGGCCACGGGGAGTACAAAACCGGCCCACTTGCAAAATCAGAGTTTTTATGCAAGACGTTTAAGTCGATGTTTTGAGTTTTCTCTTTTAATGCCTTAATAAATTTGAAATATGTTTTTTTTGATTTCCAAAAACAAAAACTCTGGGTCTATGGAACCGGAATTTATAGTAATTTTCATTATAATTCTTGTTGATCAAGGTGCTCGTGCCTAAAATACCACGTTCCCAAAATACCACATTTTTCAAAACTACGTTACCTATTTTAGCCACATTTCTAGCTTACCAGATCCTCGTAACACCGCATTACAAAATCGAAGTTTACTCAAGGAAGTAATTTTGTTGGTTTAGTTGGTGGTGCTTACCTTATTTATTTTTTTCATGTACTTACTTGTTTTTCTGTATTGTATCATTTGTGGTGTACAATAAAGAGTCATTGTATTGTATTGTATTGTAATGTAGTATTTTGGGAACGTGGTAGGTATTTTAGGCGCGAGAGCTCAATGGCTCAGGGTTATTGATTGTAATGATTAAAAATAAATACCTATTCATTTCTTAAATTCCATCTTTTCTAAAAAATTTAGAGCTTCAGACTGAACGAGAGTCGCCAGATTTATAATTTAAAAAAATATTTGAGATGTTTAAAGTTCTTTATTAATTGAACAATTATTTATTCTTCATATACAGAGTACCTACACTCATTCTTACTTATTGATTTACATATACTTTATAAAGTACGGTAGAAGCCACCAGCTTTAGTCAATCCTCAACACAAACTACCTAGTAAAAAAAAATTGGCAGAATGTATCTCGCACTGCACTTGGAACAGGTTAAGAACCGACTTTCTTAACGCGTACGCTAATTTTCATACAAAAAACAAACTTAAACGAAACGCTTGTTGCACTCTGTTGCATTACCAGCTGAGGTTTTCAGGGCCATTCAATGTTTTATAACAATGTTAAGAAACTTATATACGTGAAACAAATTAACTTTCAGATTTAATTGCAATTACACAAAAGCGTGAACTAAACCATTACTTAACTCGCTTTGTGTGTAAAAAATAATTCTATTTCATTACCATGCGCCTTTATCTTATGTTTTATTAGCTGAACCTTTGCTCAAATCTAGACATACAAAAAGAAAAGTCCTATGCCTGATTGACTGACTCACTGACTGTAAGTCATCAACGTCGAGCCCAAATCCTTGTCTTTAGAAGGCTGAAATTTTGCATAGAGGTTGTGCTTATAATGTAGGCAAGAAAAGGACAGATTTGTTGAAAACTATAAACATGATTTTATATGTTCGATCCAGAGCGACTATCTCCGTAACTATGAATACTTAGACTGTTCAAATTAGATCTGCAAGTACCTAATTGCATCACGTCGGGGATAATGCAAGTCCACGTTGGATATATCCGCGTATCTGGCTTGAACCAACATCCAATTTTAAATTCGTTAAAATAAAACGAATATGAAGTTAAAACCAACCCCAGTAAAACTACATGTATTTAGTGCAGATACGCGGGATTTACATAATAATTAATTAATATGGTAGATAAGCGGATTTGCACTAACCCCGACTAATTCACCTGATTATAACAAGAAAAAACATCATCATCATTCCACCCACTTTCGCCTCCACTGCTGAACATAGGGCTCCCCCAAGGCTGACCATAAATTTAATCTCTGCGCGGACGAAGCCGCTGGCAAAACCGCCAGTTTTTCGTGTGCGCATGACGAGATTTTAACCCGTCACTCCTAGCCACGATCCTGATTTTTGGATTACATCTTTTGCGCTTTAATTACCCCAGCAACTTTGTGAAAAAACTACCTTGTCATTTTATAAATCTACGCAAATACAACGAAACAATTAAATCTTGTCAAATTTTAGATGCAAAAAATTGTTATTTAAATACTCCGCTTTAGATCAATCATACCATACCTCATTGACCTATATTCTTCGCCTATTTACTTGTGCAAACAAATGCATCGCTTCGAATAATTAATTGAACCACTCTGCATTAATTGAACATCTAAAAGTGTTTACCGATAATCACCGCATCGGTAAAGAGTCGATAGCACTCAACGAGTAAAAACAGGCGAGTAGCTTACATTGCGGGCCTACACAAGATACAACCAGATAGATACAACTTCCACTATTCAATGTCTTAGGTACTCGTCGTCAGAAGAGGTAAAGTAAAAAACTCGTTCGATGTAATAGACGTTTTATGCATGAATGACAATTAGTTGTGATCTAAACTTGCACTTGAAACTTGCTTGTCGTCCCTATATAAATTGAAAGCGATGACTATGACCGCCGAAGTCGGTCAAGGCCGCTTGATCTGAACCGCGTCAAGCGCAAGGTGTAGGCGTGAGCGGGAAAACGTATTGTTATGCGGTTTTTGATTCAAATTTTGGACGTGTCTTATCTTAATCTGCTGAAATACGCGAAAGAACCATTGTATTTTGCTGGCGTGTGAATATCGAATAATGATAGATAAATACATAGTCAAATACAATGATGAAAAAAATCTAACTTTTAATAGATAAGTAGTACCTAGACGATAAAAAGTTTACTTCGCTACAAAACAGACATAATGTGCTTAAGAAAATGAAAAATAAACTATTTTTTAATAAACAACATTTATTTTCATTCCGAATCGCAGCGACTCTCATCATCTGGAATTGTGAAAAAAATCAAACAAAGATTATATTTTTCCCTGTTTTACTTTGTGCCCGTTATCAAATACGAACCAATGTCATACCTACATATATGTAATAGTTATTCACGGTAAGTTAAATAACAAAATAAAATCCCTTCTTACCTGTAGCACTTCCGGTGGCCCTACTGGTAGAGTACCACGGGAATTATTTTTTGCCCGTAGTACTACCATCCTGACTGGTAGTATCACAGGAGATTTTGTATTACCTGTGGTGCTACTTATCAATTTTATTTAACATATCAATATTACAAACGGTTTCGAGACATGCTTATGCTAGTTTCCCAACTAAGTACATACATAGATTCCATTATTTTGAAGTATGGATCTAATAGACAGTTTTTTTTTAATTGATAAGTAGCATCACGGGTAGTGCAAAATCTCCCGTGGCACTACCAGTCAGGATGGTAGTAATACGGGCAAAAAATAATCCCCGTGATACCAGCAGGGCCGCCGGTAGTACCTACCACGTGTAAGAAGGGAACAAAATTGGCAACGAACATAAACATTGTCGAAGAAACAGACGGAGGTATTCGTCCGCTTATGAGTTAACCCAAACACAGCGTGCACGCAAAACGCACCCGTCAACTGACTGTAATGTTAATGTTTGACAAATTAGGGAGTTGCTTACATAGATTTTAGATGCAGTCGAGGCCGCCCATTCCACTTAACGAATTAAGACACCTTGTTTTATTCTTCATGCTTTGTCCTCGAATCCGTACAAGGGAAATAATTAACCTTAATTATCGCCAATTTGTTTCAGTTTTAAATTCAAGATATTGATACCCTATTTGGAAATTATAGTATGATTTTAAATCTCAGAGCAATTAGTAAGTATAAACTAACGACAAAATGACGTTAATTTGTTTACATTTTGGTTGTCGCAATGAATTTTAGAGCTGATTTAAGAGCGTTTATACCTGCTGAGCTGGCAACGTTGCATTTTTGTTAGTTTTTCTCGATTATTCCATAAAAATTGAATGAAAATTACAAATGTGGTGTATACGAATTATTCTAATATATAAGTTAATGTGTTTACTGCAATAATTATTCGTGATTTATTTTCTTTAAAAACGAACAAATTATTACCTAACGGTTAAAATAAAAGTCTTATCACGAATAATTATTGCAGTAGACACAATTAACTTATATATTAGAACAATTCGTATACACCACATTTTTAATTTTCATTCAATTTTTATGGAATAATCGAGAAAACTAACAAAAATGGAACGTTGCCAGCTCAGCAGGTATAAACGCTCTTAACATGGTCTTTTTTCCGGGGTTTTTTTCTGTGCATCCATGTTTCAGTTTGTATTTAGCAAAAACTATGGATTTCACGGGATGACCGTAAAAGTAAAAAAATGAAGTTGAAAAATAAATATACAAAAAGATACCAAACTTGTTGATTTTAAAATATTTTCATAATGCAATTATTGTGCATTGTGCCCATGTGCGTTGAATTTAATTAATATTATCCTTTACTTTTAAATTTTTAAATTTTTTGTATTTTTAGAACTCAGATTTAAAACTCTACGTTCAATAAAATTATTAAAGGCCAAGTGATGGATTGAACGAACAAGGTCTTGGTATTAGTGCAAAAATACTTGTTCATGTAAATTGTTTTGTAAGTTTTTTTTCACAATCGATCACGTGTATTCTAATAACAAGGCGATTTTAAAAGCTACAACTTTAATCGTGTCAATTTGCAAACGAAAGAAAGTAGGAATGTTGTTTTTATATCATTATGCCCATTGAATGAGGGTTTTCTGTGGGAAGCTATTTGGCGCTAGTATCGTCAGGTCCGTTTGACAACTTTGACAATTGTTGTATGGGTGTAACGTCAAATAGACCTTACGATACTAACGCCATCTAGCGATATTCCACCTGTCAGAAAACCCTCATTCCGTAATACGCTAGATTCAAAATTGTAATTATCTACATAAATCGTATTTGTGTAACTTTACTTCATTATTTGTATTTATCTTAATCCATAAATTATTCCACTTCTACATATAAATTCGGATATTGCGTACTAAACAAATAATAATAAAAAAAGTGTCATACATAATAAATAGTGACTAGGTAGGTATACATATAATTTTTGTGTGACAAGTAAGTAATCACTAATTATGTTTGCGTGTGCTAGGAGGATAAACAAAGACAATATTGCCAAGGTTCTCGGCTTGGCGTATCTGATGAAGACATGCGACATCTCTCCAGATGCCGTGACCATTCTTAAGTATCTAGTCATGGTACAATCAAAAATCGCAGAAATTATGAACGATGTCTTAATGATACTATAATAGAGTCACATAATACAAGTTAAGTATGAAGTATCTTTTTCTATTTATTTTTTTATTTTCTTCAACTTCATTTTTTTTATTACTTTTACGGTCATCCCGTGAAACCATATATTTCAAACTAAATACAAACTGAAATATAGATGCACAGAAAAAACCCCAGAAAAAAGACCAATGCTGGGAATCGAACCCAGGTCCCCAGCGTGTCAGGAGTGTTGAAGTCTCTCGGTAGAGGGCATAACATAGATGCGCTTTATCACTGCCTAAATGTGATTATAACAGACTGAAGTGTACGATGTATGGGAAAGATTCGTCGCTAACTTCTAGACCAGTGATGGTGTAGGGGTAAGCACGCAGCACGGAACGCTGAGGACCTGGGTTCGATTCCCAGCATTGGTCTTTTTTCTGGGGTTTTTTCTGTGCATCTATATTTCAGTTTGTATTTAGTTTTTCACATAATACAGTTTACATATTCAAACTTTAGTAACCTTTGTGAGACAAGTGTGTTGCATCTTTTCTGCGTTTACCGAAGGTCCACTTTATTTTAATAGGTATGCAAAATTAATTTATAGGTTCTTGCCTTTACTTAACTGTAGGCTGTAGGTACACAATACAATACAATACAAATATTCTTTATTGATCACCAAAAAATACAGAAAAAAAATACGTAGAATAACCAAAAAAAGCCAAAGAAAGACCTCACATTGCAAGAAATTTCTATTCCAATTCGTAAAGTCGCAGATTTACTTCTGTATACCTGTATACTGTCAGAAATTTTTGTATGGAAAATTCGCTATTAGCATTAACTGAGTTAGAAACACTAATTTTGTAGGTGACACCATTTTTGTGTCACCCTGTATAGCTGGCCTAAGACGGCAATCAACTTGTCGATGACATAATTACAACTATAAACAAGTACTTTGCATGTTAATACTCCATCATGATTGCGCAATTAATCGACTACCTACTTAAAATTGACAATGTTTTGCGACAATCTTTGACCAGTAGTGATCGTAGTGAATTAAAATTTTAATTCTGACACCTGACAACGTTGTAACGCGTCATCGTCTTACGGAAAAAACTACATGCACATAAAATAATAGACGACCTTAGTAATACTTGATATATCGGAGTGCAAACGCCTTACCAAGGATCGCTCACAATGGGTTAATTTGTATGCAAGGTCTTCGCCAAAAGTACCCACGTTCGGTTCAGAAACATGACAGTTGCAATTTACTAGCGCCCCCAAATATACCTACACACTGATATGAAACAAACATAATAAAACTTAATGCATGATATGATTCATCGAATTCAAACAAAACTTGATTCCGTTTTTCGAAACCTACGTAGGTTTTGTGATAAAACTAGGTATAATTATGACAACCTTTATATTATAACCTTTTTGTATTCCATGAGCTAATAATCACATTACCTGATCTTCTTACAGTCGTGAAGAGACAAAGATTTTATTTATTATTCAGCATGCACTAAATTAAAATCATCGTAACCGGCCATAGAACAACTACAAATTTTTACTTCACTACTGTTAAAGAAACAAACAGGAAAGGAAACATTTTCTATGGAACTCTCCATATAAAGTGGCCACCTTTGTTTGTCAATGCAGTTAATACTTTGATTCTGAACGACAACATTAATACTTAACCACATAAGAAGCAAGCACATAACACACTCCTGCTCCCACATACAACCCAAAACCACATGTCATAAACATTAAACTTACCCGCCATAAAAACCACACACAAGCTAAACAAATATGGATTTAATCATTACGCTTCGTAATTGAAAATAATTGCCTACTAACCTGATACACCTCCGCCCAATGAAGATAACAAACATGTTGGGGACTGTTGGTGCAATCAATATCCACTATATCTTTTAATTAATTTGTTGTTCATGTTCGTTGATTGGATTAATGTTGTTTTCCGCATAACGTATTCCGTGAGAAGAATGCCTTCCTTCCGATCGATAACACGTTCTTGAATGTCGCATGTGTTAAGGCAGATTACGTGATCATTATATCAATTCGATCCATATTTAAAAGCTAAATTCTATGTACCTATAAATAAATACAAATGTGATTAGTTGCGTGTCACTCAAGCCGAACTGTTGAGCTACAGAATCTAAAGTTTAGATAATACAGACAACTGTGTCCTTAATACTCGAAATTAAATTGCCAAGTAACCAGAACAATAAGTGTGACGTTATTATGAGTATACCCCCTCTTTCACCATGCACTGTAAAATTAGTGCTGTATGTAACAGATATCTACGATGCTATCTATGTTTCTTCTTCAATAAAATAGAGACGGTATCGCATATATGTATTTGTCTTAATAACATAACAAGAAATTAACAGAAAGTGCCGGAATAACGGGGCTACACCAAAATTCAAAATTGGAAGTTCGTGTCGTATCATCCCTCTCACTTTCTTATTAAATTCGTAAGCGGAATGGCAGCACGATACAAAGAAAGTACCTACGTTCTGTAAGGCCAGGCCCTAAGAGTCAGAAAAGCGCCTGAACAAAAATTTACGGAACCACCCAATCAGAGGTCAACTGAGGTAACAAGTAACAACAACACAATAAATATCAATCCACGTTCAATAATCGCCCATTTGTATCTATGCAAGGCCTTACTTTAAAGTGAGAATGTGAACCTCAATGTCACAGAGACGAAACTAATGATAAACACACACATCATCGCAATTCAATGTCGGTTATAACCGCGGGAAAAGTCACTTGCCTAATTAAATTGAAGGCGACTAATTACTTCCCAACAATGATAAAGCAAATTATTAAGCCTCTAAAATATACGGGTATACTTCCTTTATATTAAGATCAAACTTACATAGCAAGCTCCGAGTTGAATCAAATCATCGACCTTAAATCTTATAGATCATTTGTCATTCGTGCTAATAATGATACCTAGTAAACTAATAGCCCCATGTGTTACTCTATCAACCATTTTGATTTATTAGTCAACCATCATATTGCGATCTCTCGGGACTGTTACTAAACTAAACTCTTACATACACATAACATGGCAATGAGCTTAATTGGAGCAACCAGGAAAGCAATGACATATTGCAATAGCCAATGCAATGCGACTAATAATTATTTAACTCGCGCTAGTTTAATGTTTATGGCATTGAAAGGTATTTGTTACAAATATCAAGCAATGAAATCGTTTTATTCGCGTCGTAATCTCGCGTGCTTAATGATCACTACCCGACAAGGACTACCTAAATAAGAGAGAGCCTACGCGCGACCGTTAAACAAATAAATTGCTTAAGCGCGCTTGTAAGTTCTCTCTTGAGCGGATAACTGGATCCTTTTAAGAAAAACTCTAGGCAGGTCACGATGTTATTTACGTAATGCAATGTCGTCGATGGAGGCCGTGCTCTCCCCGACCGCGTGGGTGAAAGTGGCCAGCGGAGCCTTCCTTCGCAGTCGCCCTTATATGACCCGATTCGGTAACTTGACTGAACACGGGGTGAAAATGAGAATTCCTCTCTTAAAACATGCCCTGCACACATTGCGTTGCTCTTATAAAGATACGCCGTGATGTAATTTGACTGCATCAAATCAAACCAGTTTAAACGTCAATTTAATTATATTTATTTATTCTCTGACGCACTAGTTTCAAGCATCAATATAATATGGCGCTGACCAAACGTGACTAAGAGTGTCGGCTATGAATACAATTCACTTGATAAATAAGCTGATTCAAAATTGATTAGCGAGGAAGACGACTAACGACGTGTGTTGTCTTCATTATTGAGTTATCCAGATGGAGATTTCAATTAGAAAGCGGATAAATTTTCGGCACATGCCAGAGTGTCGCATGTTATGCAACAGGGTTGTGTAACTAGTATCCAACATGCTTAATGTATTGGACTTCCGATCGGACATGACAACTTAAAGAGTCATGTTCTTGCGCGTTCGTTGGTTAGATGCGCATTGCAAAATAATACTAAACCGAACGCGGGTGCAAATCTCCTGATTTTCATCGAGAAATCGAGTATTTGTATTCTTATTAGATTCATGCTTCAGTCTGCGATAATACAACGCATAATAGTGTTAATTCATCCTAATTTTAGAAAGTAAAGATTTTAGCGTTTTTTACAATACTATGCTGTAATGCAATATCAAGGATGTGAGATCATAGTGATTTATAATCTGGTACAAAATGTGGGCGCGGTACCAGAAATTAACAAATTGGAACGAAAGGAGTGTTTGCACAAAAACTGCTTTATGTGAACTATACCGGACACCGGGCAGCCTGCCACTTACTTTTAGTTGACCCAAAAACGTCACAAGTTTTGAACAAGGCTTTTATCTCGATTTACTATTGAAGTTTAGTTTCTACTACTTTCCTTTATTTTGTCTTTGCTCAGTTAAAAGGAAGATTGATACTTCCCATTGTAGAGACGCCTGACCAGAAATACTTCAGGACCAAAGTCCATCAGTAAATCCTTCACTTTCGATTGTGAAATGCGACTACTGTGTCATTGTACTGAATGCCTTAGTTATGTAGTAAGTTCGGTTTAATTTCAGAAAATTTATCTGAGCATACAACCTGACAACTATTTGGTGCCTCATGCAGAGGCTGTCACTCTGCGCAAACATAAAGTGTTTATAACAGACTGAAGTGTACGATGTATGGGAAAGATTCGTCGCTAACTTCTAGACCAGTGATGGTGTAGGGGTAAGCACGCAGCACGGAACGCTGAGGACCTGGGTTCGATTCCCAGCATTGGTCTTTTTTCTGGGGTTTTTTCTGTGCATCTATATTTCAGTTTGTATTTAGTTTGAAACATAAAGTGTTATTTAAAAAAATGCAATTGATAATCTACTTGAAGCTAAGGCATATTCGAATGTAGAATGTATCAGTCTTGTACTGATACCGTATGTATACTGCTGATAGACAAGCAAATGTTCTACTTAGTCACTTTATATACCCCTAGTTAAAATAGTAAAACAAAAAGACTCCAAAATTGATAAAATGGTTTGGCAGCCATTGAAATATGACAGCTTTTTACAGTTCAAAGCTACTTTATCAATTTTGAACACAATAAGCATGTAGCACAAAGTTAAGACCACAGTATCACTGAACGTCAACAAAGAATCACATGCGAATTGGCATCCTCCTACTTTTTCAAAGCGAGTTTAAAATGCAAAACCATAAACCTCTGAACCTCTATTATCATAATGTGATTGTTGTCTATGGTAAAATAGTTAGTTAGCATAGCATAGCAAGGCTCGCACGGTTACGTCAGCTGGCTGTCGTGAGAACCTTGGTGCATTGTGAGCATGTTCGCGCATCACTTTCGTTGTCAGCACTGCGGAAATAGTGCTGTCAACTCTCCCAACTTTTCTGAAGATCTTCCAACGCACGAGCGCATACCCACTTTTTTGACATTGTAATACATTTTATTTTAGTGTCGTAGCCTTAGTAATATTACCTATACTATGATTGTCCCACACTAGAGATGATAGGTTAGGGAATTCAGTTACTGAACGAGCGAGAGTCACAGACTTTATCCTGCAATTGCTTCAACTCTCAAACAAACGCCTTTATCCTCCACGGTCTATAGCAGTAACGAATCCCGGATCGTTATTTGGGAGGGACTAGAATCTGCCACTGACCTAATAGATTCCGTGAGTACAGTTACACTGTGGTAGTAATTTTATTTATCTTCTTGAACTTTTAACCATGTTTCATTGTAGTTCTAAATATTAACCTAACCTACCCTTTATATCCCCCATCCCACCATCACCACACGTTATTAAACTGAAATAATCTTCCCAATAAGAAAGTAAGCACTGCAAATTAAACAATTTTTTTTTTCTTTATAATTGGTTAAGTAAAGTTTTTTGAAGAGGTGCTATTTATATTTTTTTTCGACAGTCGGCGTTCTGGAGATCGAGAAACTGCAGCTGTTTTATTTTTATCTCCTATTGTTTACTGGAAATATTTTTTTGAGTGTTCGAGGTGACATTTGTGAGATTTTATGGTTGACAAGCCGTTCGTGCTCAGAACTTAGTAGAAACAGACAAAAAAACCGAAGTGAACTGTTACTGCTGTCAATGTCAAATCGTTTGCGTTTCGTTTGCTTTGCGTTTTGGTGTGCTCAGTGTGATTTTTTGACTATTTTTATCGACCTTCGCATAAAATCCGGACTTCCAATTTTACCGCATTTCTCCACGACCTATGCACGATAATTGGATCACGATTGAATACTTTCGATCACTATTTTGGAACTGCTTCTTGGACAACGCAAAGCAAACGAAACGCAAACGGTTAGATTTCATTTGACATTGACAGAAGCGACAGTTGAATTAGTTTTTTTTTTTTATTTCTTCTTAGTACTGAGCACGAACCGCTTGTCAGTCATAAAATCTCACAAATGTCATCTCGAACACTTAAAAAAATATTTCTGATAAATAAAAGGAGATAAAAATAAAACAGCTGCAGTTTCTTGGTGTTGAAGTCGACCACTGTCGAAAAAAAATATAATTAGCATCTCTTCAAAAAACTTTACTTAGCCAATTGTATTTATAACTGTATCATAGGCATGTCCGACTAAATTAATTACTGGATTTCCATATACAAATAAAACATTAAATAACATGAAAAGTAAAAGGTAAAGTAAGTAAGGTCGGTTGGGAGCGACGTGGTTCAATTGGTAGAACACCCAGGTTGGGGCGCATACCCGGGAGACGTGGGTTCGAATCCCGCCGGCGCACCCGAAAAACTTTTTCGCTTTTAAATAATCTTAGATTCGGTGAGCAGCCGTATTGCTAATAAAAATAAATAATATTTGAATAAAAAGTAAAGTTCCCAAATATAGCGATTATCTAGCTAGACAGAATTGAGGAGTGGTTTTGCAACAAAAACAACCCAGTAAATGTCAATGAGCCAAGTTGGTCATAAATCAAGTAAATAAACCCATGAAATTAGATAATACTCCGTTAACGTCGTCATCGCCTCTTTTATTTAAATTGAATACAAATAAATACCTTTCCACTTGCCATCGATATTGGAGCTTTCTAAGCAGTCAAAAATATCTTAACACGCACTTACGTGCTTGACAATACGGTATGTTACAAATGTTTATGAGCACCTAGACAGCTCCGATGTTTATGATGGTGACTATTTATAATAATGTTTCAGTATGGACTTGATTTAATAGGTATTCATGTTCCTGTAGAATATATTCCTAGAAATTAGTTTAGGTATTTGGTAACTCACCTGTGATACGACTACTATTCTGTTACTACAGGACGTGTTTTTTTACATAGTTGACCCATAATATTTTATTCGTTTTTGTTTCATCATGATTTCAATCTATTTTATTTCGCATAAATGGTCTTTTTATGACGATTCATCACATTAGATCTTGCTGAATATAAGTTCCGCGTTATCTTACTGGTTTGCGTACGTGTGATGTAACGTTACCTAAGTAACCCAATTCCTAAGTGAAGTATTGTCGGTGACCATAGTATGCCGAGTGTCACCATTTGAAATAACATGAACGTTATAGAATAGGGTTGACAAGTTTAGAGAGAGATAATAAGTTATTTGCTGATAGTACTATTTTAGTTGCATTAACTCTATCATCTCTTAGAAGCATGTTTACAAAACTTCAGAGTTCCAAGTAGACCAGAAGTAGGTGAAAAATCAATTAATATGCAATGCTCCAGAGTTAAAAAAATTAAATCGTTAACCCTGGGTTAGGGATGAAAGTTTCATACGTTGTGATACTACTTATCCCTGGGTTCACCTGGTATAAAGACAATTTAAAAGCCCGATCGATCATCATCATCCCGGTTTGTGCAAGTCAGCCAGCTAGGAAAACGCGTTTCAATATTAACCTTCATGTTTAAACATTTTAGGCACTTCTTACTTATGAAAATGTACTTACTTGATCTTAATAATCTGCTTTCTAAAAATTTATAGAATCCAGTCCCTTAACACTTTACGCTGTTTTTTTTATCACACAAACTAATTGCATCAAAGTGTGGACCGTGATTTACTAATATTTTTACAACAAAACGCCAATGTAGTCATACAATGTCAATGCCTAGCAATTTACACAGCAATTTAAAACGCATATTTATAAATTATCAAACAGGAAAAACATTGAGTAGGTAAAACACTTAATTCTGAAATAAACAAATAAGTATCTAAATACTATATCACCAGTTAATTTACATACAGCATTACGAATCTGAATTAACTGCAATAGAATTTGAATCAAAAACAGTACTTTGTTCTACCAATCATTGAAGCTTTGGTTTGTTTCATGTTTATGTTTAGTCGAAAATAGCCATAAATAAAAAACTTTTTTCCGTAAATTTTGCTTTGCTCTTCTGCTACCAAAATAATACTCGTAGTTCATTGATATGGACCAAAAATTGTAGTTCACTGACATGAACTTCCGCAAAGTAACGTCTGAATCTATTAATTATTTGAAATCAGGAAGAGTTGGTAAGGAAGTCGGTGGCATCCCTAATTATAGCGGTGCATGGCTGCAGCCAGCTGGTATGCCAATGTGTCGCCGCACAAGGCATGCACTTAATGCCTTTGGGCAAACGGATCTAATGAGTTTCTTTACATCTGTGAACTGTCTTTGAAGTTCAATGCGAACTTTCTACGATGACAGTTAGACGTCTTTGTCTCATTGTTTTGTAACGTTAACTATTCCGAGGATGCACCGTATGCATATTTATTTGACAATACCGAACTGCGGATGGATCGTATTTTAGTTTTTGTTGGTTTTCAACAGTTTCGCAATGGTAATTTTTTGCGCAAATCAATTGTGTACAGCGTAAAAGGGGGGGCAATGTTGTACTGAGACGAAACCAAAAAAATTTACAGCTGTCGATGAGTCTAAGAAAAATAATCTTCATTGTTTACATTTACGAGTGTCACTAGTCCTTACTGGCTGACCGTGTGTGCCTAAAATATTTTCTTCTATTCATGTCACTCTTTCTTTTGCATTGCAAGTCTAATTTAATTTAGCTAGTATATATGTATATCTATGATATACCTATAGTGTTTCGGTGGTCCGGACTACATTGTGTTTAATATTTTGCAATAAAAGCAAAGCTTAAAAATACTTCGCTTTTGTATGCACTATTCGTGAGAACGAAAGAGATGCACTGAACTGTATTTTACGCATGTAGCGACAATGCGACTAAGGGCCAGTTGCACGGTCCAGGGTTAAAAATAACGTTAACCCTGGGTTATGGATGACAGTTCCATACATTTTGATACTACTTAACCCTGGGTTAGCACGCAATCCGGATTTATTGTAGTTAACTCTGATCCGCGCCAGTCCACTTTAGTATAAAGGCCGGCGCACACCAGATGCGTCTGCGTGTCAAGCAAAATTTGCAATTAATTAAAATGAATCTGGTTTTCAGGGAAGGGTTTTTAAAGTAAGGAAGTTTTTTATAGAGCCGCGTCTTGAAATTATTGTTTTATGGTGTCGTCATCCCTATTTAACCAACATGCTGTCACATAGGGACAAGTAGCTCATTTCCCATCAACATGATGCAGCCGTGTATAGCAGAAATACAAAATATATCTACTTACCTATTTAATTTACTTACTTATTTATTCGAGTTTTAAGTTATTTGTTGCCCGAGACTCCGTCTGCGAAGAATTCATTTATCGCTATCCCGCGGGAACTATGCAAATTTCCGGGTTAAAAAATATTCTATTTGTTAATCCAGATTATAAACTATCTGGGTGTCAAATTTCATCGGAATCCATTGAACCGTTTTAGCGTGAAAGAGTATCAAACATCCATACATCCATACAAACTTTCACGTTTATAATATTATCTAGTAAGATTATTTTTTATAAATCATAGTCATAGTTATATTATAGTATAATAAAATACCTATTAATAAAATCAATTTTGTTTTATATGATCTCTCATGAAAACCCTCTAATCAATCGTCCACATGTAATCGTTCAGATATAAATGAAACGTCAAACATTTAAAACTGTGAACCTGTCTGTAGTAAAACAACTACATGTCAGATTTTTTGTGCATCTCAAACCGAATAAATAAATTAAGTACCTATCTACTCTCCGCCGTGGGTATAATCTAGATTAGTACTTAGGTATGGTTTATGTAAACTTAGTTTATCAAACTTTATTTATTATTTATTTATTTATATATTAAACAAGTCTCGGTCATTTCGGTCTGGAGGTTATATCTAAATACCGGAATTTCACAAAATTTGCTTTGTATGACGAACATCCTTACTGAATTTAATTTCTCGAAACTAAGCGATTGAGAAATCAGGATTCCACATTCCGATCCCGTGGGAATATTGGACTAAAAGTGTCCTAAGTAGGGTCAACGTCATACTTTAGCATTTATGGTATTAGTAGGATTAGTTTATAAGATAAAATCGTGTAGCGTAAGAATATGAGGTATTAGGATATCTTCGAAATTCAGCTTTTAACGGTTTGGTAGATTATAAATACTTGATAGCTAATAAATATATTTATAGGTACGTTAATAGCGTCTGGCACACTTACGTAGTAATAAAAAAACCGGTGACAATACCACATTAAATCAAGTCAGTTAAAAACCGCCAAAATATTTACGAAAACATTGCCCACGTTAACGCGTTTGTTATCCAATAAAATGCAGCTCTTCAGTTGCACTAAGCGAACCCACTAACCTAGATTATTTCGAAATCAAGTATTAAACGTAACAAAACTACAAGCCCCGGGCTCCTCGTTGCACCGAGTGTGGACGAAGGGAAAGGTGGAAGTCATTTTTGTCCCACTGACGAAATTTGCCGCTGTTCGCTAAATTACGTTATTTCATCAAAATAATTGCTTTAAACTCGCTTCTTATTGGTTTAAGATACTGTGGTTTAAGTATCGTTATTAACTATTCCTTAACCAACCAAAATGAGCCCGCCTCTATTCATTGTTTATGTCCATCATTCCGCAAAGATAAATCATGTTATTAATAAATACTTTTTCTTTTTTGTTTCAAAGAATGTCAGACAGTGCCCGTGTTCAAATAGCAGTACATTTTGCCTGTCTGTCTAATAATGTATCCGTCAGTATGTTTCGTTAGATTTATACGAACATAATTATAATAAAAACCGATTACTTAATTAAATAAGCATAAGACTAACATTTCTGAAATATTATCTCGTATCAAAATTCTTGCACCTAACATCGCCATTAAATCTCAACAATCACTAAATCTCCTGGGTGCTCCCATTTTTGAAGACGCCATGTCTTCCTTTATAAATTCCAAGTTAGACCTTTTCAGACAAACATCTGAGAGGCTTTTAGAAATTCACCCCCATGCGGCCATTTACATTTTGCGCATGTGTCTTTTTACTCCTAAAATGTATTTACTTCGTTGTTGTCCCTTATGGAAACATCCTTATGGAGACTCCCACGGAGTTACTAATGTCCATGGCTGACAGAGAATGCTTGCCATACCCGAATGCTTGATTGTCTACTATGCCATAAAAGAATGGCTAGCAATAATAATGTATGCGATTTTCTAATTTATCGTTATTGTCACACATTACAGTGGAGATAGCATGTGCGATGTTATTAAAGGTCGATTCATATCAACAGACACCGAGCGTGTCAGACAAGTGCCGTATCAGACACCGACAAAATATTATTTGCGCATACCGGCCGGGCACGGCCCAAGTCTGCACGATACAATACAATACAATACAATACAATGACTCTTTATTGTACACCACAAATAATACAATACAGAA
Source organism: Archips crataeganus (assembly GCA_947859365.1). Lineage (NCBI taxonomy): Eukaryota > Metazoa > Arthropoda > Insecta > Lepidoptera > Tortricidae > Archips > Archips crataeganus. Next base: position 11,644,202 of record OX402049.1, on the reverse strand, counting down.
AAACAAGAACTATTGTCAAAAAGGTCGCCTTGACACCTTAAAGGCCCATTTTGGGTGCAATGTAATTTGAGTTCGGGCCCACAAAGATTTTTTGTGCCACTTTTTTTAAGTAAGACCCATTTCTCATTGGTCAAGCAACTAGACAAAACATGTGCAAGTAATTAGCAAAAAAATATTCTGTTCCTCATTGGTCAACAAAATTAAGGGCGGGGTTAGGCAACTTCGACGGTTGCAAGCCTGCGTTTTGATGATTGTACATGAAAAAAAAATAAGGTAAGGCACAATCGTGTTACGATAGATATGAATTCGTTAATAGAAACTGTATAGAAGAATAATTTTGGTGGTTTGTCTACCACGGCACGTGTCTGACGCGCTCGGTGTCTATAGATATAAATCGACTTTAAAGCTTCGACCCAACAGTTTGAACACATAATTTTCAGTAGTCCCTTCGATGGACGTAGCTTTTAACTAATTGTATAAGGAATATTAATTAGAGGTACAATCAAACATAAAATACAAGGCTGGTTACATTGCTTCTTGCAATGCGGATTTACGCGCCCTAACACCCACACAGAGACGTAGGCGGCGCCCACGAACCGGACAAGTAAAGTTACTAACAATTTCCAACTTATCTATGTGACTTTAAGGTCTTAGCACACGTCTTAGTATTGATTGTAAATTGAATCTCGAGTAGTGCCACCACACTATCGATAATTTCACAATCGATAGTTTTTATCTACGACAAGCCTATCGGTAGGCATATCGTTACTATCGATAGCACGAGTCATGGCAATAGGTACTCTTTACGAAGTACAATACTGTCTCAGTTAGTATTTAACGCAATTGACTTGTTTTCCTGCTGTCTGGATGAATTCACTAAAATGCTGACTTTATTCATAATAATGCTATAAGCGTAGTGTTATAGATAGTAGGCAATCAATAGTAGGTACAACAGTAATAAATTTAATGATATAAATAGTTACACTATTGATTTAGGCTTAGTTCCTGTAAAATAGTTGTAAGTGTGTAAAATAAATAAATAAATTTTAGAAAGCAATTCTATGGATATTATCGATACTAATGATTTTTAGAACTTCAATACTATCGATAGAATTGATATTAATGACAGTATTACGCTCGCCGATCGATAGTCGAATTTAGTACGGATTTTTGCTATCAAACAGCTATAGGTAGACTTATCGATAAACAATCAATAAGTCTACCTATAGCTCAATATATCGAATATATTGAGCTATGGCGAAATCTAAATATCCTGTATCGAATCGATGCTAAACTCGAGCCGTACTAGTACGCATTAATACTGAACTGCTTAAGTGGAAATTCTAATCACTCAGAGAGTTAGACATAAACAAGTCATCACCCACTCGTGGCAGGTAGAGCCGCATTTACTTACGATATCTACCTACATAGATCTAGTCAGATACGTATATACTATCTACTACTATTTTACCCTAGTAATATACCTTAGTAGAATTTATTTTCAGATTGTTTAAATGCTTTATTTCTTCATCTATATCTATACTTAAGGTGTCTTAATATGAATGATCAATATTTCAACAGATTGTTGGGTTAGTTTGACTAAATACCATTGTAAATGTTTTTCAGGATTGCGATTGTCATTTTTTTTCATACATTGCTCAATGTTCGAAGTGTACATACCGTGTCAAAGGCGTGATCATATTTTTAATCATTATTATTATTAGTCTGAAGAAGTTTCCCACTGGTGGGCAAAGGCCCATCATTCATCCCGATTTTGAGCGGTGTCCTTCCACTCTGCAACGTAGACGTGTAGATCGTTGCCAACGCCTCCTGGGTCTACCTCGTCGCCACCATCCACTTTAGCCCACAGATTTAGATCCACCCCATGCGACTGGGGATGTAGCCTGCTCAGTCCCATTTCAACCTAGCAACCTTGTCATCGACATCCTTAATGCATGTTTTGGATGAAAAATCTTTACAGAGTTCAGTCAATGTTATCCATGTACGAGGGGCGTTCAATATAAAGTGAGAATGAGATGCAAACTCTTTTAATATTACGAAATTAAATACTGGCCGGTAAAGCTAATCTATCTAGCTGATTGCTATGAAAAAAAAACTAACTGTCTTTTGTTTAAAAAAATATACGGTAATTTCTTTGCAATGCTATTGAGTACGTTAGCGAAAATGGAGAAAATTGAACTGCGCGCCGTTATCAAATACTTGTGTTTGAAATTTTTTTCTACGGACCAAGTCAATTTGGATTTGCGGGACACTTTAGGGTCTAATGCTCCTCCGTATTCGACAGTCGCACGTTGGTGCGCCGAATTTAGACGTGGAAGAACATCGACAATGGACGACCCCTGCTCCGGACGCCCTACTACAGCAGTAACTGAAGAAATTGTGAAAAAAGTCGAAAACTCAGTTTTGGCGGATCGTCGTGTCACGGTTCGTTTTATTGCTGAAAATGTAAAGATTTCAACGGGGAGCGTGCATAATATTTTACATGAACGCTTGGGTATGAAAAAGGTATCTGCGCGTTGGGTACCAAGAATGCTTACTGACACGCAAAAACAAACTAGACTAGAGATTTGTCAAGAAGCTTTGAACCTGATGCAGCAAGACCGAGAACTTTTTTTGGCGCGATTTATAACAATGGACGAAACATGGCTCCATCATTACGACCCAGAAACGAAACTGCAGTCTATGACATGGAAAAGGCTATCATCTCCAACTCCGAAGAAATTCAAGGTGAGCCCATCTGCCGGTAAGGTCATGGGCTCTGTTTCTTGGGATGGTAAAGGGGTATTAATGATTGAGTATCTCGAGCATGGAGCCACTATTACGGGCACATTATACGCCAAACAAATAGCAACATTGCGCAATGAGATTCGCGAAAAACGGCGAGGTAAACTCTCGAAAGTTCTGCTGTTCCACCAGGACAATGCCCCGGCACACTAGTCCGCCGTTGCAATGGCTGCAATTCGTGATGCTGGGTTCGATATCCTTAAGCATCCTCCGTATTCACCAGATCTCGCTCCCAGTGATTTCTACCTATTTCCGAGATTGAAACAATACCTGAGAGGCCAGAAATTTGAAGACGACGACGCGGTAGTCGCTGCAGTACAAGATTTTTTAAGTACTCAAGATGAGACCTTTTTTAAAAATGGAATTTTAAGTTTAGAAAAAAGATATACTAAGTGTATTATGCTAAAAGGTGACTATGTCGAAAAATAAAATGACATTTAGTAAAAGTTGTTTATAACATACTCATTCTCACTTTTTATTGAACGCCCCTAGTATGTATTCGGGAATCGTTTTATGACATCTTGTATAAAAGAGTAACGTAACTGACTGACTGACCGACAGAAAACCCACTGTTTAAACCACAGCAGACATCTTCTAAGGGTGTGTAATAATCGTCATAAGAACTATTGTCCGAATTTATCATTTGTCAGAAATTATCATTTCGCATAACTCTTTTTGCTCTGAAACCATTAATTGTACAGAATTGTTATAAAACGAACCTAACCTAACCTATAGAGTAATACTGGATAATCATTTCAGAATTTCTGAATAATCAATGGTTTCTAAGAAAAAAGAGTTATGCGAAATGATAATTTCTGACAAATGATGAATTATGCTAAAACTTTGTATGACTATTGAACAGCCCCCGTTTTCTATGGGTCATAGCGGTGCACTAAGAAGGAATTTAGGTTTCTATTCTATTTTTTATTCTACGCTCTCTCGCTGTACTGACACAGAGGGGTTAGGGCGAGACAGCGACATTTCATTAAAATACTTATTTCTCAAAAGTCTCTCAGCCATCGGATGAGAACCGGTCTTTTGTCAAATATCTTGCAAACGGTGCATCCTACGGCAAAATCAATGAAATTTTCATCCCCCCTTTAAGTCGTTTCCTTGTATGGCCACCGGCGCGCCGTATAATGGTCGGCGGTTGAATCACGGGACCTTGTTTGCGCCACGTGACTAGCGACTAAATACACACAAATATCAATTAAAAACCACAATCAATTAACGCCTAATGCCTAAATGGATTGCATTTTTGTATTCCGCGTCAGTGGGTATTAACGTGTTTTAAAAGCATCAATTTGTTCTTAAAATTATGAGTTATTCGCCCCTCACCTCACCCCCCCTCGCCAACGTCTCCTTATCGTCAACTTGTGTTGCGTTGCGTTGCGTTGCGTTAAAACGCAACGTTTTTTGGAGGTCGCATTAGAAGTTTCAGTTCAATAATCACCACCGCCCATAAATTATCAGCAACTCAATAAAGCTCATTCATGGTAATTTTCAAAAGTAATTTCGCACGTAAATTCCCACGACCCTCTGTATGCTTAGTATAATAAGTTTTACTTCACCAAATACTTCTCGATCGCGTTTACGTTAAAATTTAATAATAGTAATTAAAATTTTAACGTAAACGCGATCGAGAAGTATTTGGTGAAGTAAAACTTATACTAAGCATACTGCTTGAGAAACCGTAGGTGAAACACAGCACACACACACATAGCTCACAGCTTACACAGCTTTTTTGCCCTAGTATATACTTAGATATAAAAAATTAAACAGTGAATAAATTTCAATAAATGTATTAGTTCGGAGCATTATAAGGGAGATGAGCAGCCTCAATATGGGTACCGTCCAAACCAGCGCTGTACTTGGTCACATAAGTCTTGCCATCGTCACCAATGTAGGAAGTCTCTCCCTCTGTGACGAGTACGTATTTGCCGTCGGGAGTGGGGACCAGGCGGCCACGCTCGGAGACAACAGTGCCCTCAGCTGTGACGTAGCGGAGAGCGTATTGACCGTACTCGTCGTGGATTTCCTCGTGCCGAAGAGCCGGAAGAGCACGACGAGCCGCGGTCTCAGCTTGGTTGCTGGGAGCCGCAATAACAGCAGCGATCAGGCAAACGGCTACAATGAACTGTAAATGAAATGAATAGGTTAGCTTTGTATTTTTTTGGTTCAAGAGTTTTATCGCGTAATGCCTCCACTACATGTCCGCGGATGCGTCGGCGGATGTCATCTCCGGATGCATCCGCGGACGTGTAGAGGGGGTAATTTGGGGATCTGTGGTAGGTATTTGACGTCCGCAGACGCATCTGCCACCGATCCGTTTGTTGTCGCATCAAATGCCTCCACTACACGTCCCCAGATGCTTCCGCAGACGTACGCAAATGCATCCGCAGACGAATCTCCACCAATCGACCACACGTCTGTTGACGTGGTGGGGACGCCGGACGCTCGCGCTTGAACCCTTTGATGCGTGCCACAAAAACCGACAACAAACGGATCGGTGGCAGATGCGTCTGCGGACGTCAAATACCTACCACAGATGCCCAAATTACCCCCTCTACATGTCCGCGGATGCATCCGGAGATGACATCCGCCGAAGCATCCGTGGACGTGTAGTGGAGGCAAAAGGGTTCAAGCGCGAACGTCCGGCGTCAACAGACGTGTGGTCGGTTGGTGGAGATTCGTCTGCGGATGCATTTGCGTACGTCCGCGGATGCATCTGCGGACGTGTAGTGGAGGCATTATTAGACACAAACAAGTTGCAGCAACGAAGACCAAGAGTACTATACATAGATCTTATTGCCGTAACATAAGGTTCATGTTTAGATATTTCTGAACATATTTATAATGTTGGCTGTACAACACCTCTGGTTGGATTGTACTCGACGTACAATCGAACCATTTGATTCCTGGCCTTATACTACAAAATTTGATTTTTGAACTTTGTATTGTGCCGTTCCGTTCACGCTAATAGTTTAACACATAAGAGTGAAAGGGATGGATGACAATACGAACTTCGAATTTCGAAGAGTAGCCCCCCTGACCCACCATAGGATGTATTCACTGTGTCATAACGATTTTCCTTATGTGGTGTCACTATGACATTTTCTGTGAAGAGGTACCTCAGTGAATCACGGTTCAGTTCGTTCGACAGTACATCGAGATAAAGGTACTTATGCAAATTTGGGTTAAGCTGAGTTTAAACCAGCAAGAAAGAACGTGCAAATTGCATTACATTTCTAGGCAATAATTCGAACGAGATCGAAGTTGTCTATCGAACGCCGCAATTTAATGCAACTTGCACGTTTTTTCTTGCAGGGCTAAACTAGGCTTTAGTTTAACTAAACACCTCTATAAATGTATTTAACCCATGCCGTTGACGCGGTATACTTTAAACATCAACCAATGTATGCGAACATTATACAGAATTATCAGTCAATTAAAAAATATGCGATGAAAATAAACGGGACGCTCTTTATACAACTTTGTATAGAAGGTGACCCGTTATTTTTGCTCATCGGTGGAAATTTCTTAGAAACGCTTTTGTGATTACTTACCAGTTTCATTTTGACTCGTACACGTTCAGGTATCTTCGGAAACTGATGTCTAATTTCACTTTTCATTCTTTATATACTTAATCAAAAAAAATAATGTTAATAACAATGCGTCATATTATTAACTTAACTATAATGTACCTTAATGCGATGTTATTTCCGTCATTAACTCGCAGGTATGACTGTACAAGTACCCAAGTAGGTACTAATTGACTGGTGAGCTAAAGTTTTAATTAGATATATACTTTTCATAACACTTGCTCGTCAATGGTGTTATTCCATGCCTGTATACTAAATGTCAAATGCCTAATTTGTTCTTATGGGAGTTATGGATTTACGTACAGTTTTTCTTCCCAAGGGAGTTCTATCTAACTTTAGTTTTAAAATTTGCAAACAAGTTAGTAGGTAAGTAATTTCAGACTAAGGAGGTTTCAAGTCAGCCAACGTTTTATTTATATCTTTAAAACTTATCTATAACCCAATTTTACAATAAAAAACTTATCTAAGCTTCATGAAACTTCGTTTTTTATATATTTTAAATTTATATCAAATAGTTTTGCAATAATTTTAGTAAATATTTTTTTAACATGTTGGCAGAATCTGGCTGTATGACCATTCGAATTCTAAACTAAACACAGTTTATATTATCTATGGTAGATGACTCGAAAAAAGTGTCAATCTGTATTGACGGGTAGCCATTATTTTATTCAATTTAAGTGTTTAGAGGCAAAATAATTTTTAATAATTTTATTTTTGGATTTTTTTCCTCGCAATGTGATGAAAATCATTGTGTTTTATCACGGGCAGTAAGGGGATTACAAACTCGAGTCATTAAAAGCCCTCTGCCTTCGGCGTCGGGCTTCTAATAGACTCTCGTTAGTAATTCCCTACTTACTGCCCTTGATGCACAATGTACATTATGCTGAGTGGGGCCCAATTTATACTATTCGATGATTTTTATTTGTATCTTTTCCTGTCAACTGTATTTCCTGTGTATCGAATATGTGTAAATAAACATCTCTCTCTCTCTCTCTCTCTCTCTCTCTCTCTCTCTCTCTCTCTCTCTCTCTCTCTCTCTCTCTCTGTCTCTCTCTCTATATATATTATAGTGTTGCAAAACACTGCAACAGTCACTGCACTGTCACAGTGACATCGCATTGCTTGACAAGGAAAATCTTATTAATGCTTACTGTAAAAACGTTTTATAATTTGTCAGAAATCAAATGGTTAGACTGTACCTACCCCTACTAAGTTCATTCATAAGGCATTCATTCAGTAAACACTATCAATCTCTGTAACGTTTTAAACTTTTGAATTATCACTTGCAAATATTAACACACCCACCCGGGAGTCCAATTACGCTTTTCATATCACTTAGCTGGACTCTAGACAACATCCCAGTAGCCGTGGTCGCAAGTAGATAGATCGATATGTTGAGTATCGCGTTCGTTTAATTTTTCAATCTACCCGCACTGGATCTTGGCTTTATTCCGGCACAGTGATAACATCCGACGATTTTTTTATCCCTTAAAGACGAGGCCTTTAGTCCATCTTCCAGATTAAAATTCCTGTACTTTTTTATTTCAACCTCTTCACATACCTACCTATATATCATTCTGAAGTAGAAATAATGTTAATGTTTTGGTGTCGCGTAGCTCGATCCAATGATTTGGTCTCAACTCGAGAAAATTATTAGCTATGGCTGACATGTTTGGTTGATAGTTGTTGACAAATATAATACGTTTCTTGGTTCTTTTAGAGCTGGATCTTTACGTGTTTCGTGGAAACGTGACCTAACCTTTTTTTATAAATCTCATCAGTTCTTCAACCAATTTCTTTGCTAGTTTCGTTTCAAAATAAACGAAAACTTCATTAACTCTTTAGATATTGAAAACATTTGCTTCATGAAACAGTTTTTTATATGACTTTTACCTAAGTATTTGTTCTTGCGAGAAAACTTAGTCATTACTCGAGTGGTAGTGTTTAATAATATTGTTGAGGTGAGGGGGGTTCGTAAGTCGGCACAACGTTAATGTTCAAGTTTTTACTTCTGCTGGCACTCCCGGACCCGTTGTTTTTTTATATGATCTCTCATGAAATCCCTCTAATCAATCATCCGCATGTAATCGTTCAGATATAAATGAAACGCCAAACATCTAAAACTGTGAACCTGTCTGTAGTAAAACAACTTAATGACAGATTTTTTGTGCATCTCAAACCAAATAAAATTCCATCGTTAGAAACTAGACGTAAGAGCTTTGATATTATGACCCTGTATAACATCTGCAGGGGTCACTACAACAGTGCAGAGCTCCTTGAGAGCATTCGTTACAGGGTCCCCCGGTTATGTTCGCGCTCCCGCGCCTCTTTCGCTGTCCCGGTCTCGCGTAGGTACCAACGCCGGCGTTCGCGCACCCTTGCGACGAATATGCACCTTGTATAACCAGGCTTGTGTTTCGGTTGATATTTTTAATGAGTCAAGTTCCCAATTTAAATGTAAAACGTTAAAGTGCTTTGTCGACTAGTTTTGTAACACTGGGTGAGTTGATATGACTTATGTAGTTACTTATATAAGTAGATTTGGAACGGTTATGTTGTAATTTGTATGTGGAAGAAATGTGTCTACCTACTTATTTAGGAATAGCTGCTTGTTGAAGCGATATTATTGGATATATGAATAGATATTAATGTTTAGGTATAACAGAGGTACTAATGTGCTTAATAGGTGAGTTGTTGTTGTGAGTGGGCGGATACCTTATTTGCTACTCTGTTTCGCTTCGTCTGGGTTGCTTACCGGGAACTATGACCGGTTTAGTTTATTTTTTAGTGTCACGTAATGTGGTTAAAATTATCATACATGTGTCTTAGTGAGACCTGCTAAGGGAGTAAGTGCATGTTAATTAGTAGTTATTTATCTGTATTATCTTCTGTACACTTATTTCTGTTTGTTCTCCAAATAAATAAATAAATAAATAAATAAATTAAGCATCTACTCTCCGCCGTGAGTGCGGTAAAGCTGTAAGCTAGATTAGTAGGTAAGGTTTAGGTATTTAATAGTAGATTGTACACCAAGGGGATAAAGCACTGCATTATGTCACGGGCGCGATATTGAATCTTGAGCGTAACGAGGGCTGAGCAAAACTAAGCGATTGAGAAATCAGGATTCCACATTCCGATCCCGTGGGAATATTAAATTGAAAAAGTGCCCTAAGTAGGGTCAACGTCATACTTTTGCATTTATGATATTAGTAGGATTACTTTGTAAGATAAAATCGTGTAGTGTAAGAATATGAGGTATTAGGATAATCTTCGAAATTCAGATTTTAACAGTTCGGTAGAGTATAAATACTTGATAGCTAATAAATATATTTTCACACCACCTGCTCGGCAATGCCTTATTACATATCATGCAAACATTTCTTAAAGTAAATCATTATAGCCCTTGGCTTTCGTCGGGGCGTAATGTTGTACTGAATTTCATTATAACCCGGGCTAGTAATGTGATTCTCACTTTTCATAGTTATTATTGTTATGCGCTTATTGTTTCGTCAAAATCGTACGGCGTGCAGTACGCTTAGTATAAGTTTTACTTCACCAAAATACTTCTCGATCGCGTTTACGTAAATAAATCAATTACTAGGGAAACATGGACAGCGCCTCCGCGGCCGCGCGTCCATGTTTCCATAGAATTGAAATTTTTACGTAAACGCGATCGAGAAGTATTTTGGTGAAGTAAAACTTATACTAAGCGAACAGCTGTTGCAGGGTGAGGGGGGCAGGTGGGGCGTGGGGTGCAAACTCCGCGGCCGAACGAAAACAAATTCATATACTTAAAACAAAAGCCGCGGGTGTGTCAATACCCTGGAATATTAAGTATCAAAACTGCAAAAGAAGATAAAACATTAAGAAAATATCGAGTGACGGATTCTATTAAAATAGACGCCTAGAATTAGGTCCACTTGCACAGTTCAGGGTTAAAAAATTAAATTGGTAACCCCAGGGTTAAGAATGACAGTTCCATAGGTACATTTTGACACTTGTTAACCCTGGGTTAGCAGTTAACTCGGAGTTCAGTAGCTAACCCAGGTCCGCGCAAACCGGCCTTAGGCATTGTTAATAATCTAATTTCAGAGATGTCGAAGGAAAAATACTTAAAAGCTTACGACGATTTCGACCAATCGAAAACTGCGAAAGGCGGAAAGTCTGTGTCGGAATCAGAGGTTCTGGGTCTATTTTGAGTATTTTTCTAGTAGCCTTGCTTTTTATTGTCTCGCAAAAGGTGAGAAAAGTAGAGTATACTCCTCGGGGATGAAACTGATTTTGCCTTGGGCGCGCTTAAATCCTTCACTATCTATCTTAATTCCCTCGCTTCTGGAGTTAAATCTGGAGTCCCTCGTTGTAATGAAGCTCAATAAATACATTGCAGGAAAGAACCCAATTCATAATCCTTGGGTAAAATGTACACTACTTATACCAAAGCAAACTGAACATCGAACTAAACATTTTTAAGTTTCTGCAGCCTTATTTTTTTTCTAACACTTATATTCACATGATGCAACAAACTTTAAAGTTATGTCGCTCTGTCAATTATAAATGTACTCCCAGTGGATACCAGATATCAAATATCAAACACGTAAGCGTTTAAATGTAAGATTGAAGTTCAGCTTGCACTTTCGGTGATTGCCGGTGAAGAAGATACTTACTTTGTTGACTCTTTATTTAGTTCTTGACCGTATTCCAAAAAGGTGAAGTCATCGTCCACACGTCGTAATATTTTAATAATTTGTTGGAAAAAATAAAATATCATTGTAAGAAAATAAAACAAACACCACTATTATTTTTAGATCCTTTACGTATCTTAAGGAGAAGATACTCGTAGAAACCAGCATAAGCAGTTTCATTGTTAATAAGAGTAGCAACGAACTTTAATTTGAGTTGAGACCTACTTAACGTTCACTATGTATATTATTGTATTGAAACTGCTTATGCTGGTTTCTACGAGTATCTTCTCTTTAAGACTTTTTTTTAATTCTAAACTTACTACTAAACTGTTATTCGTCTGCGAAAAATTCTTTCATTGTTATCCAATAGTTTCATATCGCAATATTTGACGGGTATCAAATTAAACACGGAGCATGCTGTATTAATAAAATATTCTTTACAATTTCATATTGTAAAATATTGTAAATCATATGAAAAGCAAATTTTTCTATATTATTACCTAATTTAATCATAATTAAAACACAATTATTTTTGCAATCACGGCACGGTAGGTACTAAAGTCGCAATTGGCTCGTCATAGCCAGTTCTGTCTGCGTCGCCTTAACGATTGCTGATCTCATATCTTAGCATTCCTGTCACAATAATTATGCCAAGAGCTTATATTTTAATTGTAAATTGGCAGCCATGCGTGGTCAGTATCATGTTATGGTGTTAGGTTGGCACTGCAAAAAAACAATTGTAATAAGTAAAGCATACCTACGCGGAAGCTATATTTTTTAATGCTATTGTTAAACTGCCAGGCGCTCTGATGATTGCCAATCTAACATGATTAAAACATGAGTAGGTTTTCCGTAAAAGAAACAATGAGATTACATAGTTTACCATTGTGTCCAAATAAGCAGTGACACAGTTGTATACATACTATCAATGACTAAACAAAACACATGACGAGTGAATAGAATATGCCATGCTGTGCTTCTAGGTTGTTGATACCGGCCAGCAAAAAACATAAAGTTCAATAATTCACATTTGATAAGTTCATAGTTGAACATTATATTTTCTCTCCTGACCACATGCATAGCGTCACTGTCTATTTTAGTCTCGGTTGCTATTTCCTTTTCTTGAGACCTTTAGTCACGTTTAACGTTACCCTTAAGAGATTTAGCACCGCATAAATTCACTAACGGCCAAGCCACGTCATTTGACAGTTGTAAGGCCTTGGACTCACGTGGGTGTCAATTTGCAACACCATTCACCCAACCTCATGTTATCAGCCCCAGCCCTAAGTCGTTTCCTTGTATGGCCACCGGCGCGACGTATAGTGGTCGGCGGTTGAATCACGGGACCTTGTTTGCGCCACGTGACTAGCGACTAAATACACACAAATATCAATTAAAAACCAAAACCAATTAACGCCTAATGCCTAAATGGATTGCATTTTTGTATTTCGCATCAGTGGATATTAAGAGCATCAATTTGCTATTAAAATTATGAGTTGTCTCCTCGAAAACCTGAAGATTTTTACCAAAACATATTTATTTATTTATTTATTTAGAAGAAATAACATGTTCTTCAGTAGTGTAGCGCCGTAACAACTGGATTCCCATCGGGTTGCCAATTTTTTTTATGTGATGTCAGTGATGACAAATATAGCAAAAGTTGTGTACAGTCAGCTGCAGATAAACCAGATAGACCTTTTCCCTGCAGCTGACCGTACCTACGCTAACTACGAGGTAGTGCATCTGAAAATATACCTCAATTTAAATTTTCTCACTCTCCTTTTACCTAATGAAAAAGGTTAATCTATGCCCCTGGTATATCTTCATCACAGCCTATACTGCAGGGCACAGGCCTCCTCTCAGAATAAGAGGGCTCGGCCCGTAGTTCCTACTCGGACCCAGTGCGGATTGGGAGCTTCACATACATCCTTGAATAGCAGGATTTTTTTTTATTATGAGAGGGAGGCAAACGAGCAAGCGAGCCATCTGATGGAAAATAATCACCACCGCCCATAAAGCAGGTTGCAGGTTTCCTCACTATGTTTTCCTTAACCGTAAAGCTCATTCATGGTAAATTTCAAAAGTAATTTCGCACGTAAATTCCCACGACCCTCTGTATGCTTAGTATAAGTTTTACTTCACCAAATACTTCTCGATCGCGTTTACGTTAAAATTTCCATAGTAATTTAAAATTTCCATAGTAATTGAAATTTTAACATAAAAAAGATCGAGAAGTATTTGGTGAAGTAAAACTTATACAAAGCATACTGCTTGAGAAACCGTAGGTGAACCCACTAGGACACACAGCTTTTTTTGCCCTAGTATATATGTAGACATGAAAAATTAAACAGTGAATAAATTACAAAAAATTTATTAAATCGGAGCATTATAAGGGAGATGAGCAGCCTCAACATGGGTACCGTCAAGACCAGCGCTGTACTTGGTCACGTAAGTCTTGCCGTCGTCACCAATGTAGGAAGTCTCTCCCTCTGTGACGAGTACGTATTTGCCATCGGGAGTGGGGACCAGGCGGCCACGCTCTGAGACAACAGTGCCCTCAGCTGTGACGTAGCGGAGAGCGTATTGACCGTACTCATCGTGGATTTCCTCGTGCTGAAGAGCCGGTAGAGCACGACGAGCCGCGGTCTCAGCGTGGTTGCTGGGAGCCGCAATAACAGCAGCGATCAGGCAAACGGCTACAATGAACTGTAAATTAAATGAATAGGTTAGCTTTGTATTTTTTTGGTTCAAGAGTTTTATCGCGTAAGGCACAAACAAGTTAAAGCAATGAAGACCAAGAGTACCTACTATACATAGATCTTTATTGCCGTAACATAAGGTTCATGTTTAGATATTTCTGAACATATTTATAATGTTGGCTGTACAGATATTGGTGGACTCGACGTACAATCTAACCATTTGATTCCTGGCCTTATACTACGAAATTCGATTTTTGAACCTTGTATTGTGCCGTTCCGTTCAAGCTAATAGTTTTACACAGAAGAGTGAAAGGGATGGATGACAATACGAACTTCGAATTCGAAGAGTAGCCCCCCTGACCCACCATAGGATGTATTCACTGTGTCATAACGATTTTCCTTATGTGGTGTCACTATGACATTTTCTGTGAAGAGGTACCTCAGTGAATCACGGTTCAGTTCGTTCGATAGTAGGTACATCGAGATAAAGGTACTTATGCAACGTTGGGTTAAGCTGAGTTTAGACCAGCAAGAAAGAACGTGCAAATTGCATTACATTGCTAGGCAATAATTCGAACGAGATCGAAGTTGTCTATCGAACGCCGCAATTTAATGCAACTTGAACGTTCTTTCTTGCAGGTCTAAAGTAGGCTTTAGTTTAACTAAACACCTCTGTAAATGTATTTAACCCATGCCGTTGACGCGGTATACTTTAAACATCAACCAATGCATGGGAACATTAAACAGAATTATCAGTCAATTAAAAATATGCGATGAAAATAAACGGGACGCTCTTTATACAACTTTGTATAGAAGGTGACCCGTTATTTTTGCTCATCGGTGGAAATTTCTTAGAAACGCTATTGTGATTAGGTAGGTACTTACCAGTTTCATTTTGACTCGTACACGTTCAGGTATCTTCGGAAAGTGATGTCTAATTTCACTTTTCCTTCTTTATATACTTAATCAAAAAAATACTGTTAATAACAATGCGTCATATTATTAACTTATAATGTACCTTAATGCGATGTTATTTCCGTCATTAACTCGCAGGTATGACAGTACAAGAACCTAAGTAGGTACTAATTGACTGGTGAGCTAAAGTTTTAATTAAATATATACTTATTTGTTGCAAAACACTACCGGACAAACCGGAACAAAATATTGCCTATTAGTACCTATTGCATTTAACTTCGTAATGTACCTGTACCATTAGGCAAATCTTGTAAGTTGAACCAACTCAATCGTGATCCACTGTGGAACATTTTAACAGAAAATGTCACAGTGACATCGAATTGCTTGACAAGGAAAATCTTATTGATGCTTACTATGAAAACATTCTACGATTAATAAGAAATTAAATTGTTCCACTACTAAGTTCGGCCATGTTCTCAAAGACATATACATATTCATACCTACTTATTTGCTAAGGCAACCGAGAGATGATATCGGAAAGGCATTCATTCAGTAAACACTATAATCTCTGGAACGTTTTAAACTTTTGAATTATCACTTGCAATTATTAACACACCCGGGAGTTCAATCACGCTCACGCTTTTCATATTGCTAGACTTAGCTGGACTCTCTAGACCACATCCCAATAGCCGTGGTCGCAAGTAGATAGATCGATATGTTGAGTATCGCGTTCGTTTAATTTTTCAATCTACCCGCACTGGATCTTGGCTTTATTCCGGCACACTGATAACATCCCTGACTGGTTTGCTTGAAAGTTCTCGACAAATATTTAGTAAGTTCCTTGGCTCTTTTAAAGCTGGATCTTTACGTATTTTCGTGGAAACGTAACCTATTTTTTTTATATCTCATCAGTACTTCGACCAATTTCTTTCACGGAAAAAACCAGTGAAAACCGAAAATTGTTTTACCATGGTAAAAACTCACGTTTGTCGTACCCGATTTAGAAACCAAATACCAAGATCATAATTTTATAAGACCATAGTGATATCTGTTTATTCATTTTCATTTTGAGGGTTCCGTACCTCAAAAGGAAAAACGGAACCCTAATAGGATCACTTCGTTGTCCGTCCGTCCGTCTGTCAAGACCCTTTATCTTAGGAACGCGTGGAGGTATCAAGCTGAAATTTATATCAAATTCTCAAGTCTACTGTCTCTTGGAGTTGTGATAAAATCAAACTTCTTAGCCAACGCAATCAAAAGATACAGCCAATTATGCCGCAAATTTCCGCATATTTTCGAAACTCGCAAGGGAATCAAAACCTACAGGGTACTTCCCGTGAACTCAGAATCTTGAAATTTGGTACGAACGAAGCAAGGTCGTATAGCACAGAGAAAGGAAAAATTGCGAAAAGCATAAATTTTTTTGTCTGTCTCTATCCCCTATTTTTGTATCTATTGCTGGGCAAAGGCCTCTACTCTTGACTTCCACATCTCCCTATCCCTATCTCATACGTTTATTTTCAAGGAATGGCCAATTCGTTTAAAACTACTCATATAGGTTAGTATTAAAAAGTATAACATAAGGTAAACATACCAATGCTCGACACCTCAACGCCCACTAGATGACACCCGTCTGTCACTTCTCTTACTATGACATAAGATTGGAGGTGCCATATATTGGGTCAGTGTCGAGCACAGGGACGTTTACCTTAAGTAGTAACACTTATGGAATCTCCTAATTGATACAAAGTACACGTTCAGACGTCAGCTACGCATCGTGATCATGCCGCGGACAAACGTCTGTGACAATGACAAGGTCTTAAAATCGAGTACTGGGTCGTTATGTCACACTACACAACACAAGGGCATAACTAATGTCTGAATTATATCTAAGGTCACCTAGTGCCTTAGGAGTAAACAGCTATTGATCTATCAGGTGAAGCATTGCATACTACATGAGAACTGATTCGTGTGCATACCTACGACATTTTCATCGAAAGCTGAGAAATTCGAACTGAACTGGCCGAAATCGAGATAAGATCCCAGTTTCCGAATAAAGTGAATATTTATTTTCAACTTTAATAGAGACTTAGACAAAAATTAATCAAGAGCATATCGAGATCTTGGTGTCATTGGATCGCCTAGCCTGAGAATAAAGTTTTAGAGGTTTTTTTTTATTTTTATGATTCGTGAATTTCATGATCGATGTAGTTTATAGTGAGTTTGTAGAACCTTTATGAGTAAGATTATATACTACGAATAAAAAAAGCTGCGGTAGCCTAGTGGTTTGACCTATGGCCACTCAAGCAGAGGGCTTCGTTCTTGGGTTCAAGCCCGAGCTCGCGCCTCTGAGTTTTTCGAAATTTGTCTGCGAAATTACATTTGAAATTTACCATTAGCTTTACGTAAAATAAATTCAATGGTGTGTGTGAAGTTCCCAATCCACACTGGACCCGCGTGGGAACTACGACCCAAGCTTTCTCATTCTGACAGGAGGCCTGTGCCCAGCAGTGGGACGTATATAGGCTGAGATGATTATAATTTGTCTATTTACATGAAGCCCTAATTTCAGGTCCTAACAAAGTACCTATTGCATCATTCGTTTATTTATGTCTAACTACGTATAGTAAAGTTGCCGTGACGTGACTCATTTTTGCATGTTAACAGAATACCAAATCCTAGTTATGAAGAATCGGTTACAGGTGAGATCAATAGGCATTAGGCATGTACTTCAATGCGTCAGAACGAAGTATTTGCATGCAAATGCCTCTAAATGGACATGATACGTCCGCTCACGAAACCGAAACAACATCGATGTTTTTTCAACCATCGTTTTAGTTAAACTCTTAATTCATCACGCCGAAATAGGAATTTACGACACATGTATACAAAAACCAAAGACGGACATATTTTTTGTGGGAATTAGTTCGCTGATCGAAGTCATCACGGCTCCGTGTAAAGTAGAATATTTCCGCGTAGGTCCTTAGTTATCAGCCCACGTTTGCTTCTGAGGCTGAGACCAGCGACGTAGGTCGCAGGAACGATGACTGCATTGTTATTCCGCGTAGCGATAAGGTCACAATAGGTATTCACAATTTGTAATCAAATTACATGGGCATTTCCTTAAACATAATTAGCACCTTTGTCTATAGCTAAAGACTTTGAGTGACTACAAGTGATGAGTATGACAGCATGATTAAGTTTCTGACAGTGTAGGCTGCATGTAGAGTTAAATTGTATATTATGTTGTATTGATAACAATGGTTTTCATTCAAACAGAATGAATTAGGTAATGCATTGTATATACATTCAGGTATCGTAAACATCAACGAAAACAACGTGACAAAAAGTGTTGCGTTTTATCAGACGTCCCATAATGTGTTCAACTTTATATTATGTTATTACCATGTGGCTGATGACTATCGCCTCTAATTGTCACTTTATAATCTGACAATTGAAATACACAAGCTCGGACATTGTTTTCCTCTTTGGCTATTTTTATTCCATGTAATATGTACCGGGTGCGTGCAATTGCCACACATCGGCCTTCGGGGTTCGGTTAACATCTATTGTTCAGAAGATTACTGATTCCGTCTCTAATTCGTGGCAAACCTATTGTTTCACACAATCCGCTGCTCGATTTTACAGCACTGTGTAGTTAGTTGACTGACATCTCGGCACAGCAAGCCTTCGATGGACGTTATGGTAAAGTTCCTATTGTATTTTAAGGACGGATTAAGTATACTTATTAGTTACGTGTCGGGAGCAGCTACTTGTTTGATAAAGTCGTATATGTCTGTATGTATTACTGTGCCTAATTAGCTGTCACAACTTACATATGATGCGACCTTCACTGACGTGTAGTATAATTAAATATACTGTTGTCAGATTACGAACATCTGGTGTACGTTGTATACAGGGTCGTGTATCACTCTTGTAGAACTTTTGATCTCTTCTCTCCCGTTACTTAGGTAACTCATTCAATTTTTGATTGCCTTAATTGCATTTGATAAGTGCGGCCTAATACCATATTTATTAGAATTAATCTTTTTAAAACATGTAATATTCTATTCATATAGGTAATTATTATAATTCATCGTCTTCAATTCACTTCTACTAATACTAACATAACTTTAGTGGACAGAAGCTTTGGTGGCCGTTGAAGCGTTTTTTAAACATTTGACAAGAACTCCCATTCATGTCCAAAAACACATAAGGTAAACACTGACCCAATACATGGTACTTTCAATCTTACGTCACAGTAAGACAGGTGAGAGATGGGTGTCAACTACTGGGCGTTGAGGTGTCGAGCATTGGTACGTTTACCTTACCATGAAAATATTGAAACAAAATCTTAAGCAATTCAGAATGATTTCACAACATAAACGTACTACGCGACAAACGATTTACATACTTGCAACTGACGAACTGCGCGGTTTATCTTCATTACTTTTAGCATATCCAATTTAGCCATCAGGTGCTTTAATGAAAAATAATTTATCATTATTAATAGGCTTGGGGTCCTTGGCGCATTTAATAAACAGTTAGAAACAATCCCGCTCCCACGCTCCAACTTAGAATCTAACACACCAATCAAGTGGCGCGGACCTTGAATGCATTGCAATTGTTGAGCAACAGGAATCTCCGTTGCATTCATTGATTACATTAGAGATTGGTGAACAGCAGAAGACGTCGTGATTGAGTCCACTTAACAGTGAAATCTTGAAAATACCCTTTTTTTGTCGGAAAATTTCGTTCAACATTAACACCTTCGGCCATATACGTCCCACTCCCAGGCCTCTTAGAATGGGAGAGCTTGGACTGTAATTGACAAACACCATTGAATTGTTTCGAAGGTGTGTGCTGTTGTCATCACGATGATTTCCTTCACTGTAAAATTAATGGTTAATTTCAAAAGTAATTTGGCACATGAATTTTGAAAAACTCAGAGGTGCAGGCCTGGGTTTGGACCCATGATCCTTTGCTTAAGAGGACATAGGTAAAACTACAATGTCACCACGGCTGATAATATTATGCTGTATCAACTGCATGCTTTCGTCACATAATCTTCGTTTGGTGTTGAATCTCAAAGGACTTTTTAGAAGGAAACAGGTTGCAGAACAACTTTTTACAGTATAGGGTACATGACCTTTTGCAATCCTACTATAAATGTAAGTTTGTATGTATGTGCGTTCGAAGGAAATCTAATCTTCTAATATATAAAAATCTCGTGTTGGTGTTTGTTATCAAACTCCTCCGAGACGGCTTGACCGATCTTTATGATATTTTTTATCAATATTCGGTAGGTCTGTTCGGTAGGTAGGCTATTTATTCTTTGCGGATGGAGTCGCGGGCAACAGCTAGTATTCTATAAAATATAGACATCGTTTTCAATAAATGGGTTAGGTTTGAGCCAAACATTTAATTTTACCAACTTTTATCAAGGTTGTGTGAGGTAATGTGATACATGAATTATGTAGCAGTCTAGAAACTACTTTCGATCACCTAGATAAGTATTACACGAGTTTTATTAACTAGAAAGATTAGTTGTATCATGCTGGAACTGAGTTAGTTAAACACGATAACAATTGAGATATTATTATACACTTACAGATTTTCTGCTTACTTCGTGAATAAATAATTAAGTTATAATGAACAAATAGGAACATTACGGGTGATTGGTTTGGCCAAACTAGGTTCACGTAATGAAGCGATTTTTAATTTAACTTACATAAAAAGATGATAGTAATAAAAATCTTCCAAATTTTAATTACATGACATAATTACTTCAGGCCTCAACGATTTAAATTGATATTTATTACGTGCGTAAATCATCTTATGGTAAGATAATCTTAGAATCAATGATACACCTGAGCAGATAGATACATGAAAGTGTAACAGAGAATATCTTTGTAGTGGCCAGATATGGAACACTAACACTACCCCTCTAGCTGCGGTCTCGGTCACATCGATACAAGTGGGCGGTTAATGCGAAATGATCATAACTGCACTTGCGAAGAAATTCAATGGTGTGTGTGAAGTTCCCAACCAGCACTGGGCCCGCGTGGGAACTACGGCCGAAGCCCTCTCATTCCGAGCAGGCATGATCAGAACTGAACAGAACAAGCCAAAGAGCCACATTCTTACCAGCGATGCAATCTTGGACTGAGTTCCAATCTACACTGTGTACAGTCGAAGGCATTTATATCTTTACAGCCACCACGTCTAATATAGGAAAACACCAACGTTATGGTTAGTGGCATAGAGTTGTACAGATATTTTTGTCGCCTTAGTAACGTACCTGACCTGCATATATTCATGACCTTGACTGTAAGCATAGATTGCACTTCCTTTCGTCTCACTGGGTTTAAGCATCGGGAACAGGCTTCCTTTCAAAGTTAGATGTGTACGTATACACTGTGTCCTAAAATTATTCCAAAATATTTTAACAAATGTTTAGGTTAATTTGCCTGAACACCCGTCTAAATGTTTTTTTTAGGATTTTTAATTGTGGTTGGCAAATGTTTCATAATATATACTGTTTCCATACATAAGTCGATGTTTAAAGTTTACGTGTGATTTCATCTCCGAAATTCCAATAAAAATGTATGTGTGCATAACTCTTTATTGTATAAAACCCATGAATTTAACAAACAACAAGAGAAACAGACTTACGAAGGCGAACTTATTTCTTATTTCTTAAAATTTCTTATTTCTTAATTTCTCATCACTTATTCCCATTTTCTTAATTTTTTTGGTCAAACTAGTCTAACGGCCTGCTAAAATATTTCGAACTAGGTAGGTACTTAGTATTAAAAAACCTCGAGAAAATATATGTTCCTGTTTTTAATTTGGAACATCATAGTCCAGTATGCATTTTAAAGATGAATAAGATAATCTTGTTAAAGAGAAAATTGGTCATAAACAGAAAAACATTTGTGTTATTTGTTTGTTAGTGAAATTCCTCTCACCATTAGGCTTTCAACCCGATTTTGTCCTACACACCAAAAATAGCCGATTATAATGTTCTTGAACTCTTTTTCATTACTAGAGAAATTCGATTCTGGACTAATAAACCACTATTATCCTTGTTCTCAGGTGTGTGCTTGCAGCGCGTTCGCTGCGCTGGACGGCTATAGTCCCCAACAGGATCCTGACCAGTTCCACATCCAGACAGATGAGGATGACGAGCGGTACTTCCTCTACCAGACACACAACGGCCAGTACCGCAAGGAACGGAGGCTAAAAGATGGATCCGTTGTCGGTAAGATACATTTTAGGCTAAATACATGTGATAGGAAAAACCTATCAATAACTAACATCCGATTTCACGAGTCAAATACACATTTCTGTTCAACTATTTCTTAATGTCTTCTGTTCTCAAATCTGTAACTGTAATATTTTTGACAAAAAAATAATTTTTAATGCAAGCTTTTTCACTGATAGTGCTTTTTCTTTACCGTACCTGCATTGTCATTCAATCTACATAAGTATGCAAAATTTCAAGTCAATCCGACCACTGGAAGTGAATTAAATTTAACGTCCAAAGTTTGACCCATACCAATATCAAGGAAGGTTAAATAAAAGCTAAAAAGAAAAGTCCTGACTGGCTGACTGACTCATCAATGCCCAGCCCAAACTCTTGGCCCTCGAAGGTTGAAATTTTGCATAAAGGTTGCCTTTATGACGTACGCAAGGAATAACGGATTTGTTAAAATTCCCACAGGATAGGGAATAAACAGCATATTTATGTATTCGATTCAGAGTGACCATCTCCATAACTATGATTACTAGGCTCTTCAAATTTGGCATACATGTAAATAAAGACAACAGTAAAGAATTAATTTCAGGATTTTGATGAATTCCCATGAACGAGATTTATATATTCACTAACTATTACCGATGATAATGATGATGATGACGAATTTATGGATGTTGCTTTGCCAGATTTTTGCTTTAAAATTGCTTGCAATTGGACGCATATTTTTAACTTAGGTACTAAATTAAAACCAATTATGTTCTTGTCCAAAACAGGAGCGACTTAGTTACATAATAAAAAATCGTTGGTATGTTTTTTACATGGCGTACTCGTATGACCCCCAAGTTTTAAAAAACAGACCAAGAACTCACCCACGCGGTAGACTTTGATAATGTCGTTATAATACAGTTTACTTACTGCGCCCACTGTGTAATTATTTTTATGACGTACAACAACTTATACGGAATACACAGAATACGCTCATACATTATCCGCTGTTTTTGTGCTTCAGGTACCACAGGATGGGTTGGCGCCGATGGTTACCTCAGATTGCAGGACTACATTGCGGACAATGAAGGTTATAGAATATACAAGTCGAAGACCGTTTTTGTTGGACATAATCGGCCAATTGGGGTACGCGTTGTTGCTTTTTTAATATAACTTAATTGTTTTTAGAGACAGGAGCAGTCAAACTACGGTGTAAATAATGAGGTTTTATGTATTGCTATTTTTGTATCTGCAATTGAGATTTGCAGTCTCGTCAACATCATCATATTAGCTAAAAGACGTCCACTACTGGACAAAGGCCTCCCCCAAAGAGTTCCACAATGATCGGCCCTACACGGCACTCAATTATGTGTTTCCTGTGACCTTTACCAGATCATTGGCCCATCTTGTTGAGGGTCTTCCTGCGCCACTCTTCCGGCTCGCGGTTGCTACTCTAGCTCGAACTTTACTGCCCCATCGGTCCATTCTACGAGCAATATGCCCATCGCACTGCCACTTAAGTCTGGTGACTTTCTGACCTTTGCTAGTAATTTTGATGCTCCTGTGGATCTCCTCATTTCTGATTCGAACACGTAGAGAAACTGCGAGATTTGCAATACTATGTACTAATTTAGTTTAGGTTCACTTCGTCCACATTCCCATTTGATCAACTTTCTAGTTCGTCAGCAATTCCATTTCGTCCACATTCAATTCCCAATTCGTCCACTTCCTATTGTCAACATTCCCATTTCGTCCATATTCCCATTTCGTTCGCAATCCCACTTCTTCCACATTCCCACTTCGTCAACATTCCCATTTCTTCCGTATTCCCATTTTGTCCACATTCTCATTTCGTAACAAAATAGTAACAAAATTGGTAGTGTATCTGACTGAATAGTATTGACCCGCACCGTGCTTAGCAAGTATTTTTCTTAACATGAATACCTAAATCACAAAATAAAATCTTCCCTGAGAATTAAGCTAAGTGATAGCGAAAACCGCATTAAAATCGGCTAGAAATGTTGACGAAGTGGGATTGTGGACGAGATGGGAATATGGACGAAATGGGAATGTTGACTAAGTGGGAATGTGGACGAAGTGGGAAAAGGACGAAATGGGAATATGGATGAAATGGGAATGTTGACGAAGTGGGATTGTGGACGAAGTAGGAATGTGAACGAAATGAGAATGTGAACGAAGTTAACCTAAACGACTAATTTGAGTTTGGATGTGGTGGGTCTCTTTTTATTTACCTACTTTATTTTTATTTTTATAGTGTTATCATTTTCGTTACTTGGGTTTACATACAATCTTTATTTTCTTATTTTTCAGGAGTCATTGAAAATCGCCAAAACTGCTCCAACGGATTCAGGTTTTGGCGTAACCCCTGCACCGGCTCACCGACCAGTGGTGGTCAACCGTGGGCCGCCGCGATTCAGGACCACGACCCAAGCGCCACCGTCACCATCCTCTACTTTTGCTCCACCGTATTCCTTCCCCGCAGAAGTATCAGTTACAACTCCATCCCACCGCCAACCATCGTCAACTCCACAAGTCCACGTATCACCAAACTCCATAGACTCATCAACACCAACCTACGACTTCAGGCCCACCGTCCCACCGATTACCGCAAGTGAAGCGTCACCATCTCCTAACTCTTATGACTACGATTCATCGAATACCAACACGATTGACGATGGTTACTACGCCAGTGACAGCACACCTTACAGGAGAGTTGACTTGTACAACCCCAACTCTTATAGACATGCTGACGCTTGGATTCAGCGACAAAGAGCAGGGGCAGCTATCGGTGATGGATATACACCTCAATTCCCTGGCTACGATGGCATAGCGTTTAGAAGAAATGGTTTTAGGTACTATCTGCCTAAACAGTACCATGAGGAAGAAATAGATAATTCTGATGAAAGAACTGGAAGTTTCGGTTACGTCGATCCCTTCGGTATCCGTAGAGTAATCTATTATAACACATCGCCTAGCCAGGGATTCCAAATTCGTAAAAATAATAGATACGTTGGTCACGATGCAACGCCATATGATCCCAGGCCCTTGAACTAAATGTGTTTTACAGTGAACTTTTAGTGTGTGAAAAATGGTTACCTACTTAAATTATTAACTTTAAATCGGTATTGTTATGCAAATACCGTGACTAATAGTAAAGGAGATAAAACGAGTTATTTACGAACGACGCGAACACTTAGCCATTAATTTTATATGTATAAGTCTAGTTAATTAATTTAAAAAAGGTAAGAAAAATCTCGATGCTCATAAATTAAGTTATTTAATCGTTTTCCACTTTAAGAATTACCGAATTTATGGAAGGTACTTACTGTCGAAATACTTTGTAAATACTTAGTTAACTGACAAGATTTTTTTGGGACATCCTAAGCATTGCCTAATAGTTATCGTCACTCGAGTTTTTTTTCGCTTCTTTTGTAACATTGTTAACTAAATGATTAAAACTGATCAATCTTTTTTGTAACATTTATAAATATCAAGTGCCATTTCAGATTATTTATTTGGTTACCTATCTGAAACACTAAAAACGATAGTCCGATTTTCGTTTCGGCAAAAACTATTCGACAAATTTCGTTTTACTTTTTTTTCGTTTGTCCGAAAATTCATTTCGAATTTTCACTATTAGGCGTTTATTGTTTTGTTTTTGTGATCATTCGTCTAATTATATTTTTCCCTAAATCGTATTTTCCCGTAATATCAGTTAACCGATGTAACGTTTCGATTTTTTATTCATTCGACATTTTTTGATTTACTTTGATTTCATTTGTCCGATGTAACGATTCGTTTCATTAACTTTTCGGCTTTTCTTAAATTGAAAAAATTGAATAAAAATACAAAAAAATAATAGACATGAAAGATAAATTGTCCTAAATTCAATATATTAAAAGTTTAGCAAAATATTTCAAAATTTAATTAATTAATTGTTCACATTATAGAAATTTATAAAAAGATTAAAAGTGAACTAATGAACTAAAACAATTACTTTGCTCACCCGCGACCTTACAATAGTTACGTTTATGCAAGAAATGTGCGTTCATGCAGTTCCTCCACCTCCACACTGTACGAACACACACAAATCACATAAACCCAACCATCACCACCACCAAGCTACACTGACGCGTTTCGAACTCAACCAGAGCTCATCTTCAGAGTTACCACAACCGTATGCTATGCTACCAAATGTTAAACTAGGACTAGGAGTTTAACATTTGGTAGCATAGCATACGGTTGTGGTAACTCTGAAGATGAGCTCTGGTTGAGTTCGAAACGCGTCAGTGTAGCTTGGTGGTGGTGATGGTTGGGTTTATGTGATTTGTGTGTGTTCGTACAGTGTGGAGGTGGAGGAACTGCATGAACGCACATTTCTTGCATAAACGTAACTATTGTAAGGTCGCGGGTGAGCAAAGTAATTGTTTTAGTTCATTAATATGGACCTCCGCAAAGTAACGCCTGATTCAATAAATTATTTAAAAGATTAAAAGTGTTAAAACATATACTATAAATAATAATAAATATTAAGTCCTAAATTTACAAAATATTATCAAACAAATTATATTTTCCGGGTGGTCATAAAAACAATAACTAACACCAAAGGCTAGCCTTTGAACCTAACCATACCGAGTCGCTTCCGCCCTGCACCGCCTTGCTCGCTCGCTTCGCTCGCTCGCCGAGTGCTTGTCATTTTCATTACAAATTATTATTACAAAAATGTTATAATGACAATGAGCAATATATTAAACTTTATTTCAAACAAAATTATGTATTTTTTAGAGTATTTTATGAGTTAGCTTGAGATATCGTAAAAAAGTGAACTGAAAATTTGTCTAAACGTAGGTAGCGTCAAAAGTATCATTGGATAAATGAAAAATTGGCTAAGAAACAATATACGTGTCAAATCATAGGGAAAGCGAATTAGATGGGAAAAGTTTTTCGGACAAACGATACTTTTACTAAACGTGAAATGGTAAAAAGAATAATTTACGAAACCTGTCATCGGAAAAAAGATAATATAGTTTTCGGACAAATGAAATTCGGGCAATGATTTTTAGTGTTTCAGATAGGTTACCTATTTATTTATTATCTCAAAGCAGACTAGTTAGCTATTAATAGATATGATTCTACATTATTTTCAAAGGTTAGTGTATGTATATGTATACATATGTACGTACATACTTAAAATTCCTTTCGCTATCGCGATATATTCTACGTGTAATAAAACTGTAAAAAGCCAAAAAGTACCGTTAATATGTCCTTAGACTTGGCAATAAAGGCTTCTAATAAGGATAAAGCTCATTATCATTAAGTAGCTGCGGCTCAAAGACTCTAAGGCCGATGAACTCATCGCACTCCAGTTCGCGACTAATGTGAGATTTTCTCCTAAAATGGAAAAATGTAGGAAGGCAATGGCTTGAGAATAAAAAAGTTGTGTAGGTAGATAAAGAACGGAAATGTAGCTCTGTGCCTACACAATTTTACACAAACGTAGATGTTCTATATCGCTGGTTTATAATTATATTCATTAGTCAGAGATCCATAGAAAATGTTAGTCTTACTCTCTGAGAAGTTTTGAAAGGTAAGCAAATAAGGACACCTGGGTACTCTCAGTATTTTACATTACTCATGAAACTTTCTAACAAGTTAGATGCTTTAAACATTAGTTCTTTTGCAGTGACTTAGACTTAAGTTCGGTGCATGTTTAATCGGTCGCAGCCAATGATTTGTCATTACCATGTGTGCTAGAATCAAGATGATGACGAAGATGTAATGACAGCTCGTTGCCGTGACTGTACTACGGGAATTAATTTATACTGACTATTATAGTGTTCGTGTATATATACAAGTACAGTCGAACTAACAAATCGTAACAAGAATAAAATTAGCTTAATTCGTGAATCTTTAAAGAAGTCGACTGTTCTTATGTGCCTATGTAAATTAACATAACTGTCGCAATTTATTTGAAACTAATTGTTTTGTTATATAGAAACATATTATAATATTAAATGTGCAGAAATTTATTTTAATTACTTTTCTTTTTTATATCCATACGTATGTTCAAAGTGTATCTACCTCTATAAGTAAATAATTTAATAACATGTATTCTAATGCGAATACATGAGGCTTGGCAATACACGCAAAAAACCTTTTTTTGCTTAATGTATAATCAGATGACAGTAAAGTACAAAAGTACAACAAAAAAAACTACAAACACTAATTACTTTTTATGAATTACTACTTAATTTAATATATTTGATTATAACTTACAACAGAATTTGGGTAATATCTACACTTTTAGGTAGTAGGTTCCAATGCCTAATATTTTACACATGCAATAAGTATTGCACAAATAAAAGAAATTTCCCGTCCCTAAATACCTATAGGTAATTAAAAACAAATAATGCATTTAATTATCATTATGTCTAATTACGCTAAATAATCATTAGTTATGCGTCATTTTGTTTGCAACTAGCTATTTATAAACATTGCAAGCTATGCCTCGGAACATTTGAAGCAGTCTTTCAACAGGTACGGAAGGCTAAAAGTACAGTAGTGATTTTATTAAATAAAAAATGTTAAATATATTTTATTTTATTTATTTTAATTTGAATTAAAAATATTAAATACTTTTTGTTTTTTACAGTAGCCTGCAAAATGTTGCGTTTTATCCTTTGTTTGTTGTTGGCCAAATCAGCCATTGCTGCAAATGCTTACCGCGTGGATGGACACTACGGTTCAGTGGGCCCAAACACAAACTTAGTCTATAATTTTCAGCAACTTAGAAGTGATCAAGCACCGCACGTCATGATGAGGGAAGAAAATATTCACAAGTACATGAACAGACCTAGCACCACTTCTCGAGTTCCTTTACTCGGCAGCCGGCCCTACGACGATGGCGAAAAACCCAAGTACCCATTACCGTACAACGCCATGCAGTGGGAAGCTTTACAAAATGCACCGGAATACGAAGGACCAACGAACAACTGGAAGAGCGTTCCTGCACCACCCAACTTCCCTCAATGGGATAGCCTGTCAGACTTAGCCGCTACAAACCCAAAGAACTACGAGAGCCAACCAGCGGTTCCACGGCAGCCAATCATGGCGCCCGAAGAGCCTTCACAGTGGAGCGATCCTGAAGTTTATAACCAGGATCTGAATTCCGAATCTCCAATCATGGTGCCCGAAGAGCCTTCCCAGTGGAGCGATCCTGAAGTATATAACCAGGATCTGAATTCCTAATCTCCGATGCGCCACCATGCGCCCCGTCACTTACCAAGAGGAAAGTCTTTCCCTAGAGCCTCCTCTAGGTACAACGGGAACGAATATATTGTCAACATGGAAACTTCTACCTCCACACCAGCCCCGACTCCGGCTTCAAATCGCATGCCCCCTCCGGCTGTACCGACCCTGTCCCCGTGGTACGACGGTTTTTAAAAACTGAATTGGAAAAAAAATGTAACGAATTAATCACATAACGAATAAATCATAAGGTACCTACCTACCTACTACATCTCAGCGAATAAATTCGTAAATAGATAGCAAGCTACAATTAAAAGCAACAATTATAACTTGATTTTTTTTCATCATTTCACTCAGTCCCTTTGTACTGAAGAAAATTCCACCTAAGATACTCGTACCTCCACCTTACCTGATGGTAAGTGGAGATAAGACCGAAAATGTAGCTCAGTTTCAGAAATTTAATAAAGACCTAGATAATAAAGAACTATTTATCAAAGTAAATATGTGCGCCAGATTTCATCAAAATGCGTTCTACTATAGTTATTACAGTTATTACTCTAATAGTACATTGAGTCTAAAGCGCGGTTAGTAAAGAATTACAAATGAGAATCGGGCTTCGTAATTCCCATAATAATATTGCCTGTGAAACGTACATACAATATTTTTCATCAGATTAGTGGCGAAACAAACTAACATGGTCAGAAACATCAGTTTCTATTTATAATTTCGGTTAGCTTTTACAGTAAAATTTGAAATTTTAGACATATCATTAGAATACTTCAAAAATCACGATTATCTGTGTATTCGTTCGTAGATAGTTATTTAGGTATCTGTAAAACCGAAACATGATACCTAGTCAATAGCGGTCAGGGGGAACATGATTGCTCGGAGGTTTGCTGGATGTAAGTACGAGGGAAGTTTAAGATCACTTTCTTTAGAGCCTTTTGCCAGGTATTGTACTAGAGCAGCCTCTGGGTAAGTCATACTAGACTAGACGTACAGTCAAGGAATTTAATCCCCTACCCATTTCGTAAAAATGTCGTTTAACATTCGCAATGCATTAAGGTCGAAATGTCAAATGCAACACGTCAAAGCAACATCGTAGCTAGCTCTTATGGTGACAGTTTGCTGTACGATATTCAAACTTAGGTGGGTCGGAAATTAAACTCCTTGACTGTACATATACATATAGTACGCGGACAGTTCAATACAATATAACATCAGGATGCTGTTGAAGAGGTCGCGCCACTGTAGTGCGTCTGCTATATTCGCCGTGGCGCACATTGACGACTTCTACGCAGTTAGGTATAGTCCGAGAGCTGATGGACATTTTTGGGTAGGCATTACTAGTAGGTAGTACCGACTCAAAATTACTTAGGTATATAAGTAGGTACATAAGTTTAAGAACTTAGTTATTAAGGTTAAGTAAAAAAAGGTTGATTATTTTATGCTTTTCAGTTTTTTCGGCGGCTTATTTTTTTGTTAAAAAGTTTTTATTTTATGCTTTTTAGTTTTCTCGTATTACTGACAGGTCTGAAGCTCATTCATAGTGAGGTTTTTGTAATACACAACTCAGCATTAAAATCTGTGAATGAACAATAAATCACCCCTATTTTCCCACCCTTAGGGTAGGATTTTTTTTTTAACTTTCTTCTTCTTCAGCGCGCTTTCGCCCACCGTTGGGCATACGCCTCTCCAACCTTTCTCCATCCAGATCGACTATCTGTCTCTCTCTTCCAGACTTATATATAGGATCAATTTCAAAGTATACCTACACTATCCAATAAAAACCGGCCAAGTTCGAATCGGACTCGCGCACGAACGGTTCCGTATCATTATCTATAAAAAAGGCATAAAAATCACGTTTGTTGTATGGGAGCCCCCTTAAATATCTATTTTATTCTGTGTTTTAGTATTTTTTGTTATAGTGGCAACTGAAATGCATCATCTGT
This sequence comes from Archips crataeganus, assembly GCA_947859365.1. Taxonomy (NCBI): domain Eukaryota; kingdom Metazoa; phylum Arthropoda; class Insecta; order Lepidoptera; family Tortricidae; genus Archips; species Archips crataeganus. The sequence goes on along the minus strand of OX402049.1, from coordinate 11,613,032 downwards.
GAAAATTTCAACTGTCTAGCTATCACGGTTCATGAGATACGGCCTGGTGACAGATGGACAGACAGAAAGACAGACGGACGGACGGACAGCGAAGTCTCAGTAATAGGGTCCCGTTTTTACCCTTTCGATACGGAACCCTAAAAAAAATACAAATTCGGACTACTCTGTAAAAAGTTATGCGTGGTCATACATTACAATCAGTGAGTGAACCATCAATCATCCCCAATTTTCCTACCCTTAGGATTGGATTTTTTTTTCAAACTAGCTTATGCCGGCGGCTTCGCCCCCGTTGTATTTTTTCTAAAATTTCTTTCATACGAACCTTCTTCTGAGTGTAACAAACGCAAAAATGCTTAAGCCTAGGTTGTGTGTAATAGTAACAGGTGGAGCTGTCGTGTAGCTCAAATCTGGGCTCTACAGAAAACCAGCGTTGCAGCAACACATGCTGAGCGGAGACCCTTTTTTGGTGACAATTGGTGTCACTACCATAACAAACTTGTTTATTAGGTGTAGGGTTAGGTGTTGTTTTCTTCTGTTTGGTGGTGGTACTCTTGTAACCTTAAATAAAATATCTTTCTTTCTTTTTCTTTCTTTCTTTAAAAAAAAAAGAATTATCCAATTTGGTGCAGTCGATCAGAAGTTATGCGGGTACAAACATTTCGTTGATTCAATTTTATTTATATGTATATACATTTATACTGGACCGACTTAGGGATTACCCTATCCAATAAGAAAGAATTATCAAAATCGGACTACCCTGTAAAAAGTTATGCGTGGTCGTACATAAAAAATATATTTATATATATATATAGTATATAATACGCGTCTTGAGTGCCTGTTCCGTTTTTCTCGTCGGTTGCTAACAAAATTGAAAGAATAGTAATCCCACAAAAACATTTCATGTTAAATGTTGCCAAGACGAGACCATGTAGCTCGCACTGTCAAAAAGTAATCAGATCTCTTGTAGAGCCAAGTTTCTAACCCTGCGTGCCCAGCTCTAAATCTATAAGCCCTAATTTTACACTAATTAATCTCGTAGGCGTGCAAACCGTGGACTAAACTGGCGAGTCGGCCGCACGAACCTTTTGCAATTCGGCATATGGGCTTGAACTTAAAATCTATTCAATCTTTTAAACTCTTTCCGTGCGGCCGACTCGCCAGTTTAGTCCACGGTTTGCACGCCTACGAGATTAATTAGTGTAAAATTGGGGTTTATAGATTTAGAGCTGGGCACGTAGGGTTAGAAACTTGGCTCTACACTGCCGTGCAGATTTTAAAACGCAGTAAGTGCAAAAATGCGGTTTCGAGAAAAACGCAAAAAACTACTTCAAACTTCGTTTTTTTCGTTATTTCGAAGAATTTAGCTAAATTTACACTTTAACTATAGAGTAAATGTTACAAGAATTATTTACAAAAAAAAGAACATTCTCAGACTTATATTAAGCATGAGAGGAGGTTTTTAAGAAAATCTGAGCTGTTATTGCTGTTACATTTTTACTAAAAATCATTCAGAATACCGAATAATATGCAGTAAAAAGCTTGATACTGCAAAAATTTAATCGTGTTTGCAGAGTAAAGTACAGTATTGTCATCATATTTACTGCATTTTTGTTAGAATGTAGCATTCATTAGAAATGCTACGAGTTATTTTACTGCTTTTTGTAAGGAAATTGAACGTAAAAATGTATAAAATGACTGAGTAAAATACACATTCTACAATATTTTGTTATCGGTATCATTAGTCACCATCATTATGTATAAATAAAACCAATTTAAGTTTTGGATAATAATGAAAGATTACCATTGAAAACTTTAAATTATGTTCAGTCTTAATTGAGAACAAAGTCAAAATAATACACAAAATTTAAATGTATTTATAACTTTTTATTTAGTTAAAACTAACATGGTTACAAAACAAAATAATCAGTCCCACTGAGTTTACTTGTACTTTGTTTTAAAATAATAGTTTTTACTTATAAACCTATAAAAAATTCTTTACGTTACCTAGGAACTTTTAAAAAATTCTTTAAGTTACTAGGAACTAGGAATTTAGTTCTGAGATCAGATTCATAATTAAGTGTACATAATAATACTTAATTTAACTAAATTAATAACATATATTTTACATTCATTTCAAAGTTACAAAAAAAATATAGGTATGGTTTCTTTTAAAAGTATAGGTATACTTAAGTAAAGTCCCACTTGCAAGTAGTTGTAATAAATAAAAAAAAGGATTTTAGGTACAGCAAATCAAATGCAGAATGTCGAAAAGGTACAACAATTAATTAAAAGTAATTATTTACTTAAGTTTTTTACCTATAATTCTGTAAAGTACAAAAAAGTTCTACAAGATTTTGTAAAAAACCAAACATCGCTATTAAAAAAAATTAAGCTGTACATAATTTTCGTCAATATGCTTATTAAAAATTCACAACAGTAGGTTGTTCTTCGGAATTTTGTAAATTATTTGTCATCGCTAGAATTTTTCTCGATCTAGAATTAATTTTCTTATTTCTGTAAACAAAATAAAATCTGATGTCAAAGAATTACCACAGAGAGAATGGAACGGAAAAAGATAATCGCGTAACAAACATATAAAAAAAATGAAGTCGGTTTAAAATACAGAAGGTATCTAACGTACCTACACGAATAAAAAAACAAACATGCATTAGAACTATTAAGTGAATAGATTTTTTTATAAATATTTTGTTAATGTATTATTTAAATTATATCTCGGCTATCTTCTAATCTTTCATATCCAGCTTTAGGTATTTATATAACCAATTTTTTGTTGGTTTAGAGTCAATAAAATAAAACGCATATCCCTGTGACATGTGCATAATACAATTTAATGCGTTAATAATATGTAAATAACCGAATTTCAAGTATAAGTATGTACTTACCTCGAATGCACGGCAGTCCTCGAATCACAGAACGCCACTGACCTATCCTGCTTGTACGGCGTTCGAGACTCCGCCGACCACCTAATATTATATTATTCATTAATTTTACTGAATAATATGCAGTAAGTAACGCCAAAAATGCAGTACAAACATTAAAAAATATTAATCTACTAACTTAAATGCAGCAACTCAACGATTTAGCTAGTAGACTTATATATTCGTACGATTAGCGAATACCGACCAAAGAACAGTAAAAATCGCCGTGAAAATCGCAGTACAAAGTAAAAAAAAACGTTAATTTACAAAGTAATACGCAGTAAATTTTACGTATACTGCAATTTAAATAGAATTATATTATTTTGATCTTTCAATAATTACTAACTAACTCAAAGTAAGTTGCCTAATCACTGCATTTTAAATGGTCATTACAGATGAGCCTAAATTGTATATTTACAGTTAAAATAAAGTAAGTTGTTTCTTACTGCATTTTGGTTAGTGCTACAGTGTATTATTTACTGAGCACTTTGACATACTGCTCGTAGAGGCTTCGAAGGAGGCTCCGGACCAAAAAACCGATTACATATATATGTGCGTTTCGATGCTGTGGCGTCACGGAACCACGTAAAAGAAGTTTGAAACAATGGACTGTATATAGGAGAAAAACTGGCTCAGTTTAGAAACGACCTAAGCAACTGGACTTAAAAGGATGGGCTTGCGGTTTATACTGTCTTTAGCATTCCAGATTAATTACAAAGCACTCACCTTGCCTTTCCTTGCGATAGCGAACCCAGTAACGTTTTCTGCTGTCCAGGCTCAGGTCAGAATCCAAAAGTCTTAAAAGTCACACGTACGCACGCATCACATTAAATAAAATGTTCTGTAGCACATAACACATAAAATCTTCTCTTGAGATAGTAGGTTTAAATTAATTATTAGAAAATGTTGAAAAATAATGTGCCGTCTTTTGGCGAGTTCAAATTGACACTAATTGCGCGCGCAGACCATAGCCAATAACTCCGTAGGCCGCGTTTCGTTTCAGCCAGACTTAGCGCAGCGCTTTTGCAAATTAAAACTAGAATGAAAAAGGCAGTATATCGAACACCCCCCACCGAAAGCACCATGGAGCTTTCCCACTAAAATAAGAGGCGTTCATTCAATGAAAGAGGAAATAAATATAAAGAAAAAAGGTTTTCTACCCCTGATAACTAAATAAATTAACGTAATTACTGCAGTATCAGTTAGCATATGGAAGAAAACTAAGTTTATTTACAGGTCTTTGAAAGAGTCTTCCCTTGGACCGAAGAGTTACCTTTCGGACAACTCCATCCAAGCCAGGATGAACAACTTCAATTTTGGCAAGAGGCCAATGACATGAATTGACTTGATCATCTTTGACAAGAACTATGTCATCAATTTTTAGATTAGGTGGAGATGTGAACCACTTTGGTCTTTGTTGTAAAGTATTTAAATAGTCCTGGCTCCACTTTTTCCAAAACATTTGAGAACAGTTTTGTAAATATTGCCAACGTGACAAATGACTAACGGGAACGTCCGCGAGACTATATTCTGGTACAGCAGTCAGACTCTTGCCTATCAAAAAATGGCCTGCAGTTAGAACATTGAACTCACTAGGGTTGTCACTAGCTGGTAGAGCGTATAATGGACGCGAATTCATTATAGCCTCAATTTTACAAAAAACTGTCGAAAGCTCTTCAAACGTGAGAGCTTTTTCACCTACAGAGCGCACTAGATGATATTTGGCGGACTTAATTCCGGCTTCCCAGAGTCCTCCCATGTTTGCAGCAGTAGGAAAGTTAAATTTCCAGTCAATTTGACGTTGCGCACAACCGCTTAAGATATCATCTTGATTGCGCTTATTAGAAATAAAGTTTTGAACTTCAACAAGATGTTTACTAGCTTTGACGAAATTTGTACCGCAGTCTGAATAGATACACGCACACAACCCGCGCCGCGATATAAATCTGTCCAAAGTAGCCAAGAAGCAGTCGGTGGATAGTGATGACAGAACCTCTAGATGTACGGCTTTAGTTGAAAAACATACGAAGAGCGCTAAGTATGCCTTCTCTATCTTTGCATTACGGCGCAAGCTCTCTTTAATGTAGAATGGACCACCCAAGTCTACTCCTACATGCTCAAACACTTTATTCGGTTGCAGTCGAGACGCTGGTAAATCTCCCATTTTAGGTTGAAGCGTTGTTGGTTTGCATTTAAAACAAGTTTTACATTTTGAAAGAATCGACCGAATTATGCTACGAGCAGATAAAATCCAGTACCTTTGTGAAATAATACTTTGTAAGGTTCTTGGCCCTACATGCAAATATTTGACATGAAAATATTCTATAAGTAGGTTAACAAACCTACAACGCTTTGGAAGCAACAACGGATGCTTTGCATTATATGGTAAATCTGAGTGAGGAATTCTACCCCCCACCCTTAGGAATCCACGGGAATCACAGAAAGGCGCAAGTTTCCTTAATGAAGGAATGTACGTTTTGCCCTTTAATAAATCAATAATTTCTTGATTAAAGTAAGCACTTTGTATTACTTTAATTAAGCAATCATGCGCCTGGTTTAAATCGTTAGTGGTTAGAACGTCCTGACTTTCAATAGAAGCATCTTTACGAAATTTACGGAATAGTTTCAAAATTCGAGCTATTGTTCTTTGTAATTTTGAATATGATGAAAATTGATTGCAAACTCTTTCAAAAAATTCCATCTTACTCTCTTCGACATCTTGTTGAGTTAACAAATTAAATGAGTTGCAATTAGCTTTCATTTCCGGAATTTCTGATTCTTTCTTAGTGAAATGGCTCGAGATAGGCCAATTCTCCCTATCTTCATACATCCAAGTAGGACCTTCAAACCACTGCGAACTACAAGCTATGAACTGCGCGGGAGAAACACCACGCGAGTTAATGTCTGCCATGTTATTTTCACTATTAACATGACGCCAGACGTGAGGTGGAAGCACCTCTATAATTTGAGTAACACGGTTACACACAAAAGTTTTAAGTTTATACGCGTCAGTTTGAATCCAAGACAGGACTATTGACGAGTCAGTTAAAGCAGTAATGCGAGTGACGTTAACACGCGATAGTGATCCCAAGATATACTTTATTAGTTTGCTAAGAAGCGCTGCTGCCATGAGCTCGAGCCTGGGAATGGTCACCGGCTTCACTGGAGCAACTTTAGATTTAGCTATAAGTAACCTACACTTAACCTGCCGGTCGCGCCGTGAAATAACGTAAATCGACGCAGCGTAACCTCGTGAAGATGCGTCACAGCACCCTACTAACTCGCATTCAGTTACCCCTGGAAGAAGGGCATGGCGCTCAATTTGTAATTCTGATAATCTAGGCAGCTCAGATATAAATTCTAACCATTGCTGACAAACATCGCTAGGTAACTGTTCATCCCAACCGATGCCTAACTTCCAGAGATCCTGCATTATGCACTTCGCGACGAAAGTACATGGAGATATAAAACCCACGGGGTCATATATCGAAGCTAATATTTTTAAAACAGATCTCTTGGTCATTACTGAGTCTTGTTTATTTACGGAAAAACTAAATGCGTCAACTAATGGCGCCCACTTCAGACCTAGAAGCTTTAAAGAGGCGTCATTTTTATCCTTTTCAAAAGAGATGCTAGTTTCGCGATGTTCTACAGGTAAGCGCTCGAGTAACTCCTTGCTATTACTGGACCATTTTTTAAGAATAAGTCCCGCAGATTGGAATATATTTACCAGCTCGTCTTGTAGTGCGCATGCTTGTGAGAACGTCTCACATGACCACAAGGCGTCGTCCATGTAAATACCTTGCCTTATGACGGCAGCGGCAGAAGGGAAACGTTCACCTTCGTCGCTAGCTAACTGCAGCAAAGTCCGTATTGCGAGAAACGGAGAGCTACTTACACCGTATGTTATAGTTTTTAGCTCGTAAATCTTAATAGGTTCGTCAGCGGACGATCTATATAATATGTGTTGATATTTCCTATCATTCTCACGTATTAATATCGCGCGGTACATTTTACAAATATCACTAGCAAAGCAGTATTCGAATAACCGAAAGTTGGTTAATATGGACCCTATATCACGGTATAGGTTAGGCCCAGATAACTGAGTGTCATTGAGAGAGACGTTGGTACTTGTTTTCGCACTAGCATCGAAGACTACGCGTAAAGGTGTTGTCGTACTGCTCGGTCTGAGTATACTGTGATGCGGAATTAAATACCTACTAGGCTCACTACCAGTATACAATTCCATGTGATCCAGCTTCTCATAATCTAGCATGAAATCATTGTACGCTTGTTGTAATACTGGCGAGCGTGCGAGTTTTCGCTCGGTCGCTAGAAGCCTGCGTTCGGCCGCAGCGCGAGATGCCCCGAGCGGCGGGGTGTCAGGCACAAATGGTAGAGGAACAACGTATCTACCGCTCTCGTCGCGGGTATGCTCATTCGCGTAAATATCCTCTGCCAGCTGATCTAGCGGACTAAGTACAGGTTTGCACGGCAATTCCTCTACTTCCCAAAAATCACGCAACGTTTTGTCTAAACTCTTTTCTTCACAGACCGACAAATGGAAATTTTGTGACGTTGATTGAGAATCATAGTATAGTTTTCCACTTACCACGTATCCAAATACTGTCTCAATAACATTCGGTATATTTAACTTAATGTTAACCGGCTTGTCTTTAATTAACTCTGACACGACATCGTTGCCTAGCAAAATATCAACAGCTGACTTCTCGTAGAACAACGGGTCAGCTAAGTCAAAACGCTTATACTCTTCCACAACCTCGCGCGGGAATGAAATATTTGGCATTTCAGACGAAACTTTTGCTACCACTACCATATCCACTGTAAAACTCGGAACGTCCGACTTACACGGTTTTATGTCGCAAGTAATAATACCATAGTTTTTAACTACTTCGCCGCCTAGTCCTGACACGGTAAACGGACATTTGCTACGACGTAGGCCCAAACGTTGAGCACAATCTAAAGTAATAAACGAGCTTTGAGCACCCGAATCTAGAACTGCACGGCAATTCTGCGGTTGACCCGCGATATCAGCAATGTGTATGCGAGTAGTACCTAACACGACACCATAGTTTGCTTCTTCATTCACGGAATGAAGCGATTCTTTTACCGCGACGTCAGTACCTGCATCGACACTCACGGAGTGTGATGGATTTATCCCGGCTACGCACACGTTAGAGCAAGATGGCTGCGGCGTCAGCACGGCTGACGACACGCCTGCGTCAGAACGGGGCGGCTGCGGCGTCAGCACGGCTGACGGCGCACTCGCGTCGCGATGTAGCAAATAATGGTGAGGCAAAGAACATACTCCACAATTCATGTTGCTTCTGCACTGAGAAGAATCATGACCAGATTTTAAGCAATTCGTGCATAATTTCAAGGCGTTGACACAGTCAATCCTATCCTGAACTAACAGTTTACGAAACTGTTCGCACCGGTAAATCATGTGATTTAAATTACAATGCACGCATATCAGCTTATTAAAGTTATGAGTGTCGTTTCGAGTCGTAGTCAAGCCAAGTTTAGGCGGAACTTGGGGAGATCGCGATTGTTTATAATACATATTATTCGATTGAGTAGGCTTATAACTCGGTTGCGGTGTACTAAATTTGTGTGGAATAAAACCAGATTTTGTTTTGGTTTGAGTTGACGTAGAAGCGGTCGAGGAGCTTGTACTCGGAAAAGTATGTTCGAGTACTTTAATTTGTTTATTTATGAAATCAATTAGTTCTTTGAACATCGGCAACTCATTTTGATCCCGGCTTTCTTCGAATAACTTTCGTGTGTGGCTATCGAGCCCGCGTAAGGCAATATGACAAAATAGGTAGTCATCTAAGTCTCGAATTTTCAACGCTTTAATAGCTCTCAATGAATGGTCAAAAGTTTCAATAAACGAAGTCAAACTCGCGACACTATCCTTTGTCAGCGGAGTGAAACCCAGCATTCGGTCTAAATACCTCCCGGTCAATGCCCTTTGATCTTGATATTTTTCTAATAAACTTTGCCACACTACGTCATAATTATTAGCAGTAATCGGAAGATTTTTCACCATATTTAGTGCGGGACCCTTCACACATGACAACAGATAGTGGAATTTGTCGATATCGTCGAAGCTACGATTATGTACCAATGACACGAAAGTATCGTAGAACGTCGTCCAATTTTCTATCTGACCATCAAATTCGATTAAAGTAAGCTTAGGCAATGACGGCCTACCTAAATTGCTATCATTATTTGTTTGACGTAAATTTGCCGACCACTCCTGGTCTAACTTTTCACAGTTCAAAGCTACTCGTTTGCACGCATAAAATAAATCGTCAAAACTATCTAGTGCGCTTGTCGAGGGCCTAGAATCTGGTGACTGTTGTAACTCAAGTACTACAATATCCATAACAATTTTTTCGAAGTCGCTACGAGCGTCGTCGAGTTCTGAATACTGTACCAAAAATCTCTGCACCGAATCTAAGCTATCCATTCTAAGTGTTTTGGATAAATCATAAGCCTTTTGAACCTTATTGAACAGATATTATTTTTTCAAATTTAAAGTTTTAAATCGTAATTCACAATCTTCACTCTCTATTATTGGCGCCATATTTAATTTCTGTCACGGACAGAATGGACTTGCCCAACTTGAAACAAAAAAATGAACTCGCCCGTGTGCAATATCACACGTGAAATAAATGATTTTAAATGTTTATTTTTCAGAAATATAACGTGAATACGATTCACGGTAAAATGAATGACTAAATAAAGTAACTTTTTAGGAGGAAATCCGGATCGGAGGCCAAAAAATGTGGCGTCACGGAACCACGTAAAAGAAGTTTGAAACAATGGACTGTATATAGGAGAAAAACTGGCTCAGTTTAGAAACGACCTAAGCAACTGGACTTAAAAGGATGGGCTTGCGGTTTATACTGTCTTTAGCATTCCAGATTAATTACAAAGCACTCACCTTGCCTTTCCTTGCGATAGCGAACCCAGTAACGTTTTCTGCTGTCCAGGCTCAGGTCAGAATCCAAAAGTCTTAAAAGTCACACGTACGCACGCATCACATTAAATAAAATGTTCTGTAGCACATAACACATAAAATCTTCTCTTGAGATAGTAGGTTTAAATTAATTATTAGAAAATGTTGAAAAATAATGTGCCGTCTTTTGGCGAGTTCAAATTGACACTAATTGCGCGCGCAGACCATAGCCAATAACTCCGTAGGCCGCGTTTCGTTTCAGCCAGACTTAGCGCAGCGCTTTTGCAAATTAAAACTAGAATGAAAAAGGCAGTATATCGAACAGATGCACTGATTCCAAATCACTAATAAACAGAAATCACCCAAAATGCCACTTACTGCGTTTTAAAATCTGCACGGCAGTACAAGAGATCTGATTACTTTTTGACAGTGCAAGCTACATGGTCTCGTCTTGGCAACATATAACATGAAATGTTTTTGTGGGATTTCATTTATTTTTGGTAGGGGATGATTTACTAAAAATCCTGAAATACGTATCTTATTATTTATAACAAGGATAACAAGGACCCTCTATATCAATTTTCAGACCTCTAGCATCAAAATTTGCGGAAGTCTCATACAAGCTTTCACCCCCTAGTTTAAGGGGTTGGGGGGGTAAAAGTTTCAAGTTTCAAGATTTTTTCGTTGTTTGTATACTATTACTAGCTTACATACCAAATTAGGAAATCAGGAAGTACCTTAAGAATTTTGATGATCAGTGAATGAGTGAATCAGTGACGAAATCGGGGGTTTTTAGACATTGATAAAATCTAAAGTATAATAGCTATGACATTCAAACTTTGTATCTTTCATGTTTGTACTAGACTAGTGTCATTATATCTTGAAATTTTCAACTATTTAACATCATCCAAAGCAAAGTTATAAGAGTTCAAAAAAACGACGAAACGTTTCGAGAAAAGGTAGGTAGTGCCCTTGCGCTCCGCTTGGCTCGTCTTGGCGGGGGCACTCCCGTGCCCCCAGATGTTATGCAACTGTATCGTAATAGGGGTCCTTAAAACACGAGTGTGATGATTTCATAAAGGGTCACATGAGTGTTTTAAGGCCTAATTACGTACAGTTGCATACAATATTTTATCTACATTCATATATTAAATCCTCTATCATGCGTTCAAGACAAGAACCATTGAGAAATGACCTGCATTAACGAGAACTAGGTAGGGCAGATGCCCCAGTTCTGGCCACTTTAAGACTGATTGTCTATTCAAATGTCTGTACCTTAGTAAACTCAACTTAAAGTTGAAAATGGGCAAAACCGGCCCAGTTGCCTGAACCGGGGCATCTGCCCTATGTTTGCCCCACGACCTGCGCCCGGTGCGCGCCCGAGGACCTGCGCGACGTGGCGCGCTCCTCCTGCACCGGTACTGTAATAACATATAATGATGTATGAAATCTCATTATGTTACAGTTTTCTGTATAGTAATGACCATTACGATACTGCCGTGTTCATAATATAATCCAATGTCGTAATGCTGGTCATTATCTATGGTTTTTGAACGCATAATGGAGGATTTACTATATGGGTGTAGATAATAGTAGATTGTTCAACAAGGGAGGAAAATGACCAATATCATACGAGGTTAGTTGGCACCCGAGCACAGCGAGGGTGCCAATATTCCGTGGGGGATATTGGTGTTTTTCCCGAGTTAAGCACTCTGCTTTTCATTTCGACTACAAGGAAAGTAAGAAAATATAAGTATAAATAAATTTTTCTACTCGTTGATTTTAATCTGTCAATTATGTGTTTATATACAAAATTGCAATCACATACTTTTTAATCTTGGATAGTCTATGGCACTTCGGACTCAACTATAATGATAATTATACAACGCTCTAGACGACTATAATAATTTCAAAATTAGAACTTAGTACTTCAATTGAGCGTCGCGAGCGCTTAGTGGAACGCACCCAATGTAAAGTTGGAAATATCTGGCAAATTTGCTTCCATTTGAACACACTAACTTTTTTTTTCTGTTACGTGATTGGTTAGTAATTGAAGTAATTGGCCAATCAGAAACAGTCTTATAACGACGTCTCATTAGTTATTTTTTGTGCTACGAAAATTTCAAAGTGTTGTTTGTTATTTGACGCGAAATCGATGTTGTTAAATAGATAAGCCCTAATTCGAATTAAACATGAGTGACAGTGACGAGATTAGTTTCGCCGCTACTCCAGAGAAGATAACTACTATTGCAGAGGAAGCAACGCTTACCTTGTTGCCAGAAAAATCTAAAAAGCTATAAGTACAACAAGAGTTATGCTAACTTCATGGAATGGCGGACGAAAAAGGTTATGTATGTACCTCGATAGACGATGATGATGATGACTCGTAAATAAAGTATTGTATACAATAGTTACATAATTAGCTCTTAAAATCTCGTACCTTACTTAGGCCACTCGGCAAGCCTCGTGGCCTAAACACGGTACTCGACTTTAAGAGCCTTCATTATGCAACGATTGTATAATAGTACATTATTGTCGTGGCCTGGAAGTAGGCAATTGCTGGCTGAGTATGAGTATTAAACGGACGAGCTTGCGAGTCCGTTTAACTAATACGAAGCCAGCAATTGCTATTCCAGCCGAGACTAATATAAAGCTTTTCTAAAAGACTAATATAAAGTTAACGACCGCCTTAGCCTAGTTGGTAGTGACCCTGCCTACGAAGCAAGAGGTCCTGGGTTCAAATCCCGGTAAGGGCATTTATTTGTGTGATGAGCACGAATATTTGTTCCTGAGTTATGGATGTTTTCTATGTATTTAAGTATTTATTTATCTATATAAGTATGTTTATCGTCGTCTAGTACCCATACGGCTTCAGAAGGAAGCACTCAACATTCCTAGCGGTTTTTAAATATATACAAAAAACACTAGAATACATAAATACCAAAAAATATGGCGTCGGGTTACTCCTCGACATGACGAAGGCATACAACCGAGTATCCCATGAAATCCTACTGACAAAACTGTATAACATGGGAATACGCGGTACGGCACATAAATGGTATAAATCTTACCTCCAAAATCGTAGGCAATATGTGCAGATCGATTATTATACTCGTGCTTCGTCCTCGAGATTAGTAATTTAGAATATATTTAAACACAATGTAGTAACGCGTAAGTGCAACCACTTCTTCACTTTGTTCAGGGAAATAGTGGAGCCTATTACTGGCAACACATTTCTCTATTATTATTTTTTTAATCTTCAGTTCCCGTTGCCTGCCCGCCTGGGTCGGAGATCGTCATTCGCAATTTAGTGCTCAACCGCTTCACACCTTGTAAATTAAAAGTTTGTTCGCGTTTTCTCACCATGCCTAAGCGATCGAGTGAAGACACTATCGAGTTTCTTAAAAAACGGTTGAAGAAAATCGAAAAGAAAATTAAATCACAAGATGTCAATCTAAGTGATTCAACGTCCTCCTCATCGTCCTCCAGCTCGCAAAGTTCATCGCCGAAATCAGCGTCGCCATCGGAACCCGCATGGGCCAATCTGGATTACCAAAATGGTTAGTATATCTACCCGCATATTTGGATTTTTTGGCTACCATACGAAATAAAATGTTTCCTTCTTTTTCGTATGAAGATAATGCAATCAGGGTAGTCTATAGGACTATTCCGCCGCATTATTTCTAGTAATTGCAATCAGGGTAGTCTATAGGACTATTCCGCCGCATTACTGTAAAATGCATGTACTCAGAGCAGTCTGCGGGACTGTTTCGCCACATGCATTACCTTATGCTCCCTTCTGTGGGATTGTTCGATGTGCAAATGTAAAAACAGAATAGTCTAGGATAGACTTTCCAAAATATATATTTGAAAATTAACGGTTACGCTCTCGTCATTTCAGACCGAGACGAACCTGCGGGTGCATTTGAAGACGACGTGCATGAGTGTACTCAACAAATCGATCCACCGACACCGATACCATCCCGGCCTGCTACACAGCAGGGTAGTGAACAGACCGCTGGGCCGTCAAACGCCTTTTCGCCGCCGCCCCCGGTTGCACCAGCTGTCACGACTCAGGTTTCTGATCCAGTAGCTACGATTGCTGGCGAGTCGGAAACTAATGACGTTGATGAGAATGTCTGTCAGGCAGAACTACTAGACATATTGGGAGTTGATCCATCGATACCTCAAGATTTCGGTGAAGAGATTAATAAAGAAGTAGCTAGTAGATTTGAATACATAGCCACGTCTGGCTTAGATAAGCAATCGAAAAAAGAATTACTTGAAAAAATCTTGGTGCCATCTAATTGCAAGAATGTTGCAGCCCCTCAGCTTAACGCTGAGATCAAGGCGGCTATAACTGACACAGTTTTAAAACGTGATAAGGGCATAGAACTGAGACAAAAACAGATTGCAGCTGCGATTACAAGTTTGGGGCGTATCCTGACAACACAGCTTAACTCTAAAGATAAAGACAGCAGCTTGTTAAAGCAATTAATGGATACAAGTCGCATTCTGTGTGACATACAGCACAGTGAATCGATGACACGTCGAAATTACACCTTGTACTCGTTAAAGAAGGAATTTAAAGAACAACTGTTGAACAAAAAGATAGATAAGTATCTTTTTGGGGCAGATTTATCAGAAACCCTGAAAACCGCAAAAGCTGTATCCAAGTCCAGTACGGACATTAAGGTGGACGTGAAAAAACAAAAACCTTTACCAAGAAATTTAAACTGGAAGGCCGGGCCCCCAGCTCGCAGACAGCAAGTGGGCCCGACGCACAAACAGCAGCCTGCAGCCCCTACGAGTACCAATCGGCATCAAGGGACCTCATCGCACAAGTCATCTCATCATCGGCCGAAGCACATCCGTCGGCAGTAAACTCGGTAAGTTACGCTGGTCGACTCGCTGAGTTTTACGAGCAATGGTCATTAATCACCCAAGACCGCTTGATTTTAGCTTGGGTTAAAGGTTACAGACTTAAGTTTAACAGGCCTGTATATCAGATTAATTGTCCCGAAGTCTCAAGTGACTCCGCTTCCACCAGACGTAACTTTTCCAAATCTCTTGATAGTCTTCTATCAATTGGGGCTATTTCTAAATGTGACCCGTGTCCGGTTCAATTTGTGTCAACTGTTTTCTTAGTACCAAAGCCCAATGGAAATACGAGACTCATTTTAAATTTAAAAGAATTAAACAAATTCATTGACACACACCACTTCAAACTAGAAGACTTGCGTACGGTCCTCAAACTTGTTTGGAAAGACTGTTTCATGGCTACA
This sequence comes from Archips crataeganus, assembly GCA_947859365.1. NCBI lineage: Eukaryota > Metazoa > Arthropoda > Insecta > Lepidoptera > Tortricidae > Archips > Archips crataeganus. The sequence continues at coordinate 11,597,820 of OX402049.1, read as the reverse complement.
CTTGATTTGAAGGACGCATATTTTTTAATAAAGATCCATCCCCAATCACGCAAATACCTTAGATTCATAGTGGATTCAACGTTATATGAGTTTAATGTTCTTCCCTTCGGGCTTTGTACTGCTCCATTTATATTCACAAAGTTGATGAAACCTGTGATAAAATTATTACGTTCTAGTGGTTTTTTATCGTCAATATACTTAGATGACCTATATCTAATTGGAAACTCATATCGCGAATGCCATCAGAATGTAGAGATTACTGAAGGTCTTCTTAAACATTTAGGGTTCGTAATTAACGAACAAAAGAGCAGTCGCATTCCAACTACTTCTTGTAAATATTTAGGTTACGTTATTGATTCTGTTAAATGGCAAGTAAGCTTGCCTACGGAAAAAAGGACTCGAATAATTTCGGAATTAAAACGATTTATGCAATTAAAACGATGTAAAATAAGGCAATTTGCGCAGATCATAGGCTTGTTAATCTCGGCTTGTCCAGCCATCGAATATGGCTGGCTGTAAGAATGACAGTTCCATACATTTTGACACTTGTTAACCCTGGGTTAGCAGTTAACTCGCTCGGAGTTAAGTAGCTAACCTAGGTATGCGCAAGCCGGCCTTAGAAATTGTTAATAATGTACTCCCAGAGAAGTCGAAGGAAAAATACTTAAAAGCTTACAAAGATTTCGACAAATGGAAAACTGCGAAAGGCGCAAAGTTAGTGTCAGAATCAGTGCTTCTGGGTCTATTTCGAGTATTTTTCTAGTAGCCTTGGTTTTTATTGTCTCGCAAAAGGTGAGAAAAGTAGAGTATACTCCTCGGGGATAAAACTGATTTTGCCTTGGGCGCGCTTAAATCCTTCACTGCTCTCAGGACTCCATCTTAATTCCCTCGCTTCGCTCGGGAATCAACTAGAAACCCCCTCGCTACGCTTGGGAGTTAAATCTGGAGTCCCTCGATACGCTCAGAATTAAATATCGCGCCCGTGACATAATGCAGTGCTTTATCCCCTTGGTGTACAATCTACTATTTCACGACACTGCTCGAAAATGTGGCCATAGATAACCTAAATCCAGTACTCAAAACTGCCCATATATGTACATTTAACAGCTGACTCATTTATGGCGCGCAAACACGACAACAATGTTACACTAATCGAAAACAGGACGTATCAGTATACGTATTTCATAATACGATACGACTTTTTCAAAGATAATTTCTGAATTTCATTCCCGGCGTGCTGAAACGACCAATCAAAATGTGATGGAAGCTGCATGTGATAGAAGGATGGATGGATGGATGGACGGACGGACGGACGGACGGACTGGATGGGATGGACGGGATGGACGGGATGGACGGATGGACGGATGGACGGGATGGACGGGATGGACGGGATGGACGGATGGACGGATGGACGGGATGGACGGGATGGACGGGATGGACGGGATGGACGGGATGGACGGGATGGACGGGATGGACGGGATTGACGGATGGACGGATGGACGGATGGAAACTACTAGGCCACCACGTTTTACGCCAATTTAATGCAAAAAAATTATTCGAATTGAGGTTACCTAACCTCTTTGCTTGAATTTGACCCTATGCTATATAGGCCGTATTGTCTTGCGAGCGCTTGCCATCGCTTTCACCATCTCTTTCTGTCACCATTTTATACTGTTTGACAGAATGAAATAGTGAATGGGGTAGTAAGCGGTTAGATACGGCCGATTTATGTAGCCACAACCAAACCAAAAAACCGGCCAAGTGCGAGTCGGACTCACGCACCGAGGGTTCCGTACAACACAACAACGTACGTATCTATGAACGTCCAGTCTTAGCAGACCCCTGCTCCTAAGCAAAATGAGCGCAGTGTGGGATCATTGTAGATTAGTTGCTGATATAGACAGACATACAAACTAGATCTCGTTCAAACCAATTTTCGGTGGAAGTTTACATGGTAATAATGTACATCATATATTTTTTTTAGTTTTATCATTCTCTTATTTTAGAAGTTACGGGGGGGGGGACACACATTTTACCACTTTGGAAGTGTCTCTCGCGCAAACTACCTATTCAGTTTAGAAAAACATGATATTAGTAGGTAACCTCAATATCATTTTTGAAGACCTATCCATAAATACCCCAAACGTAAGGGTTTGATGAAAAAAAAAATTTGAGTTTCAGTTCTAAGTATGGGGAACCCCCAAAATTTATTGTTTTTTTTTCTGTTTTTGTGTAAAAATCTTAATGCGGTTCGCAGAATACATCTACTTACTAAGTTTCAACAGCATCGTCCTTATAGTTTCGGAAAAAAGTGACTGTGACATACGGACGGACAGACAGACATGACGAATCTATAAGGGTTCCGTTTTTTGCCATTTGGCTACGGAACCCTAAAAATACAGTCTAAAGCAGCAAATTTGGACTGTAACATATGAGTAAAGTAGGAGAAAAGGCTCTCGGGTTTTATTTAGGGCATTGCAGCCAAGTTAATTTGCTTGTTATGGCATTGTTTTTGTACAAATCTGATTAATAAATAATGAGCACGCTTTGTGTAGTAATATCGTCGGTCATTTTTCCTTATTCGGGTATTCAAGAATATTAATTTAAACCAATGTTTTGCAGTAATATTTTATAATATGTGTCAGGTCCCTTTATCCATATTTGTTCTTGGTTTTCAGACAATCAAATGTATGTGCCGAAAGTTTTACTTTTCTAATTTAGGTTTCTCAACCAACACTGTATAATAGCCGGGGTATAATAGTTTTGGCGGGGATTTAGGTTTTAATAGATCAGTTATTGAAGAAGGTAAGAAGGAAAACCAGTCAGAAACGGAGGGAGGAAGATTGAAGAATCTGGGGGGAGACAGCTTAATGATGACAGTTTCCGCCTCTTTTGGTGCCTCGGACGTAGTAGATTCCTTTGATTCTTCGGAGTCTGAGAAGTCTGACTTTGGTTCGGACATCTCGCCTTCTTCGGGGTCTGAGAAGTCTGACTTTGGTTCGGACATCTCGCCTTCTTCGGGGTCTGAGAAGTCTGACTTTGGTTCGGACATCTCGCCTTCTTCGGGGTCTGAGAAGTCTGACTTTGGTTCGGACATCTCGCCTTCTTCGGGGTCTGAGAAGTCTGACTTTGGTTCGGACATCTCGCCTTCTTCGGGGTCTGAGAAGTCTGACTTTGGTTCGGACATTTCGCCTTCTTCGGGGTCTGAGAAGTCTGACTTTGGTTCGGACATCTCGCCTTCTTCGGGGTCTGAGAAGTCTGACTTTGGTTCGGGTTCCTCGCCTTCTTCCTTAGGTATCGGTTCAATCCTTATTTCTAATTTTTTAAGTGAAGCAAACTCTGATGGTGCGGCGTAAGCCATAATGGCAGGAGCACTGATGTACCATTCATCATCCAACTTTGGTGCTTCAGGAATCTCTATTGGCGAGGCCAAAGCCGATCCTATAAGACAAAGTACTATCAGCAGCATCTGGAAAATAAATAAATGTTCATAAATAATAATAAATAAAATGGAATTAATAAATATTTGAAAAAGCCTTTGAATTTTGTTGAAGTCGTACCTTGTTTTTGGTTCTCTTGTATCTACTGTCAATATTCCAAAAAACCTCTGCTTATATATAGTTACATTGAGCTATAGTTAACAGTATTGGAAATAATTACACTAAACCATTTGTGGTCAGAAGACATTATACCACACGTACCTACTCATAATGGGTTGATGAGACTTAGATGAATTCAACTATTAGAGATTTATCTAAAAATAGGTTAAAAAAGTTATTGGGCCGTAAATTTAAATTTTAAGTTGAATAGAAGACAGTGAAACAGACTTAGAGCGTAACGTTCTTATGGGTGGAATTTTCCATTATAGGTACATCGTTTGAATATTGTTTCGACGTAGGTAACATTAATTATTTTATGACCCATGTTTGACTGTGAATTTTCAAGGCTTTGAATGATTAAAATTTGCTGCTAATTTAGTATGTGGTATTTGTGATTCGTGTTAAGAATATCATGAAACAAAACTAGAAATGTGCAAACTGCTCAACACGCTGCTTTGTTACCCCACGATTTGAATGGGTAAGTGACCGTGCACTTTCTATACATAATACGTAAGGCACTCTTTCTATTTTGACCTATTGCTGGCGGTAAACCCTGACTATAAAAGGAGAGAGACAGGCCTACGGATTTAGTGCCGTAAAAATTTAAAACTTTGCTCGCTTTTTGCGATCATTTACTTTTTTTAGAGTCAATTGGTTAGAAGTTACAGGTTTAGTCACACCGTAGAATTTCTCGGCAAATACATAATTTAAACAAAATGTAGTGTGTGGTGTCAAAGTCACAAATAGTACATTGTCGTAGAGGCTAGAAAGTAAGCAATAGACGGAAGAGTTAGTTTGAGGGCCGACACGTAGCGGAGGCCCTCGAAAGTACGAGTCCATCTATTGCACTTTTGGCCGAAACTAAACATTGTGCTTTTCACGACTAAAGCGAGGAAATAACAATTAAACAATCGTAACACTGCGTTGCTCGCGCCGATTTTACTTTTTCTTTTGTGACATAATTATTTTTTTAAACGAGCGAGGCCATTCTTAGTGGCCAGTACCCAAAACCACGTAATTAAAAAATAAAAACCTCATGCTCGTCATGTCCGACCTGCGGCAGCACGATGAACGAGCCTGACTGTTCAGCCAGTGCAGTGCAGTGTGCAGCAGGCTTAAAAAGTTAATGCAGTGGCGTTTTTTCATATTCATATTGACTATGGAGGGTGTTTCAACGCAGGGCAAGAGTGGCAAATGATTAGCCGCCCATGAGTGTTGAACATCGCGGCCACGCATTAGTGGGTGAAGGAAGTAGCCTCTTATGCGCGGCCATATTTAAGTATTGACTATGGAGGGTGTTTCAACGCAGGGCAGGAGTGGCAAATGATTAGCCGCCCATGAGTGTTGAACATCGCGGCCTCGCATTAGTGGGTGAAGGAAGTAGCCTCTTATGCGCGGCCATACTTAAGTATTGACTATTGAGGGTGTTTCAACGCAGGGCAGGAGTGGCAAATGATTAGCCGCCCATGAGTGTTGAACATCGCGGCCTCGCATTAGTGGGTGAAGGAAGTAGCCCCTTATGCGCGGCCATATTTAAGTATGTACCCGTCTACTAAATTTTTTTAATGATGTAAAAGAAACGAAGGGACTCGTTTTGCGTCGGATGGCCGACTGTAACGATACAATAGCATACATTCAACTATTTACTACTATTTCAATAACCACTCAAAAGCTGGTAACATTACGAGCGGTAACTTTTTAAATCGCCCCGTTCGGCTGGCCATTCGAAGCTATACGGTCGAGTTGAAAACATCGAACCTGTAACTAAGATTTTAACTGTGAATGTGCATTTACATAATAGATATATCAGTATAAATTAATCTGTGTTTTGCTCAGTGACCATCCTTTTGATATATCGATCACAATAATGTTTATCAAATTACTAAGAACTGAAAGTAATATAAAAATAATTAAAATATTTTTTTTCCGATTGAGTTTTGGTGGTATCAAATTTCATTCACTGATTTTAAAACTACGCTGCGCGCGGGCAAGAATGCGCGTGGCCTACTTTAATATGCTTAGGAAGCGGAAAAAATAGTAAACTAATGCGAATCTAGTTTCTGGAATATGGAATTATGCTACTGTCGTACTGTACCAATCATCTATGTATGATTAAAACTTAAGAGTATGCTGAGATTAATTGAACTTAATTGAATTGAATTTAAGATTAATTGAAAATAAAAAATTCAAATTAATTCTAATTTTGAGAGAAAAAAAAACTCAACTATTAATATTAGGGGGGCGGGATTTTTGATTTAGGGGGCCCTAGGCGGAGACACTACCCTTCTGACACGTGTTGGCGCTGGTGATGGCCATCTGCGTGCTCCTGGGTTGTCAGGCGTCCTCGGCTTGGCTGGCTGGTTGGCGCGTGGTCGTGGCGTGTCTGGGTGCCACGGAGGTTGTTGTTGCGGCTGACGTGGTGGTTGTTGTTGCGGTGCTGACTGCTGTCGCGGGGCTGACTGTCCTGATAGCGTGGTTGGTTGGTGTCGCGTTGTGGCAGTTCTGCGTCGTGGGGGTGGTGCTGACGATAGAATTTTGCACTGCACCTGTGCTGCGTGTTCTGCCCTACGCTGTCCCGTTGACGCGTTTATCCGTATCACTATCGTCTTCGTTGTTCTCAGCGCGACGAGCTTCATTTTGTTACCCTCAACCGTGATTTTACGTCCGAGATTTTTTCTTTTTGAAGATTCTGAGATTTCCTGAGATGTTCCGGCGGTTGTAGGTAGTTAGGCTGGCTGCTGTGTTGTTCTGTTTTCCCTGTTCGTGATTAAATTTTGCTTGATGCTTCCTTTCTTGGTCGGTAATCTTAGGCTTTCTTGATGTTTTTATTTGCTTGCACAAATAATTATTGTTCCTTTTTCGGTTCGAATGGCAAGGTCGCCATGCAATAACGTATGTGGTAGGTGGTTAGAGAGAAATGAGTACTACTAAAGCTGCGTGTCGAAAGAGAACTTTATTAGTTAGACAGCCTGTTTCATAACAGTGCGTATTGTGCCGAGTCAAGCAATAAGCGTCTATGTCGCGGTAAACTCTAATGTTGCGGTAAAACACTAAATGTAGTCACATACTACAAGTACATTGTTGTAGAGGCTAGAAAGTAAGCAATAGATGGACGAGCCGATTTTACTTTTTCTTTTGTGACATAATCATTATTTTTAAACGAGCGAGGTCATTCTTAGTGACCAGTACCCAAAACCACATAATTAAAAAATAAAAACCTCATCCTCGTCATGTCCGATCTGCGGCAGCAAGTCGGGCATGACGAGGATGTATACTCGCGCACTGAGCAGTCTGGCTGCGGCAGCACGATGAACATGACGAGCCTGGCTGTTCAGCCTTCAGCCAGTGCAGTGCAGTGCGCAGCAGGCTTAAAAAGTTAATGCTGTGGCGTTTTTTCATACTCGAAAAAATTAAAGCATTTTGTGCATATTATGCGCTTAAGGAAAAAAAACACCTCGGACGTAGTAGATTCCTCTTCTTCTTCTTCGGAGTCTGAGAAGTCTGACTTTGGTTCGGACATCTCGCCTTCTTCGGGGTCTGAGAAGTCTTTTGGTTCGGACATCTCGCCTTCTTCGGGGTCTGAGAAGTCTGACTTTGGTTCGGACATTTCGCCTTCTTCGGGGTCTGAGAAGTCTGACTTTGGTTCGGACATCTCGCCTTCTTCGGGGTCTGAGAAGTCTGACTTTGGTTCGGGTTCCTCGCCTTCTTCCTTAGGTATCGGTTTAATCCTTATTTCTAATTTTTTAAGTGAAGCAAACTCTGATGGTGCGGCGTAAGCCATGATGGCAGGAGCACTGATGTACCATTCATCATCCAACTTTGGTGCTTCAGGAATCTCTATTGGCGAGGCCAAAGCCGATCATATGAGACAAAGTACTATCAGCAGCATCTGGAAAATAAATAAATGTTCATAAATAATAATAAATAAAATGGAATTAATAAATATTTGAAAAAGCCTTTGAATTTTGTTGAAGTCGTACCTTGTTTGTGGTTCTCTTGTATCTACTGTCAATATTCCAAAAAACCTCTGCTTATATATAGATTATCTCTGCTTACATTGAGCTATAGTTAACAGTATTGGAAATAATTACACTAAACCATTTGTGGTCAGTACCTCTACCATGAGTTTACACTAGTTTACGTGACCGTACTCGCTGGCGACGGCGTAAATTATTTGTATGGAGAATTGTACAGCGCCTCTAGCGGTCACTTACGGAAGTACAATTCTCCATACAAATCATTTACGCCGTCGCTAGCGAGTACGGTCACTATAAAGTAGTGTAAACTCATGGTAGAGTTACTGAAGACATTATACCACACGTACCTACTCATAATGGGTTGATGAGACTTAGATGAATTCAACTATTAGAGATTTATCTAAAAATAGGTTAAAAAAGTTATTGGGCCGTAAATTTTGATTTTAAGTTGAATAGAAGACAGTGAAACAGACTTAGAGCGTAACGTTCTTATGGGTGGAATTTTCCATTATAGGTACATCGTTTGAATATTCTTTCGACGTAACATTAATTAAGGTGGGTCCGAAATAATCAATCCCATCAAAAACATTACTTGTAAAAATATGCAAGTCTCGCAAGGCAGTACTTCTACTGCAAAAAAGTTTTGCGATGCAATGCTAAACCAAGTCGGTTATCTTAGTCAGTACCGGGGGGGTGTCCATAGAACTCGTTTTCCACCGACTTGCTTAATTTAAACCCGTTAAATTAATATAAGATAATTATCTTTATTTTGTTAGTACACAAAATGACTTGGCAATCGCACAGTTACCTAATGACGTAAGAATAATCGTCAACGTGAACTATTTATAACAATCCTAATTGAACATAGCGTTAGCCCTAATGCCATGCAGTTTGAGCAATACACAAAGGTACGAGTACAGTCAGCAACGAAAGTCGCCGAACAAAATAAGTTTTTAAAAGTTACTAGACATATTTATTGTACATAAGTTACTGAACAGAAGTACTAAAAAAATTACATTTACATCTTAAAATGCCAATAGTAGCTAAACAATATAATTTCAAAAGTTGCTGAACAGTAGGTATATTTTCAGAAGTAGTGGACAGTATAAATCAAAAAGTGACTAGACATTATAATTTAAAAAGTGGCTGAACAGTACACTTTCAAAAGTAGTTGGACATTATAATTACAAATGTCAAAGGAAATTATAATTCAAAAAGTATTTGGTCAGATTTATTATTTTTACATTCAATTGGCTAAGTAAAGTTTTTTGAAAAGATACTAATTATTTTTTTTTTCGACAGTGGTCGACTTCAACACCAAGAAACTGCAGCTGTTTTATTTTTATTTCCTTTTATTTATTGGAAATATTTTTTTAAGTGTTCGAGATGACATTTGTGAGATTTTATGGCTGACAAGCGGTTTGTGCTCAGTACTAAGAAGAAATAGAAAAAAAAACGAATTCAACTGTCGCTTCTGTCAATGTCAAATGAAATCTAACCGTTTGCGTTTCGTTTGCTTTGCGTTGTCCAAGAAGCAGTTCCAAAATAGTGATCGAAAGTATTCAATCGTGATCTAATTATTGTGCATAGGTCGTGGAAAAATGCGGTAAAATTGAAAGTCCGGATTTTATGCGGAGGTCGATAAAAATAGTCAAAAAATCACACTGAGCACACCAAAACGCAAAGCAAACGAAACGCAAACGATTTGACATTGACAGCAGTGACAGTTCACTTCGGTTTTTTTTCTGTTTCTACTAAGTTCTGAGCACGAACGGCTTGTCAACCATAAAATCTCACAACTGTCATCTCAAACACTCAAAAAAATATTTCCAGTAAACAATAGGAGATAAAAATAAAACAGCTGCAGTTTCTCGATCTCCAGAACGCCGGCTGTCGAAAAAAAATATAATTAGCACTTCTTCAAGAAACTTTACTTAGCCAATTCAAACCAAAGAGGTTGCTACACATGATACCTAAAATAAACAAGAAACACTGGCCGGTGTAAAAAAAAACAACAACGATGTCATACATACGACCGCTTTAGCCTAGTTGGTAGTGACCCTGCCTACGAAGCAAGAGGTCCTGGGTTCAAATCCCGGTAAGGGCATTTATTTGTGTGATGAGCACGAATATTTGTTCCTGAGTTATGGATGTTTTCTATGTATTTAAGTATCTATTTATCTATATAAGTATGTTTATCGTCGTCTAGTACCCATAGTACAAGCTTTGCTTAGTTTGGGACTAGGTCGATTTGTGTAAGATTGTCCCCTAATATTTATTTATTTATTTTATTTATACCCATAATGAAAGAAAGAGTTGAAATGACGTGACATGTTGGCACTCGTCTCGATGATTGTCAAAATTCAACTGAAGTTAAGAAGTATGTAATCTAATAAACATGTTCAGCAACTTTTGAAAAAATAATGTAAGTACACCGTTTTCTGTTATTTGCAAGTGTCCAATCGATATTTGTATTACATCATGTTCAGTAACATAAATGAAACTTTACAGCGTGCAGGTGTTATGAAAATTTGGATGTGTTCATGGGCATTCGTTGCCAGACCATGGTTACGATCTAGTATCAAAGTACTTGTCAAGAAGAATCGAATGAACCCAAACTCGATGGGGTTGAGTCATTTTATATAGAGAGCGTTTGGCCACCTCCCAGCTCAATCATGAGACCCTGATTACAATAATTTATGACCAAAGTACTCATAGAGACCAATCAAACGAGCCGAAACTCGATGGTATTGTGTTGTTTTATTATGTAGTGCCTTTGACCACCTTCCAGCACCATTATCAGCAAAATTTTAGCTCAATCGGAAATCGAGAACTCATTGTTTTGTGTAGTATATACCTAACTTTTTTAATCGCTGGTATTTAAATGGGATTACAAACTTATATGTGCAGTTTCGGTACCAAAAAACCGGCCAAGAGCGTGTCGGACACGCCCAAGATAGGGTTCCGTAGCAGGTACGAAAAAATCTTTGCATACTTTATTAATGTAGTTGTTTTGCTCGTCGGCGGTACAGCGCCATCTATCGGCGAATTGGGTAACTAATCTACTGAGCAAGTTTTTCAGATGTAATATATTTTTTTTAATTGAAAGAATATACTGTTAGCGTGATCCTATAGGTACTTAAAGAAAAAAAATGCTTGCAATGGCGGTTAAATTACAATCTTAGTTTAGAAATATTTTTTTGCAAAAACTTAAAAACTGATCAACTGATTAAGTTGAAAATAATTTTCCTAGAAAGTTTTTATTAAGTTTAACTTACGTGATTTTTTTCATATTTTTTAGACGTGCGGTTCAAAAGTTAGAGGGGGGGTGACACATTATTTTGAACTTTCACTTAAAAAAAAAATGGTTTTAGAAAACCCCTATTTAATTTCAAATACCTCTCCAATGATACCCCAGACTATAGGGTTAATCGAGTAAAATATCACCCCCACTTTACGTCTATAGGAGCAACCCTAAAAAAATTTTTTTTAGTTTTTTTTATTTATATTCACTTTGTCGGCGTGATGATATATATATTCATGCCAAATTACAGCATTCTACTACTAACAGTCTCTGAGCTTAGCCGCGGACGGACAGACAGACAGACGGACAGACATGGCGAAACTATAAGGGTTCTGTAATGTCCTTAGCAGGAGATGTTAGTATTTTGGGGGTGGTTACAATAGAGAGATCTCTCTCCAGGCAGATGTTATGCCTGGGGACCGAAGTCCAATGGATGAAAGTTGGAAGTTGTATTTATGCAGCCGAGTTGAGAAACTTCGATAGGGTAATGTAGGATTGTAGCAATTAATTCCTTATGTGATGACTAGCTGGCGCTAGTAGTCGCTACATCAGCCCCCCTTTTTGACCGGAGGTCGATACGAATTGCAGTGGAGTGCAGTCTGTGCGTCATGTGGGCGCTTGCAAGGGCCAGTCGCTCAGAGCCTCGTCGGCGAGCATTGTTGTTCCTCTGCTACTTGTAGATGCATGCCTGTTGCGTGATTGCTCAGAGCCTTGTTGGCGAGCGTTGGTTGCTTGATTGGCAAGTGGAAGTAGTGGGAGGAGGATTTTTTGCGAACTGTAGACACCAGGCAGATAATAGATACATGCTAATGGTGCACAGTGCGGTGAGTATGGCTTAATAATAATAATAAAGTTTATTTCTCTTAGTTAATAACAGTTTACATTATATTATACATTATATGGTGTAACATTAAAACTAGTTAAGTGCTATGAACTAAAAGATCAGCTACATTTGCAAATTTAGCTTACAGTGGCTCCTACACTAGGCGTAGCCTGTCTCGTAGGTAACCAATCCAGAGACGATTTACCATTGCGAAGCGCGAAAAGTTGACAAATGAAAACGTAAAATTAAGACAGTCCGTACTAACGTTGATTTAAACTACTTAAGCATTATTATTTAAAAGCGAAAAAGTTTTTCGGGTGCGCCGGCGGGATTCGAACCCACGTCTCCCGGGTATGCCCTCCAACGGGTGTTTTTTTCGCTTTTAAATAATCTTAGATTCGGTGAGCAGCCGTACTGCTAATAAAATAAATAATATTTAAATAAATAGATGTGGTACATCATTTCTTACGCATTTCCAATGTAATTTGGAACGTAGGAGTCGTAGCTTCTAATAGTTGCGATGGATGTTACCACACGCCACTGTTGGCGTATGTAAGCGATTAAGAATTTCGGGGGAGTCGGTTGGATGCGACGTAGTTCAATTGGTAGAACACCCGTTGGGGCGCATACCCGGGAGACGTGGGTTCGAATCCCGCCGGCGCACCCGAAAAACTTTTTCGCTTTTAAATAATCTTAGATTCGGTGAGCAGCCGTACTGCTAATAAAATAAATAATATTTAAATAAATAGATGTGGTACATCATTTCTTACGCATTTCCAATGTAATTTGGAACGTAGGAGTCGTAGCTTCTAATAGTTGCGATGGATGTTATCACACGCCACTGTTGGCGTATGTAAGTGATTAAGAATTTCGGGGGAGTCGGTTGGATGCGACGTGGTTCAATTGGTAGAACACCCGTTGGGGCGCATACCCGGGAGACGTGGGTTCGAATCCCGCTGGCGCACCCGAAAAACTTTTTCGCTTTTAAATAATCTTAGATTCGGTGAGCAGCCGTACTGCTAATAAAATAAATAATATTTAAGCATTATTGTTACACTTTTGCTTAATATTTAAAGTTTACACTAATTAATGTTTAAACATACTATGATACTACAAGCCTCAAACTCGATATGAACATATAAATAACTATACTACACGTCAAAAAAATAATAAAAACCGGTCGCTTCAGTCATCCCTGAAAAAAATTACACCTTCCAATTTGTCTGTCGGCGGTTGTAGGTACTTTATTGAAGTTTCTTATAATTAATATTTATTTTAATTTTTACATTGTTTAAATAGTAATAATCTAAAGTATGTACAATTTATAAATGTCACCCGACGGCATAGTTCCCAGAAGGCAGGCAGCGAAAATTTTAAAAAAGTTTACACTTAATTTGAATATCTAATTACAATTAATTTTTATTTCTATATATAATATACGTAGGAATCAAGTGACGCACCCGCTTGTGTGTGTGTGTGTGTGTGTGTGTGTGTGTGTGTGTGTGTGTGTGTGTGTGTGTGTGTGTGTGTGTGTGAGTGTGTGTGTGTGTGTGTGTGTGTGTGAGAGAGAGAATATGTGTGTGTTGTGACAGAGTTCAACTATCTTGACCTCTTCAGGATATCCTCTATTTGCTCATATGGTAGATTATGTAACCAAGATTGCAGTCTGCGTTTCACCTCTCTGACTGTCAAATTTTGGAGAGGGACCTTAGAGGCGACTCTATTAAAAATAAATAGATGGAGGTAGTTTCCGAATCTCTTGGCAAATGCAGTCCTTGTTGGGGGAAGCGGAATCCTGAGAGTCCGCTTTTGTAGCAACTTGTCGTAATCAGATGACTTCAGTAGTTTTTTGAGAGTCTTAACTACCGCTCGGAAGACAAAGGCACCCCTGACACTCAGAACATGCATATCTTTGTAGACAAGTTCGGTTGAATATCTTATTGGCTTTTTCAGGATCACCTTTAAGATTCAAGCAGAATCATATGTGATTTGGCCGCACCCCCCCACGCCGCAATACAATATGTAATTACGGAATGGCAAATGCTGTCGTAGATCTTCCTCAGCAAGTCCCTGTCAGCTGCGCTACGCAGGTTTTTAAAAACGTAGATCAATTTACGTACCCTTGTTTGCCGTTGTGACAATATGATCTCTAAAGTTAAGTTTCTCATCAAAGACGACCCCTAGGTACTTAATAGTGGGCGTTTTGCCTATTCGTTCGCAGGAACAAGGGGCAGTTTGAGGCTCTCTACGTGAACAAGTAAAGCGGGAGGAGCAGACGCTCCAGTCTTATGAAAACACAAGTACTTAGTTTTTGAATGGTTAAGGGTCAGCAAGTTACTCTGTAACCAGTTTGCCAGAACTTTCAATCCACTCTCCGCTGTGCAAGCCACCTGTTCCCATGTGGCTCCATGAAAGATGATAGCGGTATCATCGGCATAGCAAACGATCTCTGAGTTGTCCATGCTCATAGTAGTAAGGTCGTTGATGTAAAGGATAAAAAGAGTCGGGCCCAGGATACTTCCTTGCGGTACCCCGAACTAAATCTGTTTAGGGCCGCTGTTTACCTGATCAATTTTGACGCACTGACACCGTCCCGTTAGATAGCTATTAAACAGCTCAGAGCGATGCCTCTAACGCCGACCAGTTCCAATTTTTTAATAAGGATTTGCTGTGGGACTGCGTCATCCGAATTGTGCGTCTGAAGGTTGCGATTTTTGTCCAATGTCGTGGGTCACCAATTTGGGGGTAGTTGCAATAGAGAGATCTCTCTCCAGGCAGATGTTATGCCTGGGGACCGAAGTCCAATTGATGAAAGTTGGAAGTTGTATTTATGCAGCCGAGTTGAGAAAATTCGATAGGGTGATGTAGGATTGTAGCAATTAGTTCCTTATGTGATGACTAGATGGCGCTAGTAGTCGCTACAGTATTAAATAAGAAGCCGACACGTCTGTAGTTCGTTCCGTATATTTCGAGACTAAAACATCTTACAACTACCCTTATTCTACGTTTCTTAACCTACCTACACCACACTCCTCCACACTAATTTATAATTATAATTAAGTATAGAACTTAAATGTAGGTACTTAAAGTTAACGTAAGTTCGACCCGAATTTAATAACGGGGCATCGGGTTAATTCTACATTGCCTTATGGGGCGCGTTCGGGGCGGTGGTGACACCTTTGCCGTTGGCGACGCTGGGCCCGGCGCCGCATCATCGAGCGCCGGCTCGTCAGGCTGCGCTACTGTCCCTCCCGGCTCCGCTTCCGTCAATAATGCGTTCGGCTCACCGATAGTTTACCTGAGAGGATCACTATAGTTCTTCTGGCTTGAGGCTACAGGGTACGTTAGAGATTGCCTACCACTATCAGATCTATGCTTTAATTGTTCTATGTGTCGATGAATCATCGACCCATCTTTTCCCATTACCTTATAATCAGTTTCTCCTACTCTGTCTATAATTTGGCCCGGAGCCCATCTCTCTCCCTTCAAATACTGCCTATACCAGACCCTCTCCTCCTGGCCTAACTCCCGGTCCACTCTCCTGGGCGACTCTCTCTGACGGTTCTGAGCCTTGTGAACTGGCCGCTCTCTGTCAGGTTTTAACGTGTCTAACTTAGTCCGCAAGTCCCTACCGAGTAGCAGCATGGCGGGGCTCTGCCCCGTTGTTGAGTGTATTGTATTCCTATAATGAAGTAAATAAGTCCATAGGCTTTTGTTTATGTCCTGCTTTTCATGAATAGCTTTCTTTATTACTCGTTTTAGAATATTAACACTATTTTCGGCTAAGCCATTAGAAGCAGGATGGTACGGTGCAGTAAAAATATGCTCAATTCCATTACTTGTGTTAAACTGACCAAATTCACCGCTGGAAAAGGGTGGTCCATTGTCCGTAACAACCTGCTTCGGTAAGCCCCACCTGCTGTAAAGTTCGCACATTTTGTCAATGACCGCTCCCGCCGTCGTACTTGCCATGAAAAACACCTCTATCCACTTAGACATCGCATCTACTACTACTAAATAAGTTTTGCCTAAGATAGGTCCCATGAAGTCAAAGTGGAGTCTAGACCACTGGCGGGTGGGCCACGCCCACAAGCTTGGTGTCTGCCGCGGCGGCGCGTCCGCCTGCGCCGCGCATACCGCGCATTCGTGGCACATGCGCTCCACCGCCTCGTCCAAGCCGGGCCACTACACATAACTCCGTGCTAAGGCTTTAGACTTGACTATGCCCATGTGAGACTCATGGACCATTTGTAGAACTTTATCTTTACAGAGTTCAGGAACCACCAATCTATGACCCCACGATAACGCACCCTAATTCCCCGTATAATTCTTTTCGCCTATTAAAGTAAGGCTTAAACTGCTTTATCTCACATTCTACCGCCAACCATCCTTTAAATAACTTAATATTTTAGAAAGTATCGGATCCCGAGCAGTTTGTTTATTTATTTCATTATAATCTAACAATAGTTGCTGTTGAACAAAATGTAGGTACGACTGCTCGGGAGCCGTATGGCTCACTTGTTTACTAATCACTGGTAAACGAGACAAGCCAAAATCCTATTCCAAATCCTTCTCCGTGCACGCTGTTAGTCTGTGGAATCGGTTGCCGAGTGAAATCAGGCAGTCGCAGTCGGTAGCCATCTTCCGGAGTCGCTTAAGGGCGTACTGGCTTGACAGTTCCTCTTAAATAGAGACAACCTCTATTGTATTCTCTGTTTAGTGTATATGCGTATATTAATGTATTTATGTAATTTTTATGTAGTTAGTCTATTTATGTTGATATGATATGTATTAGTCTTCTGTATTCATGATATATTATATTAGTGTGTACTTGCGAGTATTCTTTGTATGTTTATGTATTGATTATGTTAAGTTTATTGGTTTGGGTTTACTTTTGATTTCGACTCTTTTTACTCGCCATTGTATGCCTACTCTTGTCTCTGGTGTCCTGTCAATCGTTCAAAGGTTAACTGGAAGGGATCCCTTTAAGGGATAAGTTCGCCTTTGTACATCTGTTTCTCTTGTTAACTGTTAATTTTCATGTTTTACGTACAATAAAGAGTTTTACATACATACATACATACAAGCCGTCCGCCCCGTTTTTGCCCGTGCGAACGTACTCGATATCGAAATTGTATGCCGATAATATTAAAGCCCACCTTTGCATACGGCTCGCCACCATGGCTGGTATACCCGTGTGGGGCCCGAAAATGGACACCAAGGGTTTATGGTCGGTTTTAAGTACAAAATGACGACCATATAAATATTGGTGAAATTTATTGACGCAAAAGATTATTGCTAGCGCTTCCCTATGAATTTGTGAATAGTTTTTTTCCGCGTCACTCAACGTGCGTGAGACGTACGCTACCGGTCGCTCCTCGACCGCGCCCGGTCCCGGCTGCGTGATGACCCCTCCCACCCCTCGTCCGCTCGCATCGCAAGTCAAAATAAGCGGCCGATTGGGATCGTAGTGAACCAAGACTTGTGTGCTCGTTAACACTTGTTTCATGCCTACAAAAGCCTGCTCACATTCAAGGGACCAGTTCCAGTTCACGTCTTTCTTAAGCAATTCATATAAGGGTACTAGTTTGCTACTCATATTACTTACAAATTTGGCATAAAAATTAATCAACCCGAGAAATGATCGTAATTCCGTAACATTACTGGGTCGGGGAATTTTAGTTATTGGTTCTATTTTACTGGGGTCCGTTTTAATACCGTCTTTACTTATTATACGAGGGGCGTTCAATATAAAGTGAGAATGAGATGCAAACTCTTTTAATATTACGAAATTAAATACTGGCCGGTAAAGCTAATCTATCTAGCTGATTGTTATGAAAAAAAAAACTAACTGTCTTTTGTTTAAAAAAATATACGGTAATTTCTTTGCAATGCTATTGAGTACGTTAGCGAAAATGGAGAAAACTGAACTGCGCGCCGTTATCAAATACTTGTGTTTGAAAAATTTTTCTACGGACCAAGTCAATTTGGATTTGCGGGACACTTCAGGGTCTAATGCTCCTCCGTATTCGACAGTCGCACGTTGGTGCGCCGAATTTAGACGTGGAAGAACATCGACAATGGACAACCCCCGCTCCGGACGCCCTACTACAGCAGTAACTGAAGAAATTGTGAAAAAAGTCGAAAACTCAGTTTTGGCGGATCGTCGTGTCACGGTTCGTTTTATTGCTGAAAATGTAAAGATTTCAACGGGGAGCGTGCATAATATTTTACATGAACGCTTGGGTATGAAAAAGGTATCTGCGCGTTGGGTACCAAGAATGCTTACTGACACGCAAAATCAAACTAGACTAGAGATTTGTCAAGAAGCTTTGAAACTGATGCAGCAAGACCGGGAACTTTTTTTGGCGCGGTTTATAACAATGGACGAAACATGGCTCCATCATTACGACCCAGAAACGAAACTGCAGTCTATGACATGGAAAAGGCCATCATCTCCAACTCCGAAGAAATTCAAGGTGAGCCCATCTGCCGGTAAGGTCATGGGCTATGTTTTTTGGGATGGTAAAGGGGTATTAATGATTGAGTATCTCGAGCATGGAGCCACTATTACGGGCACATTATACGCCAAACAAATAGCAACATTGCGCAATGAGATCCGCGAAAAATGGCGAGGTAAACTCTCGAAAGTTGGGCTGTTCCACCAGGACAATGCCCCGGCACACAAGTCCGCCGTTGCAATGGCTGCAATTCGTGATGCTGGGTTCGATATCCTTAAGCATCCTCCGTATTCACCAGATCTCGCTTCCAGTGATTTCTACCTATTTCCGAGATTGAAACAATACCTGAGAGGCCAGAAATTTGAAGACGACGACGCGGTAGTCGCTGCAGTACAAGATTTTTTAAGTACTCAAGATGAGACCTTTTTTAAAAATGGAATTTTAAGTTTAGAAAAAAGATATACTAAGTGTATTATGCTAAAAGGTGACTATGTCGAAAAATAAAATGACATTTAGTAAAAATTGTTTATAACATACTCATTCTCACTTTTTATTGAACGCCCCTATTATATCCCAAATATTTTACTTCCTTTACCAGAAATACACACTTATTCGCTTTTAGTTTTAAACCCCCATCGTGTAACCTGCTAAACACTGCCTCCAAGGCTTCCAAATGTTCTTCCTCATTCTTACCCCCGATAACTACGTCATCTAAAAATATCTCAACGTTAGGAATTCCTTTTAACAAGTTACACAATGATACGCTGAAAAATTCCTGGACTCGAAGCCAAACCATAGACTAACCTATTGTACCGATATAGACCGCGATGGGTGTTTACCACCGTATACATTTTAGTGTCATCTAACTCGATTATATTGTATGCTTGCGATAAATCGATTTTAGAGAAAAATTGTGCTCCCCTTAAACGAACAATTAAATCATCGATCTTTGGTAGTGGATAGCGATCTATTAATAACCTGGGATTTACCGTAGCTTTGTAATCCGCACAAATCCTCAGCGAGCCGTCCGCCTTATTTACCGGTACGAGCGGGGACGCCCAGTCCGAGCAGTCCACGGGCTCGATGATGCCGTCGCGCAGCATGGCGTCCAGCTGCTCATCCACGCGCTCGCGCAGCGCGTACGGCAGCGGCCGCGCGCGGTGGAACGCCGGCGCCGCGCCCGCGCGCAGCCGCAGCGTTGCCTTGCCGCCCGTGTACCGCCCCAAACCGCCATCAAATAGCGGCTTATACCTATTGTACAATGTTTTAATTTTATCATCCAAACATCTATCACCACTAATATTATGGCAGTTAGAGAATCGTGGAATGTTTATTTTCAACTCCGTTAACCAATGTCTGCCTATTAGTGTTGTGGTACCGCCAACAATTATAAACAATTCCAGATTTTTCTCCATACTGCCATAACGTACATTTGGTTTTATTAATCCCAGAGGCTTAAGGATGGAACCGTCATAAAATTTTAAATTTATATTGCACTTTTCTAATGGGACATGACTAAAATATAGTTTATACATTTCACTGCTAATGCATGATACAGCGGTACCTGTATCTACCTCCATAATAATTTCTCGATTTTCGACCGTAACTGGTAGACTCACCGGCTTGTAGTCGTTTAAGCATAAATGGTGAAAATCCTCCTGTTGATTATGCTCTTCATCGCCGTCGCTGTCTTCCAATGCCTCTCCGAAATGTACCCCAGCTCGTGCCATATCCGAACCCAAATCCGGGCATACTCGGCGCAAGTGCCCCATGCGCCGGCATCTACTGCACTCGTAAGTTTTGAATCGACACTGGTCATAATTGTGGCTCGTGGCGCCACATCCACTGCAGTTGTAAGCACGCAAGACGCCCCGGGCGCTTCGCTCCATCCGGTCCGTTACTCCAACCGCTCCGCCGCCGCCGCGCCACGAAGCGCGCACTCCGCGCGCCCCGCTGCGGCCTCCGCGGCCCGCCGCCGCTGCTGCCGGGCGACGATGACCTCCCGCCGTCGTTATCGCGTACACCACGCCGTCCCCCGCCGCCGCCGCTGCCGTCGTCGTTGTCGTTGTACCGACCACCGCGGCTGAGTCTCGTTCCGCAGCCTCTAAAGAACTTGCTATTTTTACCGCATCTACGTAAGTCAAATTATCATCTTCTGCAAATAGCCGCTGCCGGATGACATCGCTTCTTAACCCACAAACAAATTGGTCCCGTAGATTGTCATTCAAACTGTTTCCAAATTAGCAAACCGGGCCCCTTTCTTTAGTTCGGCCACATACGTTGCTATATTTTCCTCTGCTCCCTGCCGCCTTTGTCTGAACCGGAATCGTTCCGCCAGTACCGACGGAACGGGTTGCAAATGATGACTCAACAGGTTGACTGCATGTTTATATTGCAATTCGGCGGGTTTATTCGGACTCGATAAGTTCGTCAACAACTCGTACGCTTCGTCCCCCATAACCGCAATTAAAGTAGGTAACTTTAGCTCTGCTTTTACGTCGTTCACCGCGAAGTACATTTCCAGTCTCTCAATGTACGACGACCACACCCCGGTCTTGACGTCGAATTCATGTACTTTACCGATCGACATTATGCACACACACGTTGGATATCTCACTAAACCCGTAAATATCCTCGTCAGCCACTGTAATGTCCTTAGCAGGAGATGTTAGTATTAAATAAGAAGCCGACACGTCTGCAGTTCGTTCCGTATATTTCGAGACTAAAACATCTTACAACTACCCTTATACTACGTTTCTTAACCTACCTACACCACAGGTTCCTAGTTGACTACGGAACCCTAAAAACGTGACTGAAATTACAATATTTTTAGGTGTTCTACGGGTTTGTAGGGTAAAAACTATTTATATTTAAAATTTGGAGCCTGTGGGTCTGCTAGAAGTACCTTAGAATTATGATGATCGTGAAACAGTGAGTGTGTCAGTGACAAAACTAAGGAACTTTGACATCCAATAGTTCTGAAACTTCCAGTTCAAATTTAATGTTATTGATAAAATATCTTAATTTCATTACGCCTTACATGTAACTGAAAATTCAGGGCTCTAGGTATAGCCAGCATGATATAACAGGAGGTTGAAAATAGCCTGAATGGCTTCGAGAAAAGGATGATAGAATACGGCCTTGCCTTTGGTTTGATCGACTTGGCGGGGGCACTACCGTGCCCCCAGATATAAAATGACTCCATCTGCGTAGGTATATTTTGCTTACAAACAAGGCTCTGCTGTCACTGTATTTCTATAGATACGGCTGTTTATAGCGAAAATTTAGACATATCTACAATTCTCGGTGCGCAAGTCCGACTCGCACTTAGCCGGTTATTTTTTTTTTAATTCCGTGCATATCATAAATTTCAAGGGCATCTTGCAAATTAATACAAGTTTAAAAGGGTTTTAAAAATGCGTTTTGTAATTGTGCTACATACTTCATTTATTCACTGATAACTGGTTTCGATAAAAATTGGTAAAATGCATTAAATTTTCGGGTAGTTTCAGTTGCATGATAGTTTGGCCAAATTAAGCAATTTTGGGACCGTCAACCTTGTACCCATCAAAGCCAGCGCTATACTTAGTGATGTATGTGTTGCCATCATCGCCGATGTAGGAGGTCTCTCCTTCAGTGACGAGGACATGGCCACTACCGCATGGGCGGGGGACCAGGCGGCCACGCGCCGAGACTACGGTACCCTCGGCGGTAACATAACGAAGGGCGTATTGACCAAACTTGTCATGGATCTCTTCGTGCTGGAGAGCTGGCAGAGCGCGACGAGCCGCTACTGACTCCACTGAACTGCAGGGGATCCCCATCGCCATTGAGGCGGCCACGAAGCACAAAAGAAGGAGGATCTGTAAGGTAAAAAAGTAAATTAGTAAAATCATTCGAAGGATTTCTCAATGACCGACGTAAGATGTAAGATGCAATAAATTTCCAAAAAATAAAAAGATTGTTGTGAAAGTAAAATAAATAAAAGCACACTGTCTCGATAAAAGACAATAAAATAGATGACACCATAAACAATAATTTGATGACGCGACTCTGGTAAAAAAAAAACACTTTAATTAATAAAAACTAGATTAATTTTCAATTAACTGCAGAATTTGATTTTATTTGTTTTTCGATTGATTTGGCAACTTGGCAAAGAAGTGACGTCATAACTAGTTGTTGCCAGACAAAGTCTATGGGAGAATCGTGTTTTGACAGGTCATAAAAAGTACGTCATGTGATTGGTGGTGTCGTCAGGAACCTACTTCAACACAAAAAAATTGAGCTCGTGATTTTTTATACTCTTCTTGAAGTTAAAAACATTTAAAGGTTAACTGGAAGAGATCTCTTTAAGAGATAAATTCACCTTTGTACATCTTTCTCTCTTGTTATTTGTTAATAATAAGAGAGACATTATTAATAATTTTAGGATAAATTTAGTGTTTATAATTGTTTGGTAGGTGCTATACTATCTTAGTTTTTAAGAGTTTTGTTTTGTTACTAACCAATTTTGCTGACATTTTGATTAATTATGAAATAAGTTTTCTATATTGTACTTTATGATGTGGCAAAATATATGATTTGTTAATTAATTTAATGAACTAAAACAATTACTTTGCTCACCCGCGACCTTACAATAGTTACGTTTATGCAAGAAATGTGCGTTCATGCAGTTCCTCCACCTCCACACTGTACGAACACACACAAATCACATAAACCCAACCATCACCACCACCAAGCTACACTGACGCGTTTCGAACTCAACCAGAGCTCATCTTCAGAGTTACCACAACCGTATGCTATGCTACCAAATGTTAAACTAACAAACCAAAACAAATGTTTTAACTTGTCACTGTAACTTCTCAAGTACCCACTTTATTTTTCTTATTCTCAAACTACCCCACAAAAATTAACTTTTATTGACATATTTAAAACTACCTTGAATTTTTGTTTATTTATTTATAAGGCATATTTAATTAATACTAACTGTTCAAATTCGACCCAAGCCGCAGTAAAGGAGAAGATACTAAATTTACCTGTTCATTAATAATAGACCCCATAGTGTTGTACCTAATTATTTCCATGCATTCCAGAGCATCCAGACGCAACCCCTTGCCGCAATAATGTAACACTTCATAAGAATCTGAATCTAACAATGAATGATTTGATTCCAACAAATGTTTTGCAAAATTCGATCTATCTGGATGCTCATTCCTATATGCCGAAACATGCTCTTTAAATCTAGTATTAAAACTTCGGCCTGTCTGTCCTACGTATATCCCATTGCAGTCATTACAAGTAAGCTTGTATACCCCCGATCTAGTTCCCTTATCTACCTGTTCTTTGTGGTTACATAGCCTAGAGTACAAAGAGTTGTTAGTCTTAAAGGCAACATTAATATTGTTTGATTTTAAAATGCCATAAATCTTATCAGACAAACCCCCGACGTAAGAGATGCTAGATCTATATTTGTTAGTAGACTGAGAAGGTAACGCAGAGTAAAGCATGCTATTTACTAACCGTGCCTGCTTCTTTTGAACTAAACTATCTACCATTGATTTTGTATAACCATTTGAGATCGCTATCTGATAAATAGTACTCAACTCTAAATCAAAATGTTCCTTAGAAAGAGGCACAGTCAACAATCTATTAACATAACAATGGAAAGCAGCCAGTTTATGCTGCCACGGATGATTAGAAGATGCTGGTATAACAGCATCTGTGTACGTGGGCTTACGGTATATTTTAAATTGATGTTTACCATTTAATTTTGAAATCGTTAAATCCAAAAAGTTCAACGAACAATTTTCCTCCAATTCTTTTTTGAACCTTATCTTTACGTGCTTGTTATTCAAACCATTAATAAACACGTCAAGCTGCCTCATACTCCCTCTCCAGCATAGGATCAAATCATCAACATACCTAAAATAGTACACAATATTACTATTACCCACAATATACTGATTCTCAAAATGATCCATAAATATATCTGCCATTAAAGGACTCAGAGGTGAACCCATAGCTAAACCATCACTCTGTAAGTAATAAAGACCATTGAACCGGAAATAATTTTGTTTCATGCATAAAGTTACCAAATCTATTAATTCACAAACTTCACCCGGATGCAACCGCTTCCTTTCTAAGTGGTCTTTTAGAATTTCTAGTGTCTCACTATATGGTACGTTAGTAAATAAACTGTCTACATCCAAAGAAAGCAACGTTGCATTCGGCGGTATGCTGATGTCCTTAATTTTACTAACCAAATCTAAACCATTTTTTAAACTATAAGAAGGTTTACAGGAAGCCTTCACACGAATAATACTATTTAATTTCTTCGCCAATTTATATGCTGGAGCACTCACGTATGAGACAACTGGACGAACAGGCACATCATCTTTATGAATTTTAGGTAATCCATATAGAATTGGCGCCTGCGGATTCATGGGAATTAATTACGGGGGTTTGTCTGATAAGATTTATGGCATTTTAAAATCAAACAATATTAATGTTGCCTTTAAGACTAACAACTCTTTGTACTCTAGGCTATGTAACCACAAAGAACAGGTAGATAAGGGAACTAGATCGGGGGTATACAAGCTTACTTGTAATGACTGCAATGGGATATACGTAGGACAGACAGGCCGAAGTTTTAATACTAGATTTAAAGAGCATGTTTCGGCATATAGGAATGAGCATCCAGATAGATCGAATTTTGCAAAACATTTGTTGGAATCAAATCATTCATTGTTAGATTCAGATTCTTATGAAGTGTTACATTATTGCGGCAAGGGGTTGCGTCTGGATGCTCTGGAATGCATGGAAATAATTAGGTACAACACTATGGGGTCTATTATTAATGAACAGGTAAATTTAGTATCTTCTCCTTTACTGCGGCTTGGGTCGAATTTGAACAGTTAGTATTAATTAAATATGCCTTATAAATAAATAAACAAAAATTCAAGGTAGTTTTAAATATGTCAATAAAAGTTAATTTTTGTGGGGTAGTTTGAGAATAAGAAAAATAAAGTGGGTACTTGAGAAGTTACAGTGACAAGTTAAAACATTTGTTTTGGTTTGTTAGTTTAACATTTGGTAGCATAGCATACGGTTGTGGTAACTCTGAAGATGAGCTCTGGTTGAGTTCGAAACGCGTCAGTGTAGCTTGGTGGTGGTGATGGTTGGGTTTATGTGATTTGTGTGTGTTCGTACAGTGTGGAGGTGGAGGAACTGCATGAACGCACATTTCTTGCATAAACGTAACTATTGTAAGGTCGCGGGTGAGCAAAGTAATTGTTTTAGTTCATTAATATGGACCTCCGCAAAGTAACGCCTGATCAATAAATTAATTAATTTAACTTTAATTTTGATTTATGGGTGAATTGCAAAAAAATTGTACGTAACACAAAGGAGTATTCACACATTTGTTACACAAAAATGAAGGCTGTTACACAAAAAAAATAATAAGGAGATGTTCATATGAGTAAAAAGTCGACATATACAGGGTTATTTTTAATTCACTGACATCCTCTTAACCCTGAATTCCTATCACTCAAACAAATGTTTTTTGTTTCACGACTTTTTAAAATGAAGCACTTTTTTTTCCATACAAATACACAGAGTATCGTAAAAATAAGAGGTAATCTCAAATTTTCAAAACGTTATTACACCAAAAATATTAAGTTATGACAAAAACCGTAAAACAAAAAACATTTGTTTAAGTGGTAGGAGTTTAGGGTTGAAAAGATGCTAGTGAATTACAAATAACCCTGTATTTCGAAGAATTAAAAAAATACCAATTTATATTTTTTCACAATTTTGAATCTTTTGACGTTTATTCATAATTAATTATGAATATTCGGTAGTATTTAAGAAGGTACGGTCAAGTGCAAATATACAGGGTTATTTTTAATTCACTGGCATCCTCTTAACCCTGAATTCCTATCACTCAAACAAATGTTTTTTATTTTACGACTTTTTAAAATGAAGCACTTTTTTCCCATACAAATACACAGAGTATCGTAAAAATAAGAGGTAATCTCAAATTTTCAAAACGTTATTACACCAAAAATATTAAGTTATGACAAAAGCCGTAAAATAAAAAACATTTGTTTACGTGGTAGGAGTTTAGGGTTAAAAGGATGCTAGTGAATTACAAATAACCCTGTATAAATTTGTACGGAACCCTCGGTGCGCGAGTCCGACTCGCACTTGGCCGGTTTTTTAACATTTTTGTTTGGAGCTCTAATAAAGGCATTTTTTTAATTGAGAACTGAAGAACCCCCTCTTATTTTGAAGTCGGTTAAACTGCCAATGTGAACGAACCTTAGCCTTAAATTTTCTGTGTAACGGTACACAAAGTTACACAAAGGTATCAAAAAATGAATTCGTAAAATCTTTTAGTACGTGTAAGAATGAAATGTAAAATAATTCTGGAATTCGCAGATATTGAGCCTTTAGCCAAGCAAATTTACTATCAGATTTTGTTAAAACGGCAGCAGAAAAAGAAATACTTATCGGTTTTAAACAGGTTCCAAAATTACATTTATTTTTTCCCAAAAACTGGAGCGCACTTTGTTTGCTTCGCTGCCACGAAACCAATATGGCTACCGACGCGTTCATTCGCGTCGGCATAGAATGAATGTTGCCAGACCTAATTATTATTACGGATGCGTTCAAAAGTACGTTTAAAAGCATGATATGGCGTTGCACAGGTAGTGTTACACAAAAACACGAAATCTGTCCCCGAACTTTAAAATTAAATTTACTTAATGAAATTATGTCGTATTCACCTGAAAAGTTTTATAAGCCGATCCAATCAAAAAACAAAGTTATGATTTCTTGTTTATCGAGTGGTGTAGAGAGGACACATGCAATTTGTATGGGAGAAGAAATACGATTTTTTCGTTAATGCGACTTTAGTTTTTTTATTTTTTTTTTGATTTATTTAGGAAACAAACAGTCAAAATTCAACATTAATCAACTTAAGTAACAACAAACAGACCTTAAGTTCCATAGAAAATAAAACGAAATACATAGTTAATTAACAAATCGAAACGGTAGGTGTTAGGCACCATCTTAAACATCTTATCTGTCACCATACAGGGACTTGAAAACATCGATAAGTAAATACTAGTAATACTTGCATGATACGGTAGGGAATTTAAACTGGTGTACAAAAACAATATAAAATATTGTCGCTACGGAAGTTACATTAAAGTTTACATGCAAATAATGTATAGTTGTAAGTACTGGAACAAAGTTACACGGTAAAACTGTACTAATCGTAATAGAATATTAAGTACACTATTAGAAAAAGTTACTAGAACTAAAACAATTACTTTGCTCACCCGCGACCTTACAATAGTTACGTTTATGCAAGAAATGTGCGTTCATGCAGCAGCAGTTCATGGAACTGCATGAACGCACATTTCTTGCATAAACGTAACTATTGTAAGGTCGCGGGTGAGCAAAGTAATTGTTTTAGTTCATTAATATGGACCTCCGCAAAGTAACGCCTGATTCAATAAAGTTACTAGAATTTAAATAAATTAAGAAAAATATTTTTTTATAGATGTTTGAAGTTCGAGGACATTTAATTTTTAAAAAAATGTGCACTTTTTTTGCAATTCACCCTTATTTTTACTTTTTTTTGTAGTGAACTAAAATTAGTTGTTAGTAGGTATAAATTAAATATTTCCGATGTTAAAACTAAATAATCAACCTGCTCAACTGACAATTTTATAAATCAAGATCGGTCCGACAGTTTCAATCTTTTCGGAAAATCTTTTTCAAGGCTTATCTATTTAGTTTTAAATTATGTCTTACAAGAGCTAATAAATATTACTTACAGTGTTCATATTGATTTGTAGACAAGTTGCGACTCAAATACAACAAATGCAACTTACACTGATGCTTATATGCAAATTATTAGT
This sequence comes from Archips crataeganus, assembly GCA_947859365.1. Lineage (NCBI taxonomy): Eukaryota > Metazoa > Arthropoda > Insecta > Lepidoptera > Tortricidae > Archips > Archips crataeganus. Next base: position 11,569,724 of record OX402049.1, on the reverse strand, counting down.
ACAAAACATTTCACAACCCTCATTTCCGTCAATTACTTTGTAATATGTTAGCGAATTAATGTTTTTTCCCAAGAAACGTGTTTTAAGGTATTTGTCAAGTACTTAGATTTATTTTTAAACAATGACTATATAACAATGGACAATTTGTTACTTACAATCGAGATTTTCATATCAACTGAAATTCTTATGCAAAGCCTGAAGCCGTATTGTCTAACGCAAGGCTGCTTGCTACCCCATTCACTATTTATTTTCGTCAAACGGTATAAGATGGTGACAGGAAGAGATGGTGAAAGCGATGGCAAGCGCCCGCGCGTTAGACAATACGGCCTCCGAGTCAAAGTGGCTGAGTGAGGCTGAGTAAGTTTTTTAACATCTTCGTGTGTAAATAGGTATTTCAAGTTATTTTTGCTTATTCAGGTGATATTACGTGCTTAAATTAATAACAACGGAACCCCAGCACTGGCATTATAAAATCATTATCTGCTAATGAATATAGTAATTAAAGTACTTAGGTAGGTACTAAAACAATCAAACTTATAGACACTTGCGTTATAACCTCATTTATTAATTTAAGTGATTCATATACAAGTTACACATTTTCAAAATTTTCAAACGAAATTGACAATATAAGTTAGTATAAATAGATTCAATTTTTAATATCCATTGTCACTTATGTTTCACTCCCTGGCTACCAACATCTACTCAGATCCATCATGGTAGTACTTTTATTAATATTTTAAACATAACAAAGTATTTAAATCATCATCGCTTGATATTTTAAATTTAGTTTGCTTGTACCTACTCTAATCACCGTTATTTATCACATGATTTTTGTACAGATTTTTTAACTAAGCATTATTTTTGTTTCAGATTTCCAAAGCTGTTTTTGTATTTTTATTCGGAGTATCACTGGCATATGGTAAATATTTGCCAAGACTACACCCAGCTCACCATAAAGTAGCTGTACAAGGATTTATGTCAAATGGCTGCCCTTCCGCACCAGAATTAGCGCCACTAATCTGCAAGTTCTTACAGCCAAGCATGAGACTACCTTACAAGCCCCAGTTGATAGAGCCCATGACATATATTCCTCCACTAGTTGTTGAGAACTGCGAAACTCCGCACTTAATACTGGAAAATGAATTACCGCCGCTGATACCAGAAAAGAAGCCCATCGTCATTCCTGAAGCACCACCGTTGCCGCCGATCACGATCCCTCAGTTTCCGATTCCAATGATGTTTGAAAAACCAATTCCGCCACCAGTACCAATCGTGGAACCTTGTGAACCAGCCTTGATTCCAGAAAGCCCAGTTGTAAGTATTCCTGTTCCACCAGTCATTGAAGTTGAGCCTTGTTTCGATGACATGGTGCCGAAGGATCCTGTTGTAATTCCGCAGCCTCCTGACTTACCAGCTTTTGTCATGCCCGAGCTTCCTGTGCCAGTCCCTGCACCTCCTATGGCTGTTGTGCCATGCCCCGAAGATGAGCCTGTCCCGGAGTACTTTCACCCAATTGCACCCGAACCGGCTCCTCCTCAGTTGCCTCCAATTCGTTTGCCTGAACTCCCAGTGCATATTGAAATTCCTGCTCAACCGATTGTTTCGCCTCCAGTGATAGTTGAAGAACCATGCGTTACTCAAGACATAACGGTACCACATCCCGCACCAGTGTTTGTACCTCAACTTTCAAGATTACCTGAACAGGTTCACGTGGCATTTGAAGAACCTATTCCAATGCCGATTTATTCTGATCCATGTGAGCCGGTTTTGCAACCAGGAGGGCAGATGGGAGTTCTTCAACCTTATTTTGTTAAACACTCGTCCTCTTATCACTTCAGACCAATGAAAACAGTTGAGATTCCGTCTCTACCGTTTTTTCCTTATAAGAAATAAATACCTATCCAATGTAAAATTAATGAATAAATGATTAAAAAATTCGAACATTTGCATTTTAGTATTTGACTGAACAGTCCTTTAATATTTTAATCTGCTAAACCGATTATTTATACATGAAGGGTACACGGAAACAACATAATCTAGTACCTAAATAACTGTTAGAGTTATAACGGTTTGAAAGTTAGTCATCACGAACCATTACTATGGTAACCATTTCTACAAAAAAAAAAACAAAATATATCTATAACTTTCAGAAAAAAAAATCCAATAGTAAGTTTATAGTACTAAAAATTGTAATCTATATATATAAAAGAAGAAACTGACTGACTGGCTGACTGACTGACTGACTGACTGACTGACATATCAACGCACAGCCCAAACCACTGGGCCTAGAGATTCAAAATTTGGCATGTAGGTTCCTTATAAGGTCTACGGGTGCACTAAGAAAGGATTTTTCAAAATTCACACCCTAAGGGGGTGAAACGGGGGTCCAAAGTTTGTATGGGGAAACAAGATTAGCTCGACTATTTTATTCGAAACTTCACAGAAGTAGTAGTAATGATAAATGAGTAAACACGTATTTCAGGTTTTTTGAGAATTCAACCCCTAAAAGGGGGGAAAGGGGTAACAAAGTCTGAAAATCAACATGGGTGTTGTTTCTATGGTTTATCGGGTCGCTGGTTATGAAAACAACAACGGTTTTAAAATCCGACGTGGCAGACGTAAAATATACCATCTCCCTGGATGGGGTGCGATGGGGTTGAAATGTCTAAATAAACTAAATGACTGTTGATATATCAACGCACAGCCCAAACCACTGGACCTAGAGACTTGAAATTTTGCACATAGATATACCTTATACAATGTAGGCATCCACTAAGGAAGGATTTTTGGGAATTCCCTCGGGAACGGGAAAAAACGGGATTTATATATTCGATTCCGAGTGACCCTATCTCAGTAACTATAATAACTAGACTTTTCAAATTTGATATACAAGTAGGTATTACATTAGTTAAAACATTAATTTCAGGATTTTTCACAATTCCCACGGGATAAGGAAAAAACGGGATTTATATATTCAGTTCAACGGGATCCTATGAACTATAATTACTAGACTCTTCAAATTTGGCATAGAACTAGGTAATTATAATAGTAAAAAACAGTTTTAAGGATTTTCGGAAATTCCCACGGGATAAGGAAAAAACGGGATTTTTCGTTTTACTGGTCGTAGAAAGCTGAAATTCGGCATGTAGGTTGCTTGGGAAGTGTAGAGCTGGATTGAGAGAGGATTTTTTAAAATTCTCACGGGAACGGGAAAAAACAGGATTTTTCGTTTTACTGGTCGTAGAAAGCTGAAATTCGGCATGTAGGTTGCTTGGGGAGTGTAGAGGAGCATTGAGAGAGGACTTTCCCAAATTCCCACGGGAACGGGAAAAAACGGGATTTTTCGTTTTACTGGTCGTAGAAAGCTGAAATTCGGCTCGGCATGTACGTTGTTTGGGGAGTGTAGAGGAGCATTGAGAGAGGACTTTCCAAAATTCCCACGGGAACGGAAAAAACAGGATTTTTCGTTTTACTGGTCGTAGAAAGCTGAAATTCGGCATGTAGGTTGCTTGGGGAGTGTAGAGGAGCATTGAGAGACGACTTTCCCAAATTCCCACGGGAACGGGAAAAAACGGGATTTTTCGTTTTACTGGTCGTAGAAAGCTGAAATTCGGCATGTAGGTTGTTTGGGGAGTGTAGAGGAGCATTGAGAGAGGACTTTCCAAAATTCCCACGGGAACGGGATAAACGGGATTTTTCGTTTTACTGGTCATAGAAAGCTGAAATTCGGCATGTAGGTTGCTTGGAGAGTGTAGAGGAGCATTGAGAGAGGACTTTCCCAAATTCCTACGGGAATGGGAAAAACGGGATTTTTCGTTTTGCTGGTCGTAGAAAGCTAAAATTCGGCATGTAGGTTATTTGGGGAGTGTAGAGGAGCATTGGGAGAGGACTTTCCAAAATTCCCACGGGAACGGGAAAAACGGGATTTATCGTTTTACTGGTAATAGAAAGCTGAAATTTGGCAAGTGGGTTCCTTGGGGAGTGTAGGGGAGCATTAAGAAAACATTTCCCGAAATTCTTACGGGAACGGGAAAAAACGGGATTTTGCGTTTTACTGGTTGTAGAAAGCTAAAATTTCAAAATTCATAAGTTTATACTGTAAGTAGGCCGCAAAGGGCTCTTTAACCGACTTCTATAAAAGGAGGAGGTTATGCATTCCACTTTATTTTTATTTTTATGTAGGTATGTTCACCGATTTTTCGGTCAATTGTGGACCTGCTTGCTTGCTTGCCTGTATGCTTGCTTGCTTGATATCTTGGTTCTTTGTAATACTCATAGTACACGCGAGCGAAGCCGCGGGCAAAAGCTAGTAAAAGTATAAAGACCTTCATATTTGTAGTAAAAGATATAGAAAACAAATATTTATACAATATAACCTGGCGTTCTTGGCGTGGCGCCAGGTTTTCCTACTCAAAAATAAGTTTTTGTTAAAATTTAATTTTCAATGCAAGCTTTTTCGAATAAAGTAAAATTGCTTGTAGGTATGTTTATTAAGTGACCACCAAATCTTCCTATTTTTCCTATTTTTAACCGACTTCAAAAAAGGAGGAGGTTCTATGTTCCACTGTACTTATATATTTTTTTTTCTATGTATGTTCATCGATATCTCCGCCAATTGAGGGCCGATTTTCAAAATTCTTTTTTTGTTTGAAAGAGTATACTTCTGAGGTGGTCCCATTGGCACCAAGTCAAGATCTAATGATGGAATCTTGGGGAAATCGACGGAAACCCTCAAATTGTATAAGCACACCTATGGCTAAAATTGAAAAGTCAACTACAAAACTGAGCGTGGCTGGCTATGCTTCATTTATTGTAAGTGTACCGGAACAAGTCTACAATCGCCTGTCACAGCCTGAGGTGTGGCCAGTAAAAGCTGAAGTTAGTGAATGGGTTTGGTTTCGGAGACATAACAAACAGTCACATAAAGTCGGGTAAAAAAATTGACATAATGTACCAAAATGTTCGGGGTCTTCGAACTAAACTTAATTACTTCATTACTAACGTAGAAGCTTCAAGTGCAGATTTATTGGCGGTGACAGAAACAGGTTGTAATGAATCCATCCAAGACGCAGAGATTGTACCGCCGAATTATAACATTATTAGATGTGATCGAGCGGACGGACGCAAACAGGGCGGCGCGTTTTTAGTGGCCACACACGAGTACGAGCTGCGTCAAATATCTTTGCCCGGAGATGTCAATGTTAATAGCAGTTCATTTGAATTAGTTGCTGCTACCGTTCATTTTAAAAATAAATTTTTGTTTTTGTTTTGTGTAATTTATATACCCCCAAGTAGTAGTGAATCGGAGTATATGAATCTGTTTAGGATAATTGAACAGTTATGTATTAGATATAAGGAAACTATTGTGATAGGAGATTTCAATTTATATTCAGCCAATGCAAATGTTAATAATTATTTTGAATAATTTTATGGCCCTTTGTGAATTCACTCAGAGCAATAAAGTTCCTAATTGTAATGATCGACAGTTGGATTTAGTGTTGAGTACAGTGAGCGGGGTGCGTGTGAGCGGCGCCGACGAGCCGCTGGTGCCGGTGGACGCGCATCACCCCCCGCTCGCGGTCGAGCTGCGGCTGGCGGGTGGCGGAGGGGAGACGAACGTCCAGGATGAGCCGATACCATTGCAATGGAATTTCAACAAAGCAAATTTTTCCCTCTTGTATTCTTTAATGTTGGATACCGACTGGGGCAAACTCTATACTATTAATAATCCTGAGGAAGCGCTGGAGTTTTTTTATAACACCATTAATCAGATGTTGGAAGATTGTGTGCCTAAAAAGAGACAAAAGGGGATAAATTCCAGGTACAGCTACCCAGAATGGTATACTGCGGAGGTAATTCGCAGCATAGAAGCTAAAGGGAGGCTTAATAAGCGATATAAGGCGAGTGGATTGCAATGTGATTACGAAAGGTTTGCGAAATGTAGGGCTAATGTGAAACGATTAATCGAAGGGGCGCACTTTTACCATCAGGATAAAATTCAAAGGGAACTTGCTAAGGATCCCAAAAGTTTCTGGAGGTACGTAGGATCAAAGGGAAAGGCTAAGACACGTAATAAAATAACAAAAGATGGTAACATTATTCCTAATTCTCAGTGTGCCAAAGAGCTAGCTACCTTTTTTCGGTCTGTATACGATTCGCAAGTGCCAAAACTAAATGTAGACGCGGCGGTGGCGGCGAGCAGGGCGGGGAGTGCGCGGGTGCATATTGGGCAAATAAAACTGAACCAGGTGGAGAAAGCGCTAGATCGCCTCAAGCCGAAGCGCTCGGCGGGACCTGATGGCATACCTGCGTATGTGGTCAGAGACTGTCGAGCGGTGTTGGCTGAGCCGCTACTGCACATATTTAACTTGTGCATTCAGTACTTGCTTTTTCCTAGCCAGTGGAAGGTAACGCGAGTTGTGCCGGTGCCTAAAAGCGGCCAGGGTAATGATGTTAGCGGCTGTAGACCGGTGGCTATTCTGTCGACGCCGGCGAAGGTATTCGAGTCAGTGGTACAGAGTTGTGTGTTTCAGCAAATGAGTGCTCAACTATCAGAGACGCAGCATGGCTTTCGCCCAGGTCGTAGTACTTCAAGTAATTTACTTAACTTTGTCACATGCGTAGTTCCTAAGGTGGACGCGGGGATACAGGTCGATGCTGCCTACTTCGATTTTAGAAAAGCTTTCGATGTGGTCGACAATGATATCTTGCTTGAGAAGTTGGCGGCGGTTGGCTGCACCCCGCGAACACTCCGTTTTTTTGCTACATTTACATGAAGGACAGGCAACAGTTTGTAGATTACGGTGGTTACAAATCCGACCCCTATTATACTCGGTCAGGAGTGAGTCAGAGGAGTCATTTGGGCCCACTGGAATTTATCATAATGATAAATGATTTGCCGGAAGTCGTAGAAGAGGCCACTTGTCTGCTGTTCGCGGACGACCTGAAGTTGCTGAAGGCGGTGACAAGCGAGTCAGATGCGGAGAGGTTTCAGAAAGAGATAGACAGGGTTGTTGCTTGGAGCCAAAGAAACAAACTCTCCTTCAATATATCTAAGTGTGCAGTAATGACATTTAGTAGGGCAAGAGCTGCTATTAATTATGATTATGCTGTAGATGGGGTACCACTTAGGAGGGTTACAACGGTGAGAGACCTGGGGGTGGATATAGACAGTGAGCTAACGTTTCGTAATCATAATGTCAATGTCTGTAAAAAAGCCTTCCGAAGGCTAGGTTTTATACTCCGTCGAGCAGAGGGCTTTAATAGCATCAGGGCTATATGCGCTCTGTACAATGCTCTGGTGAGGAGTATATTGGAAAGCAATGCGATAATCTGGGCACCGCATGAAGCTAAGTACATCCTCATGCTAGAGAAGATCCAGAATAAGTTTACCAGATACTTATACATGAGGATGTACTCGGTTTACCCCTATTTCCCCTTAATGTACCCAACATTATTCGTTATAGGAATGGTCGGATACAATAAACTGGAAACCAGGCGGGACCTCGCGTTGGTTACCTATATTTTGGAATTGATTCGGGGCAAGCGGAACAATCCAGACGTATTGAAGTGCATAAACCAGGGGCTGTATTCAGCATTTGACCACGCACTTATCTCAATCCAATCCCAGTCCTAACCACTTATAAACTGCCGAATTGAAGCTCATCGCAAGCTTATCGCAAACAAATCTCATCCCTAGTTCATTCCTATCCCAAAAGGTAATTGCCAGGCGAATAAATTTTTATCCCCATACAAAACGGAACGAAACCTTTTTTTAATTGGCAATAATCTTGTTCCTACAAAATAATAAACTCGGTATAATGACGTTTTTAATTATTGATTATGATTATGAATGTTACAAAAATAATAATCATTTATTAAAAATTGTTTGGTTATTTTTATTTTCAGAAATTAGATTAATCTAAATGAGACGTTTAGTTTAGTATTTGCTGTCGCTTAAATTTTCGTAAAACAGAGGCCCTACCACGAAGTGCATAATTCGAACTTCGTTTCGTGCCGTCCCGCTCACACTAATGGTATTTATTACGAGTGTGAGAGAGACCGCACGATCCGAATTTCGAACTTTGAATTTCGTAGTAACCCCCCAGAACGGATTAGGGTAAGTAATTTAAAAAAACCATGAACATTTTTTTATTAAATTTTATCTTGGCAAGTATTTATTTATTTCTTGTCATGGAATCATAATGCTCTAGGTAATATATTTTTTCGCGTTAGGCCGGCCGCATACACGCGGAATTTTTCTTCGGTTTCCGTACGGAATGACGTGTGCGAGCGAGACAACGCTATATACTTTCGTAGCCCTATCTCGTTCGCACGCGTCATTCCGTACGGAAACCGAAGAAAAATTCCGCGTGTATGTGGCCGGCCTTTTAAACGAACACCTTGACTCATCGAAATTGGCGTGGTTAGTTAATTTTTTTTTAACAAATAAAAATACTTATTTTAAATACAACTATGTTGGGGCGTGATAGAATGGGACGGATTGAAGGCCACTCACTACAAACCGAAGCGCGGGGTGCCGACGAAGCATGCCCAGCGCGGTCAATAACACTGAATCATATATACGGTGACACACTCTGGCAGCGCGGCACAGCGTTTTGAATCAGTGTTATGCAGAGCGCGCGTCGCCTCGTGCACACGCCCAGCGCCTTCCCCGCGCTGCGGGCAGTGGAGGAAGGGCTTTATACCTTTATATTAGTTGTCATTTGTATGCTATTATTATATCTTGTCTGTGGGTCGCCGCCATCTTGTGCTGTCAAGTCAACGACGCGACGTCACGTCATTATTTTTTTTCATCTTGTTTTGTTACGCGACGCGCCTGCGCCTCGTGTTATGTGTTGTTTGTATGTAAACATCGAGTCGAGTGCCGGTAACCCCTTGTGTTCTGCCCTTTTAGTCAAACTGTAGTTCCTTGAGAAGCCATCCTCCTCTGTTTTACAGTACAATTGTTTAGCGGAAGTGATATTCCACTGACTTACAACATGGGAAAATTCACGCGTATGCCCAAAAGCAATAATTTATGAAATCTATGGATTTCTTTACCGACTAGCCCTTATTTGCTGCCTCTAACCAAGACTCAACTCCTGAAGAAATGCGTGTGAAAGAAAATTGTTCACAGAAAAGGAAATGGTTCATGGAAGGTTCATGTTATGATGTACCACTCTCCTCAGAGAGTAAGTTTTTCAAAAAAACTCTTTCCATTTTCAAAATTTTCTTCAAATATTAATTTCACTAAAATAAATTCGTATTTATTGTTACTTTGTTTTTTTTTCAGAGTACCTAGAATGTGATCATAAATACTGTGCTAACGAAGATTCAGATGATGATGTTAGACCAAGAGGAATGAAACACATTTGTAATATGAGTATCTACCTCCAGCAAGGATTTCAAAAATAATGTGTAAGTAGTTTGCAAGTTTTTTAAGCCCAGTCGACCTTTCATTTTACTCCAAAGAAATGCATTTGTGCGCCAAACCATCCAGACTCACAGCTTTTAAACACTGCTTTTTTTATGGGCTAATTTAATACTAACAAATTTATCATAAAACAACAGCCCTACTCAGAGTTCGGAGTACACACATTCTGTCTCTCTTTCTGTGTGCGTATGTGTATAAATACTTTACTGAGGAAATGAACATTAACTTTCTGACTGGGGGTTCATCTCGCCTCCTCGTTTACTTTCACATCATCATCCCAGCCTATATATATTAGTCTTGACTTATTAACTGACTGTCTCACTAATTGACTCTCTGATCGACTCACTAACCAACTAGGACCCACAGAGTAACTCAATGACCGATTCACTAACTGACTCACCAATGCCCACCTCAAACCCTTGGCCCTAGAAGGCTGTTATATAAAGGTTTTCTTTATGATATGGACAAGGAACAAGGATGGATTTATTGAAATTCCTACGAGATAGTGAACGGGAGTTGATCTTACATTTTATCTGTGTGCGGACAAAATCGTCGGCAAAAGCTAGTCATTTTATAATCATCATCATTCCAGCCTTTATACGTCCCACTGCAGGGCACATGCCTCATGACAAAATGAGAGGGCTTGGGCCGTTGTTCCTTCGCCGGCTCAGTGCGGATTGGGAACTTCACACACACCGTTGAATGTCTCCGCAGGTGTAATTTCCTCACGATGTTTTCCTGCACCGTAAATCACCGCACCTGCAACGTAATTTTTTTTGTCTGTCTGTCTATATCAGTAACCAATCAACAATGATCCCACACTGCGCACATTTTGCTTAGGAGCAGGGGGGTCTTCTAAGACTGGATGTTCATAGATACATATAAATTTGTACGGAACCGTCGGTGCGCGAGTCCGACTCGCACTTGGCCAGTTTTTTATACTTGAAGCAATTTACCGCGTAGCTGTTCACGCAAGTATATTTAATTTGTAGCCATATTTTCCATGTAGTATTTGTTTGTTAGTTATTTATCTCAAAAGCAAACATTCCTTGTAACGTTTCACCTAGTCGCGTTTTGTCGCTGCAGAACAAAATCTCGATAGTTTTTTATACTTGAAGCAATTTCCGTGCAGTATTTTACCCTAGAAAAATCCTGGGAATCCTGGGAATTTTTTGGCCGCAAACGGTCTCAAACGTAAGACTGTGGCAAATGACTGACCAGAAGCCAGTAAGCCGAGAAGTTCTGACAAGGAAGTGGCGATGGATTAGACACACGCTTCGGGGGTCAGATAACCACCTGCCCAAGCAGGGTCTCCGCTGGCAATCTACTGGCACAAGACGGCCAGGACGTCCTCGGACCACGTGGAGGCGATCAGTTGAGAAGGAGGCTGACTCAATTGGTCTCGGCTGGGAAGAGCTGGAAGAAGCCGCGCAAGATTGAACCAAATGGAAAACTCTTCTACGAGCCCTATGTCCCTAATGAGGGATAACAGGAACACATCATCATCATCATCATCATCATTTTACCCTAGACGTACTTTACCGCGATCGTTATTTATTTGGAACGCTTTTTTCTTTGACGCGATGATTGATGTTTGCAGCAAAACTCTGTAACTATTTTTTTTAAACGCATCATAGTTATAGTTCAATTTCTAAAGCCGAATTTAGACCTGCAAAAAAAATCGTGCAAGTTGCATTGGATTGCGGCGCTCGATTGAGCATTTCAATCTCGGTGGCTTTAGGGCCTCGCAATGTAATGCAACTTGCACGAGTTTTCTTGCAGGTCTAAACTCGGCTTAAGAGGCTATCAAACTCATTGGAATATTATCTTTATTACTAATACTTAATAGACAATACTCTGTCATTTATGATAGTCAATATTTTACATTTTTAGGATGCGATTTCAAATTACTACAGTACATAGTAATTTTAAGACCGCTTTTGTGGCTGGTTTAGATTTTACAACTCATTTATTGGTCCTTGTGATGAGCAAGATTTTAGGATTGAATTAGATTTTGATTAAATTTTAAACTTGTACCAAATTGAATTCACTTAGATAAAACATTGCTTTCAATAAAAAATAGGTTCATCAAGTTACATATCATCATCATCATCATCATCATCCCAGCCTAAGTACGTCCCACTGTAGGCCACAGACCGCCTCTCAGAATGAAAGGGCTTGGGCCGTAGTTCTCACGCGCGCCCAGTGCGGATTGGGAACTTCACAGACACCATTGATTTTCTTCGCAGGTGTATACAGATTTCCTGGCGATGTTTTCCTTCGGCGTAAAGATCATGTTGAATTTCAAATGTAAGTTAAGTTACATGTAAAAAAATTTAAATCAACCCTAAAAATCACTACCTAATCTGTATGAATTTGGTGCTTCAGCGCGAGCCAGCAGGAGTGATAGAACCCCAATAGATGTATGTAAGTACATACATAGGTAATTAGGTTGATAATTAAGGCCCATTATCTTTTACAAAATATTGCTTTTCCCGACTCAGAGACGTTGATTGTTAAGGAATACTTTTGACTTCTGATGCTTCACCATCAGTTCCACTTCGCCATATTTTACGCATTTCGACGATTTTTTTTACGAGCTCATATTGATTAACAACTACTTACCTACTTTAAAATAATCGAGTCGCAACCCGTGTAATTATTGTTATGGAGTAATTTCGGTGGCCAACTGTTCCTCACCAGTTGCAATTCATGAAATGGTGAATTCTAAGAGAACATTCACAAGTTATTTTCCTGGTTTTTTTACAGTCAATATTTTTTTTATCACGGACTAAATCAGTCTTAAAATCTAAACCGGCAACAGAAACGGTATTAAAATAAGTATACGGTTTATTCAGAGGGCCTATCTATTATCACATGTATTAATTTGGAACGGTTACTCAGAAATGTAATTCATTCAGCGCTGGGGTGCTATAAACACCTCAGCATTAGGCTGCGTATCCACCGGAGCTGTGCGAGAATGCGTTGCGAGGGACGTGTTTGTCATGAACCAATAGAAACACTTCATTTAAAAGGTCCTAAGGGAATGAAATGTTTCTATTGGTTCATGACAAACACATCCCTCGCAACGCATCCTCGCACATCTCTGCTGGAAACGCAGCCTTATGCTGAGCCAGTGTCCTATTTACAACCGTAATGACACATTCTTCTTTATTTTTCGTGTTGTCTTTTGTTTTGTAAAATATTGATGATGATAAATAATAATAATAAATAAATATCACGGAACAATGCACACCAATTGACCTAGTTCCAAAGTAAGCTAAGCATAGCTTGTGTTATGGGTACAAGGCAACGGATAAACATACTTATATAGATAGATACATACTTAAATACCAGCGTTAAATACATATATACACACCCAAGACCTGAGAACAAATATTCGTATTATTCATACAAATATCTGCCCCGACGTGGGAATCGAACCCGGGACCTCAAGCTTCGTAGTCAGGTTCTCTACCTACTAGGCCATCTGGTCGTCGATGATGAGTCTTGTGTTGTTGTAAATAAATGTATTTTCTTTCTTTCTTTAATTTTTTATCAAAATGGTAGGGTTTGTGTTCGGCAATATTGGATGGTCTTACTATGACGTTTCGTAATCACACAAAGCTGTATTTACACGACAGTAGTGAAACGGTACGGTTACCTCGAAATGTACATTTTGGTAAACGTAGCGATTTTTGACTTTACACTTTATATACCTACGGCAGGTTAGTATCTGCAAGACTGGTTTTGGTACATAAAATGACGAGATCTATAAGAATTTCACACAGACGAACGGATACTTTTTAGGGTTCCGTAGTCAACTAGGAACCCTTATAGTTTTGCCATGTCTGTCCGTCTGTCTGTCTGTCTGTCTGTCTGTCCGCGGCTAAGCTCAGAGACTGTTAGTACTAGAATGCTGTAATTTGGCATGAATATATATATCAGTCACGCCGACAAAGTGATTACATAAAAAAAATTAAAACAATTTTTTTTAGGGTAACCTCCCATAGACGTAAAGCGGGGGTGATTTTTTTTTCTCGACTAACCCTATAGTGTGGGGTATCATTGGATAGGTATTTGAAAATAAATATGAGTTTTCTAAAACCATTTTTTTATAAAATGAATATTTTCGGAGATATTCACCCCGAAAGTTAAAAAAAAAATGTGTCCCCCTCTAACTTTTGAACCGCACGTCAACCACACATTAATAAATTATGCAAAGATTTTTTCGTACCTGCTACGGAACCCTATCTTGGGCGTGTCCGACACGCTCTTGGCCGGTTTTTGGTAATTTGAATGATCTACGGGCGACTGGACTGAGTTACCAACTTACCACCGTTATGGTCCTTGTGCCCTTGAACTATTTGAAGATAGCTTGTTTGTTTGGCTCACACTTCGTAAAATGGCTTTTTAGGGTTCCGGAGCCAAAATGGGCAAAACGGAACAGTTTCGTCATGTCTGTGTGTCTGTCTGTCTGTCTGTCCATCCGTCTGTCTGTCTGTCCGCAGCTTAACGCAGTGGCTATTTGTGCTATAAAGCTAAAAACCTTCCATAGACGTAAAGTGGGGGTGATTTCTTTTTTCTCGTCTAACTTTAGTGTGGGGTATCGTTGGATAGGTTGGATTCGTTTGCGAAATATTAGTGCTTACATTTTAGCGATTTTTAATGAACTGTTTTAAAACCTTGTAAGGAGATACGGAACCCTTCATGTACGAGTTCGACCGACTCTCACTTGATCGCTTTTTTTTAAATGCAGCTTCAGGGTTTTTGTTTTAGTTTAAAATTAATTTGCAATAGGTACTTCCCTAAAATTAGCTCAATTTGTGCAACCTTGCATCTTACCTAACGTCCCAGTTTGTTTTATGACTAGTTTTAAGCCTTGCCTCAAGTCTTAACATAATTATAATTACTTATATAGCTATTATAATTGCAGAATTAAGCACTAACCAATAAACTATTGACCTTCTGTTTTCGGCTTAAGTACTTAATTTGCCTATATTTCGATAAACAATTATTTTTATTTTTTTTGCATTGCTGTACCTAACTTTTGTTCGCTTTATGCACTTGTGCGGCTGTAAAATTTCAGCTGTGAGGTGTCGACGGACTCGAATGCTACAACGTGACGTGTGGGGCGGTCAAGGCCACGGCTGCCACCAGCGACGTGAATTCTCGTCGCGGCTACTGAAGTTGCAAGTAAGCTGATTTGCCGATTTTAACTTTATAAAATTTAACGTGGGTAGCTGTTGTTTTCAATAATAAGTCATACTTGTACCTACAACCAACAATGCAATTAAACATGGTTGATACAAAGAAAGTTGCTCCACTTGCAGAGCTAATAAAGTAACCAAACTTAGTTCTATGGGAAGTCAAGTTATCAGTTTTAATAATTATTTAAACTCAAAATTGATGTACTGAAACAATTACTTTGCTCACCCGCAACCTTACGATAGTTAAGTTTATGTAAAAAATGCGTGTTCATGCAGTTCCTCCACCTCCACACTGTACGAACACACACAAATCACACAAACCCAATCATCACCACCACCAAACTACACTGACGCGTTTCGAGCTCAACCAGAGCTCATCTTCAGAGTTGGTACCACAACCGTACGCTATTATTATTATTATTATTTAATTTTTATTTCGGGCTGCATAGGCCCATATAAAAAAATACCTTAAAGACTAACATACATATTTATATTATAACTACCAAATGTTAGACAAACATTTACACGTACGTTTGTACATACGTGTGTGGTGTTGTTTTGAGCCTTTTTTCTGGGGCTTTGCTGTGCTTCCATGTTTCAGTTTGTATTTAGTATGAAATGTATGGATTTCACAGGATGACCGTAAAAGTAATATAAAATGAAGATGAAAAATAAAAAAAAATACAATAACCCTTCCTTCTCCGCAGTCGGGTAAAAATATACTTCATATCACACTTGTTAAAAGTTGGCTTAGTAGTGACATCTCTTGTTCGGGTGAGCGAGTAGTTCCGAAGGAGTGTTGAAGTCTCTCAATGAGGGTATAGATGCGCTGTATGATTGATACATCGCACATTTCAGTCTGTTAAATAATCACCTTTTGCAGTGAGACCGTATCACTGCAGAAGGTGATTATTTAACAGACTGAAATGTGCGATGTATGGGAAAAATTCGAGTCTAAACTCCTGACCAGTGGTGGTGTAGGGGAATAGCACGCGGCACGGAATGCTGAGGACCTGGGTTCGATTCCCAGCATTGGTCTTTTTTCTGGGGTTTTTTTCTGTGCTTCTATGTTTAAGTTTGTATTTAGTGCCAAAAAGGATAGAGAAACTAACAGTAACAAGTGAAAATAAACGGATCACTCACGTCTTAAAACGAGTTTAACTCGACATGTTTCGGGCTAATCCGTAGCCCTTCCTCTCGGAGTCGCACGTCACGGCGGCTGCCAAACGTGCACTGCGTGCTAACGCCCTGTTCGCGCGGCTACTCGACGCAACTGACAGCGACACACATCTACCCCCGTTTTCATCATCACTTTTATTGTCATTGTCAAATGTAAAGTGATGATGAAAACGGGGGTAGTTGTGTGTCGCTGTCAGTTGCGTCGAGTAGCCGCGCGAACAGGGCGTTAGAACGCAGTGCACGTTTGGCAGCCGCCGTGACGTGCGACTCCGAGAGGAAGGGCTACGGATTAGCCCGAAACATGTCGAGTTAAACTCGTTTTAAGACGTGAGTGATCCGTTTATTTTCACTATGAGTGAGTCTCACGGTAGTTTCATGTTTAAAGTAACAATAACAAATTAGAAATCACAAACTACGAAACTGTATTTAGGCCAGATAAAACCATTTGTGATTTCAGATAAACAAGATCAAGATGACACTAAGGATCGGCCGTGCGTCGTGTGCCGTGCTGAGCACAGGGTCTTCGACTGTCCTGTATTCAGGCGGCTGTCTGTCGACGAGCGGCGGTCGCGGGTGTCCATCCTCCATCACTGGTAAGTCTGCCTGCGACCGGATATAGACTGTAACGGTCCGGCCACGAACTCGCGCGTTTGGCGGGCGGCGCGGCAAGCGTTTTATCACTTCATTGCGTGTGCCGCCAGGTAACCACTGTATGGCGAGCGTCTCGGCCGCGCAATGAACACAGAAAACACTTGCCGCGCCGCCAAACGCGCGACTTCGTGGCCGGGCCGTTACAGTCTCTGAGCTTAGCCGCGGACGGACAGACAGACAGACAGACAGACAGACAGACAGACAGACAGACAGACAGACAGACAGACAGACAGACATGGCGAAACTAAAGGGTTCCTAGTTCCTAGTTGACTAGGCAGCCCTGAAAAAAAAAAAGAATTTTGAGTAATCGCGTAACAAACATACAAAAGAAAAACATACAGTCAAGTTGAGAACCTCCTCCTTTTTTAGAGTCGGTTGAAAAGCTGTAAAAAAATACTAAAAACCGCTCAAGGCCATAATATATGTATATCGCAGACAGCTTGTAGCGACTGTTTGTGAGTGAGCGATTCCCTCCCGCGCAGCATAAGTCTGATTCGGCGAGGAAGGCTACCTCATGCAGATATGCAAAGAGGCTTGGCGGACTCGGCGATTCAGCAAGGCAAGGTGAATGGCCTAGAGCGATGGTAGAGGGCGTATAGTTGCCATCGGTCAGACACATCATTTGAACTCTCCTTCAGTCGTAGCGGTTTACCATTCCACTGAACCAAGGAGAGGGAGGACGAGTGCGTGCGCCTGCGTCTGCGCAAACGCTTGCGCACCTAAATATATCCTGCGCATTTGACCGCTTCCGATTTGGACTCCGATAGACGTAAAAGTCCTGTGGCGATGGGATAAGGTAGAGAGGTCTGGCATGATGCAAGCTGGGCTTTGTCCAAGTCCTACACATAGGCGGTTCTGGGGGTGCGAGTACATGCCGTGGTCGCTTTCGCACTGCAAGTTTGGGGCGACAGTACGGATTCGGCAACACTCAGAATGGCAAAGCAGCCCTCTTTAGGGAGGCACTGCTTTCCCCGCTCAGCCGGGGAAGGGGCTAGAATAGGTGCCCTAAAAAATGCTCGTTCCCAAATTTTGAGGGTGGTAGTAACCGCGGCTACCATCGCATCATTTAACACGTGTTCGAAGGAAAGTAAAAAATTCATCAACACCCAAGTCTATGATTTTCGGCGCGTGGAACGTGCGGACGCTTATTGATCGCGATGGCAATGCCTACCCTGAACGCAAGACTGCCGTAGTGGCTCGCGAACTTCATCGCTATAACGTGGATGTGGCTGCTCTCAGTGAAACACATCTTCCCGATGAAGGAGAGCTGGTGGAAGATGGTGGTGGCTACACTTTCTTCCGAACCTCGGCGTTCAGGCGTAGGATTTGCTGTCAAAAATCATTTAGTAAAGCGGCTTGAGGCCCTGTACACATCTCGGATCGCATTACCACATTGCGCCTCCACCTGGATAACGACAACTACCTTAATGTTATCAGTATCTATGCCCCAACGCTGGATAAATCTGTCTAGATGGCATAAATGCCAAAGAGCAGATTTTATTGCTGGACGATTTCAATGCCAGAGTTGGTCGGGACTATGAGGCATGGTCTGGAGTCCTGGGAAGACACGGAGTCGGCAACATGAACAGTAATGGTCGGTTGCTACTCAGTCTTTGTGCTCAATACCAGCTGGCAATATCGAACACTATGTTCAGACTTCCTTCCAAGTACAAGACAACGTGGATGCACCCAAGATTCAAACACTGGCATCTGATCGATTATGCTGTGGTACGGCAAAGAGACATCAGTCAAGTGCAGGTCACCCGCGTCATGCGTGATGCACATTTTTGGTGTGATCACCGGCTCATTGTCACCAAGCTGCGACTTCGACTCCTGCGTCTTTGAACGTGGAGAGGCTGAAAGACCGCGAGGTGAGGGAGAAGTATGCTGAAGCCTTATCTGGAAAGCTGTTGCCAGTCGATGAGGCAGGTGACGTCGATGCAGCCTGGAGAGGTTTGTCTTCCCATCTCATGGAAGCCGCTTCAAATATCCTGGGGACGAAAGTCCGGTGTAATGAAGACTGGTTTGATGAGAATGACGAACTCCTCAAGGAATCATTTGACAAACACCGAAACCTCTTGCGACAGCATAGTAGACGTGGTGGTTGCGATGCAGCAGTCAAAGCCAGTGATCATGAATTGCGTAAGCTGTCTCGACAGTTAAAAGATAAGTGGTGGCAAGACAAGGCTCGTGCAATACAGTTGCTCGCTGACACAAACCAGCTCGGGGAGTTTTATAGCGAGGTACGTAAGTTGCTCGGTACGTCATACCGGATTAGAGTGCCTTTGCGGTCACTAGACGGTACGCACTTGTTAGCAACTAAAGCGGACGTACTAAAGCGTTGGGCTGAACATTTTAACACGCTGCTCAATGTGGATCGATCAGCTGATCTACATAATATCAGCTTACTGCCTCAACTCCCTCTTGCCATCGAGCTGGATGAGTCTCTCACGCGCGATGAGGTTGTAACTGCCATCAGACAGCAGCAAAATAATCGGGCGGTTGACATCGACCTTATACCAGGAGAGCTGTTAAAATACGGTGGTGACGAGTTGTGCACGTTAGTCTGGGAGTTGTTCGTTCGTATGTGGGCAGAGGAGCGGATGCCGACGGATTTCAAGGTGTCGCGCATTAGTGCCCTTTATAAGAACAAAGGTGACCGATCAGACTGTAACTCGTACCGTGGTATTTCTCTTCTTTCAGCCCCTGGAAAGGCCTTTGCCAGAGTTTTACTAAACCGTCTGAAGAATTTGTCCGAAAGGATTCTGCTTGAAACCCAGTTTGGCTTCCGACCTGACCGAGGCACTTGTGAAGCTATTTTTTCCATACGTCAGCTACAAGAGAAATGTAGAGAACAGGGGCGTCAGCTGTATCTCTGTTTTGTTGACTTGGAGAAGGCATTTGATAGCGTGCCTCGTGAAGCCCTTTGGTTGGTGCTGGAGAAGCTCGGTTGCACGGAAAAGTTTGTAAGACTTCGTAGGCTCCTGCATGACGACATGCAGTGCTGCGTCTCCGTAGGCGGCGAACTGTCAGAGTTTTTCCTCGTCACCTGTGGGGTTAAGCAAGGATGTGTTCTATCTAGCACCCACACTGTTCGCCTTATACTTTGCGGTTGTAGTGAAGGATGTCTTACAAAGAGTTTCCAAGGGAGTCCGCATCCGTTTCCGCACAGACGGCAGTCTTTTCAATTTGGCCAGGCTTAAGGCTCATACCAAAGTCTCGTACGCATTGATCACAGAGATCATATACGCAGACGATCTGTGCTTTGTAGCAGAATCCCCAGAAGACCTGCAACAGTTGATGTCCATCTTTCACCTAGCTTGCTGTAAATTCGGCCTGAAAGTTAGTGTCAAAAAGACCGAGGTGATGTCCTTGGATACACGTGGTCACGAGACACTGATTATAAAGCTGGGTGAGGATGTGTTGAAGCAGGTAGATAAGTTACGTTATCTGGGGACCTTGATGCTGAGATCAACACCCGCATCGGCGCCGCAGCAGCGGCGTTTGGAATGCTGTGTTCAAGGTCTTCTGCTCACATGACCTAAAGCTGACCACCAAAATTTCCATCTACATGGCTACTGTGCTGCCAAATATCTTGTATTCTTCCGAGACGTGGTGTGTATATCGGCGTCACATACGCATTTTGGATCGGTTCCACCTTAAGTGCCTCCGAACCATCATGAAGATCAGATGGTCCGACCGAGTGCGTAATACCGAAGTTTTGCGACGAGCCAATGTTGGTGGCATTGAAGCCTATTTAATGCGTCGTCAGCTTCGGTGGTGCGGTCACGTATCTCGCATGGCGGAGAAAAGAGTGGCTAAGCGCATCTTCTATTCAGAACTGGAGGAGGGTAAACGAAAACACGGCGGACAGCTCCTTCTGTTCAAAGATGTGCAGATGCGACATATGAAAAGGTGTCGCATCGAGCCATCGCGATGGGAAGATTTGGCAGCACAGCGGCTTGAATGGCGCAGGACAGTGCAGAGGCAAGTTCGCGAGTTTGAGGAGCAGCGTAAAGCCGACCTCGATGCTAAACGCGACGAGCGTAAGTCTCGGCCACCTGCTGCCATTCATTATAATTACGTGGACGGTGTGCTTACGTGCCGGCAGTGCGGACCTACGTTCACAGCTAAGATAGGCTATGTAAGCCATCTTAGAGCGCATGAGCGCCAAATAAATAGCTAGGAGTCGAAGTGGTCGCCATGGCCGAATTCGGTCGGATCATCATCATCATCATCATATGTATATTATATTTGTCGAGTAAAATGACTGTGACTTACGGAAAGGCAGGCAGATATGCGTTTCGTATGAGCTATTTTGGCTACGAAATCCTAAAAAAGGGATGACAAATAGTGAGACATTGAAATAACCTCGATAGTCCCCATGAATATCAGCCGTGTCATATATTAGACAAGCGACGCTTTTCAGTTCTAATAGACGACAGTCTTATTTATCAAAGTAACAATGAACGAAGTCTACATTTTATAGCATAAATCATTACCCGTACATTCTGGCATCAATAATAATTACAAATTTAATTCACGACTTACCGTTGAAGTATCTTAAATTACTCACCAAACATGAGTAGAGCTTAAGCATATAACTAAGAAAATGTAAAGATTTGATTGTTCATGACAACGTCATAACTAATATTATTTATAAATTGAAAATATACCCTCTATTTTAAAATTGGCGTATGAAATGCTAAAGTTACAAATATTTCTCATCGCTAAAATGAGGTAGTGATAAAATTAATGTTAATCAACGAGGCAACGCTGCCAGTGCTATGAGAACATTTTCCCCCGGTACGACCCAAAGCGGTTATATTAGTTAGGGTTTTTCTCTTTTTTGTAAATATATGATTGTAAATATTAGTTAGGTTTTCCTCTTTTATGTTAATCTTATGTTATATATCGCAATTGAAAATATAGGCGACGAGGACTAGTACAGCGACGAGCACTGGGACATTTACCTTAATATGGTAGAAAAGATATTTCGCTTAACCAATTTAGGTGAAATTTGGTATACAGATAATTTGAGTCCAGGGAAAGGACATAGGATGGTTTTTATTAGGGTTCCGTACCCAAAGGGTAAAACAGGACCCTATTACTGAGGCTCCGCTGTCCGTCCGTCTGTCCGTCTGTCACCAGGCTGTATCTCACGAACCGTGATAGCTAGACAGTTGAAATTTTCACAGACAATGTATTTTGGTTGCCGCTATAACAAACTAAATACTAAAAAAATAGAAAAAAATAAATATTTAAGGGGTCTCCCATACAAAAAACGTATAACATAGATGCGCTGTATCACTGCAGAAGGTGATTATCTAACACACTGAGATGTGCGATGTATGCTTAAGCTGCGTACGGAATGCGCGCACTCGGGTACGCGTACCCGGGCTTGCGTGTCCTGGAACGCCATGTCCGTACGCCATGTACGCGTACACTGTACACGTACACGTACACGTACTGTACACGTACACGTACACTGTACGCGTACATGGCGTACGGACATGGCGTTCCAGTACATGCAAGCCCGGGTACGCGTACCCGAGTGCGCGCAGTCCGTACGCGGTTTTAGATAATTTAAGACTGGATACGCCTTTGACGTACCTACCTTTACTTGCAAATTTTTCTGCCAATTCGCCCGAGGGGCGAGGTACAACGAACAGCACACATCTACGCGTTGCCGCACACTCATGTCAAAAATGTGTGCGTTCCTACAGATGCCTACCAAAACAAAATCGCCACACAAATGTAAAGCACGCACACAACTAGACATGTCGTAATCACACTGATTTTTAGACGACAACTAAGTAACACTTGAAATAGTGATGTGACATGTGTAAAGACCGAAAAAGAAAGAATGAATGACTGAAATTAAAGTCATATGTCATATATTTTGAAAGAAAGCGGTTATCATTAAGTAAATTTTTCACGAATTTTAATAGTTTTTCACTGCGGATTCACCTACTCGTAATTTAATGACAGAAAATTGTAGACATCTGATTTTTTAGATTAATACACCTATAAAGCTAAATAAGAAGATCGCTGTAAACCTACGCTGCTGCCCTCTCGTTCTGAGAGGAGGCCTGTGCTCTACAGTGCGACCTATATACGTCGAGATGATGACTATGAGACTGCTCCGATCTATTGTTTATGATAGAGACTGTATACCATCTGCAGATTAAAACGAAAATACTCAAAAATAATTTTCATGAACGTGTTTATTTTATAATTTATAATACAATAAAATCTTCTTCTTGTTTTTCATTTGTAAACACTTCGATACATATTAACTCAAAATGATGTGAGCAGATAGCACAAGTAGCCGTTCTGCGTCAAAATTTAGTCCATTCCATTGCTCTTTAGTTACGGGTTGTTTCGTAAAACTGTAAATACGAAGTAAGAGCAATTACCAATTTATTGCAAAAAAAACTTTACAAGCAAAATCACCACAAAAAACTCTAGCTAGATTAAAGCTCTGTGGTTTAAAATAAAGTTAAAATAAACCGCAGGATAAACTTCATTCACTTCGTTCGTTCATAGATTCAGTTCATTTGTGTCTCATCCCTACCCACGTGCCTAGTTACAGTTTGTTATTATTCTGTCATTTATGTTGCAAAATTCAATCTGTTATAAGTATTAACGTTCTGGTAGCGTAAATTGATAATTAAATTACCTACGTATGATAAGAAACACCATTTTGGGGGTAGTTGAATAGAGAGATCTCTCTCCAGGCAGATGTTATGCCTGGGGACCGAAGTCCAATGGATGAAAGTTGGAAATTGTATTTATGCAGCCGAGTTGAGAAACTTCGAAAGCGTGATGTAGGATTGTAGTAATTAGTAATTAGTTTCGTAATGCTAGACAGTGCTGACTTTGTTTTGCATGAAATAAATGCACAAGACATCATTTTCTAGGAGATTTGCTCACCAGTACAGACAATCAAAAATGACAACCTTCCCCTGCCAACTTTGGTTTTTTTTAACGATGACGTTCAAACGTTCATATACCTAGCATGGCAGAGGGGGAAAAGGTGAGAAGGCTCATCCTGTCTTAAATTATCTAAGGGTGTATGGGATAAATTCGTGTCTAAACTCCTGACCAGTGGCTGCGTAGGGGAATAGCACGCGGCACGGAATGCTGAGGACCTAGGTTCGATTCCCAGCATTGGTCTTTTTTCTGGGATTTTTTCTATGCATCCATGTTTCAGTTTGTATTTAGTACTAGATTTTGCCCGCAACTTCGTCCGCGCATAATTCCGATTTGTGATAAAGCTTCATCATCCCTTTCATCGAATAAAACAAAAATCCGGCAACGGCAACATCGAAACATCCATTATTATCATCATTTCATCATCATCGGTGTCAGTTTGTGAACATACAAATTCCGTTTATTCCGTATCCCATGAGCATTTCAACAAATCCGTCTTTATTCTATGCAAAATTTCAGCCTTCTATGGCTAGGAGCTTGGGCTGAGCGTTGATGATTTAGTCAGTCAATCATTTACAACTTTTTTATATGTATAGATTTTTGACTACCTCATGATATAATAATTTGAATTTATATATTTTTAAATCAAGATAGTAAATAATACTATTTACTATCTTGATTTAAAAATATATAAATTCAAATTATTATATCATGAGAGTAAGACAACCGGTGAAATTACTATCACTATACAGTGATAGTAATTTCACCGGTTGTCTTACTCTTCATGCCGGAACACAGTAGCGCAAACCACTGCTGCTTGGCGGCAAGATTATATAAATATATCAATCAGAGACAGTGTAGCTTTCTATTAGTGAAAGAATTCTTAAAATCAACTCCGAAGTTCAATTAACTTAATTTCTATCCCGAAGGAATTTTGCATTTACACGGATAAAAAGTAGCCTATATGTCACTAAGGGACCATTAATTTATTACATAAGACGATTTTTGCCAGTTTTTGACCCCCTCCCCCCCTGTTTAATATTTATTACGTAAGAATCTAAAGGAAAAAATTAATACCGTTTGGATTAGAGATGTGCCGATCATGACTTTGGCCGACTAGCCGACTAGCCGATTAGTCGGTTGTAAAGTAGCAGACTAGTCGGCCGACTAATCGGCCAAACCGATCACGGTTACGGGGATTTCCGTGATGCTTCGTTTCACTCGCAAGCCCTCGAGCATGTCAGAACCTGATTTTTTTCATCATCATCATCGTCATCCCAACTTATACATATACGTTCCACTGCAGGTCACAGGCCTCCTCTCTGAATGAGAGGGCCATATTCCCATGCGGGCCCAGTGCGGGTTGGGTTGGGAGTTCCCACCATTTGATTTCTTCGCAGTCGCAGGTTTCCTCATGATGTTTTCCTTCACCGTAAAGCTCAAAGTAAATTTCAAATTAAAATTTGCACATTAATTAATAAAGTGGTGGGAGCCCGGGCTGAACCCACACGTGAGAGGCCGTAAGTTGATCCACTAAATCACTCATAGTTAATTTTTGCTTTTATACGGATCAGAGTGGTGTTTTTGAGTAAGTATAAAAATATTTTTGTGTATTAATAGTGTTGTTGTTCATTAAAGTGAAAGAGCTCAATTCAAATTTAATCACGTCAAAAAGTTTTTTTAAACATTTGGACAATGATTCCCGTAAAGTCAGGTAATCAATGCCAAATGATAATTTCTCGTGGTGGGCAGGGAAAAACAGCAAACACAACCCTGATACCTTAGTTAGAATAGAATGTAAATGTTTGAACACAGACGATTCCTCAAAGCTTTTATTTAATGTAATTTTCCACCTACATGTATTTTATTAAGAAATACATACAAAGTAAGAAGCCGGATAGTCGGCACTAATTGCCGACTAATCGCCGACTACGAAAGTGGCCGGATAGTCGGCTTTACCGACTAGTCGCCGACTACGAAAGTGGCCGGATAGTCGGCTTTACCGACTAGTCGGCGACTAGTCGGCACATCTCTAGTTTGGATTGTTTTAATTTTTATTTTTCAAAAAAACAATTTTTAGGAACGTCTCTTTTATTGTATAGTTACTAATTTATTTTTTATTTTTTGGTAATAATCAACTTTGGTTTTATTTTCGAATTTTTCTTGCCATGGAAATCGTTTACCTATACTCATATTATCCAAACGCGCGCTTTTTCAAAGTATAATCTTAACTTTGCGCTTTTTTGTGATCTTACGTAAGAAATATCAAGACCCCCTCCCACACCCTTGTAAGAAAAAATAAGACATGGTCGACCCCCCTCCCCCCCTAAATCAATCAAATAAATAAGTGTAGCTTTCTACTGATGATAGAACTTTCTAAATCAGCCCATAGTAGAATTCACTTATTTTGCATTTTTCCGGAGGAAAAGCAGCCTATGTCAATCAGGGATAGTGTGGCTTTTTATTGGCAAAAGACATTAAAAAAAAATTGAGAGGAAGCCTGTGCCCTGCAGTGGGACATAATACTACAGACTGGGATTATTTCTATCCCGCGGGAATTTTGCATTTTCCAGACGACGTTTTTACGGCGGTTTTTTTTGTCATTACCATTTGAGCAGAAATTATTAAAATGGATTATGCTGAATCTAGTTTGATGAAATTTCGCGCGATTCGTCCTTCGGTTGTGGTAATAATCGTCGAATGGTAATGACGTTTAACGGCGCGGTCAAAACGCTCGAATATTTACCCAAAAGCAACCTATGTCAGTCAGGGATTTGTAAAAGAAAGTTTCAAATCAGCCCCGAAGTTTAATTCACTTATTTCTATCCCGCGGGAATTTTACATTTTCCAGAGGAAGCAGTCTATGTCAATCAGGGATACTGTGGCTTTCTATTGGTGAAAGAAGTTTTCAAATTAGCCTCGAAGTTAAATTTACTTATTTCTATCCCGCGGGAATTTTGCATTTACGTCTATAAAAGGTAGCCTGTGCCAACCAAGGATAGTGTAGCTTTCTATTGGTGAAAGAATTTTTAAAATCAGCGCCGACGTTGAATTCACTTATTTCTATCCCTTCGGAATTTTGCATTTTCCCGGGTAAAAAGTACAGTACAGTAGTGTCATCCAGGGATAGTGTAACTTTTTACTGGTGAAAGATTTTATAAATGAGTTCTGTACCTACAAACAAAGTATAGATATTTCCCTATCCCATGGGAATTTCCAAAAATCCTGAAATTATTTTTTTGCTGTTATGCTCACTTACATTTATACCGAATTCAAAAATAATGGGGTGCGTAGATCTATCTGATGCTGACTGTGATCGCTTCGGATAGATAGAAGTAATAGCACCGAAAGAAACGAGTGACCATGCGTATGCCCCCCGCCCGCCTGCCCGCCCGCCCGTCGCCTGCCCGCGTCGCTCGCTTCGCCCGCAAACATTGTTTTGTGTTTTATTCATTTAAATATGACACAAACTTACAATATCGATTTTACATGCACTCATGATATTGAATATGTGAATTCTAATGATTGTAATATTCTTTTTAAACGCTTGTAGCTTGGAATAGCAAAATTACTAAAAATCTTTAAATAACGTGCTCTAAATTGGCACAAATTTATTTATTGGGCATGTGTAAGTGATCTGAACTAGGAAACAGTTATGTAATCATTTTTTTTTATAACTTTTTTTACGTACTGTACTGACTCTACGTCAGTATGCACTGGACGAAAATGATACAAACTGGGTTTCCACACTCCGCAAACTATCCTAGATACGATATATAATACAATTATTATTTTAAACTTTAAATTAATTTTGCCAGTTTTAATTTGAATAAAAATAATCAACCACAAATTATCGAATTTCTGAAAATGCAAATGACAGATGTGACACAGAACGCAATAATAAGCTTTATAGGTACGACTGTACCCACAGGCAAGAAATAAGGAACTTTAGTATTTTTGAAACTTAGTCCCTCAAAAAGCGTACCTTAGCGCTACGCGTCTACTATGGTTGCCAATTTACTTATTTATTTCAAACAAATTTATTCTTTAAAACAGTTTAATGGAAATCACTTGTCAAAAGTTGGCAGTAAATGAAAAAGCAACTAAGTGGTGGAGTTTGCTGCTGATCAGAACATACGTTTCATATTTTCACCAGCTTACGGTTCAAATTGCAACGGTTGTGCCGAGAGCGACCTTAAGTGTTGTAAATTTCATCTTAAACGGATTCTTGGCAACATGCACCTCCATATTCGAGAAGTTGTCCAAGCTGGTCAACCAATTAGTCAAAGTTATTTTAAATTCATGGAATAGTTTTCGATGAAATGAAAATCGACGTAACGAATTTCAATATTACCTAATGATAGCTACCCCCTCTTTCCACTTCCTCCAATGACTTTTTCCCTCCTTACTTTCGGGCACTTTCTGGTTGGCAGGTCGCTGACGTCGTTACCGGTGCCTGCGCTGCAAGATCACAACCCAAACCGCCTGGACCACTGCCTGCGGCTAGAACAGCTGCGCCAGCACTTCTGGATTCGCTGACCGAGCGAATACGTGTCTGAGCTACAACAACGGGACAAGTGGAGCAACAGACAATGCGACCTTCAGCTTGGAGAACTCGTGATCATCAAGGACGAAGGCGCATGAGCTGAGTCACCAGACTATATCCCGTTCCCGGCAAGGGTGATGTTCTATACGTAGCCAATATAAGGACCGCCAGAGATATCCTTAAACGGACTCTCAACCGTTTTTCTGTAGATAAGGGTCCATGATCCAAGGGACGTCCCCAAATTAATTTAAAGCCAGGCATCCCTGCCCGTTCTAATAGATTATTACTAGCTAGCCCGGCAAACATTGTTTTGCCATATAAATTGTTTCTTATCACCTAGCCTAGGGGTATAAAAAATAGCCTAGGACCTATTCTCAGACCTACCGAATATAGAAAAAAAGTTTCATAAAAATCGGTCAAGCCTTTTCGGAGGAGTTCGATAACAAAAACCGTGACACGAAATTTTTATATATTACAAGATTATACCTGCTATCGAAAACGATGATGATGATAATCTGATCCGACCGGCTTCGCCCATGGCGACAGCTTCAACACAAAACAATCTTTACATGTAATAAAACAGTAGAAATCATGCGTCTGTCTCTATGTACACGCTAATCTCCGAAAGTATTTACTGAATGGATTTTCTTGCTTTAAGCTTTGTTTTATTAAAATGGGTAATAATGAAAAAAGTTATCGTCGTTTATATCTTCTTCTTCTTTCTACACATATAATAAAATAGTAGAAATCATGCGTCTGTCTGTCTGTATGTACACGCTAATCTTCGAAACTACTAAATGGATCTACTACGGACGGCTTTTATAGCGGTGTAAGTGGCTACACTACAATGATATTGATAATTGATTGATAAATGATGGCAGGTAATAATGTGAACGACCGCGCTGATTGAATGCACTAACTGTTTTTATATTAAAAATACATTTCACATGACCTACATTATAATTATTGCCTACGTAGCGTAACGGTTGACCGTACAGCTTTACTGCGCGGAAGAAGTCGCGGGCACCAGCTTCTTCTTCTTATTCTAATACCTATATAAAAATCTCATGTCACGGTGTTTGTTATCGAACTCCTCCGAAACGGCTTTCGACCGATTTTTATGAAATTTTTTGTTCCACATTTGGTAGGTCTGAGGATAGGTCGTAGGCTATTTTTGTTTTAGGCTAAGCTATGCAGACAATATGGTGTTGCTGAGCCCATCAATCTGTGCCCTTCAAGAACTGTTGCGCATATCGACAGTAAAAAGCAATCCTGCTGTAACCCGCAAAATCCAAAGTGTTCACCAGAGCCCAAAAACTTTTGAGATTTTAGAAAAAAAAACATATCTCCTAAACTATTAATCCTATAAATGTAATTTTTAGAATATGAATTCCTTTTTTTGATTGTTTATCAAGTCGAATACCAAAAACTAACTAGAAGTTAGTTTTAGTCTATGTTTGTGTGGGTTACAGCAATAACACTTTTTTTTCCATTACGCAAATATGCTGTAAATGAAGGAGATAACTGTATGGGCGGCTCCAAAACAAGTATTTAACTTGAAAGCAAAACTGCTGTTAGTACTTATTACAACTATTAATTTGTGTCAATTTTGACGTAAATGAAAAATCTATATAACTAGGTGCACTTAATTGTTTTTACTGTAAGAAGATAAGAAAGGATAGTAAAATTAAAACGATGTAAGTATGGAGTGACATTTATTTGACGTCATTTTAAAATGTTTAAGAACATAAATCACTTCTAAATTACTAAATGAGATCAAAAATTATAACATCCCTTACACCTAGTTTGGTAACAATAGACGCTGAATCACAGGAAATACTCTACTGCTAATTAGTTGTCTTCTTCTTCTTCTTCTTCAGCGCGTTTACGCCCACCGTTGGGCATACGCCTCTCCAACCTTTCTCCATCCAAATCGACTATCTGTCTCTCTCTTCCAGACCGGTCCTGCTGTCTCCACAATGTCATCGGACCATCGGGCAGGCGGTCTGCCCACATTTCTTCTGCCTAGCCGGGGTCTCCACTCCAAAACGCGCTTGCACCACCGTTCGTCGTGTCGTCGGCACACGTGGCCGGCCCAAGCCCATTTCAGCTTCGCGACTCTATGTCCCACATCGATCACTCTCGTGCGCTTTTTAATAAGTTCGTTCCGGACTCGATCGCGCAGCGTTATGCCGAGCATGACTCGCTCCATGTTACGCTGCGTAACTTTCAGCGCGTGGATTATCCCAACAGTCAACGTCCATGTCTCACAAGCATACGTCATAGCCGGTAGCACGCACTGATCAAATACCTTCGTTTTTAACGATTGGGGAATTTTGGACTTCAGCACATAGCTCAGCTTTCCGAAGGCTGCCCATCCTAACTGTTTTCTTCTTTTTATCTCACCCATCATCGAGTCCCGGCCTAACTTTACCACCTGTCCTAGGTACGTGTACTCTTGCACCTGCTCCAGCGGACGTCCATTCAATGAAATGGGATTCGGTGTGAGATCAGCTTTCGCCATAACCTTTGTCTTGTCCATGTTCATCTTCAAACCCGTTCGCAGGGACGCTTGATATAGTTGCTCCAACATGAGTTGCAGGTCTTCGGCACTTTCAGCAATTATGTATGTATGTATGTATGTATGTAAACTCTTTATTGTACAAAAATAAGGAAAAAAAAGAAATACATTATTGACAACCGTTGAAATGCATGTACAAAGGCGAACTTATCCCTTTAAGGGATCTCTACCAGTCAACCCTTGAGTGGATGAAAGGAGCATTTAGTAAGGGACCGACAAATTATAACTATATCATCAGCATAGCGCAGGTGGTTAAGAAGATACATGCCGTCAACATCTGCCTGGAGAGAGAGTTCTCTCTTGCGACTTTTACCCACAGAAGAGAATTAACCTTCAATGCCATGTTTGCTCGAGTTTTGAGCACAGGTATAGGCAGTGATTCCAACTACGTAGTCTATAATCCCTTTCCGTATCACCAGTTTCGGTAACTTTTATCTTTTAGTTCATAGAAAACACTTCATTTTTTAGGGTTCTGTATCCAAAGGGTCTCAACGGAACCCTATTACTGAGTCTCCGCCGTCTGCCTGTCCTTCCATCTGTCGCAGAGCTCTATTTCTTGTACCGTAACAGCTCGACAGTTGAAATATTCGCCGATTATGTATTGCTATGACCGCTACTGAAGTGTGTGAACCAATATGTATGTGTGTGTATCGATTATGCAAGCGACTTGCAGCTCTCACCCTCCAGTTTTGGAATTAGTTACATTTCCTAGTTTCTCTTCTATTTCTGAATACGATAAGGCCGCTTATTGCTTACCTTGTAACTTACTCTCTGTGTACCTGTTTTCTGTATTGCTTACTATTCCTGGTGTACAATAAAGAGTTATTGTATTGTATTGTATTGTATTCCCTTGCCATTCCAGTCAAGTTGTCTTGAATATATCCTCCATAACGCTGGTGAATAGCTTAGGGGATATAACGTCTCCTTGTCGGACACCTCTTTGGACCGGTATGGGGTCTGTTGGCTCTTTCAATTGTACGGTCAATGTCGCCGCCTTGTACAAGCTCTTCAGGATCTGAATATACCGGTAGTCTATGTGACATCGATGTGGCGACTCGGTGACTGCCCAGTGTTCTATGGAGTCGAAAGCTTTCTCATATTCGACGTAGGCCAGATAGAGAGGCCTGTTGTATTCTTCGGACTTTTGGATAATCTGCCGAAGAGTGAAGATGTGGTCGATCGTTCCAAAACCCTTTCGAAATCCTGCCTGTTCCCTGGGTTGATGTTCATCCAGTCTTTGTGTCAAGCGAATGGTCAGGATTTTGGAGAACACTTTGTACACCTGGCTTAAAAGTGAAATAGGACGATAATTTTTAAGCAGGGTCTTGTCACTCTTCATGTGAAAGAGTATGACACTACTGTTAGTCCAATCCTTCGGTACTTCGCCAGTGAACAGGACCTCGTTGAACAAAAAAGTCAACTCCTTTATGACAGCTCTGCCCCCCGCTTTCAGTAATTCCACAGTGATGCCATCCTCCCCTGGAGCTTTGAATTTCTTGATCTGCTTCAGTGCTCGCTTCACTTCATACGTACTAATTTCAGGAATATCTTCCGTGTAGTGTCGCTTGATAGGAGCACGTCTGTCGTTTAGATCAACAGAAGTAGGCTGTGGTGAAGTGGTAGAGTATAGATCACTGTAGAATTCCTCTATGATTGTCATGATCTCCCGGAGGTTACTTGTCAAGTTGCCGCTGTTATCTCTAAGGGTATTTAAATCGTTTCCTCCGTTTTTTTCGCTGGAACACTTTCAAACCTCGATTTTTCTCTATGAGCTCTTGGATTTTTAGAGTGTTCACACACTTTCAGGAAATATTTCCATTTCCTAGGCTTGTGTCAAACTGGTCGGGTTACTTAACCGCCGCCCGTGCTCGGCGTTATCCTTCGATTGGCACCACCCAGGGGGCACGTGTAGGGATTTTAAAGGTTACTTACCTACGGACGTGAAGGACGTTTTTAAGATTTATTCAATTGCATCATCATTTTCTGAACTTAATTTAATTAGGTACCTTGCTACCCCGCGAAAACACGTGCTAGACAGCTAAGTATGTGCGACACATATATTATTATGTTTTCTTGCAAAAACCCAAGCCCTCATCCTCTTTCAAATGAACATTGATTCATGTGTGTGTTCATTAAAATTACGTTTCAAAATTACTCCAGTTCAGTAGCGAAACACGGTTACAACAAACACGTCCACACCTTCCCGAGGGTCGCGGAGTAACTGAACGACACGGTAAGCCGCGGTCAAATAGGCGCGAGCGCGTGTTTCAATGGCGGTAAATGCGCATGATCAATAGACGACTACTGTATTGAAAAGGGCATAAATAGCAAAATTCGTAAAACTTAGTCATTGTATATAATACCATATTTGT
This sequence comes from Archips crataeganus, assembly GCA_947859365.1. Taxonomy (NCBI): domain Eukaryota; kingdom Metazoa; phylum Arthropoda; class Insecta; order Lepidoptera; family Tortricidae; genus Archips; species Archips crataeganus. The sequence goes on along the minus strand of OX402049.1, from coordinate 11,536,813 downwards.
CTAGAATGTAGTAAACTACGATGATCAAAAGTTTAGTATCTAATAAATGTAGTAAACACGGTACGTTACTTAATTGTTTTATGCAATTATGCTGTAACCCGCACTACTCAACATGTAATAGCGCTGTAACTACAAAGATCATAATATTTGCAAAAGGGAAATTAGTGTAAATTCCAAATGATAGAAAAATGCTGTTTGTCATGCTATTTACAGCAAGTATTCAGTTGTCTTTTTAAAAAAATAGGGTAAACTCCAATGCTGTACAAAAAATTCTAGAGGTCGTAGAGCCACGAGAATAGGACCATTCGACGCAGAATTTTTTTCTGATTCTAAATTTGAAATAAAAAAATTGTGAAGATTGCTTTTTACCGTCGAGATGTGAATGTTACGCAGGGGCCCATGGCCTCAGGTACAATACCACTAAGAGTGAGATACTGGTATTTAAGGCCGGTACAAAAACATACCCATGTATTCTGCCGGTTAAGCTATATGGGACTCCTCTTAGGGTGGTTCAGGAATTTAAATATCTGGGGCACTGGGTCACAGCGTCACTCTCTGATAACAAGGACGTTGAAAGGGAGCGTAGGGCGCTGGCAGTCAGGAGTAATATGTTGATCCGTAGGTTTGCGCGGTGTACTAAGAACGCAAAGATCACTTTGTTCAAGGCATACTGCCAGTCATTTTACACCGGCACCCTATGGATCAACTATACTCAAAAGGCTTACAGCGCCATACGGGTCCAATACAACAACGCATTCAGGATGCTGTTGGGGCTGGACAGGCGCTGCAGCGCGTCAGGAATGTTCTTGGAGGCGCGCACGGACGGCTTCCACGCCATCATGCGCAAGCGCACCGCGTCCCCGCTGCGCCGCCTCGGGGCCAGCTCCAACAGCCTCCTGCGCACGGTGGCAGAGCGTCTGGACGGCCCGTTCCATTACCACTGGAATCGCTTGCATGTAGCGATTAGTTCATAAGCTAACTAAGTAGGTACTAACATAGGAATAAGATTTTTGTAACTAACAAACTATGGATTTTTAATCTGGAATAAATTATATTATTATACGGATTTCCGATCACGGGCCCATGGGGACCCGGTCATTTGAAAGGCATTCATGGGGCCAAAGCCAACATGAAGAGGCCTTTGGTGCCATATAATATAAATGAGATGGGCGCAACTATGGAGGTCTATCCCCTAATACACCATGAGGATGTGCTAGCGGACAGTCCTCCACAGTTGCCAATCTATTGCCAGGTAGGAATCGACATGGAATTGGCTATGGGGTTGGGATGTTGTGGACAGGATTACCGGGTTATAGAGTGAGATAACGGACACCTACCATTTCAATATCTCATAAACTGTTATGGGAATTTTTGAACCAGGCACGATGCGAGTGTCGACCCGAAACAGTCGAGTTAAAAAGAGTTTAACTGGACATGTTTCGGGCTAATCCGTAGCCATTCTTCCCGACACCACACGTCGTCGTATGTCGAGTTAAACTCGTTTTAAGACGTGAGTGATCCGTATATTTTCGCTATTGTTATTGTCTTCGATCAACAATACAACTGTACCTATTGTTAATCGAAGGTTATTGTTGTAATTTAAATTAGTTAAATTGTTATATTCATTTATTTCTTGATTGTGGACACCTAGGTGGACTTTTAATTGAATAAAGATTATTTATTTTATAATTATTATTATTGTAATTTAAGTTATTAATTTAATTGATTGTATTATTCGAGTGGCCTTATTAATTTAATGTTGTAATTTTTTACTGTATTTGTTTTCAACATTTAGTTATTAAGAAATTGAAAAATAAAAATAAATGTAGAATGATAATTCTGACTCGAAGACTGATTCTGAAAATTAATAAATAATGAAATAATCCAATTATGTATTATTAATTACCTTTTATGATTTTGGAGACACGGACCATCTCCCACCAGCCGACACGGAAAAGTGTGTGAAAGCGAAATAGCCACTCATCTCTGGTGTTAGTTAGTTCAGCCTTCTACTTTCAGAGTCAAGGGTTTCGCGGGAATGTTTGATAAATCGGTGACTGTGAATCCATCAGTTAATCGGTCAGGATTTTTATTTTTCTATGTAGCTATAATTTCGTTAAAATGTAAAGTTCCCGCGGGATAGCTCTTGGCTAACAATGAAGTAGCTAATTTGGCTGCAATTCCCAGAGGATACAAATAGGTAAATTCTACATTTAGACTAAATAAAAAAACTTTCACTAATAGAAAGCTAACACTGTTTCTGGTTGAGGACACTTATCCCGAGAAAGTATGAAGTTCCCGCTGGATAGAAATAACTGTTTAGACGTATTTTAAATATGCTTAAATGTCGATCAGAGACAGTGTAGCTTTCTATTAGTGAAAGAATTTTTAAAAATTAACTTATTTCTATTTCGAGGGAATTTTACATTTTCCCGCAAAAAAAGTAGCTAAGTATATCAATCGGGACTAGTGTAGCTTTCTATTGGTGAAAGTTTTTAAAATCATCCCTGTAGTTTCAGAATTACCCCCTTCAAACAAAGTTTAGATATTTCCCTACACCATAGGATTTCGGGAAATCCTTCCTTAGTGCACCTCTATGACATTCTAGAAATATGTATGCCAAATTTTAAGTCTAGCCTAGCAGTCAGTCAGTCACGGTACCTACTGTTTTATAGGTAGGTATATTATGTACAAAACTAGCCCACGGCTTCAATAAAATTAAGCTGAAATTATTATGTCAACTAATAGAAACCCTCCATGGGCTAACATGGGATAAGGTAAGGTGGGGTAAGACTATCACCGGGGGAAGACTACTACTGTCCAATAACTCGATATGCACGAATTCTGCCTCTAATTTGCTATGTCGGTAAAGCAGCAAACATTCCAAAAAGTTCCCAGCTCAAACACAGCTGATGTTGTCGCTACTTTACGTAAACACATTTGAAAATAACGACATTCAAAAATTACATTTATGGAAACAAAACACGAAGTCACCGGTTCGTTATTTTTCGTAATTTTTTTGTGGAAAAAGTGGTGAATTTGAAATGTTATTAATGTTAGTAGTATCTCAATGAAATTGTCTTTTAATTAATTATATCAGTCCAACGTAAAGCGAATTCATTCACATGTTACTGATCGAAACAAATACATAACATCAAAATTACGAGGTGGGGTAAGACTAACTGTTCAACTGGGGCAAGGCAAACATATGTTACAGTTTTTTTTATAGAAAGTATATTTTATACATTTATTAGCTACAGTACTTATTTTAATTAAAGCTAAACTGGTTTGACGTTTGGATGGTTGGTATCTCCCTACAAATACACTTAATTTTGCCATTTAACCATTAAACTTTAAACCTTATGTTTGAGCACTACGGCCGACGTGCTAAATAATTTAAAAAAAGTCTTCTCAAACTGTTATTAAAACAATTGATTATTATTATTAATAAATCCGTCTGATTTATGTTTCGTTTAATAAAAAAGATTCTGGCTTTGTCTCTAATTTTTTTTACAAGACTGCCCTGGTTCTGTACCCCTGACTTTGATAATTTGTTAGTCTTCCCCCAAATTAATAATACGAAAATAAACCTTATTCTGCTTAGTATTAAGTTTGAAATAAAATGGTCACATTCAAATTTAACGGTTTTTCTGTCAGAACTTAAGTACGTATGATTTTTCAGATATTAAAACTTACCCCGTTAGTGGGGCAAGACTAGCAGTTTTAACATGCTGTAGTTTTTCCTAAATATATCTGTTTTGAATAAATTTGCGTTAAAATCAATATGCTTTTGCAAAAGCTTATAAAAATCTAAAGTTAGTTCAATTATTCATTTAATAATAAGACATAAAATTTCGACGTAAGAACCGATCTTGATTTCTAATAATAAACTATGTTAGCCTTACCCCACCTTACCTTACTAAAGATTAATAAGTTTTTGTTAAAAACGTAATTTTAAATAAAAGTTCTGAATTTAGGTTTTGTTGACTGTATTTTCATTGTACCTACTACTATCTACCTAGGTATTAATCACTTACTTAATTACATTTGCTTTAAAAACTACATCTACGATTGAACTGTTATCAATAAACTGAAACAATGGAGACTATCAATACTATCGTCATTACGAACGTGTCTTATTTCAAATATCTTATCTTATCTTTGTCTTATTCGAAATGATAACAACCAATAGTACCTACCTACGATAGCACTTTAACTCTTATATACAAGATAAGTCAAAAGAGATAAAACATTCCTCAACTTTGATTTAAACTCTTTGGGATGAAGCAATAAAAAAAACAAAGGTAAAATAAGTAATTTATGAAAAGAAAATTTTCTAAAACATTCTAATAATTATTATTCTTTTAATCTAAGAAATTCTAATGCCTGCACTTAGTAACCAAATATTTTACAATAATATTATAAGATAATCACATAAACCCAGGAATACAATACATTGAAAATAAAAAAAAATACAATTTTAAGTAGGTATTATAATCTAACTTACTATAAATAACTATTGTAGGTACACACAACAAAATATGAACACAGACAAACTTGTCCCTTAATCTTATTACCTTGTTTATAATTTCGTAATATAAAAAATAAAAACAAATTTCAAAATACATTTATCTTAAAGCTAAATCATTTATTTCTTTGCGTGAATGTAGTTTTACAAAACAAAGTATTTATTTTAATTTATTAAACTAATACATAATTAAATTTAACAATATCTGTCCGGATCATACTTGGCCCAAATGGCATTTTAGATAAATGAATTTTTCTTTTATAATTATGTATGTTGTTATGTAGTCCTCTTTCTTATTGTAGTTATTTTTGTTATATTGTGTAATTTCTACCTTGATTTTGTTTTGGTTTATAACTTTATTTCTTATTTTTATAATTTTAATGTGTTTGTACCCCGAATCCTGGTTGCCACGTGACAGGCATTGCCTAGTGTGGGACCAACAGTAATCGTTTTTGTAAAGACATCTTCTTTTAATAAACTATTTTTATTTTTATTTATTTATTTATTTATTTGTATGTAGTTAATTATAGTTTTACACTTGTTACTGTCAATATTTCATATCAATTTCTATTTAACGTAAAGAAAGCAAATTAATGTAGGTAAAAGTAACATAGTAAATTTATATATAAATGATATAAACAAATTTATATTGCATAATTTACTTTATGCATAAGACACAAAATTATAAACTTTCGCTGACCAGTCAAATTATAAACTAGGTTGTGTCAAGTACTTTTTGGACTCTAAGAGCGCGCGCAGACAAAGAGCGGTCTGGAATTCTGAGTTTGGTGTTCAGAGTTCTGTGTTTTGACCACTCGAGAGTTCCAGTCGCCTGCTGTGTGCATTACCTTAAGAGACTCAGTACATTTGAAAGAACGCAGAACTCGGAACTCAGAACTCCAGACCGCTCTCTGTCTGCGCACACTCTAAGAGCCAGGCATTATAAATATTATTATTAATTTTATTACAAACATGTTGGCTGCCCACTTCCACCATACTTCAACTAGTGTTGCTCCCAAGCCTTATACAAATTTAGTGATCCACCAGTGATGATCACAGAACCACCTTATTACTATGGTGCTAGCAAGTATATGCCAGGTATCTAATAATTTGTAATATTTAAGTTTTTGTAAATAAATGTAGAGTATGTGTGTCTACAAAACACACAAAGCATGCACAGTTTGACTCTGACCCCCAAAACAATCCCAAAATCAATACACTGAAAAATGAGCTTTGGATCCCACCTGTAATGCTCATGGCCACACAAAGAAGATTATGTGATTCCAACGATGATCCTCTTGGCAGCCAACATATTAACAGAATTGATGTACAGTCAAGGTCATATATATGTACATTGTATATTTCCAAGGTGTTACAAATATCTATAACTCTATGCCATTAACCGCAAGGTTGATGTTCACACAATATTTGATGCAATGACTGTATAGATATTTATGCCTTCAACATTATTTATGTAGCCTTCAACTGTATCATATTAGAAAATTATTCCACTGGGGAAATTACTTTATTTGCATAGTTGCAAGGCTCGGCATGTTTCTTGTCCGAATTTGTTTTAACCCAAATCTTTCTGAACCATACAAATCTATTTTAAAATAATACACTAGCAACTCATTGAACTGATACATGTATATCACTGCACTTGTATTTTGAGTCGCACTTGTTTTGAGGCGCACTTATTGCAAGCTCGGGGAGTTCATTCCACAAAATTGCTAAATTTTCTTCTTCTGTTTTGATGTTGATTGTTACTTTCTCTTTTCTTGTTTTGAGTACTTACTCCTCTGACATGCAGCTTTCCCACACAAGTACAGCTTCTTCAATCTGCAGCCGTTGTGATACAACATAACTTTTAAGAGTTTGGATTGAAATATTTGCTTCTATTGCACTCAAGTCGGTGATGTACCGTGACCTACTTTCCTGCCTAATAAACTGATGCGCAATTTCTAGTCCTTCTAATTCTGTATTTCAGCAGTGGATAGCCAGCAGCTCAGGTTTGGCGTTATCTTCTTGGGTCGGGCAGCAGGGCAAAGCGGTGTGTTCGTAGAAGATGGTAAATGAGCAGTATGCAGTTAGTATGCAGTTGAAGAGAGTCGTTTTCTATTTTTATTTAATACAATCTCAATACAATCATTAAGTATTTTCACAAAAATGTCACTAGTCTGTCGACTGTCTGTCACTGAAGGAAGGCACTGACACTGACTGAAGCAAAAGCACACAACTACACATATGTTTATGTGTACATTATTATATCGCAACGTGTCCAAGATGGCGATTTATCAAGCTTTGTTTCATGTTATAATATTTTCAATTATCACTGCAATCCGAGTTTTGTGGATACATGTTGTCGACTCAAAAAAAATATTTTTTATTCTTTTGTAACTGAAGACAGATTTTAAACAAATCCGCCTTACTTCAATTTTATTATTGGGATCAGCTTGAGATAAGAAAATACCATACCAAAACCTCAAACATTACTTATCGCATTCTCATCCCAATTTGACACAAGAAACGACAAAAAATGACAGCTTACGAAGTCCAATCCTATCCACATTTTGGTACCTGCCGAATAGACAACATAACGCTACGTCGCACTCGGCTCTCGGGGATTCGGGGGTTTTAGTTTTTCTTATTTATGAGTTAAATTGTAATGGTTTGATATTCCCGCATTGACAAAGTAATTATTAGAGAGTTCTTTATATGTTTGACAGAAAATGCGACCTCAATCGCTCTGTTTTCTAAAAAACTTTGACAGCTGCCAATAATTCCCCTACAATGATGACGTGGCTTCCCGAATAGGAAAATAAAGCTCATCCCAATCTCAGCCCAAACCTGTCGCAAACCAGTGCTTTTTGGCGTTCCTGAATAGGAATCCTATCCCAATCCTCGCTCAAACGATTCCGTTACCGATCGCAAACCGTTTTGGGCCAGTCCTGAATCGAGCCCCTGTGCGCTCCCGATAACTACGCGGGGCGCCGGCGCCCGCCGCCGCTGCTGGCCGTGCCGCGCGGCAGGACCAACTTGCTGGGCAAGGCGCCCTTCACACGCGCCCTCGCTACTCTCAACCAGATAGCCGATTCAGTTGACCTGTTTCATTGCACTCTGAGTGAATTCAAAAGTGTTGCCTTACATATAATATGTTATGAACGTTAAATATAGTAAATAATTGGGTTGTTAAAGGCCTTCTCTATCGCCTTAGGTTTTTTATTCCTGTAATTATAGTGTAAGTGATGATAATGTAAATAAATAAATAAATAAATAAATGACGATTTTAGCATTATTAGCATCAAACCAAGCATTTTCATTCAGAAAATGTCATTTGGTAAACTGGATCTGATGAAGAAGATCACAGATGGCCAACGGAACTCCTCAACGGGTCAAATCTTGCAAGTTGAATTTGACCCACTTCCCGGTTTATGAGTTGAAATTTTGCACGCTTGTGTAAATTTGATGACAATGCAATATTATTGTATCATGGAGCTGATCTGATGATGGAGCTGGATGGTGGCCCATAGGAACTCTGTAATAAAACGACACAACCCCGTCGAATTTGGGCTCGTTTCATTCGTCTTGACGAGCACTTTTATCCCAGATGGTAACCAGGGTCTGATGATGGAGCTGGAAGATGGCCAAAGGCACTCCACAATAAAACGACACAATCCCGTCGAGTTTGAGCTCGTTTGATTCGTCTTGACGAGCACTTTGATCCCAGATGGTAACCAGGGTCTGATGATGGAGCTGGGAGACACAACCCCGTCGAGTTTGGGCTCGTTTGATTCGTCTTGACGAGTACTTTGATCCTAGATGGTAACCAGGGTCTGAAGATGGAACTGGAAAGTGACCATAAGAACTCCGTAACGTAATAAAACGACTTAACCCCATCAAATTTGGTCTCGTTGGATTCGTCTTGTTGAGTACTTTGGTAACCAGGGGCAAAAAGTACAGAGAGCAAAAAAAAGCTTGTATGGCGTGCTCTCGTTTCGGAGGCCAAGACTCACTTTGGGTCACTGAGCCAAACTAGTTAGTTTATGAAAAATAAATTTTTTATCAAACTTATTTCGAGGTCAAACTGATGATTTTATCTTACGTATCTAATTATACAAACAAAACTAAAAAGCAAAAAATAAAATAATTTTTAAATAAAAAATAAAACCGACTTCAAAAAACACCCAAAAACTAAAAAGCAAAAAAATAAAATAAAAATTGAACCGACTACAAACAAAAAGCATACAAATATCTTTCTACTAAGGGTAAGGCCACACGAGCGTAATTTTGTGAGTCGTAAGCGGCAGAATTTCGGTTCGCGCCATACAATATGCGGGCCATCACGTGACACTCACATGACACAATGCATGTGTGAGTGGGCCTAGCCATCGACCTTACGTACGTACTATCTATTGGGTTTCTACCACTCCTGCTGGCTCGTGCTGAGGCACCGACTTCAAACAGATTAAGGTGAGGCCACACGAGCGTAATTTTGTTAGTTGTGAGCGGCAGAATTTCGGTTGCGCCATACATTATGTCATGTGAGTGTCACGTGATGGCCCGCATATTGTATGGCGCGAACCGAAATTCTGCCGCTCACGACTCACAAAATTACGCTCGTGTGGCCTTACCCTTAGTAGAAAGATATTTCTATGCTTTTTGTTTGTAGCCGGTTAATTTTTTTTTTTTTGCTTTTTAGTTTTTGGGTGTTTTTGATGGATTAGAGTTGCATCGAAGCGCGAAGGGCCTAATAGAAATATACAGAACAGGATCTCCGTGAAGTGCAGCACCATCGTTTAGCCTCATAAAAACTGTTTTGGTTGAAAATGGAATTATTTGGCGGTCATTTTTAAAAATATTGTTTTAATTTTGGTGGTCGTGTATTATTTATGTGTTATCAATATTTAGTTTGCGTTATTTTGATAAGAAAGAAACAAGACGTATAAGTTTTTGTTATACAAGCTGTTACCGACTTGAGGGCATTTATTAAAACTGCTAATAATATGTTCTGTTAGCAATTGTTTGCATGTATTAGCAAACCATAATTATGTGAATTAACTGCACAATTAACTTTCCATAATCCGCAGGTTAAATGTAGTGGGTGTACTACGTAATGGTCGTTACTCATATCGCTAATTCACTTGGTACAGTCAACCAATTTGATTCCTATGCCACTATAGAACCATGTCATAATGAATCAGTTTGTTTTATCTTCTATGGCAGTGATTATTGCGTGAAGTATGACATTGTACCCCCCCCCCTTTTTTCTAACCGCATTAAATAATATAAAATTATAATTACTTATATCTATTTATATCTACCTAACCTACGAGTTACCCCAGCGGTAATACTAATTTCAACTAAAGTTATTATTAACGGCACCTTATTAAACTAACCTACATTAAAAATAACACACAATATTTCTTAAAACCCTGGACAAGTTATGGATAATTAATCTGACAAGTAATATAAATTTGGCCACGTAATCGTCTAGTACCCTACGTTGTGATAGTAAACCAACTCCGTTTAGCAGAAATAAGGAATGTCTATCAGTCAACCTTTAACTCTAACGACTTCAACACCTAAGTACTATTTTAAATAAAATGGAATAAAATAATTATAAACTTCTAACAGGAATGACTAAGTCTTTAGTGTCTAGAAAACACTATCGGTGAAAACTAGGGACAAAATGAGTATTTATAATGATGGTAAAAGAGCAATTATATTATGTGTTAAAGCTGGGGCCCCGTCCTCCGCCCCGGAGATACTCTCCCTGGCTATTTACCAGCAGCTGTGTCTCACGTACCATTGACCCTATGAGACTCCAACACAAAGACAGTAGAATTTACTTGTCATCAGTCAGTAAGTTAGGTATTAGTATAACAAAGGGAAAAGAGGGAACAAGAAATCAGGTTTTATAGTGTTACTAGATTTCTATTTGCCCTAAGCTGACCTTTCATATAGGTACAGGTGGTAAGCTACTTTAATCTTTAATTATAATTTAGGTGTTTCTTTGTACGTTTTGTTACTTCTAAACTGTTTAAATCAATCCCTGATTTCTAATTTAATGGGGTCTAAAACATACAAAATAATTACACCCAATAAACGTCAAAATTAAACGTCAAGTAATAAAATAACAATAATCTCTTATGACAGATATTTCAAAAGTACTAGTACTAAGGTCAGTCAATAATTCAGTAATCTGTCAATAGCTGAGACACTGATATTGGTAATAAAGTAAAATACAACCCAGAAACTAAAGAGTTTTTGTTAAATAAATGAAGTTTTTGTTAATCTTCCCTTTGTTAGGTAAAGACAACTACGGATCGCTTTTGTCGTTTCCTAATTTAATTATCTGGGAATTAGTTAGTATACGGTAGCTTGTAATAATTAATCTCAGCGAATGACAGTTTCCGAATCTTAATAGGAACAATTTATGGTTTAATATAGTTAATAAAATGACCCTCCTTTAAGTGAAAATCGGGCAGTTAGATAATTTTTCTAACAATTTTTCAAGGTTAAAGTCTAACTTTAAGTTAAAACAATAGCGAATATTTACGACGAGTTCTAAGTCCCAATAAAACCTATCAAACGGCCTATCAAGTCCTAAATATCTAGCTAATCTAGACTATTCTAATACATATACCAATCTTACCTGGAGGCGAACCTCACAGTTTTCCGAAGTGCAATGGAAAACTCCTAGACTAACCTGAGGGATCGAGGCGGCAACCTCTGTCTAACTAAATTACCTAACCTAGGCCACCCTAAGAATCTCACTCGCTGAAGTCAGGGATGCTTATGAGATTCAGCAGAGACATACAAGGGGGGAATATATAAATATGTAAATAGGGGACCAGCGCCACCAGTCTCACACGCACTGACCCAGCAGATACGTGAAGTCTGGGTACACGCTAGGAGGAAGTAGCTCGACTGCCAATTGCTTAAGGCAAAGGAAGTCGAACGCCAGGTCGATCCTCAACGCCTGATCCCGTCCTTTCGGACGTTAAATCTCCAATCGTCGTTGACACCGTTAGGATCCGGACTTGGAGACCGAGTACCTCGACTCGTATGGTCCCTACTTTAAGCAGATAAAGATCTTACAATGTAGCGTATTCTATTGTCACAAATTCAGGATTAATTATTGGAATAATAAAAAGGATAGACATCAGAGAGTCGCCCCGAGCTGCCTAGGTAGGATTAGTTCCGAAGAGTAGCCTCGGCAAACCAAAGGTTAAAGGTAGCAGGTAAGAATAGACACCGGAGAGTCGCCCCGAACTGCCTAGGTAGGGTTGGTTCCGAAGAGTAGCCTCAGCAAACCAAAGGTTAAAGGTAAGGGGAAAATCAGGTGAATTTATGAGCACAGAACACGAAATAATCTACCACTGTTTACAAAGTTACTACGGAGTTAATTGTTTAATTCACAATGATTAAATAAACTGTGAGCCGGTCTCACTTAATTTACACCAAACTTCTGCTTAAAGAACCCGCGTATTCGAGTGATCGAGAACGACTGCCCGTGTCCCTATGCCTCCTGCCCTATTCCAAATTCCCACCCTACGGTTCCCGAAATGCGATCCTTCAATGCAATTCTTGAAACTTCTTACACTAAAGCAATCCATCACAGTAATTATTAGGGACAGACAATAAGCCAACTCTGGGAAACGAAACAATATTAGGCACAGCATGAGATTAGTTTACGAACGCATAAAATATGTTGATTTATTTGTATGTTAGTAACAAGGCTTTGCCCGTGACTTCGTCCGTGCTGAATTAAATAAAATCATATGAGTTAATCAACTCATGGAAATATAATTATATTCATATTTATTTTATTTCATATTTAAAGTATAATAAGTATAGTATAAAGTATATTTGTGAATTTGACCAATGTTAAGGCTTGACTTGGTACAACATGATGACATCTCGATTTCTGCAAACATATTTCATCGATCGCCACTAAGGGAAAAATAAAATAATATTTCATCGATAATCAATAGGAAAGGAGTTTGCTTATGTATTAAAAAAACTTGAGTTGTTACTTTCCGTCAGTCAAAACTTCTTTTTCATCTCGTGTCATGGAGCAAAAACGTTTATAAACTTTTTACGTTTATTGCATATTGTGATCAGAAAGTTGATAATCCTTTGACGTTGACGTTTTAATTGTCTAGTAGTTAATGCGATAACCTTATCGCATATATAGTGGCCTAGCAATCAAATTGGTTGACTGTGCAAGGCATATCGTGGTTACGGGGGTAAGAAACTGAGACCACTAGCACAAAATTATCATCGTCCTTATCATTGCGTTCATGTATGGAGGTTTTAATACATTAATTAAAGAGTTTTTTGTAAACTTTGACATGACAATTTCAAAAGTGGTGACGTCGGGTTGTCAAATTATAAACTATAAAATTAGCAAACCTGGTACTTGTTTTTCTTTAAAATGGCTTACGATGCACGAGAATTGTCTGATATGCTTTTAACATGTGGCGAGACACGTGAAAATATAGCTCAAGCCTTTATCGAGAACACTTCTCAAGTCGACGATATCCACACACTGTTCGATTGATAACAGCGGCGCTTCAGCGAGTTCGTGAGAACAGGCCAATCGCCTCTAGTCAGCCTGAAAGGGCTATGAACAGGAACGTGCCAGTGCAAGTTGAAGAATAGATTCTCGAGCACTGCAGACATATCCGAACGTTGAGTACTGTACCCGTTCATAGCGAAAAAATTTAGACATTATCTACAACCCTCGGTGCGCAAGTCCGATTCGAACTTAGCCGGTTATTTTTTTCAAAAACTCCGTGCGTATCATAAATTTCAAGGGCGTCTTGCAAATTAATACAAGTTTAAAAGGGTTTTAAAAATGCGTTTTGTAATTGTGCTACATACTTCATTTATTCACTGATAACTGGTTTCGATAAAAATTGGTAAAATGCATTAAATTTTCGGGTAGTTTCAGTTGCATGATAGTTTGGCCAAATTAAGCAATTTTGGGACCGTCAACCTTGTACCCATCAAAGCCAGCGCTATACTTAGTGATGTATGTGTTGCCATCATCGCCGATGTAGGAGGTCTCTCCTTCAGTGACGAGGACATGGCCACTACCGCATGGGCGGGGGACCAGGCGGCCACGCGCCGAGACTACGGTACCCTCGGCGGTAACATAACGAAGGGCGTATTGACCAAACTTGTCATGGATCTCTTCGTGCTGGAGAGCTGGCAGAGCGCGACGAGCCGCTACTGACTCCACTGAACTGCAGGGGATCCCCATCGCCATTGAGGCGGCCACGAAGCACAAAAGAAGGAGGATCTGTAAGGTAAAAAAGTAAATTAGTAAAATCATTCGAAGGATTTCTCAATGACCGACGTAAGATGTAAGATGCAATAAATTTCCAAAAAATAAAAAGATTGTTGTGAAAGTAAAATAAATAAAAGCACACTGTCTCGATAAAAGACAATAAAATACAATAAAATAGATGATAATTTGATGACGCGACTCTGGTAAAAAAAAACACTTTAAGAGGGTTTATAAATGCTGAGCTGGCAACGTTGCATTTTTGTTAGTTTTTCTCGATTATTCCATAAAAATTTAATGAAAATTAAAAATTTTTTGTATACAAATTGTTCTAATGTATAAGATAATGAGTCTACTACAATAATAATTCGTGATAAGACTTTATTTTCTTTAAAAACCGTTAGGTAATAATTTGTTCGTTTTTAAAGAAAATAAAAGTCTATCACGAATTATTATTGCAGTAGACACATTATCATATATATTAGAACAATTTGTATACAAAACATTTTTAATTTCCATTCAATTTTTATGGAATAATCGAGAAAAACTAACAAAAATGCAACGTTGCCAGCTCAGCAGGTATAAACCCTCTTAATTAATAAAAACTAGATTAATTTTCAATTAACTGCAAAATTTGATTTTAGTTGTTTTTCGATTGATTTGGCAACTTGGCAAAGAAGTGACGTCATAACTAGTTGTTGCCAGACAAAGTCTATGGGAGAATCGTGTTTTAACAGGTCATAAAAAGTACGTCATGTGATTGGTGGTGTCGTCAGGAACCTACTTCAACACAAAAAATTGAGCTCGTGATTTGTTATACTCTTCTTGAAGTTAAAAACATTTAAAGGTTAACTGGAAGAGATCTCTTTAAGGGATAAATTCACCTTTGTACATCTTTCTCTCTTGTTATTTGTTAATAATAAGAGAGACATTATTAATAATTTTAGGATAAATTTAGTGTTTATAATTGTTTGGTAGGTGCTGTACTATCTTAGTTTTTAAGAGTTTTGTTTTGTTACTAAACAATTTTGCTGACATTTTCATTAATTATGAAATAAGTTTTACTTTATGATGTGGCAAAATATATGATTTGTTAATTAATTTAACTTTAATTTTAATTTATTTTTACTTTTTTTTTTGTAGTGAACTAAAATTAGTTGTTAGTAGGTATAAATTAAATATTTCCGATGTTAAAACTAAATAATCAACCTGCTCAACTGACGATTATAAATCAAGATCGGTCCGACAGTTTCAACCTTTTCGGAAAATCTTTTTCAAGGCTTATTTATTTAGTTTTAAATTATGTCTTACAAGAGCTAATAAATATTACTTACAGTGTTCATATTGATTCGTAGACAAGTTGCGACTCAAATACAACAAATGCTACTTACACTGATGCTTATATGCAAATTATTAGTACAAAACATTTCACAACCCTCATTTCCGTCAATTACTTGGTAATATGTTAGCGAATTAATGTTTTTTCCCAAGAAACGTGTTTTAAGGTATTTGTCAAGTACTTAGATTTATTTTTAAACAATGACTATAACAATGGACAATTTGTTACTTACAATCGAGATTTTCATATCAACTGAAATTCTTATGCAAACCCTGAAGCCGTATTGTCTAACGCAAGGCCGCTTGCTACCCCATTCACTATTTATTTTCGTCAAACGGTATAAGATGGTGACAGGAAGAGATGGTGAAAGCGATGGCAAGCGCCCGCGCGTTAGACAATACGGCCTCCGAGTCAAAGTGGCTGAGTGAGGCTGAGTAAGTTTTTTAACATCTTCGTGTGTAAATAGGTATTTCAAGTTATTTTTGCTTATTCAGGTGATATTACATGCTTAAATTAATAACAACGGAACCCCAGCACTGACATTATTAAATCATTATCTGCTAATTAATATAGTAATTAAAGTACTTAGGTAGGTACTAAAACAATCAAACTTATAGACACTTGCGTTATAACCTCATTTATTAATTTAAGTGATTCATATACAAGTTACACATTTTCAAAAATTTCAAACGAAATTGACAATATAAATTAGTATAAATAGATTCAATTTTTAATATCCATTGTCACTTATGTTTCACTCCCTGGCTACCAACATCTACTCAGATCCATCATGGTAGTACTTTTAATAATATTTTAAACATCATCATGTATTTAAATCATCATCGCTTGATATTTTAAATTTAGTTTGCTTGTACCTACTCTAATCACCGTTATTTATCACATGATTTTTGTACAAATTTTTTAACTAAGCATTATTTTTGTTTCAGATTTCCAAAGCTGTTTTTGTATTTTTATTCGGAGTATCACTGGCATATGGTACATATTTGCCAAGACTACACCCAGCTCACCATAAAGTAGCTGTACAAGGATTTATGTCAAATGGCTGCCCTTCCGCACCAGAATTAGCGCCACTAATCTGCAAGTTCTTACAGCCAAGCATGAGACTACCTTACAAGCCCCAGTTGATAGAGCCCATGACATATATTCCTCCACTAGTTGTTGAGAACTGCGAAACTCCGCACTTAATACTGGAAAATGAAGTACCGCCGCTGATACCAGAAAAGAAGCCCATCGTCATTCCTGAAGCATCACCGTTGCCGCCGATCACGATCCCCCAGTTTCCGATTCCAATGATGGTTGAAAAACCAATTCCGCCACCAGTACCAATCGTGGAACCTTGTGAACCAGCCAGCCAGCTTGTAAGCATTCCTGTTCCACCAGCCATTGAAGTTGAGCCTTGTTTCGATGACATGGTGCCGAAGGATCCTGTTGTAATTCCGCAGCCTCCTGAATTACCAGCTTTTGTCATGCCCGAGCTTCCTGTGCCAGTCCCTGCACCTCCTATGGCTGTTGTGCCATGCCCCGAAGATGAGCCTGTCCATGTCGTGCCTGTCCCAGAGTACTTTCACCCAGTTGCACCCGTACCGGCTCCTTCTCAGTTGCCTCCAATTCGTTTGCCTGAACTCCCAGTGCATATTGAAATTCCTCCTCAACCGATTGTTTCACCTCCAGTGATAGTTGAAGAACCATGTGTTACTCAAGACATAGTGGTACCACATCCCGCACCAGTGTTTGTACCTCAACTTCCAAGATTACCTGAACCTGCTCACGTGGCATTTGAAGAACCTTTTCCAATGCCGATTTTTTCTGATCCATGTGAGCCGGTTTTAAAACGAGGAGGGCAGATGGGAGTTCTTCCGCCTTATTTTGTTAAACACTCGTCCTCTCATCACTTCAGACCAATGAAAACAGTTGAGATTCCATCTCTACCGTTTTTTCCTTATAAGAAATAAATACCTATCTAATGTAAAAATACCTAATGAATAAAAGATTTAAAAATTCGAACATTTGCATTTTAGTATTTGACTGAACAGTCCTTTAATATTTGAATCTGCTAAACCGATTATTTATACATGAAGGGTACACGGAAACAACATAATCTAGTACCTAAATAACTGTTAGAGTTATAACGGTTTGAAAGTTAGTCATCACGAACCATTACTATGGTAACCATTTCTTCAAAAGTGAAAAACAATATTTAATGTTAATCTATAACTTATAGAAAAAAAATATTTAATGCAATAGTAAGTTTATAGTACTTAAAAATTGTAATAAGAGTATAAAGACTTTCATATTTGTAGTAAATATATAGGAAACAAATATTGTTTATACAATTTAACCTGACGTTCTTGGCGTGGCGCCAGGTTTTCCTACTCAAAAATAACTTTTTGTTAAAAATTTCATTTTCAATTTTTCAAAAGCTTTTCGCTGACTGTACTTTTTGTTGGCTGTACTTGCATTGTCATCCAACCTACATAAGTATACCAAATTTCAAGTTGATCCGACCACTGGAATTGGGAATATCTATTTTTTTGCAATGTATAGAAAATCGAAAACCATTTTGAGATAAATTCTTTTTAAATCGTTTTCTGTAGTTATTTCATTTTAATATTATGTAATGAAATTATTATAGAACAAATAAGCAATGACCTTCATTTGACATTGGTGTAAATTGCGTGACCGGTTCAAGTCGTACTTTATTCTGTGTGGTTAGAATTCTTCACAATTTACGCGTGGATTATACTACGGAGTTTGATTTGGACCCGCTGTCTGACATCTAGCACTTTGTCAGTGCCAGTAAAGTGACACAGTGTATAGCCCTTTACACCCGAGAGAAAAAAATCTTTAACAACCCCGTGCGACATTACGTAACTTTATTATTACTTCATAAGGAGTGTAGGAAAAATAACAAAAAAAATCCTGACTGAGCTGGTCTTCCACAATCAGACCCTCACGTTCGTGTGGCTCAGGAATAATATGTAACTCGCACGTTCGTGAGGGTCATGATGTGATTGTGTATAAATGTTACATTTAAACGATTATTGAAGAATTTAAATGAATAAAACACAGTTATAGAAATAAAAACTAAGTAACTTTTATCTACTCATAATTTAGGCACTAAATCACAGCGATTTTTCAGGCAGCATTACAAAATAATAATTTTTCTCACTCTCCCGCGGAAAATCCGAATCAACTACATGAAGTGCGTTACGAACGGCCAAAACCCTGTCTCTTGTCATTCATAACGTTGCAACCAATGACAATTTAGTCCCAGCTCTCCAGTAGGTACATAGGCAATCTAGGATAAGGAATGCAACCCAAAACTAGATGAATGGAAAAGAGCTTGCAGATTTCAGAGGCGGTCGTTTTTAATTCTACGCCTGTTTTTTGCATGTAATACAAGTTCGTAAATCAAGCGATCTCTTCCACAAATTCGTTGTCAATGTACTCATGAAAGTACTCTACCAGGTAGCGGACAGGTTTCACTGGTAGCGAGGTGTAATTGTGTGGCTTATCCGTAAACAGAACTCGCTTCCATGTTCGACTTCGAGGTGCGGGTGCTGATATGGATCTTCCACTGCGTACATTTCCCCGTGTACGGACAGATCTACCTCTACCTCTGCCTATTTGAACATTTCTAGGTAAAGATTCCGACCTACCTCGACCTGGTCGTCTTCTAGCTCCGATTTGCAACGGCGAAATAGGTGGCTGTGATAATGTCCCTAGTGGTGGAGTCGCTGGTCGCGGAGAAGGGGATGGAGAAGACACTTGCCGTGAACTTAGGAGAGAGCGTGACCGTAGCCTTAAGAAATTTATTAATCCAAGAGCAAGTCGTCGTTACTGGCTACTGTCTAGGTTATCGAAAAAGTTAGGCACATCTTCCAAATCATCGTCATCTAAACCTTCAATTTCTGACAGGTTTCCATCTGCGAGCAGATCTTCTATTATTTTATCGGTCAACGGAGCTCCTAAAATGATCAAAACATCCCGGTTAGTAAGTCAAGCGTATACATAAATAAGTTATACCTACTAAACCAACATCACCGTACACAACCGAAACCGCACGATCGTGAGAGTTCAATTATACGCAACGCAACCGAAATCGCACGATCGTGATAGTTAAAATTCAAAAACAAATTTCATATACGTATTTCATTCGAATTAATGCAGAGTAATTAAAATATATCACACACACAAGTACTCTTTGCAATCCTATTGTAAATTACGAAGATATTTAATGGTAA
Organism: Archips crataeganus; assembly: GCA_947859365.1. NCBI lineage: Eukaryota > Metazoa > Arthropoda > Insecta > Lepidoptera > Tortricidae > Archips > Archips crataeganus. The sequence continues at coordinate 11,517,386 of OX402049.1, read as the reverse complement.
TTAGTAAAAAAAATCCACTTACGATAGTGAGTCCGACGTTCAACGAACACAGCCATCTCCCACGCCACATCAATGAGACTGACGAGTCCCGACGCGTACGCATGAGCCTTCTGTATTTTTTATCTTATGGTACGTTTACACGCTTGGCAAGCCTCGGCAAGCTTCGACAAGCTTCGACAAACACAAGCGTGTGAACGGGGGTGTTTGGCTTGGCTTGCGTGAGCTTGCCGCGATCCGGGCTAGTGTCGGTTTTTGAAGACAGATCAAAGGAAGCTTGCGGCAAGCGCTTGCGACGTGTTTACACGTTGGGCGTGTTTAGTGTCGCTCACGAGCTCGCGCTGGACGGACGTACCTATTTGTGTTGTACCTTGATCGCGTCTCGACCATGAGTTGGTCAAACGATGAAACTATGGCCTTTCTCGAGGCATATCAAAGCGAACCGTGCATATGGAACCCGAAGGATGTAAACCACAAAGATAAAAAGAAAGTGGCAGACGCTTGGTCTCGAGTTAGTCACGAATTAAAAAAGCCAGTTAAAGAACTTTTATTTTATTTTTTTGGATTTTTAACATCCACCATCTTTTCTGCCGAACTTTTCGCTTTCTTTGTTTTTGTTTATATTTTAAATAAAAATATGTCAAACTAAACGCAATAGCCGACACAACTTCAAAGTCCACGTCTGCCATGTTTGCTTGTCCGGAGCACACTAACCCAATCGCAAGCGTGTAAATGGCGTCCAAGCGTTTGTAAAGGCTTGTAGCTTGTACACGCTTGCCAAGCCTCGGCAAGCATTATTCTAGCATAGCCGCACGATCGATCGACATCGGTTGGGTTCGCAAAAGCGGTTAGCCATACGCGAAATATTTTTTCAAAATCAACACTCACGATCGTTTCAAGTCGAGTGTAAAGGGATAATGTACCACTACGCAAAAAATAATTAAAGGGGTTGCCTTATCGTACGCATTTAGATAGATTTAGAAATATGGCAATGTGGGAGCCTTCAATTATAATCTGACGTCATCAACTAAAATAGTTTCAATAATTAATTTTGAAAAAAGTAGAGAACTAAATGACAAAATATTGAAATTAGTTTCTTATAATTGACTTTTCTATACAAAAAAAATATAAAAACCATGGGTATTTTTTTTAGACATCCCCAATTGGGTCAAATTCAACTTCCAATATTTGACCCGTACTGTACATACATATTTACATACATTGCAAGCACAGACTTAGAATATATTAGCAGACTTGACATAACGAGTCCAAATAATGGCAAAAACGCACACATCTCTATCACACAAACACTTTCACAAAGGTAGGCACTACATTTCACTATCTTTAAATCTAAATCAGTTCTAATTTTGATGAGAAAACATTAAAAAATCTCAGTTTGCCAAAAAATTCGCTTGCAGCTTCGGTAGTTTATTTAAGTGACTGACGTTCAAAAAATAGCATGTATCATTCTTTTTAAGGTTTCTTGGACAGTGTTGCGACACATGAGAAAACAGGATGACAATATTCCTGATCATTGTAGCGTGAGAGAATAGGAAATATGTACGCACACACACGTAGTTATGTCAAGTCTGCTATTATATTCTAAGTCTGTGATTGCAAGTTATTAAAAAGGTTTTAAAATTTACTGATCAACAACAAACAAAATGAGCACCTTATGAAAAAAATATTCATGTACCATCTACTTTAGTATTCGAAGACCGAATAAAGTAATATTACTAAACTTGTATGTATGTTTTGACGGCCGGATAGCCTAGTGGTTAGAGAACCTGACTACGAAGCTTGAGGTTCCGGGTTCGAATCCCGCGTCGGGGCAGATATTTGTATGAAAAATACGAATGTTTGTGCTCGAGTCTTGGATGTTTAATCCTAGCTGAGTCCTAGGCCGACCCTGCCGGTGAGCGTGGCAGGGGAGGCTGAGCCTGCAGCCATAGCCAATCGTTTCATGGACCAGTTCAGGGTGTCCTCGTCTGGGGGCCGTGTGATGCCGGTGATTGATGCTGGGGGGGCTGCCAATGAGTTGACTGTCCGGTTCTCAGCCAAGGATGTGGCAACAGTAATCAATAATATGGTTCGAGGTAAGTCTCCGGGGCACGACCTCCTCAGCATTGAACATCTGCAGCACGCTGGGGTTCACCTACCCAGAGTTCTGTCTATGTTTTTCACATTATGTATTGGTCATTGTCATCTTCCAGAAGCTCTTATTAAAACTACTGTAGTGCCAATATTGAAAAACAAAACAGGTGATGCTTCTGACATATGCAATTATAGGCCAATCTCACTGGCACCTGTAGTTGCAAAGGTATTGGACAGTCTGCTTGATAAACACATGGCAAATCGCATTGATCTACATGACGCGCAGTTCGGTTTCAGGCCTGGACTGTCTACTGAAAGCGCAATCCTGTCACTGAAGCATACTGTTCAATATTATGCGGACAGGCGCACACCTGTAATAGCGTGTTTCCTCGACTTATCTAAAGCCTTCGATCTGGTCAATTATGACATACTTTGGAATAAGTTGAGGAACAATACACGGGTTTCTGACGAGGTTATACGGTTGCTCGAGTTCTGGTACGGTGAGCAGTCGAATAGCGTAAGGTGGGCAGGCTCTTTTTCGAGGGAGTATAGGTTGGAATGCGGAGTGAGACAGGGGGGTCTGTCGTCTCCACGCCTTTTCAACCTTTATATTAATGGGCTAATCGAGGAACTTAGTAACACCAGCATCGGTTGCCATGTGGGAGGCGTTTGCGTAAATAATATTAGCTACGCAGACGATATGGTGTTGCTGAGTCCGTCGATAGCAGCAATGAGAAAGTTGCTCAGCATATGTGAGAGGTACGCGGAGGCCCATGGGCTCAGATATAATTCGACTAAGAGTGAAATGATGATTTTCAAAGCAGGTAAAAAGACTTTTTCCACTCTGCCTTCACTCTACCTGACGGGAACACCACTCGCCAGAGTGCAAAAATTTAAATATCTGGGCCACTGGGTCACCGAGGACCTCAATGATAATTGTGATATTGAGCGGGAGCGCAGAGCGCTGTCCGTCCGGTGCAATATGTTGGCTCGTAGGTTTGCAAGGTGTACTGAGGAAGTAAAGATAACATTATTTAAAGCTTTTTGTCAATCCTTCTACACATGCAGCCTATGGGTCAGCTATACAAAGCGGACGTGCAGCGCACTGAGGGTGCAATACAATAATGCGTTCCGGGTGCTGATGGGGTTGGGGCGACGCTGCAGTGCGTCTGGCATGTTCGCCGCGGCGCGTGTGGACGGTTTTCACGCTATCATGCGCAAGCGCTGCGCCGCGGCGATGCAGCGTGTGCGCTCCAGCCCCAACAGCATCCTATCCACGGTGCATCGGTGGGATAGCCCACTGATAAAACACTGGCTGAGCTTACATGCACCGTAGATGTACCTTTATAAAATTTATGATGATGTGTCATACATTCCAGCCTGCCATCATCACTTATGCAGTGATACAGCGCCCTCTATGTTCAGTTCTCATCGAGAAACATCAACACTCCTTTGGAACTAACCCCTCACCCGGACAAGAGCTGTCGCTACCAAGGCCATACTTTTAACAAGTTTGGTTTGAAGTAAGTATATTTTTGTATTTTTTATTTTCAACTCGTCAACAATCTTATTTCGACTAAGACTACTAAGACAGTGCTAATTCCTCAATATGCCTATTCAGATAAGCATACATACAAGCAACGCTGTGGTCGATAATAGTACATTACTGCAGAGGCTGGCAACCCCTGTTCCGGCTGAGGCTTGTATAGTGCTTTTCTCAAACATGCACCATCACCATCATCATCATCATCATCATCATCATCGTCGTCGTCGTCATCATGATGGTGATGGTGATGATGGTGATGACGATGATGATGGTGGTGATGATAATGATGGTGGTGATGGTGATGGTGATGATGGTGATGGTGATGATGGTGGTGATGATGATGATGGTGGTGATGATGATGATGATGACGATGATGATGATGATGATGATGATGATGATTATGATGATGGTGATGATGATGGTGATGATGGTGATGATGGCGATGATGATGATGGTGATGATGATGGCGATGATGATGATGGTGATGAAGGTGATGATGGTGATGATGATGATGGTGATGATAATGATGATTATGACGATAACGATGATGATGATGATGGTGATGATGATGATGATAGTGACGATGATGATGATGATGATGATAGTGATGATGGTGATGATGATGATGGTGACGATGATGTTGATGGTGAAATATTTCTCTAGGCAGATCACCATTACCATCACCATCACCATCTTACCCTACCTTACTAGGGGCGTTCAATAAAAAGTGAGAATGAGTATGTTATAAACAACTTTTACTAAATGTCATTTTATTTTTCGACATAGTCACCTTTTAGCATAATACACTTATTATATCTTTTTTCTAAACTTAAAATTTCATTTTTAAAAAAGGTCTCATCTTGAGTACTTAAAAAATCTTGTACTGCAGCGACTACCGCGTCGTCGTCTTCAAATTTCTGGCCTCTCGGGTATTGTTTCAATCTCGGAAATAGGTAGAAATCACTGGGAGCGAGATCTGGTGAATACAGAGGTTGCTTAAGGATATTGAACCCAGCATCACGAATTGCAGCCATTGCAACGATGGACTTGTGTGCCGGGGCATTGTCCTGGTGGAACAGCACAACTTTCGAGAGTTTACCTCGCCGTTTTTCACGGATCTCATTGCGAAATGTTGCTATTTGTTTGGCGTATAAAGTGCCCGTAATAGTGGCTCCATGCTCGAGATACTCAATCATTAATACCCCTTTACCATCCCAAAAAACAGAGCCCATGACCTTACCGGCAGATGGGCCCACCTTAAGTTTCTTCGGAGTTGGAGATGATGGCCTTTCCATGTCATAGACTGCAGTTTCGTTTCAGGGTCGTAATCATGGAGCCATGTTTCGTCCATTGTTATAAATCACGCCAAAAAAAGTTCCCGGACTTGCTGTATCAGGTCCAAAGCTTCTTGACAAATCTCGACTCTAGTTTGTTTTTGCGTGTCAGTAAGCATTCTTGGTACCCAACGCGCAGATACCTTTTTCATACCCAAGCGTTCATGTAAAATATTATGCACGCTCCCCGTTGAAATCTTTACATTTTCAGCAATAAAACGAACCGTGACACGACGATCTGCCAAAACTGAGTTTTCAACTTTTTTCACAATTTCTTCAGTTATTGCAGTAGTAGGGCGTCCGGAGCGGGGGTCGTCCATGGTCGATGTTCTTCCATGTCTAAATTCGGCGCACCAACGTGCGACTGTCGAATACGGAGGAGTATTAGACCCTAAAGTGTCCCGCAAATCTAAATTGACTTGGTCTGTAGAAAAATTTTTCAAACACAAGTATTTGATAACGGCGCGCAGTTAAATTTTCTCCATTTTCGCTAACGTACTCAATAGCATTGCAAAGAAATTACCGTATGTTTTTTTAAACAAAAGACAGTTAGTTTTTTTTTCATAGCAATCAGCTAGATAGATTAGCTTTACCGGCCAGTATTTAATTTCCTAATATTGAAAGAGTTTGCATCTCATTCTCACTTTATATTGAACGCCCCTCGTAAATAAGCGTTTAATACCTTATTTACCTCATCCACTAGTTTAGCAGTCGCTGTAGCCGAAATCGGCCAGGAGCTATATAGGAGCAATATATATATAAATAAGCGTAGTGGCAGAATGTCATAATGAACCAAAACGCAAATATTGCTTATAGTATTTTTTTAAAATGGCTAAATGCTATGATGCCATAGACCTATTTTAAACATCATGGTGCTGTGTGACATGAAATAATAGACGATCGCATTGCAGGCCTAGGCCTGCAACGATGTATTTTGAAGCCTGTTTTAAGGAACACAACGTAAACATTACATAGCATGTTTGAGAAAAAGAAAGTGAGCGAGATGGCACTACGGTCGAAATAGCAATGTAGACAAAATGGGATATTGACGATATCAGAAAATGGATGAGTTAGGAAGGCGATGATTTAAGAAATTGTAGGCTGACGACATGGCACTGTGGACGATTTAACCCTTTAACCGCTTCCAATTTTTCATCGAGCATGCTCGTGTCGCCGCCGATTTGAAGATGCACCACGCAAAGTAGGGCTTGAATAATCCATGTTGTGATAATATAATGATTTATTTTGAAATGAAATGACATTTAAACATGGGGGCCACTTTTGAGGGTAAATAAGAAAATATTTTTACGGAGTCGGTTTTTTTTCATCTCGTATTGAAAAAAACTACATTTATTATATAATGTTATCCATAACATGGATAACATAGCTTAAGGTGCGGCCGTACATAGCATGCGTACATACAAGCCGCGCAATTTATCTTTGTTTGAAGACGGTTCTAATAATAGACTCTCGTTAGTAATCCCCTAATTACGGCCCTTGATGCACAATGTACTATTTTCAGCGTTTTTAATTCTAGCGACGGTTGCTTGGTGACAGCCAGCAGTTGCTAGGCAACGCGAGCTGTTCGGATATTTACCTACCGTTAGATGGTGGGTGCTTGGTTTAATTGTGGACTGATGATCTGGTGAAGGTCGCAGGAGTCCGATGTATGATTGTGGCATTCTTTCGGGGAAGCATATGTCCAGCAGTGGAGGTTTTTCGGCTGACGGTGATGATGATGATGGTTATGTATATTAGGTACTGTTTATTATTCATTCATTGGCCACGTCATCTATTGCATATGATTGTTGCAGCGTCTCAGGTAAAATCAGGTGTTACGGGGAGGTTGATTGCTGTTTTATAATTAAACACTTCACACTTGATAATCGTTTATTAGCATTATATTTAATTAACATTCAGGACCTGGCTCGTACATCAAGGTGGGAGCCAGAGAGAGAGAGAGGGGCATAGACCACTACTCTATGCATAGATTATAGAAGTCCTTAAGGGTAACACATTATCTTAGAACACCTTCCCCTTAGGATTCTATTCCCCATATACATACTTACATATAACAATAATATTATGAATTATAAATCAAGAATATCTCTAGGTTTAACCGTCCTACCAGAGCGCGTCTGATAATGACTTGAACTTGATATGGGAACATGAGTTACATTTCTCCTTGGACTCTGGTCTGGGCTTTCAGATACATTGTCATACCCATTACTTAAACTATGTGAACTTTCAGACACCTTATCATCATATAATATTTTATCATTAACAGTACAATCAATCAACTTATTTTTGTAAAAATCTTGAGCTTCTGAGAATGATTTTCTCATGTGATGTGTGTTGCGCCTTAATGGTCTAGCATTTAGGCCTGTCTTAACTAGATAAGACCTAGGTTCTTTACATGTCCCAGTTACAATACCCTTTTGCCAATGTCTATCATTTCCAGTCCTGCAAACTATCTCCTCCCCAATTACAAACTCAACTTCCTTTCTCCTTGCCTTCTTATCATGAAAATCTTTGGTTTGTAATTTCTTTAATTTTAATAATTGATGGACATTTCTCTCTATTTTGGGTTCTAGAGCCACTAAAGCAGTAGGTATGTTAGTTCTTAGCCGTCTACTATGCAAAATCTGGGCTGGAGAGATCTGCATACCTGACAATGGAGTATTATTGTAATGTAATAAGGAATCTCGATAGTCAATTCTCTCTTCCAGAGATTTTTTTTCAAATTCTTACTTATATTGACAGCTTTTTCTGCTAAACCGTTACTTCTATGGTAATGAGGACTGCTAGTTACAATTTGTATATCCTTAAACTTGTAATATTCTCTACATTGTATTGATAGAAAGGGATTATTGTCAGCAACAATTTCTACCGGATATCCAAACCTTGTAAATATTTCTTGCATAGCATTGATAACAGATTCAGAAGTTTTAGATAGCAATGGTATTATTTCAAGCCAGTGATAAAAGTAGTCTACCACAACTAGGTAAGATTTGCCTGCAAATTCAAATATATCTGTACCTACTTTATAATATCTATGTTTTGGAATATTATGAGGTAGCAATGGTTCATGAAAATTATGAGGCCTGTATTTCTCACATACTCTACACTGCATGACAAATCTGTAAATATCTTGAGACATTTTCTCCCAATAAAATAACTGTCGAGCCCTGTTTACACATTTTGAAATTCCTGGGTGTCCCTGGTGTACTAACTTTAATACATAAGATTTTAATTTACTAGGCACCACTATTTTATTTTCATGAAATACCAGACCAGACTCTACATAAATAGAATCTTTTAATTTATAGTATGGTTTACACTCTGTGCTGACTTTATGTTCTTCTGGCCAACCCAGGAAATAATATTTTGATATTTCAGATAGTAAACTATCCCTGCTAGTCTCAAGACTAAATTCTGACTTTCTTTCCATGCTCATTGGTAGATGTGTGGATACATTATGAACCATTTCCAACATTTCATAATCTTTTTCAGTCTCACTACGGCTGTTACGTGACAACATATCAGCAAAATGAATTAACTTTCCTGGTATATATATAAGGTTTAGCTGATAATTTAGCAATTTAATTCTTAACCTCCTAAGTCTAGGCGACCCCACTTTGCTGATAGACTTTTTCATGATTGCAAGGAGAGGCTTGTGATCAGTTTGTACAGTTACTGCGTTTGCCCCATAAACATACTTGTGAAACTTTTGAGTACCATAATGGATGGCTAACAGCTCCTTTTCTGTTTGACTGTAATTAACCTCTGCACTGTTCATGGATCTTGACACACAAGCAACTAATTTTAATACATCATTTGAGTCTTTTTGAAATAAACAACAACCAATTCCATTTTGTGAACTGTCACACTGTAATATGATTTTTCCCTTTGGGTTGAATGGGGTCAAGGCTGGAGCTTCCGATATTTTGCATTTTATTACTTGAAACATTTGTTCATGAAATGGCAGCCACTGAAACTCAATAACTTTTCGTAACAGTTTACAAAGTGGAGACAACAACTCTGCCATCTCTGGAACATAACGTCTTACATAGTTAAATGATCCTATAATTCTTTGCAACTCCTCTTTATTTTTTGGTGATTTTAACAATAGCAATGACTCTACTCTAGCCTTATCCACTTTCATCCCTTCACCATTAAAAATTTGACCGACATATTTGACCTCACTTTGTTTATATTGTAACTTATCCTTGTTAAATACTGCTTTGATATCCTTAGCTTTCTTTACTACCTTGTCAAGGGCATCATCATGTTCCTTTTCTGTATTTCCCATTATTAATATGTCATCAAACCAACAAATTACATTTGGAATGTCTCCAAAATAGGTTTGAATTTGTTCCTGAAAGACATCTGGAGAATTTGAAAGACCATATGGTAAAACTAGAAATTTGTAGACACCAAAGGGTGTAGCGAAACAGCACTTCCAGGAAGCCTCAGATGTTAAAGAAACATGATGAAAGCCTTCCGAAAGATCTAATACAGAAAAGCATTTCTTGTCTTTCAACCTGGCAGCTATCTCATCAACAGTAAGTAATACACTTGGCTTTCTTATAATATATTGATTTAAGTCCGTGGGATCCAAACACAGTCTTATTTTATTATTTTGCTTTTCAACTATCACAATTTTATTTATACAAGCTTCAGAATCAATCTCATCAACTTTCTCTATAGCACCTCTTGCAACTAATCTATTTAATTCAATTTTTAAAGGATCCTCTAGACTTAAAGGTACTCTAGATGCCGGATGGCAAATAGGTTTATGCATTGATGTTGGAATATTACATGGTTTAGGAAACATACCATGCCCACTGAAGATATCCATATTCTCATTTATGAATTTTTGCTTTTGTTCATTGTTTACCTCATTACTTGATACTTTGTGTACTCTCCGGACTAACTTAAGCTTCAAACACCCTGGAAGACCTAACAACATACAATCATTCTCAATTATCATAAAATTCTCATAGCATTCCGCATTACCAAACTTACAATTCAAATTTACCATGCCTAATGGCTTAATTTTAGTGCCCTCAAATGATTCTAGTTCTAATTTTACTTTATTTAATTTTAATTTACATTTCAAACTTTTAAATTGTTTTTATTGACATCACACTTACATCAGCCCCTGTATCCAGCCTACATTTGATATTCTTGCCTTCAATAGATATTTCCTCTGTCCAGTCTGCCTTGCTGACATTTTTCACTCTTCCGCAGTACAATAATGATTCGGATGAGCCTGAATCGCTACTCTCTTGCTGTTCTTCTAGTTCTATCTTCTGTACTCTTCGGCGCACCCTGCATGCTACGGCAAAGTGGTTTAATAATCCACATCGCTTACATTTCTCCCCATATGCCTTGCATTGACGAGGCCCATGAATTTCTTTGCAACGCCTGCATAAAAATGTATCACTTTGCTCCTTATTTCCATTACTACTTTTCTTTTTTTTTTTTTATATAAGAGGTGGCAAACGAGCAGACGGGTCACCTGATGGAAAGCGATCACCGTCGCCCATGGACACCCGCAACACGGGGGGCATCACAGGTGCGTTGCCGACCCTTTTAGGAATTGGTAGGCTCGTTTTTTAAGATCCCTAAGTTGTAACGCTCCGGGAATGCTGCCGCAGAAAGCTGATTCCAGATCTTTGTCGTGCGAGGAAAGAAGTTTCGCTTAAAACGCACGGTACTAGAATGCCAATCATCAAGATGGTGAGGATGGAAAGACAAACGGTTCCTCGAAGTGCGGTAGTGGAATTTAGCCGCAGGCAGCAATTCGAACAGTTCGTCAGAACACTCCCCATGATAGATACGGTATAATATACAGAGAGACGCCACACCCCTCCGCAAAGCCAAAGGATCGAGTAGGCCAGAGAGTGCCTGATTACCGACAAATCGAGCAGCTCTACGTTGGATGCGGTCAAATGGAAGAATTTGGTACTTGGGTGCCCCAGCCCAGAGATGAGAGCAGTACTCCATGTGCGGCCTAACCTGCGCCTTATAAAGTTTCTTCTTAAAGTCAGTTCTCTTCATATGTCTTTTAACTACACGGTCTACCTCTACCTCAGGGTTCATTTCCTTAACTTGGATTTTACTCTGCTCACTTGTGCGGACATAATTGGCTGCTTTTTGTAAAGTCAAATTTTCAATTCTTAATAAGTTTTCTTCTACCGACTTGTCGTATATACCATGAACAATTTTGTCCCTCAATAATTGGTCTTCGATGGTTTCCAATTTGTTTTTATAGTTACACTTCTGTATTAGACTTTTACAGTCCGTAAAAAAATTTTCAAATTTTTCCCCCGCTTGCTGCTTTCTTTCGTTGAATTTGTACCGCTCAAAAACTTCATTGACTCGAGGGTTTACATACTGTTTTATAGCTTCAATAACCTTATCATATTTCTTCGCTTCCTCAGGCTCTGATAATGGCAACGTGGCTAGGACCCTTGCGGACTCTGTGCCCATCATATTCCGAAGGAGAGACAATTTTATTTTGTCGCTCGATGAGTCCTGGTCAGATGCAATTAAATAATCTTCGAAGCACTGCAGCCACATTTCCCATTCGGCTGAAGCATTCATTGCGCGTAGGTCAAAATTTGGTGGCAATTTGACTAAGCCCTCCGCCATTTTGGTCAGTTTCAATTTTCAATACTGTCTTTACACTTTAAACTTCACGGAAACTTCTTTTATATTTTATAATTTTTCTTAGACGACGACTGCGCCATGTTTTATAATTAAACACTTCACACTTGATAATCGTTTATTAGCATTATATTTAATTAACATTCAGGACCTGGCTCGTACATCAAGGTGGGAGCCAGAGAGAGAGAGGGGCATAGACCACTACTCTATGCATAGATTATAGAAGTCCTTAAGGGTAACACATTATCTTAGAACAATTGCAACGTCTGCGATGACTGAAGAGTCCTATACCAGAGCAGCATCTTCTGCCACAGCAATCACAAACATAACGACTAAGGTTAACTGTGATTGATTTCCCAATAACTCTAACTGTTCTTATTTAGACACTCTAGTCATCAATAGGTACGCGAATCTCTATTAGGATGATGTACCTATAAGCACTTAAGTAGAATGCTCATTAATTGATGATAAGATATTATTTCTCAATTAGACAGGTACAAGTTCATAAATTAATTTAATGACAATGAAATCATCAATTGATTGTGATTTCGAACCAAAAATATTTTGAGAAAATGATTCATTTTAGGCAAAAGTTTAATAAATATAAATAGGAGACATTTCTTTTCACCTTCACTTGGACGCTGATAGTCTAACGTAGTGATCATGGTAAGTATTTTTATCAAGTTAACTAGTTGCAAGTTTAATTTTACATTTTAATTATTGAATTTACTTTCCTTCACCTCGTGCTTATGTTCGTCAAAATTTGACACTGTAAAAGTTGTATTTTTAAAATCGCCGTGAATTAAAAAAGTAAATAAATTTCCAGATTCCAAGGGTGGCTCTGCTGTTCCTCTTCGGGGCGACAATATCATCCAGCCAGTCTATGCCAAAACTAAGCCCGTTACCCTATGAAATCGCTGCAATACCAAATGCGCAGTCAGGTGGCTGTCCGACAGCTTCAGAATTAGCACCACTAATATGCAAGCTTATACAACAAAACATAGACTTGTTCTTTAAACCGAAATTGATTGAACCTTCAACGTACATTCCGCCTATTTACGTTGAAAAATGCGATACGCCACAGTTGCAATTGGACATTGAAATGCCAGCGCCGGTTCCAAAAGCGAAGCCTTTAGTGATTCCTCAACCACCTGAACTACCACCGATGACAATCCCGGAGTTTCCGGTTCCAGTAATCATTGATGTGCCTCCAAAATCAGTCGAGCCATGCGAATCCACTGGCGTACCACAAATTCCAGCTGTGAATATTCCAGTAGCACTGGCACATCCACCGATAGAGATGCCTATTCTACCTGAAATCGTGGAAGAACCAAAGCCTATTGAGCCTGAGATTTATTACATACCGATCGAAATCCCACAACCTCCCGAATTACCTGTGTTCATTATGCCGGACCTACCCGTTATTGTTGAACCAGCACAGCCAATAACCGCCGCTCCATGCCCAGAATCAACACCGGAACCCATAGTAGCAGTCGTTCCGGAGCTACCTTCTGCAACCATACCAGACTTTCCTATTTATTTTGATATTCCTTCTGGACCAGTATTGCCCCCTAAGGAAGTGAGTCCTCCAGAAATCAATAACAACTTCATCGAGTACGAGCCCATTTCAGTTCCACAACCCCCAGAATTACCAGCGTTTATCATGCCGAAACTTCCCGTACTAGTCGTAGAACAAGAACAACCGACAGTTATCGAGCCTTGTCTTGAAGAAAAGTCAGCGCCTTTTGTACCTATTCCAGAGTACATTCAACCAGTCGCAATTCCTGAACCTCCTGAACTACCAGAGTTTGTTATGCCGGAGCTTCCAGTACTATTCGTAGAACAAGAACAACCGACAGTTGTCGAGCCTTGTCTTGATGAAAAGCTAGCGCCTTTTGTACCTATTCCAGAGTACATTCAACCAGTCGCAATTCCTCAACCTCCTGAACTACCAGAGTTTGTTATGCCGGAGCTTCCAGTACTAGTCGTAGAACAAGAACAACCGACAGCTGTCGAGCCTTGTCTTGATGAAAAGGCAGCGCGTTTTGTACCTATTCCAGAGTACATTCAACCAGTCGCAGTTCCTCAACCTCCTGAACTACCAGAGTTTGTTATGCCGGAGCTTCCCGTACAAGTCATAGAACAAAATCAACCAATATTCGCCGAGCCTTGCCTTGAAGATAAGCTAGCGCCTGTTGTGCCTATCCCAGAGTACATTCAACCAGTTGTGGCGATTCCTCAACCTCCTGAACTACCAGCATTTGTCATGCCAGGGTTGCTCGTCCACATAGTGGAGCAAGATCTACCCGTAACACCTGCCCGATGCCTTGAAGATCATCCAGTTCCTATTGTGACAATCCCAGAGTTAATTCAACCACTACCAACAATACCCGTTGCTCCCGAGCTACCCTCAGTAAATTTGACAAAATTCCCCGTTCATGCAGAAATTCCAACTGGGCCAGTCCTGCCTCCCATGCATATTCCTTCATCACCTAAAGAACCGTGCGCCACTGAAGAATTAGTGCTACTCCAACCTGAACCAATAAGTATTCCTAAAGCTCCTAAATTACCCGAATTAATTATGCCCGATTTTCCTATTAAAATTACCAATGCTGAGCCTACCATGCCGCAGCCTGCTTTTGTTAATGAGCCATGTGAACCATCTGGGAAACCAGTGATCCCAGTTGTTACCGTGCATAAACATAATCCCAATAACAAAAAAGCCAATGAGTCACATAAGTTTCTGGTTTCAAGCAAACCAAACGTTCCACATTTCTTTCCTGCTCATAATGCCTACAATTTAGTAATGGAGCATGTCATTCCAAACATAGCTTCAGATCGTTTCAGATCTTTACAAAATATTGACATTCTAACTCCATCAGTTTTACCTTGTCCTTAAGTAAATTATTCACGGAAATTATCAGTAAAATATGAACCTACCGTGAGACTCACTCATAGTGAAAATAAACGGATCACTCACGTCTTAAAACGAGTTTAACTCGACATGTTTCGGGCTAATCTGTAGCCCTTCCTCTCGGAGTCGCACGTCACGGCGGCTGCCAAAGACGTGACTGATCCGTTTATTTTCACTATCAGTAAAATATTAGGAAATTTAAAGAAAAGTTTAAGAAATCGATTTTATTTTTGTTTGACACAGTATAATTTTCTATTGACTCCTGGTTATGAAGTTTAACGATATTGGCTGGTCTGGTTTGTTTATTAGAAGGGTTTGTATCCCAAGTTCGTTACCAATCCATTCAAAACTATATTCGCGGGTAATCTGCAATAAGAAACAATATTTATATACTTTCACAATACAATTATAGTTTACCAGTACTTTTTAAGAATATAATGTTTAAAGTAATCGTAATAATGTACAATTTTGTAATGTCACCGTAAGCAGTAATTAATGTAACATAATAAAATTCTATTTTTTCCATTACTAATGTTGTCATCATTTAAAATTATAGAAACAAGTGTAACCTGCTTACGACTAACATCAAACCTCCATAAAAACTCTACCTAATGTTATACTGTTACCATCAAAGTGATAGGTGCTCTTAATTATACAACTGATACCTATTATGAAACATGAGTCAGTGCCCTGATTTACAAGTTGAACATGCACTAGCCAATGCAATTACCCGAATTAGTGTAATGCACATGTTTTGCTCAGCCAGTCTTCTTGCTATACACGACCGAGGTCCAAAGCCAAATGGTAAACTGAGAAAGGGGTGTATTTTCCCATATTCTGGCGAGTTGCGAGTCCAACGATCGGGAGTGAAGCGGAGAGGGTCGCGAACATTTTGCGGGAGACGACTTGCAATCATGTTTTGGGTTACTATGACTGTCTGAAATTTTAAAATAGCAAATAGACGTTATACTTAGCACACATCGGTAAGGCACAGATAGTTTCAATTTGTACATATGTATTTACTCGTATTTGTAGCATATTAACTTACCCCTTTGGGAAGAAGGAACCCTTTCAAAACAATGTCTTTCTGAAGTAATCTACCAACACCTATGGACACTGGATTTAGTCGTAGGCTTTCCTTAACGCAGCTTCTTGCATATTGTGCTTTTGACAAAGCTTCATCAGTTAACATTGAGTCTTTATGAGGCAGAATGGTTGCAGCCTCTTTATAAAGTTGTTCTTGACATTCTGGGTTCTTTGCGAGATGATATAATGCAAAACTCGTTGCATACGCAGTCTGTATACATAAATAAATAAAACTTAAATTAGGTAGAGAAAGAGAAACTTCATAAATTCGTAGGTATTTTTTTAAGAGCGTACCGTATCGATAGCTGCCATTAGGATATCGACCATCATGCCAACTATATCCTTCAGATCTATGTTGGGCTGTCGTAGAAATGATCCCAGAAGTGATTTGTCCAAAATATCTACTTCGTGTTCAAAGTAGTGCATTTTCTTTAAAACTATTTCTTTTGCTACCCTGAAGGAAATCAAAGTCAATTTCAAGTAAAATAAGTTTTTGATAATAATTTCATTTTAAATGCAAGCTTTTTCGCTGACCGTACTTTTGTTGACTGTACTTGCATTATCATCCAACCTACATAAGTATACCAAATTTCAAGTGAATCCGACGACTACATATATATATGTGCGTACATACATATATATGTTATGGACCAAGTAATTAATGCGGGCATTATTAATAATGTCTAGCTTTATCGGGCAACGTGATTAATTACTATCTAAACTTCATTATTTATCATATTGCCCGGTCATTATTATATTGCTACGTGACAATTGGGCAATTTGATAATAAAGCTAAATTTAACCCGGTGCGAGCGAGCGAAGCGAGCGAGCAAGGCTGTAGGGGCGGAAGCGACTCGGAATGGTTTGGTTCAAAGGCTAATGCGGGAGCGTAGCGGAGCGAAGCTCCCACATTAGCCTTTGGTGTTAGTTATTTTTTTATGACCACCCGGAAAATACAATTAATTAATAAATATACAATCCAAATAATGAGTCTGATTGTTTAAATTGTTTATTTAAAATTTAGTTTATTTTAAGTTAAGACTGCAATAACAAAAAAAATAGTAATTAAATATGTTTGTATTACTCTGCCCAAAATGTGATGGGCATTATGTATAATGCCCAGTCAATTTGATTATTTGATTAATTATTATCAAATTGCCCTCTCATATTGCGCATTTTTCATAGTGCCCGGTCATTATGAAAAATGCCCGATTTATCATTAAAATTTGGTCCATAACATAATACATATGGACGACCCCCGCTCCGGACGCCCTACTACTGCAATAACTGAAGAAATTGTGAAAAAAGTTGAAAACTCAGTTTTGGCGGATCGTCGTGTCACGGTTCGTTTTATTGCTGAAAATGTAAAGATTTCAACGGAGAGCGTGCATAATATTTTACATGAACGCTTGGGTATGAAAAAGGTATCTGCGCGTTGGGTACCAAGAATGCTTACTGACACGCAAAAACAAACTAGAGTCGAGATTTGTCAAGAAGCTTTGGACCTGATACAGCAAGACCGGGAACTTTTTTTGGCGCGATTTATAACAATGGACGAAACATGGCTCCATGATTACGACCCTGAAACGAAACTGCAGTCTATGACATGGAAAGGCCATCATCTCCAACTCCGAAGAAACTTAAGGTGGGCCCATCTGCCGGTAAGGTCATGGGCTCTGTTTTTTGAGATGGTAAAGGGGTATTAATGATTGAGTATCTCGAGCATGGAGCCACTATTACGGGCACTTTATACGCCAAACAAATAGCAACATTGCGCAATGAGATCCGCGAAAAACGGCGAGGTAAACTCTCGAAAGTTGTGCTGTTCCACCAGGACAATGCCCCGGCACACAAGTCCATCGTTGCAATGGCTGCAATTCGTGATGCTGGGTTCAATATCCTTAAGCAACCTCTGTATTCACCAGATCTCGCTCCCAGTGATTTCTATCTATTTCCGAGATTGAAACAATACCCGAGAGGCCAGAAATTTGAAGACGACGACGCGGTAGTCGCTGCAGTACAAGATTTTTTAAGTACTCAAGATGAGACCTTTTTTAAAAATGAAATTTTAAGTTTAGAAAAAAGATATAATAAATGTATTATGCTAAAAGGTGACTATGTCGAAAAATAAAATTACATTTAGTAAAAGTTGTTTATAACATACTCATTCTCACTTTTTATTGAACGCCCCTAGTATAATGCATTGTTTTATTGGTATTGCCGATGTCGGTGCGTGCGGTGCAGCGCACAGCGTAATTCCACCCTCATAATTAAGAATAGTATTCAATAACAAAGGGCCGCGGCGCGCTGCGCCTACGCAGCCGGCACCGGGTTTGAATTTTTAATAAAACCGGACAAGTGAGTGTCGGAACCGTATTAATTTAAGTACCTAATGAGAGTTATAAACCTTCTGCCAACAAACTGCTATGCAGTTTGGCAGATGTATTTTAACATAAGTATTTCTGTACTTCTTTTGTTTGTTTTTGTGTAAATAAATAAAAAAAAAAAAACATACATTGCAAGTTAATAAAAAGCTTGTAAAAAATGTATAGTAATAGATTAAATCAATGCCAAAAAGTTTATTATTTTGAGCCTATACCTACGTATCACGTACGCTCATAACTCGTGTTCCATGGTTACCACAGTGCACATCTTATTTCTCGTATTCAATCTCCCTTAATGTGGTATAATATAAATTCAAATCTCTAGCCAGACTTTCGTCATGATAAGTAAAATTATTTTGGCCCAATGTTAAACCTGCAGTATTGCAATAAGGTTAATTAAAAAATTACATACTTTTCTAAATATTCTTGCGATTCAGCCAGTTTTTTATAAAGAGGGGTTTCGAAAAACCTCCAGAGAACGCCTTTGTCCAGTTTCATTATTCCACAGTTAGATCCGAAAGCAGCTGCTATCGTTTTGCTGCTACGAGAATTGACATCTTGTTCTTCATTGGAAAAACTATTGAAGCGCTCGTTGAATGCCACCTTTCCTATAACTGAAAACAATTTTGAAGATCAAGTACCTAGATTTTTTTTCTTATCAACAGAAACATTAACTGGCTTCAAATGTGTACAGTCAAAGTTGTCTGGACGATAAAGCCGTAGTCTAATGGCTTGGCCTTTGGCTTCTCAAGCAAAGGGTTGTGTTTCGAGCCTTTGAGTTTTTCGTTTATGTGCAAAACTACATCTAAAATTTTACCATTCTAGGTGAAGAAAAACATCATGAAAAACCTACATACATCAGCAAAGCAATTCAATATTGTGCTTAAATATCAAAACCCACACTGGACCCGCATGGGAACTTCCCAAGCCCTCTCATTGGAACTTATAAATTCAACTAGCATATAGGTATCATAATGGCAGCCATCGACGCGGCAAACCGGAAAACCACCGGATAGATTAATTCCAAAAACGTATTTTCAAAACTCTGAAGAGTGGATTTGTGAACACGCCGCCGGTTCTTACTGATTTAAAACGTGGTAAGTAAATGACCTTTTGAATAGGTACCATGAATTACCTTCCAAGTTTAATCGATTCAGATAAGTTAAGAAGTCTTCATTTTCTGTCACATGACTGGTTCGTATCCATTGCACAAAGTCTCTGACTACTTTGTCCGTAGATTCAATGTGCCCCTTGACGCTTTGAGGGCTCGTGAAATTCTTTTGAAATGTGCTTCTAAGCCTCCACCAGTCTGGACCGTTTCTGAAATGTTATATTTAATTACTCATAAAACACATATGGGGAATGTTAATTTGTTAAACCAGCATATTTAACCGTAAAATATCAGACCGAATGGAAGATAGTAGGCATTATTTCTCTAAGTTAGCAAAAATACAGTCGATACTCCTTTCTCCGGTTCTTTACGTTTCATTTTCAATCCTATCTCCTTTGCTGACTGCACTTTTTGTTGACTGTGCTAGCATTGTACCTATTACTTAATCATAATTTCCAATCGTACAGGTACCCGTACCAAATCAAGTCATTCCATTTGCTAGAAGTGGCCGAAATTCGTTTTCCTAGATATAACCTATAAACAAACATTGCAAGAGAATAAAAGTTTGTAAAAACACAGCAGGTAAGTAGTTATTTTTAAATATACGCCTTTGAGCACTAAGCCCGTACGTCTCGCATTGCATCCGACACCCGAGCTCAGTTCCATTGCATTCATTATTTATTTAATAAACAATTCGAATTTGAATTGCTTGTTTCGGATTCTGTACACTTAATGTGTAACGCACGGGCTACGCATCCACTATCTTTTTCTGTCCAACTATATAAAATGGTGACAGAAAGAGATGGTGAAAGCGATAGTCAAAGGCCTCTTGTTTTGAGTATTGACCCTTACGTGGAAAGCAACCCGCCAGTGTTATACACCTCGGGCTTGCCGAGTCTGTAATGCAGCATGGCCACGTGACTCCTCCTGGCCGGATACCGATCATCTTGACGGAATACCGCCTCTATATCATCAGGGTCGTATACATGCACCAGCTTCACGCCAGGAGACTCCCTGACTATTTCACCATAGCGACGCCAATTCAGCCAAGCGTTCTTGTCCAGAGTCTCCGCGTTGTAATCACCTAAAAATATTACGCTGTAATCACGTTACTACAGTTCAAAAAATTACGAGTGATTTAAAGGAAGTTGACAGTATTTTTATGGCTATATTTAATTACTAAATGACTCCCAGGCTATCGGATACGGTAGGTATTTGGATAAATCCAACGTTCACAAGCATGCAGTATTCGAAAACCTAAAGTAGCTGTCGCTCCTTCCATCATTATGTTTATTCTTAAATCAATTTATGTACAAACTAACAATAATAATAGTTAAAATGTAATTATGTATGTTTCTATTGTATGGATACTAGGGTAAGTGTACCAGTGAATGAACAAAACAAATTTTTTTTGAAATAATAAGAATTTGGTATGTTTCTACCATGCCTCGTATTTTTTTTTCGATTAGCACCTTTACTTGTTAGGTTCTGGTAAATTTGCTTACACTCCTAAGCAACAGTTTTGAAATGGCGACGATGTAAAGTGGACGTACGTATGTTGTACATTTTTTCTATGCAGCAGTATTAAGGAAGAAGGAAAGCTACTATACTTCTGATGTGTTACTGCGTTTGTCCCCGCCATTTATCATTCATTGGGTGGGTATGGTTTTTTTAAGCTTTAAAGACCTGTTAGTGCTATTCATGTATACTTAGTTTAATGTAATTTATTTACAAACAATACCTTTTAATCCAGTGTTTTATTACTGGAACCCAAAATCGCCTAAATCCAGTGAATGAACGGGGTGTTCATTCACTGGGACTGCAGGATTTTCTATTTGTGCAATATCTCTTCTTCTAGTAGTAATATTAAGATTTCGTTTTCAGTGACATTGATCCAAATATATTATCTATCGAATGGCTAGTATTGGAACAAACGTAAAATATAGGTTCATTAACTGGTTCAAGTTTTCCAGTGAATGAACTATGTCACTTATAGCTAGTTCATTTACTCAACAAGTAACAATACTCTTATTTTTGTATTTTAACTGTTTTAGAACATGGAATCGACCAAATAAGTATATTGAATGTAATTGTGTTAATATAACTTCGCTTTAGTATTTTTATAGTATAACAAAACATCATTTTCAAAGTTGTTCATTCACTGGTTTCATTTGTTCATTCACTAGAATCTAATCTTGCGTTCATTCACTGGTGATTTTCCATTTTTTCCCTTAAATAATGATAAATCTTGAAATTGTGCAGTAATACTGTTGAATAATGATGATGTTAGCCAACTAGAGTAGTTGGTTGTGCTATACAAAAAGTAATATTTTAAATAAACTGTGCCCAACTGCCTAAAATTAATTTTCAAAGTCGAAAATTTCCTTAAGTGTTCATTCACTGGTACACTTACCCTACCTAGTTCTCAATCCGCATTGGGCCTGCGGGGGAATTACGACCCAAGCCCTTTTATTCGGAGCGGAGGCTTATTACCTACAGTAAGACGTATAAGGCTGGAACGAAGATGATGATGAATTTACTCAATTTACTCTAAGAATTTCTGCACATAATATTTATTCAGCTATATTATCATAAGCCACTTTTATTACGGGAAAATGCAAAGTTCCTACGGACACAGATGAAGTTACAGACAATGGCCAATCATAAAATAAAAACAATAAATACTAAGCAAGTTTATACTTACCTATTATAGGCAAATACTTATACAGTGTTCCGATAAATGGGTAACTCATTGGGCCCGGAATATCTTCGAATTTTTTCAATTTAGTATCATGTTTTTGAATGTTTTGGTTACCAGCCGTTGACCCCAACGTCGCATGCCGTACAGAAGAACACACTAGTCTTGATATATTTACTTTAGCTGCATTGTACATTGTTATACTGCACTTTCTTTCGATGTTCACGAATAAAATGATAAGCAAGCAGTAAACACAACGGTCAAGGTGATACTGAGGCTATTATTACCAAGTATCATACCTGGCTTCAAAATAAGATGCGCATATCAAATAAAGAACAAAAAACTTGCTCAACGCTTTATTAAAATACAAGTAGATAGAGGGTAGGGTAGGTAGGTACAGTCGAGTTCTCCAATATCTGTACAGCCAACCGTTCATAAATATCTGTACATAGACCTTATTACCGTAACATAAGGTTCATGTTTATATATTTATGAACGGTTGGCTGTACAGATATTGGAGAACTCGACTGTACCTATGTATCGTATTGACTAGCAAAAATGAAAAAAAGAATAGAAATAGAAAATAGAACAGCGATAAATTTTATTGAATAACTGTGTTATTTAACTGTGTCATATTCTCCTTTCAATATCACTATCACACTTCCCATCCCTAGAAAACAAAGTATACCCAAGTAAGTACACAAATTGCTTCACTTGTTCTAACTCATCTTTTCTTATCCGCACACAAATATCTGTCATGCATTCCTCTCTCAAAAACCATAACATTGGTTTTGGGTTCATTACGCTAATAAATACCCCTATAATGACAGTTTTTCTCAAATTATCTTCAATGTACAGACGCTGACTTGTTACAGATTTATTATATGTATACACCGTGAAATTTTAGTGGTTGTTTTCCCGAAACGAGGTGATTTAGTTTCGATTGTACAATCGATTTATAATTACTATTTTGACTAGAGTCAAAAATCCAATTGTGAAAAACGAAAGTCGAAAATGACCGCAAACCAATAGTAACGCTTCGTTGGTACAAGTAGCGTACGATCGTACGATAGGTTAGGTACCAACGAAGCGTTACTATTGGTTTGCGGTCATTTTCGACTTTCGTTTTTCACAATTGGATTTTTGACTCTAGTCAAAATAGTAATTATAAATCGATTGTACAATCGATACTAAATCACCTCGTTTCGGGAAAACAACCACTAAAATTTCTCGGTGTAGATAGATAGAAGATAGATAAAATACATTCACGAAAATAACGATATTTACACACAAAAACCGGCCAAGAGCGTGTCGGACACGCCCAAGGTAGGGTTCCGTAGCCATTACGAAAAAATCAAGTAATATTTTTCTAAGGATTTCGTATGTGTACGGAATCATCCAAGTTTAGGTATGTTTTATACCTTAGGCTACTATTTACTCTTAAACTACAAATAATTTCCAAGCAATCTTAGCCGCTATAATTTTCCTAGTAAATTTGATATATTTACTACCATTCTGAATTTTCTCAAATGTTTCCACCCAACAGTTTAGATTTTAGAGGGGGGGGGGGGCCGATTTTACTGAAAATTTTCACATTAAAGTTGAATATTTCGCAAACAGATCACTGAATAGAAAAATCATGTTAGGAACCCCACAATGGTTTTAAAAGACTTATCCAACGATACCCCACACTACAGGGTTAGCCGAGAAAAAAAAAATCACCCCCACTTTACGTCTATGGGAGGTACCCTAAAAAAATTTTTTTCACTTTTTTTATTCAATCACTTTGTCGGCGTGAGTGATATATATATTCATGCCAAATTACAGCTTTCTAGTACTAACAGTCTCTGAGCTTAGCCGCGGACAGACAGACAGACAGACAGACGGACAGACATGGCGAAACTATAAGGGTTCCTAGTTGACTACGGAACCCTAAAAAAACATTGAGGCGGTCTTTCGTGGACCAGAGTTACAACTCCGCATTAAGTGCTGACCCAGGGTTCAGTAGCGTCGAAATGTATGGAACTGTTAGCCATAACCCAGGATTAGCGATTTTTTTTTCATCCCTAGACCGTGCAAGCGGTCCAAACATCCCAGCCACGACACCGCGCGACCGGGGGCAGTGGTGAGCGTTTTTTCAGTTCATTGCTTGTGCCCCCAGATAATAATTACTGTGCGGCGAGCGTCTCGGCCGCGCAATGAACGGAAAAAACGCTCGCCGCATCATGCCATGCTATATTTACTTACTTACTTATATTGAAATTATTAACTAGTCAATTTTGTATTGTGCCGCGAACCAAATTCAACAAACATCCCACATTGCATGAGATAAACGAGTAAAAAACAGACAAACACACGGACATGGTGCAGCAATTTATTGAATCAGGCGTTACTTTGCGGAGGTCCATATTAATGAACTGAATGAATGAACTGAAACTTTGCTCACCTGCGCCGCGACCTTACGATTGTTAGGTTTATGTAAGAAATGCGTGGTCATGCAGTTCCTCATCACCACCACCCAACTACACTGACGCGTTTCAAACTCAACCAGAGCTCATCTTCAGAGTTAGCACCACAACCGGAGCAAGGGGCGCCAACGGAGCGTGCCCAGCGCGGTCAATAACACTGAATCATATACGGCGTATATTATACTGAATCATATATTATACGCTATGCCGCGCCGCCGGTGTATGTTGCCGTATATATAATAATTCAGTGTTATTGACCGCGCTGGGCACGCTCCGTCGGCGCCGCGCACTCCCAGTTTGTGGTGGCCTTAGGTTTCGTTAGCAAGCCATAAACTCCAAAAAAATCTGACACTGACAGTACTGACTGACACTAGTGACAGTTAACACTGACAACTTGATAATCAACAAACATGCACTGCACGTTTAATTGAGATTACTTTAAGTTTTTGTAACTTAACTTTTATTTAATATTTAATTAAAGCTATGTATTTTCCATTGTTATTTCTTAATAAGCGTATATTTCAGTAATGAAACGTATTATTCCTACTCTAATGTGAAAAGTAGTTATATTTTGCATTTTGCCGTCAACATTTTATGATGATAAATCTAGGGCGAACTGTACTAAGACGTATACCACCTAAGGATTTACTTCAAAGGAACGTTTACCTGCATTACAAATTAAGAAGCAATATCACTGGAAGTGCTATACTTGGGATTGAAACATCGTGTGATGATACTGGGTGTGCAATAATAACCCATGATGGTAAACTTTTATCTGAGAGTTTGCATTCACAAAACCTAATGCATCTTCGGAATGGAGGAATTATACCAGATGTTGCACAAGACCTTCATAAACAGTATATTGAACCCATAGTAAATGAAACTTTACAGAAGGCTAAACTTACTCCAAATGATATATCAGCAATAGCTGTGACTCTAAAACCTGGTCTAGCGTTAAGTCTAGTTGTTGGGATGAAATATGCAAAATATTTGGCCAGGCTACATAAAAAACCAATCATCCCTATTCACCACATGGAAGCACATGCTTTAGCAGCAAGGATGCATCAAAATATACCTTTCCCATTTCTAGTCTTATTGATATCTGGTGGACATTGTCTACTGGCAGTTACACAAGATGTTAACAAGTTTCAGTTACTCGGACAAAGTATAGACATAGCACCTGGAGAAGTATTTGACAAAGTTTCAAGAAGGATGAAATTAAGAAATTTACCAGAATATTCTGAGATATGTGGTGGGCAAGCTATTGAGTTTGCTGCTGTAAAAGCAACAAACCCACATGTATTTAAACTTCCTCTTTCACTTGCTGAGTACAGGGACTGCAATTTTAGCTTTAATGGCTTAAAGACATCAATCACCTCACAATTATTAAAAAAAGAAAAGGAACACAATATTGTTGGTGATAAACTTATACCTGAAGTTAATGATTTATGTGCAGCGTTATTGATGGCTGTTTCAAGACACTTGGTTCATAGAACACAGCGAGCCATGGAGTTTTGTCATCTAAACAACCTCATACCTAAAGATAATAAACAGCTAGTTGTATCAGGTGGAGTGGCTTGTAATAATTATATATTCAATTCAATAACTCATCTTTGCAGCGAATTTGATTACAAAATTTATAGGCCTCTGCCCAAATTATGTACTGACAATGGGGTCATGATAGCATGGAATGGCTTAGAAAAGTGGAGAAAAGGCCTAGATGTTGTTACAGATATTAATAAATTAGATATTGAAGCATCTAGTCCTTTAGGAACAAGTTTGATAAATGATGTTATTAATGCTAAAATACCTACAAAGCTATTAAAAATAAAAACAAATTTGAAGTAAGTCTGTTTTTTTATTTAAATACAAATAGTTTATTTCCAAAAAATAATAATATAACACAGTTACATTAATACTTAACCCCACCATGGCCTGTCCCGTGAGGTAAATGTTACGGTGTACAAGAATAATGCATTACATTTGCGGCTATTTGCAACCATGTTTAAGGAACAGAAAGAATAAAACAAAACGGACATAAACCAATATAACTGAATAAAAATCTAAGCCTATTAATTTAAGGCGAAACATAAAAAAAAATACCTACTTATTTATTTTTGCTCACTCACACTAGAAACAATAGAGTGAGTATCTTTCATTGAAGTATTTATTTCAACAAATAGTACAGTACTTATGTACAGGTATTAAGTCGTCTATTCTATTAGACTCATTTCCGAATTTCCAAAATCGATCAACGAGTCTACACTGAAAATAAAACCGGCCAAGTGCGAGTCGGACTCGCGCACGAAGGGTTCTGTACCAATATCTATAAAAACTTCACAAAAATCACGTTTTTTGTATGGGAGCCCCCCTTAAAAATTTGTTTTTTTTTTAATTTAATTATTTATTTTTTAAGTACATATATAACGAAATATTCTGTGAATATTTCAAGCGTCTACCTGTTGCCGTTGTCAATATCGAGCAACATGAGCAAAAAAAATCACCTTTGTTGTATGGGCGCCCCTTAAATATTTATTTTATTCTGTTTTTTAGTATTTGTTGTTATAGTGGCAACCGAAATACATCATCTGTGAAAATTTCAACTGTCTAGCTCTCACGGTTCATGAGATACAGCCTGGTGACAGATGGACAGACGGACGTACAGCGGAGCCTCAGTAATAGGGTCCAGTTTTACCCTTGGGTACGGAACTCTAAAAATACGTATCTCACCATCTCGCTCACTCTCATATTAAATATTACTAGCGCGAGCGGGATAGCACGATATGAATTTTGAACTTCGTAGTATAAGGCCATGGCCATGAACCCATTTCAGCTCACTAATGAATGAAAATATTATTTTTTCCATAGAAAATGGCAGCCCTTCAGTTACTATGGCCTTAAAAAAAATCCGGATCCGAGTAAACCACAGACAAACTCATTCATTCATTTCATTCTGTCCGAGTCCTTCACACACGGGACTTCGTTTTTTCGCGCAAAAGATTATTGAATCTGAGGATTTTACTGAGGATAATATTTAATCCCGCAGATTTGTTACAGTTACAGCAATAAAAGTAAAAAAATGTTTTTTTTTCTTGGAGTACTGCTTTATGAAGCAATAATACTGCATGAAAAAGCGATAATGGTATCAAATTGTATTAGGTAAACCTACAAACATGGTAAGTGAAGTTTTGCCTGATTTTTTTACTATCATCTTTTAATCAGCAAGGTATGATTGTAGTGCACACTGTTATGGTCATACAAAAGCCACTTTAATAGATTTTAGGCTTATACATGAGACCGGGCAGTATAGACTAAGACTCCTTTGCCTTCCCAGTAGGAATAAATAAAAAGAAAAAGAAGTCACACGGTTTATTTGACGTACGTAACGACGACTTTGACATTTCATAGCGGTGAGTGAGTGAGTGAATGCATGCTTCAATCAAAGTGCATTGTACTAAAAATTAAGGATTGCATTATAAATAACATTAAAACCTTAACTCTTGCCAAATTATGTCTATGAGCGTAACCTTAACAGCGTAATAGTCTAGAGTGCAATTCTTGTTCAAAAAGTTTTTTAAATTTTCGCATAAAATGGAGATTCTAGAAAGAATTTACCGTAATATTCGAGGTCATATCTCCAGCATGCCGGCTGCAGTACCGAAGGCAGTAGATTTTGTTAATAAGTCTGTAAACAAAGTAAAAATCCCGCCATTCACAAGAGACAATGTGTTGTACTACTACATACCTTTACAAGGTTTGGCTAGTTACACAACCCTTTCTGTGTCTGTGATGAATCCTCATTTGATGGTCAGGTACAAAAGGCTGCTAAGTACTCAAGTTGATTTGATTATCATAATGTTTACCATGTTATCCATTGAATGTTATAATTTTCAGATTGTTTCCGAGACGAGATGTAACTGACGTTTTGTTCTTGTCTGCGGGCTGTGGAGCAGGGTTATGGCTCTGGGCGCGACCCCACATGGCCGCCGCGGTGCCTGCCCGGCGATTCTCCTGGGCATTCCTTGGTGGTTGTCTCTGGCCTCTTGGATCCATCTTCTTGTGGGCAATTTTAAGAAGTTCAGTTGGTCAAAGGCCAGTAATTGGCACAATCCTCGGGGTAACAACAGGAGCAATGCTAACCAATATTGCGTTGGATTACTTCCACTATGTTGAACTCATGTTCTGTGGGGAAGTGCATCTCCCAGAAGACGTTTACAGTCCCAATAGTGATGATGAAAAATATGATATTGATATATAATTGGAGATTTAAGTCAGTGTATATGTAAATGATGTAAATAGCATGCTTGTATGTATGTGCTCCACTAAGTAAGTAAGTTTTGCCAATAAAATAATCATACATTCTGAGTATGATTTGGTTGGTAGTGTTATATTTAAAAATTCTTGTTTTGTTTCTAGTTTCATAAAGATAATTGTGATTTGCTGTTATTGATGTTTACAACACTTCTAGTCTACACTGTAGAAGACAAGGGATAATCGCTTCAAGCTATTTAATTTTCACTGTAGCAAGCTTATGTTACAAATCAAGTATTTGCATATTTAATTTAAGAGGGTTTATACCTGCTGAGCTGGCAATGTTACATTTTTGTTAGTTTTTCTCGATTATTCCATAAAAATTGAATGAAAATTAAAAATGTTTTGTATACAAATTGTTCTAATATATCAGTTAATGTCTACTGCAATAATAATTCGCGATAAGACTTTTATTTTGTTTTTTAAAGAAAATAAAAGACTAACACGAATTATTATTGCAGTAGACACATTAATTTATATATTAGAACAATTTGTATACAAAACATTTTTAATTTTCATTCAATTTTTATGGATCGAGAAAAACTAACAAAAATGCAACGTTGCCAGCTCAGCAGGTATCAACCCTCTGAATGAACTCTTCAAGGCTAGAGTGAATAGGCTGTTACTGAACCAGTGAGGTACACCTTTGGCCTCATCTACACTTTTCATCAGGTGAGATAGTGGTCAATCACGGGTCAG
This sequence comes from Archips crataeganus, assembly GCA_947859365.1. Lineage (NCBI taxonomy): Eukaryota > Metazoa > Arthropoda > Insecta > Lepidoptera > Tortricidae > Archips > Archips crataeganus. The sequence continues at coordinate 11,488,069 of OX402049.1, read as the reverse complement.
TTTTATGTAAAAAAAAAAAAAAAAAAAAAACGAGATATGAATTATATTTTGAAGTCATACAGTGAGCATCTAAAGTAGCTGGTCACTTTTGTACCTTGTTGCTTTACAGTCAGGTGCAAATGTCATATATGATTGACAATTGTGCTATTACGACAAAGTACCAAAGTGACCAGCTACTTTTGATGATGTCCATACAAAGTTATATTTTTGCCTTGTGATTGCACAATTTTACAATATGTTAAGAATTGTCAAAGGAAGCTTGCAATAAATTATTACTCAAATTTTTTTTGTTTATTTAATCCTTTAAAAATACAAACGGAATTCATGAAACAGCCATTTAAATACAGTAAAGGTTATTAAGAATTATTTGAATTTCTATTAAGTACTACATTACCACTGTCTAACATTACATTATTAATAGACACCAAATTATATGCAATTGCATATTTAGCCCATTTTCATCTATAATATCATTACATATTTATTTATTTATTATTTTGCAGTCTCTACTTATTAGAAATAGAAAAATGCCTCCTTCATTTGGAAAAAGTTAACCACTTTCTGTGTTATCTCTTATATAATAATAATAATAACTTTATTTCACCAACAACAACAAACATTTTACAAATTACACTAAGTACATTTTTTATACTTAATACTAAAGGTGGTGGGTAAGTTGAAGGTTTATACTTCTAGTAATTAATGATGAATTTTACTCCCCGTACTAGTATAAACTGTATCACGGTATCATTGCATATTTTACCTAAAATCTTGTAATGATGATGGTCAGGATGATACATATTTTTACTAGATAAATTACAATATTTCTGAGAAAGATATTTAATGATCAATTGCCAAAACCAATTAGTGCTAACATAGCGGGTCATACACACTTTTTTTGTTTGCATCTCTCCTGTGGACATGGTGAACCGTGGCGGCGTAAGTCTATCGAACTCCTCCGAAACAGCTTGACCGATTTTTATGAAACTTTTTTTCTCTATACTCAGCAGGTCTGAGAATAGGTTGTAGGCTATTTTTTATAACTACCCCTATTCTTCGCAGACGGAGTCGCGGGAAACAGCTAGTAGCCAATATTTTTTACTCAAGCCTACATCAGCGTGTGGGGCGCGTGGCCAACTGTCGGCCCATTTAAATAAATCTGAAGTTTGTTGACTCTTGAGTTGCTAATTTTGTCCACAGGAGAGACAACTTTTGTTTCTTATGGTGTGTATGATGCAACATCTAAATTTAAATACTGCTCGACCGCCTCAGTAGATGTGGATCGGTCGTTTTCAACTAGTAAAAATATTTTGAGGGATTAAAGGCCCCTAGTAGTAGTCTTAGTTCACACTCTTACTAAGTACAATGAACTACACAATTAAGTAGTAGTTTTGTACACTAGGACATACAGTACTAATTTGTATGTGCAGTTCATTGTAATTATTAGTTGGAGTGGAGTGTGAACTAAGGTATCGAAATTAAGCACACGGCGTTTTTTAAACGCGCCGTCGACGCGCGTTTATATCGATACAAACGCTATACGCACGCGGGTTATTTAAAAAACGCCGTGTGCTAGGGTCCTTAAGGCTGTTCTAATGGAATGGAAAACGCGCTGTAAACGCGCGTCGACGGCGCGTTAAAAAAACGCCGTGTGCTTAGGCCCTTACTGATTGTTTGAGATTGTTAAATAAAGATTTTTATTTATTTTATAATCTAATCTAATGTTGTATATTTTTAGTTTTCATACATATTTCTAACATTTTTCCTGCATATTTCAAGCTTCTTATGTTGCATGCAGTCTCTACTTATTAGAAATAGAAAAATGCCTCCTTCATTTGGAACAAAGTTAACCACTTTCTGTGTTGAAAAATGGCACATAATGATATAATTAAATACGCATAAACAAAGAAAAGAGTAATTGCTAGTATACATAATAATATACCATTAGGATCTAATTTTAAGATTAAACAATCACAAAAAGGATCTTAAATACTAAGAAAATAAAACAATTTTACTTTTATGATACAATATATATTTTGTGAATGTGAATAATAATGGAAAAAAATTACAGACAGTTAATTGTTTTGAGGAGGCTTAGACCATTCCACATTCAGGATAAGGTGATCATATCCATGACCATTGAGGGTTTGAATCGCCTTAGCAGCGTCAGCACGGAACTTGAAGTGGACATAAGCAAACCCTTTGCAGTGGCCAGTACTCTGCAACAAAAATGGTAATGAAATTCTTTTATGACCACAGTACAAGCTGTCAGTCTGTAAAAAGTACAATAATGTGAGTTACTGTTTGTTTATTGTCTACCGCTTCTGACGCTTGCCTTTGCAATCACTATTTCTTTCTGTGAAACGGTGTAAGATGATGACAGAAAGAGATGGTGAAAGCGAAGGCAAGCGTCAGAAGCATTAGACAACATGGCCTCTGGTCTTTAGTGACATTGGTTAACCAGAAAAGAAACTCAATGCAAACTAGCCTTCAGCATTCTAGCTAGAGCATTGAGTCAAGCAGAATGCCATGCTGAACTCTGGTTGCAACTTCATTTTTAATATAAGTTTTTTTGGCGACTGTACTTGCGTTTTCGTATAAACCACATAATTATGCATACAACTCATACGACTCGAACGGTCGAATTCGACTTCATTACAGACAAGACACAGACAACATATCACACCTTGTAACTTTCACATAACACACCTTTTCCTTGGCGAGATACAACTTCTGCATGGGGCCAAACACCCTCACCAGGTCTTCCAGATCAGCCTCAACAGCGAAGTTGCTGAGGTTGGAAATACGGATAGCGGCGACGTCGTCACGACGAGCGTCCGGCATACCGCGACCGGCGCCGCGGCCTGCGCCGCCCTCTCGCAAAAATGGAGCCACATACTTGTTGGTTGTGGTTGATTTGGGATCTGGAATTGCAATTACATTTAATTTTATAGTCATTTTCTTTTTAATATGACTTCAGCAAAATTATCGATAATTTTGCCAATGTCGAGGATGACGAAAACACTATCATTTTTATTCAGATATTGTTCAGTAGAAAAACTAATTTATTGCAGTCAGATTAGACTGGAAACTATCCTGATGGATATTAGCAAGGATGATATAGACTGGATTGGCAGTCGCCCTAGTACGGATCGGCCGTGGTTTTTGTAGTTCAATTATTAAATCTAGATGGCGCTGAAATATAACCAGAGGCTTTGAAGGCAAAACAATAAGACTACAGATATTTCATATCACTGCAAATTTTTTCTTGAATAATAATACATTTGTAGTAATATGAAACATCTGTAGTCTTATTGTTTTGCCTTCAAAGGTTCTGGCTATATTTTAGCACCATCTAGATTTAATAATCGAACTACAAAAACCGCGGGCGATCCGTACTAGGGCGACTGCCAATCCAGTCTACATCATCCTTGATATTAGCAACAAATTTAAGCACATGAAGTTGCTTACATCCCCTTATGTACAGTCGGCCAAAAATATGGTCTACCACCATATGGTTGAAGTTCATTTGCACATCATGATACAATGAAGTTGATTTTCCCTTGCAATAGTATGATGACAGTGACTTACAGTGGTGGGGCGTGAAAATTTTTGCAAGTAAAGCCGGAGCAAAAAGACCCTAAAAACCCCATTTATCCTCTTTTTGAAGATCCAGTAATAATGGAAGAGAAACATTTGGCATCTTCAAAAGTTTAGTCAACCCGGAGAATCGGGTTGTTAGTACCCTTCGCCACTGGTGACTAATGATTTCACTCAGTTAGAAATGTCAATCTTAGCAATATTTAAATCACACAGAAACCTTTGTCAAAACTGGTAGACCATTTTCTTGGCCGACTATACTTAGTCAAAAGCAAGAGCCAGAACTGGGTGGAATCCCTCAAAAAATCAAGAATATTACCTAATTTTAATTAAGTACTTCATATAGATTGTCAATATTAGACAGCTGGTGATTGCACAATAAAACAAGTAACTATTGAAAGTCTTCATAGAGTATTTGGGAAATGGTAATAAAATTAAAATAAAACCAATAATGCATAATGGTAATATGCATGTGCATATTAAATTTAAACTTAATTGATTTTGTAATTAGCTATGATTCATGGACAGACACACAAGGGATCAAATAAAGTTTCCTTTCTTCTTTTTGACCTTAAAAGTTGTCAAAATTACATACCTGAGGCTTTAGCGGCCTCTCCAGGCTTGCTTTGTGCCATCTGAGTATGTTTGAAGGGACAACTCAGAGTCCAGTGCTCTCCTTGGCAAGTACGGCACTTAAAGATGACACTGCTAGTTTGGGGCTACAAAAATAACATAAAAAAATCATTAAAACTAATTATAATTAATAAAAAGTCATTACAAAATTTATCTTGTTTATTATAACTAGTAATCACAACTATAATTATATTCAATGCACCTCTGTAAAAGGAAACTTTATAATTGAGTTCAGCTATTTCATTTTTAGTTAAGACACACAAGGATTTTAATAATACTAATTGACCATAACCATGCTTAGTGATTTTGTGACATTGTTATCTTCATGAAGAGAGAAATTTGAGACAGCATCATTGGCTTCCTTCATATGCATGGAGTAAAAAGCTTAAATATAGCCTATGACTGGTGCAGAAACCTAGTCAAGTTTGCAAAACATTCATGGATTCTAACCTTTTGAATGCCATACATCATATTATTGTTACGAAGAAAATTAATTCTCATGTGGATCCGAGTAGGTTGATTTTTGTATTACCATAATGTCAGCTATAGGTGACACTGGTGTTCAAAAAAGAATGTGTAGTGTATTGGAAAAAGAGGGTACCCTCACATATCGTCAGTCTGGTTACTGCAGGTACGTACGAACGCGTGTGCTCCCGATTTTCCTCGCGATTTCCGCTACATAATAGTGGCGACGAGAATAAAACGTTAGTAAAGCGTGTAATCGGCCATATTTAGGGTATATTAGTGAAGTTGGTGTATTGTGAATGGCGGAAATCGCGAGGAAAATCGGGAGCACACGCGTTCGTACGTATCTGCAGTAACCAGACTGACGATATGTGAGGGTACCCTCTTTTTCCAATACACTACAGAATGAATTTCTGTACACATATTTACCTTGAGACCATCAAGTTGGCCATCATCAGGTCGCTGGCTCTCCTCTTTACTAGTGATGAACTGCATATACACATCCTCAGCAACATTGGTGGTGGCTGGGTTTGGACCCGGCTTGTCGTTGGCAGAGTCTCCAAACTTACTCCAAGTTTTACGCTTAGCAATGCTCTAAAAATCAAACAGAGTGTAACTAATCTCTACCCCACTATAGTGCTTAAAATTGTTTTTAGTTTATGAGTTAGTCTCAACAATTATCAATTCCAAATTTAAGAATTCCAAGGATAAATACACCGTGAAATTTTAGTGGTTGTTTTCCCGAAACAAGGTGATTTAGTTTCGATTGTACAATCGATTTATAATTAATATTTTGACTAGAGTCAAAAATCCAATTGTGAAAAACGAAAGTCGAAAATGACCGCAAACCAATAGTAACGCTTCGTTGGTACAAGTAGCGTATGATCGTATGATAGGTTAGGTACCAACGAAGCGTTACTATCGGTTTGCGATCATTTTCGACTTTCGTTTTTCACAATTGGATATTTGACTAGTCAAAATAGTAATTATAAATCGATTGTACAATCAATACTAAATCACGGTTTCGGGAAAACAACCACTAAAATTTCACAGTGTATAAGTAGCTCTAGAAGAAATAATAGTTTCTTTATTACTTAATAATAAATAAACAGTCATAGCTGAAGAACTTTTTGAATGGGATGTAAACTAGAAGATTTACTCAAAATAGCATACCTTTGACACAACACGTTTCTCAATTTTGTATGAGCGAACAATTTTGACTTTCTTATTGTCATTATCATATTTGTATTCCGTAACGATCTTTAGTCCATTCTCCACAACTTCTGATGGTGGTGGCAGGGCTCCCTGGTCTATCTCAACCTCATCAGCCCATGAAGACTGGATTTCGTCGACTACTCTCATCTAGATATGTGACAAAGAAAACAATGATAGCCGTCAGTGTACTGCACAAAATATACGAATATTACAACGCATCGTTCGATGGAGCCTTATTATGCGAAATAAATATTAGAAAATAGATTTCTCTGCAAGTGAGGTCGCTAAACAAGTTCAAGTAGACTCTGCTCTTGAGTGTAATAAGTTTACAATTTTCCTTTTGCTTACAATGAAATATCCACATGCAATATTTTTTCTTAAACCGAACCGGTCGCGTTTATTTAAGTGGATTCTACTTTATATATGATATAATGATTAAGAGAATAAATGGATACTTAGCGTTACTTTAAACTTCAGCACTGCTAACAAAGTACACTCCCAAGCTTACCAAACAGATTAACATAAAAATATGACAGTGATACAGCACGAGTGATGATGGTTATAAAATGCATTATTTAAGGAACAATATTTTTGTGTAAATATGCAATACTTACGATTTATTTGACGGATATGCTCTATTTAACAAAATTCAGGTCTTATTTTCCAAATTTATGGTTAAATTCCCCACAATTCACAGAACACATCAGCAGAAAGGGAGCATAAAGTAAAGATAAGAAAGATGTCGAATGAATGAAATGAATGAACCACACCACACGCAGGCATAGATAGATCTAGATCGAAAGAAATTAATGAAAAATGATAAAGGCCACCACAGACCGTAGCGTGGGGCGTGCGAGCCACGCCAACGGAGCATGCCCAGCGCGGTCTATAACACTGAATGATATATACAGGTGATACAAACTGGCAACGCAGCATAGCGTATATGATTCAGAGTTGTACAGCGCGCTGGGCCCGCTCCGTGGCGCCCCCGCACGCTCCCGCTTCGGCTTGTGGTGGCCTTAAGTAGACTCAACCATAGAGCACCCAAACTATTTCCATGGACGATTCAAGTCACAATTTTAAACGTGACTCTTATATATTTAATTGTCAAAAGTAAAGTTGGTAGGCTGACGTGACGTCAACAAAATTAAAAATATTTACCAAGTCCGTATTAGTCTATGGCGTAAGCTTCTCGAGGGGAGTGTTGTGTTATGTGTATGTGCTCCGAAAGATTTATAATGTTAAATAAGTTTTGAAAGGAGCTTTGCCTTCTATTCTGGTAAGTTAATATCATTGTTTAGATAGATATTAGTAACTCAGTTGTATTTTAAGTTACTCTGCCAATGCATTATATCACGTTTGCACAAATGACATTTGGGACAAACGAAGTTATTAGTGAAATACCTTGTACATTTTGCAAGTTTATATCCTATAATTAAATTAAAAAGAGGCAGAGATTTATACTGGCCCATGCGTAGGATTCCAGTGAAGTGTATATAGAATTCTTCGTCAAATGTAAGTGGTCACGACGATTTTGCAGCGCAAAACCATGACGAATGAAGTTTATATGTTATTTCTTAAAACCTGTTTTGTGAAAGACATTTTACGTTACATAGAAGTTGAATTGATAATTAAAATCTCGCGAGTGACCTCTATTGTTTGAAAGTTACCAATATATAGGTAATTGTTCATGTCATTGAGTAAATATTTACAACATGTGGCAAGAAGCAAATCTATATCATGCCATATGTAGGATAAAATCTAACTTTTCAGTTTAGCTTAGTGATCATTTTCCAATAACACTATTGTTTCAGATTTTGTAACAGAAGGAAAAATGCTTCGCTTTCTCAGCCGGAGAGGGCGCTCATCGAGCCAGAACAAAAATAAACAAGGTCAGAAAACACCAACAAACAAAAACTTAATACAATGTAAAGTTATGCTTCTTGATGATACAGATCTGTCCATTAATTTATCTAAAAAAGCCAGTGCTGTAGACCTCTATGAGCAGGTATTTTATTCCCTGGATTTAATAGAAAAAGACTACTTTGGACTACAATTTACAGACACAAATAATGTGAAACATTGGTTGGATCCCACTAAAACTATAAAGAAACAAGTTAAAATTGGCCCACCTTACACTTTAAGGCTCAAAGTCAAGTTCTATTCTTCTGAGCCTAATAATTTAAGAGAAGAACTAACTAGGTATCAATTCTTTTTACAATTGAAGAAGGATATTCTAGAGAGTAAACTTGAGTGCCCTCATTCCACTGCCGTTGAGCTGGCAGCACTTGCTCTGCAGTCAGAGCTCGGAGATTTTGATGAAGGTCTGCATACTCCTGCTACAGTGTCTGAATTCAGGTTTGTTCCAAGTCAAACAGAAGAGATGGAGATTGAAATATTAGAAGAATACAAAAAGTGCAAGGGTCTAACCCCAGCCCAAGCAGAAGTAAACTATCTAAACAAAGCCAAGTGGCTAGAGATGTATGGAGTGGACATGCATATAGTCCTAGGGAAAGATAGTTGTGAGTATCACCTGGGTTTAACACCTACAGGGATTCTTGTCTTTGAGGGCCCACAAAAAATAGGCCTGTTTTTCTGGCCTAAGATAAGTAAACTTGATTTCAAGAAGAAGAAATTAACATTAGTTGTGGTTGAAGATGATGACCAAGGTCGAGAACAAGAGCACACCTTTGTGTTTCGCCTACACAATGAAAAAGCTTGCAAACACTTGTGGAAATGTGCAGTAGAGCACCATACTTTCTTCCGTTTAAGGGCCCCTGTTAAAGGTCCGTCAGCCAGGCAAAATTTCTTCAGAATGGGATCTCGATTCCAGTATTCAGGCAAAACAGAATATCAGACAACCCAGCAAAATCGTGCTCGTCGCACTGTACAATTTGAAAGGCGTCCAAGTCAAAGATTTGCTCGACGACAAAGCCATGTCCTTCGCGAAAGAGAGAAACAAACCACTGTTAAACAAGAAACCCCTACTTCGGCTGAAGCCGGTGATGAAGTGCCTAGCACATCAACTGAGCCTGCAAGTCTTATCCAAGATTCTAGTCTTGATACACTATCCAGGAAAAATAGTGGAAAATCTCAAAGATCTTCAGTTATTGATGGAGATTTGAAATTGGCTGAAGTTGGGGAACCTTCAGCAAAGAATCTCATGGATGAAGAACCACCAAAAGAAGTTTTGATTTCTAAGGAGGATTCTATAAGCAATAAAATATTATTTAAGATGGATAAACCTACTGTGGAGGAAAAGAAGAACAATCTAACAAATTTGGTTATAAATAAACCAACATGCAATTGTTCACCCGTATCAGACTCTAATCCGTTAAATGATTTGTTGATGAGCTTGGTGAAGGAAAAGTTGAACAATGATGATTCTAAAAATGAAGCAAAAAGAGATCAGTTGGATTCAGCAGGCGACAAAGAATTTAACAATCAAGCTAAATGCTATCTTTCATCCACAAAAGCTCTGCCACCAGGTCAGCTCAAGTGCAATAATATTTTGAAAGCTCGTGAAAATGAAGTGAAAATTGTAAACGAGACAACAAATATTAATCTCTCTGTGCAATCTACACCATCCCCAAAAATTTTGAATGAGCCACTTATACAGCCACATTCTTCAAATCAAAATAATTCACAGTATGTGTCCATAGTTGTTGTGGAGCCACCTCAGTTGCAGGCTAAGGTAGCTTCGCCAAAACCAGCTGCACGGAAAGAAGATTTAACTCCCAAGTCCCAGCCTATATCTTCTTTATCACCATGGCTGGTGACATCTGAACCAAGTTCTCCATCAGGTATTGGGGAGAAGGAAATAACAATCATCCATCGTAAGTCTGTGATAACAACACAGCTATAAAATAGGACTTATTGACTCCTTAGGGATACCTAGCCTAGACTATATATCAACATTATAGGTATATGTATATATTTTTAACAATAGTTTTTTATGATAGTGTGGAAATCTATTGATTTCCATGGTTTTAAAGATGACAATTTTATTGTTTGTGAATAGTATTACTATTGTGCCTTTTATACATTAAATACTATATAGTGGTATTTAAGGCCGCTTAACCTAATGCGTGTTTACTTCTTTTAAGTGCACTTAAATGTATTGTCTGAAATTTAGACTCTATATAAAAGGACCCTAAGTATATTATTTCACTTTTAAGTTTCAAAGGAAACCCAAAGTGAGATTGATGAAAAAATATAAATGGGGTCTGTTTAGCAACTTTAGGCTCAATTTATAATTTGTTATATTATTATAATATAATTTGTTTATCAAGCAATACTTAAATCAACATTCAAAATTTAGTGAAGACTGAGAAATTTTTATGAATTGTAATGGCAAAAATCATTCCTTTATGTAGCTACTTAATATTTAGATTAATATTGTGATAATATTGTAATGGAACCGTCCTGTCTACATATGTACTTACTAAAATACATTTTTTTATTTTGAGTATAATAAAATAGCATTTAGTACAATTTATTGTCAGTATTACAAAAAGACGTCAAATTTCAAAATGGGGTGCCATAGTTAATTTACCACCCATATAGTTATTGTGATCATTGAAATAGTTCTTTAAAATTAACTATAATGCCTATTTGAGTTTGTAAGTCAGTACTAGATTTGCCCTTGTCTTAGTATCGACTACATTTCGACCGCCATAATTCATAATCTTAACCTGTATTATTAAGAAGAGGAATAATTTATAGTATCAAGTTATTATACCTATAGCATTAGTAGCATTGCTTTAGCAGACCTAAAGAAGTGTGGTGATATATGTATCACTCTTAAATATGGACGCAAATGATTTCAGCGGCCGTTAAGGGCCGGCGCCCACTGACGGCATGCCACGGCGTGGCATTTTATTACTATCAAGTTATTTTGAATCTTATTTCAATGAGTTTAGAATTCATGTTACTTTATTGGTTATGCGTGGCATCGGCCCTCAGGACGTCGCGGCATCGTGGTATCGAAATAAAGTAACATGAATTCTAAAGTCATTGAAATAAGATTCAAAATAACTTGATAGTAATAAAATGTCACGCCGTGCCTTGCCGGCAGTGGGCGCCGGCCATAAAGTGCCCTCAAGATAAACCTACTGATGACTAGAAAGGGGTGGGTATAGTTGTACTTAAATTCAATAGAATTTAACAGTGGTATCTTGATTAATACGGGTGCTGTGTTTTATTTTGTCAATTAAATATAACAATGAATGAAAATACAAATGAATGGTGTCAACTATGCATTGGTATTTTTGTATCAAGGTGCTTGGGAACAATTATTATCTAATTTTAAGTTACATGTGTAGTGAAATATAAGTATAAATTTATTATTTTAAAAATATAATCTGACTTAAACTCTCTATTTCTGTTCTAGATAAGTTCTTACTGATGTATTATTATCATTGTTATTAATCCAATAAAAAATGTATTAACTTTCGTTTAAATTATAATTATTACATTATAAATCATAATCAGTTTTACATGCAAGACATAAATATAATTCGCTTCATTCCACAAAAACGCATTTTATTACTTACCAACTTCTAAAGTTTTGACACGTTAAGTATAAGAATTCCAGCTTCAGCTTGTAGGTTAGGTAATAATTTATTACTAATAAAATATTATAATATAGGTACCTGAGTTATACCTTCATATCATGCACTAGCCTTCCGTCCGCAGCTTCGCCCGCGATAAAATTAATTTTCCCGTAGGAAAAGGTTTTTTCCCGCGGTAAAAAGTAGCCTATGTCACTCTGTGGTAATGTAGCTTTCTAACGGCAAAAGAATTTTTGAAATCGGTCCGGTAATTTCGGAGCCTATTCAATGCAAACAAACAAACAAACAATCAAATCTTTCCTCTTTATAATATTAGTCATGCATAGTTCGATACACGCCTAGGTGTCTGAGTGCACCTTTAAGTATATATTAGATAAGTATATATTTTTAAGGAAACTGATAGGTACGTTAATGAATGACACATTATTGACAGTGTCATCAATAAACACATTAAGATTGCAAATAATTATCCAAAATGAAGAAATCCACCGAGAAAATTTCTTCAGACAACTCGTCTTCGGAAGCTGAGGTTCAGTTTTCATTTAAACGTCATTTTATTAATAATCTGGACTCTTATCACGGGGAGCAGATCTTACGTGAAATGTCAAAGATTCTTGAAAAGAATGTGGTACCAACTAGAGATACATCGCTGACTGTCGTGGCAGAAGACGCGGAGCCGTTGCCGCCTCCACCGCCTGAGCTGCCCTACGAAATTATTGGTAACTCACACTTCCTTAAAAATAATATACACAAACAGTCACCATCAGATATTTTATAGGCATTGCCCGATTGTTCGGAAACCTAGTAAACCAAACTTTTTATGACTAACTGGACTGCACTCACGTCATTCTCAAGAGTTGAGCTTCCAAATTTGTGAGCTCTGCTCTACTGCGAGTTTGCGATAATCTCTACTCCTTGGGCTTTAAATAGTTGGCAATATTTTAAACAGTACGTACCATCATATGCTATATCAGTGCTCTTACCAAGAACCATGATATATTACTCATAAGTCCTTGATTTTACGAGCAATATAGGCTCATAAAGTCATGACAACGTAGAGAATTCGATGATACCGCTCTACATTATTATAGTAACTATTTAACAAATCCACTATTTAAAAATACGGGCTGAATTGGATTGGTTAACTAAGGGTACATTTCCAGTATGATTTGACCGTCAGCTCAACCTAATAGGCTATCGCAGATCGTCATTAATATTGCAGAAATTTTTCTTCTTTAATATTTAGGTACCGTTTCCGATCCTAAGATAAAGTCATTGGACAACGTGGCTCGAATTGTCCCGAAAGCAGAGGTTCTGCCTGTCATGCTAACTTGTGGAACCGTGGTCCTGGACATAAGTTACGACAGAGAGGAACTAAGAATTGCCACGGACTATTTAAAACGTAAGAAATCCTAAAGTTTATAGACATTGGCATGAACTGATTGTAGCTTTTTCAAAGGCATGATTTCGATTCTCATCTGTAGGTAGGTACTACAGTTCCCGCGCGTGCTCCGTGGAATCTTATCTTAAGTAACAATTTGGTAGATATCGCTAAAAGTCAAAAATATAACAAGAACGATAACATTGCTCTTGCATCAAGCCCAACACTCGCACTGGGCGAGTGAGAGGTATGAAACGCCCTCCACCTCCCCACTCCCCAAATCCTCGAAACGAGCGCATGGACTGTAGGCGCATGACATGTCATGCTGTACGCTTAGTACTTATAAGTTTTACTTCACCAAAATACTTCTCGATCGCGTTTACGTAAAAAAATCAATTACTAGGGAAACATGGACAGCGCCTCCGCGGCCGCGCGTCCATGTTTCCATAGAATTGAAATTTTTACGTAAACGAGATCGAGAAGTATTTTGGTGAAGTAAAACTTATACTAAGCGTACTGGCCGGTGCCGTATTCGCGGTGGAATGTCAAACCCTTGACTTCTTCAAATGCCGCAAACCTACATGCGCGTTCAAACGGCTGCAAAATTACGACAGGTAGCGGCAGAGCCACTGTGGAAAGTTGCGACAACGCTTATAGGCGTTGACGCCACTGAAGGCGTTGCCAACGCAGCTAAGATTTAACAATATTATGTCGTCTAAACAGACATTAAAACACTTGCCTGTCAGAGGGTCACTTTGTGTGTGGTCTTAAACTTGTTCTACTGTGTTCATATTGCAACAATTCGCCTACCTATTTACCTGCTAGTATTATTTGGTTGGAGCTATTACCGTCGTTAAGTACCTACTCAATGGTAGGTAAGCACCTATCTATTGAAGTAATTGACGTCTCTGAGGTTAGTCCTATAAAGCGCATGGCTTTTTAAGTAGGAGTCATAGTTAACGTTAATTGGAAAGGAAAACACGGTATTAATCATACGAACTGTAAAGTTCACTCACATAATTGAGTCCTGCGTACGCAAAAATTGACACAGATTGTTTCAACAATCTACCAATGCAAAGTAAAAAGTATAATGCCTAAACCAATCAATTATTTAGAAGATAAGTATATCCACTCTTTTTTAGGATTCCGTACCCAAAGGGTAAAACGGGACCCTATTACTGAGACTTCTAGAAAAACTAAAAACATACCCATTTATCCTCTTCTTGAAAAACAGTGCAGTAATGGAAGAGAAGCGTTGGTTACTTCGAAACGGGGGGAATCGGGTTGTTAGTACCCTTCGCCACTGGAGTATGTAACTATTCTTTAGCTGGATGAAATTGATTATTGATTATCCAAATTTATTTAAAGCCTTTGCAAGTACCTACGTACGTATCACTCAATCCAAGCCAAATGGGTGGGTTTGGGATGGGTCCAAAAGTAATCTATTCTAAATTTACAATGCTGGAAAAGATTTGGATTGTTGAGTTTCTTTCTACGTTGCTGTTGACTTCTACTTGTCTTTCATAGTGGCGTGCTCACCTTGCCCTTTAAAATAGGCAAAAGCTTAGTAGAATATATTATAGATTATAATTCTTACAGTTTTAAAAGATTTACTGGAAAAGCAACACACAGCTGCTTCAGCGCTGTCCGATGCAGACGATGGAGGTGCTGGGGAGTCTAAGAAAAGATATTTGATTCTTATTTCGACTGTCATGACGTGGGCCGCTACCAAGCCATTGGATCCGGTATTCATACAAAGCAGCTAAGTTGTTTAGAAAAAGGAAAGTGATGGATAATGCACTTTACCGTAAAGTTTGTTCTAACTGCCGTTAGTTAGCATATCTTGGAAATAATTTTATGGTTCTCGCGTAAGGGGTATATCGCACTCCTAGATCAAAAGTCGACTAAATCAAAATTGCCCCATTCTAATTTAGACATTATTTGCTTTCAGGAGGGTCTAAATTAAAATGGGGGACTATTTTGAGTTAGTTGACTCTTGACGTGTACTTAGAATATGGTCCTTCGTTTAAACGAAAAAAAAAATGCTTATCGACTGATTATGTATTGTGATTTGGTTACAATTTTTATCTAGGATAATCCAGATATGCCATTCATCGAAGCTGATTTTCGTAAAAGGAAACCGCATCCGAACTACAAACTACATTATAACGCCGAAAATGATGTTGTTATCATAGCTAGAAAGCACCGAACTCAGATCGGGTAAGTAATTACTAACGTAGTTAACAAATCGCTTGAGTAATGTTGTCTATTGTTCTCGTGTACGCAGTACGTACGCCTGTCGTGCCGGGCGGTACACGGCCATGACTCACTTCACCTCTTATCTAAGCAGGCACCATAATACTATGCCATGCTTTCGACTTGTCTATTGACGTAGTTCCAGCTATTATTTAAAAGTTGGAAATTTTGAGCATGGAGTTGATATAAATAAATATCTTCTTCTATCTAATATAATAAATCTCGTGTCACGGTGTCTGTTATCGAACTCTTCCGAAACGGCTTGACCGATTTTTTATGAAACTTTTTTGTCTGCATTTAGTAGGTCTCAGATCTTATACATATATTAGATATAGGTAGGGTTTTTGCTCAATTAAAAGGGACAACCAAAAAAATAGTAGGTACCAATCTGAAAGATGGGTCAGACGTCTATGAACATTAACGGCACGCAGAAAAATATATTTTATTATACTCGTATAAATAATACTTGTTTACACTGAAATACTTAGGTTATTACTATTTAGGTCAGGTATTTGGTTTTAAAAAAAATCAAAAGTAGTCCCGAAACGTAAACTTAGCCCTTTGGTCGATGAGTACCCCACTGTCCATGATGTAGAATGTAGATAAATCTTCATTCACTTCACCAGTCAAGAACAACCTTGGTTCCACGGTTGTCTCAATCGTATAATCAAATCTCTTGATCGTGTCCTAGCCCTAGCCTTGCCTGGGCTAACTAACTAACCCTAAAAATTAAACTTTCTTGACAGCGCCCTCGTGGTCTGCACTGGTGTGACATACAGTGGCCGTGAAGATGTTTTGTACTTCTGGTTCCAAAAGACTTGGGAATGTGAGCGGTTGCTGCCACTCCTAGGCCGTGGAGGAAACGCTATACCGCTGCTAAATGTTTTCGATCTAGCCCAGTCAGTTATGAAATAATGATACTGTCATAAACTTCTGATTCTAGTTTTATTAGTAGGTAAGATTGAAATTTATTTTATTTTTTAGGATTGTCTACAATTTGGTATCGGACTTTCCAAAGAAATTATACATTCTGGCAGTTGAACAAACAGTAACGAAGCAAAGAGAGGTCCATCAAATGTTTTATTTCGTTTCACGTTCCATAAAATTACCTACGTATTTTTTGTGAATGGAAATCGGTTTTTCCGTGTAATTAAGCTTATTGTGATCATTCTCCGTACCTATCGATGTTCATCCTTTACCTGGGGCAAGTGCAGCATAAATAGGTAAACGAGGAAACTTTCCCATGACATTTAGCAATTAAGGTTCAATAATTCATTTTGATTTAGGAAAATCGAACTCAATTCCTAATTATTTAGTTATTAATAAGTTACTTGAAGCTAATTAATATATCGTTAATTATTTATTCATTATTAGTCTAATTGCGAATATTTAATTATTTATTTCGAACAGATAGTAAAACCACTCGGCCGTGTTGCGGGTACAGGAATGTTCAAGTGTATACCGCCTCAAGACGCCTTTTTGATCCCGGAAATCGATGTGAGATAATCTTTACCACAACATTGTAGTATTTTGAAAGATGGCGACGACTTTTTCGGTTTTGTTGATATAATAGACAGTTATCTACTGTAAAACACGAAAATTTTACTGCTAACTTGTTCTAGTTTCGGTATAGTTTAATAATTTAATAAAATACCACCACCGAAAATCCACCAGAGATGTGCTATGCGGCGAGGATGTGGCTACGCTACGAAACTATGTAACCATTTCCACTAATGCTAAGCTACGTATGTACTAGCCGTTGGAGAAAGACCCAGAGCGCACCCCACAACACGCATCCAGAGCTCGTATCTTTCCATATAAAAATAAAAATACATAGCTTGGTTGTACTTGTTACTTTTCACCAGTGCTATGCTATATGAACCAATGAATATGATTGGTGGATATCCAACGCATCGATAGCAACGTACCACCAAATTTCTGGTGGATATAAGCACCCTAAAGATATCTTCAATGTCTGTTTATGTTGTACCTATAGCAAAGGATTTACGATTTGGTGACTCTCAATTTGAATATGGAGCCAACTTTCATCGTGGAAACAATGGGCCTGCAATGGACTTCAGAACTGCCGTTTACAGAAAACGTACCAGCTCTTATGAAGCAATTTAAAAAGGAACGAGGATTAAAGCCGTTCAAAGTAAGATTTTCTACAAGATTAGGGACTTTCTGATCATTTTATAATAAATCATGCGACAGTTGACAGCAATTGACCTCGTACCCAAACTAATTGTAAGAAAAGCTTGTTCTATATGCTATTGAGCAACGGATAAATATAGGTACTTTGTATACACATTTATATTAGGTTGAAGTCGTGGTAGCCTAGTGGTTTGACCTATGGTCTCTTAAGCAGAAGGTCATAGGTTCGAGTCCGAACTCGCAGTCGCAGTGTAAGTGGAGTCAATCCGACCGACCACGAGAAGTGGGTCAAATTTAGATTTGGTTCGATTCCAGAACCAAGTAAGATTTTTTTTCGAAATCTGTGAATAGTAGTATTAGCAGTATTTCTTGTCACTAAAATTGATGACGTGGTTCCTTATCGTATGTGCTATACTTTCTGACTTTCGCATACTGACCGATCTAAATTTGGCAACCACATGTGTTGTTTTGTTATGAAATTCGCTAATTCGCTATTTGCTTGTATTTTGTTATGTAATTGGGCCCAGTACGGGTATAAGCTGGGATGATGATGATGAAAAAAATAAATTCGAAGTCTTCATTAGCAGAAATGATTATTATTATTATTACACTTTAGATCGTGGTATACGGTCCTCCTATTGTGGGAAAGACGACACTGTCGAAGCAAATCTGCGAAGCATACGGCCTGGTGTACGTGTCACCAGAAACTGCCGCGCGAGATATTATGGAAGATTTGGTTAGTGTTGACAAAGTTTTTTTAGTTTGTATTATTGTAAGAAATTTTAGAAAAAATACAACGAGGGCGTAGCCGCGGGCATGAGCTAGTAAATAATAAATCACGGGACAATTCACACCAATTGAACAAGTCCCAAAGTAAGCAAAGCTTATGTTATGGGTACTAGGCAACGGCAAACTATAAAGATGGATACGTACTTACTTAAAGACATAATATTAAACACCCAAGACTCGAGAACAAACATTCGTAATTTTCATACAGATATCTGTCCCAAGACGCGGGAAAAAATCCTTCTTCGTGGTCAGATTTCTAAACACTAGGCCATTTGGGCATTGATTTACTCATCATTACTGAAGCAAAGTTAGGTGCGTAACCAAATATATCGTATTTTATATGACTTGCCCAAATTATCGTTTGAAATCTTGTTATCGTCTTCTCGAGTTCTGAAAAATACTTACAAGCACATATTTTTAATTCTATAGCCTCAGCCTTTTACTATAGGAGTGGCGTGTGGCCCATTGGGAAGTTGGTGAGACTGCTGCTCTGCCGCATCCGACCGGGGAAGAAGAGGATCCGGCTCCTGCTGATGATGAAGAAGACGAACCGGATCAGACAGAAGCGCAGGAGACGGCGCGACAGACTCTCGCCGTGCTGCAGTCTGGGCGCTCACTCTCGGAAGAAGAAGTCATGGGGTAGACACAGTCAAGCAAACTGAATCGCGTACTAGGGTGGATCCTTTTCACAACCGATTTCGCGATGGTTTCTTTGGCAGATGTATGGATGTTTGGTTGTAGGCTACAATAGAGAGATCTCTCTCCAGGCAGATGTTATGCCTGGGGACCGAAGTCCAATGGATGAAAGTTCGAAGTTGTATATGTATATGCAGCCGAGTTGATAAACTTCGATAGCGTGATGTAGGATAGTAGTAATTAGTTCCTTATGTGATGACTAGATGGCGCTAGTAGTCGCTACATCAGCCCCCCTTTTAGACCGGAGGTCGATACGAATTGCAGTGGAGTGCAGTCTGTGCGTCATGTGGGCGCTTGCAAGGGCCAGTCGCTCAGAGCCTCGTCGGCTAGCATTGTTGTTCCTCTGCTACTTGTAGATGCATGCCTGTTGCGTGATTGCTCGGAGCCTTGTTGGCGAGCGTTGGTTGATTGATTGGCAAGTGGAAGTAGTGGGAGGAGGATTTGCGAACTGTAGACACCAGGCAGACAATAGATACATGCTAATGGTGCACAGTGCGGTGAGTATGGCTTGCTGTGAGACTGCGTCATCGTCTTGTGTGTCTGAAAGTTGCGATTTTGTCCAATGTCGTGGGTCACCAATTTGGGGGTAGTTGCAATAGAGAGATCTCTCTCCAGGCAGATGTTATGCCTGGGGACCGAAGTCCAATGGATGAAAGTTGGAAGTTGTATTTATGCAGCCGAATTGAGAAACTTCGATAGCGTGATGTAGGATTGTAGTAATTAGTTCCTTATGTGATGACTAGATGGCGCTAGTAGTCGCTACAGATGGAATGTCAACATGACATAGGTACAGTCGACTACAAAAAGATCGATACCGCCAAAGTTACAAAGATATGTATACACACCTTTATTGACTTAACATTAAGGTCGTGTATACATATTTTTGTAACTTTGGCCGTATCGATTTTTTTGTAGTCGACTGTACTTATGCAATGAAACGGGTTCACCCTTGTACGTGACTCAGTTTCTTTGAATGTACATACCTATACTCCTTCATGTTTTTTCTCTGCCCAATAGGTGATATACATTACAATAAAACTTCTTTACTTTTTACACTCAATTCTCGACATTCGTCGGAAGAGATCGGAAGTGCAAATGACACGAGACACATTGCTGCATATTCATAGTAGATATCATAGTGTGCACCTAACAATCTAAAACAGTAACAGTACCTAATTGATCCATTTATCACTTGGTCCATAACAGATTGCAATTTGCATTCATTTTCAAATTCAACATTTGTAATTTTACCATGCTTACACCTCTCCGAAGAAAGTCAGTGGTGTGTGTGAAGTTCCCAATTCGCACTGCGCACGCGTGGGAACAACGGCCCAAGCCCTCTCATTCTGAAAGGAGGTCTGTGCCCTGTAATGGAACGTAAACAGGACGTGATGATGATGATGGTTAATTTTAATGCTCTATGATATGAATCAATTTGAACTGGCACAGTACCTATCAGTGTCTTTTGTACGTCCTATGGGTGGAGATTATTGTATCGCGTTTTCCTTCAAAGCTTATGAAATGAACCGTAAATATTTGAATGAAAGTAGTCGCCGCATCGTAGAGGTAATTGAAAAACAGGCACACCTCTACAAGCAGGCATGATATAAACATAATAACTGTATGTATACTTATACCTATGAATACTTTTTTAAACTGCATAGGTACACTTATTTTTCAGATACTTACGTCAAAGATTGTTATGTCGGGAAGCACTCAACAGAGGTTGGGTGCTTGACGGATTTCCAACTTCTTTAGCACAATGCTCTACTTGTAAGTATAATTCTACGTCTACACCTCAAACTCAATTAAATGTGTATTGTATTACTTGGATGAATTTATTTGAGGCTGACGCTCTCGCACAGTATCAGTACGTAAGCTTTTTTAACATTTTGCTCCATTTTTAAATTGACCATAGCGTAGAAGGCATTTTTTTGTTACGTATCGATTAATTTTAATAATGCAGCGATCAGTAGCTTCAAATGATTGCTAGGTACCGTTTTTTGCCAGTGTTTGACAAAGGTGAAGAACAAGACTCGGAGGCTGAGGATGAAAACGAAGAGAACCAATTTGACGAAGACGTTGATTTGTACAGCGGTGTTTTGAAAAAAATGTTACCAGGTTTGAAAATTTTGGAAATTCTGTGTACTTAGTTACAATTTTAAATTAGGACCTTTATTTTTTTAAACAATCTTTGCAGATATTGTGGTTTACTTGGAGGCAACAGACGATTTCATTTGCGAAAAAGCAATGCGACAGCCCGAAGGAGATTCGCGGATGGATGAAGAAACAGTTCTTAAACGACTAAGTGAATTCAGGGCGGGTGATTCCCGTGACCTCACTCCTCTTAATTTCTTTGACGAGTTAGACATACATCCTCTAGTGGTACCCGTGAAGGAACATTCAGATTATGATATGAAAGGTTCGTACGCTGCAGTTGCATTGCGTATGGGACGACCCTGCCGATATGGCAAATTGATGGGTAAGAATTCAATATAGTACAACGATTAAGTATCTACCAGTAGCGTGGTCTGAACATTTTCGTTAGGCGACCCGGAGAGTTAGAGAAGCGTGAGGCATGTCTTCGGATGTTGTTGCGAGGTACTTCTCGCGGTTAATGTACCTATACACATTTCTCATCACTGACGTCACGCAAAAATCGAATCGAGTAGTTTTGTCACCACGCCACTGGTATCTACCGATGGATTAATAGACACACTTAACTTCAGATGACAGTAAAATACATACGTTGTTTTAAAGCTTTGATTGAGGCTGCTGAGAAGCGTTGTAAAGAAGAAATGAAAGCGCAGCGTACGAAGGAAGCTAAAGCTTTGCAAGAGATTGAGAAGAAAATTAGAGAGGATCGGGAAGATAAAATGGAGTATTGGGTAATCATAAATTCTTCATAAATCTAACAGCCTAACGCTAAAGCGGGATCCAGTATATTAAGTATAATAAAATTACTTAAATTAATCTATTTTCATGCAACGATTGTCAGCTGAGACATTTTCACCTGACTGTCGAAGGAGGGTTATTTATTTTGTTGTACCTTTTGACTTTTATTTTAATTCGGAAAAATTTATGTGATTTCTGCTCAGAATCACGAGCTCTTTCGATACTACTAGGAGAAATAAGGTGCCCCAATTTGTTTTTCGTTCCGTTACCATTTTTCATAGGTTTTATATGACCGTAACGGAATGGAGAATCGAAAACTACCTATATGAAAGTTTTGGGACACTTTTTTTTCTCCTAGTAATGTCGAAAGAGCTCGTGATTTTGAGCATAAATCACATAAAATTTTCCGAATTAATAAAATAGTAAAAGGTCCCTACAACAAAATAAAAAATGGCCCAGCTTGGTCCTGTATGGGCTTCTTTATTTTCCCTGTAAAAGCCAAATTATTAAGCAAGCAACATGTATACGGTTTCAGTCTGAGTTGTATGCCTTAATGCGGGAAGAGGAGGAGGCGGCCCTCGCGGCGGCCGGCGAGCCGATGCGCAACTATCTGGTGCACCATATCTTCCCCACCCTGACTCCCGCGCTGCTAGAGGTAGCCAAGCTACGGCCTGATGATCCTATTGACTTCTTGGTAAGCAATACGAATTTCAAGTCATCATTACCAATTAACTAAGTATGCCTAGTAGGTGTGCCTATACAGGATGAATCCTAAGTCGTGAACAGAAATTATTGTTTCTAACTCAGTTGATGTTGGATAATATAATGCACTAACTTATATGTTTTATTAAATTTGAGGTTTGACACTGAGTTTGTGATTTTATTTCAACAAAGTATGAACATCCCAAATATACCAATAGCCTAATTTTAACAATTGAGTTAATGCATTTATGTTACTATGAATTAACTGAGCTAAAAACAATAATTTCTGTTCGCGACTTAGGATTCACCCTGTATTTTAACGATTTCACTGCTAAGTATTGCATGTATGTACCCTGTATCCTTGTAGGCAGAATACTTGTTCAAGTTGAACCCATGCGGGAAAATGCTGGAACCGGGTTACAATCTACAAGCTGAGAGAATTTTGGGCAAAATTAAGATTCTGGATGAAGCCCTGCAAGAGCTGGACATCAAGATTGATCCTCTGGTGCCCCCCGAGGCTGACTTGGAATCTGCCACGACGTCAAAACTGAAAATGAATAGCATGAATGCACTATAAAATACGTTTTGTTTTCGAACGAGTGATCTATCTTTGAATAAATAATTTAGTTGTTTTGTCAATGTCGTAATAAATATATGGTTATTATAATTGGTGGTTGATTATATCAGTTTTATAACGTTTAATTCCTAAAGGCCTTAGTAACTTACGTAACTTTAGGCAACATTCTGGATAAACACTGCCTGTTATCAATTAGGACATCGCGCCCTTTAGATTCCTTTTAGGTGCCTACTGTAATTTGGTATGGTGTCATGTTTTTTATATGTATAGTATAATTTCATTGTGTTTCTCTATTAATTGTCTAAGTTCAACCACTCATTTATTATACATGTGTAATATGTGAAGCATTAAACCGCCATGTCACGCAATCAGTGGTCGATAAAATAGATTGTATCTCGTCTTGCGTGATTCATTTCAGTACGTTTAGACCTTTTTGTTGACAATGCAGTCGATACTCTAGAAAGGAACACGTGATACCAAATATTTATTCAAGAGATGTAAATAATGAAGGTGCATCCCGATGGAACTACACGAAATGGGTTAAAAAACGACTATAAAGATCCTCAGGATGCCGGTGGCATTTCTCTGCTCGCGACCAGTCTACGGCACCAGACAACAGAATTCTTCAATAATTCAACCTTGCATGGTGTCCGTTACATCGCTGAAAAAGATCGTCCTTTTTGTGAGAAGTGAGTTGAGATGGTGAATTAAAATTAATTTTACGAAACTTTAACACATTATTATAAAATCTGGTATTGTTTTCTTCGTTATATTCAGGTTTATGTGGTTCAGTTTCACCGCGGTGGGAGCAGTTACGACTTGCATTATCATTGTGAGCCTGTGGGAGAAGTTTCAAACTAACCCGACTATTACAGGTTAATGTTTTTTTAATCATATCTACTCTTCAGGGCTCTGTGTAGATAAAATTAATAAGTCAACAAATTACAGGTTTGGACACCGACTTTCATAACTGGGAAGTACCTTTTCCTGCCGTGACGATATGCGATTTGAACCCCGTCGATGAAGAGTTGCTAGAGAAATATATTAACAGGTTTTTCTAACAATATGGCCACTATATTAGTATAGTTAGGAAGTCACACATTTGTCTGGCGTGTTGTTTCCTGGTGCGTCAGAACGGTATCGGTAACATCATGCAGTGAGACACTGAGATGGTATTATTGTGTCGATGTATCTCTATTTCTCTTTGTATAAAACGTTTAACAATGCATTTGAGCGGTTTTCTTTCTTAGGTACCTAATCCCACGACCAGACCAGACGACCAGATGGCCTAGTGGTTAGAGAACCTGACTATGAAGCTTGAGGTCCCGGGTTCGATTCCCGTGTCGGGGCAGATATTTGTATGAAAAATACGAATCTTTGTTCTCGGGTCTTGGGTGTTTAATATGTATTTCAGTATGTATCTATCTATATAAGTAGGATGTTTATCCGTTGCCTAGTACCCCATAACATAAGCTATGCTTAGCTTACTTTGGGACCAGGTCAATTGGTGTGAATTGTCCCGTGATATTTATTTATTTATTTATTTTATAATCCGATTTTAACAATATTGTTATATTACTATCGCTCTGCAAACATGGTTATGTTTGTTTTATGGCGTTTAATGTTTCTTAGTGCCTATTATACCTACCTTCTTTCGCATTTCAAGTATTACTTACCTACCTCTACTAAGTACCTACCTGTAGATATATCAGTACAGTAATACTTATTGCTTAACAAAAATTACAGCACTTGGGGAGAGTCACCGCCAAAGGAAGCGGCGAGTATGTTGCGATGGCTGGCAACCCTCAACTATCGGAGCATCAAGGAACGGGCTGCGCAATTTGCTGGAGACGCCGATCTGATAGGCCAGCCGTCGGAGCCAATATCTCCTCCTGCTGCGGACCCTAAAGCAGCTGTATACAGTGTATGTCTTCCAAGTTTTCTGAAGTCAAAAATTAGACGCTTTCGCACGTTATATCAACATTTGCCACGTAGGTATTTAGCACATCGGAAGCGGACAGTTCTGTGTCTGTTAAGTTCCAGAATTTAAATCACATAGGTAGTTCCTATTATGTACCTAGAACTTCTTCCAATGAATTTAAAAATAACGTTTGTATATATTGGGATTGGTAATTTTGACACAATTTGACTGTGCTTTGTTTTTTAATATCCGTTATTTTATAGATTGTCCGTCATTCTGAAACTTTGTTCTACGACTGTGAATGGAAAGGTGATACAGAGGAATGCTACGATTTGCTGGTCCCTGTCTTCACTGAGATGGGATTTTGTTACGCGTTTAATTCACGACATGCCGAGGTGTATTGGCCGTGGTGAGATATTTTATAAGATTTGAACGAGTTCATAATAATATCTTCAAGGTACCTATAGCAGTGCCAATAATACCTACCTACTTAATTAATAATTTCCATTTCGTTGTTTTTAATTGGCAGGCAATCTCAAACGGAAATTGATCTTTTTACGGAGGCTTTTATTCATGAAACTGATGCGAAATGGTCTTTCATGTTCAACTCTTACCGCAACGACACCACGCTCGATGTAAGTCTCATTTAAGCAATAAGTACCTAACCCAAGTACCTACCTACCTGCTTATAGATCGATGAAAGTGAGAGAGTGAAATCTAGCGAGTACCTAGTAGGTAGCAGTGATTTTGCGAATATTCGCATTCATCCACAATTGCGGAATTTCCGCATTGATTTACACATCTGCATCCGCAGCCGCAATAATCAATGCAGATGTTCATAATACAGATACAGATGTTACCACACGTCGCGGCAGGGATGAATTGAGGAGTGAATGTGAGCCTTTCAAAATTCGGACCTACATCCGCTTTCGCGAATGCGAAAAAAACTGTAGGTATCCGTAATGTCCCTGCTGGTACCTAAATAAGACGTTAAAGATAATCGCACAATGTCATCAAACCTATTTTACGCTTTTGCTTTTGGTTGAGATTTTAGTTGCGAACGTAACAATGTTTGGGAATGTTATAGATTTACATACACGCCACAGAAGAGATGGCCGGTTTGGAACAAAGCGCACAGCATTCTTGGGACCGTCGCGTAGAGAAAGTTTCCTTTTCAGTGAAGCACACATACACAACCGAGGACGCAAGACAGCTGTCTATACGGCAACGTCGCTGTGTGTTTGCCGACGAGCAGAGCTTAGAGACGTCCTCAATTTACACGTACTCCGCTTGCATGCAACAGTGTCGTATGCAAAGAAGCCGAAAGTTCTGCAAATGCGTACCGCACTTTTACCCTAAAATAAGTAAGATGTTTTTCTTTTGCTTTTCAAAGTTGAACTGACTCTTATAATTATCAGCCTTGTAAATAGGAACCTTGAAATAAATGCACCTTCATCGGTTTTATTAACTACTAGCTCTTGCCCGCGACTTCGTCTGACAATAATTTGTTTATCGCAATCCCGAAGGTATCGAACTATCTGCATATCAAATTTCATTTGAACTGGTTCTGGGTCCGCGGTTTAAGCGTGAAGAAGTAACAGACAGACAGACGGGCAGAGTTACCTACTTTCGTATTTTTATTATAGTATGGACGAAGTTAATTGTGAAATCACATTTGAAATTTACTATTAGCTTCACCGTGAAGGAAAACAATCGTGACGAAACTTGCACACACCTGCGATGAAATTCAATGATGTGTCTGAAGTTCCCAATCTAGACTGGGCCCGCTTGGGAACTACGACCAAAGTCCTGTCATTCTGAGAGGACGCCTGTGAACTGCAGTGGGATGATGATAATGATGATGGATGGAAGGATTTGAAATATTTTGTATCTTGTTGGGTTGCAGATGGTTACAGACACTGCACGATTGTGGAATTGGCATGCATAGCGAATCATGCAGCAGCCATCACGGATGTCACGTGGTGCGCTTGTGAATTGGGATGCTCTCATACGGTGTATGAGGTCGAGAAACTAACAGAAGTCGAGTGAGCGGGTTTCCATTAAAATTTAATGATTATATTATAAAATATAAATGAGTCGCTTAACTTCAAACTCTGATAAAACCACTCCACTTGATACCAAAATCTTAAAAATTCTCAGAATTTTATTTATCCGAAATTGAAGTAAAACGACTCTAATGTGGTGTAAATATGAAACTTAAATTTAGCCGGTGCGTATGATGTGCCGCTTTAGTTTCACTTTAACAAACTGGCGCCCAACATGGGACCAGAATTAAACCGTTTAAGTACCTATAGGTACTTAGGTTATGTGAAAGTTTTGATTTACATGTTTTTTTCTTTTTTAGCACAAGCAAAGGCCAAGGTGCGTCGACGTTTCTGGAAACGGAATTCGTTTCATGGCCCATGGTGCGTTACAAGCGTGAAGTGTTGTTCGGTTGGGTTGATTTACTAGGTACGTAGTTCCATACTAGTTCCATACTGTTCACACATTCACTGCCGGCAACGCATATATGCGTTTTCGTTAATTTCGCCTAATGTCATAGTTTGGCAGTCAATTGAACGCACATTTGTGCTTGTGGCACCTGATGAAGCCTCTAGTCTGACAGCAGGTAGCAAATGCGTTAGTATATTCTTGACATAAGGGCAGGTGGTCAAGTCCACTAAATTAAGTATTTTACGAAACTACTCGTTTCTTAAAGGGCCAGCAACGCACCCGAAATTTAACTGATGGTGTAGGTGGCCATAGGTAGCGGTGATTGTTTTCCATCCAGTGACTCGTCTTCTCGTTTGTCATGCATAGGAAACATGTGGAACGTTTGTTATGGCGCATTTTAATCGAGTCAATATTGGGAAAATGACATTCGAAAAAAAATCAAAACGTTTATTCTGCAAGTAGGCCGCAAAGGGCTCTTTTACGTGTCACTTTTTTAAAACCACCAGCGCTTCCGGAAGGACCATCATTGCCAAAAAGAATGTGCCGCAGGAAACTTGGCAGAAGGTCCGCTACAAATCAATTGACATAATTTTATGAGCTATCAAGAAGCGATTAGGTACCTACCCACTCATTGATCCCAAAACCTACAAGAAAGATCGTACACATTGCGAGACCGTAAAGCGAACGCGTTTGAAGTGGTCAATGTAACGTAAGGGTATGCGCGCACGAGCAACTTTGGTCTCCGCGACTATTTTATCAAGTCTATGGGTTAGTAAGGAAGTGCGCACACGTAGCGCCGCGACTCCCGGGATACAAATACACATAATACAAATAAATCTCCTTGCGACTAAGTTGCTCGTGCGCGCATACTCTAAATGTAACTTGTACGATTTTTCTACCAGGTCGAAACTGGGGGGCTACTACGAAAATCGAAGTTCGTATCGTACCGTCCCTCCACTCTTCAATAACTATTAGCGTGACCGTTACGCCACCATACGAAGTTCGAAAATCGAATTTTGTAATGTATAGGTACTTATATGTCAGGGGTGTTTGCAGACATTCGCATCCGCATCCGCAACAGCGGATTATCCGCAGTAAATGTAACATTCGCATCAGCATCCGCATAAGATCATTTGCGGAGCCTATACGTGCTTACGGCGAACTCGCAGCGCTTTTAAATCATCCGCAAACCACCAGTGTGATAAGGCTCTTACTTGGCATCAGTGACCCGCATCGTTCATCCTGTGTTGTATTAAAAATGTGTTATTTCTTGTAGTATCCTTCGGCGGGATCGCCGGCCTTTTCCTGGGTTTCTCTTTGCTCTCTGGTGTGGAGCTGATCTACTTCTTTACGCTGCGCGCGTGGTGTGCCGCGGTGCGCGACAGCGATACGCTGAAGCGGGAGCGGGCGGAGCGCCTCGCAAGGCCCAAACCACCGTATAATCTGAGTCTAGTGCCGTGGTACGTCTTACCCTACATAATATTAATTGTATTAGCTTAGCATACATACACTGATTTTTAGTCTTCGTCCAAATTTTAATAGGTAGGAGTTATATGATATTAGTGAAGGAGTTATTAAAAAAAATGTACCCTTTCGTTTTTCTTGAAATTTTGGAAAAAATATGGTTTTTCCTACTCAGAATCAAGAGCACAATCGATTCAGATCATTTCAAAAAATGTCCCCATTTTTTCATACATTTTATGACTCATAATGAGTCAGTTTTGTCACGCCCATACTGAATGTAGGTATGAAAAAAAACGTCGCAAAACTGACGTAACTATCGGAATCGATTGTGCTCTTGGTTCTGAGTAGGAAAAACCATATTTATTATTTCCAAAATTAAAAAAAAGAAAGGGTACACTTTTTTTTAAAACGCCCAGGAACATCTTCAAGTAGTTGTCATTGAATTATTGGATGTCCTTAGTAATTCAACCAAAGGCCTTATTGTTTGACGCTTTGGGAATCACCCGCCGTTTTCACCATTTCTTTCTGTCACACGGTTTGGGATGTTGGTAGAAAGAGATGATGAATCAAGCGAATGCGATCACCATCAACGCCCGCACATTAGACAACACGGCCTCAGATGATTAGTCGAGTTTCTTAGAAGAACACAAAAATTAGAGTAAAAAAGAAAATTAAAAATGGTTTAGTGCCAAAGTCAATAGTACTTAGTCAAGTTTGGATGGTGACAAAAATAAATCAATCAATCATTGTAATCTAGGTACCTACTAACATTATTTTTAGAATTATTTATCTTCTTTACATATAAGTACTTTACTTACCTATTATGTTTGCGTGTTAGTAATGAAACCTTGCGAGTCGATTTTCACTTATTTCCTCCGAGCCCACTTCCCATGTTCGTATTGACGTGACCGTTGACAAGTACGTAAGCACATCCGATGACAATGCTATGTGTTACTACAATTGTATTCATTTACGTATGAGATGTAATCCCATCTATCTATTATCTTGTTTATAAATAAACATTTGTGTTAGTGGTCGATTCGTATGTAACAGGTGGAAGCAGCCGCCGGCCCCGCGCAGCGGGCGCCCTCTAATGGTAAAGAGCAAAGACGCGCCTCCTCAATATTCTCCACCACCTGGCTACGCCTCTTTTTTGCCTTGAATGTACCTAAAAAGCTAAATTAAATATCTACTTATCTACGAAACATAACAAATATATACTATTTTAACCTTGAATCATTAGTTTTATCGCAAAATTGCATCTCTCTTTTTGAGAAAGATTTGAGTTTAGTTACTGCTGGTAAATTAGAGCTCATATAAACTCTGAAACACCGATGTAGTAAATATTTGCTATCTTGCGTCTACTCCTCGAGATTTTTAACCTTTTCAATGCTCTGTCAAATAAAACAGCTCTCACTCACACTCACACGCCATGACATCGGAATGTCAAACGCGAAGTTGAACCCTACAGAAATGCATGTAGGTAGATATCGCTCTGCACGCCGTGACTGATATTTCAGTCGTTGGTGTAGAACCTGCGGTGCTGATATGTGTCGTTGGCGTAGAAAAGGTTAAGGGTGTAGGACAGTCTAGAGCACACACGTAGTGGACGGGTTTGTCCGGTGTGTGGGGCACCTTATATGTATTTTTTGACTCTAGCAATTATTGCTGTTGTCTGTGTAAACGATTTGCACCCGCTCTTCTTCCTTGTTCGACCGCCATAGCGTGCTGACACTATTCTTATAATTGATTTCGTTAATGTTAACTTACTGTATCGACTCTTCCTGACTAACGTGACGATATTGTACCTGCTGTTTATTTTTGAGGAATAAAAAGCTACAATAGATTCTGAGTTTTTGCTGTTGCCTGCGAGGGTGCCACACCACTGCCGATCCACAACCTCTTAACAAAGGGTCAGTATTAGAAATTCCCAAATATTTGGTTTTCTTCATATCTAATGCTCTACAATTATGTAGGTATGTACAACCAAGGTACAACTTATATCCTATCCTATACTTACATACTATAGTATCTCAAGTGCCAGTGGCCAGGGCACATCGCTCTTAGAACTGATGGCCGATGGGGCAAAAAGGTTCCCGAGTGGCGTCCACGGACCGGAAGACGCAGTGTAGATCGGCCCACAACAAGATGGAGTGACGACCTGGTTAAGGTTGCGGGATCGCGTTGGACGCGGATGGCACGGCCGGCACGGGATCGATCTGTTTGGCGAGCCTTGGGGGAGGCCTATGTTCAGCAGTGGACGTCTTTCGGCTGAAATGATGGTGATGATGATGATTATAGTATCAGTAACCCATAATAAGGCTCCACACTACAACAGAACCAAAAGCAGCTATCGAAGGCAGACCTGATAAAGTATATTTTTAAAGCTAGTTATAATTTCAATAATTACAATGTGACGTATTGTAAAAGCAACAAGGTTGAATTTCCAAAGCAACCGATCCGAACCATATCGGTAAATCGCTTCTACCTTATTAAGGGATAATATTATTAACCGCTCCTTATAACAATGCGCTAGAGTAGCACAGACAATTATTGACAGTCTAAAATAACTTAAATGAAATTGAGTTTCATTAATCATTACACTGGCATGAATTTATAGTGTTATTTGTACATGTGTTATGCATGTTTAATGCGATATTTATTACAGTGCGTGCGGTGCGTCCGCCATATGGCAAACGCTATCTTACCATGTGGTATGACAATACCTACTATACGGTGATAGAACTGAAAAATCAAATTCACATAGTTAGATCATTTGTTATAAGTGTTATAACAGACTTCAAAAAAGGAGATTCTCAATTCGTTTGTGAATTTTGGATATAAATATGTAATAATTTAAATACGCATTGATAACTTAAATACTACTACTACTTTTTACCATGCAAGGCGATTTTTATTTCATTTTAAGGTTAATGTTTTCAATGTGTTTCTATTCATATAAACATGTGCCTAATTTTCCATACAATTGTTTTGTGTCAGTTTTATGAAGAAAATGAATAGTACTTGTGTTTTTTAATAAGAAAACACCAAAATTTCTTCATTAAAAAATATTAAATGGTAGACCTTTTTTTAAATGCCTACAAATTGAACTTAAAATATTTATTTCATAAATTTTAACCGCCAACCTTAGCCGCCAACCCTAAATGTGCAAAGCGGCGTGACGGTTATGCGCAATTTAAAACATAAATAAAAAAATATGTTTAATATCCCAGATATGACTTGACTATCTACGATATAAAACGTATTTTGACACAAAATAATTTACAACTTACGAGTCCAGCCGACTTTCGAGCCACGTAATACACTCGTACGTGGTACGCCTTTAAATGAGGAAAAGTGTGAATAAATAATTTGGATAATTTTAGGTACGTACTTTATTTTTTCTTTTGGTCACATTTTATTAATCAGTGGCGTTACTAGATTGGACAAGGTGATATGATGATATCACAGGCGCCAGATGCAAGTTTCGCATCGATTAGTCAAACTCACGGTTCTGTCCCGCATGACGTTTGTGACAACATGAAACGTCACTATCTTGTTTTTCAAGTGTTGAAAAATTAAACACTATAAATTTTACTTATTTCTTGAGACTGGGTCGCCTGTTGCCTCCCAAAGCTAGCTACGCCACCGATCTTGCTTGCCGCATTCCATTATAATCAATAATTTATACATACCTTACTACATCATCGTGACATATAAATTTGGACATAAAACAGACAACAAGTTCCAAATATTCGAGAAATATTTAAAATCAGTTTAAAAAACCACAATAATGTAGTCCAGTAATTACTACTCCTTAGAAAAGTAAAACATTTCAAAACATGGTAGAGTTAAATATTTATTCACCATATAAATTATGTTAGCCTTAAAGAAACTACATTAAAATGGGGCAGCACCACAAAAAAATATAAGTACCTAAATTAAAAACTCTGGAACATTAATTCCATACCTTCTACTGTACAGTCAGCGTCAAATTTAAGGGAGCGGCCAAGGTGCTCCAATACATCGGAACACGTCTCTATTGTCAAAGGCGTAATAGCGTATTCCGCGCTTTTTAGAAAAGTACTACGTTGATTTTATTTTACAAGTGTACTACGAAGGACGAGACAATATTGGGTACAAGGAGACAAAAAGTTAGTTAGTATCTACTGTAGTATTTAGCTGATCATTAGCGTTGTCGAGATGACAACTTTTTCGGATTCAGTTTATTTCATTTATTTTACTGTTCTGCTTTACTTTTTATCGCTGGACCGAAATCCTTTCTCTCTTTCTGTCTTGTAGAGCCCTAATCTCAATCGTTGCGTTTCTGCGTAATTGCAATTTACAATGCTAAAATGATGCGAGCGATTTCACCCCGCCCGCTTCTCTATTGAATTAATGCAGATATTTTTACGGTACTCTATTCTGGCAATTCTTGTAGTTTTTTTTTAAAGGACAATAAAATTATTTTTGAAAGAGAACAAACCACTTTTTCAATGCTTTCAAACCTCTGATAGCTCTGAAGCCTATGTAAAAGTAATTATAGTAAATTTTAAACAAATTTACCTCCGTATCTACAATTTAAGACTACATATAAATGGATGTGCGTGATCAAAAAATAACAAAAATATATAATTGCATTTCGTGTATTAGGTACATCTTTTACTATACAGTACAGACCGTATTCAATACTGCGAAGACAATATTGTCAAAAAATTACAATATTGCGAATCATAAGCATTGTTCATGCCATATAAATTGACTATTACTACTTTAATAGGAAGTTATTTCGACTGGGTCTTACTTTGGTTGTTGTAGCATAAGCATTTCGAATGTTTGGAGCCACTTATCAGACACAGGAGAACTAAAAAATCTTTAAATTATTTTACTTCATCAATTCGTCAAAATATTTGGGAGAGTGAAAAAAATTCCTTACATGCAATAATAGATACAAAAACCCGAATACTTTGTAATGAATTGTAGAGATAGCTTATGAGATATGTTTTTGGAACTATGTCATGTCCCGTGATAGAAAAGAAACAATATTCGATTAAAATGGAATTAAGTGATGAGTGCCTATTAATTTGACCAAAGAGATACAACATTAAGGTTTCTATAATCGCAACTTCAACTGGCTATGTATTCTACGAGGAAATACCTTGATTGCTAATTAAGTAATATTCGCAGTTTTTCCACTTAAAGTATTAGTCCTTTTATCACAAAAACAAATTCAATTTAACTTAAGCATCTAGAAGCGTTCCGTTCAACGGCGAAATGCAAAACAAGGATTAATGTCGCCTAGAAAATCTCTCAAAGAAGCCTATTATCTACACTCAACCTCTATTTACAATAAAATTAGCTAAGTAGGATTTCACTTAAAAATGTAAATATGTTAATAAATTTTGATAGTTTGCGAGGGACGTTTAACACAGCATCTCTGGTTAAAGCTAAAAACTCTACAATGAGGTAACTACTATGGTGTGATATGGTTAACATAAGTGAACATTTCAAATTTATTGTTATTTCAAATTCATTGTTATTAAAAAAATAAGCCAGACAACTTTTGTCGATGAAATGAATGGGTATGAGAACTTTCAACAGGTAAACAAAAAATAAATTAAGTACTTCCTTCGCGGACGGAATTAACCGTTTACGTCAGCTTGAAAAAAAAATGAGAAATATCTTGATTTTCAACTAGAACAAAATGTGGTAAATAAAAAACTCAAGTAATTTTGCAGTTTTTTAAGATGTTTTCCTGATAGTCTTTAAGCCACGCATTCAGCTCTTAGCGGCTTCCTTAAAAACGTATTTCCCTTTCATGCGACAACATCTAAATAAAAATAAAGATTTCATCTTAATATAGGTACGTCTATTTGATAGTTAAATAATTTATAAAAATAAGTAAACAAAATGAGCTAATATAATAGGTAAACTACTGCAGGTATCTCAATAGAGAAATTAAGTTCATTCCCTATAACGATATAACAAAACACCGCTCGGCCAGGGTTGGGGGACAGGTTGCAACTACTTTTAAAACAAAATAGTACTTAACGCTGTCAATCACGGAGGTCCCAAGCCGGGGCGTCACTTGGGTTTGCACGACAAGCTTGTACAAGCTGGGTATTCCTCAGTACTATAATGTTCTACAAACTACTTCCCAAATATACATTCACTGACGCAGCATCTAAATCCCTCATAAGGAATTGACAACATTTCATTTTTTTGACACCTGAAAATTACTACAGGAATCGAAAGAGTTTTGCCTCCTCAATACGGATTTTTTTTATTATATTTTTTTCTCCATATTTAAAAAATACAAGAAATTAAAAAAATATATCCGAATTTACAAATAGTACCACAGAATAGATATGTTTCCTTTGCCTTTTTCACCAGAAAAGAAGAGTTCTCATAATTTTAAATTTGTCATTAACATTGAGACTTGACAGATACATAAATGATCTATTTTTATTAATGTTAATGCACGAACGACATGTTATTGATTTAAATAAGATTTTATAGGAGCCCGCAGTTGTGATCGAAAAGCAAGAAACCAAACCGCCTAAGCAAACCACACACAACGTCATCGTCAGATTTACGTAATCACTTTTTTTTAAATAGAAATTAGACTAAACTAATGAATCTATTGTGTGGCAGTTTTGGAGTTTTGCCCTTTTAGAATAAGCACATCTTAAAAAAAATTGTAATAAATTAATTAATAATCCTAGTGAAAAATTAAAACGATCAGCGTCTTTCTCTTTCCAAACAGAATACAGAGAACGAATCAAAGTATAGTCTTAGGAATATGAAATGTTGTCAATTGAAAGATAATTAATTAAGACTAAATTGAACAAGGAGTTAGTGGGCATGGGGCTTCAAACAAGCAGTAAACATTCACAACTCTCATGGTTTTAAGTTTTAATCTAGTCTTGTCTATAGTAATGTTATGTAAGACATGATAAACATAAAATTACATTACATCACTAGAATAAGGGTGTATTTTGATATTAAATGTAAAATTTCTTATAAAGTCCTGAGGAATACCTTGTTTCACAAGACTAAGGGATTACTAAGCATCACATTAAAAACTATCATGAATTAAACTGGAACATGCTCGTAACAAATTCTCACTAAAGACGCGAGTCCACGCAATACTTTCGCCTAGAAATTTAAGATCAGAATGTGATGCGTTTCATAGGAATTTCAACATTGCATCGCCGTGGACACGCAGCTTAATGCCGTGCACTCACCGCAAACATTTTAGTGTAATGTAAGGCAATTTGAGCAGTTACATTACGCGTGGTGAGTACACAGCTGCTTTACGCAGAACCTGCATTACAACAAAACTTTGGCAGTCTGCGCCACAGCGCAGGTAAAAATATACAAATTAAGTCACGTCGCGTCCACGTTGTCGGGAGCTTCCACTTGTCTCAACGTCGTTTTAAAATGTTTCGATGAGGTTGCTAAGACAGTGGAAGTGCCAGTGGTGTCAGCAAGTAGTGAAGACAGTGGTCAGGTGTCGGTGTCAGCAGATTTGCGCGGGGGAGCGCGGCGCCCACAGCGGGCACGCGGCGTCGCCGGCGCCTTCCTCCTTGTCGCAGCGGCGCCGCATCAGGCGAAACATGTCGCGGAACTTGCGCGTGTCGGATAGTGTTGCCTGAGTAACAAAATTGCAAATTATTTAAATAAATAAATAAAATAAATAATAGGGGACAATCTTACACAAATCGACCTAGTCGCAAACTAAGCAAAGTTTGTACTATGGGTACTAGACGACGATAAACATACTTATATAGATAAATAAATACTTAAATACATAGAAAACATCCATAACTCAGGAACAAATATTCGTGCTCATCACACAAACAAATGCCCTTATCGGGATTCGAACCCAGGACCTCATGCTTCGTAGGCAGGGTCACTACCAACTAGGCTAAAGCGGTCTTTTATTATTTATTTATTTATTAAATTCACAATTACGGACTTACAGTAAGAACCAAAGCGCCTATAATGCTACAATACAATAAAATTACAGAAGAATAACTATTATTGACACAGAAAACAAAAAAATTATCTACAATTTCTAATCAATAAAAATAATAACAATACTAATATTATGCTGTGGCAATTTTCACGCATTCGCTGCCGGCTGTCAGACTCGAGACTTCTTCAGGTGCCACGAACGCACATGTGCGTTTAAATGACTGCCGATCTATGACAGTGGCACTAGGCGAAAGTCACGAAAACGTACGCGGCCAGAAGATACATATTGCCCTTTTCGTCACGTTTGTTATTTCCAGTGATCGGAACTCTGGGTGCAAAACTTTAACAAAACTTGTCAAGCGGGCATGAAACAGTGCTTACAGACATGAAAATATTAATAAACTACTGAAAATCTGAGATTTCGATATAGAGTTAAATTGAACACTAATCTGCCAATAATATTCTTTTTTTTCTTGGTTGTTAATTCTCCTTAATGTCAGCTTTACAAGTTTTGTTAAAGTTTTATACTAATGAATGATATGCATTAATAAATGTACCACAGTTTTGTACAACTGTAACATAGTAAATATAAGTTAAGACCAGTTTCTTTGAACAACTAAGATTTTAATCTATTTTTGATTTGATCAGCTTTAAAATTTACACGCATTTTACTTTAATACTGAAACAATATGTCGTAATTTTAGCGAGTTTTTTACTGAAATCTGCTTACCTCAATAGCTATGGCCAATACCAGATGCAAAGCCGGTATAAGTAGGAGATAGATGCGGAATATATTGTGCTCCTGATCCTCCCACTTCATGACGATGACTTCCATATAGTCAGCCAGTCCTTGCCACGGGCAGAACAGCAGAATCACTACGAACACGGCTTGTGTCACCAGCGTCAGTACCATGTAATCTAAAAAAAAAAGTTATATTATAGCTACAATTGACTGATAAATGACGGCTCTATAGCTGGTCAAGTTAGGTTAGGTCCCAATTCCATGAGAGGCAGTACAATAAAATGTTTGTTGTTATTTTTTATCTTGTTATTTGGCTCATTAGTTTTTATGTAATTGTTTCCAAATCTTGCATGTCCAATTTCACCTACTTTTAGTAATCGAATGGACTTGAAATTTGGTACGGAAATGTAGAAAGTATGACCAATACCAGTATCTACAGTCAACAAAAAGGACACCCAACAAAAAAAGTTTGTATGTAATTTTTTACAATTTTTTTAACTACTATATCAAGTTAACTCACAGTTAGCGCAGAAAGGTTCTCGGAACGGCCATCCTTTCGCATAAACGCAAGCCATGATGAGATACTGGAACGACGACACTATGAAGATGACAGTGTTCTCCCAACACAGCACCACTTCCATTTCTGAATTACCCTCCACTTGATGGAACCTGACAGAAGGTACGATGTTTAGATTAGTGAGTACACAGTACAGGGTAGTCCAGTATGCAGAATACAAATCTCATATAGGTAACGCCACGAGAGTTGAGGCGAATGATTAAACACACAGCTACATAAAGTACTGATTGCAAAAAAGATAGTGAATGAATGAAATGACTGAGTGAATGAAAATGTGAGTTATATGATCTTATGATGAAATACTTACGCAATACTATGCATATTATAATTTTTCTTTTTCATATAACCTATTTTTGAAATAAAACAATTTGAAACTGATAAGAAATACTACACGAAAAAAATCGGTATTTTATAAATAGCGAGAACTTTTATCTGATTTATATAAAATACATCAAAATATTTTATTTACTGTTTTGTTTGAACTAGATGTATTTTCCTAAATTATTCTTAAATAAATAAGTTGAAGAAATTTTTAGTCAATCTTGTAGTTTTGAGTTTGTTGAACTTGCTATCGGTACGAATAAATGTCAAAATCCCGCTGGCGTTACCTATAACATGCATTGTAATTTGAACTTATCCCACCATCAAAACTGGATTCTGGTAACAACGGGACCAACCTTGAAGCATATGCTTTCAAACAACGAAATAATTTTTCAAATCGGTTCATAAATGACGGAGTTCTGAGGTAACACACATAAAAAAAAAGAACATACAACCGAATTGAGAACCTCCTCCTTTTTTGAAGTCGGTTAAAAATTGATTCTTTTATGCGGATGCGGGTAGGTTTAATTTTGTATTACCGTACTGTCTTCTATAGCCGACGCTGGCGTTCAAAAGGTTAAACAACTAGATGGCGTCACTTGTGACAGTGTGCTCACCACTCCTGCGACTGCAGCAAGTACAAGCTGGCAAGCTGCATGAGGAGCACCAGGGTGACTTGCATCACGAGCGGCAGGATGTTGGCCGGCGCGACCAGCGACACCGGCGAGGACTGCGCCGTCAGCAGCGGGCCCGGCGCCGCGCGGCCCAGCGACAGCGCCAGGAGGGTCGTCAGCACTAGGTCGATGTACTAGATGGCGTCAGTTGTGACAGTGCACTCACCACTCCTGCGAATGCAGCAAATACAAGCTGGCAAGCTGCATGAGCAGCACCAGGGTGACTTGCATCACGAGCGGCAGGATGTTGGCCGGCGCGACCAGCGACACCGGCGGGGACTGCGCCGTCAGCAGCGGGCCCGGCGCCGCGCGGCCCAGCGACAGCGCCAGGAGGGTCGTCAGCACTAGGTCGATGTACTAGATGGCGTCAGTTGTGACAGTGCACTCACCACTCCTGCGAATGCAGCAAATACAAGCTGGCAAGCTGCATGAGCAGCACCAGGGTGACTTGCATCACGAGCGGCAGGATGTTGGCCGGCGCGACCAGCGACACCGGCGGGGACTGCGCCGTCAGCAGCGGGCCCGGCGCCGCGCGGCCCAGCGACAGCGCCAGGACGGTCGTCAGCACTAGGTCGATGTACTAGATGGCGTCAGTTGTGACAGTGCACTCACCACTCCTGCGACTGCAGCAAATACAAGCTGGCAAGCTGCATGAGCAGCACCAGGGTGACTTGCATCACGAGCGGCAGGATGTTGGCCGGCGCGACCAGCGACACCGGCGGGGACTGCGCCGTCAGCAGCGGGCCCGGCGCCGCGCGGCCCAGCGACAGCGCCAGGAGGGTCGTCAGCACCAGGTCGATGTACAGGAACTGGTAGTTGCCGAGGATCGAGTAGTACTGGAGAGAGATACGTGATAATAATAATTTATTTATTTACATAGAACATGGTACATAATAAACGGTTCTGAAAATATAAATAAAAGGCTCTCACATTCTGCCGCGATTGCGACGTGTAAAATGAACACATTAATTAATTATAAAATTATATAGATTAAAAGAATAAAAGATCAATATCGATCGTGTTTAGATTAAAAGTCCGAAAAAAATGTAACGGACATTTTGTACAAGTTGAAATTTTAAACGTGATACAAAATTAGTGTTCCTTGCTTAGTTAATTAACTTTTTTTTTTATTTGTGGTGTCGATACGTTGAGTTTGTGATTTGATTTCAATAAAGTATGAAAATCGAAAATTTTATCAGACCATTTTTAATGCATTCTATTGTCCATAAATAAGTTAGAAACATTAATTTTGTATCACATTTAAAAGTTCAGCCTGTATTAATTGATCATTCTTAACCTCTTCACCGCCACAAAACAAACGAAGGGATGTGCTCTGTACGCCACGCAACGTTACAAGACGCACCGATTTTCTACTTAAAATCCATTGTAGAAGGGTTTATTTCGAGTTGAATTATTGGTCATGTATTGATCACGTTGGCGTGTGAGGCATTCCGTTGGCGTTGGCTGTCACTTGTACTATAGGTAATAATAGGTGTCGGAAACTCTTATTTTTTTTTAATTATTTTTTCTAGTTAGTACACAAACGGTTTAAGCATTCTTATGACCTTTTTTACTAACTTAACCTTTTCATATGTCTACTATAAAGACTCGACCTTGTTTCTTTTATAATTATGGTAAATTGAACTTGTTAAAATTTATTTGCTTTTATTTTAATCCTTCATAGGTAAACAATGATTAACTTTGTAGTAGCGTGTTTAAATAGGCAGGGCCTAAAATGAGTGGATAAACTTACGTTGTAGAGGATGAGTATGGAGAAGAACTGTATAAGCGAGTAGAGAGCCATGTATTTGAAGATCGCAAAGCACGTGCTGAGAGCGCATCTGCCTTCGAGCGCTAGAAGCTTCACGCAGCGGATGTTCTGCTCTTGCGATGTGAATGGGGCCGCCACTGAAATGATAACACGGTGTCAAAATCGGTTTAAATTCAGTAAAACAAGTGAACGTGGGAGCAATAGTGAAATTGTTTTTTAGAAATAATTACTTTGCGCCAAGTTTCTTCTTGGCAATTATGGTCTTTCCGAAAACGTTGGTGGACTGAAAAAAAGAGACACGTAAAGGAGCCCCTCAACGGCCTACTTACGGAAGTAAACTTTTTTTTAAATATATTTTGAATTAATGTTTGCTGGCCTACCTACATTTCCAGTTCATACCCTAATGTAGATAGTTTAATCTGCAGATGTCAATTTCGCAAATTTTACTTCTGGATTTGGTCTTTTAAAGTTTCCTTGTTAGAAGATTTTTTTTTAAACATACAGAAATGGAAAGAAAATTGGGTAAGTATCACTACGTCTAAAACGCAACTAGTCCTAGCGGTAACCAGTCTAAAACGCATCTCGTATAACGTCTCAGCAGTAAGTGAACTAAAACACAGGTGGCCATAGCCTCCTGCTGCCCACGTCAAATTTTGTTCAATGAAATTTAAACTTTTTCACTAATGAGTTGAGTTCAATGTCACATTAGAATAAGTCCTAATAATAGGACATCGGACCTCAGGGGGTTATAAATATGGTTATGGCTAGATGTTACTGTTACTTAGACCAGTAGCGACGTAGACTAGTAGCTACTTAGACCAGTGCAGTTTGATGATGATGATGATGATGTGTTCCTGTTATCCCTCATTGCAGTTTAGACGAGAAAATTTACCGAGACTGCTAGTACATTAATCAGTCACATAATAGAGGTATGATCTTGGCGGAGGGGTTGTGTGCGTTTATACCTGACGCGTCAGCCTCCGACAGCGAGATGCCGACATGGGCAGCTTTGAGCGCGCCGCAGTCGTTGGCGCCGTCTCCACACATGCCGACCACGCGGCCCTCGGCTTGCAGCGCCGTCACCAACTGCGTCTTCTGATCCGGACCGAACCGACCGAAAACTATGCCTGAAAATACAATGACAAATGAACACCTATTCTACTAGTTTCCGATAAATTATTGGTAAAAACACCCAGTAGTCAGCCAGACACCGGTAGTCGGCCTCTGTCAACGGCGTGACTTTCGCACGAGTGGGAAGCGCACGAGAGATATCTTTCGTACTCCTCGCACTCATGTACGGCCGACTACCGGTGCCTGGCTGACTACTGGGTACTTCACTATTTTAAGCGAGTAAGGCCGGCTTGCGCGGTCCTGGGTTAGCTACTTAACTCCGAGTTAACTGCTAACCTAAGGTTAACAAGTGTATGGAACTGTCATTCTTAGCCCAGGGTTACCGATTTAATTTTTTAACCCTGAACTATGCAAGTGGCCCTAAGGCTACCTGTGCACTGGTGCGGTGAGCGAGGTAAAAAACCTCCGTTAGAATTGCAGAAAATCTCTGCTTCTTTTCAGTGGACAGGAAGTTGCAAAATGTAGTTCAAAATTTTATACTAAACCGGGAAGCAGAGAGAGGACGTGGGCTAGCTCCGCATTACGTTTCCGCTCCGCTCCGCTATCTAACTCCGCGTCTATGGACAGACACAAGCCGCAACTCCGCTTCGCATTATCCGCTTGCTCCGCTCCAGTGGGCAGGCAGCCTTAGCGTATTCAAATTTTGCTGCACGTGTAGTCTTCTAATATATAAAAATCTCGTGTCACGGTGTTTGTTATCGAACTCTTCCGAAACGGCTGGACCGATTTTTATGAAACCTTTTTTACTATATTCGGTAGGTCTGAGAATAGCCTAACGACCGCTTTAGCCTAGTTGGTAGTGACCCTGCCTACGAAGCAAGAGGTCCTGGGTTCAAATCCCGGTAAGGGCATTTATTTGTGTGATGAGCACGAATATTTGTTCCTGAGTTATGGATGTTTTCTATGTATTTAAGTATTTATTTATCTATATAAGTATGTTTATCGTCGTCTAGTACCCATAGTACAAGCTTTGCTTAGTTTGGGACTAGGTCGATTTGTGTAAGATTGTCCCCTAATATTTATTTATTTATTTATTTATTTATTTATTTATTTATTTATAGGTCGTAGGCTACTATTCTTCGTGGATGGAGTCGCGGGCAACAGCTAGTAATTTATAATAGTGGGTATAATAGTGGCGCTAACTACGTGCAACGGATAACACTACAAATTACCGGTACCGCACTACAAATTACTACGCGGGACCATAATACGTAGGAACAAGATGTAAAAGGTAGATACAACACCAGAGGCCATATTGTCTAACGTGCGGACGCTTGCCTTCGCTTTCACAGTCTCTTTCTATCACCATCTTATAACGTTTGACAGAAAGGTATAGTGAATACGAAAGCAAGCGTCAGCGCGATAAACAATAAGCGTATGAATATAATAATAAATTAATCTAGTTTACCTTTAATGAACTGAAACAATTACTTGAGCTAAGTAAGTTCATTAATATGGACCTCCGCAAAGTAACGCCTGATTCAATAAATTAGTTTACCTTTGTTAAGTACAGTTGACATCATTTCGGGGTAGAAAGTACGAATGACCGC
Organism: Archips crataeganus; assembly: GCA_947859365.1. Taxonomy (NCBI): domain Eukaryota; kingdom Metazoa; phylum Arthropoda; class Insecta; order Lepidoptera; family Tortricidae; genus Archips; species Archips crataeganus. The sequence continues at coordinate 11,444,548 of OX402049.1, read as the reverse complement.
CCACGTTTTGCCTTCCAACGCCAAAACGTAGATATCACTGGCTAGCTTCGGCGGCCCACCCTCGCCAACAACCTTTAATAAAAATTAACAAGTAAATATAAATGTTTACAAAACTAAAGGATAAGTCGAAAGTCTAGAGTATGAAAAGAAACCCTATCAAAACTTAAAAAATTTCAAACAGAACAAACAACTCAATGTAGATTTTTTTTTTAGGTTTTTAGAAACATCAAACACTTTGTCAAAAGTATTTTCTGTAAGCAAATAAGCGGTACACCAATGGGAGTATGGTATACATATACATCTGCCAAGACTTACTAAGCAGATAAAGAGAAACGGTGTGCAATTGTGCACTGTGTTACAGACTGTCTCAATTCAGTGCATCGTTACAGTAAAATTACATAAAGTTTACCACTGATAGGTGGTTTGCCTTCATTTCATATTCAACTTTAACGACCTACAAATAAAGCCAATTTTAGAATACTGTTACCCACGTTTGCAGATTTTGTAATATCTACTTTATTTGTATGGTGTTAAAGTTGGAAATGAAATGAAGGCAAGCAATCTGTCATGTCAGTGGTAAACTAAAAGTAAACGTATTGTAATGCGCAGCAGGTCAACTGTGCATAATCTTTTGTTACCAACGTACGTTGTTAGTACCATAAGGACATAGTAGGAAACGTTTTGTTATTTTACCTCCATAATAAGCGGTGGCCTAGTTTCGTTTGTCTGTTGGTGGCCCACAGTAATCAGAACAAGCTTCTGGTGCGGCTGCACCATGAAGCAACCTCGAGCTACGGACATCGCTGTCATTATGTTGTCACCTGGAAACCGTGGAATCATCATCACCATCATCTCGGTCTATATACGTCCCACTGCAGGGCACAGGCCACCTCTCAGATGAGAGGGTTTGGACCGCAGTTCCCAGGCGGGCCCAGTGCAGATTGGGAACGTCACACACGCCAATTTAATTTCATAGTAGATGTGTACAGGTTTCCTCACGATGTTTTCTTCCTCGTAAAGCTCATGGTAAATATCAAAATGTAACGTCGCACATGAATTCCTAAAGACTCAGAGGTGCGAGACCGAGTTTGATCCCATGACCCTCTGCTTGTCAGGCCATATGTCAAACCACAAGGCTACTACTTACAGCTTTAGAATGGAATGGTGGCATCAAATTCGTCATAGTAGTTTTTCTTCCTCCTACACCGAATTCAAACACAATTTTTACGTCAAACAGTACACAAAAGGAGTGACTGTGTCGACTTTCAACTCTCTAGCTATCACGGTTCCCGATATACAGCCTGGTGACAGACGGACGGACGGACAGCGGAGCCTCAGTAATAGGGTTTCCGTTTTTACCCTTGGGGTACGGAACCCTAAAAAGTAATGGAAAGAAGAAAGAGATAGTGAATGCTATTACGAGCGTGCCGTGCCTCCGCACCACCCGAGTTACGAGCGTGCCCTGCGTTAGACATTTGGTTTAATGATTCGCGCGAGTAGTGCCGCGGGTAATGCTAGTACAGCATAAACCAGGGATCGTTACCGGTATTCTGCATTGAATACAGGTATTTAATATTGTAAATAGTCTACACATAGCGATAAAGACGAAAGCGAAATGACAACAATACCACTAATTAGAATGTAGGTATTATTTTTAGCAGTGATAGTATCACAATTTATATACAGGTATTAAATAAAACCGGTTCTACAATCCCTGGTATAAACCACTCCACTATCAATATGAAAGTTGCACAAACCTGTCACCATAATCTGTTTCATATTAGCATCATGAAGCTCCTTAATGACTTGTGTCGTTTCCGGCTTGAGGCTATTTTGCATGACTAGAAAGCCGAGAAACGACATATCGCACTCGAGGCTCTCCCGCTTCACTCGTTGCGCGTCCACCCATTTCATTTTGCGGTCCAGTTTCTTGTACGCCAACCCTATCACGCGAAACCCGTTCGACGTGTACTCGTTGAGCACCGAACTGAAGTTATCCGGAAGCGTGTCGGGACTGCACATGCCTGCAACCTTGAATATTTATTATGGTTGAAACATTTTCATGGAAAAGTTCCATTCAATCCAATAAAAAGTCAATAAAAAGTGTACCTTTTACTTTTGAACGCCACACATCGTTTTTGTTACGAACAAAATTGATTCTTATGCGGATGCAGGTAGGTTAATTTTCAAAAGAATGAGGTCATTTTGGAGTTTTTTTTTGTCAGAATCAAGAGCGCTATTGATTTCGATGATTTTATAAAAATACCCTAATTATCCCTACAATTTTTCTTGTCAGTTTTGTGACGAGCTATATAAACTGTTTGGAAAGAAGTCACAAAACTGACTCAAATAACGAGGACACTTTTTCTTTATAAAAATGAATAGTACTCATGATTTTAAGTAAGAAAACACCAGAATTTCCACATTAAAAAAAAAGTAAAGGTTACAATTTTTATTGAAAATTCCCACAAATTACTTAGGCCCGATACAGACAGACTGCATTCCAACTGCAACTGCCAACTGCCCATACATTTTAGTCGCAGCTTGCGTGCAGTTTTGCCGACTGCAATGCAACTGCAATGGAAAATGTATAAGAAAGTCGGCAGTTGGTCGGTATGGGCCATGGGCCCTTAGTCGATATATGACTTTAAAATAGAAAACGGTTCAACTCTTCGCAAAGAAATGGTATTGGTTACCTTTTCTGGTGCACCTTTCACGAAATACACCATCTGCATTTGCCCAAGTACTCTGGCAATAACTCCCATCGACTGCTGCGATGATGAGAAGTGGAACCTTCTGAGCAAACCGACCTGAAAGTTTACAAACGGCGTATTTAACTCCAAAGACTTTTCGAGAGATAGTGCTACCGTATCTACATTCTCAGCCAAAAAATCAGTCTAACTTTTTTAATAATAGAGTAAGTTGCGGCAGCGGGAAGAGTTACCGTCTTGCCGGTGAACCCTGGACAACAACGCTTAACTATTTTCTTATTCATTTGCTTGCTAGCCATCGTCTAATATCCGACGGGTATGGTTAAATTAAAACCTTGATGAAATTATAGATAAAATTGATTAAGATATATTTTAAAATTTCAATTGAGTTGAGTCGTATGACAGTGGGGCCTGACGGTCCTACCGCGTGTCATGAATCATGATATTATGACGATGATGTCTTTTTTAGACATAGTAAACAAAAAGAAGGCCTGTTTTACTCGCTACGCTGGCACAAGATGGTGATAGCGATCTGGATGGAGCTTGTACAAGTTCGCATCACCGGAAAACACAAGCAAACCCGCTAAAGAATGTCCTAAGCCGACATTATTTACTGTAAAAAGCTTCCATAAAGGTTAAATATTCAATTTAGGTGACGTCTGTACCTCATAGGGCATCTCCATTGTGAGAGGATCATAATTGTCCAAGTCCTGAAGGTCACCATTCTGCGTGTTAGCCGGCTTTACTATGACGGGCGTCAAGTTGTCGTACCGAGTATTTTCCGGGCCCGGCTCCTCAAGCACCTGTCAAGATAACATTATCCATTCAAATATCACGCAATAACCATCTACTAAATATAAACTAAGTAGATAATAAATTACTGTCCTTGAAATAAATGACACAATAATTAGTCATTGGATTTAGTCGTAATAATATTATTATGCGTTCCCATAGTTATCACGTTATCAGTGAAATAGAAGTTAGTTATTTTTAAAGATGTTTTTTTTATCAAACACTCGAGGATAACGATCAAATGAGTCACCTAATGGTGAGTAATCATCGCTAGCCATGGACCACAATACATAAGCCAGTGTCTCAAATTCCTTGTGAATACTAGTATTTTATCATCATCATCATTTCAGCCGGAAGAGGTCCACTACTGAATATAGGCCACCCTCAAGGTTCTCCGAGCAGACCGGTCTTGCGTTATGCGCATTCAAACCGTTCCCCCAACCTTAAACAGGTCGTCGCTCCAATAGTAGTATGTGGATTATAGTAAATAGATATATCAAATCATTTTTGGGAACAGCCCGCGCGCAATCAGCAGGTAATGTGGTTTTAACTGGTTCCCCGTGCGATGTTATTATAGCGCGAGGTAAGGGAATGTGCAACACTCGCACAAAATTGTGTAAAGTTTATGAGTGTGAAGTGTTACAGTGTAATTTAATTAATGTGTATTGATATAATAAAATAAATAAATATAATTTGTTTAAAATTCAATAATCGTCAGTGTAAAACTACGTCTGTTTTATTAGCCTGTCTTCACAACTAAACTTTTCAACCAATTTTGATGAAATCGACATAATAGAGCAATCAGTTATAAAAATAATTAATGAAGACTCACCCACTGAGTGAACTCAAACATTTTCAAGTCAAGCGGATCTCCCTTCAACTGTCCTTGAATGCTGGTCAGCGAATGACAGGATGCAAGAGCCTGGATGAGAGGGCTTCTTGTGGGCAGAGCAGTGATGTCAACAACGGTTCTGCCAAACTTCTCCCCTGAATTTGACGGTATCACCGAGTATAAGTCCAAACCATCTTCGGTTAGAGTTCCAGTCTGAAAATAAAAAAATGTAGAAAAAACCACCTGCGTATCGCCTTTATTAAGATAAGCTCCAGTGTTTCGCGGTAATGTGAATATTTTCCTCTTTGATGAAGAACTTGTATAATCAATCAGGTTGAGATGACTCATTGCTACACTTATGGAAGAAAAAATAGCTCAATCAATTGATTGTTTTTTGCAGGTATTGCCAAATTTAAACATTAAAAATCAGGCAAGTACGAGTCTGATTCGCGTGTGTACGCTTCTTCACAACGAGTATGTAATGTAATTGAGAATAACACTTTGAAATATTAATAATAGCTCTCCTAGTCGATTTCGGCTAGTAACAATTTGGTAGTTTAGTTCGTTTGTATCAAAAATAGGTGCTCATTTTTGCACCTTGCCACTTTACATTCACGTAGATAACGCCATACAATATTAACCTTGTCCTGCCCAGTGTGCTTAATTTATGGACATCCCCATTTCAAAGGAATTTATAACATTCTAAATTGGAACAAGAGTTGCATTTGTTTTGTTTTGTTCAATTTGAAAAGAAAAGAAATTTGAACCTTTTCCTTCTAACAGTTGATTCATATTTCACTGGCACTTTTGCTTGTATGGTGGGCAGGACGAGGTTAACAACATATCTACATTGAATAAAGCTCGTATCCCAAAATTTATAATCTAGCTAAGTGAACTTTACAAAGTGTGCATCAAGGTTCAGTTTGGTTTACACATTCATTTAAGATACGAGCTTTTTCCAAAGTAGTGACGATATGTTAATGCAATAAAGTACAAAAATAAGTGATTAACTGCTTCTTGACGAATTTCATATTTCACAATTAAATTTAATTTATGTCATTCTAATCCAATTGGTATCGTTAATAGATGATTATTTACAAGTTTTATTATTCATTTCTATATCTCACAATTCAAAAAATTTGGTTCCACAGCAACCATAGAAAATTCTCTCAATAAGTTTCATAATTCGTAAAGAATTCCCTTGTCAAGCAATGTGATTTTTACCATGATTTTTCCTGTGAAAGGGTTCCAAAGTGGGTCTCGACCCGATTCTGTTGGTCCGATAGTACGAGTAAGACATGTTAAGATTAATGCAACTAAGGGGCCGCTACCTATGAACTTCGAAATTCGTATCATATCGAACTTCGAAATTCAAAGATCGTATAGTACCGTCCCTTTCACTCTTTACCGTGAACGGAACAGCACAATACGTAGTTCGAAAATCGAATTTCATAGTATTTTAAGGCTTACCTTATCGAAGCACATAACTTGCAGTTTACCGCAAATAATAATGCGGGGTGGGGATACGCAGAATATTTTGTTTTTGCGCAGGCGCTGTTGGCTGTACACTATGCCGGCTGTCATGGCGGCGGGTAACGCCGGCGGTACCACGATTGTGATGATGTCTAGTGTCCGCAGGATTATGGTCTCAGCAGGGCTCTAAAAAATACATTTCATAAACTTTTTATTTGCTGATTGTTCGTTTAGTTGACCATAGTTGCATTTGTCATCCAACTCAAATATGTATACCTAATTTGAAGTCAATCCGGCCATTGGAAGTGGGTTATTTCGACTTCAAAGATTTGACCCATACTAAAATGGCAAGTTAAATAAAAGCTTGCTTGAGTCATTTGCAAAAAGATTAACAAAATCTACTATAACGCGGGGTTGATGTTGAGGTTGATATGAAGATTAGATTAAATTCGGATTTTTTTCTAATTGTACTGGAATTAGAACACATTGAAAAACCAGAAAAGTATAATGAACTAAAACAATTACTTTGCTCACCCGCGACCTTACAATAGTTACGTTTATGCAAGAAATGTGCGTTCATGCAGTTCCTCCACCTCCACACTGTACGAACACACACAAATCACATAAACCCAACCATCACCACCACCAAGCTACACTGACGCGTTTCGAACTCAACCAGAGCTCATCTTCAGAGTTATCACAACCGTATGCTATGCTACCAAATGTTAAACTAACAAACCAAAACAAATGTTTTAACTTGTCACTGTAACTTCTCAAGTACCCACTTTATTTTTCTTATTCTCAAACTACCCCACAAAAATTAACTTTTATTGACATATTATAAAACTACCTTGAATTTTTTTTTTGTTTATTTATTTATAAGGCATATTTAATTAATACTAACTGTTCAAATTCGACCCAAGCCGCAGTAAAGGAGAAGATACTAAATTTACCTGTTCATTAATAATAGACCCCATAGTGTTGTACCTAATTATTTCCATGCATTCCAGAGCATCCAGACGCAACCCCTTGCCGCAATAATGTAACACTTCATAAGAATCTGAATCTAACAATGAATGATTTGATTCCAACAAATGTTTTGCAAAATTCGATCTATCTGGATGCTCATTCCTATATGCCGAAACATGCTCTTTAAATCTAGTATTAAAACTTCGGCCTGTCTGTCCTACGTATATCCCATTGCAGTCATTACAAGTAAGCTTGTATACCCCCGATCTAGTTCCCTTATCTACCTGTTCTTTGTGGTTACATAGCCTAGAGTACAAAGAGTTGTTAGTCTTAAAGGCAACATTAATATTGTTTGATTTTAAAATGCCATAAATCTTATCAGACAAACCCCCAACGTTTCTAAAAGACCACTTAGAAAGGAAGCGGTTGCATTTGGGTGAAGTTTGTGAATTAATAGATTTGGTAACTTTATGCATGAAACAAAATTATTTCCGGTTCAATGGTCTTTATTACTTACAGAGTGATGGTTTAGCTATGGGTTCACCTCTGAGTCCTTTAATCGCAGATATATTTATGGATCATTTTGAGAATCAGTATATTGTGGGTAATAGTAATATTGTGTACTATTTTAGGTATGTTGATGATTTGATCCTATGCTGGAGAGGGAGTATGAGACAGCTTGACGTGTTTATTAATGGTTTGAATAACAAGCACGTAAAGATAAGGTTCAAAAAAGAATTGGAGGAAAATTGTTCGTTGAACTTTTTGGATTTAACGATTTCAAAATTAAATGGTAAACATCAATTTAAAATATACCGTAAGCCCACGTACACAGATGCTGTTATACCAGCATCTTCTAATCATCCGTGGCAGCATAAACTGGCTGCTTTCCATTGTTATGTTAATAGATTGTTGACTGTGCCTCTTTCTAAGGAACATTTTGATTTAGAGTTGAGTACTATTTATCAGATAGCGATCTCAAATGGTTATACAAAATCAATGGTAGATAGTTTAGTTCAAAAGAAGCAGGCACGGTTAGTAAATAGCATGCTTTACGCTGCGTTACCTTCTCAGTCTACTAACAAATATAGATCTAGCATCTCTTACGTTGGGGGTTTGTCTGATAAGATTTATGGCATTTTAAAATCAAACAATATTAATGTTGCCTTTAAGACTAACAACTCTTTGTACTCTAGGCTATGTAACCACAAAGAACAGGTAGATAAGGGAACTAGATCGGGGGTATACAAGCTTACTTGTAATGACTGCAATGGGATATACGTAGGACAGACAGGCCGAAGTTTTAATACTAGATTTAAAGAGCATGTTTCGGCATATAGGAATGAGCATCCAGATAGATCGAATTTTGCAAAACATTTGTTGGAATCAAATCATTCATTGTTAGATTCAGATTCTTATGAAGTGTTACATTATTGCGGCAAGGGGTTGCGTCTGGATGCTCTGGAATGCATGGAAATAATTAGGTACAACACTATGGGGTCTATTATTAATGAACAGGTAAATTTAGTATCTTCTCCTTTACTGCGGCTTGGGTCGAATTTGAACAGTTAGTATTAATTAAATATGCCTTTTATAAATAAATAAACAAAAAAAATTCAAGGTAGTTTTATAATATGTCAATAAAAGTTAATTTTTGTGGGGTAGTTTGAGAATAAGAAAAATAAAGTGGGTACTTGAGAAGTTACAGTGACAAGTTAAAACATTTGTTTTGGTTTGTTAGTTTAACATTTGGTAGCATAGCATACGGTTGTGATAACTCTGAAGATGAGCTCTGGTTGAGTTCGAAACGCGTCAGTGTAGCTTGGTGGTGGTGATGGTTGGGTTTATGTGATTTGTGTGTGTTCGTACAGTGTGGAGGTGGAGGAACTGCATGAACGCACATTTCTTGCATAAACGTAACTATTGTAAGGTCGCGGGTGAGCAAAGTAATTGTTTTAGTTCATTAATGTGGACCTCCACAAAGTAACGCCTGATTCAATAAATTATTCAGAAAAGTATAGCCAGGGTTGGAACGAACCCAATTCCTCCTTACTCCATAGTGCGTGCTGCATCATATGTATAAATACATCAACCCGAGAAATTGGTATATAACGGCGAAATATTTTAAATGTGTTCCCGAAATAAAGTATCTTTAAAAAATAATCATCAACAAGAAAAGTGTAAGAGCAAAAATCTAAAAGTAAAATTTCTATGATTGATATGAATGATCCAGATTTAAGCAGATTGTCAACTTACCCCTCTCTGCAGATACAGCCAAATAGAATATCCCATTCCGATGGCGGCGATGCAAAACATGAATATGACAAACTTAACGGCGTCCTTGTAGAATTGGAAATCAAACTTCTTCGGGAACAATATGCTTTTTATAAGCTCTCCTTTAGCAGTGTAGAAACCAGTGCGTACCACCTTAGCCAAAACCTGGCGAGAAAAATAAATATTAGATTCATGTCTGGAAAATACATTACTCAATGAAGTTAAAATAAATTGAAACGATACCTGATTGTTGCCATAGAATCTGGTTTGTATGACGTGAGTTCCGGCGAATAGCGTATGCCTTTTATGTCCTTCTGTAGAATACACTTCTGGCGACACGCAAGGTGGGCCTTTCATTACCGGTACGCTTTCACCTAAAACAGAAATGTAAGACACATTCCTGAGTATATTTCGTACAACAATATTTATGAAGGATATGGAGGTGTTACGGTAGTTAAGGTACTTGAGAGAAGACCACGCACCAAGCCGAATTTGAAGGCTCGGTGACTTAGGTCTGTAGAGAATGTAGATCTCTATTGAGGCCTATTTCCACAATAATCTACTCTAATCTAACCGTTTATAACAACAGCATTTGGGGAGGGACTAATCTTCAGTAGTTGTTGTGGATGTCGCAGATTTTAAAAGTAGCAAGAAAATAGTGTAAGGTGTAATGATTGATTCGGTTTCAAAGCTGCATCTAACAATATCTGGTAGATTCTGTAAATACATATACATGCCACCCAACTAGTATCAAGGTAAAATACAAGCATACTAGAAAATACACAAGACAAATGAGAACCTCTTCTTATTTTCGAAAACCTGCGAACCCAAGTTTGCGATTTTAGTGCTTACATTTCGGCGATTCTTTACTAAACTGTTTTTAAAACATTATACGGAGGTACGGAACCCTCCTACACAGCGCACAGATCGGCTACTACTGCTTGACCGGTATTTGAAGTCCGCCAACGTGGTATAGGTAACGCCACCAGAGTTGAGGTCACTCACGCACACAACAACATCTCATGTAATGACAGCGGGTTTTTGACGTTTATTCGTACCGATAGCAAGTTCAACAGACTCAACAGTGAATTACAAGATTGACTAAAAACTTCTTCATCCTATTTCGTTAAGAATTATTTAAGAAAATACATCTAGTTCAAACAAAACGGAAAATGAAATATTTTGCTCTATTTTATTTACCTCCTGCCGCCCACGTCAAATTCTGTACAATGAAATTTAAACTTTTTTACTAATGAGTTGAGTTAAATGTCACATTAGAATAAGACCTAATAATAGGACATCGGACCTCAGGAGGTTAAATCAGATAAGCATATTATTCGCTTTTTATAAAATACCGATTTTTTTGTTGCGAATATTTCTTATCAGTTTTATTTCAAAAATAGGTTATATGATAAAAGTAAAATTATAATAGGCTTAGTATTGCGTAGGTAAGTATTTCACCTTAAGATCATATAATTCACATTTTCATTCACTCACTCATTTCATTCATTCACTACTTTTTTGCAATCAGTACTTTATGTAGCTGTGTGTGTAATCATTCGCCTTAACTCTCGTGGCGGGTAAATATTCAGCGTTTTTACGGCGGTTTTTTTGTCATTACCATTTGAGCAGAAATTATTAAAATGGTTGATGCTTAGGGTTAACTTTTAATGAAAACTTAAGACAGTACCGATGATGAATCTAGTTTGATGAAATTTCGCGCGAATCGTCCTTCCGTTGTGGTAATAATCGTCGAATGGTAATGACGTTTAACCGCGCGGTCAAAACGCTCGAATATTCACCCTGGCATTACCTATAAACGATCGCATCGATCCCGTTGATACTCATCTGTTATTTGAGACCCACCTGTGAGCATGCTCTCGTTGACGATGCAAGTGCCGGTGAGCAGCATAGCGTCGCACGGCATCACGCAGCCGTCCGGCGGCAGTATCAGCACGTCGCCCGGCACGAGCCGGCCCGCGTTCACGACGCACTCCTCGCGGCCCGTCCGCGACGGCCGCAGCACCGACACGGTGAATGTACTCGTCGACCCCGCCATCTTGTGCAAGTTGATGCTCATCTGTCGACAATTGAGATATATCAGGTCGGGGCAAAAGTATTTTCGTATTTTTCATACAAAGGAAAATGTTTCATACTAAAAACCTCATCTTTCACACTAAAATTTCCAGATTTGAAACGCTTGAACCACATTTGTGCTACTCTTATTGATACCGCATTAGGTCCATAAACCGCACAAATTTTATTCACGGCGTTTGTCGCATTTTTCCTTTTTTTTTAAACTTCAAAATGTACCGAATTTCTTCGTCACAAACGTTCATTTTGCTTGCTTGAAAAACAGTTGAAAAATGGCGGGAACTAGTTTTTTTTTTTTAATTTATTGCATCTTCAGAATGTCAACATTTAATGGTATTAAAACCAGCCAGTTACATTCAGCACAGCCAAAGAGGTTTGATTTCTAATAATACATTAAAAATACGAAAATACTTTTGCCCCAACCTATTAGTTCTAGTTAATTGGTACACATCATTTTCGCCTAAGTATTTATTTATTGTTAAAAAGTCTTACATGACATTACAGTAAGTCATGAAACTCAGACTATTATTGAATAAAGATTAACAAATTAACAACTGTTTAAGGATTTTTGAAACTCATTTTCGTCGCTTCCCTAAAACGACGGAACACAACACCCTTCGGCCTGAAATCAGCGCAGGAACATCTGCTGGTGCTTGGCAGGCACTTGGAGTCTACATGCGCTGAAAATGTACTCCTACCTATATACCTACGACCCACAGGGCACAGGCCTCCTCTCCGAGTAAGAGAGCTGGGGCTGTAGTTACCGTGCGGACGGGTTATTCGCTGTAGTCCTTTTAATAGAGTTATTGCGATCCATTTGTCGCGTTTCTTCGTTTCTTACTTACTACTAAGGGATCTAGTGCGAAAAAAACGCAGTACATAGTTCCATTAAAGGTACTGGAAAAGGAACTTCTGCGCATAATCCGTGCGGATTGGGAACTTCATATACGCCATTGAATTTCTTCACAGGCGTATGCATTGCGTTTCGCGTTGGTACACATTGGACGTTTAAAAAGCGCGCTTTGGAAACGCGCATTTCCGGAATCAAGATGTCCCAATGTATGCTACTAAGGATACACAATCAACGTTATTTTTGTTTGTTTGTTATTTTATTAAAGTCAAGTTCCAGCGCTAATAGCCTAAGCTTTATAGGCGGAAGTAATTTAAAATCGATTAGTTTTTACAATATTAAAGTTATTGTTAGTATAATCAGCGAAGCGTCCTCCTTTTCTAAATCGTTCAGAACTGTAATCAATATTAATTGTTACTAAATTACGATGAGGCATTGAATTTGTTGCTAATTTATCTTTTAATATTGTGACAAAGGTAGATAAAGTATTATACCTAATATTTTAACAACCGCTTTAGCCTAGTTGGTAGTGACCCTGCCTACGAAGCAAGAGGTCCTGGGTTCGAATCCCGGTCAGGGCATTTATTTGTGTGATGAGCACGAATATTTGTTCCTGAGTTATGGATGTTTTCTATGTATTTAAGTATTTATTTATCTATATAAGTATGTTTATCGTCGTCTAGTACCCATAGTACAAGCTTTGCTTAGTTTGGGACTAGGTCAGAGCGTACTCCTACCTAAAAGGCCGGCAACGCACTTGTGACTCTTTTGGTGTCGCAGGTGTCCATGGGCGACGGTAATCGTTTACCATCAGGCGATCCGTCTGCTCGTTTGCCCACTATATCATAAAAAAAAAAAAAAGGTCGATTTGTGTAAGATTGTCCCTTAATATTTATTTATTTATTTTATTTATTTATTATATTTTAGCGAATTAGGAACCGCAAAACACAATTAGTGAAAGTTTCCTCGGTAGATTTGAACTCGTAAAGTAGTGCCCAAAATATATATTTTTTTTTGCAAATTCAAGAATTCGTACTACAAATTTTTCAGGATTGATAATGTTATTTAACTAGTAAACTAGGATAAATCATTTTATTCATTCGCTTAGTTTACTTCGATTCATTTTATATCTTTGGGCCCTATGCCGCATACAATTTTGTTGGGCGAATGGGCGGACGCGGAGCGAGCGCAGGAATACTTTCGGGGGTCTCATTTCAATGAATAAATTATGGTATGATTTACCTGTTTTGTTTGATATAAAGCCAGCATACAGGAGCCCGCAGACAGTATGAAAACGCATGTCGCGTACTGGTAGTATTCATCAAGAGACCACAGGATAATAGAAAACACTTGAAATAAATAGAATGGATTGAAGACTTCGTTCACGAACAGTGTCCAGTAGCTCTTGACTTCGACTTCAACAGAGTTTGTTCCATAAAGTTTGATTCTGCAAACAAAAAATTCTTAGAATAATTTCAATTTCACCTACCTACATACCTTTTGAGCGCCACACATAGTTTTTGTTACGAACGAAATTGATTCTTATGCGGATGCGGGTAGGTTGATTTTTATATTAGGTACCGTATTGTCGTCTATAGCCGACACTGGCGTTCAAAAGGTTAAAGGCCGCAGACACGAAGTCAGCGGGCATCGGGCCGGCGATGGCGGCGGCGAACGTGTTGAGTCCATTGCGCGGCCAAGACGCTCCCGCACAGTGATTACCTCGCGGCACATGCAATGAACAGAGAAAACGCTCGCCGCTGCCACCGCCGCCCGCTGCCTAAAATTCAAGTTATTAGCATCAACATTTTGTAATAGTTATGATATGACATATATAATTGCCAAAAAGAACTATTTCAAGGGTTATTTATGTCGCTTAGACCCAGCTGTGACGCACGTCCGGACGCAGAGTAACGTAATTTGTTACATTGCATTGATATGGACTTCTAGTAACACCTGATTCAATAATGTATGCGGGTGGGGCCGCGAATCGTACCAAAATCGACGAATAGTACGTATCTCAACTAAAAATCCTTGTGACTACCGTAACGCGTGGTCCAGTGTGTGGTCGCAGAATTGCAATTGGTTTTAGTTCATGGACAATTATCCTTTGATTTTGGTAAAACACGAGATACGGCGGTTGAAACGCTTCGCGGCGACACCCGCATTGCTTATATCACTGAAATAGGTACTCACAGTTCATTTTGTTGGCGTTTGTTAATCCCAGACATATTCTCCATCAGCAAGTTGATAGTCAATTTTTCATTGAGTGATTGGACATTCACAAAAACTCCCTGGTCATTGAGCCACACGAAACGGGTGTGTTGGTAAATAAAAAATCGTAGAGTGTTGTTATGGTTTGCTATGTTGAGGTCAATTTCTTGAACTTCTTCTATATTGAATGATCCTTCTGCATCTCTCACTAGAAAATTATAAAATAAATAACAGTATGTTCTTGGTTTTGTGCAAGCAAATTAATGTGTGAAATATTTATAACTTTACCGCATATCAGATCAGCCATTTTCAAACTGCATTTTAAATATTTGAATCTGTTGTAGGATGGATAGTAAGCCAACGCAAAATACGGCAATCCACATAGTGCTATGCAAATAGCGTGGAATATGATGGAGCGCCATTTTGAATACTTGAAGCCGTAGATTTTAAATATTTCTTCATCTACCACATTCTCCAATATCTGCCATTGAGCTTCTCCAATAACTTCGTAATCATCTGCAATACAAAGGAAGTGGTTCTGCATTTATTACTAGGGATAACTGTAGGGTGTGGTGTGGAGACAAGCACAGTGTTTGCATTTAAACTGAAATTACAACCCAGTATCAGAAAAATAAAGTAAGTTCCCAATCCGCACTGGGCCCGCGTGGGAACTACGGCCAAAGCCCTCTCACTCTGAGAGGAGGCCTGTGCCATGCAGTGGGACGTATATAGGCTGGGATGATGATGATGATCAGCAAAATGAAAGTGTTATTTCTTTACTTGAGCCCTGAGTTGTGACATTATACAGTACCATACATCAAATGGAACTTTATTGCTTATCTGTCTGTTAAGACCCTTTTTGTCTGTGTATGAAAGTGAATTTAGGAGAAAAAAAAACTATAAAAAATATTTATTATATAAATTTAAAAGATTAGATAATATGCTAAAAGTTATACACCGTGAAATTTTAGTGGTTGTTTTCCCGAAACGAGGTGATTTAGTATCGATTGTAAATCGATTTATAATTACTATTTTGCCTAGAGTCAAAAATCCAATTGTGAAAAACGAAAGTCGAAAATGACCGCGAACCAATAGTAACGCTTCATTGGTACAAGTAGCGTACGATCGTACGATAGGTTAGGTACCAACGAAGCGTTACTATTGGTTTGCGGTCATTTTCGACTTTCGTTTTTCACAATTGGATTTTTGACTCTAGTCAAAATAGTAATTATAAATAGATTGTACAATCGATACTAAATCACCTTGTTTCGGGAAAACAACCACTAAAATTTCACGGTGTATAAATATGAAAATAAAATGATAAAATAACACTAATGAAAGACAAACAAGATGCACCCAAATTACAAGTAACAAAAAGCTTTAATGGTAACCTCCATCATCAGACTCTGGTTACCATTCTCGGTCAAAGCAAAGTACACCCTAATATTATTCTAACAAGACTAAACAAAACACAGCTAGGTAATGTTGTTTTGTCTTGGAATTTCAAAGTCTGGCTTCCGGCACCATCATCAGATCAACTCAATATGGTACCATATTATTTTTTCGTTAAAATTATGCATAATTCCCAAATTTGTGTCAATATTACAATAAGAAGTGGTTGAAAACTAAGTTAAAAGATTCTGTTTCTAGATACTAGAGTTTCACTTATCAGTATCCTGTCACATATATTGAAGACCGGTAGGTTTTCATAAAACAAAATAATACAATTTAATAAAATTTTATGGTAACTGTAGGTCAATTCTTCAATGAATGTGACAGGAAACTGATTGCTTACAGTTCAAAAGCTAGTAGAACTGCACTTACATATGTAGACATACAATATTAACTAATAAAAGTGTGTTAAAAAACATAAACATTAATAACTACGTCTCCTAATTCAACAGCATATCCCCAGTAAATGTAATGCAAAATGTTGGCACTTATTACAACATATTTTACTTAAGTTCAGGTTTCTGTGGCTTCTTATGAGGCTGACATAGTCACATTAAATGTACTCAATCCTTGTTAAAATTTTATAATTAAAAAAATATTTTTATTTATTTCATAAATATATTTTATTGTTTAAGGGTCAAAATAGAAAAAAAAAACCATTTCCATTTCCATGTAATTTGTATTAATTATGGTAAATTATATATTTATCTCTTTTAAGCATACAATTAATATAATTCAAATTTTAGTCATAATTATAACATAAGTCAATAAAGAAAAACTTTACATCATAAGCAGTATAATTGTTGTACTTAATTATATTTTAATGTTGTGACTTATATTTTTAAATTTAAATGAAAGTTGTAAATAACTGGAGATAACATGTTATTGTGAAATAGATAAAAAAAATGACAATGAAAATGGAAAGGGACTTAATAGAATTAAACAACTCTTTGCAAAGGGAGATGATAATCTTGCTTCATTCATATCATAACCTTCAATTAACTGGAGCATGAATCTTCACAGCAATGTTGTAAGAAAAGAGGCAGTAGGCACAACAATTACTTAGAAGTAATAGGAATGACCCATATAATTAATCAAAACATAGTCAAGGCTAAAAGAAGTGATATGGTGAAATCTTAGATGGCATAGTGCTCCACAAAGAATGGCTAAAATACAACAGAAAATCATTACACATAGTGATAAAAAGAAAAGTGTTAGTAAGGAGTAAATTTTAGCAATGTCAAGTGCGTGTAGCTGGCATAGCCTGCATCGCCCAAACATGCATCAGTAACACATGACCGATTCATTATCTATCTATACTATAATGCATTATGTAGCGACGTAATTATTACTTCGCAAATTGACACTGCAAATATTAAATAGAATGTGGTGTTGGGCTTATGATACCTTAGTTTCCTAGATTCAAGTGAGTCATACCGCAAAGGTCGGGTTTGCATAGTGAAATATCGTACTTACCATTAGCGACGGTGGCACTGTTCGTGTTCGGCATTCCCGCAAAAACTGATTATTTGCACAGCATAAATAAATTAAGGCATAGTACTAAGATGTTATTTGTTAATTTTTTGCTAACCGGTGCTACCTCATTTCAATATATTTAATAGAAATGGAATTTCAGGACATGACATCCCACCACTCACATTACACCTTATGAATGAATGAGATCCATAGGCAAGACAAGTCAAAGAAGAGAAGAGAGTTCTCAATTAAACGTCAAAAAACTTTTTAAATTATGACATTAGCAATGCTGTTTGACCGTTATATAAAAACGTTGAACAATGGCCTCTTTCAATAAAGGCCAAACCGGGAGCGCGGGGCGCCGACGGAACGTTCCCAGCGCGCGTTGTAACACTGAATCAAATATACGGTGACACACACCGGCAATGCAGCAAACCGTATTTGATTCAGTGTTATTGACCGGTTTGGTGTGGCCTTAAAACTGAATATCAATATCAAAATTAGAAATATCGTAACACAATTTTAATTCCTTGATAGGAATAAAATGTAATTAATAGTTAACGTAAAATAAATAATGCAATGCGTGTTGTAGAGAAATATGTGAACAAAAGATTGCGTTGGCAATTTAATTTAGTACATGCGGGAACTATTTTCTGTGCGTCAAACATGCGACAGGGCCTATACTCCGGTGTAAAATTCGAACTTCGTATCGTGCTATTCCGCTCATACTAATAGTATTTAATACGAGAGCGAGCGAGACGGTACGATGCGAACTTCGATTTTCGAATTTCGGAGTAGCCCCCCTGGCGTTGTCATTTATTTAGTGTTGCCAGCCCGAATGATAATTATGGGGGGCTTCCGATAATTTAGCCTTCGATGCGATGTATGATAGAATAGCGTTGTCAAAATTATGTTAAGTTTAGGATAATTTCTGACATATTGATTTATAAATAAATAAAATACAAAACATCAAGCAAGAGGCTTAAAGCAAGGCTGCTAAACGCATTAAATGGTAACGAAAACGAAAAAAAAACAGCAAACCAACCAGATGAGTAAAAAAAAGTTGCCACGCCCACATTAAAATTGCATCTTCTCTGAACAAAAACAATTTTATATACCTTCGACAAGTTTACTGTCAAAAGAACTGTGAAAATACGACAATTCAACATATAAAGCTGGCAACAAAGAAAGATGTTATTGATTTGTTATGGCGCGAAGTCATTTAACCATTTAACCAGACGAACGAGACGAGAAAAAAATTCTAGCGATATTGTACTAAATTAGTACGAAGTAATAATTGACAATGTCGAAGAGAGGATTAGCTGGTGGTAGAACTGAATATTTAGAAATTGGTGAATATAATTTTACATGGCCTGGTGATAATGGAACATTTCATGACTTTGGATCGGTAAATTACACAATGCCTACGGGTACGTACATTATTTATTTTGCATTTGCATTACAGTTTTGTCACAATATTTTTAGTCATATTTTAAATTTTATTATTTTAGGACCATGGTACTGGCCTTGGTGCCCACTTTGGAGGCTTCCACAACATCCACTTTTTCAAGTAGGTTAAAACAAGAATAAAACAAGTACTTAGTAGAGTAGGTGTGTATTTTTGTGATTACGCCAATAAATGTTAGAGCTACTAATCTCAAAAAAAATATTGATTAATTGTAAGTACTTAATCATTTTCGATCCTGATCCCTAAAAATGTATATTTCAAAATATATATTTTTTTTTCAATTAAAATAGAAAACTAATCTTTAAATAATGTCAACGTTTCGGCCACCTTGTAGCAGCCATGGTTGTAGTAGTTAAGTATGTAGGTAAATTGTAAAAATCAAAATAAAATTCAAAGTGAACCTTTCTGGGTAGAGCATATTTTTTTCTGAACCAATAACTAGCTGTTCACTAATGCCAACAATTTCTTTTAATATAGCTTTCCAACATGCTGTTTGTAGCATCATACTGCGCTCCGAGTACAAAAAGGGGACAACTTTGGATGCACACCATCCTCATTTTTGGTTAGTTCAACACACCAGTTTGAAATAAAATGAAGTGGTATATGCATAAAGTGACAGAAGTATTATCTAGGTAACTAAGTATATGGCCGCATCCTAACTGAGTGACCAGGACCGCCCACAGTAGCCAAAAGGCTCAATTCATTATTTATGTTATGATCACCTTATTTACTTCAAAATCATCCTAGTAGTAAGGCAGCTTGCTCAGTCAGTCAGGACTGGACCCTACTAATAATTTTCATTATATTTTAGGGTTCATGCTATATTCAATCTGGGCATGGCATGTGATTTGCTCCCCTGATGCATTTTCTTGGAACTTTGGCTTTGTATTCCTGAACCTTGCGCAAGTTGTATACCTGGTGTATGAAATGAGACCAGTCAAGTTCGACCCTGAGCTTGAAGAGGTTTATCATACGTTGTTTGAGCCATTTAAGGTATGTAAATTATTTAGATTTTACTTAGATTAAACAGAAGTCATATTCTTCTTTTGATCAGAATTATAATGTGTCATCATGACATGTGCAGTAAACTGTAGAAATTTCTTTAAAAGGTAGACCTTCCTTATAATATAGATATGTATTATCATATCACACCACACACACACACACTATGCTTAGGTACCATAATCATGGTGTGGTGTGACCAAGATAAAAAAAATCCATTTTGAATATGGAACCCTAAGAATGGTAGTTTTGACCTGTATATCGACTTCGCGCGGCAAACCATCGAACATTGGATCGCGCCGCAGCCGCGCACTATAGATATCGTGCGGCTGCGCGAGACAACTCGAACATTGG
This sequence comes from Archips crataeganus, assembly GCA_947859365.1. Lineage (NCBI taxonomy): Eukaryota > Metazoa > Arthropoda > Insecta > Lepidoptera > Tortricidae > Archips > Archips crataeganus. The sequence goes on along the minus strand of OX402049.1, from coordinate 11,424,587 downwards.
GGCACTGGAACATGCCAAATAACAGGTTTGCTGCGGCCGAACAATAGTCCATAAGCAACTTAAAAGATTAAAATGTTTCTGGCTCTTGCTAATGTGATGATATTTACTTAACACTTAGGTGTCAAGGCTGCAGTTCAAGCGCATGGTGTCTCCCGACTTCGCTCATGTGATGTCGCTCCACGCTGGTGAAGCTTATGCTATGCAAAATCTTACCAAGACTGACAGACTCGGCCTCCTGCTTTCTGGAAAGGTTAGTTAACATTATTTTATTCGGTTGTTGTAAAAACTTAACTTTAATAGCTTTAAATGTGTTTTCTAGCTTTTAAAATAAAATTGTGTCACATCTTCTAGACACTACTACCTAATAGCTAGACCGTTTAAGAGTCCTCGCTCGCGCAGTAGGTATAGGCCATAGGGGCAGGGGGGTATGACGACAAACTGAATCATATACCTACGCTGCATCGCGCTGCCGATGTTTGTCACCGTATATTATGACTCAGTGTTATACAACGCTCTGAGCACGCTCCGCCGGCGTCGCGCGCACGCCCCGCGCTGCGGTCTGTGGTAGCCTTTAGCTCGCAGGGTGCGGTTACGTTACGACCTCGTATTTGTCGACCCGAAATGAACGATAATATTGCACGAACTTATAATTCCAACCCTTATGGCAATTATACAATTGAGGATCTAAATGCATTGCATACTACATTACTGTCATTCACTCTGGGTCGACAATTACAGGTCGTACTCCGGGTGCTTTATCCGGTCTTAAATTATCTAAGATCCGGACCCAGCTCGCACACTCGAATCGTATATTTCGTGTAAAACTATCCGCGGTCATTTCCAAGCTATCGTACTTAGTTATACATTTAGAACGCTTTAATTTCACTAAATATGTTAACTAATATCATTTCCGCGGAAGTTTTCATATTTGAAGTTTCTTATGTTGTTCTTATGGTAAGGGGACACACTATGTTAAAGTTTATACATAATTTAGTTTTAATATTAATATGCACCAGTTGGAGTGCCTGTCAAATTTATTAGCAAGTTATAGCCCGCAATGTTTTGCTCTTATGTTCATGAGAATAGACTGTTCCTCTGGTTGCTTTTTTCATTCTACCTCTGTAACTCACGGCTGTTGCATAAAATTATTGTTCTTTTTTAACTTGCGAATTTTTATTTTTAAACTAATATTTAACTCCATCATATGGTCCTTCGAACCTGGATATAAGAAATTTACCAGTATTTATAATAATTATTGGAGTTAAATACTGAAGATTTTAAAATTGCACTGGATCGACTTGGAGGATAAACGAAATTCGTCATCATCCTGTGAACGGTGGTCAAGATTCAGTTATTGGACAATAATCACAGTGATAAAGTGCTAAATTTAAATTAATTTCACCCAACACTCTAAAAAGGTATAATTTAGCGTAAGTTAAAAAAAAAAAAAACTGATAAGGTTAGTACAAGTATCTTTATTACTTTACCTTTCTTAAATTATTAAATCAGAGTTAAGAGTACCGTATTAAGTACTTAATGTAACTATAAGCGTTTATCATTAATTCAATAAGCTTAAATTTGTACATAAACGCTCAATGATTCACTCTTAATTCTATTGGGACAGGTATCAGTGGAAAAGTAATAAGTGTGGTAGCCTTTACTTAATAAGAAAATATATACTTAATATATCAATTGAGGTATTCTTTATTATAAATTCAACACTGTGGCAATAGTCTGTTAAAATAATTAATTAATTTATATGTAAGTAATGTAATTCGAAATACTACATAGGTACAATGTATCTACCTACTTAAAATATTTCTCAGTTGAACTTAAAGTTTAAAGGCAGATTTAGATATTACATAGGTACTTATTTTAAGTAAGAGATTAAAAACTAAAACTTTTATTATATAAAATTCCAGGAAGACATAACACAAGTTTCCCAGAATGGTCGAAGAAAAAGAGTTAGTCAAAAGGCGTGGGAGTTATAAGGGGCAATTAACTACGTTTTCAACTTATTTGAATAACTTGGATATTTCCGAATTGACCCCAACGGAGGTGAACGAGTTACGATTGCGTGTTGGTAAGATAACTTCGTTGTATGAGCATTACGATGAGGTACAGCTTAGGCTTGAATGCTTAACTGATAATATAGATGTTCGTTTGGCTGAACGAACGGAATTTGAGTCCCAATATTATGCAGTACTGTCCAAAGCGCAAAATGTAATTGAGAAATGTTCTAAAAAACAGGATAGCTTCGGATCTGCGACGAGTGAGCACGGTTCTCGCTCGAGTAATAATCACAAACTCGTTAAATTGCCCACAATTCAATTGCCGAAATTTGCCGGCTCCTATGACAACTGGCTGGAGTTTCGTGACACTTTCACCAGCCTCATTCACTCTAACGACGAGATAGATAATATTAATAAGTTCCACTACCTTAGGTCTTCCCTGGAGTCACTTGCAGCAGTAGTTATCCAATCCATTGAGTTTTCCGCTAAAAATTACACAGTAGCATGGAATCTTTTATGCGAACGATTCGATAACAAGCGCTTGTTACTGCAAAACCATGTATCTGCTTTGTTCAACATCGAACCTATAACAAGGGAATCTTCATTTAATTTAAAACGGATTATTGACCAAGTAAATAAAAATTTACGTTCACTGGAATCATTAGGTGAACCAGTAAAACAGTGGGACACTTTACTCATCCACATTATTACACAAAAATTAGATGCGAAAACGTTTCGCGAATGGGAAGAGTACAAAGGTCGTTTAGATAAAAACAAGCCAATTTCATTCGATATTTTTCTAAGCTTCGTGCGAGATCGCGCAGATTTGTTAGAAACACTCGAGTTGTCAACAAATAAACCGACTCATTGTGTTAAAACAACTCACAAGGTAAAATCTATGATTACGGTACAAGAAAGTAAAAATATTAATAACAATATACCTATGAAATCTTGTCCGAACTGTAAGGGAGATCATGGTTTGAGTAACTGTCCTCAGTTTCTGGCATTAAGCTGTACATCGCGTTTGCAACTACTGCCGAACTACAAGGTTTGCTTTAACTGTTTTCGTAGTGGTCATTACGCAAATCACTGCAAAAAGCCAGGCTGTAAAATATGCAAACGAAAGCACCATACACTGATTCATATCACAGAGTTTAAGCCTAGATCAATTGTGGATAGTAACAACGGCGCGTCCTTGCAGAGCGGTGGCGAACCCGGGAATGCGCCCGCGCCGCCCGCGCTGCCTGCACCCCCTGGCTTCGAGCCTCGCAATAATCGTACGCTGTCGGCAAATGTCGGAACCTCTTCATCCTGACATGGTCAGGACGTACTGCTGCCTACTGCGCTAATTAAGTTATATGATATAAACAATCGCGAGTGTATTGCTCGCGCGGTTTTAGATAGCGGCAGTACGTCTTGCATTATTACAGAAAAAATGTGTAATAAGTTAAATTTACCGACCGATCAAGTAAATAAATCTGTACTAGGCATAAATAACTCGTTATCGTCTGTAGGTAAAATGTGTAAAATTCCGATGAAGTCATTAAATGAACTGTTTTCAACACAAATTCAATGCTTTGTTTTGCCTTCTATAACAGATGACGTTCCCTGTCGTCAAGTAGATTTGTCGAACCTTAAAATCCCATCAGATATTTGCTTAGCAGATCCTTATTTTCATACGCCAGCTGATGTAGATTTAATAATCGGCGCCGATCTGTTCTGGGATTTATTAGGTTCGCAAAAGATTAAATTAGGTGATGGACAACCGATCCTCTGTGAAACCAGACTAGGCTGGCTGGTTTCAGGCCCAATTACAAGTCGTCATGGATCCTCATCGTCTAAAATTAATTGTAATTTTTCCACTATTTGTTCACACAGTTCAAGACGACTTATTGTCTATACTTCTCCGATTTAGGCTACATAAATATATTATATCTGCGGATGTGGAGAAAATGTATAGAACTGTGGTGCTGCATCCTGATGACCGTAACTTGCATGTAATAATCTGGCGTGACAAGGAGTCCGACCCCCTCCAGGTGTATAAATTGAACACGGTTACCTACGGGACCACTAGCGCTCCTTTCTTGGCAACTAGGTGCCTCAAACAAATAGGTTTAGAATGTGAGGATGTTATGATACGAGACGCTATAGTCCATGATTTTTACGTCGATGACCTTTTGAGTGGAGGAGATAGTTTGGAGGACGTTCTTCGACTCCGGCAAGGAGTTAGCGATGCACTTGCTACGGCGTGCATGCATTTGAGAAAGTGGAAGTCGAATGACCCTCGTTTAATGACTACACCATCACAACCATCGCTCGATTGGAATATGGGGACTTCAGAATCGAGCAAGACGTTAGGTCTCGGTTGGCTGCCAAATTGTGATGAATTATATTTCCCTATTGGTACGTCAGTTACTAATAAAAATACGAAACGCGATATGCTTTCTATCATCGCGCAAATCTTTGACCCTTTAGGACTCTTAGCTGTGGTAGTCATTTCAATGAAAATTCTCATGCAAAGGTTGTGGATGCTTAAATTGTCCTGGGACGAACAGCTGTCACCAGAGATCGCGAGTCAATGGGCGGACCTCATAAAATGTTTGCCATTTCTCAATACTATTCGTGTCCCGCGCAGGGTCGTGTGCGAGTCGCATGAGTACCTTGAATTACATATATTTACTGATGCTTCGGAACGTGCTTATGGCGCATGCGTATACGTTCGTAGCATCGACTACGAAGGCGAAGTTTTGGTACGATTGCTCATGGCTAAGAGCCGCGTAGCCCCTATAAAACCCACGACTATTCCAAGGTTGGAACTTTGCGGTGCACTAGTTGGTAGTCGTCTATATGAAAAGGTGATGAGTTCACTTCGTGTTCAAATCCATAGAACGATCTTCTGGACTGACTCCACCATCGTCCTGGGCTGGCTCAAGATGTTGCCATCCAAGCTTCAACCTTTTGTGCGAAACCGTGTTGCGGACATACTGGAAATAACTGGTACCTGTGCTTGGAGGCATGTCCCCACAGATCAGAATCCAGCTGATCATTTGTCTCGTGGCGTTAATATTAATTCTATCTTAGCCCTTGACATGTGGTGGTCAGGCCCAAGTTTTTTAAAGCATGACGCTTCAGCTTGGCCTTTACATCCCGGCACAGATCTCACTGCACTACCTGAAATTCGACCCGAAACCGTCTTATATACTCTTGATCCGGGTACTTGTGAACCAAAACCGCTTATAGATTTAAATCGTTTTTCTAATTTTTTGCGACTGAAACGGACAGTTGCTTACGTGATGCGTTTTATCACCGCTTGCAAAAAGAACCCTATCATGACCAGACATCTGAGTGATGTCGAATTAAAGAGTGCATTGAATGTTTTAATTAGAATTTCTCAAAATGATTCATTCCCTGAATTTAAAATGTTGTTAGCCAAACAAAAACTACCGAAAAAGAGTCCTCTGCTGAAATTTAATATCTTTCTGGATGACGATCAAATAATGCGTGTTGGGGGACGTCTCGCCAACTCTGACTTTCCGTTCGAAAAGAAACACCCAATTCTTATTCACTCAGCTCATAGATTCACAAAACTGTTGTTTCTTTTCGAACACAAGCGATTGTTTCACGCGGGACCCCAGCTGTTACTATCCACAATTAAAGATAATTATTGGCCGATAGGAGGTTTGAACTTAGCAAAGAGTTGTTTTCGTCAGTGTGTGCTGTGTAGTCGCATAAAAGGTCAAATACTCACCCCGCTTATGGGAAACCTCCCAAAGCATCGCGTCTCTCCAGGTGGCTTTCCGTTCGACTGTGTAGGCGTGGACTATGCTGGACCTATCACTTCAGCTAGTCGTCAAGGGAGAGGATGTAGACTGGTGAAAGTGTACGTAGCCGTTTTTATCTGTTTCACAACGAAGGCAGTACATTTAGAATTAGTGGGTGATTTAACGAGTAACAATTACCTTTCTGCTTTGCGTCGTTTCATATCACGTAGAGGGAAGCCCAGTCATGTTTATTCGGACAACGGCACCTCATTTGTCGGCGCATACAACGAAATTTCTAAGTTTTTACTGCAAAATTGTAACTCGTTGGCTGAAACTGCGGCAAATGAGGAAATTAACTTTCATTTTATCCCGGCTTATTCGCCACATTTCGGCGGACTCTGGGAAGCGGGTGTTCGGTCGACGAAGTTTCATTTAAAGAGAGTGCTGGGAAATTGTCATCTCACGTACGAGGAGCTTAACACTGTGTTAGTTCAGGTAGAGGCGATACTGAATTCTCGACCACTGACACCGATGACACAAGACCCAGAAGATTTGACGTCGCTAACGCCTGGACATTTCCTTATCGGACGGCCGTTAACTTCGCTGCCAGTCCAGGATTATCGAGATAACTCATCAAGTCACCTGACCCGTTTCCAGCGAATTGAACAACTTCGCCAGCATTTCTGGTCCCGATGGAACAAGGAATATGTGTCAGAGCTCCAGCAAAGAGTAAAGTGGCGCACCAGCGGTGACACGCTGCGATTACATTCACTCGTGGTCCTTAAGGAGGACAATCTTCCACCTCTGAAATGGCGACTGGGGCGCATCGTTGCTGTTCACCCGGGTCCAGATGGTGTTAACCGAGTGGCTGACGTGAAGACGGCTAATGGAGTTGTTCGACGAGCATTCACCAGAATCTGCCCACTTCCAGAAATCGATGTCCCTTGATGTTTCTTGTTGAAAGACGAGCTTTCAACGCCCGGGGGCATGTTAAAGTTTATACATAATTTAGTTTTAATATTAATATGCACCAGTTGGAGTGCCTGTCAAATTTATTAGCAAGTTATAGCCCGCAATGTTTTGCTCTTATGTTCATGAGAATAGACTGTTCCTCTGGTTGCTTTTTTCATTCTACCTCTGTAACTCACGGCTGTTGCATAAAATTATTGTTCTTTTTTAACTTGCGAATTTTTATTTTTAAACTAATATTTAACTCCATCACACTATTAGATGCCTGCTGCTGTGCATTTCTAACTTCTTTACCCCAAACGAATGTTTCTACTGGCGCCGCAAATTTTGTTTAGTACTCGTGCAAGGGTAAATTAACTATTCACTCGTCCTCTTGTTTTTTATTTGGGTAGTGAAAACCAGACGTTTTATTATTGGAATCCTTATTCATTGATTCAGTACCCTAAGAGTGTTTGTAACGTTTTATGTCCAAGGCACTTAACCCACTGAGATGAGACTTTTAGTAGCCGCAGCGTGTTGATTTAAATATGAGGTTGCCAGCCATAAAACACGCACGACTCTACAGTCTTAAGTTTCATAAGGCTTATTTTTTTTGTAGCTAAGCTACCTACTTTGAACCTAGTTTTCTTTTCTTCGCACAGAAATTATTAGCATTTGTACGGGTCCTACTAAACGTTATATGTGTGATAGTCAATACCTCATTTCATTACATACATCTGGCTAAGATCTGATAAAGTTCACCGGTGTTGTTGCTTGTGAGGTCCCCATCCGGGGCACCTAGCACAATCGGAAAATTCCACACAGTGACCAAAAGGGAATGCAACCGGTTTTAAGTGGCAATGTTCACAGGTGATCAGTATTCACAGTTTTTTATGGATTTTTTTCTCACTGTCCACTCGGCATATTGCTAAGGCCCATACTACACGGGCGGTTTCCCGCCGCGGGAAACCGCTCGACGGAGCTGCGCAGTGTAGTTTGCACCATAAAACTTCCATATAAAATTGTGTCTAGTGGCGGTTCAGAAGCGGTTTCCCGCGGCGGGAGAACCGCCCGTGTAGTATGGGCCTAAGAAAACTAAAGACAGTACTGGTCCTGAGTCTATTTAGTTTGATCAAAGTTGTTGTACATAACTTGTCCTTCCGCTTCCGGTAATAATCGTGGGAATATTTCTTCACACGTCAAAAAATAATCTGACGAGGTTATTATACAAATTACTCGTACACCAAGCAACTGACTGGTATCTTCGTAGACTTTAGAGAGTTATTCCTAGATGGGGTTCATATTGTAAAATTATCATATCATAACATAAGCTGCCCGCGGTCCGATGGCGATAGTTTCTTCGCAGAAACGCATAACACTATACGAGCTACATTAATGTATAGGAAGATTCTGTACCTCTACCATGAGTTTACACTAGTTTACGTGACCGTATACTCGCTAGCGACGGCGTAAATTATTTGTATGGAGAATTATACAGCGCTTCTAGCGGTCACTTACGGAAGTACAATTCTCCATACAAATCATTTACGCCGTCGCTAGCGAGTACGGTCACTGTAAACTAGTGTAAACTCATGGTAGAGGTACTGTACGCTTAGTATAAGTTTTACTTCACCAAAATACTTCTCGATCGCGTTTACGTAAAAAAATCAATTACTAGGGAAACATGGACAGCGCCTCCGCGGCCGCGCGTCCATGTTTCCATAGAATTGAAATTTTTACGTAAACGCGATCGAGAAGTATTATGGTGAGGTAAAACTTATACTAAGCGTACTGTTCGAAGTGCTACGCAGTGAGAAATTTTTAAAAAATTTTTTGGTGTTTCACGTGCCAATGTTTGCAATGAATACCTATCGCGATACGCGGCCGAGCTTTTAACGACGAAAACGTGCCTACCACGAGACACTTTTACTTCTTTTATAGCACTTTAATACATTTTATTTAATATCATCTTGTAAGTAGGTACTTATACCTACTTCAAAACACCGAGACATGTCGTAAATTACCTTGGGATAGACGCAACTATTGGTGTTAAAATATTTAATATTACTTTCATGTTTTGCAGAATTTTGCCCAATCTCTCAATCACACACGTAACATCATATGCGTACGCGTACTAAATTACTACCACCGTTTGGTAAGGGCGCAGTTGGGTCACCCGTGCCACAGCCCTTGCCCATTTTGACTTGTTATTCCCTCGAGGGTTTGTTTTGCTATATCACTTGAGTTTCGGTTTCGGCATGTTAAGATTTTTTTTATACTTAAGCAAAATATTTTACGAATTGTTTACTTACTGTAAAAACTAAATAAATAAGTAAACGGTAATAAAAAAAATAGTAAATAATAGAAGTAGTAACAGTAATATCTTTGAAATTAAATGAAATTAACTTGAACGTGGTATGAACGAAACGAGTAGGTATTGTACGTGGGAAGTAAAATCATAAGGTAAAAAGGTGTCTGGATTTCATAAGCAGGAACTGATTTGCATGTTATTTTATTAGCAGAACGTTTTCTCAGCGCCTCTATTGGCGCATGCAAGCGATCAAGTTATTCCAGTGGATTTATCGGGGCGCTAATAGTGTAATTGGGTTTAGCGCGCTCGGCATAGCATGATAAGCCAGGAGACGCGGGCTCAAATCCCGACTAGCCCACCGAAAAACTTTTTGTTTTTAAATTTATTTATCTAAAGGCCATGCCAGGATAAGCTAAGTGAATCTGCCCCCAGCGAGTTTTGACTTATATTTTTTTTATCGATATGGCTTTCTATTAGTAACAAGTAAGTATTCAAAATTTCAGCCCTCCAAACTTTATAGTTTTTTGTAAAAAAAAAAACTAAATATGATCTTTCATCTTTATTTCTTTTTCTAGTCAGCCGATTTTGACGTTCGTCACGTATATTGTGCTGTACATATAGTAAAGACAATTATATGACATCAATTTTAGGATATATTGGCATACAAAAAAATACAACAAAATACAATTATTTTTTAATTATTTTTTTAAAGTACTTCCACGTCAGCGACACCTCTAAGTTTTGCACCAAAGCAAGCCTCTTTAATAAGCTACAAAATTATTATATTTACTTAATTTTATCTGTGGTACCTAGAACTAGGTGTTTTTTTTTTAAATTGAATACATCACTATACGTTTTCCATACCCGCTCGTTAAAACTAATCGATTAAAAACTCTTTAGAGAAACATGTACGTTCATCATGAACACCTGTCCACTGATATAAGTTAATTATTATTAATTATTAATTAAATCGATTAGTTTTAACGAGCGGGTATGGAAAATGTATAGTGATGTATTCAATAAAAAAAACACCTTGTTCTACCACAGATAAAATTAAGTAAATATATTCAAAGAGGCCCTCTTGCTTTGGGTTTGCTTGCAAAACTTGGAGGTGTCGGTGACGAGGAATTACTAACAAATATCAAAAAAATAAATTGTATTTTGTTGTATTTTTTTGTATGGCCATATATCCTAAAATTGATGCATAATTGATGTCATATAATTGTCATTACTATATGCACAATATATGTGACGAACGTCAAAATCGGCTAGCTAGAAAAAATAGAAAGCCATATTAATAAAAAAAAATATAAGTCAAAACTCGCTGGGAGCAGATTCATATATCATTTCATTTTTCCTGGCATGGCCTTTAAGCCGAGTTTAGACCTACAAGGAAAAACGTGCAAGTTCCATAATATTGCGAGGCAGCAAAGCGAACGAGATTGAAGTCGTCAATCGGGCGCCGCAATGTAATGCAACTTGCACGATTTTTCTTGCAGGTTTAGCCCCGCTACCGCACCCGTTTAGACGGGGCTTTAGAATTCCATTTTTGTAGCACACGTTTATATCAGTAACATCGAATTTTTATTTGAACTATATCCATCTAAAACTTGAGACAAAGATAAACGAAAGTAGACGATTGAGTTGTGGGGAACTTCTTCAGAAACGTTAAGTGCCACCAGATTTATTTAACGTTAGTTTGACTTGGAAGTTTGGGTATCTATCTAACAAGTACTTAATTCCACGGACACGCTCTTTGCTATGTGGTTTTAACTAGTGATGTGCCGAATCTTTGAAAATGTAAGTATACCCGCGGATACGATACGCACCTCAACATTCCAACTCAGTGCTGTACCTCTACCATGAGTTTACACTAGTTTAGGTGACCGTACTCGCTAGTGACGGCGTAAATTATTTGTATGGAGAATTGTACAGCGCCTCTAGCGGTCACTTACGGAAGTACAATTCTCCATACAAATCATTTACGCCGTCGCTAGCGAGTACGGTCACTGTAAACTAGTGTAAACTCATGGTAGAGGTACTTTTTTTTTTTTTATCTTTACTTTCACCCTTGCTATTTTAGCAAGGCGTATTTTGCCAATGTCGAAGTAGAGACATAACACACATGAGGAGACTGTTCGGTTTAAGAAATTTTGATTTTGGGGAAGGAATAGACAGGAGACCTAAAACAAATAACACATGTTATGGACGGTACACAGACAACATAAGACGTTTTTACATTTCAAGTTTTTTTTTTTTTTAGTTGGAGGGAAATTACTAATTACTAGTAATTACTAATTACTACTAATTACTAATTACTAGTAAAGCATGCTAACACGAAAGGAATGTAAAATTTTGGAAGCATAATATATGTAAGAGATGCATGCAACAGTTACTACAACTTGATGTTGTGGCACTGTATGAATTTAATTAAAACTTTTAGCAATGTAGAGTCCAAGAGAGAAAGAAGTGAGAGGAAGTCGATAGGACGCGGAACTTCCTTAGGTAACACATCATACAAGGAGTATGTTAGTTTACTGCAGTTGAAAAAAATGTGATCCAGGGTACCTTCGTCAAGACCGCATTCGCATAGGGAGTTATCCCGCACCCTAATTTTTAACAGGAATACCGGAGTGCAGACATGACCCAGACGGAGACGACAAATAGTAGAAGTGACCCATTTATTAGCTGAGCGGAAACGGTAGAACCAAGGTTTGCGAGGGATCAGAGGTTGGATGTTTCCATAGTGTCGACCCTTCTGATGTCTGGAGAGGCTCCACTGGTTTTGCCAGGATTCTCTCAAGTAAGTTCGAGCGCACATCATTATGTCTGATGGAAAGATAATGTTATGGTCCTGGGAACCGATTTCGATGGCCTCTTTTGCCCACGTGTCCGCTTTTTCGTTGCCCGCTATGCCACAATGGCCTGGGATCCATGCAAGAGTAACTTCTAGACCCTTCATTTCACAGTGCATTAAAGCCTCTTTGATCTTTAATATTATTGGGAATTTAGTTTTCATTTTAAAATGGTTGCCTACAATTGCTTGTAGGCAGCTTTTAGCATCAGAAAAAATTATAATTTTTGGGATATTATGTGATTCCGAAAATTTAATGGCCTCTAGTATTGCTATAGATTCCCCAGTGAAAACTGATGGTTGAGCTGGGATTTTTTGAGTCAAAGCGATTTGGTATTTGGGGATCCATACCGCTGCTCCCACGCAACCATTGGAATTTATTTTGGAAGCATCTGTGAAAATGGACAGCCAGTCTTGCCATTTTTCTATTTTTTTGTTGAATTGAGTGTTAGTCGATGGACTATCTTTGTAAATGCCAAAATCAATGATAACGTTAGGGGAATAAATTAGGGACTCAAAGCTGGCCTCGAATATAGGATTGGTGGCAGTGGAGTATAAGGGAGATGGAAGGTTTTTAAATTTGGAATAGGAGGTAATATACCTTGGAGTTTCCTTGTGTGCCCAATATATATTATTAGAAACTTCCTGGGAAAGGGCTTCCAAACGGGGGAGAAGTGGGTGGTTGGAATTGGAACAAGCCTTAAAAATGAAACGGTCCGCCAGATACTGCCTGCGGAGGGAGAGGGGGGGGGGTCTAAGCATTCGACTTGCATGGCGTTTTTTGGCGATGATTTCATCGCTCCAAGAGTAATACGTAGGCACTTAGCTTGGATAAGATCTAGTTTTTTAAGGGCGGTTTTATTACAGGGTTCTAGAGCGAGCGAGCCATAGTCCATCTGGCTACGAACTACCGCATTATATACGAGCTTTTGGCAGTATGGGTGAGCGCCCCACCAAACCCCAGTTAGAGCCCGGAGGACATGAACACCCCTTTCGAATTTCCCAGATATATACTCTAAATGTGGGACTCCAGTCATTTTAGAGTCCAAAAAGACTCCAAGGAATTTCACAGAGTCTTTGAAAGGAATGATCTCACTATCATAATGGATGTCTATGTTAGGGATGACTCTACTACGCGTGAAGGTCACTGTACAACTTTTAGATGGAGATAAAGACAGACCATGCTCGTCCAGCCAAACCTTAAGATAGCTGATCGCTTCATTCAGTCTTGAGGTTGCCTCGTTAGTTGACTGTGTAGCGGTGTAGAGCACCAAGTCATCTGCGTACTGTAGGATGTCACAAAAGGGTGAGACAGACTGTTCCACATCCAGAGTATAAAGGTTGTAGAGGAGGGGGGAAAGTACCGAGCCTTGGGGAAGACCCCGCCATAGGGTACGAGGAGGGTGGAAGGTATTGCCAGTTCGGATCTTAATGGTCCTTCCCATGAACAGCTTACATACAAAATGAACTATCCTCGCAGGAATACTCAGCTGAAGCATTTTAGCTCTGAGCACCGGAAGGAGCACATTGTCGTACGCAGCGGAGATATCCAAGAAGCATCCTATAAGATGTTGTTTTTTTGAAAGGGCCAATCTAATGTCTGAGGTCAGTATGCTTAAATTGTCCATAGTACTTTTACCCTTACGAAATCCGAACTGAGTATTAGCGAGCAGGTTATCTTTCTCTACGAACCATTCCAACCTATTCTTAATTAAATGTTCAAATATTTTACATATTGAAGAGGAGAGGGCTATTGGGCGATAGGAGTTTGCATCCAGGGGGTTTTTCCTGGTTTAAGGATTGGGATTATAATTTGTGACTTCCATTCCTCCGGGACTTCACCAGACACAAAAAAAAAGGTTGAGCAGGCTCAGAAGATATTCCTTTGAAAAGCGATTAAGTTTGCGGATAAAAATATATGGAATACCATCTTCACCAGGTGAGCTGTTACGAAGGTTGTCTAGTGCCAACTCAAGTTCTGTGTATGTGAAGGGCAGATCAAGAGGACCTAGCCTGACGGAAGGAGCAGAGGGGTTTATGCAAGACTCTTCAGGGACTGATGGGGGAGCCAATTTATCCGCAAATTCCATCAGCCAGGAATGGGGATTATGAGGGGCTGAGCAGTCAGGTTCAAAAGATCCTCTGAATTTTTTAATGCTTTTCCAGACAATTGAAGGCGGGGTTCTCGGGTTCAAGCTTTCGCAGAATCCCTTCCATCCCTTCCTTTTTTTTTATTCAAAAGACGCTTGGTGCGAGCACATATTTTTTGGAAGTTTAAGAAATCTTCAGAGAGGCCGGATGCATTGAAAGTGTGTTCAGAGTTGTTCCTTTCCTTTATCGCCGCCGTACATTCTGCATCCCACCAAGGAGGCGAAGGGATTTTGTTACAAAGATATTTTTTTTTAGGGATGAATGCATCGGCGGCTTCTATTAGTACGGATTGGAAGTGTTGGTATTGCTCGAAGGGGTTTAAGTGAACGTTCTTTAAACTTTTTTCAACATGAAAAGAAAAATTAGGCCAATCCGCCTTATCTAATCTATATTTGAGGAGGGGTTGAGGGGCAGGAGAAGGGAGAATTGAGGTTGGCTGGGACACGATGATGGGGAAATGATCACTTCCAAATGACTGGCTCAGCACCCGATAGGATAGCGAACACGAGAGGTTGGGAGAGCAAGCTGACAAGTCCAGCACTGAGTTGGGGTTTTGCCCCGGGTATACCCGGTGAGTGGGGGATCCGTCGTTGATGACTACGACGTTAATATCATCAAACAAGTCCAAGAGGAAAGCGGAAAAAGCGTCAGAATGTGATGAGCCCCAGGAAGTGTTGTGGCTGTTAAAATCCCCTAGAGGAACCGAGAACAAGATGGTGGAAAGATCTGGGATTAAGTTAATATTTGGGTGTGGGATATAGATGGATAGAAAATTTATTCCCATGACATTAGCCGCAACTGCGTTAATTTCATGAGAATGCGGTGGGAGGGGGATATGGGAAATAGAGAAGCCTCTTTTAATCAATAACGCACAACCTGCGCGTCCATCGTCGCGGTCCTCCCGGAGGCATGTGAAACCAGGTATCCTGAAGCGGGAGCCCGGTCTCAGCCATGTCTCCGAGATGGCCGCCACTGCGATGGAGTGATCATTAACGAGATTGATTAAATCAGGTTTTTTAGGGGTAATGCTACGGATATTCCATTGCAGGATGTTGGCCTGGTGGGCCATTGGAGAAGGGCAATTTCTCGGCTAGTGAAAGCATTAAAGGGGCAACGTCGTGCGGTAAACAATCGCTCCATTTGGCGATTATATTAGTAAGCAGCTTGAATAAAAGTTCCAAGATGTCGTCATTCGGAGTCTCAGCTGGCTTGCGCCAGGACGACAACAAATGACCATTTGGGACCTCGGATCGGGGGGTTGAGACGATGTCTTGGTGGGCCTGGCGATCATAACCGGGAGTCAGGGGGGTCCTAGCTCTGGGTTTGCGGGTTATCGTTTTGCGGTATGAGACCGGAGGGGGCGGTTGGGTGGGGGGGAGGGAGTGGGCGGAAGAGGGAGATTGCCAAGGGGAGCTAGCTACTGGTTCAAACAAAACCTTAGCGACGTCGGCATAAGGTCGGCGAACGGTTGGGAAACGAGAAGAGGCTTCTTGATAGGAGATGTTGTGCTCCGACATTGCCACTTTAATTGACTTTTGTCTACAGTACTCAGGGCAGCGTTGGTCTGTCGCATAATGATGGCCTGAGCAGTAGAGACAGGTTACTTGCTCAGCTGCAATATTGCATCCCTCGCCGGGGTGTTTATGGGCGCATTTGAAGCATCGGGCATCAGAACGGCATTGGCCCTGGATATGGCCGAACCTCAAGCATTTACGGCACTGGATTGTAGGGAGTACGTATATTTCAACCTTCAACGACGTGTAAAACGCGAATACTTTTTCTGGGAGTTTTTGACCTTCGAAAGTTACTACAACCGTCTGTGTTGGGACCCAAGATGGAGGACCTCCCTCCTGAGTTACTTTGCGCTGAAGACGTCGGGCTTTAAGGATTTTCCCTTGTCCTTCTTTGAGGTCCGTAGCATCTACAAATTCATCCATTGACCAGTCAACTGGGACGCCACGGATTAAACCCATCCTGGAAACGTTGTAAGAAGGAATGGAAGCTACGAATTTGTGTCGTGTTAGGCAAGGGTTCTGAATTATATTGTTTGCATCTAAAGCGGTTAAAAATTCCACCGAGACGCGGTTCCTACCCACTGATTTTATACCATCTTTTTTGATGTTTTTAATATTGTCCCTAAAAAACGCGAGGCCAACCTTAATAGGTTGGAGTGAGATGCCAGAATTACTAGACTCTGCGTCTCGGGAGATATGAACAATAAACGGGCCACTGACTTCTGTCCCGTACCTGCGGTGTCCGCCGTCTAGATCAGGATGTTTATAAATGCCGGCGGCCGATGCGTTATCGATATCAGTACCCTGCGTCACTCTTTTCTCTCTTGGTTCAACCACCTTTTCGGTCGATGTCAGCTCCAAGAAACTAAGGTTACGCTTTCGCACCTTGTTATGCGAAACCGTATCCTCTCCCATAGGGCTGTCACCGCCCGGATCCGGGGGCTCCTCGATTCCCTCCATAATATTGGCCTTTGGCTCTCAGCCAAACGGCCAAATGTGACGTTATCTTAACAATATATTATAATTAGTATTAGTACACCACTACCAGATATTGATAATAAGAGGATTAATATTTAGAATGGGAATATAACCTAAAAATGAACTGACTCACTGCACGGCGCTTCTGTCCATTTTCATCGACTTCGTTAAAGTGGGTAGAGGTACAGGTACGAATAATACATAAGTACATAAGTATTATGTTCGTAACGAACGTAGGGGCGAACAGCGGGTGAGGAAGTTATAAATAGTGACGTGTCTGATATCCGTATATCTGCCGATATTTGTAGGAAGAAACAACTGTATTCTTTTTTTTTGCATTTCTTAAAACGGATCTTTTTGAGAATTATTTTATTAAATTAATTTTATCCAACATTTTAACCATTATTTCAACGAATTACTATTAACTTCGATCAAAAATATTTTTTCATTAGCAACCGTTTTTTGTACAGGTTGTTACAAAATTACCCGTAATAACTGAAGGGTATGGAAGTACTCCAGTAAAGAATTAAATTAGTAGGTATATATTTTTTTTTTGGGATGGCGGGAGCTCGCCTTTGATAGGCAGGAGTGGAGCAAGAGAGGAGAGGCCTTTGCCCAGCAGTGGGACACAAAAATAGGCTAAATAAAAAAATAAAAAAAATAAAATATATATTTTTTTTTAAAGAACAGCGCGCTAAATTACAGTTTTATTTACTGTTCATGGGGTTTCAGGCTTTAGGGGTTATTTTGTAACACCTGTATAGGTAGTTGTTTTTGCCCTATAGGCTAATGTGACAAGTTGTACGAAGCCTGTCTTAAAAATAAATTAAAAAATCATTCAGGTATGTTGGTACATTTAAAATTGAAATATTAAAAATTTGACGTCGTCACTTGTCAGTCCAAGATTATTAGTAGAGGTACTGGTACGAATAATCTTGGACTACTAATTTAATTCTTTACTGGAGTACTTCCATACCCTTCAGTTATTACGGGTAATTTTGTAACACCCTGTACAAAAAACGGTTGCTAATGAAAAAATATTTTTGATCGAAGTTAATAGTAATTCGTTGAAATAATGGTTAAAATGTTGGATAAAATTAATTTAATAAAATAATTCTCAAAAAGATCCGTTTTAAGAAATGCAAAAAAAAGAATACAGTTGTTTCTTCCTACAAATATCGGCAGATATACGGATATCAGACACGTCACTATTTATAAGTTCCTCACCCGCTGTTCGCCCCTACGTTCGTTACGAACATAATACTTATGTACTTGATAGCTATAGTAGGTATTTAAGCCGTGGTGGCCTAGTGGTTTATCCCCTGAATAAACCCAATCTTGTTGGTAAAGTCACAAATAAAAGTATAATTAGACCTGTACCTGTAGTATCCTATCCCATGCAACCAATTTGGTTAGAGTGAGTAACTTTCACTACTCGTGTAAAGAAAAGAATTACCTAGCTAATCGTGGGTACACGGCAGCTAAATTGCTGTAGGTATGGAACCTGCTAAATGCGTATAACAGTAGCTTAATGAACATTGAGTGGAGACCACGAATTGGCAAACGTAGCGTGGGACGTCCTCAGACTCGGTGGAGCGATGATCTTCGCAAGGCGGCTGGCAACAGCTGGATGAGAGTGGCTGAGGATCGTGCTCAGTGGCGTGCCATGGGAGAGGCCTATGTCCAGCAGTGGACGAACATAGGCTGATGATGATGATGATGATGATGAATGAACATTTAAAAATGTGTAAATGTACCTTAGCATATTATATGACTGCGATTTCCGTAGTCACGTAGCGATATGTATATTGGGCCCCTAACACACTTTATTTTATGCACTATACAGATGCTGGCAACTTCTTGAGTGACTCACCTCCATCACATGCATTCGTGATATTTCCTATGTATTTGCTACGCCCTAACAATTCATATTTTTTATAAATTTGTCGTAGGAAAAAAATAATAATGAATACTAGGTAATCTTGAATGCACAGAAGCGAATTAAACTTATCTTTGATAGTAAAAAGTATATGCGCAAAGTTTTTAGCTCAGTGCTCAAGATGTTTGCCAGCATTTTGAACATCATAGTACGTAAACGCATTATTACCATGAAATGCACAAGGTTTCGCGTGACGTAGATTTGAGATAATATGTCAATGTGTAGACTGATGCGATGCCATGCGAAAAAGTGTAGTTTTTGTTAATAGAAAAATTAATTGCCTAAATCATATCACTGTTAGCGAACGTCAATAATCTGACCGGTCACCACCTAGAGCATTTATTTCCTCTAATCTGTTTCATGGAATTTGGTACTAAAGAGTCATATTGAATTACAAAATTGTCATCGAAATGTCGGCAAGTTGTCGTATTTTGAACTGATTAAGTATACCTATACAAAGGAAAAGGACATGTAAAATTAACTGTCATAATTTCGTCTGCACTGCAGGTAAATGTGATGAGTGGTCATCAGTTCCTGCATCCTATACTCCCTTGCGAGTTTCTTGATTCACCAGAATTCGAATCCAGTCGGGCAACTATCGACGAGAAATTTAAGGTAAAGTATATATCTTTATGTTATGAATGTTATGATGCAATTAATATAGAATATTATAGGCATCTTTATGAAGCATAAAGTTAATATAACTATAAGCATTATATGTTATTCAATTCATTTTGATTGCTTAGGTACATAAATTAGTAAAAGAAATGACGTGCTTTGCTTATAAGATAATGGCCACATAATGTCTATAAACGAATGAAGCGAGAAACATAATTTTAGTCAATTTGTCTCATATGTATCTCTCAAAACCACGCCTTAGATTACGTAACGCTTACAATCTTGAATGTTCTTAAGGCCGCACCGCCCTTCTTGCGCTAATCGATTTTAGGTATTCTATGACCTTGTGTGTGTGCGTGAGAGCGGCTAGAATCAAAGCCGTGCGTAAGCGCAAGCGAACAAGTTCCCCGTCCGATGGCCGAAGGAGAACTAACACAACTAACAAAACGGGCTAGAGGGAAGCACGACGGCTCAAGATAGGTTGGTCAGACCGCGCGTGTATTTAGGTATTTTCATCGTAGTACTAAAACAAATACATTATTTAAAAATGTAACATCACTAGGCCCTAGAAAATATCTTGTTTTATTAACATTCATAAAGTCATGACCTGCCGTGCAGTATTTACAACGTAGGTACCAAGGATTTATTTTATTTTTTAGAGACAATTTTGGATTTTTTTCTATCGAGCAAACTACAGTAATCGTGGTTCGAAAATCACTGGTCATTAGAGTGAATCCTCAAATATCTTACACATGAATTTCAGAACTAAAGCTTTGCTAGTAATGATACAGCACGGGATTAAATGAATGCAATAAATGCGCCCAAAGCTCGGTACGTCCTTAAATAATCACCTGAAAGTAAATTATTAATTACTTTTCCAGCCGTTTTAATGCTGATATAGGTATAACCATTTCACAAACACTCGAAACTCTAGCTAGCTGAAAAAGCTACGAACTATCATATAAAATTCAGACTAGTGCTACAGTACCTAAGTAACGAACGTGGAAATGACGGCATTTTAAAGTAGAGATGTTACGAGGTACGTCCATCGACAATTCCGTGGCAACAACACGTAGTATTTGACCTGAATACCTGGATACACGAATTGAAGATAGTAACATTATTTTCAAGGTAATACCTACCTGAATACTTCGGGTTTCTTGTCGATGTGTCCCGACCGTTTCTGATATCTTAATGCACGTAGATTGCGCTTGTTAAGGCGTCATAGAATCCCGTTGTTAAGTAAGGCAATGGGGTTAACTAACACGCTTGGGCAGCAGACTGATGAGTTCATTATTCAGGGTGAGGGGAGTCCCGTTCCGGAAAGCCTTTGACCTATATTAACAAATGCTACGGAAAGGGGTTTGTGGCCTGCGTAAAGGTCGAGCCATTTGCCGGTGGATAGGAAGTGTTTGCTTTGTCAATAACGGATTTGGCTTGATCGATCTTCCATGTATTGGGAGCCTCCAGACGTTCCGCGAAGTCGCGCCTAGCGCGTGATTAAAACACTGTTATGCTCGACGCACAATTGCACTATATATGCTCGGCGGTGACGGTGAATCATAACATAAAACAACGCCTAACAGCGAGAGAAATTCATGAACCAACCAAACTAATACAAATGTTTTTTTTTTTATATTATTCCTAATATATTGCTTGTTTTCAATCAGGCGCAGGAAGGTTGGAGGAAGTGCTGTTTTATTTCGTAAATGAGTAGATTGTTGGTGGGCGTGTTTTAGGCATCCATTTCTCATTTCACGATCGGTTTACTTTGCCGTAAGTCACTGCGCTCTTTGGCATTACCTACCCTATTCCGCTGACCTAATTGTTGTCTGATACGGTCGAATAACAGCCAAAGTGGCTATAAATGCAAGAAACTGTGTTAAATATCGACAACTTAACACATGATAGAGTTAAATTCTTTAATTGCTGAAACGTTACTTGATAACTAAGATGATTATACCTACTGTATGCAATAGGGATGTTTCCTAGGTAAAAAAATAATAATTCTTATTAGTCCGTATTTTACATTATCAAAAAATATTAGACACGTAATTTTTCTTTTGACAATTAAACAAAAAATGACGAAGATATGGCGCGTTGAACTTCCGCGTGACGAGGCGTGACGTCACTTGTTCCTAAAACGCTCATACAAAGTGTAGGAACAAGTGACGTCACGCGAAACTTCAACGCGCCATATCTTCGTAATTTTTTGTTTAATTGACAAAATAAAAAAACGTGTCCAAAATTTTTTGATAATCTAAAAGACTGACTAGTTAGGAAAGTAGCCAATTCTGTTTATATTATTCGGTTCATTTAGTTCAGGTAAACATTATCGAGGACTTGTTTATTGATATTGTCCTATTCCTTAATGAAAAGCAACACTTAGTTTATTATGTTAGATTACTTATGTTATGACTATGTTGTATCAATCAAATGAACTAAGTAGATTGTCATCACTTTCATCAGCAATTTAAATAGTGTAACAAAACACTTGTTGGAACTTACTTAAAATGAAATAAAAAATATAGGCACATTTCTGTATATCGAAAGTTAATATATCGAATGTATTACAATATCGAATAGGTTACATATAAATCGAAAACTTTTTTCTGAAACCATAAACTTCCCAGGTCTTATTAAAACGGCGTCGTCTACAATCAATTAGATTAGGTACAGTCGACTACAAAAAGATCGATGCAGCCAAAGTTACAAAAATATGTATACGCGACTTTATTAACTTACCATTAAGGTCGTGTATACATATTTTTGTAACTTTGGCTGCATCGATCTTTTTGTAGTCGACTGTACAAGCACAATTCACAAGAGCTGGCATGCACAAATGGATTGAACGAAAGTAATGTAATTATGACATTTTTGTAGGAGAATGACGGACGCATGTCATTTTCATGTTTGTGTGAAGTGTATTGTAATGGGCTTGGTAATGGGTAATACACGGATATATTTTCATTCACTCATTTAATCCATTCGTGCCAGCTCTTGTGAATCGACCTGAAGCTAAGACAAGCGTTCGCGCGTTAGACAATACAGCCGCTGTTTTAGAACAATCTTAAAAAGTTTACGGTTTTAGAAAAATACCTTTGATGTTATGACCCAGACCTATTCAATGTTTTAATACATTTACTCGTTTTCGATATTCAGATAGGCACCCAAAAAATATAAATTATTTGTATTGAACATGAGTTGTATAAAAAAAACAACTGTCCATTCAGGTATCAATCGTAGCTGCATCGTCATGCCGTTACGTGTACTGGCAACGCGTCTCATTGGAGTACTTGTTCGTGAAAGAGCCGTACTTGGCTTGCGTCGTCACGACTCTCATAGCGCGGGACATCACGACTAAACTTTACGCAATGAACAACAAAATAGTCACGGACAGGGGGTCCCATTTAGACATAAGGCTACCTAGTATATCGCACGCCTTAGCGCGTAGCCCGAGACGCTTACGTTCCCTGAACAAGCCCCCGCCACCGACCACGGTCCAACCCGTGCCTCCAGAGAAACGACCAAGTAAGTCTTTCCGTGGTTACGTAAGTTCGCACCGTAAATCACAACTTTTAAATGTACATTGGTAAAATAAAGCTTCCGTTGCGGAAGTTTTCGGTTTAAACCTAGTTGCCAGCTTGAATGCAATTCTGAATTTTGTAAGGCATACCGAAGTTTTTATGATAAGTACTAAGTATTTTGGTCTATAGGTATCCTTGATGATAACACTAAACATTTTTCTGTGGGACTTACACATTGTTGCAAATCACAATAAAGATACAGTCATTCTATACTTAACCTTAATGCTTTGTTGCCTTGTAAACGCAGTGCGGCCTCCGTTCTCCGTTTGGCGTGATTTGACATCACGCATCACTACTGACAACTCGTATTAATTTATCCAGACCCATCACACTATAAGCGGACGCCACGGTGCGCTCACAGTACCTATAGCAATTACCTTTACGACAGGCATAAAACGTAAACTCTCCACAGATTGTTGGGTTCGCAACGACGCCCAACGGCGCGACGTTCGCGACGCAGCAGTGGACTACAACGGCGACGAAGAGTTAATGCCGCTCGCGGAGCACGAGGCACCAGCAGCCTCCTCAGACGACCTGTCAGTTGCCGAAAGCTGTCCTGACACCTCTTCCAAGTACCACAGCTGCGAGGCCGTTGAAATTGATGATGAATTGAGACATTAGGAATCACAGTTCTAAATCTAGCGTCGTGCAAATATTTGGCCGTACCAGTAGCCAAAGTGCCTCGTACAGTCACCTCCTTCCCTTAGGAATACGTACATGTTATAATTCTTAGTAGGGATTGCCAAGAGCTGGAGGTCAAAATTAATAAAGAAGATCAAGCGAAAATAATATCTAGGTCGATTAACATGTTTGAGTGAGATATTACACTTGATTACGCTTTTGATTGAGAATATCCTCACGTTACTTAGCAGTCTTATGGCTCGTATCGTGTGTATCAACCCTCATTTTCTTGTTTCATTCTCAACCATGATACAAATCACTATTGTTTTTATTGCAATTTTCCCTTTAACAGCACGCTTTCCCGGAAGCGTGGGGTTACAATGGCGCTCCGCCAAAACTTAACGCAGTAAATTCTTGGTGTCGTCATCAAACGCCGAATTCAAGCGTAGCTTTAACTCGCTCGGACATACTTTAATTAGAATTCTTGTGAAAAGGAGGGGTAGAACTATTGGGATCCCTAGAGAAACGTTTACGTCAGAGATTTCCTTGTTAAGTTTCTTTGTGTAAATGTGAAATGAAGATACTTAGAGGACATCACATGACGGATGGTGTATAGACTTCTGCTACATTATATAATGTTTTGATAATAAATAATAAACGATGAAATAAAATTCTCGTTTAGTTCTTACTTACCTTTCCTGTAATCGTCACGTGTTATAATACAAACCGCATTTAAAAACGGCTAAATGACGACCCATTAGCCATGATGCCATGTATGTTAAAAGAAGCGTCATTAGCGCGCGCAAAAGGCGACAATTGTAGCATTTAGCTTTCGTAAGGCAGTGTACTTATAATTTTTGTCATCACTTATCTACTTAGGTAGGTATCGTTTATTATTTTGGACACAGAATAAAACAAGACTTTTTGAAATTGAATATCGCTATAGATATAGTCAGCAACAGAAGTGGATGAGCGGTTCTGGTGCTTAAAATAATCTACCCTCGACTCTATTTTCAAGGCAATAAGAGATTGTGTAGATCACTTTGAACACCACAACTGCTCACCCACTTATGCTGCTGACTGTATTGTGGCGGTGTTGATATTTTTCTTTCACTTCTCAAACAAAATAATTAACTCCTACCTACCTCAACTTAATTGGTAGTAAGCGTTTCGTCTACAGTGGCTTGTTTACCACGATAAAGAGGTGTGTCACGAATAGCCATCAAACGAGCTCCGATCATAATTAAGTTTTTTAAATAATTTGTCAGTTCCTTAACTTAATTTTAAAGCATATCTATTATTGTCCTAATGTGAGGCTAAGAAGGTAGGCAAGACTTCCTATCTCGTAGAAATTACAAAAGATTCGTCCTTAGTACGCGTTGCTTACGCTACAATAAGATTGTTCGCGAAAATTTCAGCTTTAATCTTAGTAGGTATGCGTTGGTAGATCAGTCGTAGAGGTAAATAGGTACATCAATATTGAACATACCTAAAAAAGTTCAAGTAAAGAGATTGTTTGAATAGTGGGTTAATACGTAAATGTTAGTAAAGTGATTTTTGGGTTCTTAGGCACTAGTCCCACCAAGGGAGAGAAAGCGACTAGCGATCGACTTGTTTCACTCACGCTCAACAAACGAACAAAAGATAACGATCCCATGTCGGTAAAAGAGAAAGACATACTTTTATAGTTGATCGCTGGCTGTTCACACTGCCGGCGAGGACTCTCTAAAAGGTATCAACGATAAAACTCGCGCAGCGATACTCGCTTGGCGGTTAGAACTCGCGCCACTCACCAGCGATCATTCTACTATACAGCGTGGTACCCCGCCCGAGCGAGTGGTGCGAGTAATCGCCCGTCGCACTCGAATACTCGCTTATAGCCGAGCTAGAAAACTATCGGAACTACACACTCGCTTCTCGCTGCTCACCAACTAGTTTCTAGTATCTAGCTCTAATCGCTTCTCGCTCGTCGTCGGCGGTGGAACCAGTGCCTTAACATCAAGAAATCAACATGAGCGTGATAAAATAAAAATGTAAATCGAGGCATAGCTGCACGTAAACTTAGCCTGCATGTAAGTACCTACCTTCTTATACAACTTCGGTATAATTTTTGGTAAGTATTTATAATTTAATAAAAAGTATGTCAGGTAGCAGGTGTTACCCTACATTCAGAAATTCATCCAGAGGGGCCCGCTTTCGTAATATCCAGGTCAAACTCCGTGCCGAACCTAACAGAGTACCAATAAAGCGTGGTTGGCTATTGTAACATCCTATTACGTTGTCGTCAGTAATAAAGTGGATGTGCCTCCATTCCGTTATTAATGGACTATCGGTAAGGGGTGATAAAACCGCTGTCCATTTTTACGAGTAGAAATTACCGCTTTGGCCGTTGAGGTCGAACTAATCAATCAACTCAATCCGATTCAGCTATAGTTAATTCAGCTTGTAGAAATTGAAATATGATTGGCTGTGAACCAATATGTCGGGGTTTCATTTAGGCCAAGGACTACGCACCTATGGATTGCGTCTGAATAAACTCGTAGAGGTTATGAAAAAAATACTCTTGGGAAGTATTTTCCGACTGATAATTTAAGACCTAATACGTTTGAGATTCCGGTCAGTGTTAGTCGAAGCCAAAGTAATGAAAGCCATCCATGTTATGATTCCATCATTAGACCTAAGAATTACCTAAGTCCAGCCGAAAAATTACACTGCTATTGCACTTTAAGATCTTTGTTTTAACGTTAAGTTATAAATACTTTTTTTTTTTTTTACATAAAACTGACCCGTGATTGACCACTATCTCACCTGATGAAAAGTGTAGATGAGGCCAAAGGTGTACCTCACTGGTTCAGTAACAGCCTATTCACTCTAGCCTTGAAAAGACCTAGGTTGTATTTATCAGGAAATACAGACGACGGGAGCGAATTCCATTCTTTAGCAGTTCGCATTAGGAAGGATGACGCGAAGCGCTTCGTACGGGCCACTGGAATACTAACCTCATAAGGATGAAGACGCTCCCCCCGCCTGGATGTCCGATGGTGAAAAGGGATGGTGAAATACTAAAACCTCCATCACATTATCTTCCCAAAATGCATATAATAAATAATAATAATATTGTTATCTGGCGCCTACGGCTCCGCTCCGCCCCTATTGCAGAATTTCCTATCTCTCTCATGAGACTTTCGCAGAAATTCTATCCAAAATTTCCGCTTCCTAGGTGGTCTTAGGCTGGACGAGATTTACTATATCTACCTATACTCGGAATATAATAACGATGTAAACTTTGTTTGTAGGTAGGGAATAAATAATATCTGGAACTTTTGAACTAATTCTTTAAATGATTTCACTGATAGAAAGCCACATTAATTATTCCTGATTTAGTGCCTGTTTATTCCGAAAAAGTGATCATTTGCCGCGAAACGCAGATAAGGTTGCAGGAAACACGTAACTAGCTTCTAGTCTTCGATATATTAAACCTAGACTTTAAACTGGCGTGTCGTACGGGTCCTACGCCTTCAATAGTAGATTGTACACCAAGGGGATAAAGCACTGCATTATGTCACGGGCGCGATATTGAATCCTGAGCGTATCGAGGGAGTCCAGATTTAACTCCCGAGCGTAGTGAGTGAGTTAGTTGATTCCCGAGCGAAGCGAGGGAATTAAGATGGAGTCCTGAGAGCAGTGAAGGATTTAAGCGCGCCCAAGGCAAAATCAGTTTTATCCCCGAGGAGTATACTCTACTTTTCTCACCTTTAGCGAGACAATAAAAACCAAGGCTACTAGAAAAATACTCGAAATAGACCCAGGAGCACTGATTCTGACACTGACTTTGCGCCTTTCGCAGTTTTCCATTTGTCGAAATCTTTGTAAGCTTTTAAGTATTTTTCCTTCGACTTCTCTGGGAGTACATTATTAACAATTTCTAAGGCCGGCTTGCGCAGACCTGGGTTAGCTACTTAACTCCGAGCGAGTTAACTGCTAACCCAGGGTTAACAAGTGTCAAAATGTATGGAACTGTCATTCTTAACCCAGGGTTACCGATTTAATTTTTTACCCTGAACTGTGGAAGTGGTCCTAAGGCGTCTAATATAATGGAATCAGGAGTCAAATCACTTTCGTCACTCGATATTTTCTTAATGTTTTATCTTCTTTTGCAGTTTTGATACTTAAAATTGCAGCGTATTGAAACACTCGCGGCTTTTGTTTAAGTATGTAATACTAATCCTTAGAAAGTAAGACACATGTAATACTAACAACCTATGGACTCCGGTCTGCAATAAAGCATTTGAATTTGAATTAAGTATTTGACTTTGTTTTCGTTCGGCCGCGGAACTGCAAATAAATGAGGTGTGGCGCGGCCTCCCGCGGGGCTGAGCACGCTGAGCACCAGCACCAGCAGCAGCACGGGCTGCGCCGCCGCGACCAGCACGTGCACGAGCTGCGCGCCGGCCTGCACGCCGGGCGATTTTGAAATTAGACTTTAAGTGCATACCAATAAGAATTACGAGAAGTGAGAATCACATTACTGCCGGCGGGTTATAATGAAATTCAGTACAACATTACTGCCCGGCGGGTTATAGTGAAATTCAGTACAATATTACGCCCCGGCGAAAGCCAAGGGCTATAATGATTTACTTTGAGAGAGGTTTGCATGATATATAATAAGGCATTGTCGAGCAGGTGGTGTGAAAAAGCCAAAACACCCGTCTAATCCGAACTGTTGTCAAATTAAACACACCCGACCGAAGTCGTTTGGCGGCGGTCCGCGGCCAGAGTGCCAGCACTGTTATCCGCCTGCCAAGCACCAGATGTACATTCAGCGGCCAAATGAACCCCATCTAACTTAACTATACGCCCCTGACGCGGTGCTTTTTGGCGCCAAACCTTCGACGTGGATGTTGGCCACCAATCAATTAAATAGATTGCCACCGGCCAACCTGCGGCTGCGGCGCTTGGCATCTCTGCAAGTTTGTCAGTGTTTTTATCATCGTTAGTTATATGTTTCGGGTAGGCAACCAAGGGTTTCAAGGCATATGGTTCCCACTTACAAAAAATATTTGTAGCTCAGATCTCGTATTAATGAATTAAATAAGGCCATTTGCAGAAAAAAAACACGGTTTAGTGTAAGTACTTACCTAAAGCTCAGATTAGATTAGTTATCTATGACAAAATTTATAGAACTACTTATAAAGCAACCATGTTTAACCTAAACAGGTTTTTTCCTACAAAATTAGCTTTAGTCGTTAAATCTGGTTGAAGCTCGAGAATTCCGTACATTTTGACACTACTAAACTGAGCTTAACGATAAATCTACGTAGTGTAGTTAGATAAAGTATGTTTTTTTACCAGAAAGTGGGCATAATTATTGAAACATAAATTTGCTAGTTCAAATTTCAGGATTCGTTCCTATCCGGCAACGGCAGACTAAGTACCTATAATAAGTCTCTAGGTAAGAATATTATTAAGTATTTCTTTTCAAACTCAAGGTTTAATTACCATGTGCCTTAAAAAACAAAATAAAAGATAGTAATAAGTATTTTTTCTAATTAAGAATACGATAGAAATAGATACACCTACTTAGTTACTCTTTTCGCACCTTCAGGACGAGACAGACTCATTCCGAATTATTGTCATTTCAAAATTAAACCTATCTTATCTTTTTCACAAAGTTTAAGTATTTTTGAAATGAGAACAATTCGGATTGAGTAAGTCTCGTTCCATTTCTGATAACAGGAATAGTAGGTAAATAGACCACGGTCCTTGATAAGTTAGCGAAAGATACTTAATGTACCCTCGCCATTAAACGCGCGTTGTTAAAATATCCCCCTTGTTTATTATTAGCAGCCAGTTAAACGAAGCTTAAAGGGAGTTAATTTGATATTTTTGCTAGCAAAAGCAAGCACTCTTGTAATAAAACTGTCTAACTACACAAAGGTGCACTTAAGTTAGTAATCGGGCAGATTAAATGTTATTACATGTACTAGACGTAGCGATTACTTGTTAAGCCCATATATAGATTGATACATCAGCATCACGCACAGTCGAGCAGAACATGCATAGGTTGCAGTAACGTAATTGAATAGATATAAATCTAAGCCATACAACGTTCTAGAAGTGTACGTAGGTAAATGAGTTTATATGGCTATATTTAAGTATGTAGTTTAAGTAGGTATACGGCTAAATCAATCGCTAAACTTTACTTTTTGGAGGCCTAGTTTTTGAAATCAAAAACATTGAATGATCATTTGAAAATGACAGAAGTAGCAAATAACTATTGTAAAGGCAAGATATCAGAAATCATTACCGGTATTGCGATATTATGTACCTAGGTAGGTACATGACATGTACCTACAGTAACACGTTTTATGCGATCGTTTCACGTTTTGTCACAAGAAACTTAAGAACTGCAGACAGAGTAACTTTGTATAACTAGGTAAGTACTTAAGTTTGAATGAACACTTAACTAATAGAAGACATAAGTAGGTCACTTTCGGCCGAAATTAGGCCTGCTTGGCAATTTTCATCCAAAGTTTTCATCCTGAAGTGTGACGTTTAAATCGAAAACATAAACACCCACGAGTCAACCTTGAGAACCTACATAGTGTAGTGCAATAAATAAAAATAAGGAATAGCACTACAAATCACGTAGTAATTTATATATTTTTCAAAACCGAAATGACACAAAAATTTTTAATCAGAAGACATCCAGAATTTCACCGTCAAGGCGCACGAAAGAAAAAAATAAGGAATAGCATTACAAATCACGTAGTAATTAGGTTTTCTTGAATACCAAAACGAGAAGATTATTTTTATTCAGGAGACATTTAGATTTTCACTCTCATCAACGTACAGCCCAACTAACTCTATACCATAAAAAAAAATCTAACGTTTTTTTTTACGGTTTACTAATGTTTCGCAAATTATTTTTCCCAAACTGATTCATTTGGCAAATGTTTCATTTCCCAACTGTTTATTTTTTCTGAAACTGTAAACTTTTCAGGATTGTTATAAAATAAACCTAACCTAACCTAACCTACAGGATAGTCCTGAAATATATCTTGAATAGTTTACAGTTTCAGAAAAAATAAACATTTGGGAAATGAAACATTTGCCAATTGAATCAGTGTGGGAAACAAAAAAAAGTTAAAAAAAAATAATTCAACTGTTTATTACTTTCATAAAAACATAAATTAATTATTAATATTATTAGTACAATCTTTTACATTTTAAGATTATATACTAACAACTTACTTTCATTAACACTACATTAACTTATTATAATTAGTTAATATTTGTTAATAGGTACTTTTTTACCAAACGGAACATAATTTGCCAAACGGAAGTACACCTTTTTTTACATGTCTCGATTCAAATTAAAGCTGACAGAGAAACCAACCAGTCCAAAACAACGAGACACAATACCAATAAAACCGGCCAAGATCGTGTCGGACACGCCCAAGGTAGGGTTCCGTAGCCATTACGAAAAAATCAAGTAATATTTTTCTAAGGGTTTCGTATGTGTACGGAATCATCCAAGTTTAGGTATGTTTTATACCTTAGGCTACTATTTACTCTTAAACTACAAATAATTTCCAAGCAATCTTAGCCGCTATAGTTTTCCTAGTAAATTTGATATATTTACTACCCTTGAGAATTTTTTCAAATTTTTCCACGTAACAGTTTAGATTTTAGAGGGGGGGGGGGACGGCCGATTTTAATGAAAATTTTCACTTTAAAGTTGAATATTTCGCAAACATATCACTGAATAGAAAAATCTTGTTAGCAACCCCACAATGATTTTAAAAGACCTATCCAACGATACCCCACACTATAGGGTTAGCCGAGAAAAAAAAATCACCCCCACTTTACGTCTATGGGAGGTACCCTAAAAAAATTTTTTTTACTTTTTTTTATTGAATCACTTTGTCGGCGTGAGTGATATATATATTGATGCCAAATTACAGCTTTCTAGTACTAACAGTCTCTGAGCTTAGCCGCGGACAGACAGACAGACAGACAGACAGACGGACAGACATGGCGAAACTATAAGGGTTCCTAGTTGACTACGGAACCCTAAAAAGGTTATACCTACTATAAATTTGTAGCATATCAATTGCTACAATAGCCATGTAAATAGCAGCATACAAGTAAGACTCATAATATCTCGATACAAATTACTTACATCGATTGTAAATTGAATACCTATGTCCAGATGTCGATCAATGGTGTTATTCAACCAATTCACTTCTATTCCGTTTGTGTTCACTGCAGTTCGTGTAATTGGGTATACATAGTTAGAATTGTACATGGAATTTAGGTCAAAAGAAGGCAAAGCAAACTCGTTAGAGGTGTGCAACCGTGGGCTTATCCCTCGAAAGCAATCGATTATACATCCACCACCTAGGCGGCCTAGATCAAACTTTGCCAATCACGGTAGTACGAAGTTAAAGCTACAATTTTTACTTGGTCTCTGGTCTCAATTGCATGGCATTAGCAGCGGCTGTTTTTACTACAAAATGGTATAAAGTATAATTTTTTCACTTTTCAGGATCACTGATTGTAATCATATGGTATTGTTGAAACCATAACAAATTGAAGTAGCAAGCGATATTTTGTTTTCAAGCCCCGGATTGCGTTGATGGGATTTTAATTGGATCAAATTATTTAAATCGGCGTTTTGTAAAACAAAATTTCAGTTTCACAAAACGAATAAAGTAACAATGAAATCTATTATCAAGAAACTGTTCATGAATTCGGCTGCAGCGTCATTGAATCGGTCTATCTTCACAGATGTACAGATTTAACGTGTCCCGACAAGAATGATAGGTACCTACTTAAACTTCATTTTAATAGAATCTGACAATCTCGTAGACACTTCTAGCCAACTGACTTGGACATCAAATTGTGTGGGTGGGTCAAGTTTTGTTCGCGTCTCTCCTGTGGACATAGCAAAAGTTAAGGGTCATATACATATTATATCAATAGTCAAGTCGTCATCGGCGTGTGGGACACCTGGCCAGCTTTCGGCCCATTTAAATGAACCTTAAGTATGCTGCTGATTCGGAGTCACTAATTTAATGTCCACAGGAGAGACAACTTTTGTTTCTTACGCTGTGTATGACCCAGGTTCCTAGTGATATGTTTTTTTATTAGTTTTCTTTTCAATTAAAATTAAATTTTTAGGAACTTGAACAATCAGTAGACGTATTATCTAACGCGCGGACGCTTGCCATCGCTTTCACCATCTCTTTCTGTCATCATCTTATACCGTTTGACAGAAAGAAATAGTGAATGCGACAACAAGCGTCCACACATAGACAATTGGCTAAGTAAAGTTTTTTGAAGAGATGCTAATTATATTTTTTTTCGACAGTGGTCGACTTCAACACCAAGAAACTGCAGCTATTTTATTTTTATCTCCTTTTAATTATTGGAAATATTTTTTTAAGTGTTCGAGATGACATTTGTGAGATTTTATGGCTGACAAGCGGTTCGTGCTCAGTACTAAGAAGAAATAGAAAAAAAAACGAATTCAACTGTCGCTTTTCGTCAATGTCAAATGAAATCTAACCGTTTGCGTTTCGTTTGCTTTGCGTTGTCCAAGAAGCAGTTCCAAAATAGTGATCGAAAGTATTCAATCGTGATCCAATTATTGTGTATAGATCGTGGAGAAATGCGGTAAAATTGAAAGTCCGGATTTTATGCGGAGGTCGATAAAAATAGTCAAAAAATCACACTGAGCGCACCAAAACGCAAAGCAAACGAAACGCAAACGATTTGACATTGACAGCAGTGACAGTTCACTTCGGTTTTTTTTTCTGTTTCTACTAAGTTCTGAGTACGAATGGCTTGTCAACCATAAAATCTCACAAATGTTATCTCAAACACTCAAAAAAATATTTCCAGTAAACAATAGGAGATAAAAATAAAACAGCTGCAGTTTCTCGATCTCCAGAACGCCGACTGTCGAAAAAAATTATAATTAGCACCTCTTCAAAAAACTTTACTTAGCCAAATGTTGACTTTAAGAGATGGTCAGATTCTATTGAAATGAACTTTACATCGGACTGGCGTGACGGCTTGTAGACTGTAACAAAGACTGCATGATAATGATCAATCACAGGCACTGGTCAAGGCCTGGCCTGGCGCAGCCGCGCGTCGCTGCGATGCCTCCTTATCCAACACTTGAGCATTACGTGCGATTTACCATTTCAAGCCTTATCTGATGGCCTGGACCTAACAAAGGAGCTTTAAATAACACTCGCAGTAAGATCGATAAGCTCGAGGTTCCAGCTTTTTATTCGTATTTACATTACAGGCAATTCGATGGTCTGATTAGAAGACGGAAGAGGTATAAAACGTTACTATCATACAAGGACCGTTTTCAAAAAAATTGTACATAAGTAGTTAACGGCTAATCAAAACAAAAATCACGATCGCTATTTTTGTGTAACAAAAGTTAGTCGTACAAAGTATATGGTTAACTCCGTTACACAAAAATAATTAATTAAATTTTGTTTTTAATTAATCCCTTAATTGTGTACAAATTTTTTGAAAACGACTCACAAATGCTTCTAAGCAATGAGGGTTTTCTGACAAGTAAAATTGCTAGATGGCGTATAAACGACGAGGTCATGACATTTGTGGCACATTTTGGATATGTTTATTACTAAAATGAGCCAATCTCAAGCAAGACTGTAGTCTCAAACGGACCTCTCGTCAATGGTGTCATTTAGCGATATTTTGTTTGTCAGAAAACGCCTTCATTAAAACTATACGAGTATCAGCTTGAAAAAAATCGTGCGTGCAGCTCCTTCGCGCGGAAGAAGTGAAACTTCGTAATGTGGAAATCAAAAAGGCACTTATACATCAATATTAACCTTATTGCAATAACTTAAATAACTAAATTTACTTATGCATTTATGTGTTTAAATTACTCACTAGATGGCGCTTTTATCATGTCTCATACAAATTTGCACAGACAGTATGAGTTCTGCATCGCACTGTTGAAGTTTTTAACATCTGTTAGTATATATACAATGCGCGATTACTTGCTTCGGTAGTACATAATTATACTAATGTTTTCATACCCCCTCCATGGTAGCGTTAAACGTTTAACGTGACCTTGTTGGAAGTCGCATTAGAAGTTTCACTTCAAAAATATAAAGCTCTGTGTTTCTTTTCGATGACATTTCACTTGTAACATTATTTTAAACAAATGAGCGCAAATGGTGAAAACAGGAATCTTATAGAGGTATCGACAAAAGACCTTGGTGCAAGGTTTTGCTAAGTGACCCAACGAGAGCTTCATTCAATTCCAATCGAAGGACATATATGTAGGAGCACAATTTCCAGATCCAATATTTAACTATTGATTGCCTTGCCGTTAAATCACACGGAATCGATACGTCGTCGTGAAATCGCTCGCGTCCGTAGGTTTACCCTCGAAACCCAACACGTGACCCCTGGGTGGTGCTAAACGAGTGATTCAACTCCGGTGGTATGCTTCGGCCGTGGCTGGTCACCGCCCTGTATGTTGAGCCAGGCCGCCAAGTGACTCGTCGTGTTCCGGCCTGTTGCCTATTGTAGCCATTCTGGAAGAAGGGTCTGAGCAGTTGTGCAATGCGCGAGTACCAGTTACAGTACCTCGCACCTATTTGTCCTATGGTTTGCACTGCTTGGGGGCGCGCGCAACACCTCGCTCAACTGCCTTCTTCCTGCTTATTCCCCTAAATCAAGTCTAGGGCGAATGGGCATTTACTAGGCAAGCGTGCTCCATCGTAGGCCTCATCTTCGCTTTCCATCAGGCGTGATTGTGGTCAAATGCAAGACTATACATATTGTATGAAAATTACCCGAGCGCTAGTACTAAGATTGCCTGGTTATTAATTATCTACGCACGCAACAAGCACGTATACCAGTGAGATATAACAAATAACAAGTTAGGTACGAAGTATCTTTTTGTATTTATTTTTTCAACTTCATTTTTTATTACTTTTACGGTCATGCCCGTGAAACCATATATTTCAAACTAAATACAAACTGAAATATAGATGCACAGAAAAAACCCCAGAAAAAAGACCAATGCTGGGAATCGAACCCAGGTCCTCAGCATTTCGTGCTGGGTTCGATTCCCAGCATTGATCTTTATTCTGAGGTATTTTCGGTGCATCTATATTTCAGTTTGTATTTAGTTTGAAATATATGGTTTCACGGGATGACCGTAAAAGTAATAAAAACCGGCCAAGAGCGTGTCGGACACGCACAAGGTAGGGTTCCGTAGCCATTACAAATAAATCAAGTAATATTTTTCTAAGGATTTCGTATGTGTACGGAATCATCCAAGTTTAGGTATGTTTTATACCTTAGGCTACTATTTACTCTTAAACTACAAATAATTTCCAAGAAATCTTAGCCGCTATAATTTTCCTAGTAAATTTGATATATTTACTACCATTCTGAATTTTTTCAAATTTTTCCACCTAACAGTTTAGATTTTAGAGGGGGGGGGGGGACGCTCGATTTTAATGAAAAT
The DNA here is from genome assembly GCA_947859365.1 of Archips crataeganus. NCBI lineage: Eukaryota > Metazoa > Arthropoda > Insecta > Lepidoptera > Tortricidae > Archips > Archips crataeganus. Next base: position 11,388,755 of record OX402049.1, on the reverse strand, counting down.
TTTCACTTTAAAGTTGAATATTTCGCAAACAGATCACTGAATAGAAAAATCATGTTAGCAACCCCACAATGGTTTTAAAAAACCTATCCAACGATAACCCACACTATAGGATTAGCCGAGAAAAAAAAAATCACCCCCCCTTTACGTCTATGGGAGGTACCCTAAAAAAAATTATTTTTTTATTTTTTATTTTACCACTTTGTTGGCGTGACTGATATGTATATTCATGCCAAATTACAGCTTTCTAGTACTAACGATCTCTGAGCTTAGCCGCGGACATACAGACAGACAGACAGACAGACGGACAGACATGGCGAAACTATAAGGGTTCCTAGTTGACTACGGAACCCTAAAAATGAAGTTGAAAAAATAAATAGAAAAAGATATTTCATACCTAACTTGTTAAAGTTGGCAGAGTAGCGCCATCTCTTGATCCAGGTGAGCGGTTAGTTCCGAAGGAGTGTTAAGTCTCTCGATAGAGGGCATAACATAGATGCGCGCTTTATCACTGCATAAGGTGATTATAAAAGACTGAAATGTACGATGTATGGGAAAGATTCGTCGCTAACCTCTAGACCAGTGATGGTGTAGGGGTAAGCACGCAGCACGGAATGCTGAGGACCTGGGTTCGATTCCCAGCATTGGTCTTTTTTCTGGGGTTTTTTCTGTGCATCTATATTTCAGTTTGTATTTAGTTTGAAATACTAGGGGCGTTCAATAAAAAGTGAGAATGAATATGTTATAAACAACTTTTGATAAATGTAATTTTATTTTTCGACATAGTCACCTTTTAGCATAATACACTTATTAAATCTTTTTTCTATACTTAAAATTTCATTTTTAAAAAAGGTCTCATCTTGAGTACTTAAAAAATCTTGTACTGCAGCGACTACCGCGTCGTCGTCTTCAAATTTCTGGCCTCTCGGGTATTGTTTCAGTCTCGGAAATAGGTAGAAATCACTGGGAGCGAGATCTGGTGAATACAGAGGATGCTTAAGGATATTGAACCCAGCATCACGAATTGCAGCCATTGCATCGATGGACTTGTGTGCCGGGGCATTGTCCTGGTGGAACAGCACAACATTCGAGAGTTTACCTCGCCGTTTTTCGCGGATCTCATTGCGCAATGTTGCTATTTGTTTGGCGTATAAAGTGCCCGTAATAGTGGCTCCATGTTTGAGATACTCAATCATTAATACCCTTTTACCATCCCAAAAAACAGAGCCCATGACCTTACCGGCAGATGGGCCCACCTTGAATTTCTTCGGAGTTGGAGATGATGGCCTTTTCCATGTCATAGACTGCAGTTTCGTTTCAGGGTCGTAATGATGGAGCCATGTTTCGTCCATTGTTATAAATCGCGCCAAAAAAAGTTCCCGGTCTTGCTGTATCAGGTCCAAAGCTTCTTGACAAATCTCGACTCTAGTTTGTTTTTGCGTGTCAGTAAGCATTCTTGGTACCCAACGCGCAGATACCGTTTTTATACCCAAGCGTTCATGTAAAATATTATGCACGCCCCCCGTTGAAATCTTTACATTTTCAGCAGTAAAACGAACCGTGACACGACGATCCGCCAAAACTGAGTTTTCAACTTTTTTCACAATTTCTTCAGTTATTGCTGTAGTAGGGCGTCCGGAGCGGGGGTCGTCCATGGTCGATGTTCTTCCATGTCTAAATTCGGCGCACCAACGTGCGACTGTCGAATACGGAGGAGCATTAGACCCTAAAGTGTCCCGCAAATCTAAATTGACTTGGTCCGTAGAAAAATTTTTCAAACACAAGTATTTGATAACGGCACGCAGTTAAATTTTCTCCATTTTCGCTAACGTACTCAATAGCATTGCAAAGAAATTACCGTATTTTTTTTTAAACAAAGACAGTTAGTTTTTTTTTCCATAGCAATCAGCTAGATAGATTAGCTTTACCGGCCAGTATTTAATTTCCTAATATTGAAACAGTTTGCATCTCATTCTCACTTTATATTGAACGCCCCTCGTATATAACAAATAATTATTCCCGCACTAATGATGCTTTAGCATTCGCATTGCATTACTGATCCAACAAAAACTTTGAAACATTGAACTCCACGTACGTTAATGGATTATTATTACTCCGGGGAGTCGTTGGGACGCGTGCTCCCCACTATTCATAATTTCATACACTCCGTCCGCACGTCCCGGAATAGTCCCCCGTGGCCCGCAATTTATTCACAGTCTGATATCCGGGACAGTCCTTATTTTGTGGACATCCTTCTGTTGAAGAGGAAGTAGAGCAACAAAAATCGGTTCCATGTTCATTGATAAAGATTAGAAATAATCTTCAGCGATTTTTGAAATCACATAACTCGAAAGTGGTGAATGTGTAAGTATATTGCTAATAAACTACTTTTCAAATTCTTATAATTGTAAGATACAAGTAGCGCGAGTAGTACTATACTAAGTAAAATCTATTAAGTAATGTGTGCAAGTAGTCTCAAAATTAAGAAGAAAGAAGAGAGTGTGATTTATTTAATTAAATAGAATTATAAACATTTTTTTAATCGACTTCTTAAAAGGAGGAAATTCTATGTCAGACTAATGTATTTTTATAGTAGTTTGAGTGCAGTGGTTTGACTAAGGCTGGTTTTAGTGTCACGCGAACTGTCCGTACGGATTGCTACGCACGGACCAATATGTATTAAAACCGCTGTCCACGTGGACGGTCTTCCGTACGGAGCCGCCCGCATTACTCTAAAACGCTTCCTAAGCTTAATACACATTGGTCCATGCGTAGCAATCCGTACAGACCGTCCGCGTGACACTAAAACCAGCCTTAAGGCCCCACAAGCAGAGCATCGTGGCATCAAATCCGGGCTCGGACCTCTGAGTTTTTCGGAACATTAAGAGAAAACCTGCGAAGTTAAGTCAATGGTGTGTGTGAACTTTGGAATCCACACTGGTCAAAAGTAGTTTACAGAATTAATACACACTGTAATCTTTCTTGATTTATATGTAGTACTTATACCTACCTAAATATCGGCGAGTGGGAACCCCTGTGCTCTTGGTTTCGGTTCAGCGGTGCCCAACGGAATATGAACGAACGTATCACACTATAAGTTTCAATTTCGCGTGCAAGCAGTTAACGGTCGTAAGAGTAGGTAAATTTCTATACCTAAAGTTGACTTTTGTTCAGGAGTGATCCTTCTGTACGTTAGTACTATAATTTATTCTGTGACCTTACGATGGCTACGTTTATGTAAAAAATGCGTATTCAGTCAGTTCATCCACCTCCACACAGGACGAACACACACAAATCACACAAACCCATGTATCACCACCACCAAACTACACTGACGCGGTTCGAACTCAACCAGAGCTCATCTTCATAGTACCGTAGCCGTTCACTGTGCTACCAAATGTTAGACACAACATCTAACAATCTCAATCGTATCAATCTAGTGTAACACCGACTTGTTACAAATTTATTATTATGTATAGATTCTTCAGCATCTTCGCTTACAACAGCTCATCGAGCGATTCGCGTGATAACATCAGATAATTTGTAAGATTCTATGTCAATACTCTGTATTTTAACTGTAGGTAGGTACGCAGATAAAAAACGAGAGCCGGATTTAAAAACGACGGGATTACACTAAAGGATAATGTTCCATTGAGCATATTTGTAAGACAGATGTGCTCATCTGTAGTGCATCGTTAAACAAGCGAAAGAAACCAATGGAACCACAGATATCCAGTATCTACCAGGAAAAATAAAATATAAGATGAAATCAGTGTAGAGTGGAGACGCAGAGGCTGCAGCAAAGTCCTGAGTTGGCGGGCACTGGCTCGCTGCCAGCCGCTAATCGCCACGCAGTTTATACATTCAATCGCCGGGTCACACAACTCTAGCTTACAATCCATGAATAAATAATAACTATAACTTTAATCCTACGAGTGTGGACGTGATATTCATATACCTAGTTTATGGTTGTGATACTAAACAATGCTAAAAATACGTGTCAATGCAAAGTATTTTTTTTTATTCATTTTCAGGATTAAATTCAAGCTTTTGTGAACGTCCAAGAATCTACCACCGGTTCAGAAAAAAACCCTGTTGAGAAGAATCCGGCAAGAAACTCAACAAGGTGTATTTTTTCAAACAGATTCTACAATATCACAGTGTGACAGAGACTTCAAAAAATACTGTACTGCCTACAAAACAGCATAAAGTTTCTTGACCAACTTACAGAATACACCGAAACGTAGATTCCATTTGATTTCAAAGTTTAGATAGGTACATAAGTAATTGTTTTTAAGTTTTTTTTCCTTGATACTTTCGTTTTAGTTGTTTAAGTTCTTAGCGTTTAAATTCCTAGAAACGGCGATCACGTTACGCAGAAGTGCTAGCCTCACTGAATTCTCAAGTGTTAATTCAAACTATTTTCAAAGCACTCGGCGGCAGTGTTAATTAAAATTTCACAAATGCTTGACGGTGGCTTGAATGAAGATGTATTTAAATAATAGTTGCTTGGGTTCCAACGGATTTCATAAGAAAGTTATTCTTGGTGGATAAATACAGGCACGAACAGCTGTACACAGGCGCGGATGCAGCTCTCTAAAAAGGTTGTGGTCACAGCCACCCGAAAATCGGCCAAGTGCGATTCGAAGTTACCATCAGCCTATCGATCTCAATAAACCGTGATAGTGGGTCGTCACAAGGGGAACCTATCGAATTTTAGAAATTTTTTTTTCCGAAGGTTTAGAATCCTGAAAACTTCATTTGCCAGAATGCATTTTTTCTTGAAACTGTAAATATTTCAGGATTTATTTCAGGACCATCGTGTGGAACAATTTAGGTTATAGTTTAGGGTTGTTTTATAAAAATCCTGAAATATTTACAGTTTCAGAAAAAAATGCATTCGGATAAATAAAGCATTCGGGATTTTAAATATTCGGAAAAAAAATGTAAATTTTGATAGTAACCGTCACAAGTCTATTGGGTAGTGGGCATGCCCATCATGCCCTGACGATGAATCTGCCCTTGGCTCAAGGAAACTGAACCGCAGACCATTGCAGGGTGGAAACTTTTCACAACCGATTTCACAATTATTTCTTTGACAGATGTATAGAACTGACGTTCCATTTGCAATGAAAAATAAGTTCTCCCTGGTTAGTGATTCAGTTTCTTCGACTGTAGGTACCTAATGTACCAATATTATGTGCTCTTTGTCAGCCCATTAAAATTAGGGACTCTATCTAAATCTCTAACATCGTTTGTCCTAATGATCGATTGTCCTAACACTTTTTTTCTCGGAAACCGTGAATTTTTCAGGAACTTTTTTGTGATTATCCTCTAGAACTCTATAGGTTAGGCTAGCTTTGTTTTATAAAAATCCAGAACAATTAATAGATTTAAAAAAAAGTGTTAGGACAATCGATCATTAGGACAAACATTACATTAGGACAAATAATCATTAGGGATTTAGATATAGAACCTTAAAATTACAACGAAGAAAGATGGAGAAGTCTTCCATCTCTCCGAGTTTCCTAAATAAGCACCTATGGACTGTGTAAAAGTGTAGCGTCCGAAGACACTTAAATCAGTTAAATCTCACACTTCTCCGCACTATCCGAGCAGATTAACAGTAAGTGTTCACTCCACGCTAATGATGAGTACCTTCGTTTATCAGAGTCCACTAGACAAATTCCAAAAACAAACAAAAATTCTAAACTAAATTGGGTTGCAAAGCTCCTCGTGGCCATGATTTATGTGGGGCGGCTCGCACTGAAATAATTCTGGACCCGAGCCGCCAAACTTACGCCATGTCAATACTGCTGGTCACCCACATAAATTGGCTTCAACTCGGAACGGAGCTGACATCTTTATCTACTGCATTCTAGCCGAGTTGAACATCTGAAAAGTTGGGAAACATGTGCTGAAGTTAAAAATGAAATACAAAAATAGCAATTACTTAATGTGTTTACAGTTTGGATTGACCGTGAAACTTTTCGAAAGTGACTTTGCCGAGGGCAGTTTCAGGGTCGATAAATGTTTGACAGGTGGGTATCGGCTGAGTTTATGTCGTATAATAATTTTATTGATAATATCTAAGTAGGTAGTAGCGAGATGGGAGTAAGGGTTGGCGCGGGGAGCGGCGCAGGGGCGGGGGGGCGCGCGTGCGTGCGGAGACGACGAGAACAGGGTTGCCACTGCAAACATATGGTGTTTTTTAGCAACTTGGGTGAACATTCCCAAGTGACCAACGTTACCTGATGAAGTTGTTGTTGTGCTGCATAAATTACTTTATTTCGAAAACGTAAGCATCCTGAATAACATTCTACTTTACTCAGTGTAACCTGATTGATGAAAACATGGAACTACTTCAAATGGTTATCAAGATACAAATTTAATTGGTTTTAAATACGACTTCTATACATACTAAAATTATAAACGCGAAAGTGTGTCTATCCATCGGTCTGTCTGTTAGCTTTTCACGCTTAAATCTCTGAACTGATTTAAATTAAATGTGGTATGGAGATAGTTTGAGATCCTACAATAGTTTTTAACCTGGATTAAGATAAACGGATTCTTTGCAGACGGAGTCGCAGACAATCGCTAGTTTAATATATATTCTACAAAGTGATTAGTGATATCGATATGTGTGTACTATTTAGGTCAAGATTTAAACCTGGTCAACTGACTTACGAAGCGTGATTACAAAAACAGACATTCTCCAGAAGGAGTGTTGAAGTCTCTCGGTAGAGGGCATAACATAGATGCGCTTTATCACTGCCTAAATGTGATTATAACAGACTGAAGTGTACGATGTATGGGAAAGATTCGTCGCTAACTTCTAGACCAGTGATGGTGTAGGGGTAAGCACGCAGCACGGAACGCTGAGGACCTGGGTTCGATTCCCAGCATTGGTCTTTTTTCTGGGGTTTTTTCTGTGCATCTATATTTCAGTTTGTATTTAGTTTGAAATATATGGTTTCACGGGATGACCGTAAAAGTAATAAAAAAATGAAGTTGAAGAAAATAAAAAAATAAATAGAAAAAGATACTTCATACTTAACTTGTAAAAGTTGGCCTAGTAGCGCCATCTCTTGGTCCAGGTGAGCGGGTAGCTCCGAAGGAGTGTTGAAGTCTCTCGGTAGAGGGCATAACATAGATGCGCTTTATCACTGCCTAAATGTGATTATAACAGACTGAAGTGTACGATGTATGGGAAAGATTCGTCGCTAACTTCTAGACCAGTGATGGTGTAGGGGTAAGCACGCAGCACGGAACGCTGAGGACCTGGGTTCGATTCCCAGCATTGGTCTTTTTTCTGGGGTTTTTTCTGTGCATCTATATTTCAGTTTGTATTTAGTTTGAAATAGACATTCTCCTTTTGTATACTTTTATTGAATAGTTAGTAGGTACCTATAAAATAAAGGTCTATAGTAAAGTTAGTTTACTATCGCGATTTTTACGATTCTATAGCCTTCGTATTTTTTCATACTATCATGTTAACTAGAGAGAAACGAGTGCTGTCCTGTGAGTGTAAGCGAGAGTTTTCGTGCGCTAACCGGGCAGCTTTCACCGAAAGGGGTTGGCAGTTGGCAACCCTAGGGAAGACGGGTGCGGCGGCGGCGAGCGGAGAGCAGTCAGTAGGGCCGCGCTCCACCGTTCAGCGCCCTCGCCGGGCTCCGCGTACTATGCGACTCGCATGCCGCGCACTCTCGTGTTGTGCTGCCTTATGATGCTACGGCATGCCTCGAGACATGCGGACGTTCCGTGACCGCCGCGACCGACTCGCCGCCGCCACAAGTGGGCGGAGAGCTCAGCTCAGGTGAGCTCGCATCTCGCACCTCGGCCGCAGGACGCCGTGATCTCAGGTCGATAAGGAACCTCTCTGATACCATCGCTAATTGTTACAAACGCAGCGTAGCACGGCTAGGGTGCCGTACGAAACGCGTCGTGACGTATTTCAGGCGTGTGATTATTTGCAACCCTCGAATTATCCGTACGAATTAGTAACCAGTTCAAAAAGAAAATAAACATTGGATTTATTCATTTATTTTTCTTACTTTTCATTTATTTTTGATGTAAAATATGTCATAATAACGCGTTGTTGATATCCTTCAAGCTTCACGCATTCATTCGAAAGTTCTCCACGTTTACAGTGAGCTCATGATAAGCGACAGTTACATGTCTGCGTAAAATTATAAATGTTCTTATTACCACAAAAATGGACTTCAAATCCCGCAATCACCTGCTGATGGTAAGTTAACACGCATACTTTAAACTGTGTCAAATCGAGTATAACCATTGTTTAAATTTGTGAGTCTTAACGGTCACAATAAGAGCTTTTTATGGTCAGATAATGTATTCAAGGATGTCGTAAAAGCACGTGTAGGAAAATAAACATGCGAGAGTAGATGCAGAATTCAATAATAGCGAAGCATGTTGGTTTGTTACGTCGAACATTGAATCGTATCGACGGGTGAGGGAAGTTGGGGCGAGCAGGTCAATAAAAATCCAAAACGTATCGCACAAGGGCAATGAGTCGTGCCGTCACGCAACACCGGGAGCGATGCCGGGTTAAGCCGAGCTGCCATCAATCTCGGCATGAGCACGTGTCTATAGCCCGATCCATCAACTCTGCGGAACGACTTCGAGATTACATTATAGCCAAAACAAAGATACGGCTTTATATTTATCTTAATAGAATAAAAGATTGATGGTTGCATTATCGATTGGCTTTTAAAACTATGTCTCAATTAAAGGTCAACTATTATGTACAGTTTTTGATGCCATGTACGTATCTCAAATTAACGTTGTACCTGTATGAATCCAGCACGCATTAAATATCAGAATTCGTTTATCGATAAAGTTATCTATTTCTAAAATTATCCCTAACAAATCTACCTTTACGCAAGTACGAGTACTACCTCTTCAGCTAGCCCGAGTCAAGCCTCTATTATTATAAACTCGCTACAGTGCGTTCAATATTTGTCACCATCTTGTTGAGTTGGAGTGGTTTGCGTCGTTTTGTTTGTGTGTAAGACGATAGTTGAGGGCCGGCGGAGGCGCGGCGCGCCAGAACGTCGCCGGGCGATGCCAAAAGCCTGCAGCCAAGCCAATATCCGACTCTGCACCGCCTAAACATTACTATTGCTTGTTCGTTAAATATTACTGTATCTAGAGATAGGCAAGCCATAAACATGGTATGAGCTGTATCAAAAATGCAACTGAGTTTCTTTTGAATTCAAGTAGTGCTCTACATTCCGAAGTACGTTACGTACTCACGTACAGTTTATTTTTTACAAGCGCACATAAGGTTGACCTAGTTTTATTCTAATTGATGACAGGCTCTTGTTAATGAAAGTTATACCGAATACCCGATTGTTTACCAAATGTCAGGCTACTTTTCCTTTCCTTCTACTTATACCAAGTCATAAGACGAAATTCAATATAATACGACAAGAATACGACACACTCCAAAAAAATTGGTAGCTCTTTTTTATTGAGTGTTAGAGTGAATTAGAAAACATTCGGAAGTGACGGGTCCCTATCATTTCCATTGAAAGCTTCTTCATAGAGATAGCTCATGTTTAGTAAACATTGTCATTGAAATTAACCAATGAAAAATACATGATGTTAAAAGAAAAAACCTTTATGTATAAATCAGATCATAATCTCTAACGCATGATTTGACCAGCCATGTTACCATATCTGCCTTTTGATCACAAACTTCCTCAAACAAGCCGGGTAAGCAATACATTTTCCTTAAATAAGCTAATCTGATTTGGCAGCATCAGTACTAGTTTGGTAGTCGTTATTATAATAATTTGCTTAAGATAAATCGCAATCTTCACGTATTCAGTACGCACTGAATCTATTAGATCGTGAGAATAGCAACAGCCTTAGCCGCTGGGAATCTTTTACACATCCCGGGTGCCATGGCGGGCAGATATAAAAGGCCGAAGTTATTCCTAGCCGGATATAAATTCTGATATGTAGGCACTAGGCACTCGACCAACAAAAATTTAGATTGAATAACATTTTGGAATAGGATTTAACGTTATAGTTTATAGGTTTCGTTTTAGACTGGCTCACAGTACTGTGTGTCGGCGAGTCCGTTTTATTGTTGTTTTGATTTAGATGTAGTTTGCAAAACTAGATCCAATTATTCGGGCTGTTGAGGGCTACGTGGTCTATATATGTCCCAATACTAAGAGACCCTATTGTTAAGGTTCCGCTGGCTATCTGCCAGTGTGTTATACTTATAGGCCACCGTAATAGGTTGAAACTTTAAATGTTCTTTGACTTAATGATAGATAGTAAAAATAATTCTAAAATTAAATAGAATAACATAACACAAGAAATATGTTGTTTTTCCAAAATTTTTCGTCTTTAAATAAAAATATTAGATGTGCTTACGGTAGTACAGAACCCTTCACCGTATCCCTTGTACTCGTGACCGTTTCTTGACAATTTACTGAACTGGAATCACGATCACTTGTAGTGGCCATTCACCGAGGAAAATATAAAGTCAGTCGTCAGCCAAAACCTACTGGATTATTTTTTACATGGATTTTTATAATTATCTCATGGGTTATATCCTCAATGGGACTATCTCGATAATATCCATCGACAATTCAATGTTACGCCAAAAGTATTACTAAACAGCCGCAGTGGTCGCAGTGTTCTGAAAACTGGAACTGCTCAGCTGACATCTGACAACGGACGTCGTCCTAACTTTACGCGAAAAACTTGTACCGACTAAGTAAGTTTCTAAACATATCGACAGTATACAAGACAAGATTCTTTGTAGAACTTTAGTTATACGCCACGTTTGGTTAGTTTTTAATGTCGTTTCTCTGTCCGGCTGTATGTCCTTCTGTCTGTCATAAAGTTATGTATCTTAAGAACCGTAATAGGTAGACAGCTGAAATTATACATATATAATGTGTCTTATATTCCTCTGCAACAATAAAAAATGAAAAAAATAAAATAAAAATAAGGGGCTCTACTTACAAGAAACGTATTATTTTTGTTTACGTTTTATCAGAAAAAAAGAATACTTCGTATCGTAATTTGTCTGTCAGCAGCTGTACTTTATAAACTTAGATTGTTCTTTTATGATTTTGTGGTGTATATATATTTTTGACTCTGACTTTACTTATCCCTCGAGCGCAAGTCTGACTCGCATTTGGCTGGTTATTTATTTTGACATTATTTTGCGAGCGCAAAAGTTGGTGACAGACAATTAAATATGTAAATTATCATTTTTTTTTAATTCTCTTACCAACATTGAATTGTATAAATGTGAACTTATTTAAATAGCATAGGTACATATATATATCGTGATTCCGGCGTTTGTTATTGAAATTACGACGTACTTTACTCTAGCTTGGTACAACATTCCCTTAGTACAACGTACAGGTAGTCTTTTTTGGGTGAGCCTATGTAATGTAATAAAAAAGTTAAGCAGAAAAGGCAAAGGATAATTTTTTGAGACATCTATTTTTTATCACTAAAAACAAAAAAAAGACGTACTTTGGCCCAAATCAGTTCTAAGAGCACATACGCGCACGTAAGTACATAAGTAGGTATACATATAATCAGTAAATAAATGTTTTGTTTCATTTTAAATTTAATAAAACTCCAATAGCACAATCCTCAATTAGAAACGCGGTCAGGCAACCTACGTAAAGATTTTTATCAACGGTTTTCACCTGCTACGCGGCCGTAGCTCACGGGTCGTAGCTCGTAGCCATTTCGTAGCACCGTAGCGCAGTCCGAGCGCGCACCGAAATTCAATAGTTATTTTATTAGTATTTATACTTTACTCGTACGTAAGTTGTGTTACAAATTGGTTGCTAATACAGTTTATTCTTCTTGTAATATGGCGTTTAATGTCATAGCTAAGATTAAAACCAGCTTTAAACGTATATAGAATGGCAAGGGTTTTATTTAAAAATGGCTGATCGAATATGAATGAAATTTAAAATTGGAATAAGTTTGATTGTAACGCTGGTGTGCTCCTTAATAAATAAATAAATAAATTTCATGTAAAGAAGTCTTATTTCGGGAATAAAGTTTTTTTTTTCTGATAACTTCAGTCTCAACCGTAATGTATGTTTAGGGCCATTAAATTTTGCACAAATGTTATGCATACAACGTAAACGAAAACCTCGATTTGATTTACGGAAAATCCAACTGTCAGATCTAATGGTTAACGCCAACGAAACCGCGGTTAAAAGCTATTCATATACCTATAGTTTATTTAGGTACCTATTGTCGACCAAGTAAGTACTTTACCATTTTATGACAGTTCCTACATTAGGAAAAAAACAATAAGGTTGAAAGTAGCATTTCTTGTAGGTTCTTCTAAGATATAAATCTAGTGTCACAGTGTTTGTGGTCGCACTCCTCCGAGATGGCTCGACCGATTTTTATGTTTTTTTAATGTATATCTGGTAAGTAAGTATTTTTGATCTCAATGTATGTATATGGCAGAACCACGTTTGCTGGTTCAGCTAGTTGTTTATATTTTAAGCCGTACAACTTATATTCAACATTAGAGTGGTAACGGAATTTCTTAGTCGGCTCTAAAACGTGACCACTTAAAAGATACGAAGCAATCCAGTATGCTTAGTATAAGTTTTACTTCACCAAAATACTTCTCGATCGCGTTTACGTAAAAATTACAATTCTATGGAAACATGGACGCGCGGCAGCGGAGGCACTGTCCATGTTTCCCTAGTAATTGTTTTTTTTACGTAAACGCGATCGAGAAGTATTTTGGTGAAGTAAAACTTATACTAAGCGTACAGCTCACTCGGGTGCCCAATTTTAATAAAACTGACCGGATATCGAAGCAGTTAATACACCGGCAGTTGTTATGCGGCATATGGGTGGTCGTCAAACCGGCTCGCATAATGAGCCACGGCGGGCCGGGTAATGCAATTTAATGCAAATGCGCCGATGGGGCGATAGCGGCGCCTCACGTTGCACTAACATGCCATACGAAAAACTAATTTCATAATGACACATGAAAAATATTACATCGTAAACAAACGAGCCAATCATACTAATATTATAAAAGCAAATGGTTGTGAGTGTGTAAGTTTATTATTATTGAAGTGAAACTTCTAATGCGACTTCCAACAAGGTCGCGTTAAACGTTTATCGCTACCATGGTGGGGGTATGAAAGCATTAGTATATGTACTGCCGAAGCAAGTAATCTCGCATTGTATATATACTAACGGATGTTAAAAACTTCGACAGTGCGATGCAGAACTCATACTGTCTGTGCAAATTTGTATGAGACTTGATAAAAGCGCTATCTAGTGAGTAATTTAAATACATAGATGCATAATTAAATTTAGTTCTTTATGTTAATGCTCTTTTATTATTTGGACATTCATCAGCAGACATAGGAATTTAGGCGGCAAAATTTAATGACAGGTAGAGCGTTCCTTTATCAATAAACTCAACTACCGACGCTTTTCCCATATGGTAGTGATCGCCCCCAGCTTTGTTTGAAGTTTGTAATCTTTTGTAAGTATTATTTCGGAGACAAATATGATAAAGTTTACACAAAGCATATTTTAAATGATAGCTGGGCAATGAGTACTATTGCAATATAAAATATTTACAATAAACTCGTAAGGCCCAATATGCTGAATTTAATACACATGTCAAAGCAAATGTCAACTTGTCTTGATTGAAAATAAGTTTCAAATTATGATAGTCCAAATTTGACGTGGGCTTTACGAGGATAAAGAAGAAGAGAATTGATTTATTATGTGTGTGTTTTATTATTATACTTTCTATAAAATTATACTTTTACAAAAAAAACTTGGAGCGATCAGTAGTATATGGGAAAAGCATCGATATTTGAGTTTATCGATAAAGGAACCTCCCTAACTGTCATTAAATTTTGTCCCCTAAATTCCTGTGTCTGTTCATCAGTCATATTTTTTTTAACATACGCTCGTTCTGACTATCGATAAAAGATAACACAAAATTTATTTAAAAAAAAATACAATATTTCGTCGTTTTTATTTGTTTTCAAACCAATTCCATTGCGTTATTTATAAGTATAAACTATTTATAAAAACAATTGAATTTGTCGACAGTTTTTGATTTTATTATTTTTTCACTTTTGATATCTCGTCGTTGATAGTGCAAATCCGCTTAACGACCATTTATGTAAATAACGCCTATGTATTTACATTACATGTAGCTTTACGGGATAAGGTTTTAACCGTTTTAACTTTATATTGTTTAAATTGGATTTGGAGCGAAAATTGGAAACTGGCTCACAGATACGCGGAAATTATCCTATACCAGTTAAGCGGATTTATACTATCCTCGAAGATACTTCTAACTACCTGACCTATTTGTTTGTTAACGTACGGTCGGCCAAGAAAGTGGGCTACCAGTTTTGACAAGTTTCTGTGAGATCTAAATATCGCTAAGGTTGACTTTTCTAACTGACTGAACTCATTCATTAGTCACTGCCAACATTATTATTGCAAGGGAAATTGACCTCGTGGTCTCTGACGTGCAAATGAACTTCAACTTAGGGTGGTAGACCATAGTTTTAGCTGACTGTTCAGTCGAGGAATCTGAATTATATGTACCAGAGTAGAACTTTTTCACAATCAATTTCACGATAATTTCTGTGGCAGATGTATTGAAGGTCACTGCCAGACGCAATATTAGCTGTTAGGGCTACCATACTAAAGAAAATAAACATCTATTCAGATACATTAAAATATTTGAAGGGTCCACGGAAAAACATGTATAGTCACTTTTTAAAAAAATTGAGATTTTAATCTCAAAATGTAGAGCTCGCAAAGTACTATGACTTACCTTTGTATGGATATCTGAAAACAATATATATTTATATGTATTTTTCACTTTTAAAGAAATGGTTACCAATGGTAATTGTTTGTGATGTAATAGTAACTTTCAAACCGCTAGAACTCAAAAAGTTGCTCAGGTTAGACATGTTCTTTCCGTAGACCCTACCCTTGTTTCTTTGCTAAAATATGTTTTCATTTAAAAATGGATTAATTAACACAGAATACGCACTAATGACATTTTCCTATCACTTTTAAGATAAGAATATACCTAATAAGAATATTAGCAAATGGCAAAAATACGATCAATAAAACACGATCCGATCAATTGCTACAAGGAATTATTTAATGCTTTCAAGGGACACGTCAAAGATACGTGTCATAATCGCGCTGGAGCCTGAACCATGGCTTCAGCCAAAGAACTGTCGACATTTTCACATCGACGACGCAATGTAAATACGTCTATTAAAACCCAAAATGTCAACACCTCTGTGCTGAACCCTAGCATCATGCAACGCTGCAGCGGCGCCGCGATGGCTTAATGTGGGCGGAAACGCCGCGGATTACACGCCCCCGCCGTACTATGCCTCATACATGCACTATTTATTGTCCCTCATTTAAATTATACGGCTATTTGGGAACGTTCCGGCAAGAAACTATTTCGTCGCTGTAAACTTTTTCGGGTGGAGCGTACAGTTTCTTCGAGACATTAAATCAGAATTATGTAAGTATATGCATTAGTACCGTTCGGTGCCAATTTATTCGGTATTCATTTGGATGTTAACTTATAAAGGTCAACTGTTTTACAATGAAACGTATCATTGTTTTGATACAAAAGCGGATTTAGTAATATTTACTTAAGCGCAGAGGGGTGTATTTAATTATTTATTTTATTTAGTTGATGACAAAATTAGTTACTTTTATAGTAGATTGTTCAACAAGGGACTAAAACAAGCCACAATGACACGAGATATTTAGCCACCCGAGCGAGAGCGAGGGTTGGCTGTAATTCGAGTTGTCATTATGGTAGTTTAGTGTCGTGTTAAACACTCTACTTTTCACTTTGAATGCGAGGAAAAAAACGACGTACAAAATTATTTTTTTACAACGTATGCTCAATACGAGCAATGGAAATCTGTTCAAAATTCAAACACTTAGCAAAAATTATTTCCACGGTCTTTTCTTTTCTTTTATATTTTTTTGTAAAGTGCCGCTTTAAATGCTTGCATAATTAACCAACAGATACAAACTTAAAAACTATGTTAAAACTAATTGGACTATGCATATAAGAATGATAATCATCATCATTAGAATCGGCGAATAAATTAAACTAATTGAACTAACTAAGTTCACACACAAAATATATTGTTAACTGAAACACTTACCTGTGAATAAAGAAACGACATTTTGAGTTTATGTTCTATATGCCAATTATTTGTTAAATTATATCTAATTAATAATTATACTTTCTATTTACTATTAAATGCAACAACTGACATCGCATCATTTTGAAGTCACGCCATATTAATTTTCAAACGTAACTGCTCTATCTACCGTACACTCCAGCACTGCTTTGCCGACAGTGCGGATTGCTATTTTATCGACAGAGCATTGAACTGCTTTACCGACAGCGCTTTAAAAAAAAACAAATTAAAAAACACCTAAGCTAAAGGAAATCTTTCTTTACATGCAGAATAAAATGAATTCATGTTTAATATAATTAAATAGATTAATATTCGTAATTTAATTATTCATCGTGTTTCACGAAATTATTATTTTTTAAATATTTTTATACAGTTGTCATTTTGAGGTTATTTCCACGCCCTTAAGGCTTCCACAGACCGAAGCGCAGGGGGAGCTACGGAGCGCTATGGAGTCACTGAAAATGGCAATAATTCTCCATTCACAAACACCGTGATTGGCAGTTTAGGGGTTTCCAAAGTAAATTACTTTAATCCCTAGAGATCAAAAAAGAGCTTTAGTCCCGATATGCAGAGACTAAAGTAACATTTTAAGAGCATGAGAAGTGAAAAATTAATTTCCTACCGTTGCGTTGTTGGCCTTCTAGATGGCATCCCTTTTAGCACACAGTCTGACAGTCCATGTAAAGTTTCTTAAACTGCAACTATACTCCTTTCACTGTAGCATGGTGCGGGTGGCAGGTGTCAAAACCCACAGACTAGAGAAGTGAAAGCTATAAAACTCGAATCGATAAAACTATAAATTTATAACTTTAATTAGGTATATTGTGTAATTAATAATATAAATTCACGATTACTATGTACCGGAGTTTTTTTATGCAAAAGAAAGGCGAGGTCGTACAAATTTTTAGGTATATCGAAAATAGGCCGTAACATAAAGCAAAACTATAATAAACAAAACTAAAGCAGTAACTATAATAATCCAGTGTTAGCAGAGCCCTGCTTCTAAGTAAAATTTACCTACGCATTCGGGTATCATTTTATATTGGTCAGTCGGGACCCCCTTAATGTTTAATTTGATTATATTTTTATCCTTTGTTGTTGTAGCGGCCATAATTAACACAATTGGTGAAGATTTCAAGAATCTAGTGAATGTAGGTACACTATACATGGTGTTTGAGCCTACTGGTTATAAGATACCTAAAGTACCTCCTATAAATTTGAATGGTAGTCCTTTGGAAAGGGTGATTAGTTTTAAATATTTAGGCCATGTTGTCACCTCAGACCTAAAAGACAACATGGATATTGAGCGTGAACGGAGGGCCCTGTCGGTGCGGGCAAACATGATTGCGCGTAAGTTTGCGCGCTGTACCAGGGAGGTGAAATTAACTCTTTTCACTGCTTATTGCGCCTCCCTGTATACGTGCAGCTTATGGGCGCATTATACGCAACGGGCCTACGGGGCCCTCCGGGTCCAATACAACAACGCGTTCCGGGTGCTGATGGGGCTGCCCCGCTTCTGTAGCGCATCAGGGATGTTTTCTGAAGCGTGCATAGATTGCTTTTATACAATTATGCGCAAGCGATGCACATCCTTGGTGCGCCGGGTGCGGGCCAGCCCCAACCCCGTCCTGCGTTCAATAGCCGAGAGGTTAGACTGCCCATATTTGAGGCATTGTGATGATATGTATGTTTCTAAAAGCACCTATTATGTATAACCGGTGCTGGGTGCTTCTAGAAACATAACCATTAAAACATCTCTGTAAAATTTATTATTTATTATTTCTTGTAACATAGGTATAAGTAGTTTAACACATTAATCATAAGTATGAGTCTGTAAAGTTACTCGAAATAAATGATTTATTATTATTATGTTGGTACGGATTTCCGATCACGGGCCCATGGGGACCCTGTCATTTGAAAGGCATTCATGGGGCCGAAGCCAACATGAAGAGGCCTTTGGTACCATATTAATATAAATGAGATGGGCGCAACTATGGAGGCCTATCCCCTAATACACCATGAGGATGTGCTAGCGGACAGTCCTCCACAGTTGCCAATCTATTGCCAGGTAGGAAGCGACATGGAATTGGCTATGGGGTTGGGATGTTGTGGACAGGATTACCGGGCTATGGAGTGAGATAACGGACACCTACCATTTCAATATCTCATAAACTGAACTTTTGGTAGGCGGTGACTCGCCATTCACTAAATGGGCCCCACAAACTATTGCCCACTCGCGGCAACGAGGCGGCAACATTGGTGTGAACGGCTAAGGATGGAGAGGTGTTCCTGGACTTTAAACTTCAAAATGCCAACTCGCCACTTACGGAAACACATCCATCCTTCGAGCATTTAGCTCTTGCGCTCCACTCTAGGCGGCCAACAAAGGAAAACTAGAGGCGGGGTGGGTGTGTAACTGTGTGTGAGTGTGTGTATAAGCGCATGTGTGTATGTGTACCCCTGGAGGTCTCGGGTTCGTGGTGTCGCTACGCACCAACAGCTCGCCACAAGCCGCCCTGCGATGACTGACTGCACTGGTGACACGACAACACCAGCGGGCGATGAGGTCGTCACATCCCTACGCTGTAGCCTTGACTAAAAAATATTGGCTATAGAACCTTAAGTTTCGATGTCCACAGTAGATACCTACGCGAACAAAAAAATGTGTATGACCCTTAGGGTGAGGCCACACGAGCGTAATTTTGTGAGTCGTGAGCGGCAGAATTTCGGTTCGCGCCATACAATATGCGGGCCATCACGTGACACTCACGTGACACAATGTATGGCGCAACTGAAATTCTGCCGATCACAACTCACAAAATTACGCTCGTGTGGCCTCACCCTTAACCGCATTAGACATTTACCATTGTAAACCTATACTATCCACAGATATGGTATTGCTATACTAGACGACGTGTCTCAAAGCTTCTAAGACGTGGAATAATTAGCGGGTATATCACGCCTTAACGTCTGGCATGAGTAATCTTACAGGCCCGATCTGTTAATTGCATTGGGTAAAGCCGCACTAGTCCTGCGGATTGTGCGAAGTAGCTCTCTTAAGGGATTACGCTGCGGCCTCTTTTCCTCGAACGTTTGGTGTGAAACATCGTGACCTCGTTGTCCAAGTTTTTAGACTCGCCCATCTGTAACAATTACGTGTGTTGCACTTTGTTGTTCAGGCAAAAGCTTTGTTTGTTGCTTCAGCTTTTTTTCGGAGTTAGTATTGCAATAAAATAAGACCGAGACATGGTATTTCATCATTTCATCGAAAAACGTTTAAAAACAGATTCGTTTCGCAAAAGCATCGTTTCAATACCTGCATTTTTTTCTGAAACTGTAAATATTTCAGGATTTATTTCAAGTCTATCGTGTAGAACCCTATAGGTTAGGTTAGGTTTGTTTTATAAAAATCCTGAAATATATACAGTTTCAGAAAAAAATGCATGCATTGAAACGATAATTTTGCGAAACGAATCAGTTGTGAAACGTTTTTCGATAAAATGATAGCTACCCCCGAGACATACATACACACAAAGTTAGTTGTTTTATCGTATTTGTGTTTTCTTCAAAGAAATCTAGGCTATATGGTCCTCTATAGCACCATCTCTGTCTTGTGTATATGTTAACCTTTATTCAAAAACATTATTTAAACGAAAACACCGTGTAAAACACACTTACGTGTAAAGAAAGCCATCTAAATTTATTATAAATTAATAAAGTTTGTTATGCTACTTTATGTACGTTTATGCATGAACAAGATGAAGACTTTATTGAAGATCCCACGAAAACTTCTAAGCGAAGAAAAGTAATATCAGGGTGAGGCGTGCGCGGCGTGAGAAGTAGCAACGTAGACGGGAACACGCTGAACGGTGTCCTTTCAGAGTAAAACGTAACGTATTGTTAAGGTGAAAGGAACATTGGGGTAGCTTTTACTTCTTTTTCCAACCATACAAGTGCAGTTACCTATAGTAGATGTGATAGTAGCGTGTGGCTTCATAAAACAAATGCTACCCATCTGTTTGACAGACAGATGGCTTCATAAACTGACGCGAAACAAACATTCGTTCACCTGTTCCTCTATTGATTACGAAAAAAAAACAAATTCTGTTGTAATTTTATGTGTTTTGTCTACCAAAAAGACTAACAAAATATGGTAAGATAATATGTAGGTACCTACCATTAAGGAAAATGCTATTACAGTACTTATTACAAATCGAATGTTGAAGTTTTCGGCGGAGGTTAATGGCCATAACTCGGTTCAAGGCCTCCGCTGAATCGAACATTTTTGTCAAATCATTACTTGTTAGGGTTCAACCACTTTTCGAAACAATTATTCAGGTGATTATAACATGTATATTTAATTTAGCTAAGAACACGAAACTTTCTCACGAAATTTTGGGCATTAGGTAACATGTCTGCATGAGTTCTTGTATATGCTTATACGTTATAAGTTTTGATTTGCATTATTTTTAAACTTTTTGCGTTTAATATATTCATAAGTACTACCTTGACACGTATTAAATACATATGTAACGTAGATTCTAGGGGTAGGTAGAGACAGTAAAATGGCGAATCATTAAGTCATAAAATGAATAGCTGTCGTAATATTTACTGCCTATGAGTGCTAGCTTTGCTCCGCGCTGTGATGCTTTTGTTACATTTAAACATGTTTAATGTAACACAGTAGTGCATTTCAAAGTATATTTTGATATCAAGTTTTTATTGGTTTAATTAACAAATTACGCGGAAGTGCACAAAACAATCGGTGCTTAATCAAATAAGAATAAACTAAAAACAAACAATTTAAAAAGAAACCTACATAGTTAAATCCGAAAGAGGATTCTGGAAAAAAAAAATATTTATATATATATGTAATCGTAATTATATCAGCAAGATGCGCAACTGCGTCTAGCTTCTTATAGGTGGATTTGCTGAGTTAAACTATATGGTTTCTAGAAACCTTAAGCAGTTTGTATCGGCTTTATACACATATATGTATAATATAAATATAAATCTCATCTGACCTTCTGTATATTAATATCTAAATTACATAAAATCAACTAGCTGACCCGGCGAACTTTGTTCCGTCTTAGAGTAGAGGCAAAAAAAATGAAACCCATCCTCATACATCCTCTTGCAACGCGTTCGCCTCTCTCATGCAACTGGCCTACGCCGCTCATGTACTTACATTGCGTCATCCTTTTTCGTGTATGCAGCCGGCGTTCATCGATTTATTAGAAAAAATTAAGGGGTGAACCACCCTTAACATTTAGGGGTATGAAAAATAGATGTTGGCCGATTCTCATACCTACCCGATATGCACACAAAATTTCATGAGAATCGGTCACGCCGTTTCGGAGGAGTTTGGTAACAAACACCGCGACACGAGAATTTTATATCTAACTAGCGACCCGCCCCGGCTTCGCACGGGTGTAACTTTGAAAAATAGGTGTGAAAAATAAAGAAAGTCTATAATTTAAGGTGGTAAGTTTATATATTTACCTCTTTTTCCCCAAACTACACCCACACGAAGTCAGGGCGCGTCGCTAGTTTTATGAATAAAATTTCGACCCGTACATTTAATTTAAACGATCGTATTCTGTTAATCACGCCAACTGTCAAACGACTGGCAGTTATGTCAAACGCCATAAGGTTACATTAGAAAAGTTATTATGGACGGTAATTTTTCTTACATTTTCTAATTTTCCGCGCAATTTTCTTAATTTTTTCTTTCATAAGAACCTTCTCCTGACAATGACGAACACAACAAAAAAAGAATTAGTGAAATCGGTCCAGCCGTTCATGCGTGATGCCGTGACCAAGGGAAATAGGGATTCATTTTTATATATATATATATATATAAAAATCTCGTGTCACGGTGTTTGTTACCGAACTCCTCCGAAACGGCTTGGCCGATTTTTATGAAACTTTTTTCTCTACACTCGGTAGTAGGTCGTAGGCTATTTTTTATCCCCCCCCCCCCCCCATTCTTCGCGGACGGAGTCGCGGGCAACAGCTAGTAAGATATAACTATACCTACTATGAAATGTGGAAACTCTGTATTCTCTGATCAACTCTGCCTAGATCTATTTTGAGTCACAATATACACGAAACAACTGCTCTAAGTAGAGCTGTCCTGAGAAGGGAAAGTGACGATATTTGACGATACTTATATTTACTTCAGCCATTTCTCGTTATCACGTAAGTATAATTTATTTACATTCAAATAAAGGATATATTTTACAGTTTTATCTGTCGTTTGCCCGAATTGCATATGCCAAAATGTATCGTTTTCCATAATTTTCATTGGTCGTGAAATCCTAAAAACAACACGGTTCCATATACTACTAGGGGCGTTCAATAGAAAGTGAGAATGAGTATGTTATAAACAACTTTTACTAAATGTCATTTTATTTTTCGACATAGTCACCTTTTAGCATAATACACTTAGTATATCTTTTTTCTAAACTTAAAATTCCATTTTTAAAAAAGGTCTCATGTTGAGTACTTAAAAAATCTTGTACTGCAGCGACTACCGCGTCGTCGTCTTCAAATTTCTGGCATCTCAGGTATTGTTTCAATCTCGGAAATAGGTAGAAATCACTGGGAGCGAGATCTGGTGAATACGCAGGATGCTTAAGGATATCGAACCCAGCATCACGAATTGCAGCCATTGCAACGGCGGACTTGTGTGCCGGGGCATTGTCCTGGTGGAACAGCACAACTTTCGAGAGTTTACCTCGCCGTTTTTCGCGGATCTCATTGCGCAATGTTCTATTTGTTTGGCGTATAATGTGCCCGTAATAGTGGCTCCATGCTCGAGATACTCAATCATTAATACCCCTTTACCATCCCAAAAAACAGAGCCCATGTCCTTACCGGCAGATGGGCTCACCTTGAATTTCTTCGGAGTTGGAGATGATGGCCTTTTCCATGTCATAGACTGCAGTTTCGTTTCAGGGTCGTAATGATGGAGCCATGTTTCGTCCATTGTTATAAATCGCGCCAAAAAAAGTTCCCGGTCTTGCTGCATCAGGTTCAAAGCTTCTTGACAAATCTCTAGTCTAGTTTGTTTTTGCGTGTCGGTCAGCATTCTTGGTACCCAACGCGCAGATACCTTTTTCATACCCAAGCGTTCATGTAAAATATTATGCACGCTCCCCGTTGAAATCTTTACATTTTCAGCAATAAAACGAACTGTAACACGACGATCCGCCAAAACTGAGTTTTCGACTTTTTTCACAATTTCTTCAGTTACTGCTGTAGTAGGGCGTCCGGAGCGGGGGTCGTCCATTGTCGATGTTCTTCCACGTCTAAATTCGGCGCACCAACGTGCGACTGTCGAATACGGAGGAGCATTAGACCCTAAAGTGTCCCGCAAATCCAAATTGACTTGGTCCGTAGAAAAAATTTTCAAATACAAGTATTTGATAACGGCGCGCAATTCAATTTTCTCCATTTTCGCTAACGTACTCAATAGCATTGCAAAGAAATTACCGTATATTTTTTTAAACAAAAGACAGTTAGTTTTTTTTTTCATAGCAATCAGCTAGATAGATTAGCTTTACCGGCCAGTATTTAATTTCGTAATATTAAAAGAGTTTGCATCTCATTCTCACTTTATATTGAACGCCACTCGTATTTTATGACAAACGTTGGTATGTGCAAGTGAAATTATGACAAATTAAACTATGGAAAAAGAAGTGATTCGATTTTTTACCAGTAGGTAACTAATTATCAATTCGTTTGGGGAATTTATAGTTTTTAGAATCTAGAAAAAGTAAGTCTAGTTTAGCCACGTAACGTACAGTCAACGTCATAAATAAGTCATCACTTAAACTTTGTACTTTATCATCACTTTCTACCTTGTCGCTTTTGGTCGTTACATAATTTCGTATGGTTTTTCAAACATGACGTTAAAGTGACAAGGTACAAAAGTGATCACTTATTTATGTTATGACGTTTACCCAACTCCAGTTGTTACTATAATCTTTACACGTTAATGCAATCAAAAATCATAGTGTGTACGTGGTTTGTGAGCTTGCCGCAAACGTGACGCGGAACGCTGCCGACGAATGTTGGTTTTTACAGAGAGGCAATGGAAGCCCGCATGTACCCACTTGTAGACTTAGAGCCTTGATTGTGTAAAGGTTTTTTCGTAACTACTAACATACTAACATACATTAATTTAAATACAATCGTTCGTTACTAACAAAATGGATCAATGTTTTAGACTGAAATGAAATCAAATTCATTCACTCATTTATAGCTCGGTACTGGACTGGGTATCCAAACAGATTTAACCAGTAACCATAAAAGCGTAGACAGCCGGACGGCCGGACACCGCCCTCTTCCTCCACCCTGGCATCAATATCAATCAATTGTTTCAGATAGGGGGAGCTCGCAGCTCGTAGGTGAAGTGGGTCGCAGGGTGTGGTGATGGAGTTGGTAATACTGAAAGCTCGAGCCCAACTGAATCGTCTCGTGTCGTCGGGTGAGAAGCGTGGTCGCGCGCGGGGGGCTCGCGGGGGGGAGGGCCCCGGCGGCGCGCGGGCGGGGCGCCGGCGCAGCATGGCCCCCGCGCCCGCGCGCGAGCCCGCGCCCTGGCTGGAAGCGCTCGGCTCCAACGCCTCGCTCGCCTACAACGTGTCGCGGTTCAACCTCACCTTCGAATCCGACTACGAGCAGCTCAACGCCAACGCCACCGACGATCCCGATAACCACTGGTTCTGTGCCAAGTGGACCAACGCGCAGCAGGACTTATTTCAGGTAATAAACGCGATCAATGGTGCCTTTTCACCAGAGATGTGATGTGCAGCTATGCTGCGCGGATGTGAAAGTAAAGCTACGAAACTATGCAACCGTTTCCACTAATGCTAAACTATGTAACCGCTCAAGGAAAATCCAGACCACGCATCTTTCTTTCCATATAAAAAACCGGCCAAGAGCGTGTCGGACACGCACAAGGTAGGGTTCCGTAGCCATTACAAAAAAATCAAGTAATATTTTTCTAAGGATTTCGTATGTGTACGGAATCATCCAAGTTTAGGTATGTTTTATACCTTGGGCTACTATTTACTCTTAAACTACAAATAATTTCCAAGCAATCTTAGCCGCTATAATTTTCCTAGTAAATTTGATATATTTACTACCATTCTGAATTTTTTCAAATTTTAGATTTTAGAGGGGGGGGGGACGCTCGATTTTAATGAAAATTTTCACTTTAAAGTTGAATATTTCGCAAATAGATCGCTGAATAGAAAAATCATGTTAGCAACCCCGCAATGGTTTTAAAGGACCTATCCAACAATATCCCACACTATAGGATTAGTCGAGAAAAAAAAAATCACCCCCCTTTACGTCTGTGGGAGGTACCCTAAAAAAAATTATTTTTTTATTTTTTATTTTACCACTTTGTTGGCGTGACTGGTATGTATATTCATGCCAAATTACAGCTTTCTAGTACTAACGATCTCTGAGCTTAGCCGCAGACAGACAGACGGACAGACATGGCGAAATTATAAGGGTTCCTAGTTGACTACGGAACCCTAAAAAGCATAGCTTAGTTGAAGCCGTTTCCACCAGTGCGGTACTATGTGGACCAATGAATATGATTGGTGGATATCAAACGAGTCCATAGCAACGTAGCATACAACATCTCTGGTTGAAAGTCACCTTGTAGCTTTTCACATGAGCCAGTTGCTGAGCAGACGTCGTCGGGTACGCTGTGGTAATCGTATATTATTATACATAGGTATGAGTGGTAGCTTTCACGCGTACCGATGTAAATTGCCGGCACACCCATACATTTCACCGCCAGGTACCCGGCGCCCCGTAACCAGCATGTGTGAAGAGGCACACAGTTTTTAATAAATTCACGATTATTTACATTACCCATAATTACTTGCTACGGAATTTAGATTCTGATTATCTTAAATAAGATCTGATATTTCGACGCATGTTCAGTCATGGTGTCAACATATGTAAACCTCAACCTTATGGTTAATGATATAAAGTTGTTTATATATTTTTGACACGTTGTTAACCTATATATATTTTTGCACTTGCCTTATCAGCGTCATAATCACGGGTATGCATAGAAATATCAGGAGCTCGTTTAAATTTAAGTAATCACTGTTAACAATAGCTTCTAAACCTGCGTGGTAATTTAATGTTCTTACCTACAAATTATAAAAATCAAAATAACATTTAGCATACCTAAACCTTGAAATTATTAACTTCCTCTTATCGTAATTTAACTGTTGTTTGTTAGTTATTAACCAATATACTTAGATAATAATCTTAGTTGTCTGCCGCCTACGAGCTTCACACATCGCTAATACACTTCGTAATAAAAACTCTATTATAGATACATTGCGGCCAAAATTTACTACAATGTCCCGTGTTGCGAGGCACTGAAGCAGGAACGCGTGCGGGCGTTTTGGTCTATTATCGCCCTGGGTTGGCTCTAAATTGCATCGATAAAGTTAACATCTTCGCCTTTATTACAAAGATCTACTTTAAATGATAGCTTTTTGTAACAGAAAATCAACTTCCATTTGGGTCCTCGTCGAAACTAATTTACTAAATCGAAGTTGCCTAGTCCCGATATGCTGTCCTGAGCGTTCGACTATCCATTGTCGGGTTGGAAAGGCACGATTTATACACGCTAACTGTACAAACATTTGACCAACTGCATTCGCCAGATGGATTTTTCGGTATTGTACGTGAAACGTAACCTGTACCTAGTCGTTTTTGCTTTGCTTTTTGGCTACGTTTCAATATATTACTCATTATTCATAAAATAAATAAATAAATAAATATCGCGGGACAATTCACACCAATTGATCTAGTCCCAAAGTAAGCTAAGCATAGCTTGTGTTATGGGTACAAGGCAACGGATAAACATACTTATACTTACGAATATTTGTTCTCGGGTCTTGGGTCTTTAATATGTATTTAAGTAGGTATGTATCTATCTATATAGATAGAACCGAGAACAAATATTCGTATTATTCATACAAATATCTGCCCCGACGCGGGAATCGAACCCGCAGAACCCATAGAAATGTAACACTGTAATAGTAAACATGTTTCCTGATACTTAGAGTTCTTAAATTTTGTGGTAAATGATTAAAAATTACAATGCTCATTATTAAATAAATAAAATTAATGTTACATAATTAAGCCGAGTTACCTACAGTCCAACTGCGTAAGCAGTTTTGCGGGGCATGGTTTAAATGAAAGTGTAACTTTTTATGAATAAATATATTACATACATACATACATAACACACAAATAAAAATTTTATACACAAGAACAATTAACCTAAAACTAAAAACCTTAAAAAGTATAATAATAATAACTAAAATATATTATTAAAGGGAGTCCCTTTAGACCAGGTTCCAATAGGCATTAGGCAATGCCAGTAGGCAACGTTCCCCCTTTGAATAGCTAAACTAATTCTTTGTCCGAGGTAGCTGCCGCTCTTCAGTTTCCTCTCCTGTGATGTCGACTAACATTTTTGCTATTTCCTTAAAAAGCCTTATAGCGCTAGGACCCCACGGACCAATGGTCACGACACCGAATGGGACAAAATCATATTCGGAGCCTAGATTGTATGCTTTAGCTTTTTCAGCCGCTTCACAAGCTGCGCCAGCTCTGTTGTTGGTTCCATGTAGATGGGAAGGCGCCAGCCTGTCTGAACAGGTTGCATTCCATACCAGCACCCGGCCCGTCTTCCATGGAATCAAACTCATACCATCTGGTCTCTTGCCATCGTCTCTTGCAATACCAGTCGGCTCAAGTAAACTTGGCACGTTGACAGTGGCAAGGAACCAGCGTATGATATAGTTTAGTGCGGCATGTATCGAGAAGCGGCCTGCACTCTTTGGCATGACAGACTGTGATGTCCTAGCTGGCTGACACCACTGCCACAGGGACACTTATGAGGAGCGCAGACCGGAACCCCAAGCCGTAGACAGGTTGCAATTCGGAGCGTGTCAGGCTCAAGAAGTATTCCTGTATTTGACGAAGGGTACGCGTGAAGCCAGTAGCCGGCCTCATCCGCTCCCACAGCCAATAGCCTATATTGCAGATTGATTTCGTAATGCTACTTTTGGTTAACTCACAAACACAATCTGACTCTACAACAAATTAGTAATCAAAGAAACGCCAACCTCCTTTAGCAATCGGAACGGGCAATCTAAACTTGTAGGCCGGAGAGAAACTAGCACCTACGAAACTATAGGAGTAACATACAGCTGATCTAGTTTTGTTAAGGTTAAAATGAATTTGAATCACGGCAATGATTTGTTAACAGGCAGCCAACCTCTGTTTTGCGATCGCATTCCTCGCTCCGAAAAGCTTCAAGCAGAGCATATTGGTGCTCCGGGCACTGGCGGCGACGGGTGCCGTGCTAATGGGCATGTGGGCCGGGGCCGAGGTGTGCGCGCCCGACGTGTTGGCTTGGAGCCTCGCCCTGCTGCTCGTCAACTCTATACACACTGTCTTCTTAATCATAAGGTGCGTCCTCTTATCTAGTAGTCGTCAGTGGACATGATGCCGACATTTGATCCACCACAATATTGTTACAG
Source organism: Archips crataeganus (assembly GCA_947859365.1). Classification (NCBI taxonomy): domain Eukaryota; kingdom Metazoa; phylum Arthropoda; class Insecta; order Lepidoptera; family Tortricidae; genus Archips; species Archips crataeganus. The sequence continues at coordinate 11,359,891 of OX402049.1, read as the reverse complement.
CACCGCACCTGCTTCATGAACTTTCTGGCTTTCTGGCTTTTCTCGACGCATAATCAATCATCTTTGATCTGAAAAGCTATATACTCACCATGATTTTGTTTCTCAAGTTAAAATTCTGTATCGAAATATTATCGTCAGAAGTACGTGACATAATTATTTTAAATGTGTACAGATACGTTGCGCTCAAGACGAAATCAGCTGGCTCCTAGCGCTACCGCATGTCTTATCCAAACTGTGCTCCCCAGGTTTCTTCCACCAGCGCTATCATTGGAGCTGACAGAGCTGTACCTGAAGCTGTTTAAGCCACTAAAGGTGAACAAGAAGCACTTCCAAGAACTGACGCGAGAGGCGCGTGTGATGCGGCTAGATCCCGGGGAGGCTTACGCCGTTGAGGACGTCACACCAGCCGACGAAAGGCTTTCTATACTTCTAAAGGGAAAGTATGTATTTCTTTTCATAGTTTCATGTTTAGTACCGTGGCTTTTCTAGGAACGACCGTTGTGTTTCTGTTCGTATACGATTTGGGAGTATACAGGGTGAAGTATAAGTCATTAATAGTACATTACTGCAGCGGCCGCGAAATAGGGGATTGCCGGCCGAGTAGTTATAGATGGCCGAGTGTTAACAAGGCCATCTAGAGATACGAGGCCGGCAATCCCTGTTCGTGGCCAAGGCTTGTATAGAGTTTTTCTCAAACATGCATCATCATCATCACCACCATCATCACCGCCATCATCATCACCATCACCATCACCATCGCCATCACCATCACCAACAACATCATCAACATCCATCAACATCCATCAACATCCAGCAACATCCGTCAACATCCATGAACAAGAACATCCATCAACATCCATCCATCCATCCATCCATCAACATCCATCAAAAATCATCAACATCCATCAACATCCATCAACATCCAACAACATCCATCAACATCCATCAACATACATCAACATCCATCAACCAACATCCATCAACATCCATCAACATCCATCAACAACCATCAACCAACATCCATCAACATCCATCAACATCCATCAACATCCATCAACATCCATTAACCAACATCCATCAACCAACATCCATCAACATCCATCAACCAACATCCATCAACATCCATCAACATCCATCAACCAACATCCATCAACATCCATCAACCAACATCCATCAACATCCATCAACATCCATCAACATCCATCAACATCCATCCATCCATCCATCCATCAACATCCATCCATCCCTCCGTCCGTCCGTCCGTCCGTCCATCCATCCATCCACGTCGACCCCGTCGACCTATTAAACGTCATGGTGCTGTGTCACATAAAACAATAGACGATCACTTTGCTGGCCTTGGCCAGCAATGTTGTATGAAATTCCATTATTGACCTCTCGTCTAGCCGCACCTGCAACGTGACAGTTCGTGGCGTATTTTAAGGAACATAACGTCAATATTTCATAGCATGTTTGAGAAAAAGAAATTAAGTAGTGCTTTGATCAATTATAACTGAAGATACACATTGCCGAACAAAATCCCCTTCAAAGAATGTCCGAACTTTTTTATTTGTTTGCATAACAATTAAAATTATCACCTACACAGAAATTTGAACCTAGTCTTTACTTCATTACAGTCGAATTTCGGTTGACACTTGACAGCTAAACTTGACAATTTCACGCAACGTACTGAGAAAAAAGAAGGCCACTTTTATCAAAGTGGCGCTCATTTGGCTCGGACATTTTCGGGCGCGCGACTGTGGATCTACAGTTATAATTGATCAAAGAAGTAGTGTTTCTTACTCAGTTAATGCTGAACAACATAATGCATTATCTACCTGAATTGTTAAAATTTGTCTGATAAAATCTTGGATGATCATACTAGGGGCGTTCAATAAAAAGTGAGAATGAGTATGTTATAAGCAACTTTTACTAAATGTCATTTTATTTTTCGACATAGTCACCTTTTAGCATAATACACTTAGTATATCTTTTTTCTAAACTTAAAATTCCATTTTTAAAAAAGGTCTCATCTTGAGTACTTAAAAAATCTTGTACTGCAGCGACTACCGCGTCGTTGTCTTCAAATTTCTGGCCTCTAAGGTATTGTTTCAATCTCGGAAATAGGTAGAAATCACTGGGAGCGAGATCTGGTGAATACGGAGGATGCTTAAGGATATCGAACCCAGCATCACGAATTGCAGCCATTGCAACGGCGGACTTGTGTGCCGGGGCATTATCCTGGTGGAACAGCACAACTTTCGAAAGTTTACCTCGCCGTTTTTCGCGGATCTCATTGCGCAATGTTGCTATTTGTTTGGCGTATAATGTGCCCGTAATAGTGGCTCCATGCTCGAGATACTCAATCATTAATACCCCTTTACCATCCCAAAAAACAGAGCCCATGACCTTACCGGCAGATGGGCTCACCTTGAATTTCTTTGGAGTTGGAGATGATGGCCTTTTCCATGTCATAGACTGCAGTTTCGTTTCAGGGTCGTAATGATGGAGCCATGTTTCGTCCATTGTTATAAATCGCGCCAAAAAAAGTTCCCGGTCTTGCTGCATCAGGTTCAAAGTTTCTTGACAAATCTCTAGTCTAGTTTGTGTTTGCGTGTCAGTAAGCATTCTTGGTACCCAACGCGCAGATACCTTTTTCATACCCAAGCGTTCATGTAAAATATTATGCACGCTCCCCGTTGAAATCTTTACATTTTCAGCAATAAAATGAACCGTGACACGACGATCCGCCAAAACTGAGTTTTCGACTTTTTTCACAATTTCTTCAGTTACTGCTGTAGTAGGGCGTCCGGAGCGGGGGTCGTCCATTGTCGATGTTCTTCCACGTCTAAATTCGGCGCATCAACGTGAGACTGTCGAATACGGAGGAGCATTAGACCCTAAAGTATCCCGCAAATCCAAATTGACTTGGTCCGTAGAAAAATTTTTCAAACACAAGTATTTGATAACGGCGCGCAGTTCAATTTTCTCCATTTTCGCTAACGTACTCAATAGCATTGCAAAGAAATTACCGTATATTTTTTTAAACAAAAGCCAGTTAGTTTTTTTTTCATAGAAATCAGCTAGATAGATTAGCTTTACCGGCCAGTATTTAATTTCGTAATATTAAAAGAGTTTGCATCTCATTCTCACTTTATATTGAACGCCCCTCGTACTTAGTTGAAATTAAATCACAAACTCAATGCACCTCAAATTAAATGAGACTAATTAAAACAAATGAGTTAGAGCATTATATTGTTCAGCATTAACTAAGTAAGAAACACTTCTTTCTTTTAACGACTTAGGATTCATCCTGTATAATAATTGTATACTTAGGTATATGTTCAAAAACGGCTTGAAAGAGGCAGTGGTTCACGTAAAGAAATCCAACTTAAAAGATCCTTAACTACGTCATTAGAAGAAGCAAATCATACCTATGATTTTCTTTCTTGTAGCTTCGCGCTCTTGACGCATTAGCCAAAATTTTGTTTTTGGCTTTATGACAGAACGATATTGCAGGGATTTTTGGCACAGTTTTAAGTGAGTAGAATTTAGGAGCGAAAGATATTATGTATCGCTGAATTAAGGATTGTTATGCATCTAAATTATTAGGTAAATCATTTATTACATTCGCTAACTAATCAATGAGCTATGAATCTATGATAATCCCCTTGCCACTGAGGGACTCTCCGGCTACGGCCGCGTTCAGAAAAAACCTGAAGAAATTGTGGCTAGGCAATGACACCTGAGGCGAGGCTGCGTTCGCATTTGTGCCATCTATTTTTTTTTGGGAAGCTATAATACTGTTTTTTTACCGCACGTATACTTATCATTTTGACTGTTGCCTATTTTGTTAGGTTTCATCTCATAACTAGGCGAATTGGAAGAGATCTCTTATTTGAGATAAGTTCGCCTTCGTAATACTTGGAACCTAGGTACTACATATACCACTGCACCATAAAGTACTGAAATACACTGTAAAGTAGTACCACATTTTGTGATTTTTGTGGTACATAAATGTACTAAAACAATTTTCTTGCGGAACAAAGAGTTTACATAGGTACCTAATACTTAATCTATTCTACGATTATGCACACGCATTAAACGCTACGTGTTGATGAGTTGAAGCTTGTTTTTTTTTAATGTGTGTGTGCTTATTTTGTACACTGTGCTCAGTACACGCAATTAATTAGCCTTCTTGTGTGCTATTCAAACAACTATAAAGTCCTATCTAGATTGAGGCTTGGCCACGTAACGCACACATCATTACATTAGAATTGCGGCTACACTTAATATATACGTTCAATTCCCTTAAAAGCCATTAGAAAGCAATGACTCATATCCACGAGGAATCGACTAAAACCACGCATTTATTACGTATTAGTTTCTGATATAAAACTGTACCATTTGAGTGCAAAATATTATACCTATACGGTAACTAACTATCTAAAATGTTTTCCAGTTTTATCCTATTTTACGGAAACTTTTCATGTATATTCAAGAACAATAAAAGCGATTCCTTGTACCTACAGTTTTTATGAAAAATTATAAGTAAAGTAAATGATAAGTGTACGAATGTGCAATGCATAGTAACATATCTATATTACTATCGTTCTAATATTCACTTCTCGTGCTCTAAAAGTAAGACAACTATAAATATCTCTTAACGGTATTAAAAACGCGTCATTGAATCCCTCTTTGGCGTTAAAAAGAAACTATTTTTTTTATTTGCTCAGTAAAAATGGATACAGCCAAGAATTTGTTTAGTACTATGTCAAAAATACCTAACTGAAATAGCACAAATTAAAACTGCTAATAAAATAAAGCTAATAAAGGTACTGTATATTTCAATAGAAAAAGGAGTGGTTGTGTGTGGGCCATTTTCTATAAATGCTTAGTAAACTATTTCACATTTCTTCCGCAAAGACGATGAATCCTTGACATCCAATTATTTTTAATTTTCCCGATTACCTAATGGTTTGTTGTATCTGTGTCTAATCAGCGGATTTAAAAAATAAAATTCAAATTCAAAAGCCACTATATTTTAAGTGTACCCGGTGAAAATTGAATCAAAGATAAAAACTTTTTAACAAAAAATTAAACCGCCGAAAAGACTGAAAAGCAAAAAATAATACCTTTTTTGTTTGGCCTTAATCTAGGTACCAGTTTGAAGTCGGTGCCTCAGCACTTAGCCAGGAGGAGTGGACCTATAATCGTCTACCTGATTGGCTTCTATCACTCCTCCTGGCTCGTGCTGAGGCACCGACTTCAAACTGGTACCTAGATTAAGGCCAAACAAAAAAGGTATTATTTTTGCTTTTCAGTCTTTTCGGCGGTTTAATTTTTTGTTAAAAAGTTTTTATTTTATACTTTTTTTCCATCATTGGGGTAATTTTTTTTTCCAAATTTATAATACCAACTTCAAGGTATACCCTATCTATCCAATAAAAAAGAATTATGAAAATCAGACTACTCTGTAAAAAGTTAGTCAATCATCCCCTGTTTTCCTACCCTTACGGTAAGAATATTATTTCCAAATTTAAATGGGACCACCCTTGGGGTATACGCTTTCCAATAAAAAAAGAATCATCGAAATCCGACTACTCTGTAATAAATTATGCGTGGTCATATAGTGCAATCAGTAACTGAACAATCAATCATCCCCTGTTTTTCTACCCTTAGGGTAGAAATATTGTTTCCAAATTTAAATGGGACCACCCTCGGGGAATACGCTTTCCAATAAAAAAAGAATCATCAAAATCGGACTACTCTGTAAAAAGTTGTGTGATCATACATAAAAAAATATATATATATATATATACACGTCGAATTGAGAACCTCCTTCTTTTGTTTTCGTCGGTTGAAAAAGCGAAATACCTAATTAAAGTAGGTACACGTGTAAGCGTTCAATATTCTAAATATGACACATGCGTCAATTTTCTAAGGGAAGAATCCCCTTCGGCATGGTTCCGATGATACTGGTGGCGTTTTCTCTTTGAAACTAAGCTAATTCTTTGTCCTAAGAAGCCGCCAGCTCTTCGGTCTTCTGTGATTTCATATTATATAAGTATTATCTCTATCACCTATGAGAGTAAAACCACTTCGCTATCGGATACGTGTTGGTGGAAACTCTTACTATTTACTTACAGTGATGCAGTAGCCAATTATAATAAACTCAATTTCAATAGAATCTGACAATCTTGTTGACACTTATGGCCAATTGATTATCGTAATTATCAGTCCTATTGTTTTTCGATTATAATCATACCTTTAGGAACCTAGAAAATCAGGTGTCCTTGTCAGTTGGGTATAGGTAAGTATCTAATAGATTTTTAGATTCTATTGAAATAAATGTTAGGAGAAGAGCTTTTAAAGTGTAATTGTTTCAGAATGCGAGTTACCTGCGATGAAACACACCTGCACTATATACAGCCTTACCAGTTCATAGACTCTCCCGAATGGGAAGCGAACCGGGAGCAGTCTGATGATGTCTTTCAGGTGTGTATTGTACTTACAATTGGTCTTCTATACCAAATGGCGTGATATGATACTTACAGACTTTCAAGACATAGGCACCATGACAAAGAGTAATTATTTGAGCGTTTGTTCCAAATTACTTTTGTGGACACATTTGATTACAATACAAATTTGCGGCACATGCGTTAGAAACTTTAAGACCACGATCATCTGACACCAAAATATTTGTTCGCGAGGTGTCGGATAAACTGGTTAGATTCTCTGGCGACCCCAGGGTCGGGTGTTTTTCGCCCAGAGACTGTGCATAGCCGTGCAGCGAGGGAATGCCGCGAGCATGCTAGGTACGCTGCCCCGGGTAGGTAAAATACAGCCTAGGGTTTCGACATTTTTTAATGTACATATTATCATAGTTTTTTATTTATTTGTATACCAATATTAAGCATTTTTTTATATAAGACCAGCAAGCAGACGGGTCACCTGATGGAGAGCGATCAGCATGTTTGTTTTTAAATAAATACCTTAATAATGGCAAAAGATTCTTATACAATTTACAGTTATCTGGTAGAAGTAAGGCACCTCTAATAAATAACCGAAAATGCCGTCAAAATCTACGGCCCTTTCGTACAGTTAAGGAAACTGATTCGCGTAACCAGGGTAGAACCTTTTCACAACCAATTTCACGATAATTTCCTTGGCAGACGTATGGAATGTCAACATGAGATTCGTAATGAAAAGGGTTCACCGTGGTACGTGATTCAGTTTCCATGACTGTAGAAAATGTGAACACGAAAGTGGAGCGGTCGAAACGCTCGTAGGAACGTAAAAATAATTAAGTGATCACTTTTGTACCTTGTCACTTTAACGTCATGTTTGAAAAGCCATACGAGCTTATGTAACGACTGAAAGCGAAAAGGTACAGAAGTTAGTAAATACGGGAGCGAGTGAAACTACAGTTTCTTCGGCAACGCCAAATCAGTTGCGAGTTTAAACGTACTCTTATTGAGTGCACTTAATAAGATAGCCCGCCTTTTTATTCCGGTCGCATCTTTCTGTGCATCAATTTCATTCGCGATGAAATACTGCAACAGCCTTCCCTTGTAACCACTCCAGCTTGTAACATTGTGATCGAATGTAGCTAAAACGCCGAAGTTTGCACCAGCCATTTTTTTTTCTTCAAACGCGGGTAGAACGCGGATCGTCGCCAATAGTAAATACGGGAGCGAGTGAAACTACGAGCTGCTCTTAACGCACTGACATTTATTGACAGCCATTGACAGTGGTAGGCGCTACCACGCACACATATGTACCAGAAGTGATCACTTATTTATGACGTTGACTGTACAATGACCCATTTACGGATGTAGGTAGGTATGCATGATTTATCATTTCAGCAATTTATCTGCGAAACTTAGCATATTCCTTTGTTTGCTAGAACTAAATTGTAAGTTGATCATCACAAACTTACGGCTCTCATGTTATAACACTTAGCAAAGGTTACGCAAACAGAACCATTACGGACTTCATGTTTTTATGTAAAGTATTTCCGGTCCCAAGTTCGTAAATTTATATTAAAAGGCACATCTTATGACAAATGGTAGGCGCTCTTGGACCACCTCCAATTTCTCGAAATACCTTTTACGTAATTCGTTTTGATTTCAAATTCGTTGTCCGCTGATATTTTTAGAGCGGAAACAGGTATTTTTGAGATTAGGTGATCCCTAATTCAACTCTCGAATAGACTTAATTAATTTGGAGTGGAATGGAGGGTAAATCTCGTGTGTTTAAGTGGGTACTGAAATTAAGAGTAGGTCAGTATTTACATTTTGAAATTAATTAAGCAGATTCTACTTGGCTTACGTGATAGGGTAATATAAACAAGGCTTTTATATTACCTCAGAGTAAGTAGTATGTATTGAAAGAAAATAACAGATCTCTAATGAAAGAAGTAAAATCTTTTTCTATTACCTACTTATACAAAATTGAAAAAATGCCGCATGTATGAAAGCTTATCACTTGAGAGCGGTTAGATTGATTTGATTAATTTTGTTGCATATTTTGTAATTGTCTCAAGGGTCGTATAAAATACATTTTTGAGGAAGAAAAATCTGCAACGATCGTGATGCAGAGTGCGTTCGACAATAAAGGCACTGGTTATTAATTAACAAACATGTAAACCTTGTTTCATCCTTTAATCGCGCAAATAATTCAAACTGGTTCTATTCTACCCTACTATTGTCTAGCAAATTCACAACATAGTACCTATTCAATTCAGCACTACACAAGGCTTTCGAGTTCCGCTCAAAATATTTATGGCGCAATAAATCTGCCACGTTCAATGGAATTAATTGGAAACATAAGTTTCGGCTAGGTTAGGTGTTGTACTAAGCCAACAAACAATCCTACAATGTAGAAAGGAAAAAGAATTTAAAAAAATATTCACAGATAACAGTTAGAATGTGTCTTAATTTAATTTAATTTAACTTAGGTAATTTTTATTTAAGTACCTATGTGCTTAAGCGCAACCCAACCCAATGTCAAATTATGCAATAAAATGCAACCCTCCGTCTACGCATGGTTTTAAGATAAGTTTGTAGTAAAAATATTCTGTGTTCCCTGAGCACTACAATTTGGCCGCTTTCAAGTCTAGGGTGAATGAGCATTTACTAGGCAAGCGTGCTCCATCGTAGGCCTCATCTTCGCTTTCCATCAGGCGTGATATTGTGGCCAAACGCAAGACTATATTGTATAAAAAAAAATATTGTGCTAATTTAAAGTTGCTCTGTGTAGGTAATAAAATCTTTAGGTCAGTCTTGAATTATTTAAGGCCTTCTGGATCGACCTTTAAGTGAGGCTTCACATAATGTTAAAATAGAGCCCTGGGGGAGGGACGGGTCTGCGGGCGAGTTTAAGATCCCGAAGCAATTAATAGTATCCTTGGTTTAGATATGATTGTTGGCTGACGCAAATACTTACACATCGTCGACCCCTGCGACATCACTGTTATTTTCCAACAAGTCTTTTCCAGAGCCGTGATAGATAAGCGCTGGTCTTATTTGAATAGAAAAGTTTTACACTAGCAGACGCCTTCACTATCTCCTAGTCAGGGCTTATATAATTCGCCATTCCCTGAACCTAGGACTTCTGTGGATTGTCAAGTTTTGCAGGGCACGGTACACAAAAACTGCTTCTTAAAAATCTCATACTTTTTTTCGTCATTCTACCGATGTGGTGAGATGGGGCCGTTCCGTAGAGAATTATAATTAGTCATACCTCTAATGACGTTCTGATATTTAAACGAGCACGTAAGTATCTGACTATCGATTGTATGAAAATGTTTAATGTTTAATGTTTATTTGGGCAAAAAACGGCACAATATAATGAGTGAACTTAAAAGAAAAACTTACGTAATACATAGGCCAGCAAATATGCCACAGTTAATTTATGCCAATGAAGTAACACGTAAAAATACAAACAGCCAAAAATGAGAAAAAGTGAAACGGGCGTTAAATAAATAGTATGTCTAAGTATGTATAAATCTAAAGTTTTGACAGAGCACCTCGAATATATATACTTAATATTATAAATGTCGTGAAAGTGTGTTTGTTGGTTTGTCTAACCTTTTTTTTTTTTTTTTTTTTTTTTTATGATATAGGGGGCAAACGAGCAGACGGATCGCCTGATGGTAAACGATTACCGTCGCCCATGGACACCTGCGACACCAAAAGAGTCACAAGTGCGTTGCCGGCCTTTTAGGTAGGAGTACGCTCTTTTTTTGAAAGCTTGAAGGTCATATCGGTCCGGGAATACCGCAGCAGGAACCTCATTCCAGAGCTTTGCTGTGCGAGGCAGGAAATTTCTGGAAAAACGCACAGTAGAAGACAACCAACCATCCAGATGGTGAGGATGGAAGTGTTGTCGCGTAGGGCGGTGGCGGAAGGATGCGGCAGGGATCAACCCGAATAACTCCTCGGAGCACTCTCCGTTGTACATGCGATAGAAGATGCACAGTGAAGCTACATCTCTACGCAGCGCCAAGGAATCAAGCCCATCAGAAGTTCGTTGGCAGCCGACTATTCGAGTCGCTCTCCGTTGTATGCGATCCAGAGGGAGAAGCTGGTACCGGGGAGCCCCCGCCCACAGATGAGAGCAGTATTCCATATGTGGGCGAACCTGCGCCTTATAAAGCTGAAGGCGGTGGGCTGGAGTGAAATACCGTCTCGATCTGTTGAGCACGCCGAGCTTCTTCGAGGCTAATTTAGCCTTACTCTCCAAGTGGTCGCGGAACTGGACTTCACTCGAGATGTCAATACCAAGGATTCCGATACTGGCTGTGGTAGCAAGGGGAGTGCCTTCGAAAAGAGGTGACGCGACAAACGCAGACTTTTTGCGGTAAACGCGCAAACCTGTGTCTTAGTGGGGTTAAAACGGACTAAATTAAGTCGACCCCATTCTGAAACTTCTTTCACATCGAAATTGTGTGATGGATTGCCGTGATTTTTTGTATGGACATAGTTGAAGGGCTGGAGAGTGACATAGGCTACTTTCATACCACGGGAAAATATCTCATTCCCACGGAAAAACACGTTTTATCTACTTTTGATACCGTAAACTTTGTTATAAGTATAACTAACCTAACATAACCTAATGGGCTCTCTACGATGCCGTTTTAATACATCCTAAAAAGTTTACAGTTTCACAAAAAAACCGATATAATAACCCATTCGATATTTTAATACATTCAATATATTAACTTTCGATATTCAGAACCGTACCCTACCTATTTAAACATAGGTATCTGAGTCGTTTTATATTATATCTACCAACGCGGCAACGTTAGTCTATCCTGTAAATGTAACGCTAATAGAAGCGTTGAAATATACGGATATAATAGTCACTGTCTACACATCCCGTAGCAATCATTTTTAGGGTTCCGTACCCAAAGGGTGCCAACGGAACCCTATTACTGAGAGTCCGTTGTCTGTCTGTCTGTCTATAACAACAAATACTAAAAATTAAATTAAATTAAAAATTAAAAGGGGGTCGTCACGCAAGAAACGTGTTTTTTTTCAGCGTTTTTTGGTTGCTAGGCGTTGTTAGGCGTTACGAGGCGACCTAGGTGACAGCCGTCAGTTGCTACGCAACACGAGCAACACTATGCTGTTCGGTTCTTTACTTACTTATAAGTTTGCGATTATAATGCTTACATTTTGGCTTTTACTGAACTGTTTTTAAAACATTGTACGATGGTACGGAACCCTTCATGTATGAGTCCGGTTTTTTATTGATATATCAGCTTTGCAACTTTTTTATAAATAAAGGGGTAACTTTTTATGGTGGTGCAGGTATCGGTGGTGGCCGAAGAGGTGTGCACGTGCGTGTGCTGGCCGCGCATGCGCCTCGAGCGCGTGCTGCGACACCGGCCGGCCCTCAAGGTCGTCCTCGACTGTCTCATAGGTCAGTACACTCCACTTATTCAAATCAGTTTTTAAAATAATAGTTTCAACCTTACCGATACACGATGTCGGGGTTGAAGAAGACACTACGTTTTTATAGGTATGTAAATACCGAACGTATCGAATGGGTCAATAACACCGAAAAGTTTTTTTTTCTGAAACTGTAAATGGGTCATACACAGCGTAAGTAGCAAAAGTTGTCTCTCCTGAGGACATAAAATTAGCAACTTCGAGTCAGCAGACTTTAGATTTATTTAAATGGGCCCAAAGTTGGCCAGGCGTCCCACATGCCAATGTAGACTTGGCTAAAAATGTTGGCTATAGGCCCTTACTTTCGCCGTCTCCACAGGAGAGATGCGAACAAAAAAATGTGTACGATCCAAACTTTTCAGGATTTATCAAAACGGTATCTTATAGAACCCATTAGGTTAGGTTAGGCTAGTTTTATAACAATCTTAAAAACTAAACGGTTTCAGAAAAAAAAGCTTTTTGGTATTTTAATACATTCGGTCTTTTGTACTTCACCCGTTTTTCTTTAGGCGTTTTTCGGTGCCTAGTCTTGCCCAGTTCCAACGTTCGATATTAGCTAGTTGCCCAGGCTGCACCGCCCAAATGCTATCCTTCCTCCTTAGAAGCTCTACCACACTGGGGTCTTCTTATTTACCTACATCTCTTTCACTATGTCTTACACTTTACCCTGCATCTTACAAAAGCGCAGACAGCAGTGGAGGTGTTTACATCAAATTTTACTTTGCCTTTTAACCCCAACCTAGTTGTTAGATCGATTTACTAATAATTTGGTAGGTACGTGTGTAAAAGGTTCGATCCTAGCAAATCGGCTTAAATTATTAACTTATAATATAAATTAGCAAATCAGCTTAAACTATAAACAAACTTACTTAGCCAAGTTAAGTATGAAGTATCTTTTTCTATTTATTTTTTATTTTCTTCAACTTCATTTTTTTTATTACTTTTACGGTCATCCCTGAGGACCTGGGTTCGATTCCCAGCATTGGTCTTTTTTCTGGGGTTTTACCTGTGCATCTATATTTCAGTTTGTATTTAGTTTGAAATAAACTTACTTAGGTATATAACTTATTTCGTTCACGACAAAATCGTAGCACTAGGTAGGTACCTCACCGTACTTGGTAAATACTTTGAAATTTTTGTTTTGCCGATGGTCAAATCAAGCCATTCCATGGCTACTGCTGCTGTTCCATGCCTTATATAGGTCGAAGAATTCATAAATGTCTACACGCGCTTTTGTTTCGACGAAATAATATTCAATAATTGATTGATTTGGGCGTAACGCAGTGGAGTTGGTAGCGGAGTACAAGGTAAATAACATACAACAACATCTAAGCCTATATACATCCCACTGCAGGGCACAGGCCTCCTCTCAGAATGGGCTGTAGGCTTGGGCTGTAGTTCGCACCTGGGCCCAGTGCGAATGGGAACTTCACAAACACACACACACACACACACACACACACACACACACACATCATTGAATTTCTTCGTAGGTAGCGGTTTCCTCACGATGTTTTCCATCACCGTAAAGCTCATAGTACAATAACAACATTTTTAAATGTAATTTCGTACATATAATCTGAAAATCTCTGCGGCCCGACTCAGGGTTTACACCCACGACCCTCTGCTGGAGAAGATACAAGGGTCGTTTTCAAAAAAAATTTACATAATTAAGAGCCTTATGAAAACAAAATCACGATTACGTCCTTTGAGCAAGGAAAGTTAGTCATACAAACTTATGAGTAACTTTCGTTAGGTACACAAAGGAATCAATCAATTAAATGTTGTTTTAATTAAGTAAATTTACCCTTGATTCGTCTGTTCTGCTATGAACTTCTGCTGCTGACCGTACGTTGCGTGGCGATTACAAAATACCCCGGCTTATTACGCGCCGTTACGGGTAAGTGCTTGCTTTGGACGCTTAGTGACTTTTCAAACATTTTTTTTTATCTAAATCTTCGTTTCCGAAATACTTCTATTAAAACTTTGTTTATAAAATTACCGGGTATAGGATTAAAATAGCTAACAAAAAAAAATTTCAGAACAAATGATTTAAAAAAGTGTTCTTTGGTTTTTCCATCGTTCCTAATAGGCATCTGAGTGTTTGATTCACCCCAGTAAAGGTACAATAGGAAATTGAAACTGGTGTATAAAGGATCTTTGAATATTACTTACGTAAAATCTAGGTTGCGTTGAAAAACAGAGGGACGTTTTGACCACTTATAAATGTCAGTGAAGAAGGATAGTTCCCTAAACATCTATAAATATCTCAGCTCACACTTGAAACTCTTCACCTCAAACGATCGTCAAAAATATGAAATGAATAGAAACCAATTTAACTAAGTATAAATAAAACGCCCTTCAATTTAAAATACCGTCGAAAACGAAAAACATACGTGATCGAATTGCGCCTTGTTCTGATGATTGCACGCAGGTGACGCGGCGGTTTGCAGCGTTCGGCGTTCGGTTTGAGTGTTGATAATGGAACAATAAAAGCTATTTAAATAGATTAAAATCTGTGTAAGTATAAGTTAGCGAGGTTCATTTATTCACGGCATGAAATGGGAACCTTTAAGCTTAGACAAAATGCGAAGAAATTTCATTTCGCAAATTGTAGTCTATACGTATTTGGCATCAAGTTCAAGACATGGCCATTTTCAATGGCTGTTAGTAAACATACAAATAGGTACGTAAGTCCGTAAATGTGATGCCAAACAAACAAGCTAAAAAGACGTAGGTATTTATTTTAACACGCACGTAAGCCAATCTGGACCAACAATTTTTACTGCAATATTATATAACACAACTGCTTTTATTTGATTTACGCCCTTCCGTGTTTACCAACCATGTTGTCCATAAAACTGAGGACTGGAGTAGGGAAACAGATGTTCCATTTTGATTAAGAATTTCTGCTATTGATTCACACAAGTTCACCTGCCTCCGTGAACGATGCTTGCTGGGTCAAATGCGCCGAGTGTTACGTTTTACTTTATCCAATCTGTGGTTTTTTTGAAAGGTCCTGATTTTGTCATCGTCGTTTTATGAAAAACTTAGATAAGCCAACCAGACTGAATTTATAACAGAATACTTAGGCGGGCTTGTGCAGACCAGAATTAATTGTTATTGACAGAACTCTTCTTTTAGGTAAAGAGCCAATTTTCTAGTTTCTAGCACAATTGGAAGAATCCTATTGGTTTCGATTCCCCGGAATTTGTATGAAACAAACAAACACCTTTCTTAATGTTTTTTTTTATTGCGTTGACTTAGAAATTTGATGTTTTTTTCATAACTTAAAGGGATTGCTGTCTTAAGTATTTGATATTAATTTCAGCTTGATACCTATAGGTACACGTTCCTCAGCAAAAGCATGCACATGCACAGTTGGACAGCAAAGTGATCCTGTAGGGATTCCATTTTTTTTATTTTTGAGGTACGGAACCTTAAAAAAGAGTACCCATCGAATTGGTTTCGGTTACATAGTGCTACCTACGTTAAATGGGCTTTAGGATTATATAGCAACATGCACGGTGCAATTGATTATGATTTTTGAGGATATAAGCATAAAGTAGTTTCATTTCAATGACCGGAGCAATCGAGATTTTATCCTGCTTTTCTTGGTTGAATTCTGATATACTTAGGTCTTATGATAAAACTAGCTTTTGCCCGCGACTTCGTACGCAAAGACAATAACGTTAGTTCTTTGAATTAAATTTGGCACACAGGTAGTTTATTACATGGATTAACACATAGGATAATGCCATCAAAATGCAAAGTTCCCGCGGAATAGGAATAAGTGAATTTTATAGCCGCTAAGACGTGGTGGCCTAGTGGTTTGACCTATGGACTTTTAAGTAGAGGGTCGTGGGTTTGTGCCTGGGCTTGCACCTCTGAGTTTTTCCTAATTCATGTGCTAAATTACGTTTGGAGTTAACCATGAGCTTTAAAGTCAAGGAAAACATCGCGAGGAAAGCTGCACACACCTGTGAAGAATTTCAATCGTGTGCGTGAAGTTCTCAAATCGCACTGGGCCCGCGTGGGAACTACTGCTTAAGTCCTCTCGTTCTGGTAGCAAGCCTGTGCCTGATTGAAACAAGCTTATTTTATCCCAAGAAAGTGCAAAGTAAAGTTCCCGCGGGATAGAAATAACTTTTTTGACCTATTTTGAAAATCAAAGCCAGTGTAGCTTTTTATTAATGTACTATCTATCTGTCATCTTGTTATAATTAGCTTTGTTATAGTTTATTTGTTTATTGAAGTGAAACTTCTAATGCGACTTCCAACAAGCATTGCGTTAAATGCGTTGCGTTAAATACGCAACGCAACGCAACGCAACGCAAGTTGACGTTTACGTTTATCTCACATTGTATATATACTAACGGATGTTAAAAACTTCGAACTCAGAACTCATACTGTCTGTGCAAAATGTATGAGACTTGATAAAAGCGCCATCTAGTGAGTAATTTAAACACATAGATGCATAAGTAAATTTAGTTCTTTAATTTATTGCAATAAGGTTCATATTGATGTCATTTTTCATTTCCACATTACGAAGTTTCACTTCTTCCGCGCGGAGGAACTGCACGCACTATCTTTTTTTATATGTGGCTGTTTATCTCACTGCTTATATTTGTTTTAGACGTGTACCTATTATATGTACGATATATGTATGAGTAGATGTACTAATTTTGTTGCGTTTTAATTTTCTGATCCACTGTTGAAGCACCACCTGCTGTAAACTAGTCCTTCCTTCTTTCTGTTAAAGGGTTGCCTGGAAGAGATCGGTCTTAAGCGATAAGGCCGCCTATTGCTTACCTTGTAACTTTCTCTCTGTGTACCTGTTTTCTGTATTGCTTACTATTCCTGGTGTACAATAAAGAGTCATTGTTGCCTAGTACCCATAACACAAGCTTGCCTAGCTTACTTTGGGACTAGGTCAAGTGGTGTGAATTGTCCCGTGATATTTATTTTTTATTTTTATTTTATTGTATTGTATTGTATTGTAACCTATGTCAATAAAAGATAATTTAGCTTTATAGTGGTGATTTTTTTTTTTAAATCGGTGCAGTAGTTTCAGAGATTCCGCTACAAAAAAAAAACAAAGAAAGTCTAGATATTTCCCTATCCCGTGGGAATATCGAAAAATCCTTTCTTAGTGCACCTTAACAATACTCAAGGTACGTGTATGCCAAATTTCAAGTCTCTAGCACCAGTAGTTTAGGCTGTGCGTTGTCTGTCAGTCAGTCAGTCAGTCACGGTACTGTTTTATAGGTATATATAAGGGTTTTTGGGGCGAATAGTCGATCTAAGTAGGCCTCATCTCTGGGAAAACCCGTCCGGTTTAGCTATTAACACATTCAGTGCCATGAACCCGATACGCATGTTCTGTGTTCGTAGATAGTTTTCGCTACAAAGCGGAAAAATGCTGATACTAGTTAGAGTGAGGCTCCACTAGTGCGTTGCGTCGTCGCAACGTTAACGCTGCGACGTTTTACATCTATTTTTCATGACATGCTACATTGGGGTCTATATTGAAATCCATAATATAACCTAACCTAACCTAACCTTTTTTTTTTTTAACGGAGTGGAAACACTTTACATGTACCTCGGGCCCGAGGGGACCTAGATGGTTATGTGAGACTCTCTATCCTGTCCTCTTCCCCTAACGGGAAGGAGAGGGGGGAGCATACCCACTAAAACCACTCCGACGTTGCCCTCTTGCCGAGGTTTGATAGGCGCCGTGGGGTTCCAAGGATTCTACCACGGCGCCTCCTGGCCGCCCCAGCGCGCGCCAGGGCTACCCGCGCCAAGGAGGGAGGAGTTGCAACGTTTCAACCCCTCCCCCAGACGTGTAGGACCGTGCAATGCGAGCAAGGGATCCCCTTCCCCTGCCCGCTGGCCTTACTGGGGGTTCTGGCGGGCGGCAAATCGCCTACGCCTTACCCCCCTCCGTCTGCGCCGGAACAGGGGCGCGCTGATATCGTCCTCGCGCTCCCGTTCCGCGGCCTCCTTTTGCGAGATTACTGTCTCACAGAAGGAGGCGACCGCTTCCCAGTTCTCCTCACTTTCCAGCATGGCCTCCACGATGCTGAAGAGCGAGAAATCGGTTCTATTTATTGCTGCCATCAGTGTTTGGCATTCTGGGTCCCAGCTGCTGCACACGGCTAATGTGTGCTGGGCTGTGTCATCTTCGTGACCACACTGATGGCATTGTGGGTCGTATTCCCTCTTTATTCGGTGTAGGTAATGACCGAATCAGCCATGTCCGGTCAATACCTGCACCATCCTATATGTAACTGCGCCGTGCGCCCTCTCTACCCAATTGTCGAATGACGGGAGGAGTGCCATTATGGTCCTCGTCCCAAAACAGCAGTCCTCTAGGTCACTTTTCCACCTTTCCCGCAAACGTCTCTCCACCATTCGGCGCGCTTGCACGAACTCTCTGGGAGCCAGTCTTTCCCCTTGCGCTCGGGCCTCCTTTGGCATCAATATCCCAGGGTGGGGTCCCGGCAAGGGCACAGGCAGCCATATGTGCCACCGTTACATATGCTTTGATTATTCTAATGGCACATACCCTCTGTGGCCGCCGGAGTAGAGCTTTGTTGCGCTCCGACAGCCGGTCGGCCCAAATAGGTGCCCCATATAAGGCCATACTCCGGACTACACCGGCGAACAATCATCTTACAGAGCCCCTTGGTCCGTCCACGTTCGGTAGAAGTCTACCTAGCACCGATGCAGCGCCGACCAGCCGGGGAGCAAGACGAGTGAAATGCTCGGTGAAGTCCCATTTTCTGTCCAAGACAAGGCCAAGATATTTTATGTTAGCCTTGACCTGGACAGTTTCGGTACGGATCAGGAGCGTGGTGTCAGCTGGGATGCGCCAGCCGGTTCCCCCGAAAACTATCGACTCCGTTTTTGCCACAGCCACCTTGAGGCCGAGCATTCGGATGCGGTCAACGGTCATTTCCGCTGCGACTGCAGCTCTTCGAAGTGTTTCCCTCAGTCCACTTCCCTGGACGGCCACGGCGGACGGACGGTGGTCATGCGGGGAAGCTGAACCCCCCTTATGGCCCAGTCAAAACCTAGGTTCCACAAGAGGGGCCTTAGCACCAACCCTTGAGGCTGCACCGACCCTTGAGGCAACCTAACCTAACCTAACCTTTTTTTTTTTTGGTGCGGAAAATGCGCCTTATGCATTCGTTCGTTTCGTTCGTTTGGGGAAACAGAGGTTTTGTGGGGGCCCCCTGTTAACCACCAGGGTTAACAGGTGAGAACCGTAACGGTCGTGCAGCCCAGACCATGCAGTCGTAGGCATGATGATTGCTGACCCCCACCCCCCCCCAGTCGGATATTAGCCAACGATTAACTAAATCCCTGAAGGAATTAATTAACCGTTGTTGCCCAGGGTGTACCGGCCCAGGCGTTACCCTTCCCCACCCCATGAGGCCTACGCCTCGGATAGAAGGGAGTGATAACGCGGTTTCCGACACCGCACCCCAACCTAACCTAACCTAACCTTTTTTTTTTTTTGGTGTAGAAAATGCACCTTATGCATCGTCTCCGTTCGGAGAAACAGAGGGTATATTGGGCTCTCCCCAAGGGGCCTACCCACTAAAAACCACACGGATTCCCTCGTTGCCATTGTGAACGCCACGGGAGCAAAATGTGCCACCACAACGCCCACTGACCGCCCCGGGATGGGGCTCCTCTGTCGACACCGTGCAATGCAGGCTCGGCACTCCCCGGCCTCCCCCGCTGGTGAAGGATTGTTTAAAGAGGTTTACTCCTCATGGCTTCCGCAGATGCCCACACTCCCGGCAAGCCGGGTTTACGTGCCCTCACGTTAGCTCCCGCGCCCTCATGTCCTGCTCTGAAACCAGAGCGGTACCGAGGGCACGATCGCTTCTTCCCGCTAGGCTCCCCCTCGCATTTCCCTGTCCACCGTGGCACAGCAGATACTTAGTTCGGGTTCGCCTCCGTCAAAGGCGTCCACCCAAGGGCGAGACGCCGTCCTCTCTGCGGACCCACGAATGGGCCCGCTGGCTCGGATCCCCCGCAACTAGTTGCGGGTTCACCTCACCACCCCTATCCCCCTAGTATGTCAGTCAATTGCCACAGGTCATGGACCCATCCGCTACTCTTCTCCCCCTTAACCACCAGGGTTAACAGGGGAGAACCGTAACGGTCGTGCAGCCCAACCATGCCCAAAATATCAAAAGCGTGGCCGGGCACATGTAGAGGCTACTGATCCCCCTCCCCCCCGTCAGTCAATCGCCACAGGCCATGGGTCCATCCGCTCTTCTCCCTCTTAACCACAAGGGTTAATAGGGGAGAACCGTAACGGTCGTGCAGCCCAGACCATGCAGTCGTAGGCATGATGATTGCTGACCCCCACCCCCCCCAGTCGGATATTAGCCAACGATTAACTAAATCCCTGAAGGAATTAATTAACCGTTGTTGCCCAGGGTGCACCGTCCCAGGCGTTACCCTTCCCCACCCCATGAGGCCTACGCCTCGGATAGAAGGGAGTGGTAACGCCCGAGTGCTCGAAGAGGTTTCCGACACCGCACCCTAACCTAACCTTTTTTTTTTTTTGGTGTGGAAAATGCACCTTATGCATCTCCCCGTTCAGGGAAACGGGGAGTATGTGGGGCTCTCCTCTCAACAGGCATACCCACTAAGGACCACACGGATTCCCTTATTTGTCATTGTGAACGCCGCGGGAGAATAAGAGACACCGCAACGCCCACTGACCACCTCGGGATGGGGCCCCTCACTGACACCGTTTAGCGCGGGCTTGGTTCTCCCTGCCCTCCCCCGCTGGTGCCGGATTTTTATAGAGGTTTACTCCTCATAGCCCCCGCAGCGGCCCATGTTCCTGGCAGGCCAGGTTTACGTGCCCTCACGTTAGCTCCCGCGCCCTCATGTCCTGCTCTGAAAGCAGAGCGGTACTGAAGGCACGGTCGCTTCCGCCCACTAGGCTCCCCTTCGCCTTTCCCTGTCCGCTGTGGCAGAGCAGGTACTTAGTTCGGGTTCGCCTCCGTCAAACGGCGACCGCCGCCCTCAAAAGGGCTGTGCTCACCCTCACCTTTCCCTGTCTAATGAGGACAGGTACTCAGCTTGGGCTAGCTCCCCCTCAAAAAGGCATCGGCCCGAAGGCCCGTTGGCTAGCAAGGTTCACCCAGCGGCCCTCTGCCTTTGGGCTCCCCTTCGGTGCAGCCCAGGCGGTATGATCATTACCGACCAGGCACATGTGAAGATTGCTGACACCCCCCCCCCCCCCCCCCCCAGTCGGATATTAGCCACCGGTAAGATAATGTACAAATACATTAGCTTACCGTTGTTGCCCAGGGTACACCGTCCCAAGCGTTACCCTTCCCCACCCCATGAGGCCTACGCCTCGGATAGAAGGGAGTGGTAACGCCCGGGCACTCGAGGAGGTTTCCGACGTCGTACCCCACCCTTTTTTTTTTTTTTTTTGCGGTGGGAAAATGCGTGACGCATACGGCCGCGCCGTGGGGACGGCGCGGAAGTTATGTGGGATTCTCCTCCCCCGTAACCTCCTTCCCTAGCGGAAGGAGGGGGGGGAGGCCTACCCAGTAAAAACCCACCGGTTTTCCCTCTCTTGCCATTTACGGATGCCATGGGGGACTGAAGAGACACCATGGCATCCGCTGGCCGCCCCAGCCTACGCCGGGGCTCCCGCGCCAGAGAGGGGGAGGTCGGGAAAACTTGACCTCCCCCTAAGCGTGTGGGCCAATGAGTGCTGGCAAGGGATCCCCATCCCTCGCCAGCCTGGCACCACTAGGGAAGGTTGGCGGCGAATTGTCGCCGCCTCCTTCCCGTCCGCCTGCGCCGGAGCGGGTGCGCGAGTGGATCATTCTCCCGCTCCCACTCCCTCTCCTCCTTTTGCAAATTACTACCTCGCAGAAGGAGGCCACGGCCTCCCAAGACGTCTCGCTCTCCAGCATCGCGCTTACGACGCTGGGGAGCGAGAGGTCGCCGCCGATCGCCGCTACCAGAGTGCGGCGCTGCTGGGACAACGCACTGTACACCTCTAGGGTGTGCTGCGCCGTGTACTCATTGGCGCCGCACCCGTGACACGACGCCGTCTCCTCCCTTCTGGCAACCTTGTGGAGGTACCGCCCAAAACAGCCGTGCCCGGACAGCACCTGCACAAGGCGGAAGGTGAGGGACCCGTGTCCCCTCCGACACCAATTCAGGAGCACCGGACGGATGGCCTCGATCGTGCGGAGGCCGTACTCGGCCTCCGCTAACTCATCCGCCCAGCGCTCCATAACCACTTCCTTCTGCACCTCCTTGACCCGGGCCAGCTCTTCGGGAGCCAGGGATTCCCCCCGCTCCCGGCGCTCCACCTTCGCCCGGTATGCGTCGGCGAGCACGACCGCTTCGATCTCCCAGGGAGGAGATCCGGCCAAGGCTCCAGCCGCCGCCCAGCCCACCGTGCGGTAGGCCCGGGCCATCCTCATTGCCATTACCCTCTGAGGCCTTCGCAGGAGGGCTTTGGTGGTGGCGGTGAGGGTACTGGCCCATATTGGGGCCCCGTACAGGGCCATGCTGCGAATGACCCCTGCAAACAGTCGTCTACAGGTCGTACCCCACCCTAACCTAACCTAACCTTTTTTTTTTTGCGGTGGGAAAATGCATTACGCACTATCCCCGCGCCGTCGGGGAACGGCGCAGGGAGTGTATGGGACTCTCCTCCTACCTTCCTTCCTTCCAAAACTGGGAAGGAAGGAAGGTAGGTGGCCTACCCATTAAAAACCCACCGGTGTTCCCTCACCAGCCAATTATGCGGATGTCGTGGGAGCAAATGGTGGCACCACAACATCCGCTGGCCGGCCCAGTCAAACCGGGTCCTCCTCTCCGAGAGGGGGGGGATCGGGAACACATGATCCCCCCCTAACACTTGTGGGCCGTTTGACTAGCGGTGGATCCCCTATCCCCCGCCAGTCGGCTCCACCTTAGTGTGGAAGAGTGGCGACAAACTGCCGCCGTCTTCCCCCCGTCCGTCTTCGTCGGAGCGGGTGCGCCAGAGGGTACCGCCCTGGGACGTCGACGCCCAGACGGCCGCTGAGGTCTACGAAGAGCGCAAAGAGGCGCTGAGAAGGGGGGAAAGGCCTGCCCCCAGAGAGCTCGAGTTTGCCCGCCGCATGGTGGAGCGTCGGATGAGGGACCGCTGGAAGCGTGACCTGGAGGACAGCCGCTATGGAACGCGCACCATACCGGCTCTCCTCCCTTCACTCGACCAGTGGGTCGAGAGGGGGTTTGGAGCCCTCACATTCCGGATGGTGCAAGTAATGACCGGGCACGGGTGCTTCGGTCATTATTTGCACCAAATAGGGCGGGAGAATGATCCGACGTGCCACCACTGCGGCGACCCGGACGACACGGCCCAGCACACTCTGGCAGAGTGTAGCAGCTGGGCCCCAGAGCGGCAAGCTCTCGAGGCGGAGCTAGGGACGAGCGACCTCTCGCTCTCCAGCGTAGTGCGAGCCATGCTGGGGAGCGAGGAGGCCTGGCAGGTGGTCGCCTCCTTTTGCGAGACAGTAATCTCGCAAAAGGAGGCCGCGGAACGGGAGCGCGAGGACGATGCCCTCGCGCCCCTGTCCCGGCGCAGACGGAGGGGGGTAAGGCGGAGGCGATTTGCCGCCCGTCATATCCCCCAGTAGGACCAGCGGGCGAGGGACGGGGATCCCTTGTCCGCATTGCACGGTCCTACGAGTCTGGGGGAAGGGTTGAAATGCTGCAACTCTTCCCCTCCTGGCGCGGGTAGCCCCGGCGAAAGCTGGGGCGGCCGGGAGGTGTCATGGTGAAATCCACGGATCCCATGGCGCCTAACAACCTCGGCAAGAGGGTCAGCATCGGAGTGGTTTTAGCGGGTATGCTCTCCTGTCCCCTTCTCATTAGGAGAAGAGGACCGGAGAGAGAGCCCCACATAACCTAAACCGGGTCTCCCCGGGCCCGGGGGTACACGTAATGTGTTTCCACTCCGTGAACAAAAAAAAAAAAAAAAAAGGGTGCGCCAGAGGGTCGCTCTCGCGCTCCCGCTCCCTCTCCTCCTTCTGCGAAACAACTGCCTCGCAGAAGGAGGAGACAGCCTCCCAGGAACTCTCGCTCCTCAGCATCGTAATTGTGACGCTGGGGAGCGAGAGGTCAACCCCAATTTCCGCCACAAGAGTGCGGCGCCGATCTGACCAGGCTGGGCACACCTCGAGGGTGTGCTGCGCCGTGTCTTCAGCGGCGCCGCACTCGTGGCACGCCTGCGACAATTCCCTCCCCGCCACCCTGTGCAGGTTGTCGCGCATTCCATGCACGAGTAGTCGTAAAACAGTCGGTAAGTGTCAACCCTGCTTTAAGTCAATCTATTTTGCGATGAGGTAACCTCAGCTTTATCTATGATTTGACTAATGTGGGTATTTGTGTAATGACACCTCTGTCGGAGAACAGGAAAACGGCGCCCTATGTAATGCGAGACAGAAGGTACTTGAGCAGTGGTATGAAAGGTGTGTGGATGAGAGTGCTATCGTATAACCTGACTCCACACGGCCGCCAGAGATGAACCTGGTAAGTGCTCATGTATATTATAAGCCTTTATAATAGATATAACTAGCTACGTGAATGTGGAATAATGAGCCAACTGACGGACCTCAATTGATTCCACTCTAACGGAGTCCACCCTGTATCTCGCAGGGACGTTGGACTAGGTAGCCCGGGGCTACTAAGAGTATGTATCGGAAACATACAGGCAAGCTATTGTAATACGGTCGATTATGAGTTGGAGCATACGGGTCGGGCCTGAAGGGGTTGGAAGGAGGGCCCCGTGGCGGCAGCGCCGCCATGTCCAGCTGGTGTCAGGTTCAGGGTATTATGGGTTTTACGACCCCCATAATCTCTGTATAATAAGTCTCCCTTAATCACAGGTGGGAACTGAGGATACGTAGGACACCAAGACACACTCACGCAGTGTCTAGACTGGAGGCGTAATCGACTGTACGGAGATGGTAACTCTGGGTAGACCAGGCCCTCATGCAATATGAAGCCACTATCGGTAATACTAAATAGCTATACACGGTCGAGGGTGACTCCTTCTTTTACATTCACGTAGCTATGTGTATATTATATAATAGTGGTAATTATCGTCCATACGAGCCTATACCCAATCGAATTCAGGCAAGCATATTTCGTACAGATGGGTATAGAATGCACGATACAGGTACCGTCCAAAGCAACCATGCCCGGACAGCACCTGCACAAGGCGGAATGTGAGGTGCCCGTGACCTCTCTTACACCACTCATGGAGCACTGGGCGGATGGCTTCAATGGTTCGGGTGCCATATTCGGCATCCGCCAGCTCTTCCGCCCAGCGCTCCATCACCCTCTCTCTCCCTACCTCGCGGGCCCTCGCTAGCTCCTGTGGGGCGAGGGTCTCACCCCGGTTTCGCCTCTCGAGCCGCGCCCCGTAGGCGTCGGCCAGCATCCCTGCCTCAATTTCCCAGGGAGGGGTGCCGGCCAAGGCACAGGCCAACCTTTTTTTTTGGTGTGGAAAATGCACCTTATGCATCGTCTCCGTTCGGGGAAACGGAGGTATGTGGGGCTCTCCCCAAGGGGCCTACCCACTAAAAACCACACGGATTCCCTCGTCTGCCATTGTGAACGCCACGGGAGCAAAATGTGTCACCGCAACGCCCACTGGCCGCCCCGGAATGGGGCTCCTCTGTCGACACCGTGCAATGCGGGCTCGGCACTCCCCGGCCTCCCCCGAAGGCACAGGCCAACCTAACCTAACCTAACCTAACCTAACCTAACCTTTTTTTTTTAACGGAGTGGAAACACTATGTGAAGTTGTGTACCTCGGGCCCGGGGAGACCCGGATGGTTATGTGGGGCCCTCTCCCCAGTCCTCTGCCCCTAACGGGAAGGGGAGGGGGGAGCATACCCACTAAAACCACTCCGACGCTGACCCTCTTGCCGAGGTTTATAGGCGCCGAGGGGTCCCAAGGATTTCACCACGACGCCTCCTGCTAACCTTTTTTTTTTTGTTCACGGAGTGGAAACGCATTACGTGTACCCCGGGCCCGGGGAGACCCGGTTTGGGTTATGTGGGGCTCTCTCTCCCAACCCCTTCTCCTATTTAGAAGAAGTGGGAGAGCATACCCACTAAAACCACTCCGACACTGACCTTCCTGTCGAGGTTGGTAGGCGC
The DNA here is from genome assembly GCA_947859365.1 of Archips crataeganus. Taxonomy (NCBI): domain Eukaryota; kingdom Metazoa; phylum Arthropoda; class Insecta; order Lepidoptera; family Tortricidae; genus Archips; species Archips crataeganus. The sequence goes on along the minus strand of OX402049.1, from coordinate 11,333,711 downwards.
CGTGGGATCCCGAGGATTTCACCAAGACGACGCCTCCCGGCCGCCAGCTTACGCCGGGGCTACCCGCGCCAAAGGAAGGAGGAGTTGTAGCGTTTCAACCCCTCCCCCAGACATGTAGGACCGTGCAATGCGGACAATGGATCCCCGTCCCTCGCCCGCTGGTCCTACTGGGGGATATGACGGGCGGCCAATCACCTACACTTTACCCCCCTCCGTCTGCGCCGGAACAAGGGCGCGCGGGCATCGTCCTCGCGCTCCCGTTCCGCGGCCTCCTTTTGCGAGATTACTGTCTCGCAAAAGGAGGCAACCGCCTGCCAGGCCTCCTCGCTCTCCAGCATGGACGACACGACGCTGGAAAGCGAGAGGTCGCTTCTGCCGATCTCCGCCACAAGCGCCTGGCGCTCCGGGTCCCAACCACTGCACACCTCAAGTGTGTATTGGGAAGTATCGTCGTCGTCGCCGCATTGGTGGCACGTCGCCGAGGACTCCCTCCCAATGCGGTACTCCCTACCAATGCGGTACTCCCTCCCAATGCGGTACTCCCTCCCAATGCGGTGCTCCCTCCCAATGAGGTGCTCCCTCCCAATGCGGTACTCCCTCCCAATGCGGTCCTCCTGCTAACCTAACCTAACCTAACCTAATCTAGTTTTCTGGCTGCGGTTCGTTTTTGTAAGGGTCGCAGTTCTAACCTAACTTACTCTTCTGGTACTGGTTCGTTAATGTTGGGGTCTCAGTTCTAACAATCTAATTCTCTGGCTCGCAAGCCGCTGTTTGCGAACATGTGCTCTGTTATGGCATTTAATATTATGGATTTGAATATTATGACTCGTAAGTTTTATGTCTTACTATATTAGTACAAAACATATTAGGGATTTAGAGTATTAGGACATGTGATATTATGGCTTATGATCTTCAGGACATAAGATTATTATGGCAAATGATCATTATGGCAAAAGTAAGATATGTCAAATTGTTTGTGGCAAAAGTGGTATGGTATTTGAGTTTATGACAAACGATATTATGGATTACGAAGGAGACCCGCAACATTAATGTGTTGCGTCGTCGCACGCGACGTTTCAACGGATCCACGGACAAGAGATGAAGCGGAGGGGGGAGTGATGCCGCTGCGCTGTCTCTAACAGTACATTTTTGACGTGCATCGACGCAGTGCAGGTGTGGCATACAATGCGTTGATTCGTTGCGATGACACGACGCAACGCAACGCACCAGGGGAGCCTCACCCTTACGAGTGTAGCGAATAGCGATATGTTGTCGCAAATGTAAGTATAGGTATGTTGCGTCATTTGTTAACAAATGGCTGAAGACAAGACACTGAGCTTGAATATTGAGCCATTACGCGTTAACGTTTCAGGCAAGGACATAACCCACAAGCTGTACTCGGTGAGCGAGGGTCTGACGGCGAGCGGGGCGCCGGAGCGAGACGAAGGCACCGCGCACCTGACGCGCTCCGCTAGCGTCGACGCCGTGCACGAGGGCGCGCGGGGGCGCCTGCGCAGCCTCGCCTGGCGCGCCGGCACCACCACACTTAAAGGTAAACACGCTGGTAATTAAACCAAAAAAAAAAACACTTCGGATTTACTAGTCTTCTTACTCTCCACTTTGGAACGTAGCAGCGCAAGCAATACTACTCGGCGACAGGTTTAACTAGTGCTAAAGGACCTACTGGATAGCTCTACAAGCGTTTTAACTGTTAACAGTATCCTGTCGCATAGGTATACCGAAGAAATTATCTACGGTTAGCTTGAAACGATACCTAACAAACTAGCTATTGCCCGCGACTCCGTTTGGAATTAGTTTACCGCTATCCCGTGGGAACAATGCAATCATCCGGGATATTTTTTTCCGGGTTCAGTGCTAACACGTGTTATTTTGCCCAAATTTATTCAGCTTTTAAATGCAGTCATGCTGAAAATTAGTACTTCTAATCTGTTATATGCACCAACCAAACACCAGTCGATCTCCACAAACGTTTCACTTGTTTTACAGGTAGTTCGTATTGGCAGCCGGTAGTGGCGCGCCAGTTCCTGCGAAAGTCGCCGTTCGGCCGCACGCTGTCCCAGCCGCCGCGGCTGCTGACGCAGGCTTCGTCGGCGAGTCTTCAGCCTCCGGCGCGGAGGCCGAGCCCGCCGCGGCGCGCCGCCTCCTTCCGCCGCGGCCGGGAGGTCAAGTTCGCGGAGGAAGCGGCGCAGGAGCCCGTGTGACGCGGGCCGCGGCCCCAGCACGAGCTGGAGCCGCTGATCCAGCCTTCTCCCTCACACGCGCCGCGGCTCCCATGACCGCAACACGAGCGAACGATCCACACAACGGACTTCTAAGTCACTGTAGCAAGGAAAGCACAGCTTTTAAAAATCTGAGCTAATTACATGTGGCATTCCGTTCAAGATCATTTAACAGTGAAAATCGTATTATTCTCATCATGACTTTCTTGAGTTAAGTATTAAAATCGCCATCTATACCGCTTTGGGTTTAAAACCACTAAATTTCAAAATACCTTATTCACTAATACCCCTAATTTTCAAATTACCATGGGCTCATAATACCTAAAATTTCCTCATAATACCTAAAATTTCAAATTGTCTTATTCTTAAAATTTTAAATTTTAGGTATTATGAGCCCATGGTAATTTGAAAATTAGAGGTATTAATGAATAAGGTATTATGAGTGGTTTTAAGCCCAAAGCGCTACACCTGTTTATAAATAAAACTCTTTCGAAGAAAATCCTTCTAAGATCAAGAAAGATGATGTTATTAGAGGATTTTTGTATAAAAAATCCTTCTATTGCGTAACATTGAAAACGATAGAACCGTTCTTCAATCCTAGCGAATAAACAATCAACGCCGCAAGCCTGCCTTACAGCATAAGTGTTAAGTATAGAGACAATGGTTAACGAAGGTTATTGATTCCAGATATTTGATTATTTGAACAAGAGCTTCCTGTTGCAAAACATGACTGTAGAAAGTACCTTTTATTAGATAGTAAATAAAGCTTACTCGTTCGCTCGAGAACTCAAAAGTGTGAAGTGTCTAGTGATTTAGTGACAAATACCTTGCGTTTGTTAGTTTTACCAGTGAGAGTGTTGAGCTGTGTGAACATTTCGTAGACTAGCCTAATCGTGAACGTGTTAATGTAAAGTTACGTTGCTACCTTAACGATCGCGCACCTTGACAAGCTTATAATCAAAGACTACAAACTGAGCAACATGTTGACACCGATAGCATAACTATGTAAATTATTATAATTTTCTAGAGGTCAATAATAATTCAAGTGGAATTCTAAAAGTAGTTATTAATATTAAAATCATTGTTTATTAGTATTAAGACGTTAAATCGTGATAAACTTATAAAGTTAATACAAGGATTTATATTCAAAATAGATAATTAATGTTAAGACTACAATTATTTCTTTAGCAAAGATTTATATTTTTTTAATGCTCCTTGTTACACATTATTAACTCACGTAAGGACTAACCTGGCAACAAAAATCTGAAAAATCGACTGGTGAGAATAAAAATTGTGCCGTTTGTTTTTATTGTAGGTAGGTACCTTCCTAAGTACAACTTTCACTACTCGGTTCTCTCAGATTAGACAGTTACAAAACTAATTAATTTATTAGGTAAATCTTAATTTTTTTATACTTCATGATTATCTCCTTAGCGAGTTATTCTAGTTTGATTCTCATTTTTAAGAAAATGTGTAGTTATATGTTTGGATTAAATGATTTACAACGACAATGAAAACGCGCTAAGTAGTGAAAAAGTGCAAGTACAGGAATTATGATTCTTCCGCTACCAGCATAGGAATTGATAATTATGAATAACGTTATTGAGACAACTTATGTATCATATATAACATTTTTCCACATCTGGATTTGCGATCTAATAATTGGTGTTGAGGTTGATACGCTGACACTTAACGGTAAATTCGCTATAATGCCGCATTTCTGTTACTTTGATTTTCTATTGAGACGCAAATATACCTATGCGTTTTCTTTCCGTCTAGTATAAATCTAATATAACACTGACCGCAGCTCGTTTAATAATGTAGAAATTTATAAAAATAAAAAATAAATTGTTTTAAACATATTTTGTGCACGTACGGAAATATTTCTCACGTTCAAAATATTTTCAATCGAACTCTGTAAATGATAAGCGCTGTGCTTTATTAAACTTATGGGGCTGTCGGATAGTAGCACCAACCTTGAAACAGCCCGGAGTAAGAGTGAGCTACGGATATTGGTAGATCGATATGCAGTGCAGACTTTGACGGTTGGCGCAACCATTCGGCAGCTTCTTTACTTGTTATCAAGCCTGACCGGGCGCGGCAGGTTCACGATTGTTAGATCTTCCTATTGTATTTAGATGTCACACGAGCATAATGGTAATGATAACGTTAATACTTCGCGTCGGTGTTTAGTTGATGTTGTCGCTTCTTCACGTATCGTGTCAGACTAGATGAGCGCGTAGTGTTCGTACTGTAAACTATGTAAGACACAAGTCGGACTGTAGCTGCGACCCTGCATTGAGTTGTACAACGTGAATGAAACTAAACGACACAGTGGCGACTATTCCAGAACACACGCTGTAACAATGAAGGCCTGATTGTGCGTGATCTCTTGAGAATACATATCGTTCTATGTCTTGTCTCGTCTCGTAAGTATTTCTCTAACGATGTAGTGAAAATGTTTCCGACAAACGTCACCTCATTCTCTGTCGACTCTCTGAAAGTAGGTAACCAGCGAAATTTATTGTTAAATAGGACGTATCATAATTTATGATTCATAAATGTAAGAATGTTATTAATTTTTTTTCACCACAGAAATCGCGCTTAATGACTTCGAAGTCATTTTCAGTTATTAACAATTACAGAGTTATGTAAACTAAATAAAGCCAAACCTTATGCGAGTCTTATTTTGTTTTCTCTTTGAGGTTAAAGAGGGTGTAATTTTGTATGTTTCTGAATACTTATCGTCTTTTGCAAATCTACAAACATGTTGGCCTTGCTCTTATGGTGTAATAATGTAACATTGTAAAAGGCTAGTGAATTTTTGATAAATAAATAACAACTAGACTTGAAATTATAAATTTATAAGGTGTAACACATTTAACAACTATACATGCACTATTCATACTCGAAGGCTTCTTTTTTGTGCTTAGGTAACTTTAAATTGTTCATCCGATAACATAATACATGTATAGTCCATGGTAACACATGATGATATTCAAATAAAGCTGTTTTCCACGTTACATGGAACGTAACGTAGATTACGCAATATTTACAAAGTCAGTAGTAGTCGAGCCCATTTCGTTCACACCGAATATAGGTAGGTAATATAGAGCCGACATACCTACTGAAAAATCTGTTCCGTCTACAGTTGTGTGGCGCACCTCATGGTGGGAAATTCAGACACCGCTTAGTTTTAATGCTTATTATTTACTTAATTTTTTTTAAATACGAAAATAATTATGATTGCGAAAATTTCTGAAGCCCTGATAACATCTAATCCATTCGTATAGGCTTGCCTTAGATAGAGTGACGTGTTTCCTGTCCGTAACGAAACCACGTGTGTAATTAGTATTCCTAGTAAAGGATATTGTTTGACACTGAATTTATGAATTCTTATTTACCGCTAATTTGTGTGATGTTTTAAAATAGAGATTTTTAAACTGCCGGGAACTTTTAAACGTACCTAAAATTGTGGGCAAACAAACATGGTAGAGTACGACATAAAATAACAGAATTAAATATTTCTTTGCAACTATCAGATTTTCAGGTAAAATTTTAGTTCACTTATCATCTATTTTCTACTATTTTATGACACGCTGACTAGATGGTAAATAATAAAAGTATTTGATTTATGAAAATGAGTTACCAGAAAAACGCATCACATTTTGTTAAGTTTCTTTGACGTTTATATACATATATATCCATCTATTTTACTCATAAAAGCGAGATTCAAATCTTGTTTATGTGCCTCTTCCATTATACGGGAACAATATCAAATAGATGGTACTTATTTACCCTTGTTTTTGATTACCTACTTACTTTAATACGAGAATAAACAATAATCTTGCTCTATTTCAATCAAAATTAGATTTCAAAAAATATAAGTCCACCCGGCAGTTCCAAAACATCCTAAATACCTATATGCTTAACCGGTACGTATTTAGTCTTCCATTGTTTAACTAAAATGAATGTGTGTTGTTGTTAGCTAAATAAACTAATTTGCCTCTAACTGAAATTATTATAATGAGGCCTATAGGTACCAAAATATTTGTTCGTACCTATTGGTTTGAAAAACTTAGTAGTTTTGGAATCCCAGGCATTTTTCATTTCATTTGCCTGTACACTGTTTGAAAACGCGTTGTGAATTTTATACTTAACTCTACCAAGATTGAAATACGAAATATACGGTAACAGGATATAATTATACTCGTAAAACCATATAGCATGAAAAGTGCTCCAATCAAAGCATGCATAGCATTATTATGTATAAGCATACATTTATTTTAGAACTAAGAAAATTCGTACATACCGACTGGCAAGGTCCTGAAAAGATTGAGTAATGACAATTTAAGTATCGTACATACTAACTACATACAACGTGTTTAGCTATATTCGTACAAAATCGGGATCAAATCGATTCCATGCTTTAAACCAATTGTTTTATTTACTATTGATACTAAGTCAATATGCTATCGTTACGTACAAATTTCGAACTTAAATGTCTGCTTTTGATTAAATTTTGGTGTTCTTCAAAACAAAAATATGTATAAAATATTTTTAAGAGCCCGAATACTTTACACTCTTCACAGGCAGGGAGGTTTGTTTTGAAGAATAACTATAATTCAATGCTATTCAACTAACAGCATTGTTTAAGCGGTTGCAATGTGATAACATTATACAGTTAATTTTATCTGCTTACATTAAACTACTGGTAAGAAGCGTAAGACGAAATACAATAGTTTCGGGAATTCATTTTTGAGTGTGTATCTATCTACACGTCCAACGAGAGATATTTGATTAATTCGAAGATGAAAGCAATGTTAGTCATATACTTAATGAGTGCTGAGTGTGATGAAAGGTGGGCGTGTATGCATGGTAAATCCATAAAGTTTAGAAGATCTGTTTCCCATAGCATTCAAATACCAGAACCATGTGAAAATACTTAATTTTCAAACTTTATAAAATACCTTTATACTTACGTTTGTTTTAGAAACACCGCATGTTATGAATGCAAACGGACACGAACGTAGAGGTAATTTTAGCAATAAATACATAGTTTGTGATTAAGTCCTGAAAAATATTAGTCATGTGCAAACGGACATTCCAAAGTGTACCTAGTAGTTTTGGAAAATAGGTCTCTATAGTTTGTCTGAATTTCATAAGTCATAAATTATGACTCATAATATTGTATCGTTTTCCATAATTTTCATTAGTCATAAAGTGATAAATTTCTGAAACCTTATTTTCTTCGGAACTGTTATTAGTACTGCATTCTAAAAGATGGTACCTACGCTCCTATTTATTTTATGACAAACATTGATATGACAAGTGAAATTATGACAAACTAAACTATGGGAAACCAAGGGATCTGTTTTAAAGCAAATGGATATACTTATTTTAGAAACGGATCATTCTTACTGAAACAACTGTGGCGCCCGCGCTGACCAGACTCAGAGCACGCTAGCATTTAGCGTAGAGATAAAGCCTTTAACAGATTCTATGCCGCGAACTCATAAGTACCTATATGTATATTCGTTTTCGTGGCTTTTGCCTGGTGCCGTCGACACAATTTTGTAGACATTTGAACGCAGATGTGCGTTAGCGTCACCAGACGGAGTCTTAGGTTTGACAGCCAGCAGCGAATGCGTGAAGTCATCCCTTTATGTTCGGGTCAAAATCTAGCGTGTTAGGCCCACAGCGCCCGCCCACGGCGTGCGCGCAGCCTCTCCTAGCAGACACTTAGCGGAGCGCCTCTGTGATACACGTTAGCTAATTAGAAATATAGGAGTCGTCGATTAAACTTACGTTTGGTTAGTGCCATTGCTACTTCCGCTGTCGGACGTTCTAATTATGGGTTGTCCTGCATCTCATCATGCATAACATTACAGTTATTTATTAGATATTATATTATTGTATTTATTCACTTTATTAACATGTTTATTACGTCTTTAATAAAAGAATTGCTTATAAAGTGGTGATTTTCTTATTTTATCCTAAACAATCCTGATGACAATTTAAGCCCTCACTGATTTTCCACGAGAAAAGACTAGTAAAAGTAATAAAAAAACCGACCAAGAGCGTGTCGGACACGCCCAAGATAGGGTTCCGTAGCAGGTACGAAAAAATCTTTGCACACTTTATTGATGTGGTTGTTTTGGTCCCAACTCCCACCGCGCGTTAGGGTTAACAGCGCAATGTAAAATTTCAACGTCGGCGATACAGCGCCATCTATCGGCGAATTGGGTAACTAATCTAATCGGCAGTCTACGAGAACTAATATGTATGTTGATAGTTTTTCAGATGTAATTCTTTATTATATTATGAACCGATTTCATTTTTTTTATTTGAAAGAAGATACTGTTAGCGTGATCTTATAGGTACTTAAAGAAAAAAATGCTTGCAGTAGCGGTTAAATTACAATCTTAGTTTAAAAATATTATTTACAAAAACTTAAAACTGCTCAACTGATTAAGTTGTAAATAATTTTCCTAGAAAGTTTTTATTAAGTTTAACTTACTTGATTTTTTTTCATATTTTTTTAGATGTGCGGTTCAAAAGTTAAGAGGGGGGACACATTATTTTGAACTTTCGGAGTGAATATCTCCGAGAATATTCATTTTATCAAAAAATGGTTTTAGCAAACCCTATTTATTTTCAAATACCCTTTGATCAATTATAACTGTAGATCCACAGTCGCGCGCCCGAAAATGTCCGAGCCAAATGAGCGCCACTTTGATAAAAGTGGCCTTCTTTTTTCTCAGTACGTTGCGTGAAATTGTCAAGTTTAGCTGTCAAGTGTCAACCGAAATTCGACTGTAATGAAGTAAAGACTAGGTTCAAATTTCTGTGTAGGTGATGATTTTAATTGTTATGCGAACAAATAAAAAAGTTCGGACATTCTTTGAAGGGAATTTTGTTCGGCAATGTGTATCTTCAGTTATAATTGATCAAAGCAAATACCTATCGAATAATACCCCACACTATAGGGTTAGTCGAGAAAAAATTCACCCCCACTACGTCTATAAGAAGTAGTAGGTACCCTAAAAAAAAATTTTTATTTTTTTTTATTTAACCACTTTGTCGGCGTGACTGATATATATATTCATGCCAAATTACAGCTTTTTAGTACTAATAGTCTCTGAGTTTAGCCGCGGACGTACAGACAGACGGACAGATTTGGCGAAACTAAGGGCTCCTAGTTGACTACGGAACCCTAAAAAAAAATGGTAAGTATTTTCAAACGCACGAGTGACTACAAAATATACCCAAATACCTATAGATGTGCCTACAACATTTGAAAGTTTGGAAACTCGTCAGATCCTGATTTGGTGACAATGAGATTTAATTGGACGTATCAGTTTTAAAAAAAAAAGACAAATCAGTTAAGTAGTAAGTAAATAACAGATTCCTTTCTTTATGGTGCGGAAAATGCGCCTAATGCATTCGTCTCTGTTCGGGGAAACAGAGGGTATGTGGAGCTCTCCACAAGGGGCCTACCCACTAAAAACCGCACGGATTCCCTCGTTGCCATTGTGAACGCCACGGGAACCTCGAAGAGTCATCCGCAACGCCCATTGGCCGCCCCGGGATGGGGCTCCTCTATCGACACCGTGCAATGCGGGCTCGGCTTAAATAAACGAGTCCTGAGGTAACAAAATACAACAACAAAAATTAAACGAAATATAATCGAATTGAGAAAACCAGATCGCAGCAACACCTTTCGGTCCCAATTGTGAATCTATATCATCCAAGAATCCTAGTCAGTATTAGTAAACAAACAAAAATATTGTCTAAATCAAATATAGTCATATTATGCCGTTTTTTTATCCCACGGGAAGGTTGGCTTGGCCTTAGCCTCCTGCCGCCCATGTCAAATTTGTTTCAATTAAATTTATAATTTATGTCACTTATTGAGTAAGTTCTATGTCACATTCATTACAATAAGTCCCATATATGGGATACTGGGCGGCAGTAGTCTAGGGCCAAGGCTTTGCTGGGCGTTGAGAGTGAGTAAGCGAGACAGTCAGTCAATCTGTCAGGACTTTTCATATCATTTTATATGTAATTTATTGAATCAGGCGTTACTTTGCGGAGGTCCATATTAATTAACTAAAACAATTACTTTGCTCACCCGCGACCTTACAATAGTTACGTTTATGCAAGAAATGTGCGTTCATGCAGTTCCTCCACCTCCACACTGTACGAACACACACAAATCACATAAACCCAACCATCACCACCACCAAGCTACACTGACGCGTTTCGAACTCAACCAGAGCTCATCTTCAGAGTTACCACAACCGTATGCTATGCTACCAAATGTTAAACTAACAAACCAAAACAAATGTTTTAACTTGTCACTGTAACTTCTCAAGTACCCACTTTATTTTTCTTATTCTCAAACTACCCCACAAAAATTAACTTTTATTGACATATTTAAAACTACCTTGAATTTTTTGTTTATTTATTTATAAGGCATATTTAATTAATACTAACTGTTCAAATTCGACCCAAGCCGCAGTAAAGGAGAAGATACTAAATTTACCTGTTCATTAATAATAGACCCCATAGTGTTGTACCTAATTATTTCCATGCATTCCAGAGCATCCAGACGCAACCCCTTGCCGCAATAATGTAACACTTCATAAGAATCTGAATCTAACAATGAATGATTTGATTCCAACAAATGTTTTGCAAAATTCGATCTATCTGGATGCTCATTCCTATATGCCGAAACATGCTCTTTAAATCTAGTATTAAAACTTCGGCCTATCTGTCCTACGTATATCCCATTGCAGTCATTACAAGTAAGCTTGTATACCCCCGATCTAGTTCCCTTATCTACCTGTTCTTTGTGGTTACATAGCCTAGAGTACAAAGAGTTGTTAAACATCAATTTAAAATATACCGTAAGCCCACGTACACAGATGCTGTTATACCAGCATCTTCTAATCATCCATGGCAGCATGAACTGGCTGCTTTCCATTGTTATGTTAATAGATTGTTGACTGTGCCTCTTTCTAAGGAACATTTTGATTTAGAGTTGAGTACTATTTATCAGATAGCGATCTCAAATGGTTATACAAAATCAATGGTAGATAGTTTAGTTCAAAAGAAGCAGGCACGGTTAGTAAATAGCATGCTTTACGCTGCGTTACCTTCTCAGTCTACTAACAAATATAGATCTAGCATCTCTTACGTCGGGGGTTTGTCTGATAAGATTTATGGCATTTTAAAATCAAACAATATTAATGTTGCCTTTAAGACTAACAACTCTTTGTACTCTAGGCTATGTAACCACAAAGAACAGGTAGATAAGGGAACTAGATCGGGGGTATACAAGCTTACTTGTAATGACTGCAATGGGATATACGTAGGACAGACAGGCCGAAGTTTTAATACTAGATTTAAAGAGCATGTTTCGGCATATAGGAATGAGCATCCAGATAGATCGAATTTTGCAAAACATTTGTTGGAATCAAATCATTCATTGTTAGATTCAGATTCTTATGAAGTGTTACATTATTGCGGCAAGGGGTTGCGTCTGGATGCTCTGGAATGCATGGAAATAATTAGGTACAACACTATGGGGTCTATTATTAATGAACAGGTAAATTTAGTATCTTCTCCTTTACTGCGGCTTGGGTCGAATTTGAACAGTTAGTATTAATTAAATATGCCTTATAAATAAATAAACAAAAAATTCAAGGTAGTTTTAAATATGTCAATAAAAGTTAATTTTTGTGGGGTAGTTTGAGAATAAGAAAAATAAAGTGGGTACTTGAGAAGTTACAGTGACAAGTTAAAACATTTGTTTTGGTTTGTTAGTTTAACATTTGGTAGCATAGCATACGGTTGTGGTAACTCTGAAGATGAGCTCTGGTTGAGTTCGAAACGCGTCAGTGTAGCTTGGTGGTGGTGATGGTTGGGTTTATGTAATTTGTGTGTGTTCGTACAGTGTGGAGGTGGAGGAACTGCATGAACGCACATTTCTTGCATAAACGTAACTATTGTAAGGTCGCGGGTGAGCAAAGTAATTGTTTTAGTTCATTTTATATATGTAGATATAAGTAGATGGTGTTACTGAACCCTTAATGCGCGACTCGCGAGTAGGCTCGACTGCGCACGGCCGGTTTTAACAAAACAAGTTTGTACTAGAACTGTGCATACCCACATAATGTAATCAGAACCAACAAACACTTGATAGAAAAGAGATTTATAAGGCGTTCTGTATTCAGACCTTGACCTTGAGGTCTTGGAGCGTATGACGTCTACGGCATTTGTCTTATTATACTTAATCGCTGGCAACAGCGCACGCCCATGCCGGCGCTGCCACTGAGCTGATAGCTAGCGATAACAGTCAGTAGGAAGAGCTCGCCGCGCCCGCGCCGGCGGCATGCTCCTCGCTCACTCACAATAACAAACATATTTTAAATCCACATTGCCACGATGTCGATCCTCCGGACGTGTGTTGTGAATATAAGGAACGTTAGCAAGTGCCGCATGTCATGTGTGTTGATGCAATATGTAAGTTACATGACATGTATTTAATCGCTCGATTCGGTAATGTAAAGACTATAATTATATATGGAAAAATGCCGGCAAACGAGTTCTGTCGCACTCTCATCAATAAATAAATGTACCACTTTAATTTAGACTTCATTCAATTTCTGGAAGGTCTAAATTAAAATTGTGTATTATTTTGAGTGATACGCTGACCTCGAGGTGAACTTTTGCATCGGCTATGCCGAATGACAATTTATAAAACGTACTCTTTAGAACATAGCTTTATAATCAAAGTAACATACATTATGATAGGTACCAATATTTGTGTGAAATTACTGATTGTTAGTGAAATTCACTCTTGATTACCCCTAATAGCATCGTAAGTTGCTTGCATAGTGATATCTTCTATAATAGGCGTCAATTAAATTATTAACAGTGAGATAGCAACACGAGATGATAAACACCCTGTTGTTCCAAATTTTATCAATGTAGCTAAATAAAAGGAGTAATCACGGCATGATAAGAAATTATCTATGTATAGTACCTAGTACGTTGAGATTGTTTTAGTTTTAACCGATAAATACTAAGATAATTAATTAGAACTCCTAGATAGCCGTAATAATCACTAGATGTCGCTACGAAAGACTGACGTAGTGCAACCAATCTGAACCATAATCGGAGTGCCTAAGTTTTTACTACACACACATCCACATTGTTTTAGTAATATATAGAGAAATGTACCTACTCAGTACAATATTTTGCTTCGGTATTTGTTGATAATGTAATAATTTGACTTGTCATCAGGACAGATTTAGGTCAAACAACGATGCATCGAACACATTTAAATATTCCATATGGGAAAGTCGATTGAAACGACCATTTCACACTACTAGTATCCTGGATAAGATCGTCGCGTTCAAACTCTCGGACATCGGCGAGGGAATACGAGAAGTTGTCATTAAGGAATGGTAAGCATTGTGAACTGAAACAAGAATTGTTGGTAAACAATCGAAACAACTGAGGAACGTTGTATTTTTGTAGGTTTGTGAAAGTTGGTGATAAAGTGCAACAATTCGACAACGTTTGCGAAGTGCAAAGTGACAAGGCAGCAGTTACGATCACAAGTCGGTATGATGGCACCGTTACGAAGCTCTACAGTGATGTTGACCAGATGGTGCTGGTTGGGCAACCTTTGATAGACATAGAAGTCGAGCATGAAGAGAATGAAGGTAAACTCTATTCTTTTTTAGGGTACCGTACCCAAGGGGTAACAAACGGAACCATATTGATGTTGTTACGCTGTCCGCGTCCGTCCGTCTGTCCGTCACAGTGCTGTATCTCAAGACAAGAACCGTAATTTTAATTTTTTCTTTCTTTCTTCCCATCCAACAAGAGATTCCCGTCTGCCTACATTTTACATATGCGGCCGTTTATAGCCACACGTAGCGTTTATTTTGACATACCTACAAATTTGTAAAGGAACCCTCGGTTCGCAAGTCCAACTTGCACAGCACATGGCCGATTTTTATAATAATGTAGTCTTTTTTGACATAAATAAACAGGATTAAAAACAAAACTATAATAAATCTTTTCCTACTCCTGTTCTTTTATCTGGTTTTTACATGGTCGCGAACAAATATATAAGAACATAGATAATATGACTTCAGAAAGTCTATACTTAATCTATTCGCCATAACAGCACTTGTGTCGTAATGTCGTTATTACGATACACCTAGCTGCCACATAATATTAAATGTAGGGTACACTCAACACTAAAGCCCAGTTTAGACCTGCTGAGTTGAGTAAAGTAGGGTACAGTCGGGTACAGTAGGGTAAAATAGGGTACAGTAGGGTACAGTCGGGTACAGTAGGGTACAGTAGGGTACAGTCGGGTACAGTCGGGTACAGTCGGGTACAGTCGGGTACAGTAGGGTAAAATAGGGTACAGTCGGGTACAGTCGGGTACAGTCGGGTACAGTAGGGCAAAATAGGGTACAGTCGGGTACAGTCGGGTACAGTCGGGTACAGTAGGGTACAGTCGGGTGAAATAGGGTACAGTAGGGTACAGTCGGGTGAAATAGGGTACAGTAGGGTACAGTCGGGTACAGTAGGGTAAAATGGGTACAGTCGGGTACAGTAGGGTACAGTCGGGTGAAATAGGGTACAGTAGGGTACAGTCGGGTACAGTAGGGTAAAATAGGGCACAGTCGGGTACAGTAGGGTAAAATAGGGTACAGTAGGGTACAGTCGGGTACAGTCGGGTACAATAGGGTAAAATAGGGCACAGTCGGGTACAGTAGGGTAAAATAGGGTACAGTAGGGTACAGTCGGGTACAGTCGGGTACAGTAGGGTACAGTAGGGTAGAATAGGGTACAGTCGGGTACAGTAGGATACAGTCGGGTACAGTAGGGTAAAATAGGGTACAGTTGGGTACAGTAGGGTAAAATAGGGTACAGTCGGGTACAGTCGGGTACAGTAGGGTAAAATAGGGTACAATAGAGTACAGTCGGGTACAGTCGTGTACAGTAGGGTAAAATAGGGTACAGTAGGGTACAGTCGGGTACAGTTGGGTAAAATAGGGTACAAAAGAGTACAGTCGGGTACAGTAGGGTAAAATAGGGTACAGTAGGGTATTTTACCCTACTGTACCCGACTGTACTCTTTTGTACCCTATTTTACCCTACTGTACCCGACTGTACCCTACTGTACCCTATTTTACCCTACTGTACACGACTGTACCCTACTGTACCCGACTGTACCCTACTGTACCCTATTTTACCCTACTGTACACGACTGTACCCTACTTTACCCTACTGTACCCGACTGTACCCTATTTTACCCTACTGTACCCGACTGTACTCTACTGTACCCTATTTTACCCTACTGTATCCGACTGTACCCTACTGTACCCTATTTGACCCTACTGTACCCGACTGTACCCTACTGTACCCTATTTTACCCTACTGTGCCCGACTGTACCCGACTGTACCCTATTTTACCCTACTGTACCCTACTGTACCCTATTTTACCCTACTGTACCCTACTGTACCCTATTTTACCCTTCTGTACCCGACTGTACCCGACTGTACCCTACTGTACCCTATTTCACCCGACTGTACCCTACTGTACCCGACTGTACCCATTTTACCCTACTGTACCCGACTGTACCCTACTGTACCCTATTTCACCCGACTGTACCCTACTGTACCCGACTGTACCCGACTGTACCCTACTGTACCCTATTTTACCCTACTGTACCCTACAGTAGGGTACAGTACAGTACGGTAGAGTCGAGTCGTAGGAAAAATATTGTATGCAACGGTGTATAATTTGGTCTTAACGGCTCGTGCCGTCTTCCATTGCGATACTCGCATTCGCTCGTATCGCAACTCACGTCACTCGCCTTTTAAGACCTCACTTATACAACAGTTGCATAAAATACTATTATTAAATTTTACATTTAAGTACAATTATGTAACTTATACTTAGACTAAAATATATTAAATTAGAACAAAAAACAGTTATATATACCTGAACTGGGAAAATCCTGTGTTTCTGGTGTAAGAGAGCTAACAAAACTTAACTTAAATATTAAATCATATGCAAAAAAAACTAAAACTAGTTACAAAGAGTTCTTATTTTAATATAAGTAGGTAATTCTAAATGAACTAAACTATGTTTATTTTAATACAACCAATAATAGTTCTGTATCTTCATAGGACATGTGTTGAAGGGCTTCTTTGAAGAATTTTCTTAGTTATGATGTAATTAAGCGCATAAAACCTTAACCGGTTTAACCGGTTATAAAGGAATGGTGCCAAGAATGCATGAAATCTAGAGGAGAAAGGGTGTTTTTTATTTAAATTTGGTGGGAAAACTATATCCTTATGTCGTTTTTTAGTATTTTCAATACTATATGGCAGGGCAGCATGCTGTTTGCGTATTTATTATAAATAATTGTCTCACTGTTAGTACCTTGCAGGATTTATACAGAAGGTCCGTTGGATACAGAAAAGGGCGATAAGTAGAGACCTTTAGGATTGCTAGCTGTGCTCTCTCAATGGTTAATAACGCGGATTTGTATGTGACACAAAGCAATAAGTAGAGACCTTTAGGATTGCTAGCTGTGCTCTCTCAATGGTTAATAACGCGGATTTGTATGTGACACAAAGCAATAAGCAATGCAATAAGTTAATATAGATTGACACAAACCAAAGTAAACTTGACGCAATGTTGTAGAGTCTGCAAATTCACGTAGCTTTTTAAAAACACATAATAGCCTCCGGACTCTACCACTTAAGAGGATACGATGCGCACCATTTCTCCATACAAACGTAATCCCCTGTTTCCTCCCTGGATAATGGATTTAGAGCCAAATTTTTTTTACTGTGTAATCTGTATCTACCATGGCTATGCCCCTATATTTCGTTTTTTTCCATATTTCAATTAACATAAGAACAATGAGCTTTCTAAAACTGAAAAAATTGCCCAATTTCAACGTCATTTTCAGACACTCATCAGAAAAGAATCCCTCACATAAACAAAAAAAGGAAAACATAGGGGCATAGCTAAATCTGTCCTCTACTTATTTAAAAAAAAAAAAATTTTATTGGTCCAGTTTTCGAGGAGAAAACAGGGGATTACGAAATGCTGTTTTGATCAATTTTACGCGCCTATTAACGGTCTGCGCTGCAGTTGTCCCGCTCTCGCTGTACTGACACGCAGGTGTTCGGGCGAGACAGCGACATTTTATTAAAATACCTATTTCTCAAAAGTCTCTCAGCCATCGTACCCTCTTAAGGCGGCGATGTGCTGTTTAAATGAGACCGTGTTATCTATCATTACACCCAGATCTATACATATAATAAATCTGTAACAAGTCGGTGTCTGTACATTGAAGATATTTGAGAAAAACTGTCACTAGGGCTATTTATTAGCACAATAGAACCCAAAACAATGATTTTTAGAATTATTGTCTGTTTGTCTGTTTGTCTGTGCGTTTGTGCGCGCTAATCACAGAAACGGCTTAACCTAGAAGGATGCGGTTTTCACTGATATGTTGGTATTTTCTTGGATTGACATTTAATGTTTGTTTCATTTGAATCGGTTCACAAATAAGAAAGATACGTCTATTTTAAGAATTTATCGACAGGTTTTTTTTGTTTGAACGCGCTAATCTCAGGAACTCCTGCTCCAATTTGAAAAATTCTTTCAGTGTTAGATAGCACATTTATCGAGGAATGCTATAAGCTATATATCATCACGCTAACACCAATAGGAGCGGAGCGGAGCGGAAGAATGTTTCAAAATCGGGGGGTTTTTGAAGTAAAACTTCTATAGGCACGCTTGACTTGGGAGAGTCAGTGTTGAATGTGCAATGTGAGGCGGGCAATTTTTTTTTATATCGAGGAACTAAGGAGAGCCATAATTTATGAAAAAGCAAATTGGATAAAAATAAATAAGCTGCCCAAATTACTAATTCCACGCGGACGGAGTCGCGGGCAAAAGCTAGTATTTAATATTTTTGGCCTTCGTAACCATATACGTATAGGACATATGCATGAGTTTGAAGTGCAGATACAATGATGTGCAATTAGTGTTTGGTTAGTTGTGGCATAATTCGATGTACGCATTGTGAATTGTACATACTTAGTTAGTTTTTGCTGCATTTAGTGACAATATGTGTTCCCGGAGCCAGTTGTTTACCACATCAACAAACTGATTGAATTATGTATATCTTCCTCATAAAATTGTATTAAGTAGGTATCTCTGAAAAAGTGTCCGTCTTAAAGCTAACCACTACCGCCCGCTCTATACGCAGAGCATTCAGCTGATAAATATTTTTTCCCATGACCAGATTCACAAGTTTCTGGATCAGAAGCCGTTCAAAAAGAAGCTCCAACACCGGTGACTAATGATAGCCAAAGAATAAGAGTACTAACTACACCTGCTGTTAGAAGGATTGCTTCTCAGTTCAAAGTGAGTCAAATTTGTTATAATGAGGTCTTTGCAACATTTAGTCGGTAAGGCTGCAAAGCATTTCAAAACTTCTTCACTACCAAGATCGAGAAATCTATCTGTGAATTAAGTGCCTTGGTAGGTACCTATTTACTCTGATACAGCTGTGCGTGACTAGCGCAGAAAAAGCAACGGTCGTACCGGTTCTCGGCCTCACACAGTATAATTTGCTTAGTTTAGTTTATTTAGCCAGCTTCCCGACACAAAGTAGAGTATCTACCGTCAGCAAAAAGTGAATTAAGTAAATATGAAATTTTTGACGAAATATTAATTGGTACTGCCATGGACTAATAAAAAACATTTATCTCATCGATTGTTTTCGCTTAGGTAAACTTGAGCGCTGTCAAAGCCACAGGACGCAATGGTAGAGTCTTAAAAGAAGACATGTTAAGCCATTTGGGTATAAGCGCAGAAAAATCAAACGAGGTTCCGGATCCAGCGCACGTCCAAGCACTAGAAATACCCGTCGTGCAAGCCCAAGCAAAGACAGAGGTGTTATTGGAAGATAGAACGGTGCCAATTACTGGATTCATGAAAGCTATGGTGAAATCCATGACTGAATCACTGGTAAGACGATCTAAATCTTATCTAAATAAAACAGTAAGCAATAAGTACAGGGTGAAATTTACAGAAAATTAGTGTCTCTAACTTTGTTAATACCTAGTACTGTATAATATATTGCGTTAACTCAATTGTTCTAATTAGTATAGTTTAGCTTGAGGTGTCCACACATAAATAAATAAATAAATGGGTACGTATCAAAATGTATAAAGTTTAAAACAAATAATGGACGAAATACATAATGGTCATAATACATACTAAAATTTTCTATGAAACTATTGATGAAACGAATTTTTTTAATTGTGTAATCTACAGATTGGTTTAGGTTAGGTTAGGTTTATTTTATGAAAATCCTGTAAAGTTGAGAATTTCCAAGAAAATTGCATTATATCAACTGACCATTATGTATTTCGTCCATTATTATTTTTAAACTTTATATATTTTGATACGTACCCAAATAAATCAAGGAAAAGTAAACAAGCAAACTAAGTAAAGCTGGTATTATGAGTAGGTGCTAGACAAAGGATAAACATAACTATATAGATAAATACATATTTAACACCGAAGAGTCGAGCACAAATGTATGTCTGCTCCGTCCGGCGATCGAGTAGGACCTCAAGCTTTGTAGTCTGGTTCTCTAACTAAACATTAGGCCAGGGGTTCCCAAAGTGTGGGGTGCCTGGGGCGTGGGGTCGTTGGGATAGGGTAAAGAGGGGCGCTGTGAAATTGTATGTAACGCGCACTTGCTGATTGACACTTAAGTTCCGAAACCGACGATATTCCTCGCCTTGTATGCAATAAGTTGTTTTTTTTCTTTCATTCAATTATTTGGGACACCGGGAAACCTTAAAGTGCGCCACGAACTGAAAAAGTTTGGGAACCCGTGCACTAATAGGCTATCCAGTTGTACATTGAGTTTATGATTGAATTTCTACAAAGTATTAACATCCTACATCATACTGATTGTAACGAGTTATATTATAAACAGGTAATCGTAAAATGCGAGCAAAATTTATTGAAGTAGGTACTAGGGTTGTCACTAATACATAGGAATGTGTTACTTTATCATTATAGTATTAAATTGCCCATATCAGTGTCCGTAGTTTATCTATGATGTTAAACTAAAACTTAATGGAATTGATAAATATATTGTCAATACAACCTATGTAGCCAGGATTACCTATGTCCTGACTTATTGACAACAAATACGCAATGCAACATGACAGTGATCGGATATTTCAATGCCACTCGGGGTGAATGACCTCAATCATTATGCTAGTATGGATATGCCGCGGGATTTCATAAAGGACAGTTTTTTTGTCATATTATTTTATTATATATTATCAAACGTTTGAAAATAAATGAACAATAATATCAAAACAATCAATTTATTGGTGAGAAAACAATTTACAAACAGGACATCTGTAATTTAATTTTCTTTCTTCCGGGCACGTTACATTAGAAGTGAATTAATACTCCCATAAGTCACTTCAAAGCACACTTAAACCGTCATTGTATTCCAAATTGAATTGACGCATAATTTCACAGAATGTAATTTTTCCCAAACCCAATCTCTTGCGTCCTTGTATATATCTGTGTTCTTGTACATGATGATAAGCGTGTAGCTGTATCTTATTTTTTTATTATTAGTAGTGTTGCACTGATAAGTAAAGAATCCTGTTTCTCTTTAACTTAAATAAGCTATCAATTAACAAACCGAAGTACATAAATAAGTAAATGTGTTTACTATTTACTCTTGAGCTTACCATTCAATCTCTTGCCGTCCCTTTCTCACCCGTTTCAACCAATAACAAAAAAATGTGGAACAAAGCAATGAGTACCTAATACTAACCTAACCCTTATATCATCCGCGTTCACTTAAAAGCTTATCTTATCTACCAATTAATAGCATCGCAAAATATAATTGTTAAAGTCTAACTGCACTGCAGCTGCACTGATTATTGTGATTATTAAGAGCAAAAATAACACTTATCTTAGTGACAAACAACATCTCGACATGACTGTTAAAATGAAAATACGTAGGTAGGACTTTTTTATGTTACACCTAAATAATTAAATAAATACATTTTTGTATAACTTTATTAATTTTTAGTATAATGATTCTTATTTATATCATAACCAACACTGCTTATTTAATGTCGTTTATTTTATATACATAATACCAACACGGACATAGCGTTCAATTTTCGAACAGTTTAATTGGTATCGCGGGCCAAACGGCTTATCCATAGTAATCCATACTACCATTTCTATTTGACATTTCGCGGTGTGGCATTGAAAAATCCTTCGATCAACAATACAACCCCAAGTTGTATTGTTGATCGAAGGAAAAATCCAATCACTGAACATAACAGTCAACCAAATAGGCAAAGTCGCAAATTTGAAACTGCTGGTCATAAAAGGACTCTATTATTTCGTGCATTTGGCACCCATTAATTTTTTTTAAATTCTTTTGTTTATCAGGATCGACGGTTTTTTCGATCTCAATAAATTTTTCGGTTTTACAATCAGTTATGTTCTTTTTTAGAAAACTGCTTCGCCTTAAAAGTTGCGAAAATTTTGGAGGTTTTTGGTTACAAATTTAAAATATAATAAATAAATATACCTACAGTCTGTCCAGGCAATAACATAAACTGAGTTTCGGATTCTGTTCAATTATATTTATTTGTGTTATTTTAGTTCATCAATTTAGAACCATCGCCAACCCTAACTGGTTGTCATACGTCATTTCAATGCATTTTGATCGAATTTTACGATCCCTGAGCTAATTGTGTATCACGTTTTAAATTTCACCCAGTCAAAGACAAAGTAACATAACATAACTTTATAAATATGTTTAATATGCATGGCTTTTTACAGAAAATACCACACCTCCTTTTATGTGATGAATACGACGTCACAAAACTCATTGAAGCTAGACAAAGTATTAAACTAAAGGCGGAACAGCAAGACGTCAAACTATCATACATGCCAATAATTGTCAAAGCTGCTTCTCTGAGTCTTGCTGCACACCCAGTGATGAACAGCAGTCTGAACATTTCTTGTGAAAATATCACTTACAAATCAAGTCATAATATTGGTCTCGCGATGGACACCCCTAACGGTCTCGTCGTGCCTGTTATTAAAGTGAGTATAACTCTTTAAACGTGGGCGATAACTATACTTCGTTTTTAGGGTTCCCGAGCCAAAATGGCAAACCGGAACCCTTAGTTTCGTCATGTCTGACTGTCCGTCCGTCTGTCCGTCCGTCCGTCCGTCCGCCCGCGACTTAGCATAGAGACTATTAGTGCTAGAAAGCTGTAATTTTGCAAGGATATAATGAAGCAATTACCCCGACAAAGTTATTTTATCGCTAATATAGAAAAAAAAATTAAAGTGGGGATGATTTTTCTCGTCTAACCTTATGGTGTAGGGGGGGGGATGTACTTATACCAAATCAACAAAGAAAACTATAACGGCTAAGTTTACTTGAGAATTATTAGTACCTAGCTTAAGAAAGGCTTTCAGGGGGCAGTTCCGTTGTAGAATCCTCAGAGATAATAGGAAAAGTTACTTCGGGTTAGGAAATTAATGTTCATTTTCAAGAAAATGAGGCATGTAGCTAATAACCAATGCACTATGTCAATCCCTTGTGACATATTGTATTTGTGCGTGGGGAGGTGCCTCTATATCCACTCTTATACACTTGGAAAGAGCACAACGTGCTGTATTAAAAGTCATGCACTCTTTACCGTTCTTGACCCCCACAGTTGATTTGTATGATAGGGCTAAGGTTTTGACCGTAAGGCAATTGTTTGTTCTATCTGTGGTCCTAAAATTCCATTCGTTTTTGGGTTATATTATAGTTATGATAGACTGAAGGGATCAAATTCTCGACGACCATATAACGTAGCAATACGACATACTAAATTGAACACCAGTTTTAGTAAGAAATTCTTTGTTTTCACTGGGCCTTATTTGTACAATAAAATAAACAAACTTTTAAACATATATCATTGCTCAAGAAGAGAATGTAAAATTAAGGTTAAAACTGGCTTTTATGTCAAAATTATGAAAAGACGGAGGACATACTCACAGTAATTACATGACACTATCTCTCGCTTGCACACACCCTACACATACACCCCCCCAACACACACACACACATGCACGTTTTTCTTTTTCTCTTTTTATTATTGTTTAATTTTTTGTTATTTTTCTGTAAGCATTTTTTTGTTTCCACTTTAACATCATAGCAATTATGAAGTGGAGGAGCACTGTTTATCCTATAAAAACTTTTTAACAAAAAATTAAACCGCCGAAAAAACTGAAAAGCAAAAAATAATACCTTTTTTGTTTGACCTTAATCTAGGTACCAGTTTGAAGTCGGTGCCTCAGCACTTAGCCAGGAGGATTGGACCTATAATCGTCTACCTGATTGGCTTCTATCACTCCTCCTGGCTCGTGCTGAGGCACCGACTTCAAACTGGTACCTAGATTAAGGTCAAACAAAAATGATATTATTTTTTGCTTTTCAGTTTTTTCGGCGGTTTAATTTTTTGTTAAAAAGTTTTTATTTTGTACTTTTTTTCCATCTTTGGGGTAATTTTTTTCCAAATTTATAATACCAACATCAAGGTATACCCTAACTATCCAATAAAAATGACTTATGAAAATCAGACTACTCTGTAAAAAGTTAGTCAATCATCCCCTGTTTTTCTACCCTTAGGGTAGGAATATTGTTTCCAAATTTAAATGGGACCACCCTCGGGGAATACGCTTTCCAATAAAAAAAGGATCATCAAAATCGGACTACCCTGTAAAAAGTTATGCGTGATCATACATAAAAAAAAAAAATATATATATATATATATATATATATATATATATATACTCGTCGAATTGAGAACCTCCTCCTTTTGTTTTCGTCGGTTGAAAACACAGGTCTACCTATTTAGGAAACAGAGTTTCTAGTTGCTAAGACACTTTTGTAAAGATGTTATTTTTGAAATAAAAATATTATATTATTACTTAGTAAGTAAAACAAAAATCATAAAGGGGCGGTGGGCAAAATAAGGCTGAGAACCCATCATTATCATCAGGGCACAAGCTTCCTCTCAATAAGAGAGCTTGGGCCGTAATTTCTAAGCGGGCCCAGTGCAGAATGGGAATTCCACACACACCATTGAATTTATTAGCACGTGTGTGCAGGTTTACTCGCGATATTTTCCTTCACTTTAAACTTCACGATACTAAACTTCAAATATAATTTTGCGCATGAATTCCGAGAAACTCAGAGGTGCAAGTCCGGGCTCCAACTCACGATCTTGTACTTGAGAAACCATAGTATTTTAATGTTAATCTCTTGTTATAAACAAATTAAATGTTTCATTTCAGAATGTTCAAAACAAAAGCATATTGGAAATAGCACGTGAACTGAACGCATTGCAAGACAAGGGAAGTAAAGGGCAACTTGGATTAAACGACCTCACTGGCGGAACCTTCACTTTGTCGAACATAGGCGCTGTGAGTAACCAGAAAAATATCTAATAGAAAACATCAAGACTCTACTAAACTAGATACTTAGGCTAAGGTTGTATTTTGTTTTAATTTCAGCTCGGTGGGACATATGCCAGTCCTGTAATCTCCTCACCGCAAGTTTCAATAGGCGCTATCGGAAAAATACAGGTAGGTAAATCTTGGGGACCAAACTCATCGTCACACCAGGTTGTCACACCATTGCTGTACTATACTATACGACGGAGCCCTGCCAAGGCAAGAGCCCTGCCAAGGCAGGGCTCCTATTTCTGGCCTGTTTGCCCTTCGGGCATCTATAGATACCTAACGAACCTAAACTGCCTACTTTTGCGGAATAAAAATGATTTCTGACGAATTTCCGACGAAAGCGAAAGGATAAGTCTTTATAGTGGTGTGACAACATAGTGTGACCACGAGTCTGGCCCTAAATTTTGGTCAGTTAAATTGATGGACGCTATTTCTACATTGAAGGTATTTTCTTTTGCATCACATTCGACAAAAATTCCAGCCTGTAAAGTTAGTCTCCATCCAAAATAGGGAACCCCTGAAATACAGATATTTTTTTGTAAAATTTCTTCTTGTCTCGTTCGCTTTTGTACTTTTATTTTTAAATTTTAATGAAATCAAGTATTTACATACCTATATACATATAAGTATAATTATAGCGAGTAAGTAGCACGAATTTGCTCCGAAAAAGATATCATTGCATCACATCTGTGAATAGTCAATGAAGCAAACATAAATAAAAAAAATATATATACTAGGGGACAATCTTACACAAATCGACCTAGTCCCAAACTAAGCAAAGCTTGTACTATGGGTACTAGACGACGATAAACATACGTATATAGATAAATAAATACTTAAATACATAGAAAACATCCATAACTCAGGAACAAATATTCGTGCTCATCACACAAATAAATGCCCTTACCGGGATTCGAACCCAGGACCCCTTGCTTCGTAGGCAGGATCACTACCAACTAGGCTAAGGCGGTCGTTAAAGTAGGCGGTAGGGCGGTAGTAAAGATACTGTGTTGAAATAAGTATTTAGGTATTAAGCCGTTACAAATTTACATTGCTATTAGCTATTGCTCGCGACTCCGTCCGCGAATAATTCATTTTCACACACACTTCATCACACTTGCTCGTCAATGGTGTTATTCCATGCCTGTATACTACATGACAAGGGCCTAAATTGTTCATAAGGGAGTTATGGATTTACGTACAGGTTTTCCTCCCAAGGGAGTTCTAACTTTAGTTTTAAAATTTGCAAACAAGTTAGTAAGTATGTAATTTCAGACTAAGGAGGTTTCAAGCCAGCAAACGTTTTATTTATATCTGTAAAACTTAGCTGTAACTCAATTTTACAACACTGTTTTTATTCCGCGGGAATTTTGCATTTTCCCGAAGAAAAGTAGCCTTTGTCAATTAGGGATAGTGCAACTTTCTATTGGTAATTTTTAAAATCAACCCCAAAGTAAAATTCACTTGTTTCTATCCCGTGGGAATTTTGCATTTTCCCGAAGATAATCAAATGTTAGTCAAAGATAGTGTATCTTTTTATTAGTGAAAGAATTTTTAAATCGGCTCATTAGTTTCAGAGATTACATCCTTTTAAACAAAGAAACAAAAAGTTTAGATATTTCCCTATCCCGTGGGAATTTTAGAAAATCATTCCTTAGCGCACCTCTACAATACTCTAGGTACATGTATGCCAAATTTCATGTCTCTAGCACCAGTAGTTTAGGCTGTGCGTTGTCTGTCAGTCAGTCAATCACGGTATTTGTTTTATAGGTACCTATAAACTAGCTGCTAGCCGCGACTCCGTCTGCAAGGAATTCTTTTATCAATAACTAGCTTTTGCCCGCGGCTTCGCTCGCGTGTACTATGAGTATTCCAAAGAACCAAGATATCAAGCAAGCAAGCATACAGGCAAGCAAGCAAGCAGGCCCACAATTGACCGAGAAATCGGTGAACATACCTACATAAAAAAATACATAAAGTGGAATGCATAACCTCCTCCTTTTTTAGAAGTCGGTTAAAGTGCCCTTTGCGGCCTACTTACAGTATAAACTTATGAATTTTGAAATTTTAGCTTTCTACAACCAGTAAAACGCAAAATCCCGTTTTTTCCCGTTCCCGTAAGAATTTCGGGAAATGTTTTCTTAATGCTCCCCTACACTCCCCAAGGAACCCACTTGCCAAATTTCAGCTTTCTATGACCAGTAAAACGAAAAATCCCGTTTTTCCCGTTCCCGTGGGAATTTTGGAAAGTCCCCTCTCAATGCTCCTCTGCACTCCCCAAGCAACCTACATGCCGAATTTCGGCTTTCTACGACCAGTAAAACGAAAAATCCCGTTTTTTCCTTATCCCGTGGGAATTTCCGAAAATCCTTAAACCTGTTTTTTACTATTATAATTACCTACTTCGATGCCAAATTTGAAGAGTCTAGTAATTATAGTTCATAGGATCCCGTTGAACTGAATATATAAATCCCGTTTTTTCCTTATCCCGTGGGAATTTTGAAAAATCCTGAAATTAATGTTTTAAATAATGTAATACTACTACTACTACTACTACTACTACTACTTGTGTATCAAATTTGAAGAGTCTAGTTATTATAGTTACTGAGATAGGGTCACTCGGAAGCGAATATATAAATCCCGTTTTTTCCCTTTCCCGTGGGAATTCCCAAAAATCCTTCCTTAGTGGATGCCTACATTGTATAAGGTATCTATGTGCAAAATTTCAAGTCTCTAGGTCCAGTGGTTTGGACTGTGCGTTGATATATCAACAGCCATTTAGTTTATTTAGATATTTCAACCCCATCGCGCCCCATCCAGGGAGATGGTATTTTACGTCTGCCACGTCGGATTTTAAAACCGTTGTTGTTTTCATAACCAGCGACCCGATAAACCATAGAAACAACACCCATGTTGATTTTCAGACTTTGTTACCCCTTTCCCCCCTTTTAGGGGTTGAATTCTCAAAAAACCTGAAACACGTGTTTACTCATTTATCATTAGGAGTACTTCTGTGAAGTTTCGAATAAAATAGTCTAACTAATCTTGTTTCCCCATACAAACTTTGGACCCCCGTTTCACCCCCTTAGGGAGTGAATTTTGAAAAATCCTTTCTTAGTGCACCCCTAGACCTTATAAGGAACCTACATGCCAAATTTGGAATCTCTAGGCCCAGTGGTTTGGGCTGTGCGTTGATATGTCAGTCAGTCAGTCAGTCAGTTTCTTCTTTTATATATATAGATTTACTACTGATAATTTGCGTCGACCACTTCACTACATCATCCTATTAATACGTGGGTACTTCGCTTTATTTAACTACTGCAAAACATGATTAAAATACAGATTTAAGCCGATAGGCGATAACATTTCGCAGCCTAAAAACATCCTACTACCAATGTAATTTTCGTGTGCTATGGAAAATATGGATGAAGTAAATCTATAAACAATATCATATAACATTAGCATCTACAGCCATAAATACTTACATGCAAAACATTAGTAATCATTCGTAAACATGTCTCAGTGCCTCATACCTCTATAGGTACAATCAGCAGCAGAAGTAGATGAGCAGTTGTGGAGCTCAAAATGATCTACAGACGACTCTATTGCTAAAGTAATAAGAAGGCGTGTAATGTAGGCTATTTTGAGCTCCACCACCGCTCATTCACTTCTGCTGCTGACTGTACAAGTTCGCGCTTTTGTGGCTCTGCGAATTATTTCGCTCGTGTGTCGTTCAGACAAGTTTGCTAACTTAATGATATGGATTCGTTTGATATCCACCAATCATAATCATTGGTCCACATACTGGAAAGGCACCGTCAAACGAAAAAACACCACCTAGCCACGGTATCCTATTATCTCGCCTCATTCGTTTTTCGTTTAATTCTTATTTCTTCTCATTCCGTATTCGTCTTCCTCTTGTTCGCTATCCTTCACTATCTGTTTTGGTCAAATTTTGCAAGTTGTTCGTTTTTCGTCACGGTCTTCCTGGGACTCATTCGTCGTTCTTCCCTTTCGTTTTTTCTCTCATTTAGTCATTTATTTACTTATCGCCAAAATTATTTCAATACGTTCGGTGATAGTGACTAAAGATAGACTGCGAATGATACAAAAACAAAGAATAAGTCCAAGGAAGACCGCGACGAAAAAATAATAAGAGAGAGACAAGTTACAGAATTTGACCAAATAAGATAATGACGGATAGCGAACAAGACGAATAAAGAATGAGTGACGAAAACAGAATGAGACGAAATAAGAGAATTAAACGAAAAACGAATAAGGCGAGATAATAGGATACCCTAAACTACGATTTTTAATTTCGTGGAATTCTGACAAATGCCAGATTTTGACGTTCCAGAGGCAACAAACCTTTTTTCATTTTAAATCTATTTATTATTTTAGAAACATAATAAAATAGGCACATTACTAATTATAAATATGGTGAAGGAGAGCTTCTAATATTAGAAGTTATTAGTCTATATAATTATTTCATAGGTTTTTAAGAGATTCGTGTATTCATGGTTTGTGTGACACAGTTCTTAATGACATTAGTCCTCTTTAAAAAACATAACACATAGCAAAAAACAAAAACTTTTCAAGGAAATAACAATATCAATCAAAGAAAACGACAAAAATAATACGGAAACAGGAGAGCGAGGACATTCGTACATTCAAGACAGAAGCCGAATGACTTTAATATTGTTTTGACAGAATAATGATATTTGATGGTTTTTATTATTTAAGTATGTACCTTGTCTATGAAATTAATTACAAACCTCTTGAGACGACGATTGAAACTTAATATATAACTATTAATTATAATTTAAGTCCGAAAGTTTGCGATATATGTCAATCATCGCAATGATACCCGAGGCAATTTATTTTTTACTCATAAAAGGGTTATTATTTATTTATTTTATTACGTCTGAACAGTTACATCAAAAAATGTTCTAACAACGTATTAATTAATGATTTATTACATTATGTCCAATTTTAATGTGTATACTAAGGAATTTGTGCTCTGTATTTCCTACTTTTGTTTTATCTCGTTTAAATTTTCGGAAAATATTTTTTGCCTAGTAACACTAAGAAATGTCAGAATTCCACGAAATTAAAAATCGCAGTTTAGCCACAAGTAGGTACGAGAACTTACTCTTACCTGCATCTACACCGTGAAATTTTAGTGGTTGTTTTCCCGAAACGAGGTGATTTAGTATCGATTGTACAATCGATTTATAATTACTATTTTGACTAGAGTCAAAAATCCAATTGTGAAAAACGAAAGCCGAAAATGACCGCAAACCAATAGTAACGCTTCGTTGGTACCTAACCTATCGTACGATCGTACACTACTTGTACCAACGAAGCGTTACTATTGGTTTGCGGTCATTTTCGACTTTCGTTTTTCACAATTGGATTTTTGAGTCTAGTCAAAATAGTAATTATAAATCGAGTGTACAATCGAAACTAAATCACCTCGTTTCGGGAAAACAACCACTAAAATTTCACGGTGTATATGGATGGCCCTTTACTTGATGTCACTGATGAGTGATGAGATGACAAGCAGGTATAGCAAAGCTTGTGTACACTAATTGCGAGGTGTCGCATCCGAAAACATTCGCAACTCCTTACACTCAGAGTATCATAAAAAATGTTCACTTCAAATCACTCTAAACTAAAGTAGCATAATTGTTCACGAATGTGTTTTTCAGATTTTGCCGCGGTTCGACGAGGCAGGCAACGTAGTAAGAGCACACATACTTACTGTGAGCTGGGCGGCAGACCATAGAGTGGTGGACGGTGCTACCGTCGCTCGATTCTCCAACTCCATGAAGCAATATCTAGAGAACCCTTACACGCTTCTGTTAGATTTATAATATCTCTCAATGTAAGAAGCAACCGAGTTTAATACTTATAATTACAATTGTAATGTTTATAATGTGTGAAATTGCCAGCAAGAGGCCTAGCATTACTGATGCGATTATAATTGATTAGCACCTGGGCGACCGAGTTTCGTTGGCGATAAGACTCGAAAACACGCGCTTTTTTTAAGAAAGCAAGATAGATTGTTCGTCCCCGAAAAAACATCACATAGGAAATTTCATCGAAGTCGTAAGAGACGTTTCTGACCAAATGTCCCCGGATCAAATAAATAAATATACAAGAATTGCTCGTTTAATTGTATTACATTGTTAAAGTTTCCACTTTTAGTTTTGTTATCACTGCCATCAGTGAAGAGTAAACAAATTTTGTTTTATACATGAATATTTTTATTAAAACATTGTTTCTACGAACAAATATACTATTATTGTCCCATTCCCAGCCCATAATAACTATACTTAGAAGGGTACTTAATGTTATTTTGTATGTGGAAACGACACAAGCACAAGATTGAACAGCAAGGAAGATTTGCTCAATCACGCCACATTATCTTTTGGAAATACACATTTTAGCAACGATTTTTGGGACCCACAAGCTTATCGACTTGGGATGTGTGCCTAGGGTTTATTCATGTAGACAGGTAGCCATTGATATTTTCTCCGCATATTTAATCAAAATTAAGACTAATTGAAAACCAGTTCTGATTTCACATTTGATATTATTCAACTGGTAAAGTAACGTTAACATTTTCTTAAAAATACGAAACTAAGTTAGTTTATTGGTACCTTACCAACAAAAATGACATAACAACCTCAGATTGCATTATTTTCGTCGTAAAACTTCAAAACGGGTCACTTTAAAATATGCAATGGTCCATTCCGGGATGCAGTGAGGCGTGTACTCGCGGTGAAACCTTGCGAATATCTCTGTGAATATCAGAGCATCGATACTGTTGATCCGTGCCCATTTCAACGCCAAGAAAGCCATGTCGACGTCACAATACTTCTTATCTGTAAGCGTAACAGTAAAATAATTGATGCCGAATTATAGATTAATATCATATCCTTAATATCTAACGGAAAAACAAAATTATCTTTAAAAAATTGATAAGATTAGATTAAAGATGAGAATTTGTGATTTAATTACATTTTACCAAAAAACACCAATTTTTTTTAAGAAACCGCATTGATTTCGGTTCATTAGGTAGTATTATGAGGATTCTTCAGAAATAAATTAATAATGCCGACTACAGCACCTTTTGTAAATAAATCGTTTCTGAGAAACTGATACCTACCAACATAATGTAAAAAAACCATCGAAATTGGCGCAGTGTTTTTTTAGAAAAATAGTAACAGAAATATACAACATTAACCGATTACCTACTCTAAAAGTATATGCCTCCTCTGTTTTGTCATTGGTGAAAATAGATATATACAACGTAGAGAGCGACGTAAAACAGTAGAAAATTAATTAAAAAGGAACTAAAATTAAACATACGCAACTGTTGCGATGTTCAAAAATTTTACGTCTAAAAAAGGTGACAGTTGCCAAGCGGCGTACTTATTTAATTTCTACTCTAAGGCCTTTCTCGACTCGTGCCTGTATACGAACTTCTATAATTTGTATTGCGGTAAGTAAGTAATCGCTTCGAGACCAAAATCGTCGGGTATCGAAGGTTTGTATAGGTAGGTATTCCTACCCATCAAAGCGAACAACCGTACTGCTAATAGGCAGGGCACTTTAGAGTTTAGACTTTAGAAAGACAGTGGTATTTCAACAAGTAAGTAAAGAACTTCACCCGTACCAGCAATCCTTATGAAGTAGACTTTCCTGGGCGAGCAGATCTGAATGTCGTCTCGTTGGAGCGACAGTAAGGCACGCTGCCGCTCGCTCCAGTTGCGGTCCAACTCCCTCTTCAGACTTGCCCGTGCCGCCTTGGTCAGGAGTCCGTTGAGCTCCGAGAACTGGCCATCGCTTATCACATTCGTCACACGGGATATAGCCTAAATAAAGCGTTAAAGTTGTTTTTTAGCGATTTAAACAGTAAAACGTACGACGTAGTTAGAAAAGAGACGACTAAGGTACATAGTTGATCACAAGCAGGGTGCGGTTAAAACACAGCCTTCTTGTCGACCCTGATGAACGACAATAATGCATGACCGGATATATCAGACCCTTATTTCATAAACGTGAGGGTTTAAATTATCAGGTCGTGTATTATTGTTAGGTATTCATTCCGAGCCAACAAATACGGGGTTGTGTATTAAGTGCACCCTCAAAGGCATAAAAATCGTCCTTAGTCATAAGGACAATATTGTATTTATTTTGATTTTAAAATTTTATTCGTCACTAATCTTGCGCTAAGGTAAGGAGTAAATACAAAATGGATCCGGAATAATTCAGCTAGTGGTTGTGCAAGTCATACACCAGGCTGTATCTCATGAACCGTGATAGTTAGACAGTTGAAATTTTCACAGATGATGTATTTCTGGTGCCGCTATAACATGAAATACTAAAAAGCAGAATAAAATAAATATTTAAGGGGGCTCCCATACAACAAACGTGATTTTTTTGCTCGTTTTTGCTCGATTTTGATAACGGCAGCAGGTAGACGCTTGAAATATGCACAGAATAATTAGTTACATATTCACTTTACAAATAAATAGCTAAAATAAAATAAAACAAATATTTAAGGGGGCTCCCATACAACAAACGAGTTGGTTTTGCCGTTTTTGTAAATAATGGTACGGAACACTTCGTGCGCGAGTCTGACTCGCACTTGGCCGGTTTTTAGTTTTATCGATTCGTTTGCAGAATATTATGCATTAAAGCGTTATTTTAAGTTAGATTTAAGTATCTTCCTTCTCTACAAGCCAAACCGTTGGCTTGAAAAAATCTTTAAACTCACGTCTTTAATCGAGTATAACTCGACATGTTTCGGGCTAATCTGTAGCCCTTCTTCCCAGAGCACACGCCACGGCATCTGCTGTCAAACACGCCCGCCGTTACCCATACCTTACATTTGACAATGACGATGAAAACGTGGGTAGTTGTGCGCCGGTATCAGTTTCGTCGAGCAGCCGCGTGGGCAGAGCGGTGGCGCGTAGTGCGCGTTTGGCAGCAGCCGCCGCGGCGTGTGCTCCGGGAAGAAGGGCTACGGATTAGCCCGAAACATGTCGAATTAAACTCGATTAAGGAGGAGTTATCCGTATTTTTCCACTATAAGTGAGTCTCATGGTAGTTTCATGTTCAAAGTGTTTCAAATTGTGTAATTTTCCTTAAATCTTAAGCGAAAAAAAGACGTCCTGCCTCGACCGCAAGCATGATTTACAAACAATACAATAGGTGGTGAATGTGATGTGACGTTGGCCTGCGGTTAACTTGAGACTTAACTGAATTTGAACAAACGTACCTACTTAGTTTAATGAACAATTTTTTTGCATAAATGTATCATATAAGTTCTATAGGTTTATGTACTGTATGGTCGCAAACGTCACGTCTACGTACGTAAATGAATGAGATATATAATTTAAGGAAGGCGGTAAATTGACTGAGTTTGTAAGAGATAATGTTTAGAATGTTACCTGCTTGGTACCAAATTTGAAATCTGTTTCAGCAAAAGTGGGATCCCAAATATGCCTCAACACGCTGAAATCTATTTTAATCATCAACCAAGTCAAAGGGTTTTGAATTAATATCAATCTGGGAACTCTTTTCTTTTTTGGTCCTCTTTTTTTATCGCTTTTCCTTTTAAAGAAGAACGTTCTTGGGAAGCCATTGATTACGTTAAATTTTGTTAGTTTTGATAGATGCGGTATTTTTGGGTCAACATTTTGGGGGTTAATGGGCTGCAGAGATCTGAATTGGTTTGTAGTATCGTGGGTAACTGAAGACAAAAAACGTGGAGCTGTGAATTTGGTTTGCGATGGGGTGATTGCCGCGGCCCTTGCGAGAGCAACGCTGTGACGTATTACATAAGATCGGAAGTATTTCCTTAGAAAAATACATTTTCCCAAATGTATTAAACTTGCCATCTGAAAGAAAGCAATAATTTTTTTTAACCATAATATTATCTTCCAAGGTACGTAAGGTGGGTGTTGTTACTATTACTAGAGACTACTTCACACATCCATTTCCTCAAAATCCACAATACTTAGGTACCAACTTTATCAATCGATACATAGAGAGAAATTCTTACCACAACAGCCCCATTGCAAGCCCCTTTGGAAATTTGTTAAAATCATTAACTTGCAAATTCCATTTGTCGATTTAGGTTTTTTATTTTATAAATATAAATTACAAATAATTTTGATAAATATTAACTCCTAAAATGTCATTCTTGTGTCACTAACTGACATGTTTCCTTACGTTCAAAAGGATTACTTATTGTATAAGTTTTAGAAAAGAGTTTGTACTAAATTATTTATCAGGCATAATGCGTTTTGATTTCGTTGTGGTTTCGTGTGGATATCAAGAACCCATGAATCCTACGCCGTCTCTCATTTCTTGTAGGTAGTCTATCTTACTTAATAAAAAGATGACGGCGTATCATGAATAAACAGAGATTTTTTTTTCTAATATATAAAAATCTCGTGTCACGGTGTTTTTTACCGAACTCTCTCGAAACGGCTTCACCGATTATCATGAAATTTTTTCTCCACATTCGATAAGTCTGAGAAATAGACCGTAGGTTATTTTTTATACCCCTATTCTTCGCATAATGTGTCGCGGGCAACAGCTAGTTTACTTATAGGCACTGTATTTTTCAGCCGATACCTACTAGCGAAGCAATTTAATTGTGACCTACCTACGTAGGTACGTAGCCTCATTTTCTCTTATGACCTCAGCTTCGATTAAATAAAATAAACAACGTTACTGGGGACACCAAGTAGGTAAACCAGCATCAAATACTAGAATAATAGTCTGAAAACGTGCAGAACATGACATGTGGATTTTGTTCCGCTTGCATGCATTCGTGTTTGTGATGGAGATACAATAAGGACGTGTTCTTATCTTACACTCAACCTGCCTGACGTAAATTAAGACAAAGTATAAAAACATATATTGATAATTAATCAATAAGAATCTGATAAGTCTGAATTAGTTGCTAAGCATCGGTGTTTACTGGCTAGATTGTATACCACCTCCAATCACGGCTAATCACTATCTTAATGTGCTGATACTTATCTTATAAGTTTGAAATCACATCAAAAAGATTACCAATTTGGCAGCAGTTTGAAGCAGGCGATCGAACTGGTAAGTAGCATTTTTTGTAAACTAAGTATAAGTTAGATAGTAACATGAAACATAATCATAGAGTGTAGTTTGCTTTGTTCTTTGCAATTTTTCACATGTCGCCTTGTCTTTTAATATTTAAGATACTTACATAAATCACTTGCGGTAGGATTATATACCTAATAGTATTTTATGCAACGGTTGTATATAAGTGAGGTCTTAAAAGGTAAGTGACGTGAGTTGCGATACGAACGAATGTGAGTATCGCAATGGAAGACGGCACGAGCAGTTTAGACCAAATTATACACCGTCGCGTACAATATTTTTTCTACCTCATCCATGTTTTCTTCTATTAACTTTAATTATGGCAAACTATGCCAAAACAAACTCAACTCGAGTTAATTCAACTCAACTCGAGTTAGCTCAACTAAACGCGAGTTTACTCAACTAAACTCGAGTTAACTCAACAAAACTCGAGTTAAATCAACAAAACTCGAGTTAACTCAACAAACTCGAGTTAATTCAACTAACCTCGAGTTAACTCAACTAACCTCAACTAAACTCGAATTAACTCAAATAACCTCAAGTTAACTCAACTAAACTCGAGTTAATTCAACTAACCTCGAGTTAACTCAACTAACCTCAACTAAACTAGATTTAACTCAACTAAACTCGAGTTAACTAACCTCGAGTTAATAACTCAACTAAACCCGAGCTAACACATCTCAACTCTAGGCAGCAAGTCTAAACTGGGCTTTAGTGTTGAGTGTAACCTACATTGAATAATCTGTGGCAGTTAGGTGTATCGTAATATAGACATTAAGTACGACACAAGTGCTGTTATGAGGAATAGAGTAAGTATAGACTTTTCTGAAGTCATATTATCTATGTTCTTATTTATTTGTTCGCGACCATGTAAAAAACAGATAAAAGTACAGAAGTAGAAAAAAATATTGTATGGTTCCACAAAGTTATTGACGCAGTGGTCAAAATAGGAATTAAGGCTGGAATCATATAAATCTCTGTTTAGCGGCAATACTAAATTCACCAACAGCGACGCAGTCACCCGATCAGATAAGTTGTGGCACTGTATCCTATCTAAGATAAGACTTCCACAGTTATTCTTACTGTGTCGTCAACCACAGCAAAGGGTAATTGTTTATGCATTCAACTGCTATTTGTGCAGAAATACAAATAGTTACATTACATTAGGTAATTTAGTTTAGAAAAGCATAGCAAAGTACTACCTACAGATGCCGGGAAACTTCATAATCTTGAATGCGCCAAACCTAATTTAAACCCCTTCTACACGGTCGGGACCAACCGCCGACCGTCGTGTCGCTCGCGTCGGCCGACAGCGTTCCATACGGTTGGGGCCGACCACGGACAATGCGCTCGCGACCAAGGCCGTTGACATCAACCAAATATCGGTCGGGTCAACCGATTTCTACACTGTCCATTTTTAAATCAACCCGACCAAGGACACGATGGTTGGCGGTTGGTTCCGACCGTGTAGAAGGCCTTTTAACGTCTATTCAGTAGTAAAGTACCTACATGCGCAAACGTACCCCCATCACGTCACCAAGTGCTAATACCGCTAATTTTGATGTCCGAGTCAGCAATTTTCGAGTATCGAAAACATCATTACTTACTGAAATAGTTTACCTTGGTGTTGTAATGTATAGTAGGTATTCGTATTGTTTCCTTCCCAGCAAGATGTGGGGGTTGTTATTGGTGGTAGCAGCGACGGCGTCGCTTGGTGCGGCGTGCACGCCGAGTGTGACGACGGTGAGCGGTTCTCACGCGCCGGCAACGGTGTGCTCCGGCGCACTCATCTTCGCAGATGACTTCGATGAATTCGATCTGGAAAAATGGCAGCATGAGAACACCCTTGCAGGTGGTGGTGTAAGTATTAACCAACTGGTAGACAGGTGGACTATGTGAATGAGTGGACGCTTCTATACTCCGCGCAAGCCAAAATCTGTACTTACCTACCTTTCTATAAACGAGCAACATGACTGATTGACAGTCAACGCACGGTAGCATAACCACTAGGGCTAGATACTTGAAATTTGACTGATATATTTCTTGAGGATGATAAAAGTGCAATAAAAAGGAATTTTCCGAAAATTTCCCGAGATAGAGAGCTAGTATTTTTTTATTCTTCCACGGTAGCGAAGCTGTACGTTAACTATTCTAGTGTAGGTACTTATGTATAAAGATGTAGCGAATTTCTCTAAAATTATCACATTTACATGATAAATTTTGATGAAAATTCCATGGCAGAAGAAGTAAAAAAGCATCTTCTTAATACTTACCTATTTTACTAGCTAAGAAAGAAATAAAGAAATGTAAGATGCACCAAACATTAAGCTTCCTTTCATAGAGCAAGGTAAAGTAGCGCAAAAATACCTACGAACCTAAATATAATTTAATTACCATTGTCCACAACAATTGACTCTACATCCAGTTTTAGCGGAGTCTGAAAATAATACTTAAGTTTAATTTTCTTGACAGAACTGGGAGTTCCAGTACTACAGCAACAACCGCACGAATTCGTTCGCTCACAGCAGTACGCTGTTTATCCGGCCTTCGCTGACGGCGGACCAGTTCGGCCAGGCTTTCATGACGAGCAGCACTTTGAACATCGAGGGGGGCGCTCCGGCTGACAGGTAAGATATGATTTAACCGATTGACTACTTAATCAATGTTACGGTGCTATTCGTAAATAGGATTTAAATTAAAAATAGATATCAAGCGATGATTCCATTTCAGATAAAGATAGTGTGACACGAGTTATTCTATCTAATTACTTACCCTTACCCACACTGTATATTAAATTAATTAGGAATATTTCAGCGGATGATTGAGCAAGTTTGACTAAACAAATGTTTGTGTGTTCTTGCTTGCTATTTTTGGTTGAAAATGTAGTCACGCCTTTCACACCTTTGAGGATTGACGAATACCAGGGAACGACTCCAACTGAAAATTCCTGAACAATTTTTAGGGCAAAACTTTTCTGACAATCAGCTGACTATTCCGGATTCATTTAAAAACACACTTTGTATGTAAGAATTATTGTTTCTCGAGTCCAACATACTTGTATTATTATTGGTATGAATTAAGCATGCTTTAGAGGTGGTTGCTAGTCCTATTTAACTTGGTTTTAAGAAAATGGTAGGTACCTACGGAAAACTGGGAAATCCCCACCTTAATGGAACCAAAGATTAAATAATAAAGTTTCGAATAATTGATTAGCTCCGGTATTACTTTGCGGAGGTCCGATCAACGAACTCCAACCTTTTCTCCTTGCTGCTCCACTACCAAACGCAACATAGCAATCTGGTATCGGATAAGCAAGGTAAAAAGTTTCGTTTGAAAATCGGACCTGGGGGGCTAATTCGAAACTCGAAAGTCGTATCGTGCCATCCCTTGCACTCTTCTGTTTAATACCATAGGACGTTGGAAAATTAAATTTCGTAATAAATATAATGCGGCAATTACATTAAGTCGATCGCCGCATGCAACATGCGGTAACCGCAACAGTGTGAAGAGTACGGTAGTCGGCCGCATTTTGCGAGCGACAGCTGCCAGCGCCTAATTATGGCCACCGCATTAGGCGAACAGACTAATGTGAAGACGACGTTCGGTCGCCGAAGTAGTTTGAAACATGTTCGGCGACCGCTTTAGGTGAACGAAGTAGGTTAGGCTTGATTACAAGGTTATCCGTTCTACAGATGTACAAACCCGCAATGGTGGGGCTGCGAGCGCACAGGCACGCCCACGAACATCCTGAACCCGATCAAGAGCGCGCGCGTGCGCACCGTCGACTCGTTCAGCTTCCGCTACGGCCGGCTCGAGGTCCGCGCCAAGATGCCTGCTGGCGACTGGCTGTGGCCCGGTAATACATCTCCTCTATGGTTCTCTCATTTTTCACAACTGATTCGTTTCCCAACAGATATTTTTTCTGAAACTGTAAGTAGGTACAGTCAGCAACAAAAATATGAATACACTTAAAGTACCAAAAATATGTATACACGCCTTTATGCCCTGGTAATAGAGTCGTGGATGCACATTTTTGGTACTTTGAGTGTATTCATGTTTTTGTTGCTGACTGTACTTCAGGATTGCTATAAAAGTAACCTAACCTATAGGTTTCTATGGGATAGTCCTGAAATATATCCTGAAAAGTTAACAGTTTCTGAAAAAAAAAGTTGATAAAATTATTTTCGGCAAAAAGGCAGGTTCCTCTCCGCTATACTTAATACCTACGGCGGACCGCGGAAGTACTCCGTGGCCAATAGGCTACTTTCCTAACTAGTCAGTCTTTTAGATTATCAAAAAATATTAAATTTTTTATTTTGTCAACTAAACAAAAAATTACGAAGATATGGCGCGTTGAAGTTTCGCGTGACGTCACTTGTTCCTACACTTTGTATGAGCGTTTTAGGAACAAGTGACGTCACGCCTCGTTACGCGGAACTTTAACGCGCCATATCTTCGTCATTTTTTGTTTAATTGTCAAAAGAAAAATTACGTGTCTAATATTTTTTGATAATGTAAAATACGGACTAATAAGAATTATTATTTTTTTACCTAGGAAACATCCCTATTTCTTAATTATTATGCCTTCCTCTGTCCGGCAACAGAGAAACCGATTTTACCGGATATCAGTGGAGTGACGCCGTAACAACTCGATTCCCACTGGATTGCCTAATTTTTTTACGTGACATCAGTGAGGACAAATATGGGAAAGGTGTGTAGGTACATTAAGTGGATGCGTTTTCTAATTTGCATGCATATTAATAACTGCTATCGACGAATCTTAACGCTTAGCTTGTCCGTCTAAATTCGATTATTCAAGATTCAACTTAAACTTTGATATGATAACAATATCTAAGCAGCCTGAACTTTGCCTGCTAGTTAGACAGCTAACTGGCAGGCAAGTCTTCTCAGATTTCTTACCTTTTTTTGTGGAATATAAATATCTTAATTACCTATAGTAATTAGAATATATCGTAATTAGACCATACCTACTCTTTCCACCCTCAGCAATCTGGCTCATGCCCGCCCACAACGTTTACGGCACGTGGCCCTCGTCAGGCGAGATCGACCTCGTGGAATCCCGCGGCAACCGCAACATGTTCCAGAATGGAGTGCACATCGGTACCCAGGAAGCTGGCTCCACGCTTCACTACGGACCCTTCCCTGAGCTGAACGGCTGGGAGCGCGCTCACTGGATCAGGAGGAACGGCAATGGCTACGACAGAAACTTCCATCGGTATCAGCTTGAATGGACGCCAGGTAAGCTTTAAATTAGTGTTCCTGCTCACTTATCACTAGCACAGAATATGTAATAGAAATAACGTACAGAAGGATCACTCTCGAACAAAAGTCAACTTTAGGTATAAAGACTTTCCTACTCTTACTGCTTGCACGCGAACTTGAAACTTATCGTGTGATACGAGCGTTCATATTCCGTTGGGCACTGCTGATCCGAAACCAAGGACACAGGGTTCCCATTCGCCGATATTTGGTAGGTATATAAATCAAAAAAGATAACAGTGTGTATTAATTCAGTAAACTACCTTTAGTGTAGTTACCTTTAGTCTAGTTTAGTTTATTGAACTCTATCTCGCCAGATTAT
Source organism: Archips crataeganus (assembly GCA_947859365.1). NCBI lineage: Eukaryota > Metazoa > Arthropoda > Insecta > Lepidoptera > Tortricidae > Archips > Archips crataeganus. The sequence goes on along the minus strand of OX402049.1, from coordinate 11,292,055 downwards.
AAGTTTGCAGCAGATGTTGCCGAAGATGTAGCTCACTGGTTCTTTTCACTTTCATCTTAAAATAGCCTTGAATGAATATGGACTTATCGTGAAAAACACTACACAAAAAATGTCTACAATTGCAAAAGCGTCATTAGTCATTAGGTACATGACCGACATTATGCAATATCTTACTACGCATAAGAGAGGGCTGCAATTTTACTCTAGACGCGTGCCTGAGCCTCAACTAGGGCTTTCATGTACAGTTATATTAACAAGGTCATCAGTCATGTGTTAACGAAGACCAATGCCGTTTCCCACGGAGCGTGGTCTTCATTCAAAATACCTACAAACATGCACACCTTATCGCCCATGTTCAACAAACTACGACCTCAGCCCATACCACCAAAAGTTTGAGACTTCCGCTGTCTGCTTCAAATTCTAACTCAAAGGGTGAGACCATACGAACATAACTTTTAGGGTTGTGAGTCGCGGACATTTGTATAAAACCGAATGCAACAGAAATTACGCAACCGAAAATACGCGACTCACCACTTAAAAAGTTACGTTCGTTTGGCCTCACCATAAATCTATTGTCTCCTAGACTTCTTACGGTTCAGCATCGATGACGTCGAACTGGGTCGCGTAACGCCCGGCAACGGTGGCTTCTGGCAGCACGGGGGCTTCAATAACCACCCCGGACTACTCAACCCGTGGCGCTACGGATCCAAGATGGCACCCTTTGATCAGAAGGTAAACATTTCAACAGACGCCAAGATTTCAATTGTCCCATTGAAACATTTTGACAAGACTAAGGTCCTCGATGGCTATTCTACTTCTATTTGATTACAAAGTTTTCCAGCATTTTTTTTTCTTTATTCTTTCTTGTTTTTTTATCGATGACTATGACACAAAGCTATACATATAACTATCAAGTACATAATTAATTATCCGGTTCGAAGGACCACTTTGTTTATATCAAACGCCGGTCTATATCATTCCGTGTAACACCAAGCATGTACAGTCAAAAGCATAAATATGTATACAGTCATCGCGTCAGAATATGTAAACATAAACCTTATGTTTAATGACATAGAGTCGTATAGATATTTTTGACACCATGTTAACGTATATGTATTTTTGCACTTGACCGTACATTTTTTATAGATTCCCAAAAGACAAACGTTACCTAGTTTCGTTTAAGCATAGCGATACCTGTCGGTCAGTAAAGTAACAAGCGTTCAAAACGTGTATATACTTACCATAGTAACTCATTCATTAATATACAATGTAGCTTTTTAATTTTACAAATACCATACAATAACGTTACTTGTAATGTTCCAGTTCTACATCATCATGAACTTAGCTGTCGGCGGCACCAACGGCTTCTTCCCTGACGGCGTCACCAATCCTTTCCCCAAGCCCTGGTGGAATGGCTCTCCCTCGGTAAGTTCCACTCGGTAACATAAGATACCTGACTTACCTAATAATGTACTCAAGGAAAGGAACCCCTTAATTCATAAACGCTTGTAAAAATTCTGTTAACATTTGATTTTTTCTACATGTCACTTTGACATATGGTTTATAATATGGTTTATGGTTTAGACGACCAGATGGCCTAGTGGTTAGAGAACCTGACTATGAAGCTTGAGGTCCCGGGTTCGATTCCCGTGTCGGGGCAGATATTTGTATGAATAATACGAATGTTTGTTCTCGGGTCTTGGGTGTTTAATATGTATCTAAGTATGTATCTATCTATATAAGTATGTTTATCCGTTGCCTAGTACCCATAACACAAGCTTTCCTAGCTTACTTTGGGACTGGGTCAATTGGTGTGAATTGTCCCGTGATATTTATTATTATTTATTATTATAATAATAACTCTATTAATTTCATAAATTACAGAAAAATACCTATAATTGGAAGTGTTCCTCTGGTTTGCTTTTGATATCGTTTGGCTTTAATTTAAAAAAATCATATCAAGTTGTTACACTATTCTATTCGCTAAATAGATAAAATTAGACCAAGATAAGTCTGCAACGATTTTGATAGCACCGCAGTGCATGTATATTTATACGTCATAGTTTCATAGAAGTTTGACGTTTAATATAACACTTGCACTGCGTGTGCTATCAAAATCGTTGCAGATTTATCTTAGTCTGACTCTAGCACTCGGAGTCTGTTGGTAAATCCTTGTTCTAACCTACGGTCTTTCAAGCAGAGGCATTAGTTCGAACCGGAGTCCGGACTCCCGGAGTTGACTCGAATTTATATTTTATGCAAAATTCCATTACAGATTTATCATAAGCTTTCCGATGAAAGAGGACTTCGCAATCAGCGTCGGACTGGCCATATAGTCAAGGTGGCATTTGCCAGCCGGGCCCCAGCCTGCGTGGGTCCCTCACGGGCCTGGCTTGCGGGGCTTGCGGCAACCGTAGGATAGGAAGCCCGCGCAGGCATCTAGTCTGGGGCTCCGGGCATATGGTCAGCCACCCGGGCCCTTCCGGCCCAGTCCGACCCTGCTTCGAATCACCTACGATTCGGTATAATAGTGTGTAAAGTTCTCATTCCGCATTCGCCCTGGGCCCGCGTGGGAACTACAGCCCAGGCCCTGAGATGATGATGTTAACGACTAGGTATACATGATGTTTGGTTTCTCAGGCGGCGACGGACTTCTGGAACGCGCAAGCCGCGTGGCTTCCGACCTGGAACCTGAACGTCAACGACGGACAAGACGCCTCACTGCAAGTCGACTATGTCCGCGTCTGGGCTTTGTAAACTACCCACATTTCTACTACGTGAACTACGTGAACTATGTGAACAATGAACTGAATAAATTTCTAAGTTATTAACAAATGTCTTTTTTTTATAAGTAGCAGCACTTCTAGCTTAATAAAGTCAAAGTTTTTTTTTATAAATGGCTTCTGTCCAATGGAACAATTTCGCCCGCGTCAAGTTACAAAGTCAAATCGCTAAATGTAGGTGTCAATGTCATTAAGCTTTGACATCTATTTTGAAGACAATAAAAATTAATTGGCAGCAAACTTGAATTTGAAATGCCGTAAATGAGCAAAATCGTACGTTACCTCGGGAGGTGGTCATTTGAGCGAAATATTTTTTTAACAATAAAAGTTAAATTTTCAATTAGGTACATTTTTTAGGGTTCCGTACCCAAAGGGTAAAAAACGGGTCCTTATTACTGAGACTTCGCTGTCCGTCCGTCTGCCCGTCTGTCACCAGGCTGTATCTCAAAAACCGTGATAGCCTAGACAGTTGAAATTTTCACAGATGATGTATTTCGGTTGCCGCTATAACAACAAATACTAAAAAGCAGAATAAAATAAATATTTAGGGGGCTCCCATACAACAAACGTGATTTTTGTGCAGTTTTTATAGTTAATGGTACGGAACCCTTCGTGCGCGAGTCCGACACGCACTTGGCCGGTTTTTTTTTATTTCTTATAACATTGATTTTGCGCCTTGGTGTTTGGTATACAACGGGATACCATTAAACTTCGCAAGCGAAATTCAGGTCAAATTAATAAAATCATAATTTGAATGATCATGATTAGATACTTTATTATTATAGTAATTTATATATACATATACCTAATGTGGCACAAAATAAATTAAATTGACTTGCTATTGACGTTCTAAAATTCCAAACCCTTAAATCAAATTTAATTTTAAAATGACTTCAGAAGAAGAAACAGTTTCGCTGCTTCACTTTTTGTCTGCATAAAATATAATAAATAAATATATATATATTAGGTAGTACAATGTAAATAAATTAAATTATATTACTTAGTAATTGAAACATACCTTTGAGGTGCCGTACAAAATTAAACAAAGTGTTGTAAAAATTTTACATCCACAAATTTGCTGACGGATGGATTATTAAGCGCTTACGTCCAAAGGGTACCTACACGAGAGAGAGATAGCATATATTGCACTTTTACAAATGACTCGTCCACGGGTGCTTAATTAGGTGTCCATTTGTTTCCTCCAATCAGAAGTTCAGTTATTCGTGAAAGGATAAAAAAACCGGCCAAGAGCGTGTCGGACACGCCCAAGATAGGGTTCCGTAGCAGGTACGAAAAAATCTTTGCATACTTTATTTAATGTGGTTGTTTTGGTCCCAACGTCGGCGGTACAGCGCCATCTATCGGCGAATTGGGTAACTAATCTAACTAGTATGTACTATGTATGTTGATTGTTTTTCAGATGTAATATATTTTTTTTATTTGAAAGAAGATACTGTTAGCGTGATCTTATAGGTACTTAAAGAAAAAAAATGCTTGCAAAGGCGGTTAAATTACAATCTTACTTTAGAAATATTTTTTTACAAAAACTTAAAAACTGCTCAACTGATCAAGTTCAAAATAATTTTCCTAAAAAGTTTTTATTAAGTTTAACTTACGTGATTTTTTTCATATTTTTTAGACGTGCGGTTCAAAAGTTAGAGGGGGGGGGACACATTATTTTGAACTTTCGGAGTGAATATCGCCGAAAATATTATTTTTATTAAAAAATGGTTCTAGAAAACCCCTATTTATTCTCAAATACCTATCCAATGATACCCCACACTATAGGGTTAGTCGAGATAAAAAAAATCGCCCCCACTTTACGTCTATGGGAGTTTTTTTAGTTCTTTTTATTTGACCACTTTGTCGGCGTGACTGATATATATATTCATGCCAAATTACAGCTTTCTAGTACTAACAGTCTCTGAGCTTAGCCGCGGACAGACAGACAGACGGACAGACATGGCGAAACTATAAGGGTTCCTAGTTGACTACGGAACCCTAAAAAGGCTACTTTCCAGGTAATTCAGCAGCTATTCAGCAAAAGATGACGCCACCAAACCTCAAATCAAAATCAAAATATCTATTTCAAATAATTTTCCCGCAATTAAGACCTTGACAGTTAGATTACTCTATCTCAAATGGTCATAACCCTAGACTTACATCAAAAGCGCTTTACCTCCAAAGATTAAAAGTGGCTAATATCCTATTCCCGTGAGACTTTCGGAAAATACGTCTGTCGACTTTAAGTCTCTAGTCGGTCATTCAGGCTATACTTCTTTATCAGTCAGTACTTAACGTTAATCTTTAAATAAGTATAGATATATTATATACAATTTTTCTCATATTATATACAACACACTTTTGGTCAGTCCATACGATAGAAGCGTGGGCTGAGGTACTGCGCCGGTTTGTTTGACGACAGCGGAGTTGAAGTGGCCAGCATGTAAGGCGGCACACGACGCCGCTCCGAGAACGGACTGCGCCGCGGGTAGTGCCGCCGCTCGATCACCTGCCAACACCCTGTATAACTACATCATCATCATCAGGCACAGGCCTCCTCTCAGAATGGCAAGGATTCGACTATCAATATTATCACGCTTATCAATATTATTGAGTAGAACTGATGGTCGATGGGGTCGAAAGGTTCTCGAATGGTGGTCGGGATGGAGCGACGACCTGGTTACAGGAACGCGTTGGATGCGGATGGCGCAGGACCGATCTATTTTGCGAACCTTGGGGGAGGCCTATGTTCAGCAGTGGGCATCTTTCGGCGGAAATGATATGATGATTGACTAGTATCTGGCATCGTAAATGAAGTGGAATTCCGAATTTTCTTAAATTCACGATAATATTGGAGACCACGGATTGGCAAACGTAGCGTGGGACGTCCTCAGACTCGGTGGAGCGATGATCTTCGCAAGGCGGCTGGCAACAGCTGGATGAGAGTGGCCGAGGATCGTGCTCAGTGGCGTGCCATGGGAGAGGCCTATATCCAGCAGTGGACGAACATAGGTTGATGATGATGATGATGATGACGATAATATTGTCATTAACAGCAATGCGATAATATTGATAGCCTATAATCCGTGCCAATGAGACACACCATTGAATTTCTTCAGTTATGAACAGGTTTCCTCGCGATATTTGCCTTCACCGTGAAGCTCATGGTAAACAAATGTTACTTCACACATACATTTCGAAAAAGTCAGAGGTGCGAGCCCGGGCTCGAATCCACGACCCTCTGCTTGAGAGGCCATAGGTCAATCCACTAGCATACCATAACTTCATAATAATACATAAATAACTAACTAGATATAGTGCAATAGGATAACATATCGGGCACGAAAACCACGCGCAGAGACGGAATATTTTGTAGGAATTTCGAAAGGTTTCTCTATGCAAAATTACAGTTTTCTAGAGACAATAGTTTGGCCTGGGAGTTGATGACATGAGAGTCAGTCAGAGAAAATTGCTTTAATAGGTAGTGATCTTCCCAGCCATAGGTGTACAGTAAAATTACATAAAGTCTACCACTGACAGATGGTTTGCCTTCATTTCATATTCAACTTTAACGACCTACAAATAAAGCCAATTTTAGAATACTGTTACCCACGTTTGCAGATTTTGTAATAGCTAAGTACTTTATTTGTATGGTGTTAAAGTTGGAAATGAAATGAAGGCTTTTTTTACACCTCATTTTGTGCTGTATTGTATTTTAACGTGTATTTTACTTAAGTATATTTTTAATTTGATCTATTCATATAAAAATACACATATAGCACATATTTTGTATCGGGTTTAAAATTTCGCCATGTGTGGTGTTGGGTATGGCTACAATTGCGAAATCAGTCAGTGGTAAACTAAAAGTAAACGTATTGTATAGGTGTGGCCAGGCCATTAGAATAAGGACTACTACTAGAAACGAAACTTTAAAGCCTAACGCACACTTAGATAATCAAGACCATCACAAAGTTTAAAACTGGTGTAAATTAATATTACAAATGGGCGTATCACGTAAAATAGTAACAAATTGTTTACCTTGTCGAAAAATCTTGTCAGCTTAACTGAATTGCTTGTGCCAGGACCGAGAGATCTGCAAAAAAAATTATGGCATTTAAAAACGTTTACATATCTGTATAACACTTTAATGTGTATGGTTAAGGAAACTGAATACCAGGGTGGAACCTTTTCACAACCAATTTCACGAGGATTTCTTTGGTAAATGTATGGAATGTCAACATGACATTTGCAATGAAAAGAGTTCCCCCTGGTAAGTGATTCAGTTTCCTCGACTGTACCTACATACCAGGGAGTTAACCTTTAACATGACATGGACTGAACTTTTCATCAAGTGAGATAGAGGTGAATTGCTCACATTATCAGTTCACTGTAAAGCCATCCATAAACTACGTCACATGAATTTTGAACATTTTTCGACTTCCCCATTGTCACAGTTATTAATTAGGTACCTACTATGAAAATCGCAACTATTAGGTACACAACTGGTCAAAGAATAAGAATGATTTTGTGCTTGTGTCACCAACCGCCATAATCCCCCTCCCCCCACCCCACCTAAATGTAGAAAACAAAATGGCAAACCTGGCTTGGTGACAGTTGACAAATATTTCATCAGCGCCACACTGTTCTGCTATACTGCTGGCCAGTCTCCTGTATTGGTTCTTCCTCTGTTTCTCCTCTGCCAAATCAAACTTGGTCCCAATTACCAAAATAGGAATCTGGAAAGAAATTTAGTAAAACGTTAAATGTATGCTTACATGAAAATAATAATAAATTTACCAAAAAAAATCAATATAGTAGTGGCCATAGTTCGAGAGACAAGCTTGACAATTAAAGGGTTACCAGAGTTAGACGAAATTAAATAGCGATGTGGCCGATATCGATAATCAGTGTCGACTGGACTATATGATTTACTATAAGACGGTTTTTTTACTTCCTTTAATGATATCTTACATTGAAAAGTAAATTGTTAAATTAATTTAATCATATCACCGTAAGCAACTGGATTGGCAGTCGCCATAGTACGAATCGGCCGCGGTTTTTGTAGTTCGATTATTAAATCTAGATGGCGCTGAAATATAGCCAGAGGCTTTGAAGGCAAAACAATAAGACTACTGATGTCACCTAGTATAATTGCTGTAGAACAATAACACAATAATAATAAGATAGAATTCTCGAGTCTTACCTGTGTGGAGCCTAGAAACTGTTCTGGGTCCACATCTACATGTTGAAGTGCAGGGTTGTCAGAATTCAATATCTCAGAAAGCCACTTTTGTAAATTAACTTGACTCTTTCTGTTAGTCAAGTCATGTACTAGAATAATTCCTGTAATATAAAAAAAAACAAATATTAAATGGACTCTATAAAAATAATTTACAACTTTTACAAGGAAATATAGTTTAGTGCAGCTAATGTAGAATGTAGCTAATGTTTTCAACATACCATGTGTGGGTTGATAGAACACATTCCTGGTATTCCTATGTCCGTTTGAACCTCCAACATCCCAAAACTCAACAAAGAAAGTGTTTTGTGCTTCTGTCCCTTCCTTATATTGGTGAAGTTTGACCTCCGCTGAACACCCAACAGTCCAGCCCGGAGACACAAGGGGTTTGTTGTGAGCTATCAAGTAAGTTAGTGATGTCTTACCAACACCTGCAATAAAAAAAAACAATTGCTACATGGAAATGAGATGAACAAAGTTGTTGGACTAACTTAAATTAAATAAATATAAAAAATAAAGAATAAGTTTATTTTCGAATCATCATTGAGAATACATTAGCCTGTATCTCTGGGCCCTAAATGTAACATAATATTTTGTTTCTGATCTTTATTATTCATAATTTACTTCAGACAAACAAAACTGTGGCTTAATATGGAAACAACACAGATTGCATAATGTTATAAACACAGTAAAAGGAAACCTTGAATATCATTAACATTATCTACAACATACCATTAAGGTATAATGGTCTTGTGCAAGCACTAGAGCAGATGACATCATAAAACAATAATTCTAATATGCGATTCTACAAAAGAAACACTTTATTTTAGCTTTGAAAACCAAATTAATTTATAATTAATCAAATAATCACAAATTAATTTAAGTCAATTGAGTTGCCAAAAAGTGACGTCATAGCTAGCTTAGCTAGCTAGTGACGTCAAAATAATTAGCTCATAAAAAGTACTTCCGTTGATTGATGGTCTCTTCCCTATAAACTATAAAAATAAAAATAAATTTAGTAATATTTTTTCAGAGAACGTTAAATTAAGAAAAGAAAGTGCATTAAAATGACGTATTATAAATTATAATTATTACATTAAACGAACACCAATTATTTAAAATCTTAATCATAACTCGAAATTAGGTGCAAACTTATCTTAAGAATTTAACTTAAGATTGGCGCCAAGTGAAGTTCACTTTGTTGTGTTGCCTAACTTCAAAGATGTCACTCTCGCCACTCTCGGTAAACTCGACAAAAAGCAAGTAGGAAGGCCATGAGATTAATGTTTATTTTGTGTACAACCAATATACGAAAGAAAGTGGTGTTATTTGTTGAACGAGTAATTATAAGAATGTGATTTACCGGAATCGCCAAGAACAACAACTTTTACTTTCTCAATTGCAGCCATTTCGAGATAAAGCAGTAAGTACTCATTATTTTGACCACTTCTGACGTTTAGAATGTGCACAAGCTTACCAACATTACGTTTGACAGCAGACAATTTAGACAAAATAGTTGCCAGAATGTATGTTTGACTCGATAATGAAGCAATCGTTCAATTGGAAATAATGTCGTCACGCTGTTGATATGTACTTCATTGTATATTTGCAATTGTATTTTGTATTTAGCGAAAATTTGGTAACTGATATTCACTACTGAATGCGACAATTAGATATATTTTTTAGTAATAATTTGGTCATGACGATTTTTGACTTACGATTATAATCGTCGACTCGTTTTACTTGTGAAAACTGAAAATTTTAATGTCAACATTGTCCAGCCAACTGTCAAATTAGTCACGCTCTCGTCCGTTGCTCCGGTTCTTGCTTTGTGGCTAGCTTGGTTGTAATGAAGAACGAAACAACTGAAATCAATAATAATGCGTCCGCCATTGTATAGTCAGTGTCATGTTTTTCAGTAGTGTATTAAGTTATTGAATAAAATGCATCGATCCGGTATTACATACATCGAATTACTTGCTGTCCAATAGTCACAATGGATATGTATTCCCAAGTGATAACACTGATAATCGTGCTCCTTTATTTAAAGTCCGTGCATCCTTATTGTGGGCCATACAATGGCCAAATATGCAAAAACTATTCAACTGGATACGTGTGGTACAACCATACAGGCGGACTAGAAAATGAGAAAATCACTACTGGCCTCTGGAAAGAAATGATATCGACTCTCAAGGAGCCGTGTCGAAGCAAAGCTGAGAAATTAATTTGCGCTTACGCTTTTCCGAAGTGCATCGATAAAGATGGAGTTGGATATTTTGGATTGCCTCTTTGTTATGAAGATTGCATGGCTGTTAAAATGCAATTTTGTTACAATGATTGGATCGTTTTTGAAGAGCAGAAACGCAGAGGAGTGTACTTAGAATCTAGAGGTCATTTTCGATTTCCTGACTGTGAGAAGCTCCCTCGTTTTTCAGGCAAGGGTTCTCAAGTGACATGTCATAATGTAGGCATCACAGACATGGACTACAATGAAGTGACTACTAGTTGTGTGAAAGGCAATGGACGATATTACCAGGGCACCATGAATGTTACTGAGAGTGGACGAGCTTGTCAAGCGTGGGAATCTCAGTCCCCACATCAGCACACTAGACCTCCATTAGTGTTCCCTGAAGTACAGAATGCCACAAATTATTGCCGGAATGCGGGTGGGGAAGAACATCAACCCTGGTGCTACACCATGGACCCACAGGTGCGGTGGGAGCTCTGTGACATACCACTATGTGCCAATTCAAGCCTAGAAGAAGACAATATTATTGGACCAAATATAGAAATGGAAAACTATTTTACACCAACTTTTGTGTTACTGTTATCAGTTGGTGGCCTGGGGTGCATTTTAGGGATTGCATCGATTGCTCTCCTTTGTCACTATTTTTTGAAAAATCATTCAAAGAGTAACATGCCTAATCGAAGAACTGGCCAGAATATGGACATTGATCTTGATAAACTACCCAGTAATCTAGCTTACCACACTACTGGAGCTCAGTTAAACCCAAAACTAGAAAAATTGGAGTTTCCAAGGAATAACATAATTTATATTCGAGATTTGGGCCAAGGTGCATTTGGTCGAGTGTTCCAAGCAAGAGCCCCAGGGCTGGTCCCGGAGGAAGAGTTCACCTTGGTTGCTGTCAAAATGCTAAAAGATGAAGCTTCTCATGATTTACAATTGGATTTTGAAAGAGAAGCCTGTTTACTGGCAGACTTTGATCATCCAAATATTGTGAAGCTGCTGGGTGTGTGTGCTATAGGCCGTCCCATGTGCCTACTGTTTGAATTTATGGGGAAAGGTGATTTAAATGAATATTTAAGAGCCTGCAGTACAGCAGCCAACTACCCACCAGTATCTGAGTTCAGAGAGGACTTGAGATTGCTTGCCACTCCCCTGGGCCACTTAGATTTGCTACACGTTGCAAGGCAGATAGCCTCTGGCATGGTCTACCTTTCAGATCGGAAATTTGTCCATCGTGATTTAGCAACCAGAAACTGTTTAATAAATGATGATATGGTTGTAAAAATTGCAGACTTTGGTCTGTCACATAAAATTTATTTACAAGACTATTATAAGGGAGACGAACATGACGCCATCCCTGTGAGATGGATGCCTTTAGAAAGCATATTGTACAATAAGTATACATTGGAGTCTGATGTATGGGCATATGGAGTATGTCTATGGGAGATATTCTCATTTGCCTTGCAACCCTATTTTGGTATGACGCATGAAGAAGTAGTTAGGTTTCTAAAAGATGGTAATGTTCTGGCCTGCCCTGACAACACGCCGCGCTGTGTGTATGACCTGATGAAGCAGTGCTGGAACAGCCACCCCAGTGACCGCCCCAACTTCCGTCTTATCTACCAAACACTGGACAACATACAAATAATTCTTGAACGAACTCACTCTGACTAAATTCCAGTGTTTCAAAGATATCAATTTTAATTATAAGGACTGAGTTTGTAATTTGATTATGTATGTACCAATCTAATGTTATGTAAAGGACATTCTTGCCCCTAGATGTAAATAAGTTAGTGCTTGTATTTTATGTACTTTGTCATTATTAAGTAATTTTAATTAGTTAAGCAAGTATTTATTGTTTATGTCAATTTCTATTTTAAGTAGTAATTGTGATTATTGTCCTTTCATACACTTAAATGTTGATCTCTATATTTACTTAATTGGAATCTTGGCAGTACTTGTAAAATGAGCTATGAACCTACTTACATTTTGAAAGTTTTGCTGGAGGAATTCTCATTAATTACCACATAATTATTGAATCTTAAGTAGATTAAATTATTACCTATCTACCTCCTAAGAAATTCTCGAGCTAATATTTTTGTAGGCAGCCATTTTGCAAATTTAATCATAAATTTTTAAAGTATTATTTCATTTATTTAGGGGTAAAAGTAATGCCATAGAAAATACCTTTGTTGAACAACCAAAGTACTGAAGGATAGCACAATGTGAACTTTACGCATTTAAAATATTCATCCATTTTTTAATTAGATATGTTTACGATATTAAGTGACAATGCATGCAAATGGTAATATTGGTTAACTGTATTTAAAAGACATCACTGCCAAATAATCTAAGACTTGTATCTTGTACAAATATACTTTAAGGTTGAAATTTGCAACTAACATTGGTGTTTTCGATTATTTTTATGATTGTTGTTAATTATGTACATACAATACATACTTTGGGTTCCGTATACACTTTACAATGCTATTATTTTTAAATTATTTTAGAATAATTTCGTTGTTACAATGGAATAAATGTAATTTGAAACAATCTCGGTTTATACTTCACTAGCTAGGTACAGTCGCCATCATAAACGTTGGAGCATTCAAGTTTTCAAAAATACTTGAACAGGACCGTATTGTCAATCGCGTACGTTTATGTTTATGATGGCGACTGTACCACTACCTCACCACCAAAGTTTATTATCGGACAAATAATGCGCTCCAAAAATTTCCACACTTTCTGATACCTTGGTTTATCATTCTTCTTGAATTCTGGTATAGAATAAGGTCTTTTCTTTAAGGAGGGACACCCCTCGTGCTACCACTTAACTAATAAGACAAAAAACCGGCCAAGTGCGAGGAGAATCTATAAAACCGGCAAAAAAATCACGTTTGTTGTATGGGAGCGCCCCTCAAATATTTGTTTTATTTTAATTTAATTATTTATTTCTAAAGTGAGTAATATAACTAGATATTCTGTGAATATTTCAAGCGGTTACCTAATGATTCGCGGACTATTTTTACGCAGATTATTGATTGGCAGACAACATTTCGCCGAGTAACGGTACGCGGATGGATTTGTTCGTAGATGTATTGTTTCGCAGACTAACGTTTTGTTAAATCACACGAGAGCATGAGCGAGGCGTAATGTTGATCAATATTACTTAAAAACTGATTTGTAGGGTTCCGGAGCCAAAATGGCAAAACGGAACCCTTATAGTTTCGTCATGTCTGTCTGTCTGCCCGTCCGTCCGTCTGTCCGCGGCTTAGCGCAGTGGCTATTAGTACTAGAAAGATGTAATTTTGCATGGATATACATATATAACAATTACCCCGACAAAGTGATAAAATAATATGTAAAAAAAAATTTTTTTAGGTTTCCCCCAGGCCCATAGACGTAAAGTGGGGGTAAAAAAATAAATATTTAGGGGTCTCCCATACAACAAAAACAAACGTGATTTTTTTGCTCGATATTGATGACGGCAATAGGTAGTCGCTTGAAAAATTCACAGAATATTTAGTTATATATTCACTTTAAAAATAAATAATTAGTTTAAAACAAGAATCGGAAAAACGCCCGTCATTTGACTTTTGAGTGCATAACGACGACAATTTAGGTAGGACCCACTTATGAGTCGAAGAAGTTTGTTCACAGTCTACGAATGCCCTTAGGGCGTATTGCTACATTGTAAGGAAGTCTTTACTGTATGAAACAGGGTTGGGTTTTCAAAATGACGGGCGTTTTTCAGATCCTTGAAAATAAAACAAATATTTAAGGGGGCTCCCATACAACATGTTTTTATAGATAATGGTACGGAGCCCTTCGTGCGCGAGTCCGACTCTCACTTGGCCATTTTTTTTCGTCTAAATTTATAGTGTGGGGTATCGTTGGATAGGTCTTTTAAAATCTTCGGTTGTGAAGACGATTTTTCGATACAGTGATTCGTTTGCGAAATATTCAACTTTAAAGTGATTTTTTTTGTTCATATCGAGCGTCCCACCCCTTCTAAAAGCTAAGCTGTTGATAAAAATTTTGAAAAAATCAGGATGGGAGGAAATAGCTCAAATTAATAAGGAAAACTATTTGCTTGAAAATGATTAGTAGTTAAAGTAGTTTAAGAGAAAATAACAGCCTGACCTATAAAATATTAGGTAATTGTTTAATATGGACAGTATAATAAAATTAATAAGATTTGCAAGGATTTTTTCGTAACAGTTTCGGGACCTATCCTGGGCGTGTCCAGCACGCTCTTGGCCGGTTTTTTGTTGTGTTCGTAATTGTCACGACGAGGTTTTCATAAAAAAAACCTTCAGCGGGTGCGAAGCCGCGGGCATCAGCGGTAGTAAATTATTAAATTTGTCTATAGGTAACAATACTTATTGAATGATGTAAAGTGTTACGATATCAAGATTCTACTGTGACCTAGAAGTGAAATTTGTTGACTGTATGTAGGTAAGGTACAGTCAGAAGCAAAAGTGGATGATCGGTGGTGAAACACGCCATGGCGGCTGCTCAGAGATGAAGGGCTACGGATTAGCCCGAAACATGTCGAGCTAAACTCGATCATAGATGTGAGTTAGGTATCCGTAGTTTCTTGTTCAGAGCGGTGATGAAGCTCAAAATGATCCACACAGTTTCTTATTTCCTTAGCAATAAAGTCGCGTGAAGATAATTTTGAGCTCTAGAACTGCTCATCCACTTCTACTGCCGACTGTATAGTACAGTACGGTTGTACGGTACATTACGTAGGATCGAGCTGTCGTGCGCGGTAAGCAGTCTCCATTACGCTTAGTTTCCGCGGAAGAAGCCATAAGGCTACTTCGAGAAAGATTTCAAAGAAGTAGGATTATTTATATTATGTCATTTCCATTTCAGCAATGACGGAAGAACGGCTCGTAACGGAGGTACCCAGCAGTCTGAAGCAGCTGGCGCGGCTCGTGGTCAGAGGCTTCTACACCATCGAGGATTCGCTCATCGTTGACATGCTGGTCAGGAATCCCTGTAAGTCAAATTTTGAAAGTTACGGACTGTTGTGGAATAATATACGATAATGTTTACCTCTTGTGGAGAAGCGACAAAGTTAGACATCAAACTTAATTTTTTTTTAGGTTTGGATGAAGTTAAAAGCTGTTAGGACGATTAAGAATAATGAGCTGAAATGTAGATTTAAGAGTGATTATACTGCGTATCCCCCATAGAAATAGGTACCTATGCGAAAATGTGGAGCGGCGTGCGGGGGAAAATATTAATAGGAAAGCAGCACTGAGTGGGACTAGAAAAATGAAGTAATCTTAGTATAGTCGGGGTAAGAAAAGGTTCGTCACTTTTCGACTCTATGTCAACGAGTTAAGGTCGAAAAGTGACGAACCTTTTCTTACCCCGACTATACCTATCTTTAACTATAAGGCGTTTTTAACTATAAAAAATACAAGTTAGTGGCGCACCGCGCTCGCATTGACATTCGAAAATTATAAACCAACTTCTTTTAAAAATTAATTCCATTCTTAACCCCATTCGCTTCCCATGGTTGGTAATCACTGATTTTTAACATTGTTATTTTTCAGGCATGAAGGAAGATGACATCTGCGAGCTCTTAAAATTCGAGAGGAAAATGTTAAGAGCTAGGATAGCGACACTCAAAAACGATAAGTTTATTCAAGTCAGATTGAAAATGGAAACAGGTAACACACCCAATTTTAAGTGCCACTGCGCATACTACTGCAAAAATATCGATATGGCTAAAGTTACAAAAACTTGTATACGCGACTTTATTGGCTTTACATTAAGGTCGTGTATACATATTTTTGTAACTTTGGCTGCACCAACCTTTTTGTAGTGGACTGACAGTCGAAGAAACTGAATTACGTACATACCTACCAGGGTGAAACTTTTCATTGCAAATGCCCTGTTAACATTCCACATATCTGCCAAAGAAATCGTCGTGAAATTGGTTGTTAAAAGGTTCCTGGTACGCAATTCAGTTTCCTTGACTTTACACTTTTATAAACAAGTTTTAAGAAATTGTGCCGACAAATTTTACTATAGTTAGGTATCTATGATGCTAAATCGTCGCAAGGTTTACGTAGGTAAATAATAAACTCGTTAATTTTCAGGCTTGGACGGGAAAGCACAAAAGGTCAACTATTACTTTATAAATTACAAGACATTCGTGAACGTGGTAAAATACAAACTAGATCTGATGCGGAAACGTATGGAGACTGAGGAACGCGACGCGACCAGCCGCGCCAGCTTCAAGTGCCCGTCGTGTGGGAAGACGTTCACAGATCTCGAGGTAAGCTAGGAAGTAAATCCAAGAGCCAAGGGACTAGGTACTACATTGCTCAATCGCCTCAGGGAGCCTTTAATCTTATTGGTCGATTTTTCTGAGATTTCTCTATAATAATGACAGCCTGAAATACTAACGAGAAAGTTGCGTAGAATCATGGTGATTTTCCGTAACAATCAACCAGAAGCAGCGAGGTGCATTCAAGCAAGCTTCTTTGCATTGTGCATTTAGGGCAAGTACCTATAAATAATTGATTAATTCAGGTGTAGATATTTACATATCCGTCCCACAAGTCAATCCGATCTCTAGAAGTGGGAACCTATCGATGTTTAGAAAATTTTATTTCCGAAGGTTTACAATCCCGAAAACTTCATTTGTCCGAATGCAATCTTGTCTGAAACTGTAAATAATTCAGGATTTATTTCAGGACCATCGTGTGGAACCCTTTAGGTTAGGTTAGGGTTGTTTTATAAAAATCCTGAAATATTTACAGCTTCAGAAAAAAATGCTTTCGGATAAATGAAGCATTCGGGATTTTAAATATTCGGAAAAAAATATCTAAATTTTGATAGGTAACCCCTGGCTTCTAGTAATAATCAATCGAATATTCCAGGCAGATCAGCTATACGACATGATGACACAAGAGTTCCGATGTACATTCTGCAACCAAGTCGTGGAAGAGGACCAATCGGCCTTGCCCAAGAAGGATTCCAGGTTGCTTCTCGCCAAGTACAACGAGCAACTCGAGCCGCTCTATATCCTGCTGCGAGAAGTCGAGGGTATCAAGCTGGCTCCGGAGATACTGGAGCCAGAGCCGGTGGATATCAACACCATTAGAGGGTATGTTTGTTTTTATATAATCTGATAGCCTAGTCTATACTTCGGTGGCGACCTATTTTGTAGATTGTAAGTACCTAAATATTTATTGTGTTCTTGTACGTAGTGCAATCGCAATCGTAATCGTAGTTAGGGCCCTCTGCTGTAATGTTATTATTTAGATTAAGAGCGTTTATACCTGCTGAGCTGGCAACGTTGCATTTTTGTTAGTTTTTCTCGATTATTCTATAAAAATTGAAAGAAAATTAAAAATGAGGTATACAAATTGTTCTAATATATAAGTTAATGTATCTACTGCAATAATTATTTGTGATAAGACTTTTATTTTCTTTAACCCTTTCAACGCCAACGACACTTATAGGTGTCACAAAGTACAGTGTCAAAGTGATCTTGACACAATGACATAAGATTCAAAGCAGGTTTACGTTTTGTCGAGGTGTGGTGGCGTTAACCGTTAGGTAATAATTTGTTTGTTTTTAAAGAAATAAAAGTCTATCACGAATAATTATTGCAGTAGACACATTAACTTATATATTAGAACAATTCGTATAAATAAATAAATAAAAAAAAACATACGGACGAATTGATAACCTCCTCTTTTTTTTGAAGTCGGTTAATAAATAAATAAATATCACGGGACAATTCACACTAATTGACCTAGTCCCAAAGTAAGCTAAGCATAGCTTGTGTTATGGGTACAAGGCAACGGATAAACATACTTATATAGATAGATACATACTTAAATACATATCAAACACCCAAGACCCGAGAACAAACATTCGTATTATTCATACAAATATCTGCCCCGACACGGGAATCGAACCCGGGACCTCAAGCTTCGTAGTCAGGTTCTCTAACCACTAGGCCATCTGGTCGTCGTATACACCAAATTTTTAATTTTCATTCAATTTTTATGGAATAATCGAGAAAAACTAACAAAAATGCAACGTTGCCAGCTCAGCAGGTATAAAACCGTTCGGTGCGACGCGCACGGCAGGCACCGATGTTTGCCGAACGTTAAACCCGTCGAACAGCTGTGATTCAAATTTATTTTTTATTTTGGCATAGTCTAAAGTTTATTTCGCTTTATTTCGTGTCCCAGGCTGAATACAAAGCTGAACGCCCAGCGTCCGTCCGGCGAGCAGTGGTCGGGAGAAGCCACGCGCAGCCAGGGCTTGGCCGTGGAAGAGACCCGCGTCGACATCACCATCGGGGAAGGAGACGCCGCCGCCGCCGGACAGGCGCGCAAGGAGCGCCCCGTCTGGATGGTCGAGAGCACTATCGCCACCAACGAACAGGTACGACAACAACCATAATATAACACCGCATAGCAACCAATCGCCACTGGGCAGAATTGACAACATTTCATATTTCTAAGACTATAATTTGATTCGTTCTCTGTATTCTGTTTGGAAAGAGAAAGACGCTGATAGTTTTAAATTTTCATTAGGATTATTAATTAATTTGTTACAATTTTTTAAAGATGTGCTTATTCTAAAAGAGCGTAACGATAGAATAGATCCATTACTTTTGTCTAGTATCTATTAAAAAAAAGTGATATTTTACGTAATTTTGACGTTAAGGTTGTTACCAAATTTAAAATTATGACAGCTCTTTTTTCTTGTGAAAAGGGTAAAGGAAACATATCTATTCTGTGGCACTATTTGTAAGTACATATATGTTTTTAAATTAGTTGTATTTTTTTAAATATGGAGAAATAAATTATAATAAATATTTTTCCGTGTTCAGGAGGCGATACTCTTTCGATTCCTGCAGTAATTTTCAGGTGTTAAAAAAATGAAAGGTTGTCAATTGGGCAAGGGCCTCGACACATGACCATGACCACGGCACGGCGTCGTAAACGTGAAACTATAATCCGCCACGCACTTATTAAACAGCCGTGGTAGCCCAGTGGTTTGAGCAAGCGGAGGGTCGTGCGTTCGAATCCGAGAGGAGGCCTGTGCCCTACAGTGGGAGGCATATAGGCCGGGATGATGATGCACTTATTCACTTACTAACCATATAACCAGTTGTATTCAATAAAAGTAATATTTTTGCAGAGCGATAGTGTGCACTCAACGGAGGCAGCCCTCGAGAAAGCGGCCAGTAACGCCACCACAACCAAAACCACCGGAAAAGAGAAGAACGATGACATCATGTCCGTCCTTCTTGCGCACGAGAAACAAAACACAGGTCAGTAATTTAAGGAAATTTATTTAATTTCACTTTAAAATGCACTCGCTACTTTTTGCCGCTATTGATTTTGATGATTAATTCTAATTTTTTTTGTGACGAGCCATATAAACTGTACGTATGAAAAAAGTCATACTGACCACAACTGGCAAAATAAGGACACTTTTTTTCTTTATGAAAATGAATACTAGTAGGTAATCATAACCAAAACTTATTGTTTCCTTACAGGAAATAATGCTGCGAGCAATCTGAAGGGAGCAGAACCCGACAGTTCGGATTCCAGCGACGAGGAGTCTAAGGATCCTTTCAAACTCAAGAACGAGATGGCTGCTGTCGGTAAGTTTGGAAGTCTTTATCTTTGTGCTTGTGTAGGCTGTTACTGAACCAGCGCGAAACACATTTGGCCTCATCTGAACTTTTCACTAGGTGAGATAGAGGTCAGTATTATCAAGGATGATATAGACTGGATTGGCAGTCGCCATAGTACGGATCGGCCGCGGTTTTTGTAGTTCGATTATTAAATCTAGATGGCGCTGAAATATAGCCAGAGGCTTTGAAGGCAAAACAATAAGACTACAGATATTTCATATCACTGCAAATGTATTATTATGCATATAAAAATAATACATTTGTAGTAATATGAAACATCTGTAGTCTTATTGTTGTGCCTTCAAAGCCTCTGGCTATATTTCAGCGCCATCTAGATTTAATAATCGAACTACAAAAACCGCGGCCGATCCGTACTATGGCGACTGCCAATCCAGTCTATATCATCCTTGGTATTATGTACCTAAAAAACGAGAGTGCTTTAGACCACACGACTGAAGTAAAACTTCTTTAGCTCCATCTATATGATATATTAATCTATGCCTTGCTTTGCTTTAATATTCCTTGAGAACCGATAACTACAGAAATATTTACCTACATTTTGTACCTACATGTGTATTATGTATGAGTTGGTATGAGTCACATTTAGATTATGAAAAGATGGCAACTGATTAGGCAACAGGCCTGCACTGTGTTTTAGATATACGAAACGTAACTGGCTATGAGAGAAAGAGAGAGAAAATGTGCGCGCGTACTGCTCTCTCTTGCTCCTACACTACAGTAATATACCAAACGTAACTCACTTCCATTCGCCTCGCCCGATCAAACTTTTCGTAACGCATTTACCAGCTTACTCCCCAAAGTCAAGCGTAATAAACAGTAATAAACTGTTGTTCGTGTTGCATAGTTTGGAGAAACCCGCGTTAGCCTAGTGGTTTGACTAAACTACACATCATCGTCTCAACGCTGGCTTAACCTTCTGAGACCCAGTAAAAATATTGAGTACTTATTTGAATTAGGAATCCTGTTGCTATTTAGTTAAAGTTCAAAGTCAATTTTGAAACATACGAAAAATCTTACGCGGGGTCCTAGGAGGCTACACGTCTAACAAATAAATAAAATAAAGTTATAAATTTAAGGGTGTACCTACACAAGAAACGTGTTTTTTCAGCGATTTTAACTGAATCTTTATATTTTTTTACAGACTTTTTTAAAACATTGTGCAATGTTACATGCGTACGGAACCCTTCATGTGCGAGTCCGACTCGCACTTGACCGGTTTTTTGTTACCACGAAGCAAAGAATTCGGTATATAGGCAACAAAAAAGAGGATTTCTATACAAATGAATTAAGACACTTTGGGACTGTTAATTAGGCTTAGTTTCATTCACCAACCTACCTACAAATTTAAATCGAAAATAAAATGTACATAGTTTGGGCTTTATCATAATCAATAGTTGTCTCTTCAGACAGATGTTATGCTATGTTTAATGAATACTCAGTGCCGGGAACGCATATATGCGTTTTCGTGACTTTCTTGTAGTGCTGTTGTCATAGTTCGGCTGTTATTTTGACCGCACATGTGCGTGTGTGGCACATGATCAAGTCTCGTGTTTGACAGCCGGCAGCCAATGCGTTAAGGTTCGGCCATACCGCTGCTTAAAATACGGAAACGTTACGGAATCGCAGTGACGTGCCGTAAACGTCAGAATTTACCGCATGCTCTCCATAGTAAAGTTGTGACGTTTACGGTGCGTCACTGCGATTCCGTAACGTCACCATTATTTAAGCGGGGTTTGGTCGCACCTTCATGCTGGATAGTGATTTGATTATGTAATAGTACATTATTGTCGTGGCCTGGAAGTAGGCAATTGCTGGCTGAGTATGAGTATTAAACGGACGAGCTTGCGAGTCCGTTTAACTAATACGAAGCCAGCAATTGCTATTCCAGCCGAGACTACTATAAAGCTTTTCTCAAAAATGATGAAAAAAAAAAACAAACTTTTATTAACTTAAATAGGTACAAAGAATTGCAAATCACTTAAAATTAAATATCATTAAACCCTTTCCCGCCTTTTTTCATTAAAAAAAAACTGCAGGTATATTTATCTACCGAAAACACCACAAGCTGTTTCAAACACAATAAAAAAAGTCTGGAATTCCAACAAAACAACTGATACCGGTCATTTGAATTGGCTGTATACGAATAGTGACAACTTATTGCCATAGCCGTTTTAAATTTTTAAAAAGTTTGAGACTCGACAATAATGGAATTTGTATGCGACATTGTTGTCGAGTTTATCGAGCCTGCAATGTTTTTAACTTTTTAATTTTTTTACTGACCATAAACTATGCACTTCACGTTCTGATATGTAAAGAATAATATCAAATTTACGGTTATTTTTGAGAAAACGCTTCTTTTTTGTCGGTAAATATTTCCAATTTCGTGTTGTTATTCCAGATGAGATGGAGAGCGAGGATTCTGAGAGCGATGACAACGCGCCCACCGTGCTCGTGAACGGCAAAGCCGTGCCCATCACCAGCGTAGACGATGACGTCATCGCGCAGATGACGCCCTCTGAAAAGGAGACCTACATACAGGTGTACCAGGAGTATTACAGCCACATTTACGATTAGTATCTCAATAAATGACTGTTTGTCTACTTTGATTTTAGTTCATTTATACACGGTGATTTGATTTTCAATCGGTGATCAGGAGTTGAAAAATTTTAATCCCTGGCAAAAATGGAATTTAAGATATGAGGCCCCAAGCAATTAGGTAATTATTAATTAAAAAAAGTTAATTGTTAAAACTTTCTCCATCCACCGAATGCATGGTCATCCTACATTTGTTGAAGTTAAATAGTTTCGTCGAGTGTCATCGCTTTGGCGGGAAATTTGACAGGTTTCGCGTAAAAGTTTGTCTAAGAAACTAATTTGTCAAAGAGGTTTTTGGTTCATAGACTAAACCATGTGTGACAATGATTTTAATAAAAAAATGATTTTAGAAATAATCATTATTTTAAAAAAAGACGATTTGTTTCATGTAACTGCGACTTAAACGTGGTCGCCTCCACCGATCTAGAAAAATTGGTTCCTGATCATCGATTAAAAATCATCGTGTATACAATCTGGGTCATAAAATATGTACGGTACGTTATCAAGACGTCAAAAATATCTATATACCTCTATGCCACTAATCATAAAGTTAGTGTTTGCGTGTATTTGACGCAGTGGCTGTATAGATATTCATGCCCTCGAGTGTACTAGCTGTTGCCCGCGATTTAATCACAGGAAAATTCGTTTATCGGTATCCCGTGAGAATTTCTGTTGTCAGACTTCATCTTAGTAGGTTCAAGGGTTTAACTTTACACTGGGCTGAAAAACCTCTGGAATCCCACTAATGTTAAAAACGTGAAATTTTGTTTGGATGGATGGATTTGTGGATGTTTGGTTCTCTTTCACGCTAAACGGTTTGGCGGATTCTGATGATTTTTGGCACACAGATAGTTTATATAACCTAGATTAACATATAGTATACTTCTTTCCCGGAAAATCGCAAAGTTCCCGCGGGATAGCGATAAACGAATTATTCGCAGACGGGATTGCGGACAATAGCTAGTAACACACTAATTTCTTCAACAATATGCGTAACACAGGCTTTCCGGTCAAAAATAAAAGTCCACATTGCAATTAACTCTTTTTTGACAAAAAAACAATTAACAAAAATAAATAATTACATAAAAACAAGTGTACTTCATAAGTACACTTGGTGTCTTGCTAAAAGCGAAATGTCTGTTAATACTGAGCTGACTTTACAATGAGATGGATTCAAAATAATAGAGAAGTATTACTAATACAAGAAGAAAGAAGTCACGGAAATTAAATAAGTTTATTGAAAGTTTAGAAGATCAGATTGGTCTAAAACAAAAGGTCACTAATGTCTAGAATAATGGCATTTCATTAAGGCTACGATACGATTTAGACGCGGCAAGTGAGTACCAGTTAATCTTCTTTGAAACAGTGAATCAAGTCATCAAATTATCATTGAATATTTCAACAGGTTATTAGGTTAGTTTGATGAAACATCCCTCTAAAGCTTGTTCATCGAAATTTTTGATTCAACTTTATCGCGCTTTTAACGTGGTACTTTTTGAACATCATTTGATGCATGGCAACATTTATCAAACACAATATAAAAAAAAACACAAAATATTGATTTTCAGTCAAACTAACTCAACCATCTTATAAAATATTCCGGGACAATTTAAAGACATTGTTTTGGCAGCAATTTTTTGTATTCAATCCATATTAATCTCGTTTTAATATACTTTCGTCGCGTAAATTAGCCTTTAGGGCTTTGACATTCTAAGACCGTGACGCAGTGTCCGCTTGGCGCGCTTAAACGAGCCTCGTGAATAACACGCAAGCAAAACGTCGCCAGATGCGGGCTATCCCACACGGTGCTAACGAAAAAAATTTTACGATTTCATTGAGCAGACGTTGTTCATGAAATCAAAAAATATTTAACTTTTCGGTTCCAAGATTGAAGGGGGCACATGTGCTCCCAGACTGAATGAGGACCGGGCAATGTCCCAATCCCTCTCCAACGATCCATTGCTTCCAGATTATCTAATTAAAGTCTTATCAACTGATTGTAGATGATATTATATAATTTTAAAAAATTGTGGTGCGGACGTCTGTAACATTGAACTAAAATCAATCACCTAGCAACTCCGCCAGCACACGAGTAAGATAACTACCCCAAATGCTTCCCCCACTTCTCCCAATACTCTTCGGTTTGCATCTCCATGAGGCGTGAGAGGCAACGATCACACGCAAACATTTCCTCCTCGCCTGTAAATATGGCTGCCTTTGCGTCTTCCTGAAAATCAGAACGATACAGTGATAAATTATAAAAAGTCATTATGATTATCATATGAACAAAGAATAATAATAATAAATATCACGGGACAATTCACACCAATTGACTTAGTCCCAAAGTAAGGAAAGCTTGTGTTATTGGTACTGGGCAACGGATAAACATATATAAAGGTAAACCAAAAATATGACTGTTGTCAAGAGGGCGCTATTGTTCTCATTTATATGGCAATAGTTCAGTATAGTCGGAACAATTACATCTTGACTTGTCTACAACGTTTAAACTGTCAGTCAAATTGAAATTGCAAACAATGTAAACAAACCTTGTATTTAAAATGTCTTTAATTTCCATTTTCCATTTTCCCTCATCAAATACTGCTAAATCCGTGTGTTATTTAATCAATACTTACCACAACACTATCCTAAACCATTAAAACAATAAACAAGTGCTAGAATATGGATATTTCATTAAATGGTTTATTTACATTGTTCGCAATTTCAATTGACATGGATTTTACCTGTTACCTCTGATGTTAATTTGGAAAGGTTTTGTAGCGAAATAGTTTCATTCCCCAAGCGTTTTTTTCCTTCAGTAGTTTATGTATTCTAAACATTATTACAATGATCCGTTGTTGACTACGAATCGTTTTGGGCATTTTTTGTTATTGTTCAAAGAAACCGCCACAGTGACACTGATAATCATTAAAATTATTGCCGCAAATTGGCGAACAGTCATATATTTCTGGTCAGGCTTTAGATATATACATACTTAAATACATATTAAACATCCAAGACTCAAGAACAAACATACAAATATCTGCCCCGACGCGGGAATCGAACCCGGAACCTCAGGCTTCGTAGTCAGGTTCTCTAACCACTAGGCCATTTGGTCGCCTAAAACAGACAGAACGGGTGAATTTGTTTTTCAGCGTCAGACACGAGGTAATAAGGCATGTCTTTTTTATTGAAAAATGCTTTTACAAAACAGGTAACAATTAAAAAGCAATGTGATTATTATTACGGTTTCATAAGTACCAGTCATTATTTTTAAAATAATTTCAACAAGTCAATAAAAAAACCAGTGAAGATTGTTTACCTTATTTCTAGATAATGCTAAAAAGATATTATGTACAGATACATAAACTATTTGGCGCCTTGTTAACGTGAAATATATCGCTCAATTATTGTCATTTCAAAACTAAACTTTATGTAATAAGAAAAAAAAGTTTAGTTATGACAATAATTTGCAATTGTGTCAGGTTCTTCTACATGAGCGATATATTTGTGTACTTGACCGTAGTTATTATGACTTATAACGCTATTAAGTATTATATAATGTAGTTCAATTGTCATTTCAAGCCATTATCTAAATAGGTATATATTTATATGAAAAATTTAATTTCAACTAAATACTAATAGCACAAAATAAAAAGGTACAGAAGTAAATCTGCATACAAAGTGCGCTCGAGCAACGCACACATAGACACTGTTCACAGACACCATATCGCGGATCAGTTCGGATCAGACCATTGCCATCCGCGTGAGGCGCGCGCTGTAGTCGCGCGTCTGTGGAATTTGTCGAGGCGCGCGCTGTGGTCGCGCGTACCTACTTATTTTGTGTCGCGCGTCTGTGGAATTTTACGAGTGCAATAATGGAGCAACAAAAAAAAGGTTATTATAACTGTTCAGTGGACGGTTGTTTAAATTCAACCCTAAACGGTGAATGGTCGTTTTTTAAGCTACCAATGGTTTCAGAGAGGTAAGTTTAGTAGGTATCTGCTTGTATTTCGATGGTTCATTTTAACGTTACATAGAATAGTTAGGTAGATTGGTAAGCACCTCGCCCCGACTCCCAAAGTAATAATAGTTTCCTATTTTGAATCAGTATAAACGAAGTAAGTACCTAACTACATTTTTGTAAGGTAAATTCACGCCACTAATATTACGTAAGTTGAAGTCATGTTTTTTTGTTTGTATAGATATTGTGTTGTTTTTAGTGTCATTACATAGGTTTAGGTCTAAAACTGATAGGACAATGGAAATTGTGTAACTAGGATAATCCGTTTAGAAGTTATTAGGGATTTTCGATAGTGAAAATTGACAAACGCTAAATTTTGTAGGTAGGTATTTTAATTATTATTATTATTATTATTATTTTATATTACCATTCTTCCCGTTTGAATATCAACAATAAATCAAACAACTAGATACGAGTGCCACTATCACGATAAGTTTTATGTGCATTGCATATGCCATAATTGACAACCCTAGAGCGATCACCGAGCGTAGGTATGAAAAGTGAAGTACATACACTTGATTGACTTCTGTACCTTTTTATTTTGTGCTTATAGTCTGCAGAAATACTATTGCAATAGAGCCAATACTGGTAGGTACTATCGCAAATTTAATTTGTTTATAATGATATATAATCTTCATATTTAAAAAAGCGAGTTAATAGTAGATTCAAGCCTCGTTTAAGTGCGAGAAATATCGCGAGTATTGCGTTACATCACCCCCGATGATCGATCAAATATAAATTCATAGCCGCACAGTCCCACAATGAAACGAAACTCGCACAATATTACTCACACCTTCTAAAGGAAGCTTTAAACAAGTCTATAAAATAACATACACAGTGTTTCGTAATCTTCAAATCGTCCATTAGCGCTCTGTCAGCATCACCAAGCGTCATGCCTTCGTCTCCAGTTTTCAAAAGATCCTTTGGTTCGCATTCAGCCGTAATTACCACCTTCAAACAAAACGTCGTTAAGTCTACTCATCGTTTAAATACTTTATTACTAGTATATATTCTGACGATTTATGAACGTATAATAAAAAGGACATACCCGTACTCTATTGTCGTATAATGTATCTATAAGAGTTATGAATCTTCTCAACTGCGAACGATGGGTGAATACAGACAGCTGCGGTATGTTCCTTATGAAAACTGTGTGAAACGTTTTCGATATTACAAGGTAATCGCTGGCTCCAATGGGCTGAAAAAGTGAAAACGATGACCAGTTAGAATTATGAATAACTGCACAATTAGTGTTCAGAATAAAATTGAATTTGAAGTAACTTTTCTGCTAAAAAAATCATGTCGAATACAACCTTTTGTTGCTGACTTCACTTCGGATGACTGTGAACTTGCATTGTCATTCAACTTACGAATGTACCCCAAATTTTAAGCCAATCCGGCTACCAGAAGTGGGTCAAATATGACTTGAAAGATTTGCCCGCAACAATCGTACAAACAAAGCATGAAAAAAAAACTTGAAGCTTGGGAAAAGATCTAACTTACTCTGTCACACAATTCCTCAAACGTAGAATCCAAGACGCGTCCACAAGACTTGGCAAATTTGACATTTCTGCCCATGATATTGATAACTATAGGCCGGACCGTATCGGTTTCTTTTGACACAAGGAATTTAAAAAGGTTGTCAACCACATTGTTTTCCGGCGTCAGTTCACTATTTCTGAAAATACACTTTTTAAGTTCAGAGACCATATTGTCTAATACCTGATTTACACTCTCGCCTCGTACCTCGCCTTGTGCTTCGTTTCGTATCTCGGCTCGGCGTCGCGAGCGTTGCGAAGTACGAGACTAGGCGCGAGGCGAGCCGCGAGCGTCTATTCACACTCCCGTCTCGTTGCTCGGCTCGCAGTTCGTCTCGCCACTCGTACGCGAGTGTAAATGAGCTATAACGCTTCTGACGCTTGCCTTCGCTTTCACCATCTCTTTCTGTGATTTCATCATCTTATACTGTTTGACAGAAAGAAATAGTGATTGCGAAGACAAGCGTCAGAGGCATTAGACAATAAGCTACAGGTATTTGTTTCATATTCAAATATTAAATAGACATATCGTCACTACTTAGAAAAAAGCTCGTATCTCAAAATCGATAATCTACCAAGTGAAATTTACTGCTTGAGTATCAAGGTTCAGTTTCGTTTACATGTTGATTCGAGATACGAGCTTTTGTCAAAGTAGGTATTGACGAATTTGCTAGGTATAGAATAGACAGAGACCGTGATTAACTAATTATACATTTAAACGCGAAAGTAACTCTTGCTGTCTGTTGTCTCCTCTACTCACGCTTAAACCGCTGAACCGAATTCGATGAAATTTGGGAGATAGTTTGATACCCTGCGAAGTGATAGTTTTATCGCAGCAAATTACAAAGTTCCCGCAGGATAGCGATAAACGAACTCTTTGCAGACGCACTCGCGAGCAACAACTCATCTAATATAAAAATCTCGTGTCACGGTATTTGTTATCGAACTCCGTAACGGCTTGACCGATTTTTATTTTATTTTTTCACATTTGGCGGGTCTGAGAATAGGTTTTACGCTATTTTTATACCCCTAGGTGATATATGGCAAAAAAACGTTTGCGGGGTCAGCTAGTATGTATTAAATAAAAATAAAAAAAACCTACACGAAATATTTGCTAAACTTGGTCCCCATTCCACGTAATCTATAGTCAATCCCAGAATCCAACTGGGAGACATTGCAGTGTGCTTTGAGCACTGGTATGAAAGGCAGAAAGTTGGATCTTTGTAGGCCGTTTTTATACAAATCATCAGGTTTCCTGTTACTGGTAGCGACCACCACACAGCCATTGTCGAATAATTGAGTAAACAATCTCTTTAATATCATAGCATCGCCTATGTCTGTTACCTGTGGGAGAAATGTCCATTTTAAAAATCAAATCGTATTACTAAAGGAGAGTGTACCGTCTAACTAAACAGTTCTTGCGTGCGCCAAAAGAAGTTGCTGAAGGTGAAAACAGCCCGATCCGTAGGTCCCAACTTAAGCGCGTCTCAAAGCGACAAAATTTATATCGTTTGATTTATTTCAAACTAAATACAAACTGAAATATAGATGCACAGAAAAAACCCCAGAAAAAAGACCAATGCTGGGAATCGAACCCAGGTCCTCAGCGTTCCGTGCTGCGTGCTTACCCCTACACCATCACTGGTCTAGAAGTTAGCGACGAATCTTTCCCATACATCGTACACTTCAGTCTGTTATAATCACATTAGGCAGTGATAAAGCGCATCTATGTTAATGCCCTCTACCGAGAGACTTCAACACTCCTTCGGAGCTACCCGCTCACCTGGACCAAGAGATGGCGCTCCTAGGCCAACTTTTACAAGTTATCCATCCATCCGCCATCTCTTGGTCCAGGTGAGTGGGTAGCTCCGAAGGAGTGTTGAAGTCTCTCGGTAGAGGGCATTAACATAGATGCGCTTTATCACTGCCTAATGTGATTATAACAGACTGAAGTGTACGATGTATGGGAAAGATTCGTCGCTAACTTCTAGACCAGTGATGGTGTAGGGGTAAGCACGCAGCACGGAACGCTGAGGACCTGGGTTCGATTCCCAGCATTGGTCTTTTTTCTGGGGTTTTTTCTGTGCATCTATATTTCAGTTTGTATTTAGTTTGAAATATATGGTTTCACGGGATGACCGTAATAGTAATAAAAAAAAAATTAAGTTGAAGAAAATAAAAAATAAATAGAAAAAGATACTTCATACTTAAATCGTTTGATTTGTATTGTTATCTAGATTTTAAAAAACCGGCCAAGTGCGAATTACATTCGCGCACTTAGGGTGCCGTGTCCTGATATTAGGGCAGTAATTAAATTCTACACGTACAATACAACTGCCTAGATTTTCGAGGTTTTATGGACAACTTTCAAGCCATTTATTAGGCTAGTATTTGTTTATTTACTAATCAAATGTAGTATAAATTAAATTTATAGATAGATCCATGTTGAAATAAAGTAAACTTAATAAGCTCTAACTAATTTTATCATCCTCCCTGCGCATATGCAACTGATTGAAATAACAATCAAAACCACCACCACTAACAATAATACTCCCCTCTCTATTTTGCATAGTTTAACCACACTCCGCGGAGGACCAAATTAAGTAGGGTAAGCTACCCAGTTATTGCCCATGCACAAGTGATTGACCACTTTAAGAAAAACAAGTGCTAAGCAGTCTATCATTTGCGTTTGATTAAAAAAAAAGAAAAAAAAACGTTTATTTTTGACAACATGGATAAAAGCAATAAAAATACAACAATAATGAAATAAGAATGCGCGTGTCACCCCGACGCCACACATATTACAAACTAGCTTTTGCCCGCGACTCCGTCCGCGTGGAATTAGTAATTTGGGCAGCTTATTTTTTATCCAATTTGCTTTTTCATCAATAATGGCTCTCCTTAGATCCTTCCGGAAGAAGTGAAACTTCATAATAAACCAACCCGCTCCCAATCCGACCCCAAACAGCCCCCAACCCGCCCCAACCCGCTCCCAACCCGCCCCCAACCCGCCCCCAACTCGCTCTCACCCCGCCTCCAACCCACTCCCAACCCGCCCCCAACCCGCCCCCAACTCGCTCTTAACCCGCCCCCAACCCGCTCCTAAACCGCCACCAACTCACTCCCAACCCGCCCCATCCCGCTCCCAACTCGCTCCCCCACCCGCTCCCAACCCGCCCCCAACCCGCTCTCAAACCGCCCCCAACCCGCTCCCAACTCGCCCCCCCACCCACTCCCAACCCGCCCTATCTAACTGGGCTATCTGACGCTGAAAGAATTTTTCAAATCGTATCAGTAGTTCCCAAGATATATAAGTTTCACTTCAAAAACCCCCAATTTGGAAACATTCTTCCGCTCCGCTCCGCTCCTATTTGTGTTAGCGTGATGATATATAATCTATAGCCTTCCTCGATAAATGGGCTATCTAACACTGAAAAAATTTTTCAAATCGGAGCAGTAGTTCCTGAGATTAGCGCGTTCATAATAACAACTCTTATAAAAACAGTTCGATAAATTCTTAAAATAAACGTATCTTTCTTATTTGTGAACCGATTCAAATGAAACAAACACTAAATGTTAATCCAAGAAAATACCAACATATCAGTGAAAACCGCATCCTTCTAGGTTAAGCCGTTTCTGAGATTAGCGCGCACAAACGCACAGACAAACAGACAAACAGACAATAATTCTAAAAATCATTGTTTTGGTTTCTATTGCGCTAATAAATAGCCCTAGTGTCAGTTTTTCTCAAATATCTTCAATGTACAGACACCAACTTGTTACAGATTTATTATATGTATAGATATAGATAGATATTTGAACACAGTTATTTGATCACATGTGTAGCACCGGTATTTGCTTATTTGTTCAATAGAACATCCATACAATCAACCATAGATCAAATATGTGTTCAAATATGTGTTGAAACATTTGTAATATGTGTGGTGCCGGGGTCACAAAGCATCATATGTCACTAACTAGACAACTTGACTTAAAGTAATCACAGCACCATTTAAGGCCGGCGCAGACCGGATGCGTGTGCGTGTTTCGTCACGCACACGTACCGGTTGTGGGGAATAGAGCTGTGGGAGGGATGGCACACTGGATGCGTGCACATGGTGTGCCATTTTTCTTACGATTTCATTCGTTACAGCTAATGCATGACACGTACACGTATCTGTTCTGCGCTGGCCTTTAGTGAATGCTAATCAAACGCAAATGATAGTTAGCACTAGATAATGTTTCTCTTAGTGTGTTCAATTACTGGTGCATAGGCAATAGCTGGGTAGCTTACTCTATATCCCTTATACATTTGATGGTTGTATGGTACTTACTTGAAACTCGTCAAAACAAATAAGCCACGATTCCTGAGTGATGTCCGCTGCCACTGGAGGGATGGGGTCGAAAGGCTTGGAGCTTTCGTCCCTAAATGAACTAGCTCCTTTTCCCGACTTGATTTTCAACTCGTGTATCCTTGCATGGACATTCAACATAAAGGAGTTGAAGTGTACTCTTAGCTTTTCTTTTATCTGAAGTGAAAATATTGGTATGTCAATGTTTCACGTATTTTATGGTTTAATAAAGACACATAGGTAACAAAGGTTATGGGCCAAATGATGATTAAATGATGAATGAATTAATATGCTGACTAATAATTACGATATCTATAGCAGTACACCTAATGCACATTGTTTAAAAAAACAAATACTCCTAATCTATGAGGGCATTTAAAACAAAACTGCAAATATTACGAGGGGCGTTCAATATAAAGTGAGAATGAGATGCAAACTCTTTTAATATTACGAAATTAAATACTGGCCGGTAAAGCTAATCTATCTAGCTGATTGCTATGAAAAAAAAACTAACTGTCTTTTGTTTAAAAAAATATACGGTAATTTCTTTGCAATGCTATTGAGTACGTTAGCGAAAATGGAGAAAATTGAACTGCGCGCCGTTATCAAATACTTGTGTTTGAAAAATTTTTCTACGGACCAAGTCAATTTGGATTTGCGGGACACTTTAGGGTCTAATGCTCCTCCGTGTTCGACAGTCGCACGTTGGTGCGCCGAATTTAGACGTTAAAAAAAAACCGCGACAATGGACGACCCCCGCTCCGGACGCCCTACTACCGCAGTAACTGAAGAAATTGGTAAAAAAAGTCGAAAACTCAGTTTTGGCGGATCGTCGTGTCACGGTTCGTTTTATTGCTGAAAATGTAAAGATTTCAACGGGGAGCGTGCATAATATTTTACATGAACGCTTGGGTATGAAAAAGGTATCTGCGCGTTGGGTACCAAGAATGCTTACTGACACGCAAAAACAAACTAGACTAGAGATTTGTCAAGAAGCTTTGAACCTGATGCAGCAAGACCGGGAACTTTTTTTGCCGCGATTTATAACAATGGACGAAACATGGCTCCATCATTACGACCCAGAAACGAAACTGCAGTCTATGACATGGAAAAGGCCATCATCTCCAACTCCAAAGAAATTCAAGGTGAGCCCATTTGCCGGTAAGGTCATGGACTCTGTTTTTTGGGATGGTAAAGGGGTATTAATGATTGAGTATCTCGAGCATGGAGCCACTATTAAGGGCACATTATACGCCAAACAAATAGCAACATTGCGCAATGAGATCCGCGAAAAACGGCGAGGTAAACTCTCGAAAGTTGTGCTTTTCCACTAGGACAATGCCCCGGCACACAAGTCCGCCGTTGCAATGGCTGCAATTCGTGATGCTGGGTTCGATATCCTTAAGCATCCTCCGTATTCACCAGATCTCGCTCCCAGTGATTTCTACCTATTTCCGAGATTGAAACAATACCTGAGAGGCCAGAAATTTGAAGACGACAACGCGGTAGTCGCTGCAGTACAAGATTTTTTAAGTACTCAAGATGAGACCTTTTTTAAAAATGGAATATTAAGTTTAGAAAAAAGATATACTAAGTGTATTATGCTAAATGGTGACTATATCGAAAAATAAAATGACATTTAGTAAAAGTTGTTTATAACATACTCATTCTCACTTTTTATTGAACGCCCCTAGTATAAGAAATGGTCTTTCACTTGTTACTTTGGAACAGCGTAAGTGCAAGATCTAGAAAGATATACTTTATTGAATCATGCGTTACTTTGCGGAGGTCCATATTAATGAACTAAAACAATTACTTTGCTCACCCGCGACCTTACGATAGTTACGTTTATGCAAGAAATGTGTGTTCATGCAGTTCCTCCACCTCCACACTGTACAAACACACACAAATCACACAAACCCAACCATCACCACCACCAAACTACACTGACGCGTTTCGAACTCAACCAGAGCTCATCCTCAGATCACCACAACCATATTATGCTAAACCACCAAATGTTAAACTGACAAACCAAAACAAATGTTTTAACTTGTCACTGTAACTTCTCAAGTACCCACTTTATTTTTATTTTCCCAAACTACCCCACAAAAATTAATTTTTATTGACATATAAAACTACCTAAGAATCGCTAATCATTTGGGTTCTAGAAAGCATTGATTGATTGCAAATTATTTTAAATTGCACAAGTACTTCACATCAGGTGACAGATTTCAGGTGAAAATGACTACTTACTAATCAAGTTAAGATTATAATTGCAAGAAAAAAAACTTATTAAAAAGAGCCATTTTATAATATTGCCGAGTAGCACAGCACCCTTTCACTTATTAAGAGTAAAGCACATCCTGTATGTTGCATTTATAATTGAAAAATTGGCAAGGGTAAAATGCTCATACACAGAATGTCCTGTACAAAACAATCTTAGTTGTGCTACCAAATACAAAAAAAAATAAGTACTGAAGTTTTTTCATCCTTTTTCTATTTAAATTTCCCTCTTCTACTTAAGCTTGGGCAAACTTTGACTTCTCCTGGTGAAAAAAATACATGACTGTTGGTTAGCACATTAGATTAAAATCATGCTCATTTGATAGACATTTAAAAATGGTAACACAAAATGGTATAACAAAAAATGATGAAAATTGCATATGGTTAGCTAGTACAGTCAAGGTCATAAATATATGTATGTCACCAAGGTGTCAAAAATATCTGTACAACTCTATACCGCTAACCATAAGGTTGGTGTTTGCATACATTTGATGCGATTGACATTTATGCCTTCGACTACAACCACCCAAACTAACTTGAGACAAGAGTTGTATCAGAATGCATTCAGCTTAGAGCACCAGTTAAATTGGCAACATTGGGAAACTAATCAAATAGGACTATATTTTCATCATTCTTGATTTAATTGACAAAAGAAAAAATGTGTCTAATATTTTTGATTATGTTTTTAAGAATTTATCATATTGTTCAATGTGGTGATGAATCATCATTTATGTTAATCCAGGTAAAAAAATGTTATTCTCAATAGTATTAAAGTTATGTTTTATAGTAAATTGATACTCCTATTTTGGAATAGAATGGTAAATGATCACTATCAATATTATAACAATTCAGGAATCACATAACCCACTCCACAATAAGAATTCAGGGGACAACAGAACATAAAACAGACATAATCTAGAACTTACTGGACCAGTCCAGATGTAGGACAGAGAAGCAGTGATGATGATTAATGATTATACAACTAATAGACTGTATCAAGTGGTATATTGGAA
Organism: Archips crataeganus; assembly: GCA_947859365.1. Lineage (NCBI taxonomy): Eukaryota > Metazoa > Arthropoda > Insecta > Lepidoptera > Tortricidae > Archips > Archips crataeganus. The sequence continues at coordinate 11,256,268 of OX402049.1, read as the reverse complement.
CAATTCTTACAGGCACAGTTTCATAAAACAAATCCATAAGCATAGTTTTGCCTCCTCCAACACTGCCAAATATGTACAAGCCTTTTGGTGCAATTATTTTTTCGGGTTCACTTTTCTTGAAGAAGCTGAATATTGAACTTTGAGTTTGTAGTACAGGTCTCTGGAAGGTTGATACATCTTCATAGATCTGTTGAAGGTGCTGCACTACCATCTCTTGGTGCGGATCCCTGCTCAGTGTTCCAGCAGCTACCTGCCGCGAATACTCGCTCCACGGCCCGGGTCCATTCGCAGCCCTCTCGAGAGCCTCGGTAGTTAACAACCTCACACATTGACTACAATGTTTCCAGTGATTCTTCACAGCAGAAACCAAAACGTATGGACTGCCTTTAAACATGTTTGCCACTGTCAACTGCTTAAATGGTATGAGGAAAACAATGTCATATTATATAAGTTGTAAGATTTATATCCTTGAATCACACCCCGCGTACTATTGCGACGACATCGTAGCAAAGTCACTTATGAGACTTTATCATGTCATAAGTACGATATTTTGACAGTTAAAAATCGAGAAATTAACCCAAGGGCATTATTTTCTCTATTGTTTCCACAACTAAATCGTGCAACAGGAAAAACATTCCGCACGTTCACCCACTAGCAATATGCCAGCCAAATGTCAGTGACTGTCAATGTCATTGTCAGCTGATGACGTTAAAAAAACTAAGCGTAGTCCAAATACTAGTGTGGTTGTATTGGTTACAGCCAGAAAGTGAAGAATTTTGTATGATCCCTTTCATTACTGTTATATTTATGATAAAACGGGCATAAAACTTATTTTAGTACCAATGTTAGTCAATTTCTAAACTGATTTTATGCAGTACAGAGTAAAAAGCTGATAAGGTTATAACTACAGTAAATTCAATTCGGACTCTTGTACAGAAACTGTTCGAGCTGATCTAAAAAAGATGCTTTTTAGTACTATTTAATAAAAAAAACCGGCCAAGTGCGAGTCGGAGTCGCGCACCGAGGGTTCCGCACAAATTTATATGTATCTATGAACATCAAGTCTTAGCAGACCCCTGCTCCTAAGCAAAATGTGCGCAATGTGGGACCGTTGTACATTGGTTACCTACTGATATAGACAGACAGACAAACTAGATCTCGTTCAAACCAATTTTCGGTGGAAGTTTACATGGTAATGTACATCATATGTTTTTTTTAGTTTTATCATTCTCTTATTTTAGAAGTTGCAGGGGGGGACACATATTTTACCACTTTGGAAGTGTCTCTCGCGCAAACTATTCAGTTTAGAAAAAAATTATATTAGAAACCTCAAAAATTTTTGAGTTTCAGTTCTAAGTATGGGGAACCCCAAAATTTATTGTTTTTTTTTTCTATTTCTGTGTGAAAATCTTAATGCGGTTCACAGAATACATCTACTTACCAAGTTTCAACAGCATAGTTCTTATAGTTTCGGAAAAAAGTGGCTGTGACATACGGACGGACAGACAGACAGACAGACATGACGAATCTATAAGGGTTCTGTTTTTTGCCATTTGGCTACGGAACCTTAAAAACCTTGTGATACGGGCACTATCACAATCAACAATTAGATATTTTATTTTTTACGGTTCCGTACCCAAAGGGTAAAAACGGGACCCTATTACTGAGGCTCCGCTGTCCGTCCGTCTGTCCGTCCGTCTGTCACCAGGCTGTATCTCATGAACCGTGATAGCTAGACAATTGAAGTTTTCACAGATGATGTATTTCGGTTGCCCCTATAACAACAAATACTAAAAAACAGAATAAAATAAATATTTAAGGGGGCTCCCATACAACAAACGTGATTTTTTTGCCGTTTTTATACATAATGGTACGGAACCCTTCGTGGGCGAGTCCGACTCGCACTTGGCCGGTTTTTTAATTATGAGAGGGAGGCATACGCCCATAAATATCAAGAACTCAAAGAGTCACTGATCTGTTGCCGGCCTTTAAAAAGGAGACGGAATAGGGGAGAGGTATTGGGCCCCCAGCGCTCTCACTGACCGTACGTACGAAACGCAGCAGGAGCACTGCTGCTTCATTGATATATAAATATAATCAATCAATATCACTAGGGGAGAGTGGGTAACAATGGATCACTTTTTTTTTAAGCTCCACAAATCCCAAGTTTATGCCTAAATAATTAATCTATGATAATTAACCATAAGATACGTCCCTAATCTACAAAAACAAGTGCAATTATTGGCAAAAACGGCATAAACTTACAAGTTATAACAAGTTTTTTAAAAAATGGGAAATGATCCACTGTGACCCGTGGATGGGTCACTTTGGATCTTTTGATGGGTGACAGGGAATCGCTTGGGGTACACTGGATCTATTAAAAAAAAGTTTAATAAAATACTACTTTTCTACATAATTATTTATTTATTTATATATAATATTTTTTTTTATATTCTAAGACAGCCTTCTATCACAGTCTTATAAAAAATTAACAAAAATATTACAAATTATGCTGGTATAAAGAGACCTAAACTAATCAACTTTTTGTTTAAATAAACAACAGTTTTTCTCCTTTAATTTCCATAAAGCTCTCTTCTCTATTCAAATAAACATAATATATAGTTCTTCAGTAATCATTAACAAACATTTTAATAACAACATTGTTGATGCTAACTCAACTATTAAACATAAATATATATACATAAATATATTTACATTGTTGATACCTCAACTATTAAAAATAAAAATGTTTACTTCTTCAGTAATCGTTAACAAAAAAATAAACTATAAAAACAAATATTTTCATTTTATGATATCTCAAAATTGTCTGAGATTCAGTTTGAGATCAAATTTAATTAGATTAGCGTAAATTATTGTAAGAAAGATCAACGTTAGTTGTACATGCCTTGCTTCCTCTTTGTAGTACCAGAAAACGTAGGTTTTGGTAAAATCATCTTAATATCATGCAGCGCTACCGTGCCAATATCTGGCACATTTGGCATATGAAAATTATTTGGTGTTTTGTTAGATTTTCTAAGAAAACTGACTTCAGTCTCATTTTGTTTTAGACCAATAACTTTAGCCGCATAAAAAAATTGGGAATACGACAAATTTCTAAATTACGTAAAAAAATATTTTCGTACTTACCTACTGGCCTGCGTGTGACAGCACGTGATTCCGCTCGGCGAGCGCGGCGGCGACTGGCACGTGAGAGGGGGGTATCGACGAGCAATAGCCACGCGTTTGCTTGTGTGCGTAAAGCATCACACATAAGAATTATAGCGAATAATCCGCTGTGACCCGTGATCCACTGTTACCCACTCTCCCCCTACACGTAATAAAAAGTCTCAATAATGATCAACACCCCTAAAAGAAATATCAAATTATTTAAATGTTAAAATGAAAGAGTTCCATAAGTGAGAACTTATTCCCAGTCAGCACATTCCATAAGTAGAGAGAACTTTACGTCAAATGTATGCTACCTATTATAATTATAAGCAATTGAATTCGTCCAATTTTTATTAAAAAAAGTATGAACGTAATCAATAATAACTAGATATTATAGCACTATGAGCACATTGTCTTCGTCAATCGTATGTCACCACTATTTCGCCATTCGCATCGAGACAATTGCTATGCTAGATAAGAAGAGAGGAGAATCACAACTTTATGTAAGGGCAATTCTTTTCGCCTGAGTGACGAAAACGCATGGCCGAAACCCACCCGAAACCCGAACAGCAGTGAGGGGTTGCTTCCATCATAATAAGTGGCTATACTAATAATCAGCGTTGTAACTAATAATCAGCGTTGTAACTAATCCTTCATTTTCTTCTAAACTGTGTACTTCTTACTCCTGTCACATCAGTTAAAAAGGATCCGGCTATACCTATAGGTTCGTTACAAACCTCAAACAAGGTTTACCATTACTTCTTTATCACATTTTTAACCCCCGACACAAAAAGAGGGGTGTTATATTATAAGTTTGACAGCTATGTGTGTGTGTGTGTGTGTGTGTGTGTGTGTGTGTGTGTGTGTGTCTGTCTGTGGCACCATAGCTCTTAAACGGGTGAACCGATTCGGATGCGGTTTTTTATTTGAAAGCTGGTTTCTTGGCGATGGTTCTTAGACACGTTTCATCAAAATTAAAATTGGTTCAGCCATTTCAAAGTTATCAGCTCTTTTGCTAGCTGCGGAAGAGATCTTAGACGCATAATAGGCATTTACTTTATTTTCAAAATTATGTGTGACCAAATTGCGTCGGGGGTTTTTAAATTTTTTTCCTACTCCTGTACTTTTATCTGTTTTTTACATGGTCGCGAACAAATATATAAGAACATAGATAATATGACTTCAGAAAGTCTATACTTAATCTATTCGCCATAACAGCACTTGTGTCGTAATGTCGTTATTACGATACACCTAGCTGCCACATAATATTAAATGTAGGCTACACTCAACACTAAAGCCCAGTTTAGACCTGCTGAGTTGAGTAAAGTAGGGTACAGTCGGGTTCAGTAGGGTAAAATAGGGTACAGTAGGGTACAGTGGGGTACAGTAGGGTCATTAGGGTAAAATAGGGTACAGTAGAGTACAGTGGGGTACAGTAGGGTAAAATAGGGTACAGTAGGGTACAGTCGGGTACAGTAGGGTAAAATAGGGTACAGTAGGGTACAGTCGGGTACAGTATGGTAAAATAGGGTACAGTTGGGTACAGTCGGGTACAGTAGGGTAAAATATGGTACGGTTGGGTACAGTAGGGTAAAATAGGGTACAGTAGGGTACAATAGGGTACAGTCGGGTGCAGTCGGGTACAGTAGGGTAAAATAGGGCACAGTCGGGTACAGTAGGGTAAAATAGGGTACAGTCGGGTACAGTAGGGTACAGTTGGGTACAGTCGGGTACAGTTGGGTAAAATAGGGTACAGTAGGGTACAGTCGGGTACAGTAGGGTAAAATAGGGTACAGTTGGGTACAGTCGGGTACAGTAGGGTAAAATAGGGTACAGTCGGGTACAGTCGCGTACAGTAGGGTAAAATAGGGTACAGTTGGGTACAGTCGGGTACAGTAGGGTAAAATAGGGTACAGTCGGGTACAGTCGCGTACAGTAGGGTAAAATAGGGTACAGTAGGGTACAGTCGGGTACAGTAGGGTAAAATAGGGTACAGTAGGGTACAGTCGGGTACAGTATGGTAAAATAGGGTACAGTTGGGTACAGTCGGGTACAGTAGGGTACAGTTGGGTACAGTAGGGTAAAATAGGGTACAGTAGGGTACAATAGGGTACAGTCGGGTGCAGTCGGGTACAGTAGGGTAAAATAGGGCACAGTCGGGTACAGTAGGGTAAAATAGGGTACAGTCGGGTGCAGTATGGTAAAATAGGGTACAGTTTGGTACAGTCGGGTACAGTTGGGTAAAATAGGGTACAGTAGGGTACAGTCGGGTACAGTAGGGTAAAATAGGGTACAGTTGGGTACAGTCGGGTACAGTAGGGTAAAATAGGGTACAGTCGGGTACAGTAGGGTAAAATAGGGTACAGTAGAGTACAGTCAGGTACAGTAGGGTAAAATAGGGTACAGTAGAGTACAGTTGGGTACAGTAGGGTGAAATAGGGTACAGTAGGGTACAGTCGGTTACAGTCGGGTACAGTAGGGTAAAATAGGGTACAGTAGGGTACAGTAGGGTACAGTCGGGTACAGTCGGGTACAGTAGGGTAAAATAGGGCACAGTCGGGTACAGTAGGGTAAAATAGGGTACAGTAGGGTACAGTAGGGTAAAATAGGGTACAGTTGGGTACAGTCGGGTACAGTAGGGTAAAATAGGGTACAGTAGGGTACAGTCGGGTACAGTAGGGTAAAATAGGGTACAGTAGGGTACAGTCGAGTACAGTAGGGTAAAAAAAATAGGGCACAGTCGGATACAGTAGGGTAAAATAGGGTACAGTCGGGTACAGTAGGGTAAAATAGGGTACAGTAGAGTACAGTCGGGTACAGTAGGGTAAAAAAGGGTACAGTAGGGTACAGTCGGGTACAGTAGGGTAAAATACCCTATTTTACCCTACTGTATCCTATTTCACCCGACTGTACCCTACTGTACCTCATTTTACCCTACTGTACATGACTGTACCCTATTTTACCCTACTGTACCCGACTGTACCCTATTTCACCCGACTGTACCTCATTTTACCCTACTGTACCTGACTGTACCCTACTGTACCCTATTTTACCCTACTGTACCCGACTGTACCCTACTGTACTCTATTTTACCCTACTGTACCCGACTGTACCCTACTGTACCCTATTTCACCCGACTGTACCCTACTGTACCCGATTGTACCTCATTTTACCCTACTGTACCCGACTGTACCCTACTGTACCCTATTGTACAGTACAGTACAGTAGAGTCGAGTCGTAGAAAAAATATTGTATGCAACGGTGTATAATTTGGTCTTAACGGCTCGTGCCGTCTTCCATTGCGATACTCGCATTCGCTCGTATCGCAACTCACGTTACTCGCCTTTTAAGACCTCACTTGTACAACAGTTGCATAATAGTACATTACTGCAGCGGCCGCGAAATAGGGGATTGCCGGCCGAGTAGTTATAGATGGCCGAGTGTTAACGAGGCCATCTAGAGATACGAGGCCGGCAATCCCTGTTCGTGGCCAAGGCTTGTATAGAGTTTTTCTCAAACATGCATCATCATCATCACCACCATCATCAACGCCATCATCATCACCATCACCATCACCATCACCATCACCAACAACATCATCAACATCCATTAACATCCATCAACATCCGTCAACATCCATGAACAAGAACATCCATCAACATCCATCCATCCATCCATCCATCAACATCCATCAACATCCATCAACAACCATCAACATCTATCAACATCCATCAACATCCAACAACATCCATCAACATCCATCAACATACATCAACATCCATCAACCAACATCCATCAACATCCATCAACAACCATCCACCAACATCCATCAACATCCATCAACATCCATCAACATTCATCAACATCCATCAACATCCATTAACCAACATCCATCAACCAACATCCATCAACATCCATCAACCAACATCCATCAACATCCATCAACATCCATCAACCAACATCCATCAACATCCATCAACATCCATCAACATCCATCAACATCCATCCATCCATCCATCCATCAACATCCATCCATCCCTCCGTCCGTCCGTCCGTCCGTCCGTCCATCCGTCCATCCGTCCGTCCATCCATCCATCCACGTCGACCACGTCGACCTATTAAACGTCATGGTGCTGTGTCACATAAAACAATAGACGATCACTTTGCTGGCCTTGGCCAGCAATGTTGTATGAAATTCCATTATTGACCTCTCGTCTAGCCGCACCTGCAACGTGACAGTTCGTGGCGTATTTTAAGGAACATAACGTCAATATTTCATAGCATGTTTGAGAAAAATACTATTAATTTATTTATTAGATCCGAAGGACCATCTATATTTTTAGGGTTGCGTACAGCAGCGGCGCAGGACCTTAATTTGGTGTGGGCAAGATATATTTTGCGAGGTACTATGATGGCGCACAATACATTAGACGACGGATGTTTAAATGACCAAAAAAACGAATAAATTTCGAGGCGCGAGCCCCTCAGACCGCGAGGCCGCGGGCGGTGGCCCACGTCGCCCACACCTAGCGCCTCTGGTTTCGTGCCTCAAAAGGAAAAAAAAAGAAACCCTTATAGTATCACTTTGTTGTCCTTCCGTCCGTCCATCGCTCCATCTGTCTGTCCAAATGTTTTATCTCTGGAACCCGTGGGAGGTATCGAGTTGAAATTAAAACCATATACCTACTCAGGTCTACTGCGGTTACAGTCCATCCCTTGAAGCTGTGAAAAAATCAAACTTTTAAGTTAAGTACCGTAAAAATTTATACGGCTTAAGCCCTTAAAAACGTATAGGTATTTGGACACTCAAGGGAATCAAAATTTATAGGGTTATAGTAGTGGCCATAATTCGAGAGACAACTTTGATTTTAATTTTGCTCAAATGTTGCCACAGACAGGGTAGTGCTGTTCGTGTCGATAATAAAAAAACATTACGGCTTTGGCTAACTGTGGTATTTATTCATTACTTACGGTGATATGATTAAATTAATTGAACAATTTACATTTCAATGTAAGATTTCATTAAAGGAAGTAAAAAAACCCGTCTTATATCAAAATAAATCATATAGTCCAGTCGACACTGATTATGGATATCGGCTACATCACTATTTAATTTCGTCTAACCCTGGTAACCCTTTAATTGTCAAGCTTGTCTCTCGAATTATGGCCACTACTATTAGTATTTTCGTTGACCTAGAACTATGAAATTTGGCAAGTAATCCCGTCCGTTCGTCTTATACTACAAGTATAGGGGAAATCTGAAACTATACCTAAGTAAATTTGTAATTTTGTAAGGGGGTCCCGACTTACTAATATAAAATGATCCTAAACTGCGCTCATTTTACTTAAATGTAGAGCTCTGCTAACACTGGATTATAATAGATATGTACAGCTGTTCACGGCGTATAATATATTGACACACCTACAAATTTGTACAGAACCCTCGGTGCGCGAGGTTGACTCGCACTTGGCCAGTTTTTTTTATTTTAATGCACTTATGTTTCATAGAGATGACAACAAGTTCTTTAGTCTAAGGAACAGATATGCAATGACCGATCTAAATACAAATGGTACAATCAGCCAAGTATAAAAACATTGTTAAATAGACAAGAGTAAGATATGCTGTATACCTACTTAATCGAACCCACTTGAAACCATATGGATCCAACTTTATTTTATAACATTACGTAACCGTAAGCCTATAACATTTATACAGATTTTGGAAGCCTTAAGTACTTACCTATATATTAGGCGCTCTACCATCACCCTCCGAAATTCCCCCTGAATTACCACATTGAGCTCATAAGTAACTACTTAAGTAGCGATTTATAAAAATGGACATAATAAAAAGATTGTCAGAAAACAGGATGCGGTGAAATTGAAATCGACGTCCTGGCTAAATTGATGCACACTGAGTGCATATTGCAATCAACAATCACGCATTATCATGACATCCTTTTTCTTGAACCGAGAAATACAGGGTTGGTATAACCAAGTAAGTTAATAAAAAGATAGGTACAGTCAACGTCATAAATAAGTGATCACTTTTGTACCTTACCGCTTTCAGTCGTTACATAATTTCGGATGACTTTTCAAACATGACGTTAAAGTGCCAAGGTACAAAAGTAATCACTTATTTATGACGTTACGACGCAGCTTTACGTGTCCCGAGTACGACACGACTACGAGGGCTGAGGAGATCGTAGAGTATGTACGAATCAAGACTATTTGCACTCTGAGAGTTGAGGGGTTGGAGCCCCCTACAATGTGATCTTGCCTTCTTTGTGCCGCGAGTGCCGACCAATGATCTATCGGCTTTCTGTATGGAGGCCTTTTCGCTTAAAGTCTTAGTGTAGCTACTGACGTTTCGCGGCAGACATCTGACTCCGCGGAGAGAGTAGGTACCGTACGTCTAAATCAAATGACCTAACCCTTTACCCTACCTACTGGATCAGCCCAAACTTTCGTCAATACAAGCCATAACTTGGCCTAATTTGTTTTTATAAGGCGTGATGATTCATCATAACTATACCTAGTTCAGTCATCACTCATCAGCAAAAAATTGTTTTATTTTATACGCCCAATATTTTCGTAAAAACGGTTTCAATCATTTTATTCCCTTTGGTCTGTTCTCAACTTTAGTTTTAACTACTTAATTGACGTTGTAATGAGAAATGATCGATTACGTAAATTATAGTAGTTCCAGTCCATCAATCATTTATTTTCTCGATGACAGCTTCCGTAGAATGTAACTGCGTTTAGTTACGCAATAATTAACGTTTAAATGCGATATATAAATAGACTGTTAAAATAATTACACTTCCATTTGGCTTTGCCGTAGTCGTGTAAAAAATACGACAACTGGCTAATTTTGTTCCTTGATCCCATATAAGATTCATCTAAGACACATTGAGTCCATATTATGCAGTATTTTTTTTTAAAGTACGATAAATAATAAACTTTTTTATAAAGTTACATTCTAAATGTCATGTTATGATTGCCATAGAATGTAACTTTATTAAAACGTTTATTATTTATCGTACTTTAAAAAAAAACTACTGCATATATGGACTCAATTTGTCTTAGATGAATATTATCAAATTATATAAGATCAAGGAACAAAATTAGGCAGTTGTCGTATTTTTTATACCTCGCATTTAAATGTTAATTTTTGCGTAACTAGACAAAGTTACATTCTACGGGAGCTGTCATCGAGAAAATAAATGATTGGAAATACTGTAGGTGATTTACCATTACCAGAAATTTTATACGAAAGTTAGTTATAAATGTACTCGTACCTACATTAATGTGTCTGTTGGAACACAATACATAAATATTTATTTACGACCGCTTTAGCCTACCTACTTGGTAGTGACCCTGCCTACGAAGCAAGAGGTCCTGGGTTCGAATTCCGGTAAGGGCATTTATTTGTGTGATGAGCACGAACATTTGTTCCTGAGTTATGGAGGTTTTCTATGTATTTAAGTATTTATTTATCTATATAAGTATGTTTATCTTCGTCTAGTACCCATAGTACAAGCTTTGCTTAGTTTGGGACTAGGTCGATTTGTGTAAGATTGTCCCCTAATATTTATTTATTTATTTATTTATTTACCCATTTACCCCAGCCCGTTTCTTGATATTTGGCACATCTATTATCCTTAACGGGCAAAGGGTGCACTAAGAAGGAATTTTTGATTTTCGGCGGGGTAGGGAATAAGAGGGTTTTATATCTTTATTATATTTTGGGTCGCACTTTGTAAGTATTTTTTTTTAATTTGAGTTCTGTCTTGGGATTATATCTAATTGTTGTACTATAAACCTTAATTTTACTATCTTCGCAAACAAAGTAGCGGGCAAAAGCGTATACTTAGTCATCAGTAAATAAGGTAAGCTGTTAAGTATTAAGAATGAACACGTTCCTTCTTGTTCTAAGAAATCCCATAAAGGAAGAGTAATAAAATTATCGCAATAAAACTGAAACAGCCCTGGACGAAAGCAGGACAAAGTGGCAATAAGAAGGACATCGACGTGAGCCCGTCTCCGTTAATTTAATGTGACGTGCAATTTTTTTTGTCTGCCATCTCACTTCCAGAAACAACATTTTGACGGCAGACAGACAATCTATTTTCGACCACTACAGCTCCTGAAAGGAGTCGAAGGTACTTAACAAAGTTATAGCCCTCAATTGCAAACGGCTGCTAGTTGTTTTTGCACTCATAAATTAAATTGGTCTGTACAGTTAATATAAATAGTCTGAAAATCAAGGAGGCGGTGGTTTTAAGTTGATGTTTGCAGATGTCAATGGTATTCGAGGTCTGTTTGTATGTACCTACTATACGTAGTGTAGTCTGACTCTTCGTGATTATGTGTTTGAGAACTCTACCTCTAGGTAGAGTCACGGCCTCGTATTTCAGATAAGTAATAAATACATTTTGTTGTATAGTGATGGAACTACATAACTGAAATTACTAGTAAGTAATATACACTGACGAGCAAAAATAAAGGGTCGGTTACAGAAATGACGGTAACTACAAAACCCGCTGTGATAGCTTCTTCGAGTAAAATGAGTTTAGGAAAGAGTTTTATTCTTAACAAGAAAAAGTTTAATTGAGAATAAAACTCTTTACTAAACTAATTTTACTCGAAGAAGCTATCACAGCGGGTTTTGTAGATATCGTCATTTTTGTAACCGACCCTTTATTTTATTATTTTTGCAGTGTAGCAACATAGAACATCGAGTTCTGATATTTTTGTACATATTCTCTTGAGATAAGTACTTAGGTAGGTACCTAAGCAAGGGCAAGGGATTGGTTTAAAGAGTCATAATGGAGAACATGATTTCGTATACTTAACAGCTTTCAATTAAAAACGTAAAAGAAACGATCTTTTGTTATTGTTTCTTAATAGATAGGTACTTAATTATGTCTCTTACGTAAGTGTATTACTATATCATTATAACAAGACTCATTTTAGATAAAGTTGTGCGATGTTTGGCATAAAAACTCTTCCACGACGTATCTGACTACGAATGTCTTTAGAAAACATGAAAGAGATCTACTGTGTAGTTGTTCGATCGATACATAGTAGTTACACATGAGTACCTACGCATGATTGTAAACCGCTTATTATGCTTTAATAGGTTAGCCAGCCACTAATCATTGCCCGATGTTTGGAAAAACGAGAAAGGCGTGTTCTCAAAGCTGACGTTTTCAAAAACGTCGTATACTATGTAATATATATACTTATATATTCACGCAAATATTGCTCGTTGTTCTGTACTATATGACAATTTCCCTCCATTTTTGCAGGGATATAGGTAAAACTTGTATCAACTATGATTTATTTACTTATGCGTGTTTGGACATACAATTTTGTACCGTCACCAACTAGACATCTAACTGAACTTTATAAAAAAAATTTTAGGCATAACTGATTGAACGCGTAGAGGTCGGCATAGAAGCGTTGACCGAAACGAGTGCAGGTGGCACTATTGTGACCAAAGTCAAGGTTACCTTCGGCGAACTGACCTACGGAACCTAAATTGCTCTTGAACACGCGCACACAGTGGCCTCAATTGTGACCCGTCTAATGCACCGGTTAACAACCTCTTGACCAATGTCAAGGTGGCTCCTGATGCTCAGTTCCATAAAGACTGGAAATTTACGAAAACCTTAACGACATACTTTATTGGATGGAAATTCATAATGTGCCCGCTGCGTCACTAAATCTCGTTAAATGAGAATGACTCAGACAGTTAACGTAAAATCCAAAGTGAATCGACACAATCAGGTACCCGCTTCTTGAAACCAGCTCACTTTTTGATAAGGACCAGTCTAGAAAAATAAATTAATAGTTTAAAAAACACTAGAAAAACACGCTTTTATAAATGCACGTAAAAACAAAAAAGAAATTATGGATCGTTCAAGTTGTCTCTATTTCTGGGCTGAAGTGTAAACTATGTGCTTTTAAATTATAATATTTGATTGTAAAAGCGTGGGGCGCTGGAACAGGAAAGAAGTTCTTGGATGCGTCAACAGTGGCAAAATGTAGAGTTCTTGTTCGTGGACGAGATATCTTTGGTTCCCTTTGGTAACCCTTTGGCGGCATAAACGTTATGCTCTTGTGCGACCTCATGCAGCTTCCGCCAGGAAGTTAGTATTAGTATTTGTTAACAAGAACGTCTTTCCTGTTCCAGCGCCCCACGCTTTTAGAATCAAATATTATAATTAAAAGCACATAGTTTACATTTCAGCCCAGAAATAGAGACAACTTGAACAATCCATAATTTATTTTTTGTTTTTATGTGCATTTATAAAAGCGTGTTTTTCTAGTGTTTTTTTAACTATTAATTTATTTTATACTTTTTGGTCTTTGATTTTTAACATTTATACATGGAATGATTTCCATGTGCTAAAAAGAAACACATGAAGGTTTTTTGTTCGTCTTAAATAGAGATCTTATACTTTGGCTTTGGTGCGCGCGCACTGCTCTACAGTAATATACCAAACGTAATTCTCTGTTTCTATCTTCACCCCCTCACCCCCCAACCCCTCCAGTCCCCCAACCTCCCAACCCCCTAACATCTGGGATCAAAGTGCTCGTCAAGACGAATCAAACGAGCCGAAACTCGACGGGGTTGTGTCATTTTATTACAGAGTTCCTATGGCCACCATCCAGCTCCATCATCAGATCTGCTCCATGTTACCATAATATTGCATTGTCATCCAATTTACACTTGCGTGCAAAATTTCAGCTCAATCGGAAACCGGGAAGTGGGTCAAAATCATGTTCAAAGTTTCCATTACATACTTAGTTACATACAGGTCGACCTAATAAAAGCGTGTTAATAACAGCGTAAATAAATGTACAATGCCTTGTATGAACAAAAACACCTAAGTACTTGTTCGTATATGACATACATAGCTATAGAGACGCAAAAGTTAAACTATTAGTATTAAAATGCTACTATGAATACCTATGTAAATGCAAGCATCATTGAGTCTAATAAATAGATGACCTACCACACAACGGAACCGACAATAAATAAGTGCCTAGGTACATAGATTTGTATGTTGGCTGTCCAACTCTCCCAAAGCCGAACCAATTCAATAAGTTATGTTTGCTATATTAACTTGACCCCGGAATCGAACCTAGACCACTGCGCAGTAAGCAGCAAAATCTCATTTACCTATACATATACTGATTGGGACTGCAAGTGATACTATTTTTTTCTGTAATTTTTGACGTTAGAGGCATAAGTAGTGCATTTGCTTTTGGAAATCACCATTTGGTGGAGTGTAACCGACTGACCACACATAGTCACCGGCACCGGAACTACACAATAACAAGTATTTCACAGGATACGATTCGATTTCTTACTTTATGCTCGTCCCAATGCATGTTATGGTGAAGAGGAGGTGATGATGAACCATCAAGAGATCTCCTATAGTAGATTGTACACCAAGGGTATAAAGCACTGCATTATGTCACGGGCGCGATATTGAATCCTGAGCGTATCGAGGGACTGCAGATTTAACTCCCGAGCGTAGCGAGGGGGTTTTTAGTTGATTCCCGAGCGAAGCGAGGGAATTAAGATGGAGTCCTGAGAGCAGTGAAGGATTTAAGCGCGCCCAAGGCAAAATCAGTTTTATCCCCGAGGATTATACTCTACTTTTCTCACCTTTTGCGAGACAATAAAAACCAAGGCTACTAGAAAAATACTCGAAATAGACCCAGAAGCACTGATACTGACACTGACTTTGCGCCTTTCGCAGTTTTCCATTTGTCGAAATCTTTGTAAGCTTTTAAGTATTTTTCCTTCGGCTTCTCTGGGAGTACATTATTAACAATTTCTAAGGCCGGCTTGCGCAGACCTAGGTTAGCTATTTAACTCCGAGCGAGCGAGCGTACTCCTACCTAAAAGGCCGGCAACGCACTTGTGACTCTTTTGGTGTCGCAGGTGTCCATGGGCGACGGTAATCGTTTACCATCAGGCGATCCGTCTGCTCGTTTGCCCCCTATATCATAAAAAAAAAAAAAAAAAAAAAAACTGCTAACCCAGGGTTAGCAAGTGTCAAAATGTATGGAACTGTCATTCTTAACCCAGGGTTACCGATTTAATTTTTTTACCCTGAACTTTGTAAGTGGTCCTAAGGCGTCTAATTTAATGGAATCAGCAGTCAAATCACTTTCTTTACTCGATATTTTCTTAATGTTTTATTTCTTTTGCAGTTTTGATACTTAAAATTGCAGCGTATTGAAACACTCGCGGCTTTTGTTTAAGTATTAGACTTTGTTTTCGTTCGGCCGCGGAACTGCAAATAAATGAGGTGCGGCGCGGCCTCCCACGGGGCTGGGCACGTTGAGCACCAGCACGTGCACGACGTCTGCACCTGCTGCGGCAGGACGCGGAGCGATTTTGAAATTAGACTTTAAGTGCATACCAATAAGAACTACGAGAAGTGAGAATCACATTACCGCGGGTTATAATGAAACTAGCTTTTGCCCGCGACTCCGTCCGCGTGGAATAAGTAATTTGGGCAGCTTATTTTTTTATCCAATTTGCTTTTTCATCAATTATGGCTCTCCTTAGTTCCTCGATATTAAAAAAATTACCCCCCCCGCAACCCCCCCGCACCCTCCAACCCGCTCCCTGCCGCACTCCCCCTGCACAGCAACCCCGAACCCCCCCCCGCACCCCTCCGCACCCCCTGCACGCACTCCCACACAGCACCCCCCGCACACCCGCGTTCGTCCCAAGTCAAGCGTGCCCTATAGAAGTTTTACTCCAAGTTTTACTTCAAGTTTTTTTTGTCAAATATCTTGAAAACGGTGCATCCTACGGCAATATCAATGAAATTTTCATCCTCCCTTTGCAACCCCCACACCCTCTCCCCCACACCCTCCCCCGCACACCAACCCCCCATCAACCCCCCCCCCCCCACCCCCACCGCCCGGTGTTTTTGTCAAATCTCTTGAAAACGGTGCATCCTACGGCAAAATCAATGAAATTTTAATCCCCCTCCAAAGCCCCCCCCCCCCTCAACCCTCCACCCCCTTGGTGTTTTTGTCAAATATCTTGAAAACGGAGCATCCTACGGCAAAATCAATGAAATGTTCATCCCCCCCTTAAAACTCCCGCACACCACCCCCGCACCCTCTCACCCTCAACGCCTATAGAAGTTTTACTTGAAAAACCCCCGATTTTGAAACATTCTTCCGCTCCGCTCCGCTCCTATTGGAGTTAGCGTGATGATATATAGCCTTCCTCGATAAATGGGCTATCTAACACTGAAAGAATTTTTCAAATCGGAGCAGTACCTCAACCATGAGTTTACACTAGTTTACATTGACCGTACTCGCTAGCGACGGCGTAAATGATTTGTATGGAGAATTGTACTTCCGTAAGTGACCGCTAGAGGCGCTGTACAATTCTCCATACAAATAATTTACGCCGTCGCTAGCGAGTACGGTCACGTAAACTAGTGTAAACTCATGGTAGAGGTACAGTAGTTCCTGAGATTAGCGCGTTCAAACAAACAAACAAACAAACAAACTCTTCAGCTTTATATATTAGTATAGATTCAGTACAACATTACTGCCCGGCGAAAGCCAAGGGCTATAATGATTTACTTTGAGAGAGGTTTGCATGATATACATATAATAAGGCATTGTCGAGCAGGTGGTGTGAAAAATAATTAACGCTCCTATGTATATCAGGAAAAGCTATATTTTGTAAAAGATGACTAGTAGTTGACATTGAGCTGTAAGTTAGATTATGTAGTTTAGTTATAAGTTATAATAAAATTATTAAAAACCTGTAACCAATTACAAAAAGCCATAAAAATAACTTTCTACTATTTATTCTGTTTGAAGCTGTCTGTGACTCAGCACGAGCCAGAAGGAGTGGATATAGTCTTCTACGGCTTACCTAAATACTTGATACTATTATCTATTGGGCTACCTACCACTCCTACCACTCCTGCTGGCTCGTGCTGAGGCATCGACTTCAAACACACCAGTACCACTACCATGAGTTTACACTAGTTTACGTGACCGTACTCGCTAGCGACGGCGTAAATTATTTGTATGGAGAATTGTACAGCGCCTCTAGCGGTCACTTACGGAAGTACAATTCTCCATACAAATCATTTACGCCGTCGCTAGCGAGTACGGTCGCTGTAAACTAGTGTAAACTCATGGTAGAGGTACTGTAGAAAGTTATTGTCAAGTTTTTTGTATTCGGTTAAATTTTTATTTTATATTTTAATTATTTCTCGCTTTTTAGTGTACAGTGTAACTACTTATTACTTTCCCGATTCAGAGGCTTTAATTATTGAGAAGTCCTTCTGGTGATACGCAATCAGTACCACTTTAAATACCATATGAATTGAGACGAGCATAAATTGCTTAGCAACTGTGTCAAAGTAATCGAATCTCAACCTGTGAAATAGGCATCTCCTTGTTACTGAGTAGTTCCGGTGGCCAACTTCCACATATCTGTGTAATTTAATCCTAAAAGCAAAGGAGTAACTACCTAAGAACGATTTCCTTACAAACATTTTTAGAGTCAAACCCGGGAAAACACTGAAACTAGAAGGCATACAATGCAACTCTTTTTAATGTCTGCAATAAACACTAGTCTAGTGTGTGTCGGCTGCATTTGCACTCTACAAACGTACATTAGTAAATAAAAACAGTGTCATAGTTGCAGTCGTAATAATATATTTCTGGAACAAGAAGGGCGAAATGAAACAGCTCATTTTGTGTATAGTTTTCCCCACAGCTCCAACAATTATAAGAAACTATTATCGGACAACAAATCTAAAAATGCATCCGTCCAAATATTAACTTTAATTGGATAAGGTTCTTATCGAGCTTCGGTATCTTGCAGTTACATTGAAATTTATTGACGTCTATTGAATTTGTGCATATAACAATTACACCTTATATATATTTAACTAGCTTAATTTATTCCACGGCTTTGCTCCCATGCCAGATTATAAAGTTTAGCATCTATCCCGTGGGAATTTTGGAAGATCCCTTGCTAGTGCATCCCTATAACCCTCAAGGAAAACCCTAACTGAAAATCCATTGCTAATTTGCAGTAGAAATTTCGCTACATAGGCCCTCAAAGATATGATAGATATATTTGCTAATTTTCTGTTTTCTAGTTTGAGTGATTAAGGCTTTCCACTGTCTGTTAGTCCGTCAATCAGTCACGTTTCTCTTTTATAGGTAAGTAACTAAGTATATAGAAGATACCCTACAGAGTTATTAGGGTTCCGTAGTCAACTAGGAACCCTTATAGTTTCGCCATGTCTGTCTGTCTGTCTGTCCGTCCGCGGCTAAGCTCAGAGACTGTTTAGTACTAGAAAGCTGTAATTTGGCATGAATATATACGAGGGGCGTTCAATGTAAAGTGAGAATGAGATGCAAACTCTTTTAATATTACGAAATTAAATACTGGCCGGTAAAGCTAATCTATCTAGCTGATTGCTATGAAAAAAAAAACCGTCATCAAATACTTGTATTTGAAAAATTTTTCCACGGACCAAGTCAATTTGGATTTGCGGGACACTTTAGGGTCTAATGCTCCTCCGTATTCGACAGTCGCACGTTGGTGCGCCGAATTTAGACGTGAAAGAACATCGACAATGGACGACCCCCGCTCCGGACGCCCTACTACAGCAGTAACTGAAGAAATTGTGAAAAAAGTCGAAAACTCAGTTTTGGCGGATCATCGTGTCACAGTTCGTTTTATTGCTGAAAATGTAAAGATTTCAACGGGGAGCGTGCATAATATTTTACATGAACGCTTGGGTATGAAAAAGGTATCTGCGCGTTGGGTACCAAGAATGCTTACTGACACGCAAAAACAAACTAGACTAGAGATTTGTCAAGAAGCTTTGAACCTGATGCAGCAAGATCGGGAACTTTTTTTGGCGCGATTTATAACAATGGACGAAACATGGCTCCATCATTACGACCCTGAAACGAAACTGCAGTCTATGACATGGAAAAGGCCATCATCTCCAACTCCGAAGAAATTCAAGGTGAGCCCATCTGCCGGTAAGGTCATGGGCCCTGTTTTTTGGGATGGTAAAGGGGTATTAATGATTGAGTATCTCGAGCATGGAGCCACTATTACGGGCACTTTATACGCCAAACAAATAGCAACATTGCGCAATGAGATCCGCGAAAAACGGCGAGGTAAACTCTCGAAAGTTGTGCTGTTCCACCAGGACAATGCCCCGGCACACAAGTCCGCCGTTGCAATGGCTGCAATTCGTGATGCTGGGTTCGATATCCTTAAGCATCCTCCGTATTCACCAGATCTCGCTCCCAGTGATTTCTACCTATTTCCGAGATTGAAACAATACCTGAGAGGCCAGAAATTTGAAGACGACGACGCGGTAGTCGCCCTTTTTTAAAAATGGAATTTTAAGTTTAGAAAAAAGATATACTAAGTGTATTATGCTAAAAGGTGACTTTGTCGAAAAATAAAATGACACTTAGTAAAAGTTGTATAACATACTCATTCTCACTTTTTATTGAACGTCCCTAGTATATATTATCAGTCACGTCGACGAAGTGGTTAAATAAAAATAATTAAAAAAAATTTTTTTAGGGTAGGTACCTTAGACGTAAAGTGGGGGTGATTTTTTTCTCGACGAATTCTATAGTTTGGGGTATTATTGGATAGGTATTTGAAAATAAATAGGGGTTTGCTAATACCATTTCTTGAAAAAGTGAATATTTTCGGAGATATTCACTCCGAAAGTTCAAAATAATGTGTCCCTCTAACTTTTGAACCGCACGTTTAAAAAATATGAAAAAAATCACGTAAGTTAAACTTAATATATACTTTCTAGGAAAATTATTTTTAACTTAATCAGTTGAGCAGTTTTTATGTTTTTGTAAAAAAAAATCTAAACTAAGATTGTAATTTAACCGCCACTGCAAGCAATTTATTTTCTTTGAGTACTATAAGATCACGCTAACAGTATCTTCTTTCAAATAAAATAAAAAATTAAATCGGTTCATATAACATCTGAAAAACCATGCATGAACATACATACTAGTTCTAATAGACTGCAGATTAGATTAGTTACCCAATTCACCAATAGATGGCGCCGACGTTGAAATTCTAGGTACATCGCGCTGTTAACCCTAGCGCACGGTGGGAGTTGGGACCAAAACACCCACTAATAAAGTATGCAAAGATTTTTTCGTACCTGCTACGGAACCCTATCTTGGGCGTGTCCGACACGCTCTTGGCCGGTTTTTTTCTTAATCTTGTCTCTTACCTGATAGCCTCAGGAAAAGGATAGTTTCATCGGCATAAAAGGACAAGATAGATGTTCAACCAAATTACCAAGTTGCCTGCGCCTGGCTGGCTCTATATTCTAATTGCGTAGCTGCCTAGTACAATTTCAATAGCCATTTTAATAGATTCTACTTTACACTTAACTAACACGCAATGTTTTCGCGGAAATATGTGATAGAATCCACTATCGTCTTAGAATAGACGCCCACTGTGCCCACGCAACAAGCTTACCTAAGTACTAGCTTTAGCACTGCTCGACGTCAACGAAAGTACAGTCAAGGTCATAACTCATAAACATATGTACGTTATCAAGCCATCAAAATATCTATACAACTCTATGTCACTAATCATAAGGTTGCTCTTCGCATGTATGCGAAGCGACGGCTGTAGATATTTATGCCCTCGTCTGTACATAATATAGCGGTAGCGTTGCGCCATAACAATGCGATTCCCACCGAATTGCCCAATTTTTTTATGACGTGATGACAAGTATGTCAAAAGTTTATTTATCTAAGAGCGAGATGTTACATCCGATAACATACCAAACTCAAGCTTCTCGTATACAGGGTTATTTGTAATTCACTGACATCCTCTTAACCCTGAATTCCTATCACTCAAACAAATGTTTTTTTTTTTACGACTTTTTAAAATAAAGCACTTTTTTTCCCATACAAATACACAGAGTATCGTAAAAATAAGAGGTAATCTCAAATTTTCAAAACGTTATTACACCAAAAATATTAAGTTTTTACAAAAGCCGTAAAACAAAAAACATTTGTTTAAGTGGTAGGAGTTTAGGGTTAAAAGGATGCTAGTGAATTACAAATAACCCTGTATAGTCTCAGAGTTGTCTAACGTAAATGTTTACTCCACGCTACTGTAATATAGTAAAGCAGAGTATCCTCATGCTGTAGCTCAATTCAAGACTACTGAAAAATCCAATATGACAAAGAACCTTTTGACCGCCAGCGTCGGCTATAGACGACAGTACGGTAATACAAAATTAAACCTACCCGCATCCGCATAAGAATCAATTTTGTTCCAAGCAAAAACGATGCGTGGCGGTCAAAAGGTTATGCGATAAAATTTTACAAGTTACTTAACTAAAAATTCGTGTTGGACCTACAAAATGAGGGTGGGTACCCAAACATAGCGATCCGTTTTACCGATCTGTTATTTGATGTCATATGTAGCTGTATGAGCGAGTTCACACAAAATTAGTGTTCTGTACGCTTAGTAAGTATAAGTTTTACTTCACCAAAATACTTCTCGATCGCGTTTACGCAAAAAAATCAATTACTAGGGAAACATGGACAGCGCCTCCGCGGCCGCGCGTCCATGTTTCCACAGAATTGAAATTTTACGTAAACGCGATCGAGAAGTATTTTGGTGAAGTAAAACTTATACTAAGCATACTGGATTACTTCAATCAATCAGTCACGGTGAATATTACCTCCAGTAGAGACAGATCCGTTAAAAAGGATCCTGTAAGACCGGACGCTCTACGTGTACGCGCCCTTAGGTATCTGATAGAGACCAGCCTAGATAAGTTCCAGAGTCTAGTAAACTGTCCAGACTACTTCTTCTTCTCACTAGATATATACTTATCACTTAACTTATATGTATCCCGCAGTCATACGTGCATTACAAAGTAGGTACTGTTAATTAGTTAGCCATTGCTAACTAATTAACAGTACCTACTTTGTATATCTTTCGTTAATACTTAGCAACCGTTTATTATATGTATCCAAGCAAGCAATTTTACCCGCAGTTTAAATTAATAAACACAATGACGATGGAGCTATTAAATTAAATATCTATTGAAGATTGTTTGTTTTAAAACGCGTACATATCGTAAATGAAATTAATAACGTAGCAAGGACGCGCATAGTGATAACATAACGCATTATGTTCCGACCTCCTTAACAACAGATTACTCAGATATTTTTTCTTATACTTTTGCAAAAACGGTCTACAATTAACTTCTTTATTAGCCTACGCACTTTTTAAATATCAAACGCAACATTATCATGTCAAATATCGGCAGAAAAAAATCACGAGCGTGATAAACAGTAATTAAGTTATCATGCTATGGAATAAAGCAACGCTACAGTTCAAAAGTTATGATAATTATTCGCAACGCGCGGGCCGGCGCGGGCGCACCGAGACAGCCATTTGCAGCGATCGATTGTTTTGGCTGCTCGCAGTCGCCTTAATTGTCCATGAATCAAGAAGTCTCGGGCACTTTTGTATGGCTCGTACCAGACATCTTTATTAACCTACTTCCAAAACGTAAATCTTTACATTGAATTTCGGACTTTTGGAGGTAGAGTCAAAATTATTTGAACTGTTTTCTCTTTAGCGATAGTGATATAAAACCTCTTTTTTTGAAGGTTAAAGATAGGTTTAGTCGATGAACGCTTTTTGATAAACATTTTAACCTTAAGAACCAGCAAATTCGCATCTTGACCGCTACGTATGTAATTACTAGTGTATCAGCGGGATTCGCACGTGTGTCACCTTAGTTGGCGAACTTATGAACGAAAGAGCTTACCGAGCTTACAGTGGGATTAACTATAGTTGAGCCCTGTGGCAAGGATATAATTCAATTAATATTATAAAAATACTTATATAGCTCTATATCGACATTATCGATGATTCTGCCAATATCGCGGTTGACAAAGACACTATCGATCGGCCAAAAATAAGCGTAAAATGGGATTCATGGTTATTATTACACCCGTGACTTAATTGTGACCATTTATTGCGAAAATATCCTCGACGTTTCAGCCACATCGCAGCGGCCATGGTCACGAGTAGACCTACTACCGCTATTCATGACCCCATTGCCATACGCAGCAAAAAAATTCATTAATTTAATTTTCAAAAATCGTATTAACTTTTGTAATAACTGATAATATTTTAAAAAAATGGTAAAATCAGTCAACGTTAGATACAAAAACCGTTATCGCCGTTTGTATTAAGAGCCATGACTACATAACCATCTTAAGATTATCGTGTGTGGCCAGCACCGATTCCCTGCGTTCCTTTGACGTGGAAGAACGTGGACTGCGGATACGTCGAGTGCGGAAAGCATCCGGACCGCGAATATCTGCGCGCGCGCAGCTGAGCCCGCATGCAACATGCGACCACCCTCGCGATTCCACTAACTGATGCCCTCACGCCGACCTACCAACGGCTATTTTTTGCCACTCGATATCGTTTATTTTATTTATCAAGATCTAAGTATTATTTGCAAATACTGCGTCTACACTGACAACATAAAAGTCTCAACGTATCGCTTGTCGTAATTTTTATTTGTCATAAAATGCTTTAATTATTAAACTGTATTTCTTTCAGAATTGTTTGTAAAATAATCTAATCTAACCTGTTGCATTTTAAATTCTTTATGATGACATTTCCAAAAATCCTGAAAACCGCGTCGTTCATGTTTTTGGGCATTTTCAATTTAAATGTACACCTACTGGGTTTTTATTCGAGAATTAGGTAGTTTTGGGGTTTTCTTACTCAGAATCCGGTTATTTTTTTTTATGTTATTGTGGCCAGACAAACGAACTAGTGGGTCATCTTCACCTGATGTTAAATGAACACCACTGTCCGTAGACACTCGCAGCGCCTTACGCGATACCAGTGCGTTGTCGGCCCTGCAGAAAATGGTACACTCGCCTCTTAAAGGCACCCAGGTCGTAACTCGATGGGAAGACCCCAGCGGGAAGATCGTTCCAGATTTTGCAAGTTCGTGGCAAAAAAGACCGCTTAAAACGCACCGTCGAAGACTGCCATTCATCAACATGATGACGATGAATTGTACGCTTACGACGGGTGGATCTGTAATGAAACCCGGCAACTGGAATGAGGTCAAAGAGTTCCTAAGAGCATTCCCCGTTGTAGATCTTATAGAACACGCAAAGGGAGCTAACGTCTCTGCGGAGAGCAAGAGGATCGAGTTTATCGGAGAGTGAGGGGTTGCCGACGACTCGGGACGCCCTGCGCTTCATGCGATCAAGTGAAAGCAGCTGATATTGGGGTGCGCCAGCCCAGAGATGAGAGCAATACTCCATCCTCGGCCGAACCTGGGCTTTATAAATCTGAAGCCGCTGCTTCGGAGTGAAGTATCGCTTAGAGCGGCCAAGCACGCCCAACATTCTAGCAGCCGACTTGGTTTTACCTTCCAGGTGATCGCGAAATTGGACTGCAATGTGCTCGAAATATCGACACCGAGGATCCCAACACTCTCCGAAGTGTTGAGGGGTGATCCTTGGAAGCAAGGAGCAGCGACAAACGGGTATTTTTTGGCAGTAAATGCGCAAACTTGTGTTTTGGAGGGGTTAAACTGCACTAAGTTACTTGTGCCCCAATCAAAAACTTGTGCTAGTGTATTTTCTAGATCATACACAAGTTTAGATCGTCTCTCTTCCAATTCTGCCCGAGGAAGGTTAGCTCTACCAGAGTACCGTGCGTCGCAAGTACTGTCATCCGCATAGCAATGAAGGTCGCTTACAAGCAGCATATCATTAATATGCAGGAGGAACAGAGTAGGCGAGAGCCTTTGGTAGCCCTGGGAGACACCAGCAATACCAGCATTCACAGACATTGCATTGCATACGAAGATTGAAAAAACTCAACTTTCCCGTTTATTTTTTTGTGTCGGCTGGGTGGGTGACGAGCCATATTTAAACTGTATGATAAAAGTCACAAAACGGACTCAAAAATAAAGACACTTTTTATTTATGAGAATGATTAGGTAGGTAGGTAGGTATTCATGATTTTGAATAAGAAAATACTAAACTTTTCTTATTGAAAAAAAGTAGATACTTTAAATTTAAAATTTCATATACAAGGTTTTATTTTTTGGGTCCCACTGAAAAACAGCGTTGCGGCTTGCCGCATCATTACGCTGAGTGGGGCCCAATTTATACTATTCGATGATTTTTATTTGTATCTTTTCCTGTCAACTGTATTTCCTGTGTATCGAATATGTGTAAATAAACATCTCTCTCTCTCTCTCTCTCTCTCTCTCTCTCTCTCTCTCTCTCTCTCTCTCTTATTTAATTAGCAATGACCGTATTTGTACGTACCTAAGTTGTCTCCAAGTCTTGGGTCTTGGGACCAAAACAACCACATTAATAAAGTAGGTATGCAAAGATTTTTTCGTACCTGCTACGGAACCCTATCTTGGGCGTGTCCGACACGCTCTTGGCCGGTTTTTGTATCTGGCAACAGATCTACGTTAGGCATATTATGTATAGTAATGTGAACAGTAAGATTAAATAGAGGTAACTAACTCCATTGCATTGTATTTTTACCTATTTATTTTTAGATTATTTTGCTTCAGTTGCATCTTAACATGGAGAGGCAGCTTTCATCCATTTAGACGTGAAATTTATTTGTACCATAATCGGGAAAAAATGAATATCAAAAAAAATGCAACATTGTATACTTACCTATAATTAAATGAAAAAAAACTATTTAATTAAGATCTTGGTTATATCGTTTTTTTATACTTACTTACTACATCAGGTTTTGCTAACAACGTCGTAACGTCGTATGCATACGATTCTATTAACACTATCTGTCGTGGATTATCCACGTGCAAAATTTCAACCATATGTAACTACGACTACTACCGTTAACCCGTGACTAAATCTCAAACAAACGACGATATTTTTTATTATTAGAAGAAGTATAGGAAATAGTTTGAAGTATTGTAGGATACTACTACATTAGTGCAATTTTCAGTTTGCAGCGAAATTAGTGACACCAGCAGAAGTGCATTACCATGTGCCTCCGTCGGGGCGCTTTGATTTATGATTATTATGATTTATATAAAAGTACATGGTTTTAATTATTATTCTTATTAAAAAAATTGATTTAGGTACGTAATACAAGCATGACTGTGCTTCTATCTCCATATCTACGAATGTTTTGTGGCGTACCTGTACTACATACATTCAACAGCAGAAGTAGATGAGCCGTTGTCAATTTCAAAATGATGTACCTCTACTATAAATTATACGATGTATAGGACTCTTCTGCCAAGGTTAAGTAGGTATATACCATTTCAAGACCCACAACCGCTCATCCACTTCTGATGCTTACTGTAAAGGTAAAGACGAAATCATTCATTAAAATCGGCCCTTTTTCCACACCACCTATGAGGTAAGAACCGAAGGTGCGTTTTTTTTAAAGAGGTCTCCCCAGTAGGCCTAGTCCTCTCGTTGCTGCGGCCAAAAATTGAATGACGATGCTACGAAATATTCGTAGCGTAAGTATTATATAATGTGTCAGGAATTAGGTCACCCAGTGAAACGGAGGCGGAACGTATTTGCACGGCGATGTGTGAGGACACAGGGCAGGAGCGTCGAGCGTGAGCTGGTCGCACAGCCGGCTCAGCCGCCTACTCGCGCTGCTTCTCGGCACCTTGATTGGTATCCTTGCCCGTGTCCGGACTTTACTACATCACACATACTTACACGGAAGACGCACTTAAGGTGAAGATTTTTGGGGGCGGAGTTTATTCACCCGAGCGAGACAGCGCTATTCACCAACGTAATTATGTGTGCATACAGAAAAAATCATCGAAATGCGCATAGAACACGAGCCGTAAGCACACATACTGTATAAATTGTCATAACTTGAATTGAATTATAATATTAATCTTACTAAAAGGAAAAATCAATTTTAAATTATCTGTTTTATTCAAATGCCGTAAAAATATACTTTCTCACTTAGTTTTAAAAACGATAAAAGACCCGACAAAGGCCAACTTAATTTATCGAGGATTTTTTCAATCATGTTTTCTTCTTTGGATTACATAATCTTGATTCTTGATTCATGAATTTAAATATAAAATACATATTTGGGTAATTGGGTCATACACAGCGAAAGAAACAAAAGTCGTCTCCCCTGTGGACATAAAATTAGCGACTCCGAGTCAGCAAACTTAAGATTTATTTAAACGGGCCGAAAGTTGGCCAGGCGTCCCACACGCCGATATATAGACTTGACTAAAAAATATTGGCTATGGACCCTTAACTTTTGCAATGTCCACAGGAGAGACGCAAACAAAAAAATGTGTATGACCCATTTCACATATATAATACCAGATATTTTCAATCTAAAACGGGCATGGAACGGTTTATGTAGCCACTTAACAAATTTTCGCCGTGATTACCTACACTACACCCAACTGAAGTAGAGCGCTAGGTCATGGCTCCAATTTGAAACGTGCGTAGCAACTGTCTACCCACTGTTTTCTCAGTACTTCGACATTTTGACCTGATGTGAACAATACAGTGTTGTACTTAAACGCATCAATATATACACAACAAATTACTTATCTATCAATACTCTACAAAGTAGTCGAAGAATTTTTAGATGTTTACCACAAAAGTAACAATAAGTAAGCGGTACATGTTATAACTAGCTTCATATAATAACCCGGTGCTGCAACTTTTTAGTCCCTCCTAAAATTAATGCATTTTTGGACAATTAAAATGAAGCGGGAGTCTGAGCCGAGAAAATAAATATATGTATACTATGGCCTTTGTAGCTCGCGTAACATTTCTAACCTCTTGTTATTATTTCTGTGGTATTTACAATTCGGAATACACTAACACAATGTGACAACTAACTATTAAGTAGCATTATAATTATTTATGGTTAAGACTACCTAAACCTAACTAAGTAAACTACTTGTAAGCACTTCAGTGTTGGTAAATAAAAGCAAATGTACTCAGAGCATCTAGCAAGAATGACTTCCACGGAAAGTAATTAGATTTAATTTCATTGTTCAACAATTATTCAATCAAAATTCTCGCAAGCAATTTTATGAAACAGCAAAGCAACGAGTTTTGTGGTGGCGGTCACGCACTCATCAGCTCGGCTGCTAAAATTGCACCCCCAACCGTCCATCCTTTTCACTTCCTTCGATCAACAGTACCTACTACTTGTATTGTATTTTTGATCGAAGTACACTACCTTTCTTTTTAAACCAAGTTTAGGTGTACCTGTACCACGCAAGGTATGTTGTACAAGTAGCATCAACTCGTGGCCCTTGAGCTAACTAAGTACATAGTTACTTGTTTATAAGTGACCGGTCTATTGTAATTTAATGCTAATTGCATGAAATTTCTAACATGGTGTAAAGTAAACTATGCTTTACATAAGTCAGACACTGAGGTCATATCGTATCATATTTAACATCACTTATGCCTTTGAACAACCTTACCTTAGGCATTTACTTATGTCTAATTTGGTATCTACTTTTCTTTATTAGTGAACGTTAAGGAAGCGAGAGATCCGAATGAACTCTACAATGCGAATAAATTTTAAGATGAAATGTAAATTTTATTAACTTTCTTAAATTGATATTTACTCAAGACAAATGATTAAAAAAAAGTTGCGCTATGGATCAATTTAATGTGGGATCCAAATTTTTCCGAATGTTACCACCTTAAGCGAGTTAGTAGCTGTTTGTTCGATATGATTTATTCATCCCAATTCTCAAGAGGTGTCGGTGCTCGTGACCCTTAGCAAGCGCGGCCTTGTCACAACTGCAGCGGTCGCCTAAGGAGGTACATTACTTTGAATCAACGCAACACGTATACAACGTAACAATTGTACCTAAACGCTCTCCAAAATTTCAAGCAGTGATGTAAACTTCCTTAGCTCTACCGAGGCTCTACGACATCAATAAGTTAAGGACCTACCATTTAAGTATTTGTCATTTTTATATTTACCTCTAAGTAAATGACATACAATTATTTTTCTACCATCATCAAAAATATTTATATCTATATTTATATTAGATGGTTATGGTTAATCCGATGTTGTGATTCGATCCGATATTTGGACGCATCCACCAGCGTCATGATCGCGGGTACAGAGGTATCGGAATGTAGCGAATATTCGGGCTCATTAATTGTAATCGCAGTCCACGTCCCTTGGAAAATATGTCTAACGATCAAAGAGACTTCAGTAGTCACTAACTAACATATTAAAAAAAAAACAAACTGAATACCTATCAATGAATATTTTGAATATGCTCAAAACTGCTTATTTATCATTTCCTAATGTTATAAGTAATAATCTTAGTACACATAGGGATCAGAATATATGCCATGTGAGGAAATATACACGGTACCAAAAAGCATCAACACAGAACAGTAACAATTAATTGTAGACTGAACAAAACAACTGGACGAGCACAGCTGATATCTGCAATGCACCTTCTCATTACGCCTCGACAAGCGTGAATAATATTATTACACTATCGACTTTGATAATGCTAAAAATACAATTCGATAAAGACATATTCGTGGGAATGTCTACTTACTTACTTATTAACTCACGCGATTAAGATTCTAGGGAGAGGACTCTGAATGTATGAATTGTAGGCATTGGCTGGCGTAGCGATTGGTTTAATTTTAATGTTTATATGAAGAGTTAAAAAGTAATTTAAATGAAACCGGTGGTCAGGTAAACAAAATGTCAGGAATCTGGCAACTGGATAAAATCAACGTACGTTTAGCAGAACATGCGGTCGTAATAGCACTTTAGTAAACACAAACTATTAATAAATTACGTATCTGACACCTGCTCGATTTGTCAGTGCGCAAAGTTTGTGCGCCGCAAATTAAGTTTAAGCAACGTTGGCGTCGCCAATCGCCATATTACAGAGTTATCTTTAAGAGAAGCCCGAAATGTTCTGGGACAATCACAGCTTGTTACGTTATCTCATAATTAGTGGCTTCACCCGGTAGGCAGCCTAAATCCGAATCAGATGTACGCAGCTAGATAGTGATTGTTGTATCTTAGTGCCTCCAATGAGTTCACTGGCGAGACGGGCACTAATTGCTACAAGTGTTTCTTTTAATTATTTTTTGTGCTAACATTGTCTAATGACTGGACGTATGTTCGCACTTTCGAAGTTATAGACTTGTTGTTATTATCAACGGTCGAAGCCCCTAAGCTCACCGCACCAGATTACAGTCTTGTCTGAACTTTGATACCCTCTTTTATAGGATTCCGTTATTTCGGCTCTATAAAAGATCATTCTAAGTCGTAGCCTACCTACTAGTTCGTTAGTTATATTATATTATTATGTTTCCCGGATCTGTATTTCTCCAGCTAAATAGTCCCGTTTTGATTATAATTTCGAAAGACTTTTCGGAAAATAGTGTTTTCATTAAGTTGGTATGTATTTTTGTCGGATAGTTGCAACCACTTAATTGTTATAAATAGAAATAACTTCAATCGCCAACCGGATAGGTAATTGGTCCATTGGATTGGAACAGTAGCACTGAACCAGTAATGTTAGCATAACACTTAGTCAAAGTGTGCACAACGCTATCTTTTAATTACAGTCCGTTTCGAGTTAAATTTTAATAGGTATGCAACCATTTAACTATGTTTTAGATATTGAAGTCTCTTAAATTCGCGAACATTACTTTTCGCCATGTTCATGTTCGCTCAAAATTCTCGCATTAATGTGAGCATTGCCGACCAGGCTGTTTAACATACCGCGAACACTAACCGTTGCAGATTATTATTCAGGGATTGTCCACCAGACAAGTGCGATAGTAACCTTAACGTGGTCACATACCTACACACGAACAATCGTTTGCATCGAAGCAATTCATCAGCTAATTAAAATTTGCGATGCGTGAGGCGTCCACGAGCTGCCTTACCGGCACATAAGGCACACGTGCCTGTCAATGAACTTTCCAGACCTGGACAGTCGACTGTACGTGGAAGCTTTGCCTGTCCGTCTAGCAAAGCGATGACTGTCACTCCTTCGATGAAACGATTGAAGACTATTGGAGCAACACCGTGAATCAACTACAACGAGAACTATGCCGCCGAGTCGAAAGATTACAGTGCGAATTCTAGAAACATAACGACTGGGAATTTGGAGAGCATTAATTGTTACATCTATACGAGCTAGGCCTAAGGGCATTGAACTCAGTTCTATATGATAGACACCGCTTAACTGATTACAAATTCTAGATCGATCAGGGTATACTAACGGGCAAATACGAGAACTTTGTCGGTGCGGGCGAGGAAGTCGTCCTGTTCCGTGTGCGTGACGAAGGTGCGCGGCGGCGCGGGCGCGTCGGCCTGCTCGCCGGCGGGCGCGCGGCGCTCGAAGCGCTGCATGAGGTCCGGCGGCACGCGCGGCAGCTCGCGGCCCGTGGTGTTGGGCGCCTGCGTGAAGCCCAGCTTGGCCAGCAGGCTCTCGCGGATCACGCGCAGGCTGTGCTCGCGCGCGCTCTCGTACGCGCGGCACGATACGCACGGCGGCTGCGGCGGCGCCTCCTGCGGACAGGCCAGCTCGGCGGCCGCCACCGCCAGCCAGCAGGCCAGCAGCAGCAGGCTCGCGGGCCTGGCCCGCGGCCCGCGCGACGCGCTCAGCGGACGCGTGGTGCGGCAGAGCGGAGCGGCGGCGGAGCGCGGAGAGCGAGGGCGGCCGCGGGCGGCGCGTGCGCGTGCGACACTGCGCCGGCCGGCCGCGCGCCCGCGCCGCGCGCCGCCTCCCGCGCCCGCGCCCGCGCCCGGCCGCCCAACCGCCCAACCGCCCGACCGCCGACCGCACGACCAGCGAAAGCGCGCCTTCGCCCTCCATAGCCGCCCGCCCTACCTTTCTAATTCAAAGGTGCAATACCTAGCTATCTACACTTACACACAATAAACAGATTAACTTTCTTTGTTTGTAAGTAAGTATGTAGGAATAATGTCGGTAACTACGAAACCGATTTAAAAATTTCTTTCACAGATAGGAGTTACATTATCCCGTTAGTTCTTATCTTATATCCGAAAATAATTTAAGTTTTTAAAAAACCTTGAAAATATCGAAACAAGAAAATGACACCATCATTTAATTTCTACTGTAAATTATTCTAAGCGACTGATGATACTCCTAAGTAATCTACAACTAGTAGGTACATTAAACCTTTAATTGACAAAATAAACAAGATGACAAAAATTTTGAGTTTTTGACCAATACTTAGTACTACTTACATACCTAATAAGTACGTATACCTATATGGCAATTTTTTATTACCATGTATCTACGGCGCCCGGCCAACTTTTATCCTTGGTAGTAAGTAGTTATGAAAACGTAATCTTGATAGCTTCAATTTATTTTTACTTAAGTAACTTTATTCCTACACCACATGAGAGACAAATTTCATACACCCAAATACCTGTTAAACCTAAATTATCTTTAACCCGAAAAGTGCTAATTCATTCAAAGCAAAATATCGGTAATTTTTCTTAGCACGAGTATGCAGTGAGCCTATGCCCCTATACCAGGGTGCAATGGTACCTAATGATGGGCATGGCGAAGCGCCCGCCTAACGTGATTACTTTGTTGTGATGCGTTTAAATGACTGCGAGTTGCCGATTTGTATCTATGACTGCACCCCATCAAGAGTGTGCATCTAGTAATGTCTCAAAAAAGGATCAAGTAGGTATACTACATGTTGTAGATTTAAGTACGTACTTACTGTCCTGTGTTAAAAACGAGCCTAAATATGCCTAGGAAAAATTCAAAAGCTATCAAGTCTTAGATAATAATATTCATAGAAGAGATTGTCCAGATTGCTTGGATACCCGCATGAAAAGTTGAATATCTTGTGTAAATAAACATATATTCTTGTTACCAGATACTAAGTGCCTACGTCAGTGAAATGCAAAAGTTAGTGTTTAGACTAGCACTATTTATTTTAGACAGAACAGGCTGTTTGGTATAAATCCAGAAGAATAAATATTATGACTGTTTTCAAATTTATTAGCCGCATTGCATTTTTGAAGCATCTTTTATACTTACAGAATCTAATCGTTTCGTAAGTTTTTAGTCGCAAGTAAGTATAAACTAAATTTCAATATTTACTTACACATAGCATAATCATAGAAAAGTGCAGTCAGCAAAAAAATTTTGTAGATACCTATATGACGTCATCATCATAATCATCATCCCAGCCTATATACGTCCCACTGCAGGGCACAGGCCTCCTCTCAGAATAAGAGGGTATGGTTCGTAGTTCCCACGTAGTATTATGACGTAAAAATTACAAAAATCAAGTTTTTGCAGAATATATTACTTAGTGTTACCTACCTACTACAATAGGTTTCTATCGTTTCCCATATTTTAATAAGTTACCTTAGTATCATTTTAAACATGAAACTACCGTGAGACTCACTCATAGTGAAAATAAACGGATCACTCACGTATTAAAACGAGTTTAACTCGACATGTTTCTGACTAATTCGTAGGCCTTTTCTCTCGGAGTCGCACGTCACGGCGGCTGCCAAATGCGCACTGCGTGCTACCGCCCTGGTCGCGCGGCTACTCAACGCAACTGACAGCGAAACACAACTACCCCCGTTTTCATCATCACTTTTATTGTCATTGTCAAATGTAGGGTAATAGCACACAACACTAACAACATCACTTAGTAAAGGTTTGCTCACACTCACCGTTGACGCAGCACGAACATTCAACACTGTTTCCCAACTCGGGGGTACTGACGAACTACTATCCCGGTTGAAATTTGGATGACGACCAATATCAATGGCTTCACGCACCTTCCGCGGAATGAAAAACTTTTAAACTTAAATAATCTAAGGGTACGACGTGTAGAGTCGAACAGGTTTTTATACTTACACATGCAATTTATAAAAAAAAAATTAAAAAAAAGATGCTTTTTGTTCTGTGATAGTACTGTGGTGAGTTTGTGAGTAATACTTAATCATCATTATAATAATAACCGGCTTTGTATTCAGCTAAAACCAAGTAATAACTAGATTTTTCCGATTTCTTTTAATTCGGCTCTACACTACACTTTCTACACAGACCAACCTAACTGTTATAACAACAACCTAAGTAACTGTTTTAACAATTAGGGTTTTTCAATTGACAATTTATTGATAGATGGTACCTGGCTAATAAGTTTTTAAATGGCATTGCTATGCTACAGTAGTTTTCCGACTAATAGAGTTCTCAAAAAAGTTGAGATAAAGCTACAAAAACGTTTGGCAATAGATAAGGGACCAATTCGACCAAGGTAAGGTTAGGTTTAGGTTTAGGTGACATCTGAGGGAACGTCGGAACTACCATGTGGGCTGCCACATGGCAGTTCCGACGCGCCCATTGCACACAAAAGCGGCTGCGCTTTTGTGTGCAATGTTGGCTATAATAAAAATTGTAACTAAAACTTGTCATTTAGGGCACTAAAGAGTTACAACAGGCGGGGACTGATACAGAACGAAAGCGGCAGATATCGCCTGCGCCATGCATCCAGGATGGTCAAGTGCTCGAGTTCGTCGGAACTGCGCAGGAGCAAACCATGCCACATGCGTCGCCGCATGACCAAGAGCCGAGACCGCCCGCGCCATCGCTCCTTACGAATACGCAGCCGTTCACCCAGGAGAGAGAGACGTTAATATAGGCGTATTTTTATATGAATAGCAGCTATTTTTTTATTTGATTTATCATGCATTTGTCAAAGTAATGATTTGTAACCTCTTTACGTATAGCTTAAATATTTATGGTCTAAGAAGAAGAAGACTAGACGTCGTTACATTTGATTTGACATGAATGATTTGTTGTTGTGTATGATGACTGTAATAAATATAAATCCACGGTAATCCATTGCATATTATTTAACATGGTAGCAGAGCGTGGTTGAGAAAATAAAATGGACTGAAGATTGTATATGGTGTAATAAATAGTTTGAAGAAATAAGGTGAGATTAGATTGTTTTGAAGAATGGCGAACGTAAGAGAAGATTGTTCTATACAGATATTCGATGGAAATAATTACGAGAAACGGAAATTTAGACTGAAATTAATAATGGAATTGAAGGGATGTTATGAGGCAATGGCAAATGAGATAAGGCCGGAAAATATAAAGGAAAATGACTGGATAAAAATGGATTTAAAGGCCAAAAATTTGATTGTCACCAGTGTCACGGACAGTCAGTTAGAAATAATTATATCGGAATCGACTGCGTGGAATATGATTACAAAATTTGACGCAATATATCAAGTACAGTCAACAGCAAATAAGTTATTGTGTAAGCGGAAGTTACTGAAATTAAAAATGGCGGAAGGTGATAACCCGGTAGATTTTTTGAATTTATTTGAGAAGAATATTAACGAAGTGAAGAATGCCGGAGAAGAAATGACTGAAGATGATAAATTGAATCATTTATTGTTGTGTTTACCAGAAAGTTACACAACAATAAATGATTCAATTTATCATCTTCAGTCATTTCTTCTCCGGCATTCTTAGTGAAGAATGCCGGAGAAGAAATGACTGAAGATGATAAATTGAATCATTTATTGTTGTGTTTACCAGAAAGTTACACACATATAGTGGATATTGTTGATGCATTGCCAGCGAAAGAAAAGTCAGTTGAGTATGTGAAGTCGAAGCTATTATTGAATTACAAGAAAAAGGAAGAGAATGAGCCTAAAGGAATGGAAACCTTTAATATTCAGAAGAGAATGTCACAAGTGAGAATAAGGAAATGCTATGGCTGTAACGAGGCAGGCCATTACCAAAGAGATTGCCCGAAAAACGAAGCAAAAGATCGAAACTTACCAAGATGGCGAGGAAATTATAATTTTAGAGGAAATAGCAACATGAGAGGAATAAACAACTGGAGAGGACAAAATTATAGAGGCACCAGAGGAAATTCGAGAATGATGTCAAGAGGTAGAGGTAATTTTCAGGTACAGCACGAGGTATGATGCGAGAATGTTATTATAATCCAACCCAGGATGATACGAGTGGAGATAATTCTTTTAATGTCGAAGTGATGACTTCAGCGAGAGATCCGGTGAGTGAAGATTATTCTAATAAAGACGATTTAACATGGTTATTAGATAGTGGATGTTCTGACCATATCATAAATAGTGGTGAATATTTTGTAGAATATAAAACTTTAGATAACCCGATTGATATTAAAGTAGGAGATGGTTTTTCTTTAAAAGCGAATAAGGTAGCAAATGTGTTAATGTATTTTTATGTGAACGGAAAATGGCTTAGAACTATTATTAGGAATGTATATTATGTACCAAGCATGAAACGAAACTCATTGAGTGTATCTTCAATTACGAGCTATAATAGTTATGTTATTTTTGATAATGATGGAGCTAAGATTTTTAATGGGTCTAGTAATAATGTATTAGCTATCGCTGAGAGGAAAAATAAGTTGTTTGTATTGAATGGGAAAGTAGGTAAAAGATTTGTAAAATCATACACAACAAATAATAATATGACTGAAAAAGAAAAGTGGCATCGAATTCTTGGGCATACAAATTTTATAAATTTAGATAAAATGTGCAAACAAAAGTTATTAAAAGGTTTACCAGAAATAATTGAAAATGATTATGTGCAGTGTGAGATTTGTTTAATGAATAAAATGCATAATTTACCTTTTGAAAATAATAGACGGCGTGCAAAAGATATTTTAGAGATAGTACATACAGACGTAAACGGTCTATTGAATCCTACAAGTGTTGCAGGTGAACGTTATTTTGTATCTTTTATTGATGATTTTAGTAGAATAGCAAAAGTGTATTGCATTAAAAATAAAAGTGAAGTGTTTGATTGTTTTGAAGCTTATATGAATTTAGTTGAACATATGACTGGGAAGAGAATAAAGGAACTACGTTGTGATAGTGGAAAAGAATATATAAATAAAGATTTTTACAGATTGGCGAAAGATAAAGGGATATACATAAATCCAAGCCATGAATTGAATGGGGTCGCAGAAATATTTAACAGAAGTGTCATGGATAGAGCGAGATGTCTAATTTCAGAAGCGAATGTAGATAAAAAATACTGGCCAATATTTGTGGAGACTGCAGTGTACATAGCAAATAGATTGTTAACAAATACAGTAATAAAAAGAACGCCTTATGAGATATTTACTGGAAGAAAACCTGATGTATCGAAAATGAGAATAATAGGAAGTAAGGTTGTTGTGAGAATTTCAGAAGCAAAAAGAACGTCGAAACTGAATCCAAAAGGAGTTAAAGGTATTTTAGTAGGATACACAGATACGGGATATAAAATACTAGTTGATAATAAAATTAATGAAACAAGACATGTAATATTTATAGATGAGACTGCAAGAGTGATTGAAAATAATGAAGATGAAAGTGAAGACGAAAAAAATGAAGTATTTGAAGATGCTGTCGAGGACACGGAAGAACGATTAGACCAGAAGAAGTTAGAGAAGTGATTGAACATGGCCGACCACAGAGGACAAGAAAAATGCAGGAAAAATATAAAGATTTTGTAGTTTATACAAATACTTGTTATACGAATATACCAGAAGCTAATGAAGAAGCAATTAACGAAATATATAAAAGAAGAGTAGTTGCTAGAGGTAGAATGAAGAAAAAGAAGAAAATGAAGGGACATGGTGATTACTTACTTAAAAGTTTTGAGTTGTGAAAGTTCTGATTGTTTTGTTTGAGGAGGTGTTGTAAATAAGAAGAGTTTCAAGTTATTTAGATACATAATATGGGAAGATGTTAGAGAGTTAGCTAGAAATTAAAAGTATACCAAGAAGTTGAAACACATTGAAATAAGTTACTATGTTGTGAATGATTATGAAAAGAAAGGTTTAATTAATGTGCAGAAAATATCGACTGATGATCAGATAGCTGATATGCTAACAAAAGCTTTAGGAAAAGTTAAGCTTCAGAAATTTAGAGAGCTATTGGGCATAAGAGATGATAAAGGTGTTTGTGTACTTAAGTAATTATTAGTTTGAATGTGTTAAGGGTTTGTAAAGGTCACAAATCAAGGAGGTGTGTTAAAGTAATGATTTGTAACCTCTTTACGTATAGCTTAAATATCTATGGTCTAAGAAGAAGAAGACTAGACGTCGTTACATTTGATTTGACATGAATGATTTGTTGTTGTGTATGATGACTGTAATAAATATAAATCCACGGTAATCCATTGCATATTATTTAACAGCATTAAGTATGAATTAATAAATTTAAGCGTTGATCTTGATCGTCTATTGAAAATACTTCCTGTGTACTTAAGTACTTATCGTTTTTGAAGTGAAAGTTCTAATGCGACTTCCAACAAGCGTTGCGTTAAATGCGTTGCGTTAAATACGCAACGCAACGCAACGCAAGTTGACGTTCACGAGACGTTCGCATTGTATATAATTACTAACGGATGTTAAAAACTTCGTCAGTGTGATCCAGAACAATTGCGTGGTTTAGTATGAAAACTTGTAAAAATCAAAACTATTTTAATGGTAGATCGTAGAATAAAGTATTTTAAACGTACTTAGTAAAAAAAGTATCTTATAGATCTTTGAGAATTACGAAAAATCAATAAAAATTATTGAAAATAACGTGCGCACTACGAGCAACGCCATCTAGCGACGAGTTATGGAACTTGTTTCGCTAGCGCTGTAGTTGGTTGCTTGTTAGCCGCTTCTTTGCTTTAGTTTATTGCAATAAGGTTCATATTGATTTCCATTTCCACATTACGAAGTTTCACTTTTTCCGCGCGGAGGAGCTGCACGCACGATTTTTTTATTCAGTTATTTAGTTTTTACTACCTATGTAGAAAACCCATACGAGTAGTGGCTACTGACCCTACCAACTTTGATCCTTGGACATAATTAGAGCAGTGTGATATTATTATGATTGTTTGACTAAATACTTAATATTTAACTATTCAAAATAAATGTGCACCTGTCGAAGAGAAACTTGAAATACTTCCAAGTAAAGTCGCGATAATGGGAAAATTTATTTTGCTAGCCTTTCCAGCCACCCCATTTCCAATGTCGGGTCGGACACGTACGTAAACTTTTTAGCCTTAAATCCAGTGTCTTGAATGGTTTTAATTTAAACTAACTGTCAGTTGTCATTGTTGGTCAGCTGTTTTCTTTCTTTCTGTGACATTGACATTTATTTAATTGTACTTGCAGTGTGTACAAAACATTTGTGTTTATCGAAAATCATAAACTTTACGCAATTTCGCAATTTTTAGCAACATTACACTTATTTTACAGTTGCATTTAAAGTAAAAATGTGTAGTCAAAATACAAGAATGCGGGTATATATTCCTATTTAGGAAGAAACGAATTTTATCTTCTTAACACTGAATATATAAGTAATTTCGCTATCGAAACGATGGCGGAATGTAGAATTTGCTTAGAGATCAGGAAGAATGTACGGTCTATATTTGAGCCTAGTGATCCCAGCAATACCACTACATACGCTGACATGATAACTTACGTTGCAACCATAAAGGTAACCTATAATTTAAAACTACCTCTCAGTGCGCTGTGCATAAAGCCAATATTGTTGTTTCATTTAGCAAGTGTCAATATCTATGCTCAATTCTATTGATTAACGAGTTTTGTTTTTACCTCTTATTGGATTCATATGCCTTGTTTTCAGATTCTCAGAGATGACAAAATCACTGACCAAATATGTCTAGCTTGTCGCAAAAAACTGAGAGAACTGTATGATTTTAAACTATTAATACAGTCGTAAGTATTATTAATGCACTCAATTTATTAATTAAGAATGCCTCAGACTGCAAGAAAAATGCAAAAAAAAGTAGAGACCATATTTTGTACTTTTACACATGAAGTGCCATTATTGTGTTATTTTTACTTCAGATCAAACACATCACTGCATCAAAAATATAGTTCACAAATGAAAAGAATCAACTTCAACAACATAACTGAAATTAAACATGAGTTTGATGTGTCACACACCCTAAAAGATGACAAACATTACATAAAAGAATTTGAGGATAAAAAATTTAATCTCCTTGGTTTGGAAGATTCAATCTGCTACAGTAACACAACCATAAGAAAGCTTCTTTCTTGCACTCCAAATGCAGAAATTGAAAAGGAGCCTATGTCTGTCATTGATTTTCTCAACACAATTAAAGAGGATCCTGATGAAAATTACAACAATGTAAGTAGTCTGTTACACCACTACAAATTACAACAATGTAAGTAGTCTGTTACACCACTACAAATTACAACAATGTAAGTAGTCTGTTACACCACTACAAATTACAACAATGTAAGTAGTCTGTTACACCACTACAAATTTGGTTGTCTTGGATTGGGTAGCCCTAACTTGTTAAGCTAAGCAATTAATACTTTAATACCATTTTATTGAAACAGCATTATGATATGGGACAGCAAGATTCAGATGGTAATGAAGATGAATATTTCCCATCAAGTCAGCTAAAAAGAAAATACAAAAAGCAGACTAGAAAAAAGAAGACAAACAATTGTAAGTAACTTCAACTATTAAAATGCATGCTAATTTAAAGTTAATGATATCTTTACATTGATACAAATGATAAAATGTTATGGTCTTTACAGCGTTCAAGACAGGAAAAAAAACAATTAATATAACATCTACATCCCCATCAACAAATATTTGCATAAAACCAGTAATTCTAAAAGACCTTAAAGTATTGCCTACTCTTACTAATAGTAAAAAGCCAAAGAAAAAATACAAATATTTAAAAAAGGAAAGTGTATGTCCGTACTGTGGTAAATTAACTAGGTCAATAAAGAGCCACTTGTTAGTGCATGGTGAGCAAAAGTTTAAATGTGATAAGTGTGATAAAGGATATTATTCAAAAAGAGGTCTAATTGATCACCAAGCAATGCATACTGGAGTAAGAGAATTTAAATGTGAGCATTGTGTTGCTGCCTTCCACACTGCAGCTGGACTCAAAAGGTACTTAAACTATTTGCTATTAAAATAAACAATGTGGTATTTAAATTTTTCATTGATGTAACATTTTTTAGGTGCTGCTTATATTCAAATTATTTTTTGTTGCAGCCATAAAGTAAACCATGAAACTGCAAAGACATTTGTCTGTGATACTTGCTGCAAGGCTTACAAAAGGGTATTGTGTTTTACATAATAAACAATATGAAATTAGTCATTCATTTACAACCAAATCAATGCAATTTTAAATAATAAGTAACCTAAAATCTAAATAAGCTTCTTTAAAAACTAGACGACCAGATGGCCTAGTGGTTAGAGAACCTGACTACGAAGCTTGAGGTTCCGGGTTCGATTCCCGTGTCGGGGCAGATATTTGTATGAAAAATACAAATGTTTGTTCTCGGGTCTTGGGTGTTTAATATGTATTTAAGTATGTATCTATCTATATAAGTATGTTTATCCGTTGCTTAGTACCCATAACACAAGCTTTGCTTAGCTTACTTTGGGACTAGGTCAATTGGTGTGAATAGGGATGTTTCCTAGGTAAAAAAATAATAATTCTTATTAGTCCGTATTTTACATTATCAAAAAATATTAGACATGTAATTTTTCTTTTGACAATTAAACAAAAAATGACGAAGATATGGCGCGTTGAACTTCCGCGTGACGAGGCGTGACGTCACTTGTTCCTAAAACGCTCATACAAAGTGTAGGAACAAGTGACGTCACGCGAAACTTCAACGCGCCATATCTTCGTAATTTTTTGTTTAATTGACAAAATAAAAAATACGTGTCCAATATTTTTTGATAATCTAAAAGACTGACTAGTTAGGAAAGTAGCCTATTGTCCCGTGATATTTTTTTTTTTTTAATTTTTTTTTTAAAAACTTAAATTAGTTCTTAGTAAAATAATAGTTCATTCAAACTTAAGTTACACTCTCATTGGTGGAGTATCTTCCACTCATTACTCCTATGAGCCATCTCCTTGACCTGATACGACACGACACCGGCTTTTTCCTTTACTTGATCCATGTAAAATAATAGTGAACATGCGCAATTTGTAAAGAATCACAAAACTTATATTTTTGTTTTTATTTTTTATAAATGGTAGTCAAACAATTGCGCTATGTACTCTCAGTTACATGGATCAAACCAGGGGGGCTACTACGAAATTCGAAGTTGGCATCGTGCTGTCCCTTTCATTCTTCTGTTTCATACTATTAGCGTGAAAGAAACGGCACGATACGAAGTTCTAAAATCGAATTTAGTAGTATGAGTCCAGTAGGTACTACTATTTTTTAACATAGCCCTAAAAATTCCAGAAGCATCAGCTGGAGCGGCACGTGAGAACGCACAACTCCGCGAACAAATCGCACAAATGTGAGCTGTGCAACATGTCATTCTTCTCCGTGTACGGTTTGCGGCACCACATGCGCGTCCATACCGGAGAACGGCCCTACAACTGTGAGGTACAAGCATTCCCGTTCTGGAATGGAAAAACATAGCATACTACCTATGGTAGATATCCCTTAAAGCGATAAGTTCGCCTTTTTATATGTATCTCAACGTTTGTCAATTTGTGTTTGTTTCTTTATTTTTTTTTAACCAATGTCTTTATCAAGGAGTTTAACTTTGCCTCCAGGTCCCTTAAAAGAGACATTGCCAGAGCTAAATCGTTGCACATTGGTAGAATTGGCGAGAGACTAGAGCGCCTCCCTTCGGGAACTCGTGCGTTCTGGTCTCTTGCCAAAGCTATCCAGGGGAATTTCTGCACGCCTTCTTTTCCGCCTCTACACGCGGGTAACGATTCTTTGGCCCACGATGCAAAGGAAAAAGCCGATCTTCTAGGTAAATTCTTTGCGTCCAACTCGACTTTGGATGACGGGGGACGCATGCCACCGACCATACCGCGTTGTGAGAGCTGTATGCCGGATATCCGGTTCCACCAAAGCTCAGTGCGTAAAGCACTTCTCTCCCTCGATATCCATAAGTCCAATGGGCCTGATGGAATCCCTCC
Source organism: Archips crataeganus (assembly GCA_947859365.1). Taxonomy (NCBI): domain Eukaryota; kingdom Metazoa; phylum Arthropoda; class Insecta; order Lepidoptera; family Tortricidae; genus Archips; species Archips crataeganus. Next base: position 11,212,973 of record OX402049.1, on the reverse strand, counting down.
GGTAGTGTTGAAGATGTGCGCTCCTGAGTTGGCTCCGGTTTTAACGCGTCTTTTTCGGCTCTCCTACTTTTCTGGCGTAGTCCCGTTCTCATGGAAGTCTGCTCTGGTCCACCCGATCCCTAAAAAAGGTGACCGCTCTAATCCATCTACCTATAGGCCAATAGCCATAACTCCCCTGTTCTCTAAGATAATGGAGTCCGTTATCAACCGCCAGCTCCTTCGATACCTTGAGGACCGACAATTGCTCAGTGACCGTCAATATGGTTTCCGTAGCGGCCGCTCGGCCGGCGATCTACTGGTTTACCTGACACATCGTTGGGCACAGGCGATTGAGACAAAGGGTGAAGCATTGGCTGTTAGTTTAGATGTGGCGAAGGCCTTCGATCGGGTTTGGCACAAAGCGCTCCTCTCAAAACTTCCGTCCTTTGGGCTTCCTGAGAAATTATGCGGATGGATCAGCAGCTTCCTAACGGACAGAAGCATAAAGGTTGTAGTTGACGGTGCATGCTCTGATTCCATGTCTGTGAATGCTGGTGTCCCTCAAGGCTGTGTACTATCGCCTACACTCTTCCTTCTGCATGTCAATGATATGCTGCCATCCGGCGGCATTCACTGTTATGCGGATGATAGTACGGTTGATGCCTCTTACACCGGCCGCGCCGGTATTTCTCGGGAAAACGTTATAGAGTGCCGAAACAAACTTGTGTCTGAAATTGAGACTTCCCTAAAAGAAGTTTCAGAATGGGGTCGACTTAATTTAGTCCGTTTTAACCCCACTAAGACACAGGTTTGCGCGTTTACCGCAAAAAAGTCTGCGTTTGTCGCGTCACCTCTTTTCGAAGGCACTCCCCTTGCTACCACAGCCAGTATCGGAATCCTTGGTATTGACATCTCGAGTGAAGTCCAGTTCCGCGACCACTTGGAGAGTAAGGCTAAATTAGCCTCGAAGAAGCTCGGCGTGCTCAACAGATCGAGACGGTATTTCACTCCAGCCCACCGCATTCAGCTTTATAAGGCGCAGGTTCGCCCACATATGGAATACTGCTCTCATCTGTGGGCGGGGGCTCCCCGGTACCAGCTTCTCCCTCTGGATCGCATACAACGGAGAGCGACTCGAATAGTCGGCTGCCAACGAACTTCTGATGGGCTTGATTCCTTGGCGCTGCGTAGAGATGTAGCTTCACTGTGCATCTTCTATCGCATGTACAACGGAGAGTGCTCCGAGGAGTTATTCGGGTTGATCCCTGCCGCATCCTTCCGCCACCGCCCTACGCGACAACACTTCCATCCTCACCATCTGGATGGTTGGTTGTCTTCTACTGTGCGTTTTTCCAGAAATTTCCTGCCTCGCGCAGCAAAGCTCTGGAATGAGGTTCCTGCTGCGGTATTCCCGGACCGATATGACCTTCAAGCTTTCAAAAAAAGAGCGTACTCCTACCTAAAAGGCCGGCAACGCACTTGTGACTCTTCTGGTGTCGCAGGTGTCCATGGGCGACGGTAATCGTTTACCATCAGGCGATCCGTCTGCTCGTTTGCCCCCTATATCATAAAAAAAAAAAAAAAAAAAAATCAACCTCGACATTGGCAAAATCGTCGATAGTATCCATGGAGCTATATTTATAAAAAAAATTGTACAAAAGGTTACTAAATGTACCTCTAGATCAGTAATACCTATTTAAAGTGGTCTTATCGACCCTTAGTGGATGGACAAAAACCTGTGAGGGGTCACCTATGGGAAAATCCTACGTAGCTCGTGAAAAGAAAAACATTTGCAATCGATTACTTTGCGATAAATCAATATTACCTTTTAACTACCTACCTAGGGGGAAACCTACGTAGGTACACGAAAAAAAACACATTTGCAATCAATACTTCGCGATAAATCAATATTACCCTTTAACCTTAACCGCTTAGAATTTTTCGTTGTGCATGCTCATGTCGCTACCGATACGAAACTATAATAATAGTCGTGTACAAGTCAATCTTTTAAATTACGCTAGAGCGAGAACATTTTTTAGAAAACAAACCAAAACTTGGTCTTATTTATCAGACTACGGCGAAATGAGCTGTAAATTTTGTCTTATATCAAACTATGGCGGTTAAAAGGTTAGGTAAGCAGGGGTATACCTACTTAACTTAAAACATATGGCTAGGTGTCTACGAGACACAAAATTTCGGGAATCTCTGCTCTAGATAAAATGTTACACAAAATCTTACCACTTTTGTGGTCTTATTTCAGCTGTGCTCCCAGCCCTATAGCTACAAGCACGACTTTAACCGGCACTGTTTCAAGAAGCACGGCATCTTCCTGAAGCGGCGTTCCGTGTACGTGATGAACGAGGAAGTGCTGGCCCGGGAGAGGCTCGTGATGAAGGACCTCATGCTCAAAGCTCACGGCATCGTCAAGGAAGGCGAACCTCTTAACCCCTTCGAAGGCCCCCAAGGGGCACTAGCGTTCGAACAAGCAATTAGAACCTTCAGGAAAAATCCAATTACCCTTAACGTACAACCATGATACGAACGAATAGAACACCATGATGATTGATTAAGTATTACGGGAAATGGTGAACCTAATTATATTCGTGCCCTTGTGTAATTTGTTTACTTATATCAAAAAAAATATCAGGTCGCATATTTGACTCCGGAGTATGTTGGGCCAATTGTCAGAATGTTTAGGTGTCAAAATGTCAAGAAAGTAATGTCCAATTGTTAAAATGCCCAGTTGTCATTATATCTCGTTGCCAAAACAACAAATTGTTAAAAAGTCTAATTGTCAATGTCCAGTTATCAAAACACCCAATTGCTAAAACGTCTAGTCGCCACAATGTCCAGTTACTAAAGCACCCATTTGCTAAAACGTTTAGTTGCTATAATGTCCAGTTACCAAAACAACAAATTGCTAAAACGTCTAGTTGCCATAATACCTATCCAAAATAAATTACCAAAAAAGTTAAAAAGTCTAATTGTCAATGTCCAGTTATCAAAACACCCAATTGCTAAAACGTCTAGTCGCCATAATGTCCAGTTACTAAAGCACCCATTTGCTAAAACGTTTAGTTGCTATAATGTCCAGTTACCAAAACAACAAATTGCTAAAACGTCTAGTTGCCATAATATCCAAAATAAATTACTAAAAAAGTTAAAAAGTTTAATTGTCAATGTCAACTTCAACTACATTTATTTCATTAGTTATCACTTATCAGAAATAGCCACATCAGCCAATGTCATTATCCATCGGAATTGATTACCAAAGAGGATTTAAGTATTATGTATGAATGTAAATTGAAGTGTCACTGATGACATGCATATCGCTTAACGAGCATCATCTAGACGAACCTTGCTCAGTGTAGGGTTCCGTAGCCGTTACCCAGCAAAAGAGCATTATCTTCGTGACACTTACGTTTTTCAATAAAATGCCTGTAACATACGGACATGACCAAACAATAAGGGTTCAGTTGTTACCATTTTGAGTACGGAACCCTAATACTACGAGTATATCTGGACATTACGACTCCTTGGACATACTAACACTTGTACATATTGACTAGTGGTCTTTATAACATCTGGACATTATGACTCCTTGGATATACCGACAATTGGCCCAACATACTCCGGAGGCGTATTTTCCGAGTCTACAATTGCGTGGGCGTACATTAATCGCACCACTTTTAGCTATACATAAATAAATACACAATCCATTTTTTTTATTTTCACCAATGTTAATATCTGTTTGAGTTAAGATATTTTTCCCACTGCTAAATGTGAATGAGAAGGTTTTTTATTTGTAAACTAGCTTTTGCCCGCGACTTCGTCCGCGTAGAATTCCAATTTGTGGTAAAGCCTCTTCATCTCTTTCATTGTATAAAACAAAAATCCGGCAACGGCAACATCCATCATTATTATCATTTCGTCATTTCATCATCATCAGTATCAGTTAGTGAATATTATAAATCCCGTTTATTCTCTATCCCGTGGGAATTTCAACAAATTTGTCCTTATTCTATGCAAATTTTCGCTTATTTTTATCCCACGGGAATTTTGCATTTTCCCCGAGAAAAAGTAGCCTATGTCCTTAAAAGTGTAGCTTTCCACCGGTAAAAGAAGTTTTAAAATCAGCCTCGTAGTTTAATTCACTTATTTTTTTCCCGTGGGAATTCTGCTTTTTCACGGAGAAAAGTAGTCTATGTAAATAATGGTTGGTGTAGCTTCCTATCGGTGAAAGAAATTTTCAAATCAGCCCTCAAGTGATATTCACTTCTTTCTATCCCACGGGAATTTTGCATTTTACCGAATAAATAGTAGGTAGCCTAGCCTATACTAATAAAGGATAGTGTAGCTTTCTATTGTCATTTTTTTTACAACTCAGCCCCGAAGTTAAATTTAGTATTTTCTATACCGCGGGAATTTTGCATTTATCCGGAAAATAGCATCCTATGTTAATCAAGGACAGTGTATCTTTTCTATTGGTGAAAGACATTTTAAAATGAGCTCTGAAGTTGATTCTTTTTTCTATCGCTTGGGAATTTTCCCGGAAAAAGTAGCCTATGTTTTACTGGTAAAAGATTTTTTTTAATCGGCTCGGAAGTTTCAGAGATCATCTATCCCACAGGAATTTCAAAAAATCCTGCAATAAGTTTTTTTGCTGTTATGTATGACCATTTACGTTTATTACTTATACTGAATTTGAAAAGTTTAGTACTTAATTGTAGTTACGGAGATAGGATCCAGTTGATTTGAGTATATAAATCCTGATTTATCCTTATCCCGTGGATATTTTCAAAATTATTGAAATTAGCTTTATACCTGTTCTTAATAGTCTACTTGCATTCCCAATTGGAACAGTTTAGTAATCTTCGTTATGGGGATAGGGTCACTCTCGATTGATGAAATATATACATCCCGTATATTCCTTATCCCATGGGAATTCCGGAAAATTCTTTCTTATCGGATGCCTACGTCATACAAAGGACACATCCTCCCAGTTTCAGGTCTCTACATACAGCGGTTTAGGCTGTGCGTTAATCCGCCAATCAGTCATTTAGGACTTCAGGACAAAGCATTTTATATGTATTTGCATTGCACCAAGCTTTTATGCGAGTTCAACAATGATGTTTGAATACTCAATTCGATTTTATTCGAAAAAGGTTGAACTCACATAAAAGCTTCATCAATCATCATCATCATTTCAGCCGTAGGACGTCCACTGCTGGACATAGGCCTCCCTCGTTGACGCCCAATCATTACGGTTGGAAGCGATTTGCATCCACCCTGAACCTGCGGCCTTCACCAAAACGTCCGTCCATCTCGTTGGTGGACGTCCCACGCTGCGCTTGTAAAAGCAAAAGCTTGGTGAAATGCAAATACTTATTATAATTAGTTATTATCAGAGATCAGATCAGGAAGTGGTTGACAAACGTAGACAAATGGTTTGCAAAATTTGAAGTTTCGTTTCGTTTACTTTGTGTCAAAATAAAAAGTAATTTAAATCAAAAGCGTTAAGGAGTATTGATATCAACTTCGAAGCAAATCACCCCCAAAATAACTTTCTACTCCTTTTTAACCCCGTCAAGGGATGAATTTCAATAAAATACGAAACACGTCTTCCATCAATTCTGTTAAAGAATGTTTATGCAAAATTTGAAGTAGATTGGACCAAGGAATCACGTTGTCCCATACAAACTTTGCCCCCCTTTTTTACCCCCTTAGGAGTAGAACTACGAAAAATCCTTTCTTATCGGATGCCTACGTCATACAAAGAACACACCCTCCAAGTTTCAGGTCTCTACGATCAGCGGTTTAGGCTGTGCGTTGATCCGTCAGTCAGGACAAAGGATTTTATATGTATAGATAAATGTTTTAAAAGTACCTAATTGTGGCTTACTGTACTCGAATGAGCTTTTCTCATCTCATCAAGCTTGGAAATATGAAACGGTGAAAGGTAACACCTATCAAAAGGATTGATTATAAATATTAATATTACGTGAGATCTAATATTGTCTCAATATTGTTACTAAAGTTACTAAGATATTGATGTGATGACACAAGTTAATAATAGATGATATGTACTCTCAAGCAGAGGTCGTGGGTTCAAATTCCGGATCGCACCTCTTAGTTTTTCGAAATTAATGTGCGAAATTACATTTGAAATTTACCATGAGCTTTACGGTGAAGGAAAACAACATGAGGAAACCTGCATACATCTGATAAGAAATTCAATGGTGTGTGTGAAGTTCCCAATTCGCAATGGGCCCGCGTGGGAACTATGGCCTAAGCCCTCTCATTCTGAGAGGAGGCCTGTGCCCTGCAGTAGGACGTATTTAAGCTGAGATGATGATAGGTACAATCAAGCGCAAAAGCAGCTAAATCCTTTAGCGACTTGTCACTTCATTTTTAACGACCGCTTTAGCCTAGTTGGTAGTGACCCTGCCTACGAAGCTAGAGGTCCTGGGTTCAAATCCCGGTAAGGGCATTTATTTGTGGGATGAGCACGAATATTTGTTCCTGAGTTATGGATGTTTTCTATGTATTTAAGTATTTATTTATCTATATAAGTATGTTTATCGTCGTCTAGTACCCCTAGTACAAGCTTTGCTTAGTTTGGGACTAGGTCGATTTGTGTAAGATTGTCCCCTAATATTTATTTATTTATTATTTATTTAATTTAAAACTTGTCAAACTGTTCTGTTCTATTATTGTTGTTTGCTGCGACAAAGTACTAAAATGTTCAGCTATTTTTGAACTAAGTACTTAGTTACTGTCTGCCGACCAATAATTTTTTGAATACCTGTTAACCAAACTTTAGTTGGTGAAATTCATTTCTACTTCTGCAAATATTCGCAAGAATTTTCTGGAAACAGGCTATCGTTTCGGAAGTTCCACAAAAGGTATTGTTATCCCGAATAGTTCATCCGATACCATAACGAGGGGACGTCATACAAAGTATCCAAGTAAGTTTATCTTAAAGCTAATGGATCTTTTCTTAAACCTGTCAATCAATTCACCGTATATAAGGAGAGGTGTACTGTCGCTACTTAGTTATCCCGTGGATGTTCCGGGGCTTAGTCATTATGGTAAGTGCGCTTCTACCCTTATTTATCTATAAGTACCTACATAATTCTATTGTTTTATTGCTTAAGGAGCTAAGTAAGTGTAATTAAAAATAATGTACATGGAAGGGCTTAGTAAAAACAAAATCACGATCGCTTCCTCTGTGTACCTAACGAAAGTTAGTCATGCAAAGTATATGGGTAATTTTCGTTACCTACACAAAAGAATCAATTAAGTTTTGTTTTAATTAAATCCCTTAATTGTGTATTTTTTTGAAAACACTCCAAGTCCACGCGCACACTAAGTAGAATAAAGACAAAAATAGTCAGCCTTCAGTTGTTTAGAATTTGGCCTCATTTTATTATATTATAACTGTTAGTTCAAAAGTAGAGTCAACGTCATAAATAAGTGATCAGATCACTTTTGTACTTTGTCTCTTTAACGTCATGTTTGAAAAGCCATACGAAATTATGTAACAAACGTGATCACTTATTTATGATTCTGATTCTGATATGACGTTGACTATACCAACACCAACATATTGCATTTCAGACGTTCTAAAGACGTCACTATTGAGTTAGAACTCCAACACTAGTATAATGTTCTACACAAATGTAAGAAAAGATTTGTAAAATTATTTCTTACCAGCCTTTATTTAAAACCATTTTAGAAACTGTTTTAATTAAATATTTCCTACCTGTAGATATGTACAGTCGAAGAAACTGAATCATGTATCAGGGTGAACCCTTGTCATTGCAAATGTCATGTTGACATTCCATACGTCTGCCAAAGAAATTATCGTGAAATTGGTTGTGAAAAGGTTCCACCCTTGTATGTACGCGATTCAGTTTCCTTGACTGAACAACTCAAACGCCATGCTGAGATAGCTCTTGCCTGAAATACCTACTTACTACGTTACCTATTTATTTTATTACATTCCTATATGCCTGGGCCCAATTGCATAACAAAATGCAAGCAAAGCTTAGTTTTTTTTATTTTTATTTTATTAGCTTGTAATTTGTTATGCAATTGGGCCCAGATGTCCAAAATAAGACATTTCACCAAAAAACGATCACTTGAGTTATCTTCGTTTTTGTAATGTGATGCAACGAGAATCTGGTAGGTAAGCTAGAAACGTGGTAAATACTTACTTAGCTACCGGTAAACTGGGGTTACTTTAGGAAATTTTGGGGCTACTTTGATAGATTTAAAATGGTTATAAAAACGCAAATATTCATAGCTCGATTCAGCAAATGACGTAAAAAGTTAGGTAATTTATCAAGGTAGTTATTTCACTGTCACAGATGGTCTAAAAAAATAAGGGCACGGCGTAAAAACTGTTTTTCAAAGCAGCCCCTGCATTTGAAAGTAACCCCATTTTATTGGAGATTTTTTTTTTATAAGAGGGGCAAACGAGCAGACGGCTCACCTGATGGAGAGCGATCACTGTCGCCCATGGACACCCGCAACACGAGGGGAATCACAGGCGCGTTGCCGACCCTTTTAGGAATTGGTAGGCTCGTTTTTTAAAGATCCCTAAGACTAACGCTCCGGGAATGTTGCCGCAGTAAGCCGATGGCTGATGGATGAGAATGTGATATTTTCGCTCGTTCCCTAAATATCAGAATTGCAAAATATAGATTGCCGACTATAATTCCCAGAATACCAGACTTTCCCTATCCTATCACCTTGTTTTTTTCTATATCGGATTGCCAAAAAAGCTTGTTTTCAATACACCATGTTTGTTCCATTCAAAACCGAATTCCCATAGTACCAGATAGTGAAATCATCAGGCTCGTCAGGCAGGTCGTGGTCGTCGTGGGGACGCCAGGGGCTCGTGATTTACGAGCCTGGTGATTTCACTAACTAGTATTATGGGAATCCGATGTAGAGAAAAACACGGTGACAGGAAAGTCTGGTATTCTGGGAATTTGGTATTTTAGAAATAGGGTAAGTCGGCAATCTAGTATTTTGCATTTCTGATATTTAGGGAACGAGCGGATTTTTTAACGTTTTCTGTTTTATTCCTTTCGATTGCATCCTCCATTTCAGGTTTCCAAAACATGCGTCGTCATATGCTTCTGCGTAGGACTATTTGTTGCAATCCAAACGTTCCTACCGAAAGCGTTTGCGTACAAGCGAACTTCGAACGTAGACGAGTTCATGGTTGAGGACAAGAGAACTCATATGAGACAAAACTACGTGGTGCAGAGAGCATTAGACAACGAAATAAACAACTACGACTATGGCGTTCCTAAATACTCCATAGACTCGATGCTGGCGCCCGCAGAATCGGAGGACCTGCCAGCGTTCATAGTGGACTATGCCAATATGATTAGAAACGATATAATTTTGCTTGACAAGTCGGTTGAGACTAGAACACGGAAAAGAGGAAACATTAATGTAGAGGAGCATGGTGTAAGTATGCACAGCGCTTGTATTAGGTAGATACTATATTAAGTTTTTTTAGCATTAGAAATAAGATAAGCGTTCTTGACGTGTCTTTTTATTGAAAAACACTTTTGATAAATAAGTCACAGTATGTAACAATTTGAAAGGAAATATGGTAATTTACATTCTTTTGGTTTCATAAGTATTAGTTACTATTTTTTTAAAGCGTTTTTCAATAAAGAGACTCGTCAAGATTGTTTACCTTATTTCTAATGCTAAAAAAAAAGTATACTTAGTAGTTTCCCGCAACTTAGTCTGCGTCTCTTGTGAACTTTACACGTCCCGGGAATTATCCAAGTATATAGAATCGGTTAAGTAGTTTTGAGTTTATGTATAAAATTAATTAAGATTATACAGACTACTTTATAAATAATTCTGAACCATTCCGTCTAATATTTATACAATATGACTCTAGAACCAACACCAAAACAAAGGGATGATGATGAAGAGGAACTTTAAGAACGTGGGTGTGTGTTTTAGACTTAACCATTTCGATTAAATTTGCTAGGAGGGGGTGAACTATCGATCTAACTTGACGTAACCTCTAGGGAAACACGTGTTTAGGAGTTTTAGCGCAGCCGTACTACTACTAGCTACTTATTATAAAAGTGCCAATAATCTCGAAGTGTATAAAATTTTCATTAAGATCAAATTTGGTAAACCATGCTTATGAGCTGCTGTGTCAGCCTTCTTAATTTTAGAGTAGGTTTTAGGGACATTATGTACATACAGAGACCTGTGACCAGTTTTTTTTTTCAGCAACATCTCGATGCTCCCTGTATTTGTGAAAGCGGTGTAAGTATGTTTTTCAAATTTGGTGCTTGCATAACATACAGTCATTACGTAAGATACGCTAATACCAGAGGCCGTATTGTCTAACGCGCGGACGCTTGCTACCCCATTCACTATTTCTTGAATGGATGGTGACAGAAAGAGATAGTGAAAGCGAAGGCAAGCGCCCGCGCGTTAGACAATACGGCCTCTGGTTATTACGAGATCAATTAAAGGGATGTTTACAATAACTATAAATTAAGAATTTAAAAACCCCCAACGCAATTATGTCCCAATTATGCGTCTTAGATACCTTCCGCAGCTAACAAAAGAGCTGATAACTTTGAAACGGCTGAACCGATTTTGATAAAACATATCTAAGAAACCTGCTTTCTAATAAAAAAAACCGCATCCGAATCGGTTCAACCGATTAAGAGCTATAATGACACAGACAGACAGACGGACAAACACACACACATAGCGGTCAAACTTATAACACCCCTCTTTTTGTGTCGGGGGTTAAAAAAAATATAACTGACTGGACTGGTTGACACCTGTTATCAGTAAAATTGTTTGTCTACAAGTGCCAACCAGTCTAGTCAGTTATGTTGTTTTTGTGAAAATCCCTTCAATTAGTTATATAACTATGTTTTCAGTCCAAGAGAATTAACCTTGTCGAGGGCCAGGGCATAGTTTATCCGCAATCCATTTATAATGTGACCTGCGATCAAAGCCTGTGCCACAGCCGGAGTCACAGTTGCAAGGAGAGAATAATACATGTAAGTATCTACATAATATGAATAAAGGTGTACCTAGCTTTTGCCTAATCAATAATGGACTCTATTTACAATCTCAAGATTGCGCACTATTCATATGTAATCAAATCACTATAAGTAGGTACGGTCGGCCAAGAAAGTGGTCTACCAGTTTTGACAAGTTTCTGTGAGATCTAAATATCGCTAAGGTTGACATTTCTGAGTGAAGTCATAAGTCACTGTCATCATATTATTGCAGGGGAAAATCGACCTGGGCCCAATTGCATAACAAAGTACAAATTATATTACAAGCGGAACTCCCTTTGTAGTTAATATAACTGAAGCGAGAGTTCCGCTTGTAATATTAGTTGTACTTTGTTATGCAATTCGGCCCTGATTGTATCATGACGTGCAAGTGAACTTCAACCGTAGGGTGGTAGACCATAATTTTGGCCGACTGTACATAAATTCTCAGCGTGCTTTTCAATTGCAAAACGAAGATAAAAATAAGAAAGGTACAGTTGAAGAAACAAAATCTAGTACCATGGTGGAACGTTGCAAATGCAATGTCGATATTTCATGCGTATGCCAAATAAGTCATCGTGAAATTGATTGCGAAAAGGTTCCACACTGGTACGCGCTTCAGTTTTCGTACTATACCTTATTACTTTTTCTCTTCTCTTTGTTTTACATATTTTTACTCTTTTAGGTAAAAATATTGAGAAAGAGGGACCACCCTGTGTACGAGAGACAATTTAATAACAGCGCACCTGATGTTCTACGGTTCAATTGGATGAATGATACAGTACCCATCGTTACTGGATGTATTTGTATGCGAAATTACCTCAAAAACGTGCCAACGGATAATCGTCAGGGCTAAACTATTGATCACAATAAATGGGAATTTATAAAAATAAAAAAAAACATTGTAATATAAATTGAAATAAACTGATAGCGGAAATTGTGTTTTTCCTTCTTCCCAGTCTGTTTTGTACAGTCAAACATATACTTAACTAATCAAGAATAACTGAAAGAAATTCGTCTGTTATTTAAAGGTGTGGATATAATATGAATTTGGAATTTTTATCATAATAAACCGAGCCGAATTTAGCAGTCATTAATTAACATTTTTAACTTCAAATAAGCTAAGGAATATGCTGTTAAAAACTTTCGGAATCCTGGCGGGCACTCTGTATAATAGTCAGTTTAGTACGTCTTTGACTAATAGGCGTATAATACAATAGCATCACCTTTCTACGCTTTGAGTTTATTGAGAGAACAGATTGTAATTAGGTACTAGTATAAAAACACATTAAATTTTTAAATTAACTTTATTACAATTTGTAACTTTACTTCCAGCAACCTCGTTCATGTAAGACGAACTTATGACTTGCTGGACGCCTCACAACATTACCAAGTCCACTTTTTTTCGATTTAGAATAGGGTAGTTGACACCATAACTATTATAAATGGTGTGTTATGGCATAACAACAATTCCAGCAACTAGTAAAAAAACATTATGTTTGCCTTGAAAATCAGATTTTCAATTAACTCCAAAATTTGATTTTTAGTTGCTTGGAAACAAATAGTTGATGAGTTGGCAAGCAAGTGACATCATAGATAGGTATTGCCGTGCAAAATTTATAGGAGAATCGTGTTTTGACAGCTCAAAAAAAATAGGTAAGTACGTCAATTGGTGGGTGGTGTCATCTACCTTATTGGGGCCTAAACAATCGTAAATACATATAGTAAGGTTTTAAGTTTTTGGTAAGTATCTAAAAAATAACGTACTCGCTTTTACTCCGCCATTATATCCTGATCCACACGAAAATACTAAAGTTTCACAGACATTTTGACTTTCATTACAAAATTTTGCTACTAATACTATTTGCCTTCTTAGGTCAATATTAATAGGTTTGCTGTCCCGAAGCAATGTGCAGCGCTCTTTCGACACACCCCCATAGTAATAATGATATTAAGCGCTCATAAAGTCATGAGGCACATGTGCCTCACGGGCGTAGAGTAAAGTCACACAGTGGGACAAAGAACCTCTCTTAAAATACCAAAATTTGAACAGAAAATAAAATTGGGGATGTCTATTTTTTTGCAATGTATAGTAAATCGAAAACCATTTCGAGATAAATGGTTTTTAACTCGTTTTCTGTAGTTATTTAATTTTAATATTATATAATGAATTTATTACGTAACAAATAAGCAATGACCTTCATTTGACTTTGGTGTAAATTGCGTGACCGGTCCAAGTCGTACTTTATTCTGTGTGGTTAGAATTCTTCACAAATTTACGCGTGGATTATAACTACGGAGTTTGATTTGGACCCGCTGCCTGACATCTAGCACTTTGACAGCGCCAGTAAAGTGACACTAGTTACAGTGTACCACCACGCAAAAAATAATTAAAGGGGTTGCCTTATCGTACGCATTTAGATAGATTTAGAAATTTGGCAGTGTGGGAGCCCTCAATTACAATCTGACGTCATCAACCAAAATAGTTTCAATAATTAATTTTGAAAAAAAGTAGTGAACTAAGTGACAAAATATTGAAATTAGTTTCTTATAATTGACTTTTCTATACAAAAAAAATATAAAAACCACTGGTAATTTTTTTTAGACATTCCCAATTCGAGTTATTCCTCATAGAAAACTCAAAAGACAATGTAAAACTGCTTAGCTAGTTTCAAGTGACTGCATTCAGAATAACATTATACTTGCATCTTCTTCCGGCTTGTAAATCACTGTTTCACTGGTTCTGGATGGCGTAGTCAGGTGTGTGGTGGGCCACGGTCTCATGTGCCCCAGGCGTGGGCACGTCCCCCAGTTGCGGCATGATGTGGGCAATGGCGACGCGAGCCTCGCTAGCCATGCCCATTTCTCTCCGGAGGATGTCTTCAGTCACCGTGTGAATCGACTTGAACTTTAGGTTGATGCCGTGTACCTTGTATACGTGGTTGTTCAAGTTAACCTTGTAGCTAAACGCGACGTTGCACACCTGCAAATGGGTGAGGAATTTTCGTTATAGAAGCTTAAACTTAGTCCGGGATATATCGGGACGCCTTTAAGCCGTGGTGGCCTAGTGGTTTGACCTATGGCCTCTCAAGCAGAGGGTCGTGGTTTCAAATCCCAGCTCGCACCTCTGAGTTTTTCGGAATTTATGTGTGAAATTACATTTGTAATTTACCATGAGCTTTACGGTGAAGGAAGACATTGTGAGGAAACCTGCATACACCTGCGAAGAAATTCAATGGTGTGTGTGAAGTTCCCAATCCGCACTGGGTCCGCGTGGGACCTACGGCCCAAGCCCTCTCATTCTGAGAGGCCTGTGCCCTGCAGTGGGACGTATATAGGCTGGGATTAGACATTGGATTATATGCACTATCAAAATGTCAAATATTGAAAATATACCTAACTATACCTAAATATACCTAAATATACCTAACTATTGAAATAAGCACTATCAATGAAAAAGTACCAAAATATGCAATAAGCAATAACGCTATAAAAATAGAATTAAATACATGAAAAATGCATATAATCCAATGTCTAGCTGGGATGATGATGATGATATTGGGACGGGTCTACATACACAACAGAACAAAAATGTATATTCTTGATCTACAATATTTTTACCTACCTGGCTTCTCCGTTACCAACCGTGCACCACAGTTACGTCCATACGGCACATATATGCTAAGATGCAAGACCCGCACTGCTCTTCCACACGAATTCCGTATGTAATGTATTCAATCACATCATACAAACAAGCAACATGATCTTATATCAATAAATCATCATTGTGCTCATCAAGAAAGTTACTGGGGCATTTATTGTGAAAGTGTCGTATTGCGGGTCGAGTTTACGGCCTTAGGCAAAAGCGTAAATTGAACTGAACTAGACGACAGTAAAAAGCAGAATATAAGCTACTTGCTAGTGCAATATAAATGTGCTAACATAATTTAGGTACACCTCAGCCATCCCATCGACAAGACAGACCAAGACGCAAATCATCAAATCGTTATGTAAGCAGTTTGAAATAGAGTTGTGATGTTTTTGCATCGGTAACAACTCTGGATGCCTAATGTTACAAGACATTTGTCGAAAATGCACTCTGTGACAGCTACTAAAACCGTAGGCGGTAAGTCGGCTGGTAGGTAGGTAGGAATATACTAACTATTATGTACCTAATCTACGGTAGGGCACTATTGTTTAAAGTTCATGGAAGTGCTCGAAACTGAACAGACGCTGTCGGACGGCAGCGTATATCTGATGTATTAACCAAATGTGTTGAGAGGAACGGTTTAAAGTGTACGAGCTATCTTGTCGATGATTACAGCCGATGTAATTTTATTAGGGGCAGCACTGACCTCGCACGAGAAGGGCTTATCCCCGGTATGCGAAAGCGTATGGTTCTGGAGATGGTGGCTCTGCGTGAAGACTTTGTTGCAGATGTCGCAACTGAACCGTTTGTCGCCAGTGTGGATACGCATGTGCCGTCGAAGCCCGGTCCGCTGCAAGCCAAGGATCAAGGTCAAGTTCAACGCACCTGGCAAGTGTACGGCCGCTCCCCCGTGTGCATCCGCTCGTGGTTTTGCAACTGATGCTTGGCGTTGAACGACATGGTGCAAGTAGCGCACTTGAACGGCTTGTAGCCAGAGTGTATGCGCAGGTGACGGTTCAGATCGCAACGCTGAAATTTCAATTGTTTCGTTTATTCTTCATGCCAGAGTGAAGTCGTTACTCTTTTGTTTGAAACACCCTTTCAGTGTCTCGTTAGAAAATCTGAGCATGCACTCAAGCCAACTACTGTCAAGTTCATAAATCCTTATCACTTTTTCCCTGTTGTGTAGTATCCAATCAACTACAACACTTTACCTTGGAAAGTAGCAAAGTAGGTTCATTGATATGGATCTGCGCAATATAAAGCTTCAATCAATCAGTTATTCGAATGCAGCAAAAAAGTATATTCATATTTATGACCTTGACTACAAACGAATTTGATTTTTTCCGATCGATCCATTGAACCCCAACACTAATTTTCACAAATTTATATTTTTATCACGGAAATATATATTTAGTCTGCACAAGTAAATTGAGAAATTATTTACTTACTGCGATGAATCTTTTATTGCACAAAGTGCATGGGTATGGTCTGTCGCCTTTGTGAATCAAATTATGCCTGAAACAAAACAATACATTTCAAATTTTGATTTTGTTAATTTCTCACTATTCTGTTATGGTCTCGAAAACATCCCTACGAGTTAATTTCGATCGCGAAATATTTGTGGATGCAGACGGCTGAAACTGCAGTCCTATTGTAACAATTCCTTGAGAGACCCATGACCAGTACTAAATTATCATTACAATCTTTTATTATTCAACATCCTTGCATTGATTGTTGCACTAAAGCAGTGGTTCCCAACCAGTGGTCCGTGGACCACCAGTGGTCCGCAGAAGCCAAAATATGGTCCACAAATGATTTTAAATTTATAGCGTTTTATAGCGTTTTTAATTTAATTGATTATTACAGTTTAATATTTTTATAAGTATACACCTACATAGTGGTCCCTGACCAAGAAAAGGTTGGGAACCCCTGCACTAAAGGTAGGTGAAACTCGATTTGCAAGATTTGAAGAAAACTTACATATGAACAAAGTAAGTTAAATAAGAGCTTGTAAAAAGAAGAATAAAGAGGTCATTCTCACCTGACCAAAGACTTCTGGCTGTAGAATCCTGCACCACAAATTTCACAAATATGATCTTTGACTCCTGTGTGCTGCTTCTGGTGTACTTGCAAGTTTGCTTTTTGGGCAAATGACCTTGTGCATTGACTGCAAGAATACCGTTTCTTTTCTGAAAAATAAATAATGTTTATATTATAAGATATTATTGCTTTTATTGTGTGTACAAAACTATAATAAAATACCAACTAATTCTTTTCATTCTTTTTTTCTTAATCTGTATGATTAGATTTATATGAAACAGTTGAGACTAGAATGCACGATTTTTTTTCACTTCCCGCATACGAAGGGTTAACAGTCTAACTAAATCAATTACCTTGATGCGTCGCTATATGATTGCCAAGAGTAAAAGTGAGAATGCCGCAGACAGGGCAAACCATCTTCTCCCTTTGCTTGACCACTGGCTTGGCCGTTCGTACCATTCTCACAGGCTTGTCGCGACGTACTATTCTAGTTACAGATTCCGAAGAACTCCTTGACTTGTAATTTGGATGCACCTTCAGGATTGTTGCATCCTTTGGTCTTTTAAGCAGAATGGGAGGGCCTCGAGAACCATTTTTCATAATAGGATCTAGAAAAAAATAAAATTTGTTAAAATCCATATCCATACTATACATATACAGTCAAGGAATTTAATTCCCTGCCCATTTCATAAAAATGTCGTAAAAAAATGCAATGCATTAAGGTCGAAATGTCAATTGGAACACGTCAAAACAACAACGTTGCTAGCTCTTGTGGTGCACTTTGCCATACGATAATCAAACTTAGGTGGGTAGGAAATTAAATTCCTTGACTGTACATACTAATTTACTAATATTATAAATTCAAAAGTGTGTGTCTGTCTATCTGTCTCTTCGCGCTTAAACCTCTGAACCGATTTAGATGAAATTTGGTATGGAGATAGTTTCAGGCCCTAGGAAAGACATAGGATAGTTTTTATCCTGGATAATTGCATAGTTGCCGCGGGATAGCGATAAACAAATTTTTTGCAGACAGAGTCGCGGGCAACATCTACTTCTTTATAAGTTCAAGCATTTTTGGTTCATTACTGCATCGTTAGCGGTTCCCACCAAACATTCGAAATTTTGGATCAAACTGGCCACTGGAAGTGGAGAGTCTAAATATCTCAGCACAGTACAGTTTACTTAAAGTTAAAGCATACAGCAAAAAAGCAGTTTATTTCATGGCTGTCCTGCCTGAAAGAAGACAAATAAAAAAGATATTATGCTTCAAAAGATAGAGCCCTGTGGCAGACGGACAGAGAGATTATATTTTTTGACAGTTTAGATGTCCAAAACAAACCCAAAATAAAACCAAGAATAACTAGTACTTACAACAAGTAATTGTAGTTGCAGATTTAGGTTTACTATCATCACTGCTTGAGCCCATAGTTTCATCTTTAATTTTAGTCAAAACCTTCAGTTTTCTTACAATGGTTTTTTTCTTTTCTTTGAACACCCTTATGTCAGATAATTTAGGCTTTTTGAATTTTATTTTCTGTTTTTCTTTGGGTGGTACATAGTCATCATCATCATCATCTTGAAAGAAATCATCATCCAAATATTCCGCCTGTAATTAGATATCACATACATTTTGTCAGATTAAATTTAACAAATACAAGTATGACTGGCATGAAAGAAGTAGAACAAATTGAAGTTAGGTCAATGTTTAGTGCCACATAACATACTAAGATGTGCAAGTATTGCAAAGTTATCTCATATCATTAAATTCATTAACATTTTAATTGTTTACGCACATAATTTCAAAATTTATCCTCATGTGCATGGGACCGCAGCCAGATACCTCTAGGAGGACTGTGATTCACAATAAAAGAAAAACAATTACTAGGCCAATGTTAGATCTAACAGAAAAACAGAATCCGGCTAGTTCCATATCTTGTCAAAAATTTAAGTCTTTATCATTAGATATTTAGGATGTGCACTATCTGTAAGGCGCAGATCCAGCCCTCAAAAAAGGTTGCCGGTTACGGCCACAGTCACCCAAAAATCGGCCAAGTGCGAGTCGGACTTATCATCAGCCTATTAATCTCAATAGACAGTGAAAGTGAGTTGTCACAAGTCATTCCCATCATAACGCCCTTGCTATCTGTCAGTAAGTTAGTTCAAAACTGTATTTCTAGGTATTTTACTATGCCTTACATCATAAGTAGTGCTTGGAGTCTTAGATTTGCTCTTAGTCCATGTCAGGTCAACAGTATCGGAGACTTCCTTCTTAGGTTCATCAGAATTAGGTTCCACTTTTCTAATCACTGTGTTTGCGATAACTATGTCCTTTCCATCAAGAGTGTCCATAGTTTTCGGTGCAGAGGCATTATCTAGAACTTCTATTTCCATTTCCCATTTTGGCTCACATTTAATAGTTAACGGAGCAATTTCACTTTTGATATCAGTGAATGAATCAAATGCTATCTTTTTGGTTGGAACATTTTCATGTGCCTTGACTAGTGCCTTTCGAAGTATTTTATCAGACCTAAAACAAAAATATAGTTTTCATTTATTAGTGGGAATCATGAAATAGCTAAAAGCATGCATCTTTAAATTTACATACTATATTACTGGCTAGTTATGTTTGGGTTGGTCGAGGTTGCTTTTATGTGTAAGTATACAACTCAGTTTACAAAAAGTGCCCTCTGTCCAAAAACAATAACAATATACATAAAAATCTTGTGTCACGGTGTTTGTTATCAAACTCTTCCGAAACGGCTTGACTGATTCTTATGAAACTTTTTTCTCTACATTTGGTAGGCCTGAGAATAGGTTGTAGGCTACTTTTTATAACCCTATTCTTCGCGGACGGAGTCGCGGGCAACAGCTAGTAATAATATGTTAATTTCAATTACAATTTTACACATTCCTAAACATGGCTTGAGTAAAATATATCTTTATATAACTGTAAAAATTGTTTTAATGTTTGTTTGGATATTTTAATGTTAACAAAGATGTAATTTCTTTTATTTCTTCTTACCTTTCAGCAATAGTCCTGAGAAGATATGCCTTTTCCAGGGAAGTGCAGCATTTGCTGCATATTTTATCTGGTAAACCATCATTAGATGACACCTACAAGCCAATTTATTTAAAACTTTAATTTCCAAGTTGTCACAAGAAAAGAAATCAAACATGCATATTTTTATTACTCTCAATCCTTTAACAAAAACAAACAGTTTCATTATTTAAGTACATCACTAGTTTAGGGATTGAACAACATACCTTTACGTCTGCAATGGCGGTAAGCATTTCAGCATAATTACCAGACAATTTATATCGAAACAGCGGACATAAAGGTTTTCTGCTTGATAAGCATATTCGACAGGACTTCATATTAAGAATATCTTTAGAATCCGCCATTTAGAACAACAATACACATGCTACAATTACAATACAAAACTATAAGGTTGGGACAGCCTTATACGCGTAGCGAAATTTCTACGATACGCATACGACAAAATCTAAAATCGAAGAAAAATTATGATGACGGCTAAGCACCATTCGTACAACCCAAATAAAATGTTGCCACATAAAATTTCATCTACCCGTAGCTGTCACTTAAAATATAGGTATTAATTTTGTATAAAATAATTTAAAGAGATTTTACGGCAACTTTACAGAATAAATAATTTAAAAAAAACTTAATAGGGTGTAAAAAATATGTTTAAAAAGAGCACAGTTTAAAAATAACAGTTTTTTTTTTTCACTTTATACAGCGTTATTACCCTTAATTCTTTATACTAAGTACCCTAGACAGCAATGTTTCCAAATCGTTAAAAAGATAACATGAATGTTACAAGCAAAATATCATTTCTTTTTAATCATTAAAATTTTGAATATGCGAACGTAACAATGAAGTAACTCCAACGATATCTTATCTTAGGCCCACGTTACACATGCCTGTAGCCTGCACATTTTTGTGCAAGTAACATGTGCATGTACATCAAACTTTACATCTATATGACACTTGTAAGCATGCCAGCTACTTGCACGAAAATGTACGCCGAGCTGCCAATGTGTGTCAGCGTATACAGTGTTATACAACGCGCTGGGCCCGCTCCGTCGCACGCCCCGCACTGCGGTCTGTGGTGGCCTTAAGGTAGCTGTCAAATCAGTGTTACCAATTATCAGGGAATTCCCCGAAATCTGGAGTATCACATCTCAATTGAAGACTTGATACTAAATGTAAAATAAAAATACATAATTATAAACTTACACTTAAATCATCTTACCTTAATTATTAGCCGAATTGACCTGTTGATAAAGTTAGGTCGTTTTAGTTTAAGCTGGGAATACACATGCCCGTAGCTTGCACACTAGCATACCAGTACCTTGCACGTGCCAGCTACTGTCATGTGTATACGCTAACTGGCATGCCTGTAACCGTTGCCGAACTGTCACGTGTGAACAGACGCGACAGCTACGGGCATGCTAGTAGATGAAGCAAGGGCACAACTTGCATGCCAGTATTACTTGCAAATGTATCCGCAGTGTGCCAGTTACTCGTACATGCCTGTAACTTTCATGCCAGCTACTTTCCCGATTTACGGGCATGTGTATTCCCAGCTTTATAGTAGTAGGGGCTTGTGAAGTTACTCGAGCGCGGCAGATTAATATACGGGGGATACCTTATAGCCTTTTAGAGTACCCCCATTGAATATGAGCACTTCATGTGGGGGGTTTGCATGGGGTACCTCGTCGAAAAACATAGTAAAAAAAATAGATTTCTCTTTCTTTATTGAACTTTCTTTCTCTTTTAGACGCTGATCGTTTTCCTGCCAGTGCCCGTTACTAAAAGATTAATAAAGCCTGGCCAGTAATATGCCTATGATCATGCGCTATGTTATGGAATTTATTGGAATTAATTTCTGGGTCATTAGATGGATCATCCTTGATTTAAAACCATAAAAGTAGGTATATACCCAAGTCAAAATAACGACTTGCCAATCCACATTGTTCACACTAGACCTACTGAAAAGTTCACACAAATGAAAATAGTAGCACCCTCTGGACAATGATCTTATACCTGCTTACATATTTCTGATCAGGCTTTACATTATATCGGTCAAATATTTACGTCAAAATATTTAAATGAACAAATGACCAACTTAGCAACGCAATACCTCAACTCTACGCTTCAATTCTTGCTATTGGGTTTATTTTGGTTAAAAATCAAGCTTGCAAAGCTAGAGCCACATCTCTCGTATACCAGATGAAAAAGAAAACACCTTTTTTTTAAAAGAAAAATGTATTCACGAAATCATATCATGTGGAATGAAATTAAAAATTATAATCGGTATTATTAATTAATACAAGATAGCAGCGTTACTAATCACTTACTATAAAACAAACATGATAATTAGAGTCCGAAGTTTTTCGAAGCACTGTAAGACAAAAGCGAGCTATGGAGTCGACATTAACATTTTTTTTTTCAAATAAATATTTGGATTTTGATGCGAATGTGAACTCCGCGAGTCTTCGTGTATAAAACGCCGGATGCTAATAATAACCACCTCATCTTATACAATTTTAGTACTAGCCAAGTACAGTCAAGGATTTTAATTGTTAGGACACTTGCCACTGTTCGTATTTTAGCCGTGTAATGCAAATCAGGTGAAGCCGCTTATACTCGTATATGCTGATTTGTATTTGATTACACGGCTAAAATACGAACAGTGGCAAGTGGCCTAATTAAAATCCTTGACTGTACCACTTATACCAAGAAGGTGGGTAACAAATAACAATCATAATTAACCTTTTAACCGCCATATAAGACACAAAATTTCCAGCTCATTTCGCCGCAGTCTGATAAACTAGACCAAGTTTTGGTTTATTTTCAAAACAATATTGATCGCTCTAGCGTAATTTAATAAGATTGACTTGTACACGATTATTATTATAGTTTCGTATCGGTGGCGACATGAGCATGCACGATGAAAAATTCTAAGCGGTTAAAGAATCACAGCAAACACAAAATGTAAAACTGAAACAAAACTTACACATCTATTTAAAATAACTGTTTTCAAATACAATAGATTTTAATCACTGGTTTATAATAACTATAATAAGGTAACAGATGGTTTTAAGTATAGGTAATCTTAATTTGGTTGACACAATAAATGATAGAACTTGAGTTTTTAATATTTGTACTTGAATTCCATCTGCAGCAGATATTTTACGTTGACTTGCGCGACGTCGTATACGATGAATCTGAAACTGTGCTAAGGAAATGATTGCAGAATAAAATACTAGTGACACAATATTAACGCATTCACTGCCCACCTGACTTCCGCAGGTGCCACCGACGCACATGTGCGTTCGAAATGTATGAATAATTATGACAGCGGCACTGGGCGAAGTCCCGAAAAGTCATATATGCGTCGTTGGCAGTGAATGCGTTAACAAAAACTGATTGCTGTATCAGTAGACTTGTAGTGTTTGTTGTCAATCGATAATCAAATATCGAAAGACTTCTGATAATTCCACAGATAGACGTACGATAGCGAGAAAGGAGCTTATCTAATTTGACAGATACACAAATGTTGCCTGAGATCAACATTCTGCTCCTATCAATATTAATAAAAATAACGCTCTATAACAGTGGTTTGGCTTAATAAATTATTGTATATTATGCAGAACTTCAAAATATTACATAACTTTAATAATAATAATAAAAAATATAAATAAAGAGAATAATAATAATAATAATAATTCGACGATCATTGTCCCGATAGTCGTTTCTGCGAACGGTCTGATAGCGAAGAGTCTCGACCAACACCTCAAGAGACTCTCGCTAGATGGCTGGCTCAAGGGTCAGTTACAGAAGGCGGTACTCCTGGACACTGCGCGGATAGTCAGGAGGTTCCTCTCTCTGTCGCCCTAACCACCGATAGCTTAGGCCCCGCCTCGCTGCCGGTGGCACCCTAGGTTAGATTTTTATAATGATTTTACGTTTTGTATGTATGGTTTTATATTTTACTTTTTGTATAATTATTGTAAAAATCTAACCTAAGAGAAAAAATATACATAAAGAGAATAATAATAATAAATGATAATTTTAATACAGGTAAAAAAAAGATAATGAAAAACGAGCAATGATACAAGTTAGTTCTCTAGTTAGGGTTCCGTAGTCAACTACTAGGAACCCTTATAGTTTCGCCATGTCTGTCCGACTGTCTGTCTGTCTGTCCGTCCGCGGCTAAGCTCAGAGACTGTTAGTACTAAAAAGCTGTAATTTGGCATGAATATAAATATCAGTTACGCCGACAAAGTAGTTAACGACCGCTTTAGCCTAGTTGGTAGTGACCCTGCCTACGAAGCAAGAGGTCCTGGGTTCGAATGTCGGTAAGGGCATTTATTTGTGTGATGAGCACGAATATTTGTACCTGAGTTATGGATGTTTTCTATTTATTTAAGTATTTATTTATCTATATAAGTATGTTTATCGTCGTCTAGTACCCATAGTACAAGCTTTGCTTAGTTTGGGACTAGGTCGATTTGTGTAAGATTGTCCCTAATATTTATTTATTTATTTATTTAAATAAAAAAAGTAAAAAACAATTTTTTTACGGTATCTCCCATAGACGTAAAGTGGGGGTGATTTTTTTTCACGACTAACCTTATAGTGTGAGGTATCATTGGATAGGTATTTAAAAATAAATAGAGGTTTGCTAAAATTTTTGATAAGTGAATATTTTCGGTGATATTCACTCTGAAAGTTCAAAATAATGTGTCCCCCCCCTCTAACTTTTGAACCGCACGTCTAAAAAATATGAAAAAAATAATGTAAGTTAAACTTAATAAAAACTTTCTAGGAAAATTATTTTCAACTTCATCAGTTGAGCAGTTTTTAAGTTTTTGTAAAAAAATATTTCTAAACTAAAATAAGTCCGCCTATTGTGACTGTCGGGAACTACGGAACCCTACACTGAGCTTGGGCCGACATGCTCTTGACCGGTTTTTATTAGTTATCATTAGTCTTCCAATCTAGTTCTTCTATTCCATGCTTTTAGACGTGGAAGACGAGATAGCCTAGTGGTATGACTTATGGCCTCGCAAGCAGAGGATCGTGGGTTCAAAAGCCCGGGATCCCACCTCTTAAGTTTTTTGATACTTGTGTGCGAAATTATATTTGAAATTTACTACGAGCTTTTCGGTTAAGAAAACATCTTGAGGAAAACTTGCAAATTCCTGGGAAGCAATTACAGCCCACGCCTCTCATTCTAAGACGCCTGTCCTCAGCATTGCGATTAGGACGTATAATTAGGGTTGCCAACCGTCCTGCTAAACGCGGGACATCCCATTCCGGAGCCCTGGAACATGTGTTCCGCAAAAAGTACGCGCGAGACGCTAACTATTCCGTTTTCAGGCCAGACTAGATCATAAGCACCGAAATTAACGTTAATTTGAATATACCGCAATTGGGATGTCCCAATTTTTGACAACGTATAATAAATCGAAAACCGTTTGGAGAAATAGGCTTTGTGAAGCGTTTTCACAAATCAGATTCCAAAAATATGATAAACTGAATTAAATAAAGAAAATTTAAGTAATGACCTTCATTTGACCCCTGCAGTGAATCGTCACAAAGGCAGATGTAAAGCAGGTCTACACTCTAAAGCAAATTGACAGTTTGAAATGTTGCTGTCCTGCTTATAATAGCAAAGAGTGACAAAGACAGAACTTTAATCACATGATGCGCACCTGGCTTTAAAAAGTTGTCATTTATCGTAAAGTCCGAAATGTATACGAGTATTTCCAATGTAATTTTACAAATTTAATTATTAAATTACTACGTTACAAGTAAATACAAAAGAATTTAAATATCAGATTTTAATAAAAAAATATCTATTTAGTATCACACCATTAAACAAACACGAATAATCGAAGCTAAAAAAGAGAAATAAATAAAACTATTTTGTCATGGCTCATTTAGGACCCTAAGCCGTGCTTGTATTATTGACAGTGACAAGACAAATCAGTAGTGCTACAGATTATGTTATGTACGACTTGAATTTTTCTAGGCAATGGAACGTGGCTCTCTCACTGTGACGTCATCCAACGTATTTCTTAAAAGAATTATAAAAAATTAAATACTCAACCAAATTCAAAATCAATGAAAATGGTTTCTTAAAATATTCTATTCTTTCCAAAAAAAATATAAAAACTATAGGTTATTTTTTTTGGTGCATCCCAATTAACGCGCGCGAACACCGTGCGCTCATTTGCTCGCTCGGCACTATCCTGTCCCTCATCTTTCCTGATCTACATTGAACTACATAGATTTCCAAAGTTTGCATCATAAAAGATAAACTGGTTTAATTTTTCATGTCTTTAACCTCTTCACCGCAGTCATCTAGTCGTGACAACCAATGGAATGCCTCCATCGCAAACGTCATCTATACATAACCAATATTTCAACTCGAAATAAACCTTTGTACAATGGATTGTAAGTAGAAATCGGTTTGTCATGTAACGTGGCGTGACGTACAGAGCACGTCACTTCGTTTGTTTTGTAGCGGTGAAGAGGTTAATACATTGACGGCCAATATACCTAACCAAGTTCGGCAGGGTGAAGGGGTCCCGCACTTTCTAGCCAAGTCCCGCAATTTGATCGCAAATGTACCGCCCAATCTGTGCACTAAGGTAGGCAACCCTACGTATAATATAGGCCGGAGATGATAAATATGGTGATGCATTAAACCGTCCTGGGGCAAAGTAAAAAGGATACTCGTTATACAACAGCGCAGTATTAATGGGGTTGGTGAGTGGTGTACCGAGTGGCACGACCGTGCCGCAGTCAAGCGTGAGCGCCTGGGCCGGGTCTGGCTGCGTGCGCCCCACGCCCCACGTCGAGTGCTTGCCCGCTGGCAGCTTCTCTATGTACGACGCTGCTGTACACTCCTTCCTGAATTCAACAAGTAAGCAGGACCATTAACAGGGTTCGAAAAATTATGATTAAAAAAAAAAAACAAAAAAAGCACGATTTTTTGAAAAAATCTTAATTACGATTTCCTCTATTTCGTTTTATCTTCATACAGTTTAATTATATTTTTGCTCTGTGAATTTCGCGTTTCGTTCTAAGCTTTGATTCGTTCAGTTTTGTGTAATATTGTTATTCCTGTGTTGCGTGCGTAACATTATAATGCTTAATACTTGTCGCTTACAGTTTCATACATCGCACAATAATCAGTGTCGTAGAAGATAAACAAATCGACTCATTATGACATGGTTCTATTATGGCCCAGTAGGTAAACAATTTGGTTGACTGTACTTAACGCTTAGTAAAGAGGTAGAACTTTTAATCACTTGTACAGGTCAATTCACAAGAGTTGGCACGAATGGATCGAATGAGTAAATGAAAGTATCTATGTGTTACCTATTTGAATCACAGACTTAGAAAATAATAGCAGACTTGACATAACTACGTGTGTGTGCGTACATATTTCCTATTCCCTCACGCTACAATGATCAGGAATATTGTCATCCCGTTTTCTCATGTGTCGCAACACTGTCCAAAAACCGTAAAAAAAATGACACATGCTATGTTTTGAACGTCAGTCATTTAAATAAGCTGCCGAAGCTGCAAGCGAATTTTTTGGTAAACTGAGATTTTTTAATGTTTTTCTCATCAAAATCAGAACCGATTTAGATTTAAAGATGGTGAAATGTAGTGCCTACCTTTGTGAAAGTGTTACATATGGAAATATACCAGGATTAACCTTTCATAAGTGTTTGTGTTATAGAGATGTGTGCGTTTTTGCCATTATTTGGACTCGTTATGTCAAGTCTGCTATTATATTCTAAGTCTGTGATTTGAATACACTTCACACAAATATGAAAATGTCATGCATCAGACATTTTCCTACAAAAATGTCATCTTGTTCATGCTTTAACCGCTGAACCGATTTTGATGATATTTGGTATAGAGATAGTTTGAGTCCCGGAAGAGTGACTTGTGCTCGGGAAAAATCCCTTCGGACGAACTGGGAATGGAGGGCCCAGACAGTGTCCGACTTGCACGGACTAAAAAACCCGGTCACAAATCCCCTTCTCTATTTGGGGGTGGGGGTTTGTATGGGGAATCAATAACCGCTAAACCGACTTAGATGAAATTTGGTATGGAGTTAGTTTAAGACCCTAAAAAGGACATAGGATTGTTTATATTCGCGCGAGTCGCGGGCAAAACCTAGTTAAATATAAAATAAAATCAATTCACGAAACTTGAAGAATGTGCAGATGCTCTGCTCTTTTCTATACTTACATCTCGCCCAGAGCAACTTCGCACAACATCATGACGCCGTTCGGGTTGGACGGGTTTGTGTTACAATAGTTTGCGGACTTCGAAACCATATCTGCGAAATATATGCCTTTCCCGAACATGTAGCCGGTCACTGGCGCCTCGGGCGGTGCAATACGCAAACCTTAAAACACAACATACATTTTCATAAAACAGAAAACAAGTAATGAAACAGTAGCCTGAATTTACTTAATGCTAGGTTTACACGGGCTTAGTAGCTAGTGCTTAGTACTTGTCACATGATTGTATGTAAACATATTATACAAGTGCTTAGTATAAGTGCAACTGCAAGTAAGTAGGAACCGGTTCTGTTTACTGAGGGCAAGTATCTACCCCCAGCTAAAAATTTACTAATACTTTGCACTTTTCGAATGGTGTGAACATTTGTCTCAAGTAAAGTTAGATTACTTTTCTTTTTACATTTCATAAATCAAGTCAGCGACGGTAATCCGTGGCGAGATCTTGTAACTACTAATACCATCCACTAACACCCATGTGTCCCCCAAAGACAAAGTCAAAGTATTCAATTTAGGCATCAATTGATGCTCATAGGAGATTCTTCGACGTTCATAGGAACGTCGAAGAATCTACCACCGGTTCGGAAAAACCCTGTTGAGAAGAAACCGGCAAGAAACTCAACAAGGTATATTTTCCATCCACTAGCACCCATGTGTAGACGGCTACTTACGAGTTGTCACTTTGCAGATAAGTCCCTAATGACTTGCACTAATGATAAATACTTCAAAAAGTTCAAAAGCATACACACCTTGGGAAAGAATTCCAGCAAAGTTAGTTACGCGGGAACCATGCCATAGCAGTCGGCGGTTGTGTAGTTTTTTGAAAGGCTTGTAGCGTTTCTCTTCACCCTCGCGGACTACTTTGAATACCTGCAATTACATTTCAGTTATAGCAATATAATATTTATGAGTTCTTTTCCTAAGATAAGGCAAAACAGAGCTATCGAACCGTGATTTGTCTGATGTCTAGAAAGGACTCATACAGTGTGAGCAAAATTGGTACATGTCCGAAATGGCAACAGTTTCGTTTAATATAACTATAGTCCGACAAGCTCGTGCGCGACCCTCCGCGGAACCCTGTCGCAGTCAGCGTTTGCCGTACTTATTAAAAACAATCTTGTTAAGGACAGCAGAGGCTCCCTGCGACAGGGTTCCGCCGAGCGCCGCGCACGAGCTTGTCAAGGTATAGTGTTATTCACGAAGCCGCGTGAATTTGTCGAAATTAGACATTAATAACATTGCCATAAGAACTAAAGCACGCGAACACACGAATAACGACCGAGAAACGATCGAGAAATTCCTAGATCTATTATTTAAACAAAATCATTAATGCAATAAGTAAACCATACAGTGAATACAGTCTTGGAACAAACCTGTTGTATATTTAGCTTGTAATTGGAGTGCGTAGTTGCGTGGGTATTGGTAGTATACTTTAGTATCATTTGGAATTCGGGCGAGGCTTTGTCGACAGGTATTATCTCAGCCTTCAACTTGAGGTAGTGCGCTTCAATCGGACTTGTGGAATCGTCAGAATCTGAAACAATAATTTTTGGTTTCAAGTTGTAAGCATCGCTATATTAAAAGAATAGAAGAAGCGTACGCGTAGTGCTATTAAATTTGCTAGAAAGTTATTCCTATCGCCGGCGGGGAAACAATTAAAATATCGATTATTTTTTCGCTCAAGAAACGCAAAAATAGATGCAGACCATGGCAGTAGAAGAAATGTGTATCATAGAGAATTACGACTTACTACGTCTCGTTAATCGTTGGCGGTGGGACAGTTGTCCTAGTGTTTTAATTCGTTATCATTTCGCCCGGGCACTTTAGTAGGCCCCATAATGTATATCTACTCTACTCTTTAACATCCATCATGCAATATGTACCTGATTTCAGCAGACTGTAGGCTATTTCAATTTCCAGCAGGTTATCTAACATCTCGGTCTTGGATTTGATGGCTTCGACATTATCCAGCAGCGGCGGGTTATTGACACCGAAATTATGAGGCACTAATGTGTAGAACCTAAAATAAAACCATACAAAATATTCATAAATTTAAAGGAACCGTTAAATTGTATTTTTACGTCGTACCTGGGGAGCGTGCCATGGACACCATTCGACCCTCAGCTTATTATGCCGGTCACTATCACCACCACTACCACAGGCACAAAAAAAAGCTGAGGGACTTATGATGTCCATCGGACACTCCATGGGTTAAGTTAAAGCAAGGATGATAATAGACTGGATTGGCAGTCGCCATAGTACGGATCGGCCGCGGTTTTTGTAGTTCGATTATTAAATCTAGATGGCGCTGAAATATAGCCAGAGGCTTTGAAGGCAAAACAATAAAACTACAAGATATTTCATATCACTGCAAATGTATTATTATGCAATATTTTTGAAAAATAATACATTAGTAGTAATATGAAACTTCTGTAGTCTTATTGTTTTGCCTTCAAAGCCTCTGGCTATATTTCAGCGCCATCTAGATTTAATAATCGAACTACAAAAACCGCGGCCGATCCGCACTATGGCGACTGCCAATCCAGTCTATATCATCCTTGGTTAAAGTTATAATTACTACCTGAGGAAGCAAGTTTCCATCGAGAAAAATAGAGTGGTCTCTGAGTACAATAACGAATATTCCTGAATATGAAACGTACGTGCGCTTGACATCGCTTTCACCATCTTATACTGTCGGACAGAAATAAATAATCAATGCGATAACAAGCATCCGCGCGTTAGACAATACGGCCTCTGTTTTCGAGAAACGCATGAGTCACATATGAATATTGTTCGATTAGCAGTATTATACAGGGTAAAATTTTGAATGTGATACACCATTAGTGTTTCAGGCTTAGTTAATGCTGTACAACATAATGCATTTACTCAATTGTTGAAATTGGTCTGATGAAATTTTGGATTTTCATACTTTGTTGTACTTAGTTAAATTATGAACTAAATGTATGGACACCTCAAATTTAGCAATACTAATTCTAACAACTGGGTAAGTCACGTATGTTGTCCAGCATTAACTAAATTTTGTATCACATTCAAAATTTCACCCTGTATAAATACTAAGACATTACACGGATTATTAATGTTTTTTTTAATTATTCCAATCGTTTACTCATCAATAATTGTTTTTGAATGAAAGGGCTATATTAGTGTACCTGTTAGTGGCATCTACAATTTTACTCTGACTGATTTGTTCTTCATTCAGATGATTTAGCAAGTCCGAGAGCGCTTGGTACCCAGCCTTGATTTGTTTCTTTGACAGTTTTCCAAGTGGCATCTTTTCCGTGTCAAGCTAAAATAAATAGTGAAAAGTTTAAATATAGTGTAAATGTAAATTTAAAATTAAAAAAACTGTTGATACAAAGTAGCGCCAGGTGCGCGTATCAGGTTATTACATGTTGCTTACTGTCATCGTAACGTCACCAAAACCTAGACTGGGCTAAGAAAGTAAAATGTCTGACAGTACCTCAAATTCAAGAAGAGTCTTCTTCATAACGTTGATATCAAATATCTGCGTCACTAGTTTTTGTACGGGCATGGGCAGTTTGCAAGCAACATCCGTTTTCAGATCGGCTGTTGCTTTATTATCTTCATAGTCCACTTCGATTGGATAGTATGAGCCGGGATACTATCGAAAAAAAAATATTTAATAGAAAGTGTTCAATAAACCACTTACTTGGACTACATAACATATAAAATAGTGGTGTTGCGTGAAAACTTTCGTGAAACAATCCGGAGCAGGGGGCTATTACGCAATTCGAAGTTCATGGTTTACTAATGTTTGGTCAAAATCAACGCCCAAAATATCACTTCCAGAACTATTTTACTCAAATTTTCATTTGCCAAAAAACTGATCCCAATTTTTCAGTTAAGAAATGCCTTTATTGGCAAATCGTTGTTTGACAAAAATTACTTGGTCATGTTTCGTTTTACCATGTATTATTTTATTTAGTCAAATGCATCGTCGTTTGGCATTGCATACACTTCCCAAATCTGGGGGCACGGCAGTGGCCCCGCCAAGTCGAGCAAAAAAGCGGCACGGCCATACCATCCTATTCTCGAAGCAGTTCAGGCCATTTTCGACCCCCTATAACTTCGTTGTGGATAAAACTAGAAGCCTGAATTTTCAGTAACCAAGCAGGCATTGTATAAACACAGTATATTTCAATTTCATTCAATTTGATTCAGAAGTTTAAGAATTATAACTAGTCAAAATTTCTTAATTTTGTCACTCACTGATTCACTGACTGACCGATCATTAAAACTCTTAAGGCACTTCTAGCGGACATAGAAGCTTCAAATTTAGAATACAATTAGTTTTGTAATTTCGGTTCAGTTTTCTAGATACACCAACTGCATAAATAACTTTGTAATCCCATATAAATGTATAGGCTTACAAAGTTACATTTGCAGTTCATGAATCAGTGTACCTGATGTATAATATAAATCTACAAAGAGAAATGAGATGCCATCAAAAACAAAACTTTTAAAAAAACAAGTCTCGCAACTCAATTCTACCGTAAAAAGTTGTGAGATCCATGTAATACCAAGTTGGTTACTTTACTAAGTCCCTACATAAAGGACCTTCTGTCTTAAGTTATTGTTATTATTACGTAATTAGCTAAGCTAACAACATCTTATAGTGACCATATCAATATTAAAAATCTTTTATGTTTTAAATAAAATAGATTGACTTGGATCGCACTAAACCTTAACAATCTTATTTGACGACCGGATAGCCTAGTTGTTAGAGAACCTGACTACGAAGCTTGAGGTCCCGGGTTCGATTCCCGGTCGGGGCAGATATTTGTGTGAAAAATACGAACGTTTGTGCTCGAATCTTGGATGTTTAATATGCATTTAAGTATGTATTTATCTATATAAGTAAGTTTATCCGTTGTCTAGTACCCATAGTACAAGCTTTGCTTAGTTTCGGACTAGGTCAATTTATTTATTTATTTGACAGATGGTCCCTTAAGTAGGGACTTAATAAAGTAACCAACTTAGTATTAGGTACATGGATCTCACAACCTTTTACGGTAGAAGAACCGAGTTGCGAGATTTTTTTACAAGTTTTGTTTTATTGATGGCATTTCTGTATTCCTGTATCAGTAAAAATAAATTACCATTTTTGTGTTGTTGCAAAAAAAAACCTAACATCGAAGGTACGCTACGCGCTTCGCTCCCGCCTTAGCCTTCTGAATTCTGAACGCAACCTATCCGAGTCGCTACTGCCCTGAAAGGTCTTGCTAACTCACTTCGCTCGCTCTCTGCCACGAGTGGTATTTCTACATTTGGTTATAAGGAAGATAACATATAGATAGTATTAAAAACGTTTGAAACACCGTCTGCCGCACGTGTTTACAAAGAATTCACCCGCCACGACTTAATCAACAATGACGGACTCAAGTGGAAACACGCCAGGTAATTTTGAATATACTATACCTATTGCAAGTAATAGGTAACTCTGTGGGAACTTGTGGTAGCATTTAGTCCTTAGTTTCAGATAGGTAACATTAGCCCTGAATACTACCTGGCTGGGCAGGTAAACCGTCCAATTAAAAGTTAAAAATCTAGTTATACATTTCAATGTAATCTTATCAATTTCATATCAATTTTTTGCTGTACTAACTTAGTTTTTAAGAGTTT
This sequence comes from Archips crataeganus, assembly GCA_947859365.1. Classification (NCBI taxonomy): domain Eukaryota; kingdom Metazoa; phylum Arthropoda; class Insecta; order Lepidoptera; family Tortricidae; genus Archips; species Archips crataeganus. The sequence goes on along the minus strand of OX402049.1, from coordinate 11,179,211 downwards.
TGATTTTTTACTAACCAATTTTGTTGACATTTAGATTAATTATGTAATAATTATGATTAAATGATTATTTTTTATTTACACACCTGAGATTTTTTTTTGAAAAATAAATAAACCCAAGTTTGTTGGCGAAAATAAAAATTGTAAGCAAAAAGGAATTTAATGGTGCTCAGATGAAGCATTTTGTTAGAAGACGTCTGTGTCCACCAGTCGAATGTAAACTGGATATTAGATGACTAAAAATTACCTTTTTATATTTTTTCTGCGACCAATCATTTTGAGTCTTTTCCATGAACATGTCCTCGAACTGGAGCATAGCCTCTTCAACATTACTGAAGCTTTCAAGTTTATTTTTACCGATAGTAGTTCCGATTCTTCCCCAAGCTTTAAATAGCCAATATCTAAAAGAAAGAGGTCGTGTTTAATTGTCTTGCTCAACAAAAACATCATCAATAAACCTGCAGGCTTATGGTCTGTTGTTTATTGTTGTCTTGCCTTTGCAATCACTATTTCTTTCTGTCAAACGGTATAAAAGGATGACAGAAAGAGACGGTGAAAGCGAAGGCAAGCGACAGAAGTTAGACAATACGGCCTCTGCTCTTTGTGTGTCTTATTTCACTAAACCTTTCACAAGAAAAATAATAAAATAATACATTATTATTGGCTATTCTAATGTTTCCAAATTAGATGTGCAGCATAGTGTTTTGGCTCAATAACCTCAATAAGGAATACCAAATATTTGAAATATTCGAGACCGGTAGCAGCAAATAGCTTAGGTACCTACTCGTACATCTAAATTTATGTTTTGCGCAGCGCGCGCAATTCGCTGTGCAAGTTTCAACCTGTTAGTCAACTGTTGTTTGTTGGGTTTGTTTGATGTAAAGATGAAACGATTATTGACGACTAGCTTTTGCCCGCGAATCCGTCTACGAAGAGTTTGTTTATCACAATCCCGCGAGAACTATGCAAATGTTATTGTCTATTATTTAGTTGTGGTTCCTTTTACTGTCTATCTATAAGAACAATTTTCCGGGATAAAACTATAGTCCGACAATCTCGTGCGCGACCCTCCGCGGAACCCTGTCGCAGTCAGCGTTTGCCGCACTTATTAAAAACAATCTTGTTAAGGACAGCAGAGGCTCCCTGCGACAGGGTTCCGCCGAGCGCCGCGCACGAGCTTGTCAAGGTATATCCTACGTTCTTCGCAGGGTCTCAAACTATCCAATCCACCTACATAAAAATTTTCATCTAATTCAGTTCAGCGGTTTAAGCGTGAAGAGGTAACAGACAAACACACTTTCGTGTTTATAATATTAGAATAGCATGGATTCAGCCAGTAACAGTACGTGTAGGTTTAAGTTTTACGTAGCGCGCGCAATCGCTGTGCAGGTTTCGAGTTTCGACCTGTTACTCAACTGTTGTTGGGTTTGTTTGATGTAAAGATTGAACAATTAAATTATTGACAATTTAACATGCTACTAATGGGGTATGCTTCGATCAAAGATTTGGTGGGTTAGTCGGAAGTCCCGTGGTGTGGTTCTTTAGCACACTTGGCGCGTATCGGTAGATGTGGGTCCGAATCCCGTCAGCACACCCAAAAAACATTGTTAAAAAATAAATATTTGTTTGTTCATTATGATATTTTTTTTATCTTCATCATGAAAATGTACTATGTATCCGGTATCTAGTCGGACATAAAAATGAGTACCAGATAGGCCGGATACTGCCCAATATCCATTGCAACTCTTATTTCTAATCATTTAGAAATATTAAAGTAAATTTTAAGTTTTATACAAAACATTGTGTTGACGATCGCTTTAGCCTAGTTGGTAGTGACCCTGCCTACGAAGGAAGAGGTCCTGGGTTCGAATCCCGGTAAGGGCATTTATTTGTGTGATGAGCACGAATATTTGTTCCTGAGTTATGGATGTTTTCTATGTATTTAAGTATTTATTTATCTACAGGGTTATTTTGTAATTCACTGACGTCCTCTTAACCCTAAATTCCTATCACTCAAACAAATGTGTTTTGTTTTACGAAGCACTTTTTTCCCATACAAATACACAGAGTATCGTAAAAATAAGAGGTAAGTAGTCTCAAATTTTTAAAACGTTATTTATTACACCAAAAATATTAAGTTATGACAAAAGCCGTAAAACAAAAAAAAACATTTGTTTAAGTGGTAGGAGTTTAGGGTTAAAAGGATGCTAGTGAATTACAAATAACCCTGTATATAAGTATGTTTATCGTCGTCTAGTACCCAATAGTACAAGCTTTGCGTAGTTTGGGACTAGGTCGATTTGTGTAAGATTGTCCCCTAATATTTATTTATTTATTCATTTACTTACTTCTTCTTATCATCGGCTTCAAGAACCTGCATTTTGTAATAAGAGTTCTTCTGGGCTACGACATCTGTCTTACCAAGAACTGTTGTGTATTTTTTTCCCGACCAGTCTTTATAAACGTGGGCAACGTCTTCGAGACCTGAATCGGGATCTACTGCTGTACCTCCTGTAGTAGTAAAAAGAAAAAAAATGTAAGTAAGCTAGACTAGCCTTTTTTAATAAATAGCAAGTTATTTGCGGTCGGCAGTCGCATTGTTAAACAGGCTATAAGCATAGATAGAGGAATCAAAAACATAAAATTAAAAATCACCAACATTATAAACTGCACATTCCTGACCTTCTGTCAGATTGTGATAGGGTACATATGGTCAGTTAAAAGCGTTAACGACTGTTTTTTAAATATGCCAAAAAAAATTACCTTTGAGTTTTAATTTGGTAGGACCAGATTTTGATGATTTAGCGTAAAGACTCCCAGACTTCGGTATTGATTTCCCGTCAATAACATCTTGCGGTACCCGTTTTGACGGCTATACATAAAAAAAAGTTAAAGAAAGAGACAAAAAAAAAGAAAAAAAGGTAACCAAACAAAATAAACTGCTCACATCGGATCCCCATTCGGCAATATTATGTTCCTTGATAAGTTCCAATGTTTTGGTTACGGATCCCGTCGCTGGGTCAATCAAATCCAGAAACGATGTTTCTACAACCTAAAAAGAAAGAATGAACATTAAATTTTATCACCAACGATTCATTTTGTGCTCAGACGGCGAGAATGCCTACAGCTTATACCTAAACTCTTAAGAGATCTATATCAAACCCCAGCCCAGGGGTAGACGAAAACTGCGAGGGGTCCACGTAAGCGAAAAAAACACATTTGCCGAAGCCGATTACTTTGCTATAATATTAAATTAAGTAAACAGGGGGTCGGTCTACCTAAAGTTGAAAAATATGATAATAGGCTAGACAAGACAAAAGTTTGGCGATATCTGGCCTATAGCATCTCCCCGCTGAGCAGAAATATTTCATACTAGGGCTGTCCAAAGTACATTATTACGGCCAGCGACGTGTTATTATCTACCTACAGCAAATACGAAAATTTTCCTTTAACAGAATTGCATTTTAGTCTGTTTAGTAATTTGCGTAGCTCGAGAAAATAGGTTGCAGTGAGTGCTCTGGTAATTAACCCCATCCAATGACTTGTGTTTCCACATCAATAGTTACCTCAATTTCTTTATCTGCTATCTCGTCCATTTTGATCCCCATTTTTTCGACTTCAGCCTTGCTAGAGACGACGGCGGCAGTGGTGTCAGTAAGCTTGCTAACAACCAGTCCCCCCAGCTTAAGGATGCGATGTTTGATATCTTCCTTTGATCCCTTCAGTTTCCCGTGCAAAAAGAATTGCAGATTCTTCAGTGGCGGAATAGGTATGTCTTTTTTTATTCTGTTGAAAATTAAAATTAGATTTTACCCTACCCATAGATTACTAATATTCAACAGTATCCATCTATCTCATACCTTTAAACAAACAAATCTCTATAATTTATTGAATCAGGCGTTAATTTGCGGAGGTCCATGTAAATGAACTGAAGCAATTACTTTAGGTCGCGGGTGTTTCAGTTCATTAAGCAATTCTTCTTTATTCATTTGGGGGATTTAGGACACGGCTTTAACGATTTCGACGAAATTTGGAATGTGAGGGTTTTCGGGGGCAAACAATCAACCTAGCTTTAGCTTGGTCTTATTTCTGAGTAAACGTGTATTTGCTCCAAGCTCATATAGTTATGTATATACAGTTATTGTATAACCAAAATATCTGAAGATAGGTAATATTGGGTGTAGATTGTGTAGACTTTTTTTTACTGTTCAAGATGTTTCTAATTGAAGTCGCATGTATGTTCACTTACTGGCCAAGGGGTTCCTCCTTCTTTATAATGGCTGGAGGCGGTGGTGCCGCTTCGAACAGACGCACACCTTTCTTTGGCTTATACTTGTTGAAAGCTGAACTCTCCTTAAACTCTTTAGGCACTTTCATAGCCTTTCGCTTTGGGTCTTGAGTGACATAGCTGCATTTCGTCCACTCACTCACATTGCCTTTAAAAAATAATGATAATTGGGTCATTTTCAAATTTTGCGCCGAACACTATTACTATGTGTATGGAGTTACCATCTGGTACCATGTATTATTTAAAATATTACATAAATAAATACGCATCTTTTTTCAAATATAATCTGTGTTAAATAGGTGATTGCAAATCATAAATCATTTCACTCAAAATATCGGCAGAAAATAGACAATGTAAGCGGAAAAACTTTTTTTAGGTTGGGAAAAGTTTACCTGAGCAAAATTTGAAAATTACCCAATTATAATTTATAACCTCACCTTTATTTCCATTTCCTTTACACTACCTAAGTAATAAAATAAGTAAAGCCGTGGTAGCGTAATGGTTTGACTTACAGCCTCCCAAACAGAGGGTTGTGGATTCGGACCTTAGCTGGCACCTCTGTTTTACGGAATTTAAATGCGAAATTACATTTGAAATTTACCATGAGCTTTAAGGTGAAGGAAAAAATCGCGAGGAAACCTGCACGCACACACCTGAGAAGAAATTCAATGGTGTATGTAAAGTTCCCAATCCGCACTGGGCCAGCGTGGGAACGACGGCCCAAGTGCTCTCATTCTGAGAGGAGGCTTGGGATGATGATGACTTAAGTAATACTCATGTAATTTTTAAATAAGTAAATACCTGTGCACTTATATCCAAAAGTGTCCAGCACTAGTTGTCCATTCTTACACTCTGGACAAGGAAGGAGAGCTCCAAAAGCCATCATATCAGCAATTAAATCACGACACTACAAGAATTTTTTTATCAAAATAAATGTGTACTCACTTCAACGCAATTAAAGACAGCAATCAAACATTTTCATATTTATACTACATATACGTTTGTCATGAAAACATAGGTACCTCATCAACAGATGGCAAGCATGCTTGATTATTAGCTTCTAGAATTTCATGCAGGTCGCTTTTCCTGTACTCCCTCACGGCATCTCTGTGTTTAAAGAAGAGTTTGTTCTGACTCTCAAGCTTCTTCTCCAGCTCTTTTTCCTCTTTTAAGTCCTTCTCATCCTTTGGTTCCTCCTTCAACTTTTTGAATGGCACATCCTCACCTTTCATTGACCTTAAAAATATCATAGTTGTGATTGATTGTGAACAAAAAAATTATACAAGTTTACAGTAATTATGAGGTAAATTTGGATTTCACGATATCCATCAGAAACGTTTTTGGTCTGATGCGATTCTCGTCAGATACGTTAACCATCAGATCATTTATTTAACAGATTCATTATCTGTGGGATCCGTTCACCATCAAATTAACGCTCATTGGGGCAATATTGACTCGTGACTATCAAATTCTGGGTATTTTCCTAAAATTTCTAAGTCTTCAATTAAAAAAAAAAATCAAATTTCGGCTAAGACATATATGGCTAAAAATGTTGAAAAATACCTCGGCTATCACCCTCTTAAAGCTTAACACGTAGCCACCAAACACCCTGTATAGTTAATTGATACATAAAAGAGAACAGAATCAACGACTAAGCTCGGACTGGACGTCTGAAGGGTCCTTCTAATAAAATTTAATAAAAAATCAATCAAAACCACTATGCAAAATTTAATGGTGGGTTTAAAGAATAAAATCGCAGATTTAGCCGCCAAACTATAAAACCATAGTTCTATAATATTTATTTATTGTAAATAAGCATTATTTACTGTATTTATTGTAAATAGGGAATATATTTATTTATTGTAAATATTTATTTATTGTAAATAGGCACTATATGTATAACACATCGAAAATATTTTTGAGATATTTTAATCAAATTAAAATATCTCAAAAATATTTTATTGAATGTCTCAAATACAAAACGTGTAAAAAATCTTTTTGGTATGGGTCTTAGTTGGGTTAGTTTGAATGAAAAAAAGCCATTGTAAATATTTAACAAGATAATTTAATTGAGGTAGACAAATGAATTCTATACATTGGCTGATCTTGAAAATGTACCGTGACAAAGGCGTGACCACATTTTGAACCAAACCTTTATACAGGATTGTTTAGTCAAGCTAATGCCACTATCTGCTGAAAAATCCCAGATTAATTTTAAAACACCTCGCACAAGTACTTCTGTAATGTTTTCTCAAAATCAAAGTGTTATTGGCTACATACATATCTATCCACACATGTCTTTTGTTATAATGTGATATGCTTGAAGATGCTTAAACATAAGTGATTGTGATCATAGCAATTTATACAGTAAAAAATCAAATTGGTTCAGAATACTCACTTAATCTCTTCCTTTACCATATCTTGATCAGCTTTAGACAGGTTTTTGAAGCCTGGAAGGCTTTCCCCTCCAGCAAGATACAACAGAGCCCCTCGGGCTGCCGCAAAACATTTGACATGGTGCCACAGAGGTTGCCCACCATATTTCTGCCCAACTTCTGTGTCATACACAGTTTTCGAAATACGAACCTCATCCTGTTACAAGATAATTTTAAAAATTAACTAGGAATACATATAAACATAAACTAACTTTAATTGAAGATTAGCCTATCGTCCTAGCTAACAACACCGCACAAGTCACAAATTGGCCATGCAGCATTTTATACTTGTTATCAATTTAAGGTACAAAACGTCTCATGGTCTGTTTCTGACTTGTGGTGTTGTTAGGTAAACAAGCAATAAATTTTATTTTGACAGAATTTTTAGTTCAATGCTTTTTTGCAGTCACTAGTTTATTTTTACACAATCAATAGATTTGCTTACAACCAGCCTACCACAGAAATGGGTTATTCTTATAAAGTCCAGCTCCAGCCTATTAATTTTAAGCAAATGTGGATTTTTCTTGAATGACCTTATGTTTCATATTCTGATAAATAATCTTAATATATATAATATATATATAATTTAACGACCGCTTTAGCCTAGTTGGTAGTGACCCTGCCTACGAAGCAAGAGCTCCTGGGTTCAAATCCCGGTAAGGGCATTTATTTGTGTGATGAGCACAGATATTTGTTCCTGAGTTATGGATGTTTTCTAAGTATTTAAGTATTTATTTATCTATATAAGTATGTTTATCGTCGTCTAGTACCCATAGTACAAGCTTTGCTTAGTTTGGGACTAGGTCGATTTGTGTAAGATTGTCCCCTAATATTTATTTATTTATTTAAAAATCACGTGTCACGGTGTTTGTTACCAAACTCCTCCGAAACGGTTCAACCGATTTGTATGAAACTTTTTTCTCCATATTCGGTAGGTCTGAGAATAGGTCGTAGGCTATTTTTTATCCCCCCCCCCCTCATTCTTCGCAGACGGAGTCGCGGGCAACAGCTAGTAAAATATAGATGTGAGATTAAAATAACATTTACTAACAATGATACAAATTAGTGCTCTCTAAGTGACCCTTCATGAATCTTTATAAGTATAATGGGTTAGTTTAAGCTGTTGCTGCCTATGAGTAGGAGATATTGAATAAGTTTTTGTAAAGATTTCATTTCTAACAAGCTTTTCTGCACAGCACACTGTACTTGGCAATACTTGCACTATCAAACAAACTACAGTTCAAGAAACTGAATCACATACCAGAGTGAACCCTTTTCATTGCAAATGTCACATTGAAATTCCATACATCTGCTAAAGAAATCATCATGAAGTTAGTTGTGAAAAGGTTCCACCCTGGTATGAGATTCAAGAAGCAGTTGAAATTCAACTTGCAGATTTTGACCTAAACAAACTAACATAATGTTTATTGAATCAGGCGTTACTTTGCGGAGGTCCATATTAATGAACTAAAACAATTACTTTGCTCACCCGCGACCTTACAATAGTTACGTTTATGCAAGAAATGTGCGTTCATGCAGTTCCTCCACCTCCACACTGTACGAACACACACAAATCACATAAACCCAAAACACACACTTGGGTAGTGTAGCTTGGTGGTGGTGATGGTTGGGTTTATGTGATTTGTGTGTGTTCGTACAGTGTGGAGGTGGAGGAACTGCATGAACGCACATTTCTTGCATAAACGTAACTATTGTAAGGTCGCGGGTGAGCAAAGTAATTGTTTTAGTTCATTAACATAATGTTACAATGTTAAATAAAATCTTGTAAATAAGCTTACCTTACAAATCTTAATATCACAATGTTGACAGGTAGCTCTGCTGGACTTAGAGTATTCAACAGCAAAATCCTTAATTGGTCCAATATCAAGGGCCCTTTTAGTCGCTTTGCCCTTCCCTTTCCCTTTTTCTACTGGCATCACAATACCAAAACTACTCTCTGTGAAATGGCCAAATGATTTATTGGATAAAATTTAAACCAGCAAAAACGAAAAGACTCATTATGAATATTAATCAGCAAATCATAAAATCATTGTATTGAAATGTAACAAATAGGGCATCGAAACTCGGTTCAATTTTGAAAACCCGGGTTTTCGGGTCTTAGAGTAATCATAACCCAGGTAGACCGGTTTTTTCGAGCTTTTCGATCTTTTTGTTATAAATTTTAAAAATACAAGAAACTGTGTCCATATATCGATTTTCTACAATAAATACTAAATGTAAAGGATGAGGAAGGATTAAAATAGAGACAGTACTTTCCAAATAACAAAAACAGTTTTAATATTTAAAAACTCATACCTACCTATAGATTTTTTTTTCAGAATATCCTTAAACTAAGTTAGTAATCTAGTCTTTTTTAGGGTTCCGGAACCAAAATGGCAAAACGGAAACCTTATAGTTTCGTCATGTCTGTCCGTCCGTCCGTCTGTGTGTCCGCGGCTTAGCGCAGTGGCTATTAGTGCTAGAAAGCTGTAATTTTGCATGGATATAATATATATTATATAGCAATGACCTCAAGAAAGTTATAAAATAAAATGTAAAAAAAATTTACGATAGACGTAAAGTGAAGGTGATTTTTTTTTCTCTTCTAACTTTATAGCGTGGGGTATCGTTGGATAGGTCTTTTAAAATTTTTAGGGATTTTGAAGACGATTTTTCTATACTTACAGTGATTCGTTTACGAAATATTCAAATTTAAAGTGAATTATTTTGTTAAAATCGAGCGCCTCCCCCCCCTCTAAAAGCTAAACTGTTGGTATAAACATTTTGAAAAAAAATCAGGATGGGAGAAAATATCTCAACTTAACAAGGAAAACTATAACGGCTATGTTTGCTTGAGAATTATTAAGAGTAAATAGCAGCCTGACCTAGAAAATATACCTACTTGGGAAGTTCCGTAAATACAAAATCCTTAAAATAATATTACTTGTTGAATACAAATAGTACACGTCGTAATGGCTGCGGAACCCTCGTGTCCGACACGCTCTTGGCTGTTTTTTTAATCACAGACTTGCATCGAATACGTTTACTTGTGTGTGACAGTTTTTTAGACTGACTTAACTAAATGGCTGGGGAAGTATTCATCACCCGCAAATACTTTTCTTGGTAGGAACATAGTAGAAACATAGCAACTAAGCTAGCTAAGTAATTATTACGTAAAAAGAATTTTACGTAATAATTTATTTATTTATTCCATTTATTATTGCATTCGAAGTGGTTTATACTTAATAAATAACAATAAGAAAAGTATTAAAAATACCCGAAAAACCCGAGTTTTAAAAATAAAACCCGGGTTTTTTTGTAATCGTCGGAACCGGGAAAACCCGGTTTTTTCCGGACCGGGTAAACCCGGGCTCGATGCCCTAGTAACAAACAATAAAATAAAAAAATATGGTCTAACCACCCTACGGTTGAAGTTCATTTGCATGTCATAATATTGTATCCAGAAGATACATAGTAAGTACATGATGAATTAGTAAATTTTCAATCAATAAGCTCTTACAACTTATAGCCCAAGTTTTAATTGTATATAGGGCATGAAGAATTTTTTTAAGGATTTCTAAGGCAACAAGTATGGCAATAATAACAAGGTATGATTTACACTTAGGGGCCATCCATAAATTACGTCACACATTTGGGGGAGGGGGGGGTCAAGCAATCTTCATAGTAATAAGTGTGACAAGAGGGGGAGTGGCCCAAATTGATTATAATTGGTGTGACATAATTTATGCATACCTAAATCATACCATCTTATTGCTTCTTATCCTACACATGTTACAAAATTAAAAAAAGTGGTAAAAAATCACAAGATGCTTGGCAAAAAAATTATAACCTCCAGCCACCCATGTCAAATTTTGTTCAATGAAATTTAAACTTTTTCACTAATGAGTTGAGTTCGATGTCACATTAGAATAAGTCCTAATAATAATAGGACATCGGACCTCAGGAGGATAATTTAACACTGCAAAGACTAAAAAAATACACTTGCATTGCCAGTCAGGTTGCATTTACACATATAACTAACAATCTCATAAGCTCTTTGGTCTTTACTGTAAGCCTGTAATATAAATAAATAACAATGAGAGCCATAAAGGACCTCTGGCTTAAACTTAAAAAGCACAAACTTATGTTCAGGTTACATTTTTTAATATGGTTTTGGTAGACATTGCAGAATTCCTAATACTGATCTGGAACACCAATAAAAAACAGGCAATTGAGTAAACCCATAGGGATTGTAGATTACATCATAATAATAGGGACATATTTAAACAACAAACAATGTTGATAGATGCTAATCCCTGCAATAGCAGGCCCCTTCAAGGCCAACTGTCATGGTAATAATTTTAATTATATACCGTGTATGTGTATGTAAAACTCCATCTTTCTTAAAGTTCTAGTCTAAAATAAGTTAATTTACAACACTTTCTTAGCTTTCCTTATTATCTTGGAAAAATAATTACTGTTTTAAGCAAATCTTGAAATTCAATGTTAGTATATTTACCGATTGCTTCCTTGATCCTTTTTTGATCCGCACTCCTCAGTTTGTTAAAATTTCCAATGTCACTCGCGATCTTCGGCCGTTGTTTTTTGAAAAAACATTCCTCATGGTGCCAGTTCGGTTGTTTGCCATCATGAAACGCGGACTGCAAAATTTAATTATTGATGTATAAATAAACTAAACATATGTTTTATAATATTACAAAGAAAGAGGAAACAAATAGAAATCTTCTGAGTATCGCTAACAATCCACTAACCTGCACCATTACGGCAATCCTCAACGATCCCTGATCAATTTTTTGTTTACATCCTTTACAGCCAGCCCTTCCCGTTTTAGCGTATTCTGCCTGATACGGTAGTTCAGCCATTTTTTCAACGACGATCAGTCGACGAGATAATTATTTCTTAGTTGAAAATACAATGCTTAGTAATCTTAAACTTTAAACGTAGCCGGTCGCCGTTTTCTTGCCCTTCCTTCCTACTCACCTCTCTTCGTCGAACGAAACGAAACAAGAATCGACAAGAAACACAAGAATGAAATTAACTGTCAAATTCAGTGTTGGCACATTAGCCGCGCAAGATTGTAAAGCGTGTTTTACACGGTACATAGTAACTCGGTAGTCAGTATATCGGGAAAATCACTAATGGTTTATGTTGTGAAGTTAGCGGTCAATTGTAACAATAAAATCTAGAAACGGTATATTAGTATCGGATGTTGTTAATTTAGAAATGTTGTAAATTTACTGTTTAGGCGGTACAAAGTTCGCCGGGACAGTTAGTTAAGTATATATCAATGAGTATTGTAATATTATATGAACAAGAGTGGCAACTCTATGGTCAAATTTGCATGTATGGAAGGTGCTGCTGCCCTACGCCCTGGTGAAGAACTAATGTGACGTATCTATAGATGTATACCTATCTATATGTATACATATGTTGGTAGTGATGTACAGCTATAATTACGCGTAATTTTAATTGATAGGCTAATTGGGAATGTCTAAAAAAAATTACCAGTGGTTTTTATATTTTTTTTGTATAGAATAGTCAATTATAGGAAACTAATTTCAATATTTTGTCACTTAGTTCTTTTTTTTTTTTTATATATATAAGAGGTGGCAAACGAGCAGACGGGTCACCTCATGGAAAGCGATCACCGTCGCCCATGGACACCCGTAACACGGGGGGCATCACAGGTGCGTTGCCGACCCTTTTAGGAATTGGTAGGCTCGTTTTTTAAAGATCCCTAAGTTGTAACGCTCCGGGAATGCTGCCGCAGAAAGCTGATTCCAGATCTTTGTCGTGTGAGGAAAGAAGTTTCGCTTAAAACGCACGGTACTAGAATGCCAATCATCAAGATGGTGAGGATGGAAAGACAAACGGTTTCTCGAAGTGCGGTAGTAGAATTTAGCCGCAGGCAGCAATTCAAGTTCACTACTTTTTTCAAAATTAATTATTGAAACTATTTTGGTTGATGACGTCAGATTGTAATTGAGGGCTCCCACACTGCCAAATTTCTAAATCTATCTAAATGCGTACGATAAGGCAACCCCTTTAATTATTTTTTGCGTGGTGGTACACTGTAACTAGTGTCACTTTACTGGCGCTGTCAAAGTGCTAGATGTCAGGCAGTGGGTCCAAATCAAACTCCGTAGTTATAATCCACGCGTAAATTTGTGAAGAATTCTAACCACACAGAATAAAGTACGACTTGGACCGGTCACGCAATTGACACCAAAGTCAAATGAAGGTCATTGCTTTTTTGGTATGTAATAAATTCATTATATAATATTAAAATTAAATAACTACAGAAAACGAGTTAAAAACCATTTATCTCGAAATGGTTTTCGATTTAGTATACATTGCAAAAAAATAGACATCCCCAATTGCCACTATTCGTATTTTAGCCGTCTAATTCAAATCAGCATCTACGAAGTATAAGCGGCTAAACCCGATTTGCACTATACGGCTAAAATACGAACATTGGCAAGTGGCCTATCAATTAAAGTCCTTGACCGTACAATTTGGTACGCCATGGCCATGGCCGATGAATGACAACTGACAAGTTTGACAAGTCAACCAAGATGGCCGCTAATTTAGTTCTTTACCAAACAACCAGAGATCGCTGTAAGTCGCATGAAAAGTGTGATATATGTAAGTGTGCCCCCCCTGGTATATATATATAGCTGTTTCGCAGGCAAAGAGTATTGTAATATTATATGAATAAGAGTGGCAACTCTATGGTCAAATATGCATGTATGGAAGGTGCTGCTGCCCTACGCCCTGGTGAAGAACTAATGTGACGTATCTATAGATGTATACCTATCTATATGTATATGTTGGTAGTGATGTACAGCTATAATTACGCGTAATTTTAATTGATAGGCTAATTGTCACTATTCGTATTTTAGCCGTTTAATTCAAATCAGCATATACGAAGTATAAGCGGCTAAACCCGATTTGCACTATACGGCTAAAATACTAACATTGGCAAGTGGCCTATCAATTAAAGTCCTTGACCGTACAATTTGGTACGCCATGGCCATGGCCGATGAATGACAACTGACAAGTTTGACAAGTCAACCAAGATGGCCGCTAATTTAGTTCTTCACCAAACAACCAGAGATCGCTGTAGTCGCATGAAAAGTGTGATATACTAGGGGCGTTCAATAAAAAGTGAGAATGAGTATGTTATAAACAACTTTTACTAAATGTCATTTTATTTTTCGACATAGTCACCTTTTAGCATAATACACTTAGTATATCTTTTTTCTAAACTTGAAATTTCATTTTTAAAAAAGGTCTCATCTTGAGTACTTAAAAAATCTTGTACTGCAGCGACTACCGCGTCGTCGTCTTCAAATTTCTGGCCTCTCAGGTATTGTTTCAATCTCGGAAATAGGTAGAAATCACTGGGAGCGAGATCTGGTGAATACGGAGGATGCTTAAGGATATCGAACCCAGCATAACGAATTGCAGCCATTGCAACGGCGGACTTGTGTGCCGGGGCATTGTCCTGGTAGAACAGCACAACTTTCGAGAGTTTACCTCGCCGTTTTTCGCGGATCTCATTGCGCAATGTTGCTATTTGTTTGGCGTATAATGTGCCCGTAATAGTGGCTCCATGCTCGAGATACTCAATCATTAATACCCCTTTACCATCCCAAAAAACAGAGCCCATGACCTTACCGGCAGATGGGCTCACCTTGAATTTCTTCGGAGTTGGAGATGATGGCCTTTTCCATGTCATAGACTGCAGTTTAGTTCCTGGGTCGTAATGATGGAGCCATGTTTCGTTCATTGTTATAAATCGCGCCAAAAAAAGTTCCCGGTCTTGCTGCATCAGGTTCAAAGCTTCTTGACAAATCTCTAGTCTAGTTTGTTTTTGCGTGTCAGTAAGCATTCTTGGTACCCAACGCGCAGATACCTTTTTCATACCCAAGCGTTCATGTAAAATATTATGCACGCTCCCCGTTGAAATCTTTACATTTTCAGCAATAAAACGAACCGTGACACGACGATCCGCCAAAACTGAGTTTTCGACTTTTTTCACAATTTCTCCAGTTACTGCTGTAGTAGGGCGTCCGGAGCGGGGGTCGTCCATTGTCGATGTTCTTCCACGTCTAAATTCGGCGCACCAACGTGCGACTGTCGAATACGGAGGAGCATTAGACCCTAAAGTGTCCCGCAAATCCAAATTGACTTGGTCCGTAGAAAAATTTTTCAAACACAAGTATTTGATAACGGCGCGCAGTTCAATTTTCGCCATTTTCGCTAACGTATTCAATAGCATTGCAAAGAAATTACCGTATTTTTTTTTAAACAAAAGACAGTTAGTTTTTTTTTTTCATAGCAATCAGCTAGATAGATTAGCTTTACCGGCCAGTATTTAATTTCCTAATATTGAAAGAGTTTGCATCTCATTCTCACTTTATATTGAACGCCCCTCGTATGTAAGTGTGCCCCCCCTGTTCGCAGGCTCGCATTTCATAACTCATCCTTGATCAGACTATTCAGTTGGCTTATCACGCCTTATGAGTCAGTAAGACAAACAACTATTGATTGTCAGAAATTTGTTTTGGCTAATCATGAGTCGCGGCAGGTGCTAATTGCTAGGTGACTGGCCCGCTTTATTAGTAAGATGGCAACACTAAACATAAAAGTTATATCTCTGAGTCTATGGTTTTTCAGGAATGTTTGGTTGTGAACATGGAAGTACTAAGTACAGACCAAAGTCCAACGGGAATGAGCTCTATCTGTGCATCTTGCAGCTAAAATAAAGAAAATAAAACCTTATGCTACGGTCGTAAGAGTCTTGTTGAGTCTTGTTGTCTTGTTGAAGCCGAGTGAAAGGGCACCACTGAACGCTGTGTCCCATTCTAACAGTGACTTAGAGTTGCCAGAGTTAAGTTGATTTCAATCCTCTCGTTTTTTGTAGAACAATATGCGATTGATGTAATCTAATGAAGTAAAAACATTCACTTCTAAAATGTTTCTAAATATAAATAATAATTTATTACCGACATGTGACATTTATACTATTCGATGATTTTTATTTGTATCTTTTCCTGTCAACTGCATTTCCTGTGTATCGAATATGTGTAAATAAACATCTCTCTCTCTCTCACACATGTTAAAGCAATATTATTTGTTGCTACGTGTAAAGCCTTATTAACGAAAAAATTTTGCGATTGGCGTATAGATTTTCTTTTATTTGTATGAAATACGGACACCTGACCTGACAACTAGCGTTGAAAAAGCCAGAAAAAAATTAAATGTTTTTTTCGGAAGTTTCGAAGTTTTCGTTTTTTCCGAATTTTTTGGGTTTTTTAAGAAAAATAAGAAATAAATCATTAAATTGTATTCATTTTTTATACACAGTCACTCTCATTTATTTCAATAATTTCTGCCTCCATGTCGTCGGTATAGTCCGTTTGTAGGTGTAAATTAGCCCGAATTAAAATTAATTTATTAAGCCGTTCTGGCAAAAGTCGGTTTCTGTCTCTCTCTAGTATGTG
Source organism: Archips crataeganus (assembly GCA_947859365.1). Taxonomy (NCBI): domain Eukaryota; kingdom Metazoa; phylum Arthropoda; class Insecta; order Lepidoptera; family Tortricidae; genus Archips; species Archips crataeganus. The sequence goes on along the minus strand of OX402049.1, from coordinate 11,162,961 downwards.
TCCGTCCAAACAATGACCAATTCCTCTCAGCTGCGGCAGATGAGGGAGGAATACTGAGCAATCTATTAGCAATATTGGACAGCATTTTTGAGGAACATAACCCTTTCCACCAATTCAGCGGGGTTGTGTTCATGACAGGCTGCCAAATTAATTCGTGAGCCCAGAAACCTCCTTTCACCTGATACTCCGCGAATTGAGCCATCAAATCACATGTGCTTATGTGCATATTATCTGCCAATTTTGTCATACAAATATCTGCCCTGACGCGGGAATCGAACCCGGGACCTCAAGCTTCATAGTCAGGTTCTCTACCTACTAGGCCACCTGGTCGTCTGGTCTGGTTTTGTATCCGATGAACACAGATTTATGGAATGGTCTAGCATGTATGCAGCTAATTGCTATTTGCAAATTCGGTGCAATCATCCGGAAAATTTGAATTAGTAATTTGCTTTTTTACTGTCAGAAATGCAGCTGGAACTTCCGATAGATGTGCGTTGTCGGATTCAATGTTATTTATCGCAATGAATATTGGCAACAAAATTGCTTCCATGACCTTTAATGTTGACCACAAGGAATCGGATAGAATTATTTGTTTAATGCTCCGATTGATGTGAGTACCCTGTTGAGTAATAGCCAAAAAAAAAATTTCCCAAAAAAATGAGGTGATTCGAAAAAAACGGGAATTTTTCCGGACTTTTTCAACGCTACTGACAACCCCACATGAACCATCCAACCAATCAACCATCGCCAGAGAGGGATAAGAGGTACAGTTACTGAGCTCTCTTTCAATTTTGCGACAGCAGGTCATTCCCTTTGTACGTAGTACTTATTACTTCCATGGTTCACTGGATCTGCTTCGCTTTTATTACTAGTGAATGTGTCCTAACAGGATATCTCCTTCCTCCTCCTGCATATATGGCCAGATGAGTAACCCTGATCACTCACCATTGTGACTGAATAAAACTCTCTAAGGGCGTTTGTGCATTCTGTAGTGCAACCTTTACAAAGTGATGTTGTTAGTGTTATGTGCTACCCTACATTTGACAATGTCAGCTCGAACAACCTTTCGCTTTTCAACCGACGAAAACAAAAGGAGGAGGTTCTCAATTCGACGTGTATATTTGTTTATTATTTTTTTTTTTTTTATGTATGATCACGCATAACTTTTTACAGAGTGGTCCGATTTTGATGATTCTTTTTTTATTAAAAAGCGTATACCCCAAGGGTGGTCCCATTTCAATTTGGAAATAATATTCCTACCCTAAGGGTAGGAAAACAGGGGATGATTGATTGTTCAGTTACCGATTGTACTATATGACCACGCATAACTTATTACAGAGTAGTCGGATTTTGATGATTCTTTTTTTATTGGAAAGCGTATACCTCAAGGGTGGTCCCATGTAAATTTGGAAATAATATTCCTACCCTGAGGGTAGGAAAACAGGGGATGATTGACTAACTTTTTACAGAGTAGTCTGATTTTCATAATTCTTTTTTATTGGATAGGGTATACCTTGAAGTTGTTATTATATAAATTTGGAAAAAAAATTTACCCCAAGGATGGGAAAAAAGTATAAAATAAAAACTTTTTAACAAAAAATTAAACCGCCGAAAAAACTGAAAAGCAAAAAATAATACCTTTTTGTTTGACCTTAATCTAGGTACCAGTTTGAAGTCGGTGCCTCAGCACGAGCCAGGAGGAGTGATAGAAGCCAGTCAGGTAGAAGATTATAGGTCCACTCCTCCTGGCTAGTGCTGAGGCACCGACTTCAAACTGGTACCTAGATTAAGGTCAAACAAAAAAAGGTATTATTTTTTGCTTTTCAGTTTTTTCGGCGGTTTAATTTTTTGTTAAAAAGTTTTTAAACGGTTGAACTATGATTCAGTGAACTTAAGATGTATTGTCACTCAATAATTTATAGAAATTAAATGAAATTTATTTATTCTGCTTTAGACATGGTATTAACAAAATATATTGTAGAGGAGTGTTATTGTGCCGTGACTTGTCTAGCCAAATACATTGGTATGCAAAATTCTTATACTATAATCTACAACAGTAAACAGTACTGAAACCAAATTGGTCATGGATATTGAAATTTTGAAGCGTGTAACATGTTGGTGCTCACTCGCTTTCATTCGGCCAATGTGTCAGCAGAAGAAGTTAAGTTGATATAACCACTAATCGCGTGTGTATGACGCTTAAAAGCTGACATTGACTGTCATATTTGACGTTGACGTAACGATACAGGGGGCTACTATAATTTCAAAGTCTGAATCGTGCCATCCCTTTCACTCTTCTCTTTAATACTATTAGCGTGAACAGAACGCCATGATATGAAGTTCGAGTAACGACAGTCAGTAGTAACGTCAGAAAAATATCATTACTGTACTCCACTTCCCACTTCACACGTAGTTCACGCTGCTTTATTTATTTGTATGTACAGCATCTAGCTTTTGTTTGCTCCGATGGCAGAATCTTGATTTAGTTATAGTTTTTATTTATCTTGATGAAATAATTTTCTACATGGCTGATTTAAATCTTAAGCCGGCATAGTTTAACCTATCTAATACGCAAGGTGTATTAGCCACCCTCAGATTTAGCAGACTCAACGCCATCGAGTGTTTCGAGTTCTCTGAGTCAGTGTTTCTCTGTATTTTTCGACAGAAACCAAGCTTTGTCATGAGCAGTAGAAATAACGGCGGGCAAGAGGAGCTGAGAGAACAGGAAAGCTCAGGTATTTTGTGTTTGTATTTTCTTATAATTATAATTGTTGCATTTTGCTTAGGGATGAAACATAATAAATGTTTAGTTTATGTTTAATTTATTATCTGATTTTTTAAAATTATTATTATGATTTATGAAAATAACCTAAGTGAGTTCACTTATATTTCTACTTATTGATGTTTTGATTTTTGAGATAACCTTTTAACTAACTTGATTTATTGCAGTGTTAAAGTAAGGAATACAAGTAAATTTCAAGTAAATTTTTATTTTGTGTTTATTTTTCTTGGACACTAGTATATTTTGTTTTGTTAGCATTAGAAATTAGAAAGAAGGTAAGCGATCTTGACGTGTCTTTTTATTGAAAAACACTTTAGAAAAATATGTCACGCTAATATGTAACAACTAGCTTTTGCCTGCGACTTTGTATGCAAAGACAATAACGTCAGTTGTTTGGATGAAATTTGGCACTCAGTTTAATAGGATAATGATAATAATAATAAAGCCTTTCATTTCCTTAATAAAAACATTAATTTACATATATGTGCATGCTATTTATAACTATATTCCTTATAATTAGTACCTTAATCAATTCATACAAAACAAATTAAATTCACATAATATATAAAATAATTTCAAGTACAATAAATCATAAATTCAACTAATAATTATTTCATTTGCAAATTTATTAAGGACCTCTTTAGAGTAAAGGCCTCCTCCAATTTTCTCCATTTACATCTATCACTTGCTTTTTCAATCCAATTTTTTCCTGTTACTTTTAGAATTTCGTCAAGCCATCTCTCTGCCGGTTTGCCACGATTTCTCTTGCCGCTAGGACCCTTCCATAACGTTACCTTTCTTGCCCACCTGTTCACGTTCATTTGAGCAATACGGCCGGTCCACTTCCATTTCAATCTTTTACAGTGTTCTAGAGCATCAATCAAATTTGTTGTTTTTCTTATGTCTGTGCTTCTCTTTTTATGTTTTAATTTTAGATTAAGAATGCTCCGTTCCATTGCTCTTCGTAAGTTTAATAGGATAATGCCAGGAAAATGCAAAGTTCCCACGGAATAGGAATAAGTGAATTTTATGACCGCTAAGCCATGGTGGCCTAGTGGTTTCACCTAAGGACTCTTAAGCAGAGGGCCATGGGTTTGTGCCCGGGCTTCCAGAGTGTTTCCTAATTCATGTGCCAAACTATGTTTGAAGTTTACCATGAGCTTTACAGTGACGAAAAAGCTGCACACACCTGTGAAGAATTTCAATGGTTTGTGTGAAGCTCCTAAATAGCACTGGGCCCGCATGGGAACTACTGCCCAAGTCCTCTCATTCTGGCAGGAGGCCTGTGCCTGATTGAAACAGGCTTATTTTATCCCAAGAAAGTGCAAACTAAAGTATCCGCAGGATAGAAATAACAACTGTTTTGACCTATTTTGAAAATCAGAGCCAGTGTAGCTTTTTATTAGTTTTTTTTTTTAATTCAGGCCCGAAGTTCAATTCACTTATTTCTATCCCGTGAAAATTTAGCATTGTCCCATAGAAAAGTAGCGTATGTCAAACAGGGATACTGTAGCTTACTATTAGTGAAAGAATTTTTTAAATCAGCCCTGAAGTTGGTTTGAATTACTTCTATCCCACAGGACTTTTGCATTTTCCCGAAGAAGAGTGGTCTATAAGATACCAATCAGGAATAGTATAGGTTGATTTCTTTTGGTGAAGGAATTTTTAAAGTCATCCCCGAAGTTGAATTCAGTTTTTTCTATCCTGTGGGAATTTTACATTTTTTTTTAATAAAAAATAGGCTTATATTTGGCCTCAATCTTGCTTGATGGAAGGCGAAGATGAAAAAGCTATGTCAATGGGGGGGATAGTCATATCATATGAAAGAGTTTTTAAAATCAGTGCCGAAGTTGAATTTACTTATTTCTATCCCGCAGGATATTTTATTTTCCCGGAAAAAATATCCTATGTCAATCAGAGATAGCTTACTATTGGTGCAAGAAAATTTTAAAATCAGCCCCGAAGTTGAATTCACTTATTACTTATCCCGTTGCATTTTTCTGAAGAAGAGTAGTCTATACCAATCAGGAATAGTGTAGCTTTCTAGTGGTGAAAGAATTTTTAAAATCAGCTCCAAAGTTGAATTAAGTTTTTTCTATCCCGTGGGAATTTCGTATTTTCCCGAAGAAAAAGTAGCCTATGTCAATCAGGGATTGTAATATCACATAATTTGTATGTAAAAAAATTAAAATCAGCCCCGAAATTGAATTAATGTATTTCTATCCAGTGGGAATTTCGCATTTTCCCGGATAAAAAGTAACCTAACTCAATGACGGATAATCTAGCTTTCTAATGGTGAAAATTTTTTAAAATCGGCTCAATAAATAAATAAATAAATAAATAGTTTTAGAAATTCCGTTACAAACAAAAAAACAAAGTATGTCTAGATATTTCCCTATCCCGTCGGAATTTCGAAAAATCCCTCCTTAGTGCACCTCTCTAAGTGCAAGTCTCTAGCACCAGTAGTTTAGGCTGTGCGTTGTCTGTCAGTCAGTCACGGAACTGTTTTATAGGTATAGATTTGAAAGGAAATATATGGTCATTTACACTCTTTTGGTTTCATAAGTAATAGTTACAATTTTTTTTAAAAGCGTTTTTCAATATAAAGATTTGTCATGATTATTTACCTTATTTCTAATGCTAAAAAAACGAAGTATACAATTGATTGTAGATTAATATCAGTTTACCATTGTTAAAGTTAGCAAACTGCTATTATTATATTAAATTGTTCTGTTTTATTACTAAATGAATACTAGAAAGGTTGACAATTTTGTTGCAGATGAAGAAAATCCGATAATTCCGGAAATTCATGTCCTGTCGCACTTGTCGGGGCTTCCTGTCCGGTCTCGAGCTAGTGTGGCTAATGCACCTGGCACAAGTGGTAAATACACTACTATTGTCTACTGACAGATATATAATTTTTATACATCTTTTTATTGAACTTGAACAAATCTCGGACCCAGAAGGCGGAAATGTTGGGTAGAGATTGCCTTTATGATGTAGGCAAGAAATAAGGATGTTGAAATTCCTATGGGATACGGAATAAACGGGATTTGATTTCATCTCTGTTGGTATGGCGTTTAAACAGCCAATTTTTTTGGATTGCGGAAGGCCAAGAGCTTGCTGCTGTGAAGAGGGAATTTATAACAACTCACCTGATTCAGAGCTCTGGCAATGTAGGTGAATGCAGCCATGGAGGAAGTAGCCATTTTTACTTCTAATAATTATTAACTATTATAGATTACTAGCTCCGTCTGCGAAGAATAGGGGTATAAAAAATAGCCTACAACCTATTCTAAGATCTACCAAATACAGAGAATTTTTTTTCATAAAAATCGGTCAAGCTGTCTCGGAGGAGTTTGATAACAGACACTGTGACACGAGATTTTTATATTTTAGATTATTGTAACTAGGGATGCACCGATACGCCTTTTTGCCGATACGATACCGATACCGATACCGATACAAACGATTAGTGAATTAAAATTAAATTAAGGTAAAATATATAAAACACAATTTTGGTTAAATATTTTTAATTTCTATTAAAATATGTAAACAGTTACAGACTTTGAATAAGATTATTAAAATTAAGAATTAAGGGTAATAATTAAAATGAAATCAATTACCGTTAATAATTAAAATTAACATTAACAAGATTTTTTTGTTCTTACTGTTCTGTTCTGTTGTTTCTGTTGTTCTGTTGTGTTGTGTTAAATTTTCTTCTTACTGTTCCTCCTTCTTCCTCCAAATTCTATCATAACTCCTTTACTATGACCGCCATTCGTCTTTGGAATTCTCTTCCTTTGTCGTTAAGGCAAGCAAAATCCCTTCCCATTTTTAAAAACCTTCTAAAGGCTCACTATTTGTCACTAACGTAATCCTCGCTCTTTGACCCTTCTTTATTCTTTTTCTTTTTTGTTTATATTGTTTCTTTGATTTCCTTTTTAAATCCTTTTCTCACATGCGGCCTTTTGACATTTTTTTCCATTGATATTTTGTATTAAGTATATGTAGTGTATAAGTATTATATTGAATGTATTTGTTTATTTATATAATTTATATTATATTTTTATTGTTTTTATTGTTTGTTGTCTATTAAGTAATACTGCGTTTCTCTTGTCTGTTATTTCTGCCACCTACATTCGTCTGTTGATATTTATTAATTTATGAGTAATTGGTTATCTTGAAGAGATCGCTTTTTAGCGATAAGACCGCCTATTGTCTACCTGAATTTTTATTTTTGTAACGTCACTGTACTGTTTTTGGTGATCAATAAAGAATTTTTGTATTGTATTGTATTGTATTTTTTTTTGCCTCGTTTGCAACGAACTAGATCAAACAAGATGCGCGTTTACATTACTTTTTTAAAGCGCGAAATTTGAAAAGTATCGTTGTATCGGCAATAAAAATATCGCCGATGCCGATATATCGGCAAACCCAAAATATCGCCGATATATCGGTATCGGATGCATCCCTAATTGTAACTTTAATAGGCAGCAAACGATAAAGAGTCAAGATGACACGAAAACTTTTCTTTTTTCTCTTGAGCCATATAGCACACATTAAATAGAGGTTAGTTAAGTTCTTGTACCTTCCATTCAGTGCTGCAGCTTGCATTGTAGGGGTGCTTAAGTGTGTCATTCTGCAGGCAACACACCGCCTGCACCGCCACCGTCGTCTGCGGCGTCACCCGCGCGCCGGCATAACCGGCTCGAGCGGGACCGCTTCTTCTGGACACTCATGGGCAACTCCTCCAGGACCCATCCTCGGTAAACATCACAACACGGGTGCCAACAGACAGTAAAAAGTGTATCATTTACTTTTTTTTTAAATAAATAAATAAATAAATAAATATTAGGGGACAATCTTACACAAATCGACCTAGTCCCAAACTAAGCAAAGCTTGTACTCCTATGGGTACTAGACGACGATAAACATACTTATGTAGATAAATAAATACTTAAATATATAGAAAACATCAGGAATGCGGAAGCTTTGGGATTTTATTATTCAAAATCCTTGTACATATTAAACTGGTCCTGTCTATCCTGACACCACTTTAACCTCGATTTAAAAACTTTCCTAGTTCAAGTCATTTCATCAAAAACTTTCCCTTGATGCTGTTTCCCAGCAGGCACCTAAAGCTGAAAATAAAGCCTGCCCTCCCTGTGAGCCCCCGCTACATACTGGTTTCATCTGGCAATATTACCACGTTGCCTACGTTTTTTAGATTTGAAGATCATAGTGGATGCATTAGTATTGTGGTTACAATAGTACACTAGCTGTGGTTTCTCCCGTGTAAGTGTGATGTCATAAGGCCTTACTCGATAAATGGAACACACAAACAAGTAACAACTAAAAAACTAAATAACTTTTTCAATTTGAACCAGTACTTCCTGACATTAGCTCATTCAACCAAACAAACAAAACAAAACTAGCTGACCCCGCAAACGTTGTTTTGCCATATATCACTTAGGGTTATAAATATTATAATATTATCTATCTATAATATTATTACCTATTATCAGACAAATAGTTTCACAAAAATCAGTCAAGCCGTTTCGGAGTAGTTCGATAACAAACACCGCGCCGTGACACGAGATTTTTATATAGGTACATATTAGATTAGTATAGATAAGATACTGCTGCTTAATTCTACTATGTGACCAGTTCACTTACAGTTGCAGGAACGGAGCGGGACCGTCGCGGGGCGCGCGGCCCTCGACGGTCGCGGACCTCATCGCGGCGTCGAACAATCACTTCTTCCAGCCGTCGCGATGCCCTTCCTACGGTGAGTCCTTAAAGACCTCATAACTAATAAAAAGAGGAATACAAATACTATCCTGCATAATGCGCTTTCTTGCAATGTGCACTTTCTCTAAAGGTACCTACACTTCTTTAGAAGGATCACTTTCACGGAAGGTGCACTATTTCAAAAAGTGCTCTTCCCAATGGGTACACTTTCTCAAATAGATAATTTTCTTTGACGGTACTCTACATTTTCACAGAAGGTACATACAGGGCCGGCCCGAGCATTCCTGGCGCCCTAGGCAAAAACTGAAACGGCGCCCTTTTAAAGGAGAATTCGTGACGACAGAAAACAATATATTTTATACAGGGTGTCCCGTAAGAAGTACGACAAACTTAAATGGGAGATAGGTCGGCAGGTCATCTACCAAATGTAAAACATGACCTTAGTAAGTCTCACCGTTATCGAGAAATTTCGATTTTTTTTAAGGTTCCTAACCTAAAGGGTAAAAACGGGACCCTATTACTAAGGATTCACAGCCCGTCGTCTGTCTGTCTGTGACCAGGCTTGTATCTCATGAACCGTGATAGCTATTAGATAGTTGAAATTTTCACAGATGATGTATTTCTGTTGCCGCTATAACAACAAATACAAAAAATAAATAAAGTTGAAAATTAAATTGGGACGTCGTACAAGAAACGTGTTTTTTTTGCGTTTTTAACTCGATCTTTATAATGGCGTTAACTAGACACTTGAAATTTTCACCGGTTAAGTAAGTAGTTCGGTTGCCGGTACAACAACAAATAATAAAAATATAATTATATTCAATATTAAAGGGGGTCTTGAATAATCAATATAAAATGATCTCACACTGCGTACATTTTACTTAGAAGCAGGGTTCTGCTAACACTGGATTATTATACTTACGGCTGTTTACGGCGGATATTTTGACATACTTAGAAATTTGTACGGAGCCCTCGGTGCGCGAATCCGACTCGCACTTGGCCGGTTTTTTTTTTGGAATTTTTGAGAAATGTATACCCGCAATAAGATTTTGAGTTTTGAGTTGTGGTATTTGGAATTAAATTGAAGTTTTTGGTAATTTTATTTAAATTTAAATTTTGCCCCTTCTTGACCTTTTTGACTTTTGTCAAGATTTGAGCTATCTTATCACAGTGAAAAAAAAATACATGACCATTGTTCACCTCACTATTCAATGAAAATTCAAAAATGATAAATATCGTAACAAAACATTTAAGTACGAGAAAAAATCAGTACAAAGCATTAAGTACTCTACAAACCGCGTTTAGCCAGTAAAATGTCTAGGTTGAGGTGTGAACTGGATGAGAATTCACTCTGGTTAATTTCAGCGGCTATGCTTTTGCATACAAAAATAAATTAAAAATCTTAATTTCGCGTATTTGATTAAAACAAAAATTCGTTGACATTTGAACCCAATTTCATCAAATCCCAATAAACAAAATGATGAGCAAAATTATTTTCAAATTTCGAATTTCAATTTGGCGTTGTTTGAAGACTAATATTTTTTTTTTCATTAGCCAGAGCACGCGGATTAACGACAGATATTCAAAATGGAAAAAATGAAATAATCTGCAATTTTAAAATTATGGGATGGCTGCAAACTTAAGGCCACAACTAACCTGGACCGTAGGGCACCGACGGAGCGTGCCCGGCGCGGTCAATAACACTGAATCAAATACGGTGTGCCGCGCTTCCGGTGTGTGCCACCTATTTCCCCTTTAAGTTTGACGTACTACTTACGGGACACCCTGTATATTTACCTTCAAACGAAAAAGACAAAGACATCTTTTTAGTTTTGTTACTTTTGTTAAAATAGGGAGTATTCAAGTTGGACATTAAGAAAATTGTACTTAAGGCCACCACAGATCGCAGCGCGGGGCGCCGACGGAGCGGGCCCAGTGCTTTGTACTGAATAATATACGCTGCCGGTGTTTCAACGCACATAGGATTTAGTGATATACATCGCGTTGGGCCTGCTCCGACAGCGCCCGCTCTGCGCTTCGGTTTAGTGGTGGCCTTCGTTATTTTTGAATTTCGATGTCTCTGATTGGCGCCCCCCTAATACTGGCGCCCTAGGCCGTCGCCTAGTTCGCCTATATGGACGGGCCGGCCCTGGGTACATACACTTTTTGCAAAGAGTCGTATTTATGTATAAACAGCCGTTTCGTACGTACCTATAAATTTCTATTCCTCTTCTTATGAGTTATCTGCTGACAACATTAATTTTTATGTAAAGGTGACTGAAGGTAAGTAAAGATTAAGTGAGCAAGCAGCATTCCATTGCGACATCCATTGCACTACTTAAATGTTATGAGCCCTGCGGCTCCGTAATGTAGTTCTACTTGCATGGTTTTCTGAATATCGAACTCTAGGTATCATTTCATTTAATTTCATTTCATTTATTTTATTGCAAATGCACAGTAGATGTTATGTACATTCAGTTAGTCATGTGTGACACCCTGCAAGGGCACAGCCCTGGAAGGGTATGTGATGGATTTGGCCTAATATGAGCGTCAAGTACCGTAATGAATTTTACAGAAGCGATGGTAGAAGAGAAGAAAAAATATTTTCATACAAGAGAAATGTCAGTTTTTTGTCGGTGAATCACCATTATCTGTTTTCTTTCGTTTGCATTCGATTTCATAATCATAACACACGATAACATAGGGATACCAAACTTAAGCAACTCGCGACACTTTCCAAGTTTAGCATTTATTTCTGGTGAACTAAAATATACAATACTCGTAATAGTTAGTTAGTATTTTGTGCAATCTTTGTATAAGTGAAGACTTAAAAAGCCAGTTTGCGTAGGTAGTGATATGTGTCGCAGGCGAATATCACTATAAAATACGCCACAAGCGTTTTAAGACCAAGATATACCTGGGTCATTTTCAAAATTTGCGCAGAACACTCTCTTACTATTTGTATGGAGCTACCACTCTGTTACAGTGCATTACTACAAATATTACACAAATACTAAGCATCTTTTTTCGATTGTGTTAATCAATAATTATCCATGATATACCTACAGCTGATTGCAAATAATCAATCATTTTACTCAAATAACCGCAGAAAATAGACAATATAAATAAATAAATAAAATAAATAAATAAATATTAAGGGACAATCTTACACAAATTGACCTAGTCCCAAACTAAGCAAAGCTCTATGGGTACTAGACGACGATAAACATACTTATATAGATAAATAAATACTTAAATACATAGAAAACATCCATAACTCAGGAACAAATGAACATCACACAAATAAATGCACTTACCGGGATTTGAACCCAGGACCTCTTGCTTCGTAGGCAGGGTAAACCAACCAACCAACTAGGCTAAAGCGGTCGTTAAACGAAAACCACTTTAATTAAGTTGGGACAAGTTTACCTGCGCAAAATTTTTTAGTGACCTTAGTTAGCCTCACTATCAGAGAATATTTAGCAACAAACAGAACGAGAAAAACTAATTTGTGGCCCAGACGGTGATATGAGTGAAGTAAGGTGCCAACTATTGAAAAAAAATTTAAGCTCGATTATCTCGAAATCCATGGCACTTTTACTAAACCTATAAGTTCATTTTAGGGACCAGCCTAAGGTGCTCTGTCGGTGGTAAGAAGCTTGGCTGTTAATTACTGGGCGCCCTGTATACAATGTTTTTCTACAGTTATTTTATAATCATCAACATCATCAACAAAATCTTTTCCCGTAGTAATTTCACGGTAAACACTGTATGAAGCGAGCGGGAAACACTATGTTTATGGTTCTTGAAAAATATTAAATTTAACCTTTTCGACGCCAACGATGCACCGCAGGTTCAACGCCAACGATGGATATATGTATAAGTCACGGCGAGCAGATCGATATCTACCTTCATGCATTTTTGTACGGTTCAATTTCGCGTTGGACATTCCGATGTCATGGCGTATGAGTGAGATTTGTTTTATTTGACAAAGAGTTAAAATGTGTGCGGGACACCCTTCGACGTGCCTGCAGCTTGGGTCTGGTTACTCTGGACGCTGGTCGAAATAATAGGCCGGATTGTTGGTTTCTTCCTGGTCCGCTCGGTGTCGCTCCTCGAAGTCGATTAATTTTCAGGCCGAATGGCCTACCTTTATTTCAGCGCTCGAGGGCGCAATTGGTTGGGCGACCCGAGCGGATGTGGAGAAGCATTTATTGACCAATAAGCATATTATCCAATCATAACTTAGTATACAGCGATAGCCTATCAGGCTTAGTCATTATTTAAATATTATTTTTATTTTATTAGCAGTACGGCTGCTCACCGAATCTAAGATTATTTAAAAGCGAAAAAGTTTTTCGGGTGCGCCGGTGGGATTCGAACCCACCGAATAAATAATCTTAGATTCGGTGAGCAGCCGTACTGCTAATAAAATAAAAATAATATTTGAATAAATAGATGTGGTACATCATTTCTTACGCATTTCCAATGTAATTTAGAACGTAGGAGTCGTAGCTTCTAATAGTTGCGATGGATGTTACCACACGCCACTGTTGGCGTATGTAAGCGATTAAGAATTTCGGGGGAGTCGGTTGGATGCGACGTGGTTCAATTGGTAGAACACCCGTTGGGGCGCATACCCAGGAGACGTGGGTTCGAATCCCACCGGCGCACCCGAAAAACTTTTTCGCTTTTAAATAATCTTAGATTCGGTGAGCAGCCGTACTGCTAATAAAATAAAAATAATATTTGAATAAATAGATGTGGTACATCATTTCTTACGCATTTCCAATGTAATTTGGAACGTAGGAGTCGTAGCTTCTAATAGTTGCGATGGATGTTACCACACGCCACTGTTGGCGTATGTAAGCGATTAAGAATTTCGGGGGAGTCGGTTGGATGCGACGTGGTTCAATTGGTAGAACACCCGTTGGGGCGCATACCCAGGAGACGTGGGTTCGAATCCCACCGGCGCACCCGAAAAACTTTTTCGCTTTTAAATAATCTTAGTCATTATTTGTCAATAGTAAAAGGGCCAATTAGGTTAGCCCTTTTTTAACCAATAATTGGTTTTACATTATTCTTGTAGTCGGCCAGTTCGATCCCTAGGCCACATAGAACCCTGTCGTAGTAACTAAACTCAAGTTAGTATAGACTATGCCTCTTGAGTGAGGCAAATGTTACCACGACAAGGTTCCGCGGCGGCCCGGGAATCGAACCCGGCCGACTTTACTTAACTAAATCGTTAATAAAAAACAGGAATTGCGTATCTTTAATTGACTTAAGGCATAATTAAACAGGTTAGTGTTTGTGCGGCGTCCTGCACATTAATTGACTTAAGCTAACATAATTAAACAGGTTAGTGTTTGTGCGGCGTCCTGCACAAAATGGTTCAAATCCAACTGCATTCTATAATAGCTTAAAATTAAATAGTAAATTGAAAAAATCCTAATTATTAAAATAAAATGAATTTATCCACTTTAAAATGAACTGGTTCTATCTATACCTTAATCACATTAAGTAAAAATGCAATTTTGCTTTAAAATTGGGATGTTGTTTTTATTACCGTTATTTTGTGTTGTTTTGTTGTAGCTGTAGACGACGACACACCAAGCACATCGAGTACCCCGAAGTCTCTTCGAAAGAGTATCAAGGACATAGTGCGGAATCATATAAGGATTATGAGTAGGATCAGCATTCTGTGGCCAAACTAGAATAGAAACTAAAAAATAATAATACGGCAATTTTTGCATATGTCAGATGCTTGAATGAGTACTTTGTACTACCTGTATGTGAATTAAAATATACATAGACTAGCTGTTGCCCGCGACTCCGTCTGCGAAGAATAGGGGTATAAAAAATAGCCTACGACCTATTCTCAGACCTACCAAGTATAGACAAAAAAGTTTTATAAAAATCGGTCAAGCCGTTTCGGAGGAGTTCGATAACAAACACCGTGACACGAGATTTTTATATATTAGAAAGAAATAAGATAAATGATTATTTTAAAAACATAGGGATGCTAAACTTAAGAAATTCGGGACGCTCTTATTACATTTAGCATTTGATCCCGGTGAAGCCCAAAACATATAATAGAATAGGACAATGATAGAATAAAAACCGCAGGACCAACTGTTTTTTTTTAAATAATAATTCAAAAAGAAAAATACTTATTTGCATTAAGATTTAATCGATATTTATTAAAATAAAACTAATTCTATCTATAAAATGATTTACCTTAACCGCATCACATGAAATTGGAATTTTTGCTTCGAAATTGGGATTATCTTTTTTTTTATTATATATTTTTGTTTCTTGTATTTTAATTGCAGCCGAAACCCACACAGCACCAAGCACTTCGAGTATCGCGAAATCTCTCCGACACGCTATAAGACAAAGCATACAGGAACACGACAGGATCTCAAATAGGAATGGTATACTGTGGCCAGAGTTGTATAAAATCTTGAAAATATGCATGTTTCTAATGCCGAGTAGCTTGTACTATCTGAACCTTACCTATCTACTAATATGGATATTGGTGATTTTAACCCAGGTGGTTTTAAAAAAAAAGTCTTCTTTTTCAAATGAATTTGCTTGGGGTATCCGCGATGTTTTATCATCTTCAGCCTATCAATTCTTGCTACTGGGTGCCACTAACCCCGCTACCATAGTTTAGGCTCTTGTGTGACAGAATTAAAACTACACAAAGTACTTCTATTTTACAAGCTTTTATTTAACTTGCAATGTGTGTTTGTTCGGGTGGAATCTTTCAACTCAATTATGAACATACCTTCAACCGATTGAGCTGAAATTTTGCATGCCTGTGTAAATCGGGTGTCAATGCAATATTATTATGACATGGAGCTGATTTGATGATGGAGCTGCAAGGTGGCCACAGGAACTCTGTAATAAAACGACACGACCGCATCTAGTTTTGGCGGGTCCATATTGGGTTCGCTAAAGTTCATCACCCGAAATTGATTTTCCTAACGATTTGTACTCCTAATGATCACTGTTCCTAAAGTTTTGTTTCCTAAAGTTTTCGTTCCTACAGTTTATTTTACTATTAACGTAGTCTATAACACTCAGTTTTCCGAAACTTAATTTTCCTATCGATTTGTACTCCTAATGATCACTGTTTCTAAAGTTTTGTTTCCTAAAGTTTTCGTTCCTACAATTTATTTTACTATTAATGTAGTCTATAACGCTCAGTTTTCCGAAAATTGACTTTCATAACGATCACTGTTCCTAAAATTTTGTTTCCTAAAGTTTTCGTTCCTACAATTTATTTTACTATTAACGTAGTCCATAACACTCAGTTTCCGAAAATTTTAAGTAATAACTTCACTGTTGAAACTTTATGTATTACTGCTACAATTTTTTTTTCATAACATTCTTAATCATAAAGTATTTTTTTTTATAATATTATTACTCCTGTTATTAATAGGTAGGTAGTGCCGTTTTAAAAATCATGTTATTCAATCTGTAATATGTATGATTCTTATTTGAGGGTATGCACTACTTACGGTACTGGTACGGTACTTTATATATTTTGATGCATTATATTTTATGATTTTCGGCATTTCAACTGTATGGATTACCTAATGGAAATAATCATTTTCTGTGCTGTTACAAAAAAAATACCTAACACCTTCTTTCTAAACCTAACCTATACGAGTCGCTTCTGCCCTAAAAGGTCTTGCTCGCTCGCTTCGCTCGCTCGCTGCCAGCAAGGTACCGATTAGGGTATACGAAAGGGTGTAAAAAATGATATGATGATGAATAATAGTGTAAAAGATGGTTATGTTGAGAAAATATAGGAAAACAAATAGTAGTATGATAGATGTTTATTGCAACGGACATTATGAAGTTGCATGATTAGGGATTCAAAACGTTAGGAACAGAGTAGTTATGAGTAGTGATTATTAGGATGTAAATTTTTAGGAACAACATTTTCGGACTTCCGATAATCGACGTTAAAAAATTAGTTCAACTTTGGCGCGCCCAATTTGGGTACGTTTGATTCGTCTTAACGATTATGTGTTGTGACTACTCGTATATGAACTTGAATCGTAAATAAAATAAAAATAAATAAATATTAGGGGACAATCTTACACAAATCGACCTAGTCCCAAACTAAGCAAAGCTTGTACTATGGGTACTATACTAGACGACGATAAACATACTTATACTTAACCGTAAGGTGGTAGACCATATTTTTGGGCCACTGTACATGACCTGCCCACCTATCTCCCCTTTAAGTTTGTCGCACTACTTACGAGACACCTTGTATATATATGTAGCTTAATATGCATCGAGCGATCTTATAACCGGTTGTTCAAAAGAAAATCGAACTGTCTGGTTATCTGGCTAAGTGGCTACCTTACTAATAAGGATTTCTCGTCGCAGCGTCGGCCGGGCGTCCTTTGATGCTGGTGAGGACTTCCCGGTCCGAGCGTTCTTCTGAAGCCCCCGAAGGAACTGGCACCTCTACTCAGCTATCTGAAGAAGGTATGGCCCTCTGGGACTGGTTAGATCAATTAAAAAAAAATCGTTATTTCCCAGTAGCAAAATTTCCATACCCAAAATAAATTAAGGTGTTAATTAAGGTGTTATTCCAATACGATTTCTTAACTTCTTCAAACAAAATATACCTACAAAGAAACGAATACTTTAAACATCAGGCGGTTGTATATGTATACACCGTGAAATTTTAGTGGTTGTTTTCCCGAAACGAGGTGATTTAGTTTCGATTGTACAATCGATTTATAATTACTATTTTGACTAGAGTGAAAAATCCAATTGTGAAAAACGAAAGTCGAAAATGACCGCAAACCAATAGTAACGCTTCGTTGGTACAAGTAGTGTACGATCGTACGATAGGTTAGGTACCAACGAAGCGTTACTATTGGTTTGCGGTCATTTTCGACTTTCGTTTTTCACAATTGGATTTTTGACTCTAGTCAAAATAGTAATTATAAATCGATTGTACATACGATACTAAATCACCTCGTTTCGGGTAAACAACCACTAAAATTTCACGGTGTATATATATAAGTATATATATAAAACTTGTATTTTAGTACGAAAAGTTTTAATTAAAAATATACTTACGCAACTTAGTTTTGTATGCGACACGAAACACAGAAACACGAAACAAAAAATACGACTCAGAAACGCGAATGACCTAATGTTGCGCCCAGCGAGAACTAAATACGGGAAACGGTGCTTATTATGTGAGGGTGCTCAACTGTATAATAAACTCCCAAAAAATATTAAAGATGCAAATTCAATATACCGCTTTAAAAAATTACTTAAAAAACATTTAAAAGATATTTTAGATTAAGTAAGTAAATACTTTAATATACATAATCGCACTCCCAGTACAACAGTGTTTCAACTCGAAGTAATACACCATTTTAATTTAGACTTTACTTAATTTCTGGAAAGTCTAAATTAAAATGGTGTATTATTTCGAGTTGATGCACTGTTATACTGGGAGTGCGATATAGTAATACATAAATTACATAATATATAAAATAAATACATAGCTTAACCTTAAACAAAAAATATAAACATGAATATATTTACAAGTTTCCACTATGAGGGTACCTACGTCTAGAGCGAAGCCGTATCTAGCCTACGTAACTTGACGTAACTCAGTGATCTTGCTAACTAGTTATGTTATAATTTACTATTCAACCGTTTAACGCATAGATTGTTTCTACCATGGACTTAATACCTAAGGACTGAGTACTAACCATGTACTAACTTTTATTAGTCAATCAAAAATGACCCATATTACCAAGCCATACAGTTTAATAATGGCAACTAGAGACAGGGGTCCGAGAGAGAAACCCAAACTAGAGAAAAAAAAAAAAAAACTAGAGAATTGTGTCCCACTCGCACCGGGTATGTATTACAATACCGAAGTACGAAAGACCGAATGTATTAAAAC
This sequence comes from Archips crataeganus, assembly GCA_947859365.1. Classification (NCBI taxonomy): domain Eukaryota; kingdom Metazoa; phylum Arthropoda; class Insecta; order Lepidoptera; family Tortricidae; genus Archips; species Archips crataeganus. Next base: position 11,144,467 of record OX402049.1, on the reverse strand, counting down.
ATCGAATGGGTCAAAAGTCCGACACGATTTTTTTCTGAAACCGTAAACTTTTCAGAATTTATTAAAACGGCATCATACAGAACCCATTAGGTTAGGTTAGGTTTGTTTTATAACAATCTTAAGAGCGCGCGCACACAGAGAGCGGTCTGGAGTTCCGCGTTCTTTCAAATGTACTGAGTCGCTTACGATTGCTGTGTGCGTTATCGTAAGGGACTCAGTACATTTGAAAGAACGCGGAACCCAGACCGCTTTCTGTGTGCGCGCGCTCTAAAAAGTTAGCGGTTTCAGAAAAAAATCGTGTCGGTCTTTTGACCCATTCGATGTTTTAATACATTCGGTCTTTCGTACTTCGGTATTGTAATACATACCCCTCGCACCAGTTGCCAGTGGAAAAAAAGATAATGGAATAGTGGTATTAATTAGTACTGAAAATAATTACCTTCTCATAATAAATAGCTATATTTAGATACACAATATTACCTTTTACCTAATTTGTAAATAATTAAGATTGCAACTAATATTTACTGATTAAAACACGGTAATGCATTAAATATTGTGATTGTAAATTTTAACTCGTATCACCGACGTTGACAAATTTTCTATCAAATTTCAAATTTGTTTAGTGGCTCTTGTTATTCTGTCAACTAAACTAAATTCAACTAAGTAAATTCGCTAAAAATGGTGAAAATGTGCTGTGTTAAGGGGTGTAAGAGTGAAAGCTTTGCTGATTGTGGCATATCATTTCACAGGTAAGGAACATTTGGCTCTATTTTACGATAGAACGACGGGTGCCTATGATTTAGGCCGGTGTGAGTATGTCTACTAATGCAATTTCGTAGATAAGTCGGAAAAGCAGGTTTGGGGTATAGGAAAAGGGGCCCGATTTTAGGACTTAGAAAAATATGGAACAGAAATTTTTTTTTCGCGTTTTTCGTAATTTATTTTTAAAAAACTTTAAAGAAAACATTAAAATAAGCATCTTTTAATTTAGAATATAACTATATACATTTATTCATAAAATACAAATATTAAGAATCAATAACAATAATAAATTAATACTATAACTATAAATAATATAAAAATTACTTAAACTAAAACTAAATAAAATTAACAAAAGGTTCCCCCCGCGGCATGGACCCAAAGACAATGGCAGCATTACCTCGCTGTATAGCAATGCTGATACGTTGTACGAGGAAGCTGCCAGCTCTTCGGTCTCCTGTAGTGTAACAAAGCTGTTTACAAATATCTTTGTAAAGACTTTGCGCTGGAGCCCCACGGACCAAAGGTCTCAACCCCGAATTGAACAGAGTTGTATTCAGAGCCAAGACCTTTGTATTTGTTTTTCTTAAGTTTTTCTGCCGCTTCTGCTGCTGCACCTGCTTGATTTGCTGTTCCGCGGACGTGGGACGGAGCCAGCATCTTTTATATACCGGGTGTAGTCTATAAGTAAAACAATAAATTTAAACGATGATTCCTTAGCATATCCGAAGTTACCTTGATCTGGTCCTAATGCGCCAAAATGCTTAATCACAGAAAAAGTAATTTAAAGTTACAATGCATAATCAATGAATTTCATCATTGCGTAATTGTCAGTTATCGGTCGTTAGATGTCTTGGTACAGGGCATTTCCTTGGTACAGGGGCGATGTTATTTTTTTTATAAATATTTACTCATAAACATAAAGATCTCTACAATCTGTGCCTATTTAAACTTTTTATTAACCTTACGTTGTTGAACTCCAAAAAGTTCAATATTATTATCTCGGACCTCCACAGACATAAACCATACATTGCAAATGCAACCTCGTCTTTTCTTTAGGAATGAGTTGGTTACTCTATTACTAATGTTACATTGACAAATACAAAAGTCAAGTTGGTAAACAAATCAAAATAATTAAAAATGGCATCAACAAAATTAAATTACGATGCACGTGAATCATGACGAAACAAGAGCAAATGTAAGCCGAGATTTGAGTTAAATAACGCATACGAGGATCCTCCGATTGATAATTTCGTGTTGTTGTCACGATCACCGATGAGGCAGGACGTGTGCAGCCAGCATACGGTCCATGGGCGTTTTCGTTGTAAAAGTACAATTATCCGCAGGTGTATACGTACTTGGTCACCCTAATTAGAACGAGATGCAATTCTCTAGTTTGGTTTCTCTGTCGACCTCACTTTTTTGTCGCAGTACTCAGTCCAGGTTAGGTATTAAGTCCATGGTTTCTACCCACTTTACTTAAATGTACTTGTATAATCGCATGTTGTGAGTGTTGTAAAACTACCCGAATTATTTTGTATTCTTGCGCTCATTAGATTAATATGTTTACTTTAAATTTAACTTCCGCACCGTTCGATGGGGCCATAATTTTCCCAAAAATTGAAATTGAAATTTAAGTTCTCATGCAAGTGAATTGTATTCGGTTTTGATTATCGAATTAGTCTTGTTAGTTGTTTCTGTTTATTTTTTAAAAATCGGGAATTTTACATTCGATTTGTATATGCGACTGTGCATAATTATTATTAAAACACTCTTATGATCGGTCTTTCGTTCGTTTAATAAAACCACACTCGTGTTTTTATGCCTCTCATTATGCAGCAGTCACATAAATAACTATAATTCCAAAGTAATGTTTGTACAGATATGGAGGTGCGGGTTGGTTCACCGAGTACAACTGACGATTACGTGGAAACGGTAATCGAAGGTAATTTAAGACTTACCGCCTGTCTCACCACTCTCTGATAAGTTTCTGGTTGTTTATTTGTCAGATGTCATGTGAGAGACACTGCATCAGAGATATCTGCCACATGGAAGAGCAGATACTTTTCAGAGAATGGTAAAACAGCGAAGTCGCGTGACCCTTCAGCTTGCTTGCCCCTTATTTATATGTAGTATATTTTTAAGTAAAAATTACTGATGCCGTTTCCAGTACTAGAGTACGAGAAAAAAAAAAGTAAGACTACTAGAGATAAAGATAGCACGATACTTATCTTAGCAACTACAGATCTGCCTTGAGTCACGATATAGTTGTTTACACTGCATATAGCGCGATAATTACAAGCTTTTATTGAATTTCTAATGTTCGCGTGTACGTCAGTTTTATCTAAATCTGCAAGTCTTTCACCCACTTCCAATGATCGGATCACAGACTTCAAATATAAAGTCTGTGGATCGGATTGACTTGAGATTTGATAAGGATATGTAGATTGGATGACAATGTAATTAATTTCTATAAAAAGCGCGGTAAAAAAAAATGTGTTACTTAAGGCCCTACCGAGCTTTTGGCGCTAATTGATTTTAGGTACTTACTCTATGCACTCGTGTATGTGTGCGTGAGAGCGGCTAGAATCGAAGCCGTGCGTAAGCGCAAGCGACATGAGTTCCACGTCCGATGGCTGAACGCGATGGCGAACTGACTATCGGACAAGGTGGAGGCACGGCTCAAGATAGGTTAGTTAGACTGCGCGTGTATTTAGGTATTTTCATCGTATTACTAAAACAAATACATATTTAAAAATGTAGTAACACTACGCCCTAGGAAACATCTTGTTTTCTTATCATTCAAAAGTCATGTATGACCTGCCGTGCAGTATTTACGTCGTACTACGAATTTATTTTATTTTATAGAGACCACTTTGGATTTTTTTTCTATCGAGCGAACTACAAGTACCTAATCACTGGTCATTAAAAGTGAATCCTCAAATATCTTGCACATGAATTTCAGGACTAAAGCTTTGCTAGTAATGATACAGCACGAGATTAAGAATGCAATAAATACGCCAAAAGCTCGGTAGGGCCTTAAATTAAATTTTATACACAAACTTATTATCATAACAACAACTCTGGGGAAATTGAGTCGCGAGCTGTGGTGCAATAAGAATGTTAAGTCCTAGCTTTTGGAACGCAACTATTTATTGGCAGTTGCGGAGCCTATCAACATGACTACCGGTGCGATATCGCTGGAGGAGGAGATTGTAGAGATCGATACTGAGCCGGAGGCGTCTGCGCCGCCACCCGCCGACCCGCAGCCCGCTCGCGAGGTAACTCTCACACTGCACAGCCATATGACCATTCTTATCAAAATTACCACTCCTGGATAGACTCTCTAAAAAAAGAGAATATTTCTTCTAATTCCGCGCGATATGAATTTTGTTTTTGAGGCACATATTATGGCGCACAAATCCGCCTTTTATGTTAATTTGTAACGCCACATAAATAAATCATTGGATGCCCATACTAAGCAAAGCTTCTACTGCGGGTACTAGAACTAGACAATGGATAAATATACTTATGTTGATAAATATTTCATTTCATTTATTTCACTGTAAAGCCGCCCTGCAAGAGCACACAATAGTGCTTAAGAACTAAATACATACTTAAATACTTATTAAATACAAATTTTAAAAGTTCCTAGTCAGGTTCTATTACTACTAAGCTATCCGGTCGTCAAATAATCCTATTAATATTATATTAATTTTTAAATTTTGATTTTTTAAAACACTTGGGCTACCCAGAATCTAACGATACGTACGATACCTTAATTTTTAGACGATACGAGGTAATAGAGAATGTTACAAATCCATGTACAGTAAAATTACATAAAGTTTACCACTGTCAGATGGTTTGCCTTCATTTCATATTCAACTTTAACGACCTACAAATAAAGCCAATTTTAGAATACTGTTTCCCACGTTTGCAGATTTTGTAATAACTACTTTATTTGTATGGTGTTAAAGTTGGAAATGAAATGAAGGCATGGTAAACTAAAAGTAAACGTATTGTAACATGGGCTACTTACATAGGGACAGAATTTGGGTGCATTTATACTAGAAATGTTTAGGTACTCAACTAAATGTAAACAAACTTCAGCAACCAACAGTTATGACGTCGGGTTAACCAGCCAAATGCAATATTTGTAATTGACTTTCACGCGTCGCATTATCGACGTACTCTTTAGTTCAGTCGCATAATAATTTATAGTATATACCTTACCTACGGTGTTATCTAGTTGTTGCTAACAGCTAATGTTTATTTACATTTAGTTAAGTGTTTAATACCTAAACCTTTCTAGTATAGTAAAACAATATACTTTAAAACTTCGTTGTTTTTAGGAATTGCAAGGCTCTTCTACAGACGAACCAGAGCAGGCGCGGGCAGTAAAGAGGAAAAGAGAAGGTTAGTTAAGTGCCCTTATCATTATAGGACTTGCCACACTGGATGCGTTCTGTGGTCTGCGGTCAGGTCAAATTTAACGCAGCACGCATTATGTATGGAACAACATTGTCGGTCTCTATATATTTTGTATAGATATGCGATTTGACCGTGTGATCTGCATCCAGTGTGGCAATTCCTTTAAATGTTGATGACCTAATCTATTTATCGAAATAAAAATTGAACACCGAAATGTATGTACGCGCATAACTTTCGATCGACTGCACCAAATTGGATAAAGGTTGTTTCATACGTACCACAACCACACCACGTCGCAGCGTTAAAATCCGGTCAAGCAGTGGTTACGTGCGAATAGTTGGTACACACGCGGTCGATCATGGCGCCAAAATGTGGTACGTGTGAATTAGTTATATCATTCATTTTCAATACAAAATATGCGCCCGACCACGTGTTGTGGATCTTGTTGTCGTGTGGTTGTGGTACGTGTGAAAGAACCATAATTCTTTTTTTGTTGCGTTTCTTATTGTCAGGAGAAAGTTCTTAAGAAAGAAATTTTAGAAAAAATACAACGGAGGTGAAGCCGTGGCCAACAGCTAGTAGTAGATTTTTTTTTTTACAAATTTGTCTTAGTTACAGGTGATACACACGAGTCTGTCTCCTCCTTAAATCAAGTAAGTACTTAATAGATTCTTTTGAAACACTCAATTCATATTTTATACCGAAACAATTTTTTGTATTTAGATATCAAGGATGATATAGACTGGATTAGCAATCGCCATAGTACAGATCGGCCGCGGAAAAATAGTTCGATTATTAAATCTAGATGGCGCTGACATTATAGCCCGAGGGTTTGAAAGCAAAACAATATTAACTACAGATATTTCATATTACTGCAAATGTATTATTTATTATGCAATATTTTTGAAAAATAATACATTTGTAGTAATATGAAACATCTGTTAGTCTTATTGTTTTGCTTTCAAAGCCTCGGGCTATATTTCAGCGCCATCTAGATTTAATAATTGGACTATTTTTCTGCGGACGATCTGTACTATGGCGATTGCTAATCCAGTCTATATCATCCTTGATCTATATGAAAATAAAACTCTTAGCTTCTATGGCTCTCTGTCCTACGATACAGTTTAAATTGAAATTGTACGAAATTGTGTTTTGTTTCATTTATTTCTTTGTAATCAATTAATTCAATTATTTATTGAATAATACACTTTGCGCATCAATAACATTACATGTAAAAAGATGGTAGTCTCGCAAGGCAGTTCTTATACTGCAAAAAAGTTTTGAGATACTGTGTTAAACCAAGTCGGTTATTTTAGTCAGTACCGGGGGTTGTCCATAGAACTCGTTTTCCACCGACTTGCTTATTTTAAAGTGGAGATAAAAATTGTATAGTTCTCAAAGAAAGAGTAAGCCAAATTACCTCCAGATTAAAAAGCGGATTAGGATCGATGCTTCACCATCGCAAAATCTAACTAAAAACTGTCCTAAATTAAATTTGTTACGTAACGACATGTTATAGTGACCACATTAATACTAGATATCTTTATTTTGCTATAGATAAATTACCGACAGCGTGGAATTGCATTTGTAATGGTATTGTGCGTTGATGCATTCTACTTTAGTGAGAGAGAGCGAGAGACAACAATCTCTCTCATCAATGCATGTAATACATAATACCACTACATATGAAATTCCACGCCCTCGGTAACTTATCTATAGTACACAATGTCTTGGGAACTTGCTTTACCAGTTTTAATGACAGTTCCTACATCAGAATAAAAAGAATAAAGCTGATAAATAAATAAATAAAAATAAATATCACGGGACAATTCACACCAATTGACCTAGTCCCAAAGTAAGCTAAGTAAAGCTTGTGTTATGGGTACTAGGCAACGGATAAACATACTTATATAGATAGATACATACTTAAATACATAAACACCCAAGACCCGAGAACAAACATTCGTATTTTTCATACAAATATCTGCCCCGACACGGGAATCGAACCCGGGACATCAAGCTTCGTAGTCAGGTTCTCTAACCACTAGGCCATCTGGTCGTCTAAAACCTCATCCTCGTCTGGTCGTCGCTGAGTGAATATAGCCTGTGATGTTTTAAACCTTACAACTGACGGCTCAGGCCTGAAATGTCCATTTTCCTAAAATGTCTGCTTTTCCATAATATGACACGTCTTTTTAATGGTAAAGGAATTTCGTGGTGGACTATACTAAAAGGTATGAAAACATGAACAAATGTGTGCGCTATAGAATCTTCCTTCCATTATTATAAATCCAGTCATTCATGATGACGCGTGCTGTGGTTCTTATTGCAATGTTATTAATGTCTAATTTTGTCAAATCCACGCGTCTTCGTGAATGGCACGCTATAAGTGGTGTGTGTGCTTCTTTGTAACTGTGTCCCCACGTCTCGCAGTGCTTGTTGGGGCTGTTGGAATGCCCAGTGTGCATGGAGTGGATGGAGCCACCGATCGCGCAGTGCCGCCGCGGGCACCTGGTCTGCGGCGCTTGTCGCAAACGGCTTGACACGTGCCCCGTCTGCCGCACAGCTTTCTCATCGGTGCGCAACCGCGCTATGGAAAATGTGAGTCGAACCGATTACTTCTATGGTCAGCAACAGTATTTCCATTATTCTCAAAAACTTTGCACGTTTAATTTTGTACTCAGATTTGCGTAGATATTTACAAGTAAGTGGCGTGAATGTAACTGAGCCTAACTAACACAGCCACCCAAAATGTCCTGATTTATTTGTATGAAAATTTCCTGTATTTTCTATGAAAGATTCGCGCCGCTAAGCAAACGTGATCTATGTAATTACACTTCAGCAACACGTGACTACGGCCACTGCAAACTGCAATGTGACCAAAACGTGGTGGTATTTATTACTCGTTTCGTTTAGCGCGATAAGCAGAGGTCGGAATTTTCACGGCAAAACAAAAGACTGCCGTAATGTAGCTAGATTTAGAAACGTGTCTTTATCGATATCGCGTTTTATCAGGTACCTACATTACACAAAAAACCGGCCAAGTGCGAGTCGGACTCGCGCACCGAGGGTTCCGTACAAATTTATATGTATCTATGAACATCCAGTCTTAGCAGACCCCTGCTCCTAAGCAAAATGTGCGCAGTATGGGATCATTGTAGATTGGTTACTGATCTAGACAGACAAAAAAAAATTATGCTTTTCGCAATTTTTCCTTTATCTGTGCTATATATATATATACCTTGCTTCGTACCAAATTTCAAGATCCTGAGTTCACGAGAAGTACCCTGTAGGTTTTGATTCCCTTGCGAGTGTCGAAAATTTACGGTATAAATAGATTGGTTACTGATATAGACAAACAGACAAAAAAATTTATGCTTTTCGCAATTTTTCCTTTATCTGTGCTATAAGACCTTGCTTCGTACCAAATTTCAAGATTCTGAGTTCACGGGAAGTACCCTGTATGTTTTCACAGCTCCAAGGGACAGTAGACCTGACTATTTGATATAAATTTCAGTTTGATACCTCCACGCGTTCCTGATAAATAAGGTCTTGACAGACGGACGGACGGACGGACAACAAAGTGATCCTATAAGGCTTCCGTTTTTTCTTTTTGAGGTACTGAACCCTAAAAATCATGCCGATATATTTACATTATTTTATAATCATTAATTTCCGACAGTTAATTTGAAATTCCAGTTAATTTACTCCCTTGGCGTCAAATGAAGTTGAACGTTCATTTAGTATATAATTAATTATGTTAATGGCTTTAAAGTGATAAACGAAACGATTTACTCCTAGGGAATCTTGAGTAATTAATGGTTATCTACTCCTAACACTATCACAAACCAAATAAAATTTTATGTGCTGCTGTGTGAACTGACCTGGATTTCGAAAAATTAATTACATTTGTCTCTGTATTATTTTACACAAACCTTACTTAAAAAATTGTACTATATATTTTTTTATTTGGTGGACTGTTTTTTCTTCTCTTACACTATCGATATCGATATAAAAAATGTATTTAACAAACTATTGATTGCGACAATCTTTTGTTTTGCCGCGAAAATTCCGACCTCTGTTGATAAGTACCAGGTGTGGTAATATTTTTGAGATAAGTTGTGACTATGTTTGCATTTGTTGTCAGGTGGCAGGTATACTGCGGTACCCGTGCCGGCACGGGTGCGGGCGCGAGGTGCGGCACGCGCGGCGCGCGCGGCACGAGGCGTCGTGCTCGTCGCGCCGCTACGCGTGCCCGCTGCCGGCCTGCGAGTCCGCGCCGCCCATGCAGCGTGCCGCGCTGCCGGCGCACTGCCAGGTAACAGCCAGTGTCTCTAAACACTTCAATTTAATAAATAAGGGCTACCCGCCAATACAGATTGTCACTTTTTAGGGTTCCGCAACTCGAAAGGAAAAAGCGGAACCCTTATAGGATCACTTTGTTGTCCGTCCGTCCGTCCGTCCGTCTGTCTGTCAAGATCCTTTTTCTCACGAACGCGTGGAGTGATCGAGCTGAAATTTATATCAAATACTCAGGTCTACGGTCCCTTGGAGCTGTGAAAAAATCAAACTTCTAAGCCAACGTAATCAAAAGATACAGCCGTTTATGCCGCTAATTTCCGCAAATTTTCGAAACTCGCAAGGGAATCAAAACCTACAGGGTACTTCCCGTGAACTCAGAATCTTGAAATTTGGTACGAAGCAACGTATTATAGCACAGATAAAGGAAATATTGCGAAAAGCATACATTTTTAACGCAATCAAAAGATAAAGCCTTTTATGCCGCAAATTTCCGCAAATTATCGACACTCGCAAGGGAATCAAAACCTACAGGGTACTTCCCGTGAACTCAGAATCTTGAAATTTGGTACGAAGCAAGGTCTTAAAGCACAAATAAAGAAAAAATTGCGAAAAGTATAAATTTTTTTGTCTGTCTGTCTATATCAGTAACCAATCTACAATGATCCTACACTGCGCACATTTTGCTTAGGAGCAGGGGTCTGCTAAGACTGGATGTCATAGATACATATAAATTTGTACGGAACCCTCGGTGCGCGAGTCCGACTCGCACTTGGCCGGTTTTTTTCAAGTCATCTACCATAGATAATGTAAACTATGTTTAGAATTCGAATGGCCATACGGCCAGATTCTACCAACATGTTAAAAAAATACTTATTAAAATTATTGCAAAACTACCTATTTGATACAAATTTAAAATATAAAAATAACGAAGTTTCATGAAGCGTAGATAAGTTTTGTGTTATACAATTGGTTTATAGCTAAATTTTAAAGAAGTATGTATATGAATAAAACGTTGGCTGACTTGAAACCTCCTTAGTCTGAAATTACATACCAACTAACTTGTTTGCAAATTTGAAAACTGAAGTTAGAACACACACACACACACACACACACACACACACACACACACGCACACGCACACGCGCACGCGCACGCGCACGCGCACGCGCACGCGCACGCGCACACGCACACGCACACGCACACGCACACGCACACGCACACGCGCCCACGCGCCCTCGCGCACACGCGCACACGCGCCCACGCGCCCACGCGCCCACGCGTCCACGCGCCCATGCGCACACGCGCACACACGCACACACGCACACACGCACACACGCACAAACACACAAATTAGTAATTAAGTAGTTAGTACTTTATAATTTAATGTATAAATCTTATTGTTTTTTTTCTGTTATCCCTGAGTAAAGGAAGAGCAGGACTTTCCGATACAAGCATTTATTTGCTCAATGGAAGGTCCCAACCTTGTTTTACTAGGAACCTCAATCTTGTGAAAACCAAATAAACTTTTTTTTGTGATAACTTCCTTAAGAACAATTTAGGCCATTGACATTTAGTATACATGCTAACGACCGCTTTAGCCTAGTTGGTAGTGACCCTGCCTACGAAGCAAGAGGTCCTGGGTTCGAATCCCGGTAAGGGCATTTATTTGTGTGATGAGCACGAATATTTGTACCTGAGTTATGGATGTTTTCTATGTATTTAAGTATTTATTTATCTATACAAGTATGTTTATCGTAGTCTAGGACCCATAGTACAAGCTTTGCTTAGTTTGGGACTAGGTCGATTTGTGTAAGATTGTCCCCTAATATTTTATTTTTTATTTTTTTTTATTTAGGCTTGGAATAACACCATTGACGAGCAAGTGTGATGAAAAATAATAAAGTGTTGCGATTTCTTGTATTCACTATAGAAAGCAGTATATTCATATCATTTTCTTTGTTTAAATTGGGTCACCCATATAATTCTTCTAATTATGTAGATATCTGTAAGAAGCACCATCTTGTCCCACCATCTCAACGTCGTGAAATTGCAGATACTATATATTTGTTAAAAATTACTAATGGCAGCATTAATTGCCCTGAACTGCTCGCTAATATATCGTTCAACACTCCATCCAGACCGAAGAGATACGCGCCCCCTATTTCTGTGCCTTTTTGCCATTCTAATTATAGGCGGAATAGTTTTTGTATACGTGCAAGTAGACAGTTGAATAAATTAACGAAGGAGCTTGATATTGACGTGTTTAATGTTAACACTGACACTTTGAGACGTACTCTGGTGAATCGATTCTTTGAGAGCGTGCATTGAGCGTTGTACCGTACTGTAGATTGAGTGTGTTGAGTTAGAGACTTGAATATTTTTTCTCCACCGCTAAAATAGTGTTAAATAGTGCTGAATCATTTGTCACTAAGCTAAGTAGTTCTTTTTTTTTCTCTTTTTTCTTTTATGTGTGTCCGAAGGGACTCTGTGTGGGCATACTGCCTTATTGTTACTCTGTAATTGTCGGCGAGAACCTGTAATTGGCTTTCTGTATTTAATTTAATTTTTAAGACGTATAAACAAGCTGTTGGTTCTCCATAAATAAATAAATAAATAAATATATAAATTTATTTATAAAATAATAACTATCACTTCCGGCAACCATCTGCGATGCAATATTTTTTGGCTCTGTTTTTATTCATTTTACAGTCCGCCTTTCGCCTTTACATACACACACGCATTATCGCAACACGCAAACGGGACGTTCCGCGTAAGGGACGGTTGGCAACCCTATAACAGCCAGTTGTTGCATTCCAGAGCCGGCACCCGCAGCAGTACCGGCCGGGCTGCTCGCAGCGCGTGTCGCTGCGCGTGAACTGCGAGCAGCACCAGCAGTGGGTGGCGGCGGCGCTGGAGCAGCTGTTCCACGTGCGCGTCGACGTGGACGTGCGCACGTGGGGCGTCGTCGTCTACGTCGCCTTCCTGGGGCCGCAGAAACAAGCCAAGAACTATACCTACGAGGTGAGACTACTTTTATGGCTCGTCTACACAATGGCCCATGGCGGGCGAGTACGGGCATGCACGATTGTGAAGAGAGCATAATCGTCTGTGAGCGGCCATCGTTGCCTGTAATCGGGAATAATCGGAGAATTGTCGGTACATCAAAGGAATGCGTGCCAATCATCAACAGACGACAGTGAGTAAATGAACAGTCACGATTGTGTAGAGAGCAACCCATAATCGCGGCGATGATGGCCACTTTTTTAATCGCCCATCATGGGCCATTTTGTAGACGAGCCATTACGTTTAGAAATTACAATACGTTTACTTTTAGTTTACCACTGACAGATTGCTTGCCTTCATTTCATTTCCAACTTTGACACCATACAAATAAAGTAGTTAACACAAAATCTGCAAACGTGGGTAACAGTATTCTAAAATTGGCTTTATTTGTAGGTCGTTAAAGTTGAATATGAAATGAAGGCAAACCATCTGTCAGTGGTAGACTTTATGTAATTTTACTGTACCATCTTTATCATCATCCCAGCTTATATATGTCCCACTGCAGTGCACGGGCCTCCTCTAAGAATGAGAGGACTTGGGCCGTAGTTCCCACGCGGAAACAGTTGTGGATTGAGAATTTCACACACACCATTAAATTTATTCTCAGGTGTATGCAGGTTTCCTCACGTTGTTTTCCTTCACCGTAATGCTCATGGTAAATTATAAATGTAATTTCGGACATAAATTCCGAAAAACTCAGAGGTGCGAACCCGGATTCGAACCCACGAGCATCTGCTTGAGAGGCCACGTGGAATACTGACTGAGAGCGAAAGTGTCGTCGTGAGATACAAGTGTATAACTAGGGGTGTTCAATAAAAAGTGAGAATGAGTATGTTATAAACAACTTTTACTAAATGTCATTTTATTTTTCGACATAGTCACCTTTTAGCATAATACACTTAGTATATCTTTTTTCTAAACTTAAAATTCCATTTTTAAAAAAGGTCTCATCTTGAGTACTTAAAAAATCTTGTACTGCAGCGACTACCGCGTCGTCGTCTTCAAATTTCTGGCCTCTCAGGTATTGTTTCAATCTCGGAAATAGGTAGAAATCACTGGGAGCGAGATCTGGTGAATACGGAGGATGCTTAAGGATATCGAACCCAGCATCACGAATTGCAGCCATTGCAACGGCGGACTTGTGTGCCGGGGCATTGTCCTGGTGGAACAGCACAACTTTCGAGAGTTTACCTCGCCGTTTTTCGCGGATCTCATTGCGCAATGTTGCTATTTGTTTGGCGTATAAAGTGCCCGTAATAGTGGCTCCATGCTCGAGATACTCAATCATTAATACCCCTTTACCATCCCAAAAAACAGAGCCCATGACCTTACCGGCAGATGGGCTCACCTTGAATTTCTTCGGAGTTCGAGATGATGGCCTTTTCCATGTCATAGACTGCAGTTTCGTTTCAGGGTCGTAATGAGGGAGCCATGTTTCGTCCATTGTTATAAATCGCGCCAAAAAAAGTTCCCGGTCTTGCTGCATCAGGTTCAAAGCTTCTTGACAAATCTCTAGTCTAGTTTGTTTTTGCGTGTCAGTAAGCATTCTTGGTACCCAACGCGCAGATACCTTTTTCATACCCAAGCGTTCATGTAAAATATTATGCACGCTCCCCGTTGAAATCTTTACATTTTCAGCAATAAAACGAACCGTGACACGACGATCCGCCAAAACTGAGTTTTCGACTTTTTTCACAATTTCTTCAGTTACTGCTGTAGTAGGGCGTCCGGAGCGGGGGTCGTCCATTGTCGATGTTCTTCCACGTCTAAATTCGGCGCACAAACGTGCGACTGTCGAATACGGAGGAGCATTAGACCCTAAAGTGTCCCGCAAATCCAAATTGACTTGGTCCGTAGAAAAATTTTTCAAATACAAGTATTTGATAACGGCGCGCAGTTCAATTTTCTCCATTTTCGCTAACGTACTCAATAGCATTGCAAAGAAATTACCGTATATTTTTTTAAACAAAAGACAGTTAGTTTTTTTTTTCATAGCAATCAGCTAGATAGATTAGCTTTACCGGCCAGTATTTAATTTCGTAATATTAAAAGAGTTTGCATCTCATTCTCACTTTATATTGAACGCCCCTCGTATCTGTCTATACAGGTGAAGGTATCGGGGCGCCACAACTGTCGGGGCCTAGTGTACAAGCGCACCACTCACAGCGACCTCGAGAGCTCAGTGCTGAACACAAGCCGCCAAGACTGCTTCCATCTCACCCTCGACCAGGCTCTCAACTTCCTCCGCTACAAAAACGAGCACTCGGAGACGGACAAAACCCTCGATTTCACCATCAATATCGCCGAATGCGAGGAAGCAGAAGAATCCCGGGAAATCTCGGATTGTGGCAGCCCAAAGGAGTAACTTTAACTAGATTTAAGAAACTATTGAAACTGGAATGTGTAAAGCTCCAAACGCACAGACAGTGGAGGTGTGGCGGTGACGGTTGTAATATTCTAACTTGTATGAACGGTTGTGTGTTACCGTACCGCGAACTCGTTCATACAAGTTAGAATATTACAACCGTCACCGCCACCGCACCGCCACGCCTCCGCTGTCTGTGCGTTTGGAGCTTTAATGTCATGCCATGTTATTCGTGCCAGGCCGCCTATACTTACGGCCCGGTCACGACTTCGCGTAACCGGCGGCAGCAGCGAGCGTTTTCTGCGTTCATTGCGCGGCCGAAACGCTCGCCGCACAGTGATTATCTGGCGGCACACGCAATGAACGGAGAAAACAATCGCCGCTGCCTCCGGTCGCGCGAAGCCGTGGCCGGGCCATTAGGTAAGTACGCCCGCTTGGGCTATCCGGCTAACTTAAAACTCAAGTTTCCTATAGTCGAAAAAACGGGTACGGGTTAAAATACGAACTGTATTTTTAGACTTTAGAATGAACGAGAATCACAGTGAAATAAACTGATAACTATGTTTCGGACTAATTCGTAGCCCTTCCTCTAGGAGCACACCCCACACCGCCATGCATGCCGCCGTGGCTAAAGGTTACGAATTAGTCCGGAACATGTTGAGCTAAACTCGAATAAAGCGAGAGTTATACGTTTAATTCACTATGAGTGAGTTCCACGGTAGTTTCATGTTCAAAATAATGCACCACCTAATATTTCAAACGCTTATGGCAATACATGAGGATTTTAATTTATTCAGGGTCATACACTAACTGCACCCGAAGAAACTGGATCGCTTACAAGGGTGGAACCTTTTCGTATTCTTTACATCTGACAAAGAAATAATCGGGAATTTTCTCGTGAAAAAGTTCCATCCTGGTACCCGATTGAGTTTCCTCGACTTTACGTCAAGATATAGGTGAAATACTTGAGAAAGGCTTCTCTTGCTTGTAAATAGTAACTTATCTGTGAATCAGACCAAGCAATACTCTTCTCAGTGATTGTCAAAATTCAAACTTCGAGAAGGTATTAGACCTACAAAATCTTTATATATATAATTCCACTGTACGTGTGTTTGTCACTGAACTCCTCCTAAACGGCTGGACCGATTTGAATGATTTTATTTGTATGCTTTTGGGTGGCGCTGGCGCCCTGGATGGTTTAGATTCACAAATCAGCCCGGCAGATGGCGCTGCAGTCGGTATCTAGGTTCATGCAGGACAACGTCTGTCGGGTCCGCTAGTATATTATACCCGTATAGTATATTCCCGTATCAACTGTGTTTGAGCTCTATTACGTTTAACACAAAGTTAACAATTTTAGTGTGTGCCGTATTTTTGGATACTTTGGATGCTAGGATACCAATGGTGTTGTGGGTGTTACGGTGCCAACGGCGACTTGACAGCTACCAAGTATTAGGTGTTTTGTGTGCTCCGGTCACTTTGTACACGGTGGTGGATGACCTGAACAATTTGATCACTTTGGATGAGTCGGTATTAATGGACATTTCGGATGTAGCGGTATATTTGGAGACATTGACTGTCACTATCTATATGATGCTGACTGTACAAGTTGACGTTTCAAATTTGAAAAATGACAAGTTTCATATTATTTCTGTACTTCTACATGTAAGAAGAGACTTTCTTAAGATTTCCACCGATACCATTCGTTTAATGGGTTAGCTGAGTAACTTAGTGCGCCGTTAAATTTACTGTCTATTTTTGTCACAAGAAAATGTGATCCTTTTTTTCAATTTATGATATCTTAATTAATGGCTATGATTATGAATGATATCATGGATCATTAAACTTATTTAAATAAGGTAACACGAAGCAAACTGACTTCTAAGTTCGCGAGGCGTCGGGCTTTCCTTGGATGACCAGAGGCCATATTGTCTAACGCTCGGGCGCTTGCTAACGCTTTCACCATCTCCTTCTATCACCATTGTGTATACCGTTTGACAGAAAAACATAGTGAATGCGAAAGCAAGAGCTCGCGCGTTACACAATACGCGTACAGGCTTGCCAGTCGCCTTGGACACGGCAGAGTCAGTCGTTAGGTGATGAACTTTTGTTGATCTTAAGTATAGTGTCATAAATCCTTGTAGATATTGAACTCTTGCAAGATATCCCGTAGGTAACTCGATTAAGCTATAGCGTAAGAGTCTGTTAGAAATAAGGACCAAGTTGCCCGAAGATGAACGTTATAAGTAGCAGAGAAAAAAATCAAGACTAAATAAGGAGTTGAACGGAAGCTCGTAATATAAGGAACTTTTGTTGTTACTTAAATTATACATTATATTATATTAAATATTTCCAAGGCATTGGGCATCCAAAAGCAAGTTTACTACAATACAAAGAAAAAAGAATACCGCAAAATCCATATAAAACTGTTACTGTAATTGAACTTTTTTTGAGCAATTTTTAAAAAGCGAATGTAATCAACAACGTAGCTGCGGTCAAGCAATAAATATTGCGTCAGTCAAAAAATATTTGAAACTTGGTTTTTGGAACTGCCTATTTGCAAAACGACTGAACATAAATAACTATAAATTATTATTAATTATTAATTAGCCTGGAGAAGTGTCCCACTGCTGGGCAAAGGCCTCCCCCCATTTTCGCCATTCATCCCGATATTGAGCGGTGTCCTTCCAGTCTTAAATTAAACTATAAATTAAAAATTTGAAATACCCCCATAGCAATTAGGTCACATACGTATAGGGTGAAGTACCCAGTAGTCAGCCAAGCACCGGTAGTCGGCCGTATATGAGTGCGAGGAGTACGAAAGATATCTCTCGTGCTCTTGCCATTCGTGGGAAAGATTGGTAGAGAAGTGTATTTTACCCTATATGTTTGAAAATAAAGTAAATGCTCATTATGCGTCTAAGACCTCTTCCGCAGCTAACAAAAGAGTTGATAACTTTGAAACGGGTGAATCAATTTTAATGAAACATCTCTAAGAACCATCGCCAAGAAATCTACTTTCAAAAAAAAACCGCATCCATTTCGGTTCACTCGTTTAAGAGCTATGATGCCACAGACAGAAACACACATAGCGGTCAAACTTATAACACCTCTTTTTTTTGTCGGGGGTTAAAAAGGGGCATGATTGTAAGCGGCGGATTTTCGATTTTTCAGCTCATTTTATGTTTGAGAAATGTTTGAACCGCCTTGACTATGATTATAAGTAGCAAATTAATATTTTATATTATAACTAGCTTTTGCCCGCGGCTTCGCTCGCGTGTACCATGAGTATTCCAAAGAACCAAAATATCAAGCAAGCAAGCATACAGGCAAGCAAGAAAGCATGCAAGCATGCAAGCAAGATGCAAGCAAGCATGCAAGCACACAAGCAAGCAAGCATGCAAGAAAGCGTGCAAGTAAGCGTGCAAGCAAGCGTGCAAGCAAGCACGACTAAACTTTAGGTAGATACGGTCCTTTACAGTATTTCTTTGTATACAATGTTTTTCACTAATTCGGAAGCGAGCACTAAAAATCTGAATAACCAGAAAGAATACAACTAAAAGGCTATACGTGCATAAGATATTTAAAGAAACTTCCTATAACTCCTAACCGTTAAGGAGTTTAACCTACAGTGGAATGCTTAACCTCCTCCTTTTTTTGAAGTCGGTTAAAGAGCCCTTTGTGGCCTACTTACAGTATAAACTTTTTAATTATGAAATTTTACCTTTCTACAACCAGTAAAACGCAAAATCCAGTTTTTTCTCGTTCCCGTAAGAATTTCGGGAAATGCTTTATTAATGCTCCCCTACACTCCCCAAGGAACCCACTTGCCAAATTTCTGCTTTCTACGACCAGTAAAACGAAAAATCCCGTTTTTTCCCGTTCCCGTGAGAATTTCAGAAAGTCCTCGGTCAATGCTCCTCTACACTCCCCAAGCAACAAATATGCCGAATTTCAGCTTTCTACGACCAGTAAAACGAAAAATCCCGCTTTTTCCTTATCCCGTGGGAATTTCCGAAAATCCTTAAAACTGTTTTTTACTACTATAATTAAGTACCTACTTCTATGCCAGATTTGAAGAGTCTAGTAATTATAGTTCATAGGATTCCGTTGAACTGAATATATAAATCCCGTTTTTTCCTTATCCCGTGGGAATTTTGAAAAATCCAGAAATGAATGTTTTAACTACTGTAATACCTACTTGTGTATCAAATTTGAAGAGTCTAGTTATTATAGTTACTGAGATAGGGTCACTCGGAATCGAATATATAAATCCCGTTTTTTCCCGGTCCCGTGGGAATTCCCAAAAATCCTTCTTTAGTGGATTCCTACATTGTATAAGGTATCTATGTGCAAAATTTCAAGTCTCTTGGTCCAGTGGTTTGGGCAAAACGTTAAAAACGACACACATATTGATATTTAGACATTTCAACCCCATCGCACCCCATCCAGGGAGATGGTATTTTACGAATGCCACATCGGATTTTAAAACCGTTGTTGTTTTCATAACCAGCGACCCGATAAACCATTGAAAAAACACCCATGTTGATTTTCAGACTTTGTTATCCCTTTCCCCTCTTTTAGGGGTTGAATTCTCAAAAAACCTGAACCTGAAAACCTGAAACTCGTGTTTACTCATTTATCATTAGGAGTACATTTGTGAAGTTTCGAATAAAATAGTCGAACTAATCTTGTTTCCCCATACAAACTTTGAACCCCCTTTTCACCCCCGTAGAGAGTGAATTTTGAAAAATCCTTTCTTAGTGCACCCCTAGACCTTATAAGGAACCTACATTCCAAATTTTGAATCTCTAGGCCCAGCGGTTTGGGCTGTGCGTTGATATGTCAGTCAGTCAGTCAGTTTCTTCTTTTATATATTAAGATTGTTTAAATGAATCGTTAAGTTCCCTCGTTTTTATTGCAAATAAAAATATTATTATGGTTTCCTATAACTTATGTAACCTTGCTCTAACCTCCTGAGGCCCATCTTTTTAAAAATCTCGTAGGACATGCAACCTACTGTAAAATGTTTGTTGGCAGTCCCAGACCTACGTTAAATCGTAATTTCAAGACAAATAACTGGGCTTAACAGGTGCGCTGTATCATTTTTTATCTAAGAAAATAAAACAAATAAAATAGAATAATTGTTTTTATTGCTTTGTCAATCGCTATTTTTAACAATATTTTAACGTTTATTTACAATTAAATACACCATGTTACTTAATTATTAGTAAGTATTCTCATGGATGAATTTTATACAAAGAGATCATTTTTGTCTTAATATTTCGTCTGAATGGCTTTAGCGTTACCTAGTCATGCAGCTCGAGGACGAACTTGGCAAAACAGTTATGTACCCGTGGTCCAACTAATTTGTCCAACCCGGAAAAAATGCTGCCATTATTTTGAATCGCTCAATAATATTTTAATACAAAAATAGGTAGGTCAGGTTCGTTAGGTACCTTCAGTTGCCCGAAGGGCAAAAAACCCACAAACCCTTGGGCGGAGCTCCGTCGAAAAGCAGTTTGACAAACTACAGTTGGACCACGGGTCCGGAGCGGGCAAAACTGGGCCGGCTTGAACCAACCAGGCGCCCGAGGTGTCATTAATTTTATAACAGTCCTTTCATATTATAACTGAAACACTTAAAATTTAAATTTGCTTCACCATGGCCCTCCCTCCCCCTCCCCTCCTAAAGCCGGCGCTGGGCAAAATATATTTACAAGTTACGGTCATTCTTTTTACGCTCTTCAGTATGGGAGAAAATTTCTCCGTTTTTGGTAGGTCTCCTAGGGTTCAAATGTATTCGAGGATTTGGATTATTTAGCGCACTTGTCAGTTACAACCCGAGCTTGGCTCGCTAGCTAGCTTGGCTTGGGAGAGAATGATGATTTCAACAAGCCTCACAGTTTGCGAAGGAAGCGGCACAAACAAATTTGATTATGAGAAAACCATGACCAGAATATTACTGTAAGGACTCTAATTTACAAATATCGAGAGTACTGACTATCACCCTTAACCTCCACGCTAAGCGTTCAATAAAATATTGTATCACATTTCAAATTTCATATTTTATCATAAAATCGATATTATTTAATTCACATTCAAACAAGTTGCATGATTATTAAAATAAATTAAACCAATAAAATGAATCCTTATTTATAAGAGTATCAATACATAATTTCAGTAATATAGAATTGCATTCGATTTACAAACATATTTACGCGAAGCGTTCTTTTTACAGGAACCACAAATATAGTTATCAACTTATCAGGAACATAAAACAGCAAACGAAAATAATTTTAACCATTGCAAACTATATTTTATTTCATTTAACATTAAAAAATTAACAGTCAAACTCGCGTTTGTTTTTCAATAACTCAATGTCGTAAGTGAAAAAAAAATACAAATGTATTCAATACTTATTATTGTTCAATAATCTAAGTTCTAATTGATGAAGTTAACACGAGTTTTAGTGCCATCTTTCATTAGACATGCGAATGTAACCGTTAATTTTTTCATGTTAAATAAAACGAACGTTAGTTATATTAAACGTATTCTAAGTATCTGCGGACTTTAGTATTTTGTCGCAGGAACCAAAAATATTGTCACAGAGACGTAGTAGTTTATTGAAAATGATCCAACCCTGAACAAGTCGCTTTTTGATTTTGTATCTAGTTTCAGTACCAACAAAAGTGAAATTAAAGAAGAAAATGTCAGTAATTTGGATCCTTTTCGTTAAACTACGTCCTGTAATGTATAATATCACTAAGAGTGATAAAGAAAAGTGTCCCAGCTTTTTTAAAATGTTTATTTTTGCCTGTGAGGAGCAGCCAAGTATGAGATAGTGACGATGTAATATATCAAAAGTTGTTTTACATCACATTTTAGGGATTTGACTTTTTGTTTCTCGCGCTCGTTATAACAGTTGCACGATAAAAGGCAATCTTCCGATCGGTAATTTTTAAACTTCAGTGGCAATATAAGAGTAGCTTTAGTCAGAGAATTTAGTTGATTCCATTATAACGACGACTTTTTATAAGAACATTTTAGAGATTTTTTTATGTTTTTATAAGAATTTTTAGAGTCCGTTACAGTTAGCAGATACACCTCCGCAGTGCGGCGGAAAAACAATATTAATTTCATTCGTACAGATTTTAAAAATGACGATTGCCGAAGTGCTTACATAATTTAAAATCGGAATACTGTATTTTAAATGAAACTGCGAAGCAACAGATAGTTTACCATTGAAATAGTATGTGCAGTATTATTTCAATTGATCGTGTAAATTATAGTAGCGATAAATTGTTAATACTGGTACTTACGATATCACAGTTTTAATGTCAATTTCGGCAAGGTGTTTGAGAGTTTTAAGTCAGAAATCTCCTCGATACATCGTTATTAAACATTGCAAAAACGACGTATTCATGAATACGAGTTAAAATACTCTGTACAACTCCACAAAAAAACAGTGACAAGTGACATCACAAATTAAATCAGCAAGGTAGAACCCCATAAGCGAAATGCTAATTAGAGAGTTTAATTTGTCAAAAATACCATCGCACAACTATGCTCTCATAATCTTACAGTTTTAAAATTGAAGTTTTCTTGCTGAAATCTGAAATCGCCAACAGTCAAGGTAAACATTGGATAATTTAATATGTTAATATGGTTTGAGTTTTCAAGCGACGAGCTTTTTGGTGGCGAGCGTTTGCCGCGCATACTCCGTGCCGACGAGGCCGCGGCAGACAAGCGAGAACTCTTGTACGGATTCTAGGAGTCGACGCTTGCTGCTCTTCTCTCTGGAAAGATTAACAAATGTGGCAGTTAAAATTGACGACGTGTATTGAGAACAATAAGTAAAATTAAATAAAGTCGGTCGAGTGCGAGTCAGACTAGTACATCAATGGTTCCGTACCTCTGCACAATGTTTTAAAAATAGTTCAGTAAGAAATTATAAAGGTCGAGTTAAAAACGCTGAAAAGAACACGTTTCTTGTATGACGAGCCCTTTAATATTTAACTTTATTTTATTTTTATTTTAGCATTTGTTGTTATAGCTGCCACAGTAACACATACATAATCGGTGCCAATTTCAAGTGTCTATTACGGTTCACGAAATAGAGCCTTGTGACAGACTGATGGAAGGGCGGACAGACAGATAGTGGAGTCTCAGTAATAGGGTCCTGTTGGCACCCTTTGGGTACGGACCCCTAAAAATTACTTCTGTAATTTTGAATTGTCCTATCAATTCAGTCCACTACTACATGCAACAGGTTATTCACTTCAGTTTTTCACCTTTACAGAGCGAGCGTAGGGGCATATACTTCGTTTATTTTAGCATTAGAAAAAGGGTAAGCAATCTTTAGTTAGTTTTTGTTCAATACATTTTTGAAAAATAAATCACAGCCAATATGTAACGATTAGCAACGAAATATAGTCATTTACATTATTTTGGTTTCATACATAAGTTACTATTTTTCCTAAAGCGTTTATCAATAAAAATGGCCATTCAAAATTGTTTACTCAATTTCTAATGCTTAAAATAAACAGTATAAAATATTAGCTATTGCCCGCGACTCCGTCTGCAAATAATTCGTTTATCGCTATACCGCGGAAACTGCAATTTTTCAACCGACGAAAACAAAAGGAGGAGATTCTCAAGTCGACGTGTATATATACTATATATTTTTTTTATGTATGATCACGCATAACTTTTTATACAGTAGTCCGATTTTGATGATTCTTTTTTTATTGGAAAGTGTATACTCCGAGGGTGGTCCCATTTAAATTTGGAAATAATATTCCTACCCTAAGGGTAGGAAAACAAGGGATGATTGATTGTTCAGTCACTGATTGTACTATATGACCACGCATAACACATTAAAGAGTAGTCGGATTTTGATGATTCTTTTTTTATTGGAAAGCGTATACCCCAAGGGTGGTCCCATTTAAATTTGGAAATAATATTCTTACCCTAAGGGTAGGAAAACAGCGGATGATTGACTAACTTTTTACAGAGTAGTCTGATTTTCAAAATTCTTTTTTATTGGATAGGGTATACCTTGAAGTTGATATTATATAAATTTGGAAAAAAAATTACCCCAAGGATGGGAAAAAAGTATAAAATAAAAACTTTTTAACAAAAAAATTAAACCGCCGAAAAAACTGAAAAGCAAAAAATAATACCTTTTTGTTTGACCTTAATCTAGGTACTAGTTTGAAGTCGGTGCCTCAGCACTAGCCAGGAGGAGTGGACCTATAATTGTCTACCTGATTGGCTTCTATCACTCCTCCTGGCTCGTGCTGAGGCGCCGACTTCAAACTGGTACCTAGATTAAGGTCAAACAAAAAGGTATTATTTTTTGCTTTTCAGTTTTTTCGGCGGTTTAATTCTTTTGTTAAAAAGTTTTTTTGAAATAAAAAGTATCCCATATGTTAGTGTTAAATTTAATCAGAATTCGTCAACCGGTTTAGCGTGAAAGTGTAACAAACATCCACACATCCATACGCGAAGCGAAAGAAATGTCATACGTTGTCACGTGACGATTGCGCGACGCTAGCGCTTAGCGTTCCAAATGATGACCGGGGATGGATATGAGCGGAATGAATACTTGGAGTGAATGTCACACGTCGCGCTTGGCGGGAACAGTGGTACTCACTTGATGACGGCGGCGATGAACTTGTGTTTGTGCGGCTCAGTGGCGTGTGGCGTGGGGAACCCGGGTTCCGCCAGCGCGGCGCGCAACCACGCCGCCAGGTCGCCGAGTTCGCTGCGCCACGCCGCGCGGTTCAGGGCTAATAGAAGCTCCGCTAGCGGCTCGATTTGATTCCGGGGCGTCGCACCCCCTGTTAACAACAAACAAATCAATCAATCATTTATTTGTAAAACATAGGTAGGTAACAAACGCATAATATAACTTACCGCTTGCAAAGTTTAAGCATTCTTGCGAACGCACTGGCACACTGGCTTCATACTGGCGTCACGCACGCGTCCTAGAGACTACATTAGTCCCTAACTTTTTTGTGCGGGAAATGTCCTAGAGAATACTACTGAAGTGGGACTAATTTTAGTATCGTGGACGCGTGACGGGTTAAGGGACAGCTAAAGGCCGCTTGCACGGTATCTACGGTTTAACAATTAAATCGTTAACCCTGGGTAAGGGATGACAGTTGTATATATTTTGGCATTACTAAACCCTTAGTTAGCAGTGAACTCGGAGTTAAATCGTTAACTCTGGTCTGTGCAAGTCAGCTTAAAAGCCATTTGCACAATCCAGACACTAGACTGTCCAAGTGGTCCTAACGGCCTGGCCCCGACATCGGTCTTAGCGGCGAGCGCTGCGGCGGGCGGCGCGGCGAAATAGAGCGGAGCGGCAACCATGCCACGTACTTCGTAGGAGCGTTAGCGGCATCGTAGGGACGTATTGAAATGATTCAAAATAATAGTTAATAGTTAGTTTAGACGACCAACTGGCCTAGTGGTTAGAAAACCTGACTACGAAGCTTGAAGTCCCGGGTTCGATTCCCGTGTCGGGGCAGATATTTGTATGAAAAATACGAATATTTGTTCTCGGGTCTTGGGTGTTTAATATGTATTTAAGTATGTATCTATATAAGTATGTTTATCCGTTACCTAGAACCCATAACACAACCTTTGCTTAGCTTACTTTGGGACTGGGTCAATTGGTGTGAATTGTCCCGTGATATTTATTTATTTATTTAATAGTCATCTCATCATTGTCATCATCCCAGTTTATAAGGCTCAGTTTCATTGGTCAATAATTCGGTCGATATACAGCATGTCGATAACTGTTCCCCGAATGCGGTCCCTATGGCATGCGTTATGGAAATTTACCGCACTCCGCATGCGGGCCCTATTGACTAATGAAACTGAGCCAATATACTTCCCACTGTATACCACTTTATATTTATTATGTCCTCTTGCGAAGAATAGGTATTTTAGCTCACCTAATTCCGATCACTGGCTATAACTCTGAGACATAGCATGTTTTGGTAGTGGTAGAGCCATGTTGTAGCTAGCCGCTGCATAACGAATGGGCCGGCTCGTCCGGGGCAGTACCACCCTCTTACAGAACACCGGCGTGAAGCAGCAGTACTCCTACTTCTACCTCTCCCCCTCCCCCTATTCCCTCTCCTTTTTCCTGAAAGGGTCGGCAACGCACCTGTGATTTCTCTCGTGTTGCGGGTGACCCGTCTGCTCGTTTGCCCCCTCTTATATAAAATGATAATAATAAATAAAGTGACGGTTCCCACCTATACATCTGAGCGCAGCTATGGTGAGTAGAGGCGCGTGCGGCTGTAACGCGGGAGCCCGCACGGCGGCCAGGGCGCCGAGCCACAGACACGCCGCCCGCGCCGCGCCCGCCTCCCAGAGCCGCACGCACAGGCTGCCTGCCACACAATACTTATGCTCACACGCTTGTAAAGGCTTGGCAAGCGTACGCCCGCCCACGGCCAATGGCCAATTTATAAAAGTCCTTTGATCTGCGTTCAAAATTCGACAGTGTCCAAGGCGAGGAAATACCACTAAACTTACCTAATTCAACCAACTCTGTAAGCAAGTCGTCTATCCAGTCGATGTACTGCGGTTTTTTTTTTGTAATGGCGTGTAGGACAGCGAACAATGCTTCTGTTAGGTCAGGCGCAGCCGACGGGTCGAGGGCGACACTGCGCGCACTGTTCTGTATGCAAGAGTGAAACAGTGCCGCTGCGTCGGCCCAGTCACTGCCTAAGACCAATACTAGCTGAAACCAAAGTAGATAGAATATACATATCGACGGTTAAAAGGCAAAACGCATGAAGCGACACTTTTTGTCAAAATGAGTTATATACATATTTGAAATCTGCGAATTTTTCTCTGTCGTTTGAGCCGGGTTTCATGTAAAGTTCAAAAATGTCGCTTCATGCGTTTTGCCTTTTAACCGTCGATATATATTGTTTTAAACTTTCGTAATTCTCACTCATGGGCATTCTCACTGAAAAGGGCGCAGGAAACTTTTTTTAATGAAGAACTTTTATGTTTTTTTAGTCAGAATCACGAGCACTAAACATTTTTATAAAGAAAAAGTGTCCTTTTTAACACGCTTTTATTTTTGAGTCAGTTTTGTGACTTTTTTTCATACATATATGTATGTAGTTGGGATGGCTCGTAACAAAACGGATACAAAATAAAATTATTCAAAATTTCTTAGTTAAAAATTTTTTTTTGGTTTATTTAAAGTGGCCGTGGTCATGAGTTAACTGAAATCACTGCAATCCGGAGGTAGTAATAGTTAAATGGAATATTTCAAGTACTGCGCGTGCAATACAAGTCATCGTTATTTTTTGTATGGGGCCCACTTTGAAACGTAGATCTTAAGAGCTTCCAAGCAAGTAATGTTTGCTCGTCCTTTACTATCTGGTCAGCTAAGAAGTAAAATGCTCTGCCTGTGTCTGTGTTCCTTAAACGATACAATGTGACAGTTCTTAAATATATAGGGTGAGCATGCTATTTTTTTATAGATTACTAATTTAGCGTATAAAAAAACATAGATCCGAATTAATAACCTGCTTTTTTAAGTCGTTTAAATAAAGTGATTATAATGTCCACCATGTCGTGTCCGACAAAGGCGAACCTTTAAGCTCGAAACGATAAGTTTTTGAGGTTCCTGTGTCGTTTTCAACATCATCACTACTAAAGTCGCTTCCAACTGTCTGTCTGTCTGTCCCTATGTATGCTTAGATTTTTAAAACTACGCAACGGATTTTGATGCGGTTTTTTTAATAAATAGAGCGATTCAAGAGGAAGGTTTATATGTATAATACATGCATAATTGCACCCATGCGAAGCCGGGGCGGGTCGCTAGTTAATATTAATTAACATCATGAAATCAGTTTTACTTTAAAAAAATAAGTGAGCGAGGAACAATGTAAACAAATCTTGTAACTGCTGGTAACGCTGACTTGCACTGATGACAATGCTATTATCAAGTACCTACCGTCAACAAAAAGGCGATTTAAAATAAAAAACTAATTTTTCTGTGAGAATGTCTACTACATACCAGTTTGACGACGTCGAGTCCGGCGGCGCAAGGTTTAGTACTGAAGCCCGTTACGGTCAGCTGGCCGATGTCTCCCACCAGCGGCAAGCAGACGTCCAGAAGCGACGACACTGTCTGCTTCAGAACTGCGAACATTGGCTGTAAAAAAAAACCTGTTAAGTCGGAGAACTCTATTTTGATTTGCCGATGGCGCCAAAAGGTTTTCGAATAGCGTCCACGGACCGGAAGACGCAGTGTAGGTAGGCCAACAAGATACATCCACGATCTGGTTAAGGTTCCGGGCACGCGTTGGATGCGGATAACACAGGACCAGTTTGTTTACTTGAGGGAGGCCTATATTGAGCAGTGGAGGACGCTGAAATGATGATGATTTTGTGTCGTTCATAAACGGTGATGTTTAAGTGACCATTTACCTCGACAAGTTGGGGGTTTCTCGCGAAGGCCGGCAGAGTGGGCAGTAGCGCATTGGTGAGCGAGGCGCAGAGGACGGGAGCCGCGGCCAGTGCTGCTAGCAGCGCCGCCGCGCACTCTGCCGCACCCGCCGCTCGTACTGGATCCAACGCCTGCAAACATCCCACTTCTAAATCTATAAGTCATTTAGGACCCATGGTCGTTGGTAGTGGTGTCAACACCCCATTGTATGCGAGACCTAATACGTCTAATCTATACAGTGTCCTATAGCACGCGACCATCTTTCAGGTCCGACCAACATCCATCTAATTTTGTTAGGATACAAAACGAAACCACCATGAAAGTCAAAATAGCGTCCCAGTTCAACTCTCCAAAGGCTTCTTTTACCTCGCAATTTGGACAGCCTTGCCATAATCAGCACTGTTCTTCTTCTGCCATTTGACCGCATTCAACGAAAAGCCGCTGGGATTGTCAACGACCGGTAACTTTCTGGCCGGCTCGACCCGCTGTCCTTGCGGAGGGATGTTGCGTCCTTGCATCTTATACCGCATTTATCACGGGGAGTGCTCTGAGGTGTTGTTCGATCAATTTCCTGCTGCTAAGTTTTTCCATCGCACCACTCGCAACCGTTTTTTTTTCTACCCTCACCACCTCAATGGCAGGCAGTCTACTACAGTTCATTTCTCGCGGAACTTTTTGCCACGCACGTTGAAACATTGGAATCAGATTACAGCGCTAGTATTTCCGCACCGGTAAAACATGGGGATCTTCAAAAAACGAGCTTACTCTTACTCAAAGGGCCGCCATCACATCCGTAACTCAACGTATGTTATGGGTATTCATGAGCGACGGTGTTCGCTTTTTATCAGAGGAGCCTGCTCGTTTTCCCCCTATCGTATACAAATATACAGAGTGTTTGGTAGCTACGTGCAAAACTTTTAAGGGGGTGATAGCCGAGGTATTTTTGAACATTTTTAGCCATATAATATGTCTTAGCCGAAATTTGATTTCTTTTTAAATTAAAGATTCAGAAATTTTAGGAAAATACCCAGGTTTTGATAGTCACGAGTCAATGAGCGTTAATTTGGAAATTTTAAATATGGCACAGAAAAATGACGTAGACTTGTCTTTTTCACATGTTATTTTACTAGTATAATTTCAAGACTGGTGCGTTCTTAGCGAGTGCTCCCTGAGTTTGGTTTTTATTTTTTATCTCAGATTTAGCAAGCAATGTAAATGAGTGATACCTTAAAAGAAAGAACAATAAACAGGCATGTTTCTAAAAATGTTTGAACATTTCAAGGATTTTTTTTATATTTTTTTATGGCACAGAAAAATGACTCTGTTCCAACCTAAGACATTATTAGTAATTTCGAATGCCTCCATTTTGTTTTTCTGGCAAGAAAGACACTTAAAAATTATTTAATTTGGTCCAATACACATTAAAGTATCCGAAATAAAAGATTTGGTTTCCAAATTAACGCTCATTGGGGCAATATTGACTCGTGACTATCAAATTCTGGGTATTTACCTAAAATTTGTAAGTCTTCAATTTAAAAAAAATATATCAAATTTTGGCTAAGACATAATATGGCTAAAAATGTTCAAAAATACCTCGGCTATCACCCCCTTAAAGGTTTGTACGTAGCTACCAAACACCGTGTATTAACAAGTCTCACCTGTGCTTTAAGATCTTCAGAGAGTGTGTTGGCCAGGTCTTGCAACAGCGGCGCGGCCACGGCGAGGTCCGCGGCCGCCAGCGCCGAGCCCGCGGCACTGAGGAGTTGTCGCCGCACCCACGCGTCTGAGCGACCTTCGCCACTCTACCACAATGAATGACACATGAAAGTTCTTAGTAGTACTAGGAAGCTGTGTAGATAAAAAATGCCCGTTGGATTAAGTCCCACATGTCACGAAAAAGAGATTGCATGTGAAACTAGTTAACTACGAACTTGCTTAGTTGGTTTAACAACAGTCTCCCATATGCCACAAAACAGAGGTATTTTGAGAAAACATGGCTTAGTATTTCATGGCAGGATTTGACTAAAAAAGAAGTGTGTAGTACCTATTTAGGATCGAAGCGTTAACTATTATTGGCGTACGTAACAACGTCCGAAAATGGGTGTATGTAAGAATAGGACACATAGGCTATGCTTTATTGATTTCACAGCAGCCTCAAACATACATCCAAAATAAGGTGCATGATGAGACTAGGTAAATTTTAAACGTGATACAAAATTAGTGTTTCTTACTCAGTTAATGCTGGACATTTTGCTCAACTTGAGTTTGTGATTTAATTTCGATACAGTATGAACATCCTAAATTTTATCAGACCAATTTTAATAAACACTATGTTTATATCACGTTAAAAATGTCACTACCTAGCAAAATATTCACATCGACCATGTGAACATCGATTGCTCTCTTCGAACCATGACGTTACTGTGTAACTAGCCCTAACACAGACTTAGGTCTTTTTGGGCTGTTACTGCACACTAGTCTTTAGGCGCTTATCTGGATCGGTAACTAAACTAATCTTAATACTAGTAGAATATTAGCTGTACGAGTGTTGTTAAATAAATAAATAAATATTAGCTGGTACGTAGTGGTGAATGGCGTCTTCGGACCGGAAGACACAGTGTAGGTAGCCCTTCATCAAGATGGAGCCGATCTGTTCTGCGAACCGTGGGGGAGACCTATGTTCAGGGCCTGATTTAGAGGTCTGGAGGCCTCGGGGCATAAAAGAAGTGGAGGCCCCTTGGCCACAAATTATTTTTCAAATAATATCCAAATGATTACTCATCGGTATTTTTAAGTTTTTTTTTTTTAAGTCTATTGTGTGGGGCCCTCTATTGTGGAGCCCCGGTGCCGTGGCCTCGGATGCTCTCCTCTAAATCCGGCCCGGCCTATATTCAGCAGTGGACGTGTTTGGGCTGCCAAGATGACATTACCTGCGCGGCGTGCGCGATGTGAGCGGCGAGCGCGGCGGCGGGCGCGGCGCAGTCGGCGCACAGCTTGCGGAGCGCGAGCGCGGCGGCGGGCGCGGCGCGGGGCAGGGCCGCCCCCGCCGCGCGCACGCACTCGCGCCCCAGGGACGAGCCGCGCGCGCCCTCCAGCGACGACACCCACGCCGCATAGCTGCCTGCACGAAAGATTCCACTCAGCACCTCATCATCCCAATCGCCTCCTTAGGCGAGCTTGCGCGGACCTGGGTTAGCCACATAACTCCGAGTTAATGGCTAACCCAGGGTTAAGAAGTGTCAAAATGTATAGAACTGTCGTTATTAACCCAGGGTTAACGATTTAATTTTTTCACCCCGGACCGTGCAAGTGGCCCTTAGGGTTAGGGAGGTGTTAGAGTATCGTTCTAAAAAAATGTCTATCAATTATTTTTATTATGAGAGTGAGGCAAACGAGCAAGAGAGTCATCTGATGGAAAATGATCACCACCGCCCATAAATATCAACAACTCAAAGATATGTATAGGCGTCCGCGCCACGTTCTTACCGACCCCGACGACGATATTACCGTAACAAACCAAGCCCGTGCCGAATTCGATAGTAGATGCCCAATAACACCACAGGGAAATACTAGCTTTCTCAACTCACCGCATCGCCCCCTCCGGAGGAGGCGACGACGCAGTCTCCCACAGTACACAACACATTGGCGACCCCACTATTTTAATCGATACCGACACGTCCTGGGTAGTTATTCTCCAATCAGACCTCAACCTGACTGAGTTTCTTGTTGTTTCTTCTCAGTCAGGCAGGACTAACGCAGTCTTTCAAAAAAAATCCGATTGCTTGGATAACCCTCCCTTAGCGTCCAATGTCCGAGGTGACTTACCTAAACAATCTAGCGCGGTATTGAGCATCCTCTTATCGTTAGACGTATCCGCAATGTGCACAGCGTGAGTCAGCATATTGGCGAGACTGTCTGGCGCGCGGCGGTGCGGCGCGGAGTCCGCGAGCGCAACAAACACGTGTAAAGCTGCCTCACGACGAACTTCGCTGTCGGCCGCGTTGAACGCCGCCTCAACCGTCGTCCAGCACCAATCGCCCAGGATCAAAACACAATACACCTACACATAAACAAAATCTATCGTCACTACTTTGAAAAAAGCTCGTATCTCAAAATCGATAATCTGGCTAATTGAACTTTACTGAGTGTGCAATAAAGTTCAGTTTGGTTTACATATTGATTGAGATACGAGATTTTTTCAAAGTACTGACGCTATATTTGTTGTTTTAAACACTAGCCTTCCGTCCGCAGCTTCGCCCGCGATAAACTAATTTTCCCGTAGGAAAAGGTATTATCTCGCGGTAAAAAGTAGCCTAGTCACTCAGTGATAGATAATGTAGCTTTCTAACGCCAAAAGAATTTTTGAAATCGGTCTAGTAGTTTTTAAGTTTATTCGTTACATACAAAAATACAAATCTTTCCTCTTTATAATATTAGTGCAGAAATCATCATATTCAACATCAAAGTGCAGGGTGCTAAATTTAATTTAGATGATGAATAGTGAAATTACGATCAGAAAATTAAACCAACCAAGGAAGAAAAGGTTTTACGATGACGCATAAATCGACAACACTTCTATTAACTCCATCGATGTTTTTGAAAAGTTTCAAATTACAACTTTTATATAAACTTTAAAGTCAGGTCTGTCCGCTTCATTCGATCGATTCGACCATTCATCATCATCGGTGTCCGCTCGAAGTATTCGATTTACCTAAACAAGGAATCGCTTAACCTATACCATAACTAAACTTACCACTGTGTCAGCGATATCTTGTCTATAGCACCGCAGCAACTCGAGGTCATCCCGCGACAACGCAGAGTCTGGTGGCGCCTCGGACTTTGTCACCAGCGTGGTCAGAAGCCGCGAGAACACTTCGCGCCATATCGGGCTTATTTTGCTCGCATTGTCCATTACGTTTAGAATTTCGTCCTGGTTAATGAAAATTAAACTAAATGAGCGTTTGTTGCGTTGGATTTAGACTTAAGAGTGAGGCTATACTGGTGCGTTGCGTCGCGTTGCGTCGTCGTAACGTTGACGCTGCGACGTTTTACGTACAGTCAAGGAATTTAATTTCCTACCCACCTAAGTTTGAATATCGTACAGCAAACTGTCACCATAAGAGCTAGTTACGTTGGCAGAATCATCGATAGTATCGATGGAGCTATATTTTTAAAAATTGAATTGAATTGTGCTAGTTACGATGTTGCTTTGAAGTGTTGCGTTTGACGTTTCGACCTTAATGCATTGCGATGCTCAACGATCTTTTTACGAAATGGGTAGGGAATTAAATTCCCTGACTGTACTTTTTTTTATGACATGCCACAATGATGCGTTGCGTCGTCGCACGCGACACGCGACGTCGTTCGTCAACGGATCGAGGGGGAGGGTGATGCCGCTGCGCAGCACTTCTAACCAAGGCAAAAATGTTGTGTGTGTTTTGTGATTTTGGAATTTATTTTCACATCTTTACAGTTCATATTTCATTTAACAAATTGTAATCCTCATGGAACATTGGACATTTATCCTCACTATGGATTTGTACGATTAAAATATGCTTGGACTTACGAGAATATAGCAATTAAACGCTTACCTGTAGGGTATACCAAAACCCGAATATAAGGTTGGAGCGGGTCTCATGCGTGGGATAGTGGCCCGGCGCGTCCTGTGCGGCCAGCAGCAGTTCCAACAGCCTCCGGGCGCCTTCGTGGGTATTGTTCTCCACGGCTCGGACTAGTGTGCCTGCGTGGCATTCGCCCACTGCCACTGCGCAGGTTATCAGGGCTGATAATAACTCCTAAGAAACATAGAATTAAGTACTGTGAGAATATAAAGCTTGAAGAAACGCATGTTACAAGTGACTGGACTTTGAATTCTCGGTTACCTATCAAAATTTAGAATTTTTATTCCGAATATTTAAAATCCCGAATGCTTCATTTCATTTATCCGAATGCATTTTTTTCTGAAACTGTAAATATTTCAGGATTTTTATAAAACAACCCTAACCTAACCTAAAGGGTTCTACACGATGGTCCTGAAATCAATCCTGAAATATTTACAGTTTCAGAAAAAAATGCATTTGGACAAATGAAGTTTTCGGGATTCTAAACCTTCGGAAATAAAATTTTCTAGACATCAATAGGTTCTCGTATCAACTTATGAATAACATTATTGCCAGATCGGTGTGGCAGGGACTGGTGCCGAACTAAGCAGGACCTGTATGTTTGATCACCAGGTCGCCGACCCTCAGGTGTCTGAGGATATGGGTAAATCAACTTTTTCTTTCTACCCGTTGATATGGTTACACAAATATTGTCTCATGTACAGGAAAACCCAAGCATTTTTAGGGTTCCATACACTATGGGTAAAAACGGGACCTTATTACTGAGAAATCGCTGTCTGCCCGTCTGTCACCAGGTTGTATCTCATGAACCGTGATAGCTAGACAGTTGAAATTTTTACAGATGATGTATTTCGGTTGCCACTACAACAACAAATACTAAAAAAACAGAATAAGGGGTTCCCATACAACAAACGTGATTTTTTTTACTCGTTTTTGCTCGATATTGACAACGGCAACAGGTAGGTAGGTAGGTAGACGCTTGAAGTATTCACGGAATATTTAGTTACATGTTCGATTTAAAAATAAAAATTAAATTAAAATAAAACAAACGTGTTTTTTTTTTTGCAGTTTTTATAGATAATGGTACGCGCCCGGCTCTCACTTGGCCGGTTTTTCTATGTCACTTGGACAACTATGGACCGAGTAAACAACACGAAAAAATTTAATCATCCATATAAAGTTGTGACTGACCTCGTTCATGGAGTTGGGCCGGTCGTCCCTGGCCAGTATGGGCGCAGCGAGCGCCGCCAACTGTTCGAGCAGTTGCAAGGCGGCCGCAGGGTGCCGCGCCGCGTCCGCACCGCCCGCGGCCCGCACGCCCGTGAGACACGCCTCGCAGACGTCCAGGGCCGTGTCGCTCACAGCCTCGTTCCATCTGTGTGAAGCCACGTGTCAACGAATGCCACTAAATGCAGTGGCGTAACTATACCATCTAAGGCCCGTGGCAAATACTTTAGATGGGACCCTCACAGTAAAAATCGTCACGTTGTAATTTAATTTTAATGTTATTTCTGAGCTCACGGCCTCTTAGGCCGGGGCCCTCTAGGGTCGGGGGGCCCGTGGCATTTTGCCAGCCCTGCCGCCCTATAGTTGCGCCACTGACTAAATGTTCGAGCAGTTGCAAGGCGGCCGCGGGGTGCCGCGCCGCGTCCGCACCGCCCGCGGCCCGCACGCCCGCGAGACACGCCTCGCAGACGTCCAGGGCCGTGTCGCTCACTGCCTCGTTCCATCTGTGTGAAGCCACGTGTCAACGAATGCCACTAAATGTACGGGTGCCATCAATCATCATCCCAGCCTATATACGTCCCATTGCAGGGCACTGGGCTCCTCTCAAAATGTGAGGGCTTGGGCCGCACCCACGCGGGCCTTCATACCCACTTTTCAATTTCTACGCAGGTTCGTGAAAGTTTCCTCACGATGTTAGCTTATGGCAAATTCAAAAATGTAATTTCGCACATAAATAAGCCACCACAAGTTTGTTATATGTCTACGAGCTGTTGCCCGCGACTCCGTCCGCGTGGAATTATCAATTATGGCTCTCCTTAGTTCCTCGATATAAAAAAATTACCCGCCCCCGCACACCCGCGTTCACATTCACCAAAGTACTCCAAATCAAGCGTGCCTATAGAAGTTTTACTTCAAAAAACCCCGATTTTGAAACATTCTTCCGCTCCGTTCCGCTCCTATTGGTGTTAGCGTGATGATATATGTATAGCCTATAGCCTTCCTCGATAAATGGGCTATCTAACACTGAAAGAATTTTTCAAATCGGAGCAATAGTTATTAATATGACTGGTACATAATGAAAGGCATTAATACCTACACAAGTGAGTTTTATAAAACAAACCGAAGGTGAATTTTATAATAAGACCACACAAGTGTTTTAATTCCTAATTAAGTACAGTGTCATACATAATTTTATCTGCGTGAGTCGGACTCGCACTTGGTCGGCTTTTTCACTCACTCACGTCAGCACGTGATAATGATAAGAACGTGGATATACTCACGTGTATAGGACATGCACGGCCGTGAGCAGGGCTGCGCAGAGTGGCAGGCGGTCGGGCAGCGCGCCGGAGCCTGCCTCGCGGGACTCCTCGCCGCCCAGGGTCAGCCAGCTGCACGCGCACGTCGTGGCAGAAAGCCAGAGCTGCACCGTCTGCTCGGGCGGGGGCTCCTTGCTGTAGTCACTGCGAAACGTGAGAACACAGGTGATGTTAAAAAAAAGCTGTATCTGTTTTCTAAAGATGTTGCGGGCGTTCGACTTCCGAAAAGTCGGAACTTCCGATTAACATTAGACCTCCAATTTCGACTTTAATATCCTAGTGAAAATTTAACACTATCAGCGTCTTTCTCTTTCCAAACAGAATACAGAGAACAAATAAAATTATAGTCTTAGAAATATGAAATCTTGTCAATTCACTTAATCGTAAATAAATTGAAACGCACTTTAAATAAATTCATCCCTAATGTAAAATTAACGAGCTGAATAAAATACTTATCTATTACGAAAACCTTTTAGATTGTTCCCTAAGCAAACTTGACAGCGGTTTTAAAATGTATGGCAACGGTGAAACCGCGAGCAACGTATTTTCATGACGTTTCGCCTGTTTTAAATATTCAACAGCATCGATTACCGGCTCACTTTGTACAAAAATGCTTTTTTATTCAATTTCCAATATACACTTTCATGTTATAAAATCCCATGAAGCGGAAAATTTGTTCTGTCGCGGTGAAGCCGGATTAAGAATAAAGTGCGTTCAAAAGGATTTTTTTTGAGTTCATGGACTGGAAACTTTTTATCATCTCGTAACATAATGAATTTTTCTTCTTTATACTTGTCTAAAATTTACTACCAAAAAAAAATAGAAAATTAAATACAAGTTCATTCACTTGTAAACAAGTACTTCACTTCACTTTATCCTCAAGAATCTCCACAGTAATAGGTTTTGGGCTTCCTGTAGACACTTCTTTAAGATCTTCTAGCAAATATAATGATAATGATGGTAAATATAGTTTTGATTGTGATATGATAACTGCACTAAGCAACTACACTGATAGTTCAAAATTGGATTAGGTTTGAAAAGATTGTTATAGTAAAACATGTGATACTTACTTGTATACTGACTGTAAGTAGCGCAGTAAATCATCTAGTACTGCAGGGGATGCCTGCATCAATGCATTTCTGTTTTTGGACCTCAGAGCCGAACCCATTGTCATACTATTATACTGAAACATTAATGATGCTTTTAATGTAAAACTATGTGATGATTATTAAACCTTTTAGTCACATGTAACAATAAACAGAACATAAATAACGTTCAAAAACAGTCATTGAAAGGGCCAAGGAACATATTGGGGCATTTCTATTTTTCATTGTACCCAAAATCAAGAAATTGTTAACAGGGAGTTAAAATGAGTCCGTTTGGTTATGCACTTTTTTCAAGTCTTTTCAATAAAAAAAACGTAGCAAACCGGACAATTCTTCACTTCTTGTTAAACATTGTTAAACTTGTCCGATTTGTTACGTTTTTTTTATTGAAAAGACTTGAAAAACTCCCTGTTAACAATTTCTTGATTTTAGGTACAACGAAAAATAGAAATGCCAATAGCAGTTATCAAGAACCACCAGCTAAAGCTTATCAGCCATAGCGCAGCACTTGTTGGAGTCAGGACCAAACCATTGGTTGAATTTCACAATCCCAAAATCCTCCCCACAAAATGCCATTTCATTTGGTGTGCAAAGTAGTTGAAATAAATAAGTATAGGTATTTCAACATCCAGATGCAGTTTCAGAAAAATCAACGGATTGTTTGAGTGTTCTGAAAAAAAAGTGAAGGAAAAGGTACCTCTTCTGGTATAACGGTCAGTACTTCCAATAGCAATGTTGTATTCTCTGCAGTAGACAATGGCCTCAAAATAGCTGCCAGATCTGTAGTGCCCTGTTGTAGGATAAATGCTGCCAACTGTAACAAAGAACAGAATTAAACTTCACATATTTGAACACCAACAGCTAAAAGAAATATCTTATATATTACAGTAATATTATCAATTTAAAAGACTTATCCTGCTGGGACAAAGTTTTTGCTTTTCAATACAAGCTTTTATTTATCATGCAATGTTGATAAGTACTTGTAAGTTGTCATCAATTCTTGCACATTGAATTTAAAACCCTTCAGATGCCGTGAATTAAAAAAAATCAGAAAACCTCAAAAAATGTCCCAAATAATACCAATTTTACAGATTAAAATAAAAATACAAAAAGAAAGCCTAATATTTTGGCACAGTACTGCATTTGATCTGAGAGGTTAACCCATTGTATTGAAATTTTTAACAAAATCTTATTGGAGTTTAATGTGAATAAATTTAATATAAATGAAATAATCATACCACAAAAACTTACACTGATACATAATCTATTGGTGACAATCTTAGGGCCTTTACTATATGTATAAATATTTTGAAGTATCTTCTCCTTTAACTCCTCATGGCTTTCTGGGGGCACTTCACTCCAGCAGCGGAGAATCTTTGTGTGTAAAGTGGTTGCCGCATAGAACTGTATCTCTGTCCCCTGAAAATTATACTTTAAATCAAAATCCGCTGTAGATTAATAAAATAATAAAACTACAACTCAATAATTCAACTAAATATAGACTAGCCAAAAATTATATCAATGACATTGGATACTAAAAGGTAGTGATAAAAATAGGTAGTAAGCATAAAATACTTGTTTGAGGAAGGTATTTGTTATATTTTTTATGTGGAATAGGTTTATTGCAAAGGTGTATCTTACCTTGTTGGGTTGCAGAAGGTCCCACACAAATTTCCAAGCCTCGGGGACCCGCTGAGCCGCAGTCAACCAGGCGTGAGCCTTGGCTCTATCTGCCTGTTCTCCATTATAAAACACTGATACAGCATATTCCAAATTTTCAGGAGTATACTCCATTACTAAAGTCTTATATATACAGAACGTATTTACAACATCATAGGATGACTATTTTGTAATAAAAGTTATTGCTTTTTTACGAGAAAATACATCTCTTCAAATCATACTGGGTACGCAAGTCAAACGATTTTATGCAGCTGTTTAAGTGTTTGAAATTTAGTAAGCCGCTGTTGTTAACGGTATTGGTAATGCTGGACTTTAATTAGGACTTGAGTTGCTGACTACACATGATAGACAACACACGACATTTTATTTTACTTGAAATTAAGTTTTACATGGTATATGGTCGACCGTCTGACTCTGACATGACAGACAGCTTGAGTGTTGCCAGCTTATTTTTGTGTGCACAGCCAGAAAAAAAGTGTCCG
Source organism: Archips crataeganus (assembly GCA_947859365.1). Taxonomy (NCBI): domain Eukaryota; kingdom Metazoa; phylum Arthropoda; class Insecta; order Lepidoptera; family Tortricidae; genus Archips; species Archips crataeganus. The sequence continues at coordinate 11,104,623 of OX402049.1, read as the reverse complement.
AGTTACTGATAAAAACGTCGTATGAAATTAAAATTAACATTGAAAGAAAAATATTCTCCGACATTTTTTTATGTGGCATCAATTTAGTATGAATCATTTAGCTACTTTTTACACAACAATGTCTTTAGACACTTACAATTTACAATACAAGATAGGTATGGTACATAGAGAAATAAAGAAAACAATTTAAGAATACATTTTTTATTGAAATTTCCGCACCCATTTCATTTCTGTAAGGTTTAGTTAAATAATAATTCAATAATGTAATAAATTTTACATTTACGTTACATACAATATTCATAACCTATTAACGTAACGTAAAATTCTAATAATACCAGTTTAATAAGTTTTTCTTTTTATTCCTACCCTAAGAAGATAAATTACATTGTTAGCTATCATTAAATACAAAAATATTTTCATGCATCTACCTACATACCTATAAAAACATACTCATGTCGCAATCGAATATAAAAAAATGATACATAAGAAGCACAGTCACCATACGGGATTGTTGAGCCACTTGCGCTGTTCGAGATTTGGCTCTGTAAAGCTGATTGGGTTTAGTAATGCCAATATTTTTGATGTCTGTACTGCGAGTATGTTACTCGGCTATATTAAAAAAACAGTGGAAAGTAGCTCACATTCCCGTGGTATAACTGTATATTTGTTAACCTCGTGTTGAATATATAAACATGATTTAAGACGATTGCTAGTGCAGTCTAAGATGATAAGTTAATCTCCATAAATATTATACGGTGACTCCGACGTGGCCTAGAGCTGAAGCCAATGCCTTTAGATGCACTTTCATGTCTGCCTGGGACAAGCCGCGTCGCGCCGCTATCACTTTGAAAGCGTTCAGGTATTCCAGCTCCGAGAATTTGGCACCTTTCTCGCGGATCGACGCTACGATTTCCTGTGGGCATAATTAATCATTTAAGGTTTCCGAATATATTTTTTAATGGATTATATAGGATGGGCAGCAGGCAGGTTGGCAAAGAACATTTTTTTTTTCGGCGAGGCAGTGCCGCACGATGGGCCTCATAAGAAAGCTCAAAATAACTCAGAGGGCTATGCTTGGAGTTTCTCTGCGGGATCGCATTAGAAATGATGAAATCCGCGCAAGAAGTAAAGTCACGGACATAGCTCGAAGAATCGCCAGACTTAAGTGGCAGTTGGCAAGGCACATCGCTCGTAAAATAGATGTCCGATGGGGGCGAAAGGTTCTCGAGCGGCGTCCGCGGACCGGAAGACGCAGTGTAGGTAGACCTCCAACAAGATGGAGCTACGACCTTGTTAAGGTTGCTGGAACGCGTTGGATGCGGGTGGCGCTGGGCCGATCTGTTTGGCGAGCCTTGGGGGAGGCCTATGTTCAGCGGTGGAGGTCTTTCGGCTGAAATTTTTTTTTATACAATATAGGTTTGCGTTTGGCCACTGTCTTCGTCGACACAACGGGGCTTATTAAAACCCAAAAATACTTAAAAATATTTAATAAAGCGGGTTCAAATTACATTGAGTATCGTGCGTATAGAAATGCAACGGCAAAGCGAATGAATATAAAATTAATGCGGTAGATGGAAACCGTTGTGGAACGAAAGTAGAGCGCCTTTTACTAACTAATAGCACATACGTCGCAGTCTTCGTGATAGCTTCATATGTTGATCAGGCGCTTGTACATACTCCCGCCCGTTGAAAGACCATCTTTCAACTCAGGAGCTCTTCTTCTGATGGTAGAGGACACAGGCGAGTCAGGGAGCGACGCACAGTTCCTCTCGTCGTGTTGACGTCTGCAACTCTGGAGATTCCGTCGGGGCCGGAAAATAGATGGGTGACTCGGCCCAAACGCCAGTTTAATGGGGGCGCGTTGTCTTCATGCAGTAAGACGAGATCTCCGACATTTAGCTTGGCGTGATTGACTCGCCATTTGGTTCTCACTTGCAGCTCTGCTATGTATTCTTTTTGCCATCTCTGCCAGAAGTGCTGGTGGAGTTTTTCAATTCGAGCGTAGCGGCGTAAGTTGCTTTCTTTGCTGTCTTCCAAGGCAGGAGATGGCAGTGCGTTCAGCGGCCTTCCGATAAGAAAGTGCCCTGGGGAGAGGGAGAGCAGGTCGTTGGGAGAGGATGACAAGGGGTACAAGGGCCGGCTATTTAAGATAGCTTCCACCTGTGAGAACAATGTCGAAATTTCCTCATATGTCAAATGAGAGTTTCCCATGACTCGTCTTATATGATGCTTGGCCGACTTAATTCCGGCCTCGTAAATTCCGCCGAAATGAGCAGCGTAAGCAGGTGCGAATTTAAAGCTTATTCCTTCTTGACTACTGAAGTCACATAAAGGGTCTTTATTGTTTTTTATAAAATCACCTATTTCCTTAGCGGCAGCCACAAAATTTCGCCCATTATCACAAAATATCTCCGCTGGCTTGCCCCTTCGCGAAATAAACCTGCGCAGTGTCATTATGAATGCGTCCTTGGAAAGGTCGCTGACCGCTTCGAGATGTACACATTTATAGCGTAAACAGACAAATAGGCAAAGGTAACATTTTATCAAAGCACTGCCTCGGCCTTTGCGATTCAAAATGAAGAATGGTCCAGCGAAGTCCAACCCAACAGACAAAAAGGGAAAATCAGGGGTAACTCTTTGTGTAGGAAGATTACCCATTTTTGGGCATAATGTTTTAGCACGCAGGCGCCTACAGCGTACGCATTTGTTGACCGTACGCCTCGCAAGGTACCTGCCTTTGATCGGCCAAGCGTTCTCTCTTACAGTCGCTAATAACAACTGAGGGCCGGCGTGCAAGTTTTTTATGTGCTCCCTCTCAAAATATAATTTTGTTAAATGGTGTGACGAATGAAGCAGTATAGGGTGTTTCTTTTGATAGCTATAGTTAGACGCATCAATTCGTCCACCTACTCTTATTATGTTTTTATCCACAAACGGTGATAATGGCAATATTTTAGATCTCGAGCTAACCGGCTTGCCCTTTGTAAGTAATTCATACTCGACCGGGAACGATTGACCTTGAGCCAGAGCGCAGAGATCATGAAATGCATTCATTAACTCGTTTGCGGTTAAAATGCCTACACACTTATCTTTAGGGTTTTTTAAATTAAAAATAAATCTTTTGACGTAGGCAAACGATCTTTGAAGTTTCGTTAATTTGGAATAGTTTTCAAAATTTATTACGGGCTCATGCGTGGTGGTTAAATGCGATTTAATTTCAGGCAATTGATCATTGTTTATATTTAGTTTTGATACTGGCCATTCGGATTCGTTTTTCGTTAAAAAATCGGGGCCAGACCACCATAAACTCATTGAAACCAACTGGCCAGCATCCACCCCCCTAGAAATTAAATCGGCCGGATTAGCAGACGTAGGGACATAACGCCAGGTCGATGACTCTGTGTTATCAACAATCTCACTAACTCGATTAGCCACATAAGCTTTTAGATTGCGTAAGTCATTATTTATCCACGCTAATACTACTGTGGAGTCACACCAGTGTACGAAACGATTGGGTTTAAGGCGTAACGATTTAGCGACAGCGCTGCAGAGCCTGGATGATAGGAGCGCCGCGTTTAATTCCAGGCGCGGTATAGTTGTGGGCTTTAAACATGCAACTTTAGACTTAGCGCACAGTAGTGAAACAGTGACGTCACCGTTTTTGTTGATTGACCTCACGTATAGGCAGGAACCAAGGGCGCGCTGCGAGGCATCACTAAAGGAATGAATTTCTATGACTTCAGGATTGTCACATAAGACAGGCCGGTTAATTTTTAAGTTTGCAATATATGTTGCGTTTTGACAAAACCTGACCCATTCATTTTCAATTTCGTGTGGGACAGGGTCATCCCAATCTAATTTTTCTTGCCATAACTTTTGCAGTATCATTTTAGGTTGAATAATGCACGGGCTTAAAAGTCCTAATGGGTCAAAGATCTTGAATGACTTAGACATTATAATTCTTTTTGTTATAGTGCCGTTTTGTTCGATATCTTTTATGTGAAAATGTAAACAATCATCAGCCGGGTTCCAACCTAATCCGAGAGTGTTGGACGATTCACTAATTGTCAGTTTTTCTTGTGTGTTCATTTCACTATTTTGAAACAAAGTTGGTAGATTAGTTTTATATTTTCTTAAGTTAAAACAACCTGACTTAAGAGCTTGCGAAACTGAATTTTGTATATAGCGCAATTCGTCTTCATCGTTTGACCCCGTTATGAGGTCATCAACATAAAAATCATGTTTTATAATTGCTTTGATTAAAATGTCCTCCTGCTCTTCGCCTATTTGCTGTAGGCACCTAGTGCTTAAGTAACTGGCGCTGGCGGTGCCGTAGGTGAGAGTGTTTAGCTGTAGTGTTCTGATGGGCTGTGACTCATTGTCTCTCCACAATATAAGTTGTAGGTTACGATCGTCATTGTGAACAAGTATTTGACGATACATTTTTTCTATATCGCCAGATAGAATGTATTTGTAGTGCCTTGCTCTTATTAGTATTGAGAACAATGAGTCCTGCACGTTTGGGCCTACCATTAGGATGTCGTTCAATGATAAACCAGAGGATGTTGGGGCTGAACCGTCAAACACTACTCGGATTGAAGTAGACTCGCTATTTTTGAAAACCGCGTGATGGCACAAAAAATAACTAGGGTTCGGCTTAGCAATAGGCGACTCAGACAGATGGCCTAAATCTGCGTACTCTTGTATAAATTTGGAATATTCTGATTTTAATTGTGGATTTTTTGAAAACCTTTTTTCTAAATTAAGAAATCTCCGTTTTGCGAGATAGAATGAATCCCCAAGAGAATCGGGAGATTTAATTAGCGGCAATCGAACACAGTATCTGCCTGTATCGAGCCTGAACATATTTTGTAAAAAATGTTTTTCACAAACTTTCTCAGTTTCATTAAAAGTTTTATTTTGAGGGACCTCTTCTAAGTTCCAAAATTTTGTCAGTAACTCATCAATCGAATCTTGAGATTCTTTAGCGACTGATACGTGATTGCATTGCACGTTTTTTTGAGTCACGTTTGAGTGTATGGGGCCGGAGACCAACCAGCCTAATTTTGAATTCCGTAGTTTAGGTTTGTTAGGACCCAAGGACCTTTGTTCGCTACCTAAAATGTCCCAAAAAATGTCGGCTCCAATGAGCATATCAATTGGAGCTGGTTTTTGAAAATCAGGGTCAGCCAATAAAAAATCTTTAGGTATATTTAACTGGCTAATATTTATAGGAGATTTTGGCAGCTCCCCTGTTAGCACGTTTAGTACCAAGCATGAGAATTTTACACTGAAACTGCTAGTTAGTGAATTTAATTGAATATTGCATGCCTCTACGACATTGTTAGTGCAATTATTACCTATGCCAATGACCTTTAGGGAATCAATGTGGCTAGATTTAAGTGATAACTTTTCTTTTAGCAATTTTGTAACAAATGAAGACTGACTGCCACAGTCCAGTAAAGCACGTATCTTTAGTTTTTTGTTTGAACTAGGATCCAATACTTCCACTAAGGCAGTAGAAAGTAGGACCTGACTACAATCTTGTTCTGAAAAATTTAATACTGACGCCGCGTAATTTACATTTAAATCATCAGGGGCTCCCGGGTGGAGTAAGCTGTTATGATTTTTCTTACACTCACGACAGGGACCCATCCGACACTCATCGAGCGGGTGACCTTGTCGGAGACAATTGGAACATAACTTGTACATAGCAACGTCAGCAAGCCTATCTTTCATGGATTTGGCCTTGAAAGTAGGGCAATCGTAAATTCTGTGATTTTTGTTGCAAATAATACAAACATAATTATTTTTATCAGTATGTTTGACGCTAGCAAATGTTTTAGTATAAGACGTTTTGAATGGTCTATTGAATGGCCTATTGTTATTATTATTGTTATTATTATTTTGAAATGACGGTGTTCGTGACGTGGACGGCGCGAATTTTGGTTGAACATTATCATGTTTATTACGATTCAAAGACTCGATCACGTCGGCCCTGTCAGTCAAAAATTTATAAAATTGATTTAAAGTTGGAACGTCGTCAACCGAGTTGCGATACTCTTCCCATTTAAGCAACGTGTTGCTATCCAATTTGGCAGATAACATAAATATAATAAGTATATCCCATTTGTCTGTGGGTTGACCTAAGCTGGTGAGGGCGCGTAAATTTTTTGTGACATGATCAACCAGAAATCGCAAAGACCTTTCGGTTTCTCTAGTGAGCGGCTGTATATTAAATAATGAGCTTAAATGGTGGTTTATCAGCAAACGTTTATTGTCATATCGCTCACCGAGTAACTTCCAGGCCTCCTTATAATTGTCTGATGACACCTCCAGGTTGGAAATAATCCTGGCAGCGTCCCCTTCCAAGTACGAAATGAGATAATGAAACTTATGAATCGCCTTTATGCGCGTATTATTGTGTATAAGACTTTCAAAAGTATCGCGGAACTCGAGCCAGCGGAAATATGAGCCATCAAATTTCGCGATTTGTATTTGAGGCAACTTAAAACCGACATCCTGATGTTCGAGCAAGGATTGAGCCTCGACAGCCAACGATTCTCGTCTTTGCGTTTCGATTCTGCAATTTGCTTCTATTAAGGATTTTGCCATGGCAATATTAATAATTATGTCGTGCTCAATGCTTTCTCTTTCGTCGATCTCGTCGCTCATATTATCGCAGTTTAAAATTTCAATTCGACCTTGTAAATTGTCAAACTTGCTAGATAATCCTTCGAATTTTGATAGCTTGAGATTTAGTTCGGCCATTTCAATATTCGTGAAATCGGTTCTACTGCTAATAAGTGTTAAGTAATTTCGGAACTTAGTTATTTGACCCTTTATGGAACTACGGGAGGCAATTAAATCCTTCAATACTCCTTTTTCGGTGCCAGGAAGTGGCTTAACAGTGCCATCGGACGTGCTATACATCGTGAATTTAGTCAAGGAATGTTATAGAATTTACGCCAATAAAATAACAAATATGTAATACTGCTCACGCTCCTCATTAACGGTGCACCGGCTGACGAGAACCGGTCGCGCGCACAGCTGATCGCGGCGCGGCGCCGCGTTACGCAACAAGCAGGAGCGCACGCACAAGTCCCTGGAATAGTCGGCAGGGCGAGTAAATATCACGTAATGAAAGGCCGTAAGCGAGTTATGGGAATTAACGAACAAAAGTTACAACTGCTCTAGTCTTGATAATATTCAGTTTGGCTAATAAATTTAATATTCCGTTAATTTATGCAATTTTATCGTATATGGGTCAAATTATAATGTAGGAATTTTAGTACAGTAACAAAATATAATCTAATGCAAACCAAAAGATGAAATTACTATAGAAAATTCGAAAAAATTTTTTTTATATTTTAGATGTAGGTAGGTACATACATACTTAATTTTATACTTTAATAACGAAAATTTAGCTTACTTAATTCAGATATTTCGACTAATTATATTTTATTCACTTTGGAAATAACTTGGTTCAAACAAGTGGAGATGCTATTTTTGGATTTAGAGTAGGTTTGGGAAGACAAAGGATGGGCACTTAACTTTCGTAGGGCTGCTTCGCGCGGTGTGAGGTTTTGCTTCTGCACTGCCCGTGCTGGTGAAGAGTCCCGTGTTGTAGATACCGTAGTGCGGCTTCTCGTCTTCTTCAAATTTAGGGGTCCGTCAACCCTTTGGTTCACGCGTTGTGCATGGAGTTGATAGCGAATCCCGGAGTTTTCTTCTTAATATTTTGCTGTTCCCCTCATGGGCCACCAATTTATGTCTTCGTCGACACAACGGGGCTTATTAAAACCCAAAAATACTTAAAAATATTTAATAAAGCGGGTTCAAATTACATTGAGTATCGTGCGTATAGAAATGCAACGGCAAAGCGAATGAATATAAAATTAATGCGGTAGATGGAAACCGTTGTGGAACGAAAGTAGAGCGCCTTTTACTAACTAATAGCACATACGTCGCAGTCTTCGTGATAGCTTCATATGTTGATCAGGCGCTTGTACAGCCACAATCACGCCTGACGGAAAGCGAAGATGAGGCCTACGATGGAGCACGCTTGCCTAGTAAATGCTCATTCACCCTAGACTTGAAAGCGGCCAAATTGTAGTGTTCAGGGAACACAGTTGCAGGCACGGCTGGTTCGGCTGAAATGATGATAATGATGATGATGTGTCTGACCTCGGGCTCCGGCATGGCGGTCAGCAGCCCGCTGTACTCGTGCGCGCGCTGCAGCCCGGCGTGCGGCAGCGCGAGCGCGGCGAGGCAGTGCCGCAGCGTGGCGAGCGTGGCGCCCGCGAACAGGGCGTCGCTGTCGGCGCACTGCCAGCGCCACACCACGCCCGCTGACATCATCTCGCCGATGCCGTTGAAGATGTACTGGGAACGACAGAACATAAGGTTATATCACACTGTTGTTTGTTGCCAGATTTTTTTTCACCTTCCCCCCTAGATTTTTTCCAAAACCCCTAGTTTCCCTTGTAGGGGGATAAAAACCTGTGACTTTTTATTCGGTTAGATTTATCAAAAATAAAAAATGTTACTACTATATACAAGCTACGTAATATTAACAATGAAAACTAAGTTAATTTATAAAAAAAATATTGAGATCAACCATAACATCAAGTGTTCTTCATAAAATTCAAATTATTTTGTAAGACTAGTGACAAACCTTCAGAAAAACCTCTAGATTAATTTCGTGATATTAAAACCTCTAAAAAACCTCAACGACCTCCAAAAACCCCTAGATTGAGGAAAAACCTCCAGATCTGACAACACATCACAGACACACGCGGCCTGTGTGTGGTGGCATCTCACGGCTCCCCAGCCGTTGCAAGCGCATTATCACGGTAGAGGCAGCGGCATGAAGCGTCATACAATTAGTTACGTCAGCGTATTATTGGCAGCGGCCAACTTTAACTATACGTCATTCTTCTTCCGCAAATCACGTTATACACATTCGTTAAGCATTACATTTGCTAATTTTGGCCTAATGGTGGTGCCGCATGAGGGGAACGACTCCGCGAAAAAGTCCATGCTGATAGCGCGAAGATCGCGCTTCATGTGGGTGTATTTGACCACTCATTTACATTCAAAACCAATACAAAGCAAAGCAGACTGCGTGTCATCTGCGGCGGGCAAAGACGCGGTTGCTGCCGCGTGAAGTGAGATAACAAAGTAAAAAAACCACAAGACGGACATCCGTCGATTTCAAATGTACTCACCGCTCTCCTATTGGGTGCCATGCAAGCCTGCGCGTGCTCGTGGAAGGAGAGTAACGCGTGAGCGAGACGGCCCGCGCCGCCCGCTTCCTCCTCCTCCCCACCCGCTGCCGCCGGTTGGCCCAGAAAGTGGAAACACTGGATACGCATCTTAAATGAAAAGAAGATTTATTGTCAGAGGTGCAAGCCCGGGCTCAAGCCCACGACCATGTGCTTAAAAGGCCATAACTCAAACCACTAGGCCACCACGGCTTTTTACAGTTAGAAAAAAGCGGTTGTCTGTAAAGTCGGTTTACGGACGATAGTTTAACGTGACAACGTCATAACATAACATTCAAAAACAAAAATGAAACCAGGCGGTCACCCATCCAAGTACTGACCGCGCCCGACGTTGCTTAACCTCGGTGATCGGACGAGAACCGGTGTTTTGTCAAATATCTTGAAAACGGTGCATCATATGGCAAAATCAATTAAATTTTCATTCCTTTGAAACCCATGTACGACATATGCGTTACATTGCGTCATCCTTTTTCGAGTTTGCACCCGGCGTTCATCGATTTATTAGACGTTGTCACGTCAAAAAAATAATCAAAATTCGGTCAACTCGTGACCACGGCCACTGCAATGTGGCCGAAACGTCGAGGTAAATTTAGAAATGCGTGACAAGTTCCGTATATAAGTAGTAATAGTTATGAGAAAAAAATTACATATAAAACGATATTTTTGACAAACATTTTTTGATGTGACAACGTCTAATAAATAGATGAACACCGGCTGCACCGCACGAAAAAGGATGACTCAGTGTAACGTACATTACGCATTGTCCCGTTACGCTCGAGTCGATGAACGATCGGAGCGAGAGCGCGGCACGAGCAAGCGAAAGAATCAGCAAAAGTATGCAATCATTTCATCAATGTTCTGTTATGACGTTGTCACGTTAAACTATCGCCCGTAAACCGACTTTACTTACAGACAACCGGTTTTTTAAATTAAGAGTGAATTGACTTAGAAATTGTAGATTTCGGAAAATTATTTACCTCTAAATGCAGAAACAGCAGACACTTGTGCGAGATCTCGTCGAATATCATGGCAGCGGAGGCGATGTCTTCGCGCAAACGGTCCGTTAGTTTTACCGATCCGCCGGGAGACGGCGCCGTGAGAATCGAAGGCAGTGTTCGGATGTTCGTGGCCAGCCAGTCCTGAGTTAATTAATTAATTTCCTTCATGATGAGAAAAACTAATACCTTTATTTATTTTCGGAGAACCAACAGCTACAGATTACAGAGTACGTTAAGCATTTAATAACATAGAAACCCATTATAGGATCTCACAAAGAGAGACAAAAACCACAAAAAAAAAAACACGATACTAACTTTAAGCAAGCAATTCTTGTAGAATATTTACTAATTTCGGGGATCTCGGAAACAATTCTAACGATTTCAATGGAATTTTTCTATGTGGAGGTTTTCGGGGCGAACAATCGATCTACCTAGCTTAGTTTCATCTTGATAACGCGATTTTTCGTGTTTTAGCAAATAAAGGAACTTTGCCCAGAATACTCTAAAAATCAATAACATTCGTTTTTTCTTCTACCTTCAATGAGGTCAAAAACCCGCAAATTTTTATGAGCAACGAAGCTGTTAGTAGCGCAATATAAACAATAGTTCAACATTCGAACTACGTGCGGTGCCATCCCGCTCACCCTAATAGTATTTATACGAGAACGAGCGAGACGGTACGATACGAACTTCGTTTTTCGAAATTCGGAGTAGCCCCCAGGCTCGTTTATTCACTGATCCAATCAGCCAGATCGACTGCTAGCAATTAACATTGCCGGTTACTACATTTTTGGCAATTTTTATTTTTTACATTGATTTTTATTTATTTATTTATTTATTTATTTATTTATGGAGAACCAACAGCTTGTATATACATCTTAAAAATTACAGTAAATACAGCAAGCCAATTACAGGTTCTCGCCGACAATCACAGTGTAACAATAAGGCAGTATGCCCTGCCCACACAGAGTCCCTTCGGACACACAAAAAAGAAAAAAGAAAATAAACTACAGGTCGATTCACAAGAGTTGGCACGAATGGATCGAATGAGCGAATGAAAGTATCTGTGTTACCTATTTGAATACACTTCACACAAATATGAAAATGTCATGCATCAGTCATTTTCCTACAAAAATAATAATAATATCTTAAAGTAATGTTTCATCTCTGCGAAATTTGAACGAAAGTAAAAAAAAAATATCACGTAACCACGACAATTTTAATTGCTGCAGTCGAGTTAAGAGGGTTTATACCTGCCGAGCTGGCAACGTTGCATTTTTGTTAGTTTTTCTCGATTATTTCATAAAAATTGAATGAAAATTAAAAATGTTTTGTATACAATTTGTTCTAATATATAAGATAATGTGTCTACTGCAATAATAATTCGTGATGAGACATTTCTTTTCTTTGAAAACCGTTAGGTAATAATTTGTTCGTTTTTAAAGAAAATAAAAGTCTATCACGAACTATTATTACAGTAGACACATTAACTTATATATTAGAACAATTTGTATACAAAACATTTAAAATTTTCATTAAATTTTTATGGAATAATCGAGAAAAACTAACAAAAATGCAACGTTGCCAGCTCAGTAGGTATAAACCCTCTTAAGGAAGTGTAAACAGACCATGGACTCGCACAGCAGCGCCAAGTCGCCGAGCGCGTTAATGTCGCCAACGATCTCGCGCCGCGACACCGCGCCGTCGCCCAGGCTCGAGCCCAGGATCTCCGCCTCGCGCTCGTATGCTTGCTTCAGCTCCTGACAAATAAAGACAACATTCAATGATAATTACTTAGTTACTAGCTGACCCGGCGAACTTTGTTCCGCCTTAGAGTACCCCCCCCCCCTCCCCCCGCACCCCGCATTGTACATCCTGGCGTTCGCCGCTCTCTTACAACGGGCCCTCGCCGCTCTGTTGCAACTGGCCCTCGCGGCTCATGTACTTACATTGCGTCATCCTTTTCGTGTATGCAGCCGGCGTTCATCGATTTATTAGAAAAAATTAAGGAGTGGCACCCTTAACATTTAGGGGTATGAAAAATAGATGTTGGCCGATTCTCAAACAACCCGATATGCACACAAAATTTCATGAGAATCAATAACAAACACCGCGACACGAGAATTTTATATATATGATTAGAGCGATTGCCAGCCTCTTGGTGATGTGTGATGTGTTACGAAAACGTAATGTGCTTTATTAAGGTATGTATCATCATTCATCACAGTTTTTATGCCCACATACAATCTACTACTCGACTCCACATAATTTTGCTCACAAAATGGGAGAGCTTGGGAACTTCAGTCTTGTCTGCGATCACGATGTCATCAGCAGCTATGTACAGGTAAGGAGGAACACTTGAACCAATCTATTCATTCTTCTCTACGCCATCTAGAGTTTCATCCAGTGACTTTCTAATTGGGTATCGACTCCAGGAAGCGCACGACGTCATCATCCGCCAGCCAATTATATGCATAGGACTTAAGTATTGAGCGCACAAATTTTCACCAACCTGTTTGTTCTTCTCTCCACCATCCAGCTCCATTCTAGCCTTCCAGTTGGGCAGCGACTGCAGGAAGCGCACGATGTCATCGTCAGCGAGCCATTTAGCAGTCCTGGCGGGCGCGGGCGGCGCGGTACGGGCTTGGTTACTCCGAGCCTAAGTAGCGACCGCATCGAAGGTAACGGAGAAAACACATATTCACTAACCTGTTCGTTCTTCTCTCCGCTATCCGGCTCCACCGTAGCTTTCCCACTGGGCAGTGACTGCAGGAAGCGCACGATGTCATCGCCAGCGAGCCATTTGGCAGCCGTCGTGGGCGTGGCGGCGCGGTACGAGCGTGGTTAGTCCAAGCCTAAGTAATGAGCGCAGCGAGGGCGACAGAGAAAGAACACTATCACCAACCTGTTCGTTTTTCTGCCCGCTATTCGGCTCCACCGTAGCCTTCCCACTGGGCAGTGACTGCAGGAAGCGCACGATGTCATCGTCAGCGAGCCATTCAGCAGCTCTGGCGGCCGCAGACGGCGCGGTACAAGCGTGGTTAGTCCAAGCCTAAGTAACGAGCGCAGCGAGGGCGACAGAGAAAGAATACTACTATCACCAACCTGTTCGTTCTTCTTCCCGCTATTCGGCTCCACCGTGTAGCCTTCCAGTTGGAAGTAGCGACTGCAGCGAAGGTAACGGAGAAAACACACTTTCACTAACCTGCTCGTTCTTCTCTCCGCTATCCGGCTCCACCGTCGCCTTCCAGTTGGGCAGCGACTGCAGGAAGCGCACGATGTCGTCGTCAGCGAGCCACTTGGCGGCCCTGGCGGGCGCGGGCGGCGCGGTGCGCGCGTGGTGGGCGCGGGCCTGCGTGGCGAGCGCGGCGAGGGCCGCGGAGAGGGCGCGCAGCGCGTGGTGCGCGCCGCACGCGCCGCAGCGGCGCACGGCGCGCGCGCAGTTGGACACCGCCGCCCAGCCGCCTTGGCAGCAGGAGAAGATCACGCGGTGCCTGTGCCAAAAATCACATATCAACTTAAACAAACATTGTTTAACCCTTTTCAATGCTTTGTTAAATACAACAGCTCTCACTCACACGCCATGACATCGGAATGTCAAACGCAAAGTTGAACCCTACAGAAATGCATGTAGGTAGGTAGATATTATATCGCTCTGGACGCCGTGACTGATAATATCCGTCGTTGGAATTGAATCTATGATATATCCGTTGTTGCCGCCTAAAATTCATGGTTCATCATCATCATCCCAGCCTACTTATACGTGAATGAGAAAGCTTGGGCTGTAGTTCCCACGCGGGGCCAGTGCGGGTTGGGAGCTTCTCTCACACACACACACGCTCACACACACACAGGCACGCACACGCACGCACGCACGCACGCACGCGCGCGCACACCATTGAATTTCTCCACCACTCTTACCGTAAAGCTCATTGTAAATTTCAAATATAATTTCGCACATAAATTTCGATAAACTCGAACCTACGACCCTCTGCTTGAGAGGCCACAAGTCAAACTGGTAGTCTACCACGGGTGTAAAAAAAATTGAACATCACGATATTTCGCTTGTACTATCGCTGTTGGACTTACCCCGTGTTGTTTGGGTCTGGAGGCGCGCGCTCCCGCCACGCCGCGGGCTTCATGGCCGCTTCGATAGCCGCTCTTGCTTCGCTCGCCAGCCGTTCGCTCTCCCCGGACCGGACGTAATCCGTGATAAACGCACGCAGGGAACATTCGCCACCGCTGATAATAGCAAAGTAAAAAAAATTACCAACTTAAAAAAATCTCGTCCGAAAGTATTTCAACCTCGATATCGATATTTGGTAGCCACTGACGCCACTGCAACCATGAACATTTACTAGTGTTAAATAACGTATTTGTCCACTCTACCGTACCATATCATGACCATGACCGTAACCGTCTCGACACAGATGCAACAATTTCTGTCTGTGTCTGCGCATTTACGAATTCATACGCATGTGTATACCATCGAGACTCGTACTTAACGTGGTTAGGCATTGTAAGTAAGCATTTGATAATTAGGCTCGAAGAATCGCCAGACTCAAGTGGTAGCGGGCAGGGCACATCGCTCGTAGAACTGATGACCTATCGGGTCATAAGGTCCCTGAATGGCGTCCGCGGACCGGAAGACGCAGTGTAGGAATGCTTGCAGCAATGAGCGATGACATGGTTAAGGTTGCGGGAACGCGCTGGATATGAATGGCGCAGGACCGGTCTGTTTGGGGAACCTAGGGGGAGACCTACGTTTAGCAGTGGATGTCTTTCGGCTGAAAGTTTGTGGATGATGATGAATTGCGACGTGCCGTCGTCTGCAAATGGCGACTGGGGGTGTAGCGGCGAGTCGCCAGCGCCGCCCCGCCGCCGCGACGCACATGCGCGGCTGCTGTGACAGTGCACTCACACGACGGGCTCGATGTCGGCGGTGAGCGCGTGCAGCGTCGGCAGCAGCGCGTGCAGGTGCGCCGGGTCGGGCCGGCACACCAGCGGGTAGCGGCGAGTCGCCAGCGCCGCGCTCGCCACCGGCGCCGCTGAACACCGTACACACAAACAGAAGCCATTCAAAATAAATTCACGAAAAAAGATACAAACTTTTTTGCTGACTGTAGGTACTTGGATTTTCAACTCATACTACATATCCGTGCAAAGTTTCAAGTCGATACCATAAACCGTTGAAGAGTTCCCTAATATAGAGATAATCCTGGTCAGACCACCAGAATTTCACTACCAGAGGCCGAATTGTCTGAGCGTTTTCACATTATCCGATTCGATATCGGTATCGGACGCCGATACGATATCGGAGGGAGTTAAATGTATGAAATATGTATCTCCGATATCCGATATCGTGTCGGACAATATGAAACACAGATACATATTTCATACATTTAACTCCCTCCGATATCGTATCGGCGTCCGATACCGATATCGGATCGGATAATGTGAAAACGCTCTAACACACCGGCGCTCGCGATCGCATTCCCCATCTTTTTCTACCCTCATCCTATTCCGTGTGATAAAAAGAAGTGGAGAAAACGATTGTGATTGCAAGTGCGTTAGAAAACAAGGTTTCAGGTCATTGTATTGTCACCGAATATAAATAAGTACCTATGCCAAGTTTCAGCTCAATCAAGTACCAGGAACCCCAGGAGACATACCCGTCAGTTTAAACAGCTTGTCGCGTCGCCGTTGCGGCCGCTTCTTTGCGAAGTAATCTGCAATCCGTAACTCTGTAGCGGTGTCCGGAGCGCCCACCGCCCGCGCGGCCGCCAAAGTCACGCTCTCGATTTGCAGGTAGTCAGTCAGTAGCAGTTGCAGCTGGCGGAATGAACACGCGTTTGGAGGGAGACTAGCCTTTGGGGCCATTTATTTATTACGTAAGACGATTTTTGCCAGTTGTTGACCCCCTTCCCGCGCTGAGTAAGAAAAAATAAGAATAGGGTCCCCCCTCTCCCCGTTTAATATTTATTTATTACCAGAGATTGGAACTCTGGGAGCTAAACTTTAACAAAACTTGCCAAGCGGGCATGAAACAGTGCTTACAGACATGAAAATATTAATAAAGTACTGAAAATCTGAGATTTCGATATACAGTTAAATTGAACACTAATCTGCCAATAATATTCTTATTTTTCTTGGTTGTAAATTCTCCTTAATGTCAGCTTTACAAGTTTTGTAAAAGTTTAGCTCCCAGAGTTCCGATCACTGTTTATTACGTAAGAATGTAAAGCAAAAAATTAATACCCGTTTGCTTTATTTAAATTTTTATTCTTCAAACAAACAATTTTTAAGAACTAATAATTCTTGTTTTTTGGTAAAAATCAAGTTTGGCTTTATTATGATGTTTTTCTTCATTCACCTTTACTTAATTTTGTGCATTTTTGTGATCTTGCGTAAGAACTATCAAGACTCCCTTCCACCCCCATTGTAAGAAAAAATAAGACATGGTCGACCCCCTCGCCCCCTAAATCGTCTTACGTAATAAATAAATGAATGGCACCTTATTATGATGGCTTTAATAAGACATGTTATCCGCTATAGCAAACAAACAAGTCGAAACCCTTTTCCAGGCATAGTGCATATAGCGACCACAAAAATCTACACAAAGATTCGACCTTACCCACTTTATAATACGGTAGAAAATCAATCGAATTTGTTCAGAATATGCTTTGCTTTTAAATTAATCCTGCATAGGTAAACAATATAAAACATAACACAATGATTCATTTTGTTGCAGCATATCTAAATAGCCGGGGCCTGGAAAAGGGATAAATAAAAAACAGAGTTAAAATCAAAGCCATCGAAAACCAGATAAAAATCAAGCATCCTACCTACATATTTATCTAAAATCAGGAAACATAAGGCTGCGTTTCCACCAGAGATGTGCGAGGATGCGTTGCGAGGTATGTGTGTGTCATGAACCAATAGAAACACTTCATTCACTTAGGACCTTTTAAATGAAGTGTTTCTATTGGTTCATGACACACACATCCCTCGCAACGCATCCTCGCACATCTCTGGTGGAAACGCAGCCTAAGCGTTGCATGAAGTTATGTAACTCTCTACCACGGACAACCACGCTAACAACAAACTTGGTTACAAACTCCCCACAACCAAAATTCACAATTCACGTGTCTTCAAAACTACTATACTTACGACTTGTTGCACAGCGCTCCAATAATGCATCTCAGTGTGAAGGCACGAGTCCGATATGTGATGCTTTTGTAGCGCGGCGCGCCACAGTTGCAAAAGTCTGCGAATAAACAATCAATAGGTCTGGCAATATCTATTTTGGACTACTAATAATAATAAATAATAAATAATAAATATCACGGGACAATTCACACCAATTGACCTAGTCCCAAAGTAAGCTAAGCATAGCTTGTGTTATGGGTACAAGGCAATGGATAAACATACTTATATAGATAGATACATACTTAAATACATATTAAACACCCAAGACCCGAGAACAAATATTCGTATTACTCATACAAATATCTGCCCCGACGCGGGAATCAAACCCGGGACCTCAAGCTTCGTAGTCTGGTCTGTCTGTCTGTCTGTCTGGTCGATATTATACTCTATGTAATGTGCCATTTGCAAAATACAGAGCTAGTAGACCAACTTTTACTATCTCACGTTGAATTTGATGAGATCTAGCTAAAAATCGGCCAAGCGCAAGTTGATTCTCACGCGAAGGGTTCCGTACCGCCGTTCCGTAGAACAATCTTGTGTGGTGATCCCCTTTAATTTCCATAACTTATCTTCATTTTATTATTTGAAGGAGAACCAAAAGCTTTTATTGCAATCATGGTCGTGGATATATCGACGCAGAGCCAACACACACACAGTCCAAACTCAAATTGCCATTGTTAAAATGAAGCACTAAAAGATGAAGAGAAAACAAGATTACATTTTACTCCCACTAATATATAACTATTTAAAAATATATAATTTTTGTTGTTATAGCGGCACACTCTGGGAAAAAGTGTCTGCCTATTATGGTTCAAAAGATAGAACCCTGTGTTGGACGTACAAACAGATAGATAAACAGTGGAGGCTCAATACGGTCCGTTAGGCACTCTGCGTGTGGAACCCCAAAAAAGGAATCAATCGGAACTTGATCAGACTATAGGGAAAGAAACATACTACGAGAGACCGAATAAGGCTTCAAACTTTAGATGAAAATTCTCTTCCTTCTTCTTCTTAGTCGGACGCTCTTGTCAGAGTGGTCGTGGTTGCGCAGGCGAGGTACACGGAGAGATGTTCGGTGGGTCGCAGACTTTTTCGAGGACAGCCCTCTTAGCAATTTGCTTCCATTTCTGCCGGTTAGAGGTGTTGCGAGTACACTGGACCATGGTGGACTCAGTAGCTTTTTTAATCAGGTCAGTCCAGCGAGTTGGTGAACGGCCGCGTGCCCTCTTGCCTTCCACCTGACCCTGGACCACCAACCTCTCCATTGAGTTCACATTCCTGGAGATGTGACCAAAGAACTTCAGTATCCGTAATTGCACAGTCGACGAAAGCCGGTCTTTAATATGAAGCTCTTTGAGGAAGGAAACATTGGTGCGAAATGCCGTCCACGGGATCTTTAGGAGACGTCTCCAACACCACATCTCCAATGCGTCGGATTTTACGGCGATCCTGCAGTCTTAGAGACCAAGTTTCGGCACCATAGAGAAAGATACTAGAAGAAAATTACTTAACACTCAAACACACCTCTTGTTCCGGCTGGCACAAGCTCGGAACTGTTCCCCGAGCGCGGCGACCAGCCGCAGCGGCCGCGCCGCGTACCCGGTGTCGTCCGGTTCCGGCAGCTCGTCCGGCGGCGGCTCCGTGTCCGGTTCAACGTCGCCGTCCTCTAGGATGCGACGTGACACCGAGTCGATCACATTCAGGAGCTCGTCTTGGATTTGGACTTTGAATTTCTGCAGAAAATAAAGTATAAGGAGCATGCGTCTCTACGTTCGGTCGGAATAAAGGTCACAGCTCATTACAACCACCCCGCACCCGACCCGATTTGTATGGGTCTGCGCTCATTACATCAATAGTTTGGCAGTCATTCGAACGCACATGTGGGTTTGTGGTACCTGAAGAAGTCTCGAGTCTGACAGCGGGCAGCAAATGCGTTAATTGAGTTCTTGTTTCTATTTAGATAAGTAAGATAATATGAGTGATAGTAAACCATTCAACTTTCTGTTGCTTTTGCTTTATATGATGATCAGCCGTAGTAGAATAGTTTGGAGAAACAAATAAAACTTAATAGAATATTCACACCCACACAGACACACACACACACACACACCTCAGTGGCTTCCTTGAGTTGATCCAAAACACCTAGCGCTTCCAACGATATCATAACAGTTGTCTCAAACGTCTTGTCTTCCTCACTGAGTGACGCTTCGAACTCCGGAGTGATGTCTTGAAGGTACGCGTCCGTCACCTCTTCACTTTTCGTCAGCTCTGTAAATATTATGCTGTATCACTTTAGGCATGCCCAACAATACGAAGAAATAAGAAAACATGTGCATTATACTCAGTTAGAGTACAGCAGAAAATTTAATCATCATTTTTAACTAGTCTTCTGCAGTGGAGTGATGAAATGTAACGATATCGCAGTACAGTTGATGATGATTAGTGTTGCCTATCGATAGTCCAATATCGATAGTCTATCGATAGTATCACCACGTGTCAATACTATCGATAGTATCGATTGTTTTCGGTCATTATTGCAATACTATCGATACTATCGATTGTATTGGACATAAAACTCGATAGTATCGATAGTATTGCCATTATCAATAGTATTGCTTATAAATCACTATCGATGCTATCGATAGTAATATCGATATCCTGAATAGTTTGCGAGGTCAACGATCGATAGTCAAACTATCGATAGTTCTGCAACACTGATGATGATGATGATAACACAATAGTACGTACCAGCGAGTAGTAGAGCGGTGCGGCGGCGGGCGGAGACGCGGCGCGACAGAGGCGCCGTCTCGCCATAAACCGCTGCACTTAGACGCCGTAGAATCACGTCCACCAATTCGCGTTTCTTACCCTGTCACAAAGTATAAAATAGAACCATTAGATACTTATGAAAATAAGAACCAATTTTTCGTTGATCGCTGTTTGTGTCCTTATTCTTTTGCTTTAGAAAAATAAAGCACCGATCGGGAAGCGTGAAACTAGGTGCAAGCTAAAAGGGTTTGAAAAATTGCTGCTTAATAGTCACTGACGGGGTCTTATTGAGCAAGAATTGGATATTGGATGTCCAAAATCTCAACGATAACCTGGTACCAGGCGAGAAGTCAAGTTATGCCAGTTCTGGAAAAAATAAGAAAAAAAACATACAAAGCAATAACAGACTCACATAACGTAGCTATAACTTCGAAAAAAGTTAAAAAAACTTTACGCACTACGACACGCACTTTGCTTTGGTCGCGGGTGAGCAAAGTAATTGTTTCAGTTCATTAATATGGACCTCCGCAAAGTAACATGCGTCAGATCATAGCACAATCACCATTTTATTTATATTACTTTTATGCAATAATTTTCAGTTCTAGATATCTCTTATATCTGCTTTCATATCAAAATAAAGCAAGTTATCAAGTTTAAAACGTCTTTCCTGTACTCATCAACAAGAAACTTAGCAAGAAAGTGTGTCAGACCAGAGTTTGTACAGTCAACAATTGAAGTCATGGTACCTCTAGATGTAGGCGTGTAGTGTTGAGCGCGTGCACGTGGGACAGCGTGGACGTGGCGATGTCGGTGGCGGCGCGGAGCGTGGTCGCGCACGCCAACACACGCCCCGCCGCCAGGCAGTCGCGGATGTCGCGCTCCGACACCACAACCCGTTCACTTAAACAAATGTATACATTTTGACGTGACAACGTCTAATAAATCGATGAACGCCGGTTACAAACACGAAAAAGGATGACGCAATTTAACGTACATGGGGGTGGGCGGGTGGTAGTGCGGAGGGGCTTCAAAGGGGGGATGAAAATTTCATTGATTTTGCCGTAGGATGCACAGTTTTCAAGATATTTGACAAAACACCGGTTCTCGTCCGATCACCGAGGTTAAGCAACGTCGGGCGCGGTCAGTACTTGGATGGGTGACCGCCTGGTTTCATTTTTGTTTTTTAATGTTTTGTTATGACGTTGTCACGTTAAACTATCGTCCGTAAACCGACTTTACAGACAACCGGTTTTTTTAAATGTAATGGTAAAGGTCGCCAGTGCGAAAAAAGTGCGTGTTATAGGACGAGGTATATATCGATTCGTGTGGCCGGCGGCACGACAAGCGTTATCTCCATTTAATGCACGGCCGAGATGGTTGTCGCACAATATGTATAGTCACCAGGCAGTGGACAGAAAAAATGCACGCCGCTCCGCGAACAACGCGTAGTTGTAGTTGGATCAAAAGGTTTAGAATTAATTTGTGTTGTCACTGTTGTCAGACAAATGGAGCCAAATTTCACTTTGACTTTGAATACCTAAGTAGCTGGATGCAAGGAATGGAGACTGCTGGGTGAGGCTTTTGCCAACAAGCACAACAATGCTGAAGATTAATTTTGCAACCAATGATTTATTATTTTATGAATTGGCATCTGAAATGCCAATATGGTTACTAAATGATAATTTTTAATTGACTTGATAGTTCAATGAGATTTTTTTTAAATCTAAAATTTAGCCCCCCCCACCGCCGCCGCCGTGGCCTACTCCAACGGGTATGTATTACAATACCGAAGTACGAAAGACCAAATGTATTAAAACATCGAATGGGTCAAAAGACCAACACGATTTTTTTCTGAAACCGTTAACTTTTTAAGATTGTTCTAAACCAAACCTAACCTAACCTAACCTAATGGGTTTTGTATGATGCCGTTTTAATAAATTCTGAAAGTTTACGGTTTCTCCAACAGTACGTCGCCCACTTAGAGCCATATCACACTGGCAATTTGCGACCGTATTAGAAGCGGAGCGAACTGTGATATGGCTCTTACTGTACCCATACATACAGCTAGACTCACATGTCAGTGAGCATGTTGAGTGCGTGATGGTGCGCGCGTGCGTCCCGCCACAGCCGGCGCAGCTCGTCGCGGCGCACGCGCAGCAGCCCGCGGCACGCCGCCAGCCGCCCCGCCGCCGCCTCAGTGCGCGTGCCCCACTCTGACAGCGCGTCGCCCACTTTGCTGAACTTCTACAACACAATGAATGGGTAAAAATAAAAACAGATGTACTATGTGGGTCTACAGATCATCTAGAGATGCGCAATTGGAGTATGTTGATTGTAAAAGCGGGTGAAGTATACTGACATCAGAACATAATGTATTCAACTCAAAGTGATCAAGTCTTTTTGTGCTATTATATTATACCACATTAATAAATCGACTGCTGCAACATAAAGCATAGATACTGAAAATTTAAATTTTAAAATTTTAATTATAGCATACAGCATTGAATCTGCAAATTTTGTTTTTGTAGTTTTAGTACTGTTTTTTGTTACAGTCGAAATGAGAGAAGACTAATGAAATTTAAACTAAACTAAAATTCTAATAAAACTGAGAAATTTTTACATGGCTGAATCCTAATATTTTCAGTTTTGTTAGAATTTTAATGTTATGATTTCAGTTCAGTAGCAATTTTGTTACCATACATAATAATATATTTTATTATGATTGTCGGTCAAATAACAAATTTGAAATTACTATTATGCTCCATCAGTGCCCAGCTAATGGTTTAATTGTGTGTTGTTTATATTCTTTGAGTATTTAGACTGAAAGGAGATGTTATCGCCCGTAGGTTGCTAAGAAATTTTTCTGCCATAACTCGCGGGGGGGGGCAATACACTCACACACAAGCAATTTAACTACAAATGAAAACAGAGCAATGTTTGTACACACGCACACAAACCGAATTCGTCAACACAACAATGATCGCCATGCACACAGTGAAAACATCTCGTCTATACATGTCACACGTACGTCACACATAGACAACAATCTAGAAACAACTAGTGTTAGGGCCATGTCGATAAGAATGTCGATAAGCATTCACTCGTTCATACATTCAGTCGTTCAATCAATCCCAATGTTGGTACTAATTTAACCTTTCAGCATCAGCAGGAAGTTGAAAAAATTACAATGTTGATTTTATCACCGTTGAATTTAGGCACCCGTAAACACTGCCATACACACGTTCTCGTGACGCCGCCATTATTAAATAAAATATTATAGTATGTACCTAGTTACTTTGTACCGAGCGCTTATAGCCACGTTACGGAATCAAAACGGGGGCGAATAGAGCGGGCGGCGCGTCACAGCACTCACTCAGCCAGCGACCGAACTGCGCGGCGTGCGGCATGGAACTGCGTAGTTTTGTCTGGCGAAGATTGGTTAGCGGTGTAAGACGCTTGGCTGTGTGCGTGCGTCGATTCGGGTGCTCTAGTATGAAGTCGAATCACTGCCTGTTACTTATATTGAATCATTAAAAAGTATTTGTTAATACTTTCACGTCAATTTTTTTAACGAGATCGATACTTTAAACATACATTTATTACTAACCATACATTTCCATTTTATTAGTAACCTTTAAAATATGAAACCATGATAAGACAAATCATTCACTGATTCATTCACTCAATAGTTTATCGATTGTGGAAATATGTGTGTCCCCTCTCTAGTCGATACTAGTCCGGTTATCGGTGTGGCCAATTATTTAGTAAGTAAAAATAGCCAATATTACTAGTGGTCGGTGAAATACCACTTAAATAAAAAAAATAGCTAAATCTATTTAGAAAAATAAAAAAGAGAACTAAGCTTCGTCCATAGTTAAATAAAAATAGCAATTAAAATAGTAACGATTCTTAGAATTACTGTCTGTTTATTTACGTGCGTTTGTTCGTGGTAATCTCCGAAGCGGCTTAAGCTATAAGGATGTGGTTATCACTTATTTGTTAATCTCATTAGTCCAATATTTAATTTACGAGTGAGGGGGAGTGGGGGGGGGAGGAGGTGCGGGAGTTTCAAAGGGGGGATGAAAATTTCATTGATTTTGCCGTAGAATGCACCGTTTTCAAGATATTTGACAAAACACCGGTTCTCGTCCGACCAGCGAGGTTAAGCAACGTCGGGCGCGGGGATGGGTGACCACCTGGTTTCATTTTTGTTTTTTGAATGTTTTGTTATGACGTTGTCACGTTAAACTATCGTCCGTAGGCCGACTTTACAGACAACCGGTTTTTATTTAATAATTGTCTGGCCAGTAGTTTTTTGCCAAACCACTTGATATATATTTTTTACTGTATTAAATTTGATATAAAATTATTTTAATCCGTTAAACAGATGGGTGATGGTAGCTTCTTCTTTATTATTATTATTTATTTATTTAAGGTTTACCAACAATTGTTAGCACTAGGTACATCAGAAATTGTTGCTTGTATAAACATGTTGAGCTGAGTGTCACAATCACTTATATCTTAAAGGTATAACCGCATACAAAACAAAACTGAGCTAGTTCTAGTACGGATCACAGATTATTAGACCAGGTACCGACTGCACTTTTTTATCGCTTCGTTCGAGTCAAGTGCTATAGAATTGTTAGGAATTTTTAATTGAGGGATGAAACCTTGTTTTTTGTGTTGATGGTAGCAGCGGTGGCATTTTGAATGGTGAGGTCGCTTTCATATAGTTCCAGCACAAAAATAAATAGCGCTCAAACGAGGTGATAAACAGTTGCAGTCAGCGCCTGGCCTTAAAGTCTACATGGATGAAGTCAATCAAACAATGTAATGAATGTATAACATCAATCAAAATATTAAATAATTTATATTTTACCTCGTTAATAATTAATTGATTTATAAAAATTAAAAATAGCCAATGTGGCTATTTTTACAAAAAGCTGGCCACACTAACTGACAATAATATTATTATAAACTTCACGTATTTTTACTATTTATCAACAATAATTACTTTACGAAATACTTCCAGATGAAAAGTTACGTTGTCTTTTTGTAGACTCGACGTGTCAGACATTTTTTCACGCCCGAATTCTTTGCATTTTGGTCATTTTTGTGGGAGCTCATTCACTGACGCGTGCCGTTTTGAAATGCCACGAGAGGCGAGCGAAACAGTTTTATATAACGGTTATACCCGGCGGGTTCATACCTTTGGCAGAGGGGAAATGCGCTTCAAGGCGCCTCCCTTCAGTCTAAAAACTCAAAGTTTATATTACAACTATAATACATTTAACCCCTTGTATGCCTCCATGTTCAATTTGAGGTATTATTTTTGTATTTTTTTCTTAATCTGTATGATTGGATTTATATGAAACAGTTAAGACTGCACGATTTTTTTCACTTCACGCATACAAGGGGTTAAATCTCAAAGTTCCGTAATATGATGGTAATATATAAGCATTTTATAAATAAGAGTCCATGATAATTAACATGATGTTAATCAAATATATTATTTTCATACCACGAAAAACATACTTGCATAACTTCCATGATTTCTTGGGCATGGGCAGCAACTAATTCATCCAATCGCGCGTCACTCTTCTTATACTCTTTCTCCAACTTAGCCCGCTCTTTCTCCCGCTGTTCATTCGTTTCACTCGCCGATAAAGTACGAATAACCGACATAAGAAGTCCACTCTGCAAGAAAAATTTGTGATGAAAATTAATTGGATTCTTATTATAAAGTACAAATGAAATAAACTTGGTTACCGTTTCTTTTCCTTGTTTCACCCCTCTCGGAGGTTTTGTTGGTGGAGGCGACGACATTATTGCTAACAGATGAAATCTAATTAATAAATTTATTTTATTTTCTCTCCGCCCCAATAAAGATAGTCGGTCAGTTGACGTTTGTGATGTGTGTTTTTCTGTCACAACACGTCAAACGTCAAAAGCGGGGTCGAGCACAAGCAAGCTACAGTTTAAAACGCTTAAAATTCGCTCGTTTGTTATTGTCTACTAGCAACACAGCTTGAAAACAGTCAAATTCTTCTATTTCAAAAATTCACCGTTTCTGTTTAAAAATATAAAAGGCCCCTAAAGTTGCAGCTGTATCTTGAAGACAATAATATTCTTGTTGTTTTATCGTTCTGTGTACATATGTTTTGAGTTCTTAGTGACTATGGATTACTCCACCATAAGCAACAAAACATCATGCACCGAAATTGCGGACATATCAAACGGGGACCTTACCGAAAAATACTACTCTCTCAAGAAGCTGTACGACAACTTAACCAGTAATTATGACGCGACAAAACAAGAGCTTCATGAAGCCACAAGGAACTATAACACGGCTTTAGATGTACAAAGGTATTTAACAGCCGAACTAGAATCGCACCAAGCAGAAGAGGCGCGTAAAAGAACAGAGTTGAATTCCCGAATCACGAAATTTCAAGAGGAAATATCGGCATTACGCGAAGAGCGTACAGAGCTTATTGAAGCCCATGCGAAGGAGTTAAAACAATTAGTAGCGGAAATTCGTCGCTTGAAAGAGGATAACGCATTTAAAGACGAACGGAAGTCACCCGAACCTGATACTGGCGAGCTTGACGAAGCTCGGGCAGCTCTGTCAGCGGCCTTAGCTGATGCGGCAGCGGCGAAGGTAAGAGAAAGCTGTTTTAACCCGTCTTCCACTGAAGACCCAAATTTTCGCTAAATTTATGACCCTCTGTTAATAGACGAGAATAGACATATTTAAAGGTGATCACTATCAAAATCATGTTAGTCATTACCTGTCCCCATACAAAATGATTTGACAAAGTCACAAGTTCAAGTGTGCTTCCACTTTGGAGTTGTGAACCCATAGTGGAATTATGGACTCCTGAAAAAATCGGTTGTCTGTAAAGTCGGTTTACGAACGATAGTTTAACGTGACAATGTCAGAACAAAACATTCAAAAAACAAAAATGAAACCAGGCGGTCACCCATCCAAGTAGTTACTGACCGCGCCCAACATTGCTTAACCTGGGTGATTGGACAAGAACTGGTGTTTTGTCAAATATCTTGAAAACGGTGCATCCTACGGCAAAATGGCCCCCCTATTCTCAACCCCCCTCAACCCCCCGCCCCCTCCCGCACCCCCCCCCCCATTAAAATTTACCCGATTGCTAGTACCAAGAGTATGCGTATGGGACAAGTACGGGACATTGAGTCATCCTTTTTCATTTGTGCAGCCGGCATTCATTGATTTATTAGACATAGTCACATCAAAAGTTTCATGACCCCACATTGGGGCACCTAGACAGGGAAGGTGTTAAGACAAAACTGATCTTAAACCCTTAAATAATTTATTGAATCAGGCGTTACTTTGCGGAGGTCCATATTAATGAACTAAAACAATTACTTTGCTCACCCGCGACCTTACAATAGTTACGTTTATGCAAGAAATGTGCGTTCATGCAGTTCCTCCACCTCCACACTGTACGAACACACACAAATCACATAAACCCAACCATCACCACCACCAAGCTACACTGACGCGTTTCGAACTCAACCAGAGCTCATCTTCAGAGTTACCACAACCGTATGCTATGCTACCAAATGTTAAACTAACAAACCAAAACAAATGTTTTAACTTGTCACTGTAACTTCTCAAGTACCCACTTTATTTTTCTTAATCTCAAACTACCCCACAAAAATTAACTTTTATTGACATATTTAAAACTACCTTGAATTTTTTTTTTTTTTGTTTATTTATTTATAAGGCATATTTAATTAATACTAACTGTTCAAATTCGACCCAAGCCGCAGTAAAGGAGAAGATACTAAATTTACCTGTTCATTAATAATAGACCCCATAGTGTTGTACCTAATTATTTCCATGCATTCCAGAGCATCCAGACGCAACCCCTTGCCGCAATAATGTAACAGTTCATAAGAATCTGAATCTAACAATAAATGATTTGATTCCAACAAATGTTTTGCAAAATTCGATCTATCTGGATGCTCATTCCTATATGCCGAAACATGCTCTTTAAATCTAGTATTAAAACTTCGGCCTGTCTGTCCTACGTATATCCCATTGCAGTCATTACAAGTAAGCTTGTATACCCCCGATCTAGTTCCCTTATCTACCTGTTCTTTGTGGTTACATAGCCTAGAGTACAAAGAGTTGTTAGTCTTAAAGGCAACATTAATATTGTTTGATTTTAAAATGCCATAAATCTTATCAGACAAACCCCCGACGTAAGAGATGCTAGATCTATATTTGTTAGTAGACTGAGAAGGTAACGCAGCGTAAAGCATGCTATTTACTAACCGTGCCTGCTTCTTTTGAACTAAACTATCTACCATTGATTTTGTATAACCATTTGAGATCGCTATCTGATAAATAGTACTCAACTCTAAATCAAAATGTTCCTTAGAAAGAGGCACAGTCAACAATCTATTAACATAACAATGGAAAGCAGCCAGTTTATGCTGCCACGGATGATTAGAAGATGCTGGTATAACAGCATCTGTGTACGTGGGCTTACGGTATATTTTAAATTGATGTTTACCATTTAATTTTGAAATCGTTAAATCCAAAAAGTTCAACGAACAATTTTCCTCCAATTCTTTTTTGAACCTTATCTTTACGTGCTTGTTATTCAAACCATTAATAAACACGTCAAGCTGTCTCATACTCCCTCTCCAGCATAGGATCAAATCATCAACAAACCTAAAATAGTACACAATATTACTATTACCCACAATATACTGATTCTCAAAATGATCCATAAATATATCTGCCATTAAAGGACTCAGAGGTGAACCCATAGCTAAACCATCACTCTGTAAGTAATAAAGACCATTGAACCGGAAAGAAAGAAAACAACGAAAGCAACGAAAGCAACGTTGCATTCGGCGGTATGCTGATGTCCTTAATTTTACTAACCAAATCTAAACCATTTTTTAAACTATAAGAAGGTTTAAAGGAAGCCTTCACACGAATAATACTATTTAATTTCTTCGCCAATTTATATGCTGGAGCACTCACGTATGAGACAACTGGACGAACAGGCACATCATCTTTATGAATTTTAGGTAATCCATATAGAATTGGCGCTTGCGGATTCATGGGAATTACAAAATTCTTTTGTTGTTCGGTTTCAAAGGCAAACAAAGAACCCTTTATTAGTCTCTTTAGATCTTTGTGAAATGTAATTGTAGGGTCCTTACGTAAGACTGTAAAACCGGCCCCTTGAACGATATCTAAAACTTTCCGATTATATTGATACCTATCCAATAAAACAATACAATTTCCTTTGTCTGCCTTTGTCACCACTAAATCATTATCATACACTTTCTCCTGAATAGATCTCAAAGAATTTAATTCGGTTATATTGACAATACACTCTGTGGAATTGGTATTTTTAAGTGTATTTGCCACTAACACTTTTGTTTCAAAATCACCACAGTTACTTGTAATAGCAACCTCAGAATCTACCGCCAAACCTTCCACTATTTTTTGACTAAATTTAGTGGGTAGATTATATTTTAAACCTTTTTCCAATAACTGATTCTCATTATCCAAAAATTCCACATTAGTAAGATTTTTAACGCGAGGGTAGAAATTATGACCGTTAGTAGAACTTCGATAATTATTGTTCAAAGAAGAAAAAGATTCTGTTCGTCGTCCTGTAAGCCAACGTAACTTTTTACACTGAGTCAAATACTTTTTATGAGCGTCTACTGAAGCAAAAAGCCCACGTACACAGATGCTGTTATACCAGCATCTTCTAATCATCCGTGGCAGCATAAACTGGCTGCTTTCCATTGTTATGTTAATAGATTGTTGACTGTGCCTCTTTCTAAGGAACATTTTGATTTAGAGTTGAGTACTATTTATCAGATAGCGATCTCAAATGGTTATACAAAATCAATGGTAGATAGTTTAGTTCAAAAGAAGCAGGCACGGTTAGTAAATAGCATGCTTTACGCTGCGTTACCTTCTCAGTCTACTAACAAATATAGATCTAGCATCTCTTACGTCGGGGGTTTGTCTGATAAGATTTATGGCATTTTAAAATCAAACAATATTAATGTTGCCTTTAAGACTAACAACTCTTTGTACTCTAGGCTATGTAACCACAAAGAACAGGTAGATAAGGGAACTAGATCGGGGGTATACAAGCTTACTTGTTATGACTGCAATGGGATATACGTAGGACAGACAGGCCGAAGTTTTAATACTAGATTTAAAGAGCATGTTTCGGCATATAGGAATGAGCATCCAGATAGATCGAATTTTGCAAAACATTTGTTGGAATCAAATCATTCATTGTTAGATTCAGATTCTTATGAAGTGTTACATTATTGCGGCAAGGGGTTGCGTCTGGATGCTCTGGAATGCATGGAAATAATTAGGTACAACACTATGGGGTCTATTATTAATGAACAGGTAAATTTAGTATCTTCTCCTTTACTGCGGCTTGGGTCGAATTTGAACAGTTAGTATTAATTAAATATGCCTTATAAATAAATAAACAAAAAAAAAATTCAAGGTAGTTTTAAATATGTCAATAAAAGTTAATTTTTGTGGGGTAGTTTGAGAATAAGAAAAATAAAGTGGGTACTTGAGAAGTTACAGTGACAAGTTAAAACATTTGTTTTGGTTTGTTAGTTTAACATTTGGTAGCATAGCATACGGTTGTGGTAACTCTGAAGATGAGCTCTGGTTGAGTTCGAAACGCGTCAGTGTAGCTTGGTGGTGGTGATGGTTGGGTTTATGTGATTTGTGTGTGTTTGTACAGTGTGGAGGTGGAGGAACTGCATGAACGCACATTTCTTGCATAAACGTAACTATTGTAAGGTCGCGGGTGAGCAAAGTAATTGTTTTAGTTCATTAATATGGACCTCCGCAAAGTAACGCCTGATTCAATAAATTATTTAAAATCGGCATGCGTATCCGTACAGCCACGTTTATATCATAAATTAACTAAACAGCATCGTTTAGCTGTTCAAAACATTTGGTTCAATCAACAATGTAAACATTTAAATGTTGTACCTAATTATATTAAATTCCGTTGTTATAGTACTAGTATAGCTGCTAGAATTGCAATGGAAAGGGCGAGGAAAATATGGTTAAGTGAAGAGTCGCGTAGTTGGTTCCGTGTTAGAGATAATTTAAAATTACATCTCAAAGTATTGCAGTCTGAACTTACTTATAAGTTACATAAAATTGAATTTGATCGTTTGGATGAAAAAGCCCGGTTTTTTGCTTCAGTAGACGCTCATAAAAAGTATTTGACTCAGTGTAAAAAGTTACGTTGGCTTACAGGACGACGAACAGAATCTTTTTCTTCTTTGAACAATAATTATCGAAGTTCTACTAACGGTCATAATTTCTACCCTCGCGTTAAAAATCTTACTAATGTGGAATTTTTGGATAATGAGAATCAGTTATTGGAAAAAGGTTTAAAATATAATCTACCCACTAAATTTAGTCAAAAAATAGTGGAAGGTTTGGCGGTAGATTCTGAGGTTGCTATTACAAGTAACTGTGGTGATTTTGAAACAAAAGTGTTAGTGGCAAATACACTTAAAAATACCAATTCCACAGAGTGTATTGTCAATATAACCGAATTAAATTCTTTGAGATCTATTCAGGAGAAAGTGTATGATAATGATTTAGTGGTGACAAAGGCAGACAAAGGAAATTGTATTGTTTTATTGGATAGGTATCAATATAATCGGAAAGTTTTAGATATCGTTCAAGGGGCCGGTTTTACAGTCTTACGTAAGGACCCTACAATTACATTTCACAAAGATCTAAAGAGACTAATAAAGGGTTCTTTGTTTGCCTTTGAAACCGAACAACAAAAGAATTTTGTAATTCCCATGAATCCGCAAGCGCCAATTCTATATGGATTACCTAAAATTCATAAAGATGATGTGCCTGTTCGTCCAGTTGTCTCATACGTGAGTGCTCCAGCATATAAATTGGCGAAGAAATTAAATAGTATTATTCGTGTGAAGGCTTCCTTTAAACCTTCTTATAGTTTAAAAAATGGTTTAGATTTGGTTAGTAAAATTAAGGACATCAGCATACCGCCGAATGCAACGTTGCTTTCTTTGGATGTAGACAGTTTATTTACTAACGTACCATATAGTGAGACACTAGAAATTCTAAAAGACCACTTAGAAAGGAAGCGGTTGCATCCGGGTGAAGTTTGTGAATTAATAGATTTGGTAACTTTATGCATGAAACAAAATTATTTCCGGTTCAATGGTCTTTATTACTTACAGAGTGATGGTTTAGCTATGGGTTCACCTCTGAGTCCTTTAATGGCAGATATATTTATGGATCATTTTGAGAATCAGTATATTGTGGGTAATAGTAATATTGTGTACTATTTTAGGTTTGTTGATGATTTGATCCTATGCTGGAGAGGGAGTATGAGACAGCTTGACGTTTTTATTAATGGTTTGAATAACAAGCACGTAAAGATAAGGTTCAAAAAAGAATTGGAGGAAAATTGTTCGTTGAACTTTTTGGATTTAACGATTTCAAAATTAAATGGTAAACATCAATTTAAAATATACCGTAAGCCCACGTACACAGATGCTGTTATACCAGCATCTTCTAATCATCCGTGGCAGCATAAACTGGCTGCTTTCCATTGTTATGTTAATAGATTGTTGACTGTGCCTCTTTCTAAGGAACATTTTGATTTAGAGTTGAGTACTATTTATCAGATAGCGATCTCAAATGGTTATACAAAATCAATGGTAGATAGTTTAGTTCAAAAGAAGCAGGCACGGTTAGTAAATAGCATGCTTTACGCTGCGTTACCTTCTCAGTCTACTAACAAATATAGATCTAGCATCTCTTACGTCGGGGGTTTGTCTGATAAGATTTATGGCATTTTAAAATCAAACAATATTAATGTTGCCTTTAAGACTAACAACTCTTTGTACTCTAGGCTATGTAACCACAAAGAACAGGTAGATAAGGGAACTAGATCGGGGGTATACAAGCTTACTTGTAATGACTGCAATGGGATA
Source organism: Archips crataeganus (assembly GCA_947859365.1). NCBI lineage: Eukaryota > Metazoa > Arthropoda > Insecta > Lepidoptera > Tortricidae > Archips > Archips crataeganus. The sequence continues at coordinate 11,071,316 of OX402049.1, read as the reverse complement.
TACGTAGGACAGACAGGCCGAAGTTTTAATACTAGATTTAAAGAGCATGTTTCGGCATATAGGAATGAGCATCCAGATAGATCGAATTTTGCAAAACATTTGTTGGAATCAAATCATTCATTGTTAGATTCAGATTCTTATGAAGTGTTACATTATTGCGGCAAGGGGTTGCGTCTGGATGCTCTGGAATGCATGGAAATAATTAGGTACAACACTATGGGGTCTATTATTAATGAACAGGTAAATTTAGTATCTTCTCCTTTACTGCGGCTTGGGTCGAATTTGAACAGTTAGTATTAATTAAATATGCCTTATAAATAAATAAACAAAAAAAAAAATTCAAGGTAGTTTTAAATATGTCAATAAAAGTTAATTTTTGTGGGGTAGTTTGAGAATAAGAAAAATAAAGTGGGTACTTGAGAAGTTACAGTGACAAGTTAAAACATTTGTTTTGGTTTGTTAGTTTAACATTTGGTAGCATAGCATACGGTTGTGGTAACTCTGAAGATGAGCTCTGGTTGAGTTCGAAACGCGTCAGTGTAGCTTGGTGGTGGTGATGGTTGGGTTTATGTGATTTGTGTGTGTTCGTACAGTGTGGAGGTGGAGGAACTGCATGAACGCACATTTCTTGCATAAACGTAACTATTGTAAGGTCGCGGGTGAGCAAAGTAATTGTTTTAGTTCGTTTCTTAAACCCTTAAACAGGCCCTACTTTCTTGTAGTCATTGTCAATTATAACAGCTAACCCATGTGGTTGATAAATCACCTCTGCCTTGATAAGGGATAAGTCTTGTCCTTGTACATTAGTCCTAAGGTGTTTTATTTTCCTATCCAGGCTGCTCTGGAAGAAACAAAATCTGAGATTCTGTCATGGAGAATGCGTTCCGAGGAGCTGGCATCCGAGATGGGTCAGATGCGGGAGACTGCTGAGGCGCGGCGCGAGGAGGTGCGCGCGGCCGCGGAGCGAGAGGCCGCAGCACTCGCTGACCTGGCGGAGGCACGGGCTATGCTGCACCAGTGCACTGACTCACAGGGGCCCGAACATGGTACATTTTTTTTTATTTTTGTTATTTAGGCCAAAAACATAAAATAACAGTCTTTTTCGTAGATCTTAGCGTAATATGCATCCTGGTGGGGTATGGCCATAGTTTTACATTAAATGATATAGTAAGAAATAGTGTCACATTAAAACTTATAACTTTTAATTTGTACTAGCTAATATTATAAATGTAAAAGTTTTTAGGTGTTTGAATGTTTCAATGGTTGTTACTCTATCACTGAAAAATGGTTCAATAGATTAGGGTTAAATTTGGCACACTTATCCTCCCGTGGCCCACATCAAATTCTGTTTCAATGAACTTTAAACTTTATGTCACTAATGAGCGAGTTTGTTTGTTTGTTTGTTTGTTTATACTCTTTATTGTACAAAAGGAAAACAAAAAGGTTACAGAAAAAAAATTTATAAGTACAAAGGCGAACTTATCCCTGAAGGGATCTCTGCCAGTCAACCTTTGAGTGGTAGAGAAGAGCAATCAAAAAAACAAGGATCGACAAATAGAGCAAAACATTTGAATAAATATAAATGCATATGTAAATGTCAAATACCTAACTATACCTATACAATATACTTATAAGTTATTATACATAAATAAATAAAACATTAATACATAAATACACACATTTACATACAATACATAAAAAAAAAACACAAGTATAAAGGATAATTACTTACTAAATAAATAATCAAGGAACTATAGTGTAAGCTACATCTTCTTCAATGTCTCCCTGAACGAGTATATGGAGGAAGATTGTCAGACGGTGATCGGCAACCGATTCCACAACCTAGCCGCATGCACAGAAAAGGATTTGGAGTAGAACTAGTTTGATGTCACAATAGAATTAGTTCTAATTAACTTTAAATTAAGTCCTGTCATTAGGACTAATTCTAATGTGAAATTTAACTCACTCCTACCTAAAAGGCCGGCAACACACTCGTGACTCTTCTGGTGTTGCAGGTGTCCATGGGCGACGGTAATCGTTTACCATCAGGCGATCCGTCTGCTCGTTTGCCCCCTATACCATAAAAAAAAATAAAGTTCATTGAAACAAAATAGTTGTGGGCCACAGAAGGATATAGTTTAAAATCTGAACAACTCATAGATGCTTTTTTTTCTGGTAATTTACGTTGTTCTTGCAGGTTAGAGATGAGCAAATTATTTGTAGTCTCGGGCAACAGCTAAAACCTAATAAAGCCTAGTAATAAACTTAGGAAGAAGCCCAGGGTGATGTTAACCATGCGGAAACGTATTTGTTTGTAACTCACAGTTAATTATAATAATAATAATAATAATAGAGTTGGATACCTTGGATCGAAGAGTTCGTGTACTGCTCACTGCGCACCGTTTGCTTCACCCGCGTTCGTCTGTTATGAGACTGTACATCTCGCGGAAGTATGAAGGTCGTGGCTTTTTAAATGCCAAAGACCTCCACAACCGCGAGGTGTATAATCTCAGGGATTATTTCCTAAACAACGAGTGTGGGGTGCATCGCGACGTAGTAGCAGTAGACAAAAACTTCACCCCGCTTTCCTTGGCAAACGAGAACTGGCGCCGACTTAAAGTAATGAGCATCGAGGACCGCAAGGCGGTATGGAAGAGCAAGGAGCTACACGGGCGGTTCTACAAGGCACTCACAGGGCCAGATGTAGATCTGCTCGCGTCGGTGAACTGGCTACGTTTCGGGGATCTCTTCGGGGAAACCGAAGGTTTTGTCTGTGCAATTGCGGATGAAGTTATCATGACGAACAACTACCGGAAGTATATCCTGAAGGACGGTACGGTCGACATTTGTCGGGCATGCCGCCGTCCCGGGGAGTCACTCAGGCATATTATTTCCGGTTGTGGTCATCTTGCTAACGGTGAGTACTTGCACAGACATAACCTTGTAGCCAGAATTATTCACCAGCAACTTGCTCTGCTATACGGCCTTGTGGACTTTGAAGTGCCTTACTATAAGTATATACCTGCGCCAGTTCTCGAAAATGGTCGTACCACGCTCTATTGGGATCGGTCTGTTATCACGGACAGGACTATTATAGCCAATAGGCCTGATATCGTGCTGACAGATCGATCGAAACGCCAGGCAGTGCTCGTCGACATCACCATCCCCCATGACGAGAACCTCGTGAAAGCTGAGAAGGACAAAGCCAGCAAGTACCTTGACCTAGCTCACGAGATAACGGCCATGTGGGATGTTGATTCGACGATCATTGTCCCGATAGTCGTTTCTGCGAACGGGCTGATAGCGAAGAGTCTCGACCAACACCTCAAGAGACTCTCGCTAGATGGCTGGATCAAGGGTCAGATACAGAAGGCGGTACTCCTGGACACTGCGCGGATAGTCAGGAGGTTCCTCTCTCTGTCGCCCTAACCACCGATAGCTTAGGCCCCGCCTCGCTGCCGGTGGCACCCTAGGTTAGGTTTTTATAATGATTTTATGATTTGTATGTATAGTTTTATATTTTACTTTTTGTATAATTATTGTAAAAATCTAACCTAAGAAAAAAAAAAAAAATATAAATAAAGAGAATAATAATAAAAAAACTTTATTGCCATAACTTAAAAACTAGACATTGATAAAAACTATTAAACATTTCAAGTTTAAGTATTGACAATGGGTCCCCAGTCTCAGCATGTGCTGGGCTTGGTTGATTATAGTGGTAATTTCAATTGATGTTTCTAAAATGAAAATGTGTCTGGTAAGTTACTAGGTTTTCATTTATAATTCCAGCTGCTAAAGGCAACTCAATATTTGCGGAGGTTGAGGACAAAAGGCAGGAAATGGCCAAGAATCTCATCCAGATGAAGCAGACCAATGCTAGGGTAAGGAGTATTTTACTTACTATTAACATGTGATTCTCTGTACTTGGGATCAAATTTGACTGTGAATTATGTCTAATGTTACATACAGTCAAATAGATGAACCCTAAGCATGTTATTTGTTGTTTAAGCTTACGCGCGCAAGGTTTTGACCAGGTAGAAAAAGAAGATTAAGGCTTAGCGGTTAGAGAACCTGACTACAGAGCTTGAGGTCCCGGGTTTGATTCCCGTGTCGGGGCAGATATTTGTATGAAAAATACGAATGTTTGTTCTCGGGCCTTGGGTGTTTAATATGTATTTAAGTATGTACCTATCTATGTATGTTTATCGATTGCTTAGTACCCATAGCACAAACTTTGCTTAGCTTACTTTGGGACTAGGTCAATTGGTGTGAATTGTTCCGCGATACTTATTATTTATTATTATTGTTCAACTGTTTTAGCTGAGAAGGGATTTGGCCAACAAGCAGTCAGAAGTGGAAGCTCTGCTGCATGAGAAACAAACTGTCTGGGAGCAGCAGGCTGGCGCAGCCGCGCATTACGATAGAGAACTCATAGGTGAATACTTAGTGCTTGTTGTTTGATCAGTAGTTAAAGAAACTAATAGTCAAATTGTCTTTGAAATGCGTTAACTATTGGTATGTTTGCCATATATTTTAATTATTAGTTTGTTTAACTATTGATCAAACAACGGGCTCTTAATCAGATCTATATAGGTCTGTCTGTGGCATCATAGCTCGTAAACGGGTGAACCGATTTGGATGCGGTTTTTTTTATTAGAAAGCTGGTTTCTTGGCGATGGTTCTTAGATATGTTTCATCAAAACCGGTTCAGCCGTTTCAAAGTTACCAGCTCTTTTGCTAGCTGCGAAAGGGATCTTAAACACATAATGGGCATCAAACATATGTGTGACATAATTGCGTTGGGGGTTTTTAATAAATTTAATTTATAGTTATTTCGGTATTTAAATTATTGTGATTACTTGAAACGTTCAGTGCCAGTGACACTTCTGTGATCAAAAAACTTACTCCTATGCCAGTGACACTCAGCGTAATGGCTTAGCAAAACGTTGCCGGAGTTCAATGTTAACTTATTAATACTTCATTTGATGACACATTAGTCTGACGTCGAACGTTTTATCACAGAGAGCTACGAGGAGCGAATATCGCAGCTGGAAGCTCTGAGCGAGCGGCAACGGCGCGAGCTGGCGCGCTGGTTCAGCAAGCTGCCCGCACCGGGCTCGCCGGCGCCCGGCTGGCTGCCCGCCGTGCTCGACCACCTCAAGTATGTATAGTATAAATCTTCCCAGGTGATTTTTCGCTTCGAGCCCTTATCTTTCAAAACAAACGGTATCGTCATAGTATTAAGGTTCAAATTTAATGTAATGGCTCGATAGCGAAAAATTCACCTGGGAAGATTTATACTTTAACACGTTGTCAGCGCAAGCTGATAGACCATCAACAATCGACCGTCGAGAGAGAAAGTTTGACCTTTTTTGAGGTTCGGCCAATTTTGACCACGTTACTACAAAATTAATAACAATCTAATTTTATATTGTTTACCTATGCAGGACGGGAATGTTTCCAAAATAAATAAAGTTTAAGAAGAATAATGGACCAAAAACATAATTAATTGTCATGTGATAGAGTGTAACTTTCGATAAAACTATTAACTAAACAAACTTTTGCATTCGTGTAGTACAGATTAGTTCAGCTTAGGTTAATTTTATAACAATCCTGTAAAGTTGAGAATTCCCAAGAACATCGCATTATACATATTTTGTCCATTACTCTTTATCAAATTTTACGTGACCTATTCTCAGACCTACGAAATATGGAGAAAAAAGTTTCATAAAGACCGGTTGAGCATAAATAACAAATAAATAATACATAAATATTGATAACAAACACCGTGACACGAGATTTTTATATAATAGATTTACCATGAGCTTTACGGTAAAGGAATACATCGCGAGGAAACCTGCACACACCTGAGAAGAAGTTAAATGGTATGTGTGAAGTTCCCAATCAGCACTGGGCCCGCGTGGTAACTACGGCTCATGTCCTTTCTGTTATGTACTTGGAAAGCAATAAAAGACGGACTTCTTCCTAAGGCGCTTTAATAACAACTGCCAATAAAACTGACATACCCTCATTCCTGTGATCAGCAATCTACCTACATATACTACATCACCTCCCCCTTTATCAATAAGATTTAGAGCACTATTTACTTACAATTTTGTTGGTCGTGCTATGTTTGATAATGATGACAATGTCTCAGGGTGGGAGGTGGTGCTCCTTCTTAACCTTTTCAACGCCAACGACACATATAGGTGTCACAAAGTGCAGTGTCAAAGTGATCTTGACACAATGACATAAGATTCAAAGCGGGTTTACGCTTTGTTGAGGTGTGGCATTGAAAGGGTTAAAGTTACTTATACTTCTAAAAATGTAATTAGCTCAATTACGAGTACTATGAATTACATAATTACCTAAACTTAATCGTTACATAAACTTATAAAGGTATCATAATGTAAATACATCCTACTATGGGTATACTTCTTCAAACCCGTAACGTATAACCGGCTTACGGACACGCTCCGGCCGGCTACTCGCCCTGGCAGGTGTATCATTCGGTAACCTGCAGTCGATCGCCACCTGGGGAGATACCTGAGCGTTTCCACTACTGACTGCTGTGGCCGCCGGCGCCGGGCCGCTGGGCCCCGCGCCCGTGCCGCTCTCCGCCGGCGCCGAACTGATACGCGCACGCAGTTGATTCATGTGCCGAGAAATCACTCCCTCCTCTGTCTGTACTTTAAAATTATTATTGCCTATTCTATGTTTTATTACGCCCGCTATCCACCTATTACCCTTACGGAAGTCTCTGGCCCATACTATATCACCGATTTCTACATACCGGTCTTTTTGAGGACCATAAGCTACCTCGATTTGTTTCTTTTTTGTTACGACGTCATATAAACCGTTTTTTAATAAGTCGAGTCTTGTTTTTAGTTGGCGTCCGAGTAATAGCGCTGCCGGTGACTCATCTGTTGTGCAGTGTTTGGCGTTGCGATAGTCTAAAAGGAATCGGTGTAGAAAATTATGTGTGTTTACATTTCCTTTAGTTGCCTTTTTTAGACATTTTTTTATAATACGCACTGCATTTTCGGCTTCCCCGTTGGAGGGGGGGTGGTAAGGGGCAGACGTTATGTGTGTTATGCCGTTTTTCTTGAGAAACACCGCGAACTCGTCGCTACTGAACGGAGGTCCGTTGTCAGAGACTAATTTGGATGGAATACCAAAACGAGCAAATACTTCTCGCAATTTGTCGGTCGTGGCCGTAGCCGTTGTAGTAGCCATTGGGAATACTTCTATCCACTTTGAAAAGCTATCAACAACGATTAGATAAGTTTTGCTGTCGTACGTCAAAAAGTCTATATGTATTCTATTAAATGCTTCCTTACTTTGAGTCCATGGCACTATAGGTACTCGCGGGGCCATGTCCGCTGTCTCCGCACAAACACGGCAGGAGTTGCAGAGCTGCTCTATGTCAAGGTCAATTCTTGGCCACCAGACGTAGCTCCGCGCGATTCCCTTGCTCTTGACGATGCCCAGGTGGCCGCCGTGTACCTCGGCCAGCACTGCTTCGTGCAGCGCTGCCGGCACCACGACGCGACACCCCCAAATCAGGCACCCCCCTTCCACATTAAGTTCATCACGCCTTTTGTAGAAAGGGGCTAATTCTGGAGATACACCCGATACTGGCCATCCTGTTTTTACGTACTGTATTACTAGGCTTAGTATTTTGTCAGTAGCGGTCGCTTTCTTCACATCGAGCGCTCTGATTGGGAAGTTATCTTCTACGAACTGCACAAAACTACAGTCATCGCTGATATCGGTCTGGTCGACGACAGGTAGCGGCAAGCGTGATAGTCCATCTGCTACGTTGTCACCAGATTTTACGTACTCAATATTGTACTGGTAGCCTGACAACAATAAGGCCCACCTGATGAGCCGCCCAGCCGCCGTAGATGGGATGTCTGCTTTAGAGCCAAAGATGGTCACAAGCGGGCGATGATCTGTGCGTAATGTGAATTGCCTGCCATAGAGGTACGTGTGAAATTTTTTTACCCCGAAAATTATAGACAATGCTTCGCGATGGATTTGGCTATAGTTGCGCTCGGCCGCGTTTAGCGCGCGTGAGGCGTAAGAGATGGGCCGCTCGCCCTCCGCCGTGCGGTGTAGGATGACCGCGCCCACTCCTGCCTGGCTGGCGTCGCAGCAAAGGATCAGCGGTAGTTCCTCGCTATAGTGAGTTAACACGGGGCTGTCGGTAAGAGCTAGTTTTACTGTTTTGAAAGCCTCTTGTTGTGGTTTACTCCAATTCCACATGACCTCTTTTTTTAACAATTGATACATGGGAGCTACCGTATAAGTGAAATCTTTAATAAATTTTGAATAAAAGTTTACCATGCCAAGAAAAGATTTAAGTTCTGACGTGTTTGTGGGTGCTGGGGCGTTCAATATCGGATTGACTTTGTCGGGATCAGTTTTGACACCATTTTTTGAGATGATGAAACCTAAGTATTTTACTTCTTTTGCGAAGAAGGTGCATTTACTTTCACGAAGGGTAAAACCTGTTTCTTCAAGTCGAGTTAAGACCGATTTTAGGTTTTTTAAATGATCCGTTTTACTTTTCCCGGTTATCAAAACGTCATCCTGATAAACAGCTACATTAGGTATCCCGGCTACTGCTTGTTCAATTATACGTTGAAATATCGAAGCCGCCGATGCTACCCCGTACACCAATCTATTGTACGAGTATAGCCCGCGGTGCGTGTTTACGACAGTATATTTTTTTGATTCTTCGCTTAGTTCAATTTGCATGTAGGCCTCTTTTAAGTCGATCTTAGAAAAAAATTCCCCTCCGTTTAAATTACTAAATAACTGTTCGACTCGAGGGAGGGGATACTTATCTACTTCCAAAACTGGATTGAGAGTAGATTTGTAGTCTCCGCAAATCCGGAGACTACCATCATTCTTAATGACTACAACTAAACATGAAGCCCAGTCAGAGGAGGGAATCGGCGTCACGATACCTGCGCGCTCCATGCGCTCCAGCTCGGCGTCGACGCGCGCGCGCAGCGCCAGCGGCAGCGGCCGCGCGCGCCGGAACACGGGCGCCGCGCCCGCCCGCACGCGCAGCGTCGCGCGCGCACTCACGTGCCTCCCCAGGCTGGATCGGAATAACCGACTATGATCCCGCACTAACACTGCCTTATCACTTGGACCGATATTATCATTATCACTGTTGTCAATCGTGAGCACAGAGTTCGTAACGATTATATTTATTTCCAACGCTTTTAACCATTCTCGACCTAGTAATGGTACACTACCGTTAACGATGACGTGCAAATTAAGGTATCGTTTGACCTTTTGGTATTCTACTCTAACGCTTATGAACCCCACGGATTCAATCGGTTGACCGTCATAACCACGTAGCTTGACATCATCTTGCTGTATTACGTGATGGCTGAACCGGTTTTTATACAATTCCTGACTGATACAAGCGTACGGCGAGCCGGTGTCTACATGCATACGAAGACTCTTCCCGTCGACAACGAGCTCCGCTATTACCGGCTCCCGTCCCTTTAATCCCACGTGATATAGACCTGTGGAGCCGCCGATCTCGCCTGGCTCCTCACAATCCTCGTACCAACTGTCACTGTCCTCTGAGTTGTTATGTTGTTGTTCAATTCCTAGTATGTTCATGTTTGTTGTGTAATTTAAATCGCGCGCATTGGGACAGGTTTTTTTTAGATGCCCTTTCTTAAGACACACTTTGCAAACGTATTCCTTAAATCTGCAAGAGGCATAGTCGTGGTCCTGATCTCCGCAGCAAGGACAAGGGCGTGCCGCTCGCGGGCCCCCAGCCGGCCGGCCTGTGCGCGGCGCCCACGCCCCCCGGCCGCGCCCGGCCGCCGCCGCCACCGCCGCCGCGCCGCCGCGTCGCCCGAAGCGCGCGCCGCCGACGCCGCGCCCGAGTCCCGACGCCACGTGAACCGCGTGAAGTGCCTGCTCTTCTGTCCTGGGCGACGTCCTTTCCATAACGGCGGCATTCAACGCGGCAGTTTCCAAGGACGTTGCTATCTTGTATGCTTTCTTGAAATCGAGTGTTTTTTCCTCATAAAATAGCCGTTGGCGGGTAGCTTCGCACTTCAGGCCGCATATGAATTGGTCTCGTAAGTTATCGTCTAAGGTGGTCTTAAAATCGCAGCTGGTTGCGCGATGTTTTAATGCTGTAGCAAACTGGGTGACCGATTCATTCTCGTTTTGTTTTGTTAGACGAAACTTGTACCGTTCCGCTAGGAAAGAGGGTTTCGGTTCAATATGCGCTTGAACTACCGCAATCAATTCGTCATATTTCATTTCTTTGGGCTTCTTCGGGCTACTCAGATCCACCATAAGTTCGTAAGTGGCCGTGCCTACACTGGCTAACAATATGGGTACCTTTTTAATTTCTTCGATGTCATTGGCCAAGAAGTACTGTTCAACAATTTCACAATAAATTGACCACTTTCCACCATTCGGGTCGAATTCTTTCAACTTGCCGATAGACATGTTTACGCACGATAAATAAACAAAATATAAAGGTTCGCGACTGCGCCAAATGTTATGTACTTGGAAAGCAATAAAAGACGGACTTCTTCCTAAGGCGCTTTAATAACAACTGCCAATAAAACTGACATACCCTCATTCCTGTGATCAGCAATCTACCTACATATACTACACTTTCATTCTGAGAGGAGGCCTGTGCCCTGCAGTGGGACGTGTATAGGCTGGGATGATCATGATGATGGTGATTCACTGTCCCTGAAAAAGGACTTAACCTCCTGCCGCCCACGTCCAATTTTGTTCAATGAAATTTAAACTTTTTCACTAATGAGCTGAGTTCAATGTCACATTAGAATAAGTCCTAATAATAGGACATTGAACCTCAGGAGGTTAAATAAAAATGTCGATTACGAGAATCTGGTACGATTACGAATTGAATAGAAAAAAAAATACGGTAAAGGTTCTCGAGTGGCGTCCACGAACCTGACGACGCATTCTAGGTAGACCTCCAGCAAATAGAACGACAACATGGCTAAGGTTGCGGGAACGCGTTGGATGCGGAGGGCACAGGACCGGTCTGTTTGGCAAACATTGGGGAGGCCTATGTTTAGCAGTGGACGTCTTTCGGCTGAAATGATGACGATGACGTTAAAGTAAACTTCTATTCCAGATGCGAGTGCGAGCGTCTTCGCGCCGAAGTACTATCTCTAGGCGCAGCTCAACTCGCCAGCGCTGCGCAAGTGCGCGACCTGCGCCGTAAAGTAGCCCTTCTGTCCGCTGGCGGGAACAAACTCAATGCTAACTCCCCTGAACCCGTCGAAGGAACCAATAAGGAGGATATTCCCGTGTACAAAACTGTCCAAGCGAAGCGATTGACGCCGGATGAGGTTAAGAAGAAAGTTTCGTTTAATTGAAGATTGTTGTTGTAGTTTGGGTAGGGTATTTTCAATTGTGTGTAGATAGATTATCGAGAGCGTGGAATTGCATCCACTTTAGTGAGAGAGAGACAAAAATATAGAGATCTCTCTCTCCAATGCTTATAAACACACCATACCATTACATATGCAATTCCACGCTCTCGGTAATTTAACTATACCCTGCACAATACGGTAATGCAAAAATTAACCTACCCGCATCCGCATAAGAATCAATTTTGTTCGTAACAAAAAAGATGTGTGGCGTGCGAAAGGTTGAGAAAATTTTGGGTTTTTTTTTATTAATAATCACAAATACTATTCATTTTCATAAAGAAAGAAAAATTACATTTTTTGAGACAGTTTTGTGACTTTTTTTTGGGTCGTCTCAAAACTGACACAAAAATGTATGGAAAATTTAGAACATTTTTTTTAATCAAAAGCGCTCTTAATTCTGAGTAAGAAAACCCCAAAATTTCCTCATTTGAGTTTATAAATATCAAATCTGCAATAAATTACATGGAGATATGAACCTTATTTTGATGAAAATAAGGATCATAATTATCTCTATGTCATTTATTGTGGACATATTGGAGTTTGATATTTATAAACTCATTTAAACAAAAAGTCAAGGATACACTTTGAAAATGCCCAGTTTACTCTTCGTTCATGAATGTGGCAGATAAACATAATAATAGTTGGAATGGTCATGGTGCAACTGAATAAGTAAATATATGCAGGATAACATATTAGCGATAATGTTAGGATTGTGATGTAGGAGGATATGTTGTAAGAAAGCCTTAGTAATTAATAATAAGTTTTAATAAATAAGACTAATAAAAATTATTATATGTAAAAAATAGAGGTGTTTTGATTACATTTAAGTACGAACGAAGATAATGTTTTAAAGCTGTATTTTGATGATAAAAACAAAACTTAAATTCCAAATAAGTGATTGGTAGACCAATCTCGAATAAAATGGCAATTCGGATCTGCGAGCTGATAAAAACGAGCGTCGAAAATTTAATTGCTAGTTTGCTTGTTCTGTAATATTATAAATATGAAAGCTTGTTAGGATGGTTGCCTGTACGGATGTTAGATACTCTCACGCAAAAACTACAAGACTGATTTTGACGAAATTTCTCGAATGGGGTCCACGAACCCGAAGACGCAGTGTAAGTAGGCCTCCCAACAAGATGGATCGACGACCTTGTTAAGGTTGCGGGAATGCGTTGGATACAGATGGCGCAGGACGGGTCTGTTTAGCGAACTCTTTCGGCTGAAATGATGGATGACGAAGCGATTAGGGGCGTTTGAAAAAAAAAGTATTTTTGTTAAAAACGCCGATAACATTAGTACTGACCAAATAAATTTGGCGCGCTATGCATGACTAGAAACAGATGAAATTAATTTGTCCGATTCCACCACCGTGTCTAATGAAAAATGGTAGCTTGAAAGTTCATTGTTTAGTATAGTGAAAGCGTTAAGTCTCCACCGACTGCGGTGGTCTGAGCTCGCGCAGTGCATGTTCACGAGCGTGGGCGACGTGGCGCTCGCGGCGAGCGTGCTCGCGAGCATCCCGCGCCGTTCGCGCGCGGAGACGTGTCGCCGACGCTTCTTGCACGCATTTTGAGAACGCACCTGAAAACATGTGGCATCTTAGATGTCTCATACATGTGGACATAGGTAGTCCTACTTAATATCTATCACCCACCGATAGTGTTCCAACACTTGACGACGTCCGCGACGGCGTCCCGTTCGTTGTAGCAGTCGATGACCTGCTGCTTGGTTTCCGCGCAGACGGGGTCCAGCGCGATCATATTTGCCGTCCGCATCTCTATGCGGCGCGCGAGCGAGTTCAGATCGTCCACAGTTATCCTGAAAAGGTGGAGCTTTAGGATGCTTTGCAGACTAGAAACTTGTTATAAAGCTACGCTCCGAGGATTGCACGATTTGATGATTTCCACTATTGCTTAGCTATGTAGCCGTTCGAGGAAGATCCAGAGCACGTATCCACAGAACGCATGCAGTGCATGCAACTTTCCATATAAAAAATAGCTAAGTTGAATCCGTTTCCACCAGTGCTATGCTGTGAGGACTAATCAATATGATTGGTGGATATCAAACTCATCCATAGCAACGTAGCATAGCACATCTCTGATGGAAAAACACCCTTAGGATATACACTGACGAGCAAAAATAAAGGGTCGGTTACAAAAATGACGATAACTACAAAACCTGCTGTGATAGCTTCTTCGAGTAATAGTACATTACTGTAGAGGCCGGGACTTGAGGGGTTGCCGGCCGAGTATGTAAGTTGACGGCAGAGTGGTACCTACACGAGGCCGGCAACCCCTGTTCCGGCCGAGGCTTGTATAGTGCTTTTCTCAAACATGCACCATCACCATCATCATCATCATCATCATCATCATCATCGTCGTCGTCGTCATCATGATGGTGATGGTGATGATGATGATGATGATGGTGGTGATGATGATGATGGTGGTGATGGTGATGGTGATGATGGTGATGATGATGATGATGATGATGATGATGGTGGTGATGGTGATGATGATGATGATGGTGATGGTGATGATGATGATGATGATGATGGTGGTGATGGTGATGATGATGATGATGGTGATGATGATGGTGATGATGATGATGATGATGATGATGATGATGATGATGGTGATGATGATAATGGTGATGATGATGATGGTGATGATGATGATGATGATGATGATGATGATGGTGATGATGATGGTGATGGTCATGATGATGTTGATGGTGAAATATTTCTCTAGGCAGATCACCATTACCATCACCATCACCATCTTATCTTACCTTAAATAAGCGTAGTGGCAGAATGTCATAATGAACCAAAACACAAATATTGCTTATAGTTTTTTTTTAAATGGCTGAATGCTATGATGCCATAGACCTATAAATAAACGTCATGGTGCTGTGTGACGTGAAACAAATAGACGATCGCATTGCCGGCCTAGGCCTGCAACGGCGTACTTTGAAGCCTGTTTTAAGGAACACAACGTAAACATTAAATACCTAGCATGTTTGAGAAAAATGAGTTTACTAAAGAGTTTTATTCTCAATCAAACTTTTTCTTGTTAATAATAATACTCTTTACTAAACACATTTTACTCGAAGAAGCTATCACAGCGGGTTTTGTAGTTATCGTCATTTTTGTAACCGACCTTTTATTTTTGCTCGTCAGCATCATACTCAGCGTCAGCGTTTTTGAGCGTCATACTCAGTAGCTTTGATTCAGTACAATGCTGCAAAATTACCTGTAACATAATGATATTTTGACGACCAGATGGCCTAGTGGTTAGAGAACCTGACTATGAAGCTTGAGGTCCCGGGTTCGATTCCCGTGTTGGGGCAGATATTTGTATGAAAAATACGAATGTTTGTTCTGGGGTCTTGGGTGTTTAATATGTATTTAAGTATGTATCTATCTATATAAGTATGTTTATCCGTTGCCTAGTACCCATAACACAAGCTTTCCTAGCTTACTTTGGGACTAGGTCAATTGGTGTGAATTGTCCCGTGATATTTATTTATTATTTATTTATTTATAATATTCTATTATTATTATTATTATTATTTATTATTTATTTTATTTATTTATTTATTCTATGTTCAAGAATCATTATTTTAAGTATTTTGTATCTTTGGACAGGTATTATTTTATTAGGTAGCTATACGTAAGTACCTAAACATGCTACAGCTACTGATTTGTGGTGTGGCCGTTCCGACAACCTATAGGTAACACACACTAACGCAACACTACATGAACCGTTACAACCTTACGAGTAAAGAACTACAACGACGGGCCACCCACTTTTGTAAATTACAGTTTCGATACCCGGGCCATTACATTAGTGTATACATGATTATTGCATTGTAAAAAGGCTCAAAGACACATACGTATCTTCGTATTCGACTATACGTACGCCTTTGCGTGCATGTGTTTGTTACGGAACACAAAACCCTCTAATATTCGTGTCTCTGCGTAGTTACTTAAATCCTACTTACTTGCTTCTTTCAGAGTGGCTCTCGTCCAGGCATTTCATCTTCTCCATGAAAATTTTCTCTTTGTAGTCGCCCCGCGGCTTGGGGGGCACTGGCACTGAGGCCGCGGCCCCGCCGGCTATCGTTGCGTCTTCCACGAGACGCTCTACCTGGTGATATGACAGATACAAACAGGAAATTGTAAAACATGCAGAAGATAAGTACGTTGCCGAAAAAGTTCAATCCGATCTATTCGACTAATATGACACATCATAAGCGCGGGAACTACCTATGCGACAGTCTGCTTAGACCCTTAGGTAGGACGGTACGCTTTGCGCTGCATGTATTAAGAACTAAGAAAATTTGCCCTAGCGCGCCGCAGTGACTTATTTTGTATAGCAGTAGAAAATGTCCCAATAATTTCGCTCGTAATTTTTGACTTAGATAGGATTTGGCGTAAAGCACGGCTCTTTCTTACCATCTTGTTGGAAATGCTGATGTGGCTGTCTTCGGGGTCATCGAACTGCGGGGGTTTCGGAAGTGGCCGCGAGAAATGCGACGAGCGCACCGACTGGTTGCTGCCCATTTTGAACCAGATTGCTAAAACAAAGGGCATTTACTAAGAATAGTTAGGAACACTCAGCATACCTCACCTATTACTACTCCGCTACAATGTTTACGAACACTAAAGCCTAAAGGTACGAATATAAAAACATACACACGAAAAATATGAGTTTCATTTCCCAACTAATAGGGGCAGCCGGATAAAAAAAATTGGCAAATCAGACTGACCCCTGTTAACCTTCTGATTTGTATTTTGGATGTTTAAAAAGCCAGAATTGTGTAGGTAACTGATATTCCCATATTGTGATGTGTGTGCCTTTGTTAATTATCCAGACAATAAAATTAGAAAAATAATCTGAACAGTTGTTTCATCTGCCTTTGCCTATTGGACTGCTAAAATTTAGTTCTAGATATTTTTTGTGGCATTCAGTCAGCACAAAGTGTTTTAAATTGAATCCAGAATTTTTCAGCTGATTGCAGGATTAGTTTGAAAGTAATTACGCCTTTGACACAGTACACTTAGCAACTTTGATTAATTTCAACCACAATTTTTTATTCATCATCATCTTGATCAAAATTGTAGCAAATTTAAATCAATTATTATTGATATTGTCCTAAAGTAAGTAAAACTTATGTTTTGGGTACTAGGAAACGGATAAACATGGGTACATACCTAGGTATTAAACAGCCAAGACTCGAGAAAAAATATTTGTATTTTTATAGGTAGGTACATAATATATGAGCCTAAAACCCGAGTAGGTATACAACGACCTTCACCAATCAATTGCAATTGGGTTGACTTAAAAATTTCAGTCCAGTATAATTTTTTTTTAGCCGCCCCCTAAAAATGCCGCTCGGGGTGGCCCGCCCCCTTGCCCCTACATTTTACGCTACGCCACTGCATCTGCAAAATTAACTTTGAAATGTCTTGCATGCTTAAAGGAAACAATCGACTGTCTGGTTTCGAAAATCCGCTCCAGGCGTTATATTATCTTGCCCAGAATCACTGCTGCATGCTCCGGCGTTAATAATGTCCAATTAAATGCATTCTATGGAAGATTAACACAAAAACTAAGATAGGAATCAAATGAAGTTGTGTAAGCTCTCAGCGAAACTGACACAACACTGAGAATTGGTTTGTATTTTTCTGTTCTATCCATAATATACAACTTAGAATAACTTAATCTTCTTAATTTGAAACATCAATTTATTTATACAGACCTTAGATACGGACACATTACTAATTTCATGTAAGAGGGGGGGGGGGGGTTATATATTTACCTATGAGTATACAAATTTCCTATATCTGGTGGAGACGCAAAATGACCAATATGTATTGTCAGGGTAGAACAGGTGAGACCCTAGTAGGGGTTTAGTTTGAGTGAAACAAAATGAAGATTTAAGACGTATATTTAGCCCCTAGGGCTTAACTGACAGAAAATTTATATCTCGAGGGTCGCGGATTCGAGAGTTGAGTGGGAAAGCGCTTCTTGGCAAGGCTTCCCTGGATTAGGGTCCGAAGAGTTGACTGCCGGTGCTGGTAGAAGGCTGGTGGCAGGTAGTGGCTCCAGGGTCAGCAAGTGGCAGGAGTAGGCCTTGCCGTAGAAGCAAGGAGAGGGCTTCGGTTCCAGGCAGCCAGCCGAAGAAATAGTGCAGAGGAAGATGTGCGGATGTTGGAGTTGGTGTCGAGGTTGTGTGTTTGTATACAACCAACCATATTATATGTATACCTAATATCGAACTTACTAAATCGTGAGAAAAAAACATAGTTACGTTACTACTATGTTACTTAGATCCGTACCTCTACCATGAGTTTACACTACTTTACGTGACCGTACTCGCTAGCGACGGCGTAAATTATTTGTATGGAGAATTGTGTACGAGTACGAGAATTGTGTATTGTGTGTGCTAGCGAGTACGGTCACTGTAAACTAGTGTAACTCATGGTAGAGGTACGGGAATCAAATGGTTTGGTAAATAGAACAAATAGATGGATCCTCAACGCTGTAATTTTTATCATGAAATAAATAAATCTATATAATTATATTCTTTTGTTCGCGTCTCTTCTATGGATGGGCATAGCAAAAGTTAAAGGTCTATAGCCAACATGTTTTACTCGGAGTTGCTAATTTTAAGTACGTCCACAGGACAGACAACTTTTGTTTCTTACGATGTGTATGACCCAGATTCGTTTCTCTGAAGCCTTTTAGGACACTCCATAGATCATTAGGTACGGTATCTATATCATAGAGAGCTATTGTCCGTTCGACGTTTGGAAATGTCCCACGAACCATCCTTGAACTTTGCGTGATGATCTTCGCGATACAATCGGTGATCGCAAGCCTAAGCCGCAGAGCATGGCATATCATTAGCGCGCATGACTTCAACTATTGAAAACGGATGTAGCATATTTTGATTTTTTTATGTTCACGACATTAGTCTTAAATGGCACCGAAGCTACTGTATTGTTACAACGCCTTATCAGTTTGTCTTTCAATCGAGTAACCATGGGACGAGCTTTATTACCAATACCAACTTTGTTATCATCAGTATCATCAATATTATTAGCTTACTTTGACCCTCTGCTGGACTTACAGTCCCATAAACATAAAAAATATCTCGAGACCATTGATACAAATTTGAGCTTGTGTTATTATTATGCGGTACTAGGTAGCGGATATACATTATACATTACTTATATAGAGATGAAACATAGAAGATTCGAGAACAAACAGTCGAATTTTTCATACATTATCCGACCTCAAGCTTTGTGGACAGGTTCTGTGACCGGAACCATTCGGCTATGCGGTAGTCATCAAAAGCGAGCCAATAAATCTTATACGCCTTTCTAGATATATATGCTACCACAGCAGTAAATTTATGACTAAACCTCTAGATGCAGTTAATTCGAACTTTAATTATGGGGAGCACAAGGACTTATCCATAATATCCAGTCATCGCGAAATAGTTGGACTTAGTCAGTATCATAAAAAAATTACACCTTAACATCATGTCAATTTAAAACCATTAATGAGCCGTCGCTACAAATCTTTCAATGAGGAGGTATTAAAATATAAAGCCCATTTTAGAACTTCAAGAAAAATCGTGCTAGTTGCATTACATTGCGGAGTTCGATTGGCCACTTCGAACTCGATCGCTTTACAGCCTCGCTATGGAAGTAATGCAACCTGCTCGATTTTCCTTGACAGACCAAAATTGCGATTAAAGATATCTTCTAACAATGGTAATTAAAACCATAAACAGGAAGATAATAAATATATTATCAATCAAACAAACACCTATTATGGTGTCATGTAATCATGTTGAATTTGACGTTAGTAATTATGATGAAGATTATGAGAGCTTAAAATAGGTATGGCGTAAGTACCACGCCGCACCTGTTTTTGCGTTGCTAAGGGCCGAATCGCTAATTAGTTTGACAAAACAATGTATTGTTAGCGATAGTGAAATAGGCACGGTGTTACTGCTACCCCTTCTGGTATCATCATTCATCATCATTTCAGCTGAAAGACGTCCACCGCTGAACATAGGCCTGCCCCAAGGCTCCCCAAACAGATCGGTCCCGTGCCATCCGCGTCCAACGCGATCCTTCTGGTATATATGATATCAATTCTAACATCGTGAAATATAATGAAATGAAGGCTTAACATTGAAACCACGCTAGTACAGTACAGTCAAAGGCATAAATATCTATCCATCGCGTCAAATATATGCAAACACCAACCTTATGTTTAGTGGTATAGAATTATGACGCCTGTAACGTAGGTACGTATATTTCGTACTAAATACAAACTGAAATATAGATGCACAGAAAAAACCCCAGAAAAAAGACCAATGCTGGGAATCGAACCCAGGTCCTCAGCATTCCGTGCCGCGTGCCATACCCCTACACCACCACTGGTCTAGAGATTAGACACGAATCTTTCCTATACATCATACATTTCAATCTGCTAAATCATCACCTTATGCAGTGACAAACGCACATCTATGTTACACCCTCATCGAGAGATTTTAACACTCCTTCGGAACTAACCGCTCACCTGGACAAGAGATGGCGCTACTGTGCAACTTTAAACAAGTTAGCTATGAAGTATCTTTTTTTGTACTTATTTTTTCAACTTCATTTTTTTTATTACTTTTACGGTCATCCCGTGAAATCATACATTTCGTACTAAATACAAACTGAAATATAGATGCACAGAAAAAACCCCCCTATATTTCATATTTCAGTTTGTATTTAGTACGAAATGTATGATTTCACGGGATGACCGTAAAAGTAATAAAAAAAATGAAGTTGAAAAAATAAGTACAAAAAAGATACTTCATAGCTAACTTGTAGGTACGTATATTTATGCCCTTGACTAGACTCGTATCTAAACAATTTTTTTAGCCGACAAGGTAGGCATATTAGTCGTAAAAGGTCCTCGTTGGTTTGCGCTTTGCAGTTCCTCAATGCTGTCCTCGCATCAGCCCCTGAATGTGACATATTTGTAAGTAGATGGGTGATGGTGCGTGCTGAATGTTTGACGTCTTGCGAGGGTATGGATAAAGAACAATGTACGTCCGTCTTCTGTTTAATTGTATAAATTCTAATACTTAATGTGTAGGTACCTATTTAAATTGTCATGTAGCTGCGCAGTGCTTTGGTTATGCTGTTATGCTGTGTAATTGTTTGGAATAAATAATAATAAAAAATAAATTTTTGCCTATATTTAAACAATCTCTGTATTAAAAGCGATTGATAATTTTATTAAAAGTCTAGACTCTAGAGGTTTCTAAAATAGTAAGGATAGATGCGAAAAAGTTAAGCAAAAAATGTCTATAAAGCTTCATTGCAAAACGCCAACTTGGTAAGCCCAAAATTCGTCATACAGGATGTTTTAGTGGTGTAAACAGGTTTCAACATAATAAAAATACTTTTAAAAATACTTTGCAACGTTAAATTCCTGACTCAGCTGCAAGTTCCGAGGAAAGATAGGGATACGTCTCCCGAAGTAACGTTGCACATGGTATATTCAATTATATGTCACCTAACTCTCCGTCCGCAGCTTCACCCGCGATAAAATTAATTTTCCTCTAGGAAAAGGTATTTTTCCGCAGTACCTATAAAGAAGCCTATGTCACTCTATGGTAATGTACTGTAGCTTTTTATAACGGCAAAAGAATTTTTGAAATCGGTCGGGTAGTTTCGGAGTCTATTCAGTGCAAACAAACAATCAAATCCTTCCTCTTTATAATATTACTAGCAGCTGTTGCCCGCGACTCCGTCCGCGAAGAATAAGGGTATAAAAAATAGCCTACAACCTGTTGTCAAACCTACCAAATATAGAGAAAAAAAATGATAAAAATTGGTCAAGCCGTTTCGGAGGAGTTCGATAACAAACACCGTGACTGCCGCAACCATTTGAATGTACCTATTTAATTTTTTTTTTGCATCGGGGTGAACTTTTTTGGGCATTTTATTGCAAAATCTATTATTATTCTGAAATATGTACATATTTTCGTTTTGTTTACATTGGTGACATTCAATTTCAATTACTTCCAACGTCTGTTGTCAAAAAAGTCATTGCCATTAAAATTAGTTCCACTGAAAATCCGCAACATAGCGAGGGCTATATAGAAACTTGTCATGCTTTAATATGCAGGTCAGAGATTTACAGACTGCAATGCAGGATAATGAATGGATTTCTTTTTCCCTGAATGGCAACACTGGCATAGATAATTAGATCGCTCGCTTTTGGCTCGAAATTCGAACTTGTGATTTTATTTTGCTCAATATACGAAATGTACACACCCAATATCATATTTTCTCAAGTTTATCGCGATTCCCAAGGTCAAATAATCGAATTGCTTTAAAATTCCGGAGAAATAATGCGTTGTTTGGGAGAAACGTGTCAAAATGATGTTGTAGAGCGCCATCCTGCTCTGTCTCGTTTTTTTATCCCGTTCTGGCCGTTCACTTTTATATTATAGAGACTAGCCTTCCGTCCGCAGCTTCGCCCGCGATAAATTAATTTTCCCGTAGGAAAAGGTATTTTCCCGTGGTAAAAAGTAGCCTATGTCACTCAGTAATAATGTATTTCTAACGGCAAAAGAATTTTTGAAATCGGTCCAGTAGTTTCGGAGTCTATTAAATGCAAACAAACAAACAATCAAATCTTTCCTCTTTATAATATTAGTAAGTAATAATATTATATGTCATTTACGTACAGTCAAGTGTAAAAATATGGGTGCACACAACTTATTCTTAAATATGTCCCATAACTCTTATGTCGTCGAATTAAGGTATAGGTTTATAACGATGGAAGGATTAAATCGATACTTATTTTTGCACTTGACCGTACATTAGTTTGAGGTTTACGTACATTAGTTTGAGGTTAGGGAGTATTTATATTTTAATGTGGCGATCTATCAAAACTATCTGCCGCTAATGAACAAGATAATTTAAGTAATTATTATAATACGTTTAAGCATTAAATTTACATGTATGTACCTATTTTTAAAAAGATCTACCTTTAAGGATGGTCTAATGACATTGAAATGTAGAACCGGATGTAGGTTCGAATCCAGCGTAGGAACTAGGGTGTGTAATATTTGTTAGTAGTATTACTATACCTACTACGTAAGCTATTTCCGCGAACATACCAAATGATTTTCCAATTTTGTAAAGGTCACTGAGTTAGAATAAGTGTGGTAATGTTTCTGGTATGACTGAATACTCCCGACGTATTGGACTTAAATGACCGCCATAATACTTAAGTCACGCTTAGATTTCAGGGTTTTGCTTAAAACGACTTTTGTTCCTGTAAGGAACCAATAAGCTTAATGAATTGATTATTTACAGAAACTAGGATAGAGTATGATTGAAAATTGTTTCCTAAACATGCTTCATCATCATCATCATTTCAGCCGAAAGACGTTCACTGCAGCTGCTGAACATAGGCCTCCCCCAAGGCACGCCAAACAGATCGGTCCCGACATATTTAGCTCGAAGAATCGCCAGACTCAAGTGGCAGTGGGCAGGGTACATCGCTCGTAGAACTGATGGCCGATGGGGCAAAAAGGTTCTCGAGTGGCGTCCACGGACCGGAAGACGCAGTGTAGGTAGGCCTCCAACAAGATGGAGCGACGACCTGGTTAAGGTTGTGGGATCGCGTTGGATGCGGATGGCACGGGAAACATGCTTACTAAAGATTAATAATTATGATCAAGACTGCTTCCTTAGATTATTTATAAGTACACTAGATAGAGCTTGGGCGGCATAAAAACGTTCCGAAAAATATAAGCCAACTGTTGGCTTATATGTCATTTGCCTCCCTTCAGTTTGAACGACGTAACGCGATCGTAATATGAAGCTGTCAAATGGATTTTTGGACGTTTTGTATCGCAATGTTTGCTACTGACACTATCTAGTGCATAAATAATCTAAGACTGCTTCGTACAAGATTGTAAGAGGTTGATCCGTAGTTGCAGAGTCGGTTAAAGAAATTAAGTACCCGGAAGCCTAAATTAGGAAACTTACTAGTAAAGGACAGCAATAATAGCTTTTTACTTGACGATATTTACCTCGTTAAAATATTTTGAACGAAAAAAACTTGAAAGTTTTTGTAAAAAACGTAAACAGCTGGTGAGAGCGTATTCGCCCCTCATAAGTGATATCGCAGCGGCGCGTCAGCCAAATTCTTACGGCAGTCGTAGACTAATAGTTGACTTACTATGTGCTAGGAAGGTGGCCAGGGCCAGTTTTTGAAGAGGACGGTGCTGGTGCCCTAGGCCCTACGGGAGATAAATTCCATGCTGTAATTTTTTTTGACCATGCGATACCTGTCTCACTGATGGGCATTTCTGTAGTCACTTAAGTTATACTTTATTTATATATATTTTTTTATTTCTCGCTTTTTAGTGTAACTAATCTAATTGTAAGTTACAATAGCGTAATGTCACCTGCTCGTATTTTTGTACAACTATATTGCTTTTCTCGATTCAGAGACTTCAATTGTAGAAGAGTGCTTCTGGTGCTTCACCATCAGTGCCATCTCACCATATTAATTGAAATTAATATAAATTGCTTAACAACAGTGTTAAAGTAATAGAATCGCAACCTGTGAAATAGTTAATTGTTATTGAGTAGTATCGGGGGCCAGCTATGGTCTTTATATCAGTTTCCCTTCACCAAATGATGACTTCCAAGAGCAAATGCACAAGTAACTATAAAATATACCTAAATCAGTACCTACTTGGAGTTATTTCTAGTGCAATCAGAAAAAAAAACCGGCCAAGTGCGAGTCGGACTCGCGCACCGAGGGTTCCGTGTAAATTTATACAGGGTTATTTGTAATTCACTGACATCCTCTTAACCCTGAATTCATATCACTCAAACAAATGTTTTTTGTTATACGACTTTTTAAAATGAAGCACTTTTTTCCCATACAAATACACAGAGTATCGTAAAAATAAGAGGTAATCTCAAATTTTCAAAACGTTATTACACCAAAAATATTAAGTTATGACAAAAGCCTTTAAACAAAAAAAAATTGTTTAAGTGGTAGGAGTTTAGAGTTAAAAGAATGCTAGTGAATTACAATTAACCCTGTATGTATCTATGAACATCCAGTCTTAGCAGACCCCTGCTCCTAAGCAAAATGTGCGTATTGTGGGATCATTGTAGTATGGTTACTGATATAGACAGATAGAGAAAAAAAATTATGCTTTTCGTAATTATTCCTTTATCTGTGCTATAAGACCTTGCCTCGTACCAAATTTCAAGATTCTGAGTTCACGGGAAGTACCCTGTAGGTTTTGATTCCCTTGCGAGTAGTTGCGAGTTTGAAAATATGCGGCTTAAATTGCTGTTTCTTTTGATTGCGTTGACATAGAAGTTTGATTATGTTACAGTTTAAAGGTATTTACCTGAGTATTTGATATGAATTTCAATTCAATACCTCTACACGTTCACGAGGAAAAGAATAGTAACTTTAAATTTATTAAAAATATTTTTTTTATATGATGTGACTAAAAATTTACGGTTTTCGCAAAATTTCCTTTATCTGTGCTATAATACCTTGCTACGCAAAGCTTGCTTGCTTGCTAGTCAAGGGCAAAAATATGTATACACTTTAGTACCTTGTCACTTTAACCACTGTGACAGTTCATATATTATGGCAGTTCAAATATGACGAAAATAGACAAGGTACTAAAGTGTATACATATCTTTGCCCTTGACTGTACCAAATTTCAATATTCTGAGTTCACGAGAAGTACCCTGTAGGTTTTGATTCCCTTGCGAGTGTCGAAAATTTGTGGTATAAATAGATTGGTTACTGATATAGACAGACAGACAAAAAACTATGCTTTTCGCAATTTTTCCTTTATCTGTGCTATAAGACCTTGCTTCGTACCAAATTTCAAGATTCTGAGTTCACGGGAAGTACCCTGTAGGTTTTGATTCCTTTGCGAGTGTCGAAAATTTGCGGCATAAATAAATTGGTTACTGATATAGACATAAAAATTTATGCTTTTCGCAATTTTTCCTTTATCTGTGCTATAAGACCTTGCTTCGAACCAAATTTCAAGATTCTGAGTTCACGGGAAGTACCCTGTAGGTTTTGATTCCCTTGCGAGTTTCGAAAATATGCGGAAATTTGCGGCATAAACGGCTGTATCTTTTGTTTGCGTTGGCGTAGAAGTTTGATTTTTTCACAGCTCCAAGGGACAGTAGACCTGAGTATTTGATATAAATTTCAGCTTGATACTTCCCCGCGTTCCTGAGAAAAAGGGTCTTGACAGACAGACGGACGGACGGACGGACGGACAACAAAGTGATCCTATAAGGGTTCCGTTTTTTCCTTTTGAGGTACGGAACCCTAAAATCAAATCGGTTTATAAATGACGGAATTCTGAAGTACCTAACAAACATAAAAACAACCGAATTGATAAACTTCCCTTTTTTGAAGTTAAAAGCTCATACATATAGATATTTTTTTTGCATAAGAGTATGAATCTAGTTTGTTAGCTATTACGATATCACTTTGACATTCTTGAATAGAGGCCCAGGTAACCGTTTACTGTCGTTTATAAAGCCTTGAATATAAATTATGTGGGTATTTTGATGGCACAAGAGATCCCGGACTTAAAGTCATCCCTAAGTATATTTTGTAATTTTCTGTTCAATTCTGCCTGTGTGTGGATTTATTGATATCAAAGTAATAAGATCGATGTCAGCGATTAGTAAACGATGTAAAATACATACTTACTTTACTTTTTTTCAGGCTATGCCGAAATCAAACTAGATTTATTCTATTCAAAACATTTTTTCAAGTTTCCTAAAAACCCGTTATTGTCTGCCTGCCTGTCAGTCGCGACCCTTTTTCTCAGGAACTGAGGCATTAAGTTATTTATTTAACTATGAAAAACTTTGGCTATGTTTTTGCAATGTGTACAAAAACCGTGGTAAGCAAACCCTATTTATTTATGCGGTTCTTCCCGTTGACATAGAATTATGAAATTTTGGGAAGCAAATCCGAAAATCACTAATCCAAAAAAAATAACTTTGTTTATGCTTAAATACCTATGTACAATGACACAAAATGATTATTTGATGGACTTTACATGAGTTCGAAAGCTGCGCGAGTCCGACTTACACAATACCTACATATAGCTATAGATGTTTTTTTAAACAATTTCCAAAACGAACAAAACGGCAACCTCAGCTTTTGATTTGTTTTCTTTAATCAAAAGAAGTGTTTATGTAACTAAAAAATAAAATCTAGACTTCCAAGTTTTACTTGAGACGTTAGAAAAGCCATCCAATTCGACAAAGAGTAACAAAAAATGTCTCGTCCATTACCGCTTCGTAATACGATATTAAAACGTTCTTGAGAACAATTATCAATGTACGACAAAGTAAGGTCAAGTGTAAAGATGCGCAAAACTGGTTCTTGTTAGAACAGAGTAGGTAAATCAGCGTGGACACTGGGCATGAATAAAATATTTTCTATTGCGCAGTTTCTTTGGCAAATAAGTCAGTTGGTATGTGAATTGTTTAAATATTTAAAACTGTTAGAATAAATAGGTATTAGTCTAAACTGTCTGTAAAAGATAAGCTTTTGAATCGACCGCTATAATTTTGTGAATATAATAAGAATTAAGTACGTAATTTTCATCGAAGAATATTTGACGAAACAGTCAGGTTTTGGTCTAGATCCAACATTTGTTTTAAATATACCTTACCATCCAGCGTCAAATAAATAGTTTAGCAGTACGTTGTATGGTTGTATTCAGAGAGCAAATAAGATAAATAAATCTAGTTTGTGGTTTGTTGCGTTTCTGTCCACAATGCGCACGCTGTTGTAAGCTGCCTCTCTGGCGATGTATGACGTCACCGGAGGCTGCGCGGTATATACGAGATGCGCAAGAGTGGCTCCTCACTGTGCGTCCGAGTGAGACTAGTGCTGTACCAAGATGCTACGTTTCGCTACAATTTGCGCTGTTGCGGTAAGTGGCAAAAAGTTAAGAAATTGTTAGTAGCTATTTAATTTAAAAATATAAAATATCAACAATTTCAAGGTGATTTTTAATTTTTTTTTATTTTTCATTATAATAAATAAACTTAACCCACATGAAAGTAATTGTAAGTAAGTCCATTGAAATTGTTAGTGTTATTAAATAGTAGGTAAGTACTATAATCATTTCATTTTTAAAAGGTGGTTTCTGAAACTTAAAGAGACATCATTCAAATTTAATCAAAATCGATATTTTATTTTTGGAAATACCGATATATCATGATATTGATATCAATATCCCTCAAAGTAACTTAGCAATGGTAAGAGCATAAATAAATACGTCATTAACATTGTAGACTAGCGACCCGCCCCGGCTTCGCACGGGTGTAACTTTGAAAAATAGGTGTGAAAAATAAAGAAAGTCTATAATTTAAGGTGGTAAGTTTATATATTTACCTTTTTTTCCCCAAACTACACCCACACGAAGTCGGGGCGCGTCGCTAGTTTTATGAATAAAATTTCGACCCGTACATTTAATTTAAACGATCGTATTCTGTTAATCACGCCAACTGTCAAACGACTGGCAGTTATGTCAAACGCCATAAGGTTACATTCTCAGATCAAATAAAAAGTAAAGATATAGCGCTGCGAACAACGAAGTGAGGCCGGTCAAACTACACCAATCCGTGTGCTTACACAGTGGCACGCACACACTTGCAACCAAGTGCTGCCATTATTGGGTAAATGCCGCCTATGTAATAAACCTTTTTCTTTTTTCATTTTAAATTCTATTCTTTATTAGCACGGCTTAAAACGTGAGAACGTGACATGCAACGTAAAGTTATTTATTTCTTGTAAAAGTTTATCAACGTTTTTAGGGTTCCGTAGTCAACTAGGAACCCTTATTTATTGTAGTAACGGTATCAACGTGACACGCAACGTAGTATCGGGGTAGTAAGAATTATTATGGCAACACCGGCCTACGCACACATGTTTATAAAACCAGCCTCACTCGGCTGTTCAGCGCGCTCTATCTTTACTTTTTATTTGATCTGAGGTTACATTAGAAAAGTTATTATGGACGGTAATTTTTCTTATATTTTCTAATTTTCCGCACAATTTTCTTAATTTTTTCTTTCATAAGAACCTTCTCCTGACAGTGACGAACACAACAAAAAAAGAATTAGTGAAATCGGTCCAGCCGTTCATGCGTGATGCCGTGACCAAGGGAAATAGGGATTCATTTTTATATATATAGATTATCCTCACTTCGTGTTGACTTGAAATAATATAATTTCTAGGTTTAATTTAAAAATGAAGGACTCAGAAACTGTAGTTAAAAAAAAACCCTTGAACAATTCAAAATATTAAAACGAAATAGTCTTCCTTGCGGCATCCTTTCATCAATCTGGCACGCAACAACAGGACCTACAATTTGCATCCTATCTTCTGAGCAATCATACGAGTCATCAAGAGCCATTGATATTCTGCGGAGCATTTCTTTCTCCGCATAATTCGAGGTGTTTGTCGGTGTGTCAAAGACCCCCTGGTACCAGGCTAGTACCCTAGTTAGGGTATATAGAAGTGGTTTCTAATTTGCAGATAAGTAAATATCCCGTAAGTAGTAAAAACGTCTTTCCATACCAAGAAAGATGCCTTCAGTCAAAAATGATGGAATAGTCAACTTTCTTTTTGTAGATATATAATTTTGAAGAAGGAATATTATTATTTATTACTTATTAGATAAAAGTCGTGGTACCCTAGAGGTTTGGCCTCTCAAAAAGAGGGTCGTGCGTTCGAGCCCGGGCTCGCCACCTCTGAGTTTTTCGGAATTTATGTGCGAAAATACATTCGAAATTTACCATGAGTTTTAGGGTGAGGAAACCTGGACATTCTCGCGAAGAAATTCAATGGCGTGTCTGAAATTCGTCATTCTGAGAGCAGGCTTGTGACGTGCTGTGAGCGTATATAGGATGCGATGATGAGCAGATTATTTTTAGGGGCATTGGTGTTGTCCATTGGGCTTTTTTAAGTGTACCAACACATCCCACTGAATGTACTCAACGTATCTACCTACGTCTATTTGTTTTTATATTATATTTCCATGTGTTTGATCCGAAAACTATCATGAACAATGAAGGAATTAAGTGAAACTTATTCTATAATAAAATTTTGACAAGAAGTTTATCGCAGTATTTACTCTATGGACTTAATTACATAAAATAGGGAAAAATTTACTACGTACCTCGTAAAATTTCTTCTTAACTGTTTGAATACACAATTGATAACAACTAAAACACTACACAATAAATTTAAGTTTACGAAAAATTTACACAAAACGTCACATACTGTCAATGTCTTCTTCATGATTGTTTGTGGAGTGATCTCTTTTTTATTATCATAGAGCCGGAGATATTTAACTAAAAAGTTATGAGCGTTGAGCTCAGAAATTTAATCAACCACGTATTGTTTTATACTATCAGTACTATCACTGTGACTCTTGTAGAGAAGAGCAACCTGAGGAGAATAGATGACCATTGATATCCCTTTTAAATAATAAGGGCACAGCTTCCGACTATGTCATAATCTCTACATTACTCGTCAGTTCTCATGGTTTTTTTATTACCTAGTTATACTTTAATGGTAATGTCAAAGAAGCCTTTTAGTGCGTCAAGTTCCTAACGAATTGACCATGAATTTAATGAATTCGTAAGTTTACACGTTGTTAGGTCAGTCTTTAAAGAAAAAACGATCGACAGTGTTTTTGCAGAAAGGCTTATTAATTGTGCATTTTGCACATTACAAAGTTCTTTTCAGTCACCAATTTCTCGGTAATTGGAAATGAATTGCACTCGGCACACTTTGCTTTAGCAGGATTACAATGGGCTACCATACATTTGAACAAAACAACGCATTTGCCTCATTGGTGTTGTGCTGTGAGGCAAGTTTTTACAATGGAACACAAAGTTGCATCGTTAAATATAACGAGTTGACGTTGAAAAAAGTAGTATTGTGTGTCTCCTTGTTCATGTTAAAATAAATAAATAAATAAATTCGTTCTTTTTACCCATGACACCAATTAGTCATATCTCTCGATGATGTTTGTTTTTTTTTATTATACTATATAGGCTTGCGTTTGGCCACAATCACGCCTGATGGAAAGCGAAGATGAGGCCTACGATGGAGCACGCTTGCCTAGTAAATGCTCATTCACCCTAGACTTGAAAGCGGCCAAATTGTAGTGTTCAGGGAACACAGTCGCAGGCAGGGAATTCCACTCCTTAGCTGTGCGGTTGATGAAGGAAGAGCGAAAACGCTCTGTGCGGAATTTTGTTTGTTTGTGTTTGTGACGTCCTTTATTCAAATCTTTTGGCACGAATTAATCAATTAGTAAGCAAAGCGTGCTACAGGATTTTTCTAGAGAGATATAACGTGGATATAACTAAATCGATTGTCAATACACAATAACTTTCATTCAGTTGCAAGAATTAGAAGATTACAAAAAACTAGCTTTTGTTCGCGATTTCATTCGCGTCGACCCGCGGAAAATTGACTCCCTCTCCCAAACTACAGCGGTAATGTTCTATCCTTTATTTCACCCCTTTTAGGGGTTGATTTTCAAAAACAATGAACGCCAAAGCCAAAATTACAAGCCAAATATTTTAAATCTGTAGTGACAGCTGTTTCGATTTTTCTATACAAAACTTGATTCATTGTTACACCCCTTTGAGGGTTGAATTTCAAAAACCCATTCTTAGTGTTCGCCTATATGATGAACACCCTATGCAAAAGTTCAAACTTCTAAACCCATTAGTTCGCGGTGTACCCTGATACCTCAGTCAGTCATTCATTCAGTCAGCATCTTCTTTTATTTAAATGTATTTATATAGATACACGACACAGCGCAACAAAGTCACGTAAAACAAAAGCCTAGAAGTTTTACGTTTTCACATGTTTCAACAGGAAAACATGCATCGCCTCAAATTACTGGTCCGTCTATCAGCCCCATATCTTGGAATACGGAAGTTTAACCAAGCAAAAGGATGAAATACTGTTTCGATCGGAACCTAATCACTGGTTAGTGAATCCGATGACCTTAGGCTCAACAATTACCGCGTCAACCTAAAATTTAAGAACCAACACGTGAATTTAATTTAGTACGAACATAAAGCCAATACATAGTAGGCTATATGCGCTGCGGATATTAAATTAATGTATTATATAATTATATAATAGTTATCATCTCTTGAAATATATGCATAATTATTGTGTCTGTTTCTACCACTTTCGAAGTCTCCATAAAGAAATGATGGCATTTACAAACTATTTCACAGGCGTGTACAAGAGCGAGGTAATGGTTCATACGGATCCCAAAAACTTAAATAAAAATTTAATGAGATTGAAACAAGGAAACATTCAACTCATCAAAAACCACCAAAAAATTTTTATATAAAATGTTATAAGTCTTATGTCTTATGTTAATGTTATATGTATTATGTTGTGTGTCTGCGATTCATAAAATCTAGGGTAATACAATATTCGTCGATTACTAATATGATAGCTGATTTCGAATTTATAACTAAATCGATTATATTAAAACCCGGAAAAGCTTTCTCAGATCATATTTCTCTTCATTAATAACCTTTTGTAACCGACTCAAATATTCTTATTTCGAGTTATGAATGCTTTATTTGGAACTAGTCTTTAGTCTGGGCTTCGCTTGCATTGACCTTAAGATCTCTGTGTCCTTTGAGCTGAATTCCCGAGATTTACCAAAAAATCCCGTTGGAATTCCAAAAAATCAAAATGTTATTAAAGTGGCATAAAAAACACCTGTGCCAAATTTAATGTCTTTACACCTAGCGAATGAGATGAGAAGCTCATACTAATTTTCGTATATAAGTGAGAGTAGAATTTTATTATTCGGAAAATATTCTTTTTATATTGAAGGGTGATTCTTCAAGGTCGTGATTTTTGTTTTATTCCTCTGTCGTATTTTTTTTTTACTTAGTACAGAAAAAAATCATGCTCCCATGAAAATAGATTTGTTCAGTAACATAAATTTATGGTACTGAACAAATCTATTTTCATGGGAGCATGATTTTTTCTGAACTAAGTAAAAAAAAAATACGACTGAGGAATAAAACAAAAATCACGACCTTGAAGAATCACCCTGAAGTCCTTTAAAAATTACCTACCTGCATTCGGCTGTCAATTGAGCACCTTTATTTTTGAAGTAAATTTCGTGCAAAACAACACAACAAAGTAAAGCTTTTGCGCATCAAATTCTTCTAGAGGTCATGACTATAATTAGGATATCGGAAACTAAGAAAAAACATTTTTTTGCAAAAACAACGTGAATTATTGTTACGGCACGATTTCATTATAATTAGAATAACACCAAAGCATTAATGATGTTATAATGAGAACATCAATCATTAAAGAAAAAATGTCTTTGTTAATTTGGCCATAGCACACGCGCCAATGATTCATTTTGCGGTCCACGTGTAGGTAAATTTCATAGTTTGCAGCCACATCTTCGGATTTCGTAGGTAACTTTGGGCCCGTCGGGTAAATATTTAAATTTACTCTAACATATTCACTAAAGAGCAAAAAAAAATTGAAACCAATTTTAACATTGAAATAATAAAGAAGCAGACCAAAAACAACAGAATAGATATACTATAAAAAGAACAAAAGACACAAATAGCCTGAGTAAGAATTTTAACTTTTACTTACAAATAAGGGTATTAACGGTTTATTGACCAAAGATCCCTAAAATCAAATTAAGAATCAAATGAGACGTCACAAGCGGAAGTGTTAGTGAATCATAAGTTTCAACGAGTTTCTTATAATGTTTGATTTTGCGTGTGACGTTCTTGCTCATTCAGAACGGATTAAAGGTTAATCGTGAGGCAATATTGAGCTTAAGTTCATGGCTACTACAGCTTTATATTGCATGCTTTGTAGTACAACTTAATGACATGTTGCTCTAATCGTTATCCATTATATGTATTGAGTTCTGCTTATTCTTTGTTTAGGTGGAAGCGCACGCTCTAGGCGCGAAATTCAAACTTTTTACAGTTTTTAATTTATTGTGGGTAAAAGGTGTAACTGTTTAACTTCATATGGTACTTGCGCTTGTAAAACAGTGTTCTTTATATTATTGTGTAAAGTTTTTTAAGAATAAAACTGTTAGCTTGAAATAAAAGTTGTCAAAACGTTGAAAGTCCGAATTTCTATGTTTGACAACTTTTATATCAAGCTAACAGTTTTATTCTTAAAAAGCTTTACACAATAATAAAAAGAACACTGTTTTACAACCGCAAGTACCATATGAAGTTAAACAGTTACACCGTTTACCCACAATAAATTAAAAATTGTAAAAATTTAGAATTTCGCGCCTAGAACGTGCCGTTCCACCTTAAGTATAATCATTTTCAAGTTTTGACAATTTTAAAGATGCATTTAAGTTTGGTTGCTATAATACCTTCTTACTTTACCATCGATTTATATTTTGACTTAAAGCTTATCTTACTAATCACTACATAGTATAAAACAAAGTCGCTTCCCGTCTGTCTGTCCCTATGTATGCTTAGATCTTTAAAACTACGCAACGGATTTTGATGCGGTTTTTTTAATAGATAGAGTGATTCAAGAGGAAGGTTTATATGTATAATACATGCACTGCACCCGTGCGAAGCCGGGGCGGGTCGCTAGTCACTACATAGTATACAACAAAGTCGCTTCCCGCTGTCTGTCCCTATGTATGCTTAGATCTTTAAAACTACGTGTTAGAAATATTAAAAAAGAATATTGTCTATGGTTTTTTCAAATGTTGGTGACAATGTCACAGTCAAGAAAAATAATGACTATCGTGTTTGTTTTTTTTCCTTACGTCTCTTGATATTATGTTTAACTTATTGTGTTTTTATCTTTTAATTATATTCTGCTAATACTACTGCGTGCGTGTATGATTTCTTGATATAAGATACCATAATATATCAGGTTATGGGCTACTCAGCAACGAAAATGCAGAATGTCTAAAGAAAGCGGCGACTGTTCAACTCCAGTCATCAGCAGTAACACAAGTATTTTAAACATTGGAACAATGAGTAATTCCCTGACTATCGAAAAACTCGACGGTAATTCAAATTATTCAACATGGAAGTTTCAAATGGAGATGTACCTTATAGATGCAGAATTGTGGGAGTACACGAGTGTTACCCCTGCAGTTTCGGATGCAGAAGGTAAGAGAAGAGACCAAAGAGCGAGAGCAAAAATTTGCTTGATGATCAAACCACATTGTCTGGTTCACGTGAAGAAAGTCACGACAGCTAAGCAGGCATGGGAAGCCTTACAGGCTGCCTTTGAAGACAAAGGTTTGAACAATCGGTGTAGACTTCTATCAAGGCTAGTGAGCTACAAACTGGAACAATTCTCTACAGTGAGAGATTACGTCACAGCGGTAATGACAACGTCTCAGGAGCTGTCAGACCTTGGAAAAGAGGTAGACGATGAGCTGATGGCTGCTTTACTGCTTCAAGGGCTAACCCCTGATTTCCAGCCGATGAGACTAGCGATAGAAAACAGCAACATTACGCTTACTACAGATTACGTAAAGACGAAACTTTTCCAAATGGAAGACACATTTTCAGCGCCAAGTTCAAGTGGAACTTTGACGACTTCGGCACTGCTATCGAAGCAAAAAGGCAAGAGCAAGCCGAAGACAAAGAAGAAAATAAAGTGTTACATTTGTGATGGTCTGCATAAGGCATATGAATGTCCGAATAAACCAAAGAAGCAGAAAGAAGAGTTTAATGCTTTTGCATTTGGCATAGCTGGAGACCGTGAAGAAGAATGGGTCTTAGACTCGGGAGCATCCAGACATATGACAGGCAGAAGACAGTTGTTTAAAGACTATAAGGGTATAGAACGTATCACTGTAACTTGTGCAAATGGTGACAAGGTATATGGAGAAGGAAAAGGTACGGTACAGTGCGAGTCAACAGGGATGACTGTGAGCAATGTCATGTATGTACCAAAGTTATCAGCTAACTTGATGAGTGTGAGTGCTATTGCTGAGAAAGGGTATGTAATAGTATTTTCTCCTAAGCAGTGCGAGATATTTAAAAGAGATGAATGCAAAATTAGTGGGAAAGCAATCATTAAAGGTGGAGTAGATAGAGGTGTATACAAGTTAAACCAGTGTTGTTTACAGAATGCTGCACTCACGTCGACAGCGGAAAGCAGTGAGCTTGACCTGTGGCATCGCAGAATGGGACATCTAGGTATACGTAACCTCCTTCTACTGAAAAACAAAATGGCGACTGGGGTAAGTTTTCCTAACTCTACCTCAACATTTGAATGTGTATCCTGTCTGATGGGAAAGCAAACCAAACTTCCATCAAAGAAGAGTGGTGCAACACGAGCAACAGAGTTGTTAGGTTTAATACACTCTGATGTTTGTGGACCAATGAATGTCACTTCATTTAGTAAATGCCAATATTTTCTTACGTTTATTGACGATTTTACGCGAAAAACATTTGTATATTTTTTAAAGCAAAAAAGTGAAGTTTTTGAGAAGTTTAAAGAATTCAAAGCACTTGTTGAGACGCAGACCGGGAAGAAAATAAAGGCATTAAGAAGTGACAACGGAAAAGAGTTTGTTAATAAACAAATGGATGTTTTTCTGAAAAACAATGGTATTCAGCACCAAGTCACAGTGGAATGCACACCGGAACAAAATGGAGTCGCAGAACGAGCAAATCGCACCATCTGTGAGAAGAGCAGATCGATGCTTCAAGAAGCCGTCCATCATGCAGTCTATTTGAAGAATAGATCACCGACTATTGCAGTCAGAGATAAAACCCCAGAAGAAGCGTGGACAGGAAAGAAATGTGACCTGAAGAACATCAAAGTTTTCGGATGCAGAGCTTTTATGCACATCCCAGATCAAAAACGGACCAAGTGGGATCCAAAAAGCAAGGAGTTAGTGCACACAGGTTTTTGGGACAATGCCAAAGCCTATCGGCTTTTAAATCCAAGAACTGGTCAGGTGTTTAAAGCCAAAGATGTGGTATTCTTTGAAGGGCAAAAATACCAATCCGAGAAACAAGAATCAGTCACGGAAGAAGTGCCTGTCACTATTCAACATGAGGAGCATGAGTTTCAACCACTACCCAGGCATGAAGAAGTCCAGTCACCTCACGTGGAGGATGACACGAGGGAGGAAGTTCAATCACCTCGAGTGGAGATTGAAATGAGGGAAGAAGCTCGGCTGCCTCAAATTGAAATTGAAGAAGAAGAAGTTACACTCGAGTCAAATGATCAAATTCAGTGTCAACCACTAGAAAGACCTGACTATGAATCGGAAATAGACAACTTCATATCAGCTGACGAAGAAGAAAACGAAGAGCCTGAAACTGAAAGAAGGTATTCTTTAAGAGAAAGAAAACCTAAGCAGTTTCCAGACTACATCTTGTACAATGCAACTGAATCGGAGATGGAACCGACTACAGTTCAAGATGCTTTGACTAGACGAGATGCTGACAAATGGAAAGTCGCAATTCAGGAGGAGTTAGATGCCCTTAAGAAAAACCAAACGTGGACCCTTGTGAAGCCTCCGA
Organism: Archips crataeganus; assembly: GCA_947859365.1. NCBI lineage: Eukaryota > Metazoa > Arthropoda > Insecta > Lepidoptera > Tortricidae > Archips > Archips crataeganus. The sequence continues at coordinate 11,034,161 of OX402049.1, read as the reverse complement.
AGAAGTGTAACGTCGTTGATTCTAAATGGTTATTTAGAATCAAAGAAGAGGCGGGAAATAAGCAAAGGTACAAAGCACGACTGGTGGCTCGAGGCTTCAGCCAAAGGTGGGGTATCGACTATTATGAGACTTTTGCGCCAGTTGTCCGTCATAGCTCACTGAGAACCTTAATAGCGTTGGCCAGCAGAATCAATTTAAAAATTGATCAAATGGACGTGAAGACCGCCTTCCTAAATGGAGATCTACAAGAAACAGTCTTTATGAAGCAACCTGAAGGTTTTGAAGACAAAACAAGAAAGGAATATGTGTGTCAGCTCAATCGTTCTCTTTATGGGCTGAAACAAGCTCCACGAGCATGGAACAGCAAATTAGATTGTGAGTTGAAAAAACTTCAATTTAGACAGTCTAAAAACGAGCCGTGTGTCTACATAAGGTCTAAAGAGTCTAAGATCACAATAATAGCGGTCTATGTAGATGATCTACTAATCTTCTGGAATAACGAAAACGAACTTAAGATTGTGAAGAAAGACCTTATGTCAAAATTTGAAATGAAGGATCTTGGTAAGGCTGATCTTATATTAGGAATGCAGATCACTCAAACGAGAGACGTGATCAAAATCGACCAAGAACGGTATATAGAGAAACTCCTTAGGACGTTTCAAATGGAGAATTGTAAAGCAGTTGCCACACCGGCAGTCCCTGGTTCTCATCTAGAGAAATTGGAGAATGGATTGGAACCAGACAAAAGAATTCCATATCAAAATTTGATTGGATCCTTGATGTACCTTGCAGTGTGCACTAGACCCGATATCATGCACACGGTAAGCTTCTTAAGTCAGTTTAACAACTGTTACACGGAAGAAATTTGGACAGCAGCCAAAAGAGTGCTACGGTACTTGAAAGGAACCAAAAGCTATGGAATAGTATATTCTCGAAACAAAACATCTAGAATGTTTCAAGGGTATGTTGATGCTAGTCATGGTGGCAAGGAGGACGATAGGAAGTCTTGGACTGGTTATGTCTTCTTAGCTCAAGGAGGAGCTATATGTTGGCAAAGCAGCAAGCAGAAGACTATCGCTTTATCAACTGCAGAAGCAGAATATGTGGCTATGTCAGAAGCTGCAAGAGAAGCTGTATTTCTGAGGAGATTTATAGCAGAGTTGACAGCAACAGAGGAAACATGTGTGAACATCCTCAGTGATAGTCAGTCGGCAATAGCTATTGCACAAAATCCAGTACATCACCAACGTACTAAACATATTGACATACGCTACCACTTTGTAAGGGAAGCAATTGTAAATAAACAGATAGCTGTTAATTACATTGAGACGAGTCGCATGGTTGCTGATGCACTGACCAAACCTTTAGTGAAAGGGAAGTTTGGATGGTGTGTAAATGCAATGGGTGTGAGAGAATAAGAGACAAAAGAGAATGTAAAATATTTGAAAATAAGGAGGAGTGTTAGAAATATTAAAAAAGAATATTGTCTATGGTTTTTTCAAATGTTGGTGACAATGTCACAGTCAAGAAAAATAATGACTATCGTGTTTGTTTTTTTTCCTTACGTCTCTTGATATTATGTTTAACTTATTGTGTTTTTATCTTTTAATTATATTCTGCTAATACTACTGCGTGCGTGTATGATTTCTTGATATAAGATACCATAATATATCACTACGCAACGGATTTTGATGCGGTTTTTTTAATAGATAGAGTGATTCAAGAGGAAGGTTTATATGTATAATACATGCACTGCACCCGTGCGAAGCCGGGGCGGGTCGCTAGTCACTACATAGTATACAACAAAGTCGCTTCCCGCTGTCTGTCCCTATGTATGCTTAGATCTTTAAAACTACGCAACGGATTTTGATGCGGTTTTTTTTAATAGATAGAGTGTTTCAAGAGGAAGGTTTATATGTATAATAGGTACATGCATTACACCCGTGCGAAGCCGGGGCGGGTCGCTAGTATTATATAAACGCTAACGCTTGTATGGATGGAGGTATGGATGTTCGTTACTCTTCCATGCTAAAACTGTTTAACAGATCCTATAGTTTAAGTTTAAAACCCGGATTAATATAATAATACTTAGGATGCTTGTTATCCTGGGAAACTGCATAACTCCCGCGAGACAGCGGATAAACGAATTCGTCGCAGGCGGAAACGCTAGTAACATCTAGTTATTGTATAAAGTTAGCTTATTTCACAATATTTCATTAGCTTAGCGCTTATTTATCTCATTAAAAACCCGGTGATGATGACTTGTTCAATTACTCACGGAACATCTCAATTCCTATACATATTCATATTGACTGTCCAGTTTGTTTGTTGGTCTCGGACCTTCGGTGAACCTTCAGAGTTATGGGTCCTTTATTAACTCTGTTGTGTCATTTAAATAGTGTGTTGTTGTGTAGTTCAAGATATAATTTATAGAATGAAGTTAGGTACCTATTTAAAAACTAAGAAAGAGGAGAGGTATAGTAAGTAAAATGGATCTACTTAATTAAGGACATGCAGTACCTATTTAGTCAATAGTGAGTACTTATTGAACACCGAACCGATTCGACGTAGGGACTTATTGTCTGTACCTTTACTTTTAATAAACCTGTTTAGCTTGAGTTGCTGAAATCTAAAAACCTTTGACCAGCATCGTGACATCTGACTATTTGAAAATGAACTGTGACTAAAATCTTCTCAATCTTCATATAATCTAACTAGCTTTTGCCCGCGACTTCGTCCGCGTAGAATTCCAATTTGTGGTAAAGCTTTTTCATCTCTTTCATTGTATAAAACAAAAATCCGACAACGGCAACGTCCATCATTCATTATTATCATTTCATCATTTCATCATCATCAGTACCAGTTAGTGAATATAATAAATCTCGTTTATTCTCTATCCCGTGGGAATTTCAACAAATTTGTCCTTATTCTATGCAAATTTTCGCTTATTTTTATCCCGCTGGAATTTTGCATTTTCCCCGAGAAAAAGTAGCCTATGTCCTTAAAGGTGTAGCTTTCTACCGGTAAAAGAAGTTATAAAATCAGCCCCGTAGTTGAATTCACTTATTTTTTTCCCGTGGGAATTTTGCTTTTTCACGGACAAAAGTAGTCTATGTAAATAATAAATGGTGTAGCTTCCTATTGGTGAAAGAAATTTTCAAATCAGCCCTCAAGTGATATTCACTTCCTTCTATCCCACGGGAATTTTGCATTTTACCGAATAAATAGTAGGTAGCCTAGCCTATAACAACAAAGGATAGTGTAGCTTTCTATTGGTCATTTTTTTTAAACTCAGCCCCGAAGTTAAATTTACTATTTTCTATACCGCGGGAATTTTGCATTTATCCGGAAAAAAGTAGCCTATGTCAATAAAGGATAGTGTAACTTTTTACTGGTAAAAGATTTTATTTAATCAGCTCGGAAGTTTCAGAATTTCCAAAAATCCTGCAATAAGTTTTTTTGCGGTTATACATACATGTATGACCGTTTACGTTTATACTGAATTTGGAAAGTTTAGTAATTGTAGTTACGGAGATAGGATCCAGTTGATTTGAGTATATAAATCCTGATTTATCCTTATCCCGTGGGAATTTTCAAAATTATTGAAATTAGCTTTATAGGTACCTATTCTAATAGTCTACTTGCATGCCCAATTTGAACAGTTTATCTTCGTTATGGGGATAGGGTCACTCTTGATTGATGAAATATATACATCCCGTATATTCCTTATCCCGTGGGAATTCCGGAAAATTCTTTCTTATCGAGTGCCTACGTCATACAAAGAACACATCCTCCAAGTTTCAGGTCTCTACATACAGCGGTTTAGGCTGTGCGTTAATCCGCCAGTCAGTCATTTAGGACTTCAGGACAAAGCATTTTATATGTATTTGCATTGCACCAAGCTTTTATACGAGTTCAACAATGATGTTTGAATACTCAATTTGATTTTTTTTCGAAAAAGGTTGAACTCACATAAAAGCTTCATCATCATCATTTCAGCCGTAGGACGTCCACTGCAGGACATAGGCCTCCCTCATTGACGCCCAATCGTTACGGTTGAAAGCGACTTGCATCCACCCTGAACCTGCGGCCTTCACCAAAACGTCCGTCCATCTCGTTGGTGGACGTCCCACGCTGCGCTTGTAAAAGCAAAAGCTTGGTGAAATGCAAATACTTATACATATAATTAGTTATTATCAGAGATCAGATCAGGAAGTGGTTGACAAACGTAGACAAATGGTTTGCAAAATTTGAAGTTTCGTTTCGTTTACATTGTGTCAAAATAAAAAGTAATTTAAATCAAAAGCACTAAGGAGTATTGATATCAACTTCGAAGCAAATCACTCCCAAAAAAACTTTCTACTCCTTTTTAACCCAGTCAAGGGATGAATTTCAATAAAATACGAAACACGTCTTCCATCAATTCTATAATAGAATGTTTATGCAAAATTTGAAGTAGATTGGACCAAGGAATCACGTTGTCCCATACAAACTTTGCCCCCCTTTTTTACCCCCTTAGGAGTAGAACTACTAAAAATCCTTTCTTATCGGATGCCTACGTCATACAAAGAACACACCCTCCAAGTTTCAGGTCTCTACGATCAGCGGTTTAGGCTGTGCGTTGATCCGTCAGTCAGGACAAAGGATTTTATATGTATAGATTAACTCACACTTTATATCCAACTATCTGACATGCTAACACTATTCACATGTCCGTTTCAAACTTTATTTCCTATGAAGTAATTCTTATGTAAGTGTCACATTCTAGATTATTTTCATGTCAATTAAGATGGTTACGTCGACTTACATTAACTAGGTAATTAGGATTAGATGATTCCGGACATTTCTTTCACTACATAAAAATAAATAACAGTTCTATTGAATTAATTGAAATATTCCACTTCTTAATAAGTAAGTAAGTAAAGTTTTTGCTATGTAAAGTGAGAATCAAATTGACTGAGAAATGAAGAAGTGTTTGAGGAAAAACTTTTGTTTCGAACTAAAATGTCATTTCTTGTTTACTTCTATATTCTTTCAAAAATCTCTTTTGATCAATATGATATTTGTTTTTCCTCAGGGCCCTGCACAAGGCTCTGCAAGCCGGGCCCTGCTTTTAGTACCACTATCAATCGTATTGCGTGTAGGTAATTTTCGTTTGTGTCCGATTTTATACTCTGTATTATCGAGCCCGTACGCATGATAATACACAGTTAAAAATCGGCTCTACAACCAATCATAATGTACATTATGATAATGTACATTATGATTGGTCGTGGCACTACAAGTAATGCCCTGCATGCAGGGGTTTAGGAAGGATTGTTTACTTACCTATGTATCCTATCATCGTGGCATCGTGGCAAATATTTTTTACTACTATTTGTGAATTTGTTGGAACATGCAGATCTCAAATTCATCATGTCGACTATATAATCTGATTATTTGTAAGGATATAATCTGTCCATTGTTCTCTACTGACAAGGATAACGACTAAGTAGCTAGAGCATCTGCATTTCCAGGGTCTACGGGTCTTCTCTCTACCAAGTTCAACCGGACCATTGTCGGTTTAAAAGTAAAGAAAGCTAAATCGTCGATTACCTACTTGGTTTCCCACGGTTGTGTCTTCAACAACAGCATTTATCTAATGTTCAAACTCTCTTGACGTGGCTTCTGCGTGAATGATATTATAAGCGTCTTCAGTTTTTATTTGCATAGTCATTAAGTCAGTTGCGTGTGTAGGTATAAATCGACATAAAAAGTCCAAAGTCAAGGTTATCCAAAATTTAACCATTCGGGTGCGGCCATACGTTTGTTGGTTCGTCAAATAGTTTTATCTAAATTCGCTGGTGCACTTTGCATGTTAAGTGACTTGCACGTAATTCGTGTTTTCGCTATAGACTCGAAATTGGACCATTATTTGGATGACATGATTGTCTAATCTAATTTTAGAATTGTGTCATCGGCGGCGGCCTTTCCACTGCTTAAAATTATCTATACCATTCTGTTGAGGTTGAGGTATTCAATTCCTAAGTCAAAATCGGGCAAATGTTTGGCTACTCCTGATATGGGGTATCTTTTTGGTTCATGGTACCTACCCAAAACTAAGTAATTGTTCCTACTATTTGCAACTTTTAAAAACTATGCACAGCTAAGAAGACATCTTAATCATGATATTTATTTAGATAAATAAAATAATAGATTTGATAGTTCCAAGTATTCCAGTTTTAATAACATGAGTGACAAAGTCAGAGGGAGACAGAATACAATCTAATACACATTCTTATAATTTAAATGTTACGACAGGCCAGGATGATCTGTTATCTGAATAGGTTTAACACCTCCCCGTAATAGAGCATCCTGTATTGAAAAATACATCAATACAAAAAATATAACAACCTGTACATACAAATTACAATAATATTCAGTACAAAAAAATATATATATGACAGCCTGTATATACAATTTATGTTTAATTCAAAAATACATCAGCCTGTATATACATTAATATAAAGAATAAAAAATTTGCTAACTACTCGTAACTAAACCTAATGAATTTGTGAATCTGCAATGTTTGATTTTTGTGAGGGGCTTAGTGAGTATGTCAGCTAGCATGTCATTGGTTGGTATGTACTTTAAGTTAAAATCTGACTGTGAAAGTTCTCTAATGAAATGATGTCTTATGTCTATATGTTTAGTGCGACTGTGAAAAGTATCATTTCGAGTGAGCTTGAGTGAACTTTGATTGTCGGAATAAATAGTGATGGGCTGAATGACGTTGAACACTTCTTTGATGTGTGATCTCATGTAGATAGCTTCCTTGCATGCTTCTGCAAGTGCCATGTATTCAGCTTCGGTGGTGGAGAGCGCGGGTGTGCGCTGCTTGCGCGACTCCCAGGAAATGCACGCACCACTCATTTTGAAGGCATATCCTGTGTATGAACGTCTGTCTACGACATTGCTGCCATAGTCAGCGTCCACGTATCCGACGGGATAACTTAGTTCCTTTTTGAAACAAAGTCTCAGGTCCTTAGTTGCCTTGAGATATCTGAGTACCCGTTTGGCAGCTTTCCAATGCACCTCCCCGTAATGTACATTGAACTGACTTAGGTAAGACACTGTGTGCGATATGTCAGGCCTTGTCCCAATGGCAATGTACATTAGAGATCCAATAAGCTGTTGGTACGGTAGATCCGGTCTCTCGTCTTCCTTGGCAGGAATGGTGAGTTTCATACCAGCTTCCATTGGTGTGGTGATTGGAATTGCGTCTGTCATCCCAAACTTTTCGATAATTCTTTCGATGTACTTAGTCTGATCGAGGGTAATGTTAGCAGCATTTTGAATAACTCGCATACCTAAGCAATCTTTTAGAGTACCAAGATCTTTCACGATAAAAAGTTTTTTAAGTGAGTTCTTGAAGGTCTCTTTCATGCATTCATTATTACAGAGGATGAAAAAAATCGTCCACGAACACTGCAACTACGAGTATGTTGTTGCCGTCTCGTCTGTTATAAATACAATGCTCATTTGCTGCTTGTGTCATCGATAAGCTAGTCATAGCTTCACAGACTTTTATGTTCCATTGTCGAGGGGATTGCTTTAGACCATAAAGCGATTTTTTAAGTAGGCAAACTTTTCCTTTTTTATTAATTTCAAAGCCTGATGGCTGTTCCATGAAGATTTCTTCTTCTAAATCGCCATTTAGGAAAGCGGTTTCTACATCGAGGTGGTCTAACTGAACGTTTAGTTGTACAGCAAACGCAAGAAGTAGTCTGACTGACGACAGTCGTGCTACGGGAGAGAAGGTCTCCCCGTAATCGATACCATGTACCTGAGTAAAGCCTTTTGCTACAAGTCTTGCTTTAAATTTAACAACTTCAGCGTTAGTATTCTTTTTGATTTTATAGACCCATTTATTTTTGATGACTTTTCTGTCTGTGGGTCTCTCCACTAATTCCCATGTTCCGTGTTTCATTAAACAGTCGTACTCATTTTGCATAGCTTTTTGCCATTCAGAACTGTGAACATCTTCTACGGCTTGTTTGTACGTTTCCGGCTCGTAGTCTGACACCATGAACATTGACGGGCTGTATCTATCAGGCGCTCGTCGTTGTCGTTGCGGGTATCTTGTTTCATTGATCGCGCTGTCTGATTCTGGAGATGCTGGTGCAGATTCACTGGATTCCGTATCTGCTGTCAAGTACTCTTGTGAAGTTTCTGCTTCTGAAATTTCAGGCAAGCTGTCAATTTGAGTATCAGGAGTAGAGATTGATGTTGGTTGTAGTGGCGACAGTGATGAAGTTACTGGTTGATCGTTGGTGGTTGGTTGCGGGCGTTGTGGTTGCAAAGTATTGATCTCTACCTGGTCGTAAATGAGAGTGGTGTCAGCAGGCGTGGTAGGTTCCGCTGCTCGAACGGGATTCCCCACTTTGTCTTCGATGAAGACTACATCGCGTGCGACGATTATCGCTCTAGGTTTAAGAGGATCTATAAGGCGGTAGCCTTTACTCTCACTTGAGTAACCAACAAAGATACATGTCTTTGTCTTAGAGTCTAATTTGCTGCGCTTCTCTTTAGGGATTAAAGCATGCGCTTCACACCCAAAAACACGAAGATGCGAAAGATCAATCGGTTTTCCATACCACAATTCGTCAGGAATTTTATTATTTAACGCTTGAGTTGGCGTTACGTTTTTTAAATAGATAGCCGTATTTACAGCTTCACCCCAATAAGCTTTTGGTAGGTTGGAGTCCTGAAGCATGGTTCTTGCTTTTTCAATTACGGTTCTATTAATTCGTTCCGAGGTCCCATTTTGCTGTGCATTATAGGGAATAGTTTTCTGGTGAATAATTCCATTTTCCCTTAAAAAAGTAGACATAGGTCCGTTTACGAATTCTCCACCATTGTCTGATCGTAATTTTTTGATTTTAAGACCAGTTTGATTTTCAACGTGATGCTTGAATTCAACAAACTTCGAAAAAACTTCACTTTTACACTTTAATAGAAAGCCAAAAGTTTTTCGAGTAAAATCGTCCGTAAACGTAAGCAAATATAGGGCACCACCCCATGAATGCGTACTCATTGGTCCGCATAGATCTGTATGGATCAATTCGAGTTTATTTTTTGACTCACTTTTGGACTTTTTAAACGGCCTTTTTGCTAATTTTCCTTGTACACAAGGAATGCAGGTTTCGTTCAACGTGTCATCGTACTTTATGCCTGTAGTAGGAACCTTTTTTAAAATATTCATCGTTTTGGCATTGATATGGCCAAGACGTCTATGCCATAACACAGCTGTTAGCTGTCTGTCAGTTACCAGCTGAACTTGAGTTTCGGATACGTCAAGTTTATACATGCCGTTCTCATTCCTGGCAGTAGCAACTGTTGTACCAGAAACTTTGCATTCTTGTCTTAGAAGAATAGTGGCACCTTTAGGCGAGAATACTACAATAAAACCTTTTTGGACTAGGCAACTCACTGATAATAAGTTAGCAGCTAGTTTAGGCACAAAGAGAACGTTAGAAATAGAATGAACTTGACTATTTACATTTCAATGAACTGTACCCGTACCTTTGCATACCATTTTTTCATTATTGGCTGCAGTAACATAGCTTGAGCTGTAGGTAAGGTCACTGAACATGCTTATGTCGTTGCACATGTGAGCAGTCGAACCAGAGTCTAAGTACCAAGATGAGGTCGATGTGTGAAGCTGAAAAGGGGATGTAGTAAAAGATAATAAAAGTGTAACATCATTAATATTAGAAACTAAGTTAGTCACAGCAATCTTCTTGTACTTCCTCTTGCGGCATTCAGAGACGACGTGTCCTTTCTTCTTGCAGTATGTACAAACTGGTGGGCGAGGGCTTGAATTCTTCGAAGAATTCACGAGCAGCGCAGTAACTGGCTCTTTTGATGATGAGTTGCGTAAGTCTTCTTTCAATAGGATCGTAGCTACGGAGTCTGAAGTCAGTTTTGTTCCAGAGTTTTCAATCGCCATGACCATGGGATTATACTGATCGGTCAGTCCTGTTAGCATAATGAGTCCTACGAATTCGTCATCAACGGGCTCGTTAACTTCAATGAGTTGCTGCTGTGTGGCGCGTATCTCACTCACGTAAGCTTCCATATTGTTGAATGAGGATAGCTTGGAGTTGAACAGTTTTCGCAATAGGTTGAGTCGTCGCAATAAGCCGCTGTCTGCGTATGCAGCTTGTAGCTTCTTCCATGTTTCTTCTGCCGTTGAGGCACTCATCACGATAGGATAAACTCTCGGAGTCAAAGAAAGGCAAATTTTTGCAGTAGTTTTTGCGTCAAGGCGTTGAAAAGTTTCGTCTCCTATTTGTTCTTTGAACTGTGTGGGGTTACTTACACAGTTCCAAAGGTCGCACATGATCAGAACATTCTTCATAGCGAAGCACCATGACGTAAAATTTTTTGCTCCTTCAAGTTTTTCGATACTTGGAAAAATCGTGGAATTACTTTGTGCCGACGCCGCTATGGTCGCCGATGCTAACAAGGATTTCCCGTTTGTCTCCATAGCACTTATACTAGGACCATAACCTGATATTTATTTAGATAAATAAAATAATAGATTTGATAGTTCCATGTATTCCAGTTTTAATAACATGAGTGACAAAGTCAGAGGGAGACAGAATACAATCTAATACACATTCTTATAATTTAAATGTTACGACAGGCCAGGATGATCTGTTATCTGAATAGGTTTAACAAATCAAGTATTAACACAATACATACATGTTTTTGCACTCAAAACGCGTACGTCTTTATTTGTAACGAACAAAACATTAATTACTTTGTATGCAACCATAGTACAAAAGTTTTTTGTTGTGTTAAATTAATTAAAATGAAACATCAGAAAATGTAGTTTTTGCGACGTCTGGAAAAAACGTAGAAGTCATAAATTACATCAATAAGTACCTAGATAAACTACATGGATTCTTGTTGAAAAAAATAATAAAGGTGCCAGTAATTAAGGTATCTAGGACTTACACTTGTCATGTCATATTATTACTATTTGTTGTAGAATATGTGTAGGTATGTTTACGATACATTTAACAAACACAAAATGCTGAGTATTTTATTCTCTGACACTTTCTTGAGGATATACCTAATTTTTGCAAGTATTGTCAGGTATGTACAAAGAAGTAAAACATTTCTCAAATGAAAGAAACAAATATTTATAATTATTTTTGCGAAGCTTGAAGATAAAGACGGTGGAATATAATTTCTAATATATAAAAATCTCGTGTCACACGTGTCACAATATTTTTTACCGAACTCCTCGAATTTATGACATTTATGTCTATATGTTGGTAGGTCTGAGAATTCTTTGCAGATTGTGTCACGGGCAACGGCTAGAATTTTTTATAGATTTCTGACCATTTATACGATTAAGGTAAGTGTAATTTGAATTGAAACTGCAGTTGTATTTTGCATCATTCTTTCAACAACGCTATCCTGGCCACGACCTTTGTGGTCATCTCGGCTTGCTCGTACCCGGACATAAACTTAGCATAAGATAGCTATTAATAAGCAAGAGTTCACATGGACTTCATTATGGAAGAATACGTTAACGTAGCAGTAAATATAATTCAGTAATTAAGTGTATGCTAGGGTGCTTCTCTGGCGCATCATCGCTTTTTATAGGCTACGTATATTACCTTCTACCTATGACAACGTCAACCAATATGGACTTTCAGCAATAAGTCTGAGTAAGAAGCCTAAGTAAACAAGCATAAGCTGTACTTAAAGTTTAATGTCAAATTTTCTTAGTACTTACTACCAAGCTAGGTACCTACTCCGTAAACCAAAACTACTTCGGGAGTAGCAAGATAAGACTGTAATTCATTGGTATGAACCTAAATTAGCTGAAATGGTGACTAGGTCATTATCATATCAAAGAATCACCTATACCATGATTGTATTTTCAAGCCCAATATATTACCAGATCGTTGATAAAGAACAATGCAATCTGCATTTTATTATTGTCACGGACAGCGACCATTAGACAGCATTCATATTTTATCATCGCACTTGCTTGACCAAAGCGCCATTCATTTTCTGTGTGAGCATTAACGGGTATTCAAAACTGATTTGTTCACGTCATAACTTAGACTTGGGCCCATAAAGTCCGACTGTAGGGTATAATGGTTTTGCACCTAAGTATTTGCTTTTGAAACCTTTCTTGGGCTGATATGCATTTCGTATCAAGTTAAGAATATAGGTGATGGTATGGCTATTTTGTTTATATGAAGGAAATGAGAGATTCTCCCATTAATTGTTTGAAAAAAATGTTTATAACTCGAAAATATTCTAATGCTATGATATTTCCGTCCGTACAATTCGGTCAACAAAATTGGCCCAAAAGTATAAAATATACGTAAAAAGTAAACAATTAACAAAACTAAAACACAACTTAAGTTAAACAGAACTTGTCTCTCCTGTTCCTGTGCTCATAAAATTAGTCCGAGTTAGCAAACTTAAGATTTGTTTAAATGTGCTGATGCAGACTTAACTAAAAAATATTGGCTAATCCTAAAACTTTTGCCCTGACCATTGGTGAGATGCGAACAAAAAAATGTGGTATGAATTCTTATAGTTTCGGAATCATTTGCAAAGTACTACTACCTAAATAAATAAATATAATGTTTTTGGACTCACTAATCGCGTTTTCCGATTCCAGAGAAATATTTTTCGAAGTCAGTAGGTAAATATACAGGAAAATAAATAATAAATGCAGGAAACCTGATTGAGGTATTAAATTTGTGAATATTTTTGACTTTGATCACGTTTAGATCAATTATTTACTTTTCCTTGTATTTTATAACCAAGTTCAAGGTTATTAGGCTATTTTATAAAATCTCGAATTTTCTAAATGATGTTGACCATGATAAAGCTACTAGTTAATGTATATGTATATGTACGTAGGTAATACATACACACCTAAATCAGGATCCGTGATTTATTTAATTATTTATTTTATTTAAGTACTTGACGATAAAATAATACCGTATTTTTTGGCCAGAACAAGAAAATTCGCACTAGAATCGTAACAAATGTTATTGACCAGAAGTTTTAAAAAAGTGGATATTTTTGAATCTGTCTTCAAACTAGTAGGTAGTGGATTTCTATTCGAGAAGCGGTACCTATATCATGCATGGCATCTGGATTCTCTACATATGTCATTCTTTCATCTAAACATTTGCTCGCAATGACTACTTACGAAATTGCCGCATTGAGGAAATGACCAATAAACAGAAAAAACGATAGCAATCTGATTTTAAAATTCATAAACTGTCCCAGACCAAAAACTGGGTTTCTGAGCCACCGGCAAAAAGAACACCCACAACAAACCGAAACACTATTGAAATGCAAAGAGTGTGGGAACTAGATTCGAGACCGCTTCATCTTTTGTGATAATCTAGCTCCCGAGTGACGTTGGCAAACACTTGACTTCTGGTTGCTAACTATAGTTACTCCATTCTGAAAGGAGTATAGTGGTGATTGAGGTATGTAGTGATCGGGGTTACGTCTGTATGTTTAGTTTAAGTATGTATGTATCTTTATCTTGCTTTTTGGTTTCCCAAAATAATACAACAGTAATGATCTTCACTTCTTTATTTATTATTTTTCACCCGACTGTCGAAGGAGGGTTGTTTTTCGAGCGTATGTATTTATGTATGTATATATGTATGTATGTATCATTCTTCGGCACGCCCTGCAGCCTATGTATACTCTAAGCTCGGAACTGAGACGAATCTAATGACGCCTCACGCTTCAAAATCCATTGAGCCGTTACATATATGTATACTCTAAGGTTCCGAGAGTGCCATAGCATAGGGTATATACGTTCCCGGAATTCCCATGGGAAGGGGAATTATACAGGCGGGTTTTTTCCATTTAGTATTGAAATTCAAGTTATTTATTTTGTGTTCATTTTTAAAAGTGTCAATACTGCCAATATCATATTAGTGTTACCTATTATGACTCAATAAATTGTATAAAATAATGGCATGTTTTAACCCAAATCTTAGCATACGATACGATAACCTGTGAAAGTTTTAAGCATTTAGTTCATTTTTGGTTGTTCATAACGTTGTCGTTTTTTGTTATGAACTAAAAACAGTATGTAAGTTACATGTTCCGCTAGAGATACCAGTAACTTTTAATTTATTGACCCTAAGCATTGCAGTGAAGGAAAACGGGAAACTCGTATTTATTAGGTCCTAGAATTATTCAAGTAGTGGCGTTGGATTTCCAACAAATTGAACTGTAGTTTTAGCATTTATATAAGCCACGAAGACGAATGACTGCTCTGCTCATTATGTGAAGATTCTAAATTAATAAAGTACAGCACTTTTAAATCCCGACAAAAAAACTAGCCAGGTTATCATAATAGTTTGTATATTGCCAGGTATTACAAGGTTCGAGAATTCCTCAGGTCGTTGCCCTTGGAATTTCCAGAGTACTTAGATACCGAATAAATCCAATTGTAGTTTTTGCATAAGTCACAAAGACAAATGACTGCTCATTCTAATCATGCATAACAATTACTTAATCTGGGCGATTTCGTCACGGTCAATAACATTAATGTGTTTATTATGAATGACTTCTACTACGACTATTTACGTTGCGAATACTAATATTGATAGGTTATTTTTGACGTCCGGATTGCTAACAATAATAACGATTAAGTTACAATACAATACAAATATTCTTTATTGATCACCAAAAACAGTACAGTGACATTACAAAAATAAAAATTCAGGTAGACAATAGGCGGTCTTATCGCTAAAAAGCGATCTCTTCCAGACAACCAATTACTCAGAAATTAATAAATATCAACAGACGAATGTAGGTGGCAGAAATAACAGACAAGAGAAACGCAGTATTACTTAATAGACAACAAACAATAAAAACAATACAAATATAATATAAATTATATAAATAAACAAATACATTCAATATAATACTTATACACTACATATACTTAATACAAAATATCAATGGAAAAAAATGTCAAAAGGCCGCATGTGATAAAAGGATTTAAAAAGGAAATTAAAGAAACAATATAAACAAAAAAGAAAAAGACTAAAGAAGGGTCAAAGAGCGAGGATTACGTTAGTGACAAATAGTGAATTGTCCCGGGATATTTATTTATTAATTTAATTACTAGGTCCACTCCTGCTAGCTCGTGCTGAGGCCCGACTTCAAACAGATTAGTAGAAAGATATTATAATGCTCATTATAGTCGGTTAAATTTTTAATTAATATTTTTTTGGGTGTTTTTGAAGGCGGTTCTATTTTTTATTTAAAAATTTTTATTTTCCTATCCGTTTTCTGCTCTTTACCTTGGCCGTATGCTATCATTCAAGTTTACAGTTCTAGAAGAGACAATTGAACACATCTAATACATAACCCCCAATCTATCTTTACAATATGAATATGCTGGGAAGTGTAAGGTAATGGATAAAAATCCAGAATCGGTTCAATTAGACGTCACATAGGTAGTGTTTTTTTTGTGAAATAGGTAATGTAGATTTACCCCCTGTTTCAACATCCATTTATCCGTCAGTTAAAATTAATCAATGGGTGGTGAAACCGGCCCTTAATGTTGCAATTTCGTATAAACTGTAGCTATTACCAAGTAGCCCATTGAAAGTCTGTTTTTATTTTACTCAGAAGTAAGGTGATATCATTTAGAGTGAACCGTTCATATTTGTCATAAGATCCCTAAATTTCAGCTCACCCACAAGTAGACTTACAACTATTATGCATTAGCAATGTAAATGGTATTCATGTATGCCGACCGTCTCCAATCGGTCACTCGAATAGATTATTGCCATGTCTGCTTATTTAAATCTATTTGGGTTGGATAATTGGCAATTTCGAATATATGTTTTTGAGTATCGTGATTATCCCACAAAGGGATTACAGTATTATTCTTATATGCTTAGTAAATGTTTTTTGTTGATTATTATTTTATTAACCCCCGACACAAAAAGAGGGGTGTGGGGGGGGGGGGGGGAGGGGTGAGGGGTTGACCGCTATGTGTGTGTGTTTGTCTGTCTGTCTGTCTGTGGCATCATAGCTCTTAAACGGGTGGACCGATTCGGATGCGGTTTTTTTTTATTTGAAAGCTGGTTTCTTGGCGATGGTTCTTAAACATGATTCATCAAAATTTAAATAATACATTGTGATGTGACTTGACTAGCTTCGTTATGTTGTTAGGAGTAATTTATTTTATTTGAAGTTACCACCTGAGCCATTAACATACAATTTATTTTTATAAAAACCTCATAAATACTGAGTTACTTGTCTTTTTACCTTGTTTAATGTGTATAAATTACATATCTCAAATTACAAACTACCAACACTAACAGAAAATTATGTCATACCTAATATCATTTGACATATGTATATTTCATAAAATTGTTCTTCTATTAAATTAATTATGTATCAACATTAATATTTAAAACACAGTTTTGACAACGATTAAACATGTATGACTGTGTGGATGACATGGGTCGATTTTATATATAAGTAATGCACTTGCATAGTGCCTTTTATATATTTTTTTTACTTATGTACTTTTAGGTATCTATTTTTACATGGTCACGAACAATTAAATAAGATCATAAATAATATGACTTCAGAAAATACTTACTCTATTCCCCATAACAGCACTTGTGTCGTAATGTCGTTATAACGATACGCCTAGCTGCCACAGATTATTACATGTAGGTTTCTCAACACGAAAGCCCAGTTTAGACCTGCAAGGAAAACCGTGCAAGTTGCACTACACTTGCGCGATTATTCTTGCAGGTGTAAACTCGGCTTAAAACATTCATGCGGTTTTTATTAAAAATATAACTTTCCGAATCATTTTTTTACCGCCAACATAAGAAAAATGTATTTTTTAACATGGAACGTAATTAAAAACGAATTTTACCATAGACAATCACATCTGTCAAATATATGTCAAAAGTTTTTATATTTTTACTGGCTCCGCTCGTTTGCTTTTGCCATAATTAAAGTTAATAGAAGAAAACATGGATGAAGTAGAAATAATATTGTATGTAACGGTGTATAATTTGGTCTAAAAATGGCACGTGCCGTTTTTCATTGCGATATTCACTTCGTTCATATCTCAACTCACGCCACTCACCTTTTAAGACCTCACTTATACAACCGTTGCATAAAATACTATTATTAAAAATATAGAACTGACAGATTTTTAAAATATAATTGGTAGCTTAATATTTAATTACGTCGTCTATTTTTCGGTGCCTAAAATAGCCTGAAAATCCCAATGGTAATTGAATCATATATGTTTAGCAGGTATATAATTTTGTCACCTTCACTTTTAGAATAGTTACGTGCCTATTATATACTGGTGACGCATGGATGGTAAATTGATGCTAATATAGATTTATGTCAATGCTACTACCACATTGTTGTTACGTGTATTTGTTTACAATGCCGTTGTTATATTATTATTATAATGTGGTGTTAGATGAAAATGATAACAGAAAATAATGATCTTTTGATCGAATTCCATAGTTATATTCTGTCAATACATACACATTTAATTTTTGGCTAGGACTTCAGTTCCTGTGTATTTAAATTTGTAATATTTGCAAGTATGTTTCTTAGAACAGTAGGTATTAATGCTTATCAACTGATTCGTAATGCGAACATATCCACTGAAAGAATGAAACAAGCGATTTAATAAAGAAACCTATCTACTTACCTTCACAAATTGTTTTCACGTATTCTAAAATTGATAGTGCACACAGCTGTTATAATATAATGCACTATCACTGTCCAGAAAGCCTCCAGATCATTTATAAGATGCCTAGTTTTAAGTAGTTAATTATCTAACTTTACGGCCGGGGGTTATAAATAACTACAGATTAGTTTGTTTATACTATGCCACAAATATTGATATCTCCTCAATGTAAGCTTATATATTATATATGTACAACTATCCTAGACTAAAAAAAGTAGTACAATAAGAAAAAATAAAACAAAAATAAAAATATAAAATAATGATAATGTAAGCTTAATTTTACTTTTTGGTATAATTACCAGTTCGATTGACCTTTATGCAGGAGTTTAATCCTGAGGTCCTCTCAGAAGAATCTTTTTTTAAAATATTTGTGTCACATGTTTACATTCGTATATAGACAGATATTTTAAGTTTATCTTACGTTAGTTCCCTTCCATTCATATTTTATGATATATGTACGTCGGCATCGATTACTTACTTCAAACTCCGTTACTTATATTTGTAGATTCGACCATCTACTCAGCAAATATTAGTCATGATATACACGGATATATGCTAATCAGTTTATATATCTAGTAAGGTCGAGACGTCACTGTGTGATTTATCCGGTTTTTGAATGAATGTTTTGAATGTTAGCGATTAATTTGATTCGTGAGGGGATTATTAGTTAAAGTTGATGGGTCAGTCATCCGTCAAGTTTTTTATACAATTGGTCATTGTAGTTATGTTTTTGTTTATGCAGATTTAGCTAGCTGAAATCTGCATTATACGTACGCATGGCGCAATATTGGATATCTTTGTATTTGACCCATTATTATCTGCTTACGTCCAATGTACATACACATTGATGTCGAGGTCTTTGGAATTAACAATACTTGTGGATGAAAGGAATACTGATAATGATCATGGGAACATAATAGACAAATTCGAATTAACTACGTATCTACTATTCTACTGTGACTTAAAATGTTAAATGTCAAATACACATATTTAACAAACTCTCGTATGAGAGTTCTAGTATTATACTACTATATATATCTTGCTAAATCCTTTTGCTTCAGTAATTAACTCATCTTTTGTTCAATTACAGGTGGCACTGTCATCAGCAGCCCCCAACCCCGTCTCCAATGTCTTTGAGATCGACATCTCCCCCGAAGAAGCGCAGAAGTATTTGAACAGCCCTCCGTTCACTGAGCCACAGCTGTCCGGACGCACCGGTGTATTGCCTCTGGTACGTATAATTCGTTTTTGCCCGCGTATTCGTCCGCGCAGAAATAAAGAATAATAACATAAAAAGAAACCTACAACGCAAATACGTCGTCAAAAGACGTCGTAGGCATCGACCCTAGAACGCTGGCCGCATTACCTCTTTGTACCGCTATCCCTAGCCTTTGAGCGAGGTAAGCGCCAGCTTTAGGGTCCCCAGAAGCCAGAACTAACTTCTTGGACAACTCCTTTAGCACCCTTTTTTATTCTTGTCATCTTTATCTCTGAAACTACAGTGCCAAAATCTCTAATTTCACACTTTCAAAGGGTTTTATTTTTCTAAAATTATGAACGACATAGCTATAGCTAATAATTTCAATTATGAATGCTTCAGCGGTTTCATCGTTTTGTACAATTGTACCTACCAATATTTAATTAATTAATTCCTTATTTGACTCCTTTAGGGACTGATTTAGAAAAAATGATGAATGGCATAAATATCTTTATTTATAACGAAATACCGATTGTCTTATTTGCCACATAAAACAAAGCCCTTGAACATTATTGGAGATTTTTTCCTTATCAGGTAGGTGTTAATTCCAAATTGCGTAGTATGGTCAGTGGACTTCTTTAAAATTACAGAATGCACAAGAGTTGCTGCTTTCCAGAGATAATTCGTAAATCGACGTTTTCATCTTTTTCTTTCCTGTTTGGTACCGTCTGCTGGGCTGTAGGGGCTTGAGTAGCTTTCTTCCACTGACTAGGTACGTTGCCTAGAGTATAATTATAGATTATTTAATTTCAAGGTAAGATGGAACGACCCCCGCTTTCGCACGGCGGAAGCCGGCCCTACCCTCGGCCACTACTGGAAAAATGGACACGAGATTGAAAACACCGACGACTACGTAGAAGAGGTACGTAGTAGTGTTCCTGAAACATTACTTAACCGTCGGATATACTTGAAATCTTGAAATGAATCACATTTGAAATTTACCATGAGCTTTACGGTGAAGGAAAACATCGTGAGGAAAACTGTATACACCGCGAAGATATTCAATAGTGTGTGAAGTTCCCAATTCGCACTGGGCCCGCGTGGGAACTACGGCCGAAGTCCTCTCATTCTGAAAGGAAGCCTGTGCCCTGCAGTGAGACGTATATAGGCTGGGATGATGATGATGAGATATAATTGAGAACAATAAAAATGGAGAGTATTCTATAGAACTCAGCGGGGAATTCTTGTCTCCCTTTACAATCAACTTGATAGTATACAATACCTCTATATTACAATACAATGACTCTTTATTATATACCACAATTAATACAGTACAGAAAAACAAGTACATAGAAAAATATATTAGGTAAGCAATGGGCTGCCTTATCGCTTCGAACCGATACGATTTCGGTACCTACCTACGATGAGAAAATCCAAAATCATGTGATTGCTAGGTCTTGTCAAGGAAGGGCAGCTTAAAGAGATACATTTCAATTCCCCTTCTTAACTAGTAGGTATAGGTATGCAGCTTTATGACTACATAGGTATTTCTTTGATGTTCTACAGGTATACGACGCATCCCAATTCCATGGTCAGGACGGTCTCGGCGCCTACGCGTACGGCTACCAGGCTCCAGAATCGTCGAAGGTTGAAAATCGCGCCAGATCTGGAGATGTCACCGGCTCCTACACCTACAAGGATGGCAACAATGAACTTATCAAGGTAACTAAACATATTGATATCAGCCTTCACACTCATTCATAAGTGTATCACTGAACTACATAGTAATCTGTCATGGGAATTGTCTTCAATAGAATTAACGTAGGCTGAGCACAGAACTTGCATGAGTGAGATATATGTTTGCGGATGAATGCTTTCGCATTCACTATTTCTTTCTGTCAAACGGTATAAGATGCCGACAGAAAGAGATGGTGAAAGCGAAGGTAAGTGCCTGCGCGCTAGACAATATGGCCTGAGGTCCTAAAATTTAAAAATATGGCAAGGGGTGTACGAGACAAAAGTTTGGGGATAGAGATCCCCAAAGCAGAGGTTTTATACTAACAAAACGTCAATCTTCCAGTCTACTATCAGATACACTGAAGTTAAAACTTTAGAATTTTGATATTTCCTCAGGTTCGCTACTGGGCTGACAGCGAAGGGTTCCACCAGGAAGATAACCTTCCGAAAGTAGAGCTGCAGCCGGCTCAAGAGACAGAGGACGTGCGCCAAGCTCGTCTGGCTCACGAGAAGGCTTGGAACGAAGCTGCTGCTGCCGCTGCCCAGCACCCAGATCCTCAGTAAGTCTTTGGTCCTGTCTACACCTCGAACCTTGGTCCTAGCTAGTTGGAAATCCTAGGTGTTCGTAATCTAAAAATCACTACACTCTTGACAAAGCGGTCGTATTGTCGGTTGAGGAGGATTTTTTATTTTTTTCCCATCACAGTGCTGGAGTCCGGAGTTTGTAGTTGGTAATAAAGAGCGCTACTGCCCTCTCTCACACCAGTATACCAGTAATGTGTAACTCGTGGGCGCTCGCCATCACATTGACCATCTCTTTCTACCCTAAACCTATACCGTGTGACAGAAAGAAGTGGTGAAAACGATCCTCATCTCGAGTGCGTTAGATAATAAAAGCCTCAGGTCTTAGGCAGCTTTTACAAGCATCCACCGAAAGAGTTGGTTCTGTCCTATTTTAAAACCGGGCACTGCATGTCAAATTAGGTACAGGCAACAATAAAAATCTGAAACTAATTAGGAATATTATTTATTCTTAATGTTGGTATATTACAATACAGTACAATACAATGACTCTTTATTGTACATCACAAATAATAAAATACAGAAAAACAAGTATATGAATAAATATATAAGGTAAACAATGGACGGCCTTATCGCTTCGAAGCGATCTCTTCCAGGCAACCTTTAAATAAAGAAAGCAAGGAACGTAATGAATTGGTTTTTTGGATATTAAGACACTCATAATAATATTGAGTTCAAGGTCGAGTTACTCAACCAGAAGAGTCATTGGTAATTGTATTTATTTAATTATTTGAGAGAGAGAAAGAGATGTTTATTTACACATATTCGATACATACACAAAAAAAATACATTTGACAGGAAATATACAAATAAAAAATATCGAATAGTAGGTATAAATTGGGTCCCTCTCAGCATAATATCTCACCAATGCATTCAATTATTATTAGCTACAGACGATGCCTAGTGCGAAACTTTTAGAATACCTCTCATTTGAATGACAATAAATCGCTGTAAAACAGTGATTCATCAGTATATTATTTTGTCTTGCTCATTTTAAAATTACAAATCAAAGAATATTTTTTTATAAGTTTTGCAATATTTTACAAGTTACCTATTATCTACCTAGGTAGAATGACCTGACCACTCTAGAGTGGGCTGGTCATTTACGCAAACAAAAGAAAAAACTGCAGCCCATCCTGACCAGATTATTTATAGCGTCAACCCAAAACCTTGTTGCACAAAATTGCTATATTTCTTTCTCAGGGGCGAATATTCCAGCAATAGCAACTATGATTATCGCGGTGCTGCATCTGAGCCCCAGGGAGTAGTTGCCCCGGCCCGGGAAAGCAAAGCCTACTCACAGGCACAGAGCAGCTTCCAGTCTGGACAGCAGTACCAACAGCAACAGCAGTACGGTCAACAGCAACAACAGCCGCAGCAGCCGCAGCAGCCACAGCAGCCTCAGTATGGCCAGCAACAACAATATGGTCAACAACAACAACTTGGTCAACAGCAGGAACCTGAACCTACGGTATGTTTGGCGTCACAACTCACTATGAAAATATACTCAGCGGCAAATCTAACCGCCCACTTTACATACATGTTTCTAAGGAAGGAGGACGATTAGATTTACCGCTGAGTATATTACGCCTTATGGTATGATATCAATCTTATCCAAATTATAAAAATAATCTTAAGCATTATTTAAGGACACTCCTTGACTCTGATACTATCGAAATAATTGCACAACTTTATAATTTATAATTTATTAATTGCACAACTTTAACGATACTTTTGCGTAAAGTGGTATCCTGAAAATCCTGACATGTCATTAACCAGTCCTGTCGTATGATCGACAATTGTGTTCTGCTTATTCGACTAAACATTATACTTGTTAGGGTAAAACAATACCACCAATATAGGAACATCATTTACCCTTCGGCTCGATTCAGATTTTCCTCAATAATAATTTGCGAGTTTTTTATGTCAACGAATTTCACTCTTCACTTGTCGTTTCTTTCTCAGGGCCCACCTCGCGGATTCTTCTACAGCTACAACTACCCGGTTTCCATTATCATGGCAAAGAGCGATGCTCAGCCTGGTGCCCTGAACCCCGGCCACCCAGTTGATCATGACACGGTTTCTGTCAATGCCCAACATGGTTAAATAAATATGTTTAAGCTATTTTAGTATAAATTTATGTTTAATCATCTGTAGTAAGCACGCTATTTTAAAGAACTTATAAAAAACAACAATAAATGACGGTGGTTTTTAACCACTTGGTTTTAAAAATGTGTAGAATTGAAGGAGCTGGCTAATATTGCAGTTGTATAACGCCTGAATCGATCCTTGATAACAGCACTGTATAGAGGTACCCTCAATGTCTAGAAGTTCTTATTACAGGAAGTTAGTTAAGTTAATAATTGTGAATCAGCATAGTAGGTTATATTGCCATTAAGATGTTTAATTGGTCTGTGATAGTTAAGCGTTTGTCACAGTTATGATAAGAGTATAAGCATGCCAGCTTGTTTTCTTTCAACATAATATGTATTATGTCTTAGTTGTTCCAATACCATTGCTGCTAAGTTTATGATATCTGCTACTTTTTAATGAGTATTTTGCTACGAAGCTTAATTACAAAATTAGTTTTGAAGTATTCGTAGTCTACTTCAGGATGTTGATCCTGAAGTACATTACGCTTAGTAGTTCAAATGCCTATCTGGTATATATAATGAATCGGTTTGTATGTAGTTACAGTAGCGTGCATTACTTTATCGATAATTGAATGAGCATATCGCTTGTTGTTGCCATTTGAGTAGCAAATTAGGTTAAGTTTAGTATTAATATGATCCTGGTCGGCGTTTGAAAGTGTAACTACGTGCAATATTGATTTTATAGCTTCCTGATGAATAAATTAACTACAGCAAAATACTTTTGGGTTAGAGTAGTAAACACATGAATCTCTGTTAACGGCTTAATTTATTCTTTATTATGTACGTCCTTCTGCAACTAGTTTTATCGTTATTATGTTACAGTCTTGAACCCGGCCTAAAACCTAGCGAGATATATACCTAATTTGTTACCACATTACCAGCGATGTGAACATAAAATGTATATGTATTTGAAATTAAGCATTGTACTTGATTCAATAAATATGAAGTAAACTACTTTCATTCTTCTAAAACAGTTTATTTATACCTCAGAGCGACCCGAACCGAGAATAAGAACAATAGATGAAAATTTATTATTAATATCATCACTTTCATTATTCATACTTGTATAGGCAATTGTATAGGAACCGGTTGTGGAACAGGCAACATTAGAATCGGCATGCCAACACTTTGTTTTCTCGTTGCCAATCTTTGCAGCCACTTCAACCTGCTTTCTTCCATCGAGGTTACTGATTCCTGTGTTTGTGTTGGGCTTGCAGTCTCAGTTGAAGTCGGACTCTCCGTAGGTGTAGGTTTTGGCCTAAATGGCAGACGTTGTCCGATTCCTCCGATTATACCAGCAATACCATTGTACATCCATGCAATAGTATCTGGCACGTTTACTTCAAAAGGAAGGAAAGGTATAGCAGATATAACGCTTCCAATGAAGAATCTTTGTCCATTTGGTAAAACTAAAACTGCTTGTCGAGGAATTGCTTGCATCGTTGGAACATTTGAATCGTAGTCAGCGTCTATGACGACTGAGTCAGAGTTTTCATTACTTAGCTTTAGGTTAAGTTGATCTCTTTCGTTTTGGTTACCAAGTCGACTGTTCAATTTGGTCACGGTGTTCGGCAAGAACATTATTATCGATTGCGGTGGGAGATTTCTGTAAAAAAGCAATTATTGATTAAAAATAGTAGTCAATACATATTTTTAACATAATCTCATTGAATGAAATCTTCTAAATGAGTTTTAAGTAAAACAGTCGTATTGCTACGACGCAACCACATGCACATCTGTAAAGCCAAGTTTAGACCTGCGAGAAAAATCGTGCAACTTGCATTATATCGCGGCGCTCGATAGACCACTTCAAACTCAATCGCTTTACGGCCTTGAAATGTACTGTAACTTGCAAGGTTTTTCTTGCAGGTCTACTGGGCTTATGATACATAATATGTTTTCATTAAGAAACCCGCCCTCCTGCGCTTCTAAATAAATCAACGTAGGCCACACATATACCCAACTATTACAAAAAACACACAAGACGCGTTTGAATTTATTCTCATAGCTACACCGAAAACACAACCGTTCCTTAAGAAAACTAATAAGCTACGTATAGAGTTTGAAACAACTTAGCGCCTTGTGTAGTCTGTATTGCATACGTGTCGCACAGTCGAAGCACGTGCATGTATGGTGCGGAATAGAATTGCAACTGATTTTAGTTCATGGATTATGGATTTCCGCAAATAAACGCCTACCTATTTGTTACCTATTAGAAATTAATTTTCCAGAAAAGAACATTCGCTTCTTCACACGAATTGAATGGGTAGGCACCGATTCAACTAAAAAGCCGAACGTAATGTAATGTCTATGTTAAAAACTATCGCACTTAAAGAGCTCGTTCCCACTATGTCGTGTGTCGGTCCGTTTTTTAATCGGGCGTTCCAGTGGTAGAACATTTTAAATGAAGCTATTCACACTTGTCCGACAACGATTTTGTGTCGCATCCGACAAAAAATATCGTGTGTTTTGTCAGCCCTCCCGTTCGGAAAAAATCGTGTCGGATGGCGCTGTTCACATTTGCCGGATGTTGGGCCGACCCCCTGTGCGTCGCTGCT
Source organism: Archips crataeganus (assembly GCA_947859365.1). Taxonomy (NCBI): domain Eukaryota; kingdom Metazoa; phylum Arthropoda; class Insecta; order Lepidoptera; family Tortricidae; genus Archips; species Archips crataeganus. Next base: position 11,008,127 of record OX402049.1, on the reverse strand, counting down.
GCTGATCGTATCGCGCATACACATTTTGGCACGCAAGCAAAGTTGTTCGTGGCCGACAGCCGACAATGTGAACAGAGGCGCCGACACCCGATAAAATCGGAATCCGACATACGACAAGTGTGAACAGAGGCGTCGACACCCGATAAAATCGGAATCCGACATACGATAAGTGTGAACAGAGGCGCCGACACCCGATTAAAATCGGAATCCGACACACGACATAGTGGGAACGAGCTCTTACTAATTATTGATTTGCGATTTTATTAAGAACTAGCTTTTTCTCGCGACTTCGTCCGCGCACAAATAAAATTTATGGTCAACTCCCGATCTCTATCCCGCGGTGAATTCCAAAAATCCCTTTTTACTGCACCTCTATGATTCTAAAGGAATGGTTACTGAGACAGGGTCACGGTTCCATTGAATTGAATATATAAGTTTAATTTTCTCCTTATCCCGTGGGAAGTTTGAAAAATCCTTTCTTAGCGGATCCCTGTCATAATAGCTATCTTTGTGCCAAATTTCAGCACAATCGGTTCAGTGGTTTGAGCTGTACGTTGATAGATCACTCAGTAACGGTTGCCTTATATATCTTAATATATAAAAATCTCGTGTCACGGTGTTTGTTACCGAACTCCTCCGAAACGGCTTGGCCGATTTTTATGAAACTTTTTTCGCTACACTCGGTATTTTTTATCCCCCCCCCATTCTTCGCGGACGGAGTCGCGGGCAACAGCTAGTATATATATAAGAAAAAGAAGAAGACGAAGAAGATAAAGTATCTAAATAAATTATAAAAAATACCATGTTTTGAGAAACTTAATTATAACCTTTAAAGGGCAGGAATTACTTAGTTGTTGTGAAATCTCAAAAATTACTTACACCATCATTGGCCCGTTCATAGTATTCATCTGTTGTGTTTGTAATTGCTGTATTGCAATCAGCTGTTGTTGCAACGCTTTGTACTGATTCTGCTGCATCAGTTGTTCCAGCATTTGTTGCTCCATCATCTGATTCACGAGTGGATCCATCGAATGCACTTGATGATTCGTCGTTGGTTGCATAGACAGGTGATTTAAAAACGGTGCTGCACTCACATTTACCAGTAAAGCTAACATTAGTATAAAACGCTTTGTCATTGTGTAAATCTTTGGTTTTATCACTTATTTTATTCACTACGTATACACCTTCACGATTCTATCCGTAAGTTAATACTATAGCGTGTTGTACTAACACAATACAGGGTGTGTATTGTTTGAAAGTAGTTTCGAGTCTGTCAGGAGCGCGTGCGCTTCCGGTGGTCATTATTATGCGATGTAAGCCCACTGGCCTACTCGGTGGAGTCCTGACCTTGTCTCCATTCGGCTTTCTTTTTTAGGGTTCGAGTTGAATGAACCATGATTAGCATAGGCTATGGGGTTCAATATTCAATTGTTTTAACGTTTTACGTTACATTGTAATTTTTTACAGTACAAACCTGTGTATTAAAATTTTAATTCTAATCTGTTTACTGTTACAATTTGATTAAGTATGTCACTTGAATATAATACGAACTTATGTAAGGGGTTCTAAAATTACTCTCTTAATATTTTATCGGGTAATCACCCGTTAGGGTTACTTTGACTGAACCCATTGGAAAGGTTTTTAAGATTTTTAAAAGTGGTTGATAAATATTTCCATACATTGATCAATGTTGAAAGTGTAACACGTTATAGGTGTGACTATATTTTGAATTAAAAATTCATTTGACAAGCCTTTCTGAAACGATTTCGAAATGATCCAAATTAATTTTAAAACACCTTCCATACTTTCAAGTGTTGGATGAAGGTGAAAATTGGTCGCTTGAAATAGAAGAAATGATGGAGCTGCGTATAAATTGATACTTTTTATGATTATCGATCGGGTGTTAAAATTTTCCTTCGCAGTGCAAAAGGGCTACACTGGATGATCATTTTACATATCTATGCTTATTTAAAAATCAAACACATAAAACAAGAAAAAAGAAAGTAAAAACTATGTGTGTATAACAAGTAAATATACCGTTATCATTATCACACAGCTTTTTTGTTCGTTTGCGTTTTAAATTGATTGCATTTTGTTCGTTTTTGTCTTAATTTTTGAGCTTAGTCTAAGTTTTTGACCAACTGAGTGGTGGATCATGGAGTCATTTGATTGACTGACTTCAAAAACAAGGAGGAGATTATCAGTTTGTAGTATTTTTTTATTCAGGATCTGATGAGTGCACCCTGAGGAAATTGAGGGAACTCTTCAAATATTGTAGGGACACCTATAGTGATTTAGGTAGGATTTTTTTTGAATAAGTCGTACATTTGCTCATGGAAATCACCATTTGGTAAAATGGTACTGATGAGGAACAACACCGGAACTATTCAATTTCAAATACTTCGTGGGTTGAGATTTGATTATTTTAATACAGTTGCTAAGCAATTTATGGTCGGCGCAATGCATTAAGGTGAATTGTACCTGAAGGTGAAGTACCAAGAGTAGGTACTCCACATGATTTAAGTCTTGATGAATCGGGAAAACAATATTTTGTAAAATATAAGAAGCAGTTGACATAAGTTATTGTAACCTAGATTACTTACACTACAAAATGAGGAATAAAAAGTAATTTAAAAAAATGGAATCGACTTCAATAAACCACGATCATGACTTTTTATTTTAATAATCTGTTTAAAGTGCCTTAGCACGAGTCAGCACGAGTAAACCTAGTTATTTACCTTTACATACATAGGTACAATACTAGCTATTATTCTGTATCTAAGACTCCTGTTGCCTCATTCTGAGGCAACGACTTCAAACAGATCAATAGAAAATAATATTCGTGGTTTTTGTAGTCGGTGCAATTTTCAGTTCGTAAGTATATATTTTTAAACCTAACTTACTTACATGCTTCATTTAGCCGAAACAAACTGAATCGCGCCTACTAACTCTGTTTACTTCTTTGGTCAAGCCAGTTTATTCGGAATCATCGGCGGTAGAGCCAGAAACGGGTTGGGTTCTGTGAAAAATCCTTATTTATTATTCTGTTCAGATGAATCTCCTTGCTAATGAGCTTACAGTATTACTGTAGTTGAGTTATAGGTACAAATAAATAAATAAATAAATAAATATTGGGGACAATCTTACACAAATCGACCAAGTCCCAAACTAAGCAAAGCTTGTACTATGGGTACTAGACAAGGATAAACATACTTATATAGATAAATAAATACTTAAATACACAGAAAACATCCATAACTCAGGACCAAATATTCGTGCTCATCACACAAATAAATGCCCTTACCGGGATTCGAACCCAGGACCAGGACCTCTTGCTTCGTAGGCAGGGTCACTACCAACTAGGCTAAAGCGGTCGTTAAATAATCCTCATACTTCAATTACGGCCTTATTTCTTACGTATCATCTACGTATCTATAAATAAATAAATAAAAATAAATATTAGGGGACAATCTTACACAAATCGACCTAGTCCCAAACTAAGCAAAGCTTGTACTATGGGTAGTAGACGACGATAAACATACTTATATAGTTAAATAAATACTTAAATACATAGAAAACATCCATAACTCAGGAACAAATATTCGTGCTCATCACACAAATAAATGCCCTTACCGGGATTTGAACCCAGGATCTCTTGCTTCGTAGGCAGGGTCACTACCAACTAGGCTAAAGCGGTCGTTATAAAAGCGGTCGGTATAATAAAGAGTAAAGTGACTAACTGGCTGACAGCGAACACACAGCCTAAACAACCGAAGAAAGAAACTTAAAATTTGGCAGTCATGTTTTTTGCGGATTATAGAAGTGCAGTAAGGAAATTCCGTAATTGCCAATTACAGAGCTAGCCAATTTGTAATTTCTTCACTGCGTTGCCCCCGTAATAGAATCGAAAATAGGCTAGTTCCCTATTCCGTTTGAAAAATATATTTTAGCATTTTTCTATTCTCAGGGTATATTGCCTTAAGTTCATAGCTATAGATAAACAACGATAACATGGCCCGTCCCTCCAAATTACTATTTCAATGTGTTATGTCATATCCTTACGAAAGAGTTTGTATGTAGTACTTAGTCTGCTTTTGTTTGATTGCTGTCTCAGCAAGCCTCAGCAAGCACACATGCGTTGAAAGTTTTGGTGGTGCTTTATAAACACTTGCACAAATACATTGAAGACTTCTTGAATTTTGGAGGGGCGGGCCAGTTTATCCTCTAAAGCAGTGTAGGCTGTAAGTTATCCGTCAGTCAGTCAATCAGTCGCGTCTGTTTTATAGGTCTATGCAAATTATATTAAAGTATAGTCGGGGTAAGAAAAGGTTCGTCACTTTCGACTCTATGTCAACGAATTAAGGTCGAAAGGTGACGAACCTTTTTTACCCCGACTATACCTGCAGACCCGTAAAATGTCGTCCACAAAATGTTCATCAACACCACAAAGCCTTTAAGGGCTTTTCTTTACGTACTACAATGTTTCGTAACAGAAAGGTTGTGTATTAAATAGAGATTGAAACAAGTTCCCATTTTTGAAGTTAGTGATAGCTGGGTCCTTGTAACATATATTTTAATTCATGTGGATGTGGAGGCGATTTTTGCATGAACGAACACATAATTATAAATATCCTGGGAGATTTGACTGACACCAACTGACCTAGCCCCAAATAAAGGAAATATTTTACTGGAGGTAGGTACCAGACAATGGATTGAATTAGATACTGAGGTACTGAATTAGATAAATACGCCTTAAAACTTCAAGACTCTCAAAAATGCACCGACAGGAGCAAGAACCAGGGTCTTAAATTTCGTAGTCAGTTTCAGGCTATATCTGATCGTCAAAATTGTGTCCAACAGAGGCCAATTGCCTGTCGTTGCGGAGCTACAAGGCAATTTTGTTCAAACTTTGTTTTAGTTCAAACTATTTTTTCTTTGTTTTTTCAGTAATCTGCCACCGCAATAAATAATTACTACAACAAGCAACCAGCAATTTAAATGAATAAGATTAACTTAATGACCGCACAATGATGGAATCAATTCCTCAGCAACCAGTTTTAATTTTACCAAATGGACAAAGATTCTTCATTGAATGTACAATAACACCGTGTGGTGTAATGAGATTAATCAAAAATAAACGTTGTTAATTATTGTAAAATAGATAAAAATAATCATACACGACAAAGTAACAAAACTTTTTTAATTTTATGGCGTGAATAAATAAAAGAAAATTAAAATTATGACTAAAACAAATAAATGCAAATTAGTTGATCACTATTTTTCCAAACAAACCATTGCTTTAAAGAACTACATTCATTGTGATTCATACAATAAATTAACGAACCCTTTGGCCCAATACACTACTTTTACTAGCCTAATCACCATTACATGACCTAGAAAACTGCAATTTATTTTTCTTTATCTTCAGGTTTTCCATCGTCAACCACCACATCAATTTCAACTTCGTAAGTACCAGGTTTTGTTCTAGACGGCCTTACAACCACCCCCGGCATCCTCGCTTCATGGATACCATCCACTTCATTTTCTGCAGCATCAGCTACTGGAACTTCTGTTTTATTTAAAATAACATCAGTTTGAACATTCTCGGGCTCAGGAGGCACTCGGACTGACATAAGGCCTTGTACGCGTTGGACCAAATATTCTAATATAGGTCCAAATCTGGATACTCCTTCGGTGCTCACGAGGAGGCGGTCTGGAGCGTCAGGTCGCGGTCGCAGCACAAACATGTTGAAGTTTAGCGTTCGGCGCACCGGCCTGGTGGCAGCCTCGTGGAGGCAGGCCAGAGCGACGGCCAGGATCAGCGCGCGTGGAGACATGTTCGGCGAGTGCACTGGGACGAGGGAACTAAAAGGCAGCGTGCGCCCGGCGCGGCGTGAGGTCCCACACTGTGCGGACTGCGTTTTTGCCCCGCATCTAAGCTAAGATAACGGGTCTCCAGCAAAAAGATCATTATTGCCCCGAGTTACGGCGGGTGGATAATTGCAGGCGATATCTCGACTTCTCGATACCTTTCGTTTGGAAAGCTCCCATCTTAATTTAAGTGAGTCATCATTATCATTTTACCAATTAATAGAGATCCCTCTGAAGTGAATCTGATAGTGTGTTTTATTCTTTTGTCAGTAGCTTCGTTAGTTGCTTGAGGGGTCATACATGAATGGCTATAGCTTTGCTATTAAGGCGCTAATAAAAAAGACTATGAGATATTTAATGCGAAGACGACCGTGTATTGAAGTTGTGGATGCAATCTACATATTTGTAAAGTGTTAAGGTTGTTTCTCGTGCGATCGTAGGCAGAAGATTTCTGCAAATTATTGCACATCAAATTTATATTTATTTTTATAGACATTAATCATCATCAAAATGGAAACGGAGTGGATTGATGTCAGTGTAATGATGCAGTATCAAGGCCATCCAATGCAGGTCAACGAAAATAAACAAAATGCGGTTTGTAGGATTTGCATTCTTTTAGTTTACATTTTGAACGTACCTATTGTTAGAAATTTAAGTGGTGTATTATTTTTTTATGAACAGTTAACTTGACAATAATTTCTATAGTGATACTGGAGATGTCGTGTTACAAAACAGAGAAAAGGAAATACGTTTGTCGTAATGTTTACCAGTTTATGATGAACTAGCCTTTGTCTGCGAAGACATCGTTTTTCAATTTTCCGGTATGGACACTTATCCTATGTCTTTTCTAGGATCTCAAACTATCTCCATTCCAAATTTCATCTTAATTAGTTCAGCAGTATTAAACGTGAAAAGGATGCAGACGAATGAGTTATTTTCGCATTTACAGTATTAATAAAAATAACTAAAAAGTTAAAAATAACTTAACTCTGATAAAAAATAGACCATGCATTAAATCATTGCGTTTTTATCAGTCCCAAGTTTTTTAATAAAAGCGGGTTACATTTTGACGTCAAGAGAAATAATGAAGATATAACACGCTTCGATCAAGGATTGTTAATTGAAAACGCAAAGATTTAATGTATGGTCTATATTTTTTATCAGAATATTGTTTTTAACTTTAGTTCTTTTTTTTTACTTTTTAGTGGCCATCTTCCAGCTCCATCTTCAGACCCTAATTACCACCTAGGACTAACGTATCGTGGAGACGAAGCAAACGAGCCCAAACTCGATGGGGTTGTGTCATTCTATTATGGAGTTCCTATGGCCACCTTCCAGCTCCATCATCAAACCCTGGTTACCATCTAGGACTAAAGTACTCGTTGAGGCGAACCAAACGAGTCTGAACTCGATGGGGTAGTGCCGTTTCATTATGGAGTGCCTTTGGCCACTTCCCAGCTCCATCATCAGACCCTGGTTACCATCTGGGGTCAAAGTACTCATCAAGACAAATTAAACGAACCCAAACTCGACGGGGTTGTGTCATTTTGTTACAGAGTTCCTATGGCCACCTTCCAGCTCCATCATCAGATCAGCTCCATCATCATCATCATCATCATTTCAGCCGAAAGACGTCCACTGCTGAACATAGGCCTCCCCCAAGGCTCGCCAAACAGATCGGCTCTGCGCCACCCGCATCTAATGCGTTCCCGCTACCAGATCAGCTCTATGTCACAATAATATTGCACTGTCACCTGATTTACACATGTATGCAAATTTCAGCTCAATCGGTAATCGGGAAGCGGGTCAAATTTAACTTGCAAGATTTGGTTACAGATCGACAGACAAACATCACACAGGTGTACCCTGTGAATCCAATACACTGTATCTTCAGTACACTGTCTATCGGAGTTACAGTGTATTGGATTCACAGGGTACGTGAAACTTAATAACAGCTTGTAAAAAGGATAGCTTAATCCATCTTATTAGAAAATAAGTTATGATGAAAAATAAAAAAAAACAAAAACATAAGATATGCCCAAAATGACAATTTTATATGAACTGAGATATATATATTAAATAAGAAGTCAGTGGATGAATACAGTGATTGTCTAAGTTTTTATGGTAACTCGGAAAGTTTTTTTTAGTAAAGTTTATGTGTCAAACTCGTAACGTGCCGTCTGTGACATAAAGCAAAGAGAAATTAAGAGCATTGGATTATCATTTTACGTAACTTTCAAAAGCGATAACATCAAAATGTCTCTGCCGTCACTAACAAGCTAATCAGCATTCACGACTAGCTGTTGTCCGCAAATTCGTCTGCGAATAATTCGTTCATCGCTATTTCGCTGGAACTATTAATTCTTCCAAGATAAAAACTATCTTATGTCCTTTTTCGGGAATAAAACAATTTTTATACCAAATTTCATCTAAATTGGTTAAGTTGTTATTTCATGACTGACAAGGAAAGGTACCCAACTGTACGTTGCCGATTTGATTTATTTTGATATACTTACTCGTATGTTAGAGACCATTCTAAAATAACAGACCCATATTTTTTTTAGCTGCCCAAACTCAACCTATTTGGAAAAATTGCCTTCGAAAGTACTGAAAAGTGACTAAACCTTCTAACTTCTATAGATTTTTTTTTCAAGCAAGTTGCAAATTATTACTGGTAAGATTATATTTTTGAGAACATGAAAAAATAATGAGCATGTGTTTTGCTCCATCGGCTCAAACTCATATTTTCATAAAAAATTATCCTTCAAGGTTTTATATTTCACCTTTGGGGTTTTTTTTTTAGGAAAATATGAATTTGAGCCGATATAACATACACAGTGCAATTTTAGTGGTTGTTTTCCGGAAACGAGGTGATTTAGTTTCGATTGTACAATCGATTTATAATTACTATTTTGACTAGAGTCAAAAATCCAATTGTGAAAAACGATAGTTGAAAATGACCGCAAACCAATAGTAACGCTTCGTTGGTACAAGTAGCGTACGATCGTACTATAGGTTAGGTACCAACGAAGCGTTACTATTGGTTTGCGGTCATTTTCGACTTTCGTTTTTCATTGGATTTTTGACTCTAGTCAAAATAGTAATTATAAATCGATTGTACAATCGATACTAAATCACCTCGTTTCGGGAAAACAACCACTAAAATTTCACGGTGTATAATAAAACAAAACACGTGCTCATTATTTTTTCATGTTCTCAAACAAGTAATAATTTACAACTTGCTTGAAAAATAATTTTCTACAGAAGTTAGCTGGTTTAGTCACTTTTCAGTACTATGGAGGACAATTTCTCCAAATAACTAGGTTGAGTTTGGGCAGCTAAAAAAAACATGGGTCTGTTATTTTAGACTACTCTCTAACATATATCAAAATAAATAAAATCGGAGCCAGACAGTTGGGTACCTTTCCTTGTGAGTAATAAACATCTTCACAAATTTTCTCGTCTGTATGGATGGGTCCCACTGAAAAACAGTGTTGTAGCTTGCCGCAAGTGCCGCAACATTATGCTGAGTGGGGCCAAATTATAAGTACTAAATACTCGATGTTTTTTAGGGTTCCGTAGTCAACTAGGAACCCTTATAGTTTCGCCATGTCTGTCCGTCTGTCTGTCTGTCTGTCTGTCTGTCCGCGGCTAAGCTCAGAGACTGTTAGTACTAGAAAGCTGTAATTTGGCATGAATATATATATCAGTCACGCCGACAAAGTGATTGAATAAAAAAGTAAAAAAAAATTTTTTAGGGTACCTCCCATAGACGTAAAGTGGGGGTGATTTTTTTTTTCTCGGCTAACCCTATAGTGTGGGGTATCGTTGGATAGGTCTTTTAAAATCATTGCGGAGTCGCTAACATGATTTTTCTATTCAGTGATCTGTTTGCGAAATATTCAACTTTAAAGTGAAAATTTTCATTAAAATCGGCAGTCCCCCCCCCTCTGAAATCTAAACTGTTGGGTGGAAAAATTTGAAAAAATTCAGAAGGGTAGTAAATATATCAAATTTACTAGGAAAATTATAGCGGCTAAGATTGCTTGGTAATTATTTGTAGTTTAAGAGTAAATAGTAGCCTAAGGTATAAAACATACCTAAACTTGGATGATTCCGTACACATACGAAACCCTTAGAAAAATATTACTTGATTTTATCGTAATGGCTACGGAACCCTACCTTGGGCGTGCCCGACACGCTCTTGGCCGGTTTTTTTATTTGTATCTTTTTCTGCCAAATGTATTTTCTCTGCGTATGTGTAAATAAATATCTCTCTCTCTCTATATAAAATAGGTACTAGCTGTTGCACGCGACTTCGTCCCTTCCCAGAACCCAGAATCTTAAACTATCTACATACTAAATTTCATCTAAATCGGTCCAGCGGTTCATCGGTCAAGCGTGAATAGATAACAGACATACAAAGTTGCTTTCGCGTTTGTAGGGTTCCGTAGTCAACTAGGAACCCTTATAGTTTCGCCATGTCTGTCCGTCTGTCTGTCTGTCTGTCTGTCCGCGGCTAAGCTCAGAGATCGTTAGTACTAGAAAGCTGTAATTTGGCATGAATATACATATCAGTCACGTCAACAAAGTGGTAAAATAATAAATAAAAAAAAAATTTTTTTTAGGGTACCTCCCATAGACGTAAAGGGGGGGGTGATTTTTTTTTTCTCGACTAATCTTATAGTGTGGGGTATTGTTGGATAGGTCTTTTAAAACCATTGCGGGGTTGCTGACATGATTTGTCTATTCAGTGATCTGTTTGCGAAATATTCAACTATAAAGTGAAAATTTTCATTAAAATCGAGCGTCCCCCCCCTCTAAAATCTAAACTGTTAGGTGGAAAAATTTGAAAAAATTCAGAATGGTAGTAAATATATCAAATTTACTAGGAAAATTATAGCGGCTAAGATTGCTTGGAAATTATTTTTAGTTTAAGAGTAAATAGTAGCCTAAGGTATAAAACATACCTAAACTTGGATGATTCCGTACACATACGAAATCCTTAGAAAAATATTACTTGATTTTTTTGTAATGGCTACGGAACCCTACCTTGTGCGTGTCCGACACGCTCTTGGCCGGTTTTAATATTATAGTATGGATTTGTAAGATTACTTCTCTCTGACCATAATTTCTCGTCCAATTTGTTAGCAGGATCATAAACTCGATAGCAAGCGTTCGGAAACTTACCACTATCTATTTCACCAACCTCATCTTAGTCTTTTGTAATTTCGTCTTTATTTTCCAGTGGCTTAGAGCTAATGTTTTCTTCATGATTGGCAAATATGTGGTCGTGAAAGTATGGTTTATCGAGTTGTGCGGCAGACGCAGGAAGGGGCCCGTTACAGAGCCTGCAGCTAGGCTTGCCTTGGTAACGGTAGCCGGTAAAAGACACACCAGAAAGATATTATCACAATGTTGTATCCTCAAAGTACAAATTACAGATTGTGAAAAAGTTTTGCTTTTAAAAAATTTCATTTTTCTTTCGGTTTCGAATCCAAAAGGTGTCCTATTACTAATACCTACTCCGCCTTCTGTCTGTCCGCCATCCGTCCATTACAGAGCTATCTTTTGTTAACCGCAAAAACTTGCAATCTTAAGAGAGTGTGTTGTGTATAACAAGAGGGTTCACGTTATGTATTATTATGTCAGCTGTCTATCTATGACAGTTTCCGAGATACAGTCCTGTAACAGACACAGTAATAGGGTTCCGTTTATGACTGAGACTTCGCTGTCCGTCCGTTCGTCCGTCTGCTGTCCGCCTGTCCGTCTGTCCGTCTGTCATCAGGCTGTATTTCATGAACCGTGATAGCTAGACAGTTGAAATTTTCACAAATTATGTATTTCGGTTGCCGCTATAACAAAAAATACTAAAAACAGAATAAAATAAATATTTAGGTGGGCTCGGCTCTCATACAACAAACGTCGTTTTTACGTACGGAACCCTTCGTGCGCGAGTCTGACTCACACTTGGCCGGTTTTTTATATTAAGTAGATATTTTTATTTAGTCTTTTTGGACCCATGATTTGAATAGTCATAAAGGTGTAATTTGACCTTCGTTCCCATGTACGGCTGATCTTATAAGCGCGTACTAGAAAGCTGACTCAGCCGGTAGGACTAGTCTAGGCTCTAATGGGTTCTTAGCCCTGAGCTTGGTGCACTATCGCTCCATGTTAGACTGGTTCGCAACTGGTCTTTAAGCCATGTTGAAGAAAATGTAATCCAATAATTTATCATGATCATTCACCATCATCATTACATCCAATCAGCATGCGACCTGTTTTTAACCGACTTCAAAAAATGGAGGAAGTTCTCATTTCGTTTGTATTTTGTTTGAGTTTATTAGCTCAGAAGTAATTTATTTTGAATCGGTTTGAAAAAATGTTTTTTTGATTTGAAACCGTTTGGTTTCATTTATATTTTTATAGGTTAAAACGTTAAAGTTTTAACATCAGACGAGGTTGACCAATTCTCGTTTAAATCACATTTTTAGCGCAAATAATATTAGTTTTTGCAGAAGTAGATGTAAAAGTCGTCATTATTAAAGTATAGTACATTGTTGTAGAGGCTGGAAAGTAAGCAATAGATGGACGAGTTTGTTTGAGGGCCGACGCGTAGCGGAGGCCCTCGAAAGTACGAGTCCATCTATTGCACTTTTGGCCGAGACTAAACATTGTGCTTTTCACGACTAATGCGAGGAAATCATTATCATCATCATCATCATAATCATCCATCCATCCATCCCGTCCATCCCGTCCATCCCGTCCATCCCGTCCATCCTGTCCATCCCGTCCATCTGCCCATCCGTCCATTCTGTCCATCCCGTCCATCCCGTCCATTCCGTCCATCCGTCCATTCCGTCCATCCCGTCCATCCCGTCCATCCTGCCCATCCGTCCATTCTGTCTATCCCGTCCAACCCGTCCATCCCATCCATCCCGTCCATTCCGGCCATCCCGTCCATTCCGTCAATCCCGTCCATCCGTCCCGTCCGTCCCGTCCATCCCGTCCATCCCGTCCAACCCGTCTATCCCGTCCAACCCGTCCATCCCGTCCATTCCGTCCATCCGTCCATCCGTCCATCCGTCCATCCATCCGTCCATTCCGTCCATCCCGTCCATCCGTCCATCCGTCCATCCTGACCATCCCGTCCATCTGTCCATCCTGTCCATCCCGTCCATCTGCCCATCCGTCCATTCTGTCCATCCCGTCCATCCCGTCCATTCCGTCCATCCGTCCATTCCGTCCATCCCGTCCATCCCGTCCATCCTGCCCATCCGTCCATTCTGTCTATCCCGTCCAACCCGTCCATCCCATCCATCCCGTCCATTCCGGCCATCCCGTCCATTCCGTCCATCCCGTCCATCCGTCCCGTCCGTCCCGTCCATCCTGTCCATCCCGTCCAACCCGTCCATCCCGTCCATCCCGTCCAACCCGTCTATCCCGTCCAACCCGTCCATCCCGTCCATTCCGTCCATCCGTCCATCCGTCCATCCATCCGTCCATTCCGTCCATCCCGTCCATCCGTCCATCCGTCCATCCTGACCATCCCGTCCATCTGTCCATCCCGTCCATCTGCCCATCCGTCCATTCTGTCCATCCCGTCCATCCCGTCCATTCCGTCCATCCGTCCATTCCGTCCATCCCGTCCATCCAGTCCATCCTGCCCATCCGTCCATTCTGTCTATCCCGTCCAACCCGTCCATCCCATCCATCCCGTCCATTCCGGCCATCCCGTCCATTCCGTCCATCCCGTCCATCCCGTCCAACCCGTCTATCCCGTCCAACCCGTCCATCCCGTCCATTCCGTCCATCCGTCCATCCGTCCATTCCGTCCATCCCGTCCATCCGTCCATCCGTCCATCCTGACCATCCCGTCCATCTGTCCATCCGTCCATTCTGTCCATCCCGTCCATCCCGTCCATCCCGTCCATCCCGTCCATCCAGTCCGTCCGTCCGTCCGTCCGTCCGTCCGTCCGTCCGTCCGTCCGTCCGTCCATCCATCCATTCATCCATCCATCCATCGCATGCAGCAGACGATTACTGTTGATTGGTCCAATAATGTCGTTTCAGCACGCCAGGAATGAAATTCAGAAATTATCTTTCAAAAAGTCGTATCGTATAATGAAATACATATACTGATACGTCCTGTTTTCGATTAGTGTAACTTTGTTGTCGTGTTTGTGCGCCATAAATGAGTCAGCTGTTAAATGTACATATATAGGCAGTTTTGAGTACTGGATTTAGGTTATCTATGGCCACATTTTCGAGCAGTGCCGTGAAAAAGTCCATTGTTGTCTAGATATTTTTTTATGCAAGAGCACCTGTTTAAAATCATAAGACTTTATAGAATAAATTAAAAAAAATTGTTAACACGGCAATGTTTTTAGGGTTCCGTAGTCAACTAGAAACCCTTATAGTTTCGCCATGTCTGTCCGTCTGCCTGTCTGTCCGCGGGTAAGCTCAGAGACTGTTAGTACTAAAAAGCTGTAATTTTGCATTCATATATATATCAGTCACGCCGACAAAGTGGTTAAATAAAAAAAAACTAAATAAAATAACTAAAAAAAAATTTTTTAGGGTACCTCCCATAGACATAAAGTGGGGGTGATTTTTTTTTTCTTGACTAACCCTATAGTGTGGGGTATCATTTGATAGGTATTTGAAAATAAATAGGGATTTGCTAAAACTATTTTTTGGTTAAATGAATATTTTCGGAGATTTTCACTCCGAAAGTTCAAAATAATGTGTCCCCCTCCCTCTAACTTTTGAACTGCACGTCTAAAAAATATGAAATAAATACGTAAGTTAAACTTAATAAAAACTTTCTAGGAAAATTATTTTCAACTTAATCGGTTGAGCAGTTTTTAAGTTTTTGTAAAAAAATATTTCTAAACTAAAATAAGTCCGCCTAAGTATTGTGACGGTCGGGAACTACGGAACCCTACACTGAGCATGGCCCGACATGCTCTTGACCGGTTTTATCTAAAAGGCGGCGGATTGTTTTGTTGCTGCTTGCGTAATATTTTACCTATGTCAATAACATTTTTATTTACCTTTGTTTGTTTTTTCCTTTTCGATTTTTAAGAAAAACACTAAATGCGCCTCAGCCGGAACAGCAATTGCATACTTCCAAGCTTAAGTAACAAGGTAAGTACTGACTGTATATTATTATTCTAGTTGTTGATGCGTCCATATTAGCGTACGACATAAAAAACAGAGGAAATTCAACGAGGGCGCCACTTTCTTTTTAACCGGCAAATTTTTGATGTAAAATACTTAAATTAAACATGACAACAATTTTAAATGTAAAATTGTAGTTCTTTTTACACGCTTTATGTCACCCGTTCTTTACTGTTTTACGTCGTACTCTATTAACTAATTTGTTGCAATTTTTTTAAATATGGAAGACATTCTTTTTTCATCTTGTCATTAGTCTTCTATTGATGTAGGTATTCTATTTTTCAAGTACCTAATCAGAAGTAGTTAGGTTGTAGGAAGGCGATCACACAAAAAGGATAGATTTTGTTTGGAAACTTCAGGTGACCCATAGGAAAAAAATGATATACTTACTATTCTGTAACACACAACAAAACAGTATTTGTAGCATTTATTTTCATTTGGTTGATTCGGAAACTTCATAGTTGTGCCATGTGCCAGGATTTACTTCATTAGCAACCATTTAGTTGGAGTAACTCTACAAATGAGGACTAATTAAATCTTGAATACGGTGCATGGGATGCTTAAATAGAGGTAGTTAATTTTAAGGTTAAGTACTTATATGAATATCCGAACGTTTAATCGTTTTTTGCTCACTGTTTTTTCATAGCAAAACCTGACTGTTTGAGGTGCTGAGGTGAAAATAAAATACCAGCTTTTACACAAATTGTTTTATATTTGATCACAATTTAATAGGTACCTAACCTTCTTAAATAGGTACAATTAATCTTCCGCTCGTTGTTTTTCAATGTTTTATAATCAGGTACAAAAACACACTTTCTAACACATTCAGGTTAGGTATTAGATAAGCTCTTGTCTACTAGTATATGTAGTTCTACGATCACTTTTGTTTCTGAGCTATTTTTATTATCATATTATTATGTGAACATAAATCTGAATTCAAGCCAAGACAATTTGCCTGTTCTTAAGTTCCCAAGTTAGGATATAGTTGGGTTGATTTTGTGTTTGGGTTCTACTGTATTCTTGATCCAAACGCACTTGACGGTACATGCACGACAAAAAGAGTTAAATATAGGTATTAAAATGTTCCGCTAAATACAGGTCGAGTCACAAAAGCTGGCACGAATGGATTGAACAAAAGTAATGTCACTTTGACATTTTTGTAGGAAAATGACTGATGCATGACATTTTCATATTTGTGTGAAGTGTATTAAAATAGGTACTTAATACATCTATACTTTCATTCACTCATTCGATCTATTCGTGCCAACTCTTGTGAATCGACCTGTACGTCGGCACTATGTGAATTGAAGATTATTTGGTTTTTGTTTTATCTTTGACCCATATGTTAGATGGATTGTTAATATGTCTAAAAGGCCTTGAACTAGGCTTTGTTTCGAGAGGCGTGCGCGTTGGGAGGTCGTGCGTTCTGTCTGTCCTCTTTCAGCTCACTGCTTTCAGAGCGCTTGGGGCCCGCTGGTGCCGTAGCTTCTGTGTGGAAAATGCCAGGTAAGCTTTGTCTAAAGAGTTACGGTAGTTTTCTACTTAATACCGTTTGATGACCAAAGGTAAGGTAAACGTCCGTGTGCTGGTCAGGGTCACAGTAGTTGCAATCTTTGTCATTCTCATTATTTCACAATACAGGTAACAGCAGGGTGTCATTTATTGTCCAATTCAATTCAATTTTTATAATACTTATATGTAGCTCCATCGATACTATCGATGACTCTGTTAATGTCGAGGTTGATAAAGCATTATTTTTGGTATTTAGCACGTCGAGCACTGGGACATTTACCTTATAGAGACTATTTCCATTGGAGCATCAACGTTTTTGAGTAGCAACAGCACATTAGAGAGCGAAATAGTTTATTATCCATAAATGCAGACCTGTAGAACTGGCGAAAGTTGTAGGAGGTAATTAATACGTACGGCTCAACACCAGTCTTTATTGAAATCCCTAACGACTGATTTCCCCGTGATACTTAATCAAGGGCAAAAGGATTTTCGGTTTTGCTGTTGCGTATATTTACCAAGTAGCTGTTAATTACTTTTGATATGAATAATAGCCAACACATAGGTACTCACGCCTCCGTGACCTAAGCTATATTATAATGCTATGACCAGTCCGTATGAAGGTGTATTCAGGCTGGGTTAATTATGATTAACTTTATATGCTTACGATTGGCGTTGACTCGAAGCTCGGCAGCAGGATGTGTCGGCTGCGCTATTTGTGCTACCTGTGCGAGTCTTATTACACCACGAGGAGCCTCTCCCTGCGGCACGGCTTGTCTGTAATTCCGAAAAAGGATTTATAATTCTAGTTGCGTTTCTCTTTTCTTCATTCATTACGAGCGCCATATATGCATCGTTGAGTGAGTCATTTGCGCGACATGACATTATTTTCAGATTTGAGCCCATATATTGGTGAAATTTTAAACATGATACAAAATTAGTGTCTCTAACTCACATCAGTAATTGCTGGGCAACACAATGCATTAACTCAATTATTATAGTAAGTCGGGTAAAATTTCGAATGTTCATACTTTGTTGAACTGATATCACAAACTCAATGTATAGACACCTCGAATTAAATAAGACTTATTAAAACAATTGAGTTAGAGCATTATATTGTCCAGCATTAACCGAGTTAGAAAGACTAATTTTGTATCACGTTTTAAAGACCACCCTGTATTTTACATTATTTACCATTTTTGGCTCATTAGAACTAGGCTATTTTAATAGAAATTAATGTTCAGTACCTACTTATCTCTGAACATGTTTTATTAAGAAATTTCAAGACGGTCTGCATGTTAAAATAGTAACTGTCGCACGCAATATCTAGCAATTTCTGCTGCTGAAACTTACTGATATGCCAAGTTAGGGTCCTGATAGAAGTCGTAGGGTCTCTGCAAGCCCAGGGGCGCACCGAAAAGAAGTCCAGGGTTAGCCTGAGGGCTGACACCAGGTCGGTAGAAACCGTTGGAAGGAGACACCACCTGGCCTGATGGGTCCAAGAGGACAGCGTTCTGGTACCCTAGTGAACAAAATACAATTAATTTTACAAGGATTATAACCTAGTTTTAATAAAAGTTTTTATGCAATAGAAGCTGTTGCCCGCGACTCCATCGAAAAATTTAATTGCGGTATAAAAGTATCCTATGTCCTTTCCAGGGTCAAACTACAATACCAAATATCACCTAAAACGGTTAAGCGTGAAGTGGTACCAGACAGAAGTAATTTAGCATGTACAGGGTTATTTTTAATTCACTGACATCCTCTTAACCCTAAATTCCTATCACTCAAACAAATGTTTTTTGTTTTAAGACTTTTTAAAATTAAGCACTTTTTTTCCCATACAAATACACAGAGTATCGTAAAAATAAGAGGAAATCTCAAATTTTCAAAACGTTATTACACCAAAAATATTAAGTTATGACAAAAACCGTAAAACAAAAAACATTTGTTTATGTGGTAGGAGTTTAGGGTTAAAAGGATGCTAGTGAATTACAAATAACCCTGTATAATAATTAGTAAGGGTCTTTGGAATCAGATATAGTTAGGGAGGCGAATAGGGGAATTTTCGGCAATACTCGAGCGTGGCAGTTTAAGATATGAGAGATACCTTAGACCTAATAGAACAACCTTGTAAAGTATTTAGCTCTATATGTAGTGACGCGCGCCTAGGATAGACGATCAGATTAGTAAAAAAAAATGGATAGTCTGAAATACTCGAGCGCGTCAGATTAGAAAGAAGAAAGAAAATAAAAAACATTTATTCGTGACAACAATAGCATAAAGGCATAAAGGTTACAAAATAAAGAAACTAGATATCACGAAACGGACCCACCTCAGCATAATGCCGGCTCGAGAGCCAGCGCTGGTCTTCCGGTGGGACCGTGAGGCCGTCATTTGCTCGCTGCACACACGATCGGACCGTGTCTAATTGTGAACGCAACCATATGATCGTGCAGCTGTACCAATACCAACACAAGGGCGTTATATTTTGGCATGGCGTTGACATTGACAACTGACACGGCCGACCACATGAGCAGCAAGCAAAACGATATATAATAAATAAAATATTTTAATTATTGTAACTTGTAACAATTAAATAATAAAAACAAAGAGTGAAAAAGTGAAAAAAATAGCAGTGACTTAAGACATTTCCAATCAAGACACGCACAACACAATATCAGTGTCATAAAAATAAAAACAACAAAAGAAAGTTATAAACATGAAACACAAACGTTGTATGTAATTCCAATAATAATAAAGAAATAAAACAATAAAAAATAATAACAATAATAATAATATCACGGGACAATTTACACGAATTGACCTAGTCCCAAAGTAAGCAAAGCTTGTACTATGAGTACTAGACAACGGATAAACATTCAATGCAGAGTGGACATAATAGAAGTCGTCCACGCTACGTTAAACCACATGACAACAAAGTAAAGAAAAATAAGAAAGAAAGAAGCCATACAATAAAAACACAATGAGGACGTACTGCTCGGGTATGTACTAAAAACAGCTAGTGTCATCAACGTTTCCTGTTCATTCTGATGTGCATAAATAAACTTTCTGACACCATTCTTAAAACTATGCATGCTAGATTAAGATATTGGGGGTTGATTTTAGTGTTTAAAGACTAAATTTAACTAATCTGACGATAAGTCCTTGACGCCGCCGAGTTATAGGGTCGCGAACTTGTAAAAAAAAACGTTAATCCGGCATTCTCGAGCGCGATTTTTTTATTTTTTATTTTGAAGAATATAATCTAAAACTTACTAAAAATACAAAATCTGCCGGTTTCCGCATGACCGGAAGTGTGGAGGAGCCATTTCGTCTTCCTAAGAACGCGTTACGGCATATAAGTCGCGAACAATACATTTTACAAAAAAAAAGTTTAAATAAACAAAAAAGGTAATTTTATTTTACACAAAAAAGGTCTCTTTACATTTTTGTCCAAAGTTAAAACTTTTTGACTTGAAGCATCATAAAAACTCAAACTCCCGGTTTTTTGAGTATATCTCGAAAACTGTGGGTGTTAAAAAAAATTGATATGAAGAAGAAGAAGAAGAAGATGAATTGTATTGAGCAAAAATGTAAAGATCATACATAACAATACAATTATAATCCAATTTTTATATCATTTCATTTTTTTATACAATAAATAATACACTTCGTACTACATTTCATCTACATTTACGTTGGTTGTATCTATCGCTTTATGGTCATTCTTAAATTCCCCATTTTATCAAGGAGAAAGAAAGGAAAAAAAAGAAACCAAAAAACCTTTTTCGGTCAGATTAAGAGAACCCACCAACATTTTTGTCAGATTAAAAAAATATGCTTTCAGGATACCGAGATAAACCTCCCTATGAAAATCTGACGCGCTCGAGTATTTCAAAAAAACTTTTTTTTTTTGCATTTTCAATAATTCATCGTAACTTATCGTCACGCCGAAATCGTCAGTTTTTTTAAAGGGAGCTTCCTTGGGGCCTACTTAACATCCCTTCCGAAAATCTGACGCGCTCGAGTAAATTTTTTTTTTTTTGCATTTTTGACTACTTTATATGCCTACCCCCACCACGCAAACCGGCAGATTAGTATACCGTTGTTATCAGAGGCACTCGGGGCATACGTAGTATGAATATCTGACGCGCTCGAGAATGCCCAAGTAACTGTTTTTTTAAACATTTTTGAAAAACCGTACACGCCAAACCCACCGCTGAAATGGTTTTTGCCATACGAGCTTTTCTTTTCGAAATTATTTTATCTTTCGATTTTGATAGGTCTCGACGGCGCCGTTGAATTACGCCATTTAGCTACCTCGCCTCCCTAACTAATAGTTATGCACTCAATCATATTAGATTAATCTGTATAATTACGTACTTAGTACGTATCTAAAGATTGAATGTCACTACATCATTTTTCACCAAGTCGAACACAGCCGTAACGTGCTTTTCTCACTAATATTTACAATACATTTTCCAGAGATTATTTTGTGTTATTTATTTATTTATTTATTTATTTATGGAGAACCAACAGCTTGTTTATACATCTTAAACATTAAATTAAATACAGAAAGCCAATTACAGGTTCTCGCCGACAATTACAGAGTAACAATAAGGCAGTATGCCCACACAGAGTCCCTTCGGACACACACAAAAGAAAAAAGAGAAAAAAAAGAACTACTTAGCTTAGTGACAAATGATTCAGCACTATTTAACACTATTTTAGCGGTGGAGAAAAAATATTCAAGTCCCTAACTTAACACACTCAATCTACAGTACGGTACAACGCTCAATGCACGCTCTCAAAGAATCGATTCACCAGAGTACGTCTCAAAGTGTCAGTGTTAACATTAAACACGTCAATATCAAGCTCCTTCGTTAATTTATTCAACTGTCTACTTGCACGTATACAAAAACTATTCGGCCTATAATTAGAATGGCAAAAAGGCACAGAAATAGGGGGCGCGTATCTCTTCGGTCTGTTATGAACAGACTATAATGCAGACTATAATGCAAGCAGAAAATAATGCAAGTAAATTCTAAGCCTCTTCAGGGTAAATAGGCTGGTATCGAATCAGTGGACACTTTGATGCTGTTGCTGCACTTTCCATCACATGAGGTGGTCAATCGTGACCAGTTTTTTGTAAGTAAAAGCTTAAAAGTACACCGAAGAGCAATCAAAAAGGGTATAAAAATTTATAACATACTCAAGGATCCGTACTATTTTCAATTAATTTGTTTGTATATTTTAATTACCATTAGCTGCGTACGCGCCAGGGTTTCCTTGTGGTGCTGCTGCGACTATGTATACGGGCTGGTAACCTCCTATAGTGCCTGGCCTGAAAATATTATCATTTATTTTGTAATATAAAGTGCAAATAGTTTTCATAGATGACATGACAGAGTTCATTTAAGTCTTTTGATGACCCCTATTTTATAATTATCTAAGAATAGTTGCTGATATATTGATGTTTTAGACTCATATTTATTATTACACCGAAGATTTATCGCGACAATTTAGTGGTAAAATGAATCTACTTGTGCAATCTACTATGACCACTGCAATGTGGTCGAAACTTTGGGTTAATTTTAGTAATTATATAAGACCCGGGCGTAAAAGATGCAAACCTGTAACAACTATAACCGTAAAGCGACTCTACTTTAAGAGATAAATATTTTTTCATTTGCTTACTAATTATACAGGGTGCAATTTTAAAAGTGATACAAAAATAGTGTTTCTAACGCAGTTAATGCTGGACAGTAAAATACATTTAACTCAGTTGCTTTAATTAGTGTTATTTAATTTGAGGTGACCATAAATTGAGTTTGTAATCCTAAATATTATCAGACCAATTTTAACAAATTGAGTAAATGCATTATATTGTCCAGCATTAACTGAGCTAGGGACACTTAGTTTTGTACCACGTTTAAAATTTCACCTTGTATAATTAAAAAAAAATGTCATGTACCTAATTTAAGGGTATGCGTGCACGAGCAACTTTTGTTTCCGCGACTATTTTATCAAGTCTATGGGTTAGTATGGAAGTGCGCACACGTAGCGCCGCGACTACCGGGATACAAATACACATAACACAAAAAAAATCGCCTTGCGACTAAGTTGCTCGTGCGCGCATACCCTAAAAGTAACAGTCGACACCTGATTCAATTTTAGAATTTTGTGAAACGCACCTGTATCCCGGTATTGGCATCTGCACAATAAAAACTCGTTGTCCAGGCACCAAACCGGGAAGATTAGGAGATACCGGAGACTGGAAAGAGAAAAATATATTTGAATATCGGATTTAAGCAGGCAAAAATATAAAATACCATATTTATTGAAAGTCATATAACTACATAGTATTTAAGCAATACAGAAAACCATATAGAGAATAAAAATGAGGTAAGCAATAGGTAGGTAGGCTTTGCAGGGGCGGTTCCCTAACTTAACTTTCCACATTTCTAAGCAGTTAGTGTGGAAAAGTGGATACTTATGTTAGGGAACCGGCTGTATAACGTCAACAAACATGCAAACGTCTAACTAAAAGTTACTAAATATGCTTTTAAAGCAACAGACAACTTTTCTTGAGTGACGAAAACGTGCCTGATGTAAGGCTCCAACGTTTTCATCTAAGAAATAACATTTGCTCATTCATGATTCAGGCGCTACAATTTCTATTTATTATTAATTGTGTAAAATACAAGGCACAACACCACTGATTTTGAGTGAAAAGATGAGATTTACAATAAAAAATCACCGTGAGTGAAGAAAGTTAAGTAGATAACATAAATTAAATTAAGTACAGCAAGTAACTCTAAGTATATAACTCCCCGCCATACTTAATCATCCTCATAAAATATAAATGAACGATCAGAGTTAAGCATAGAACCTATATAAAAACAAATATAAAAATGACACACGAGCTAAACACGCGAGGCCATAGAACTATATGGCTAATAAAAAAAAAAACAAATATACACGTCGACTTGAGTTTATTCCTTTTGTTTTCGTCGGTTGAAAAGCAATATAATTAGCTTGGTCCGTAACGGAGTTGATTGCTCAAAAATTGTAATTTTGCTGAGATTGTGGTATCAAAAGAATTACATTTCACTGGTGAGGTAATTTACTAAAACCTATGAAACCACAAAAGAACTTGTGCGCATTAGGAGACGGAAAATAGTTTAGCGGCGACATCGATTGTGAAAGGATATTCACACGATAACATTTTCTATTTCTCTCATTTTTACATCTGTGAAGTTAACAGTGACACAATGCATATTTCGACTTTTAGATTGAGGTAAATATTCTGACCTGTTGTGGCGGCTGTTGAGGCTGTTGTACCCCTGGGACCAGCTCGACCTCGCTGTCTGGTTCCAAGCTTTCTAGTCGGGAGGGGGCGCCACTGGGTCCGTTTACATTCACTGGAATGATAAAAATAAATCTAATACCATTTAACAAGCAATTTTAATTTATTTCTTTCGGGGACCTCGGAAATGTGGCGGTATTTAGGGTACCACAAACGATATACTTAGCTTAGTCTTACTTTTGGAAAACGTGTGTTTTCGATTTTCTGACCTAGTTAACTTCGGCCGCCCAGGTGCTCCACACTTTTTAATCAATCTAGTTATTGTCCAGCATTAAGTTGTGGACTAATACTATAATATTAACTTTATGCACTGATCACTTTGCTCGTCAGTATACTTTGCTCAATCAATCAAGAGTAAGAACATTTAAGAGTAAGATTTTTGTCGGTGCAATTACATACGTCCAATCTTTTTAGTGGGACCCTTTTCACTTCCTGAATTGACATTGGCATCTATTTTATTTTTTATTTAATTAGTACCCTAAGACCGCCTATTGTCTACCTGAATTTTTATTTTTGTAATGTTACTGTACTGTTTTTGGTGATCAATAAAGAATATTATTGTATTGTATTGTACCCTATACTCGAATTTTCCCCTTCCACTCTTTTTTTTTACCTTTCGTAATATTGTTTGTGTTAGCTCGTCGTATCGTTTCAAATATCCCACTGTGATCCCACTAATCTCTACCCATCCTACGTTCGATTAAATTAAGCATATTTTATTTTTTCTGAACTCTTTACAGGAACCCTCTTATAAGTAACTCTCTCGGCTCATATTATCGCCTCTATTCTTCACCAACGCCGCCACATCTCTTAGTTTGTGAGCAATAAATAAAGTCCTTGTGCCTCAAGGCACTTCAAGCTTCGTTAGTAATATGCAATTGTTCCAAAAAAAATAATTTGAGGATTCCATTGAATTAGGAACAATAAAATTGTCGTTAAAGAATACCTTACCTTGTTTCTGTTGCGCTTGGTTGTAGTAATTTGCCATTTCCGCGTTTTCCAAGTAATAGTCCAATCTGATAAAATAATGAAAATAATTTTAAGTATAATTTACGGTAGATTAAGGGATACGGAACGTACGTTAGATACGGGATTTTACCCTTATGTTGTCAATATTCCTAATATTTACACATTTCAATCGTCTTTTATAATCCGAACAGCTGTATCTTCTGAACAGTGATACCTATTATCTGCCTGCCGTTGTGTTCCCTGAACGCTGCAATCCGTCTTCAAATCTAGCCCTTAACCAGTCAACGAGGGTGTTTCTTGCCTATGAGTGTTTGACATATTATGGTTCTCAGGGATACTTTGCCTGATAAAAAAAATCTAATCTAATGTGGTCCTTTATAGTACATTGCCTGGTTAAGGGCTAGAGTGAATGTGTATGACAAGCGTCCTCTATCTTAGACCACACAATTCTCTTAAATAAATAAAATGTGATTTCTTTAGCGACAACATCTATGGAATAATTTAAGTTTACCGGTACTGAGGCCTCACTGGACTAAAACTGATGATGAGCCATGAAGGTTACTTCTATGTCTTGTACGGTTCCATTTACTTCTATGTCTTGTACGGTTCCATTTACTTCTATGTCTTGTACGGTTCCATTTACTTCTATGTCTTGTACGGTTCCATTTACTTCTATGTCTTGTACGGTTCCATTTACTTCTATGTCTTGTACGGTTCCATTTCGAATCGATGCAAAGAACTTTAGGCTGAATTATTTAACTTACGGATTCAGCTGCCGCTGAGGGCCCTGTGCTGCGCTGACTGCCACGCACAACGCTGCGACGAAGCACTAGAATACATATAGCACATAAAAATAAGACAAATATAAAAAAAGATGATAGGCCTAGATAGAGCTAGGGGTAAGAAAAGATTAATATCAATTTGTACTTACTACCACAGCTTACTACTAACTGAGTCAGACAGAAGGTACAGTAATAAGTTTATATAATAGTTTAAGACCGATTAAATAACAACAACAATCAAATTATGTGTCTTGAAATGGATGGTTAGTAAAAGTTTCATAATATTGAAACTCATTCTTCATAGAATGAGGGATTCAAACGATAAAATGAAATTTTACCAGACACAAGTATGTACATTGTACCTACAGCACGTTATGTCTTGTAATTGTGTCTTGTTAACACATCTTATTGCTATTCAGTCGAGCTAACTAGGCAATTCATCTAGAATTCATTGCCAAGATCGTTTTCAACTAGGCTTCCCCGTGCCTAGCATACATAGCGAAATTTAATGGTTTTCTATCAAGATTTGCAACTTTCCAAGCGCAGTTTTCCGGTGTCCGGCCTCTGGAGACCATCAAGGTGAACTTAGTCATAGATGCATGTTTGAATCACAATTGACGTCGGGGACTATGATGACTGGTGATTGGTTTGGTGGATGAAAGGTCAAATCAAAGTATAAAATTTAGAAATAAACTAGCTGTTGCCCGCGACTTCGTCTGCAAAGGTATACAAAAAATAGCCTAAGACCTATTTATTCTCAGACCTACCGAATACGAACAAAAAATTTTCATGAAAATTTCGTCTCGGAGGAAAGTGCTAGTGTCAAGTTGCATGCTCCGGGCCCTATTTTTGATATTGAGAAAGGTGTGAAACAGGGGGACCCGCTATCTCCGAAATTATTCACCAGTTGCCTCGAGGAAATATTCAAAAAGCTGGCGGTCTCTTGGGAAAATACAGTGGGCATCGATGTCGGAGGTAAAAGATTATCAAATCTGCGCTTCGCCGATGACATCGTTTTATTTTCCCAAACAACTACAGCAAATGCTCCAAGATCTGAGCACGGCGAGCCTTGAGGTTGGACTCACAATGAACAGAGCAAATACACAGGTAATGATCAACAGCGTGAAACGTAGATTTACGGTGGATGGGCAAGACATACAGGACGTCGACGAGTATATTTACTTGGGCCAGATAAGATTGCATCCTTCGAGAACAGGCAGTCAAGGGAAATCGACAGGCGTATCGATAACGCCTGGAAGAGCTTCTGGTCCATGAAGACGCTAATGAGGGACAACCTTCCTCTGTCACTTAAGCGCAAACTCGTCGACATGTGTATTCTTCCCATCTTAACCTACGGCGCCCAGACTTGGTCATGAACTGAAGCTCAGAAGTCCAGGCTTAAGGTTTGCCAACGAGCAATGAGCGCAGTACCTGGGTGCTCGAAGAACTGATCGAATCAGAAACACGGCACTGCGCTCCAAAACTCGTATTACAGATGTGGGTGTCAAAACCTAAGCTGAAGTGGGACTGGGCCGGACATGTCTGCCGAATGCATCCGGACCGATAGGCGTGAATCGTTACCGAATGGGTTCCGAGGGATGGCCAAAGGAGCAGAGGCAGACCCAAGAGGAGATGGCGGGACGACATGAGCGCTTTTCAGCTCGATTGGCAGGTGCATGCCCAGGATAGGGAAGAATGGCGGAGGAAAGGGGAGGCCTTTGCCCAGCAGTGGGACATATTATAGGCTATATATAAAAAAAAGATATAAACTGTGACAGTTAACTTTTTCTGATAAAAAGGGTAGCTAAGTAAATTCGCGATCAGAAATATCGCAGCAGTAAATGTGGTCCAAATATTTTGAAAGATGATTAAAAGCCGTCTTATTGTCAGTAATTTAGATAATATAGTAACTGGTGACCAAAATTGTATCAGACTACAAAAGTACTTATCGTAATACCCCCTTCTTAAAGACACGTTTTCTTAATTTTCTCCGATATTATATTTTCTTTTAATATTTTTGTGCTGATGATAATCTTTAAGAGAGCTTGTCAAAGGTTCTCTTGCATTTGCCAATTAAATAAATAGTAAATGTTATACACATTCACTTGCTAATATTTACGTTAATTGAATTAGTGTTAACTATTAAATATAGTATTCGCCTTTTCTGATAATCTAAGGCATCTGAAGCACCCGGAACTGATCATCATCGTAATGCCATAAACAAACTAAATTAGCATCAATGTGTATTAATGTATTCTACGATGCGGCTGACCGGGGTAAACTATGGTAATTAAAACTATCGACGATCATCGAAGTCAGTAGCATGATCTCTCGATGTTCAGATCCATCAGTTTCTATGACTCGGGGAAAAATGTACGCGTTGGGCAATGACAGTAACCAGTAGACGACTTTGTTCGTCGTTGCAATTGGACAGGATATATAAAGTAAGACTATACATATAATAGGTAATGTCAAAAATTTCCGTTTTGATTTATGTAGTACTTACCTAAGTAAAAAGTACCTACCTACGAGGACGTACCGTACCGGGGTTTGTTATGATAATATGTAAAAAAGGAGCGCTTTTAAACCGTAAAAATTCGTAAAAAATAAAGTACTTATATAAAACTAGCTGTTGCCCGCGACTCCGTCTGCAAAGAATGGGGGGGGGAGGGGATAAAAAATAGTCTACGACCTATTCTCAGACCTACCAAATATGGAGAAAAAAGTTTCATACAAATCGGTCAAGCCGTTTCGGAGGAGTTCGGTAACAAACACCGTGACACGAGATTTTTATCTATTAGATTTATGATTGCGCAAATACCGTAATCACTACAAATACGATTAAGTAGTTACAATCAATTACAGTCTTTTGGTTTCATAATAAGTAATAAAACTATTTTTTTAAAAGCGTTTTTCAATAAAAAGACCCTACCCTATTTCTATTGCTAAAAAAACGAAGTATAGAAGCATGAAATTTTGCACACTGCTTCCATTTATCACGTAGGGTCACATAGGCTAGATGCGTCGTCGGTAGACTGCCCTTCCTTATGCGCTAAACTGAATTAAATGTAGAAAACACTACATATTTCTTTGAACATCGTGCTAGGCTATGTGGAAGCAATAAATAAAGTAACTGAATTAAGGCAGAGCCTTTACGCATACCAATTGTTTACAAACAACATAATTACGATTCCATAAAGCACTTTTAACCATGGGAACGGAATCATTATAGAACTTTTAGTAAATCCCTTGGCTTGATAAAATAAGTATAGCTCTGGCTACTTACATTCGTTTTTCTTGGCGTTCAAAGAAGAAGAAAAAACATTCATAACATAAGCATCATCTTCACTGTAAAGTCTCTCAGGGCAGTCAATTAAGATGATGCTTCCGCCACATTCTCTAGCAGCGAAAACACTGTTTATTTTGGATAAAATGTCTATACAATTAAAAGATTTCTTTTGAACATAAATCTTTGAAATAATGGATAATGGATCAATGCCATTCAATAAATATGATCCCGTATATCATTTGGTGTACAATGTGTCCTCTTCTTGCATTACCAATTTGAAAAGGATATACTGAGGGGACAAACCAGAAATCCGCGTCCCGTGATGTCAGGTGTATCTGCAGGTGACTATTCATTTTATGATGTCAACGTTCTTCGAATTACGGGGTAAAGGACATTAAGTATTGTTCTTCCGTACATTTTGTCTTTATGACCACAAAATTACTCAAAAACACGTTTTTTACGAGCTATCATATCCGCAGCATTTGAAACGTGGACGTATTATCATGTTTTTGCATCACACTCGCATGCTGGTTAAATTATGAAAGCTGAAAAAATTTATATGTGCCTACATAAGTCCAAGTCGTGGTGGCCTAGTGGTTTGACCTATGGCCTCTCAAGCAGAGGCTCGTGAGTTCAAGCTCGGGTTCGCAACTTGTTTTTCAGATTTAAAGTACGTGCGAAATCAAATTTGAAATTTACCATAAGGGAAATCATTGTGAGGAAACCTGTATACACTTGAAGAAATTCCATGGTTCTGATCAGCACCGGCTCCACGTGGAAACTACGGCTCATGCCCTCTCGTCCTGAGAGGAGGCTTCTGCCTCGCTGTAGGACGTACGTATATATAGGCTGAGATGATGTTGATCTACATACTCCACTAAAATGTCGTTACTAAAGATAAAACTAAACAGACCTTAAAAAAATTCCCCGAACGAAGTCTACTCATATTCTTAAGCTCAATTTACACGTACAGAAGAAATAACGTGCCGTTTGTTTTACATTAACGAGTCGCCGAGAAACGAGTTAAAAAGGATCGATCGAGCGTCGCAATGTAACGCAATTATCCAGTGCGGCAAATTCTTTACACTCCTGAATTTTTTGAAATTATTGTCTATAAAAATTTAATCTCCCAACACTTTTTTAACTACATTTTTGGATTGTAATAACTTGAAGAATCTATGTTTTGAATCTGTCGGGTTACGCGTCAGCCACGATGTATAGCGCGATTTTTCTTGCATGTGTAAACTGTACTCTAGACATTAATGTGTACATATATCACACATGGTTCAGTGTACAACTTTTGTGCAGCCGTCAAGGCCCGTCTTTGTCAGAATCGTCAGTCCTTTTTGTCCGGCCACCGTACAAAACGGTGTGGGTTCGATGTCCGTTAAGCGACAAATTTGTATGCAAACGGCAGGTATTTGTTTTGGGTCCACGTGCTTGGGCCTTTGTTCGGATATGTATTTAGATGATTATCTCGAGTATTTTAAATTTAAAAAGTTCACATGTATATTTGAGCGCCGGCCACGCTCCTAAGCAAAATGTTAAAATGAATGATATCTTCTGCTATCTATCTCGTATAGGGCTTGACCTCCTATTTGTAAAAGAAAATACTATTTTAAAACGCCCACCTACGTCGATGTTGTTAAGTAATGGAAACAGGAAGGATTATTAATAAAAAACAATTACCTACAATAATAATTAGCTGCTAAATGCGTTTTTTGCTGTTGTTTATTGTACGGCCAACAACGTCACTATCAGCAGCATTTAAATATGAATTATACATAACATACGATATGTACTTATATTTTTTCCAGGGCGCTTTTACTTTAATTATGTACCCTGCGGTTAAGTTTTTCCACAGAACATTTAAAAGCTTCGGATGTATATTCCGTTTCCATAGCATACTTTCACCAAAAATAAAGTAAATTTCCGATTAAGTAAATTTTGGAACGCTCCTAAAGTGGGCTACGCACCAGTGACTCCTACGGAGTGGCGGGGAGATTGTTTACGAACAGGTGACCTGTGCTCGTTTGCCTACTATGCCACAAAAATAAATCGTACAAACACTACGAATTCGAACTGGTACAAGGTAGTTCATCTTTTTTGCAGACATCTTGAATGACAATTCAAATCCAATCTTGAAAACGAGATACCCATGTTAGTCACCGTATCTCCTCCTAATAATGATCCTCACTAAATAATTAACGTTATCAAATTAACCGGCGGAAGGAAGCTGGTAAATTGTTCGTATTAGTATGTGGTCGTCGTGGGACCTTCACCCACATCGTTACACCATCGCTCGGAGGTCGCGTGTGACATCATGTTACGGTTGTACGGGCTTCTTTTAGGGTTTCAGGCGTCAAAAGAAAATGTGAAGTGGCACTATGTGCAGTAACTTAGAAAAAAACTATTATTTATTAATCTGGGTACAGATTTTTGAAAGCACATCACACAAAAACGCGGCGATATTCTACCTACTAAGAATACAATTCAAACACGATAATAAGTCACGTCTATTTGCGACTGGTCCTCAAATGACCAATATGTGAAATCTATCGATATGTAACAACACTCTTGGTTTTTTGGTGGGCTTGTAAAAAAGTATAATTGATCTTTAAGGTAAATTGTGAAGTTTTTTATGTGTTATAATAACTCAAACAATAGAGTTATGAAATAAATAACGTAAAACGTAAAATACATTATAACCTGTCAATGACAGCATAACAGTTAGTGACTTTTTTATGTAGGAAATCGTCACTATCTACCTAACTACCACTTTAATTCATCTCGACTGGTCGAAGGCAATCGCTTTGATTTCGAGGGGTCACTTTCTACCGCTCGCCTTTCAAAAATAACGATTCAAGGAATTTCGACTGATATTTTCACAAATCGGTACTGGTACCTAACGATTCGAACGTAGGACTCTTATTACAGTACCTTAGTTTAGTTCAACACAAACACCTCCTTGTTTGATAATGTGTGCATCTTTGATAAATCGCAATTTTCAATAAAATAATGACGATTTAACAGGTTATTTCAACCGTTTAAAAGTACATGATATAAATAAATAAAAATAACACGGTGTTCTGAGTACAAGACAAATTAACTATAGTAATAAATTAAATAATAATCTAATTGACAGCCCTGTCTTGGTCAATAAGATTCACTTTCGATGCCCTAATCGTGAATTCCGTCGATAAATTTTATTCCATGTACCTACCGCTTTTTTAAAACTCACTATGCTAAAAACTCATTTATCTCTCGCACCTGTGATTCCTATAATCGTTATATTAGCGACATTGAGTTGTATAACGTTTCTTTTAACATATTTAGAAACAATTTATACAAACTGCCTTAAGTTGTGGTGAGAAATTAGCTTGCTAAAGTATTATTAAAGTATTATTTTAAAATTATTGTTAAATTTGATAGGTACATATATTTCTAGTGATCTTACGCGTCCGTTATATTCAGCTGGGAGGCTGAATTTCTTTCAAATTTGTTACTTGTAATGTGAACACTATTATGTCAATGATGTCACCTTATTATTTGTATACGTAATGAGCTATGTACGACTGTTTGTGTCCCAATAAATAAATAAATACTGATTTACATTTACTTAAATACTTATACGTTAATCAGAGTACATACATTCAAATAGATCCTAACAAACATACTTAATTGTCTTAGAAGAAAGTGACATTTAATCGTGCGACTAAGGGCGATCAACTTCCGAAATATCACGGAACACAATACATGTGGCACACAAGTCATTGTCCACTTCAGACAAGTAAAATTGTACATTGCACAATGGTCACGCGCATTTTACCACGCGGCATGGCGGGTCTCGAAACGATTCCCTTTATTTCAACACGGCGGTGGTTGCAAAGTTACAAACTGTAATTTGTCCCGTAATTGTGGAGGTAAAGGACGCGCGTCGCTGACTCTGCGCATACGCATTCGACCTGGATTTGAGCGATGTCGATAGAGTTTTCACATGTGACAATCGGGTAGGTGTCTTCGTCCCAAGAATCCCACCTTTTTTCACATGGAACGTCTTATTAAATGAAACGTTATTGTTTATTAGATGTTACGTGCTAAAACGCTGTGCGATTTGTCGCAACTTAGACACATTATACTGAAAGTAATAAAACATAGTTAATAAAAAATACACTTATTTTGTTTGATAGTACAGTAATGAGACACTTCGGGCATAGTCAGAAAATCAAATAAAAATTTTTGGCCTATATGTATAGTACTTCAATTAATTTCGTATTTACAAAAATACAGCGGAAGAAAACAATCCACGTTGATATGATAAGAAAGAAACCAAAGAAAGTCGAGGAAGATAAATTAAAAGTAAATAAAAATCACTGCCCTAACAGTAGAAAAATATAATGGTGTTTCGTGACCGGCACGGTGATTTTAAATATAATTATAGAAAAAACCGGCCAAGAGCGTGTCGGACACGCCCAAGGTAGGGTTCCGTAGCCATTACGAAAAAATCAAGTAATATTTTTCTAAGGATTCCGTATGTGTACGGAATCATCCAAGTTTAGGTATGTTTTATACCTTAGGCTACTATTTACTCTTAAACTACAAATAATTTCCAAGCAATCTTAGCCGCTATAATTTTCCTAGTAAATTTGATATATTTACTACCATTCTGAATTTTTTCAAATTTTTCCACCCATCAGTTTAGATTTTAGAGGGGGGGGGGGACGGCCGATTTTAATGTAAATTTTCACTTTAAAGTTGAATATTTCGCAAACAGATCACTGAATAGAAAAATCATGTTAGGAACCCCGCAATGGTTTTAAAAGATCTATCCAACGATACCCCACACTATAGGGTTAGCCGAGAAAAAAAAAATCACCCCCACTTTACGTCTATGGGAGGTACCCTAAAAAAAATTTTTTTACTTTTTTTTATTCAATCACTTTGTCGGCGTGACTGATATATATATTCATGCCAAATTACAGCTTTCTAGTACTAACAGTCTCTGAGCTTAGCCGCGGACAGACAGACAGACAGACAGACAGACGGACAGACATGGCGAAACTATAAGGGTTCCTAGTTGACTACGGAACCCTAAAAAAGAGAGAATGTATTTTACGCATATTAGGCGAAAAAAGACCTTTTATTTAAATAGTCCTTTAGAAACTATTTGGCACGTGATTTAAAAAAAATAGGCATAGACACAAACAGACTGAGAAGAAATGTTGATTCAGGTCATTTACTTATTATTTTACTTACATTATGTGATTATTTGAATTAAACGAAGAGCGTGTTGCATAGGCCTACTATAGTTATTGTAACTCGTACCAACGAAAATTAAAGAGGAAACTAAAGCAAATAAATAAAACGATTTTGTTAAAACAACTTTACAAAAAACCGGCCAAGTGCGAGTCGGACTCGCGCACGAAGGGTTCCGTACCATTATATATAAAAACGGCAAAGATCACGTTTTTTGTATGGGAGCCCCCTTAAATATTTGTTTTATTTTAATTTATTTATTTATTTTTAAAGTGAATATATAAATAAATATTCTGTGAATATATCAAGCGTCTACCTGTTGCCGTTATCAATATCGAGCATAAACGAGCAAAAAAATCACGTTTGTTATATGTGAGCCCCCTTAAATATTTATTTTATTCTGGTTTTTAGTATTTGTTGTTATAGCGGCAACCGAAATACATCATCTGTGAAAATTTCAACTGTCTAGCTATCACGGTTCATGAGATACAGCCTGGTGACAGACGGACGGACGGACAGACGGACGGACAGCGGAGCCTCAGTAATAGGGTCCCGTTTTTACCATTTGGGTACGGAACCCTAAAAATTACAGGGTATAATAAAATTATAAAACAAGTCTGCAAGTCTAAAATGGTGGGGAAGGAGGTACACCCTGAAAGCGACCTAACAAATAATAAATACCTATTAAAATAGTGATTTGATTTTTTTTTCATTTTCAGTGACGAATTTTGGGTACGATAATCAAAACTTTCAGACAAAATGGACTATCGCTGGCGATTCCGCACTGAATGGGGGTCCTTAATTATTTTTTTCTGTTCTGTTTCTGTTTCACCACTTTGATTTAAAATGATGTATATATAGAACAAACACAATAAACTTTACGTTGATGCATAAGCATTAACGAGCTAGTAAAAGGCTTGCGGCATACTATGCATATATTCAAATATTCCCTGCCACTCACATACCCCTTAATTTATTAGGAGCAGTAAAACTTTACCCATATTGTTGTCTAAACATACTTAAAAATGAACTTATCTGTCTGTGTATATATGATATTTACATGACTGCTATTATGAGGTACTTTATGTAGCTGGTTAGTACCTTCAAATTTCTATTTATACTGATAAAACTAGTGCAGTGATATACTGTTTGACAAAAGTGACAGAAGATGCTCAGCCCAAACCATTAGGACTCGAGATCCTTAGAAAAATGTTTTCAATTAAGTATATTTTAATTTGAATTTGTTGTTTCTAATTAGTTTAACACTATTACATTATGAGCTTCCTGCAGTTAATTAAATGCAATCACGTTCTACATCCCTTAGCTTAGCAAATATGTCTAACTTACCACTATTTTCAAATTTAGGTATACTACTTCGTAAAAAAATATTCAGAACAATTTACTAGGTACTTCATTATTAACTTTAATCAGAGCAAAGAACACTTTACATAATTTGTATTGTTTTTAAACATTAGCTAAAGCAAAAATTCTCAAAATTGTAATTATTAGATAATACTTGCTTTTTTGCCGGTACACCTTACTTAATTACTTTCGTATCACCCAACCATGAGAAGTAAGTTAAAATTGATTCCCAAGATTGAGTGACCTACATCTTTAGTTACAATTTATAATGAAAGCATGTTGAAAAGGACTTACAGTAAAAACGGCCATGTTGAACTGCCACAGACCGGCGCGCGCGTCGCAGGGGAATGCGTCGCACTCTTGCGCACTACTGCTTATATCGACTTTTCCGCTACGCATTGTTTGTTTACGTTTTCCTCTACACCCCTTTGAGATCATTGTAATTTATGGTAGCTAAGTAAAGTTTAGTTATAGCTAGGTCTGTAATCTGAAATAATAAAATATAAGTAGGTACAGTCGGAGTACGAAAACCTTCGTCAGTTATTAAATTGACTCCTTTATCAAGTCATAGACTCCAGTACCTTTTGAAAAATGGGAAACGTCAATGCGATATTCTGTTTCGTTTGAAATAAAACGTTCGCCATTTAATCAAAAAAAATATAATGTTGACGGGACTGACAAATGCATCGGTACAAGCAAATGTCAACTTCAAAGTGAAAAACCTTTTCTTACCCCAATTGTACCTACAGTTTCTATTAAGTACATACATAAAACAAGAGAAAAAAAACAAGAGATGCAAGTAGTTTCATGTTTTTACAACAAGTGTATTTCAATAGTTACAAAATCCTCATTAAAATGACTTTATTAACCCCCATTAATGTACGGCCCAAATCCTTTCATTCTGAGAGGAGGCCTGAGCCCTACAGTGGGACAACATAGGCTGGGATTTAAGTTTCTCCTGTCTGTTTTTTTTCGTTACCTACTTTAACCAGAAACCTTATCGTCTAACGTATTTGGAACTACAATAGCTTTTACTATTTCGTTCTGTCAAACAGTACAGAATGAGGATAGACAGAGATGGTGAATGCGATTGCAAGCGTCTGTGCGTTAGCCTCAGGTCATATTATTTATTTCTCTATCGACATGGTTGTCAGGTAGAGATTGCTTTTAAGTGCCAAAACAGCTTGTTGTTGTTAACCCTGCCTTTCATACAATACAAATATTCTTTATTGATCACCAAAAACAGTACAGTGACATTACAAAAATAAAAATTCAGGTAGACAATAGGCGGTCTTATCGCTAAAAAGCGATCTCTTCCAGACAACCAATTACTCAGAAATTAATAAATATCAACATACTAATGTAGGTGGCAGAAATAACAGACAGGAGAAAAGTAGTATTAATTTTATTGACAGTAAAAATATTAAAAACAATACAAATATAATATAAATTTATAAATACATTAAATATAATACTCAAACACTACATATACTTAATACAAAATATCAATGGAAAAAAAAACTAAAAAACACGCTTTAAAAAAAAACAACTAAAAAATAAAAAATAAATTTTAATACATTTCAATTCACTATTCTTATAGTGCAGTAAAAAATCTTAATAAGCAATTATTTTTTATATCCAGATCAAAATTTGTAAACAATTCTAAATATTGATAAAATAAATAATAATAGTTTAAGCATAAGCAAACTGATAGCTGTGTATCGCATTTCAAGGATTTGAACATCTTGACAATGCCTTCTCTGTACATTCTGGAAATGATCATATTCGTTAAGAATAATTCAGCGCTGTTTAAAAAAGTCAGTTACACTAGCGAACGTCTGGGGCAAAGTCGTAGGGAGGATTTATGCCCAGCTCTTAAAAAAAGTAAATGTTCTCTTGCGATAAGGATTTATAACAAATTGCCAATGGAATTTAAACTGTTACCAATTCTAGTTTTAAGGCGTAAATTATTAACCCTGCTTACTACTAAGTGCTATTGGTCTGTTTTTGATTATTTGAATGATGACATGAATTATTTGTAATATTATTTCTAATTTAGTTAATTTGTTTTTTTTTTCCGTTTTGTTGTTTCCATTTTATTATTAGTTCAATTATCATAATCTGACATTAGCTATATCATAATTTTATTTATTTTTTAATGTAATGTTCAGATGGGAATAATATTAAGCCAAGTTTTTTGTACGCCGATTGGCAAAACATACCTAGTGCAACAATAAGAAATGTAACATCTCTGTATTTATGCAGCCATCACCTATGTTTCACAAATAAAACACTTTCGACTTTTGACTTTTTTTTTGTCTTTTTAAAATATTTTATTGTAAAAAAGCGTGGGGTGCATGGTGTCAATTGTCAAGGATTATCATTTTGATAACATCTTAAAAAGCACCCCACGCTTTTATTACAATAAAATATTTTAAACTATTATTATTTATTTTATCAATATTTAGAATTGTTTACAAATTTTGTTCAGGATATAACAATATAATAATTGCTTATTAAGATTATTTACTGCACTATAAGAATAGTGAATTGAAATTTATTAAAATTTA
Organism: Archips crataeganus; assembly: GCA_947859365.1. Taxonomy (NCBI): domain Eukaryota; kingdom Metazoa; phylum Arthropoda; class Insecta; order Lepidoptera; family Tortricidae; genus Archips; species Archips crataeganus. The sequence continues at coordinate 10,969,964 of OX402049.1, read as the reverse complement.
TATTTTATTTTTTAGTTGTTTTCTTTTAAGCGTCTTTTTTAGTTTTTTTAAACTATTATTTATTTTCTATTTTTTAAGTTGCATTTTTTTCACAGTGAGAGTTTCCATGTGCTAAAAAGAGACAAAACGGTTTTTTGCTCGTCTTAAATAGAATCAGTCCATCTTATACTTGGTCTTTGGTGCGCGCGCTCTGCTCTACACTACTAAACGTAAACCTCTTTCTTTCTAACTTTACCCCCCTCACCTACACCCCCAACCCCCAACCCCCTAAACCCAACCCCCCAACATCCCCCACCCCATTTCCCCAACCCCCCCAAAAGCCCTAACCCCAACCCCCACACCCTTACCCCCAACCCCCACACCCTTACCCCCAACCCCCTAAACCCCCTTACCCCCTCCTCATTTTCCAAAACCCCCAACAACCTAAACCCAACCCCCCTAACCCAGAACCCCCCACCCCATTTCCCCAAACTTCCCCCAAACCCCTAACCCCAATCCCCCTTACCCCCCAACCCCAACCCCCTAAAACCCCAACTCCAACCCCCCTTACCCCCTCCCCATTTCCCACAAACCCCCCAACCTCTCTAACCCCGAACCCCCCCAACACCCCACACCCTTAACCCCAACCCCCTTCCCCTCCTATTCCCCCCCCCCCCCACCCCGCCACCTACCCCCCTTCCAGCTACATTATCAAACCCTAGTTACCATCTAGGCCTCTTACCCTCTCCCCATTTCCCACAACCCCCTAAAACCCTAACCCCCGAACTCCCCAACACCCCCACCCCATTTCATCCAAACCCCCCCACCCCCTAACCCCAACCGCCATACCCTTACCCCCAACCCTCTAAATCCCCGACCCCCTTACCCCATACCCCATCCCCCCCACCCCGCCACCTACCCCCCTTCCAGCTCCATCATCAGACCCTTGTTACCATCTAGGACCAAAGTACTCGTCAAAACGAATCAAACGAGCCCAAACTCGATGGGGTTGTATCGTTTTATTGTGGAGTGCCTTTGGCCATCTTCCAGCTCCATCATCAGATCAGCTCCATGTTATAATATCATGCGCATACATAATATGCGCATACATCATGCGCGAGCGCGCCGCGTCGCTAGTGCACAGAGTGCGGGCCAGCGCCAACACCGTCCTGGCGATGATAGCTGATAGACTAGACTGCCCGTACATTAGGCACTGCTGTGCCAGGCATGTTAGTGGAATAGGTTAGTCTAAGTATTTTTATTTTATTGGTTTTGACATTGTCAATATTTTATCTCCTAGTTCATATTTTATTATTCTGAATGTTTTGTTAATTTAATTTATGTCAAATGTCTAATTTTAAATTTTAATTTGAATATATTTTTATTTTTTATTTTTATTGAATTGATGTCTATAGTCTAATTTTAAATTTTAATTATAATGTTTTGATTTAATTTATTTGCTTTAATTAATTTCTATTGCATTATATTGGCTGTATCAAATTTTAAATTCTTATATGGGTCTATGGGTCTGGGTTATATGGGTCTTGTATGGGTCTTGTTGGCTTTTCTGATATTTACTAATAGTATCTACTTTTAAAATAAAATAGCTGTTGGTTTTCCGAATAAAATAAAATAAAATAAATAAATTGTTGCCCGTAATAAATGAATTTTATTTTATTTTATTTATTATTTTTTATTTTATAATAATATTGCATTGTCATCCAATTTACAAATAATACGTGCAAAATTTCAGCTCAATCGGAAACCGGGAAGTGGGTCTTAGGAGTCGGTTACAAACATACAAACATACATACAAACATACAAGTGAAGCTAATATAAAGCGTGTAAAAATGCCAAAAGGCCACATGTGAGAAAAGGATTTAAAAAGGAAATTAATGAAACAATAAAAAAACAAAAACAATAGAGAAGGGTCAAAGACTGAGGAATACGTTAGTGACAAATAGTGAGCCTTTAGAAGGTTTTTAAAAATGAGAAGGGATTTTATTTTTGTAATCTTCCTGTATATTCTTTATGGAACTCTATTACTATTTATCCTGGTTAACATTTCTTTAGAAGTATCCAGAGAGGATATGCCTTCGTATGCATACGGAAGTTAGCAAGTAATATGCAAGCGCGTACAAATAATAATATACTTAAGTATCTCATTATTTCCAAGGGTTCTTATTGTTTATTATTCTACAATTTGGCATAGCTCCAATAGGTAGTCAATGTTATATATTATGTTGTATTTGTTATCTGTCGTTAGTATAACGTTAAAGCCAATTACATTTATAAATATTATACATATGTATATTAAGGGTATATATAGTATATATAAGGGCTATGCTCGGAGTTTCTCTGAAAGATCGAATTCGTAACGAAGTGATCCGACAGAGAACCAAAGTTATCGACATAGCCCACCGCATTTGCCGCATTTACCGCATTCATCATCTATATCTGTTACCATCTTATACCGTTTGACAGAAAGAAATAGTAAATAAAAGCGATTGGAGAAGCCAAGGCGGCGAGACTGCGCTGGCTCGGCCACCTAGAGAGGATGGGAGAGGATCGGGCAGTGAAGAGAGCGTATATGGGGCGATCAAGCGGAAAACGTCCGGTGGGTCGCCCTAGATACCGCTGGTTGGACGAAGTGCAGAAAGACGTAACCGCCCTCGGCGCAGCCAATTGGCGCTCTCTGGTGTCGGAGGCCAAGATCCTCTTTGGGTCGCTGAGCCAGTGTAGTAAGTAAGTGTAAGTAAGTAAATAAAAGCGATAGCAAAAGCCCGCACGTTAGACAAGAAGCGTACGGAGTACATTGGTTATCGCTGTCGCAACTTGGTGCAACCCACACTAAGCATCATTAAGTAAGACCATTATTTAATTAATAGGTTGGTCATACACATCGTGAGAAACCAAAGTTGTCTCTCCTATGGACATTAAATTAGCGGCTCCAAGTCAGCAACTTAAGATTTATTTAAATGTTCCGAAAGTTGGCCAGGCGTCCCACACGCCGATTGATTAAAAAATATTGGCTATAGACCCATAACTTTTGCCATGTCCACAGGAGAGACGCAAACAAAAAAATCTCTATGTCTCAGGTAGATGATATTGGAAGAGGTCGGTCATAATGGCTGTTGTACGGGAACAACCTACGTTGAGCACGCGCAACTTCCTACTATTAAACAAAGATTACCTACTGGAATAAAAGAACGTAGCCACTGTCCCCATAAAGATTATCCCATAATTTTCAGCTTTGTTAGCAAAATACAAAGAAACCAGTACACTTACTGTATTTTCTTGGAACGCCGCCGCAGTCACGTTTGATGCCTTTCCTTAAACCTGTTTGGTCATTACTCACTGAATACCTGTTCAAATGTGGTTACAGCAGCTCTGGATCTAAGTCCAATTATTTCGACCAGCCGATAGTTTCAAAGGCTTTGTTTTAAGTTCACACAAACATAAATGAGAATGTCTTTGACGAAACCGAATTAGATTCATGTAGGTAAGAACTCAATATTTTTTTTTAATTTGTGTGATAGAGTGATAGACAAACATTGTAATTGTTTGTTATAGAAAAAAAAACTATGTTGTTTCTTACCAGTATCTTACAAACCAATACTAACCAACCAACACTAATGTGAAAATATTATTCCAAAGTTTACAAAATCTGTGTTTTGCTATAAAATTACTTCTCCTCCTGGGGCGGTCCCTCATGTCTAAGTATAGGTATCCTATGGGAGACGGTAAGTGACTGTCTCATTGGGGTTTTAATTAAGACTATTTTTCTTTGGAAATTAACGAATAGTTTTGAGAACAATACACGGAAAAATACGGGTTATGACGACTCTTTAGAAAAAATCTGCTTAAGTTTGTTTATGATGTGGTAAAGGACTGAGTCACTATTGCGATTCAAACATTAATTAAAATGGTAATTTAGGAGCACGTGGCATAATAAGTGACATAAAATAGTGAGCACTCGAGAAATCTGGATCAATGAGCCATTATTATTGTTATCTATTTACATTACACTTTTGCGATCTTAAATTTTACGTCTCGAGGCGGTGTGGCGAGGGTTTTTTAACAGATTGCTTGTGTTGTCGGTTGACGCAGCGATTTAAAGTGCGGTGAGCGTCTTGACCGCGCCGCGCAATGAACAGGACAATCATTCGCCTCATTGCCGATTGTCTTTAGTCCTGGCTGGGTCGTTATGAACTGTCTTCGCAAATGTGATGAAAACTAGTTAAGGGTTAGTTAATCTCAATCAATGGTATTAATAATGGTATTTAATAGTAGGTAAGTAATTATTTTTCGTTTTGCGTCTTAGATCATTTCTATTTTGAGTTGTTTGTGCACTTGTAATTTTATTTTCAGCAGGCACGCTACTTTAAACCCCCAGCGAGTGTTACATAAGTCTAAAGTGTATCTTAGTCTAAGTTTATCTCTGTATCCGTGTATTTTTTCATTCTTGTTAAAAAAATATATTTTGCTGAACTGGAGAGGGAAAAGAACAAGAGGGTCTTCTGATGGTAAGATCTCCGCAACACAAACAAATATCTATTTTCACATTTATAGAAGATTGTTGTATTCAGAGGAAGTTGGGTACCTTAAATAAATCATCAATCATCATTTTATTGAATCAAGCGTTACTCTGTCGGAGCTCATATCGTTTACAAATCATGATTTACTAAGCCCTTGATTTTAGCTCACTTATTTTAATATTATTGTTGATATCTATAATATGTATAACAAAAATATTATAGATGCAAAAAAACAGTAAAATTATCATTTATTGTCTCTGAGAAAAGTTAAATGCGGAATTCCTTCTAAAAAGTTTAGAGCAAAATGTTCTAAACATTCTAAGGGTATCTATAAAGTTGTAGGAGAAAAATATAAAAACGCTTTAAATTTTCTTCTCTCCTTTCAATATCAGAAGGAAACGACTAGCATGCGGGCTACTTGATGGTAAGCAAAAATACAAAAGAAAAACAGGCGAGTTCTTACAAAAAAAAGTTTGTTCGATGCTTATGATAAAGATCCCCAAGAAAATATCAGTTTTGTTACGGAAAACGGAAGTTCCATACTTAAATACTCTAAAGAAGTACCATAATGTGGAAATCCAACGTAAGCATTAGCTAGTAATGATATTCGTACGAAAGTATACTGATTTTTTGAAAGTAGATACTAGAGAAGATGGAAAACTCGAGAGAGCTCTTTTTGTTCACCATTGCGGAGTTTCAATAATAACCCTTTACGGTTAATAAAGCTGCATTATTCATGTGTTGAAATACATAATATTAATTTATCGTCTAACTAGGGCAAGCTTCCTACCACAAATGAAACTCATGTTTGCTTAATTTTAGCCAACACTTGCGTTTCATCTTCTCGGTATGTAATTCTATCCGATCCGACTAATATTATAAATGGGAAAGTTTGTGAAGATGTTTGGATGTTTGTAAGTCAATCACGCAATAAGAGCTTAATGGATTTGAACGAGACCTGACGTAGAGTCGAGAAAACCTGAATCGCGTACCGCGACTTTTCATAGTCAATTTCCCGATGATTTCTTTGGCAGATGAAGGGAATGTGAACATGAGATTTGCCACAACAAGGTTCCATCCTGGTACGCAATTCAGTTTTCTCGAGTGTACAGATAGACAAAGATCTGGATTGAAACATAGGATGCTTAATATAAATAGGTTATAATTAGTAAAGTTAATTTAAGGTTTTTTAATATTCTATCGCATTAGGTTAAGAAAATCTGTAATGGTAGAATAGTTATGGAAAATAATTAAATAAATAATAATAATCCCGATAATTTGTTCCCTGGGATAGTATTTTCCAATCCGCTTTTTTCACTATCTTCCGCTGTCCAAGAACGTTGAGGTGGGTAACCATTTTTCAGTCCAAACTATAAGATTGTACCTAAACGTTTCTCGTGAAGGTATTTATAGCGGGGCAAAGCCACTGGTTTAAGCTAGTAATAAAATAATGTAGAGCCAAATCCATTTTAATCGAAACCACTTTGCTGCGGAACCATTTCATTATTAATTTTAATACTCAATTTCTCAGTAGTCATTGGTAATCAATTACTTATGATTTATTGTGAAGAGGTTCCACAGTAACTAACTATCCAAAGTGTTCGACTGTATTTAATAACAAACTGGTTACATTAAAACTCATCATTTATAGCTCAACTGCAGCATTAAACAACTGATGAGCAGAAAAACCATAATTATTATCAAGTACAACACACTGAATACATACTCTTGCTTGCAGCCCGAACTCCCTTAACTTTTAGTGATAGAGTTGAAATTGTTATAAACCGGATGTTTGTGCAGCTAGTATGGCTAAGTTTCCGGATGGTGGTTCCCGTCTAGGATAGACAATTTTCTATGTAATCGACTCAGAGGTTGACAACTAGAAAAATAAAAGGTAAATAGTAAAGTATTTAGGACATTTTAGATTATCAACAAACCGAAACAAATACGGTGTTTTTTAATTTATTTGACACACGACAGTTTTTCAGCATAGAAATCAACACAAAAATTAAAAATTTTCAAAACCGCCAACGCAATTTAGTCTCACCCCCCCCCTCCACCCCTCGTTTTGTGTCGGGGGTTAAAAATGGTATAGGATAACATTAGAAAGAGATGGTGAGTGCCTACGATGAGGCTTTGAAGACCAGCGCATTCACGTCAACATAAACCAAACCCGTATTTCGTATCTCAAGTGTTTTTTACCTCTGCATAGGTTCAGGCAAGTTCAGTCAACCCCGTCTTCCCGGTCCACTCCTGCGCAGTGTAGCCATCGGTGTGAGAGAAACCGCGCGTACACCAAGGTTAGTGGCATTTTACTACCTATTTACCTGTAATTTATTTCAGATAACTGTAGACAAATTAAAAAGTTGCTGAAATACAAAAATATGTCAATTAAATACCACCTTTATAACAAGGCTTCGCTACTGTGATAGATTATAAAAATTAGCTAACTCACTATCCTGTGGGAATCACAAAACTCCCTCCATAGTACATCCCTGTGGCCCCAAGAAATATGTGCGCCAAATTTTCAGTATCTAGCTCAAGTGATTTAGGCCTGACTAGTCACCTCACTCTTTTATATGTATAAAGATTGACAGGGTGCATTAAGATTATGTTTAAAAAATAAAAAAGTATATAAATAAACCTACAAATAAATAGTTTACCTCTTTATTATATTAGTTTCATAATCATCATCATCAACCGAGTTAGTACATTATATTATTTGTCACTAACTGAGCCAGAATTATCAACTATGTCAGCAAGTTTGGTATGTAGTATCTTTTTGTGTTTTATTTTTTTCAACTTCATTTTTTACTTTTACGGTCATCCCGTGAAATCCATATATTTCACGGAATGCCAAGGACTTGGGTACGATTCCCAGCGCTGGTCTTTTTTCCGGGGTTTTTTTCTGTGCATCTATGTTTCAGTTTGTATTTAGTATGAAACTATGTCAGCATTATGTCTTGAGTGTCACCTATATAACATCATTATAGAAAAACCTTGCAATGTTGTTTCAGATGCAGTGCTTCATTTGTGTGACGTACATGATCTTTATCTGCAGCGCCTACCCGCGCCGCGAAGGTTCGCATGATGAACGATCTCTTTTCCATGACGTCATTGAATCCCTGAAAATACGAGCCCAGCTCCCAGAAGACACCAACCAAAATGAAGAAAACAACCTAGGACAGATCTATGAGAGGTATGGATATGAGGACGAGCTACATCTTCCAATCGATACTGAATTTATACCGAGACGAAACGATAGAATAGCGCTACCACCGCTTAAAAAATACAGATTGCCGAAAATGTTAGTCACTAATGAGACTGAACCCAGTGCAAAATTGAGTAACTCTAGTGCTTCTAAAGAAGAAATCGTCGTTTTTATAAGTACTACAGACGTTTCTCAACCTACTACCGAGAAAATCAAGAGGAAGACGACTAAACAACCAATTAAAAAGAAACCAAACATGGATAATGAAAATAGCAACAATAAAACTCTGAGAGTACCTGTTGTTAACACCATGACCGATCAAAGTCATATTGGCAATAAGGAAATTCATATGGTAGTTAACCCAAATATCGTTGTTAACTTTCGGACCAGTGAAAACTACAAAGACTTAACATTAGATGAAGGCAAAAATACAAGTGATATTCTTCCACCAATAATACCGCAAAATGTTTTTAATATCCATCAGGAGATTAAGTTAGATAAATATTTATTAGATTCTGGTGCTACACAGGAAGACCATAAAGATAAGAAAAGAGTGAAACAGAGTATAAAAGTCTTGTCAACAGATGTGAAACCAAAAGTAGAAGAAGACATGATCATGTGTGAGACAGCTACTAGGGATCTGGAGAAAAACAACCGATCTGGACGAAAGTTTAATAATGTGCTGGAAATTCTTTTGACTCTATAGATTTCAAATAATGCAATGCTTACTGAAAAGTGTTCTTTGTTGTTTGTTGTATGTGTGAAAGTAAAATAAAAATCGAGGTGAGCTATAACTATTTTTTTGTTAAAATAATATTACGTGGAAATAAGGTTATGAGTTATGTTTTTTTTTGTACTAGTATAATTTTAATAAAAACAAACAACAGATAAATTTTCAGTTATGTTACATGTTTGATTAGTTCGATTACGAATAAGATTGATTATTAGATTATGTTGTATAGCTTTAAGTGAAATAGGATTTTGTGATACATTAAGACATCTGAGAGATGGTATTAGTAAGTAGTACGAAATAAACTTGTTTTAATATAAATAAATCTTATTTTAGCGATAAATATGTACTTGCCTTATTTTATACCAAGGCATATTCTAAACGTGTAAATATCAATGGGTCATTGTCAAGCCTTGGAATTTTTTTAGCCAAAAAATGAAACACGTGATTTATAAAAATAAAAGGTATTACGACTCTTACCTTACGTTACTTTACAACAAAACTGAGTAGGTATCAGTCTGAGATTAATAATTCTAAAAAGACGATTTATAAGGAAATAACGATATTTTGGTTCCACCGAAAATTCAAATATGTCCACCGAGTGGACTTAAGTGTTAATTAAATAAAAAAAAAAAACAAAACAAAAAGCGATTAATATCTTGAACAAAAATTAATGATGTAAAATTAAAAATCAATTCTTAAAAGTGTCTTATAACTTATATAATACATATGAACAATTTTTTTAGGGCTCTGACAATGACCCCAATAGTACAAAATAAACTTTAAATCGGTTTATTTTCCAATACTATTTGTTTGGTGACTTCATTCATCCCCTTTTTAAGGCGAACTGTAAAGTGTTTTATTTACGCAATTACATATACGCAAAAAAACATAATATTATGTAGTTCCCTCCGAATCCAATACAATAACGTAGGATATTGTTGAGCCTGCCTCGTTATTACCAGTACTTACTTGTGGAATGTTCGCCGAGGAACGTAGGTACTAATGACGTCTTTACCATAAGACGGAAACAGAATGCATCTCGCTCGAATAGGATACGGGGTAGTCGCAACAGGATTTTGAAGGTATAATAGAATGAATTCACCCATACTGAACACCTGGATGGAACTAATTATACCAACTGTATATAGGTGAACGAACCATAATGTACAGTCGCGGAATGAAAAGGTTCATCATTTTTCGACTCTACGTCAACGAGTTAAGATCGAAAAGAGACGAACCTTTTCATTCGGCTACTATGTATTCTTAGTACTAAGTGGGTATTGTTAAAATGAGGTTTCTTTTCTTATTTAAATATTAATTACTAACTTAAAGGTAAAACTCAAAATGTTTATTCTGCAAGTAGGCCGCAAAGGGCTCTTCTACATGTCACATTGTCAAAAACTAACTACCAGCGCTTTCGGAAGGTCCATCATTGCCAAGAAGAATGCGCCGCAAGAAACTTGGCAGAAAGTCATCTTTTCAAACTTATGATAGATATTTACAAATAAAAAAAACATAAAATTACAATATAAAACAAAAGAGAAATTATATAAAAAATACAGGGTTAAGTTAGGTTAAGTTAAGTTTCGTTACTTCTTATTCTATTCTATTCTTTATTCTCTATTCTATTGTTTATTTTTTATATTAGTCTATGAATGCAATTATCTGGAATATTTTTTTATATTATAAAATAAATATAAAAGCCGCTAAAGTGAAACATTTTTGGGAAATCTCACAATACCATTAACAAAAACAAAGAAAATGGAATTGAAAGGGCTAAATAGTGAAAATGATTAATAGTCAATTCGACAGCTAGACGTTAAAAGTATTTAGGGTATTAGGGACTGTCCATGACAATAAAATTAACTTGCCTTACAATAGTTGCCACTGTTGAGTTAAATATCTAATATATTATAATCTCGTGTTACGGTGTTTTTTATCGAACTCCTCCGAGACGGCTTGACCGGAGGTCCGAGAATAGGTCGTAGGTTATTCTATATGGCAAAACAACGTTTGCCGGGTCACCTAGTTTATTTATACTTAAGCAGAACGATATATCGTTATTTTAATATAATTACTCTTGCTAGGCCTCAGACATATCGCCATTATAAGAAAGGATTGGGAAAAAGCTTCAAAATAACAATAATTTTTAATTAATTGGTCAATCATTGTCATTCCCTGCCTATACACGTTCTACAGGCATAGGCAATCTCTTGGGATGGGGTAGCGACTAAGTGCTGATCAGAAACTTGACTGACACACATCATTGATCTGCTTCTCGGGTATCCATCTGTAGGTTTCCTCGCGATGTTTTTCTTAACCGAAAAGTTTATAGTATTTATGCATGAGTCTTTCTACATAGGTGTATTTTTAGTAGATATAAACTAAGTGTAAATCAAGCCCAATAATAATTATAATTTGTGTGGTGGTTCAGAACCTTGATGCCTGAGTTCGTCTCACGCTTGTTTTTATGCAGCCAGCCCTTTATGAATCCAGTTTGACAATAAAAACAGAAAGTTTAACTTGCGGTCGCTTAAACTCAAAAGGCCGTTCAAATGTATTTTAGCTTTAAGTCAGTCTTGCTAAGGTATGTTCACCGTTATTGTCCTACTGAGCCTACGTGTGTTTCGTCCATTGCACCATAAATGCTAAAAAACAAGAGTCATCTTCATTAGGCCAGAGAGTTCTCAACTTAAATAGAGTTTATTGCGTCTATAAATGCTTTTAAGAAGCTACTAGATTAGGTAATAAGAAGTTTTGGTGAAACACCACCTACATGTTAACGGTACAGGAGATTAAAATAACATCGGGGTTAAAATTTTACCAGGAAACTAAATGTGAAAGCTTTTTTAACATCTGCTGCAAATAATGTCATAAGTTTATGAGGTATTTTTTCAATTGGATAGAATATTTAAATTGTCATTCTAAAATAAACCAGTATAAATGTCATTCACATCACGTAAATAAGACGAATAAATCGTCGATTTACGGGGAACACCGCTTTAGGATATTTAACACCGTCAATCAATTGGCATAGGTACTTTTTTATATGTTGTCATAATACAATTCCCCAATAGGTTTTGTGTAGTAATAGTGAGCTGTGACGGCACATATTTGCAAACTCATTTGACTGACTAAGTATTTATTTGTTTTTAACACCCGACACAAAAAGAGGGATGTTATAAGTTTGACCGCTCTGTGTGTGTGTGTGTGTGTGTCTCTCTCTCTCTCTCTCTCTGTCTGTCTGTCTGTCTGTGGCATCATAGCTCGTAAACGGGTGAACCGATTTAAACTTTCGTGATTTTCACTCATAATTACTAAACTAAACGGAACTTATCACGCAATAAATACTTATTTATTTACCTCGACGTTTCGGCCACATTGCAGCAACCGTGGTCACGAGTGAACTTAGTTTTAGTAATTATGGATGCGGTTTTTTTTTTATTTGAAAGCTGGTTTCTCGGCGATGGTTCTTAGATATAAAAATAAAATAAATAAAAATAAATATCACGGGACAATTCACACCAATTGACCCAGTCCCAAAGTAAGCTAGGAAAGCTTGTGTTATGGGTACTAGGCAACGGATAAACATACTTATATAGATAGATACATATTTAAATACATATTAAACACCCAAGACCCGAGAACAAACATTCGTATTTTTCTTACAAATATCTGCCCCGACACGGGAATCGAACCCGGGACCTCAAGCTTCATAGTCAGGTTCTCTAACCACTAGGCCATCTGGTCGTCTAAAATATGTTATATAGATATGTTTCATCAAAATCGGTTCAGCTGTTTCAAAGTTATCAGCTCTTTTGTTAGCTGCGGAAGGGATATTAGACACATACTGGGCATTTACTTTATGTTCAAACATACGTGTGACATAATTGAGTTGGGGGTTTTTAAAATTTTTAATTTATATTTAATAAGCAAGTAAATTCCAGTTCGTCGCTCCATCTTAAGCCTGTTTAAGGTTGCAGGAACGCGTTGGATGCGCGTCTTCCGGTCCGTGGACGCCACTCGAGAACGTTTTTGCCCTATCAGCAATCAGTTCTACGGAGCAATGTGCCCTGCCCTCTGCCACTTGAGTCTGGCGATTCTTCGAGTTATGTCGGTGACTTTGGTTCTTGCGCGGATTTCATCATTTCTAATGCGATCCCGCAGATAAACTCCGAGAATAACCCTATCCATCGCCCTCTGAGTGACTTTGAGTTTTCTTACGAGACTCATCGTTAGCGGCCACGTCTCAGTGCCATAAGTCATCACTGGCATCACACACTGGTCATGGACTTGACTTGAGACTTGAAATGATGATGATGAAGTTTACAGTTGATTGAAAATTAATCTGGACTTATGTCCAAAATGAAGTTTTTTTTTATAAGAATTGCGTCTTGGAGTTACTATTTATTTAATGGTCTCCCAACTATCCTATTTTTTTACGTTATTATTTGATTTTTTTATGCTAAACGTGTAACTACTAACTACAAGTTCAAAATCTTTGGCGTGAACAAATCCAACAAATACACAGACGAATACAATTTTAGACCAGTTACAATATTATCGAACATTATTAACAGTAAACAATAGTTTTTTGGTCGTTCATTTTAATGAAGTTGTTCATGGTCCGCCCACAAAAACTTCTATCATATAATTTAGTTATTAGTGAAGCCAGAGCTTATAATTAAGACAAAGACGTTTATATAGTCGAAGTAAATCAATGTTCGCCGTAAATGAGCACCTTATAAAAACGGTAAATACATGTGGCAAAAAATACGGATACACATTGCAATTTTGCCATACCAATTTTGTCTACAAGTACGCTTTTACCTGGCCAATCTTGCATCTTGTTGACGTTGTAATAAAATTCACCACTATCATTATTAAAGTATGTTACTGTACGAGGAAATTAGACAAAAACTTTTCGCCATCTATCATATGGCGAGATCTTAAGAACGGATATTGAAAAATCAAACATGTACAAATTTTCTTTGTGGTCTAATCTCGTCTCTGATGAGCTGTCAATCGGTCTAAGGTTACCACAGTTAGGTACATATACATATCTCTATACGATAAATTTGCTTTTGTGTACACGTTTCCTGAATCAGTTACAGGGGGTTATGGTAAGATACATAATCTACTATTTTATCAATCTTCATATTTTAATTGAGTTGGTTTTGTCAAGAAATCATATCAGTTTTCATCACTATTTGTTTTAAACTGCTGCTACTGTGCTCCTAGAATATCTTAGAGACCATTAAACCACATGTGTACCCCTTTAGAATTTTAATTGCCATAAGAGGAACAAGGTAATTACAATTCAGAGGAAACTACAGCTATTGTAATAACTATTTGTCAACTAGGTTTTTGGTCCTCACGTGCAGATGTATCTCTATTGTTTGGAGAGCGTTGTAATTCCGAGTGGCAACATATATTATCTATCTTATCTTTTCTATCTCTTCTAATCTAATATATAAAAATCTCGTGTCACGGTGTTTGTTATCGAACTCCTCCGAAACGGCTTGACCGATTTTTATGAAACTTTTTTTCTCTATAATGGTAGGTCTAGGTAGTTTTCAAAATATTTGTACCCAATTAAGGGATTAATTCAAAAACAAAATTTAATTAATTACCTTTGAGTAACGGAGTTACCTATATACTTTGTATGACTAACTTTCGTGACTCACAGGTAATTAATTAAATTTTGTTTTTAATTAATCCCTTAATTGGGTACAAATATTTTGAAAACTACCCGTCTGAGAATAGGTCGTAGGCTACTATTCTTGGCGGATGGAGTCGCGGGCAATTGCTAGTCTAATATATAAAAATCTCGTGTCACGGTGTTTGTTATCGAACTCCTCCGAAACGGCTTGACCGATTCTTAAGATTTTTTTTCTCTATAAGTATTTGGTAGGTCTGAGAATAGGTCGTAGGCTATTTTTTATACCCCTATTATTCGCAGACACAGTGGCGGGCAACAGCTTGTAATCTATAAAAAGCCCTGGCAGCCTAGTGGACTGACCTATGGCCTCTCAAGCACAATGGCAGTGGATTCAAACCCGGGTTCGCATCTCTGAGTTGTTCAGAATTTATATGCGCGAAATTACATTTAAAATTTATCACAAATGGTAGGTAAAAAAAAAAATTAAATAAAAAATAAAACCTCCTTCAAAAAACCCCCAAAAAAACATAAAATAATAATTGATTGAACCGACCACAATAAGCATGAAAATATCTTTCTACTAATCTGTTTGAAGTTGGTGCCTCAGCACGAGCCAGCAGGAGTGTAGAAGCCCTATAATAGGTATGTAGGTAAGTTAGATTACTAGGTCCACTCCTGCTGGCTCGTGCTGAGGCACCAACTTCAAACAGATTAGTAGAAAGATATTTTCATGCTTATTGTGGTCGGTTCAATCAATTATTATTTTATGTTTTTTTGGGGGTTTTTTGAAGGAGGTTTTATTTTTTATTTAAATTTTTTTTATTTCCAAGTTTTTTTTGGGTGTTTTTTGAAGGCGGTTTTATTTTTTATTTAAAATTTTTTATTTTTTTCTTTTTAGTTGTTGCTAATGGCCTGGACTGGCACTCTTTACTGACTGTACTTTTTGCCTCTGGTTACCAAAGTACTTATCAAGACGAATCAAACGAGACCAAACTTGATGGGGTTATGTCGTTTTACTACGGAGTTCTTATGGTCACCATCCAACTTCATTGTCAGACCCTGGTTACCATCTAGGACCAAAGTACTCGTTGAGACGAGTCAAATGAGTCCGTACTCGATGGGGTAAGTGCCGTTACTTTATGGAGTAACTTTGGCCACCTTCCAGCTCCATCATCAGACCCTGGTTACCATCTGGGATCAAAGTGCTCGTCAAGACGTTTCAAATGAACCCAAACTCGACGGGGTTGTGTTGTTTTATTACAGAGTTTCTATGGCCACCTTCCAACTCCATCATCAGATTAGCTCCATGTCACAATAATATTGCATTGTCACCTGATTTACACATGCATGTAAAATATGAAATCAATCAGAAACCGGGAAGTGAGTCAAATTCAACTTGCAAGATTTGACCCGTTGAGGAGTTCCGTTGGCCATCTGCGGTCTTCTTCATCAGATCTAGTTTACCAAATGACACTTTATGAATGCAAATGCTCGATTTGTCACTGAAAATACTAAAATCGCTTTACATTTCCCTTGAACTTTTGAAGAGTTCCTTCAATTCCTCATGGATCCCATCATCAGAACTGGATTCCGGTAACAACGGGACCAACCTTGAAGCATATGCTTTCAAACAACGAAAGAATTTTCCAAATCGGTTCATAAATGACGGAGTTCTGAGGTAACACACGTTAAAAAAAAAAAAAAAAAAAGAACATACAACCGAATTGAGAACCTCCTCCTTTTTTTGAAGTCGGTTAAAAAGCGACATAACTACAGCCCAGGCCCCCTTATTCTGAGAAAAGTCATTATCTGTTTATGTTCTACGATAAAAGTTAAAAATAAGGGACTTTTAGGCAATTTTAATATAGATAGATAGTGTAAGTAATGTAAGAAATCCAAAAACTTAAAACATGTCGCAGTGCTCTGAGTGTAAAAAATAACTTAACATTATTTTTAAAATATTAACTCTAAACACAAATTGGTATAATAAAAACATCCATAAATTTAAGCTCGATAGAGATCAATGATCTAGTTTTTTTAAATAATAACCATAATGTTGCCATTAAAAAAGTGTTTATAGTATGGCGTGCTCATCAATGAGGGTGAGTGAACTTAAATGTTGCAAAAAAACCTTCCTTTATAAATATTTTATGAGAATTCTATAGCAGCTTTATGGCAAAAGATTAAACGTTTTCACTTATGCACGCTCAAAAATTAATTAATTAATTATTAAAAACCAGTTTAGTAAATGCGCGTCTAGATTCTACTGTCCTGTAAAATAATAAAATGCTTAAAATGTGGCAGAAGATAGGTATTTATACATTTATCAAGACTTGATGTTATGGTGTAAACTTTGTCTCTGAAATAAAAAAAATCACCAGATAAATTAAAGCGGCCTATTTTTGTGCTCAGACATTTTAATTGTTTTGACTGTTCCGAAATATTTGGCCCCTGTATTGGGAAACTTATGAGAGAAAACTTATTGGACATAATTAAATGTTAAGTTTCTCTAGTTTCCTAAGTTTTGACACTAGCGTCAGCTTTGATATCGTATAAAACTGTGACGTTAATGTCAAATTATAATACCTATAAAAATAATTTGTACAACGAAAAATATTTGCGATTTTCATTACATTGCGGGGGCGCGTAGCTACATATAAGTTCATAAGTTTTAAGTGATCGATCATCAATGGCAATATACCACAACTCGCACAAAATTTCTCCCATCGTCTAAATGAGGCTTTACTTATATTTTTTGAGGTATAGTATATAATATACAGGCAAGATGAGTCTCAGAAAATATGTGTATTATAAGATTTAGCACCTTAAAAGAATGAAAAAAAGATACTTTTTCACGCGAGAACCATTTGTTTGCTGTACTGTCGTTTCCAGCAGATGGTCGTTCCAATTCGACTGAAATGTCGAGACAAATACACTTACTGTACTTAATTTAAATGTAAGTAGAAATAATGTATCCGTTGCCTAGTACTAGGTCAATTGGTGTGAATTGTCCCGTGATATTTATTTATTTATTTATTTATAATGTCATAAGAAAATGAATATAGGTTATCTTTGTAAATGCATTGTCTTTGTTTCCGACCGTACCGTTAATAAGCACGAATGTAGCTTTAAAGAAAACTTAATTATTATTATCATCCAAATTAAACATAATGTAAAAGCTATCAATTATTGAGACGGGTCTACTTTCTCAAATCGCAACCCTGCCCGGTACTATTGCAACTCGAACGAAAGTCGTTTCCAAACTATGTTCATTCGAGGTTGTTCATTCTCTCACGAGCCTTTACGCGCGCCTTCGTTAGTGTTCACGATTAGACCCGACATTTGAATTTGATATGTTTGAATTTCCCATGGGTATTCTTAAAAATTATAACGAGGTCTTTGTTAGTAAAGACCATAAAAACGCCCGTGCCAAATTTTGTCTTTAAACTTAGCGGTTGAGATTTTGAGGCTTTATCTTGAAGATTCCGTGGAGATTTTGAGATAAAAAATAGCTTATTCCAGATTTCCAGCTAGGTATATGCATACCAAATTTTTGCATAAAATAACAATCACACATCACATACATATACGTACACCCACAAACTTTCGCATTTATAATATTAGTAGGATTGTCTATTCTGCTATCTCCGACTCTATAATATTGATGTACGTAGGTATAGTACGAATTTTTTGAGGTGTCCCGATCTTGTTAAGAGCCCACATTTCGAACAAAGCCATTGTATTCTATTATGTCCTCAAGTGAATAATCCTCAGTTTAAAATGAACGTAAATATAACATAAAATAGCTCATTGAAATAACGACTTTATTATTTACAGTAGAGACTTCATTTTAATTGAAACTTAGTTTGTTTTGGTTGTTTTGGCTGCATGTCTACGACGCATTCAATGTTGAAAAATATTATCTGCCAACAAAGTTTCTGTAAATAATAAAGTCGTTATTTCAATGAGCTATTTTATCTTATAC
The DNA here is from genome assembly GCA_947859365.1 of Archips crataeganus. Lineage (NCBI taxonomy): Eukaryota > Metazoa > Arthropoda > Insecta > Lepidoptera > Tortricidae > Archips > Archips crataeganus. The sequence continues at coordinate 10,951,856 of OX402049.1, read as the reverse complement.
TAGGTAGCCTCACCCGCAGCAGCAGCTTCACCCGCGATAAAATTAATTTTCCCGTAGAAAAAGGTATTTTCCCGCTGTATAAAGTAGCCTATGTCACTCAGTGGTAATGTAGCTTTCTAACGGCAAAAGAATTTTTGAAATCAGTCTGGTAGTTTCGGAGCCTATTCAGTGCAAACAAACAAACAAACAAAAAATCAAATCTTTCCTCTTTATAATATTAGTATAGATTTCTGTTCATTTTAAACTGAGGATTGTGCATTTGAGGACATAATAGAATACAATGGCTTTGTTCGAAATGTGGGCTGCTAACGAGATCAGGACACCTCAAAAAATTCATACTATACGTGTCACGTGTCATGTTGTTGATACAGAATTTAAAGTCGATTTTCTAGAGGAACAATTACCTATCAAAAGATTTAAAGATTCAATAATATCTATTGAATTTATCATTTGCCAATTACACAGTGGCAAACGGTATGAATATAGATATTTTATAATTTCGCGACACATGGACGTTTCTCACGCTTGATTCATGCATTGAATATTTTTTGTTGATTAAGGAATACATTTTAGGATGGTTGAACTTTATTACTTTAAAAAAAATATAATGCTTGCTTACGTGTTGCAAATACGGTGCATAGATTTCAAAATATATTAGTATTGTTATTGCTATTCAATTAAGAGAACTAAGATGCTTTTTGTGCCAGTTGTTCTCCGGGGCAGATTGCCGTGCCCAGCCATGGCACTGCTGTTTAACGGAAACAAATAATGGATAAGATTCTATTCTATTATGGCCACTGTAAACCATAGGCTTCGTTTTTTTGACTCGATAGTGACTCACCCACGCTTTCTCGATGTCTCCATGGTAACGCGTGTCCGGCGTTTAGCAAAAGCTGCCGAGAAGCCTCCGAGATCCACATTCGCGAGTGGACTGCGCAAGAGTGGATACGTCGACCATTTCTTAACACATTTTGAATAATAACTCTAAGAAATAATGGCACAATCATGGATCATTGTATCGGTAAGTGTTTTTTCCTCGACTAATTTGTTAGTGGTCTGTTGTATTTTAATTTTTTTGGTTCTTTTTTTTAACGAATATCATCTGTTTAAAGTTCAATGACTTTGTTTCTGACTTGTTTTTTTTGTAATTAGCGTAAGGATTTTGACCTTTTCGTGCATGTAAGTTTAATTTTAATTTGACCTAGGTTGAGGGTATTGGCTCTAATTTACTTCAATGGGTGTGAGACGTGAGTGACCGAGTAGTTATGGAAATAATAGCTTACTCTTTATTTTACTAGACGTTTTAAATGATTTTAGTGTTTGTATTGAATAAATAATATTAGTAACAGTAATAACTAAATAAAAATAGTCTACATATATAGCTTTAAATTTTCTTATCAAATAAAAAAGAAATACATAAAAGTATAGACCTTTCTGTGATTTTGATTTACAGTTTTAAACTATCATCCAACTATTATATTAAATACATTAGCATCACAGTGTATCACAGTGGTATTTAATGTTCTGTTTTACCTACTCAAAATCAACAATTTCCATCTTACTAATATTATAAACGCGAAAGTTTGTATGATTGGATGTGTGAATGTTTGTTAATCTTTTACTTTAAAACGGTTTGACGGTTTTGGATGAAATTTGGCACACAGTTTCTAACTTGGATATGTTAGTATCTATAGGATACTTTTTATCTCGAATAATTGAACAGTTCCCGCGGGATAGCGATAAACGAATTCTTTGCAGACGGAGTCGCGGGCAACAAATAGTTAACAATAAAATGCAAAGTAGTTTTCATTTATTCTACCATTCTGTATGCTGGTATTCTGAATATTGGCATAGCTATTTAAATGAAAAGTATGCGCATTTCATCATAAGATCAAACATAAGCTTCCGTAGTAGGTAAAGTCCGTATTCAAAGAAGGCATTAATAAGATTGCAGCAAGTCCAGTTCTTTTTTATGGTAACTTTCGTAGGCCACTACTGGCCCTACTAGAGGTCCATAAAAAATACGGTCATGTGCAACTGACAGTACGTGTTCGTGTCATAAGACAATGAAACTGCAAAACTTGACCGATGCTTATGCTTAATTTAATTTAACGTTAAGAATGATAAAAGCTGCTCGAATTCCTTAGCGAGCTAAAACCTAAGTAACGATAAGGATCTTTTATACCTATGGAAGAGTACCGTGACTGACGGATGGATAATGCACAACCCAAACCGCTGTAGCTAGAGATTTGAAATTTGACAGATATATTCTTTCAATATCATAGAGGTATATATACTAAGAAAGATTTTTCGAAACTCACAATAGGCAGTCAACATTTTTTTAGTTTATTTACGATTTATCCCATAATCGTATCATATATATGTAACCATAAACATCATGAATAACGTTTAATCAAGTTCATTGTCATCCAAAAACATAAATGTGACAGTAAAATTATAATATAGGTATCGATTTTATAGACAGTCCTGTATTAAATTAGTAGCATTTTTGGAAGTTGTGAATTTTATTTTTCACGCTATAAATTCACATGTAGGTGTCAAATACCATAGCTAGCGCTTGTTGATTTATTATTAGCATTTTAGTGACTCGTTTTAGTAAACAAATAAAAATCTTATTTACAGTAATGTCACTTTGGTTAGTATGGCATAGAAACGCGTCCACCAACAAGGTTCGAGTTAGCTTGCTTAAGTATTTACTATTAAATATACTTGAGACGTATACGCAAAATATAATAGGTTGTCTCTGGGTCTACATTGGATAATCAAATATTTTTTGTCACAATTTATTGTTTACTCGAATGACTGTTTTGTATGAAAGTACACCGCTTAAAATATATTGAAACCATCGAACTTACAGGATAACATATAAAATGAACCTTACCTGGGTTAGGTTAGATTTATTTTATATTATTATGTTTTCCTTTCCTGTTGCCCATTTTGAAATTCACAACCACTAATCCACTTTTGATGCTGGCGGTACATGTAACTATCTACCTATTTTAAAAGTATTTTTAGTATTAGTTGGTTACTTGATACTAAATCCACAATTAGGTATATTTCCAATACAGTTTTAACCTAACTCAAAATAACGTAGACAAATATAAACATAATTATTTAGTAACATTTTCAAACGTCATTTTGTCACTTGCCGTATAAATTGCCGTATAAAAGGTATTAAAGATAATAAAATAATAGTCACGGATAGACTTTACTGTATAATATAATCTTACCCTAAATCAGAACTTTGTTATGATGGCCTTTTTGACCCCATGCCCTGTATGCTTTGCGCGGTACCCGCCGTTAGGGCTATGACTATCAGCAAGATGGTTCAGTACAATCGCACATCAGTAGACGTTAACCGTACCGTCAACAACGGCGTCTAACGAGCACTTATTTGTCTAACATGTTTGTGCGTGGGATAATTATTTAATTGCTTCGTCATGGAAGTATACAATTTTAGTTTTTCTCGTAATCATTTCGTAATTTTAAAAAGAGTAACACAACTCTTGTATTGCGATATTTACATACCAAATCAAAATAATATTATAAACGCGAAAGTCTGTAGGTATATACATAATATATCTATCTTTGTTAATATATATCTTTGTTACTCTTTCACGCTAGTATTAGCAAATCGTTTGGTTTGACGGATTCTGATTAAATTTGGCACACAGATAGTTTAGAACCTAGATTAACATATAGGATACTTTATACCTCGGGAAATTGAACGAGATTAACAGGTAACAGCTAGTTGTAGAATATTTACAAGATTGTTTGCATAGTAAGTATGTAGCTCGTAGATATAAATAAATAAAATAAATAAATATTAGGGGACAATCTTACATAAATCGACCTAGTCCCAAACTAAGCAAAGCTTGTACTATGGGTACTAGACGACGATAAACATACTTATATAGATAAATAAATACTTAAATACATAGAAAACATCCATAACATAACTCAGGAACAAATATTCGTGCTCATCACACAAATAAATGCCCTTACCGGGATTCGAACCCAGGACCACTTGCTTCGTAGGCAGGGTCACTACCAACTAGGCTAAAGCGGTCGTCGATATAAAATAAATAAATGTTGTAGCAAAAACCGGCGCGCGGCAGAAAAATACACAAAATTCGGTTACTGAAACTGAAAATTCAAATTGAGGTAAAATAATAGAGTCTACCTAAGATAAAAATAACTGGCTCTTGTAAAAACAGTTTAAGTGGTAGGTATCTAAGAGAAATATACCCAGAAAAAACTTAAACATTGCCTCTCAACTCTCAACTCATTTAATGAACAGTTTCGATTTCAATAAAACAATAAACTACTGAATTATTTTATAACTTGTTTATATCTGTCACGTGGGTTAGTCTGTGTACACTTTTTTATTTAATTTCATTGCGATGCGATTAAAAAGTGAATACATTTTAAAGTGCACGTGATGGTAAAATCGAAGAAACCGATATGCGAGAAACCATTGAAACTTTTTGTCGTTTAATACGTAATGTAAATGTAACCTACATGACGTTCTAGAATGGCAATGCTAAACTTTCTATGACTTTACTTACTATTTGATAGGATAAGTTACTTAGAGTGGGAATCATACACAATTACACAAAAAAAAAATATATTGATCACTTTCCGGAACGGAATTTTCCATCACACAACTTTTACTTTGAGTTGTCAATACCCTGTTTTTTGACCGTCTGCCAGCACGCCCACTTGCGATTTGACACAGTTTGCAGTTCGACCGACTACGGTACGGTCACCGCGCGGTCTTGAAAGTCGTCGAATGCATATTGTTTTGGTCAATGAAGAGGATGCTTTTTAGTCAAATGCAATTATTTATTATTTTAACTAGTACCAGACTGTTATTTAATTAAATAAACACGTTACAAAATATAATTTAACCTTTAAGTTATTACGTACATATACACATTATACAACAATTCTAAACTAAAAGTAAATAATACGAGGGGCGTTCAATATAAAGTGAGAATGAGATGCAAACTCTTTTAATATTACGAAATTAAATACTGGCCGGTAAAGCTAATCTTTCTAGCTGATTGCTATGAAATAAAAACTAACTGTCTTTTGTTTAAAAAAATATACGGTAATTTCTTTGCAATGCTATTGAGTACGTTAGCGAAAATGGAGAAAATTGAACTGCGCGCCGTTATCAAATACTTGTGTTTGAAAAATTTTTCTACGGACCAAGTCAATTTGGATTTGCGGGACACTTTAGGGTCTAATGCTCCTCCGTATTCGACAGTCGCACGTTGGTGCGCCGAATTTAGACGTGGAAGAACATCGACAATGGACGACCCCCGCTCCGGACGCCCTACTACAGCAGTAACTAAAGAAATTGTGAAAAAAGTCGAAAACTCAGTTTTGGCGGAACGTCGTGTCACGGTTCGTTTTATTGCTGAAAATGTAAAGATTTCAACGGGGAGCGTGCATAATATTTTACATGAACGCTTGGGTATGAAAAAGGTATCTGCGCGTTGGGTACCAAGAATGCTTACTGACACGCAAAAACAAACTAGACTAGAGATTTGTCAAGAAGCTTTGAACCTGATGCAGCAAGACCGGGAACTTTTTCTGGCGCGATTTATAACAATGGACGAAACATGGCTCCATCATTACAACCCATAAACGAAACTGCAGTCTATGACATGGAAAAGGCCATCATCTCCAACTCCGAAGAAATTCAAGGTGAGCCCATCTGCCGGTAAGGTCATGGGCTCTGTTTTTTGGGATGGTAAAGGGGTATTAATGATTGAGTATCTCGAGCATGGAGCTACTATTACGGGCACATTATACGCCAAACAAATAGCAACATTGCGCAATGAGATCCGCGAAAAACGGCGAGGTAAACTCTCGAAAGTTGTGCTGTTCCACCAGGACAATGCCCCGGCACACAAGTCCGCCGTTGCAATGGCTGCAATTCGTGATGCTGGGTTCGATATCCTTAAGCATCCTCCGTATTCACCAGATCTCGCTCCCAGTGATTTCTACCTATTTCCGAGATTGAAACAATACCCGAGAGGCCAGAAATTTGAAGACGACGACGCGGTAGTCGCTGCAGTACAAGACTTTTTAAGTACTCAAGATGAGACCTTTTTTAAAAATGGAATTTTAAGTTTAGTTTTTTTCCTTCTGAGCCGCAGCACGGGCTCTCATCGTGCCAGACTATTGGCTTCAGGTACGAAGGAAGCCGGCTGCTGGTTGCACGCCTTTCCATCAGCCAACACTGGTACTTTTCTAGAGCCCGACACTCTCAGAATTTCCATCTGCCTGCGACTTGGAGTAGCAGTTTGCGCACCGCATAAATGCCCCTGCGGCTTTGAGGTCGACGCGCTGGGACACCACGGCCTTTCGTGCCAGAAGAGCGCGGGCCGCTTCTCTAGACACTCTGCTCTCAATGACATTATCCGTCGCTCTCTTGCCACCGTCAATGTGCCTGCGTTACTGGAGCCATCGGGCATCGCCAGAGATGATGGCAAGAGACCAGACGGAATGTCATTGATTCCGTGGAAATTGGGTCGTGTGCTAGTGTGGGACGCTACTTGTGTAGACACACTGGCTCCGTCCCACATCCGCGGAACAGCAAATCAAGCTGGTGCAGCAGCAGAAGCGGCAGAAAAGCTTAAGAAAAATAAATACAAAGGTCTTGGCTCTGAATACAACTTTGTTCCATTCGGGGTTGAGACCTTTGGTCCGTGGGGCTCCAGCGCAAAAAGTCTTTACAAAGATATTTGTAAACGGCTTTGTGACACTACAGGAGACCAAAGAGCTGGCAGCTACCTCGCACAACGTATCAGCATTGCTATACAGCGAGGTAATGCTGCCAGTGTCTTTGGGTCCATGCCGCGGGGGGAACCTTTTGTTAATTTTATTTAGTTTTAGTTTAAGTTAGTTTTATTTTATTTTATTTATAGTTATAGTATTAATTTATTATTGTTATTTTTTCTTAATATTTGTATGTGTTTAATAACCGCTTTAGTTTAGAAAAAAGATATACTAAGTGTATTATGCTAAAAGGTGACTATGTCGAAAAATAAAATGACATTTAGTAAAAGTTGTTTATAACATACTCATTCTCACTTTTTATTGAACGCCCCTAGTATATTGAGAAAAAGAAAAAAAAACTAAAACATATTATGAAAAGGCAGCGTTCCCCCTTTGAATAGCTAAGCTAATTCTTTGTCTGAGGTAGCTGCCCGCTCTTAGGTCTCCTGTGACGTCGCCTAACCTCTTTGCTATTTTCTTGTATAGCCTCATAGCGTTAGGACCTCACGGACCGAGGGTCTCGGCACCTAATGGGAGAAACTCGTATTCGGTGCCTAGACCCCTGTATTTGAGTGCTTTCGCTTTTTCGCTTATTGAGGTTATCATGCGACGATTTTTTTTTCCGTTTTCTTCTTAATTTATAATTATTAAGTATTTTAAGTACTTATTGGGCCTATCACGTTATTGTTAAACAAACACAGCAAAATTATTAAAATTTCATGAATATTACGTAAGGTTTTCTCACAAGCAAACGTGATGTTGGCAAAAAATTTCACTTTGTACAAAAAATTGTTCAATATCGTGTTTCGGATAGATACTTTCACATTTTGCCAAATTAAAATGACATTTAGTAGGTACGTTGCATATACATAAGTTATTAGTTTAAAAGTAGTGCTGAGGCAGTATTTTCATCCATAACTTATCAGAGTATTATTTTTAGATAACATTCTCCAAAGTGCGAAGTCTACTCGTATCAGTTAATAACATAAAAAAATCATAGAGCTTCAAGTAATAGAGAGACATCCTTCGTTTGTCTATTGGTATTTTAATGCTACATTTTTATCGAATACGTGTATTTACGTAGTAATGAAGGATTTAGTGATAAAGATAAAGGTATAAGTCTCCAGCTTGTGGACAAGTTCATCAAAAATCTTGCCTAAATATTTCAAATAAATTTCGATTCTACTCTCTATCTTCATACATTAATATAATATTAGTACCGTTTAATATAATTTAAGTGTTTCACCTTTTTAATTTACTTAAAATATTATCATTAATTCACAATCATCTTGTTAAGAAGTGTCTATAGGTGCATAATATTACATCTTCATAAAAAAACATAAGGGCGTACAAATACACAAGCATAAAATTGCGAAGTCAATAGCCAAGAGCAGCCTTATTGATAAATAAATGCAAGAGAAATTTACAGAACTTGTTCGGCAAAACCATCAGGTTCTCATTCTATATTTAGGATTCTCTTTTAGAGGCGATTCGATCATCGAGGTCAATAAACTATGCACAAGTACTTATTTGGTGATTTGCGAATGTATTGTCTGGACATTCAGGGCAGGTGAAAACAGCTTTAGATTTGCATTTATTGCTACTTACAGTGTTAACGAAACAATGACCTGTGTGAAATAGAGCGTTTTTGAAGAATGGCGGATAGGTAATGGTTTCGGTTAGCCGGATCGTTAGATTAAACAGTTTTGTTATATTAACGAATGATAGTGTAGTTAAAGTAGAATAAAGCAGTTTAAGTCTGTAATTATGTCGTTTTGAGTGTTATAGTTACGAGCCACGGAAATGGTTCTGTATTAGTCGGTACGTTATGTAGGTCATTTCATTACTTACTACTTGTATAAAAACTGCTACTATACCTGCATATTTAGGTTTTTGGTAATTGGATATTTTTAGTAGCGACATTTTAATGCTCATTTTTAAAAGTTCCTTGTCCTACGTTATGTACGTTCGTTCTAAATCAGCCTGATGATCTACGATGATAAAACGTTTGTTGTATTTACCATTATTTTATGCTTATGGTGCTAGCAGTAATTTTTTTTATGGAACGATTGACACCAATTGATGCAGGTAGTCCCAAACTAAGCAAAGCTTGTTACTATGGGTACTAGACAACTTATATAGATAAATACATACATACTTAAATAGATATTAAGCATCCGAGACTCCAGCATTAACATTCGTATTTTTCACACAAATATCTGCCCCGACCGGGAATCGAACCCAGGACCTCAAGCTTCGTAGTCAGGTTCTCTAACCACTAGGCCATCCGGTCGTCTTACGTCGGTAAGTTATACTTAAAATATATTTTTATTTTTCAGATAGTCCTGACATACTGTCTTCTGGAGGTGTCTCCTCGACCATCAGAGAACGAGTAAGTATCCTATTTGTTAAGCTCTAATCTCAACCATTTACGTCAATTCTGATAACTTATAACAATTACTTTGAAATTTAATCATAACAATGAAATAAAATGTATATTTCTTTCGATTACAAATATATCCGCTAAATTATTAATACGGTTATAGAAGTAGAATGGTTTGGCGAGTGATTCCGTAGTTATTAAATGCACATTACGCACATACTTAATTCTAAGCACAACTAACAAAGTAAAAAACACGTAATTTTGGCTTGAGTCATGAGGAAGACAAAGGTAAAGTGTGCAGTAGTCCAAATCGTAGATATAGATGCTTCTGCACATTTACCAATAACACCCCCAAAAATCATGCTGGCAACATTAGTGGTAGTGGAGAGGTGGCACAATCCAACAGCTGGGCGTTATTATGGTTCAAGTATGGTGATGTTTCTCTTAATGCTTATGACTGCTAACTATATGAAGTTTTTAAATAAACCGATAGCTATTGTGTTAAACCGATAGCTATTTTATCAATACATATAAGATATTATTCCCATTGATTTTTGTAGAATCGTCACAAATTACACGCTCTATTAATCAGTAGCTCGAGGCATGGTGATTTTTCTTTCTAACAGATTTAACCTTAAATAATCTGAACAGTTTTTTTTTTAATTTCAGGTCACCGACTCAATTACGCTTCGACCCATCTACTGACGTAACTGATGATGTAGACGACGATGAAAATTTGCCAAGTGAACAGATTAGATTCTCTCAAGATGACAACACGCAAGATATTCTTAATAAAATAAATGAAATAAATCAAGGATTAATAAAGCCAACTAGAAACAGAAATAAGAATTCACAAACTCACAAAGCCGGCAGCTACGTATTAGATGCAGAAACACTGAAGAAAATACAGCAAATAATAGCTGCTGGAAAACTAAACGCATACACTGATGTACAAAGAGAACAAGGAAGTAATTCACTTGGAAGCGATTATGCAAGTGATTTTAGATATGATAATTCAAGAGCTTTGCAATACGGTTCGCTCCCAGCAAATTTAATTGGTGCTAATCAATTACAAAGCACTTCACCTCGTGTTCCGTATTTGACAAGTATACCCGTTCTTGTTATGCCTTCACAGCAAAACGATTTATATGACCGATATGCTCAAAATGCTTTAAATTCCATAGAATCAGACTCCCAATTTCAAACAAGGCAGCGGCCGCCAATCTCTCTTCCTTTTAATATAAATTGGCCACTAGCACCGTTTTTTCCGGTTCTAGTTAAAGATCCACTTTTAGGATTTCTGCATGGAGGAGGTTGGGATAATTTTTTTGAATATGGACAAAATGCCGACGTATGCAATAGAAAGCAAAAATCTGTTGACAGCCAAACGAATGAAGGCATTGAAATTGAAGTTCAACAGGAAGACAAGCCTGTATTTTCTACAGAAACTAAAACTAATGCAAGAGAAGCAAGAGCAATTAGAAAAAGAACTGTATCCACAGTAGCTCCTCAGATGAAAATTCAAGATGATTCAAAGAAATCGAAGAAATTTTTCTCCCAAAAGCCAACGACAGCTCCTGTTACCAAACCAAAACCCGTTAGTTCCAATAACGCGGTACAAGGCTTAAAGACTGTGCCAAAAGATGATGACTTAAGATTTCATGTTGGTGGGTTTTCGCTATTCGGGGGTCGGCCAACTGTGCCTAGCCCAGGTTTCTTCATAAATAAACTGAAAGTAAGAAGAGGCGGGGTAGCTATTGCGGGACCAGGTGGTGTGGCTACTGCTGGAAAAGGAGGAGCGGCTATAGTAGGTCCAGGAGGTCTTGCCTATACGCAGCCGGGAGGTCTCGCCGTCGCCGGGCCTTCATCACGAGTCGTCGCTCTCACTTCTGATGTTGATCTTTCGTCCATCGTGACGCGCCTGCAACAACAGCAAGCTGCTACTGACGGTTCCGTACCAAGACTACTAGAAGCGATACCTGAAGGCAAAATTGTTGCTATAGGACCAACTATATACTACCATCCTGAATAAACATAACGCTTTTTCTTGCTTTCTTAACCCTTCACTTTGACTACACCTTGTTTCATTACCTTCTTTCTTTTTATATTAAATTCCTGTTTTTCTTCCTTACTAGACTTTGGGGATACTGGAGGAGATTTGGACGAGGGAGAGAGATCACAGGGTACAACCAGCAGCCGCAAGAGTACCAATACGACGGGAGGAACTTTATACATTCACCTGCCATAGGAGATAGTACTTTCACTTTATTTCTGAATCCGATTGCTCACGCCGTAAATGGTCCTCGGGGAACTGCAATCGCTAACCCAGTTTCACATGTTATTATGGGAGGACACCAGAAAGGCAGCATCGTGTTTAATCCTGTGGCGTCTGCCGTGGTGGGCCCCGGCGGTATCGCGCATGCCCAGTCAGATTTATACTTGTATGAGTACAATTTGATATAAAATCGGCTTTAATTAGACTGAATTTGAAATCGGAAACCATATTCGAATTGTCTTTTGAAAATGTTTTCCGATTTCGTTTACTTATTTAAATTTAGATGTTTGTGTTTGTTTTGCATTTATTTTTACTAATGTTGTTATATAATTATACAATATAATTTAAAACATTTCACAGCGTATTTTTACTTGTTTAATATTATCTTAGGTATAGTTATATTTTACCATTTCTTTTTTGGAAATTTCATACATGTCCTAATCATATGTTTTCATATAAAAGTAGATTTCATAGAAAAATAAGAAACATTATATTACAAGGCAAATCATCAATACGAATATAATAGGAGTTATTTCGCAAAAACGTCTCACGGTATGATGTTGTGATTTTGATACCCTTTAAATTCAGTTTCGTTTGAACAAGTTTATAAAACAAGTTCCATTCTTTAAATTAGATTGTATTATTTACTAAACATCCGCTTTTAAAGATTATTCTTAAATGTCACACTAACCGTGGTTTCGTAAAAACAACTGTATAAAGTACAATACCCTATTTTTAACAATTACTCTTCATTCACTTTGCCTTGATAATAATAAGAATACCGAATAATAATGAGTCTAAAGATGGCACTCATAAATAGAATGCCAAATATTTTTGTCTTGTTGGGTAGTTTGCTTCACTAAAGACACGAAGTCGCATGATTACATTGGTTACCTACCTATTAGATACTATAATAATACACATATTAAAATATAATATATGTTATTCCTTTAACACTTATTTACACATACAATATTTTTTCCTGTCATTCATAGCGCAACTGTTCAATATCTACCATTCTATGGCGGTGGTAAAGGCCAATACTTAGAAGTAAAGACGAATAACAGAGGCGTGGTCGTAAGCGAAACAATCGTATCCGAAGAAAACATAAGCAGCGAGAATATAGTCAAGAACATTGACGAAAACCTACTATCCAAAGTCTTAGCTAAGAACTTGCAGAACTTACAATCACTATCCAGTAGCTTGATAAAGTTGCACAACTTGGGAAGGAAGACTGGTACCCTATCAGGCAATGATAAAGAGAGATTTAGAACACAGCTGACGTCCCTGGGTGAAACGACCTCCAACACCATTAAACTAATTGAAGAAATTGGTACCAATGTTGATGTTTTGTTCCGAAGTGGTTCAAAGAGGGAATACGATGAGGAAAATGTAAGTATAACATATTAAATAAATAAAGGAAGTCAATTTGCTTGCGTTAAAATTTAGATCAGTAGCTATAATTTTCATAACGAGCTCGTAATAATGGTCATTGAGCAACTTATGTATGATGGTCATACACATTTTTTTGTTTGCGTCTCTCCTGTGGACATGGCAAAAGTTAAGAGTCTATAGCCAATATTTATTTTTTAGAAAAGTCTACATCGGCGTGTGGGACGCCTGGCCAACTTTCGGCCCATTTAAATAAATATTAAGTTTGCTGACTCAGAGTCGCTAATTTAATGTCTACAGGAGATACAACTTTTGTTTCTTACGCTGTGTATGGACCCATATGTGTCTAGTTCAATTTAAGTGAGCAATAATCAACCTTTTTGTTGCAAGAATAAAATAAATAAATAAATAAATATCACGGGACAATTCACACCAATTGACCTAGTCCCAAAGTAAGCTAGGCAAGCTTGAGTTATGGGCACCAGGCAACGGATAAACATACTTATATAGATAGATACATACTTAAATACATATTAAACACCCAAGACCCGAGAACAAACATTCGTATTTTTCATATCTGCCCCGACACGGGAATCGAACCCGGGACCTCAAGCTTCATAGTCAGGTTCTCTAACCACTAGGCCATCTGGTCGTCTAAATAATCTGTTCTAATGTTTAATAATAGCGCCCTCTATCATCATACTGATACATTAGGCGTATTTATAGATTTATAAAATCAAGTTAGGTTGTGTTAGCTATGCTTAATAGTTAAAGGTAGTAAGAAGTAGAAAAAAGACAGTATTAGAATCTCTTCTTTTTCTGTGATGGTTTAGGAGGACGGGTCTATAGCTGATATGTCTTTTGTTCAAGTCTTCATCGGCGTGTGGGACGCCTGGCCAACTTTCGGCCCGTTTAAGTAAATCTTAAATTTGCTGACTCGGAGTCGCCAATTTTATGTATGTGTATGACCAGGAAGGTGTTAAAATCTTGTAAGATAGCTCAGCCACGGATGATAGATACTATATAAAAATAAAATAAAGAATTAAAGTATATATTTTTGGAAATAAACTATTTGTATTTTTATTTCATTACCTGTTGAAAACACTGATCTAGATAAAGTAAGAAAGTTTTCGATAGAGGGCGCTTTAATCTAAATATTTCTCAGCCGTAGTGCAGGTCAACGACATACAATCGTCGCGTAGTGGATAGAACCGATATCAGATAGTTTTTTTTTTTTTTTTTTTAGTTTATATTTACTCATATACCCTTACCCTTTAATACCCTTCTACCCTTGATTAAATCAACTACAACACTGGAAGCATTTCCTGTAAATAACTAGTTGGTATATGTTATTTACAGGAAATGCTTCCAGTGTTTTAGTTGATTTGATCAAGTGTGGTTCGTGTGGTAATGGTGCTCATAATATACATATATTTGTAAAACAGGTTGGAGAAGAGGGCGTTGGCATTGACTCGCCGTCCGGTGAGGAAGGCTCCATACTACTAGATGGCACCACTATTGCAGAAGCTAAACCTGTTGGTGAGTATTCCTAAGTATAGATTAATGGCAATAAAGAACTTAAATAAAACTGTTTACCTGTCTATTTATGGCACAGCAGCAGAGACACAAACAAATATTTTAAATAAGATTTATAAGGGCTCCGGAGTCAACATCTTTATAATTTCTTCATATCAGTATACCAAAATCATCCCTCTGTAAAATGTCAAACAAAATGTTTAAGTTGGCTTCGTCATTTACATATATTTATTTATTACGTAGATAACAGACCAGAAGAATTCAATATCTTTCTAGAATTTATCGAATTGTTATTACTTAGTTGCACTATAAATTGGTTATTTGTAAAAAAATTGTAAAAAGCGTTAAAAAGATTTTTTTATGTGGCTTCTGGCGATAAATCTACACAATGAATATAGCTAACTTTCATGGATCATAAAAAAGATCGCCTTCCGCAAACAATTTCCCACAATTATCTTGTGATAATTATAACATCTACACCGTCCTCCTATTTCTAGTCCATTGATTACTACTTTGTTATAGATACATTTTATATTCCCATTGCTGAATACAAGGCTCTTCTCAGAATTAGTGTAGCTATAGTTTCTACTGATGCTCGATATTTATTTCCTTTCACTGAAAATGTCATGGTAAATTTTGTAATTTATAGATTAATTTCAAAACATGCAAAGGGTGCGAGTAAATTGACTCGATTTTATTTAATTTATTTTAGCATCTCTTTAATGAGGGATGAAAAAAAACACAATCATCATCACTTTAATGCTATTTTTCAGGTTTAGCGGTAATAGGAGAACACGGGTTGGCCGCTTCCCGACCCCAGGCGACGGCTGTTGCAGTTTCGGGGATAGCGCTCGCCAGGCCTATAGCCACTGCCATCGCTGGCATCAACCCCGCTCAACTTGGCATCGACTTTCAAGTCAATAAAGCTTCATCATAGATAGAATAAAGCAAGGGTTTAAATTAAGTAATGGTAATAAAGTAGGAACAAAAGTTAATATCCCTAAATGTCTCTTAAGGACATGTAATGTGCATTTATATTTTATATTAAATTATTTTCTGTCATAATTAAAGTTTGTTTCACTACAACCAAGCTACAACTAAGCTAAGGACGTTTTGCAGGAAAGAAAATCTAGGTTGCGTCGTTAACCCTGTTTTCAATTTGACAGTTCCATGTACTTTGGCATTAATGGACTGAGCTTAAGACAAAATTGTGATCTTGTTTTTTCCTGCAAGTAGTCATGAGTCGTTAAACCTGGTTTAAATTCGATAGTTCCATATATTTTTACTTTACTAAATGGAACTCAAATTCTAGTATAAAACATGATTTTTTCAGTAACCTGCCATTAAGATTATAAAACCAATACAAATTATATAACTGTAGGTAGTTGTGTTAGGTTTAATCAGCCTAAAATTCCGTCAAACCTACCAGTCGTTGTACTGCGATGGCGGAAAAGATATACAGAGTGTCCCGTAAGTATTTAGTATGACAAACTGAAACGGGAGATAGGTGGGTAGATCATCTACCAAATATAAAAAAAATACCCCAGTAAAAGTCGTACCGTTATCGAGAAATTTCGATTTTTCTGATTTTTGAAAAATGTACTGTACACCCGCACTAAGATTTTGAGTTGTGATATTCCGAATTAATTATTTTTGCATTTATTTTTATTGAAAAAATATCTTGAATAGTTGTATTATCAAAAAAACATGCAAAAAAACATTTTTAAACAACTTTTAAACAATTTAGCGGCGTTCGAAGTTATTGTGGCCAGTATTTTTTTACTTTTGCAGTTGTTTATTTATTTTTATTTCAATTTTGCCTCTTCTCCTAAACTTTGGTCAAGATTTGATCTATCACAGTGAAAATAAAATACATGACCTTTGTTTAGCTTACTAGCTTAAAAACATGCCCATTTAATGGGTATTCAAAAATGATAAATAGCTTATCGATAAATATATACAGGAAAAAAATCTCTTTAAATTTCGAATTTAAATTTAGCGGCGTTCGAAGTTATTGTGGCCAGTATTTTTTTAAATAAAAAGTTGGACAATGAGTTGTTAAGTTTCAAGCAATCTCGTAGATTGAAAATTGCAGACTAATAGTTTAAATTTGTTTCCATTTTGAATAATCGTGTTATACGATACAAAAAACCGTTATTCTGCGTGTTCTGGTCTGGATGAACTAAAACAACTTTAAATCTTAATTTTACATGTTTTATTTGAAAAAAAAGTTAAAACTATTAGTCTGCAATTTTCAAACTATGAGATTTGGGTTGTAAACTTAACAAAACAAAGCTTTGTCCAACTTTTTACTAAAAAAATACTAGCCGCAAAATTTAAATTTGAAATTTGAAATTTGGGTTTGATTCCCGGTCGGGGCAGATATTTGTTTGAAAAATACGAATGTTTGTGCTCGAGTCTTGGATGTTTAATATGTATTTAAGTATGTATTTATCTATATAAGTATATTATCCGTTGTCTAGTACCCATAGTACAAGCTTTGCTTAGTTTAGGACTAGGTCAATTGGTGTGAATTATTGTCCCGTGATATTTTTTTTTTTAAATGTGACTAAAGTTTTAGAATTTTGTTGTATGGGTGCGAGGCTTGGACACTAACGAAAAAAGAAGAGGGCAAGCTCTTAGTGGCTGAGCGAAAGATCTGGAGGAAGATGCTAGGGCCGATTCAAGAGGAAGATGGCAAATGGAGGAGGAGAAAGAACCGGGAGCAGGAAGACCTGGTGTCTGAGCCCAATGTAATTGGAGAAGCCAAGGCGGCGAGACTGCGCTGGCTCGGCCACCTAGAGAGGATGGGAGAGGATCGGGCAGTGAAGAGAGCGTATATGGGGTGACCAAGCGGAAAACGTCCGGTGGGTCGCCCTAGATACCGCTGGTTGGACGAAGTGCAGAAAGACGTAACCGCCCTCGGCGCAGCCAATTGGCGCGAGGTGGTGCAAAATAGGGAAGAGTGGCGCTCTCTGGTGTCGGAGGCCAAGATCCTCTTTGGGTCGCTGAGCCAGTGTAGTAAGTAAGTAAGTAAAGTTTAGGAGAAGAGGCAAATTTTAAGTTGTAATAAAAAAAAACTACAATAGTTTTAAAAAATAGTTTTTTGCATCTGATAACACAACTATTCAAGATTATTTTTCAATAAAAATAAATGCAAAAAATAATTAATTTGGAACATCACAACTCAAAATCTTAGTGGGGTTTCAAAAATCTGAAAAATCAGAATTTCTCGTATACAGTGCGCCTCTTACTGAGGTTATTTTTTGATATTTGGTAGATGACCTACCTGCCCACCTATCTCCTATTTCAGTTTGTCGTACTACTTACGGGACACCCTGTAGAAGGAAATTACATAAGTTTTTTTTATAAAATAAGCTTACAAAAATAAACTAATGATAACCTCTATTTAAGTCACATTTCCTTCAAATAAAGAAAGAAAGAAAGAAAGAAAAACATTTATTTATAACAACAATAACACGCACACAGGCAAAAATAAGAATACAAAGATAGACAAAGACATAGGTGCACATATTAAAGCTGTTACAAAAAGGGTCCCGGCTAAGTAAATCGCTAGTTAAAAAAACCAGCACTGATCTTCCACCGGGCCACACTACAGTAAAATCACGGAAGGCCACACAAAACAAACACAAATATTAAAAAAAAAATATATAAAAAACTAAAACCAAACATTCAAAACATTTAAGGCTTTCACAGACCGAAGTGCGGGGCGTCCACGCGACGGCAACCGAGACGCTTCGGTTTGTGATGGCCCTAGGGCAGATGCCCCAGTTCTGGCCACTTTAAGACTGATTGTCTATTCCAATTTCTGCTTAGTAAACTCAACTTAAAGTTGAAAATGGCCAAAACCGGCCCAGTGGCCAGAACCGGGGCATCTGCCCTAATACTTAATTAGGGTCAAAATTTTGTAACGGGACATAACCTTAGTGTGAAATGGTGACGGAAAGAGTTCGTGAATGCAATTGCGAGGTTAAAAAAGCCTCGCAACTTTATTTCCCTTTAAAGTACTAAGAAGGACATAAAAGTAATTATGTTAAGATGAAGAAAAAGGTCGAATAACACATAATTGGAGCATAATGATTTCATTGTTTACGTTGCCTTAAGTAGGAGCAAATTCATTAATTCAGTTAATAATAACTCAGTGATTGTAAGGAATAGAAGTGCAGTTTGCTCGATATTTGTAAGGTTTTGTTATGTTATTGCAAAGTGAGTTTTTTCTTTATATAAATGTTCTGATGTTTTGATGGCGATTATTATACATTATAAGTACCTGATATTAAAATACTTGACCATTTTTAGGGTTCCGTACGCAAAGGACAAAAACGGGACCCTATTACTGAGACTTCGCTGCCCACCCGTTCATCCGTCTGTTTGTCTGTCTGTCCGTCTGTCACCAGGCTGTACCTCATGAACCATTTTGACAGTTGAAATTTTTACAGATGATGTATTTCGGTTGCCGCTATAACAACAAATACTAGGGTTAAGTGTCCAGTGAATGAACACTTAAGGAAATTTTCGTTTTTAAAAAAATATTTCTATGATATGGAAGTACTTTCCGTTAAATATTACTGTCGTTATAGATCAAGCAAGTGTTCTAGTTTGCTTATATAACATTTATTTTATAATGATATCGCAATTTTTTAAGTTATAGTAATTTTAAGCCGAAAACACCCCAAAACACCAGTAAATGAACAAGATTTCCTAGTAAATGAACAAATGAAACCAGTGTATGAACAGTGTTTAATTGTTTATTAACGTATTTTCAATAACCTTATTTTGATAAAAACAAACAGTTTATGTTAAGAATTTATTCGACTACCGTACCGTATTTGTTCGACTGTACCTGCATTGGATAGGTATAACGTAATTTTATTTGAACTATACCTATTATGATAATATTTTAGTACTTACTTAAGTTCAATAAACCATTAAAAGTACTTTTCAACTTGTTTAGTTTAAGCTTAAAATAAATTCAAAGTTGGCATTTAAATTTTACTAGAGTGTACTGCTTGAAAATCCTTTTTGCACAACCTTTTATCGATATTGATAGAAAGCATAGTCATTACGATGCACGCCCTAGCGATCGGGTTCGGAATACTTCGGAACACTTCGAACCGATCGCAACTCCCCCCGCACCTCAGCTAGTTGACAGAATCGTTTCCTTTTAAATTCGCAGGCATTACGTCTCCAGGGGTTATATGCTCGTAGGCTAGAATATACACAGCTACCAATTACTCGTGAACTATGCAGTCCATATTATTTCGAATGCTGTGGAATTAAATTAAGCAATTTTAATGTTATCATAATATGCATTTATAGAATACCACAACAAGACATTCAGCTATTTATTTACAAATTAAAAATAATCTATACATATAATAAATCTGTAACAAGTCGGTGTCTGTACATTGAAGATATTTGAGAAAAACTGTCACTAGGGCTATTTATTAGCGCAATAGAACCCAAAACAATGATTTTTAGAATTATTGTCTGTTTGTCTGTTTGTCTGTTTGTCTGTTTGTCTGTTTGTCTGTGCGTTTGTGCGCGCTAATCTCAGAAACGGCTTAACCTAGAAGGATGCGGTTTTCACTGATATGTTGGTATTTTCTTGAATTAACATTTAGTGTTTGTTTCATTTGAATCGGTTCACAAATAAGAAAGATACGTCTATTTTAAGAATTTATCGAACAGGTTTTTTTGTTTGAACGCGCTAATCTCAGGAACTACTGCTCCGATATGAAAAAATCTTTCAGTGTTAGCTAGCACATTTATCGAGGAAGGCTATAGGCTATATAATCATCACGCTAACACCAATAGGAGCGGAGCGGAGCGGAAGAATGTTTCAAAATCGGGGGTTTTTGAAGTAAAACATCTATAGGCACGCTTGACTTGTGGTGAATGTGAACGCGGGTGTGCGGGGTGTTCGGTGGGGGGGTGTGGTTGGGAGGGGAGTGCAGGGGGGGGGGGTTGCGGGGTCGGGTAATTTTTTTTATATCGAGGAACTAAGGAGAGCCATAATTGATGAAAAAGCAAATTGGATAAAAAAAATAAGCTGCCCAAATTACTAATTCCACGCAGACGGAGTCGCGGGCAAAAGCTAGTATTAAATAAATTGACATACAACAATAATAAGAAAATCGTTATCTGCGGAGATTGGAATATCGACATGCTAAAATCCAGTAACCAAGCTAGGGAATTGACATCATTGTTAAGTAACTTCAACTTTACCATCCATGTAACTACAGCGACACGGTAAAAATCTTGTATAGACCTAATTGCTTCAAACATAAACGTTGAAGAATGTTTCAAAATCGGGGGTTTTTGAAGTAAAACTTCTACAGGCACGCTTGACTTGGGAGGTAGTGAATGTGAACGCGGGTGTGCGGGGGGGGGTTCGGGGTGGGGGGTTGTGAGGTGCGGGGGGGAGGGTTCTGTGGTGGGAGTGAGGGGTGCGGGGGCGGGTAATTTTTTTATATCGAGGAACTAAGGAGAGCCATAATTGATGAAAAAGCCAATTGGATAAAAATTAAGCTGCCCAAATTAATAATTCCACGCGGAAAGAATCGCGGGCAATCTAAAGAGGAAAGATTTGTATTTTTGTATGTAATGAATAAACTTAAAAACTACTGAACCGATTTCAAAAATTCTTTTGCCGTTAGTAAGCTACATTATCAGTTATCACTGAGTAACATAGGCTATATTTATTACTAGAAAAAATTAGAATTCCTCAGAAACCAGTACCTTACTGTAGATAGTGTGTTAAGTTAGGGACTTGAATATTTTTTCTCCGCCGCTAAAATAGTGCTGAATTATTTGTCACTAAGCTAAGTACCTGCCTAGTTCTTTTTTCTCTTTTTTCTTTTTTGTGTCCGAAGGGACTCTGTGTGGGCATACTGCCTTATTGTTACACTGTAATTGTCGGCTAGAACCTGTAATTGGCTTTCTGTATTTACTGTAATGTTTAAGATGTATAAATAAGCTGTTGGTTCTCCATAAATAAATAAATAAATAAATAAATAAATAAATAAATAAATAAATAAAATCTTACTAAAACCAACCCAAGGTGTAAAAAATTAGCCATAAAATGCCTTTCATCGCATGCGCTGCGGAAAGTATTGATGATAGAACAAAAAAATGTTCCACAATATTATAGAACGTATCAATATCTACAAAAAACTTCACGAGACCATATGTCCAACGATTGTAGTTATGTCACTATTACTACTTTTTTACATTTTAAAAGATGATAGAAATGCCTATCATAATCAGACCATGTTATCCACACCTTTGTATGAATTCTTATTCAAATAAATTATTTCGTATTCAAGACTGGTTCAATACCTGTTATTTATTTTTGAATTATTGAAATCGGACATTCCATTCAAAAGATAATACGAAATTAAACATGTCAATATAAATAAATGTCAGTTTTTAATTTTGAAAATTTGGACCTCCTGCTTGGATTCTCGCTTGCATGCTTGCTTGCATGCTGCTTGCACGCTTGCTTGCATGCTTTCTTGCGTCATTGCTCGCGTGCTTGCTTGCGTGCTTGCTTGCGTGCTTGATTGCGTGCTTCCTTGCATGTTTGCTTGCGTGCTTGATTGCATGCTTGCCTACTTGCATGCTTGCTAGCATGCCTACTTGGATGCTTGCTTACTTGCATGCTTGCTTGCTTGCTTGCATGCTTGCTTGCATGCATGCGTGCTTCCTTGCATGCTTGCTTGCGTGCTTGATTGCATGCTTGCCTGCTTGCATACTCGCTAGCATGCCTACTTGGATGCTAACTTACTTGCAAGCTTGCTTGCTTGCTTGCATGCTTGCTTGCATGCTTGCTTGGATGCTTGCTCACATGCTAGCTAGAATCCTGCTTGGGTTCTCGCTTGCATACTTGCTTTCATGATTTCTTGCAAAGTTGCTTGCTTGCATGCTGCTTGCATGATTGCTTGCTTGCGTGCTTGCTTGCGTGCTTGCTTGCGTGCTTGCGTGCTTGATTGCGTGCTTGCTTGCATGCTTGCTTGCGTGCTTGCGTGCTTGATTGCGTGCTTGCTTGCATGCTTGCTTGAATGTTTGCTTGCATGCTTGCTTGCATTCTTGCTTGCTTGCTTGCTTGCATGCTTGCTTGCACGCTGGCTAGAATCCGTGAGGATTGTCACTTGCATGTTTTTTACGTGCTTGCTTGCATGCTAACTTGCATGCTAACTTGCATGCTTACTTGCATGCTTGCTTGCATGCATGCTTGCTTGCATGCTTGCTTGCATGCTTGCTTGCATGCTCGCTAGAATCCTGCTGGGATTCTCGCTTGCATGCTTTCTTGCATGCTTAAATGCTTCCTTGCATGCTTTCTTGCAAGCTTGCATGCTTTCTTGCATGCTTCTCTGAAACATTTATGGTTCACGCGAGCGATTCCGCGGGTAACAAAGCTAGTGCATTTATAAATCTGTTCCAAAAACAATACATAGTGGCGTTCCACAGGGTAGCGTTCTCGGTCCCCTCCTATTACTGCTGTACATCAATGACTTACCGACATCCCTAAGTCACAACTGTATACTTTTTGCCGATGATACTACCTTAATCATTAAGAGTAAGGATAGGACTAAACTGGAAACCGAAGCAAATAATGAATTATGTAAGACTAATGGCTAGAAGATAATAAACTCAAATTGAACGCAGATAAAACTAAAATAATACATTCTCAGAACTACAATTCGCCTAATCTAGATCTTAAAGTTAGTATAAATTTCAACTCAATAAATACTGTTGACTCAGCTTCCTTCCTTGGTTTGACAATAGATAAGCATCTAAACTGGAAACGACATATTGATAACTAGCTTTTGCCACCCTGCTTGTACATATATACGAGGTAGCTAAATTTGTCAGGAAGCACCCGGACCTATTTCCTCTACATGATGCCTACATGATGCCGTTTGTAATAAAATAAATGGAAGATATCCGAATAAATTGTATGTTCCCAGACAAAAAATTAAAATATTTAGTAAAAATGTATATATCATGGCAATTAAATTGTATAATATGATTCCAAATGACTTAAAATCACTAGATACAAGTAAATTTCAGAAAAAAATATTTGATTGGTTACTTGGCAATATTCAATTAATGAGTTCCTGGATTATTAATGAAACAATTATCTTAATTATTTTAATGTAATCTGAAAAATTGTATAGGTATTTTATTGGTATTGTAATTGTAAATAAACATTAGCTATTATTGCGCCAATTATTAAGTAGCTATAAGATTTGGAAGAAATTGATACCTGATACAGTACCTATAATGAATCATTAATCATTAGCAATATCTTTGTGAATAACAAGTTCTTAATTTGTAACATTTCTACGCCAATAGAGGCAGGATATGACGCACTAATTATAATTCGACCATCTTTTGTACCATATTCTAAGAGATAAATATATTATTAATTATTATTATTTTTTTTTTATAGAAAACTTAAAAAAGTATAACTTTTTCATTTTTATATCCTTGCCAAATAAAGGGTTAATGTTTCCGCTTATATTTTAGGACATTTTCAGCTTCGAAATGATGTGGTATTTGCTATTGGCCATGGTAGTAGTCTGGAGGCTATACGCCAGTTTGAGGGGAAGAAGCCTTAAAAAATTGGCTAAGGAGATAGGGCTAATCGATAAGCCCATGAAGCCTATCCTTGGTCATGCATACTTATTTGTGTCAACTCGTGAAGGTAACAAAACAAAAGTAGCTCTACGATTAATAATAAATTGTAATTTTAGCTTACTGTCAGACTAAAAACTCTGGCTAATGAAAGCTGATCCTGAGATTTATTTCAACGTTTTTAAATGGCAACAATTTAGGTAAGTATGTGGATGGCATGTGCATTTTGATACTTTTTATAATTTAAATCTAAATACTAGTACGTAACTGTATCGGATTATATTTGAAACTTACCATGAGCTTTACGGTGGAGGAAACATCGAGAGGAAACCTGCACACATCTGAGAAGAAATTCAATGGTGTATGTTAAGTTTCCAATCCGCACTGGGCCCGCGTTGGAACTACGGCCCAAGCCCACTCATTCTGAGAGGAGGCATGTGCCCTGCATGGACGTATAAAGCTTAAGACGATGAAGATGATGTATAATTATTTTTGTTCACAAGTATCGTAATCGTTTTTTCGCACTATAATACACGGTATTGCAACAAGCCGATTTTTTAAATTTGCCGCTATATTCTAGTATCAGCTTTCACTGGTCATAGTCTAGCTAGCTATTCTACCTAGTTGTTACGATAAATATCGGACTAATGCAGTGTAGTCAACTATATTGTGACACAAGGCAGTCAGTTGGTAGAGTTGCAAAATCTGACATTAGCAGAGCCAAGGTTGGACAGAATAGGACTGAACATAAACTATTTCGATCATTTATTGTTCATCATCATTTCAGCCGAAAGACGTCCACTATGAACACAGGCCTCCCCCAAGGCTCGCCAAACAGATCGGTCCCGTGCCATCCGCATCCAACGCGATCCCGCAATCTTAACCAGAAATAATAATATCTTAATCTTTTATTGTTATATTAGGTTTTTTTTTATATTTACAGGAACTATGAAATTATTCAAGTTTTTAGCTCGAGAGTCATCCAAACACCGTGGTCTCATCGGTTTCTGGAATATAACTCGACTGTTAGTTAGTAAGTCCTTTCCATTGTCCTCATATTTTGATTTGCACACACAGTCATCGTTTCATTTGCATTGTAATATGATTAAAAAAAAACGTCTTTTGTATTCAACTGTATCTACACGACCTAGTATTTTTGTAATAAGAAACTAGGTAGACATTAAAACATTTAAATATAAACGGTTATATAATGGGTCTGTAATGTAGGTAGATAAGAACTATGCAGGTGGCGGGTAGATTTAAGTCCTTCAGTTTGCAATATACGTCAGATCGGTAAACGGGTGTTTTACTGTGCTCCTGAAGTATTGAGTTCCCTGAAACCTTTCCTGAACATTACAGGGTCCACGAGCGGAAGTGTCGCCAGGGTGCTACTTAAATAATCTGCCACAGATGTAAAGGCCTATTATTATTATTTATAATGGGTCTATAATGACTCCCATAAAATTTTAAGTCATAATGTATCATTAGTCATAATCAACGTTAGTCATACAGTGATTTATTTCTGAAACGGTATTTTTTTCAGGACTTTTTTGAATGCCATCTTATAGAATGCAGTAGGTTAGGTTAGGTTTGTTTTATGTATAACAATTCTGAAAAATAAATTGTTTCAGAAATAAATCTAACGTTGACGTTGACGTTGACTAACGTTGATTATGACTAATGATACATTATGTCTTAAAATTTTATGGGAGTCATTATAGACCCATTATAAATAATAATAATAGGAATTTACACCTGTGACAGATGATTTAAGTAGCTCCCTGGCGATACTTCCGCTCGTGGACCCATTATATAACCGTTTATATTTAAATGTTTTAATGTCTACCTAGTTTCTTATTAAACAAACTGTTAAAAAACAAACCTAACGTAACCTACTGCATTCTATAAGATGGCATTCAAAAAAGTCCTGAAAAAAATACCGTTTCAGAAATAAATCACTGTATGACTAACGTTGATTATGACTAATGATACATTATGGCTTAAAATTTTATGGGAGAAAAGGGGCACCGTTATACACCGTGAAATTTTAGTGGTTGTTTTCCCGAAACGAGTTGATTTAGTTTCGATTGTACAATCGATTTATAATTACTATTTTGACTAGAGTCAAAAATCCAATTGTGAAAAACGAAAGTCAAAAATGACCGCAAACCAATAGTAACGCTTCGTTGGTACAAGTAGCGTACGATCGTACGATAGGTTAGGTACCAACGAAGCGTTACTATTGGTTTGCGGTCATTTTCGACTTTCGTTTTTCACAATTGACAACATTTCATATTTCTAAGACTATAATTTGATACGTTCTCTGTATACTGTTTGGAAAGAGAAAGACGCTGATAGTTTTAAATTTTCACTAGGATTATTAATTAATTTATTACAATTTTTTAAAGATGTGCTTATTCTAAAAGAGCGTAACGATAGAATAGATCCATTACTTTTGTCTTCTTCTTTTTTTAAAAATATGGCTTCTGACCCACTTTAATGGTAGGACAATTTCGCCAGTGTCGAAGTAAGCTCTCTTGGGAGCGACGTTGTACGGTGATTGTAGTTTCTGCAACTTGATAGAAAAATTCCAGAAACCACGTGGAAACAACTTGCGCATTAAAAAATGTCAGACACGAGAGCAATATAGAATTTTGTGATCACTGTTAATTAAGGTTAATCGCCGCATAAAACACTATCAAAATTATACTTCAACTAGCCAAAGAAACAGAAATACCAAAATTAGATACTGTCTACATCCGCCATGTTCGAATGCTACAAATCGAATCCTTACTTTTGTCTAGTCCCTATTAAAAAAAAGTGATGACGTAAATTTGACATTGAGGTTGTTATCAAATTTAAAATTATGACAGCTCTTTTTTCTAGTGAAAAGGGGAAACATATCTATTCTGTGGAGGTACAGGTAAGTACACATATGTTTTTTAAATATGTTCTATTTTTTTAAATATGAAGAAATAAATTATAATAAATATTTTTCCGTGTTCAGGAGGCAAAACTCTTTCGATTCCTGTAGTAATTTTGAGGTGTTAAAAAAATGAAATGTTGTCAATTGGATTTTTGACTCTAGTCAAAATAGTAATTGTAAATCGATTGTACAATCGATACTAAATCACCTCGTATCGGGAAAACAACCACTAAAATTTCACGGTGTATATAAGTCAAGAGAAAGACTTCAAAGGAAAAAAAAACGAAAAAAAGGTTCTGAAAGATCTGAAATAGGCAGAAGATACGACCAATGCATTTTTACTTCTTTGAGTATTTTTTTCTTTCAACAGATGTCACTGATCCCGGAGCAACAGAACTTCTGCTTAAGACATGTCTAAGTAAAGATCATGGACTATTGAGAGGCCCGTTAATGTTAATTGGAAATGGCAGCATCTTTGCTCCAGGTGGGTATACAAATACTAAACGTAAACATACACCGAGCACCTACATCTATGTAAATATAAATACAGTCAAAACTGTTTATAGCGACACCAATTACAACGACACATTGGATGTAACAACCAAGAAAAAAACCCAACACGATCTTATATACCAAAGTAACACTGGTTACAACATACAAATATAAGTGTGATGGAATACAATTTCAACAGTGAACATCTGGCGTCCTCGTCGCAAGATCCTCGCCCCGACCTTCAGCATGAAGAACCTGAACATGTTCATGGATGTGTTCGTGGATCAAACCGCCGTGATGGTGAACCAGCTCGCGCCAAAAGCCGGAACTGGCGACTTCTCCGTGTTTAAA
Source organism: Archips crataeganus (assembly GCA_947859365.1). Classification (NCBI taxonomy): domain Eukaryota; kingdom Metazoa; phylum Arthropoda; class Insecta; order Lepidoptera; family Tortricidae; genus Archips; species Archips crataeganus. The sequence goes on along the minus strand of OX402049.1, from coordinate 10,924,025 downwards.
TTTATTGCTAATTACGCGTTTGATGCTGTGTGCGGTAAGGTTCTTGCTCTGCAAAGGCACTAAAACTAGTACGAATTAATTGTTATTAAGCAGGAATTAACTAAACATTTCTGACCATAAACTGATGAAAATATTATTCAAACTTTCACCTCCTATTTTAAATCACTGATGGGTTGTTATTATTTTCATTTCATATTTACCCACAACCAGACTATCAAGTTCGTATTCCTTGATTAAAAATTATGTAACGATCATTCAACCCTTTTTCATATTTTCAAGACACTTATTTCTTTATTTTTACATTATTATTATTAATGCCTAAGTCACGTTTCTAACTTCAAAAATGAAAGAGTCTCCATAACGACTGTCACCCTTAATTTGTACCCCAAAAGGGTTGATTTTTTTTTTAACTTGATAGTTTGGGGGTAGGCTGCAATAGAGAGATCTCTCTCCAGGCAGATGTTATGCCTGGGGACCGAAGTCCAATGGATGAAAGTTGGAAGTTGTATTTATGCAGCCGAGTTGAGAAACTTCGATAGCGTGATGTAGGATTGTAGTAATTAGTTCCTTATGTGATGACTAGATGGCGCTAGTAGTCGCTACATCAGCCCCCCTTTTAGACCGGAGGTCGATACGAATTGCAGTGGAGTGCAGTCTGTGCGTCATGTGGGCGCTTGCAAGGGCCAGTCGCTCAGAGCCTCGTCGGCGAGCATTGTTGTTCCTCTGCTACTTCTGGATGCATGCCTGTTGCGTGATTGCTCGGAGCCTTGTTGGCGAGCGTTGGTTGATTGATTGGCAAGTGGATGTAGTGGGAGGAGGATTTGCGAACTGTAGACACCAGGCAGATAATAGATACATGTTAATGGTGCACAGTGCGGTGAGTATGGCTTGCTGTGAGACTGCATCATCGTCTTGTGTGTCTGAAGGTTGCGATTTTGTCCAATGGCGTGGGTCATCAATTTGGGGTAGGCTGCAATAGAGAGATCTCTCTCCAGGCAGATGTTATGCCTGGGGACCGAAGTCCAATGGATGAAAGTTGGAAGTTGTATTTATGCAGCCGAGTTGAGAAACTTCGATAGCGTGATGTAGGATTGTAGTAATTAGTTCCTTATCTGATGACTAGATGGCGCTAGTAGTCGCTACAATAGTAAACTAATACTAAGTAATATTTTTATTATTATAGTCAAATAATTCATTGATTGAGTCACTTAAGTCAAATAATTGATTGATGCAATAATTAAAATAATTGATAGATGTTTTCATCTTATGCTTTTTAGAGACAGCTCTTGGCATCCGAATAGAGTCGCAGCTCAAACTGAACTCTTTCGTTAACGCAATCGACGAACTCTTCCGAATGACGTCTGACCGCATGGGCAGCATTGCCGCGCGACATGACTTTTTATACAAAATGCAGCCGTGCTTCAAGCAGTATGATAAGTACAGGCAGCTCATGTATAGGTTTGTTGAAGAGGTACGTTTTCTACCTACTACACACTATAAACTATAAATATTAAGCGTAACAAGGGCTAGTCTGATTGAAATAGTTAGCCAGTTTGCGACACGATTAATAATTAGAATTATTAGTTTTTTTATTATTAGTATTTAATTAGATTAAGTAAAATAAGAATAAGTTTGTTTATTAACAAGATAGTTAATTTTAAGTTTTCAGCTCAAGCTATTAATTGTACAATACAGGGAGTAACTGTTCTTGGCCTTATGTATCAATTTAAAATTAGAATAAATTTGATTGTAACGCTGTTGTGCTCCTTAATAAATAAATAAATAAATAAATAAATAAATAAATAAGGTTATTTTTATCATTTCCTGGTTATAACGATATGTTGTTATTTTGCTATGCATTTTGCGGTAGTTAACGTCACTGGGGGTCGCAACGAAGAGCTGGCAGCTATCTCGGACAAAGAATTAGCTTAGCTAATTATTTAAAGAAGAAACTCTGCCAGTATTTATGTTTCAGTATTAGTATTTTTTAATATATTTTTTAATGCTTTTTATGTTTACGATAATTGTTTACAGTCATCATAATTCATCATAGTTTATTTGCAAATGTTTGAAAACTGTAATGCTCTTTTATACCCCTATCCTTTTTTAGGGTTCCGTACCCAAAGGGTAAAAATGGGACCCTATTACTGAGGCAACGCTGTCCGTCTGTCTGTCCCTCTGTGCGTCCGTCTGTCACCAGGCTGTATCTCATAAACCGTGATAGCCAGACAGTTTAAATTTTCACAGATGATGTATTTCGGTTACCGCTATAATAAAAAATACTAAAAAATAGAATAAAATAAATATTTAAGGGGGCTCCCATACAACAAACGTGATTTTTTTGTTCGTTTTTGCTCGATATTGATAACGGCAACAGGTAGATGCTTGAAATATTCACAGAATATTTAATTATAATATATTCACTTTAAAAATAAATTACTAAATTAAAGTAAAACAAATATTCAAGGGGGGCTCCCATACAACAAACGTGTTTTTTTTTGCCGTTTTTATAGATAATGGTACGGAACCCTTCGTGCGCGAGTCTGAATCGCACTTGGCCGGTTTTGTTCAAGACATATATAGATATAGATATTTTGCAAGTGTCTGACTTTTTTCAGATTTTTTTTTGTACTTAGCCAAAACTCCAAGTTATACCTAACTGAAAACAAAAGATTGCAACTATAACTAAGTTTATTCATTTGCAGATCATACAATTAAAACGTCAAGAAACAGCCAAGTCTGCAGAATCAACTCGCACACTTCATGGTTTTAGTAAGTTAATACTCGTACTCGTAATTTTAGGGACTTTTTTACAGATTACTAGGGGCGTTCAATAAAAAGTGAGAATGAGTATGTTATAAACAACTTTTACTAAATGTCATTTTATTTTTCGACATAGTCATCTTTTAGCATAATACACTTAGTATATCTTTTTTCTAAACTTAAAATTCCATTTTTAAAAAAGGTTTCATCTTGAGTACTTAAAAAATCTTGTACTGCAGCGACTACCGCGTCGTCGTCTTCAAATTTCTGGCCTCTCAGGTATTGTTTCAATCTCGGAAATAGGTAGAAATCACTGGGAGCGAGATCTGATGAATACGGAGGATGCTTAAGGATATCGAACCCAGCATCACGAATTGCAGCCATTGCAACGGCGGACTTGTGTGCCGGGGCATTGTCCTGGTGGAACAGCACAACTTTCGAGAGTTTACCTCGCCGTTTTTCGCGGATCTCATTGCGCAATGTTGCTATTTCAAACGAGTCCAAACACGATGGGGTAATTCGTAATTTCATTAATTCAGTATAGCCAAAGGCACTCCACAATAAAACGACACAACCCCATCGAGTTTGGACTCGTTTGATTCGTCTTGACGAGTACTTTCATCCCAGATGGTAACCAGGGTATGATGATGGAGCTGGAAGATGGCTAAAGGCACTCCACAATAAAACAAAAAAAAAAGCTATGAACACTTTTCGATAGGCAAGTTATCATAGGCATATTTGTTTATAAATTATATTTGATAAAAAATATGTCTCATCGAGTTATCAGATCGGTGAAGGTCGATCTTCAACGGCTCTTAGACCACAATATAAACATCACGACTAAATCAATAAGAACTCGAAGACATGTTGTAGACAGGGCAATAGAAGTGCCTTTAATTTTATGCTACAATAACCCACTACCAATTGCACCATCAAAGAAAAAAGATTTACTTGATTTGTGTCGCAAAAACATTATCCCCCGCTTACCACAGTTACTACGAGAGTTTGGTAGTATCAAATGACGATAGCGACTAAAACTAAATTAAAACTTATTTACTATTCGATTCTGTTGATCTCAATAATTGCTAATTGATACTTTAAGAAGGTAAAATTTTATCCTAGAAATATGCTATTACTGTCAAAGTGTAAGCTAAGACTGTAAGATTGTTTTTTTTTAATTAAAACGATAAAAAAATACAAGTGCTACTTGTACTTAAGCCCTAACAATATACCAAATTTTACAACGTATAAAGACCAAAGTGACTCAAAAATCATGAATTACTATTTTATTTCCTTCAAACGTACTAAATTATTTTAATTTATATTGTACAAAAGCTTATATGTACATACATTACATAAATATTGTAACTATTATATTTTTACCCGACTGCGAAGAAGGAAGGGTTATTACTAAAGATTTTTAAGTAGAACGCGTATATAAGCTAAAGTGACACATAGATCTTTTTACCACTTTTTTTACACGAGTTTATTTCTCCTAAATTCACGTATATGTGCGTATGTACAATAACTTTTAATCAAGTATTATTTTATTATAATTAGTTCTTTGGGGTTAAAGGCCAAAGTATCATTAGCTAGTGTGCCAAATTTCAGAAGCCACGGATACACCATTTCCGAGTTACGACGGTGTTTTTGTTTGAGAGCCCATCCTGTAAAGTAAGCATTTTACACTTAAGCCCTTGTACGTAGGACCCATCGAAATGTTATAGGTACTTAATGCTGCCAGCGCACCGTCCGTCCTCTGAATGTGTCTCAAAAACCACTTGTAAGACTTGAAACAGACTATGTTACAAACAAACGAACATAGCAATTAAATAAAAACGAAAAAAATAATAATTGCCAAACGTAAAGTTATGAACAGTTCCTCCTAGCAATTCGCTATTAGTAATATAAACTTACTGACTTTGAAAAAATCTGTTAATTTATAATTTCATATTTTATTTCAAACATCTAACAAACGGCTGAAACGATTTAGATGAATTTTAGCTAAAACCATTACAGGTAAAGTATTTTTTTTCTGTTAAAATAGACAACATTCGAACCAGTGCGTCAGTTGGCAGCTCTCTACACACACAGATCACACCTCTTCGGAACCTACGTTTTTTTGGCGGGTTAAAAATTTCCCATTGAGAAGTCATGCTTCATAATAATGATTTGTTTACAGAAAAGAGCAAAGTCCCCTCGTTCCTCGAGATGATTGTTGAACATTCTGGATCTGTTAGCGGCTACACCGACCTGGAGTTGCGTGAGGAGACCATGGTCATTATATTAGCTGGCACTGACACTTCGGCGGTGGGAACATCCTTCGCTGTCCTCATGATGTCCAGATACGAAGAGGTGCAAAAAAAGGTTTACGAAGAGTAAGTAGTGTGTTCTCAAAAGAAAATAAGGGTCACGTGAGTGTCAACGAAAAAAAACAATTGATTATGTTTGTACTTGAACGCGTTAAAAACTACAAAAAATATTTGAAAAGCAATGTACGAGGGGCGTTCAATATAAAGTGAGAATGAGATGCAAACTCTTTTAATATTACGAAATTAAATACTGGCCGGTAAAGCTAATCTATCTAGCTGATTGCTATGAAAAAAAAAGTAACTGTCTTTTGTTTAAAAAAATATACGGTAATTTCTTTGCAATGCTATTGAGTACGTTAGCGAAAATGGAGAAAATTGAACTGCGCGCCGTTATCAAATACTTGTGTTTGAAAAATTTTTCTACGGACCAAGTCAATTTGGATTTGTGGGACACTTTAGGGTCTAATGCTCCTACGTATTCGACAGTCGCACGTTGGTGCGCCGAATTTAGACGTGGAAGAACATCGACAATGGACGACCCCCGCTCCGGACGCCCTACTACAGCAGTAACTGAAGAAATTGTGAAAAAAGTCGAAAACTCAGTTTTGGCGGATCGTCGTGTCACGGTTCGTTTTATTGCTGAAAATGTAAAGATTTCAACGGGGAGTGTGCATAATATTTTACATGAACGCTTGGGTATGAAAAAGGTATCTGCGCGTTGGGTACCAAGAATGCTTACTGACACGCAAAAACAAACTAGACTAGAGATTTGTCAAGAAGCTTTGAACCTGATGCAGCAAGACCGGGAACTTTTTTTGGCGCGATTTATAACAATGGACGAAACATGGCTCCATCATTACGACCCAGAAATGAAACTGCAGTCTATGACATGGAAAAGGCCATCATCTCCAACTCCGAAGAAATTCAAGGTGAGCCCATCTGCCGGTAAGGTCATGGGCTCTGTTTTTTGGGATGGTAAAGGGGTATTAATGATTGAGTATCTCGAGCATGGAGCCACTATTACGGGCACATTATACGCCAAACAAATAGCAACATTGCGCAATGAGATCCGCGAAAAACGGCGAGGTAAACTCTCGAAAGTTATGCTGTTCCACCAGGACAATGCCCCGGCACACAAGTCCGCCGTTGCAATGGCTGCAATTCGTGATGCTGGGTTCGATATCCTTAAGCATCCTCCGTATTCACCAGATCTCGCTCCCAGTGATTTCTACCTATTTCCGAGATTGAAACAATACCTGAGAGGCCAGAAATTTGAAGACGACGACGCGGTAGTCGCTGCAGTACAAGATTTTTTAAGTACTCAAGATGAGACCTTTTTTAAAAATGGAATTTTAAGTTTAGAAAAAAGATATACTAAGTGTATTATGCTAAAAGGTGACTATGTCGAAAAATAAAATGATATTTAGTAAAAGTTGTTTATAACATACTCATTCTCACTTTTTATTGAACGCCCCTAGTAGGTATTGTGTAAATCTAACCTATCTAATACCTCTACATCAGCAATTATTGCGTACTAGCTATTGCCCATCCGTCTGCACAGAATTCGTTTATCGCATTCCCGCGGGAACTACTATCCTAAGTCCTTCCCAAGGACTCAAATTATCTCCAAAACAAATTTCATCTAAATCGATTCAGCGGTTTAAGCGTGAAGAGGTAACAGACAGACAGACACACTTTCGAATTTATAATATTAGTATGGATTTATTTGCACATAATAATATTATTTTACTTTTACATTTTGTTCTTCAAAAACCAACAATTGGTCAAAATTATATACCTACCTAATCTTATTTTTTAGAATAAAAGAGGTCTTTGGCGATTCGGATCGTCTCATCACTGCCGCGGATTTACCAAAGTTGAAATATTTAGAAGCAGTTGTAAAAGAAACATTGAGACTGTATCCGCCGGTGCCTGTCATAGTTAGAGAAGTGGACAGAGATGTTACATTGCGTAAGTATTACTTGCAGGTGTTTAAGTTCAATGGTATTAACATTCAAAGGAAAGTTGCCTTTTTATCCCTTCAGACCTATCATACCCCTAGCCATACCCCTGAGGGTAGGGTGGGGCAGAACGATACTCGTACCACCGTAGTGCTCTAGTTTAGAGCTTTCAGAATTTGTTTTCCAAATATTACGTACCCGGTGTTAATAGCATTCCATATGACGAAGACGTATAAGTACTTATAATTCAGTCCAGAAAATAGGTAGGTTAGGGTTAGTTAGGTAGTTTCTTCTGCCCGAAGGGCAAAGCGGCTAGAAATAGAAGCCCCGCAAAGCGGAGCTCCGTCGAATTATTTTAAAACTAATATTTGTATCTGTTACCTATTTTTATTTTCAATTTTCATCATATTCCAGCACTACTACGGTGGTATGGTTCTGTCCCAACCTACTCCCATGGGTATGGTTAGGGGTATGGTGGGTCTGAAGGGCTTTTTATTACTATTATTTACTAGCTTTTGCCCGCGACTCCGTCCGCGTAGAATTAGTAATTTGGACTGCTTATTTTTTTATCCAATTTGCTTTTTCATCAATTACGGCTCTCCTTAGTTCCTCGATATAAAAAAAAATTACCCCCCCCCGCACCCCCCTCCCAACCCAACCCCCCCACCAAACCCTCCCCCGCACACCCGCGTTCAAATTCACCACCGTACTCCCAAGTCAAGTGTGCCTATAGAAGTATTACTTCAAAAACCCCCGATTTTTAAACATTCTTCCGCTCCGCTCCGCTGCTATTGGTGTTAGCGTGATGATTATATAGTCTATAGCCTTCCTCGATAAATGTGCTATCTAACACTGAAATAATTTTTCAGATCGGAGCAGTAGTTCCTTTTTTTTTTTTTTTTTGGTGTGGAAAATGCACCTTATGCATCTCCCCGTTCAGGGAAACGGGGAGTATGTGGGGCTCTCCTCTCACCAGGCATACCCACTAACGACCACACGGATTCCCTTATTTGTCATTGTGAACGCCGCGGGAGAATAAGAGACACCGCAACGCCCACTGACCACCCCGGGATGGGGCCCCTCACTGACACCGTTTAGCGCGGGCTCGGTTCTCCCTGCCCTCCCCCGCTGGTGCCGGATTTTTTATAGAGGTTTACTCCTCATAGCCCCCGCAGCGGCCCACGTTCCCGGCGCCTACGGGCCGGGGTTACGTGCCCTCACGTCAGCTTTCATGTCCTCGTGTCCCACTCTGGAAGCAGAGCGGTACGAAGAACGTGATCGCTTCCGTCCCCATCGGCACCCCAAGGCACCGCCCTCTGGATTTTTTATAGAGGTTTACTCCTCGCAGCTCTTGTCTTGAAAAAGACAACAGCCCACGTGTCCGGCGCCCACGGGCCGGGTTACGTGCCGTCCGGGAATGACCGAGGTCATCCCAAACCGCGGTCGGGACCCTTACGGGTCGCACCGCTTCGACGGCAAGCTTTCGCCTGCCGCCCGCGTGAGGTTCACCCTTGACGTTCTGTTGCTCGAGCCACAAAGCAATTACTAGGTTTAGGCTCACCTCCATCCCTCACCCCCAAAGCTAACCCTCCCCATCAGGTGTTTGGCGCCTTCAGGCGGGTTGCAGAGCGGAGAACCTTTCGGTAGCCCAGGCCGTGTGGCGAGCACGGTGGGGATACTTACTAAGCCCAAGGTTGCAGAGCCCCATTTTTTGTTGCCTAATCCTTCCAGCTACCGAACGCCTGTCCCTCCTACACTGTCCCTCCCCATATAGGGCGTAAGTAACATCCAGGCGGTTGCAGAGCGGAGAACCTTTCGGTAGCCCAGGCCGTGTGGCGAACACGGCGGGGATACTTACTAAGCCCAAGGTTGCAGAGCCTCATTTTTTGTTGCGATTCCTGTCAGCTACCTTACGCCCGTCCTCACAGAATATATACATATGATACATACGTGGCCCATATAATACTTATATACATATCCCCCCCCCCAGTCGGATATTAGCCAACGGTTAACTAAATCCCCGAAGGAATTAATTAACCGTTGTTGCCCAGGGTGCACCGTCCCAAGCGTTACCCTTCCCCACCCCATGAGGCCTACGCCTCGGATAGAAGGGAGTGGTAACGCCCGGGCACTCGAGGAGGTTTCCGACATCGCACCCCGGAGCAGTAGTTCCTGAGATTAGCGTGTTCAAACAAAAAACCTGTATCATTCTTATTTGTGAACCGATTCAAATGAAACAAACACTAAATGTTAATCCAAGAAAATACCAACATATCAGTGAAAACCGCATCCTTCTAGGTTAGGCCGTTTCTGAGATTAGCGCGCACAAACGCACAGACAAACAGACAAACAGACAAACAGATAAACAGACAAACAGACAATATCAGCGCGCACAAACGCACAGACAAACAGACAAACAGACAAACAGATAAACAGACAAACAGACAAACAGACAATAATTCTAAAAATCATTGTTTTGGGTTCTATTGCGCTAATAAATAGCCCTAGTGACAGTTTTTCTCAAATACAGTATCTTCAATGTACAGACACCGACTTGTTACAGATTTATTATATGTATAGATTTACCCGGAGAAGTGTCCCACTGTTGGGTAAGGGCCGACCCCATTTTCTCCATTTATCCCGAATTTGAGCGGTGTTCCAGTCCCTGAGGCACACTTCTAGACCTTCCCGCCAACGCTTCTTGGGTTCCTGGGATCTATCTTGTGGGCCAGTCCGTGGCTATTTATTGCTATCTTACGGTTTCGTGGTTATTTTATTGTTACCTTTTTAGGGTTCCGTAGCCAACTAGGAACCCTTATAGTTTCGCCATGTCTGTCCGTCTGTCTGTCTGTCCGTCCGCGGCTAAGCTCAGAGACTGTTAGTACTAGAAAGCTGTAATTTGGCATGAATATATATATCAGTCACGCCGACAAAGTGATTAAATAAAAAAAAGTAAAATAAAATTTTCTAGGGTACCTCCCATAGACGTAAAGTGGGGGTGATTTTTTTTTCTCGATTAACCTTATAGTGTGGGGTATCGTTGGATAGGTCTTTGAAAACCATTGAGGGGTTGCTAACATGATTTTTCTATCTAGTGATCTGTTTGCGAAATATTTAGCTTTAAAGTGAAAATTTTCATTAAAATCGACCGTCCCCCCCCCTCTAAAATCTAAACTGTTGGGTGGAAAAATTTGGAAAAATTCAGAATGGTAGTAAACATATTATATTTACAAGGAAAATTATAGCGGCTAAAATTGCTTGGGAATTAATTGTAGTTTAAGAGTAAATAGTAGCCTAAGGTATAAAATATACCTAAACTTGGAAGATTCCGTAGACATACGAAATCCTTTGAAAAATATTACTTGATTTTTTCGTAATGGCTACGGAACCCTATCTTGGGCGTGTCCGACACGCTCTTGGCCGGTTTTATTATTGCTTTATATTAATATACAAAACCGTGGTAGCCTAGTGGTTCACCATACACCTCTCAAACAGAGGGTCGTGGGTTTGAACCTGTGCCCAGCAGTGAGACGTATAGGTATAGGCCAGAGATAATTAATAAATAAAGAAAGTTTTTGTAGAGTATTCGTTGAAATAATGATAATACTAAGTCTTTAATGGGTAACTCAGCCAAATTTAATATTAGAGCCCGTTGTTTGATCAATAGTTAAACAAATTAATAGTCAAATTGCCTTTGAAATGCGTTAACTATTGTTATCTTTGTCATACATTTTAACTATTAGTTTATTTAACTATTGACCAAACAACGGGCCCTTAGAGTAGGACATGAAAGAAGTAAATAAAAAAACTTTTTAACAAAAAATTAAACCGCCGAAAATACTGAAAAGCAAAAAATAATACCTTTTTGTTTGACCTTAATCTAGGTACCAGTTTGAAGTCGGTGCCTCAGCACTTATCCAGGAGGAGTGGACCTATAATCGTCTACCTGATTGGCTTCTATCACTCCTCCTGGCTCGTGCTGAGGCACCGACTTCAAACTGGTACCTAGATTAAGGTCAAACAAAAAGGTATTATTATTTGCTTTTCAGTTTTTTCGGCGGTTTAATTTTTTGTTAAAAAGTTTTTATTTTATACTTTTTTCCATCCTTGGGGTAATTTTTTTTTTCCAAATTTATAATACCAACTTCAAGGTATACCCTATCTATCCAATAAAAAAGAATTATGGAAATTAGACTACTCTGTAAAAAGTTAGTCAATCATCCCCAGTTTTCCTACCGTTAGGGTAGGAATATTATTTCCAAATTTAAATGGAACCATCCTTGGGGTATACGCTTTCCAATAAAAAAAGAATCATCAAAATCCGACTACTCTGTAATAAGTTATGCGTGGTCATATAGTACAATCAGTAACTGAACAATCAATCATCCCCTGTTTTTCTACCCTTAGGGTAAGAATATTGTTTCCAAATTTAAATGGGACTACCCTCGGGGTATACGCTTTCCAATAAAAAAAGAATCATCAAAATCGAACTACTCTGTAAAAAGTTATGCGTGATAATACATAAAAATATATATATACATATATATATATATATATATATATATATATATATATATATATATATATATATATATATATATATGTATACACGTCGAATTGAGAACCTCCTCCTTTTGTTTTCGTCGGTTGAAAATTAAGTGACAGTCACATTCTCCCTAATTGACACCTTTTAACGTAAAATAATTGAACACACATATATTTTAAGGCGAAGCCGTGGTGGCTTAATGGTTTGACCTATGGCCTCTCAAGCAGACGGTCGTGGGTTTTTTTTCGGAATTTATGTGCGAAATTACAGTAAAATTTGTAATTTACCATGAGCATTACGGTGAAAGAAAACATCGTGAGAAATTCTGGATACATCTGCGAAGAATTTTAATGGTATGTGTTGAAGTTCCAAATCCGCACTGGGCCCGCGTGGGAACTACGGCCCAAGCCCTCTCATTCTGAGAGGAGGCCTGTGCCTTGCAGCGGGACGTATGCAGGCTGAGATGATGATATATATTTTCGTTTGAAAGTATAGTTACTTTTTTATATATCTAAGTATAAATTTTACTGACATAATCAGATTATTTACTTTAGACCGACAATAATATGCCACGCGCTTCATAGTCTTCGTTATCAAAAGTGTTTCTTTGAAACTCAGGAGGGACCAACTATGGTGAAATTCACAACTACTTCGGATTATAATAGTTAAATTGAAGACAAAATCCTACAGTTTTACGTCTGCTTGACTTTGAGATCGAATATTTTTCCATTCCAGCATCAGGCGTCACGCTAGTGAAGGACGTGACAGCTTTTATAAACATTTTTGGGATCCATCGCAACAGGGAGTACTGGGGTGATGATGCCGACGACTTCCGTCCGGAGAGATTCTTGGAAGGGCCCTTGAAGCACCCGGCTCAATTCATACCGTTCAGTAACGGAGTCAGGAATTGTTTAGGTAAAAATCTAAAACCCTTTCTAGGTATTTGATGTAAATTTACCGTAGACCTCAGATATCATTCTTAATATTGTATACACGAACCACTCAAGTGTTATTAGGTACGTAGGGGAGACCGAGGAGAGTTGTGTCATCGTCGATTTTTGGGAACTTATTTTCTGCTAGCAAGCGAGCGCATGTTTGATAGCTCGAGACTTGAACTAAAAAAAAAAGCGCGCTATTGCGAGCTCGCTAGCAGTTAATAAGTTCTACAAATCGACGTTGTCACTACTCTCCTCTGTCACAACTGTCCTCGGTCTCCCTACCTACTATATGGTGGGTATGGACGAGACATCAAAAAGTGGTTATGGGTAGACTGTAAGTAAGACTAATTAAAACAAATGAGTTAGTGGATATTATTGTCCAGAATTAAATGAGTAAGTAACACTTATTTCTGTTAACGACTTAGGATTCACTCTGTATAATATCAATTTACATTTTTAAGTCTAGGCATTTAGTTAACTTTGACGTACATGAAAACGTTGATCATAAAGTGATATTCATTACTGTGTGCCTTAATTATTTGTTATAAAACATTTATTTTCAGGTTACCAATACGCCATGATGTCAATGAAGACAGCATTATGTTCGGTGTTACGGCGATACTCCATCTTGCCACCCGACGGCATGGATCCTGAACTGCTCAAGAAACCACTAAGGATCGAATATGACGTGTCGATAAAACACGTTGATAACTTCATTGTAAGAATAGAAAAAAGAAATTCTTAATTGTTACTAAGAAAACGTATAGTGCATAGACGTACGAGTATGTTCGAGTACTTAGCTCAGCGAGTTCGTGTGATGTTCGGTCTAGCTAGTTCGAAAATTTAGGTGACACACGAGCGAATAAGCTTGCCGAGCCAGAAGTACGCGAACTTGCTCATACGTCTATTTGGCTGGTGTGGGTTTAGAAGAGAACGAGTTTAAGCTATGAGAAAGTCAGTGAAGAAGCTGTTGGTTTGAATTTATAATTTTCTATCTTTATTTTGCATGCAAATATGTATCTATCACACTTTATTGTACATAAAACGCAGGAAAGTAACAGACTGCAAGTACAAGTCCTGAACAGATGTATGGAGATGAACATAATTGCTTAAAGGGATCTCCAAGTTTAGTACCTACTATACCTACCTATGGTTAACTAGTGTCTAAATGTATGAAATTGGCACTCATAACCAAGAGTTATCAAACGGATATTTTAACCTTAGACCGTGAAAACGGCCCTTCAATGATTTTAACTGATTCTATTAGGTCTCCGGTTCATCCGGTTCGAAGGACCAAAGTATACTTTCCGTATATTGTACTGTCAGGATATCAATTACAAACTTGTCAAAATAACTTGGAAGATGAAGTGTCAGAATGATTGTCAAATAATAACATTAACCATCTAAGCCCAAGTCCAGCATACAAAAAAAAAAAATTAACCATATAGTGTATTAGGTAAGTATAGGCGACCAAGTAAGTGCTTTACTATTTTTCATTACAGTTCCTACATCAGAATAATAAAAACAATAAGGCTAATTGTCACGTTGATTTGTAAGTGAAAATAGCTTTTAATGTTTTAAGCCGTACAACTGACCTCGAACTTTTAGTGTGGTAAAGGAATTTCTTGGTCGACTATTACTTTATGTAACTCACAATAATTAGGTTATGCCACAGAATAAGTAATATGCTTATTGTTAAGTAATACTGGTATCGCTGGCATAGTCTCTCTTAAGGTACAGTCGAGTTCTCCAATATCTGTACAGCCAACCGTTCATAAATATCTGTACATAGACCTTATTACCGTAACATAAGGTTCATGTTTATATATTTATGAACGGTTGGCTGTACAGATATTGGAGAACTCGACTGTACATGTTCATTGAAGCACAATCAGTAAAAAACAATGATAAAATTAATAAACGATTGTTTATTGATCATTAGATATTCCTATTAAAACTAAGATATACTTACTTTATTTGCTTAAATGTAACCCCTTCATTCACAAAGAAACGTGACAAATATGTGATAAATAAATAGTACATTGTTGTAGAGGCTGGAAAGTAAGCAATAGATGGACGAGTTTGTTTGAGGGCCGACGCGTAGCGGAGGCCCTCGAAAGTACGAGTCCATCTATTGCACTTTTGGCCGAGACTAAACATTGTGCTTTTCACGACTAATGCGAGGAAATCATTATCATCATCATCATCATAATCATCCATCCATCCATCCCGTCCATCCCGTCCATCCTGTCCATCCCGTCCATCCCGTCCATCCGACCATCCGTCCATCCGTCCATCTATCCCGTTATCCCGTCCATCCATCCATCCCGTCCATCCTGTCCATCCCGTCCATCCGTCCATCCGTCCCGTCCATCCCGTCCATCCCGTCCATCCTGTCCATCCCGTCCATCTGCCCATCCGTCCATTCTGTCCATCCCGTCCATCCCGTCCATTCCGTCCATACATCCCGTCCATCCGTCCATTCCGTCCATCCCGTCCATCCCGTCCATCCGTCCATCCGTCCATCCTGTCCATCCCGTCCATCTGCCCATCCGTCCATTCTGTCCATCCCGTCCAAACCGTCCATCCCGTCCATCCCGTCCATTCCGGCCATCCCGTCCATTCCGTCCATCCCGTCCATCCATCCCGTCCATCCCGTCCATCCTGTCCATCCCGTCCAACCCATCCATCCCGTCCATCCCGTCCATCCCGTCCATCCCGTCCAACCCGTCTATCCCGTCCAATCCGTCCATCCCGTCCATTCCGTCCATCCGTCCATCCGTCCATCCGTCCATCCGTCCATCCATCCCGTCCATCCGTCCATTCCGTCCATCCCGTCCATCCCGACCATCCGTCCATCCGTCCATCCTGACCATCCCGTCCATCTGTCCATCCGTCCATTCTGTCCATCCCGTCCATCCCGTCCATCCCGTCCATCCCGTCCATCCGTCCATCCAGTCCGTCTGTCCGTCCGTCCGTCCGTCCGTCCGTCCGTCCGTCCGTCCGTCCATCCATTCATCCATCCATCCATTGCATGCAGCAGACGATTACTGTTGATTGGTCCAATAATGTCGTTTCAGCACGCCAGGAATGAAATTCAGAAATTATCTTTCAAAAAGTCGTATCGTATAATGAAATACATATACTGATACGTCCTGTTTTCGATTAGTGTAACTTTGTTGTCGTGTTTGTGCGCCATAAATGAGTCAGCTGTTAAATGTACATATATAGGCAGTTTTGAGTACTGGATTTAGGTTATCTATGGCCACATTTTCGAGCAGTGTCGTGAAAAATAAATTTATGTTTCGCCTGTGTCTGGTAAAGTGAAAAGTAACGGATAAAGATAAAAATAATGAATGCTAAGATAGCAAAACTTAATTTAGCGTTTATAAATGATATCATTTTAAGTTATGATAAGTTTACATTAGAACTCAGATACATACTCCGATTCTGATGACCGACTTCAAAATAAGAGGGTACGATGGCTGAGAGACTTTTGAGAAATAGGTATTTTAATGAAATGTCATAGTCCCCTGTTTTCTTCTCGAAAACTGGACCAATATTTTTTTTTTTTAAATAATTAGAGGATAAATATAGCTATGCCCGTATGTTTTCCTTTTTTTGTTTATATGAAGGATTCTTTTCTGACGAGTGTCTGAAAATGACGTAGAAATTGGGCAATTTTTTCAGTTTTTGAAAGCTCATATTTCTTATCTTAATTGAAATATGAAAAAAAACGAAACATAGGGGCATAGCTGTGGTAGATACAGATTACACAGTAAAAAAAATTTGGCTCTAAAGCCATTATCCAGGGAGGAAACAGGGGACTACGTTTGTATGGAGAAATGGTGCGCATCTCACTGCGCATGGTGCGTACCCTCTTAAGAGAAGGTTATCGATTCGCATGTTATAACGAGTATAATTATTTTTTTTGGTTCGACTATATTTTTTTTTACTGGCTGCATTTAAACATGCAAAAAAATATTCTTTGCAAGAATTTCTATAGAGACAGAGCTCGGTTTGCAACGTGCAGATCCGGACACGCGACGTTGCCAGACAGGTTCTTGCAATTTTAACACGATTTCAAAATACTCGGTCAAATTTTTACTACGGACGTCAGAAGTCCTAGAATGGAGTACATACGGTGCGTCACCCCGTTTATTAAAAAAAAAAATATCACGGGACAAATTATTCACACCAATTGATCTAGTCCCAAACTAAGCAAAGCTTGTACTATGGGTACTAGACAACAGATAAACATAACTTATATATTTATTTATTTATTTATTTATGGAGAACCAACAGCTTAAAATACAATTTAAGTTATCGACATAGCAACACAAAGCCAATTACAGGAACTCACAAATAATGATAAAATAAATTACAAAAGTTTAAGCTAAGTTTAAACAAGGTGACATGCACTATGCCAAACAACACATTAATCAAAATAACACAAAAATAACCAAATACCTAACTATCCAGTGCGGCAACAGTGCGCTCAATCAAAACACCCCGCCACCAAACCTCGTCTCACAGATGGGATGCTACAGTTAAAAATATCAATGTCCATCTCTTTCATCAGGTTGTTTATATTACCACTAGCGCGTCTGAGAAAGCTTTGCCTGTACCTAGTTGGCGTGAATTCAACAGAAATAGGAGGATAAAACCTTTTAAGCCGAACGGGCGTGTTAGAAGAAAGTTTCTGAAGCAATTCAGGACTATCAACGCTGCCGTTGATAATGCTCAGGATGTACGTAATATCTGCTATTTCACGGCGGCGGTTTAAAGGAATGAGATGGTGTTTTTTACACATGTCGATGTAATCAGACGACCTATGGGGACATTTCAGCTGAAAGCATAGATATTTAATGACTTCTTCTGAACGCGTTCAATTCGATCAGCATAAGTTTTATAGCGAGGATTCCAAATTTGAGAAGCATATTCCAGTTTGCTTCTAACGTAGGTGCAATAAAGAATTTTAAGGGTTTTCGCTTGCTTGAATTGTGATGAGTTACGCATTATAAAACCTAGTGACCTTAAAGCACTACCAAATAGATAGATACATACTTAAATAGATATTAAACACCCAAGAGTCCAGCACAAACATTCGTATTATTCATACAAACGTTTGCCCCGACCGGGAATCGAACCCGGGACCTCAAGCTTCGTAGTCAGGTTCTCTAACTACTAATCCGGTCGTCTATTAATTTTCAGAGATAGCAAATACGTGTAAACAAACCACATGCCGTATTGTCTAGCGCGCGCGCGCTCCCGATCACAATCCCCGTCTCTTTCTACACTCAACCTACGCCATGTGTGTGACTGAAAGAAGTGGTGAAAACGATTGTGATTCTAAGCGTGTTAGACAAAAAAGCCTCTAGTTTGTGCTGACCGTTACTGTCATAGTGGTACCTACAATTTAGTAGGCAGAGACATTACAATATAAGTTTAGTATGTATTAAGTGTGTACTCTTTATTGCGCATAAAAATGTAAAAATAAAAGTACAGATAAACAGAAAAACCACAGAGGTGACCTTATTCCTAATAAGGGATCTCTTTGAGCTAAGCTAAGAAGTAAATTTACAAACACAGAAAAACAATAAAAATTAAGTGCGGTAAAAATAAAATAATACTACCCAAAAATATTTATTTATTTGTGTTGATCCACACTGATTTTTTTTCCACCTAGCCTATGTACCATGATTCGAGCAAAGAAACCTTTGACTTTTGACTTTACATTAATTCATATATGTAAACAAGTACTGAATATATGACAAAACCAGGACGCATTCTCGCCTCAGGTGTCAGTATTAAGCCACAATTTCTACGGCCTATCCTTATAATAAACTAAACTATGCTAAATATAGTGCATATAATAATACAGATTCAGCGTTAGTAACGATCTAGACTAGATTTTTGTGCAGCTGAACATCATAAAGTTGACCAAAGCTGAAATCACTATCAAACACCATAGCAGTATTACATATTTTTCGTACACTTTATCACTTATTGATTGCACCATCTTAGGGGTCGAATTTTGGTAAACCAGTCCTTGCTGCTCACTTATTTAAAAAGGAAGCCCTGTGCAAAATGTCACACTCTTGCCTTTTACTCCCAGTTGATTACACAGTTTGCTTCTTCTTTATAATATGTATATGGATATAATTATATAGCCATATTCGTATAATCAGCCGATTGGTCTCGTAACCTGCGGGGTTCTGGGTTCTATTTGTAACTGGAATTTATCAACAGCTTTCATCATAATTTCAAACTTAACTCTTAAGGGCTCTTTTAGGGTGTTCGGGTCAGCGCCCGCTGGTGGTAAGACCCGGTAATGCCTTAGGAATGTTGCTAGAACTGTTTTCATTGACATCATGGCGTATAGATAACCTGAAAAAAAAAAGATAAAATGTCATCTGATCAGTCTGCAACAGTATAAAAAATAGGCATTTTAAAGATACATCCTTGGACGCACCCCTAGTATCAAATCTGTTATAAAACCAACCACAGCTCAAACCATTGAACGGATTGTGCTGAAATTTGGCACACAGATACCTATTATAAAGTAGGCATCCGCTAAGAAGGGAGTTTTTAAAATTCCAACGGGATAGGGAATAAATGGGATTTACATTTTCGCTTAAAAGCGGCCATATCTCCGTATCTAAGTATTAGAGACTTCAAATTTGGTATAAAATGTTAGTGATTTGGTATAAAAGCAAAAAAATGATAACAGTATTTTTTGAAAAATCACACGATAAAGAAACAACGGGATTTATATATTTAGAATTTTTCGTAACGGCTACGGGACCCTGTCCTGGGCGTCTTCGACATGCTCTTGATTGGTTAGGTTATAATTAATTAAATAATTTACAATAATAGTTAGCTACTAGAAAATAATTACCAAGGCAGTTCCTCAAGCCATAACTGAAGGGCACAAACTGAGCTGGATGCGTGAGGGGCTCAAAGAAGCGCTCCGGCTTGAAGACATCTGCATCTGGGCCCCAGTAGCGCGGGTCCCGGTGAATGGCCCAGATGTTGAACGCTATACATGTTCCCTCAGGAATTATCACACCTGATTCTGGAATGTTACCAATTTGACACATGCTTAAGTAACAACAATTAACTAGTTTAGATTTCTACAGAATGCAAAAAGTTCGTGCATAGTTCGTTTAAATTTAAGGTTAGTCAGACGCTGTTAAAGGGATGCTGTGATAGGGTTATCACTAGTTTTACCTTAGGATAGCTTCGGTTCAAAAAGACAAATAAAAAAATATGATGAGTTGATCTGAATAGTAAGTATCTGGAAAGTATCGTTAGCTATTTTAGTAATATATGGTTTTGACAGTAACCTAAAATGTGCTGACAGTATCTTGTTAGGCGTAATGAGATTACATATTATTATATGAGTTGACACCACCAAGCGATGAATGTACTACGGTATAATAAGGCCGTTGTCAATATTTAGAGACTTCATATCTATGAAACAGTGGCGTAGCGTGCCTTGGGGGAGCACTGTATCAAAATTAGTTGAGGGGCCCAAATGAAGGGTTAAGATACACGTTAGGGGCTTCTGTAGTCCGGGGGCCCGTATTATTGACACGGCTGATACTGCGGTAGCTACGCCCCTTCTATGAAAGGGCATCGTGCCAGGTGACTTTATTTATGAGCTGTCAAAATGTGATTGATCTCTACACATTTTACATGGCAATAGCAATCTGTATGACACTTATTTGCTGACTCAATTGACTGTTTATTTAATTCGGAAGTACTAAAAAGAAAATTTTACATTTAATGATAATTAATCTAGTTTTCAGAAGTGTTTTTGTTAAAGTTATTTCATGTGATTATTGGTTTACTTAACGGTATCAACCATATTATGTATGAAGTACTTAGTAATAAGTAGTTAAGTACTTACGTAGTTCGGTGTCGCTGGTTGCCGATCTGACGATCACTGGAACAGGCGGGTACAGTCGTAACGTCTCCTTCACCACAGCATCCAAGTATTTGAGTCTTGGTAGATCAGCTGCTGTGACAGCTTTGTCACCATATTCTAGAACTTCGTGAAGTCTACAAAAACAAATGATTTTTCATAATTATTTAAAATGCTTGCACTGACAAAAGTTAAATATATGTGTGTAACAAAGGTGGCCCTGTAAGATAATATATGTAGGTACAACATAATGATTATTATTTATTGAATACCATGTAATGGACAATATGTTTTTTTCTGCAAAGCTTTAGATTGAAAGAAGACTAAAGCAAGGAAATCACGAGACTTACTCTTCAACTACTTTCTCTTGGACCTCGGGGTATCGGGAAAGCAGTACAAGAGCGAAAGAGGCGCCGACGGCTGACGTGTCAGTACCTGCTGCAGTCATGACCAAGGCCTCCTCTCTCAATTCTATGTTAGTGAACCCTTTCACTTTGAGAGATGTTTCCAGAAGCATTTCCAAAAGGGATTGGAAGCCGAGATAAGAATCTGTAAAATTATTACTGTAGTATTGAGTCATCAAAGGGGAAAATATTGATAATTCAATAGTTCCACGTATAGTCGAAAAATAAAACTGATTCACATTTGCGTACTGCTGTAGAAGTGAAAGGAAGAGATATGAGTGTTTGGTTCCCCAACAATTTTTTTTTTCAATTTGACGAAATAATTTTATATTTTATAAGTTAAAATGTGTATAATAAATAATACTTACAATAAATAAAAAAAGTAAAAATTTTGACAATAATTTCTTTGGCAGATACGTCAATATGACCAGAAAGGCCCATTTACATTATACAACTTTCTTGCACTTTCCATACAATAAAATTGAGGCAATAAAACATTGCTCAGTCTATACCTAAGGTTTCTAAGGTTTAGACTGAGCAATGTTTTATTGCTTCAATTTTATTGTATGGAAAGTGCAAGAAAGTTGTATAATGTAAATGGGTCTTAATCAATTTCACAGTTGGAGATCATCAACGAGCTCACGCAAGTCCCTCGTGAGCTGAGCAGGTTACCAAATTCTCAACTCACCACATTCGCAACATACCTGAATGAGATGTTAGTCTTATTACCTGACTTAGGTAGATAATTTGCCTCCAACTGCTTAGCTTCCATCTCCTGACGTTTTTGTTTAATAATCTGAAAAAAGGCGAAACTTTAATGATTTAGATGTTATTTTAATTACTCGATTGTCGAAAGAGGGTTATGTTTTTTAATAGTATGTATTTATGTATGTATGTATAATAATGTATTCATGCATGCTTGCATGTATCAAGGATGATATAGACTGGATTAGCAATCGCCATAGTACAGTACAGAACGACCGCGTAAAAATAGTTCGATTATTAAATTTAGATGGCGCTGACATTATAGCCCGAGGCTTTGAAAGCAAAACAATAAGACTGCAGATGTTTCATATTACTATAAATGTATTATTTTTCAATGCATAAAATATATTTCAAGTAATATGAAACATCTGTAGTCTTATTGTTTTGCTTTCAAAGCCTCGGGATATAATGTCAGCGCCATCTAGATTTAATAATCGAACTATTTTTCCGCGGTCGTTCTGTACTATGGCGATTGCTAATCCAGTCTATATCATCCTTGCATGTATGTACCTATGTATCGTTTTTTGGCACGTCTTGCAGCCTAAACGGCTCGATGGATTTTAATTAAAGTGTAATGATACCGGTCATTAGATTTGACTCAGTTGGGAGAGTGAGACAGGATATATATTTTCCCGGAATTCTGGTGGGAACGAATATCACACAGGAAACACAGATTTCGGATACTACTTCTACGATTTCAAAACTTCCTATTGAATTCGAGTTTAAATTTCATCGGTGACCCAAAGACGGACGTGTAACGTAAATAAATGAATTTTAAACATGGGGGCCACTTTTCGGGGTCTTTTCGGGGTAATTAACAAAATATTTGACACAGTCGGTTTTTTTTTCAAAACAGATTTACAATGTTATCTTGATTATTTATTAGTTACCTATTTTAAAACCACCAACGTTGATCTGACGAATCAGGTGAATCAAACTTTCGAGCGGATTTGAAACTGGAATTTAATTTGACACATCAACAACACAAGCAGTAAACCTATGCAGGTTTCTCACCACATATTTCTTTATAAAAGGCATTTAAGATTAGAAAATTGGTAATATTATTAGATTTTCTTACGTTATCTACGAAATCGTATAACAGCTGCTTGCATCTTTTAGCCCGCCGGTAGCGCGGGAGGGTCTTGTACAGCCAGTCTGGATGCAGCCAGGGTTGCATCATCCTTCTGGTCATCAGTTCCGCGATCTCATCAAAGGATTCCAAGAATGGATGGTTTGGTTGGCTCTGGGTATTCATTCGTACTCCGAGAGTTGTCTCTAAAAAATTAATAACGAACTTCAGCCAAAGTGAATGTGAAAGTAGAATTAAGAAATATTAATAAGAATATAGATGTCAGGGTCTAGGCATAGAGCCGTTTAAAAATATAGCGTTCTAAGTTTAAATCTATATAGATAGATTTAAACTTAGAACGCTATATGTTTAAACGACTCTATGAGTTTTTCGCTTAGCAGCACTTTGGCAATTTATTTTATTTATATTATTTACGTAGGTAAATATAAATAAAATAAATTGCCAAAGTGCTGCTAAGCGAAAAACTAGAGAACCACTGCACTAAATTGGATAATTATTTTTTTGTTGTGTTTGTAATTGTCAGGACAAGATTTTTATGAAAAAAAAAAACTTCCACGGGGCGAAGTCGCGAGCAATAGCTAGTTTAAAGTAAAGATATACCTATCTAAACTAGTAATTTTTCTGTTGATGACTTACCACACACAGAATCGAAGGTATAGGTCGTCAGGTATCTCCACATGGAAATGGTCCCTTTGCCAACCGAGGGTTGGAGCTGCTCCACCATTATCGCACTCTGTTTTGCAAATACATCCACAAATCGGTTCAACTTCTTAATATTGAATGTTGGAGCCAGGAGTTTACGGCGAGGACGCCAAATCGAAACTAGACAGAATAAGTTTTTGTCAAAAATTTCATTTTGAATACAAGCTTTTTCGCTGACTGTACTTGCATTGACATCCAACCTACATAAGTATACAAAATTTCAAGTAAATCCGACAACTGGAAGTGGGTCAAATTCGACTTCTTAAATTTGACCCAAGAATAATAATAAAAACTTTGATCAATTATAACTGTAGATCCACAGTCGCGCGCCCGAAAATGTCCGAGCCAAATGAGCGCCACTTTGATAAAAGTGGCCTTCTTTTTTCTCAGTACGTTGCGTGAAATTGTCATGTTTAGCTGTCAAGTGTCAACCGAAATTCGACTGTAATGAAGTAAAGACTAGGTTCAAATTTCTGTGTAGGTGATGATTTTAATTGTTATGCAAACAAATAAAAAAGTTCGGACATTCTTTGAAGGGGATTTTGTTCGGCAATGTGTATCTTCAGTTATAATTGATCAACGAATAAAAATAATAAAACAAACGGGGTGAGCTAAATAAAAGCTAGTAAAAAAAACTGCACTTTATTTTTTTATTCTTATTATAACTGATTTCTGGGGCTAAGACGTTGACTAAATCGGAATAGGTGCATTTTGACAGCCTAGATAATATACAATAAAATAATCAGATTAAGGCTGTTTCACCAATTGATTAATTTTAACTGACGGATAAATGTGATGCCGTCTCCGTCTATTCGAACAAAAAAAACAGAGATGACATTCGCACCAAAATGACCTGTTACCGATGGAAGTACAGTAAGCCAATTTGATTCCTAGCCCACTAAAGAACCTTGTCGCATTAACTATACTAGATAATTAGAACATCAGTGCGGGTTAAAGGATTATCAACTTTCCGATCACAGTATGCAATAAACTCTTTAGTTTACAAAAGTTTTAGAAGAAAAAGAAGTTTTGACAGACGGACAATTCAACACGTGACAATTCAAATTATTAATACACAAACAAAACTCCTTTATTATTCATTATCGTTGACACAATGTTCGCAACAAGCGAGATGTAGTCATGGCATAAAATATCCATATCATACATATTTTTATACATGGGTGAATCAACTTTTTAGTGTTCAACATCATACGCACAGAGTCCCGGATCGATAACACAAATTTATATAAAAGTAATGACTCTTATTTGTATTCCTTTATGTTCCTATTAATATTATCTAGCATTTTATAACAAAATATTTAATTTTGTTTACAATTTATCTGTTCTATAATGGTTGTCCAAAAGACCAAAAGTTGATTTTCAATAGTAGACAGATTGTCCCCGTGCAACAGTGCACCGTAAAACTTTGTATTACGAATAAATACTGTTGCGGAATTGATATTTATACACATAATCGTGTTTATAGATAAGCATCATTAATAAAACACACCGATTTATTATATTTGCACTAAATGGTTTATGAATTTCTTGCCTTTTAATTTTGTCCCTTTAATTATACACGCTACCCACTGTCCACTGGGCAACCATACAATAGTTATAAAATCTAAATATAAATGGCGTACTAAGATACTTCACAACAAGTTAAATATCCTATTAAGCAAATAGGCCTAGTCATTATTTTGATTTCACGAAACTCGCGGCGTTAGTCGGTCGAGTACTGTTGAAGACTGTGGGTGGCTTTATTGTCTGTCCATCGAACCACTGGCACAACTACGTAAGTACTTAACATATTACAATAAATTATATTGTACCAGATACTATTTTATAAATAATTTACCGTAAGGTTGAAATAAAACATAAAAAATGTTTAATATTTATTATACGGCTCAAAGTTTTAGATAAGTCCCTCGGACAACTAGTCACTTGGATAACGGAATTGGTTGTCCATAGGACATTTTGGTTGTCCCTTGGACAAAAACGATTTGTTGTTGTCCTATGGTACCCCAGTGGTACAGAGGGCCTTCGTGAGACGTCGCCATCCACTCCTGAACGCCACCCTGGTGGTATTGTCCTCTGGTCTTCGAAGGGTGTGCCCTATGTTTTTCTTTCTTTCTTTCTTTCTTTCTTTCTTTCTTTCTATCCACTTCCATTTCCGTTGCGCGATTTCTCACTTCATCGGGATTTGGTGGCATCGCTTCCATTGATCCTCGTTGCTGATAGTGTTCGTCCAAAACATGCGCAGGATGGACCTCAGGCATTTGTTGAAGAACACTTATAGCTTGCTCGTCAGACTCTTTGTCTCCTTTCAAGTCTCGCAGCGGAAGAGCAAAACAGAATTCACTATGGAATCGAAGAGGGAAAACATGATCCGCCGGGTGAGCACGTTCGAATCCCACACAGGTTTTAGCTGGGTAAAGGCACCTTTCGCTTTGTTGATCCTCGCGTCGACGTCGTAATCAGAGTCGCCGCTGTTGGTCACGGTGCTGCCGAGATATGTAAACTTTGCGACAGATTCCAGTGGTGTACCATTGAGTCTGATGGGTCTGTTTTCCGAAGACTGTATTCGCATTTCGATGGTCTTCCTAGTGTTGATTCGTAGACCCTTATCTTGAGCTTCCTCTCGTAATGAGTCCAGCTTCATTTGGAGAACGGTCAGTGAAGACGAAATCAACAATTCAATTCAATCATGCATAGTCAAGGTCCTCCAGGTGCGAGCTTTTGTTCCATGGGATGCCTCTAGTTTGAGTTACCTTCCGCATGACGTCGTCGAGTAGGACAATGAAGTGCAGTGGTGACAGGATGCAGCCCTGCTTGACTCCTGAAGTAATTGGGATTGGTTCCCCTAGAACTTGGTCGTGTACTACCTTGCAGATGCTACAGTTATATAGGGACTAGATGATACCTATATACTGTATTCCACTTCGCCTGAGACAGGGTCACAGTGCGCTCCACTGCACGGAGTCGAACGCTTTCTCGAAGTCGACGAAAGCAAGGAAAAGTTCGGCTCGCCACTCC
Organism: Archips crataeganus; assembly: GCA_947859365.1. Classification (NCBI taxonomy): domain Eukaryota; kingdom Metazoa; phylum Arthropoda; class Insecta; order Lepidoptera; family Tortricidae; genus Archips; species Archips crataeganus. Next base: position 10,897,578 of record OX402049.1, on the reverse strand, counting down.
ACGCACGATTCTATAAGTATGCGCAAGGTATTCGTGTGGTCGGTGTATGACCTGCTAGAACGGAACCCGGCTTGCTCTTCCCGAAGTGTCCCTGCAATCTCTGGGGACATTCGGTTGAGGAGCATTTTTGCCAGAAATTTAGCCGCAGTCGGCAAGAGCATTCTGACCCTCCAGCTATCGCAGACTTCTTCGGTACCTTCACGAGCAAACCCTGCTGCCAGTCGCAGGGAACACGCTCCATCTTCCAAACACGCTGCAACAGCGGATAAGGTATTTCGGCTGACCTAGCCGGATCCGCTTTTAATAGCTCCACATTGATGTTATCAACCCCTGTTGCCTTTCCTGCCTTCAGCTGTTTAATGGCGGCGACTACTTCTGCGTATGTTGGTGGAGTGGTTGGCAGATTCAGTGGTAGTCCGGAGTTGTCTGAAGCAGTTATCGGTTGGGGTCAATGCTAGTCAACAGGTTGGAGAAGAGCTAGGTCCATCGTTTCAGTTGTTCCTCTGTAGTACACAATAGTTGTCCCGTGGCGTCTTTCAGCGGCTTTTTGGATGAAAGTGATTTGTAGCACAGGCGTTTAGTAACGTCGTAGAACTCCCTCATGTTGGCTATCTTGGCTGCTACGTTGGTCTGGTCTGCTAGATCGTCGGCGGCACGCCGTCTGTCACGTCTCGCTAGCTTTCGGATGCGGAGGCGTAAGGCAGTATACTTCTCATCTAGGGCGTCCGAAGCGACAGTGTTTTCAGCGGCCAACTGCTCTAGCTTTACGCTCTGCCTTCTTTCTATCGTGGGACACAGCTCTTGGGACATCCAGGGTTCTTGCTTGGAGCGTTTATAGCCCAAGACTTTTTCACCGGCTACAGTGAAAGCAGTGCGTATATGATTCCAAGTTTCATCCATGTCCTCGTCTTCCAGCTCTTCCAAGAGCTCAAATTGATTAAGGAGGCAAACACCGAACTCCTGTCGACCCTCCTCGGTCCTAAGTTTCTGCAAATTGAACTTTTTGGATGTCTTCCAACTTTTCGACGCGTGCAGCCATCTTGAGACGTACATCAGCGACGACAAGATGATGATCGCTATCCACATCAGCGCCGCGGCGATTCCTAGCATCGAGTAGCGACGTTTTCCAGGCTACTTTATTAATTTTGTTTCATTCTGTACCCTCTTGTAAGATTTTTGATTCTAATATTTCCATTGGACAACCAATATGTCTATGGGACAACCAAGTTGTCCCTAAATTAAAAAACACAAATCATTATTTTATTTCTTTTTAAATTCAAGAACAGTTCATTTTTTTTAAAGATACAATAACACAATATAAAACAAAGTAGCAGGAAAATTTTTATTACATTACTGTTACTATTTCGCATTTTAATTAAAAAGTTCACTTTCTGTGAAATAAAAGTTGTCCTGGGGACATGATTATGGGAAATACTGTGAAATTATTGAGATGTATGCCATATATAAAAATAAAAAATGAAACTGTATTGGTAAATTAATGTAAGCAAGATAATTGTATTAACAATAATTGATGTCTAGTTTAGCTAAAAATAATTTTGAATGGTGGTCCAGGGGACAGGGCAGATCTGGGCTGGTGAATTTTTTCTAGTGAAACGCACTAAATTATCAAAGAAACAGCTCTGCTCTATACAGATTCATAAACGAGAGAAAATTATCTTTTAAATAAAACATTTAAAATTGGAAAATAAGAACAAAAAATAAAAGTCTAAAATTTCATCATGTGGACATTTAAAAGTTGATTCACCCACATCACGCAATAATCGCTGTCCTAGAAGCTAAACACATTGATTGACTGTACCATTAATACAATAAAGACTACTAGTCATAAAGTACTAAGGCAACCAAGCCAGTCAAATTCATCGAGGATCCTTAGTTACTATTATGTTTAGTCATTTAAAATATCGTTTTTACTAAAGCGATTCCCTTTTTTTATCATCAACTACTTATTTTATTAAAATGTCCGCCATAGCAACACATATTCTGAGATAACTTTCATTCTTTTTTGAATAAGAATATTTTTATTTCGGTACATTAAATAAAAACATTGTACCAACCTGATGAATAAATGCTTCCATTTCCGATCAGAAACTGCAAAAATTTCATTGAGTTATTGTCTTTCTCAAGGCAGTTTTTCAGCAAAACTTCACTGTCAGCCGGATCAGATACCACTGCATAAAATAACGTACTTAATAATTACACAGTATAGTATCACAGACTTTAGCTGTTAGTAACTACCAGTCTTTGTGAAACCTTGTCATAGTAAAATGGTTAACAACGAGGTCGCGTTTCCAGCAACGGCCTGTGTTCTCATTGTTATGCACGTACAGTTAAGGAAACTGAATTGCGTACCAGCCAGGGTAGAACATTTTCAAAAATTTATGAAAAATTTATGAAATGTCAAGATGACATTTGCAGAATGGTATGTGATTCAGTTTTTTCGACTGTACAAAATGTTCTTAGTTTACGTCAGTAAATTATAAGGTTTTTGGCAGTTAGCGCAGGGTCCTCGAGATCGAAGACTTAGGGGCTGTTTCACCACTTTTTTAAAGTTCGGATTAGCTTAATCATAACCTTATTTGACAGATGAACTTGAAATTTCTGTTTCACCAGTCTTGATTAGCGCTAAGTGACGGACAAACTGTTTTTAAGGTTCCGTAGTCAACTAGGAACCCTTATAGTTTCGCCATGTCTGTCCGTCTGTCTGTCTGTCTGTCTGTCTGTCTGTCTGTCTGTCCGCGGCTAAGCTCAGAGACTGTTAGTACTAGAAAGCTGTAATTTGGCATCAATATATATATCAGTCACGCCGACAAAGTGATTGAATAAAAAAAAGTAAAAAAAATTTTTTTAGGGTACCTCCCATAGACGTAAAGTGGGGGTGATTTTTTTTTCTCGGCTAACCCTATAGTGTGGGGTATCGTTGGATAGGTCTTTTAAAATCATTGCGGGGTTGCTAACATGATTTTTCTATTCAGTGATTTGTTTGCGAAATATTCAACTTTAAAGTGAAAATTTTCATTAAAATCGGCCGTCCCCCCCCTCTAAAATCTAAATTGTTGGGTGGAAAAATTTGACAAAATTCAGAAGGGTAGTAAATATATCAAATTTACTAGGAAAATTATAGCGGCTAAGATTGCTTGGAAATTATTTGTAGTTTAAGAGTAAATAGTAGCCTAAGGTATAAAACATACCTAAACTTGGATGATTCCGTACACATACGAAATCCATAGAAAAATATTACTTGATTTTTTCGTAATGGCTACGGAACCCTACCTTGGGCGTGTCCGACACGCTCTTGGCCGGTTTTTGTTTAATTTGACCATCAGATCAGGTGGCATTTAGCATTTTTATCCGTCACATAACTTTTTAATTAGTCAGTTAATTTTTTTGTGGTCATGGTTGGAGTGCCCTTCAGGCGGTTTCAGAAAAATAAATCAAAGTATTTTTTATTTTTTAAAGAATGAAGTCATGCTAAATTGCAAACGAGGATTCAAATAACAAGATTTGAATAAAAAAATATAGGTACGCTTTTAGTATGTAAAAAATAAATCCAAAATTTCGTAATAATTTTTAATTACAGACTTTTTTTCAGTGGCACAATCGTTTGTTCTACGTGAACTTGTACATCGCCATTAAAAAAAAAGTTAATCTGTCAAATGGTTTGGCGCCACTTTTCGATTCGTTTTACGTGATTTTATTTTTCTTTGTTATTGTTAACAAAGTATCGTAAATAAATACCGTTTTTGGATTATTTTACACATTTGTTTATGCAATAAAATAGATGTATTTAAAAAATACATAGTTTACGATTTCTTTTGCTTTAACAATGGGCGACTCTTTGAACGAAAGTGTGCGACCAGGAACGCGTGATCGTGAAATGTGACGTTGCCATTCCCCCTCTATGTTAAACCGACGATTAGTTAAGTGGTAATTAGTTTGCACAGGACCGGAGTGGTGAAACTGAAAAAAAACTAGCCGACAGATTTGTCCAGTACTTAGTTTATTCATTGGTTACGTGACCAGTAGTTTGACAATAAGGTGGTGAAACACCCCCTTAGGGTAGCTTTTCTAGTGTACCTACCCCCAAACAACCTGTAAAAGTTTTATGAACTTCGGTATACTTTCCATCTCCCCTAACCTCTGTTTCGTCATAATTACTGGACTATTAAAATAAGCAATACCGATGACAACTATCACGATCGCTTACGTTTGTTCTCAAACCATTTTTTTGAGAACTACGTGAAGATATCAAATTAAAATGAATATCAAATACTGAAGTCCTTAAAGTGAAATAGGTATTTACGTTTGCGATCAAAAGAAACAATCTTTAGAAAGTGTATTTTCGTAAACTTTTTCATTCATTTCGTACTTCCGGATGACATAGAATTATGAAATTTGGCAGAAAATAAGACTCCAGGACACTAGCAAAGGAAGAAATCTGAAAATTACTGATCCTCATTAAATAACTTTATTTTTTTTAGATAATGTTCTGAAATACATAATATAAAGTAAATTTTACCTGCTCTTAAATTTCTCACTTGACCGGTTTCTACTAACGCGGGTGCTGATTAATGAACACTTAGTGTACAATACAATATAAATATTCTTTATTGATATAGAGTACAATGACATTACATGACATACACATTACACACCCACACCCACACCCACACCTACACCCACACCCATCACCCGTCACTTTATTTTACAATAAAAGTGACTCATACCCAAGTAAAGTAGATTGGCCATCCAAAAGGTTACTAGGCCTCCGTGCTCTAATGCAATTTTGCCCATTTTCTGTATGGAATTCATGATATCTGTAAAAAGAAGTTAGAAGTTTTGAAAATCGTTGATTATGATTTCAATTCACAATGTCACGGCTGGAAATACTTAACCATAATTTTTCCGAGTACAGTCGAGGTAAGAAAAGGTTCGTCACATTAACCTTTTCAACGCCACGCCTCGATAAAACGTAAACCTGCTTTGAATCTAATGTCATTGTGTCAAGATCACTTTGACACTGTACAATGAGACACCTATATGTGTCGTTGGCGTTGAAAGCGTTAAAGTTGAAATTTTTTGGTGTGGCAACTTGTCAGTCTTTTCGAACCCTGGCTGTACCTACTTAAATAGCCAAGTTGAGTGTAAGGCAAACTGCCGTATTATCTTTTACAATGCACATGCTCGGAAAGTGCCTCTTGACGTGAGTCAACATATCTATAGAAAGTTAGTCATCCCAGCACGCTTCCGCAAGGGTGAAAAAAAGTTGTATGGATTTTACTTCCCACACGCGTGCGGAAAAGTAACTTTTTAAATTGCCAAATCTCAAAAAGTTGTGTCCAAACTAGTGTGTAAAAAAATGAGACTAGAGAGTTGTGTCTTTATAATTAGCTTTGCACAAATAAGCAAATGTTTGATGCAACCAAGTGAATATTTACTGATAAAATAATAAAACAGATTGTTTTAATATTAAAACAGACAAATTTTAATTTTGTCAAAATTTTTGAAAATAAATAATTTAGTACTAAAATAATTCCTTGAGTCCATTTCGGACCGCACGACATCATGCGCGCGCAATCGAATTTCAACCAATGAGCTTTCAGTTCGCGTGCATGGCGTAACACGAACCAATCATGGTAACCCGTTCGCGCCTGTCATGAAAACCCGCCAAAGTAATTTATTTATTTATTCAAAACAATACAATAATAGGCTTACAGTATAAAAACCAAAACGCCTATTACGTTACTTAACAAAATGTAAATGTAATGTTCATGTATTCAGTCCGGAGAATTAATTTTAGTTTAGTAAATTAAACTGGAGAGTTCAAGTGATGAATATACATCGGACTTAACACCGCACCGTCTGACGTCCTAGACCAAGCACAAATGTGACAGCCTGATGCCGACTAAGTTGATGCTGAAATATGTAAACACCTACGAGACTTTCCCTCAATTAAAGGTAAATAAGAACGCATCATCTTTTACCATACATAACATAGCTAAGTACATGCAAGTCTCACACATGTAAGTACGACATTATAGGAAAAAACATATACAGGTGTAAATACAAGACTAAAACTACTATTAAATTAAAATAACTAAAACTAAACTTAATTAAAAAAAGAGAGGTGGGCCTCTTGGCATGGTGCCCATCACGCAGGCAGCATTCCCGCGCTGAACAGCGATTGCGATTCTTTGCGCGAGAAAGCTGCCGGCGCGAGGGTTGCCTGTTGCCACTCTCAACCTATTGCTGAGCTCCCTGTGTAACTCCAGTGCACCCTTACCCCAAGGACCTAGAGTCTCGACGCGGAAAGGAAAAAAATGATATTGGGCGCCGAGACAGCTATATTTTGTGGCCTTGAGGCGTTCCCGGGCGTCCGCCGCCGCCCCCGCACGTTTGGTAGTTGCTGGTAGGTAGGACGCCGCCAGGGTGTCTGTACAGGTGGCGTCCCACACCAGCGCACGGCCAGTCTTCCAGGGTATCAACGACATTCCATCAGGGCGCTTGCCATCGCTCCGCACAATCTGGGGCTCCAGAGCAGCGGGAACGTTGGCACTAACGAGCGCCCTTCTGAGAATGTCGTTGAGAGCGGCGTGGCGGGACAGGCGGCCGGCGCCCGAGAAGCAGGAGAGGCCATGGTGGCCGAGTCGGTCCACTGGAGCCCCACACATCTTTTACCGAAAATGTTTAGCCCCAATTTTTTTCCTCGCTTAATGCATTGTAAAACGTTGTATGATATACGCGTCGAAAGTAGGAAATACCCAACTCATGCTGGTAAAAAACCACATTCGCTTCGCTCGTGTGTTTAGATCTCCGCCATTCGTTAAGAATTGTCTACTTTCCGCACTTGTATCATAAATAACTATTTCTGCACATGTTGACGCCTTTTTCTACACAGTACGCCTTTTTCACTACAGCACTGGGGATAAATATTCTGGTATTTTGATAATAATAATAAGTTCATTTTTCTGAGTGCATTATCCTACCTCTTCGCCTATCGTTTTTAGGGTTCCGGAGCCAAAAGGGCAAAACGGAACCCTAAAGCTGCGTACGGACTGCGCGCACTCGGGTACGCGTACCCGAAAGCGCGCAGTCCATACGCAGCTTTATAGTTTCGTCATGTTTGTCTGTCCGTCCATCTGTCTGTTTATCTGTCTGTCTGCCCGCGGCTTAGCGCAGTGGCTATTAGTGCTAGAAAGCTGTAATTTTGCATGGATATACAGGTGTCTCATTTAAATCGGTCAGTATGGGAAAGTCTGAAACTATAAGACATACGAAGATCTGTTCTTAGGAACCATGTCATCAATTTTCATAATAAGATAAACTGCATTCATACATTTAAAACAAACTTGTACTCAGCTCGGGAATCGAACCCGGACGTTTTGAAAAATAAAACTAACACTATTTCTATTTAGATATCGATTGTATAGATCTTAAGCAGTAAATATTACCTACTATGAAACATGATGTCTAAAATTAATAACATGCATTGTTTTCACATCCTTTCATTTATTTTAGTGGTGTTCGAAATTACTACCATTTTTAGGGTTCCGTACCTCAAAAGGAAAAAACGGAACCCTTATAGGATCACTTTGTTGTCTGTCCGTCCGTCCGTCCGTCTGTCTGTCAAGACTCTTTTTCTCAAGAACGCGTGGAAGTATCAAGCTGAAATTTATATCGAATACTCAGGTCTACTGTCCCTTGGAGCTGTGAAAAAATCAAACTTCTAAGCCAACGCAAACAAAAGATACAGCCGTTTATGCCGCAAATTTCCGCATATTTACGAAACTCGCAAGGGAATCAAAACCTACAGGGTACCTCTACTTCCCGTGAACTCAGAATCTTGAAATTTGGTACGAAGCAAGTTCTTATAGCACAGACTAAGGAAAAATTGCGAAAAGTATAAATTTTTATGTCTGTTTGTCTATATCAGTAACAAATCTATTTATAAATACCGCAAATTTTCGACACTCGCAAGGGAATCAAAACCTACAGGGTACTTCCCGTGAACTCAGAATCTTGAAATTTGGTACGAAGCAAGGTCTAATAGCACAGATAAAGGAAAAATTGCGAAAAACATTAATTTTTTTGTCTGTCTGTCTATATCACTATATCAGTAACCAATCTATTTATGCCGCAAATTTTCGACACTCGCAAGGGAATCAAAACCTACAGGGTACATCCCGTGAACTCAGAATATTGAAATTTGGTACGAAGCAAGGTCTTATAGCACAGATAAAGGAAAAATTGCGAAAAACATAGTTTTTTTGTGTGTCTGTCTATATCAGTAACCAATCTATTTATGCCGCAAATTTTCGACACTCGCAAGGGAATCAAAACCTGTAGGTTTTAGGTACTTCTCGTGAACTCAGAATATTGAAATCTGGTACGTAACAAGGTATTATAGCACAGATAAAGGAAAAATTGCAAAAACCGTAATAATAAATATATAATATAATTAAATAAATAAAGTAAATTTAAAGTAAAGTTTTTAATAAATTTAAAGTTACTATTCTTTTCTTCATGAACGCGTAGAGGTATTGAATTGAAATTCATATCAAATACTCAGGTCTATAATACCTTTAAGCTGTAACAAAATCAAACTTCTATGTCAACGCAATCAAAAGAAACAGTAATTTAAGCCGCATATTTTCAAACTGGCAACTACTCGCAAGGGAATCAAAACCTACAGGGTACTTCCCGTGAACTCAGAATCTTGAAATTTGGTACGAGGCAAGGTTTTATAGCACAGATAAAGGAATATTTACGAAAAGCATAATTTTTTTTCTCTATCTTTCTATATCAGTAACCAAACTACAATGATCCCACAATACGCACATTTTGCTTAGGAGCAGGGGTCTGCTAAGACTGGATGTTCATAGATACATATAAATTTACACGGAACCCTCGGTGCGCGAGTCCGACTCGCACTTGGCCGGTTTTTTTCAATTCAACTCGTTTAGGTGCGTAAGATTGTCTCTATGGTTGTTGTATTATTGCTTTTTGCTGGTGTCGCAACTTGTTACATCCGCTGTTGAATTAAAAAAAAGAGTTGAATGTTGTATTAAAAAAAAAAACCGGCCAAGAGCGTGTCGGACACGCCCAAGGTAGGGTTCCGTAGCCATTACGAAAAAATCAAGTAATATTTTTTTAAGGATTTCGTATGTGTACGGAATCATCCAAGTTTAGGTATGTTTTATACCTTAGGCTACTATTTACTCTTAAACTACAAATAATTTCCAAGCAATCTTAGCCGCTGTAATTTTCCTAGTAAATTTGATATATTTACTACCCTTCTGAATTTTTTCAAATTTTTCCACCCAACAATTTAGATTTTAGAGGGGGGGGGGACGGCCGATTTTAATGAAAATTTTCACTTTAAAGTTGAATATTTCGCAAACAGATCACTGAATAGAAAAATCATGTTAGCAACCCCGCAATGGTTTTAAAATACATATCCAACGATACCCCACACTATAGGGTTAGCCGAGAAAAAAAAATCACCCCCACTTTACGTCTATGGGAGGTACCCTAAAAAATTTTTTTTTACTTTTTTTTATTCAATCACTTTGTCGGCGTGACTGATATATATATATTGATGCCAAATTACAGCTTTCTAGTACTAACAGTCTCTGAGCTTAGCCGCGGACAGACAGACAGACAGACAGACGGACAGACATGGCGAAACTATAAGGGTTCCTAGTTGACTACGGAACCCTAAAAATGGTTGGTCATTTCGAACACCTACTAAAATAAAATGCTGGGGCATCTGATACGACATGACAGTTACATAAAAACTATTTTGGAAGGGTAAATAGAAGGCAGGCGAGGCAGGGGAAGACCGAGACGGTCATTTATAGATCAAGCCAAGGAAAAAGTCAATGTCATGTCGTATCAGGAGCTGAAAACGCTGGCAGAGAACCGAAAAGAGTGGCGATTACTCCACCGACAAGAGCTAAGCTCTTAAATTAATGATGATGACTAAAATAAATTAAAGATATGAAAACAATGCATTTTATTATTTTTTTTTGTCCACAGCCCTGGTATTTTCTACGTAATGAAAATAAGCACTAAAAATTATAATAGTTAGTACCTACTACAGTGATAAAAGTACTAACTAAGTAAGAAAGTAAGATCCCTTTAACAGATAAGTTCGCTTTTTTACATTTGTTTTTCTTGTTATCTGTTAATTTCATGTGTTTTCTGTACAATAAAGAGAGTTTTACAAGCATAGAGATATGTAAATACATACATATATACATACCTTCATCACTCCCTGCAAATAAGTAGGCTTGTCCAATCAATGGTAATGCTGGCAAGTTGCTTGGGAATTTCTTTGACAATTCGACTAGCTTTTTCTTTTTCATCTTATAGTGCACAATATATGTGAAGACTACTAAAACAATGAGTAGTAAAAACATTTTTTCAAAATAAAACTATGTAAGTAAGGTAATAATGAGTGTGACTACGGCACACTTCCGATGTTTTAATTTCTTAAAATTGTTAACTGCTACAGGATCCAGAATGTCCGACCGATCGCTGCCTCTAAGCAACGTATTGTACCTTAACTTCGTTTTCCGCGGTAAGTTAAGTACTCAGATAATTCTATTTCATATTAACCGGTTCTAAAGTCTCTAGCATGATGTCTATTTCCCGTATTATACATTTTCCATTTTGTGATTCATGTAAAGGTGCTAATTATTATTATTATATTAAAAATAATTCTATAGATTGTTTTTCGATAAAAGTCTTAAACAGTTTTGTCATAATAAATAAATATTTCCGTCAGCTACATTACTTGAAAATATGAAAGTTGATGCAGTTCATAGTAAATTCAAAGAATAATTATGCAAGACGTAATAGTACATTACTGAAGAGACCAGTAAGTAAGCCATACTGAACAAGTACGATTTGAAATCCGAGCTACAGGCGAGGATTTTGATGATGGCACTTCTTGGTCGAAGCTTATTGCTTTCCTCAAAAATAAATCAAAAATTACAAAGTCAAAATAAATTACATGACAAAATATTATGAATTAACACGCTCTTTTTGAAGTATGCAACCTCGTTGCATGAACGCCACTGCTCTTTTTTTTTATAATAAAAGCGTATACTTCTGCTGCTACGCCCTAGTACTTGTTTGTACTGGCTAGAAATTAAGAACATCTTGTAAATACCATGGTTGCAATGAATAAATGAGTATGAGTATGAGTATCAGTACTTACTGTACGTTTAGTCGTATACCGTGTACTACCTAACTCTTAGAGTTGGCGTAAATATTTGTTAAATTTAATGAATTTGCAACTAATATAATTAATATTTATGTTTTAAACAATAGAAAGCCGAATAAAATCAAATTTTAAGGCACTATAACATTTATAATCTATACTATAAAACAGTACCGTGACTGACTGACTGACTGAATGACTGACTGACAAACAACGCACAGCCTAAACTTCTGGGGCTAGAGACTTGAAATTTGGCATACATGTACCTTGAGTATTTGTAGAGGTGCACTAAGGAAGGATTTTTCGAAATTCCCACGGGATAGGGAAATATCTTTACATTCTTTGTTTTTTTGTTTGTAGCGGAATCTCTGACACTATTGTGCCGATATTTTAGTTCATTAGTTCACTATTGTGCCGATTTTAAAAATGAGAAAGCTACACTATCCTTGATTGACATAAGTTACTTTTTATCCAGGAAAATGCAAAATTCCCACGGGAGAGAAATAAATTAATTCAATTTCGGGACTGATTTTAATAATTCTTACATATTATGTGTTAAGACTATCCCCAATTAACAAAGGCTACTTTTTCTTAAGGAAAATACAGAATTCCCACGGGATAGAAAAAACTAAATTCAAGTTTGGGGCTGATTTTGAAAAATCTTTCACCGATAGAAAACTACGATGTTCCTAATTGGTATAGACTACTCTTCTTCGGGAAAATGCAAAATTCCCGCGGGATATAAATAAGTGAATTCAACTTCGGGGCTGATTTCTAAAATTCTTTCACTAATAGTAAGCTACAGCTGTATCCCTGATTGACACAGGATACTTTTTTTTCGGGATAATACAAAATTCCCGCGGGATTGAAATAAGTAAATTCAACCTTGGGGCTGATTAAAAAAAATATTTTACCAATTTAAAGCTATATTATCCCTGATTGACCTAGACTACTTTTTCTCCGGGAAAATTCGAAATTCCCAGGGGATAGAAATAAGCGAATTGAACTTGGGAGTTGATGTTTAAAATTATTGCACTAATAAAAAGCTACTGTCTCTGATTTTCAAAATAAGTCAAAACAGTTATTTGGGGGTAGTTTAAATAAATAAATAAATATCATGGGACAATTCACACCAATTGACCTAGTCCCAAAGTAAGCTTAGCAAAGCTTGTGTTATGGGTACTAAGCAACGGATAAACATACTTATATAGATAAATAAATACTTAAATACATAGAAAACATCCATAACTCAGGAACAAATATTCGTGCTCATCACACAAATAAATGCCCTTACCGGGATTTGAACCCAAGACCTCTTGCTTCAACCAACTAGGCTAAAGCGGTCGTTAAGTTTCAATAGAGAGATCTCTCTTCAGGCAGATGTTATGCCTGGGGACCGAAGTCCAATGGATGAAAGTTGGAAGTTGTATTTATGCAGCCGAGTTGAGAAACTTCGATAGCGTGATGTAGGATTGTAGTAATTAGTTCCTTATGTGATGACTAGATGGCGCTAGTAGTCGCTACAGTTATATCTATCCCGCGGGAACTGTACTTTGCACTTTCCCGGGATAAAATAAGCCTGTTTCAAACAGGCACGGGCCTCCACCCAGAACGAGAAGACTTGGGCCGTAGTTCCCACCAGTGCCCAGTGCGATTTGGGAACTTTACACATACCATTAAATTTCTTCTCAGGTGTCTGCAGCTTTCCTCGCTATGTTTTCCTTCACAGTAAAGCTCATGGTAAACTTCAAACGTAATTTAGCACATGAATTCGAAATAACTCAGAAGTGTAAGGCCTGGCTCAAACCCTCGACCATCTGCTTAAGAGACCATAGGTCAAACCATTAGGTCACCACGGCGTAGCCGGTTATAGAATTCACTTATTCCGCGGAAACTTTGCATTTTCCTGGCATTATCCTATGTGTTAAACCATGTAATAAACTACCTGTGTGCCAAATTTCATGCAAACAACTAACGTTATTGTCTTCGCGTACGAAGTCGCGGGCAAAAGCTAGTAAATTATACGTTTATTGTTCAAACTTTTTTAATGATAATGACCCAAAGATGAGGCTTTTTCACTATTAAAAAATATTACATAATATTTTACAAGGAGTTCCAAGTTCAAATTACAATGATGTTATGAGATTTTAATCGTACTTACTGGACACTTTTTCATTCCGAATTTAAAACCTCTCTACTTACCGGAGACTTTTTGTCATTGTCCGGTATTATTCACTTAATGATGATGATTGATGATGATTTTTCTTTTAATGATGACGACTTTACGTATTATTTTTGAGAAAAAATATTTAAAAAGAGTTGGCACTTGGCAAAACATAAGCTGTGATATAATCATTTCGTACGTATTCAAATTATCGTTGTTTACTTATTATTTAATTATTCTACAATAGGTATTTTTGTGTTTATCTTATAGTAAACGAGTCAGATGTATTTTTCGTGATAGAGTGTTTATAAACATGATTGTTTTGTGCGGATTAAGAGCTACGTTCCCTGTAAATTATAGTTTACTACAGATATGGCCTTCATTAATAGTGCCTATATTTATTGGTGCACGTTATTTAAGGTGGCACCATAAAGCTTGCTGCCGATGGAGTCTTCTCTTCGGCAAGTCGGCGCCTGCGCTGACCACAATGGATCACAGGGTTTTATCAGATCATTGCCTGTTACCGACGTCTTTTCCTACAAATAGGTGCCTGAAGGTAACGGTCCATGTCAGTAAAATTTTAGGGTGGAATCCGTACTGTATTCATAGCTAAAGTTAAAGATGCTTAAATAATTAAATAGGTACTTCTTGTTTGTGTTCTCTGAAGTGATATTGCTATTAATAATCATGCTAGGCAATGTTCCTCTTTTTTTTCTTCTGAAACAGTAAAAATATGTTACTGAAACATACAATGTGCGTTGTTCGATTTGTTTGGTGTCAAATACCTACAGTTTATTTTAAATAACAACTTCTGTACCATCTGTTTGCTACCATATCATATTATGTATTCCGATATATATTTATCTGCATAAAATAACAATAGGTAAATAAAATAGCGTTGACATGTGATGGCCCCATCGCCCACTACTGCCAATGCAATTGGCATTGATCACTTTTTTATAATGTGGCCTAATTCCAGAATCATTTCGAGGAATAGGCTTATTAAATCATTTTATAACATTTAGTAAAAAAATATTATATGATCGTGTGTATTTTTGCAAAATAATGTTTGACCTTTGTTTGACCTTTCTGTGGGCATTAACTTTGAAATTCTTTGCAACAAGAAAAAAAAGCCGTCAGTCTAGTTTCTCTATACTATTCTCTGTCACTTCGACGTAGTCATCATCTGTCAATTTAAGGATACTATTTTGAAAAACATTCATCGCATTTTTCATATTTTAATAATGGATTTATACAGGAAGTGTTTCATTCCTACTTGTGGAAATGATTCTGTCAATAGCCCAAACAAATTAATTGTTCGCATTAGAGAAGATTTACAAGAGAAGTGGTGCCGTAAAGTTAATTCAAAGTTTACAAGATGTACTTATTGTTTTGAGGATCATTTTAATGTAAGTATGGATTAAATCCGCTAAAGAACTTTCAAGGGAACACTTCTGACCATTTTATTTTATACGTACAAAAAATAATATAGCCGTAAATCGTTTTTTTACCTATTCTCTTGGAAGAATCGGCAACTTTATTGTTATTGTTATTGTAATGTAAAGTGACATTGTCAGATGACAATAACCATCGATTGTGACACATTTTTTTTGTCATTATGTCTGTGGTTTATACACAGATTCAGCCCCGGCATGTAATTTACGAGAAGTCGTATCTCAAATTTTCAATAAATTATAAAAAAATATTGGAGTGATGAATTGCTGAAATATTCAAATCAGTTTCTTAAAATGCTCTGTATTTTCGATAAAAAAAATAAAAAGGGGGGTTAGAAAAAACGATCAATCCCAATTGACCACATTGCGGTTAGGCACCGCAGTATACTTACCCCCATTATTCATTCGTAGACAGAATCAAAGACTGAGAACAATAAATAACAGTGGTCATAGTTAATTGGTAAACTTGTTTTGTGTGCTTTTTATAATCCTACCGGTAAATTGTTACTTTTATGGTTTTTGCGATTGTATTAATATTTACGCTCACTAGCTTAGTTTATAGTTTTTGCATGTAATATTTCAAGTAAGTGAATTATTGTTATTCTTTTGAGAAATAAAGATCTTTAAACCGAAATTCGGTTATTTACATATTATTAACGCATTGAATTGTATTGTGCACATGCCACAAGGATATGCGTTTCATTTTATTGACTCTAAACAAACAAAAAATGGTTATATAAGTAACGCTGCATATGCAAGATTAGAAGATAACCAAGGTTTTAATATAATTTTAAAAATACACAAACTAAATATTTATAAAAAAATCTATTCACTTAATTTACTGTCTAATTTGCTACATCAATAGAAGGCCCATAGTTCTAATGCATGTTCGTTTTTTTATTTGTGTAGGTACGTTACCTTCTGTATTTTCAACCGACTTCATTTTTTTTGTATGTTTGTTACGCGATTATCTTTTTCCGTTCCATTCTCTCTGTGGTAATTCTTTGACATCAGATTTTATTTTGTTTACAGAAATAAGAAAATGAATTCTATTTAGACCGAGAAAATTCTAGCGATGATAAATAATTTACAAAATTCCGAAGAACAACTTACTGTTGTGAATTTTTTTAATAAGCATATTGAGGAAAATTATGTACAGCTTATTTTTTTTTTGAATAGCGATGTTTGGTTTTTTACAAAATGTTGTAGAACTTTTTGTATTTTTCAGTATTATAGGTACAAAACTTAAGTAAAAATTACTTTTAATTAATTGTTGTACCTTTTCGACATTCTGCATTTGATTTGCTGTACCTTATATCCTTTTTTTATTACAACTACCTACTTGCAAGTGGGACTTTACTTAAGTATATATCTATACTTTTAAAAGAAACCATCATACCTATAATTTTTTTGTAACTTTGAAATGAATGAAAGATTATGTTATTAATTAAGTTAAATTAAGTATTATTATATGTACACATAACTAGCTTTTGCCCGCGACTTCGTCCGCGTAGAATTCCAATTTGTGGTAAAGCTTCTGCATCTCTTTCATTGTATAAAACAAAAATCCGGCAACGGCAACATGCATTATTATTATCATTTCATCATCATCAGTATCAGTTAGTGAATATTATAAATCCCGTTTATTCACTATCCCGTGGGAATTTCAACAAATTTGTCCTTATTCTATGCAAATTTTCGCTTATTTTTATCCCGCGGAAATTTTGCATTTTCCCCGAGAAAAAGTAGCCTATGTCCTTAAAGGTGTAGCTTTATACCGGTAAAAGAAGTTTTAAAATCAGCCCCGTAGTTAAATTCACTTATTTTTTCCCCGTGGGCCCAAATCACCCCTCAAGTGATATTCACTTCTTTCTATCCCACGGGAATTTTGCATTTTACCGAATAAATAGTAGGTAGCCTAGCCTATACCAATAAAGGATAGTGTAGCTTTCTATTGGTCATTTTTTTTTTAAACTCGGCCCCGCAGTTAAATTTACTATTTTCTATACCGCGGGAATTTTGCATTTATCCGGAAAATAGCATCCTATGTTAATCAAGGACAGTGTATATCCCCCACTATTGGTACAAGGGTCATTCTAAAATTTTGCGCAGGTAAACTTGTCCCACCCTAAAAAAAGTTGTTTCCGGTTACACTGTCTATTTTCTGCGGTTATTTAAGTGAAATGATTGATGATTGCAATCAGCAATATATCACAGATAATTATTGACTATCGCAATCAAAAAAAGATTCTTAGTATTTCTGTAAATGCGTGGTAACAGAGTGGTAGCTCCATACAAATAGTAACAGAGTGTTCTGCCTATAATTTTAGAATGACCCACAATAGTAAGGTTTATTAATTTCCCATTGATTTTAACCACCTCAGCTCCCATTTTTAAAAATAGACACACAGATGAAATTAAATTAATTACACTTAAAATATTCTAATGAAATAGTGACAACGAACTTCCAAACAAATTATACAGCAATCGCAAATATTCGCTAAGTAGGTAATCTAAGAGATTTCCAAGGAATTTTCTAAAGAAAATCTAGGTATAAGGTAAGTTTTTCATTCAAATATCCAAGAACAAATAAAATTGAAATTTCGAATTCTAAACCGATTTAAATATTGTTTTTTTTTCGTATGTTTTATAAAGCTGCGTTTTCACTGATTTTTCAATAAACGCATAAATTTCATCAACTGGTTAAATTATACAATAAGTTGACTGACAGCACTGCGTCAGTTGCACACTGTATGCATGACGCTACAATTTAGCCGCTTTACACGTTATCCGTCAGATAATATTTATTCGATGATTGAAAAATCAGCCCTAAGTGTTCTGAACAGTTCTGAGCGAGCGAACGTGTTTATTCAGTGATAATCGGCTGTATGCTTAGTATAAGTTTTACTTCACCAAAATACTTCTCGATCGCGTTTACGTAAAAATTTCAATTCTATGGAAACATGGACGCGCGGCCATCCAGTGAAAACGACGTCTGTGGCGAGCGAGCGGTTGCTCTGTGCATTCCCTCGACATTGTACGTGTTCGGTGGGTCTCCGATCTTTGTTATAAACAACTGTTCCCTTTCCTCATTGAATGAAAACGGACATTTTCTATTTTGAGCGAACATCGGCAAAACCGCAATCATATTTGCTCTAAACAAATGTTTGTTCAGAACACTAAGTGAAAACGCGGCTTAACCAAGATGTCTAGTCCTTACCATTTCAAATTTCGAACTCTACGTTCCTATGAAGCCGTGTCTTCGGATCGAGTATTCAAACATGTGTCAAAATAAAATGTAATTTAAATCAAAAGCACTAAGGAGTATTGATATCATCTTTGAAGCAAATCACCCCCAAAATAACTTTCTACTCCTTTTTAACCCCGTCAAGGTATGAATTTCAATAAAATACGAAACACGTCTTCCATCAATTCTGTTAAAGAATGTTTATGCAAAATTTGAAGTAGATTGGACCAAGGAATCACGTTGTCCCATACAAACTTTGCCCCCCTTTTTTACCCCCTTAGGAGTAGAACTACGAAAAATCCTTTCTTATCGGATGCCTACGTCATACAAAGAACACACCCTCCAAGTTTCAGGTCTCTACGATCAGCGGTTTAGGCTGTGCGTTGATCCGTCAGTCAGGACAAAGGATTTTATATGTATAGATTATGAGTCTGATCTCAGAACTAAGTTCCTAGCTCTACATATTTAAGTGACGTAAAGAATTATATATAATAATATATTTTTTCATCGGATAAGGTAATAACTATTATTTTAAAACAAAGTACCTACCAGCGAACTCAGTGGGGCTGATTTTTTTGTTTTGTTACCATTTTAGATTTAAAGGTTGTTTTAACTAAATAAAAAGTTATAAAACCGGCCAAGAGCGTGTCGGACACGCACAAGGTAGGGTTCCGTAGCCATTACCAAAAAAATCAAGTAATATTTTTCTAAGGATTTCGTATGTGTACGGAATCATCCAAGTTTAGGTATGTTTTATACCTTAGGCTACTATTTACTCTTAAACTACAAATAATTTCCAAGCAATCTTAGCCGCTATAATTTTCATAGTAAATTTGATATATTTACAACCATTCTGAATTTTTTCAAATTTTTCCACCTAACAGATTAGATTTTAGAGGGGGGGGGGGACGCTCGATTTTAATGAAAATTTTCACTTTAAAGTTGAATATTTCGCAAACAGATCGCTGAATAGAAAAATCATGTTAGCAACCCCGCAATGGTTTTAAAATACCTATCCAACGATACCCCACACTATAGGATTAGTGGAGAAAAAAAAATCACCCCCCCTTTACGTCTATGGGAGGTACCCTAAAAAAAATATTTTTTTATTTTTTATTTTACCACTTTGTTGGCGTGACTGATATGTATATTCATGCCAAATTACAGCTTTCTAGTACTAACGATCTCTGAGCTTAGCCGCGGACAGACAGACAGACGGACAGACATGGCGAAACTATAAGGGTTCCTAGTTGACTACGGAACCCTAAAAAACGTTTAAATTTTGTGTATTATTTTGACTTTATTCTCAATTAAGACTGAACATAATTTAAAGTTTTTAATGGTAATCTTTCATTATTATCCAAAACTAAAATGTTATACAATTGGTTTCATTTTATACATAATGATGGTGACTATTGATACCGATAGCAAAATATTGTAGAATGTGTATTTTACTCAGTCATTTAATACATTGTTACGTTCAATTTCCTGACAAAAAGCAGTAAAATAACTCGTATCATTTCTAATGAATGCTACATTCTAACAAAAATGCAGTAAATATGATGACCATACTGTACTTTACTCTGCAAACACGATTAAATTGTTGCAGTATTAGCTATTATACTGCATATTAATTCGGTATTCTAAAAGATTTTTAGTAAAAATATAACAGCAGTAACAGCTCAGATTTTCTTAAAAACCTCCTCTCATCTATTCTATACATATAATAAATCTGTAACAAGTCGGTGTCTGTACATTGAAGATATTTGAGAAAAACTGTCACTAGGGCTGTTTATTAGCGCAATAGAACCCGAAAAAATGATTGCTTGTCTGTTTGTCTGTATGTCTGTTTGTCTGTTTGTCTGTGCGTTTGTGCGCGCTAATCTCAGAATTGGCTTAACCTAGAAGGATGCGGTTTTCACAAGTATGTTGGGATTTTCTTGGATTAAAATTTAGTGTTTGTTTCAGTTCAATCGGTTCGCAAATAAGAAAGATACGTCTATTTTTAAGAATTTATCGAACAGTTTTTAAAAGAATTAATAAGCTGAAGAGTTTGTTTGTTTGTTGTTTGAACGCGCTAATCTCAGGAGTTACTGCTCAGATTTGAAAAATTCTTTCAGTGTTAGATAGCCCATTTATCGAGGAAGGCTATAGGCTATATATCATCACGCTAACACCAATAGGAGCGGAGCATAGCGGAAGAATGTTTCAAAATCAGGGGTTTTTGAAGTAAAACTTATATAGGCACGCTTGACTTGGGAGTACGGTGGTGAATGTGAACGCGGGTGTGCGGGGTGGTTCGGTGGGGGGGGGGTTGGGCGGGGTTGAGGGGGGTTTGCGGGGGGGGTTTGCGGGGGGGGGGGTTTGTGGGGGCGGGTAATTTTTTTTATATCGAGGAACTAAGGAGAGCCATAATTGATGAAAAAGCAAATTTGATAAAAAAATAAGCTGCTCAATTTACTAATTCCACGCGGACGGAGTCGCGGGCAAAAGCCTGTGCTTAATATAAGTCTAAGGATGTTCTTTTTTTTTATAAATAATTCTTGTTACATTTACTCTATAGTTAAAGTGTAAATTTAGCAAAAAAAACGAAGTTTGAAGTAGTTTTTTGCGTTTTTCTCGAAACCGCATTTTAGCACTTACTGCGTTTTAAAATCTGCACGGCAGCAGCTCGTTAGGTAAGCGTGACGCAATTCTAAGCATGTTTGCATAAAATTAATGTACGTCAAACAACTATTTAACATGTATCGCAACGGTTTTCAATTGTTTTTCTATTTTTGTATAATAAAGAATTAAAATTCGTACATTCTATTGTGTTTCTCAACATTTTTAATATACATCATATAGATGGAGCTGAAGAAGTTTTACTTCATTGAAAATTGAGATTTCAAATGTCAAAATGTAGAGCTTGCAAAGTACTATGAAAAAAAATCCGAGTGTGCTTTAGACCACACGACTGAAGTAAAGCTTTTTACTAACTGTACCTAGTCCTAAGCAACCTGGTTACTAACAACTATGGACATATTTTCCGAAACAAATTATTATTATTATTATTATTATTATATAATATAATAAATAAATAGTAGCATATAAGCCGAAATGGTAAAAAAAATAGGTGAAACAATATTTAAATTATTTACTTATTATTATTATGAGCCTATTCTGTCCTACTGCTGAGCAAAGGCCTCCCCCCAACATTTTCACTGCTCTCTGTCCGCCGCGTACGAGGGCAGTCCTCCAAGAAAAAAGCGACCTGGCAGACCCAGACGGCGATGGCGAGATGAACTGGACTTCTTCTTGGAGGACTAGCCCTCAATTATTTACTTAGAAAAGTAAAATTTTCAGACACAGTCAGTATTTTGTGTCGGTTGCCGTTGATGTGCTGAATATAAATTAATTAATTGAAGTACGGGTACTCCAAAATTTGCGCTGTTATAATATGGCAGTGATTAATCTTTCCGTCTGTTTGTGACCGAGACTGTGTTACTTCTTAAAGGTATGCCACTGGATAATTACCAGACTGCGGTGGAACCCAGTAGGAAAGTTATGTTTTTCACATCCTTATGCCCCAAAAATAAATTATAACCGGGTACCGGACGAGTGGCTAATTTATAACAGTTCTGGAAAAAATAGTAAAATCCCACTCGTGCTTAAAATACCACGTTCCCAAAATAGCAGATTTTTCAAAATACTACATTACATATTTATTACATTCCCATTAAACCAGATGTCCAAAAAAACAACTTCCACAAACATTTGAAGACCATAACAGCAATTGATTTCTATTATGTATATAGAATAAAAGAATAGAAGAAGAAGAAGAAAAAGAAGTCGAAGATATATGGAATTATTTTTACGCAGACGAAGAAGTTTAATTATCGTTAAAGGTTAAACTGTATCTATGTACGAGGGGCGTTCAATATAAAGTGAGAATGAGATGCAAACTCTTTCAATATTAGGAAATTAAATACTGGCCGGTAAAGCTAATCTATCTAGCTGATTGCTATGAAAAAAAAAGTAACTGTCTTTTGTTTAAAAAAAAATACGGTAATTTCTTTGCAATGCTATTGAGTACGTTAGCGAAAATGGAGAAAATTTAACTGCGCGCCGTTATCAAATACTTGTGTTTGAAAAATTTTTCTACGGACCAAGTCAATTTAGATTTGCGGGACACTTTAGGGTCTAATGCTCCTCCGTATTCGACAGTCACACGTTGGTGCGCCGAATTTAGACATGGAAGAACATCGACCATGGACGACCCCCGCTCCGGACGCCGTACTACTGCAATAACTGAAGAAATTGTGGAAAAAGTTGAAAACTCAGTTTTGGCGGATCGTCGTGTCACGGTTCGTTTTATTGCTGAAAATGTAAAGGTTTCAACGGGGAGCGTGCATAATATTTTACATGAACGCTTGGGTATGAAAAAGGTATCTGCGCGTTGGGTACCAAGAATGCTTACTGACACGCAAAAACAAACTAGAGTCGAGATTTGTCAAGAAGCTTTGGACCTGATACAGCAAGACCGGGAACTTTTTTTGGCGCGATTTATAACAATGGACGAAACATGGCTCCATCATTACGACCCTGAAACGAAACTGCCATCATCTCCAACTCCGAAGAAATTCAAGGTGGGCCCATCTGCCGGTAAGGTTATGGGCTCTGTTTTTTGGTTGGTTGGTTTTTAAAGGGGTATTAATGATTGAGTATCTCAAACATGGAGCCACTATTACGGGCACTTTATACGCCAAACAAATAGAAACATTGCGCAATGAGATCCGCGAAAAACGGCGAGGTAAACTCTCGAAAGTTGTGCTGTTCCACCAGGACAATGCCCCGGCACACAAGTCCATCGTTGCAATGGCTGCAATTCGTGATGCTGGGTTCAATATCCTTAAGCATCCTCAGTATTCACCAGATCTTGCTTCCAGTGATTTCTACCTATTTCCGAGATTGAAACAATACCCGAGAGGCCAGAAATTTGAAGACGACGACGCGTTAGTCGCTGCAGTACAAGATTTTTTAAGTACTCAAGATGAGACCTTTTTTAAAAATGAAATTTTAAGTTTAGAAAAAAGATATAATAAGTGTATTATGCTAAAAGGTGACTATGTCGAAAAATAAAATTACATTTAGTAAAAGGTGTTTATAACATACTCATTCTCACTTTTTATTGAACACCCCTAGTATGTATAAAATGGTCTATTTCTTATCAGAATTAAATTACCTATATTTTCTACTTTTTGTTCTTTTTAACCCCCGACACAAAGAGAGGGGTGTTATAATAAGATTGGCCGCTATGTGTGTGTGTGTGTGTGTTTGTGTGTGTGTGTGTGTGTGTGTGTGTGTGTGTGTGTGTGTGTGTGTGTGTGTGTGTGTGTGTGTGTGTTTCTGTGTCTGTCTGTCTGTGGCATCATAGCTCTTAAACGGGTGAACCGATTTGGATGCGGTTTTCTTTTGAAAGCTGGATTCTTGGCGATGGTTCTTAGACATGTTGTATCAAAATCGGTTCAGGCGTTTCAAAATTATAAGCTGTTTTGTTGGCTACGGAAGGGATCTTAGATGCATAATGGGCATTTACTTTATTTTCAAAAATATGTGTGACCAAATTGCGTTGGGGTTTTTTTTAAAATTTTTCATTTACCTATAGTTATTAACATGTATTTAATAAAAACTTTTTTTCATAAATCTTTTTTTGAAGTCGATTGATACTACTTAGTACAGTCAGCTGCAGAAAAAAGGTACCCCCTTGTTATACAACGGTAGCTACACCGGAGAGCGATACGTTGCCACATCGTACGGTCAGCTGCAAAGAAAAGGGACCCTTTCTTTGCAGCTGACCGTACGATGCGGCAACGTATCGCTCTCTGGCGCCGCAGCGCTTCATGTTACGGCGCTGCGTCGTCCTGCGTTAAGCGTGTCACACACAGCGCAGATGCGGTAAGATTTTATCTGCGTGTAAAAACTTATCCGTCTGCAGTGCAGATGCGAGGTTTTACATTCACTGTAAAATTTCGGAGCTGAGTAGACGTGTTTTGTGGTGCGGATTGCTTAGACAGGCTGTTTTTTTATATAAAAACGAGCATGCGGGTCACCTGATAGGGAGCAATCACCGCCACCCATGGACACCCGCAACATTAAGGGTGTCACAGGTGCGTTGCCGGCCCTTTGAGAGATAGATAGGCTACAATGAATTTTCAATAAAAGCGCATTACACTTTCTTTATTTCTCTTCACGTCAAAATGTAAAAAATGCGAAAATGCATTTCTACGCAAGAATGACTTCTTGTTTGCTTAAGTAGTACGTAATTTTTATATTTATTTAATTATACACTGAAGTTCCCAATCCGCACTGGGCCCGCGTGGGAACTACGACCCAAACCATCTTATTCTGAGAGGAAGCCTGTGCCCTGCAGTGGGACGTAATATAGACTGGGATGATGATGATGATGATGAAAGTGTGCCTCTGCGCATCCACCTGTATTTATCTGCAGATAAAATCTTCACATCTGTCGGATTCTATATAAATATGTCGATGCTCACAGATACGCAGATAATAATTTTACCGCATCTGCGCTGTCTGTGGTCCTCCATTGAATTGTATAGGGAGCGATATTGACAGATATCCGTTCAGATACAGATATCTTACCGCATCTGCGCTGTGTGTGATACGCTTTATTATCCTATATATGTATCCTAATACCTTCAAGGAAATGTTTAAAAGCAAAAATTTGTAACGGTACAAAATTTTACTATCCGTATGTTTTCCACTTAAATTTGTTTTATGTTTTAAATGTTCTTATTTAGCGAGGAAATGACATTGCCATTAGCTATTTGCATGACATTATGTTTATTTTTTCTCATCATGAGTACTATGAACTTTGGTAGAACCGGCCAAGTGCGAGTCTGACTCGCGCACGAAGGGTTCCGTACCATTATCCATAAAAAATTGCGATTTACGATTTATGACGTACTAAAAAAAACTACTTACTAGATCTCGTTCAATTTTCGGTGGAAGTTTACATGGTAATGTACCTACATCATATATATTTTTTTGGTTTTAACATTCTCTTGTTTTAGAAGAAGAAGAAGAAGAAGGAGAAGTTACAGGGGGGGACACACATTTTACCACTTTGGCGTCTCTCTGTATTATACCGTATCTATCATAGGGAGTGTTCTGACGAACTGTTCGAATTGCTGCCTGCGGCTAAATTCCACTACCGCACTTCGAGGAACCGTTTGTCTTTCCATCCTCACCATCTTGATGATTGGCAGTCTAGTACCGTGCGTTTTAAGCGAAACTTCTTTCCTCGCACGACAAAGATCTGGAATCAGCTTTCTGCGGCAGCATTCCCGGAGCGTTACAACTTAGGGATCTTTAAAAAACGAGCCTACCAATTCGTAAAAGGGTCGGCAACCCACCTGTGATGCCCCCCGTGTTGCGGGTGTCCATGGGCGACGGTGATCGCTTTCCGTCAGGTGACCCGTCTGATCGTTTGCCACCTCTTATATAAAAAAAAAAAAACTTTAGAAGTGTCTCTCGCGCAAACTATTCCGTTTAAAAAAAATGATATTAGAAACCTCAATATCATTTTTGACGACCTATCCTATCCATAAATACCCCACACGTATGGTTTGATGAAAAAAATTTTTGAGTTTCAGTTCTAAGTATGGGGAACCCCCAAAATTTATTGTTTTTTTTTTCTATTTTTGTGTGAAAGTCTTAATGAGGTTCACAAAATACATCTAATTACCAAGTTTCAACAGCATAGTTCATAAGAACTAATTTACTTAACTATAAAGTTTCGGAAAAAAGTGGCTGTGACATACGGACGGACAGACAGACAGACAGACAGACATGACGAATCCATAAGGGTTCCGTTTTTTGCCATTTGGCTACGGAACCCTAATAAAAATTAGACGAAATTCTCGAAGTTCCTTTGTTGTATTTAAAATAGGTACATCGAACATAACCTGCGACCTAACAATCCCATTGAATGTTGACAGTGCGTGTCAATGTGTTATTCTATTATTGCTTCCTCTCCAACATGGTGGTAAATTTCCGTCAAAAGAATATTTTAAGAAACTTCAAATATTTAACTTTAAATACGAATTCAAGGCTGGTAACAATTATGGATCCTGAGGTAAGAACAAAATATAAATATGTAGAAGGCGGTACACGTATACGGCACACGTATAATCATCGTCAGCCAGAACTAGTCCACTGCTGGATATAGGCCACCTTCGAATCCCTCTCTTTGCAGCTTCATCTTGTTGGTAGGTACAATAATATGGATTTTAAAGGAATACTTTCCTATTATTCTTGCCCATATTCTATTGATGGTACTGACTGTCACTATTTCATTATAGAAGTAGTTGTAAAATTTGTAATTCACAATACATTTATTACAACCATGGTATAATTATTATAATATACGTGCGTAGTTCCACATGGATCCTGAAAAGGTAGAGCATTATTAATATTAGGTATTTGAAAATTTCAAACAATTAATAATAATTGATTAGATTGGATTAAAAGGTGTCTGTAACTTTGTCGTTCTAAGTACTTAGCCTTAGATAACATTACTATTACTTTTTTGAACATTATTATTGCTTTTGTACACTTTTTTGTATTATTTTTTATTTCGTTTGGTTGTATTTTAAAGATACTTATTTAAATTTAATTTATGGCATTTCTTAAGTCTTGTATTGTACTGAATTTATTCTTGTTTTTAGTCTTAATTGGTCATTTTGCAATTTGTCAATATATTATTAAATTTTACTTTTACCGAATATTGGAAATTATTCTTTGATCAAAATGTGACTTAAAAAGTTTACAATTTGAGCCATACCGCGCTGTTGGGCTGTTGTTGGGCTGCCTAACAAAATGTTGCCGTAAGGTACTTTTCTGACATTTATTACTGTAGCTTTTTACTAAAAATGAACTAATTTTTTTAAAAAGAAAAGTTACCCATATAGAAGCTAGAACTAACTGGGAAGATTGTCGGTTGCCACCATTCAGTCTGTCGCAATCACGGCACCTGAAAATTCAAGAAATGCAGCAAGATGAGAAGTGGAGTATCCCTTAATTTTCCATAATATTTACTTTCTATAATGTTCATTATCCCTAATATCTTATGCCATAACAATCACTTGCCATAGTTAATAAATTGATACGGTAAGGTATGGAGCGGCACGCAAGCGGGCGAGCGAGCGAAGTGAGCGAGCAAGACGGTTCAGAGAAACGACTCGGATAGGTTAGGTTCGTTGATAGGTATTTTTTTATTTTGCCCAGAAAAACTAGTCACGTATTCTGAGTGTTTTATGGCAAATAATTATTATGGCGTTTGAATTTTTGGGCATATGATTTTAGGACATTTTTAATAATAGGATAACATTTTTTAACAAAAAATTAAACCGCCGAAAAAAGTGAAAAGCAAAAAATAACACCTTTTTTGGGTGACCTTAATCTAGGTTACTTAAGTAGGTACAACACTATGGGGTCTATTATTAATGAACAGGTAAATTTAGTATCTTCTCCTTTACTGCGGCTTGGGTCGAATTTGAACAGTTAGTATTAATTAAATATGCCTTATAAATAAATAAACAAAAAATTCAAGGTAGTTTTATAATATGTCAATAAAAGTTAATTTTTGTGGGGTAGTTTGAGAATAAGAAAAATAAAGTGGGTACTTGAGAAGTTACAGTGACAAGTTAAAACATTTGTTTTGGTTGGTTAGTTTAACATTTGATAGCA
The DNA here is from genome assembly GCA_947859365.1 of Archips crataeganus. Classification (NCBI taxonomy): domain Eukaryota; kingdom Metazoa; phylum Arthropoda; class Insecta; order Lepidoptera; family Tortricidae; genus Archips; species Archips crataeganus. The sequence continues at coordinate 10,869,715 of OX402049.1, read as the reverse complement.
TAGCATACGGTTGTGGTAACTCTGAAGATGAGCTCTGGTTGAGTTCGAAACGCGTCAGTGTAGCTTGGTGGTGGTGATGGTTGGGTTTATGTGATTTGTGTGTGTTCGTACAGTGTGGAGGTGGAGGAACTGCATGAATGCACATTTCTTGCATAAAAGTAACTATTGTAAGGTCGCGGGTGAGCAAAGTAATTGTTTTAGTTCATTAATCTAGGTACCAGTTTGAAGTCGGTGCCTCAGCACTTAGCCAGGAGGAGTGGACCTATAATCGTCTACCTGATTGGCTTCTATCACTCCTCCTGGCTCGTGCTGAGGCACCGACTTCAAACTGGTACCTAGATTAAGGTCAAACAAAAAAGGTGTTATTTTTTGCTTTTCAGTTTTTTCGGCGGTTTAATTTTTTGTTAAAAAGTTTTTATTTTATACTTTTTTTTCATCCATGGGGTAATTTTGTTTCCAAATTTATAATACCAACTTCAAGGTATACCCTATCTATCCAATAAAAAAGAATTATGAAAATCAGACTACTCTGTAAAAAGTTAGTCAATCATCCCCTGTTTTTCTATCCTTAGGGTAGGAATATTATTTCCAAATTTAAATGGGACCACCCTTGGGGTATACGCTTTCCAATAAAAAAAGAATCATCAAAATCCGACTACTCTGTAATAAGTTATGCGTGGTCATATAGTACAATCAGTAACTGAACAATCAATCATCCCCTGTTTTTCTACCCTTACGGTAGGAATATTGTTTCCAAATTTAAATGGGACCACCCTCGGGATATACGCTTTCCAATAAAAAAGAATTATCAAAATCGGACTACTCCGTAAAAAGTTATGCGTGATCATACATAAAAAAAAAAATATATATACACGTCGAATTGAGAACCTTTTGTTTTCGTCGGTTGAAAAATGAAAAGTGTGGCAAACGTATCTGTTTGCGTCGTATTGAGCAGCTAACGCCATCTAGTCTCAAAACATAAAAATAATATCCTAGGGACCGGGAAATCATTCAATAAAAATTAGTCAAACCCATTACTTTCACCTACGCACACTTTTCTTCCTGTTTCCCTATCCCTTTCCTTCATACGAAGTGTTTGTGCGCACGACAAGGATAGAACAAGTGGCGCTGTGATCACTTCACCTCGACTCACCTGTGATTGGCTGAACGCTGGAAGACCGGGAGCAGAGACGCGCGAATGTTTCCGGAATGGTGGCAGTTCCGTTTTCGCGAGAGTAATGTCGCTGCGACGCTCGCAACGCTCCGCCCGCTACTTTTCTTCTTAATTTAATTATAATGTGATCTTATTTTGATGTTAGAACTGATAAATGCTATTAGTGAGTGAAGGCCTGGCCAGTGCTGTTTATGTGATACAAGACGTGTTACTATTGAACGATATTTGGATTACAATTCGTCTATCACCACCCAACCGACGCCATATTGCCGCATCAGTCCAGGAAGGACTCCAGGTACCAAACCTTCGTTTTTGCTTTCCTACTCTCATTTCTCCTTTTCCTATAAGTGTGCGTAGCGTTGTAATATAATGCAAAATTTTATTCTCTAATTATCCTAAACCGCACGGTCCTTCGACAAATTTAAAATCTAGATTTAGGCATTTAAGGATGTCTAGGCCTTACGTTTAGCCTAGCGCCACCATTAAATGGTCCCTAATCGAGCCGGATGTTACTTAATCATAAAATAGCCGTGGTACTTAACACAAACTGATATAATTCGTACGATATATATTTAGCTATTCATTTGTTACATCGCGTAGATTTCATTTGTTCCAAACAATCCTGTAGATGGCTAGGAAACCGCATAGTTAGGTAGGTAGGTATTTTGTCGCTTCGCTTCGCTCGCAACCAAGTACTTTAAGTTCGTTGGTGTATCTATATAGTTACGTATAACTAATTTAATAATAATAAGTTTATGTCGCTTACGCGTTCGCAAACCAAAATGGCAGAACAAAAACTTAAAAATTTAGAATCGAGACGAGCCGCGTATTTTGTGCGTTTGCAGTCGATTTATACCATTTCAAATAAATTAGACAGTGAAGATTCCGTCGAAATGTTTCTTGCTAATGTCCAGACCTTGGATTCTATTCGGGATAAATACCTTCAAACTCTCGAGGAGATAAACGAAATACAAATGACATTGAAACCCGATGCAGAACCGAGTCATAGTACGTGGTTGGCTTTTGAAGATATTTATTGCTGTATAAAGCGTCAACACGCTAAGTTGACCCCGCCGCCGCCGCCGCGCGATGTAAAACCGTGTAACCAATCGAATACCGCGTTTGATCAAAGCCGACTCGGCCCTAAGTTGCCGCCAATGGAGTTACCCGAATTTAATGGAGATCCACGAGTTTGGCCATTATTCTTCGCGAGTTTTAAGACGACTGTGCACGAAAATGCTAGTCTCAGTGACACGGAAAAATTATATTATTTAATAGGTAAATTGACGGGCAAAGCGCAATCCGTCTGTACCGGTTTGACCCCATGCGCTGAGAATTACGATATAAGAGTTAAGAGATATAAGAGTTTAGTTCGCAAGTATGAAGATAAGCGCTTACAGGCTACAACATATTTTGATCAAGTTATAAATTTGAAACTAGGTACAGTCAACGCCGAAAACTTAGAAAATTTTGTAGACAAATTATCATCGTCGGTGGCCGCTCTTGATAACTTAAAAGTGCCTGATTTGTATGATTTCGTTTTGTTGCACATAATCTCGAAAAAATTAGACCCCGAAATAATTCGCTTATTCGAGATGGATAACCGTGACGTCGAAATACCTACTTTCAGTAGCTTAATTACGTTTCTTCGTAAACATATCAAGGTATTGCAACACTCAACTACTTTTAAACCCATACAAGCTACTAGGAAGATTTCAGATCATATAGACTTTTCAAGGTCATCGAGAAATACGCATTCGTACTTAAATGTGGACGAACACGAAAGTTTTACGCCGCCACAAGCCGCGTCGCGCCCGCCCGCGCCTAGCAACAGCGCCGGCTGTTCGTTGTGCGGCGCATCCGCTTCACACGATCAACTTTATAGGTGTTCGGGATTTCAAAGACTGTCACCTAACGATAGATATAAATATGTTAAATCATTTAATTACTGCCTAAACTGTTTGAGTCAGAAGCACAGAGTGATCGATTGTAACTCCAATAGTTCTTGTCGTAAATGTAACAATAAACATCACACAATGTTACATTTTGAAAATAGCGTGGCGGTTCCCGCTCTCTCAAGTGACGCCTCGTACTATGAGTGGTCAGCTCCCTGTGCGTCGTTTGATGTGGTGCCGCCGCCGCCTAATAATTGGTATACTCCGCCTCGCGCCAACCCCGCGCCGCTCACGCCGGCTTCGCAATCTTACGTTTATTCCGCAACTCCGCTCGCTCATTCGCACCCCGCCCCGGCGCCGTTTGTCCCGTCGCCGGCGTTGTCGTCCGCTTCGCACTCGCACCTCGCCCCGGCGCCGTTCGCCTCGTCGCCGGCGTTATCTTCCGCCTCGCACTCGCACCCCGCCCCGGCGCCGTTCGCCTCGTCGCCGGCGTTATCGTCCGCTTCGCACTCGCACCCTACCCCCGTGCCGCTTATTCCGTCGTCGGCGCTTTCTTCAGGTTTGCAAACGCGGCAACAGCCGCACGGCCCGCTACTGCCTTCCGCGCCCTTACCCACTCACGCTGAGTCTGGTAACGCCTTAACGTCTGCTCATAACTTTTCGGTTAATAACTGCAGCAGTACAAATGCGAACCGAAATTTACCTACCACAGTGTTGCTAGCGACAGCTCGTGTTATAGTTCACGATTGTAATGGTCAAGAGCGCTTAGTACGTTGCTTATTAGATAGTGCCTCGCAAAGTAGTTTTATAACGCGTGATTGTTGTAACCGACTAGGTTTAAATGCTTATGAGAGAAATATCACAATCAGAGGAATAGCTGGGTCAAGTAAGGTTGTTAACTCACTTGTAAATGTGAAATTCTTTTCCCGCTTCGATCGTAAAGTCAGTTATGATCTGGAAACTTTGGTCGTAGACAAGGTGACTGACAAATTACCTAACGTCGAAGTAGATCGGTCCATGTTGACGTGTTTTGACTCGCTACCGCTAGCCGACGATACGTATACGGTCACGGGTGACATTGACATGTTGATTGGCGCGTCATTGTTTCCGCGACTTTTGTTAAACGACAGAATTATTAGTAGATACGGCTCGCCGTACGCTTTAGAAACAGTTCTTGGTTACGTAGTTATAGGTTGTGCGCCCGCGAATCTTTTCAACACCTCGTCAGTTTCTTGCTGTTGCGTCATTCCTCAATCGATTGATAACATGGTTCAAAAATTTTGGGAACTAGAAGAGGTCAATGTACCTCGAGTACAACATCCAGATGATTCAGTCTGTGAGAAAATGTATACCGAAACCACCGCTCGAGATTCTACAAGTGGGCGTTATACTGTTGCTTTACCCTTTAAGGAAGATCCTTCGTCACTCGGTGATTCGTACAGCTACGCGAAGAAACGTTTTTTGTGTTTGGAACGCAAAATGAACGCGGATTCTGATTTTAGACAAGCTTACGACGACGTAATTAGGGACTACATTGCCAAAGATTATTTAGCACCAGCACTGGTACAGACTGAGGAGCCTCTGCCATCGTATATAATTCCGCACCACGGAGTAGTTCGCAAAGATAAGGCAACTACGAAGTTGCGTATAGTCTTAGACGCTAGCGCCAAAACTAGTACCTCCATTTCTCTTAACGACATTCTTTACAGTGGCGAGAACCTTCAGGGTAATTTGTTCGAAATCATTTTGAATTTTCGTTTATTCAAAGTAGCATTGTGCGCTGACATTAGGCAGATGTTTCTTTGCATTGGGATTCAAGAAAAGGATCGTCGTTTCCAACGCATTTTATACAGGTTTGACCAAAATGATCCAATAACTGTGTTCGAATTCAGTCGAGTTTGTTTCGGACTTAAATCCAGTCCATTTCATGCGTTACGTACAATTAAACAGCTAATAGAAGACGAAGGAGATCAGTTTCCTCTTGCAAAAAATGCACTGATTAACTCGTTATATATGGACGATTATGTGTGTAGCTTAAACACGGAATCTGACGCCGTTCAAACAGCTGAGCAGGTCATTGCCCTCTTCAAAAGGGGACAGTTTGATCTTATAAAATGGAATAGCAATTCTGCGACAGTATTAAACACCATTCCGCCTTCTCACCGTTTATCAGCGGTTTTAGAATTTGACAAGGATGAAAATCAAAAGGTTCTAGGACTTACTTGGTCCCCGACGTCAGATAGTTTTTCGCTAGATGTCTTACAACCTGGTAATAAATGCACTAAGCGTGCTATACTTTCATGTGTGGCCCGACTGTGGGATTTAATGGGTTTCATTGGGCCTGTAATTCTATACGCCAAACTTCTAATTAAGGAACTCTGGCTTTTGAAATGTGACTGGGATGATAGCCCTCCCGATGCGATCGTCAAGCTTTGGAATCAATTCAGCAGAGAACTCTGTCTGCTGAAACAACTTCAAATACCGCGCCATGTTAGTGTTGTTGCTGACAGTGTCGTATCAATTGTTGGTTTCGGAGATGCAAGTGAACGTGCATATGGGGCTGTAGTATATCTGCATGTCAACAATAACGGTGTTATCAATACACATCTCCTCTGTTCTAAGTCACGAGTTTCCCCAACTAAAACGGCTTCACTGGCTCGTCTTGAACTTTGTGCTGCACTTGTCTTGGCAAAATTAATTAGCATCGTGGTAGACACTTTGGGTAGCCGCATCGCAATTGATAATGTTTATGCATTTTCTGACTCTACCGTCGCTTTATGCTGGATACATTCCTCGCCTCACCGCTGGGGTACGTTTGTGGCGAATCGCGTATCCAAAATACACTCTTCTCTAGCAGCTGACCGCTTTTATCACGTCTCGGGTTCTGAAAACCCCGCCGATTGCCTGTCGCGCGGCTTAACGCCCGAGCAAATTTTACATCATCCGCTCTGGTTTTGCGGACCGACTTGGATTCAACGAGAACCAGTCTATTGGCCTTTGATACCATTTGATCCGTTATCCATATCGAAACCTCCTGAAGAGAAGACAAATTCATTTATCGCTGTAACGTCAACGGACGTGCCACTGTTGCTTTCAGTAGCCGCACGTATGTCATCGTGGTCTAAATTGTTGCGTTGCGTTGTTTACATTTTTCGTTTAGGAAGATTGCTGCCTCGTCGTGAATATATTTCAGCTTCAGACTTGGAGTTTGCCGAGGATAGGATTTTACAGACTCTACAACAGCATTGTTTTGCTAAGGAATTTGAAAACCTGCAGATGGAGAAGGTGTGTTCGCGCGCTTTTCAGCGTTTAAAACCGTTTCTACAGAATGGTACAATTCGCGTAGGTGGTCGTCTAGGGGCTGCAGATTTAAAATTTCAACAGAAACACCCCATTGTGTTACCGGGAAAACATCACGTGGTCAATTTAATTGTAGATTATTTCCACAGATTATATTGTCATGCTGGAGAAGACGAGCTGTTTTCTGTGTTACGCCATAATTACTGGATATTTTCTGCTCGTAGTATAGTGCGTAGCAGGATATTTTTGTGTCTTCGATGCTTTCGCTTGCGACCTAGGTCAAATTGCCCCGAGATGTCCGATCACAAGGCGTGTCGTGTTGTACGTTCCGTGAAGGCTTTTACGCACACAGGTGTTGATTTCTCTGGACCACTACGTGTCACAGCTACTAGGAGTAGGGGTGTCCGTGCTCAAAAGGCATACATTTGTATTTTTGTTTGTATGACCACGCGTTCTGTACATATAGAACTAGCGTCTGACCTCAGTACGTCCTGCTTCTTGTCTGCGCTTAAAAGGTTTTTGGCTCGCCGAGGCCCTGTTTCTCGGTTGTATTCTGATAATGGTACTAATTTTATTGGGGCTAAAAGACACCTTAGTGAACTGCATTCGTTCTTAGTTTCAAAACATTTTAACACGGATTTTTCTCGCATATTAGCTGAAAATCGCATAGATTGGCATATGAACCCCCCAGCAGCTCCGCATTTCGGTGGAAATTGGGAAGCTAATTTGAAAAGCCTGAAGACGCATCTATTTAGGGTTATAGGCGATCAGATTTTGTCTATTGAAGAAATGAATACAGTTCTCACGCAAGTAGAAGCTGTGATGAACTCCAGGCCCCTTTGTAGAACTCTTTCATCTGATCCCTCAGAACCACTAGCTTTGACGCCAGCACATTTTTTAACTATGACTCCTCTGAAATATTTACCTACTCGTGAGATTGAAGGTGTTAAGCTTAACCTGTTAGAGCGCTATTCACTTTTAGACAAATTAGTTCAGTCATTTTGGCATCGTTGGCAACAAGAATATCTCCACACGTTGCAAACCCGGATGAAATGGAATACACCCGCGTTCCCTGTCTCAGTCGGCACTGTTGTGGTCGTGCGGAGTGACAATATGCCTACGCTTCATTGGCCGCTAGGTATAATAGAAGAGGTTTTCCCGGCAAAAGATGGTGTAATTAGAGTCGCAAGGGTTAGAACTTCATCTGGAACGTATTTACGTCCGGTCATTCGGTTGTGTCCTTTACCAAATCAGTAGGTTGTGTAAACACCTCAAGATTTATAGTTTAGTTAAGTTTATTTTGTTTGTATTTGAAGGTAACCCTTCAAGCGGGGGGGAATGTTTGCGTCGTATTGAGCAGCTAACGCCATCTAGTCTCAAAACATAAAAATAATATCCTAGGGACCGGGAAATCATTCAATAAAAATTAGTCAAACCCATTACTTTCACCTACGCACACTTTTCTTCCTGTTTCCCTATCCCTTTCCTTCATACGAAGTGTTTGTGCGCACGACAAGGATAGAACAAGTGGCGCTGTGATCACTTCACCTCGACTCACCTGTGATTGGCTGAACGCTGGAAGACCGGGAGCAGAGACGCGCGAATGTTTCCGGAATGGTGGCAGTTCCGTTTTCGCGAGAGTAATGTCGCTGCGACGCTCGCAACGCTCCGCCCGCTACTTTTCTTCTTAATTTAATTATAATGTGATCTTATTTTGATGTTAGAACTGATAAATGCTATTAGTGAGTGAAGGCCTGGCCAGTGCTGTTTATGTGATACAAGACGTGTTACTATTGAACGATATTTGGATTACAATTCGTCTATCACCACCCAACCGACGCCATATTGCCGCATCAGTCCAGGAAGGACTCCAGGTACCAAACCTTCGTTTTTGCTTTCCTACTCTCATTTCTCCTTTTCCTATAAGTGTGCGTAGCGTTGTAATATAATGCAAAATTTTATTCTCTAATTATCCTAAACCGCACGGTCCTTCGACAAATTTAAAATCTAGATTTAGGCATTTAAGGATGTCTAGGCCTTACGTTTAGCCTAGCGCCACCAGTATCGTTATGGCAACGAAAGTTATGGCAAATGAAAATATGGCAAACTAGCTGACACCGCAAACTTTGTTTTGCCATATTAAGGGTATAAAAATACGACCTATTCCCAGACCTACCAAATATAGAGAAAAAAGTTTCATAACAACAAGCCGTTTCGGAGGAGTTCGATAACAAACACCATGACACGAGATTTTCATATATAGACATAATCACTATGGCATATGATGCGTTACGGAATATAAAATTATGGCAAACTAAATTGGGGCATATTCATGCATATAGTGCATATGAAATTCGGGCAAACGATAGAGAACCGAGAAGTGGCCACCTTATTTTCCAGTGTTTTAGATCTCTCACTTAGTGTACTTTCCAAAGGAGTGAAATAAAAAAAGTTTGTGTAAAAATAATTACCCAAAAAATACACATGACAAGCCTTTACTAGGCAATTAAGAGCCCTGTATAGGAAAATTTGATTCAGTCACGGGAAAACACTTAATTACAGGAATTAAATGCATGGCAGTAAGAAATTCTTTGTTATTTTTTTCTGATCTGGTTCCAATAGCATCGACGAGACTACGCAGTTAGCTAAATACATGGGAAATTCTACAATTACGTTTGTCTATAGTCTGCTGACGGTTCGGGGGTTACTGGAATTGTGTACGCAGAGGAAGATGGGGTGAAATTGAATAGCGGTTTAAGAAAATTAAGAATAAAAAAACCATTTTCGAAAACAATCTTTTATTTAAAACCATCTAATTATCACATCTCCACCGAACATCTATAAGGGCAGCGGCAGCAGCAGAAACGGCCGAAATTGCCAAGTTAGGGAAATACAGTGGTCTCGGCGCCGAATATAATTTTGTACCTTTTGGCGTCGAGACCCTTGGTCCGTGGGGCCCTGGTGCTCTGAGTCTCTTCAAAGACTTATCAAAGAGGCTCAGAGATACCACAGGAGACCGAAGAGCTGGCAGCTTCCTCGCTCAACGCATCAGTCTTACGATCCAGCGAGGAAATGCTGCCAGCGTCTTCGGTACCATGCCACAGGGGCCATTTTTAGATTTAATTTAGTTTTAGTTTATTTTATATTCTTAGTTTCATTAAAGTTTTATATCTAGTAGTATTTAATGTAAAACTATTGCATTGTACATGTATTTGTAACCGATTTAATATTGTACATATATTTGCATGTATACTTGTGTACTTTTATGGCAAATAAAATTTATTACATAACACAATTTATCCATATCCATACTGTTTTTTTTGATTAATCTGCTCAGGATTGAATTTATAATGATGCGTTTGTTGTTGTATCTGCCTTGTAACATATTCCATGCTAAATCGTAGTTGTTGTCAGTGATTGGAAAATGTTTCAAGAGTCGCTCGGGTTCATCTGACAAACAGCTCTTCAAATAATGTAGCTTCTGAACGTTACTTAAACTTGCCTTGCTGTGGATGAGAGTTACAAAAAGGTCATGAAATGAAGTCCAATCTTGGTAGTTGCCGGTAAAATGTGGAATGTTAATTTCTGGTAGTTTGATCTCTTTACTCTGACTTGTCTGTTGGTTTATACTCATTCCGCTCGAAATTTGTGCAGTGTCGTCTAACATGTCTGTCATCTCCGTTTTAGGTTAATGTAAAATTCTTCGTATGCAGAATAATAATATTTCGTAAATTAGGCCAGGTTTTCCATGTCTCCCTTATTTACAGTTTTGATTATGGTTCGATTGGTCTCTACAAAATTCTTCCAATATTGTTCTAAAATTTATTTTCTCGTTTTGACGTATCCACTTGACAACATAGCTTTTCCCGTTTTCTTGAAATTTATTTTCATTTTTTGAAATCACAAGTCCATATAATAAATCTCGAAAAAATTACAAGTCCATAGAAAGAATTTCAAAAATTTTACAAGTGTTTTTAAATTTTGAGTTGTGAATTTGCTAAGTCCATAGAATAAGATTTTGAAATTTTAGAAGTCTTTGACAGTTACGATTTTCCCGCTAAATTTGTTTCACTGACACTGACACCTCACTTCACTGTACTTACGGTTTTAAGGTCCACTTTTGCACTTAACACTTCACTCACTACTCACTGTCACTGTCACTGTTTCTTATCCGCTCGTAAGGACCACTTTGATGATATCAAACACCGTTGCTATGCCAATCCGTTTAATACCAAGTATATGCATTTCTTATAGTTTTCCATTCAGACAAACGTTACACCTAGTTTAGTTTTAAGTACAGCGACACCTGTCGGTCAATAAAGTCACAATCGTCCAAAACACATACTAATATTATAAATGCGAAAGAGTGTCTGTCTGTCTATCGGCCTCTCTGTTACTTCTTTACCCTTTAACTGATGAACCGATTTAAATGAAATTTGGTACAGATCGACAGTAGCGAGGAGTAAACGGACAACTGCGATTATTTCAAAAATATTTTTTTTTAAACCGTTTACGTTGATTTGTTTTATGATATTATGATTTTTCAGCCCGACATACTGATTATTGAGAATTTTCGAGACGTCCATGAAGACATCTACGGGTAATATTTTAAATAGCTCTAAGTACAAGCGGACATGTTAGCCATAACCAGGCCTTTCATTACGTGTTCCATTCATGCCACCTCTCCCCTAAAAGCTTGTCGCGAAATTTACAATACTTAACATTCTCTTGATATATTTAATTGTAATAAAATCATATGTTTTTAAAATTTACTACCTAAATTTAAAATAAAAAATACTTTAAATTTATTCTTTATATAGTTATTCGTATTCTTCTCAGCACAGCATTCGCATTTATAATATTAGTAAGGATTGTTAAGAATCGGTTAAGGCCACAGAAATAATAATAAAGAGGATAGAAGTGCCTTAGACGCGTGACCTTGGCGCCGCGCTTGTGACTCGTAGGTCACAAGCGCGCGACTTGTGGCTCAGTGCTAATTGAAACGTGGGTATGACAACAAGTGCCTTAAAATGGTGTTTTGCAGCATTAACAATTGCGGAAACTCGTCCACACTGTGTAATTACACTAATAAGGGGATTACATTTCATTGGTATGTATTAATTTAATGTAATAATGCGGTTTATATCAAAATACAACTTGAGAAAATATTTCACTATGAAATATTGGTTTACACGTTATTAACACGAAACTTCATATACCATTGCTACTCATGCCCATAAAAACGCAGATCGTTTTGAATTATACGCAGCAATGTAAAGTAATTTTTGATAACCCTTCCGTCTTGCAGAAAAGTTCGTGGTACGGACAAAAAAACAGTTAACGACTAGTACAGACATAATGCCGACGCGGCCAATAAATGGCGCCGTTGTGTAAATGTGGGTATGACTTACGTTGAGTGTTATTCAACGCTATCTCTAAGGTGTAAGGTTCATAATTGTTTGTAAGCAAAAATATTAGTAATTGGGATGTCTATTTTTTTGCAATGTATAGTAAATCGAAAACCATTTCGAGATAAATGCTTTTTAACTCGTTTGCTGTAGTTATTTAATTTTAATATTACGTAATGAATTTATAATATAACAAATAAGCAATGACCTTCATTTGACATTGGTGTAAATTGCGTGACCGGTTCAAGTCGTACTTTATTCTGTGTGGTTAGGAATTCTTCACAATTTACGCGTAGAATAAACTACGGAGTTTGATTTGGACCCGCTGTCTGACATCTAGCAGTTTGACAGTGCCAGTAAAGTGACACAGTGTATAGTGTACCACTACGCAAAAAATAATTAAAGGGGTTGCCTTATCGTACGCATTTAGATAGATTTAGAAATTTGGCATTGTGGGAGCCCTCAATTATAATCTGACGTCATCAACTAAAATAGTTTCAATAATTAATTTTGAAAAAAGTAGAGTACTAAATGACAAAATATTGAAATTAGTTTCTTATAATTGACTTTACTATACAAAAAAAATATAAAAACCATAGGTATTTTTTTAGACATCGCCAATTGTGTGCGTGATTGCGTAGTACGGTTCCGGTCTTTTGCATGTGTGCATTAACACAGTAAGTAGAGGGGATGAAGCAGCGACACGAGTTCCGGAAGAAAATAGGAACTAAGGCATTTCTATCCTCTTTATTATTATTTCTGTGGTTAAGGCATACCTACAATCCTACATGTAAGATATTTTGATGAATGTAATGTTTTGTAAAAGGACATTGAATTACAATTCAAATCCAATTATTGTTCACAGCATAACGATACTTACAACTTACTTTACAAAAACAAAAATGTAAAAAAAGTTTTAGTAAAAAAAAAATATTATAAAAGAAAGCCCCGTTCAAAAAGTCTGAGAGCGGCAGTGGCAGCCATGATGCTGGCAGCATTATTTACCCTTGGGATCTCAAGGGTGATCTGCTGGGATAAGTACGTGCCAGCTTTTGGGTCACTTGAGGCGTGTCGATCAACTGGGACGACAGAGCCCTAATAAACGTTTTTATGTAGATGCCTATAATAGTGGTAGATTCTTCGACATTCATAGGAGCATCAATTGATGCTTAAATTGAAAAAAGAATTTTGACTTCGATTTTTACTTTATCCTTTAAGTAGGTTCAAAGATTGTCTCCTTTACTCAAACGAACAAACTTTTTACTGAATTTAAAGGACGCTCCCTTTCTAAAATTGTCAATATGTATGTTTTTGACTGTCGCGTTTTAGGCAGTGCCTACGTACTTGTCTCTATAACTAACTTTAACTTATTTGCGTCACTTCCTATGTAAAGGTAAGTTTAGACGACCAGATGGCCTAGTAGGTAGAGAAGCTGACTACGAAGCTTGAGGCCCCGGGTTCGATTCCCGCGTCGGGGCAGATATTTTGTACGAATAATACGAATATTTGCTGTCGGGTCTTGGGTGTTTAATATATATTTAAAAGTATGTATCCATCTATATAAGTGTTTTGATCCGTTGCCTTGTACCCATAACACAAGCTGAGCTATGCTTAGCTTACTTTGGGACTAGGTCAATTGGTGTGAATTGTCCCGCGATATTTATTTATTTATTTATTTAAGTACAGTCGAGGAGACTGAACCGCTTATCAGGGTGGAACCTCTTCACAATCAATTATTTCCCGATGATATATTTGGCAGATGCAGAGAATGTTAACATAACATTTGGAATAATAAGGTTCCACCCTGGCACGTAATTCAATTTCCTCGACTGTTTGTAAACCCTTAAAGTAAAAAAAATCACAGTTGACAACTGTTGAGATACAGAAAATAAAGCGGCAAAAAGGGAGGAAATGTTATAGTAACTGAAAGATTAGTTTGCATTTGTTGATCTCTGCAATGTCATGTGCAAGGTGAACTGCGTGTCAACTTCTCGAGCATTTATTTCTTTTAACAATGTGACACTTACAACATGATCAGAGTGTATCTTGCTCAGTGCATGCGCGTGCGCTGGACTATTTGCACAAGTTTTAAATTAACTTGATAGCCTTACGGAAAAAGTGATTTAAACAAAAATCTAAAGCGTTTTAATGTAAGGATTTTTATGATTGCTTGTACAGTTATGTGAAATGATAGTGCAGATTTTATGTATTGCCTAAATTTTCGAAAAAATGTTTTTTTTAATTATTTATGGTGTAAATTCTTAAAAAATGGTGTAAAACCTTCTAAATATTTGTCACTGCTTACCAACGTTAGTAACGCGGAGATTTTCATTGATGCCAAAACCATTGACGACCAGTTAGCATAGTGACTAGTGAAACTGACTCGAAGTTTTCGGGGTTGGTCGGAGGTCGGAGGTAGATATTTTTATGAAAGATACGAATGTTTGTGCTCGTGTTTTGGATGTTTAATATGTATTTATCTACACATATAAATATGTTTGTCCGTTGTCTAGCATCCATAGTACAAGCTTTGCTTAGTTTGCGACTAGGTCAACTAACTGGTGTCAATAATGCTGTATGTATAATTTGATATTATGATTGAATTTTTAATTCCACTATTTTATATTTCCACTATTTTTGGATTTCCTGATAAATACAACCTAGGTCTCTTCAAGGCTAGAGTGAATAGGCTGTTACTGAACCAGTGAGGTACACCTTTGGCCTCATCTACACTTTTCATCAGGTGAGATAGTGGTCAATCACGGGTCAGTTTTATGTAAAAAAAAAATATATATATATATACATACATAATTAAGGTCACTTATTCATAAACTACTTACTGAATGTTTATTATGCATATTTACCTTGACGTTACAAATGCATTGCAATTATCGTGACCACGACTAAAATTTTGGAACACATTTTAACTTTAAGTACGTTACCCTTTCACGACGAATCAATATTAACTTTCAATTGTACTATACAGTGGCTGTCAAGATTCTTGGAATATGACCCTATTCCAGAAAAATGTATACATATTATGTATACATTTTTCTGTTCGCATCTCTCCTGTGGACAATGCAAATGTTAAGGGTCTATAACCGATATTTTTTAGTCAAGTCTAGATAAATCAGGGTGTGATCCGCCTGGCCAATTTGGGACCCATTTAAATAAATCATAAGTTTGCTGGCTCGGAGTCGCTAATTTTTCGTTCAGGGGAGAGACAACTTTTTGTTTGTTATGCTGTAAATGACCCAAATAACACTAGTGTATTTAAATATAATGCTGTGCATCCACCAGAGATGTCCGGAAAAGGTGAGCGGTATGCGAGGAAAAATTTATTAGGATTACTTAATTTGAGTACGTATCAAATTACGTTAGATTTAAAAAGAATAATGCAAAAAAAATGATTTCTTTAGTCCCATCTCGTAGCCAGATTTGGTTGCTAGCTACGAAATAGGAAATGTGTTTTCCCATCTTGTAGCTAGATAACAAATGGGAGCGATTTTCCCATCTCGTAGCCAGAGTTAGTAGCTAGCTACGAAATAGGAAACGTGTCTTGTAAAAATATTTTTCAGGATTTTTCAAAATTCCCACGGGATAGAGAATAAATGGGATTTATATCCGTCCGTAACTATAATGACCTACTTGCATGCTGAATTTGAAGTCTAAAAAATATTAGAGACATTATAAAATTAAATAAATTATTTCAGAAATTTGAGAGAGAGAGAGAGAGAGATGTTTATTTACACATATTCGATACACAGGAAATACAATTGACAGGAAAAGACACAAAAAAATCATTGAATAGTATAAATTGGGCCCCACTCAGCATAATGTTGCGGCAAACCACAACGCTGTTTTTCAGAGGGACCCATCACTTGAAAGGTAATAAAAAAAAATTTTTCACTGAATTTCAGAAAATCTCACGCGATGGAAGAAACGGGATTATTATATTAAATTCAATGTGACCATATCTCTGTAGCCATACCTTTAGTTATTATTATTATTATTAAATTTTATTTGTGCGCAGACGAAGTCGCGGGCAAAAGCTAGTTGACAATATTCAGAGACTTTATAGTTGTGCCATTTGTGCTAGGATTTAGGTACCTACTTCATGCAGCAGTTATCTGTAGCCTCGCTTAGCGCTGCTTGCCTATTGGTGAATTTTTATTGCGCACATCGCTCCTCTTTTTCACACATACACTCGGCATCAAAAATATTCCATCTCGTCGAAAATCAGATTTAAGTTAGTCCTTAGCAAAATAATGCGGCCTAATTAATATTAGTCTCAATTCAAAGCACGTCTTATGTGTTTTATATGAACAATGTTTAATTTAAACGAAAAATAATGGTTTCTGAATCAAAGAGTTCCAAAAAAAGTGTCAGATACGCGTTTGAAGGGTCGCGAGTTGTACCTGTTCCAGAGGTATAAAAAAATATTTTTTAAAAGATTATTTTTTAATTTTTCTAAAAAGTAAATTTTATTATCTTTCAAATGATAATTAAATTGCCTTTACCTATGTACTTATTCAAAGACAAAGAGTAGGTAGTATAAATTGGCTTATAAAGATTTCCCTTCATCCCCGTTTTGTACCGAACTTATTTTGCTGACTGCTCGTCTGTTACAGAAATGCAAGCGAAATACACCATTTTCCTTATCTGCCATAGAAAAATTTAGGCGACATGATTTTATTTTCACTCCGCACGCCTTATGGATCGCTTTTCGTTCTTGTTAACAATTTATTTTAAATTTGATATTTTTTTTGATGCTGGTATTATGTACCGGTAGCATAGAGCTTACTTGTGTTTATTAAATAAATAAAATAAATAAATAATAATAAATATCACGGAACAATTCACACCAATTATTGACCTAGTCCGAAAGTAATCAAAGCTTGTGTTATGGTAATAGGCAACGGATAAACATACTTAACACCCAAGACTCGAGAACAAACATTCGTATTTTCCAAACAAATATCTGCCCCGACACGGGAATCGAACCCGGTACCTCAAGCTTCATAGTCAGGTTCTCTAACCTCTAGGCCATCTGGTCGTCTAGATAGGGTATAAAGTCGGTTCAAAAAATTTTGTGGTGCGATATTTTTGACGCCGAGTGTATCTGGTGGATGCTTCAGACCCGGTGGTTAAGACAAGCAGTATCATTAAGTTCACCAACAGCGACGCCGTACCATCTGAAGTTTGTTTGTTTAGCTATTGGCCGTGACTTAAAAAACTTTTAATAATTGTTAGTGGCCAGGACACTACGCTCAAAAATGTATTACTTGTTGTTAATACTGGCTGGATTTGTTTGGGTTACTTACTGCCGATTCGGGAAAAGGAAGATTATAGAGCTGTCCAAGAAATTGCCAGGAGACTTGACCGCATGGCCGCTGGTTGGTCATGCTTATCTGTTCCGGGGCAACCATGAAGGTAATTAGATAAAAGCCATTAATCCATACTTCAAACTAATAATTATAAATGTGAAAGTGTCTTTGTTTGTTTGTCCTTCTTTCATGTCGAAACTGAGCGACGGACTGCCGTGATTTTTTGTATAGACATAGTTTTTTTTCTACAGTATTCCCCGACATGTTGTCGAGACCTGTACTAATACTACTTTCACTCCAGTTCTCCCTTTTGTGCTTCTCGTACTTTTATTCCACATTCTATATCTTTCTATCATTCTTCTTCTTTTATATCTTTTGCGGGTGGGACTCCCACCTATGCTCTACTATCCTACCATTCGTTTTTGTCGGTTATTTCAAGGAACAAAAACTCTGGGGATCTTTTATTATTTTTAACAAGTTTTGTTACATTTTTGTGATACTGCGTAATTTACATTGCTCTTATTTCTATTTTCTTAATACTATTCTTGTATAAACAATACATTATTTTATACCTATTACATATTACAATTTAGTTACTTATTCTATATATTATGTATATATTGTTTTTTTTATATTTCACTAAAGAACATTTTTAAAATCTGCTGAATTCTTAGCTTATTAGAAATATGCACATAATACTTTATAAAGCATAGTTTGTATGCCAAATTTTGTTCCTACCTATGTATTACCACTTTTACTATTTTCTCACCATATTGTAGAAATCTGTCTCTGTTGCTGCTTTATCGTCTGTTCCTCTACCTTAACACCCAACTCTATTTCCAGCTATCTGTATAGACATAGTTGAAGAGCTGTAGAGTGACAGGCTAATTAAAATATTTCATTCCCACGGGAAACACGTTTTTAATCTACTTCAGCGAGGGCGAAGCCGTGGGCATCAAGTGTATAATATAATTCATTTCTTTTTTATCACTTTGTGATTGGCAAGTACTGCAATAGTAAGTGAGTGAAGTGAACAGTCGAAGGTTTCTCAGGGCTGAATTAACAATGTTGGGGTCCCCAGGCAATGCAACTTTCGGGGCTCCCTTTCAGCCAAATATCAACCACAAGAGGTCAAATCAAATCAATTGGTAGCATGCATCGAAAAATGGTAAAAATACTTGTTGCCATCGTGGATACCATATTTCTAATTCAATTTCGACTCCGAAATCTTTTTAATTTCTTTGTTGCGCACGTAAAAAGCTTAAAAATGCACTATTAGAGGCGTATATCAAGTAGCAAAAGTGGTTCGTAATTTAACTTGCTTCGTCTTAGTGTTATATGCATGTCTTCGCTAATTATTAATTTTAATATCATTAGCATTAGAATAACTCTAACCTTATAAACCTTGTTAAGTAGTAATGTGATTTGAGCGTGGCGCGCCAACAAACTGATCACTCCAGTTTGGCGCATTTAGTGAAATTTAAATTGTATTTGTTTTTTATATGAATAAATCATTTCTATTCTATTCTATTCTATTCTATGAAATGAAGAGTAATAACTATTTATTTGATCAAGTATTTTATTTTTAGGGTTCCGTACCTCAAAAGGAAAAAACGGAACCCTTATAGGATCACTTTGTTGTCCGTCCGTCCGTCCGTCCGTCCGTCTGTCTGTCAAGACCCTTTTTCTCAGAACGCGTGGAAGTATCAAGCTGAAATTAATAAATATCAAATACTCAGGTCTACATACTGTCCCTTGGAGCTGTGAAAAAATCAAACTTCTAAGCCAACGCAAACAAAAGATACAGCCGTTTATGCCGCAAATTTCCGCATATTTTCGAAACTCGCAAGGGAATCAAAACCTACAGGGTACATCCCGTGAACTCAGAATCTTGAAATTTGGTACGAAGCAAGGTCTTATAGCACAGATAAAGGAAAAATTGCGAAAAGTGTAAATTTTTATGTCTGTCTGTCTATATCAGTAACAAATCTATTTATACCGCAAATTTTCGACACCTCGCAAGGGAATCAAAACCTACAGGGTACTTCCCGTGAACTCAGAATCTTGAAATTTGGTACGAGGCAAAGTCTTATAGCACAGATAAAGGAATAATTACGAAAAGCATAATTTTTTTTCTCTATCTGTCTATATCAGTAACCAAACTACAATGATCCCACAATACGCACATTTTGCTTAGGAGCAGGGGCCTGCTAAGACTGGATGTTCATAGATACATATAAATTTACACGGAACCCTCGGTGCGCGAGTCCGACTCGCACTTGGCCAGTTTTTACGACAAATTTACTCTTCAGCAGGTAGATTGCATGCAAATGGGCGATCGAAAATGTCTCATTTTTTTAATTATATTTAAAATGAACCCGGCAATAATTTCCTATATATTTTTTTTTCTTTCATTTTTAACAGTTTTATTTAGTACTTCTTTAAGGACGAATATGAAAACGTAACAGACGTTTTACATCGGCCAGGCCATTCTAGAGTGGAGCGAAGCAGCGGAACGCGGTAAGAGAAATAAAAAATCGGCCAAGTGCGATTCGGACTTGCGCACGAAGGGTTCCGTACCATTAGGTATCTATAAAAACGACATAAAATCGTTTGTATTGGAGTACCTCTTAAATGTTTGATTTATTTTAATTTAATTATTTATTTTTAACGCGCATCTAACGCGATCCCGCAACCCTAATCAGGTCATCGCTCCATCTTGTTGGAGGTCTACCTACACTGCGTCTTCCGGTCCGTGGACGCCACTCGAGAACCTTTTTGCCCCATCGGCCATCAGTTCTACGAGCGATCTGCCCTGCCCACTGCCACTTGAGTCTGGCGATTCTTCGAGCTATGTCGGTGACTTTAGTTCTTGTGCGGATTTCATGCGATCCCGCAGAGAAACTCCGAGCATAGCCCTCTCCATTGCTCTCTGAGTGACTTTGAGCTTCCTTATGAGGCCCATCGTTAGCGGCCTCATCAATAAAATTGGTTAATCTGTTTCTAAAACAGAGTCTAAAATTGGTTAAAAACAAGTAAAACACACAAAGTGTAAGAAAATCTGGTATAGGTAGTTTTATACATATCAAATTGACGCAATTCTGTTAACAATCGTGCAACATAAAGCTGCAATTAATGATGATACTGCATTACAGAAATGCACTCTTCCAGGTAGGTATATATCAAGATGATTTCATAACACGCATAGGTACCAGTTAAGGCTAGAAGTAATTACTACATGTAGACTGGTATTAACTCCATCTTATAATTTAACTAGATATTTAAAGTCGTGCTCACATACATCCTAAACGATTATAGTATCAAAGAAAATACTGATAGATATACCAGCCTTTTTACCCAAACTACTTCTAGTACTAGCAGTCTCTAATATATCTTAGCCGTGGACGGACGCAAAGACAGACAGACATACAGACAGACATAACTATAAGGGTTCTTTGTAGGACTACGAAATTCCGAACTAATCCCAAAAAGCTGACAATTCGTTCCCTAGATTGAGTCGCAATTAACGCAATTTATTTGGGGAAATTCAGATTTTTAAATTATTTTCAGATCAAATGAAGGTCTTTCAGAGAACTGGCCGTTTGACAATAAACCGAGGAGGAGTGGCGTCCTACTGGATCGGCTACCGGCTCTACATAAGTAAGTGTCTAGTTAGAGGTACTAGGTAATAAGTATTCTATTTGCATATTTATCTAATTTTGGAAACAGTCGTTTGTCTTAATTGAATGAATACAAACTCGGCTCATATATTTATACATAGTGGGCATAGCTTCAGCTAAGAGATTAAAGGAGATAATGCACATAACTACATTATTTTTTAGTGATAGCTGATCCAGTTGCAGGGGAGACGGTGCTAAAAAATTGCTTAGAAAAAGACGGTGTGATGAAATTTTTACGATTTCTCGTTGGTTACGGAAGCATTTACGCACCAGGTCAGTATTTCTAATCTATACATATAAAATCCTTTGTCCTGACTGACTGACGGATCAACGCACAGCCTAAACCGCTGATCGTAGAGACCTGAAACTTGGAGGGTGTGTTCTTTGTATGACGTAGGCATCCGATAAGAAAGATTTTTCGTAGTTCTACTCGTAAGGGGGTAAAAAAGGAGGGCAAAGTTTGTATGGGACAACGTGATTCCTTGGTCCAATCTACTTCAAATTTTGCATAAACATTCTATAACAGAATTGATGGAAGACGTGTTTCGTATTTTATTGAAATTTATCCCTTGACGGGGTTAAAAAGGAGTACAAAGTTATTTTGGGGGTGATTTGCTTCGAAGTTGATATCAATACTCCTTAGTGCTTTTGATTTAAATTACTTTTTATTTTGACACAATGTAAACGAAACGAAACTTCAAATTTTGCAAACCATTTGTCTACGTTTGTCAACCACTTCCTGATCTGATCTCTGATAATAACTAATTATAATAAGTATTTGCATTTCACCAAGCTTTTTCTTTTACAAGCGCAGAGTGGGACGTCCACCAACGAGATGGACGGACGTTTTGGTGAAGGCCGCAGGTTCAGGGTGGATGCAAGTCGCTTCCAACCATAATGATTGGGCGTCAATGAGGGAGGCCTATGTCCAGCAGTGGACGTCCTACGGCTGAAATGATGATGATGATGATGAAGCTTTTATGTGAGTTCAACCTTTTTCGAATAAAATCGAATTGAGTATTCAAACATCATTGTTGAATTCGCATAAAACCTTGGTGCAATTGAGGGTGCAATGCAAATACAACATATAAAATGCTTTGTCCTGAAGTCCTAAATAACTGACTGGCGGATTAACGCACAGCCTAAACCGCTGTATGTAGAGACCTGAAACCTTCTGAAACTTGGAGGATGTGTCCTTTGTATGACGTAGGCATCCGATAAGAAAGAATTTTCCGGAATTTCCACGGGATAAGGAATATACGGGATGTATATATTTCATCAATCGAGAGAGTGACCCTATCCCCATAACGAAGATTACTAAACTGTTCCAATTGGACATGCAAGTAGACTATTAGAACAGGTATTAAGCTAATTTCAATAATTTTGAAAATATCCACGGGATAAGGATAAATCAGGATTTATATACTCAAATCAACTGGATCCTATCTCCGTAACTACAATTAAGTACTTAACTTTTCAAATTCAGTATAAACGTAAATGGTCATACATAACAGCAAAAAAACTTATTGCAGGATTTTTGGAAATTCCTGTGGGATAGATAATCTCTGAAACTTCCGAGCCGATTTAAAAAAAAATCTTTTACCAGTGTAAAGTTACACTATCCTTTATTGACATAGGCTACTATTTTCCGGAAAAATGCAAAATTCCCAAGGGATAGAAATAAAAATTCAACTTCGGAGCTCAGTTTAAAATGTCTTTCACCAATAGAAAAGATACACTGTCCTTGATTAACATAGGGTGATATTTTCCGGATAAATGCAAAATTCCCGCGGTATAGAAAATAGTTAATTTTAACTTCGGGGCTGAGTTTAAAAAAAAAATGACCAATAGAAAGCCACACTATCCTTTGTTGGTATAGGCTAGGCTACCTACTATTTATTCGGTAAAATGCAAAATTCCCGTGGGATAGAAGGAAGTGAATATCACGTGAGGGCTGATTTCAAAAATTCTTTCACCATTACGAAGTTACACCAACCATTATTTACATAGACTACTTTTCTCCGTGAAAAAGCAAAATTCACACAGGAAAAAACTAAGTGAATTCAACTACGGGGCTGATTTAAAAACTTCTTTTACCGGTAGAATGCTACACCTTTAAGGACATAGACTACTTTTCTCGGGGAAAATGCAAAATTCCCGCGGGATAAATATAAGCAAAAATTTGCATAGAATAAGGACAAATTTGTTGAAATTCCCACGGGATAGTGAATAAACAGAATTTATAATATTCACTAACTGATACTGATGATGATGAAATGATAATAATAATGGATGTTGCCGTTGCCGGTTTTTTGTTTTATACAATGAAAGAGATGAAGAAGCTTTACCACAAATTGGAATTCTACGCGGACGAAGTCGCGGGCAAAAGCTAGTAAATTATAAATAAGTACTTTAAATAAAAAGTGACTTATGTTCAACTGATCACCAGATACATGATGTCAAAAAATATATTTGAAACTGGCAAAACAAACAAAACCAAAGTGACGACCAAATAGCCTAATGGTTACAGATCCTGACTACGAAGCTTGAGGTCTCGGGTTCGATTCCCGCGTCGGGGCAGATGTTTGTATCAATAATGCGAATGTTTTTTCTCGAGTCTTGGTGCTTTATTTTGTATTTAAGTATTGTATCTATCTACATAAGTATGTTTATTCATTGCCTGGTATCCATAAGTTCCATAACACAGGCTTTGCTTACTTTGGGACTATAGGTAGGTCAATTGGTTATATAAAAAAAAGTGAAAAACTCATTTTAATGTAAAATTACAATCAGTAAATTTACATCTTGATGAAATAATGTAATAAATAAAAATAAATGAGCACCAAAATGATAACTAGAAATCTTAATGTAAAACTGTCTCCAAATAACTACAGTTTTAACTAGAACAGTGAAATTTACAACACAAAGAGTTATCATTTTAATAAAAATGTGATCATCGAATTCAATTGCATGTGCATTCATACAGATTCATACTTAAATTATTTAGAATCATTCTAATTTCAGATGTTATTTGGCAAGTTTTTTGTGTGTTAATTAAGTTAATGTGTTAGAACCATTATACCAAAACTCATACGTAAGCCGGCAAGTGCCATCCCTAGTTTATGTCCAGGTGTACAATTTAGGGCTTGAGTGAATAGGCTGTTACTCAACCAATGAGCTACATCTCCGGCCTCGTCTCCTACCATCAGCAGGTGAGTAAATAGAAAAATAAGGACATCTACAGATTTTTGTCTGCCACTTCCGTTTCAACAAGATAAGATATGTAGTAAACCAGTATGTCCGTTCAAAACAATGAAGTAAAACACAAAACAAAAAGAGCAGGATGTGTACATTTACTCCATTCGGATTTTAAACAACGCAACGGTAATAGGCGTTGTTTGAGTTTTTTTTTATATATACTTAAGCTGACAATCAGGTGTGGTAAGTCGCCTTTCAAAGGCACCCATATCGTTGCATATTGGAAAAACCCTAGCCGGCAATCCATGCTAAGTCTTGCACTTTGCAAGAATGATTGATATTTGCTTGAAAAAACCGGCCAAGTGCGAGTCGGACTCGCGCACGAAGGGTTCCGTACAATTATCTATAAAAATCACGTTTGTTGTATGGGAATACTTTTTTATTTTAATTTAATGATTCATTTTTAAAGTCAATATATAATTGAATATTCTGTGAATATTTCAAGCTTCTACCTGTTGCCGTTATCAATATCGAGCAAAAACGAGCAAAAAAATCACGTTTGTTGTATGGGAGCCCCCTTAAATATTTATTTTATTCCATTTTTTAGTATTTGTTGTTATAGCGGCAACCAAAATACATTATCTGTGAAAATTTTAACTCTCTAGCTATCACGTTTCCCGAGATACAGCCTGGTGACAGACGGACAGACGGACAGACGGACGGACAGCGGAGCCTCAGTGATAGGGTCCCGTTTTTACCCTTTGGGTACGGAACCCTAAAAAGCCTTCGTAGTGGTTTGACCTATTCGGGTTCGAGGCCGGGCTCGCACCTCTAAGTTTTTCGAAATATTATGTGCGAAATTATATTTGAAATTTACCATGAGCTTTACGGTGAAGAAAAACATCGTGAGGAAACCTTTACACGCCTGTGAAGGAATCCAATGGTGTGTGTGAAGTTTCCAATCTGTACTGGGCCCGCATTGAAACTTCAATCCAAGCCCTCTCATTTTGAGAGGAGGCCTGTGCCCTGTAGTGGCATGTAAATAGGCTGGGAAGATGAAGAAAAATTGCATAGGGTACAGCAGAGGAGCATCATCCATGCAGGTGGTGTTTGTTAGTGTTGTGTTTTGCTAATATAATGTCTTATTTTCAGTTCCAATATGGCGTCCTCGGAGAAAAATCTTGGCACCGACTTTCAACATGAAGAATCTCAACCGGTTCGTAAATGTTTTTGCGGAACAGAGCGCAGTGACGCTGCAGCAGCTCAGACCGTGTGTCAGCAGAGGCAGCTTCTCGGTGTGGGATTACCTCACCACTTATACGTTCGACGCTGTGTGTGGTTAGTTTAACAAATTTGTCAGAACGTTTTAAACTTAATCGAAATGTTACACGATTTAGAGTAAGTTAAACAACGATTAGATTGAAACAAAAAAGTAAATGTTAAAATTCCAGTTGCCTGTTTACTATTTGCTGCAATATAAATATTTACAAGGGGTCTCTATGGTTTCCCATAATTTAGTATGTCATAATGTATAATTTTCCATAATTATCATAGTTTATAAAGTGATTTGTATCGGAAACAGTATTTTCTCCGGAAGTGTTATTAAATTAACTAAACCTAACCTAACCTACTGCATTCTACAAGATGGCATTTCAAAAAATCCTGAAGAAAATACTGTTCCAGAAATAAATCACTTTATGACTAATGATAATTACGGAAAAATATTTATTATGACTTATTGAATTATGGGAAACCAAGGTATGTCATTTATATTATAACAATACAAATATCTCTCTCAACATAATTGTTTCTACAGAGACTGCTTTAGGTGTAAAAATGAACTCTCAACTGCAAGCCAACCACCCCTTCTTAGAAGCTTTGGGTGAAATAACTCAGTTGACGGCAGCTCGTATGGTTCAGCCCTGGCTTTACTCGGATTGGGTATACAAAACCCTGCCGCAGTACAAGAGGGCGGAGAAATGTCGAAGACTGATGTATGGTTTCCTGGAACAAGTGAGTAATGAAAAGTTTACACAACTGGATTCTATTAAGTATGTACACCTTTTGTTTCATTTATGCTATTCGGGTTGCATAATTGTTGAAGGTCATAATGTAATGTTTATCATAATTTATTGTTATTCATAACTCGTTTTACTTTAAATCAAATTGTTAAAGAATGTTATAAAACTAACCTAACCTACATATAAAGTTCTACAGGATGACCATTTATAAATTTCTGAAAAATTATGACAAACATTACATTATAATATAATAATAATAATAATTTTATTTCAGACTTAGTTCCATACAAAAGGGGTTAGTAAACAATGAAAATCTTGAAAACCTAAGTGTTAGTACTCAATTATGACAAAACTATAACTAAATAAGTGAATAAATAAATTAAAAATCGAGCAGTTCACTGTGAAACGTGCAGGGACGTCCACCGGGCCATCATGGGGCCGTCCCAGCGGTTCGCGAACACGCTCAGGATGCGGTTGGGGCTGGCGCGCAGGCGAGCCTCCAGCGAGGCGCAGCGCTTGCGCATGACGGCCGCGAAACCGTCCGTGCGTGCCTCCGCGAACATGCCGGTCGCGCTGCAGCAGCGCGGCAGCCCCAGCAGCACCCGGAACGCGTTGTTGTACTGCACGCCGAGCTCGTTGTACGCCCTCTGCGTGTAGCTCACCCAAAGGGCGCACGAGCAAAAGGAGGCACAGAACGCTTTGAAAAGCGTGATCTTTACCTCTCTCGTACACCGCGCGAACCTGCTGGCCATCATGTTGCAGCGGACGGCCAACGACCTCCGTTCCCGCTCAATGTCTTCATTGTCACTCAAGTTATCGGTGACCCAGTGACCCAAATACTTAAACTTGGTAACTGTTTTCAAAGGAGTACCTGAGAGTGTGACTGGCGGCACAGAGTATGTTTTGGTACGCGCCTTAATTACCATCACCTCGCTTTTACCAACATTATATTTGAGTCCATAGGCCACCATATATTGTTCACAAATTTGCAGTAACGTTTGAGGGCCTCTATTGAGGGGCTCAGCAGCACCATATCGTCTGCATAACTTATATTGTTTATGCAAACGCCATCTATATGACATCCGACTTTGGTACTGCTGAGCTCATCAATAAGTCCATTCACGTAAAGATTAAAGAGCCGAGGCGAAGTCAAACCCCCCTGCCTCACTCCTCACTCCAATCCATACTCGTCTGAGAGAAACCCCGCCCATCTCACACTGTTCTTTTGATTATTGTACCAGTATTTTAAGAGGGACGTGATCTCACCAGGCAGGGTTGTCTGTCGTTCCAGCTTATCCCACAGTACGTCGTATGACACTAGATCGAAAGCTTTCGATAAATCCAGATAACAAGCAAATACCGGTCCCTCTAGATGTATAGTACTGGACAGTGCGCTTCAGACAGAAGATAGCACTCTCGGTGGAAAGCCCTGGCCTGAAGCCAAACTGAGCATCATTTAAATGCAGGTGCTTATCTAAGTGACTATCCAGCACACTATCCAGCACTTTACCCACAATAGTTGCTAATGAAATTGGCCTATAATTAGAAAGCTCCGATGAATCACCAGTCTTATTTTTATTAATGGGTACCACTATATACGCATGAGATCGTCGGGTAAATAACAGTGTCCTAAACACAGAGTATAAAACATCGACAATACCCCGGGCAAGTGTACACCAGCGTATTGTAGATACTCTATACTGAGACCATATGACTAAAAATTGTATGTCACCCTAGATACGCTCCCATGCATTCATTTGTTTTAGGTCCTGAAGACGAAACGTAAAGAAATGGAAATCAATAAAGCAAAATCACATTCTCAATCAGGTAAAGACATAAAAGTGCTAATAATTTTTTACAATATCTTATTTATCACGTGTGGTGAATCGTGGTGTTTGTTTATTTGGTTTTTTAGGTCAAATTATGCAATGTGGATTACACCTGTTTCCGGTGGTCGGATAAATTTAAAATTTGGTACATTATAGATTTTTTTACTGACTTCAGAAAAGGAGGAGGTTCTTAATTCGGGTATATATTTTTAATGTTTGTTATCTCAGAACTCCGTCATGAAATTACTAAGTACATCATTAAATTTACGGGCCGGATTGAAATATCCTTTTTTTTGGATTGGGAGAGTTTACTTCCCGTTGAGTCCCATTTTAATTTGAATAATAAATACCATACCTAAGGAAGTTCTTTAAAGTCAGTTTTTTTGTTAAAATTATCTAAATATTAATGTACGATGAGAATAAAATGAAATAGTTGAGATTATTAACTTTGTGTTGTTATCTTTAACTCACGATTTTGGGATTACAGAAGCAGATCTTCAATCCAAATCGTTTCTCGAAATGTTGCTAGATTTATCTCAGTTCACTGACCTTGAGATTATGGAGGAACTCCTAGTCATCACTACTGCTGGTACCGACACATCTGCAGTGGCTACCTCTTTCACCATGGTCTTGTTGTCACAGTACCCAGAAATCCAGGATAAATTGACTGACGAGTAAGCAATAAATTTAACTCGGGAAAACTGTTAGTTTTAGTATAGCATGTGAACAAACTACATTTCTACATTGTACCTGAACTACCACCACTCACTGTGGTAGCGGAAGAAAGAGTCAAAAAATTGTAGTCCATTGTTATGAACCTTCGTAAAGTACCGCTTGAA
The DNA here is from genome assembly GCA_947859365.1 of Archips crataeganus. Lineage (NCBI taxonomy): Eukaryota > Metazoa > Arthropoda > Insecta > Lepidoptera > Tortricidae > Archips > Archips crataeganus. Next base: position 10,841,044 of record OX402049.1, on the reverse strand, counting down.
TCCATTTGATACGAATATTTTATGTAATTACCAAAGTCTAGCGTTTCGTAGCTATTTCAAAGAACCAAAACTCTTATTACTCTTTATTTATCACAGCAATGACATTTGACGTACATTTTTCGCAGCAAAGGTGTCGTCTGTTTGAGCTAAGCACTTTGTTAAGCTGCGATGTTGGCCGTTGATAGAGATAACAACTGTTTTAATTGAAAGCTACGTTTATTTTGTCCATGAAAATGACGCCACAATTATTATTAGTAGATTGATAACCAAGGGTGGAAAGTGAACCATTTCACCTGAGATATTTCTGGGTAATTTCATCCGAGTTAAACATTCTACTTTTAATTTTGACTGTGCGGAAAGTAAAATACTACACGCACATTTTATATAACAGGTATATTATAATCAGTTAAAATTTAAAGTAAAATAAGAACAATTCGAAAAAGACAAATTAAATGTTTTACAGACTTACAATGTATTATGAATATGATATAAATTAACAATTACTTACTTAGTTACTTAGATATAAATAAATTACATTTACCCATATCCAACCTCCAACATTTTCGCACTGGCCACTTGCCGCGGCCGACTAGACTGGGGGCTACCACGAAATTCCTTAATTGAACTTCGTATCGGACCGTCCCGCTCACTCTCGTATTAAATCCTATTAGGCATCGCCCCCCGGTACCTTTAAAAAAAACAATCATACCATAGACTACAGACATAGGTTAGCGAGTGAGTAGCTAAAATGGCGGGTCGTAGATTTTCTTTATTTTTTCAATGTGTACTTTTATTTTATTTTTATCAACTTGTTTCATTTTTGAGAAAAGCACTATACAAGCTTCGCCCAGTAATCGCCATCCTGGCCTCGTATCATCATACTTCGACTCGTCCAGGATGGCTTACTTAGGTACTAGTCTCTGCAGTAATGTACTATTTAATTTATTTAATCAGGCGTTACTTTGCGGAGGTCCATATTAATGAACTAAAACAATTACTTTGCTCACCCGCGACCTTACAATAGTTACGTTTATGCAAGAAATGTGCGTTCATGCAGTTCCTCCACCTCCATGTTTCGGCATATAGGAATGAGCATCCAGATAGATCGAATTTTGCAAAACATTTGTTGGAATCAAATCATTCGTTGTTAGATTCAGATTCTTATGAAGTGTTACATTATTGCGGCAAGGGGTTGCGTCTGGATGCTCTGGAATGCATGGAAATAATTAGGTACAACACTATGGGGTCTATTATTAATGAACAGGTAAATTTAGTATCTTCTCCTTTACTGCGGCTTGGGTCCAATTTGAACAGTTAGTATTAATTAAATATGCCTTATAAATAAATAAACAAAAAATTAAGGTAGTTTTAAATATGTCAATAAAAGTTAATTTTAGTGGGGTAGTTTGAGAATAAGAAAAATAAAGTGGGTACTTGAGAAGTTACAGTGACAAGTTAAAACATTTGTTTTGGTTTGTTAGTTTAACAGTTGGTAGCATAGCATACGGTTGTGGTAACTCTGAAGATGAGCTCTGGTTGAGTTCGAAACGCGTCAGTGTAGCTTGGTGGTGGTGATGGTTGGGTTTATGTGATTTGTGTGTGTTCGTACAGTGTGGAGGTGGAGGAACTGCATGAACGCACATTTCTTGCATAAACGTAACTATTGTAAGGTCGCGGGTGAGCAAAGTAATTGTTTTAGTTCATTAATGTACTATTTCTCAAACATGCTATGAAATGTTAGCCTCACGTTCCAAATAATAGGCCGGGACGTATCACGTTGCGGGCGCGGTTAGAAAAGTGGTATGTAATGGATTTCTATACAGAATTGAAGACCTTGGCCGGGAAAGCGATCGTCTATTGTTTCATGTGACACAGCACCATGACGTTTATGGGTCTAAGGCATCTTAGCATTTAGCCATTAAAAAAAAACTATAAGCAATATTTGCGTTTTGGTTCATTATGACATTCAGCCACTACGCTTATTTAAGGAAAGGTAAGATGATGATGATGATGGTGATGGTGATGATGGTGTGATGATGATGGTGATGGTGGTGATGGTGATGATGATGATGAAGATGGTGATGATGATGATTTTGATGATGATGATGATGATGATGATGATGATGATGATGATGATGATGATGAAAATGATGATGACGATGATGATGGTGGTGATGATGATGGTGATGGTGCATGTTTGAGAAAAGCACTATACAAGCCTCGGCCGGAACGGGCGTTGCCGGCCTTTGCGGTAATGTACTTTCTTACCTAATTTTTTGTGGCAAAGCTTTACTGTACTGGTTATTTGTGATACGAGGGTTTACTAATGTTTCGGCGAAAAACTTTTCGCAAAATGATTCATTTGGCAAATGTTTCATTTCCCAAATGTTTATTTTTTCTGAAACTGTAAACTTTTCAGGATTGTTATAAAACAAACCTAAAATAACCTAACCTAACCTACAGGATAGTCCTGAAATATATCCTGAATACTTTACAGTTTCAGAAAAAAATAACATTTGGGAAATGAAACATTTGCCAAATGAATCAGTTTGCGAAAAATAATTCGCCGAAAAGGTAGTACACGGTGATGGTTGGTTGGTATGTAAGGTTTTACAAATGAGTTGACGAGTGATAAACCCGAGCCGCAAGGCGAGGGTTTTCATCATCACGAGTTTGTAAAACCTTACCAACCGTGTATCATACGACGTTTTTCAATACATTTGTGAGAAAATAGGCAATCAACAAAACAAAACAACGCAAAGTTTTACAAAAATGGCGCGTCCGTAATGCGCATGCGTAAGTTTTGTTTTTAATTGGTTAAGTAAAATTATCAGGCAAAGGTTCGACGCGTTCAGCCACTGCGATTTTTTCGAATAAATAAAAGGTAGAATTCATTAAAATCTGAGGTACTTAAATTACAGTTTATTACAATCAATTTTGCAAATTCATTACTTAGTTTTGTATATTTATACATTTTTCTACGTATAAGTCGATATTTTTTATTTTTGTAATTTAAAACTCTTTGTTTGTAAACTTTTAAAATGGAGAATTAAAAAATACTGTAAAAAACCGCACTAGTGCGGTAATCTGAACTTACGAGCCATGTATACATCCTTTGAAAGTGAATTTTTCAAGCAAATGTATTGAAAAATTATATTGTGTCTGTCAACAGATTATTGCACGTGTTTGGGGATTCCGATAGAGCTGTAACAGCAGAAGATCTGCCAAAGCTTAGGTTTTTGGAAGCGGTAATCAAAGAAAGCTTGAGAATGTATCCGCCAGTGCCGGTCATAGTGCGATCTGTGGACAATGATACAGAATTGCGTGAGTAGTGTTAATGAACTATGTACAATTATGTTTACCTAATTAGCATTTTTTGTGATGTTTGTGATAGTTGGGTTTGTGTAACGTAGGTATGTATCCATCTATGTGAAAGTAGGGGAGTGCGGATTTTACTTGTATAGTGGTAGAGCCATGTTGTAGCTAGCCGCTGCATCACGAATGGGCCGGCTCGTCCGGGGCAGTACAACCCTCTCACAGAACACCGACGTGAAGCAGCAGTACTCCTGCTACGTTTCGTACGGTCAGTGAGAGCGCCGGGGGCCCAATACCTCTCCCCCTCCTCTATTCCCTTTCCTTTTTCCTCTCCCTTTTTGGGCCGACAACGCACTGGCATCGCGTAAAGTGCTGCGGGTGTCTATGGACAGTGGTGATCATTTAACATCAGGTGACCCACTAGTTCGTTTGTCTGGTCTCTCTAACATAAAAAAAAACTTGATAACATGACAGTATGTGTCACACATTGTCGTGCACGTGTTTGGTAGCGAAGGAGCGAATTAAAAAGGTTTTATTTCTTTGATATGGACCTCCACTCTTAGCAAATAACATATATTATTAATAATATATCATTGATCACGGAATGAGGAAATTACAAATAGTAGCTATGACAATTACTCGAGATTAAGATTACTAGCTATAAGGCAAGTAATTATACGGCAACAATCTAGTTTCCCTGTCAATCCTGTTTATAACAATATTAACTACTACCAAACACGTGCACGACAACTAAGTATGTGTCACACATACTTAGTTGTCGTGCAAGTGTTTGGTAGCGAAGGAGCGAATTAAAAAGGTTTTATTTCTTTGATATGGACCTCCACTCTTAGCAAATAACATATATTATTAATAATATATCATTGATCACGGAATGAGGAAATTACAAATAGTAGCTATGACAATTACTCGAGATTAAGATTACTAGCTATAAGGCAAGTAATTATACGGCAACAATCTAGTTTCGCTGTCAATCCTGTTTATAACAATATTAAATATTAATTACTTATCATTAAATAAAACAACGTTGCTTTTATACATGACAGAAGAAAAAATTCTTTTTTTAAAGTTTTATAAGATATTGTTTATGGCCCGTGTTATTTTAGATTGGGTCATTTAAAAAGTATTTAGGTATGTTACTAACATAAGCATCCTCACTACGTAATATAAGGTAAATTTTAAACAAATCAAAAAAAGCAAAAAAAAAATATCTTTTTTTTAAAACAAAACAATGCTTCAAAATAAAAAAATAATATCACGGGTCAATTCACACCAATTGACCTAGTCCCAAATTAAGCTAGGCAAGCTTGTGTTATGGGTACCAGGCAACGGCTAAACATACGTATATAGACATACCTATGCTTATTTACCTACTTAAGGTTTTAAGAAAAGTCAATTATAAAATAACAAAAGGGAAACTTTAGTTATAAATCTTTTATGAATGTTCCCATCAGGAGTTTGTACAAACTACAATTCGCGCACGATTATCAGGACTTGTAAATTACATTACATATCCTGGCTATATCACAATGTAACATAAGGCAATTTTCTAATTTAATCTTCTTTCAAATTGCTATTAGATATTTCCACTTTGGTCGGTTTTTAATAATTGACAAAATGTCGAGTTGACCAAACTTTCCAAAAGTTTTGCTAAATTCTAGTACATTGTCGCCAGAATGATAGCCTATTTACGGTACTTGAGTATATTTGTTTTCAGGAAATATAGGTATCTCTTGTTAATGGCGTCAATTGTCTTGAATTCAGAACTGCTTTAACCTGAGATATTACAGTATTAAACGTACACAATTTTTCCTACAACTTTTAAAATGATTCTTAGCGCGTTTTACGCCGGTCTCCTATAGGCTACCAAACATTGTAGCACATAGAAATGGTACTTTTGTCTTGCATCAAATCGGGTAGTACTGATTTTTTTATATATTCTATGTGATCCAAGTTTTCGATCTCGGGAACCCTCCAGATCATTGTCACATTTTTGAATAACCATTAAATTTTATGCCTTTTTCAGTTTCTGTCAATTTTTACCAACAGGGACCTATTTTACGGCAAATGTCACTATGTACACTTTAAAGACGACTAAATTTCCAACAAAATATGTTAAAGTGAGAAGGCGATAAACCAAATAGTTTGTAAGATACAGTTGATCAAAAATTGGCAAAATTTCCAAACAAAAATAATTTCAGACATTTTTTTAAGATTTTGTCGATATGGTCAACTATGGTTCCATTTTACGTCTTAAATCCATATACGTTATTAAAGTACACACCATTCGCAACAAAATGAGACCAATTAAGTCTATTAAGTCCTGATAGTTCTTTAGATACAGCTGCTCCAAGTTGCTAAAGTGAGTAAACAAAGTAAAAGAAGGGTTTGTAAAGAAGTAAGTAAAAATAATTGCATCAAATCGGGTAGTTCTGATTTTTTATATGCTCTATGTGATTAAGTGGTTATGGCAAATCCAAGTTATCGACCTCGGAAACCCTCCGGATCATTGTCAATTTTTGAAAAACCATTAGACTTTGCGTCTTTTTTCAGTTTCTGCCAATTTTTACCAACAGTGACCTATTTTACGGTAAAAGTCACTATGTACACTTTAAAGACGACTAAATTTTCAACAAAGTAGGTTAAAGTGAGAAGGCGATAAACCAAATAGTTGTTCAAAAATTTCCAGAAAAAAATAACTTTAGACGTTTTTTAAGATTTCGTCACTGTGGTCAACTATGGACCCATTTTACGTCATAAATCCATATACGTTATTAAAGTACACAAAATTCGCAACAAAACGAGACCAATAAGGTCTATTAAGACCTGATAGGTCTTTAGATACAGCTGTTCCAAGTTGCTGAGGTGCGTAAACAAAATATATAATACTAGCGGACCCGAAAGACGTTGTCCTGCAGCGCCATCTGCCGGGCTGATTTGTGAATCAAAACCATCCAGGGCGCGACCCCAACGCGTACAAAAAAAATCATTCAAATCTGTCCAGCGGTTTAGGAGGAGTTCAATGACATACACACGTACAGTATAATTATATAAAGATACTGCTGATGCCCGCGGCTTCGCCCAGTTGTATTTTTTTTTATTTTTCTTTCATAAGAACCTTCTCCTGACAATAGCAAACGCAATAAAAAAAGAATTATCCAATTTGGTGCACTCGATCGGAAGTTATGCACATTCAGCGATTCATCTAATACCTTTAAACGAGCAATTATAATATAATCAGAATCTCGGAAACGGCTCCAACGATTTCGATGAAATTTGGTATGTTGGGGTTTTCGGGGATGAAAAATTGATCTAGCTTGGTCTTATCTCTGGGAAAAGGCTTGGCACCGAGTTTCAGCCCGAGCGGAGCTCGGTTGCCCAGGTACTTTTTATATTATAGATAGAAGGGTTTGTAAAATGAAATGCGATATATAAAATAAGTATATAATTTACAAAAAATTTAGACCTGCTGAGTTGAGTCGAGTCGATTCGAGTCGGTTCGAGTCGGTAAAAGTCGGTTGGAGTCGATTCAAGTCGGATCGAGTCGGTTCAAGTCGGTTCGAGTCGGTTCGAGTCGATTTAAGTCGGATGAAAATACTATTTATTTTCTTGTTCATCTTTGATGGACCAGGCCGATCTTCTTAATTTTGCTAACATTTGAATAGCTGTATTTTAGAAACTATTTGGTCTAATGTAACCAAGCTACTTTTATTTTGTTGCAAATTTAGTCTTCTTAAAAGTGTTCATAGTGACTTTTACTGTTACAAGGGTCGTTGGTGGCAAAAAATGGCAAAAACTGAAAAAAAATATATTTTTTAGGAAATTTTGCCAACTTTTGAATAGCTGTATTTCAGAAACTATTTGGTCAAACGTAACCAAGTTACTTTTATTTTGTAGCAAATTTAGTCTACTTAAAAGTGTTCATAGTGACTTTTACTGTTAAGTGGGTCGTTGGTGGCAAAAAATTGCAATAACTGAAAAAAAAACAAATATTTAATGGTTTTTCAAAAATTTGACAATGATCCGGAGGGTTTCCGAGGTCATAAACTTGAATTTGTCATTACCACTTCACTACAAGCAACATATAAAAAAATCAGAACTATCCGATTTGATGCAAAAAAAGCCCCTTTTAAAGTACGATTTCCATGGACTAAACAACTAGGAATTAAACGGAAATAAGATGTACCTTGAGTACATGCAAAATTAATAATTTTATCGGAAACTCTTTTACATAAATCATAAAAATAGCTTGAAAAAGTCCACAAAAGTCAATACTTACCTTAAGAAAAGGCCTTATTTTATAACTCTATGTACAGGTAATGAATGACATCATCAGTTGTTAAAAAACCTCAGGTATCAACTTAAAATATGTAATACATTTACTAAGCACTCGTTTAACTTCTCTATTTGCACTTATTATTAAATTTTTAAGCGTCAAATTACTTAAAGATAATTTTAGACTTGCATGCAATATCAATTTTTCCCTGCTCAGTCTATAACGATGTTAGTTGCTCAAAAATTGGGTTATTGCAGAGATTGTGGCTCAAAAAGGATTATATTTCACTGGTGACTACTGCAATTAATAAAACCTATGAAACCATAAAACAACGCATGCGAATTAATAGCAGGCAAGCCAAAAAGTGAAATACTCGTACACACGGCAAATATTTGTCTTCTTATTTTTATTTATTAGATCTCTGCTGCTGTGGCCACTTGCACAGTTCAGGGTTAAAAAATTAAATCTGTAACCCTGGATTAAGGATGACAGTTTCATACATTTCGACACTTGTTAACCTTGGGTTAGCAGTTAACTCGGAGTTAAGTAGCTAACCCAGGTCCGCGCAAGCCCGCCTTAGTAGCATAACTATGAAGGCCGTCAGTGCAGGAAACATTTTATAATGTACGAGTCATGCACCTTGCGCGCTCTTGCAAACCCTGACCGTCACACGCTGATATAATGGTTCGATTTAGGCTGTGCCTGTCCATTGCAGCGGAGCGAGGCAGCGGAGTGGTGAGCGAGATAAAAATCCTCCAATACAATTGCATAAAATCTCTGCTTTTCTCCAGTGGACAGCGAGTTGCAAAAGTAGTTACAACACAGGGACGCGAAACGAGGACGATGAGCGGGGAAGCGGAGCAGAAAAACGAGCGCGGGATAGTCGTCCGATCGGTCGACCTATCAATCGGTCCAACGGGATTTATTTTTCCCTTTTGATTGATGACGCCATCTTTTTAAATTTTATACAGTCATGTCGAGTAATTTTTTTTTTAAATAGCTTATACATACAGTGTCCCACTGCTGGGCAAAGGCCTCCCCTTTCTCCTTCCACTCGTCCCTGGCTTCGGCAAAGTGTTGCCAGTCCGGCTGGAATCGCTCCAAATCGTCCCGCCACCTTGTTTTAGGCCTACCTCTGCTCCGGTGCCCGTCGCTTGGAACCCAATCAGTAGTAATTTTGGCCCAGCGATCCGGATGCGATCCGAGTAATTAATTAATGAATTATGTAATTATTATTAATTTAAATATAAAAATATTAGTACCTATACATATGAATACCTAGTTACGTATACGTAAGAATGGAAGTAAATAGTAGTACCTATTCTATTACTAATATTATTTTCTACTTTTTTTACTTTTTTTTTTGTATTAGCATAATTATACTAAGTAATACTAGGTTAATTTTGTTTTGGTTATAAGATTTAATATAATTATTTTCAAAATGACTGTAAGTAGGTACATGTTTCTATTATAAATAAATAAATAAAAATAAATAAATATCACGGGACAATATTATGATCGGACAAATGGGACAACGATTTCCCATAGGTTCGATTAGTATGCCCATCGGGAAAAAAAAGTCTAATTGGACCGATTGATCGGTCAACCGATCGGTCGAACGGGAAACACTCGTTCCGCGTATGGAAAAACACAGTCCGCAACTCTGCTCCGCGTCTATGGACAGACGCAGTTTGCAACTTCTTTACCCCCTCGTTTTGCTCCGCTGCCTCGCTCTGCTGCAGTGGACTGAGTCAGTCTAAATCGCTGCGCAAATACGCACATGCTCCATAACCGCAGCAGCGGTGTAGACGGTACACGCTAAAAACTTGCCGCATGCAACGGCCGCCCGACCACGACTTCGCACGACTGGCGGCGCGGCGAGCGTTTTCTCTGTTCATTGCGCGTCCGACACACTCACCGCACAGTGGTTACCTGGCCGCACACGCAATGAAGTGATAAAACGCTCGCTGCGCCGCCAGTCGTGCGAAGTCGTGGCCGGGCGGTTACGGTGCGTCGCATCGTGCGCGTGTGGTTGAACCTAAAAAGGAGTCAGGTTCCTCTAATGACAGTACTATTTATAGCTCAAGAGTTCCGCTTCTAATAGACTGTAAATACTTAGTTCTCGAAGTGTTTATAGTATATTGTGCATTGGGCCGTAAGAAGGGGATTACTAACGAGAGTATATTAATGGCTCGAGTTTGTAATCCCCTTACTCCTCCCGCAAGAACAATGTATAGCATTGTCCTTTAGCAGAGTTGGAGTTATTTAAATAATTTCTTTTATTTTAAATAAAATCATTTAAAAAAAACGAAAATAACGTCACTAATATTTTTTAAATAAATAATCAAGATGCACATAATGAGATAACAAACCTGTTTTTTTATTGAAGTAAGCAAGACACATAAATTTATGCAGAATGTTACGTCGGACTAAACCGTCACACTGACATTAAGTACTCGTAAAATCGTAATGTTATTTTACCTCACACCATGGTACTCCATGACGAGAAAAGAAAAAAACATCCCCACTTTACGTGTAGGGGACGTGACCGAAAACATTATAAGAATTTATTTTACCACTTTGTCGGCGTGACTTGCCTATATTGTACAATTGTACATTCATGCCAAATAATAACAGCTTCCTAGTACTAAGAGTCTCTAAGCTAAGCTGCGGACGGACAGACAGATGGACATGGCGAAACTAGAAGGGTTCTTAGTTAGACTACTATTTATTTCCAAAACATTTATTATTACAGTAGGTAGATTATTATTTTCATTGTGCCCGACAAATTTTAGTTCTTCATGACTGTAGGGTACTACTGACATTCATCTTTTTAGGGTTCCGTAGTCAACTAGGAACCCTTATAGTTTCGCCATGTCTGTCCGTCTGTCTGTCTGTCTGTCTGTCTGTCTGTCCGCGGCTAAGCTCAGAGACTGTTAGTACTAGAAAGCTGTAATTTGGCATGAATATATATATCAGTCACGCCGACAAAGTGATTGAATAAAAAAAGCAAAAAAAATTTTTTTAGGGTACCTCCCATAGACGTAAAGTGGGGGTGACTTTTTTTTTCTCGGCTAACCCTATAGTGTGGGGTATTGTTGGATAGGTCTTTTAAAACCATTGCGGGGTTGCTAACATGATTTTTCTATTCAGGGATCTGTTTGCGAAATATTCAACTTTAAAGTGATAATTTTCATTAAAATCGAGCGTCCCCCCCCCTCTAAAATCTAAACTGTTGGGTGGAAAAATTTGAAAAAATTCAGAATGGTAGTAAATATATCAAATTTACTAGGAAAATTATAGCGGCTAAGATTGCTTGGAAATTATTTGTAGTTTAAGAGTAAATAGTAGTCTAAGGTATAAAACATACCTAAACTTGGATGATTCCGTACACATACGAAATCCTTAGAAAAATATTACTTGATTTTTTCGTAATGGCTACGGAACCCTACCTTGGGCGTGTCAGACACGCTCTTGGCCGGTTTTTTTTAAAAGCCTAACTAAATTATCTAGATAAGTATAAAGCTCATCTAGATAAATTAGAAAAAACAAATGATTGATTAATTTAGTTATCTTCTTGGCATCGAATAACACCATTGACGAGCAAGTGTAATGAAAAACTTTTTACTAACCAGCTTCAGGACTGACTCTGGTGGAAGGCGTGGGCATCCTGGTTAACATCTGGGCGATGCACCGAAACCCTCTCTATTGGGGGGACGATGTCGACGTGTTCAGGCCTGAACGATTTCTGGAGCCCCTGAAGCACCCGGGGCAGTTTGTGCCGTTCAGCTACGGACTGAGAAACTGCATAGGTAAGATATTTTGTTTTCTATCAGTACCTATATTTTAATGTACGAATACACACAGTACACACATCGCTCTTTAGGCAAAATAGTATTTTATACAATCGTTGCATAATGAAGGCTCTTAAAGTCGAGTACCGTGTTTAGGCCACGAGGCTTGCCCAGTGGCCTAAGTAATGTACGAGATTTTAAGAGCTAATTATGTAACTATTCTATACAATACTTTTTCATCGTCTATCGAGGTACATACATAACCTTTTGTAAAGTACATTGGGTTAAGTTTGAAAATAGTACCTTCCACTTATGAATTAATAGTAGTTATCTCCTCTGGAGTAGCGGCGAAACTAATCTCGTCACTGTCACTCATGTTTAATTCGAATTAGGGATTATTTATTTAACACCATCGATTCTGCGTCAAATAACAAACAAAACTTTGAAAATTTCGTAGCACAAAAAATAACTAATGAGACGTCGTTATAAGACTGTTTCTGATTGGCCAATTACTTATATTACTAACCAATCACATAACAGAAGAAAAAAGTTAGTGTGTTAGTTGTGTTGTGTGTAGAAGCAAATTTGCCAGATATTTCCAACTTTACATTGGGTGCGTTCCACTAAGCGCTCACGACGCTCAATCGAAGTACTAAGTTCTAATTTTTAAATTATTATAGTCGTCTAGAGCGTTGTATAATAATCATTATACTTCGTTTTTTCTTAGCATTAGAAAAAAGGTAAGCGATCTTGACATGTCTTTTTATTGAAAAATACTTTTAAAAAATAAATCACAGCAAATATGTAACAATTAGAAAGGTCATATGGTCATTTACATTCTTTTGGTTTCTTAAGAAGTAATAGTTACTATATTTTTAAAAGCGATTTTCGGTAAAAAGACTCATCAAGATTGTTTACCCGTCGAGCGACCTAGGCGGACACGCCGGTGCCTAACGCCACCTGTTAATGACATCCGGTCGCTCGACGGATTAATGCTAAAAAAACCGGCCAAGAGCGTGTCGGACACGCACAAGGTAGGGTTCCGTAGCCATTACAAAAAATCAAGTAATATTTTTCTAAGGATTTCGTATGTCTACGGAATCATCCAAGTTTAGGTATGTTTTATACCTTAGGCTACTATTTACTCTTAAACTACAAATAATTTCCAAGCAATCTTAGCCGCTATAATTTTCCTAGTAAATTTGATATATTTACTACCCTTCTGAATTTTTTCAAATTTTTCCACCCAACACTTAAGATTTTAGAGGGGGGGGGGGGCGGCCGATTTTAATGAAATTTTTCACTTTAAAGTTGAATATTTCGCAAACAGATCACTGAATACAAAAATCATGTTAGCAACCCCACAGTGATTTTAAAAGACCTATCCAACGATACTCCACACTATAGGGTTAGCCGAGAAAAAAAAAATCACCCCCACTTTACGTCTACCCTAAAAAAAATTTTTTTACTTTTTTTTATTCAATCACTTTGTCGGCGTGACTGATATATATATTGATGCCAAATTACAGTTTGCTAGTACTAACAGTCTCTGAGCTTAGCCGCGGACAGACAGACAGACAGACAGACAGACGGACAGACATGGCGAAACTATAAGGGTTCCTAGTTGACTACGGAACCCTAAAAAACGAAGTAAAGGTTAATACTGTAATATTATAAATTTAATGACCGCTTCACCTTGTTTAAGTACACTTTGCCAAGGATGATAAAGACTGGATTGGCAGTCGCCATAGTACGGATCGGCCGCGGTTTTTGTAGTTCGATTATTAAATCTAGATGGCGCTGAAATATAGCCAGAGGCTTTGAAGGCAAAACAATAAGACTACAAATGTTTCATATTACTACAAATGTATTATTATGCAATATTTTTGAAAAATAATACATTTGTAGTAATATGAAACATCTGTAGTCTTATTGTTTTGCCTTCAAAGCCTCTGGCTATATTTCAGCGCCATCTAGATTTAATAATCGAACTACAAAAACCGCGGCCGATGCGTACTATGGCGACTGCCTTTCCAGTCTGTATCATCCTTGAGTTTACACAGGTTTCCTTTGCATTATAGATTACATTTATTTCTCGATTATCTATTAAGCAGTAAAAGCTGAGATTCTAACGTCTCAGGCGAATGAAATAAAATAAAGCACAAGCTAGCTAGGGACTAGTGCAGTGTAGTGGTGTAGCTAGGGACGATGACAAGAAACAGTCTTTTGATTAATAAGTTCAGATACCTTACGTCATTTCTTGAACTCTGTTAAATAAAACCTTACTTTGTTTTTCAGGATATCAATACGCCATGATGTCGATTAAAACAGTTCTTGCAACTCTCCTTCGACAGTACCGAGTTCTACAACCAGAGGGCGCTGATAAATCGAAGTTAAAGGAACCACTGCGTGTTGAATTTGATATCATGATGAAAGACGTTAATAAGTTTCAAATACAGATAGAAAATAGATCTATAAGTAGTTCATCATAATGTTGTAGGTGTAATTTAGCGAGTATAAATTAAAAACATGGCTTAAAGAAACTACATTTTTTTTTTTTTTTTTTTTTTACATAAAACTGACCCGTGATTGACATATAACTATTCTTAATCTAATCAAGCAACTAAGGGCCGGCGCTCACTGACGGCATGGCACGGCATGGCACGGCAGCAGGTTACATACGAATTTTACCGCTGCATCCCTCGGCACGTCACGGCATCGTGGTATCGAAATAAAGTAACATGAATTCTAAACTCATTGAAATAAGATTCAAAATAACTTGATAGCTTGAGAGTAATAAAATTCTTTGTTGTGCCATGCCGTGCCATGCCGTCAGTGAGAGCCGGCCTTAAGTGTTTTTTATAAGAACGAACCCCGTCTTGAAATATTACTATCCTAAATATTAAATGAGTTTTTGTTTGTTATTTTTTTGTTTTAATATAAAGGTATTTTCGGACTGCACTTTTGGTAGAATGTACTACGAGTATATAAATAAATAAATAAATAAATAAATATCACGGGACAATTCACACCAATTGACCTAGTCCCAAAGTAAGCTAGGCAAGCTTGAGTTATGGGTACCAGGCAACGGATAAACATACTTATATAGATAGATACATACTTAAATACATATTAAACACCCAAGACCCGAGAACAAACATTCGTATTTTTCATACAAATATCCGCCCCGACACGGAAATCAAACCCGGAACCTCAAGCTTCATAGTCAGGTTCTCTAACCACGAGGCCATCTGGTCGTCAACGTGCAACGAGAACTTCATTAGGTGTGGGGTGTTACCGGGCTGTATCTCTAGGGGCGCGTGGCACATGGCGACGGGCGGGTGCGCCGCGGCGGCGGCCGTGGCCAGCGCGCATATAAGTATACCAGATTTCAAGTCAATCTGATCAACGCAAGTGGGTTAAATTAGTTTATCTATCACTAAGTAATACTAATCTTAGAAATGTACATGTATTATGTGTTCTTTAAATAAGTTAAGCGGCTGAGACACATTTTTTTTTTACTTTGTAGAGTTTTTTTACAACGGGTTTAATTATTTTTTACTTTTTTAAATGTGTATTTTATGTTAAAACATTAACATAAAAATGGAGAGTATTGTAAAATATAATTTAAGTTATATCTTGTCTTTGTCATTTCAACAAATTTTCTAACGATAAACTAGTTTGTGGCAAACATCTGCTCTGGTAACTCCGTATATTTGATGTACTTCAGTCCATCCCTTAAGCTAGCTTTTCACATAGATTGCGGGGCTATCGAATTAGGAATTATGTGAGAGATCATTTCAAGCCCCGAAATGTATAGCCACTCTGAGATTATACCTACCTACAGACTCGTATGCGTACAAATTTACGCGAATGCCGATTCTGTTGTGACAAACTTGGTCTGAGGGTTTAAACTACTGCGCCATCTATGAGCAGTGTCCGGAACTTGGAAGAGAAGCTTCGTATGAAAAATAAAATGCCTCAAGAGAGCGGTACGGTGGCTGTTAATTTGAACTATTTTGGTCAGATGGCGTTTAAGAAAGGGGGGATTTTACCTGGTCTCATTTATCTTAACAAAATAAGTGATTTTCAAACACGATGTAACATCGCGTCGAGCATTTCATTCCTAACCCACTGTAGAAAGTTCTCACAGTGTCATATCATATCATAATGATTTTCCTTCTCAGGCAATGCGTTGTCAATATGACATTTTCTGTAATACTGCTTGTAGAACCTTTTTCAAACATAGTGTAAATACTATGTATGCTTAATTATTTGCATTGTTCTTTTTTCGATTCTAAGGTACCTACACTTAATTAACTAACGCGTTCCACTGTGGAATCTTTACATTATATTTGTTCAAATGAGCGACGAAATCATAATCATTTATTTATTTGCCAAGGTATAAAATTATTTAACTAAATCCAAAATATCGATTTTTTTATTATTATGAATTTGCTGTAGATCAAATCCCAATAAATACATGCTGTAATTAAATGGCAAGTCTCAATTGGGAATGTCTAAAAAAAATTACCAGTGGTTTTATATTTTTTTTGTATAGAAAAGTCGATTATTAGAAACTAATTTCAATATTTTGTCATTTAGTTCACTACTTTTTTCAAAATTAATTATTGAAACTATTTTGGTTGATGACGTCAGATTGTAATTGAGGGCTCGCACACTGCCAAATTTCTAAATCTATCTAAATGCGTACGATAAGGCAACCCCTTTAATTATTTTTTGCGTGGTGGTACACTGTAACTAGTGTCACTTTACTGGCGCTGTCAAAGTGCTAGATGTCAGGCAGTGGGTCCAAATCAAACTCCGTAGTTATAATCCACGCGTAAATTTGTGAAGAATTCTAACCACACAGAATAAAGTACGACTTGGACCGGTCACGCAATTTACACCAAAGTCAAATGAAGGTCATTGCTTATTTGTTATGTAATAAATTCATTATATAATATTAAAATTAAATAATTACAGAAAACGAGTTAAAAACCATTTATCTCGAAATGGTTTTCGATTTACTATATATTGCAAAAAAATAGACATCCCCAATTACATCATATGTCTATAAAAAGTAGTGATATCTCATAATCATAAGCAGCCAAGCCTAGTAGGGGGTGATAAAAGAAAATAATTAATTTTGGCTAAAATCTGGCCTGTTGTGCCAGTACCCTCAAATAATAAGCACATGGAATGCTAAATTACTGTCTACTTATATAAAAGCCTATCGAGTGTAAACTTTTTGTTCTGGGCATTGGCATAAATAAGCATAAGGAATCATTTTTCTATTAAAACGATTAATGTCGCTACGAAATTTGGATACAATCCTATCGCTACAGAACAGTAATCACATGACTTCTTGAGTCTGTACTTTGTCTAACTGACATAGTGCTTAAGACCTAAATAGGGGGAAGCGAAGCCTAGCTAAAGGGATTTTGAAAATTACTTAAGCATATTTTTTTATTCATCGAGTAATTTGTACTTAGGTACTTTATATAGTACATTCGGCTGTTATTCGTACCTACTACTGATCGGTGGTTATGGTTAATTAAGCACACTAGGACTCATGACGATATAATATAGGTATCTAAAATAACATGTCCTTAGCAATTATTAGTATGAAGAAGCTTAGTCATAAACTACAAATACACCACTATAACACTATCAACAACTGCAGTCAACCCTCTTTTAGCCACATAGAGGGTACTAAGGCAGGGGTCGGTACCCGCGGCATGTTTTCATCTTGCGGCGTTTTTTTTTGCATTTCTTCTCGACATGTAACTCAATCGTGTGGATGCAAAATAGTGCATAGACAGATCATGTCTCGGATAAAGACAAAATGTTAAGTAAAGGAAACTTGCCACAGAATAGTTTTAAGTAAATTCTACGCAGACATATTCGCGGGAGAAGGCCAGTATATAAAAAATAATTATCTAATTTCTTGCAATAATCTTTAACTATTTTTTATATTTTATCTGTTAGCAAAATTATCAAGAAGTAAAATGAAATGAAACAATGAAATGAAGTAAAACGAAATGAATTGAAGATTTTAGATGTGGTAAAACAGTGAGCTTACATTATCAATTTTGAAATTGATAATGTGTGTGTGTTGAATATTAATCTATACATATAAAATCCTTTGTCCTGACTGACGGATCAACGCACAGCCTAAACCGCTGATCGTAGAGACCTGAAACTTGGAGGGTGTGTTCTTTGTATGACGTAGGCATCCGATAAGAAAGGATTTTTCGTAGTTCTACTCCTAAGGGGGTAAAAAAGGGGGGCAAAGTTTGTATGGAACAACGTGATTCGTTGGTCCAATTTACTTCAAATTTTGCATAAACATTCTATAACAGAAGTGATGGAAGACGTGTTTCGTATTTTATTGAAATTCATCCCTTGACGGGGTTAAAAAGGAGTAGAAAGTTATTTTGGGGGTGATTTGCTTCGAAGTTGATATCAATACTCCTTAGTGCTTTTGATTTAAATTACTTTTTATTTTGACACAATGTAAACGAAACGAAACTTCAAATTTTGCAAACCATTTGTCTACGTTTGTCAACCACTTCGTGATCTGATCTCTGATAATAACTAATTATAATAAGTAGTATTTGCATTTCACCAAGCTTTTGCTTTTACAAGCGCAGCGTGGGACGTCCACCAACGAGATGGACGGCCGTTTTGGTGAAGGCCGCAGGTTCAGGGTGGATGCAAGTCGCTTCCAACCCTCAGATCAAATAAAAAGTAAAGATAGAGCGCTGCGAACAGCCGAGTGAGGCCGGTTTTATAAACATGTGTGCGTAGGCCGGTGTTGCCATAATAATTCTTAATACCCCGATACTACGTTGCGTGTCACGTTGATACCGTTACTACAGTAAAAAACGTTGATAAACTTTTACAATAAACAAACAACTTTACGTTGCGTGTCACGTTCTCACGTTTTAAGCCGTGCTAATAAAGAATAGAATTTAAAATGAAAAAAGAAAAGGTTGCAATAACAGGGTAACTACAACATTATAATGGCAACACTAGTGTTGACGTTTTGGGTTCTAAGCAAAATTTGGTGCAGTTTGGATGCAAGTGTGTGCGTGCCATTGTGTAAGCACACGGTTTGGTGTAGTTTGACCGGCCTCACTTCGTTGTTTGCAGCGCTCTATCTTTACTTTTTATTTGATCTGAGTTCCAACCGTAATGATTGGGCGTCAATGAAGGAAGCCTATGTCCAGCAGTGGACGTCCTACGGCTGAAATGATGATGATGATGATGAAGCTTTTATGTGAGTTCAACCTTTTTCGAATAAAATCGAATTGAGTATTCAAACATCATTGTTGAACTCGCATAAAAGCTTGGTGCAATGCAAATACTTATAAAATGCTTTGTCCTGAAGTCCTAAATGTCTGACTGGCGGATTAACGCACAGCCTAAACCGCTGTATGTAGAGACCTGAAACTTGGAGGATGTGTCCTTTGTATGACGTAGGCATCCGATAAGAAAGCATTTTCCGGAATTCCCACGGAATAAGGAATATACGGGATGTATATATTTCATCAATCGAGAGTGACCCTATCCCCATAACGAAGATTACTAAACTGTTCCAATTGGGCATGCAAGTAGACTATTAGAACAGGTATAAAGATAATTTCAATAATTTTGAAAATATCCACGGGATAAGGATAAATCAGGATTTATATACTCAAATCAACTGGATCCTATCTCCGTAACTACAATTAAGTACTAAACTTTTCAAATTCAGTATAAACGTAAATGGTCATACATAACAGCAAAAAAACTTATTGCAGGATTTTTGGAAATTCCTGTGGGATAGATAATCTCTGAAACTTCCGAGCCGATTTAAAAAAAATCTTTTACCAGTAAAAAGTTACACTATCCTTTATTGACATAGGCTACTTTTTTCCGGAAAAATGCAAAATTCCCAAGGGATAGAAATAAAAATTCAACTTCGGAGCTCATTTTAAAATGTCTTTCACCAATAGAAAAGATACACTGTCCTTGATTAACATAGGATGCTATTTTCCGGATAAATGCAAAATTCCCGCGGTATAGAAAATAGTAAATTTAACTTCGGGGCTGAGTTTAAAAAAAATGTCCAATAGAAAACTACACTATCCTTTGTTGGTATAGGTTAGGCTACCTACTATTTATTCGGTAAAATGCAAAATTCCCGTGGGATAGAAAGAAGTGAACATCACTTGAGGGCTGATTTGAAAATTTCTTTCACCAATAGGAAGTTACACCAACCATTATTTACATAGACTACTTCACTCCGTGAAAAAGCAAAATTCACACGGAAAAAAATAAGTGAATTCAACTACGGGGCTGATTTTAAAACTTCTTTTACCGGTAGAAAGCTACACCTTTAAGGACATAGACTACTTTTTCTCGGGGAAAATGCAAAATTCCCGCGGGATAAATATAAGCGAAAATTTGCATAGATTAAGAACAAATTTGTTGAAATTCCCACGGGATAGTGAATAAACGGGATTTATAATATTCACTAACTGATACTGATGATGATGCTTTGAAACTGGATGTTGCTTTTGCCGGTTTTTTGTTTTATACAATGAAAGAGATGAAGAAGCTTTACCACAAATTGGAATTCTACGCGGACGAAGTCGCGGGCAAAAGCTAGTGAGTTATAATTTCAAATGTTAATGTAATGAGACAGTGGTATAATTTCGATTATTACAATTATTTACATAAAGTATTTTGTTGTGGAATAAAATGCTTTATATTTAAGTTATTAATATAATTAAATCTAGGTTTGCTCTAGGGTGACGCAGATGTTCTTAGGCAGCTTACTAAATATTCGTTTCCAGTTTAATTTGTTACTTTAGTAAAGTCCTTGTTAGCTAAAATGTTACCGATTCCTGCACTAGAGGGATCGACCCCGTCATCAACTCATCAGTTTGGCATCAATCACAAAACTGCACTAATGAAGGGGACTTAATCGAAATGAGATCGATATTGCAAATACTGCAATAGGCAAGCAAGAATTCGTACTGCCGGTCTTGGTTCTCTGTTAAGAGAGGCAAGAGGGTATGAAATAAAAATAATTTTTAAATTTAAAAAACCTTCACTTAATTTGGTTACACAATTGTGTGACCAATATAATTATATTTGATAATAAGGTAAATGCCCATTACGCGTCTAAAATCCCTTCCGCAGCTAACAAAGAGCTGATAACCAAGAAACAGCTGAACCAATTTTCAACCGACGAAAACAAAAGGAGGAGGTTCTCAATTCGACGTGTATATATATATATATTTTTTTTATGTATGATCACGCATAACTTGTTACAGAGTAGTCCGATTTTGATGATTCTTTTTTTATTGGAAAGCGTATACTCCGAGGGTAGTCCCATTTAAATTTGAAAATAATATTTTTACCCTAAGGGTAGGAAAACAGGGGATGATTGACTAACTTTTTACAGAGTAGTCTGATTTTCATAATTCTTTTTTATTGGATACCTTGAAGTTGGTATTATAAATTTGGAAAAAAAATTACCCCAAGGATGGAAAAAAGTATAAAATAAAAACTTTTTAACATAAAATTAAACCGCCGAAAAAACTGAAAAGCAAAAAATAATACCTTTTTTGTTTGACCTTAATCTAGGTACCACTTTGAAGTCGGTGCCTCAGCACGAGCCAGGAGGAGTGATAGAAGCCAATCAGGTAGACGATTATAGGTCCACTCCTCCTGGCTAAGTGCTGAGGCACCGACTTCAAACTGGTACCTAGATTAAGGTCAAACAAAAAAGGTATTATTTTTTGCTTTTCAGTTTTTTCGGCGGTTTAATTTTTTGTTAAAAAGTTTTTTGATGAAACATGTCTAAGAACTATCGCCAAGAAACCTGTTTTCAAATAAAAAAATGCATCCAACGGTTTACTCGTAGCATACACACACATAGCGGTCAAACTTATAACACCCCTCTTTTTGTGTCGGGGGTAAAAAAGAAAGTTTTCCCTTGCACAAGACAATAAAACATAATGTAATGGATAAATCTATGTAATTAAAATGAAATAAACCATACTTTCCTTTATGTTATACGGTCTTAATATTTATTCAGACATAATACCACTATTCCGCAGGAACAATGTAATTTAAACTAGCTTTTGCCCGCGACTTCGTTCGCGGAGATAGTTATACAATTGTCCATAAATTCATCATTCATCATTTTTTATCACTGTCATAAATCGTTCATAGGAAACTTTCAAGAATGCTTTCGCGCTGCACCTCTATGATCCTTATAGATTATAGATGATAATATCCGCCAAGTATCAAGTCTCTACATAATTATAATAGCTACAGCTACGTGCTTGCTTTAACTCGAATATCCTGTATATGTATATCCTGTTAATTCCTTATTCCGTAGGAACCATTCTTCTGTAAGAATCTTCTATAAAGTATTAGAACTCTTTGAAAAAGATAAATGAAATTGGTAAAGACATTCTCAAGTTTTGGCATGACCAAGGGAAACAGGGATTCAATTTATATATTAACAGATTAATCACGAAAAAAATATTGCCAAAATTACTTCAACTAGTCTGTTTATGACCACGTCGGTGGAATGTGGCCGAACGTTAAATCTAGCTATTAATTTTATTGTCAGTGAAAATTGTGACAGTTCAAAAAAATATTATTACTGACTAGTGGAACCATGTGCCAAAACTAATTAAAGTCAATATTGTAGTTTTTTGCGTAAAATAACAATCATACACAGATGCAAACATCCTCAAAAACTTTATTAGTCTGATACAGTATTGCATGCGTTTCCCTCAAATAATATTTGAGGGAAACGCATGCAATACTGTATCAGACTAATAAAGTTTTAGGGTACCGTAATTATAGCAAATTACAGAAATTGCAGTGGGAGATACAATTTAATAGGGAACCGTAGAAGATGAATCAAACATAAGTTGAGGGGAACAATATAACAACAACACAATACTGTATTGATGCAGAGATGTGCTTACGAAATTATATCAAAAGTGCAATGTACGTATTGAATACCTATACTGTAACATTAATAATTTGCCGCGGCAATTTTTGTGTGTTTTTCACCGACTTCATTATGATATGGGATAACTAATGAGCTTGCTCAAAATGCTCTAATAAAAAGATGAAAATAAATGTTAAGTAAACCACACCAGTTAATTTATTACATTACACAATTATTTTTATGATACTTGTAGCTTACCAGTGGTAAAAGATTCTTTTAAATCGGTCCAGTAGTTTCGGAGTCTATTCAATGTAAACAAACAAACAATCAAATCTTTCCTCTTTATAATCTAATATATAAAAATCTCGTGTCACGGTGTTTGTTATCAAATTTTTTCTCTATATTTGGTAGGTCTGAGAATAGGTCGCAGGCTATTTCTTATACCCAAATTCTTCGCAGACCGAGACGCGGGCAACAGCTAGTATTAGTATAGATAAAATGTTGTCACGTCATTTTACGAAGAAAAATGTAAAGTAAATCTCGCGACAAGCAAGACAAAAATATAATATAAATTGTGTAATGTAATAAATTGATGGGATTGGTTTACCTGAAGTTTATTTTTTTATTTTTATTTACGTTCAAACTAAGCCTTTCAAAGCCACTAGGTATTAGCAATCTGAGATCGAATTAAAGTGCATTTATCTCTGAATGCAATCCCACGGTTTTTATATTATCGAATCGACGCTAAGTGGGAGCCGGCTTAATAGAAGTATTTACGCTGGTTTTACTTGTCTTTCAGTTTAAATAATATATTTTCATTATGGGTGAGAGAACCTTGTACAAGGTGTATGCAGGACTCCATTACCGTAAAAAGGTCATGGTAAATTTCAAATGTAATTTCACGCATAAATTCTGAAAAACTCAGACTCAGGGCTCGAACCTTTGACCCTTTGTTTAAGAGGCCATAGATCACTAGACAGCAAGCACGACTTACAGATGGTTTAGATGGATATGTATTCCAGGCCCAAACCTTTCTGTGTAGAAGAGGTGTGGGTCGGGGCCGCGTCGCACTCGCATCGCCCTTCGAATCAGTTTTTATACCTACCAAATGTATAGAAGCGTCGCGGTCCAAAGCAGACAGAAGAGACGGGGCGGAGACGCGGCCTGCGAACGAACGACGCGGACTGCGACGCGTCCCCGTCCCACGTATATTCTGTGTGACTTGTGCTTTTTTAATGCCTACTTTTTGACCCGACTACGGCCAGACGCTGGCGCGTACGGTTAAAATACGACTCCGTATTTGTCGACTTTGAATGAACGAGAATAATGGACGACCTGATAATTCGAACTTTAATGTTATTGCCATAAGGTTTTGAATTATTAAACTCTATCTAAATGTTACAGTCTAACAAATGGTAGCATAGTGAACGGTTGCGGTACTCTGACGATGAGTTCTGGTTGAGTTCAAAACGCGTCAGTGAGTTTGGTGGTGGTGATAGTTGGGTTTGTGTGATTTGCGTGTGTTCGTACAGTGTGGAATGTGGATGTGGAGAAACTGCATGAACACGCATTTCTTACATAAACGTATCATAAAGGTCGCGGGTGAGCAAAGTAATTGTGTCAATTCATTAATATAAACCTCCGCAAAGTAACGTCTGATTCAATAAATCATGTTAAAGAGAATTGAAAAAAAAAATTGCATTTTATAAGGATCGCAGTTGTCCAAGAGTAAACACTCTTTGCTGCCATCGAATTACAATGAAACAAGTTATGACGACATACGTAACACACTTAAGTTCACTACAAAGAAGACAGTTATAAGCACAGACAGTAATATTTTTTCGTTATATGCGTACGATTAGCGGTAAGTGAGTGCCTCCTTTATCGACCGCTTTTCAAAGCGTTGTCATAGCTGGTAGAATATAAAATCAGTAGGATTAGGATCTACAGCTTTTTTCACAAGATAACGCTGTCTCTTTCGGTAAGATTATGATTATGACCTAATCAATTCTTAAATAAACAGAATAAGCTACAAATCTATAATTTATCATCCCACATTGAAATAATCCTGTTATTTTTACAAAAAGTAGAGTATGTAGGTAGAGTAGTAGGCTGATATTATTCCATTAGGGTGTGTAATGATAGATATAACAACATTTGATATAACTGTAACATTTGGTATAATGCTACATTTTGACATAATTCGATTTACTCGAGAAGTAAACATTGTACGATTCTTTTATAAAATAAACTAATCTAACCTAACCTAATGCATATCAAATAGAATTAATATCAATCCTCCGAAGTTTACTTTTTGAGTAAATCGCATTATACCAAATATTACAGTTATATCAAATGTTGTTATATCTATCGAGGCGCACCAATTCCGTTAGTGGTAATAAAATGTTTGAACATTGAAAATAAATCCTACCTATTAGCGTATTTTGTGGATTTTTTCAGCGGGAAATTTGTCGATTTCATAATTATTGTTATTGTTTTTTTCGGATAATATGCAGTGGTACACTAAATTAAATAGTACTTTTCCTATAAGTTGAGGGTATTATAGTACTTATCGGCTTACTTTTATCGTGTTATTTATAGGCGGGTCAAATAAAGAGAACAGACGGATTTTGTTTTGTGGTCAGCAAAGTGAGACCGTGTCAAACTACGCCTCACCTCGTGTTCGTTTGTACGTAGGTACTTCAACTAGAGTAGTTGTCGAAGTTTGGTCGTACGTATAGGGGTGAAACATTATACACACACACAATGGGGCATCATCGTCCCAGCCAGCCTATACAAATACATACATGCCACTGCAGGGTAAAGTTCTCCTCGAATGAGAGGGCTTGGGCCGTAGTTCACGCGATAGTCCACGTGATGGAGTACTTCACACACACTATTAATTTTTTTCGCAGGTGTGTCCAGGTTTCCTTACGATGTTTCCCTTCGCCATAAAACTCATATGTAATTTCGAAAAATTCAGAGGTTCGAACTCGGGCTTGAACCCCCGACCCTCTACTTGAGAGGCCATAGGTCAAACCACTAGGCTACCACGGGTTTTACCGATGTCACTTTGACATTTGTAAAACTCCATCCTTAGTATTTATTTGGTATAAGCATTTAATACCAGAATATTATAATCTGGTAGTAAACTTCGTATATGTCACGGATATTCAAAGGGCCGATTTTTTAAATTGCATTATCGAATACCATTTGAAAATGGTAAAAATCTTTCAGCAGAAAGAGGCAGCAGGTTGGAAACCACTTTCAAACTGCACGTTTGTTTGATATAATTATGTTTTGAAATATTAGTCCCAAGCTTTATCTCTCATTCTGAACACTCGTGGACTTCATAATTATGTTCTGTGTAGTGTTGCAGCCCGGCGCTGCAGCTAAGGAGTGGGCTGTCGATTGCCAATAGAAACTAATTTTGCCCTCGCTTAACGCTGCCGTGGAAATTGTACAATTATTGCTGTAAAACCGTAGTCGGATTGAGTTACAGTAAAGAAATATTACGATCTAATTTAAAGATATATTTTGATATGTACTATAGGCAAAATATTGAATTGAACGAAAGTGTTCATCTGTTCTTGTTGTTTTGTAAATTCTCCGAGAGTCCGACTCGCACTTGGTCGGCTTTTTCTTTTTAGTGTTATTTTCAGAGCCATATTGTAACTATATTATAATTATATCTACCCATCAGCCAATTTTCTCAATGAATGCCTGAACTGCATCCGGATTATTGGAGAAGTGAGGTCTAAACTTCACTTAGATCCTAAAATTTAAGGCTTACACAAACATGGGCAAAATGTCAAGAAACCAAACCTATATCCATCTGTCCAAGGTTTAGCTCAGAGACTCTTTTAAGATTGTTATACAACTAATCTAATCTAATGGGTCTTATACGATGCCGGTTCGATAGATCCTAGAAGATAGATTATAGAAGTTTACGCTTTCAGAAAAAAACTTTTCAATATTTTAAACATTCGATTTACATTAACATAACATAACTTTCGATATTCAGAACCGTGCCTACTTTTACTCGTAGTACTTGAAAGCTGTAATTTTCAATGAGTTACAATACGGTCAAGGAACCATTTCACAGTAAACGTCATAGTGACATCGCATTAATTAACAAGGAAAATCGTAATGATTATCTCTTGAAAAGGTTCTATGGTGGCTCATGAATTAAAGTCCTTGACTGTACATAAGTAATATTAAATTCGCCGACGAAAAACTAAGATAACCCCAAGTCGCGGCACTATCTTGGAGAATAATGAAAAGCGTAGCTTCATGTTTACTGCTGATTGCGTGTCCTGTCCACCAGCCGTATAAACTCGATATAAGCGTAGACAAGGATATATACCGTATAAAAAGCCGTTTTGAACTGGTAGAGATTGCAGATCTTACAAAGATAAAACTACAGCTCGTGAGTTTACATTTGCATAAGTCGTCAGAGAAATCGTCTTGTTAGAGTGATGTATATTTGATGATATTTTCTGCTCAAGTCCAATAATATTTCTTCTGCAGCTATTCAAAAAACTACCTTTCGATGTTTTAACGATTCTAACAAAACAGAGCAACCACCACCAACCATTACCACCAGTAAACAGGCATTTATTTTAATTAACAAATACAATTATCCTTACCAGCGTTGCGTAGGCATAATTTAACATTTTTTTTAGTAAATATACAATAATAATACTATGCAAGTGCAGTTTAGTGCGTGGTCTGAGGAGTCAACGTAAAATAGATGAAAAATGCATGTGAGTAAAAATTTTACTTATTGTCATTGTATAAAAGTGTCCCATATTCGCATAGATAGAGAATCCGCGTTAATTATTAAAAAGTTGTCGCCAAGGAGAATGAGTCAGTGACAAACCAATCCTTTACGAGTTATAACTGAAGCATAGGAAATGTTTAGACGGAATTTACTGACCTGGTTAGAATAATAATGCAGAAAATAATGCAGTTGTGGTTTTTTTTAATTTTTGTTTAGGTAAGTATACATTTTTTGGCTTTATATAATACCAGTGTGGGTATTTTACAATCAGTCGTCACTCTTGCAACAGGTATATTTATTATACAGTTGCATTTTACTTTTACGCACTGTGCGTTTTAGTAACTTCCAAAGTTAACAGAATATAAATTCTGCAGAGTACTCACTTAAAAAGCAAGTAATAAAAGCAACCTTTCCTGTCACATACCGCACAGTTAAAGATGTCTCACGCCACACGGCATCTAATTGCATTTATTTGCGCACCAACTCGCCTCTGCATGTGTGTGTTGAATTAATAATAGTACTCTGTTGTGTGCTAAGTAGGGTTCATTGCTGATGAAAAAACAAGATTTTTGAAGTGAAACTTCTAATGCGACTTCCAACAAGGTCGCGTTAAACGTTTAACGCTACCATGGAGGGGGTATGAAAGCATTAGTATATGTACTGCCGAAGCAAGTAATAATGTAAACTCACGAGCTGTAGTCTTATTAATTTTGAGGTGTCCATACATTGAGTGCATTCAGAGTTCATAATAATGTATGGACACCTGAAATTTAAGAAGACTAATTAAAACAATTGAGTTAGTGCATTATATTGTCCAACGTCAACTGAGTAAGAAACAATAATTTCGATTCACGACTTATAATTCACCCTGTATAGTCACCTAAATTGTTGGCATTTAAAAACTTTGAAATAAATCTCAGGATCAACTTTCACTAGCCAGAGTCTAGAAAAATGAAATTTCGCATTGAGATTCCCTTTAAGATGTACAAGGAATGAGACTGCTTTTTGAATATTTTTACAGCGATACTCATACTCATACTCATACTCATTTATTCATAATACTTATTACATGTCATTCTTAAAATTATTTTAATATATTATTCATAGTCATCATAATAATTAATAAGTTGAAGTTTCTGGCTGAAAGTTAAGGAATTCATCAAAAGTGTAGAATGTGTGCTCGAGAAGCCAATTTTTGAGTCGTCTCCTAAATATGTTCAACGAAGGAGCCGAAGTAATCGCTTCAGGTAACCTGTTATAAACTGTCGGGCCTACAACATGTGTCACCTTGCCAGACTTAGCAAGCCGTCGCTTCACTGTAAGGAGCCTTTGAGGGTTCCGCAGCAAGTGGGCCGCCATATCAGCGCGCTTTCCATACTCATTCAGATTACTGTGCACATATACAGCTGTCTGAAATATTACAAGCGAGGGTAGCGTGAGTATACCTAACTCTTTAAAGTATGTTCTTGCCGACATCTCCTGTCCCGCCCGAACGATTGCTCGTACAGCTCTCTTCTGCAATCTGAATGCGCGCTGGCAATCAGCAGCACGCCCCCACAACTCAGCACCATACTGAAGAAGTGAGTGGATTGTGGCGAATACATTTATTATGCAGTTTTAAATGCCCCTGTGTGTATCTTTTATCACACAGTAGAACCCTTCATACGTGATGTACCCCATGCAGTACTAGTACCGTCTCGGAGCGGAGCGCGCGGAAACATAATTAGATTTTTTAGTACTCCGCGCACTTGTTAATTTAAGTTGACAAATTTTATTATTGACTACTTTTACCGCACACTTTTTTTACTTCCGTTGACGTGAGTTTTCATGTTGTTGGAATTTTCAATGAGAACAGAATAGAATACAATAGTAATTTATTTGCTATAATTCAGAACGACAAGAAAAATACAGAAGTAGGAATGTAGATTAAAAAGTTAATGCATAGGGGATGTAATAAGAGCAATCTGTCTGGCTGTCTGTAATAACGTGGCTCAGGATCAGATAAACTTTAGGCCTTAAACTTTGGTGGCTTTTGGCTTCGTGAGAGTGCTTTTCTACAAGATATATGCTGTGCTACGTTGCCATGGATGCGTTTTATATCCACCAATCGTATTTGATGGTCCATATAGCATAGCACTGGTGGAAACGGGTTCAACTAACAAGGAAAGGTAGGTAACCCAACCATCCGGCTCCAATTTGATTCATTTTGATATACACAATGTTAGAGTAGTCTAAAATAACAGACCCTTATTTTTTTTAGCTGCCCTAACCCAACCTATATGGAGAAATTGGCCTCCAAAATAATGAAAATTGAGTTTTTTTAAGCAAATTGCTAATTATTACTGATTTGATTATATGTTTGAGAACATGAATTAATCGGCTCAAACTCATATTTTCCTAAAAAAAGCACCCTTTAAAGTTTTATCAGTTTTATTTGTTTCGGCAGTTAAACCTTAGTATGGTTTTGCTCGTTGTATTATTGTAAAATGTTATATTGTTTTTCTGTTTAGTAAATAAATTAAAAAAAAAAAATTCTCATTGGTGCTTTTTGAAGGAAAATATGAGTTTGAGGCGATATAACAAAACACGAGCTTATTATTTTTTCATGTTTTCAAAATCACCTTTAGAATTAGACTGACACGATTTTAATTTTTCTCATTTCAAAATCAAACCCTGTTTTTATTTTGGCACAAAGTTTATTTCTGAAATGAGAATAATTCGAATTGTGCCAGTCTAATTATGAAGGTGATCAAATTAGTAACAGGTAATTAACAATTTGCTTAAAAAAAATCTATAGAAGTTATAGGGTTTACTCAATTTTCAGTACTTTGGAGGCCAATTTCTCCAAATAGGTTGTGTTTGGGCAGCTAAAAAAATATGGGTTTGTTATTTTAGACTACTCTTTAACATATTATGTATATCAAAATGAATCAAATCGGAGCCAGACAGTTGGGTACCTTTCCTTGTAAGCTATGTTTTTTTATATGGAAAGATGCGTGTGTGTTGTGGATGCGTGGTCTGGATCTTCTTCGAGCGGCTACATAGCTGCATAGCAAACCTTTAGTGGAAAGGCACCCTAATGGTCGTTTCCCCTTGCGTTCCACACGTAGTCCTAAAGTTCGAAGTTCGTAGTTGGTAATATAAAGCGCTCTGTCCAGTCTCACATGAGGGCTTTTAGTCGTTTACGACACCCACGGGAAGAGATGGGTCTTTCCTATTCTAAATCCAGGCACGACTAAATGATTTACAAAAATAAATTTGAAACTAACAAATAATCTTGGTTTTAATTATTCTGCGGATTAAGCCAATTACGAACGTTTACAAACAAGCAATGACGTCAAGTATTCAATATTACATTTAATTACTTTTAGTTCCTTTTGAAGATTGGACTTTTCGTTCAAAAATAAAAAAAATAATGTTTTTGAGATTGATTGATTACCGACATTTTACCCTTCTTGCGTCTGGTAGACGATGTAAGGGTTCAAAACGTGACGATAATATAACTAAGTAATTGTCAAACGAAATTTTACATCTGCACAAATTACCAACTAAGCACAATCTACTTTTATTTGTGTTGTTGAGCCAAACAACAACGATCATATCTTATAACTCGGTAAATTACTGTTTCAAGAAATATTAAAATCATCCAAATCAGCATAACATTTTTAGCGTAAAATCCGGTGGTCCAAGGGACAAACCACTATTTTTCATACAAATCAAGGGGCAACCTTAGTCAATTGGGCAACCATTAGGACATAATATGAATAGGTCTGCGGGGCAACAGTTTCATTATTAAATTACGTAATAAATCACAAAATATTGCGAAGAAAACCAGTAAACTTTTTATTCAAACCGTCTCATAAATTTGCGAATTTTCCGTGACAAGAAAAAGTTGATGGACCTAATTTCAAAATACTTTTTATGTTTAAGTCATTAGCTCTACATTTATAAGTACTGAGCTCTTAATGAGAACTATTTTGTAGTCACAAACAAGTCAATATGTAAATATTTAACGTATATTAATTCGTACAGTGTGTTCTGGAAACAGAAACGTAAATAACAACTTAAGGAGTACAAGGGAATCCGTCATTGCTGAGGAAAGTCAATACAGCACGTCGCTCCGTAAACTTGCGGCCAAAACATAGGATATTAGTTAAACTGCGTTTGTTACTTGTTTTTATTTTACTGGCAATATATTAGGTAGGTTACATTTCTTTGTTTCGATCAAATATTTGCTTATATTGAATTGACTTGAAATTTGGTTAAATCTGTCAGATTGGATGACATTAAGTACTTACCCATACAAATACGAAATCGGTCATTCACATTTTTTTGTTCGCGTCTCTCCTGTGGACGTGGGAAAAGTCAAGGGTCTATAGCAAACATTTTTAAAAATATATAAGGTAAGTAGTAAGTGGCCTTATCGTTTCAAAGCGATCTCGTCCAAGCAAACTTTTACAATGGAAAGAAAGCAAGGAATGGATTTCAGCAAGTGGTGCAATATAAAACAGATAGTAATATTAACTAACAACATAAAACAACCAAACCAAACATACAATACATACACATCATAAAACACACAATAGATACACAGCAATGTACTTTTATATAAACGGACTATAAAATTGTCATGCACAAAGATAGGCAAAGATTTAGCTCGCCTTAGGTCTAATTGGTAGGGAGTTCCACAAACGAATAGCCTGGACAGTAAAAGAGAAAAGAAGAAAGTTAATTTGTAAAGAAACTTATTCATTTAGGTATTCATAGAATAACTTTAAACATGCATTACCTTTCAACAATGTACCTTGGTAAGTAAATATTAAATCGGTACATGAATGGCGCGAGTATAAGATTTCACTCTTTGATACGTAATTTCTACGAGATGGAGACTGCGATTACCTTTTGTTGATCGCGCATAAACTGAAAGCCACGTAAAAAATCCCGTATAAAATATGTCTAACTTAATTAACCGCGAATCAATAAAAACTGTTAGCTTTCAGTCTTATCTTGACATTAGGCATACAGGCACAATAATCCCTGACAATGGTGGTCAGAAGGGTCACTTTCGTGGTCATTATTTTTACGAATTGTCTGTAAATTTTGATGGCGTTTTCGGTTATTTATTTGATGTCTTGTACTTTTACTAGATAACTGGAAACTATATCAGAATCTTCTAGCATTTCTACAAAAATGTATCCCCGAAAGTGATTACGAACAAACGCTCAAAATAATGACACAGAAAAGAAACGTAAGTACTGTATAAGGCTAGATTTAAATTAATTGGTAAAGCGTTTCGAGCAGCCATCCCCATAAAACTTCGGTTTCGGCTTCGGGGTTCGCCTGACTACATAGCGAGCAATGTAATTATGTTTTTCTTTGTAATAATGTCATGGCGGTCCGTCAATGACGCCCACTTGTTCCCTTTACTGTCCCTCTTGTACTAACGTAAAACCTTATTGATTGTTTCTTCACATTAAAAGGAGCTTTCAGGGTATATCATCAGCATTACCAAATTAGAGTACTTCGCATGTGAGTTAACGCATAAATTGGAGTTAAAGTTAAAGCTATAATTTATAGTTTACGCCTCATCCATTTTATCTTAAAATTTGCTTTCAACTGAATTAATTTTCACTTACTTAACAAACTGCTTTGCATAAAGTAATTATTGTTAAATGAACAAGAAAAGTTTTAAGCAAGTGCCTTGACATGTTGCTTCTTGAGAACTTAAGCGTTTACTTACAAACTTTTCTGAACTTGTGATTATACACCAGGGTGTTCTCAGAGTAATTAATTATAAAACTGAAATCCTTACTTGGATAGGTTTTAATTTTAAACGCAAAAGTTAGTATTTAAGTACCGAAAAAAATTGTTTCAACATTCGACAATTTTAAAGTCGTTGTTTGAAAACAATACAAAATACAAAATAAACAAATAAATACAAAAAACCTTTAAACGAGCAATTCTTGTATATATATATATATATATATTATATAATCAGAATTTAAGAAACGGCTCCAACGATTTCGATGAAATTTGGTATGTGGGGGTTTTCGGGGATGAAAAATTGATCTAGCTTGGTCTTATCTCTGGGAAAACGCTTGGCACCGAGTTTCAGCCCGAGCGGAGCTCGGTCGCCCAGGTACTTACGAATTATTCTTAATAATTTCACAGCAGCGCGATTTTTTTTTTCAAAGGGCATAACCTATTTTGTCCGCATGCGTACGACCAAGTCCGTCGCGTCCGCAGACTTGTAATGCTGACAAATCGGCCGTGGTTTGTGCCGCGATGATTCATGTGTATTGGCCGCGTGCCAAACACTCCCCTTGCCCAACGTTGGCCGAGATTGTTCGGCCAATGTAGTGATTTGTGGGGTGGTCGCTTGACCAAATGTTGGGCGAACATTAGTCACGACAAACGCGTGTCTTAACACGTTAGATGTCTGAATGTTGGTGTTGTGATGTATGAATGGGGATTGGCAACAGAACTGTGCGGCATTAAGGCTGCTGCTACGTACAAATATAGGGCAAGTCTGGAGACGTGATCGAGACCAACCCTAACAAACTCAGTTAATTATAGGCTAGCTTTGTAGCAGTAAATTACTAAGATTAGTGTTTTATTTTTTTCTATTAAGTTTTTACATCGTGTGAGATGTAAGCTGGTAGCACTATAGTAATGCTCATTAAAAAGAATCTAAAAGTTATACGTATTACTAAAAAAATGTCAGATGCATTGCTTATTATATAATAGTTAAGTGTAGTAAATAAGTACTTAATACGGTGATAGGCTTTGATGCAATTTGGTCTATTTTGGTTCGAATGCTGAACACAATAACCTCTTTTGTTACTGTGTCAACATTTTTATGTGATGTAACGTAATACAACAAATTTGCAAAATGCTCAGGCCTTATACGAGTAGATACTATCTATCTTGTCTGTAAGTTAGAATAAGCAAGAAGACTGTTTTAAAACGCTAACAGGACCACAGTTTTTTTTTTAATGTTAGAAAGGTTAGACAAACGAACTAGTGGGTCACCTGATGTTAAATGATCACCACTGTCCATAGACACCCGCAGCGCTTTACGCGATGCCAGTGCGTTGTCGGCCCTAAAGGAAAGGGAACAGGGAAAGGGGGTGAGGGAGGCGAAGACGGAAGGGGTGAGGTATTGGGCCCCCGGCACTCTCACTGACCGTACGAAACGCAAGCAGGATTACTGCTGCTTCACGCCGGTGTTCTGTGAGAGGGTGGTACTGCCCCGGACGAGCCGGCCCATTTGTGATGATGTGATGCAGCTACAACATGGTTCTACCACTACTGAACATTATAAGCCCAGTATAACTCCCACCATCTCCAAGCGTCGCTAAACAGCTATGTACCTAGCTGCCAGCCCTCTGGTGGGTGTGACGAACAAATAACTACTTATTACGGGTATACAGATTAGGAAAATATCTATTGTTTCATCTGTGTGTAAATTATTTGAATAAATGCCTCTAGAATATAATTGCTCAAAATAATTACGCATAATTTGTTGGAATCAACCATTTACAAAGCCCAGAAATTAAATTTTAAAGTAATTTAAAGATCACATTGAAGGGTCGAGTTTCATCAAATTTGATTCCCGAAACCTGGCCAGGGCGAGGGTGCAAATTGATTTTGTCTTAACTAGATTCTAAGACGCCTTTAAATAATTTTATTTGAAGGACGCCGAAGAAAAACCTGGCGAAGTGCTTGGAATGTGTTATATTTTATAGTTCTCTTTATTATAAAGGCTATCATTCATATGATTAAGAGTATTGCATGAGACTAAGACTTTTTTTACTACTTCTGGAATATTCAACTGGAGTACTAGTATTGGCAAAGTCAAACTGAACTTAATTATTAAAAGGAAGCAGGGTTAAATTACAAAAAGTAATGAAAAGATAAACACCTCGTTTAATTTTGAGAGGAACTTGCAAAGTAATAAGGAAAAATCTGGGCCCGCCTCAGGCGAAGACGGTGCGTAGGTAGCGCGATAGAAACTCCAAGAATCGAGCCGTACAAATATTAATTAAGCTCTATGACATATTTTTCACAAGTAGAACGAGAGCTTACTCCAAGCTATTACTATTACTCTAGTGCTGGCGGCTGTACTTATTCGGGGATATCGACTTCACACGAAAGAGGAAGTTAATAAAAATGAGTATTAACTTTGTAGGCAATTTTATGAGAATTTATTTATAGTACCTGGGCGACCGAGCTCTGCTCGGGCTGAAACTCGGTACCAAGCGTTTTCCCAGAGATAAGACCAAGCTAGATTAATTTTTCATCCCCGAAAACCCCCACATACCAAATTTCATCGAAACCGTTGGAGCCGTTTCCGAGATCCTGATTATATATATTATATACAAGAATTGCTCGTTTAAAGGTAATAGATAGATGAACGATCACACAAAATCCTAAAAAAATGAAGACAGTAAATTTAAAACAAAAATACAAGTTCTTGTTTTTTTTTCTAGGATAGGGAGAGCAGATAAAATATAGAACATTTTTGGTGAAACCCTGGCCATTTAATCTTCATCAAGTTCAATTGCCCATTAGTCATTAATTTCTGTACAAATGTTTTCAATGCTTTTATGTCCGTTGGAAGTTCTCCAGTTTCATTTGAAACAAGAACACTTAATGTTTGATATCCTGAAATAGCTAACCTCTCTCAAGTGATTTTGAGTAGGTAGCCCATTTCCAAATCGTAGTTGTGGAATTATTTTTCGAAAACAGCAGATAGTATAAAATAATAAATGAGAAAGTTTGTGAAGATTTTTGGATGTTTGTTGATACATATTGATAAATATTGTGATGCAATAACGGCTGAAACTTAGCGTACCTACATGTAGACAAAAATCTGGAATTAACACTAATAATACTCGTCGTCGGTAATACTCGGTAGTAATATCGGTAATGTTATGTCCACAGGGGAGACGACTATTGTTTCTTTCGCTGTGTATGACCCAAGGCCGTGTTCAAACCAAACTGACTGTCAGCCGCCGAAAGTGAGCGAACGTTACGCAGTTTATTGTATTTCTATACATATTCACTTTTTCGTTCACATCTAACCGACAAAACGTTACCTATTACGCTATGCGTAGACGCTGATTTACAATACCGTTTATTTTCACGTTTATACTGGGGCTCAGTAGTCAGTTTGGTTTGAACACGGCCTTAAACTTTAAACCATAATAGAAAGTAGGTACTGTCTACATAAATATCTATACATTACATAATTATATGTATGTATGCTGCCCTTAACGACATTATTCGTCGATCTCTTGCGTCGGCTAACGTGCCGGCTCTCCTGGAGCCGTCAGGTATTTCAAGAGACGACGGCAAGAAACCAGACGGCATGTCGTTGATCCCGTGGAGTATGGGAAGGGTTCTGGTGTGGGATGCAACCTGTTAGACACACTAGCCCCTTCGCATATCCACCGGACCTCCACAAGGGCAGCAGCCGCAGCAGAGGCGGCCGAAACCGATAAAATTGGTAAATACAGTGGTCTCGGCGCCGAATATAATTTCATCCCTTTCGGTGTCGAGACCCTTGGTCTGTGGAGTCCAGGAGGACTAAGCCTCTTCAAAGAGATTTCGAAGAGGCTTATAGATTCTACCGGTGACCGAAGAGCTGGCAGCTACCTCGCTCAAAGAATTAGCCTAGCGATTCAACGAGGAAATGCTGCCAGCATCTTCGGCACAATGCCGCAGGGGCTTTTTTTTAGATCTAGTTTAGTTTTTAATTTAGTTTGTAATATTTAGTATTATTTCTGCTTATTTTTTTATTTTACATTTAATGTCTAACTATTTAATAAACTTACATATTATATGTATTACCTAGATGCGATGGCTGTATACGTATTTATAACTTTAACTGAACCTCGGCTTTCAGGATGATGCTTAAACTTCATCTGCAATCAACAGACGGCGTTTTTCGGGCGAACGTTGTGCTCTAAAATGATACCGTAAACATTTTTAGCCCAAATTAAGATTGTAAATGTTTCTCGGAAAGCCATTTTTAACGTGGACAATGCCACGGGTAAAAACTAGCTATATTTATAAATATCACTAGGGTGCCTTGCCGTTTATAAGTAAATAGACTAATAAATTAAGTATTTTGATTACATATAATTATGATTCCAATTTCTCATAGCCAGTGGCAAAAGTGGCAATTAGAAAGTGAAACCTATAGTAGGGCCATAATTCGAGAGACAAACTTGACAATTAAAGGGTTACTAGGGTTAGACGAAATTAAATAGTGATGTGGCCGATATCGATAATCAGTGTCGACTGGACTAGGTATATGATTTGATATAAGACGGGTTTTTTTACTTCCTTCAATCATATCTTAATTGAAATGTAAATTGTTAAATTAATTCAATCATAACACCGTAAGTAATAAATAAATACCACAGGTAGCCAAAGCCGTAATGTTTTTTTTATTATCGACACGAGCAGCACTACCCTGTCTGTGGCAACATTTGAGCAAAATTAATTGTCAAAGTTGTCTCTCGAACTATGGCCACTACTATTATAAGGCCGTATTGTCTAACGCGCGGATGCTTTCCATCGCTTTCACCGCCTCTTTCTGTCACCATCTGGTACCGTGTGACAAAAAAAATAAATAAAATAAAATAAATAAATATTAGGGGACAATCTTACACAAATCGACCTAGTCCCAAACTAAGCAAAGCTTGTACTATGGGTACTAGACGACGGTAAACATACTTATATAGATAAATAAATACTTAAATACATAGAAAACATCCATAACTCAGGAACAAATATTCGTGCTCATCACACAAATAAATGCCCTTACCGGGATTTGAACCCAGGACCTCTTACTTCGTAGGCAGGGTCACTACCAACTAGGCTAAAGCGGTCGTTAAAAAAAAAGAGAGAATGCGATAGCAAGCGTCCGCACGTTGGACAAATACAGGATCTGTTCTATATGTACAAAAACAAAGAAACGAATAATAATATACAAAAACATTTTCTGTTACAAAAAATATTTGTGTAGGTATTTCATTTTCTGTGGTTGAACACTGGGCTAGTTTTGGACAGTAATCAGTGGAGTACAGTGAGAAGAGCGAACTTTAGCTGTTGGTATAAAGTTTCAAAGAAAGCAAAGCTGTTGTAAAGTTGTGATATCAGTGCTGGAAGTTTTCATAGTGGTTTCTGATTAACTTGGTAAATTGGCGCTCTTCATCTAAGTTACATAAGTTTGTTGAAAATATAATCTAAGTTTATTGGATTTATTGCTTCTTGTTGATAACACGTAAACCATCCTAAATATAATTGGCACCACTCCAGAGACCGTAACGCCTACAATACTATAAATACATACAGTCGAACATAGATCTTCCCCCTTTTTTGAAGTCGGCTAAAAACGCGAGCTCGCGGTTGCATTCACCATCTCTTTCTTCTCTTTCTTGTACAGTTAGAAAAAAAGCGGTGACTTGATACCGAGTGCGTTAGAAAAAACCGGCTAAGTGCGAGTCGGACTGCGAGGGTTCTGTACAAATTTGTAGGTTGTCAAAATATACGCTGTAAACAGCCGTATCTATTATAATCCAGTGTTAACAGAGCCCTGCTTCTGAGTAACGGCACTTTCACACGGGCAACGTCCCGTTTTTTGCGGGTTCGGTTTTTTGCAGGATCCGGTTTAGTAGTATACGTGCTACTGTGGTAACATTCACACAAGCATTCGGTTTGCAGGATCCCGCAAAAATCCGATCCGTTCGAAATGTGCTGTACGGTTTTGCCAGTACAAACAGGACGACTGGATCCAGTAAAAAACGGGATCCAGTTTAGTTACGTACATAGTTTAATGGAAGTGTTCACACTAGCATCCTGCATACAGTCCTGCTCGGCTCTGCCAATGCTGTCCCGTAAAACAGGATGCAAACTTCCGTGTGAACACCGGTATAATTTTTGCGGGATCCAGTAAAAAACCGATCCTGCAAAACGGGACGTCCGTGTGAAAGAGCCGTAAATTGGAGCAAAGCTTTGTTTCATTAAAATTGGGTCACAGTGAAAAAAGTTATCGTCGTTTAATCTATACTGTTCGGGCATTGTAATCTTTTAATATGAGAATTTAATATTTAATATATAATAATACTGCGGTCGGTTGGCGGCAGAAGAGCTGTCAAGAGAATTCGAGGAAAACGAACGTACGGATCACACGTGTTTTTGGTGTGTACTGTTCTTTTAACTAATATAGTAAGACATAAAACTTACGAGTCATACAAAACCATAATTATAAATGCTATACTAAAGCAGGGATCGGCTAACCGCAGCTTGCGAGGGGTATGTAATAGATTTAGATTTTTTTTGCCAAAATGTTGAAGAAACCGGCCAAGCGCGAGTCGGACTTGCGTACGAAGGGTTCCGTACCATCTTCTAATATATAAAAATCTCGTGTAACGGTTTTTGTTATTGGACTCCTCCGAGACGGCTTGACCGATCTTTATGAAACTTTTTCTCTGTATTCGGTAGGTCTGAGAATAGGTCGTAGGCTATAATTTATATGGCAAAAAACTACGTTTCTTGCCGGGTCAGAGCTAGTTATCTATAAAAACGGCAAAAAATTATGTTTTTTGTATGGGAGCCCCCTTTAAGTATTTGTTTTATTTTAATTTAATAATTTATTTTTAAAGTGAATGTATTGTACAAACGTGATTTTTTGCCGTTTTTATAGATACGGAACCCTTCGTGCGTCCGAGTCCGACTCGCACTTGGCCGGTTTTTTATTTTATTATGTGGACCAGTGGCGAGGCGTGAATTTTTTTCCAGGTAAAGCCGGACGAAAAAAAGCAAACAAAATCATACCCCATTTCTTAGTAGTTATACTAGGTTATATTCTTGAAAACTAGTACTTACGTGCAGTAATCGGTCCATAAGACTGCAGCATATTTATCCTTTCACTGATATCAGTATCAAAACAATATATTACTTATACATAATTAGACACTGAATTATAATCAGATTTACAACCTGACAGACGATAATATGTACGATTAAAATTCACCGATATTGCGTATCAA
Organism: Archips crataeganus; assembly: GCA_947859365.1. Classification (NCBI taxonomy): domain Eukaryota; kingdom Metazoa; phylum Arthropoda; class Insecta; order Lepidoptera; family Tortricidae; genus Archips; species Archips crataeganus. The sequence continues at coordinate 10,800,825 of OX402049.1, read as the reverse complement.
CACTGATCTAATATTGTGTTTTTATTAAAATTATTTCACATAATTTTATTATAATATAAATAAACAAACTACAAAACACTGAGCGATTGACATGACATTACCTAATGTTGTCATTTCAATAAATACCACACCACAAACAAATCGACCGCGCTAGCGGATCACGTCCGGCACGTTCTATGGCTCCGAATCGTACATACAGTGACACATTCCGGCAGCGTGGCACAGCGTATACGATTTGGTGTTGTGCAGCGCGCTGAGCACAGCCCGTGGCGGTTTAATTTTGTCTGTTTATAAATCTTATTATAAAAATAGATAAAATATCGTACTTTCTGTTTTACACTAAAACTCGATATTTTAAAATTAAATTTCGCTCCAGTAATTTTAAATAAGTCTACGAATGGCTGCATGAATGTCAATTCCGTCGGCTATTCCAAGTGGGATAAATTAATTAAAAAAAAAGCTTCTGTCAAAGTGAAATTAAGCCTTATGCACAATGTAGAAAGTCTTTTTTTAAATGTGATAAGCCGATAGAGACCGGGTTATCTTCAGCCTATTCCATGCCTATTCTTACGGTAGACGCTTGTAGTGAATCTATGGTTTTATGAATGAATATTTACATGTGTGAGTGTACAATTCCTGCCGGAATACTGAATTTATGAATGACTGATTGGTCTTGTGGATATTTTGATGCGTTTTGTTACTGCACCATTTTGAAAAATACTTAAAAGTTTATTATGGAAGAGTAAGTCTCTATACAAAGAATCGGTTACTAAGAGAAGCGTTTGGTTACTTCAAAATTTTAGGCAACCCGCTGGGAATCGAGTTGTTAGCACCCTTCGCCACTGATGTGGACATACAATTAGCGACTCCGAGTCAGCAAATTTAAGATTTATTTCTATGTATTTAAGTATTTATTTATCTTTATAAATATTTTTGTCGTCGTCTAGTACCCATAGAACAAGCTTTGCTTAGTTTGGGACTAGGTCGATTTGTGTAAGATTGTCCCCTAATATTTATATTTTATTTTTTATATTTAAATGGGCCGAAAGTTGACCAGGCGTCCCACACGCTACTGTTAGACTTGACCAAAAATTATTTGCTGAAATGTTTCAGATTAATTTCCTCAATATTAGATCAAGCGTCTAGAAGAGTGACGTATACAGGTTGATTTTTTATTAAACAAAAAGGTGAGAGGACGTTTGACGTTCAAAGTCCTAATGCGTCGCGCTACGAGTTACAACAGTTTACACGTCACTGGGCGCAATGGTTCACTGAGCTTTGCTGTCGGGCCGGCTGTCATACAAAATGTCAGCTTTAAAATTTTACACTAATAATGATGCGTTGTTTGTTAAATTTCATATCGGAATAGAAAAAACAAAACAAAATAAATTAATTATTGTCCTATTTTATGTTTGGTTTTACGACCGCCTTAGCCTAGTTGGTAGTGACCCTGCCTATGAAGCAAGAGGTCCTGGGTTCAAATCCCGGTAAGGGCATTTATTTGTGTGATGAGCACGAATATTTGTTCCTGAGTTATGCATGTTTTTTAAGTATTTAAGTATTAATTTGTCTATATAAGTATGTTTATCGTCGTCCAGTACCCATAGTACAAGCTTTGCTTAGTTTGGGACTAGGTCGATTTGTGTAAGATTGTCCCCTAATATTTATTTATTTATTTTATTTTTATTTAGGTAATTTATGAAATAAGTACTAGTCTTTTTTTACACGCTTTATATTAGCTTCACCTGTATGTTTGTATGTTTGTATGTTTGTAACCACAGAAATAATAATAAAGAGGATAGAAATGCCTTAGTTCCTATTTTCTTCCGGAACTCGTGTCGCTACTTCATCCTCTCTACTTACTGTGTTAATGCACACATTCAAAAGACCGGAACCGTACTACGCAATCACGCACACAATTACTAAAATTTTTGCTTACAAACAATTATGAACCTTACACCTTAGAGATAGCGTTGAATAACACTCAACGTAAGTCATACCCACATTTACACAACGGCGCCATTTATTGGCCGCGTCGGCATTATGTCTGTACTAGTCGTAACCTGTTTTTTTGTCCGTACCACGAACTTTTGTGCAAGACGGAAGGGTTATCAAAAATTACTTTACATTGCTGCGTGTAAAACGATCTGCGTTTTTATGGGCATGAGTAGCAATGGTATATAAAGTTCCGTGTTAATAACGTGTAAACCAATATTTCATAATGAAATATTTTCTCAAGTTGTATTTTGATATAAACCGCATTATTACATTAAATTAATACATACCAATGAAAGGTAATCCCCTTATTAGTGTAATTACACAGTGTGGACGAGTTTCCGCAATTGCTAATGCTGCAAAACACCATTTCAAAGCACTTGTTGTCATACCCACGTTTCAAATAGCACTGAGCCACAAGTCGCGCGCTTGTGACCTACGAGTCACAAGCGCGGCGCCAAGGTCACGCGTCTAAGGCACTTCTATCCTCTTTATTATTATTTCTGTGTTTGTAATCGACTCCTTAGGGCGCGATTTTGACCCACTTCCCGGTTTCCGATTGAGCTGAAATTTTGCACATATGTGTAAATTGGATGACAATGCAATATTATTGCAACATGGAGCTGATCTGATGATGGAGCTGGATGGTGGCCATAGGAACTATGTAATAAAACAACACAATCCCATCGAGTTTGGGCTCTTTTGATTCGTTTTGACGAGTACTTTGGTCCTAGATGGTAACAAGGGTCTGATGATGGAGCTGGAAGGGGGGTAGGTGGCGGGGTGGGGGGGGGGAATGGGGTATGGGGTAAGGGGGTCGGGGGTTTAGAGGGTTGGGGGTAAGGGTGTGGCGGTTGGGGTTAGGGGATGGGGGGGTTTACGGGAAATAGGGTGGGGGTGTTGGGGAGTTCGGGGTAAGTGATTTTGGGGGGTTGTGGGAAATGGGGAGGGGGTAAGAGGCCTAGATGGTAAGATGGTAACAAGGGTTTGATGATGGAGCTAGAAGGGGGAGGGTAGGTGGCGGGGTGGGGGTGTGGGAGGGGTTGGGGGGGGTGTTGGGGGGTCCGGTGTTAGGGGGGTTGGGTTTAGGTGGTTGGGGGGGTTTGTAAAATGAGGAGGGGGGTAAGGGGGGTTTAGGGGATTGGGGGTAAGGGTGTGGGGGTTGGGGTTTGGGGTTTGGGGGGGAGTTTGGGGAAATGGGGTGGGGGGTGTTGGGGGGTTGGGTTTAGGGGGTTGGGGGTTGTAGGTGAGGGGGGTAAAGTTAGAAAGAAAAAAAATGCAACTAAAAAATAGAAAATAAATAATCGTTTAAAAAAAACTAAAAAACACGCTTTAAAAAATAAAAAATAAATTTTAATAAATTTCAATTCACTATTCTTATAGTGCAGTAAAAAATCTTAATAAGCAATTATTATTATACTAGCTTTTGCCCGCGGCTTCGCTCGCGTGTACTATGAGTATTCCAAAGAACCAAGATATCAAGCAAGCAAGCATACAGGCAAGCAAGCAAGCAGGTCCACAATTGACCGAGAAATCGGTGAACATACCTACATAAAAAAAATCATAAAGTGGAATGCATAACCTCCTCCTTTTTTAGAAGTTGGTTAAAGTGCCCTTTGCGGCCTACTTACAGTACTTATGAATTTTGAAAATTTAGCTTTCTACAACCAGTAAAACGCAAAATCCCGTTTTTTCCCGTTCCCGTAAGAATTTCGGGAAATGTTTTCTTAATGCTCCCCTACACTCCCCAAGGAACCCACTTGCCAAATTTCAGCTTTCTATGACCAGTAAAACGAAAAAGCCCGTTTTTCCCGTTCCCGTGGGAATTTTGGAAAGTCCTCTCTCAATGCTCCTCGACACTCCCCAAACAACCCACATGCCGAATTTCAGCTTTCTCCAACCAGTAAATGAAAAATCCCGTTTTTTCCCGTTCCCGTTGGAATTTGGGAAAGTCCTCTCTCAATGCTCCTTTACACTCTCCAAGCAACCTACATACCGAATTTCAGCTTTCTACGACCAGTAAAACGAAGAATCCTGTTTTTTCCCGTTCCCGTGGGAATTTTGGAAAGTCCTCTCTCAATCCAGCTCTACACTCCCCAAGGAACCCACTTGCCAAATTTCAGCTTTCTATGACCAGTAAAACGAAAAATCCCGTTTTTCCCGTTCCCGTGGGAATTTGGGAAAGTCCTCTCTCAATGCTCCTCTACACTCCCCAAGCAACCTACACGCCGAATTTCAACTTTCTACGACCTGTAAAACGAAAAATCCTGTTTTCCCGTTCCCGTAGGAATTTTGGAAAGTCCTCTCTCAATCCAGCTCAACACTCCCCAAACAACCTACATACCGAATTTCAGCTTTCTACGACCAGTAAAACGAAAAATCCCGTTTTTTCCTTATCCCATGGGAATTTATAATTACCTACATCTATGCCAAATTTGAAGAGCCTAGTAATTATAGTTCATAGGATCCCGTTGAACTGAATATATAAATCCAGTTTTTTCCTTATCCCGTGGGAATTATGAATAATCCTGAAATTAATGTTTTAAATAATGTAATACCTACTTGTGTATCAAATTTGAAGAGTCTAGTTATTATAGTTACTGAGATAGGGTCACTTCGAATCGAATATATAAATCCCGTATTTTCCCTTTCCCGTGGGAATTCCCAAAAATCCTTCCTTAGTGGATGCCTACATTGTATAAGGTATCTATGTGCAAAATTTCAAGTCTCTAGGTCCAGTAGTTTGGGCTGTGCGTTGATATATCAACAGTCATTTAGTTTATTTAGATATTTCAACCCCATCGCACCCCATCCAGGGAGATGGTATTTTACGTCTGCCACGTCGGATTTTAAAACCGTTGTTGTTTTCATAACCAGCGACCCGATAAACCATAGAAACAACACCCATGTTGATTTTCAGACTTTGTTACCCCTTTCCCCCCTTTTAGGGGTTGAATTCTCAAAAAACCTGAAACACGTGTTTACTCATTTATCATTAGGAGTATTTCTGTGAAGTTTCGAATAAAATAGTCGAACTAATCTTGTTTCCCCATACAAACTTTGAACACCCTTTTTACCCCCTTAGGGAGTGAATTTTGAAAAATCCTTTCTTAGTGCACCCCTAGACCTTATAAGGACACCTACATGCCAAATTTGGAATCTCTAGGCCCAGTGGTTTGGGCTGTGCGTTGATATGTCAGTCAGTCAGTCAGTCAGTTTCTTCTTTTATATATTAAGATTGTTATATTGTTATATAAACAATTCTAAATATTGATAAAATAAATAATAATAGTTTAAAATATTTTATTGTAAAAAAAGCGTGGGGTGCTTTTTAAGATGTTATCAAAATGATAATCCTTGACAATTGACACCATGCATCTTCAACTTTAAAATTATATTTTCCTGAGGCGTACCGACTAAATTATATTTTAAAGACACTTTTGGGTATTTTTTCCTCTAGAGTATTATCAGTGCCTACGAGTTATTTGCCTGCCAATCGGCTTTCTTATTATTTAGATCATACATAAATATATAGAATTGAACTCTTGGGATTTTGATTGAATACTTGGAAACTTCGATATCAGCTCCAATCTCGACTGATAATCTGATTGGTCTGTACCTGTATAGTTCATGTGGGACTATTCTAAAAGATTGAATGTTGTGATCGTTGCTGTCCTGCGGTCGGCTTCTTACTTAATATATTCATGACTGTTACAGTTTGAAAATGTTTACTTTTTTTAACACTTTTATCTGTATCTACTTGTATTGTACATGTCTCCTCTCACAATGAGAGAACTTGGACCATAGTTCCCATGGGAACCCAGTACAGATTGGGTATCGGATGAAATCTAATGAGCGAAATTTTTACCTAATAATTGTCATGAAACATGGCGATTATACGCTGTTCTGATAACAATACAATAATAAATTATACTTTTGAGCTGATTTTATGATAGAGCCGTAAGCTAGGCACTGGAACTCTAAACAAAACAAAGTAACTCAGTCATGTTGAAGCTTATTAAAATAGTTTTATGGTGTATTTTTATCCAAAATGGTAACCAGAGTCTGATGATGGACCAATCAGGTGCATCGCGTTATTTTTTATTGATTTATTAGGTTTTTGAACCATTAATATTTTAGTGCATTCATTACAATTACAGTACACTCGCAACAAATACTATTTTTACTTTACTAATGTTTATAAAACAAAAAGACTTTTTTGTGTATTTATTTTACTTAAATGCTTTTCTTTTACATTTAATATGATTCCATTTATAAGTATGATTTCTATTTGCGAAATCGCTCTACTCATGATGTGTTTATCAATTGTTAATAATATTTGTGTGAGCCACCGGGCTCCAGTATCCTCAAGAACTTATACACTTTGACATAATGAGGTTATATCCGTCCCTTTGAGGCTTAGGTCTGAAGTCGTTACAGAATTGATAATATAGTCTTTTATTTGTTTATCCTTATAATAATTAAATAAAATAATGTTCGCCTATTATTTGGCTCTATTGAAGAAAATAATGCAATAAAACAATGCAAAAAAATAACTAGGATAAGTTATCGCCTATCAGTAGGTACCCTAATATTTACTCTTTATCTTTTCAGTGTCACTCAAAATTGGAAGAGATCCCATAAAAGGTTAAATTATCTTTGAGGGTTCATTGGTGTTTGCTTATTAGCTTGTACAATTAAGGATTTATATATATCTACCTACTAACAAACACTATACAATAATAATAAATTATACAAGTACTTTTAACCTAGAATGATTAAAAAAAGGTCGAAAATTCATAATATTTTATCATCTGTCATGCATAAACTTATGACTTTTCAACTGTCTCTACAGACTTCAATAATACGACTTTCGTTTCATTCTTACATTTTGATAAACGTTAAGTTAACTCTACCTTATCCATTCTTTCGTATTAAATTCCATTTCAACCCTCGTCTAATACTGGCCGTCAAAACACCTGACACAAATCAAACAATTAAAACCATTACAAATTTGAAAATTTAAACATCTGGAATCAGGAAGAGAGGGAGACCGATCCGGCATTTCAGTTCAGTGTACGCCCGACGGTCGTAGGGTGAAGTTACGTCGTTCGGAGCTCCCTCACGAAGTTCGGTTACGAAAATAGTACATCGTGCTCATAATAATAAAGTACACCGTTTTTCAGTGCGACAGTGTGACGTTTTTTAGTGGTTAAGTGAATCTAAGAACGAATGGTTCAAACCGTGACTGGAATTTTGCAAATTTGGTGAGTGTGCCCTTTTTAATTGGAGTGTTTTGATGAGTCAGGAGTTTTTCGGGTTTTTATTTATTGAGGGCAGATTCGGTAATTATTGGCGTATCGTACTATGGCAAGGTATTGTTAGATAAAATCAAAGCGGAATCGAATTAATTACGTTTGGGTTTCATTATCACGATTTCTATGGGGATGAATCGTGATTGGAATTTTGGAAATGCTGTTAATTATTAAAATACCATCAAACATAGATATTCGTTAGTATTATTCTATAAAATCGGCAAACACACAACAAGGTACTTTTTCATCTGCATTAAATTGCAACTCTACGATTTTTGCCACACTCTAGCAAGAGTTAGTTAAATTCAACAAAATTGTAGACATTGCTGTAATTTCTGATGAGCGATAACATACAATATATTATATGATGAGGCAATAAAATTACGTACATTATCAATTCATTATTACTTCCAGCTAGATCAAAAGGGTAATTTTCAAATAAATCATATTATTATGTAATAAAAAAATTATGCAGTCCTCGCTGGCATAAAATTATAGGTTGTTTGTGAAATTTACCCTCTACACATTATAGTTTTTCCCAATTTTCCAGCAAAATTTGATTTTTACGGCTTACAATACAATCGCTTTCGTGAAATGAGAACACGCTGTTAATTTTTTAAAGTTTCGCGCTTTTCACTCATTATTAGCACCACACATGATACTTAAACACGACACTATATTGCAATTTGTACTTGGTTGGAACGTCGAGGTGATTTTTGCAATATATCGTCGTGATTTAGTCCAGAGTGTGGTATTCATTACGCTGTATTTAATTTGAACTTATCTAGAATGTTCGATGTGGCGTAATCGTCCAGGCAGTATTCAAATTTGCGGTAAAGCTTCTTCATCTCTTTCATTGAATAAAACAAAAATGCGGCAAAGCAACATTCAAAAATTTTTCGACAACACGACGATCAACAAATCCGTTGTTATTCCTTGCCTACATCGTAAAGCTAACCTCTAAGCAAAATTTTAGCCTTCTAGGGATAGGGGTTTTGGCTGTGGGTTGATGAGTCAGTGAGTAAGTCAGTCCACAATCAGTCAGGACAGTATTCATAAAGACAGGAGAACATTATGAATTTATGGAACTACTTTAAATCGTATGCACGTAAAGCCAAAATTGGTAAAAAAGGTTTCATAAGTTCCCAATCCGCACTGGACCCGCGTGGGAACTATGGCCCAAGCCCTCTCATTCTGAGAGAAGGCCTGTACCCTGCAGTGGGACGTATATAGGCTGGGATGACTGATGATTGGGAAATTTAAGTAATTTAAAGTCCTTTGCGTAATGTTCGTGAAATAATCTCATGTTAATATGAATTATTCATATTGGCGGGGGTTTCAACGCCATTGACGACGTTCGCTACGTCAAAACTTCAACATGATCTATCACAGAGTAAACTAAGTTGTTGTGACACTTTCTGTAGGTCACCATTTAAGTAAATATTTTAATAAGGGTCGATTTTTCAATCCCTAGATAAAAGTATCTGTCAGATAAATGTAAGCGATGTCCTTTCTTTCCTATGACTTGAGAAAAGGAAAGCGATAGTTTTAACTGACGGATACTTTTATCTGGGTATTGAAAAATTGGCCCTTAAACGAGTACAACTTTGCTCTTAAACGTCGTGGGTACCTACGGCAAATCCGCCAGAATTATTGTAAGACAGATTTCTGAGTCGCTCTAATATAAATTAATGTTGTAATATTATTGTTGTAATTAATGTTGTGACTCTGTCATTTTGGGGCGATATATTGAGCTGCACGTTCACAAACATGCGGATCGGTAGATCTGCCGCAACTGACTGTATAAAAGACCGTGACTGTTCTGTAATATAACATTAACATAGCTTATAGGTGAATACTAACAACTATGGATTGTAATTGTCTGAAAATAAATAATTTTAATTTTAATTTTTTTTTAATTTTATATAACCTGGGGTCTAATCGGCTATTTTAACTTTCCTTTGTTTTTCAAACGAATAAACTAATAAATTTAAAAACTTCAAGATAACAAGCCCATAGAACGAGCTGGCAACTCATTCTAAGATAAATTGTGATATTATATACTTATTATAATTCATTAAAGACTTTAGAATTTTTAGAGTGGCAACATTGCCTATCATTAGGATGTGTTGCACTGTAGAATTATGAAAATTATTAAAAAAAATATATATTTTTATCTATATGTCTTCCTAACTTAGCCAAATCGATCTGGCTGTATACTACATTTTTGGCTTGAAATACTTCCTGAAAAATCTATGTATTAAATCTGTCGGCTTACTCGTCGGCCTAGGTGCCGTAGTTGAGAGTCATAAACATTTTTTTGTTCATGTCTCTCATGTGGACATGGCAAAAGTTAAAGTTCTATAGCCAATATATTTTAGTTAAGTCTACACCGCCATGTGGGACGCCTGGCCAACTTTCGGCCCATTCAATAAATCTTAAGTTTGCTGACTCGGATTTGCTAATTTTTTGTTCGCAGGAGAGGCAACTTTTGTTTCATACGGTATGTATGACTCTTTAAGCTTAAGATGTACGTGTAGTCACGGCTCTTCATACAAACGGTGAACAAGTTTTCCATCCCCTAAACCAGCGGTCGGCTGACATTTGGCAGGCAAGAACTACATAGTGCCAAAATGAGGTAGAGGAGATCCACATTTGTTCACAATTTTGATAACATTTTGATATCAGTGGCGTGGGGCCGTAACAACTGGATTCTCACCAGGTTGTCTAAATTATTTACATGATGTCAGCGATGACAATTGACAAATCTTGTATACCTACTACGCTTACTGTCAGGTTTTGATCCGAAGACATACTTAACCCACGCTTGCCTCTCTCACTTGATTACCTAACGAAAATGTTTATTGCACGTTACTGATGGATACTATCTATGTATAAAAAAATACAAAACAGTAGCGCATCGTAGGGAGGAAAATTGCGGTTTAGCCTCATCGATTTGGTCCAATTTTTGATAATATCAGTGAACAAAGAAACTATGTTTGTGAGTTTCTTACCATACCTAGAATCGGTTAACGTTTAGGGGTCAGGAACCTTAAAGCCGTAATCACATCACCGTTTGTATGAAAAAGCTATATTTGTCTTTTCGCTATTACTTCGCAATCTGTTTAAGGCCGCCGTTAAATCTGTCGAAATCCTCCCGCGACTTCTAGTATTTTTCAATGCTTTTTAAAGTAGGTACTCAAGTACTGATTTATGAATAATCAGAAATTCTTCTGAAAGAACCTAAAAACCAGTTAATTACTTAAAAAAAAAAACTACTTATTTAGAAGCAATAACTTCAAAGCAGCGCTATGAAAAGGGTATTTAAAAAATGAAAGCAATACATCGCAATTTTTATTTTGCCTAAACTCCATCTTTGGTTTTAAAATGAGTGAATTTTGGGAAAAACTGCAAAAATAATGAGTTATATCGAATTTGACCAATTGAATCACCTTATTTATTTTGTTTCGGCATGGTAAGACAATTTGTGCATCATTATTATTAATTTATTACTTAACTTTATAGGTAAATTAGAAGTAATAAATGTTCTACTTTACCTATAGACAAAGGTAGATTGTTTCAACGAAGTTCCGTAACATTACTTCAGGGGCCAACTAACTTAAAATAGTAAGAAGACTAAGAAGACGAGCATCTCACGGCCTAACTGGTACAAAAAATAGGTACAACAAAATTTAGGAACAAAATGCGGCATTCGGTATATACGCGTATAGCGTAACTTTTGTACAGAAATTATAGATTCCATCAGATTTTGGAGCGGCTCAGGTGTTTAAAAAGGACGTAGGTATGTCAACTTTTCGATAATGACCATTTTTATCAATCAATCAATTCATAATTTAAAATTTGTGAAATGTGCCACTGTTTTGCATCAGGAAATAAATAATCTACATACACCCACCGGACAAATATTTAGCATATTAAGTCGTATATCTCCACTCCCTTAATATATCCTAGAAAACTGAACCCATTGTTCGCTAACTCGCCCTCTGGGTTTAATCAAAGCTATGCGTCGAGAAAATGTATTCCCTGTTCATACAGATTATTACCAAATTATTCTATGTATCTGGTTTTCGTATAAATATTTTATGAAGCTCAGATAGGTTCGCCCGCCGTAACCAGCGTAAGCTCAAAGTTTACCTTCTCGTGTATTCCGTTTAGCTTGCAACGGAGCTTTGCCGTGAAAAATTACAATAAGCTTTCGTGTCTTTTTTTATTTTTAGCTCATTACTCTGAATAATACATTTACACCAGTAACCATATAAATCCGTTTTTATGTTTTATTAATGACTTCATTTTTTGTTTTTACAAGTAACGGTTCTTAACTTAGCAGCTAATAGTCCTCCAATAACGCCATTTCAATTTGTAATCAGGGAAACAACGAAGAATAAGTATCTATTCTGTCAAAAACTAGGTACTTATCAGAAACCTGAGTCAACTTTATTTATATGTTTATGTTATAAAATAGGTTTCACTTAATTTCCTCTTGTTTACAGGGCGTTACCGGTGCGTGGGCATTTATTAAAACTGCTAATAATATGTTCCATTAGCAATTGTTTGCATGTATTAGCAAACCATAATAATGTGAATTAGCTGCACAATTAATTTTCCAAAATCCGCAGGTTAAATGTAGTGGGTGTACTTCGTAATTGTCGTTACTCATATCGCTAATGCACTTGGTACAAGGCACGTCGTGGTACGGGGGTAAAAAACTGAGACAACTATCACAAAATTATCGTCGTCCTTACCATTGCGTTCATGTATGGAGGTTTTGATACATTAATTAAAGAGTTTTTTGTAAACTTTGAATGACAACTTCAAAAGTGTTGACGTCGGGTTGTCAAATTACAAACCAAAACATTAGCAAACCTGGTACATGTTTTTCATTAAAATGGCTTACGATGCACGAGAATTATCTGATATGCTTTAAATGCAGCTCAAGCCTTAATTAAAGCTTTATCGAGAACGCTTCCCAAATTGATGACATCCACACAATGTTCGATTGGTAACGGCGGCGCTTCAGCGAGTTCGTGAGAACAGGCCAATCGCCCCTGGTCAGCCTGAAAGGGCCATGAATTGGATCGTGCCAGTGCAGTGCAGTGTTGAAGAATAGATTCTCGAGTACTACAGACATATCCCAACGTCGAGCCCTTTGCCGTCTAACAAAACTGTGCATACGATTTTTAAAAGGAATAGAAAACATAATCTTCTTGTTTTTAAAGGTGTTATTATTACTTCTCCAATAAGAAACTGTTATTGCGATTGGTTTTTACAAAACTGTGAAGAGGAAAATTACTTTCTACGAAAAATAAAACGGACCGAAGGAGGTGCTTTTTCTCAAAACGGAATGATTAATTAAAGGCGGGGTTTGTATTTAAAGTTTTATTCAGTAGGTAATAAAGTGTTTATCAATGTAACAAGTGCTTTTAATTTGCCGTAGTTATCATAAGTAAACAAAGTATGAAGGGCTGTCATTTACACTTACTTGTCAATTTACTACGCTGTACATTGCTGGCAATTTATTTTTTGTTAGAAAGTTAATGAATTCAGAATTTTAGTTTATTAATTAAATAAAGGTCATGGTTAAGTTAGAGAACTATGTTACTTTACCCCATTTTAATAATAGCTCCGGCACCGGTAACACTCTGTATATACTAAGAATTTAGCAATGACGGAATATAAATTCAGAAGCGGTATTAAATTATGAAAACCTTCGCGCTTTATCAGCGGGTCAATGGTCGAAGCGGGGTCAGGGTTCGACTCTGGGTTGAAACACCCATTCGTCTGGCTTTCTTGTTTCCACGGACTTTCGCTAACAAGGACCTTTTCTTTTATTAAAAAATGTCTTCGGTCTTCACCGACACGTTTTACATCGAAAGAACTATTTCACTTAGGATTTGGGACTCTGAATGTTGAGGTAAAATAATAATAGACGACAGCTCGATAGTGGACTTCATACAAAATTACAATGTGCTCTTTTTTTAATTTCCATTCCACATAAATTTGTGACCAGGCATCATGGCATTCAGCCATTAAAAAAAAACTGAATCAATGAAAATCAATGAAATTTTCATCCCCCTTTAATGCCCCCACACCCTCTCCCCCGCACCCTCCCCCGCACACCCACCCCCCTCAACCCCCCCAACCCCCACCACCTGGTGTTTTTGTCAAATATCTTGAAAACGGTGCAAATCAATGAAATTTTAATCACCCCTCCGAAGCCCCCCCCCTCAACCCCCCCCCCTACCCCCCTGGTGTTAACACTGAAAGAATTTTTCAAATCGGAGTAGTAGTTCCTGAGATTAGCGCCTATATAGAAGTTTTACTTCAAAACCCCCGATTTTGAAACATTCTTCCGCTCCGCTCCGCTCCTATTGGTGTTGGCGTGATGATATATAGCCTATAGCCTTCCTCGATAAATGGGCTATCTAACACTGAAAGAATTTTTCAAATCGGAGCAGTAGTTCCTAAGATTAGCGCCCATAGAAGTTTTACTTGAAAAACCCCCGATTTTGAAATAATCTTCCGCTCCGCTCCGCTCCTATTGGAGTTAGCGTGGTGATATATAGCTTATAGCCTTCTTCGAGAAATGGGCTATCTAACACTGAAAGAATTTTTCAAATCGGAGCAGTTGTTCCTGAGATTAGCGCGTTCAAACAAACAAACAAACAAACAAACAAACTCTTCAGCTTTATATATTAAGTATAGATATAGATATTATTTTAAGTTAAAAAAATTATAAGTATACTGTGATGTCCGAGTTTATCTACCAGTTCGTCACTTTGTGTGTAAAATGACGTGTGGAAATTCGTGTAAAACGCTAAGCCGCGAGAAGTTATCGGATCGGATCTCAAAAATAAAAACCGGCCAAGAGCGTGTCGGACACGCCCAGGATAGAGTTCCACAGCCTTTACGACGTGTACTATCTGTATGCAACAAGTATCTATTATGTATTACCTAATAATTTTCTAAGGATTTTTTTTTTGTTCGGAACTTCCCAAGAAGGTATATTTTATAGGTCAGGCTGCTATTTACTCTTAAACTACTAATAATTCTCAAGTAAACTTAGCCGTTATATTCGCCGAACCCGGGTCCTCAGCATACCGTGCTGCGTGCTTTTACCCCTACACCTCTGTGGTAATGTACCTACTATAATTGGGTAAAAGAGTTGAATGGTAAAACATCGGTGGAAGTATTTTTTTTAAATCGAGTATTATAAACGTTCAAAATGTGGCTCTTATTATTTCCGAGTTAAGTAAGTTTCTGCGACATACGGACAGGACTTAAGAGTTCCGTTTTTACCATTTTAGCAATTGAAACTTAAAAAACTAAGCAATTCACGCTTTTGCACACCTTAAATGTGTGTTCTTGGTAAAAGCTTACCCCAAATGATGAAATTTTCACGCAACTTTGGATTAAGTCCAGGGATTAGTGTCGTTTTTATCTTGTTAAAAGTTTAAACGCTTATAAAATTTTTCTTTTTCCCACGCCAATAGGTAGGTAGGTACCTAGTTATAATAATAAATAAGCCCTTGTTAGGATTCCGGAGCCAAAATGGCAAGACGGAACCTTTATAGTTTCGTCAAGTCTGTCTGTCCGTCCGTCCGTCCGTCCGCGACTTAGTGTAGAGACTATTAGTGCTAGAGAGCTGTAAATTTGCATGGATATATGAAGCAATTACCCCGACAAAGTGGTAAAATAAAATGTAAAAAGAAAATTCTTTTTAGGGTAGGTACCTCCCATAGACGTAAAGTGGGGATGATTTTTTTTCTCGTCTAACCATATGGTGTGGGGGGATTGGATATGTCTTTTAAAATCATGTCTAGGTTGTGAAGAACATTTTTCAATACAGTGATTCGTTTGCAGTGAATATCTATTCAACTTTAGAGTGCAATTTTTTGTTAAAATCGAGCGTCCCCCCCTTTCAAAAAATAACTGTTTGTTTGAAAATAAAAAAAAATATGATGGGATTAAATATATCAAATTAACAAGGAAAACTATAACGGCTAAGTTTTCTTGAGAATTATTAGTAGTTTAAGAGTAAATATCAGCCTGACCTATAAAATATACCTTCTTGGGAAGTTCCGTAGAAAATACAAAATCCTTAGAAAAATATTAGGTAATACATACTTGTTGCATACAGATAGTAGTATACGTCGTAAAGGCCGCGGAACTCTATCCTGGGCGTGTCCGATACGCTCTTGGCCGGTTTTTATTTTTGAGATCCGATCCGATAACTTCTCGCGGCTTAGCATTTTACATGAATTTCCACACGTCATTTTACACACAAAGTGACAAACTGGTAGATAAACTCGGACATCACAGTTTATACAATTTTTAACTTCAAATAATATTGGCAATATTTAGCAACGACGACCTGAGCAGTGCCAGAAAACAAGTGTTTCACATAATTTCATTATTACATTCAGTTACATTAGTTACGTACTAGTGGCTTTATGCATCGTCGTCATTTTGCACAGACACGTTGTTACCAATCACATAATTTGAATAACAATCGAAGCACAAAAACAAATATTCAAAAAGTAGTAGGTATGTATTTTTGTTAATTTATCTTTATTTTATATCGTACCTGTAAAGTTTTTAGGTAAATTATAATAATATTATGAATCTGCGACTTTTTCTCTATGTACTTATTCAAAGACAAAGAGTAGGTAGTATTGGCTTATAAAGATTTCCCTTCATCCCCTTTTTGTACCAAACTTATTTTGCTGACTGCTAGCTCGTCTGTTACTGAAATGCAAGCGAAATACACCATTTTCCTTATCAGCCAAAGAAAAATTTATCCTACATGATTTTATTTCCACTATGGATCGCTTTTCGTTCTTGTTAACTATTTATTTGAAATTTGATAGTTTTTTTTGTTGCTGGTATTATGTACCGGTAGCATGGAGCTTACTTGTGTTTATTAACTAAATAAAATAAATAAATAATAATAAATATCACGGGACAATTCACACCAATTGACCTACATAGTCCCAAAGTAAGTAAAGCTTGTGTTATGAGTGCCAGGTAACGGATAAACATACTTATATACATACATATATTATACACCCAAAACTCAAGAACAAACATTCGTATTTTTCATACAAATATCAAAGCCGACACAGGAATCGATCCCGGAACCTCAAGATTTGTAGTCAGGTTCTCTAACCACTAGGCCATCAACAACTTCAATAGATATATGTAGAAATAGAACTTGAATAGATTATAAGGGTAATTTTTGTGCCACGACGGATTTTTTTCGTTAGGTGGTATGATTAACTACCATATAACGTGGTACATCTTTTTGGCCTCCACCCATATTATGTTGTCCTTATAGTCAGTTAATCTCATTAAGCTAAGTTGTAAGAAGTTTTAAACTTACAATTGAAAAGCAGTGTATATAAAGAATATATAAAGAGTACATAATTATAGTAACCTAAGATGCTAGATTTTTTTTTATACCCTTCCTACATAATCAATCTGGTATCCTTGCCTCAAAAGCGAAATTTCATCGACTTTAGCTCCAAATAGCGATATCATGAGCAGACGTTTGTGTCACGTTGCGGATTCCACCGGTTTGATTGAGCTTCCAAGAACTCTCGAATCAAAGAGTTCGATCACAATACTCTTCGAACTTTGTAAGCGCTCCGTTCAAAATTCAGGGGCTTTTTGACTGAATGTTCCGTAAAAATAGAATTTCTTTTCCGTCAAAATTGTTGGCAATTCAGTATCAGTTTTTAAATGATTTGCGTGGATTTGACGCCGGCGGTCACGCGTGAAAATGGGTCGCTTTTGTTGGCATGTTATTGTGTGAGAATAATTTCTATTTGCGTTTTATTGGATCAAATCAGTGTGCAGCAAGTACCAGAAAAATATGGACATTCACAATAATTAGTTCGGAAATCACGTTATGTGCATTTACTAGACAAGCGTACTCCATCGTAGATCTCATTTTCGCTTTCCATCGGGCGTGATTGTGGTCAAACGCAAGCCTACATTGTGTAAAAAAATCTTAAATGAGTTTCAGTAGTTTGCTTCGAAACTCATAATATTGTCAAAACATTTTCAATATTCAAGAATGCTCATTTCTTACCGAAACAAGCGTTTTGGTCCTCACTAAGCGAGCTGCCTCGCGAGCCAGTCATTTTCGGTGCGAATTTGAGCACTATCGAACAAAACCACGCCTCTCACGCTAGCCTCGCGAGGCGGTCCACTCACTGGAGACCGTTCGCTTGGCTCCCCGGAGCGCTGGTGCGGGTGGTGACGGCGAACAACTGCCCTTAAGGTTTCGACACACAGCGGGAGTCGACGAGACGCCGACGAGACGGTACAATCTGTAATGTACTACTTTAAACAGACGCCGACAAACGGCGTTGTTTGACGGCGTCTGTTTAAAGTAGTACATTACAAATTGTAAATACCGTCCGGTCGGCGTCCCGTCGACGCCCGCTGTGTGTCGAAACCTTTATTGTAGTCATGATTATTAATGTCAACAACTAAACTGTCGGAAGTTTACCTGATAGGTAATTAATATTATCAAGGATGATATAGACTGGATTGGCAGTCGCCATAGTACGGATCGGCCGCGGTTTTTGTAGTTCGATTATTAAATCTAGATGGCGCTGAAATATAGCCAGAGGCTTTGAAGGCAAAACAATATGACTACAGATGTTTCATATTACTACAAATGTATTATTTTTCAAAAATATTGCATTATAATACATTTGCAGTGATATGAAATATCTGTAGTCTTATTGTTTTGCCTTCAAAGCCTCTGGCTATATTTCAGCGCCATCTAGATTTAATAATCGAACTACAAAAACCGCGGCCGATCCGTACTATGGCGACTGCCAATCCAGTCTATATCATCCTTGATATTATGAAAGTTAATCTGAGTCTGGCGATTTTTCGAGCTAATATGTGACGGTTTCATCGTTTCTAATTTGATCCCTCAGAGTATAGCCCTCCGTTAGACTTTTATTGGGAATGCATAAGCATGTTGATATTACACATGTTAATAATCCTTAAGCAGCGACCAAGGCTTTTTAAAATCTTTAAATACTTAGCTAGAAACGTACAATACAGTACAAAACAACGACTATTGACCACAATATTGTCAGCAATACAGAAAACCACGTAAGCACATAGAGAAAAAAAAACAAAGTTTAGGCAGCCTTATCGTTAACGTAAAAATACTCGCAACGATTATCTTTGATGAACATTGTTTTAATAAAACTAAATTTAAATTTAATGAGTTACACAATTTAAATGATACGTATAGTTACTTTATTTCTCGTTACACGGCATAGATTTATGGCTGCATTAAAACTTCACATCGCCTGCTAAATGGATCCGAGTGTCGTAGGTAATAGTACATTACTGCAGCGGCCGCGAAATAGGGGATTGCCGGCCGAGTAGTTATAGATGGCCGAGTGTTAACGAGGCCGTCTAGAGATACGAGGCCGGCAATCCCTGTTCGTGGTCAAGGCTTGTATAGAGTTTTTCTCAAACATGCATCATCATCATCACCACCATCATCACTGCCATCATCATCACCATCACCATCACCATCACCATCACCATCACCAACAACATCATCAACATCCATCAACATCCATCAACATCCATCAACATCCATCAACATCCATCAACATCCATCAACATCCGTCAACATCCATGAATATCCATCAACCAACATCCATCAACATCCATCAACATCCATCAACATCCATCAACATCCATCAACATCCATCAACATCCATCAACATCCATCAACATCCATCAACATCCATCAACATCCATTAACCAACATCCATCAACCAACGTCCATCAACATCCATCAACATCCATCAACATCCATCAACCAACATCCATCAACATCCATCAACCAACATCCATCAACATCCATCAACATCCATCAACCAACATCCATCAACATCCATCAACCAACATCCATCAACATCCATCAACATCCATCAACATCCATCAACATCCATCAACATCCATCAACATCCATCAACATCCATCAACATCCATCCATCCATCCATCCATCAACATCCATCCATCCCTCCGTCCGTCCGTCCGTCCGTCCGTCCATCCGTCCGTCCATCAATCCATCCACGTCGACCACGTCGACCTATTAAACGTCATGGTGCTGTGTCACATAAAACAATAGACGATCACTTTGCTGGCCTTGGCCAGCAATGTTGTATGAAATTCCATTATTGACCTCTCGTCTAGCCGCACCTGCAACGTGACAGTTCGTGGCGTATTTTAAGGAACGTAACGTCAATATTTCATAGCATGTTTGAAAAAAATATTTTATTACATTCAACCGCTGACGAGCTTGACGCAGAACATCTCACGGTACTTCTTTTGCTCCTGCAACTCTCTGGAGACTCTGTCTATTTTGAACATGAATATGTGTCCGGCAAAAGCGAAAGCCAAAAAATAGACATGGTTTTTTAGCCCCTCTGAATAACTTAGCATTTGCTCACGAAGTAGTTTCCCAGGGGAAGGTCAGAAGAGAACGTTGCGATGGAAGAAGTGCTATCCTTTTTAGGGTTCCGTACCATAGGATAAAAACGGAACCATGTTACTAAGGCTCCATTGTCCGTCTGTCTGTCTGTCTGTCTGTCACCAGGCTCTATCTTATGAACCGTGATAGCTGGACAGTTGAAATTTTCACAGATGATGTATTTCTGTTGCCGCTATAACAACAAATGCTAAAAATAAATAAAGTTAAAAACCGGCCAAGAGCGTGTCGGACACGCCCAAGGTAGCCATTACGCAAAAATCAAATAATTTAAGGATTTCGTATGTGTACGGAATCATCCAAGTTTAGGTATGTTTTATACCTTAGGCTACTATTTACTCTTAAACTACAAATAATTTCCAAGCAATCTTAGCCGCTTTAATTTTTCTAGTAAATTTGATATATTTACTACCATTCTGAATTTTTTCAAATTTTTCCACCCAACAGTTTAGATTTTAGAGGGGGGGACGGGGGACGGTCGATTTTAATGAAATTTTTCACTTTAAAGTTGAATATTTCGTAAACAGATCACTGAATAGAAAAATCATGTAGCAACCTCACAATGGTTTTATAAGACCTATCCAACGATACCCCACATAGGGTTAGGTTAGGTTAGGTTAGGTAAAAAAAATCACCCTCACTTTACGTCTATGGCAGGTCAGGCACTTTGTCGGCGTAACTGATATATATATTCATGCCAAATTACAGCTTTCTAGTACTAACATTCTCTGAGCTTAGCCGCGGGTGGACAGACAGACAGACAGACAGACAGACATGGCGAAACTATAAAGGGTTCCTAGTTGACTACGGAACCCTAAAAAGGAATTGATTAGAAAATAGATATAGTATCTCCGTATTAACTTTTTCTGTACGATGTTATGTGCTCATTATTTGGTGTATTTTTAGGGTTTCGTACCTCAAAAGGAAAAAAACGGATCCTAATAGGATCAATTTGTTGTCGGTCTGTTTGTCTGTCAAGACCCTTTTTCTCAGGAACGCGTGGAGGTATGAAGCTGAAATTCATATCAAATACTCAGGTCTACTGTCCCTTGGAGCTGTGAAAAAATCAACCTTCTAAGCCAACGCAATCAAAAGATACAGCCGTTTATGCCGTAAATTGTTGACACTCGCAAGGGAATCAAAACCTACAGGGTACTTCCCGTTAACTCACAATCTTGAAATTTGGTACGAAGCAACGTCTTATACTTACAGCACAGATAAAGGAAAAAAAGCGAAAAGCATAAATTTTTTAAATCGAAAATTTTGTACGGATCGCTCGGTGCGCGAGTCCGACTCGCACTTGGCCGGTTTTTTTTGACCTGGATCTTGTAACAGAGGGACTCCTAGCACAGGATCCAGAGCCAATGATTCTTCTTGTAAGCAATAAACTTTTTCATTTTCAAGGGGGGTGGTCAATAAAAGAAACGTGTTTTTTTTTTCAGCGTTTTTAACATGATCTTTATAATGGCGTTAAATAGAAACTTGAAATTTTCACCGATTATGTATTACTATGGTCGGTACAAGAACAAATTATAAAAATTTAATTATATTAAATACTAGCTGTTGCCCGCGACTCCGTCTGCGTGGAATTAGTAATTTGGGCAGCTTATTTTTTTTATCCAATTTGCTTTTTCATCAATTATGGCTCTCCTTAGTTCCTCCATATAAAAAAATTACCCGCCCCGCACCCCCCCCCCCCCGCACTCCCCTCCCAACCCCACCCCCCACCGAACCCCCCGCACACCCGCGTTCACATTCACCACAAGTCAAGCGTGCCTATAGAAGTTTTACTTCAAAAACCCCCGATTTTGAAACATTCTTCCGCTCCGCTCCGCTCCTATTGGTGTTAGCGTGATGATTATATAGCCTATAGCCTTCCTCGATAAATGTGCTATCTAACACTGAAAGAATTTTTCAAATCGGAGCAGTAGCTCCTGAGATTAGCGCGTTCAAACAAAAAACCTGTTCGATAAATTCTTAAAATAGACGTATCATTCTTATTTGTGAACCGATTCAAATGAAACAAACACTAAATGTTAATCCAAGAAAATACCAACATACCAGTGAAAACCGCATCCTTCTAGGTTAAGCCGTTTCTGAGATTAGCGCGCACAAACGCACAGACAAACAGACAAACAGATAAACAGACAAACAGTCAATAATTCTAAAAATCATTGTTTTGGGTTCTATTGCGCTAATAAATAGCCCTAGTGACAGTGTTTCTCAAATATCTTCAATGTACAGACACCGACTTGTTACAGATTTATTATATGTATAGATTAAGGGAGTCCCAAAAAACAATATAAAATGATCTCACACTGCGTACATTTTGCTTAGAAGCAAGGTTCTGCTAACACTGGATTATTATAGTTACGGCTGTTTACGGCGTATATTTTGACATATCCAAAAATTAGAGCGCGAATCCGACTCGCACTTGGCAGGTTTTTTATTTGTTGAATGTTGTATGTTGAAACAACAAGTTAAGGACTATTATGATTTACAGATTATAGGGATACAGAGTTTTTCACCAGCTGTTGAGCCAGTTCTTGGTTATTAATTTTTAAATGAAAATCTAAAGTTTAAAGCATTAAGTTTAATAATTACGCTACTAAACAAATTATGCAAGACAGCCTCAAAATACTGTTTACATTTAAACCCTTTTGAAATTAAACAGAAATGGACAAGTATTTTCTAAAGCCAGCATTCCTAAACGCCCCAAGTCTAATTATTTAACTCGTCATTGCACGGTTAAAATAATGTAAAAGTTAAAAGAGAACTTTTAATGCAACTCTGCGAACTTACGAAGTACCTTTAAGATTAATGGCCTGTGTCTCGGTCCAGGCTAGTTTGACAGTTGTTAAGGTTTAAAAGAAATTAAGAACTTGACAGCAAGTTGCTTTTCATATTAATGCAATGATATCGAGTTCGCAAAAGATTTAACGGGCCTTGTTTAAAAATTTACTGATGCAAACTTCGTGTAGAAGAGGCAAGAGGATAGTAATTTTCTAAGGAGAGATTATATTCTGATTTGATATTGACCAGTAACACTTAATTTTGGAACTATAGCAGGAGCGTGTCATTTATGTCAATTAGGTGAACCAACAAAGTCAATACTGAAGCACTAAGGATTGGTAGTTATAACTGTATCACAAAGGTTCAGTAACAATTACTATTACTATTTTTATCAGAAAAGTGGCAAAAATATTATAACTTAAAGCGATATATCATACTGACATTTAAGGGCAGAAAATTTTGCATTCCAGACGGTAAACCAAGCCGAACATTTCTCCAAAGACCTTTGCTTGTAAGGGTGAAGCCAGACGAGCGTAATTTTTTTAATCGTGAGCGGCGTAATTTCGGTCGCGTAATTTCTGCTACATTCGGTTTCATACAAAACTCCTGTTTCGTTCACACGGCGACCCATAATGAGTTTTACAACTTTTACACAAATAGGACTTTTATATGAAACCAAAAATTACGCGACCGAAATTACGCAACTCACAACTCAAAAAATTACGCTAATCTGGTTTTACTCTAATGTTTAAGAAAATACATACAAGGCTATAAGTTATATTTACGAATATCTATACCAAGTTCTTTAAACTGTCAGTTTTTTTTGCCTAAAGCATATAATTGGCACCAGTCCAGACGCAGCTTGTGAATCACCGTATGTATCTGAGACATGACATTTGTAGCAATTAGCGAGTCAAGAATTAAATAAAGTGGCCGTTAAGTTTATTTTTGTGATGTTAAAGTATAATTTTAACTATTTAAACCAAATAACAAATCTTGGAAAATAAATGAAGTTCAGGATGTAGGTAACTATGTTGATTGCTCACCCAAATATGTTGTCTCACTACTATCCATTGACAGTGTTTCTAGATCAATAAGATGATGTAAAGATAATTCAGTATCATAATAGAGAATAATATTGATTTTACTATATAACTAACTATTCTAAAACTAGCTTATAGACTTATTTCTGATTCTTCACTAATCTGGGTAGGTATTTTAAACATAACAACTTATAGAGGTTAAGAATTCGGCCGAGGGATCAAAGATACTGTTAATATTTGTTCAACTGAAGGCTGCTGGGACGCAACGAGGGACCTTACATGATGGTCCGATACTAAAATGAACGATTCCCAGGTTTCTCTGTACGGACAGCACATCTCGATATTTTAAGTTACCCAAGCCCTCTAGGTCTACGAGGCTTATATTTAGGTAATAAGACGTTTATAGGTTAAATAAAGATGATAGTGTGACAATAAACATAACAGCCACTTGAATGTTATATTTGTTACGTTTGAACTCTCACAAGCGAACTGAACCAAAAAGCTTCAATTGATACTGTAATCTCACCTATCCGCTTCTAATTTCACAACAATCCCATCATTCACGAACTAACATGTCCGGATGTTCTTGAACCCGATACCCCAGTATCTAATCCAACAAGTCGAAACATTTCGACAAGTTTGACGTCGAATGTGGTCGTAGCAATGTAAGTATCCAGTAACTGACACTGACACATTACTAATATACGTCGACTGAATTGTATCGTATACATTTTGCAAATTAACTTTATTTTCGAAGATTTATACCTCAGTCAGACAAACTGTGTCATTCTTTCACGCAGCTACTACAGGCCGAGAGGTCAACATGAATTTTTGCACATTTTATTTTCTAAGATAAGCCATTTAACGCAGACAAAGTTGAGAGCAGCAGGCAGTGATGTGTAAATAAAGATTTAAATTACCTAAGTCCAAATTATGGAGGCGACACAACAACAGTGTCTGTTTGTCGAAAGAACTTTAGGTCTGCGAGGCACAGGCATAAGCTGAGTCATCTACCATTTTAATAGCTTGTAACATTGTACCCTTACAAACTTTATTATTGTTGCACAAAAGCTGTAAAAGAATCTATTTTATTTATTATAAGTGTAAACTATGTAAGGTTTTTTTAGAGGCTTAGAGTAATTTCTATCTTACTAATATTATAAACGTATGGATGGGTGTATGGATGTTTGTTACTTTTTAACGCTAAAACGGTTTGACGGATTATGATGAAATTTTGGATTAACATAAAGATAGCAATAATAATAATAATAATTTATTGCCAAAAAATTTTTTTTCTGGAATAAACTGTTTCCGCGGGATAGCGATATATGAATTCTTCGCAAACGGAGTCGCGGGCAACAGCTGGTAAATCGTAATGACCAAGATATTGTGTAATTAACCACCCTTAGATCACACCTACATCACTCAACGTTCTCGAGTATACTTTTTCAATTCTCTTTTTAAAAAAAAAAACATGACAAGTTATATTACACTTCAATGAAAAAAAACCAGCCAAGTGCGAGTCGGACTCGCGCACCGAGGGTTCCGTACAAATTTATAATGTATCTATGAACATCCAGTCTTAGCACACCCCTGCTCCTAAGCAAAATGTGCGCAGTGTGGGATCATTGTAGATTGGTTACTGATATAGACAGACAGACAAAAAAAAATATGCTTTTCGCAATTTTTCCTTTATCTGTGCTATAAGACCTTGCTTCGTACCAAATTTCAAGATTCTGAGTTCACGGAAAGTACCCTATATGTTTTGATTCCCTTGCGAGTGTCGACAATTTGCGGAAATTTGCGGCATAAAAGGCTTTATCTTTTGTTTGCGTTAAAAATTTATGCTTTTCGCAATTTTTCCTTTGTCTGTGCTATAATACGTTGCTTTGTACCAAATTTCAAGATTCTGAGTTCACGGGAAGTACCCTGTAGGTTTTGATTCCCTTGCGAGTTTTGAAATTTTGCGGAAATTAGCGGCATAAACGGCTGTATCTTTTGATTGCGTTGGCTTAGAAGTTTGATTTTTTCACAGCTCTAAGGGACCGTAGACTTGAGTATTTGATATAAATTTCAGCTTGATACCTCCACGCGTTCCTGAGAAAAAGGGTCTTGACAGACAGACGGACGGACGGACGGACGGACGGACAACAAAGTGATCCTATAAGGGTTCCGCTTTTTCCTTTTGAGGTGCGGAAACCTAAAAACTACGTATTTAATATTAACGGTATTAACTACAGGGTGAAATCTAAATGGCGATATAAAATGAGTGATTCTAACTCAGTTAATTCTGGGTAACATAATGCATTAACTCAATTGTTAAAATTAGTCTGATAAAATATGGGATGGTCATACTTTGTTGGCATGAAATCACAAACTCAATGTATGAACACCTCAAATTAAATAAGACTAAAACAAATGAGTTAGTGCATTAAATCTGGGCTCTACTGAAAACCACCGTTGCTGCACTCTCTGTGTAGCAACACATGCTGAGTGGAGACCCTTTTTCGGTGATAATTGGTGTCACTGCCATGATACACTTGTCTTTTAGATGTAGTTATTAATTTTACTTTCTAATGTTTGGTGGTGGTACTTTTAAAACCGTAAATAAAATATTTTTCTTTCTTTCTTTCTTTCATTATATTGTCCAGCATTAACTGAGTTAGAAATACAAATTTTGTATCACCATTTTGATTTCACCCTGTATAGTAGATTGTTGTTTTTTCTGATTAAATAAACTGATTACTTTTTTAGCCACTAAGATAAAATAAAAAAAAAGTGAACCTCATAGGTAGGTATACATGTAACATCAAATTACTGGATACTTTGCACTGCTGCAGTCTGATAAATGCACCCTAAATTATATTTAGCTCAAATCAATCGCCGCTCCCTCGTCAGTCAACGTCAACCGGTTATTAAAGTATAATTATAATGTAAAAGTGCAGCTCCCACACAGAGCTTGTCGTCCTATGCATGTTCATACTTTTTTCTAGTCTTTTTGTTCAAAAACAGTTAAAGCCGTAGTATTATCGTTTACTTTTTACCGTCGAGGGAAAACTTTGAAATTGATTCCTTAATAGCTTTTTTGTTTATAATGCTGTTGTGTTTGGTGTGGGACTTATTTAAATTAAAAACAATCTTTTCCACCTTAAAAAGGGATGTGTATCATCACTTGAACAACTAACGCTATGATGATATGCAATGCTATATATGATATGCAATACAAATAACTTAAATAGCAATGGATCGTCTTCTCATAAACTTTTCTAAGAATTTGGTTCAATCCACATGACCAAAATTTTCTGTTTCCTATCTCCTAACTTCATTAATTGTTTTTAATAACTTTGGAGCGATCGTTCCGTCTTCCTCTGTTTAATTATTTGTTGAAAGTAAGCTAAATAATGTCGTTTTTTAATGTCACTAATTTGTCAAGAAACATCAAATTAAACTTCATAAATCCACATTAACAAGAGATCCTAAGCGCCAAATATTTCACCCTTGTAATAATCCTTCGCACAAATGAATGTTATTAATAACCATTATTAAAATTAGCGCACATCTGTACGCGGATTCTATTAAATTTCGATGAGTGATGTTCACTGTGAAAGTTTAATTAATGAGCTAGTAATTTGGGATAATCCAGAGCAATCTGTGACAGAATCCAATTTAGAACTGCATTATTTATAAACCCTTTTCCCTCGATGTTTGAACAATCCATGCTTATTCATTATTACTCCATCTACTCTAGGTAGATATGTAGGAAATAGTTTCCAGCTTTGACTGTCACTCTTAGGGTTAATGTTTAAATTATTTTATTTATGAACAATACTGGGGTGCTGCAAGTCAGTGCCAGATGTTTCTGTGGAACATTATTTACCCTTTTTCCAATGGAACTAATAATTAATCTTAGCAAACTTTGTGTGTCAATGAACACCTTAACTTCGTTGACCATATTTTGGTAAGGCGGTCTTAACATTCGTTGAATTCAATAAACACGTGAAACACTACATCATGAAATATTCCGCTGTGCGACAGACAGTTAATCATAACATCATCGTTTTGTATGGTTAACTTTTTGAACTCCACTCACCTCTTTTTCAAAATTTGAATACTTATGTACATACATCAAAAACATGCAGAATTCTCATACGGATTTGGGCCATAGGCTTTTTGAGGAGATGTAATCGCCTGCGATAATATATGTATGTACATAAGAGTATTTAGTCAGGAGCATCATTCATGGCACGTGCAGCTTCATCCTTTAAGCTTTAAGTGTTAATGATCTTTCCATTTTTCCTATCCAGGTTTTCTTCAGTTCGCTACGATTTCTGTAAACTCATCCCCTTTGTTCTTTTGCCATTATATTAGAATAATTCACTAGTTTTGACCACGAAGTTCCATCCCTCAACTTTGGACATGGGCCAAGACAAAACATTTTCTATCTCAAGCGACGCTTTGGAAATAAACTCACCACTTTATAATTTACTATTCCAATCTAAATCCAGACGAAAATTACCGAGATGTTATCACTACTGTGCTAAAGGAGCTCATCCCTTATACATTATTAGGGTCGCGATCGTTTAGATTATGGCATGACGAGATTCCGCTCGTTTGTCGCCGTTATTGCGTTTCGACGTTATAGATTATTGCGAATCGTCGTTATGGATTATTGGGAATCGTTATGAGTATTACCGATCGTTTTCGGACGGTATCGATGTGAATTAGTATTCGATTACGACTTTGTGTTAAAGAAACTCGTACTGGTCGCTTAATGCAAGACAAGTGTTATGTTATGAGATTTCAACTCCTGGCTAATTTTGGTTACATTGTTAGTACAGTGGTGCGGCAGGTATAACAGTTATAAGTGAGTATGTATTAATGAACTGAAACAATTACTTTGCTCACCCGCGACCTTACGATAGTTACGTTTATGCAAGAAATCATTCATTAATATGGACCTCCACAAAGTAACGCCTGATTCAATAAATGAGTATGTATTGTTTTCATCCTGTCTAATGCCTGATACATCTTGTCCACATGTTTAATTTATTTTAATTTTGGCACTCAATTTAAATTAAATTTGTATGTACATCATTATAATGTAAAGTTACGCTTGAATTACGGAGTACCTAGCAAACTAGTTTTCGACTTTAAAAATGGAAAAAACTTTGCAACCAAATTAAAAAACACGGACAAAATAATGCTCTTTTCAATATGTAAGAGACTACTCTCGAAACAAACTGCGGAGTTAGCCCCTGGGACTAAAACTCTATTTGCTATTCTAGAATAAGTGTCTGGTCCCGGTAACTGGATGTAATTGGACCCTCTTACGTCATAACATGCGTAATTTATAAGGTTTGGGTCCACTGCTTGAACTTATTTAACTTTTTACTTCTTAGTTCACGTAAAAAGACAAATCTAAAAGCATAAGCTAAAGTGCACTGGAATAAGTAGTTAGGTTCCTAAGAGCTAGTAATATTGGTGTTGTTTTTTTATTATTTTTTACGACTGTTATTGGCTTGGATATTTGGAACATTGAACGTTGCTAATAAAATATTTTTCTACGTTAGTAAGTCGTCGTTTTCTGCGTTATAAGTCGCAGGCAAAAGCTATTTATTAATAAGTTACGTTGCCTCAAAGTCCTCAAACTTTTTATTCCTGGCAGCATTGCCATTGGTAACTTTTGTTTTGAACAATATTTACATTAGCGAGGCATCATTAAGCTTTTACGCGTCTAAATTAGCCGAATCAACAAAGAAATAATGATAATGTTCTAACACGAAACTCAGTGCCATTTCGGGAACCCCACGGACACAATAAAAAGGGAAACTTTCCTAAAACTTCAAGAACATTCGACGAAATCTTTGAAGAGACATGAAAGAGAAGTATATGATGGAACAAGTGAAAAAGAGACAGAAGAAACAAATGTCGAGACCCGTTCCGTACACGTGACGCTTTTTTCTTTGAATTGCCGTTGATTGTCTTGAGTCGAAATTAATTGGGTTTTACTTGGAAATCAAGATTTTAGGGGACTCGGTTACAATGAAATTGTGAGTAGTTTTAGAGTGATGACAATTAGTTTGTCCTCCTCTATTAAAATTTCAGACAAATGTTTTAGTTTTTAATAGAAAAGTACTGTCAGACTCATACAGAATTAGTGAAAATATTTATATCGCATTACACACGCATAAATATAATTGTATACCATGGTGGCTTAAATTAGTGGTTTGACCTATTGCCTCTTAAGCAGATGGTCGAGGGTCTTGCATCTCTTGAGTTTTTCAGAATTTATATGCGAAATTATAAATATTTGAAATTTACCATGAGCTTTACGGTGAAGGAAACATGGTGAGGAAACCTGCTCAACCTGGGAAGAAATTCAATGAAGTGTGTGAAATTCCCAATCCGCACTGGGTCAGTGTGGGAACTACAGCCCTAGCCCTTTCATTCTGAGAGGAAGCCTGTGCCCTACAGTGGGACGTATATAGGCAGGGATGATAATTGTATACCTACTAATTAGCATAACGCTAACGCATTTAGGTTACTAGGCTCAGTAAATACCTACAAAAACACGTACGAAGTGTCAAAGAGAGGGAAAGAGAAAGATATAGAGACCCATAGCTGTGGTTGCAAGCCATCTTGTATCTGTCCTCAACAAATATACTATCAATCGAAGAAGTGAGTGGATGAAGGGGGTATGCCGCATTTTTTTCATTTTCGGTTTTATGCCATAATTGAACGTTCTAAGTCATAATGCAACACCGAAAGCTGTCAGTTCTCATGTTTTTAAACTTAACAGCTTTAAACCCAGTGTATGAAGGACCTATGTACAAGAATAAGTTACGTTCTTCGTGAATGAAGGTGCTAAGGGCACATGACTCTAGAAGTAGTTACCAGTTTGCGAGTTAATGTAACAGAAGAAAGTGTCATGTACGCACTTAGCTCCTTCTACGAGGGGCGTTCAATATAAAGTGAGAATGAGATGCAAACTCTTTTAATATTACGAAATTAAAGACTGGCCGGTAAAGCTAATCTATCTAGCTGATTGCTATGAAAAAAAAACTAACTGTCTTTTGTTTAAAAAAATATACGGTAATTTCTTTGCAATGCTATTGAGTACGTTAGCGAAAATGGAGAAAATTGAACTGCGCGCCGTTATCAAATACTTGTATTAGAAAAAAATTTCTACGGACCAAGTCAATTTGGATTTGCGGGACACTTTAGGGTCTAATGCTCCTCCGTATTCGACAGTCGCACGTTGGTGCGCCGAATTTAGACGTGGAAGAACATCGACAATGGACGACCCCCGCTCCGGACGCCCTACTACAGCAGTAACTGAAGAAATTGTGAAAAAAGTCAAAAACTCAGTTTTGGCGGACCATCGTGTCACAGTTCGTTTTATTGCTGAAAATGTAAAGATTTCAACGGGGAGCGTGCATAATATTTTACATGAACGCTTGGGTATGAAAAAGGTATCTGCGCGTTGGGTACCAAGAATGCTTACTGACACGCAAAAACAAACTAGACTAGAGATTTGTCAAGAAGCTTTGAACCTGATGCAGCAAGACCGGGAACTTTTTTTGGCGCGATTTATAACAATGGACGAAACATGGCTCCATCATTACGACCCTGAAACGAAACTGCAGTTTATGACATGGAAAAGGCCATCATCTCCAACTCCAAAGAAATTCAAGGTGAGCCCATCTGCCGGTAAGGTCATGGGCTCTGTTTTTTGGGATGGTAAAGGGGTATTAATGATTGAGTATCTCGAGCATGGAGCCACTATTACGGGCACTTTATACGCCAAACAAATAGCGCAATGAGATCCGCGAAAAACGGGAGGTAAACTCTCGAAAGTTGTGCTGTTCCACCAGGACAATGCCCCGGCACACAAGTCCGCCGTTGCAATGGCTGCAATTCGTGATGCTGGGTTCGATATCCTTAAGCATCCTCCGTATTCACCAGATCTTGCTTCCAGTGATTTCTACCTATTTCCGAGATTGAAACAATACCTGAGAGGCCAGAAATTTGAAGACGACGACGCGGTGGTCGCTGCAGTACAAGATTTTTTAAGTACTCTAGATGAGACCTTTTTAAAAATGGAATTTTAAGTTTAGAAAAAAGATATACTAAGTGTATTATGCTAAAAGGTAACTATGTCGAAAAATAAAATGACATTTAGTAAAAATTGTTTATAACATACTCATTCTCACTTTTTATTGAACGCCCCTAGTATGTTATGAGACAAACTTTTATTTTCTCTTATTCTGACATATCCGATATCCCAAAAAAAAGAAAACATTAGGGATCAGCTGAAATTTATAAACTCTGAATGAAGGTAGGTAAGTATTTTTACGAAGAAATTCTACTAAATCAATAAATTTCATTTATTTAACTTCTTTTCTTTGCAGAACAGCTTAAAGGAGAAAGAAGGGGTTATTTACTTTTTTTATATAAAAAAATGTTTTTTAAAAGGCTATTTGGTTGATTTTTATAAAAGTAACAATACCATATTCAATTTAAAAACAAAATTACAACATAAAAACCTTTAACTGCGATTTACTCGAAATAATGTTTTTGTGACATACCCCCTTCATCCACTCATGTCTTCAATCATCCTTTCAGCTACAAATGTGATCAAACTTATTTATAGACTCGTCACCCTCACATTTTAACTTAGTTCACCCTTTATCAATTTTAATAAATATCTTAATCATAATAAACCGTAATGGGCGGTATAACTGCATTCACAATTGACCCCCATTGCCGCAATTGCGGAGATAGGATCTTTGATGGCCCGTTACTTGATTGATTGACGTATCTAATTAATTAGCCGCGTCTAACTTGCGTAACCAAGTGTGTAGATTGTTTAAGTTGCACTGTCTTAAGTTTTACTAATTTTTAGGTTATAACCTTTTCTCGAAAACTCGTCGACACATCCTGCCCATCCTAACCTACGGTGCTCAAACGTGGTCACCTCCCTGACTGAGATTCAGAAGTCCAAATTGAAGGTCTGCCAAAGAGCTATGGAGCGCAGCATTTTAGATGTAAAAAGAACCGATCGAGTCCGGAACACTGTACTGCGCTCCAAAACATGCATAGTAGATGTAGGCAAAGCAACCGCCAGGCTGAAATGGGACTGGGCTGGCCATGTCTGCCGCATGCATCCAGAGAGGTGGGTGCGGGTTACCACTCAATGGGTAGATGGGTGGTTCAGGATGGTTATCGGCGCCGCGGCAGGCCAAGGTGAAGATGGCGGGATGACCTAGATACGTTCTTAAGCGACTGGTCAAACACAAGTGCAGACAGGGCGAGTTGGACGTCCAGGGGAGAGGCCTTTGCCCAGCAATGGGACACTGAAACAGGCTATTAAAGAAAACCTTATCTAAGCATTAAATTGACTTTTATTGATAATTAGCGGCTGAAACAGTGCTGTTATTGTCCTAAAGATTCCAAACGCCACCGCCATCGCCACCCACACGAATATTTCAAACAACAAGTTTCAAAATATTTCCAACTAATCCTGCATTCCACAAAGACTCAAAGGATTCCTAAACAGAAACATGAAAGATTTATGCATCAGATTCTGCTTGACCCCAGCTTTGAAGTTCCATGCTCAGCGAACCGAAAACATGTTCATATCGAGAGGATAGAAAAAATACTAAAGCAAACCACGATTAAAGGAAAAAAATAATTTACATTCCAAATTTATAAGTAGTAAAACCAATTTAATTTTCGATAACTTGCTAAGCAGCACAGTGTTTTAAAATTAATCTGGATTATTTCAGCAGATATTTTTATTTAGTAGATGTTGGAGTTACTTTGACTAAACCCTCGTGTGTAGGTTTATCATCAGAATTTTTGATCTAAAATGTAGTATCACGGCTTTGATGCTTTGAATATAGGACAACTAGCTAACCTGGCAAACGTTGTTTTGCCATTAATCACCTAGAGATATAAAAAATAACCTATACGACCTATTCTCAGACCTACCAAATATAGAGAAAAAAGTTTCATAAAAATCGGTCAAGCCGTTTCAAACGGAGGTGTTCGATAACAAACACCGTGATAGGAGATTATTATATATTAGACTAGCTGCTGCCCGCGACTCCGTCCGCGAAGAATGGGGGGGGGGGGATAAAAAATAGCCTACGACCTATTCTCAGACCTATCGAGTGTAGAGAAAAAAGTTTCATAAAAATCGGCCAAGCCGTTTCGGAGGAGTTCGGTAACAAACACCGTGACACGAGATTTTTATATATTAGAATATACTCGGCGTCAAAAATATCGACCCTCCTATTTGTGCACTTTTTTTCAGAAACGCTCTGTTTCACAAGCCATTTATGTTTCGTTTAAATTAAACATTATTAATTTAAAACACATTAAACGTGCTTTTAATTGATACTACATAATATTAATTAGGTAACATAATTTCGCTAAGGTCTAGGATTAGCTTGAATCTGATTTTCTCGGAGGGGCGATATTTTTGACGCCGGGTATATTAGAAGAAGATGATGTTTGGAAAATTTGTCAACCTCAAGGATTGTTCAGCCAAACTCATTTAAACATCTACAGAAAAAATTCTAATTAAATATAAACACGTTGTATTTATAACGTGCATGTCTGCGAAACGGACACGTATCTGAATATCGCAAGTTAATAAATATATGGAATGTATTAAAATATTGAAGAGTTTCTTCCCGACACCGTAAACTTTTGACGTGACAACGTCTAATAAATCGATGAACGCCGGCTGCATACACGAAAAAGGATGACGCAATGTAACGTACATGTACGGGACATGTAACGTGCATGTACGGAACATGTCCCGTACATGTACCTACCTACAGAGCAGCGAGGGCCAGTTGCAATAGAGCGGCGTAGGTCAGTTGCAATAGAGCGGCGAAGGCCAGTTGCAATATTACGTAATACAATCTTAGCGCTCGGGTAATTTTTATTGAATGTTTTGTCACCACGTGACAGGCATAACCTAGTGTGGGGCCACTGGATATTCTGTGTATTTTATTAAGGTTTTCTTTTAATAAACTATTTTTTTTTTTTTACGACGTTGTCACTTTAGCTATCGTCCGTGAACCGACTTTACAGACAACCGGTTTTTTTTTAAGAGTGTTATAAAACTAACAATGCCGTTTTAATAAATCCCGAGAAGTTTACAGTTGAAAAAAAACTTTTCGTCATTATAACCCATTCGATATTTTAATACATTATTTTTCGATTTATTTAAAACCCCGTGCCCCTGCGATACTTGCTCTCGGTACCGCTCTTCTTTCAGAGCAGGCGTGAGAGCTAGTTTTGGGGCGGCAACCACAACCTTGCCTTCGGAATCCAAAAGCTGAGCATTTTATAAATCTCCATTGTTTTTTTCACCTCACTAGCTCGGAAAGCCCTTTTTGTTTGTTTGACATCTATTGAGAAAATCTCTTTTTATCCACAAGTGAAGAAAGAGTTTTGACATTTGAAGGCAGCTGAAGTGATATTTGACAGCTAACAAAACGTTAACGTTACAAGTGCTGAATTTTTAACATCACAATTAATGAATTGCATCGAGTAAAAAACACTACTTAAATACAGCCTTACAACTTTATTTTAATTCATAAATATCAGCATTCAACATTAACCTTCATTGTCATTCTTGTTGTAAAAACGGATAAAATATGACAGTCCAAGTAAGTCGATGTGCGAACAAAACGCATCCGAAATAATAAAAAAAACTTAAGTCAAAACAGTATACAACTTAACAGTAATACTGTTTGCTCGTATCTCAAAATCGATAATCTGGCTAATTGAACTTTACTCGATGTGCAATAAAGTTCAGTTTGGTTTATTCATTGATTGGAGATACGAGATTTTTTCAAAGTAGTGACGATATGTCGGTATTGGAATAGTTCCATAAAGACTGGATATGCTTAGGCTATTTTGCATTATTTTTGATTTTACCAATATTTCTATAAGTACTTCAAAATTATTGTATTGACAATGAGGTAGGTAAATAAATAATAATTGATAGTACAAACCCTTTTTCTTATTTTCCTCGCTGTAGTGAGGTTAAAGTTTTGTGTTATACACGGGTGAAAAGTTATTTTACGTCTCGTGTGTTGAACCACTTGCTTCGCTCGTGGTCAACCATCGACTCCTTTCGATAGCTCGTGTTTCAAATGAACACTCGCAGGTAAAATACAACTTTCCCCCCTTGTATAACAAATAACTATTACTTGACGGTGAAAGCATATTTCACCTCCACTGAACGTGGTTAGGATGTTCAATTTTTCAATCGAAATAGGTAGAGAGTCCTTAATTATTTCTAAGAATTTTTGAATTAGGTACTTACTTAAGTAAAAGACCCCATACATCCCTGCCAAAACGAATGTTTATTAAAAAAAAAAAAATTTAAAACTGTTTATTTCAGAAAAAAAATACACTTTATACATCATTAACCTAAATCCTTAAATTGTAGGATTGTTGAATGAGCGTGCGTTTGTGTGACTTCGAACTAAATATAAAAGGCTTTCAGCAGAAATGAAAAACAAGATACGAGTAAGAATTAGGTATTTACCGTACAGTACAGCTTTATTCAACCCAAAACCTCAAACGATTTTCAAACATTTTACGCATTACGAATAGAAAGCTTATTCTTCAAATTAAGGTCAACAGGATGTAAACAATACAAAGTAAAGTAAATGTTGTAGAAGTTATATAGAATAGAATCTTTACGCCGTACCTACTGTTATCAAACCGCGTTTAGAAAGGGATTATCTCATATTATTATGTCATTTTTGATGCATGATATGACATTGTTAGTGGTAGAGAGTGCAGACAAATTAAATTGTTATTTTAGAACATTGAAGTTCTAAAGCATGGAAAAAACATCAAATTATGTTACTTAAATAAAATACAAATGAAAAATGACCATAAAATGATGTGTGAATTAGTGACAGATTTGTCAGATATGATATTAATATTTTTTATAAATCATTTTTTTTATAGTATAGGGGGCAAACGAGCAGATGGATCACCTGATGGTAAACGATTACCGTCACCCATGGACACCAGCGACACCAGAAGAGTTACAAGTGCGTTGCCGGCCTTTTAGACAAATGACAACATTTACCGAGAATAGAGTCAAAATATGCAAAGCATACTCTGTAAATCTATTAATTCTATTATTAAGTGTCTGCACTTATAAAGATACCAAATATTGGCAACTGTTGTGCTAACGGTACTCTCGGATCCCTTTCTAAATGCGGTTTGATAATAAATACATACGGCTATTCATTGTTAATATTATAGCTTAAAATAAATTTATCTCGTTTGTACGCTTTGGTTCAAGTCATTGAAATGGATCCTATTTCACCTTTTAGAATGTTTCGTTAAATGCTTTTTTACGTTTAGGTTCCTATTTAATTTATCCTATCTTGTATGAATAAATATTTTCTTTGTAACATCAGACCTTTTGTTATTTTTTGCATAACTGAATTAAAAAGCACGCCCCTTTGAGCTCATTGTTTTAAAAGATTTTTGTAAAATATGGCAAATTAAAAATTACTTAATTAATTATTAATAACGTACCTACTTTCTACAGATTATGTTGATCCATGAAACAAGCCCCTCTGAAAGTACATG
Source organism: Archips crataeganus (assembly GCA_947859365.1). Classification (NCBI taxonomy): domain Eukaryota; kingdom Metazoa; phylum Arthropoda; class Insecta; order Lepidoptera; family Tortricidae; genus Archips; species Archips crataeganus. Next base: position 10,763,484 of record OX402049.1, on the reverse strand, counting down.
TGCATTAAAAAATGTTTTAAGTATACAATTTGTATCCTAAGAAGTACAAAATAATGTAATCCTTTTTTAGGCAGTCGTGTGTGTGTGTGTGTGTTATGTTATGAAACAAAGAAGGCAAAGGAAAAAGAGGGTCAAGTGGCAGTAAACGGTTACTATCATAGACACTCATTTATTTTAGTCGGACATATCGGACATGTCAGAGTATCAAAGTAAAGTATGTAATGATACGTATTGTAGAGTGTCAAAATCATTAATTACCCTTCCTTATATTATTTGGGTTAGATTCTCAGAGGTTCAATATTCACTGTCTCATTCTTGTATTATTTTGATTAAACACCTTAGTGAGTTTTAAATATCAACGGCTTCGGCATCTAGTCTAGATGCCCCGTAAAGGATACTTCGTAACTACCGTTCATATACGACAGTTTTCAAGAAAATGCGAACAAAAGGTGAATTGCATACAATAGAAGAGAACTCGCGCTAGATTTAAAATTTCCATACATTATGTAGACAAGGCTCGGACACGGGACAGCGAGCTAAAATTCACTTCCGATACGTTTTGAGATGTGACTTTTAGTAAAGCGACGAGAGAAATTACATTTTCCATCGCAACTTTTTGATCTATTTTTTTTTGGCAACAAAAAAGCTTGGATTTGTCATTTGGTAAGCACGTGACAAGGATTCAACAGAAGGAAAGAAAACTTCAGCTAACTATAATATATTTTTTGTTTTCTTGTCTAGACAGATAATGATGAATAACATAATTTGTAGTATAATTAAGTAAATCGTGTGATTAGCGTGAGTTAGTGAATGTCTTAATACGAAGGCTCAAGTGGGAACTAAAGAAAAAAGTCTCTCATTTTTAGAGGTGGAGTGTCTCCATTAGTCGGACGTAGTAGGTTGGATTATTGTTATTAATTATTATCTTTGTAGGGTATTTACAAACTAATAATAACATCACTGTAACACGCATAAACCACCACCCACCTTGTGGAATGAAAGTAATGACCATTTTATTCGTAATCGTCGCTCTTCTTGTGGCTCCGGCCTTGCCTCCGATATTCCATCTTTCATGTGACTAAGTTTTATAGAGCCGGACCGGGGACGGTTTTTTACTGCCGGAAAATAAAATATTTGCTTCTGTTCTGCAAGAAATATTACCTGCTTCAGTCAATAAACTATTATATTTATTTCCTTTTGTACTGTTGCTGCACAAGGAAATATAGATTGAAATTGCTTTGACTTATTTGATTTCCAACTCGACGACTGAGTGGTTAAAGAACCTGACTACTAAGCTCGTGGTTCTGAGATTCGATCTCCGGTCGGGACAGATATTGATTAATATTATGTACTTATGATAAATACGAATGTTTATTCTCCAGTCTAAGGTGTTTAATATGTATTTATGTGTGAATGTTTTTAATTTGTTCAAGTATATTATCCGTTGCCTATTTACCATAACACAAGCTTTGCTTACTTTGGGACTACGTCAATTGTTCCATGATAATTTATTTATTTATTAAAAACTCATAAGTACAGTCGGCCTTAGAAGTTTAGTGTTTAATGTGTTATTTAAAATATCGAATTTACAGCTGAAAGCTACCCCGGTAACTGATGGACCTCTAAATGCAGTGCTCGAAATTTAAACAGTGCTAGTACCTACCTACCCACCCAGTCGTACACAATCAATCGTACACCGATGTACCTGCGCAGAAGACGCATTTTAGAAGCGCGGGAAGTGCAATTGACCAATCGACATACTCCACGCGCGCGTCTTTTTCCTGTGAAGCTATTGGTGGGTTGCTGCTGCCGCCATGTTAGCGTGCGTCGCGTGGCATGTTAGTCAGCCGCCATACTTCCGAGTGAATAAGACGGATAACAGGTGCACTGTAAATTGCACCTTGTAACTATACAGCATAAGACCGATTTAAAGTTTGGATCGTAACTTTGGCTATCATAGGAATAGTTTGTTCGAGTCTGGGCGGCCGGCATATGCACGACGCGCCGTATAAATTTTGTACTATTGTACCCAGGTAGGTACTGACACTATCGAAGTTTTCAAACACTGTATAGTTGACCAAGAAATTTCTTTACCACCCTAAGGTTGGCTTAAAACATCGAAGGCTACGTTCACATGAAGGGAGGTTATATCAAAGTTAATGTGATATCAGCCTCCTCCCACTCCAAGGCACAAGCTTCCTCTCAGAATGAGAGGGGTTGGGCCGTAGTTCCCACGTGGGCCTAGTGTTCCCAATCCGCATTGGGAACTTCACACACACCATTGAATTTCATCGCAGGTATATGCAAGTTTCCTCACGATGTTTTTCTTCGCCCTAAAGCTGATGGTAAATTACAAATGTAATTTTTGCACATAAATTCCGAAAAACTCAAGAGGTGCGAGTCGGGATTTGAACCCACGACCCTCTGCTTGAGAGGCCATAGGTCAAACCTTTAGGCCACCATGGCTATAGGTACGAGTACTTATACTCACCAAATTTAAAATAAGCCTGACTACGTGAAGTAACATAAGTGCTTGTAATAACAATTTCACGAACATTCTAATAATGATTTGACTGGTGGAAAAGGACTTCGTGAATTGTTTTAGATTTATCCTGAAATGTAAGCTAGATAAACTTTTGGGTCTAGTTCAAAGTTGGTACAGAAAGCTTAGTAAATGTGCTAGTAATTCTAAAACTAATAATTATTCAGATTCACGTCGCTTTAGACTAAGTTTGCAGTGGAACGAGTAGTGCGTGGATTAGAGATATGTGCGAAACTCTTTGTAAGGTATTGGTCACAATAGAGCCCGTCTAGTCTAGGCTTAATCTATATTGTTAAAAGCTCAACAAAAACCATTTTTACAGCTGCGGATTACAGGGCTCTTCTCAGAATGAGAGAGCTTAGGTTGTAACTCCCACGCGGGCCCAGTGGGGATTAGATACTTCACACTCATCATTGAATTTCTTCGCAGATGTGTGCAGGTTTCCTTTCTCATGGCAAATTTAAATTGTGATTTCGCATATAAATTCCGAAAAAGTCAGAGGTGCGAGCCCGGGCTCCAAATCAAGAACCTCTGCTTAAGAGCCCATAGGTCTAACCACTAGTCCACCACGAGTTTGAGACATGATGTCAGGTAATATTAGCTCGAGAAAGATACGACTAACGAAGGCTATTTTTTTTATACGGCACCTAAACGTAATTTTAAGGACCTATGTACATATAATATTTTCGAATCCACCGAATTTTGATTTTTTTTTCAGCAAAAATGCTATCAGTAAATTTAGCGTCAAAATAATATAATGTTTAAACAATTCAATTTTGAGACCCGCGAACCGAATCCACCAATATAACTAACCGGAAATAAAAATTGTTTAGCTAAAATGATTAAGTATTTCGTAATTTGGCCGATTTCTGCGAGGAAAATAAAAAATAAGGTTTCTTAAAAGCTTTACACTTTTAAACTTTACAAGTTAAATAGGCAATGTAAACCTTAACTATAGGTACTTATACCTTTTATGTCACCACTGTAATTAATTTTTATTTATTCCTTACAAAAATTTAAAGTATTATGCCATAGTTGCCATACTAAAAAAAGTGGATTTTACATGTGTTGCAGAAAAAATAAAGAAAAGGAGTAAATGTTGAAGTATGTCAAGTCGAGTCATGTTTTCAAGTACTTGTTCTTGGCTTGTCTTGTTGTGACTTCTTCAAGGTAATCATCCTTTTTAAAGACTAAGAAAGATATTAACATGAGAATGTTAGTTTTATGAATAGTGTTTTGACTAAATGAAATTTAAAGTAGCATTTTCATATGAGTATTTATAATGACATTAAGTATATTTTACAGTGTTTTGTTATAGCAACTCTCATATAGTAGGTACTGATAAAGCAAATTACGACATAACACGTTTTTGCTTGAAAATTCATATAAAAAGTATAAATTTTAATATTATTTTTCTTTGTCTACTACTAGTACCACATTATCCGTGATTTGTCCAAATTTTATTGCAGTCAGATCAATATTCACTATTCTGTAGCCAATTAAAGAAAACAAAAGTTTTACGATTTCTGAAAAATAGGTGTTTTTTTTGATACCGTGTTTTGTCATAGCACGGCAGTAGAGCGAAACCGTTTCCTGGGCTATATGTATAAATAATGTTTTTAAATATTATTATCTTAGCTGCTGTCTGTCTAGTGTAGCCTTTGAGAGACGCAGGTGTTACGTTACGCTACTCAGTCTGAAAGGAAATGCTAAGACCGGCCTTTCTGACACCTGTCAAGCACAGAGCGTTACACAGCGTGTCAGAGCTAGTGATAGATATTTCAAACTAAATACAAACTGAAATATAGATGCACAGAAAAAACCCCAGAAAAAAGACCAATGCTGGGAATCGAACCCAGGTCCTCAGCGTTCCGTGCTGCGTGCTTACCCCTACACCATCACTGGTCTAGAAGTTAGCGACGAATCTTTCCTATACATCGTACACTTCAGTCTGTTATAATCACATTAGGCAGTGATAAAGCGCATCTATGTTAATGCCCTCTACCGAGAGACTTCAACACTCCTTCGGAGCTACCCGCTCACCTGGACCAAGAGATGGCGCTACTAGGCCAACTTTTACAAGTTAAGTATGAAGTATCTTTTTCTATTTTTTTATTTTTTTTATTTTCTTCAATTTCATTTTTTGACCGTAAAAGTAATAAAAAATGAAGTTGAAGAAAATAAAAAAATAAAAAATAGAAAAAGATACTTCATACTTAACTAGTGATAGATATTATACCAGAATACTTTTTATTGTGTTTTATATAAATCAGGCATCAGACGACGATGACATTCTGCCAAGTTTCTTGCAGCACATTCTTTCTGACAATGATGGACTACTCGAAAGCCCTAGAAGACATTTATCCGTAGTAAAACCAGCCAAGTGGTATGTATGTAAGAACTTAATTATTGATTCTTAAAACACAAAAATAATTTACCACGAAGCTGGCACTGCGCTTATCTTGTTTCGGTTTCCACGCTAAAGTAATCTACTCCTGTCGTCTGCTCGCGAGTTTAATGAAAATGAATCATAAGAAAAAAAGTCAAAACTAACACAAACAATTTTATTGATGTAAGACATATTTTCTATACCTACTTCATTTAATTTAGAAGTGAAAACCACAACATCATTATATTGCGGCTCGTCAACTATTTCTTACCTAGCAAATAGTACAGTACAAATAGTCTGGGAGCCGCAAAATAAAATTGTTTTAATGTCACTTTATTTGCGTGTCGTCAATTGTTACTCTAGTACAAATTGGAAAGAGATTACAGTTCACGAGCCGCAATATAATATTGTTGTGGTTTATTATTCTAAATTAAGTGGAGTATAGGTGATATAGACCGTGATTGACTTTAATATTTTCTCTCTCTCTTTAAATTCTTCAAATGTAATTTACAGTCAGTTTTTAACATTATTCATGTTCTTCTAATCTAAATGCAGTGTTTGGAAGGTCCTGCATGACCTTCATGACAACAAACATAATTATTATGTCGTGTCTTTGTCTTATACATTCAGTCACTAAGTCGCAATGCAACTATTTCGCTCTAGTTAATTAAATTGGATACATTGAGATATCGTTATAATGACCAACTTTAAGTGACTTAGATGCACTTTCTGTACGACCTCTTGATTATGAAAGCCATGATCTTGCCGATAAGCAAAATAAAAGGATTCAGAGAGTATTATTATACATTCACAATAAGTTTTATTTTATACAAGCTTTTTTTTGCTAAATAAACTTGCATTATCATCCAACCAATCAACATACCTAATATTAAATTTCAAGTCGACCAGAGCACTGCACTGGAAACAAGTTAAATTCGACGCCCGTGACTTGAGCCACACAAACATATAACACGGCAAGTTAAATAAAGGCTTGTAAAAATAACGACTCGATTTCAAATACCAGTCACGCACAATTCCTAAGGATTATCCGGCCTAGGTAATTCCTCATTTAGATACATTCTGTGCAAAGGTTAATGACATTTCCTTTGTGGTTTTAATGATGTGGCAGGATACTATGGCACTTAGGTACGGCTGAAAAGGACGTCTGGAATTCCTCTTAGGTCGGCTTAATGACACTAATGGCTGCGAAGAGATTCTAGACATGACTGTTATTTTATTACTTCCAAAGTAGAAAGCTTTAAGAAATCTCACGTTTTGATCTTTTCTTTACATATTATTCCGTTTTTATTAACACCGTAACAAAATTGCCTACCTGTAAAATTGAAACCTGAAAAGTTTTGGAGTCATTTAGCTTAGTTATAACTAGGTAGGTATAAATTAAAAATTAAAAAAAACCCCAACGCAATTTGGTCGCATATTATGTTTGACAATAAAGTAAATGCCCATTAGGCACCCAAGATCCCTTCTGCAGCTGACAAAAGAGCTTATATCTTTGAAACGGCTAAACCGATTTTGATGAAACATGTCTAAGACCCATCGCCAAGAAACCAGCTTTCAAATAAAAAAAAACACATCCGAATTGGTTCACCCGTTTTAGAGTTATGGTGCCACAGACAGACAGACAGACACACACACAAACACACATAGCGGTCAAACTTATAACACCCCTCTTTTTGTGTCAGGGGTTAAAAATGTACCGAAGAGCAATGATTTAAATACTAGGGCCTTGTTATGCAGACTTTGCGATTAGAGACCGAGGATTGTCTAGTGACATCAATAGCCTTATACAATCATGTACAATGGGTTGTAACTACGGTTACGTTATGAAGGACTATTTATTAATTTTATTATACGGCAAACTTTATTAAATTGAGAGCAAACTCTACCGCTGCCGCTGCTCTTTTGCACTCATTAAATTTTAACTTCAATTTACATTCACATTTCGGGGGAGAATCAATAGCACGTATTTATTTTCCATTCAGAACATCAACATTCATTCTGATTGACTTCGATTCCGCTCTCCATATTTCCGGGCATTCGGAGATACGGGTAAGCTGTATAAATTGAGTGTCGGTGTGGTTTGCCAGACCAATGTGGCGATGGTACAAAATGGCCAACATTCCGGCAAGGTTATTTCACAGTATTTTCTTACTAAGATTTTTATTGCAAGTAGTTTAGAATCAAAAAATGTTTAAAATTTTTGGATACCTAGTACCTAATAAAATATGGAACGAACCGATGATGAACGAATTCTTAATTGCATTTGAATTTAATGTAATGTAATAGCGCTCACTGTTTTTTTTATAATTTATTCAAGTATGATTTAAATTAATACTATCTGGAATTTAAGTATTAACGACCGCTTTAGCCTAGTTGGTAGTGACCCTGCCTACGAAGCAAGAGGTCCTGGGTTCAAATTCCGGTAAGGGCATTTATTTGTGTGATGAGCACGAATATTTGTTCCTGAGTTATGGATGTTTTCTATGTATTTAAGTATTTATTTATCTATATAAGTATGTTTATCGTCGTCTAGTACCCATAGTACAAGCTTTGCTTAGTTTGGGACTAGGTCGATTTGTGTAAGATTGTCGCCCCCTTATATTTTTTTTTTTTAAGTATTTATACTATCAAGCATTTGTATTTTTCCCAGAATGTGTTCAAGTAAAACAACTTTTTAAACAAAACACTCCTTCGTAGAGCAGAATCGTAAACCTTTTCAAAGGTTCGTATTTAAAATTTAAATTTACTCTTGGTCCGTTTTCAAATCCAGTCACGTTTGACCCTTACACTTGTTTATATTCTTTGTCCGGGCGCGATGCCCGGTTTTACACATGATTTGCTTGAAGGATCGGCCCGGCTGTAAGGGTGGGAAATTCCAAATTGATGTTTTTAGTTTTATTACGCATTCAGGGTTTACGGTGAAGCGAGGGTCACCGTGGCTTTAAGTACATAGGTACATGTAGTAAATATAAATATTTTTTCTAAAAGAAAGACGAAAACAAGAAAATGGTTCGATTCACCTGATGGGAGGTGAGAAATGGCCACGGCCTCCTACGGACCCATGCCACAAGAAAAACAGATATGTAAGTAGCAGCTCATTGAGAAAAAGCAGCCTTGTGTTTTAAATTCATACATTTTGATACAATGCCCCCTTAGAATTCAGTTTCTCCCTGGGACTTCAGACAAATCACCGCCATTTTTCATGTAATACCTAGTTGGTTTCAGCTAATCCTTACAAATTGGATGAACTAGAATTAGTGGAGCCGATAAGGGTTGGATGGAAAGAAATTGATGTAGTTGAAACCAGCAGCTAAGTAGCTTTAGATTAGAGGTGAAGTTGAATCTTTGACTGTTTTAGAACGGTCTATTTAAAAGTAGCTCAATAATCTAACCTTCATCCTAGCCTGTACAAGCCCCACTGCAGAGCACAGGCCTCCTTTCAAAATGTACAGCTTTGGGCCTTAGTTCCCACGCGGGCCCAGTGCGGACTGGGAACTTCACACGCACTATTAAATTTCTTTGTGTGTGTGAAGGTTTTCTCATGATGGTTTCTTTTACCATAAAACTCATGGTGAATTTTAAATGTAATTTCGTACATATATTCCGAAAAAGTCAGGGGTACGAGCCCAGGTTCAAATGTACGACCCATAGCTTAAGAGCCTATAGGTCAAACCACTAGTACACGACTTCTACAATATGAATTTACAACTTATTTTTTAATATAAACTTGTTTTATGTCTGTCCTTTTTGTTGACAGTTCATGCTTTGTCATTTAACTTACGTAATGATTACGATATTTCAGATTAATCCAACCACTTTCTAGTAGATCAAATTTGACGCGCAAGATAATATAATTACAGAGGTTGCTTGCACCGTAACAAATGAAACTTAAACTCTTGGAAAAGGAAATACTTTAGTAGATATAAAAACGATTCTTTTCAGGCCACTACTTAATATTCCCACCAATTCTCCCACCTATTTAATCTTCGCAAGTGTAGTTTTGTTTCGGTTTCTCTATCTGCTTCAGGGCTGCGCCCCATTAAGTACATATTAACGCTCTTACTTCATCCGTCTGTCTGTTTTCCGTCAGCCTACTTAAAATTGAGTTACTAATTAAAGTCTAAAGATCCACTTTCCGCTTGGGTGTGTCACCAGACACCGATTTTCATATGTTTAAAGCTTATATATATATATTAGGATTAATAAGAAGCTTCTATATTAGATAGACTGTAATCAGTCTTAAAACGTTATTATTTACTTTTAAATTAGACAACTAGACTCTAACTGTATCTGATACAAATTGTATAATTTTGTCAAACTGTCTCTCAACTTAATACTTGTCATTTACTTTTACGATTACGACCGTCTTTAGCCAAATATAAGATCGCGCGCCTGTAGCACTTAGATTTAGAATTTCTTAATAAAGCAGCGAGCAAACCTCCGCACTTCCAACGAATCAATCTTGCAGAATGACCCCCTTCCGCTTTCATCTTTTTTTCATTAAGCCTGGATTCCAGTGATTTCGCCAAGTCCGCTATCTGAGGAGTACGGAAAACTAGAGGTTGCCGACTTTGCCATTTCGACGTTCGATTTTTCGTGACTTAAGAAATAAAAGTACGAGTGATGAAGTTGTCGGGAAAGCTTTCTAAAATTTTTGAAATGTGGTAGGTGACTGTTTGATAATTAATTAAAGCAAAAAAATACAACAATACAATACAATACAAATATTCTTTATTGATCACCAGAAACAGTACAGTGACATTACAAAAATAAAAATACCAAAAATGCATCGCTACTTTATATTCCTTTTATTGGCAGAAACAGCTTTTTAAACGTAACATATACAGCAGATTCTTTTTAGGTTTCCAACCTCAAAAGGGAAAAAGGGAACCGTTATGGTTTCAGTTCTTTGTCCATCCGTCCGTCCATCTGTCTGTCAAGACTTTTCATCTCGGGAACGCGTGAAAGTATCGAATAGAAATTAAAACCTTATACTCAGGTCTATGGTACCTTTTAAAGCTGTGAAGAAATCAAACTTCCAAGTTAACGTAAAAAAAGATACAGACATTTATGCCGCCAAAAACATAAATTTCGACACTCTCAAGGAAACCAAAATTTATAGGGTACTTTCCGTTGACCTAGCTATGAAATTTGGCAAGTAATACCGTCTAATTCTACAAGTATAGGGAAAAATCTGAAATTTAATTTGTTGCTGTAACCACCTCCTCAGCCTTTTATTTTCTAACAAGTCTTTGTGTTCCTTATTAATTAGTCTGGAAGTTTATTTATTTTGATTTAGATATTTATCGATATATTGAATTGAAAGGTGTGTTGGGGCGGACTCTACTCCGACATTACGGATCGGTTGGATCAACAGTTTAGTCCGCATTTTCTAGTTAACGTTATTAAGTTGTACATTGTTTTAATCGGCTTTCCCGTTATTTAATTTAGGTATGTGTTTTCTTTCACAAATGAGTGGAGACCAAAAAGTTGGACCTTGGGTTTGGGATTTTGACTATGAGCCCGACTATTGCTTGTTCTCGTATAGTAAATGTTATAATTCATTGAACATTGTTAATACCCTTACCTTATACTTCTCTTGTTATTTGTTGGTTTAAGTTTAATAAACTTGATATAATTTGTTACGTTCAGTAACTTTACTTTAATTCTGAAATTAAAGAAACCAAGTGACGTTGAATGTAAAAGTAGCGTGAATGTATAGTACATTGTTGTAGAGGCTGGAAAGTAAGCAATAGATGGACGAGTTTGTTTGAGGGCCGACGCGTAGCGGAGGCCCTCGAAAGTACGAGTCCATCTATTGCACTTTTGGCCGAGACTAAACATTGTGCTTTTCACGACTAATGCGAGGAAATCATTATCATCATCATCATCATAATCATCCATCCATCCATCCCGTCCATCCCGTCCATCCTGTCCATCCCGTCCATCCCGTCCATCCGACCATCCGTCCATCCGTCCATCTATCCCGTCTATCCCGTCCATCCATCCATCCCGTCCATCCCGTCCATCCCGTCCATCCGTCCATCCGTCCCGTCCATCCCGTCCATCCTTCCATCCTGTCCATCCCGTCCATCTGCCCATCCGTCCATTCTGTCCATCCCGTCCATCCCGTCCATCCCGTCCATTCCGTCCATCCATCCCGTCCATCCGTCCATTCCGTCCATCCCGTCTATCCCGTCCATCCGTCCATCCGTCCATCCTGTCCATCCCGTCCATCTGCCCATCCGTCCATTCTGTCCATCCCGTCCAACCCGTCCATCCCGTTCATCCCGTCCATTCCGGCCATCCCGTCCATTCCGTCCATCCCGTCCATCCGTCCCGTCCATCCCGTCCATCCTGTCCATCCCATCCAACCCGTCCATCCCGTCCATCCCGTCCATCCCGTCCATCCCGTCCATCCCGTCCAACCCGTCTATCCCGTCCAACCCGTCCATCCCGTCCATTCCGTCCATCCGTCCATCCGTCCAACCATCCCGTCCATCCGTCCATTCCGTCCATCCCGTCCATCCCGTCCATCCGTCCATCCGTCCATCCTGACCATCCCGTCCATCTGTCCATCCGTCCATTCTGTCCATCCCGTCCATCCCGTCCATCCCGACCATCCCGTCCATCTGTCCATCCGTCCATTCTGTCCATCCCGTCCATCCCGTCCATCCCGTCCATCCCGTCCATCCCGTCCATCCGTCCATCCAGTCCGTCTGTCCGTCCGTCCATTCATCCATCCATCCATCGCATGCAGCAGACGATTACTGTTGATTGGTCCAATAATGTCGTTTCAGCACGCCAGGAATGAAATTCAGAAATTATCTTTCAAAAAGTCGTATCTTATAATGAAATACATATACTGATACGTCCTGTTTTCGATTAGTGTAACTTTGTTGTCGTGTTTGTGAGCCATAAATGAGTCAGCTGTTAAATGTACATATATAGGCAGTTTTGAGTACTGGATTTAGGTTATCTATGGCCACATTTTCGAGCAGTGTCGTGAAAAAATATTTAGAAGTAAAGAATAGCGTTCGCATTGACATAGACAGCCAACTGCAAAAGAGTTCATTAATAGTACCTAACTTTACCGTGGCAATTTATTTTTTTTCTTTCTAGATTTTTTTTTTCAATTAGAATTGCACAAGCTGATAAATCGTACTGCTGTTTGAAGTAAAGATTTTTTTTGTTGTGCTTTTTTCTACTGGCGCGATTTCGTCCGCATAGAATGAATAATTCACCAAAGATGTTTTTAGAATAAAGGGGATGATGTGTATACTCGTATATATTCAGTTAAAAGTATCTACAATCGTCATTCAAATCTGTTTTAGCGTAAAAAAGTACTCACACATTCACACTCCCAATTTGAAGTAGGTAGGTAGCTAAGTAAGTATAATCTATACTAATATATAAAGCTGAAGAGTTTGTTGGTTTGTTTGTTTGTTTGTTTGTTTGAACGCGCTAATCTCAGGAACTACTGCTCCGATTTGAAAAATTCTTTCAGTGTTAGATAGCCCATTTATCGAGGAAGGCTATAGGCTATATATTATCACGCTAACACCAATAGGAGCGGAGCGGAGCGGAAGAATGTTTCCAAATCGGGGGTTTTTGAAGTAAAACTTCTATATCTCGGGAACTACTGCTCCGATTTGGAAAATTCTTTCAGTGTTAGACAGCCCAGTTAGGGGCGGGTTGGGAGCAGGTGGGGGGGCGGGTTGAGAGCGGGTTGGGGGCGGGTTAGGAGCGGGTGGTGGGGGCGAGTTGGGAGCGGGTTGGGAGCGGGTTGGGGGCGGGTTAAGCGCGGGTTGGGAGCGGGTAGGGGGCGGGTTGGGGGCGGGTTAGGAGCGGGTTGGGGCGGGTTGAGAGCGAGTTGGGGGGCAGGTTGGGAGCGGATTGGGGGCGGGTTAGGAGCGGGTTGGGGGCGGGTTGAGAGCGAGTTGGGGGCGGGTTGGGGGCGGGTTGGGAGTGGGTTGGGGGCGGGTTGGGAGCGGGTTGGGAGCGGATTGAGAGCGGGTTGGGGGCGGGTTGGGAGCGAATTGGGAGCGGATTGGGGGCGGGTTGGGAGCGGGTTGGGGGCGGGTTGAGAGCGAGTTGGGGGTGGGTTGGGTGCGGGTTAGGAGCGGGTTGTGGGCGGATTGGGAGCGGGTTGGTTTATTATGAAGTTTCACTTCTTCCGGAAGGATCTAAGGAGAGCCATAATTGATGAAAAAGCAAATTGGATAAAAAAATAAGCTGCCCAAATTACTAATTCCACGCGGACGGAGTCGCGGGCAAAAGCTAGTTAATTATATACAGATGTTGAAGGATTTAACAAATATTGTTGTTGAAATTTTGGTTTCTTCCTAAAAAATAACATTGTAAAAACATGTTGTCCGTTTACAGTAAATTTATGTAGGCCTGCTTGCGTCTTTTTCGTTCGGTTCATGTTTTATTCGTTTTCATGAAAATTTTCGTAACTCTTGTTTTTTTTATCTATGGGGTCAAAACTAATTTAAATTCATGTTATGGACAAAACTTTCCAATGCTTGTTTATGTACTTGCCTATGTACACACATATCGACGCGGGCGGTTATCATCGCATAATCAAGGGAATACTCCCAAGTCCCAAGCCTAGTAAAAATAACATTAAGTTTATTTGTATTTTAGGAAATTGGGTTATGCGTGAACACATCGGGGCAGAGATTATTAAAGTACCTTACTTACTCGAATGAGCAGTTCGTTTAACATTTGTTAAGTATAGCAAAGTTCGGCGCGTGACAATACCTCTAAAGTTTATTTTATCGACCTGAAAATCGCATTAGAACTTGACTAAAAAACATATAAATGAACATTAACAAAAATTGTGTGAACAAAATAGTAATTATATTGAAGAATTAAGCTTTTAGAGACGGCGGAAAATCTGGGGTAAATTCAACCCATGCTCATGGTTTTATTTATAAAGGACTGTACGTGAATTTTTTTTTAAATTCGTCCTTATTCAATGACAGCTAAGTAGCTTTATCAAATATAAGTATAGCAATAATTTTGCGCCGACAGCCGACTACTGAACTGACATGATATACTTTAGAAAGGCGGATTACATAGAGGTTCAGGGGTCGTAGTTATCCTTAGGTATTTACAACTTAAATTGTGATGATTTTGATATTTCCGCATTGAATAAGTAAGCAAGTTATTATTAGACAGCTCTTTACCTATATATTTTTGTTTCTATTTATAACAATTTAGTTACCGTAATGTTGGAATAACAAACTAAGACGCAACGCGTTTCGATTGCTCGTCTCTAGCGGAGCTGTGATGTGACTTTTGCGCGCCAAATAGCAATTTATTGCTAAGTCATTGCTAACGCACGGTCTTATCTCTCTCGTGTCTTCCGAATCCAGGCCGCTGCGCTGTCTACATCATAAACGGAACCTGTATGTAAAATTTCTAGATTCAAGTGTTTAGGTTGGATAAGTCAATAAGTCATGGCTTATATGGGCATTTTCACTTTAAATGCCGCAGATTTTTTTTTAAATGAGGAAATTTTGGTGTTTTCTTACTCAGAATCATGACAACAATTCATTTTTAAAAAGAAAAAAGTGAGTTTATTTTTGAGTCAGTTTTGTGACTTTTTTTAGGTACCTACACCTATTTCATATAGCACGTTACGAAACGGACACAAAATAACCCTCCTTCGACGGGTCGGGTGAAAATTGTATGGAAAATCAGGGAGACTTTTTAATCATTAAAATTAATACCGCTCTTGGTTCTGATCTGAGTAAGAAAACAAAACAACACTCGTATTTCCTTATTAAAAAAAATTTTTTTGCTCCATTTAAAGTGAAAATGCCCATATTATTAACCACCACCGCCAGATTCTAGCCATGGCTTCAACTAATTATGCGGTTTGAATCGAAGCGTGTCAAATCATTAGTGAAACCAAATTAACAGTCTATGTTTATGAAATCGCATAGATATGTAAAACGGGCACCCTTGTAAGGGTTCAGGGAACGACAAAGGCAATAATTGTGAGATATCACTGTCATAATACTAAATGTTAATTGAATATACAACACGTCAGAAGGACATTTTCTGCATGAATTCACTGTGAGAAAAATGTGTAGTGATAATAATACAAATATATTTATTTATGAAAGAATAACAAAGAATAAAACTTAATTATAAACTAAATATTACAAACTAAATTAAAAACTGAACTAGATCTAAACAAACAAAAATAATATTATTACAAACTAAATTTAAAACTAAACTAGATCTAAAAAAGGCCCCTGCGGCATTGTGCCGAAGATGCTGGCAGCATTACCTCGTTGAATCGCTAGGCTAATTCTTTGAGCGAGGTAGCTGCCAGCTCTTCGGTCACCGGTAGCATCTATAAGCCTCTTCGAAATCTCTTTGAAGAGGCTTAGTGCTCCTGGGCCCCACGGACCAAGGGTCTCGACACCGAAAGGGATGAAATTATATTCGGCGCCGAGACCACTATATTTGCCAATTTTAGCGGTTTCAGCCGCCTCTGCTGCGGCTGCTGCCCTTGTGGAGGTCCGGTGGATATGAGAAGGGGCTAGTGTGTCTACACAGGTTGCATCCCACACCAGAACCCTTCCCATACTCCACGGGATCAACGACATACCGTCTGGTCTCTTGCCGTCGGCTCTTGAAATACCTGACGGCTCCAGGAGAGCCGGCACGTTAGCCGATGCAAGAGACCGACGAATAATGTCGTTAAGGGCAGCATGTCTCGCGAAGCGGCCCGCGCTCTTCTGGCAGGAGAGTCCGTGGTGCCCAAGCCGGTCTACATCGCTTCCGCAGGGGCAACGATGTGGAGCGCAGACCGGGACCCCAAGACGTAAACAAACTGCGAAACGGAGAGTATTGGGGTCAAGAAAAGTGCCAGTGGTTGCAGATGGGTGTGCGTGGAGCCAGAAACCAGCCTCTTTTGTTCTTACTGCTAGAAGTCTGGCTCGTTCTGCGGTACAACACTGGTCAAGAAGGGAGTCAGCGGTTAATTTGCAAGTTATGTCGTCCCAGCACCTTTGAAAATTTGGATTATCGGGAAAATTTTGGTCAGGGCAAGCAATTCGCCAAGCACTTTTTGCGTCCACCAAGCCCGAAGTCTCATAGTATGTAGGTAGGATCTTACCTATGAGACTAGACGAGCTATGGGCTGACGACAAAAAAGCCGGTAAAGCAACACTAGAAATTTTGCGAATCCCTAGGCCACCGTATCGAATGGGAAGGGATCCTTGGGTCCAGGACTGCTCGTTTAGCTGTATATTAAGAATGCTTTCTAAATTAATTTTGATTAAAATGTCTATTTGTGTTAAAAGATTTTGATGTTTCCAAACAGGGCAGCAGCGAAGCACATAAGTCAATTTTGGGACAAAAAGGCAAAACTTTATTACAGAAAGAGCATAATGCGGGCTAATTTCCAAAAGGCGATGAAAATGATTTTTGAATTTTGATATTGAATTTTCAAAATAATCCGAAATAGATTCTTCAAAAATAGGGGACCCTAGGAGGCAAAGATTATTCTTATTGAGTATTTTAATGTTGGGTGCAAGTTGGTTAAACCTGTGTATCAGGTTATTGGAGTCGTTATGTAAATTTGGAATGTATAATTCGCACTTGTTAAAATTTAGTTCTAGGCCAATGGATTTAAATTTATCAATGATTAATGAAAGATCCGAAAGTACAGAGTCAGAGTCACCTCCTAAGGTTCCATCATCGAGGTACCACACATTAAATTTGGAAGCCAAATTTTGTATAATCGGGTTGATAGCCAAACTGAAAATAGCTGGCCCCAGAGGGTCACCTTGCTGACAACCGACTTCGGATGACAATTCGTTTAATCGATACATCAATTTTGTAGGTTCCGCGTAGCAATGAAGAAGGTAATTGTATAATTCGGGGATGTTCGATTTGATTTCTAACAGCAAGGCATCCCTATTTACTGAATTAAAAGCATTCTTAACGTCAATTTTGAGCAACACTTCGCAATCGCTGTTGTTCAGGTAGGTGCGGAGCGCGTGTACGGCAGCTTCGCAACCACCTCTAACGCCAAAGCCTAATTGAACGGGTTCAAATTGGTTGTGCAATTTTTCTAAAATATAGCGAACTGCAATTTTCGAAGCAAGCCGGCGAAGTGTTGTACCAACAGCAATTGGTCTTACTCCTCCGTCCTTTTTTGTAAGGGCGATTAGGTTGGCACCGTACAAGATAGGTACAATATCCGGGTGAATACTGCCAGAGTACATAAAATTTATTAAATTGGCAATACAGCTTGTGAGCTTCTCGCCTGTATCACCCAAGGACGGGGACGTCAGATCTTTTAAATGTTGTGGTGAAAGGCCATCAAGACCTGCAGCTGAACCGGTTTTAAATGAAAGAATCGCATTGAAGACATCGGTGTTTTTGATCTGCAGGCATGACTCAAAAGCTGTTGGAGGGTCGAAAAAATAGGGGGTCGCAGGTGCGGGAGGATGTTTTGTCAGTAGGGCCGAAAGAGTATCCGGGTTGTCTGGAGATAGCTCGTCACTCGAGAAAAGTAAGCGGGCGGCACCTTTGAGATCACCGTCACATATTTTATTTTCGATAGTTTTGATCTGGTTGTGAAAATAATTGGACTGTTTGTGTGTGGCCAATGGGATGGAATGGTGTGTACAGTTATTCTTAATTTTTTGTGTCAAAGATTGATGTGTATCATCCTCTTTAGCGTGTAGTACTAAATATGGAAAAAGGAGGAGGTTATGCCAGTCTTGAGGAGAGTTAGATTCGTAACATTTTTGTATGATATTGGTGAGGTGGGCAGCTACAGTGATTCTGGCACCTCGTGGGATACGCTTAACTATCTGGACGCTGTTTTTAAGGTGGCTAAGGCGATAATGGAAAGGTTGATTAAGAGGATGTGTACTGTTTAAATTTAAAGGAGTTGTATCTTGACTAAGGCAGTTGCGGTGGGATTTGGCTTTATGAATATTTAGACCTCTACTGGATTTAAATGATTTTGTGCACAATTGACACGCATAGTTACCGGAGCTACCACCAGACTGGGTCGCGGTCTGCATTCGACTATGCTTTACAGAAAAATAATAAGCAGAAAAATATAAATATATAAAACACTCAAAAGAAAAACACAAGTTTGTCACTGCACTTTACAGAAGTATTGAGAAAGCACGGCGCGAGTAACCGCTGAAAAGTAATAAGTACAAATAACTTGTAACAGCATGTCCTAACATTATTTAAAAATAAAAACACAAACACACTTTTTCAACAATAAAACCACAACAGAGATCGAGTGACGGGAGAACTTCAAAATGACAGCGCAGCACCCGTGAGTGCACATGTGGTGTTTGAATGTAGTCTTGGCGATAAATAGGACTACGCCAAAAAATAGATCTCAAGCATAGGTTCGCCGTGACGTTGGACTGGGAAAATGCCGTGGTAGCGCAGAAATGGCGTTCTGTCAAAAAGTGCTGTCACGAAGATTTATCGGAAATCAAAAAACGTTAGAGAGTCTGCCACACGCTGCCTTCATTCACATAGCCTCTCGGTGGCATCGAAACTTCGACAGCAACATTCAGCATAAAAATAAAAACAAATCAAATTTAAATTATAAAATTACACAGAAAATGAGTGCGACTTGACTCGTGTCAATTTTTTTTTTTTTTTTTATAAAATCACTGTTCTTTAAAATTAAAGATAATAAAACGAATTAACATGGCACCAGTTTTGAATTTAGATTTATTATGAAAAATATTGTGAGCCCATAATGTTGAATTAATAAAGTGCAACAGTAGGCAATTAAAAACTGTATTATAATATAAATAAAACTTGACAGTAGTGAGTCGTTGGTATAGGTATGATGGATGACACATTGGTACTATGTGTTATAAATATTCCAAAACTGGAATATTATTTTTCATCGCGAATAAAGATTTACAGTGAAGTCAAACTTTGTGATAATCAGTGCAAAAGCTTCGTAATAAAATAATGAGTTTGTTGCCGTCTTCCTGCATGAGACAACAGTATATTATCTTCAATCTATTGCAAAAAAGAAAGTGAAGGAAGCATCAAAAACCACCCGTAATCAAACGGTCAGCGTTACATATTTCTTCCTTCCGCCCCATCTTTCTTGCGTTCTAATCTTCGGGAACAAAAACATATGTAATCCGCTTCTACGTCAGAGATATCAATCATCAAGAGAATAAAGCGACAAAGACGAACGGGACTATGGACTTGGGAGAATAGATGATGCAAGTTATTTGGGTAATTATTAACATCTATTTTTTTAATCAAGAATAACGGCATTTTTGACGTTATTTACATCACGCCAAGAACTACGTAAGTATAATAGTTTTTGAGCTGGAGTTACAATAGTCTAGATAATTCAGTCGGTAAAATATTTGGTCCGGACCAAGTTTCATCCGTAGAATGGAATCTATTAAAACTTTTCAATCTGCTTTCAGAATGGGCATGAAAGTCAAAAACTACGTTTCGTACGTGATTCGCGTTAAAGTTATAGGCATCATTTTTAACTGCACTTTTGTGGAAGAGATGCATCATAGAGTAACAGAGAGAGGCATGTCGTTCCAACAGTCCGACACTACGTGCTTTGTCACGTCTGTCGCTGTTAGACGTATCAAAGACGCCAGAGGCTATCGGTTGCTATTCCCCGTGGAGGCATTATCCGCTTGAATTATACGGGCCTTGTGATTGGTTGAAATTTAAACGGTGATCTATTTTGTTTGTTGCTATTGGTTCTATTTATTGTGACCGAGGTGTCAGTGACCTTTTTATACGCTGATGGTGTAACACTTCTAATTAGATTGTGAAGGGATGGGACAAAATAAATTATTTAATTTATTGAATCAGGCGTTACTTTGCGGAGGTCCATATTAATGAACTAAAACAATTACTTTGCTCACCCGCGACCTTAAGGTCGCGGGTGAGCAAAGTAATTGTTTTAGTTCATTACAAAATAAATTATTAAATCAGAAAGCTCAAACTTATGTTTCGAGTAATTTATTATGTTATGTTATGACCTAGTTTATGTGGAGATCCAAACAAATCGATTGATCATATCAATTGGTGATGACGGTGAAACCTCAATTGTTACTACAATTTACGATTTTTTTGAAAAGTCTCTGAGTTAAACAATTACTTACTCGAAATGTATTTCTTAAAAATAATTGAATAGTGAATTTAAGCGAAAGATATTGCAAAACCCTCTCACTCTGCGGAGGTTTCACCGTCATCACCAATTGATATGATCAATCGATTTGTTTGGATCTCCACATAAACTAGGTCATAACATAACTAGAAGCTGGATCAACTAAAACAAAGTGACAGATAACTACTCGCAAGTTCCAAATTCTTGGAACTTAGCTGTTACTCGTATCGATTCCTCGATAGTCGATACTACTTGAGCAGTTCTGACTGCGACTGAACTTTAAGAACGTGGCCCACAGAACTAATAGAATGTAAGTTACTTGCAACTCTTGTAAGCAAGATCTAATTTTGTAAGTAGTTTCAGCATCGGTTGGGGATACCGTTGTTAACTACGTAAATTAAGTTTTAATGCTAGCTTTATGCGAGCTGATGTAATAAATAAGACTAGGGAATTAGGCCTGAGTTTATTTTCGTAAACAGTTGCTGAAATGGTGAAGCAATTATAATGAGTTTTCTATCTCTTCTTTTATTTATCTCTTGGACTCACCGAACGCCGAAAAAATAGTAGTAGTAGGTAGTAGTAGTAGTAGCTTTTGAGCGATAAGACTGCCTATAATTGTCTGCCTTTATTTTTATATGTGTTAATTTTCTGTAGACACAGGTACTGTTTTTGGTGTTAAGTAAAGAATATTTGTATTTGACGACCAGATGGCCTAGTGGTTAGAGAACCTGACTACGAAGCTTGAGGTCCCGGGTTCGATTCCCGTGTCGGGGCAGATATTTGTATGAAAAATACGAATGTTTGTTCTCGGGTCTTGGGTGTTTAATATGTATTTAAGTATGTATCTCTATCTATATAAGTTTGTTTATCCGTTGCTTAGTACCCATAACACAAGCTTTGCTAAGCTTACTTTAGGACTAGGTCAATTGGTGTGAATTGTCCCATGATATTTATTTATTTATTTTATTTGTATTGTATTGTATCTGCTCTATTCTTTGATGTAGATTACAAAAATACCTATTTTATTAACACTCTGTATAGTAGCTAAATCAAGTAATATTATGAACTCCATTCTAGAGTTTTATTCATGGAACTAGCTTTTGCCCGCGACTCCGTCCGCGTGGAATTAGTAATTTGGGCAGCTTATTTTTTTATCCAATTTGCTTTTTCATCAATTATGGCTCTCCTTAGATCCTTCCGGAAGAAGTGAAACTTCATAATAAACCAACCCGCTCCCAATACGCCCCAACCCGCTCTCAACCCGCTCTCAACTCGCCCCCCACCCGCCCCCAACCCGCTCTCAACCCGCCCCCAACCCGCTCCCAACCCGCTCCCAACCCACCCCCAACCCGCTCCTAATCCGCCCCCAACCCACTCCCAACCCGCCCCCAACTCGCTCTCAACCCGCCCCCAACCCGCTCCATACCCGCCCCCAACCCGCTCCCAACTCGCCCCCAACCCACTCCCAACCCGCTCCTAACCCGCCCCAACCCACTCCCAACCCGCCCCCAACCCGCTACCAACCCGCCCCAAACCCGCTCCCTACTCGCCCCCCCACCCGCTCCCAACCCGCCCCCAACCCGCTCTGAAGCCGCCGCCAACCCGCTCTCAACCCGCCCCCCCAACCGCTCCCAACCCGCCCTATCTAACTGGGCTATCTAACACTGATAAAATTTTCCAAATCGGAGCAGTAGTTCCCGAGATATAGACGTTTTACTTCCAAAACCTCCGATTTGGAAACATTCTTCCGCTCCGCTCCGCTCCTATTGGTGTTAGCGTGATGATATATAGCCTATAGCCTTCCTCGATAAATATGCTATCTAACACTGAAAGAATTATTCAAATCGGAGCAGTAGTTCCTGAGATTAGCGCGTTCAAACAAAAAACCTGTTCGATAAATTCTTAAAATAGACGTATCTTTCTTATTTGTGAACCGATTCAAATTAAACAAACACTAAATGTTAATCCAAGAAAATACCAACATATCAGTGAAAACCGCATCCTTCTAGGTTAAGCCGTTTCTGAGATTAGCGCGCACAAACGCACAGACAAACGGACAAACAGACAAACAGACAAACAGACAATAATTCTAAAAATCATTGTTTTGGGTTCTATTGTGCTAATAAATAGCCCCAGTGACAGTTTTTCTCAAATATCTTCAATGTACAGACACCGACTTGTGACAGATTTATTATATGTATAGATATAGATAGCAGAATAAGTAGCTCGTCATTTAAAGTCATGGCTTCTTATGAAACACCGACTTCAGAAAATGAGTCCACACAGAAAAAAACCTACTAATGTACGTGAAAAAAATACGGCAGAAACAATACGCTGCGTTCGTAAAAGCGCGACAAAGGAGTGACCCAATGACCCTTCTTTATCTTCCTTAGTCCGATATCCGCACGGACCGTAGCGGGCTTTGTCTAAGTACAAGATAAGGGCTTCCGTTGATTTGAATTAGAAAATCGGGCGCGTGAAGCATTTCGCTCTTGATAAACCGGAATGGGTGTGTTGTACATTGCGTAGCGGAACTAGGGGGTTAAGGGGAAAAAAATAAAGAGGACACGTTACGTGAATATCATATCACGTGGAATAACAGTTGACACTGACATATAGGTAGTATACCCGATTACTTTCTGTCATGGATTTAATAAATAAAAACAGGATTTACGCAAAACTTTGTAGATCTCGGGGTAATAAACTTGGACCACATGCGTCCAAATGCCTAATCAATCCAATTCATTTTTGTTTGTTCGTAACCTATTTCAAATCTAATCAAGTTCATTAATTTCGTATCCAATGACAACACGCACGATGACTGTTGGATAAGCCCATTCTGTTAAAATGTACCTTCATTAATCTGTTATTATTATTATTACTTACTACCTATTATTATTTTTTAGTTAAATGGCCATTTTGTTATTACTTTTACAAAACGACATGTCAGGGATCGCTTAAGAGTTCTCTGTGTTTAGTTTATTTTGCATGTAGGTGAAACGACAGAATAACGTTCGATAGGTATCATTTAAAAAGGAAAATATATTCTTGGTCGTACAGTCGCACTAATGACAAGTCTACGTACCTAATCTATTAGCATCGGCTTAATGTGCGAATTGTTAGTCCTTACGAGTATTAAGTGCTCGTGCACCTATTATCGATCCTGAATTTGAGCTTACGTTAGAATTTTAATATTGACCGCGCAGTGTATGAAAACAAGCACAGAACTCTCGGTTTCGGTAATCTAAAACATCTTGCGTAAATTTTCAATTGTTCAAAATATGTTCATTATTCCCCTATTAGTGAAGAGATAGTAAGTATTATAACAAATTGAAACGATTTAAACCATTGTAAAATGCTGTGTTGTAAAGATTATACTTCGTAGAGTTTCTTGCCGATATTTTTTCAAAAGAGGTTATTTCCGGACCTTACGGAATTAAAAATTTTGTTCACAATAGATTATTTTTCAGGCCGTACGGTAGCATCATTGATAAAAATGAGTAAGCACATACTGAATAAATTTACAATGCCGCAGAGGAACACTCCACGCCTCACTGAGCTTCTGTACGAGATACTACTCTAGTCGGAAAGTCAGTAAATCCCTCTAATTCACTACATACATTCTCGGATATCACGTCAGTCACATCCATTGTTAGCTACCCGCACAAGCATGACATGGAATGTCTTTGTGTGCTTAGCTTGTAATGAAGTAAAAAAGTGCGAGTTTTTGCTCATGTGAAGATTTGCAGTAAATGTTGGCACCGTTAATTGGCGCAATGAGAGCTTTGTCGTGTGAGTAGCTACTTGAATAAAATCTAATAAATTATAAAAATTTTACCTATATGAATAGCACATAATACCGAAAGGCCGAATAAAAACGTAAAAAAGTAGGCGGTAAGCTAAAACCAACCGCATAGATACAATTTAAATTTTTTTTAAAGCTAATATTTCAACGAGACTTGATGTAGTACACCTAATGTGACTATACCAGCCTCAAAAATTTCAATATAATAATAAATTCTGTACAGAGTTTAATCTCAATGGCCAAAGTTACTTTTCAGGGCCAAATTATAAGTCAAGCCAGGTCAACAAACTCAGCGACTTGAATCGGTAGATGTAATTACGACCAGTGTAATCCTGCAAAGGTATGTTACGTGAGTTTGAAAAATGTTTTCAAAACAATACACACTAAGTACTACTAACTCTAGTTAAATGGATCTTTCAGACGGTAATGTACTGAAAACCTATTTCGCTTCTGACGCCAAACATCCCAGAAGTCCCGATTTACGGCCAAGCAATTTATTTGCTAATATTTCGCACAGTGAATTAAATCCTCGGGTTCCGACATATCTTTGCAAGTATAATTGCCTTGAACACTGACACTTTGATTTTAATGTTTATAAAGCAGTAAAGTTTGACCAGTTCTTTTAAGATTAGAATTTTTTTGGAGTTTTTCGGGGAAAAATAATAAGAAAACAATCTGCTCAGTTCCATAGAAGTTAAATGGTTTATACAGTTTAATGTTTTGATAAAAATAAACTAATCTTAATGAATAAATTGAGTATAAAGAATATAATATGACTATTCTAGATAAAAGAGTTTGATGTTCGAGAGTCAGTGGACTTTATATATGTTCCTATTATTGAACGTTAGTAAACGAATGCATTCTTTATAATTAGGTTTTATTGACTTGATTTGCAAAACACAATGTAACGTGAATCTCTCCGCCGTTACTTTATCAAGATTACAACGGAAAAGAAAAGAGGTACTTATCATGTGCACAATAAAATACTTCTTTCGTTCGTTTTTTTAGGAACAAGAATGATCTAAATACCGTCTAAGCTTTTCTAGCTATTCTACATCCGACGCTCGCCATTCTTGCAGTGTTTTTCTCCTAAAATAACCAGAATTTCAAGAAGCAGCAGACATGATTGAAATGACAGCAACATCCTGCTTATAAATAAATCGAGTGGCTGAGGAACGAGTTCCCCTTAGGACTTGCAAGCATTAAACTGCTGAAGCATAACATCTTTCTACGGACCATGACCATGTATTCCTTTCAAGAGTATCTACATTTAAATCAGACTAAAGTGAACTTTGTGATCTGGAACACAACAACAATGCTATTTGCAAACTAAGGAACATTCATATGCCATAGTTTCATTACCAGCTACGTTGCGAGAATTTGAACGTTATTGTCTAAGTGGGAAGAAGTTTAGTGTGTCGGGGTGTTTTGGTATTTGTGAGCTGGGAATGTTGATCGGAGTCAGGAATGGATTTTGTTCGCGTAGAAGTGATACGTTTGAAAATAATTATGAATATATGGCGCAACGTCTTACGTTGATTTTATATTTAAAAAGCTTGCTTTTGCTTGGTATAAATCTGAGAAATTTTTTTTATGAGGATATTTCATAAATAATTTGACACGGAAAAAATATACAATGCACCTATAATATATTGAATCAGAAGTTACTTTGCGGAGGTCCATATTAATAAACTGAAACAATTACTTTGCTCACCCGCGACTATACGATAGTTACGTTTTATGAAAGAAATGCGTGTTATGTGTTTTATTGCGTGTTTATTGTTATGCGTTTTTATGCCTGGAGTTTAACATTTGGTAGCATAGCGTACGGTTGTGGTGCCAACTTCGAAACGCGTCAGTGTAGTTTGGCAGTGGAGATGGTTGGGTTTGTGTGATTTGTGTGTGTTCGTACAGTGTGGAGGTGGAGGAACTTCATGAACACGCATTTCTTACATAAACGTATATAACTATCGTAAGGTCGGGGGTGAGCAAAGTAATTGTTTCAGTTCATTAATGTACCTATAGTCGAGGAAACTGAATTGCGTACCAGGGTGGAACCTTTTAGTTCCAAATGTCATGTTGTCGTACTCTACATCTACCAAAGAAATCATCGGGAAATTGATTGTGAAGAGGTTCCACCCTCGTAACCGATTCAGTTTCCACGACTGTAGCTACACACGAAAGCAAAACGGGTTCGAACCCGTATGTAAATTAGCAAAATGCCAACTAAATATACATACATACAATTGCGAACTACGCGGCTACGTAATAATTTAGAGAACAGAATCCCGTAACACCTTTTATACGTTACAGCACCTTTTATAGTATTCAAATTTTCAACCCCGTTCTATTTCCTTTACGCAAATTGCTCGTACATTCAGGATTCACTACTCGAGATCTGTTCAAAAACCAAAATAGAACCAAACACGTCTTTAATTACCTCCGCTACAATGTTCCTACAATAGATCGATATCTCAGCAAAGTACTCCGTAAATTATACACAAAAAGCAACCTTATCTTGTACTTCATAAAAACCTAAATAAGTTCTCAATTTCAACAATGCCTCTTAACTAACAACGCGTTGTAAAGTAAGTTGTATTCTTACGTGAAAAGAGTTCATATTTTCCAGACGAAAGGAGATTAAAAGTAACATTTCCTGTTAATTCTATGAACAGTTTGTAATTAAATATATATGGTTTGGCTTCAAACGGTTTCACAAAATTAACAAGTAAGTATAAGCAATAAAAAAACTAATAAAGTTGGAAAACTTGCTTCCATCTATAAAACCTGCTTATGTTCGTGGCATTGTCTTCGTGGAAGAAAAAGTAGCAAACCTAAACCTGTCTAAATGACTAGGGAGCCTTGGCTGTAATTTTGGAGAAGACTCCGTGTTAAGTGCTAAACCAGGATTAAGTAATGTCAAAATGTAAGAAGCATTCACAACCCAGGGTTAAGGATTTATTTTTTTAACCTTAGACATTGCAGTCAACCTCAGTCAGTGAGTGTGTCATTAGGGTTCCGTACAAGGAACCCATGTAGTTTCGTCATGTCCAATTGTGTCTGTCTGTCCGTGGCTTATCTTAGAGTTACCCCACCTTTACTAGTTGAACCGATGGCTTGAAAAACCTGGCTGGACGTCCAGTGAATATACTCCTTTGTCGAGGATTTTTACGATGGTCAATGTTGTGCTACCCGCAGGAGATGGATCCCTGCAAGTTTTACTAATCGTTTCTCAAAGACATGTTAAATAAAAATAATCTAACATACATTTTCAATTAGGTTGATTGTAACGTATACCTACATGATACTTTTGACCGAAAACGCACGTCCAACGATGCTACGTGATAGGCCTTTGGCAGTCGGCATCTTTAAATTGATCTCATAATGTTTGCATCCTCCTGATCTATATTGCAGGGCCAGATGCAATTCCACTCCATTAGTGGCTAGTCGATTACAACCGTTAATTGATAGTTATCGTTACAGAGCAGATGTTGAACTAGGCCAGTTAACGAACTATTTCTAGAGCGTTCAGAGCAAGAGACATTAAGGTTCTCCATTGTTGATTTACTACAGGTGCCTGAAGTACAATGATACTACTTCACTAAGACACTTAAGCTCAGTGGCCTAGAGGTATAGGTATTCAGTGTTATAAATTAATATTGGCTGTTGACGATTTCCCAACCCTAATTAACATCAAGGCGGATTTGTTTTAAAAGGAAAAAGGGGTTATAATATTAGTTTACTTAATTAGAATCTTCGGATTCTGCACGAAACAGTATTTACTGAAAATTCATACTTGGAAGTCTATTTTTAGAGGAAAAAAGTTATTTAATTTCGTTGCACGCCGCGAATATGTTATACCTATTCACTCTTCCCTTTTCCCAGTGCTCTAAAGCTCATTTCCAGTATCTAGCTCTAACTAACTGAACTGAGCTTGCTCTCAACGAAAGCAAGCAATTAATTCAACCGAGGAGTTTCGTTGCATTCCAAGACTAAGGACTCCTGGTTTAAGACGAGGGAACCGAAAATAATTCCTACGCTAGCTTTGGGCCTCAATAAAATGATTTGATAAATACAAAAAGATCTATCTATCTATCTACAGCCATTGTCCGTCCACTGCTGGACGTAGGCCTCCCTCATATTGCGTCAACATTCGCGATCCTGGGCTTCCCTCATCCATCCACTGCCCGCTGTCCTCCTAAGGTCATCAGTCCAACGTGTACAAACAGATACTTCATACCTAACTTGTTAAAATGATTTACCCAAATTTGTTAGAAATATGACACTAATAATGTTTCTGGAAATTAGGTAGTATGAATGCTAATACTTCGTAGAAGCTACTTTGAAGCTCAAGTCTTCTGGTAAAATTTGCTTCAATCATGTATAAGTAATTTTGTTAAAATAAGTGAAAAATAACATAGTTATAATTTAATTCACTGGACCTACTACTTTGCTTACAATATTGAAAGAAAAATTGCCAGTAATTATCTTTGTTCGACAATACATAGGAAATTAAAATTATGATGGTAATAAGATAAGAATGATATTAATAAAAACCTATATAATCTACATACGTGAAATCACTGTTAATTCCAAGCAATATTAGACAAAGATTTAACTTGTTAAAAAAATACAAAAAATACTTGATGCAATTGCTAAGGACTTAAGACAAACCAAACAATGTTTCAAATATGATGCCCCGATTCTTTTTGTAGGGGACTTTTTATGAATACTATAATTTTATTACATCGCTTTATTACTAAGTGTAATAGATAAATGCGGGCGAACCCATCAGTCACCAAACTGTGAAATTTTATATCACCCCTTAAGTAAAGTTGGGGTAACATCCAACTTTGGGGCCGATAAAATAACAAATAATACGTGTTGGTGATTTATTTTATGCATCATAAAACGGAAGATAAACAATATAGCGATAAAATATATACTGAGTCGTAAGGAGTATTCATTATTGTTATTTTGAGGGATATTCGTGTTGTGTTTGCAAGGAAGCGCCAGGGCAATAAAGCCATCCGAATCGAATCAATTTAGGTTGTCACCGTGCCTCAGATCATAAAGGTAAAAAGTAAAATCATGCCATCTGTTTCTCTGAAGAAAAAAAAGCCCATGTGTTTTATGGTGGCATCGCTCTGAGCTTATAATTATAATATGTGACAAACGACCCGGCAAACCAAAACGCCATAGTGGTAAGTAACAGCCACCGACGATAGACGCCCATAGTATTCAAAAAATTGTAGGGGCTTGTCAACTTTTTAATTTTGCTTTCAAACTTTTAAAATCACTTTTTACCTTTCGTTTCCGTCAATACTTTATTTTATTGTCACCTGTCTTACATATGTATGCAAAATTTAATCTCAATCGGTTGAGGATAACTGCTTTCAAATTCAGTTGCAAGATTCCACCTCAGCAAACAAAAAAAGTTAAAAAAAAGCCTATAAAAATTCCAAGTTTCTAGATTTTTCTTTTAATTTTGGTACATAAAAAAAATTCAGCTTCGCCTAACATGGCGTGTTTCCATTGCGCTAACAGGGTAGTAAACTTGAACGGAACAAAATTAAAGTAACGGAACACAAAGGAAGCTTGCACGCAATAAATGTAAAGCGCATACTGCCGTTAGTGCAGCAATTTGGCAAATGAAACTGCCGTGAATTCCGTTATTTCTTATTAGCACCATTTTAAAGGCATTTTAACTGGTTATTTGAGAACCCAGTTCTCGATCTAAAATTAAATGTGTTTTAGATAACTGAATTTAATGCGACTTAGGGCCCCTTTCACTACTGAAAAACGTTACTGGTATTTAAAGGCCGGTGCGTCTGCACCATTTCTGGACAGCATTTCTGGACGTCTGGACAGCATTTGAACTGCATCCCAGCTGCAAAATGGCAGTTCGAGTGCAGTTCTGATGCTGTTGACGTTACTGCAAACCGACTGCGCAGTCCGCTTGCAGCTGCTATGCAGTCCCGTCGACTGCACACCGACGTTATAATGCGGTCCTATTGCAGTTATAGCAACTGCAATAGAACTGCATTGCAACTGTGCAGTCGGTTTGCAGTTTCGATGCAGTTCCTTCAGCTGCATCAGAACTGCACTTGAACTACCATTTTGCAGCTGGGATGATATCCGTATGTACCTGCCCTAACGTGACTGATACCTGTCATGATGTCTTTGTTTATTTTATTCTATCAAAAAGTGGCTAAAGAGACTGTATTACAATAATATCTGTCACATCAACTTATCAGAGAGTCTTAAAACGAGCCCTTAATGTCTTCTAAATGTTTTATTGCATTCAGGTGCAGTTTTTTTTTAAATCAAATCTATTCAATGTTAAAGTAGTTTTAGGAATAATAATCGATTATTAGTTGCTACTAGCTTGGCCACTACCTGCGTCATATTGTCTATATCCTCAATATCTATCAGTTACGTAATCTAGAGAAGAAAATAGCTGTACAGGAGTGTCCGTATCTTTGTTTCCTCAAATAAATCAAATTTTATAACTTAAGATGTCACACAATTGAATGAACCCCAAAAAAGACCCCAGAGTTATTGCTGCGGATCCCCGCTAAATTAAATAACACACCCCTGTTTTATACCCCAACACAATAATATCTCGGGGCAGTATAAAAACATCTAGTCGCTTGTTTCAGTTCTTACGATATAATTTTACTGTGTACAGTCATGGAAACTGAACCGCGTACTAGGGTGGAACCTTTTCACAACCAATTTCACAATGATTTCTTTGGCAGATGTATGGAATGTCAACATGACATTTGCAATGAGAAGGTTTCACCCCGGTACGTCATTCAGTTTCTTTGACTGTGCCAACCTTTAGCGATTAAACTTGATACTGATGGATGAAAGAATTTTGGTTTTTTGAAAAATGTCATATTAAAAAAAATATATCGACCCCAAATAGATACAAAAATCGCCTGCTATAGAGACACATATAATATCAGGGGGCACGGCTGTGCCTCCGCCAAGTCGTCTACTGCCGTAGCATCCTTTTCTCGAAGCGACTCGCGACACTTTTGCCCCCTTTAATATCGTTGTAGATAAATCAAGAAGTTTGAATTTTTTTTTATCAAGAGGAAATACTAAAACTGGCTATATTTCAATATAGTTAATATAATTATACCTTATAGATTACCAATTCCTGACAGTTAAAGTTCTTAATTTTGCCACTAAGCACTGACCGATCATCAAATTACTCATAAACTTTGAATTTCAAGTATTTAGCGTTTGGCCTAATATATACATTCTATTAATTAAAATACTTTACTCTTAGTCTGTTTAAATTTATTTTTATTTATTTATTTATTTGTTCTTTTATAATTTAAAGCCGTGCAATTGCCAAGTCTTAGTTATCTTAAAAATAAAGATTTCTCTACTATTTGACATAGTCAGTAGAGTCAGTAAAAATGTTGACAGTTAATTGAATTAGATAAGCATGTATAACAAAGTTGTTTTGAATATGCTTGTATAGACACTAACTAAATTTAGTTTAACATGAGATCTTATCACGTTATGTAGTAAAAGATTTGCGTTGCGATACTTGGCACGTTTTATATATTTGATGGATAATACTATACTATTTTATAGACGACGTTTAAAAAAATACACCCCATAGTAATAAGTCACACTGCTTTTAAACAAACATTTGGGAATATTCTCTTGTTTATTCCACCCTCGCATTCACAATCACTCGGGGGCGGTCATAAAAGCAAAACATGGTATATGGACTAACTGTTGAAACGTTATTTGTAGCCAGTCAACAATCGTAGCGCTTACCCCACGCGAGGGAAATCTAACATAATAACTTTATTTCATAGATACGATGCTTTATATTGGATTATTTTATTTACGTCGTATTGAGCATTTTCCTTTCAAGTTCCGGCATTTATTTTTTTCGTATTTGGAATGTCTTGTGTGACGTTCGATCTTATTGGCTCAGGAAAGGCGTACCCTACTGTTATTATATCGGAGAATTATTTCTCAACATGTACCAAGACAATCGATAACGTATTTAATTTTGTTTGAAAGTCATTACCGGGTAGACATGTTTGTAAATTATTGTTGGTAATGACTTGTCGCGAACGTTATTGCCGGTCTCATTTATTTTCAACTTCACTCGTGAAAGTCCTTCTTGAAATTAATGTTTTCTTTAAGTTTTTGTAAATTATTATAATATTCTTGGAATAAATGCATAAAAAGTTTCGCTCGTTTGTTGCCACGTTATCTCGTTTGTTGGAAAATGCTCACTGTTTACTGACAGTCTTTTCGTACTGTAGTTGTCTTAACTATTCACTGTCTTGAACGCACAGAACAATGTTTTTAAATTTCGAGAACTTTGTACAGTGTCCTACACGCGGCACGCTGCTGTGAGTTTATATAACGCACATTTACTGTGAATGCTGGATGGTTGTTTGCTATCATCATTCCAATAAATTGGTAAATACTTAAATTATTGGTTTATTACCGCTTTGTTATAAAAGTATCACTATAAATAAAATTGAATATTTGCTATATGTACTTAAGATAATAAAGGATAAATTATCTTTATTCGTAAATCGTTAACTTGGTTGTCCGCCATATTATCAGCAACGCATTTTTTCATATTTCGGACTCGCAGTACGTAGAGAGGATGAAAGAAACTGATTGTGGTTGGGAATACCAAAGGTAGGCGATCGCGCGGTCGTTCACCAACGAAGATGGACCAATGAAGTAAAATGCTCGCCGCCCGCCAATTTCTACGCAGTCGCAAGAGACGGGCTGGACAGAAACTGGTGGAGGTAGATTATCCGCTCCAGATGCAATCCTGATACTGACCACGACACGATCCTCAGACACGAGGGACTGACCTAGGAGGAGGAGGGATCTTTCATTAAGTACTTGCTACTTCACTACTACAAACGATAATTTAAATTATATTATGTGTAATCAATAAATATTATAATGTCAAATTCGAACGCTAGCATGATAATATATTCTGAGTTTTCGTAGAGTAGGTGCTTCTTTCATATTCGAGCATCAATCCAAATAGAGGAACACGTACATTAAAATCGAAAATAATTGGGGCTAGTACTTATAAATATGCTAGTCAGTCATGTATATCTAACTTAGTGATATATTTTTATGTACCTACCTCACTGCTGGGCAAAGGCATTCGCTTATTTTTGGCACTAGGCTCTGTGAAGAACATGCTCCTGTCACACGATTTCATATGCGTGCAAGTCGTCCCGCTATCTGCTAATCGATTTGCCTCTGCTGTGATGGCTATTTTAAATGCTTAGAAAAAAATCTTATTCAATTTTCCCAAGTGTTATAAGCCCACAAAAACAATCCAAAGTATAGCGGAGATTCTTTCCGACGTTCAGGCCCGCGCTCCGGATTCTTCCCTTAGTGGTCGGATAAGGAATTTTTATTATCAATATTACAGTGTGAAGCTATGGCAGTGTTTATACGATTATTTGTTTATGTGCGGTGCCTTGGGAATTTAATGTTTGACCTTTTATGTGTGCGCTTATATTAAGAAAGGTTAGCATTTCGAGTTTACGGCATAAAAATATATGGTTTCTCACTTCCGTTGCTGCATTTACCTGATTGTCTATCAACGCCCATGAAAAGGTTATAATGAAAATCTAAGTCTATTTTAATACACGGTTTTAACTGTTAAAAACTTCATTTCAATTATTGACTACGAAAGTATAACAAAATCTCTCGTATCATTTATTGTTTGGTATCATGTTATTTTCATTTCAAATTTTATTGTACTACTTATGTAGAACGGACGAGGTCTTTTCTTTCTCAAAGGAAACCTTGTATCAAATAAAATACCACTGCACTTTTGAGATACTTACCTATTATTAGATTTAGGCTTCAGCTGTCAATGCCGAGAGAAATGAAAAATACAGGATTGACTTAACTTCATGGTTCAGATATAATTTTAAACCGACTTCAAATTTAAAAAAAAAGGAGGAGGTTCTCAATTCATCTTTATGTTTTATTCTCATACTACCTATAGATTAGACATGTTTTGTTTTTAGTGTGCTGTACCTATTTTAAGATTGATTGTTAAATATATTGACATTTTAGTTCTATAAAAGTCTAAGTTCGGCTGAAAAAAAAAAATATCTAAATCGATTGTAATAGTCAGAAAAAGTAGCTGAATGATGTATAACTTAATAGCCTTAAGCTGCGTACGGACTGCGCGCACTCGGGTACGCGTACCCGGGCTTGCGTGTCCTGGAACGCCATGTCCGTACGCCATGTACGCGTACAGTGTACGTGTACAGTACGTGTACGTGTACAGTGTACGCGTACATGGCGTACGGACATGGAGTTCCAGGACACGCAAGCCCTGGTACGCGTACCCGAGTGCGCGCAGTCCGTACGCAGCTTTACAGTCCAGCTATGGCTACGCGTAACCGGCTGCGCTACGAGTTTTTTCTATGCTCATTGCTTGTTCTGTCAGGTAACTAACTATAGGTACGGGGAGCGTCTCGACAGCGCAATGAAGAGAGAAGACGCTCGCGGCGCCGTATATCGCGCGTAGTCGTGGCCGGGCCGTAAATAAGATCAACCACGTTTTTGAAGGTTTAGTGAAAACGTCAATCATCATTGCAGAGTATGTTTTGGATTGCTAAAACATTGTGGCTATGCTAATCGAGATAATTTTATAAAAAACGGTGGCAGCCACTTTTGGAGTAACTTAAAGAAAAATAATATTTATGTCACTTCATTATCATCTAACTTGGCATAGTTGATTGATTAATAGGGAATTTGAATAAAGAATATTATTAAATGCTATTTTATATATTTTAATAACTTGGAAGGTCACACGGGAAAAACGAACGATATTCATTATAATTTTCGTTCTATTATAGAGAACAACCACTGAACGTAAAAGCATGCAGGCACAGCTCAGATGCCTCCTTCATTCTCTTTTAAGCTCTCGTTTGCGGCTATAATAATATAAGTATCATGTATATTTTTGAGTTAAGTTTTAGCAAGAATATTCCAAATACCAAATTAAAACCTGCTTGCATCAAACATTCTAACACTTTAATATTCAGTAATCTCTAAGTTATACACTGCCGTCATTAGACAGGATAAAACGGGGGTCCAAAAAAGCCGAGCGGTGAGGGCCTGAAGATTTTGGTAGGTACGGATTAACCCCAATGATGTACGTAAATTACAAGGTAAACGTAAATTACAAGTTTCTTACTGCTTCCTTAATTTCAAGCCCTAAAGGTACTCGAGACATACATAGTTCACAGAATTACACTAACGCAATTCCCATTGTTAACTGCTCAGCGCAACCTTGTTAGTTCGAGAACATTCGACTACTTTTAACGCTGCTATAAAATCCTAAAAGCGAGGCAAACGCCGAACTCCCAGCGGTTTACTCCGCCATATAACAGTTCAGAACAATGAATCGACTAGTCACTTTTATTGCCAATGTATATTATGCAATAATTCAAGCGGAGAATGCAAGTGTTGAGTAACTTTTGGAAATTACGACTAGAATTTTGGAAGTTTCAAAAACTTAAGCGTTTGGCTGACTCGCAAGTGGCCGGGGCAAATTTCACGGGAAAACGAAGTAATCTTGAGAGCAGAAATTTTAAGTTTCACATCATTGGCGTTCGTTGAGTGCGGATAAGAACTTTTTCCCGTAAGAGCATAAGTTAAAAACTGATTAAATTTGTAATTTACTGGCTTGATGTGCAAGTTGAATTTATACGTAAAAAAAATAATTTTAATTTTAAATAATTGTCACTGGAAGAAAGGTGATTAAATATAAAATTAAAATTAGTTCGCACGCCTAAACGGGCGCACCTTTCATCTGTAAATCAATATATTTGACTAAATTCCTCCTGTGACAAGTACGAGCGGACGTGTAATGACAGAGAGGGTAATGATTACGGGCATCATTGCCATTGTTATCGAAACCGGTGATGATTAAACGACGGTAATGGCGCCTACGCGAATGATTGACAAAGGGTTAAATTACGTCACGTGAGTGCCTCAAACGACTGGTGAATAAATGATGCAAATAATGACCTAATAATAACATTTTTCTTAAAATAGTTCAATAACTAAGGTTTTTTTTCACTGAACCATGTATATCGCAACTGGTCTAATCCACTATTTAAACATTAATTGTGTTAAGAACATGATCGTTATACAGGACTGAGATATAAGAATTATTCGTAGTTAAATTGGTGAGACATAATATTTCAAAATAAAAAATAATACCTGGGCGACCGAGCTACACTCGGGCTAAAACTCGGTACCAAGCGTTTTCCCAGAAATAAGACCAAGTTAGATCAATTTTTCATCCCCGAAAACGCCCACATACTAAATTGCATCGAAATCGTTGGAGCCGTTTCTGAGATTCTGATTATAAATATATATATATATACAAGAACAAGAATTGCTCGTTTAAAGGTATTAGATAATGACAGTAGAAAATATATAGTTGTTATGATCTTTAGTGTTTAAAGAATACTTCACCTATTATTTGTATTTTGTAATTCGATTCGCTCATCCAAAACTACCTAGGTAATGATCATTGTAATGATCATTTTTATTTATACACCATGTTCCGAATCAAGCCCCTAGAAGAGCCTGACCCCTCCTGAATCAATTACCTTTACATACTCATTCACCATTTGAATAATCCTTTTCATATCAGACCCTTACTTTCATCAAATAATTGAATTATGATATTATCTGCGACCAAGCTTTGTGGCAAATGTGGCAATGCAGAGGCTCCCAATTTCCCTTGGGATTTTTGTGTTAAAATTACAATTTGATTGTATTAACTCATGGATTCAATATATATACCTACGTTTTATGAAAGGTAATCGTACCTAAAGCATTATTTGTATTTCAACCTCAAAACGTATATATCGTTAGGTAATGTTTCAGGAAGGTTTCAGGTTTATACTTTGACTGCTACAGGCTGTTGTTAATTGTAGTTTAATACAAAAATCCTTCTACGTTAGTTTGTCTATCTGTTTTCGTCGTTTGAGTTGAATCTTGCTCGTAAATTAGAACTAATTTCCAGTCGTTGGATTGATTTGAAACGTATTACATTTCATATTAGAACGGTATAACTAAGTAAATACCGAATGCAATCACAGTGCTATAAAAGCGAGTATTTATTAGTATTTACTTTTGTAACGATAAATGCTCTAACATTGGTTTTAATTACGAGTTTAAAAACTGAGTGTTTAAGTTATATATCTAAGCCGCATTTCAAAAGTCCCGAGCAATATTAAAGCAGCACACAAATCTTCATTGTTCACATTAGGCATGCTAGTAACGTCAAAAAAGTTTTAATCACGCCAGTATAACTCCGACTTTTAAAGTTTAAACCCACAAAATGGGCTTCAAAGCCGTTCTTGCAGTTTCAAGTGTAATGCCCCCAGTACGTGATCCATTAAAAGAGCAAATAACTTTTAAAATATTCGAAACGTGTCAGGTGATGGTAACATTTGCTAATGAAATGCTGTATGTTTTTAAAGACACCGCACTAGCCCAAGATGTCGCTGCATAATAACGAATAAAGTGAAAATTACATTACATACATTATAATTATCATAATCTTCTGTAGCATCAACGTTCAATAGTCCCTATAATATTATGTGACGATTGGATCACCAGAAAAAAGAAGTATGCCAAACAAATAGCCATAAGAATAGTAAAGCTCATGAGACAGGGCACTTTATTTAAAAAAAAATCTTGAGCCGTGACCTGAAACTGGACAGCTGAGCGCAGGCACTTGGGCTAACCTTCCTTTAGGTAAACCAATGTTTTGGTGAACCTTACGGAAAACCCACTGTTGTTATTCGCGGGATACGGAGAGCAAACAAAATTAAATATTTACAACAAACCTTTAACTTTGTGTTAATAAAAAGGGTCAAGGTCTTAAAGGGTTTTTTGAAATGTAAATTTAATGCGCGAATAACGTCGTTTAAAGTAAAACTGACAACCCACAATCCGAAGGCGCATTTAAATTAAATATAGGTGTAAATGTTAGTCGATCATAAACTGCTAACGTCTTATCTAGCGACGTCGAAATCACGGAACACTCTAAAAAGAACTACTTACTCTTCAACATGACGTATAAGCGAAAACACTATCGATAGGACGTATTTGCGTTTTCGCCAAATACTTCCACTTGAAGAGTGCGCCGTCGACATTTTCAACCTATGCTTTTACCTCGTCTGAGCTATTACAAAAGTGTACAAAATACCATCTGCTTGGCTAGGATATAAAATTGTCAGTTGGATTTGTCAAACTACTAATAGATAAGTCGAATCTTATTTTGAGGGTTCTTTATAACAAAAAAATTAACAACAATAAGTCAAATTAAACAGAAGCATAAAATTTCTGAACTAACAAGATAACGTACCAATAATTTAAATGTAGAAATCCAAGGTTCGACGGACCTCATTATTTGTAAAATAACAATGGGTGATTTCCTCCGCAAAAAAGCTGCAGCTTTTTCCCGTCAGCAAAAAAATGCGTACATATAAATTGGTCAGCAAAAATCGTTCAGGTAGATCACCATTTGTTCCGACTATGGCGTATTTTCCACTGGGATTCATTGTCCAAATTATTTTCAACGAGAATCGTTTGAGTTCGAAACTGAACGAGTTTTTCATTGTATCATTATGCTTTTACCTAGTTGTAGGGCAAAAGAATGACGTCTGTTTTGAATTTAGTACATGTAATAAATTATGATTCCAAAGAAATCATATGAGTATTATTATGAGTGATTGGAAACCATAAAAATCGATGTACCTAATGGTTCGCATTACGAATGCAACGCATAAAAACTTTATTTTGGTATCACAGACTTTTGAGAAGTGTATAAAAATCTTAGTTTATTTTATTTATGACCCCCGGATTGCTTAGATGCGCTAAGCACAGGGATAAACTTCATATGGAATTGCGTAAGGATCCTACAAATAATATCAAAAAATTGGTCTACACGCGCTACAGGAATTACTATATAACCCTTCTCAGAAATCTGAAATCCGATTACGACCGCAAAGAACTGGCACAAAATAAAGACGCGCCTAAAAAACTTTGGCACTCAATTAGACGCATTACTCACTGCGCTCCTCCTGCTAAATCTTCCGGTGACTTACTTCACTTTAAGCCTACTGCTCTGGAGTCCCTTGATGAGTGTAACTCCTATTTTGCCTCTGTCGGTTCGGTACTTGCAGAGGAAATATTACGTAAACTAAATAATAACCAAGAAAATCTAGCTGCAAAAGTAGTTACTGCCAGATGTAGTGATTCCTCGGGCTCCTTTTGTATCAAGCCGACAGATCCAGGGGAAGTTCTTGGTCTCATTAATAGTTTGAGCCTAAACAGTGCCCCTGGTTATGATGGAGTGAGTAATAGACTTCTTAGGTCTATTGGCGATGTCATATCTCACCCACTTGCGGCTATTTTTAATCTTAGCTTTGCGTCAGGACTGTTTCCGCAGCAGTGGAAAACCGCTGTCGTGGTCCCTATTCACAAGGGAGGCCGAACTGGAGTACCGAGTAACTATCGCCCTATCTCGCTTCTGGGCGCATACTCTAAATTACTTGAACGCCTTGTCAATAAAAGACTGGTTCAATTCCTTGAAAGGAATCGGCTCCTGTCAGAACGTCAATTTGGTTTTCGCCAAGGAAAGTGTACCGAGGAAGCTGTTAAATTATTAACAGACATTGTTGTTTCGCACCTGGACGAAGGTAAAGCATGTATCGGCGTATTTCTTGATTTGGCGAAGGCCTTTGACACGGTGTCGATTCCCATCCTACTCAGGAAGTTGGAGGCTTTTGGTATTCGTGGAGTCTCGTTGGATTGGTTTTCTAGCTATCTGACAGGCAGAAGCCAACGGGTAAGAATTGTAATGTAACCAGCGCCTCAAAACCTGTAGTTTTTGGCGTGCCTCAGGGTAGCATACTTGGCCCAACGCTGTTTACTGCCTACATTGACCACGTTATGTCCCTGGAGCTGAGGAATGGCATTGTCTTGTGCTACGCCGATGATACTGCTATAGTATTCCATGGAGACTCTTGGCAGAGCGTGCACGATGCGGCGGTGACCGGACTGCGACGACTGTCTGTGTGGTTTGATGAGAATCTCCTAACTCTCAATACTGACAAGTCTAAATTTATAGAATTTCATAAGACGGTGGCATCGCGTCCTCCCTCCTCGTTGCCATATTTAAAAATTCATAGTGTGACTTGCAGAGTTCCTTATAGGTGTTCAATTTCTGCATGTTCCTGTAGCTGTATTTATAAGACTAACTCACTCAGATATTTGGGAGTTATAATTGACGAAAATCTGAACTTTAAGAATCATATTTCAGCGACTGCTGGTAGGGTTCGCAAACTTATATACACTTTTAAACTCTTACGAGTAGCTGCCGATGCTTCCCTGCTTAGGACTTTGTACTTAACTCTCTGCCAGTCGATCCTTGGTTACTGCATACTTGCTTGGGGCGGTTCTGCTAAGTCTGCCATGATTGTGTTGGAGCGCGCACAAAGAGCGGTTATTAAGGTCTTCTTGGGAAAACCACGGCGATGTCCTACTGTTGATATTTTCAAAGAAGCGCGCGTTTTGAGTGTTCGTAGAGTATTTTTACTGCGAGCTACCTTGTACGTGCATAGGCTTGGTGGGTGTCTGCCTGCACAACGACCTGCCAGACTGAGAAGAATCTTCAGGATGTCTAAACCCCGCGTAAAAACTGCCTTTGCTAAGAGATTCTCGGCATTTTTCTTTCCGCATGTATATAACAAAATGGCAAAGAATTCTGACTTATGGCACTGTAATTTTGTTGAGGTAAAAAGGCGTATCAGTGCCTTGCTTTTGTCATGGAGTTATGATGAGTCAGAGGACATTTTGAGGTGTTGAGTTGTTCAGCGGTGGATTTTTCTGACCCCAGGAGTTTGAGGTTACCTCTCTTCCTTGCACGCTGTACGTGTTCTCTCATACACATCCGCTCCCATCCACACTCACCCCCCCCTCACACACACACACACACACACACACACACACACACACACACACACACACACACACACACACACACACACGCACACACACACACACACACACACATTATCCCTCACTTACACTCACCTTTTTCCATTTGCTAATTTTGGTGTAGTGTAATTTTAAAATTAAGCATGTCACATATATATTAATTTTAGTTATGCTATAAAATAAATAAAAATGTATGATCCAGGATACCTACCAAATACAAAATTAAGTGCCGCTCATTCTTGTAATTTCTGTTGCGTTTGGATCTCCACGATACAGGCTGTGCCTAGTATGGGGATCACTGTTTCTCATGTATCGTTTAATTTAAATTTTATGGTCAATAAATACATTTTGATTTTTTGATTTTTGATTTTTTTTTTGATTTCAAGTAGCTTAGGTATGCTAAAGATTTTTAGCTTTTGAAGATGAATTACGAACCTTGCACCACGACTTATAACAATTACTAGAGTGGTTCTTACTTTGTGTTTTTGTGAATTTATCATACGAGTGCTATTAACTGGTGTTGACGTTGGAGAGAGGGAAAGAAAAAAGCCTACTGCTGTTTGGGGATTTAAATCACAATGTCGTATCTTCAAGGATGTGCAAGGTTGTTTCAACGATTTCCCACCCATGATCAAAATTCAGAATATTTAGAAAGTAACTCAACAAAATTATACGTTACGTTAGAAAAACAGAGAAAAAGAAGAAGATTTTTCAGAAAAGACTAAAAACATGTCCAAAAAAATATTTCCTGTGCGAACATTCCAAACAAATATTGGTTTCGATTATTTATTCAGTACCTCGAAGGCTCGTAAGCAGACACGAAATATTGTGGGTGAAAGGGGCATACATTTTCATGTGATAAAACGTAAACATGGGGAAGGAATCATTGATCTAATCAAAGAAGGTTGAACTTGATGTAAGTATTATGAATTAAAGAAGAAGAATCCTTTGCTATTGAAAAGTTAAATTTGAATCGATTTTTTAGCATTGTGCCGGATAATTACTTTACATAAATAGTATAATTGTGCCGGATTTTAAATA
Source organism: Archips crataeganus (assembly GCA_947859365.1). Lineage (NCBI taxonomy): Eukaryota > Metazoa > Arthropoda > Insecta > Lepidoptera > Tortricidae > Archips > Archips crataeganus. The sequence continues at coordinate 10,721,447 of OX402049.1, read as the reverse complement.
AGAGAAGTGAAGCAGTAAATTACAGCTTTAGTTAATATTGTCATCATCATTGTCATCATCATCGTCAGTCGGAAAACGTCCACTGTTGGACATAAGCTTCACCCAAGGTACGCCATAACATAATGATCGGACTCCTACGACCTATAATCAGGTCATCAGACCATTTCACGGGGGCCGGGCCTATTATCGCTAGTCAAAACTTTAATTTGAGCTGTATTTTTGTAATAGGCAAATTTTTAGCACTTTCACATAATTATTTTCGAGTTATACGATTAAAAAAAAATGGTCTCCTAACTCAAATACAGTAGCGGACTTGAGTTCGTATTCGTAACAAATTAAAAAGCAAATGAGATGAGTGTTGAATTCATTTTGTTAACATGAGCCTATTTAATAATAGACTTAGTAATTTGATAAAGGTAGACCGGAGAGTCTAGTGATTAGAGAACTTAATTACGGTCCTGGATTTAATACCCAGTTGAGGAAGACAAAGCTATGATATGATATTATCCTAGTACTTTTGCTACAAGTTTAGCTTAGTTTGGTAACTACTGGGTCAATTAGTTTCAATTGTTACAAATAATTAACCAATGCAATTAAATATTACTCAATCTTTCAGTGAGCTATAGAATGTTTTAATATTGAGCTAGCGATTCGACAGCAAAACAAAAGACGCCTCTCACGTAGTGTCACTACAAGCGCATTACCCGCGGTTCTCTCACCTAAGTGATACTCGAGTGTTATGGCTTCCCTCCAAAGCGTTTAGTGTTTAACTTCTATTCGAGATCACTCAGGGTGTTACTAATGGTACTTGAACGTCGAATGTATGCGACAATGCCTTTAAGTCCTTAACCTTCTTTAACATCTCGAGTCCCGATATCAAATGTTGTTTGTTGGATTCGGAAACATTTTAAATTTACCTATGTCACGTAAAAATGCAAATTAACATTTTTTTTTGTCAAAATCAAGTAACACATCGTCCACTCTCGTCGCTCAAAAATTCTGAAGCTTTTTTTATTACAAGGTGCAGACACTTAAATTATGGAAATTCTTCAAAAGAATTTAGTACTTACATATCTATGTATAACTATAAAACTTATGCATTGTTTTTACTCTTTATTGCTTTGAATAAAAATATTTGTATGTGTATTTGTATTTGTATTAGCCAGTTTGTAGCCATGGCAAGACGTTCATTAAAGAGTCAACCGATTCGATTAGGGATCAAACCAATGGTTTTATTTACAAATGTGTACTTAACATAAGGAAGCAATTAGCTTTTCGAAACACCATCTCTTAAAGAAGGAAGTAAAAAAGAGATAAGCAGTACACAAAGAAAATATGCTTAATCAATCGAAAAAACATCCTGAGAGGAAGCCTGTGCCCTGCAGCGGGACGTATATAGGCTAGGATGATGATGATGGAATCGAAAAAATATTCTGTACAAAGTTTCCATAATTAATACCTTCGACATAATCCGCAGTTCGGTTTTGAATTGATTTTCCTCTTACGCCAGATATACCTAAAATTAGAAATTGATTTGACAGCTTCTGCAACCCATGTCATCCCCATTATCCCGATTCGGAACTTCGTATTCGGAATTTGATTTTGAATAATTAAATACGTAATCGGACGCGCTGTAAAGAAAATATGGGATATTGAATTTCTATTAAAACAACAAAATTTCGTAGCAGTATCTTTTGAAAGCAAATCACGGATTGGTTTTGCGAAATGCACGGCCTTTGGTATATGTCGATTTGAATAACTGAGGCACGCTTTTTAAAATCTATGAAATAAAATACAAGAAGTAAATTGAAGAGGAAATTGTATTATAATAGATAGGGAAAACCATGTCCAAGTTACAGGAATCAAATAAAGAATAAGCAATTGCAGTATTTTATTTTATGAAGAGCATAGATAATCTGGAAAGGTGATAGTAGTAACATTAACAGTATAAAATACGGTAACGGCAACACAACGAGATAAGTTACTAGATTACTTTTGTTCTTTTAATCACTAACAGGTAAGGACGACCCGTCCGCATCCCTACAGACGCTGTAAGAAATTAAGCTGTTTAATGGCTCGGTTGGTATGGCTTTTATATGTTTCTGTGAATGCTTCAAAAACCACTTCAATTGTCATATATTTTTCTAGCCTTGAATTTCGTAATCTCCGGTCTATTTCCTTCGAGAGCAACTAAAACTAAGTCAACACGTTCAACCTATGATAGATTGCTCGAACTAAGAATAAGCTAAGACTAAGCAAAAATCGAAGTACGTCACGGGGGAGCGACGCGAAAAGAACTACAATAACATGATAAAACTTGTTCCGTATTTTATTAAACTCAACGTGCGGGAAATCGTCCGCCGGATAGAGACAGGCAAGGACAAAGAGCTTTAAAATGACTAGATGTATCTTTAAAATTGATCGCGTTACATTACAAAGAGCGGCGAGGATCCTTCCCGTTTATTCTGTGGAATTGTGAAAGTATTAAAAGTAATCAAATTCAAACGAGTGCGAAATATATTATTTCCGCGTGAAAAATGACAAGAACCCTCTGTGAAAATCACGAAAATTTAATACATTATATCCTCTATATCTGATTTCCAGTCGCTCTATGCCAATCATTTCATTTCGTTTTCTTTTTTTATCCGATTATTATGTGTTTTACTTTGTTATATTATATAACGATATATTTTATTTGTTTGTTTGTTTTTATTTGTTATATTATTATGTTTGTGATTATTATATTTGTTTCAAAACAAAACGAAAACCAAAAATATTTATTTTTAGATAATATAAAATCCATAGATTGTCAGTTAATGTTACTTTACGTCACGCTAAGTGTGTTCTTTGTAACACTCAGTGTGCAATGCTGATTCGCTCTTGGCCAGTTTTTTTAACAATACACAGCTAATTTTCCATCAAATTATCGCCATGATTTCATTTTTGTTTGTTTGTTTTTATTTGTTATATTATTATGTTTGTGATTATTATATTTGTTTCAAAACAAAACGAAAACCAAAAATATTTATTTTTAGATAATATAAAATCCATAGATTGTCAGTTAATGTTACTTTACGTCACGCTAAGTGTGTTCTTTGTAACACTCAGTGTGCAATGCTGATTCGCTCTTGGCCAGTTTTTTTAACAATACACAGCTAACTTTCCATCAAATTATCGCCATGATTTCATTTTCAAAGCAATAATGTCTGCATTCCCGTCTCATATCACAAGCCACATCTAGATCAGGCTTCCGCGGGCTTAGTGCTACATTTCTCCTTTCTTGGCTCGGAGCAGCGCGGTTTTAATAAAGCGGACGACGCCACTCCACCCGACAGCTACGGGCGCGTTCTCATTTTGCGCCGAGCGTGGTTCACTGTTTGAAATATCGAATGCAAGGTACATCTAGGTGACGTTATGCCATTGGTTTTTGATGAGTTTTGGATGCGGATTCAATTAGTATGTTAAAAGGAAAGTTTGAGGGAAGTAAAGTAAGGAAAGTTTTCGAATGGATGGCCGTTTTTTTTCTATTTTGTTAGATAAATACACCTCCACCTTGATTTTTAACCCCCGACACAAAAAGAGGGGTGTTATAAGTTTGACCGCTATGTGTGTGTGTGTGTGTGTCTGTCTGTGGCATCATAGCTCTTAAATGGGTGAACCGATTTGAATGCGGTTCTTTTTATATTAGAAAGCATGTTTGTTGAATGGTTCTTAGATAATGTTTCATCAAAATCGGTTCAGCTGTTCCAAAGTTATCAGCTCTTTTATTAGCTGTGGAAAGGATCTTAGACGCATAATGGGCATTTTCTTTATTTTCAAACATACGTTTGACATAATTACGTTGGGGGTTTTTAAAAATTTTAATTTGTAGTTATTCTTTACTTGATTGAATTTGAGCTGAGGTACTTGAACCAAATTTCATTTTCATTTGGCAAATCAAAAAAATTATGAGAAGTTGGTAAAGCTAAATGAAAGCTCGTTAAACTTGTTTCCTATCTTGCTCCTTCGCTAAGTAAACAAAAGTAACAAAAAGTAAGTAAAAGTAAGTAAGTAGTACTTAGCGGAGGAGAAAGATAGGAATTCCATTTATTTTAATATGGACCTCCGCAAAGTAACGCCTAAATCAATACGTTTTTTCTTTTCTTTAAATTGTCCATTCCAGCGATTGACCTCTATCTCACCTGATAGCAAATGCGGATAAAGCCGAAAATGTAGCTAACTGGTTCAGTAATAATTCACTCTGGCCTTGAATATTCCTAAATTTCAATACAGAAAAACAGAAACTGGAAACGAATTAAACCAAAAAAAAAATGTAATGTGAAATAAAATATATATCATGTTGTTCCATATTATTTTATTGAAGGCGATCCTCGCATCGATTCTTAAAGTACCTTATGCCTACATCCGAAGGCTTCATTGAAAAGAGTCTTTTGTTGTTGCCCACAATAGTACAATAGCGCAGACAATGGCAGGAAATCGTTTTAATCGCTTACACAACGAAGTAACGAAATTATATTGTGTCGTACAATATTTACGTAACATTAAATTTATCTTAGGTTACCGCTTTCAATTTATTGGTCTCCTTACCGAATAATGCTAGGCATGAAGCATTGATCACCTTCGCCGTGCTATCTATCAAAGCTACTATGTGTATGTTTTTGAGATAAAACCGACCCTAACGTGCTAATGTTAAGATCACAATTACTATGGGAAAATTGAGAGCGCCTCTAGCGCCGCATGTCGGTAGCAAACTTTTACAATATACATGCCAGCAAAGTACTTTTTTTTACGTATGCATAGAAAGTTCATAAAACATAATCACAGGTGCCGCAAGTGTGCATAAATAACTTATGGATGTCATTTTCTCACTTAGTGCAAAATGATTCCACAAGATTGTAAAAAAAATACCTTAATGTCGAAAAATTGTATCCAAGCTAGGTAGATTATTTTAAACGGGAACGTATCAAAATATATAAAGTTTTCCATGAAACTATTGATTAAACGAACTTACGTTATCTTTCACAAGTTGACACGTTCAATATTTGAATAAGTATGATTTTCCAGAGCAAAAAGTCCTAATTCACCAATTTTTTAGTATACCCTTAAAATATCAAGATAATTTACGAGGCAATTTAAAAGATAATTACTTACCAAATTACATTTCTCCGTCTAAAACTCGCGCATATAAATAAGGCGGTGCGTCGTCGTATTTTTTTAGGTTCCGTCCGAACGGGACAAAACTGGAGTTCCACAGGAAGGGTGAAACATTACAATTCCTGATCCGAAATACGCAGCCAGCAGTTAGGAACCATCGGTCTACTTTCCCGATCGGTCCACTTTTGCAAACCGTCTGCTTTCCCGATAGCCCCACTTGCTTTTCCTTATCCGTCTACTTCCTGATCACTCCATTTTCCCAATCTGTCTACTTACCAAACGGTCCACTTTCCCTAACTGTCTACTTGCTTCTCCTCATAGGTAGGTTTAGGTTATGTTAAGTTTTCATCGGCCCGAAGGGTTTCTGAGTCAATTCAAATTGGGAAAAAACGACATTTAAAATTTCTAGGGAGGATCACCGCCTCATGTAAAAGTTTCGCTCGTTTGCTCATGTGTACCGATCGGGAAAGTAGACGGTTTGTACAAGTTGGCCGATCGGGAAAGTAGACGGTTTGAACAAGTTGGCCGATCGGGAAAGTAGACGGTTTGAACAAGTTGGCCGATCGGGAAAGTAGACGGTTTGAACAAGTTGGCCGATCGGGAAAGTAGACGGTTTGAACAAGTTGGCCGATCGGGAAAGTAGACGGTTTGAACAAGTTGGCCGATCGGGAAAGTAGACGGTTTGAACAATTTGGCTGATCGGGAAAGTAGACGGTTTGAACAAGTTGGCCGATCGGGAAAGTAGACGGTTTGAACAAGTTGGCCGATCGGGAAAGTAGACGGTTTGAAGAAGTTGGCCGATCGGGAAAGTAGACCGATGGTTCCGGAGGGGCAGCCAGCTGTGGCGAAGGGTACTAAAAACCCGATTCGCCTTGTTGACTAAACTTTCGAAGATACCATACGCTTCCCTTTCATTACTGCACTGCTTTTCAAGAAGAGGATAAATGGGTATTCTTTTAGGTTCATTTTTTGCTACGGCATTACTTGCAAAATTTTTCACGCGCCGCCACTGGCAGCCAGCAAATTTAATTCATCGATTCGGTAGATCTGGCTTAAAAGTGTTTGTATTATTTGGATTTTGTTAAATACATCATGACATTTTATAAATGGCCTCTTAAGCAGAGGTTCGTGGGTTCGAGTCCGGGCTCGCACCTTTGACTTTTTCGGAATTTATGTGCGTAATTACATTTTTAATTTACTATGGGCTTTACGGTGAAGGAAAACATCGTGAGGAAACCTGAGAAAAAAAATAAATGGTGTACCTATGTCAAGTTCCCAAACAACACTGGGCCCACGTGGGAACTACGGCCCAAGCCCTTTTGTCGATTTTTGCAGCGCAAAAGATACGGCAGTTGAGCCGTTTCGCGCGCGACCTTACCCTATTACGGGTATAATGTATAATCTATGATTATGATTGTTAAATCGACAACATAGGTAGCTTAAAGTGTTGTTATATTGTGTGCTTTTTTTCTTCTGATTTCTTTTTGATATTTTTTTTTGTGTCCCAAACGTTATAATTAACCAGCGATCACTAAATTACAAAAAGCTCAAATTCGCCCTGTCATCGTTTTAATCCCTCGTGAAATTATTACACATAACCTTTGTCATTGGTCGGTGCTGGGTTTCACAGGGTTTTTGTTACCGCTCCGGGGTCAGTATGAACTTGAACTTGTGGTCTAAGTTAAAAGCGAAAAAAGCGAAATAAGTCAGTTTCATAAAACACTAAGGAATAGAAGTAATTTCCTAAATAAAATAAATAAATAAATAAACATTTACAATAATTCGTATTAAGTTACTTTAGTTAGTAATAATACCTTAATCCACACTGGGCCCGCGTGGGCCCATGCCCTCGCATTCTGAGAGGAGGCCTCTCAGTAAGTTTCACAATGAATTCCCTTTTCGAGCAATACGATGTCGTTATGACTTTTTCTTTAAAAAGAATTTTGAAAATCGGTTCACAATAAAATTGAGGGAGTAATCGCGTAACAAACATACAAAAAAAAAACTTACAGACGAATTGATAACCTCCTCTTTTTTTTGAAGTCGGTTAAAAACAGGTTTGATCGTCAGTTACTTCTTTTTAATATATAAAAATCTCGTGTCACAGTATTTATTATTGAACTCCTCCGTAACGGCTTGACCGATTATTATGAAATTTTTTGTCTATATTTGGTAGGTCTGAGAACAGGTCGTAGGCAATTTTTTATACCCCTATTCTTCGCACTGGCATCGCGTAAAGCGCTGCGGGTGTCTATGGACAGTGATGATCATTTAACATCAGGTGACCCACTAGATCGTTTTTCTGGCCTCTCTAACAACAAAAAAAGACGGAGTCGCGGGGACAGCTAGTAATTTATAATATATACAGTTTCCAGTAAAATTATTATAATTAAGCTAGGATTATGCTGTATATTGTAATAAACAAGAAAATTGTGAATATATTTCTATGTAATATTCTCCGCCATGCTCCCCGTTTGCCCCTCCGCCATTTTGACAAGGGTTGGACGCGCAACACCCCGCCTGGGGACGTTAAACGAGTACACTACTCAGTATCCTGTTTGTTGACATAATAAAACACAATACTATAAACACGGAACATAATTGTAAATGTCAGTTTTTAGGGTTCCGTACCCAAAGGGTAAAAACGAGACCCTATTACTGAGCCTCCGCTGTCCGTCCGTCTGTCCGTCCGTCCGTCCCGTCTGTCCGCGTCTGTCACCAGGCTGTATCTCATGAACCGTGATAGCTAGACAGCTGAAATTTTCACAGATGATGTATTTTGGTTGCTGCTATAACAATAAATACTATAAAGCAAAATAAAATAAATATTTTAGGGGGCTTCCATACAACAAACGTGATTTTTTGCTTGTTTTTGCTCCATAAATAAATGATAACGGCAACAGGTAGACGCTTGAAATATTCACAGAATATTTAATTATATATTCACTTTAAAAATAAATAAATAAAATAAAATAAAACAATTATTTAATGGGGGCTCCCATAACAGACATGATTTTTTTGCCGTTTTTATAGATAATGGTACGGAACCCTTCGTGCGAGAGTCCGACTCGCACTTGGCCGGTTTTTTTTTAGTTTTTGTGGATAACTCATGAACTTAGGCCTAATTACGGTTCTATTTACAATCCTCTTAGTTCTATTTAACGCATTAACTACGGTCATTTTTTTTCGAACTTCCGCAAGGTGCCGACTAGAGATTCATTGCCTCAAACGCATATCATCATCATCGTCAGCTATCACCAGTTCAAGAAGTCGTGCTATCCTAGTAGTTTGATCAATGGCCTCTTAAGCAAAGGGTCGTGGGTTCGAGTCCGGGCTTACAACTGAGGTTTTTCGAAATTTACGTGAAAAATTACATTTGAAATTTACCATGATAAAGAAATTCATTGGTGTGTATTAAGTTCCAAATCCGCATTGGGCCGCGTGGGAACTACGGTTCAAGACTTTTCATTCTGCGAGGAAGCTTGTGCCCTGTAATGGGATATATAAAGGCTGGAATGATGATTGATCATCGTCAGCCATCCCGAAAAGACGGGACAATGATTTTTTTTTCACCTCCCGTATCCATCTGACTCCTGACTGCAACCAGGTGATCAGTCCTGAAACGCATATAAGCGTTCATAGTGGTTTACAGTAACCTTATATGAATTCAACGTAGCGCTCCAGGCACTAGGCGAATTTCTCAAAATTTATGAAATCTAGTATACGATTAAGGCACTGAATGCGTCAACCGATGTAGTTTAGTAGTAGGTACGATTGTGAGCGGTTTTCGACCATTCATTTTCATCCATCAACAACTGTTATCTCATTCGTTCATGAATTGATTTTCTTGAAATTTTATTTCTATGTAAACATCAGACATTTTCTGGACTACTGATAAGTACCTTAAATTCTAGTTTGCCTATCTAATCTAGTTTAGGATTCATTGGAAATATATTCAATAATGGTAGGTACGTTTCTCTCTAAGATAAGTACCAAAATAAGCGCCAAGAAAGCAAATTGAGTATTAACACAAAATATTCTTTACGCCGAAACCACAATACCTATTCAAAACGCGTCATTATTGTTATCTTCTACCTATTAGACATAGCGTAAGAGCTTTTCACGTTAAGTTTTTGCCAAGTTTTTATTAATTCAGATTTCTAATTTATAATTGTGTAGTATAAGTTGATATTAAGTTGTGATTGGAAAGGAGGTTAAGCTCTTTTGAATATCGATTCCCATTATGATTCATAGGCTGGCCCGAAGCCAGCCGCGTGCGCAGGGATCTTCTAATGACATGTAAATCAAGAACTTGCGTTTCTGAGCAGTTATTATTGGGCATACATTATGTGTATTGAAATGAGTATGCTTGTTAAATCGGTGGCCCTATTATGAGTCCAGACATTTCAAATTAAACGCTAAAACAAAAGGCTGAAAGCTAATAATATGTTTTGATAATTTTGTGAGTCTATGAAATGATTTTCATATAAGCATCCATAGCGGCCCGCAGGCTTATTGTCTAACGCTTCGAACGATTGCTTTTGCAACCAATATTTCTTCTTTCAAATACTTAGTATAAAATAATGACAGAAAGAGGTTGTGAAAGCGAAGGCAAGCCTTAAGAGCGTTAGACAATACGGCCTCCGGTAGTCACGACTATGCGCGATCGGCGGCGTGGCTGGCGTTTTTGCTTCTCAATGTTTGGCTGAGACGCTTGCCGAACAGTAGTTGTCTGGAAACACTGAACAGAGAAAACGCTAGGCAATAATGTATGGGATTAAAAATGTCAACCATTAAACGTGTGATTTGTGTGAAAAAAAAGACTAAATCCAAAGATAGGTATAGCTCAGTATAAATAAGGTTCAAAAATTTGAAGAGAATTGAGACGGTAGTAATTTTTAAGCCCAGTTTGGATCTGTAAGAAAAACCGTGCAAGTTGCATAACATTGCGGAGCTCGATTGGCCACTTGGAACTCGTTTGCTTTAGAGCTCCGCAATGTAACAGCAACTTGCATTATTTTTCTTGCAGCAGGTCTAAACTGAACTTTATGGATTGTTTTGATGTCTGTGTGGTTTAGATACTTAATTCGCGATTGAGCATGTAGTTCTGACACTAAACCAATGATTTGTCGTAATTAACTATTATTAAGTTTTATTTTGATGATTTTGTACGCGTACGTACATAGAGCTGTTTATTGATACTGAGGATAAAAAGAAGTGAAGTGAAGTGTTTTATATCACTGCTCTTTTAACGTTCTATAAGAAAAGGCCTTTAGGTTTCGAAATCTCAAACTTTAACAGCAAAAGGCACCTACCAACTCCTAAATTTGTTCCGAAATCAAAGCCACCCGTAAAAGGTTAGTGTATTTGAAATAGTGGACCGGCAATAACTTATCCATTATCAGCTTTATGGCCTGGTAATAAAACGCTTTCTTCGGCAACAATCGCTTTAGATAAATCATAGAGTTGCTGTTTGAGAGGGTGTCGATGCTTGTATCGATATGTTAGTTTACGCGTGACTTCTTGATTTTACCGAACTATTCGTACACTGTGTAATTTGAATCACAAAACACTACCCTATACACCGTGGGATCTTTCTGATCCCTCAGAATCTGAATTTCTGAGCTTCTCAAAATTAAAAAACTTTATAGGTATGATCCTGGAGTCTAATCGGAAATTTTAACTTACCTTTTTTTCCAACCAAAAAATATTATATAATTTATTGAATCAGGCGTTACTTTGCGGAGGTCCATATTAATGAACTAAAACAATTACTTTGCTCACCCGCGACCTTACAATAGTTACGTTTATGCAAGAAATGTGCGTTCATGCAGTTCCTCCACCTCCACACTGTACGAACACACACAAATCACATAAACCCAACCATCACCACCACCAAGCTACACTGACGCGTTTCGAACTCAACCAGAGCTCATCTTCAGAGTTACCACAACCGTATGCTATGCTACCAAATGTTAAACTAACAAACCAAAACAAATGTTTTAACTTGTCACTGTAACTTCTCAAGTACCCACTTTATTTTTCTTATTCTCAAACTACCCCACAAAAATTAACTTTTATTGACATATTTAAAACTACCTTGAATTTTTCGTTTATTTATTTATAAGGCATATTTAATTAATACTAACTGTTCAAATTCGACCCAAGCCGCAGTAAAGGAGAAGATACTAAATTTACCTGTTCATTAATAATAGACCCCATAGTGTTGTACCTAATTATTTCCATGCATTCCAGAGCATCCAGACGCAACCCCTTGCCGCAATAATGTAACACTTCATAAGAATCTGAATCTAACAATGAATGATTTGATTCCAACAAATGTTTTGCAAAATTCGATCTATCTGGATGCTCATTCCTATATGCCGAAACATGCTCTTTAAATCTAGTATTAAAACTTCGGCCTGTCTGTCCTACGTATATCCCATTGCAGTCATTACAAGTAAGCTTGTATACCCCCGATCTAGTTCCCTTATCTACCTGTTCTTTGTGGTTACATAGCCTAGAGTACAAAGAGTTGTTAGTCTTAAAGGCAACATTAATATTGTTTGATTTTAAAATGCCATAAATCTTATCAGACAAACCCCCGACGTAAGAGATGCTAGATCTATATTTGTTAGTAGACTGAGAAGGTAACGCAGCGTAAAGCATAACACTAACTAACTTTAAGACTAACAACTCTTTGTACTCTAGGCTATGTAACCACAAAGAACAGGTAGATAAGGGAACTAGATCGGGGGTATACAAGCTTACTTGTAATGACTGCAATGGGATATACGTAGGACAGACAGGCCGAAGTTTTAATACTAGATTTAAAGAGCATGTTTCGGCATATAGGAATGAGCATCCAGATAGATCGAATTTTGCAAAACATTTGTTGGAATCAAATCATTCATTGTTAGATTCAGATTCTTATGAAGTGTTACATTATTGCGGCAAGGGGTTGCGTCTGGATGCTCTGGAATGCATGGAAATAATTAGGTACAACACTATGGGGTCTATTATTAATGAACAGGTAAATTTAGTATCTTCTCCTTTACTGCGGCTTGGGTCGAATTTGAACAGTTAGTATTAATTAAATATATCTTATAAATAAATAAACAAAAAATTCAAGGTAGTTTTAAATATGTCAATAAAAGTTAATTTTTGTGGGGTAGTTTGAGAATAAGAAAAATAAAGTGGGTACTTGAGAAGTTACAGTGACAAGTTAAAACATTTGTTTTGGTTTGTTAGTTTAACATTTGGTAGCATAGCATACGGTTGTGGTAACTCTGAAGATGAGCTCTGGTTGAGTTCGAAACGCGTCAGTGTAGCTTGGTGGTGGTGATGGTTGGGTTTATGTGATTTGTGTGTGTTCGTACAGTGTGGAGGTGGAGGAACTGCATGAACGCACATTTCTTGCATAAACGTAACTATTGTAAGGTCGCGGGTGAGCAAAGTAATTGTTTTAGTTCATTAAAAAATATTATTTCGATCTTCAAGATGGGTTGATCTGGCAAAGCTTTTTAAATTATTACGACGTTATCCGTTACAATAAGTTTTTTTTAGGGTTGAAAAACGGCAACTTTACTTACCATTAGGATGTATTGTAATGCAGAATGTTTCAAAATTATTTTTTTACTCCCAAACTAAGCCAAATCGATCTGACTTTATACTATATGTTTGGCTTGAAATGACCTGAGGAGTCTATGTTTCAAACCTGTCGGGTTCCTCGTCGACCACAGTGTAGAAACGTGAACAGTGGCATTAATTTATACTTACATAAAAAAAATAACGTTTGTACCTTTTAGGATACATTCAAGATAAAAATGGCACGGTTTGAAGTATTTACTGCAAAATAAAAGAAAAGAAAAACATTAATTCGTGACATTACAGAAGTTACAAGTTACAATGGAAACTAATTATATATTACAAAAAGGTCTCAACTTATCATAACAAACTGTTCCATGACGAGAAACTTTTTCTTATATTTTACCATAAATTTATATTTTCTTTAAAACCACGTCAGTGGCAAACAAGCGTACCGTACCGTACCGCAAACTCAGACGTATTTTTTTAACAAATATTCTGAACGCTTATAGAAGTTTATCCTGTAAAGATATGGTAAAGATGTCAAAAAAGATAAGTTGATTTACTTGAAAAAGTAATTAAAAAAAAAACTAAAAACCCGCCTGCGGTGTAAATAAAATAATAAATTAAAAAATACTGAAAAGGTGAAAACAAGATAAAATGTTCAATAACAATTAAACGAATTTAAAACACGTCGATGGCAGTTTTTCAAAATTTAATGCAACGATTAAATGCATTCGGAGGCATGCATGAAGTGACATTAATTCCCATGCAGCCACTGACTGACTCCCATGCCTCCGACTGCATTTTATCGTTGCATTAAATTTTGAAAGACTGCCATCGACGTGTTTTAAATTCGTTTAATTGTTATTGAACATTTTATCTTGTTTCCACCTTTTCAGTATTTCTGCAGGCGGGTTTTTGATTTTTTTAATTTATTATTTTATTTACACCGCAGGCGGGTTTTCAGTTTTTTTTAATTACTTTTTTATTTCTTGCTTTTTAGTGTAATCTGCGCTGAGACCCAGATAAATTATTGAGTATTTGAATTAGGAATCCGTTGCTATTTAGTCATAGCTCAAAACCAATTTTGAAATATGTATGTACTTAATTTTCCACATGGGACAAGTTAGCTATGAAGTATCTTTTTTTGTACATATTTTTTCAACTTCATTTTTTTATTACTTTTACGGTCATCCCGTGAAATCATACATTTCGTACTAAATACAAACTGAAATATAGATGCACAGAAAAAACCCCAGAAAAAAGACCAATGCTGGGAATCGAACCCAGGTCCTCAGCATTCCGTGCCGCGTGCCATACCCCTACACCACCACTGGTCTAGAGATTAGACACGAATCTTTCCTATACATCATACATTTCAATCTGCTAAATCATCACCTTATGCAGTGACAAACGCACATCTATGTTACACCCTCATCGAGAGATTTTAACACTCCTTCGGAACTAACCGCTCACCTGGACAAGAGATGGCGCTACTGTGCAACTTTAAACAAGTTAGCTATGAAGTATCTTTTTTTGTACATATTTTTTCAACTTCATTTTTTTATTTCCACATGGGTTTCATAGAGAAAATTACTGCTCAAAGATATCATAGTAAGTAGGTATGTCGTCGTTTTAATGCATTGATTGCAAATTTACTATTCCAAATTAAATTTAAACACATGACTTGTATATATTTTTGTAATCTCTTTATTTTGATACCCTACTCGATAGGTTTGAATAAAATTTTTTTTTGAAGACTCACAATTTGGCGCCAAAAATCCGCCATTTTGATTTTTCAAGAATTTCATGTATCCAGTGTTACTCGCGTTATCAAGAAGGATCCAATGACGTATCATTTATAAAAATCGGTTCAGCCGTTTTGTAGTTACGAGAGGACATACATACATACATACATACATACATACATACGGGTCAAACACATAACCCTTCCTTCTTCGCAGTCGGGTAATAAAAAAAAACTTTGAAACAAAAACTTTTAAATCTTTATCAAATGCTGCCAGCGTTTGTCGACATTTGGGCAACACTAGCATTCACGATGTGCAGTGCATTGGAAAATATTTTCCTTGTTATTGGTAAAGTTAGAGCGAGCGTTTAGTTCTCTGTTTCAGTTCGGAATAGTGAACGGTTAAACGTTACAGCGTTTTCCAACGGCATTCGATTAAATAAAAGTTTGAATTGATACTTTTTGTTGGGAATGTTTGAAACATGTTAGCTTTGACTATTATTGACGGTTACATTTGCATTTTACCATGAGTAAAACATCGTGAGAAAATCTTTATCTGTCTAAGAAACAATTCAATGGTGTGTGTAAAATAATTGCTCAATCCGCATAGGCCCGCGTGGTAATTACAGTCCAAGCCCTCTCAATCAGAAAGGAGGCCTGTGTTTGACAGCGCAACTTGTATAGACTGGAGATGGATGATAATAGATTTATAACTAGTATATTAATGAAGATTTTGAAATTAAGAGCTCACCACTTTTATAGCAACTGTCAAATTTTTTTATGTATTTACCTATTTATTTAGTGCTTGAACTTGGACTTTTTCTATTATGAAAAAGAAATAAAAAAAGTTTATTGTAAGAGAAATGCTTACAACAAGAATCGTTGACTCTGGATCCTGTGCTAGGGGTCCCTGTGTTACAAGATCCAGGTAAAAAAAATACACCAAATAATGAGCACTTTACATCGTACAGAAAAAGTGAATATAAAGATAAAATATCTATTTGCTAATCATTAAGGTCTACTTATATCTAACCTAAAATTAAAATTATTACATTTTTCTATTTCTCCACTGCGCGTGTGTGAGTGTACATTTCAGGGTGAATGAGTGGATGTTCGTGTGAGTTAATTTGTGTGTAAATAATGGATACCAACATGATAGTTATTTTATTATGACTACTTTGTAGTCCTATTTCTAGTATCTCTTCGGTTTCAAAAAAAGTTGAGACTAATTTTATCTTATCTTGTTATTAACACGATGTTTAATTAACTAGCTGCTGCCCGCAATTCCGTCTGCAAAGAATTCGACTATTGATATCCCGTGGGAACCATGCAATTTTCCGGAATAAAAAGTATCATTATATGTTAATTTAGGTTTTAAACTGTCTGTGTGCCAAATTTCACTAGAATCCATCAAACCGTTTTAGCGTGAAAGAGTAATAAACATCCAGACAACCATCCATCCATACAAACTTTCACGTATATTAGTAAGAAGATAAGATGCTTAGGTTAGTTTGACCGAAAATTGCTGTAAAACTTTTTCATACAATTTATTGATCGACGTTCCAAGTATTCCCATACAAAAACTATTTATTATTGCGTATTAGGTATTAGTTAAAGTGACCCCACCTAGACCCCACTCTCCACCGAAATATTCCGGTTTAAATTTAGAGCACCTTGTATATACCTATCCTATAGTGATCACTTAACTATTAGCCGTTCTAAAAAATTCGTTATACATTTATACTCCGTCAATTTAATACTGACAAATTAACTTATAAACCGAATAACGTCAAAACGTAACGAATAATGAAGCGTGAACTTCAAGCAATATAGTTCGGGGAATTTCGGACGTCATCGGGAAGAGTCGGATGGACTCGGTAACAAAACGAAGACTCGTCAAGCTAACGACCCAAGGAACCGAGGGTATCCATTATCGGGGAGACTAGCATACTTCGAAGAAGACTTTCGCCATAGTTTCGAGGCCGAACGTTTCGGCCATTTTTCGAAAGTCAAAACATGTTATTGATGAATAAAAGTTTGTACCTAACCTCTCAACAGTGAATAATGATTTTTCTCGCAAATTTCAAAATGCAAGATTAAAAGAACAGTATTTCAAAATAAGTAAGTCAGCCTTTTACCTAAACGTTTTACAGTAGGTAATCTGTATTTTTACTTTAATAGACACTTTGTAGTTAATCTTTACATGTCGCCGCGTGTTAAAATTAACGTGTAAATACACGGTTGGCATTAACAACATTGCTGTAGCACAAGTACATGTATAAATATAACCTAATAACCTTTTACACAAATTAAATACTGTGAAAAAGGGTAGGTAGTGGATTTAAATTGTATACTTAAATGGTTGTTTTTATTTGGCTTTTGCCGAAACAAAAACCGGTTGTCTGTAATGTCGGTTTACGGGCGATAGTTTAACGTGACAACGTCGTAACAAAACATTGATGAAATGATTGCATACTTTTGCCGATTGTGCCTTTCGCTCGCTCGTGCTACGCTCTCGCTCCGATCGTTCATCGGCTCGAGCGTAAAAGGACGCAAAACAGGGCAATGCGTTATGTACGTTATACCGAGTCATCCTTTTTCGTGCGTGCAGCCGGCGTTCATCGATTTATTAGACGTTGTCACGTCAAAAACGTCAAAACGCGTTATCAACCATGCTAGCCTTTCACGCCATATTTCGCATTTTCTTCTTGTTTAACTTCTACAATCCGCCAGTTTTATGCCAGATGCTTTTAATCTAATTTTAGAACAATTCTTGTGTTAGTCTCGCCAAGACTTGTTAGAAACTTTGCAGTCTCCACATAATATTTCATGGTGTAATTGTTGTGGTTTGCAGTGACGTCACTAGCTCTTACCTATCTGTCACCTGACAGGTCAGGTCAGGTCATTGCAGTTTGTATGAAGCGTGCACAACATTACAGAGAACTTTATTCTAAAAATTTGTTTGTTGCGTTTCATCATCATCTTCATGGTCAGCGGAAAATGGCCTAGCATTCCCAACTTCAAAATCACTGTAATATTCTTCCTAGAAAACTTTGTATTGTGGTTATTCCTATTTTATGGGTTAGCCAACATCCAGTAAATGGTAACGTACTTGGGAGTACAAACACACGTCTAAAAAGGAGTGTTTTCCTTCCGTTTGAAAGCCCGGGCGGAAGGTTCGAATCGGCTTGATTTTTACTATAAAAAACTAGAGAAATCAAAATGTGTGTTAGCTAACGTTTACCCAGATTCATTAGACACAATTTATTTTGAGACAGTTTTAGCTGCAGCTAATTAGGATATTAAATATTTATTACTATTTTCAAGCAGTAGGTAATCGATAGAATAATATTACTGTATGGGAAACTTAAACTTTACTTTCCCGAGCAGACGACGAGAACACTATTCACATTCGTGGGTACTCGTATTATGCAAGTGCCGAGCGATATATCTTTGGGATTCATGAATCATTTATGCCTCTCCGGCGAAGCACGGGTACGTGTTAACCGTAACTTTGAGGAATACTTGTAGATTTATAATTAGCTTGTAACACTACTATTCTTACTCAATTATTCAAATTTCTTAATCTACGTAGATACCGTAGTCTTTAAATTTTATGAATAAACAGCAAAAACCTGTAGCACATTGATTTATAAATGATATTATTCTACATTATTATGAATACATGGTAGACCAAAGGCGTGGTAAAATAAAACGTGATAAACACTCAAGTGAATAAGTAACTTAAATAACTATAAATTAAAAATTTTAAAAACCCCCAACGCATTTATGTCACTCGTTTGTTTAAACATTAAGTCAATGTTCATTATGCGTCAAGAAACCTGCTTTCTGCTAAAAAAAAAACTGCATCCAAATCAGTTTACCCGTTTGAGAGCTATGATGCCACAGACAGAGAGACAGACAGACAGCCAGACACACACACACACACACACATAGCGGTCAAACTTATAACACCCCTCTTTTTGTGTCGGGGGTTAAAAAGTAGGAATACCGCAAATAAAGAGTCCATTTTCATGAACTGCAACCTAAAGATAAAAATGTTGTAGTTTATTGATAGTCCACAAAATAACGCCTGAATCAGTCAGAAAATTAATATTTAATAATAGGTGCGGGTTATATGAAAGCTATACACACACACACACACACACACACACATGTATATATATATATATATCGTCCCCTTACTGCTAAAACCGACTAACTGCATCAATGATAGTTTCGAGAAAAACGCATTTAAAGGTTTGAGTGGTACGTTCTCTAATAAAACCTAACATTTGTTGAAATGTTTTTGTGTTTTTATTTAGATGGGTTATCTGTAAGTAAAACAGTATGAAGAAATTTAGCCTATACCCAATATAAGTAGGTAAAATCACGCTTTGAGTAAAAAAAGTGGCGCAGATAGTCGGTTTTGCTTGTAGGAGATGTGTAACGTTTCGAAATTAAGCGCCATTAAAGTATTAAAATGTAATTAGTATGTTTTGTCACTTAGCTAATTTTACAAACTGCACAGATCCAATGGGGCGAAGCGAAATCCTTTGTAACGATTGCAGTTATTTTGACTCTATTCTATTTGTATATAAATTATCATGGAGTTATATTTACAAATCTGACGATTATTTGACTATAAAGCAACATTGAACATCAAACAAGACAAAAATGACCATTTTAATAAATATTTAACAATTAATATTATGGAAATTAACCCAAAAAGTCCCTTGTAACCACAGGGAGGAATATAAAACCTAAAAAAAAAACAATAACGTGTCATTGAATAATCACAACAAGAAATCATACATTTCGTACTAAATACAAACTGAAGTATAGATGCACAGAAAAAACCCCAGAAAAAAGACCAATGCTGGGAATCGAACCCAGGTCCTCAGCATTCCGTGCCGCGTGCCATACCCCTACACCACCACTGGTCTAGAGATTAGACACGAATCTTTCCTATACATCATACATTTCAATCTGCTAAATCATCACCTTATGCAGTGACAAACGCACATCTATGTTACACCCTCATCGAGAGATTTTAACACTCCTTCGGAACTAACCGCTCACCTGGACAAGAGATGGCGCTACTGTGCAACTTTAAACAAGTTAGCTATGAAGTATCTTTTTTTTTGTACTTATTTTTTCAACTTCATTTTTTTTATTACTTTTACGGTCATCCCGTGAAATCATACATTTCGTACTAAATACAAACTGAAATATAGATGCACAGAAAAAACCCCAGAAAAAAGACCAATGCTGGGAATCGAACCCAGGTCCTCAGCATTCCGTGCCGCGTGCCATACCCCTACACCACCACTGGTCTAGAGATTAGACACGAATCTTTCCTATACATCATACATTTCAATCTGCTAAATCATCACCTTATGCAGTGACAAACGCACATCTATGTTACACCCTCATCGAGAGATTTTAACACTCCTTCGGAACTAACCGCTCACCTGGACAAGAGATGGCGCTACTGTGCAACTTTAAACAAGTTAGCTATGAAGTATCTTTTTTTTTTTTTGTACTTATTTTTTCAACTTCATTTTTTTTATTACTTTTACGGTCATCCCGTGAAATCATACATTTCGTACTAAATACAAACTGAAATATAGATGCACAGAAAAAACCCCAGAAAAAAGACCAATGCTGGGAATCGAACCCAGGTCCTCAGCATTCCGTGCCGCGTGCCATACCCCTACACCACCACTGGTCTAGAGATTAGACACGAATCTTTCCTATACATCATACATTTCAATCTGCTAAATCATCACCTTATGCAGTGACAAACGCACATCTATGTTACACCCTCATCGAGAGATTTTAACACTCCTTCGGAACTAACCGCTCACCTGGACAAGAGATGGCGCTACTGTGCAACTTTAAACAAGTTAGCTATGAAGTATCTTTTTTTTTTTGTACTTATTTTTTCAACTTCATTTTTTTTATTACTTTTACGGTCATCCCGTGAAATCATACATTTCGTACTAAATACAAACTGAAATATAGATGCACAGAAAAAACCCCAGAAAAAAGACCAATGCTGGGAATCGAACCCAGGTCCTCAGCATTCCGTGCCGCGTGCCATACCCCTACACCACCACTGGTCTAGAGATTAGACACGAATCTTTCCTATACATCATACATTTCAATCTGCTAAATCATCACCTTATGCAGTGACAAACGCACATCTATGTTACACCCTCATCGAGAGATTTTAACACTCCTTCGGAACTAACCGCTCACCTGGACAAGAGATGGCGCTACTGTGCAACTTTAAACAAGTTAGCTATGAAGTATCTTTTTTTTTGTACTTATTTTTTCAACTTCATTTTTTTTATTACTTTTACGGTCATCCCGTGAAATCATACATTTCGTACTAAATACAAACTGAAATATAGATGCACAGAAAAAACCCCAGAAAAAAGACCAATGCTGGGAATCGAACCCAGGTCCTCAGCATTCCGTGCCGCGTGCCATACCCCTACACCACCACTGGTCTAGAGATTAGACACGAATCTTTCCTATACATCATACATTTCAATCTGCTAAATCATCACCTTATGCAGTGACAAACGCACATCTATGTTACACCCTCATCGAGAGATTTTAACACTCCTTCGGAACTAACCGCTCACCTGGACAAGAGATGGCGCTACTGTGCAACTTTAAACAAGTTAGCTATGAAGTATCTTTTTTTTTTTTGTCCATTTTATTAGCAGATTGAAATGTATGATGTATAGGAAAGATTCGTGTCTAATCTCTAGACCAGTGGTGGTGTAGGGGTATGGCACGCGGCACGGAATGCTGAGGACCTGGGTTCGATTCCCAGCATTGGTCTTTTTTCTGGGGTTTTTTCTGTGCATCTATATTTCAGTTTGTATTTAGTACGAAATGTATGATTTCACGGGATGACCGTAAAAGTAATAAAAAAAATGAAGTTGAAAAAATAAGTACAAAAAAAAAAGATACTTCATAGCTAACTTGTTTAAAGTTGCACAGTAGCGCCATCTCTTGTCCAGGTGAGCGGTTAGTTCCGAAGGAGTGTTAAAATCTCTCGATGAGGGTGTAACATAGATGTGCGTTTGTCACTGCATAAGGTGATGATTTAGCAGATTGAAATGTATGATGTATAGGAAAGATTCGTGTCTAATCTCTAGACCAGTGGTGGTGTAGGGGTATGGCACGCGGCACGGAATGCTGAGGACCTGGGTTCGATTCCCAGCATTGGTCTTTTTTCTGGGGTTTTTTCTGTGCATCTATATTTCAGTTTGTATTTAGTACGAAATGTATGATTTCACGGGATGACCGTAAAAGTAATAAAAAAAATGAAGTTGAAAAAATAAGTACAAAAAAAAAAAAGATACTTCATAGCTAACTTGTTTAAAGTTGCACAGTAGCGCCATCTCTTGTCCAGGTGAGCGGTTAGTTCCGAAGGAGTGTTAAAATCTCTCGATGAGGGTGTAACATAGATGTGCGTTTGTCACTGCATAAGGTGATGATTTAGCAGATTGAAATGTATGATGTATAGGAAAGATTCGTGTCTAATCTCTAGACCAGTGGTGGTGTAGGGGTATGGCACGCGGCACGGAATGCTGAGGACGTGGGTTCGATTCCCAGCATTGGTCTTTTTTCTGGGGTTTTTTCTGTGCATCTATATTTCAGTTTGTATTTAGTACGAAATGTATGATTTCACGGGATGACCGTAAAAATAATAAAAAAAATGAAGTTGAAAAAATAAGTACAAAAAAAAAGATACTTCATAGCTAACTTGTTTAAAGTTGCACAGTAGCGCCATCTCTTGTCCAGGTGAGCGGTTAGTTCCGAAGGAGTGTTAAAATCTCTCGATGAGGGTGTAACATAGATGTGCGTTTGTCACTGCATAAGGTGATGATTTAGCAGATTGAAATGTATGATGTATAGGAAAGATTCGTGTCTAATCTCTAGACCAGTGGTGGTGTAGGGGTATGGCACGCGGCACGGAATGCTGAGGACCTGGGTTCGATTCCCAGCATTGGTCTTTTTTCTGGGGTTTTTTCCGTGCATCTATATTTCAGTTTGTATTTAGTACGAAATGTATGATTTCACGGGATGACCGTAAAAGTAATAAAAAAAATGAAGTTGAAAAAATAAGTACAAAAAAAAAAAAAAGATACTTCATAGCTAACTTGTTTAAAGTTGCACAGTAGCGCCATCTCTTGTCCAGGTGAGCGGTTAGTTCCGAAGGAGTGTTAAAATCTCTCGATGAGGGTGTAACATAGATGTGCGTTTGTCACTGCATAAGGTGATGATTTAGCAGATTGAAATGTATGATGTATAGGAAAGATTCGTGTCTAATCTCTAGACCAGTGGTGGTGTAGGGGTATGGCACGCGGCACGGAATGCTGAGGACCTGGGTTCGATTCCCAGCATTGGTCTTTTTTCTGGGGGGTTTTTTCTGTGCATCTATATTTCAGTTTGTATTTAGTACGAAATGTATGATTTCACGGGATGACCGTAAAAGTAATAAAAAAAATGAAGTTGAAAAAATAAGTACAAAAAAAAAAGATACTTCATAGCTAACTTGTCACTACAAGAAAGTTTTTGTTCATTATCCGAGGGCTGGTATGGTTCAAAGAAAGTAAACAGCTTATCTGTATCAAAACCTTGTATTTGGTATAATTCAAAATATAACTTTAATAATATTCGACATTATAGATCGAAATACACGTCATTACAATAAAATATTATTAAATACCAAAAATAATCATATTATAGGTATATCGTTAACCCACATAGTCATTATTCGTCACTTGACTCGCCTTCGGCCACATCTGGCACGCGGTCTACGATATTTTCGCAGACAAGTGACTGAAACCAGTCATGGTACTCTTCAGGTATACCTAATACCCTTTTCGCAGATGGTCTTAAATAAGTATTTAATATTAAACGTTGTCAATAATGTCTATCAAAGCAAGACATTCAGTAATCATAAATAAAATAGTTCTCTTACATCCTTTTATTTACCTACTTAAAGCGACCACAAAAAAATTAACCTCAAACTGCGACAAATAAAACAAATAGGTACTTAAGTAAGTAAGTAAATACTTTGGTAAATACTTGTCTTTATTGTACAGAAAATAAACAAACAAAGAAAAGTTACAAATGATGAGATACAAGTCGATATGAAACACAAGTAGCTTTAATACTTAATACGGTCTAATTCAATGGCCTGCTTGATTTTTTTTGTTACTTTTTCTAAGTACCTTTACCAACAACTGACGATTCGTGCTTATTTTCAAAATCTGAAACAAAACAATTTTGTTACTAAGGTACGCTGAGGTGCGCTAAGGTGCGGTCAAGGCCGTGCGATTTGTTGTCATTTAACGCAACAAAAAAAGAATCCCGAGACTTCAACGCTCACTTTTAATTATTTTCACTATTTATTGCAATTAGATAAATATAATTAAGTAGCTTAAAACTATAATACACACACTCTACACTACACTCTCTACACTCTTCAAAGTTTAGGTAGGTTAGAAACAGTAAACAGTTAATTTGTACTTACTTTTATTCGTATCATCGTCTCCAAGTCTATATTTAAAAGTTGTCGAGATCTTGAACTCATTATGTACGAACTCATTAGAAAATAAATTCAAAACGGGATGCGCGCGCGCGTGTGCATTCTCGATCAAGGTTGAAATGCGACTAAGTGCGGGGGGGAGGGGCCGCTTACGCGCTCTTAAGCGGTTTTGCCTGTACTTCCTGTACTATAATTCTGCCGACGGTAGGAGAAACGTTACATTCAAAACCAACTATTTACGTTTAGTTTGTTTTTGCAGTTGAATATTTTAATCGATGCAATACTTTAGTACAGGAAAAAAATACTAAGGTTAGGTTTGATTGTTTTTTCAGACGTCCGAAATGCCATATTTGTTTTATAGTTTACAGCAAAAAACGACTATGTATGGTTTAGTCGCTTTATGCAGTAATAAAATTGCTATTTTATTCATTAACATACACTTGGTAGCTTTTGCTTGTTATTTATTTCTGAAAATCACCAATAACTTCCCTTAAGCTGGAGGCTAAATCAAGAACGGAGCGGCGTATCAAAAAATGGGTTTTACCACCAGATAGAGCTTGGAAAGCGTATTCTAACGGTACGTATAACTCATTTTTGCCAAAAAGGGAGGTTAGTCGGTTTTAGCAGTAAGGGGGCGATATTACTATTACTATTATATGTAAATTCTGTTGCAAAACTTATCTTAGAGAAACTTGGTACGTTGCATAATAATTTTATCTAGTTTAGTGCTTATACGATTTATGATAGTAATTAAAAGCTTTAGATTGCCTATCCAAAACATCAAAAATAACCGTAATGCTTTCCTAGAAACAGCGTAAGCGTCCGCAAATTAAATAACGTGCCAAACCACGCTTGGGATGTTAAATTCAACTGAAAGTTGCTTCCATCGTCAAATAAAGCCGTTAATGTTTAAACCAACGAGCGAGGTGAGCGTGTATTTTGATGATACCTTATAATATAATTATTATTTTAGTAACATGAGACGAAAGCACAGATATAGAGAGTTATAAATTTTCAGTAGAGCTTAGGTAGGTACATAGTACCTTAGCTTAGGTACCTACTGAATTACAAGTTGAGGGGACAATCTCACTAGTGAAAGGTTCCTCTAATTTTGACACAGATTATAACTTTTTACACGAATCTGGACATAATGGCACCAATTCTGATTCGATACTGAAACTAAGATATCAGTTGTAACTCGTCTAGATCCGTATTACGTATAGATTTCATACATACGAGCTCGCAAATACTGGTCACCCACAAGGTAGTGTGCTATCTTCTAAACTATTCATTCTAAATTCTATTTTACTCTAAATTCTGAAATTAAGCTTTCATTGCAACAACAAATGATAGTTATGTGCATGAATGTACGGACACGCAAAATGTTTACGCAACCACGGAAACGAGCGTCGAGACTTGCATTAAAAACTGAGACTTCACTCATGTTTTCAATGTAGGTGGATTTACTCCATTGTAAGCCGTTATTTTATATGTTAACTTTAATTATTTTTTAAATTATATTTTCATGATATGTTTAAAGGTAGTGAGTTTTTATGTATGCGGCGCTTGGTACCTATTGGAATTCAGTAATATATTAACGGCCTAACTTACGGCCGGCTTTATTTATTGACGGCCGATGGGGCCGAAAGGTTCTCGAGTGGCGTCCGTGGACCGGTAGGCGCAATGTAGATAGGCCTTCAACAAGATGGAGCGAGGACCTGGTTAAGGTTGCGAGAACGCGTTGGATGCGGATGGCGCTGGACCGATCTGCTTGGCCTTGGGGGCAAATGGACGTCTTTCGGCTGAAATGATGATGATGATAAACATATTAACGACATTGAGTTTTGACCTCACTTAGAAGATTAAGGCTTATGTAGCTTCTAGAAGGCTTGACGCGTTTCTAAAATAAGCCTATTAAAAAGAACATTTCTGCCCGAACTTCTAAAATATTATATTTAAGTATCATTTACTGACTTGCAACACAGTTACTACGAGTACCTACTAAGTTGCTAAATAGTAAAAAGTAAGTAATTAAGCAGCGCTGTTCCCTCAGTAACATGAAGGTATTTACTGATGCAGCGTTACTGAGAAGCATTACTAAGCCATCCAATAAGAAAGTATACCACTATAAACCGACTTTCAAAGTAAATCAAGATCTGTATGCCTTTTCCAGTAATCCACCTAACTCGACGCCTCCGTAGTTATGAGCATCGTTTAATCCCTCGCGACAGTAGCCGCTCCACGCCGGTAATGATTACCGTAAAATTAAATCCACCTAATTGCCTCAGGCGACATTTGTCAAGCAGACAACAATAAGTGTTGGCGTGAGCTTACAGCGACTTAAGAGCGAGTTGTGTTCTTATAATGCAAGTAAATGATTTGATACGTAAGTAAAATTTGACAACTGATTTTACATTGAAAGACCGTCTCCTCTAACATTTTTTCCTAGGATCTTTCATGTGTCATATTATATTACCAACGTCATAAAAGGGCTCGGTCCTTTCATCATCCGCTGAAGAGTTTTTTTAACAATAAACGTCAGGCTGACGAAGTTTTACGGTGGTGAATTTTATTATGCTTACAGGTAAACTGCAAAAGAACATGCAAAGCCGAATTCAATACGACCGAGTCTTGTAATAAGCGGAATATTAAGTCAATTTAGTAAAATTAAATCATAACTCTTTATTTATGTTTCCAATTTAAAACCGCAATTATAATTCCGGAGCTTTACCCTTTGGCGCGGACGGCGAAAATAATCGTTCCTTTGAAGTACAAATTGTCGCGCGTTTGAGACGGTACTAAAATAAGCCAAAATGAAATATTCTTCTAAAAAAATATCGTTTCTATTTAAATAACCTGTCTGCGAAACTCACGGGTTTGAGGGGCAGCGACTGACGAGTATTCCTACGGAAATATGACGTTTGCCTTTTTCATCCATCATTTTTAGGGTTCCGTACCTAAAAGGAAAAAACGGAACCCTTATAGGATCACTTTATTGTCCGTCCGTCCGTCCGTCTGTCTGTCAATACCCTTTTTCTCAGGAACGCGTGGAGGTATCAAGCTGAAATTAATATCTAATACTCAAGTCTACTGTCCCTTGGAGCTGTGAAAAAATCAAACTTCTAAGCCAACGCAATCAAAAGATACAGCCGTTTATGACGCAAATTTCCGCATATTTTCGACACTCGCAAGGGAATCAAAACCTACAGGGTACTTCCCGTGAACTCAGAATCTTGAAATTTGGTACGAAGCAAGGTCTTATAGCACAGATAAAGGAAAAATTGCGAAAAGCATAAATTTTTTTGTTTGTCTGTCTTTATCACTATATCAGTAACGAATCTATTTATACTCCAAATTTTCGACACTCGCAAGGGAATCAAAACCTACAGGGTACTTTCCGTCAACTCAGAATCTTGAAATTTGGTACGAAGCAAGTTCTTATAGCACAGATTAAGGAAAAATTGCGAAAAGCATAAATTTTTTTGTCTGTCTGTCTATATCAGTAACCAATCTACAATGATCCCACACTGCGCACATTTTGCTTAGGAGCAGGGGTCTGTTAAGACTGGATGTTCATAGATATATATAAATTTGTACGGAACCCTCGTTGCGCGAGTCCACCTCGCACTTGGCCGGTTTTTAAAAGTTAAGGTTGTTTTTGAAACTAAACATTAAGAGTGAATATAGTAGGAGAAAAAACGACACAGCATTAATAGTAAGTATTGACACACGTTCAACACGGAACGATATGAAACTAAACAAAAAAATAATCTATACATATCTGTAACAATATTAATGTTACACAAGATCTGTTTGTTCTCCGTGAAATACTATACCTAAAGCACATTATATCTTTAGTATTATTTCTGTAGGTAGGAACTTAGTCATACATGTACAATATTTTTTATACGATAGTTAGATAAAAGATCTTCTTTATCAAAATTACAATTCAAATAGCATAATAATAAAAATAAAGAATAAATAGCTCACTTATAGCCTAAATTAAAACAAAAAGGTTCGCCGAGTTGCCTCGAGCGCAAAAGCGCCCATCACATTTACAACATACTATGTAAACATACTGAAATTAACCAATATCTTAAAAACATCAAATACCTTGACATCCTATAAAATTATCATACCTACCTTTTATCATTCTGGAACATAATTTTTCCATAAATTATTTAAGTGATAAATGTCACTGTTCCGCAAACTTTTTGTGTTCAAGGTACATGTAGGAAAACGAAAATTTTTGGAGGTACACCATAAATGAAAAATCAAGTATTTTTCTTTCGTCCGTCTATTTAGTTTTTTGAGATAACCTTATTTTTCCGAGGCAAACTAACTAATGACCACGGTACACCAATTTGCCGCGGTACACACTTTGCGGAACACTGATATAATGTAAAGCATATGTTGTAAAATATTGTACGTAGTGTTTTAATTAAAATGTCCTACACTGACTGATTAAACCCATTTAACACAAGCCATACAAGCCACCTATCATGTAAAGAAAACAAAGAATAATCAAATATTTTTGGAAATACCCATGAAAACTCCCGGAAAACATTGTAAAAGAAAGCCTGGTTTACGCGAATTTACCAGTTAATTTTAGCAGTCCTGCTCGCTTTTTTATCACCTACCAAACTAAACAAAAAAATCAAGACATCGCTGGTTGCCTAGCGACGCTAATCGCATTGCCCGACCCTAGTAACGACCCCGGTTAACGGATTACCCTAACACTAACTGCATTAAATAGCCGCTTAGATTTCACTCCGGAGTCCGCAAGGATGAGAGTGCGGATTTACTTCAATTTACGAGGATAATGTCGGCTGACACATTATTATTCATAACTTTAAATTTGGGCAAAAATATCAACTAACAAGTGACTTAACCTTCCAGGATTCTTTAAGTTGTAAAGGTTGACAGTGAATACGCAATTTATTGAGAAATCAATTGCTTTGAACTCTCTAGATACATATTCGTGGGGTACGTATTAAAATATATAAAGTTTAAAAATAATAATGGACGAAATACATAATGGTCAGTTGATATAATGCAATTTTCTTGGAAATTCTCAACTTTACAGGATTTTCATAAAATAAACCTAACCTAACCTAAACCAATCTGTAGATTACACAATTAAAAAAATTCGTTTCATCAATAGTTTCATAGAAAATTTTAGTATGTATTATGACCATTATGTATTTCGTCCATTATTTGTTTTAAACTTTATACATTTTGATACGTACCCATATTCGTGCCACAAAAAGTTTATCTAAATTCGTAACGTTGAGGGTTATCTTAACTCAGAGATTATTTTAATTTTGTATAATTAGATATTTTTAAACTTATGACTCGTTTCAGTATGAAGCACTTAATGCAACGTTTATCGTTGTAAAATTATTCAGATTCTTAAATAAAATAAATACTAAATATACCAGATGTAGACGAGACACCAGCTCATCAGATGATATTTTACAATTATCTCTAATACAACGGTTTATCGTCCATTGTTCAGCATACGGTTAGTATCAACAATGACCTAACCAGCAGGTGATTAAGATAATTATCAATATATTCACCAGGAATCCTTTCATTCTATAGAAAATGTGTTCTACGTTTCTTTGACAAAAGTATCTCCAGTATATTTATTACCTATACATCATACTATTGTTTTCATTAACCTCAATGAATATTTGTATCTGTATGCTATTGAATGTAAAGCTATTAACCGTTCCAGTAACTAACCAAAACAATGTCCTACCGTATACTTCCTCAGGTCAAGGCATGAGGTATTATTATAAGCATTGTGCAGGCGGCATTGTTCGCAGGAACGTGTCCGTAATCAACGCTATCAGCCCGTGACGTTGTGCAAACCTAGGGCTAGGTTCACATTTTGGTACAGGTAAAAATCTTAAGAAACCTCCCTTCTTGGATGTAGTAGTGTTGGATATTAATCTATCTTTATATGTATATAAATAAAAATGAATCGCCAAATGTGTTGCCCAGTGCAAAACTCGAGAAAGACTTTACTGATTTCATTCATTTTTTAAAGATTTCTCATAATGTGTAGAAGGTTCTTACGGAAAAAACCCTTATAGATAGAGATATTCCCAGAACCGTAATCTTCCGTAAATTTTATCTTTGAGCGGACGAAGTCGCGGGCAAAAACTAGTGTTAGATGTATTTTTTGTACGACGACCAGATGGCCTAGTAGGTAGAGAACCTGACTACGAAGCTTGAGGTCCCTGGTTCGATTCCCGCGTCGAGGCAGATATTTGTATGTGTAATACGAATATTTGTTCTCGGGTCTTGGGTGTTTAATATGTATTGAAGTATGTATCTATCTATATAAGTATGTTTATCCGTTGCCTTGTACCCATTACACAAGCTATGCTTAGCTTACTTTGGGACTAGGTCAATTGGTGTGAATTGTCCCGTGATATTTATTTATTTAATTTATTTATTGTACCGTGATTACTTTTACTTAATTCGCAATATTCCGACGCGCAAAAATGAGGGTAGACAGCGTACGGTATACACAACATTAACATCCACCCTCAAATTCTTTAGCCTACTCGTGATCATGCATAATGCAGGCAACTGCGTCAAAATATCGGGAACTCAATAAAGTTAATCACGGTCTATATCCCGTCACAAATATATAATGTAATTAATCGTGAATCATTAAGAACTGTTACAGTACCAAATTATAAAAACTAAAGGAATGAGTGAGGGGGAGTAGATGGCGAAGCTTATTGCGGACAAAAAGTTTCGCTTTAGTTATTTTAATGGAACTATTGCGATTGCTTTTTCAGTTTTGTACATTTACAAGTTCCTCCCATCCTCACTTGTAAATAATGATATAAAAATGATCATGAAAATCGCAATAATTTAATTAAAAGTATAGGCGAAGGAATTACTGCGAATAATCCAGGACCCGAGTAGACTAACCGTTTTAGTTGTGAGTAAGATTGAAATTAATTATTTGTAAAGTAGTATTTTTTAACCCTTACACTGCTTAAGTTATCAAAAATTAATGTACGTAACAGATTTCATTATCACGCGTCAATTCTCAAAATAACAGGCACTATGACGACCCTACTCTACTACCACAGAAATTGACATAGCTTTGAGCTAATCTTGTAATTCGTGTTGATTTTTTTACATACTTTTTTAAGCATTCGAACTGAGTTTCTTGCGTTCTTTAATATTGGCATGAACTCGATTGTTTTCATATGAACAATAGTCATTATAAAGGTACCAACGACGAGCCAGGCGTCTGTTTAAAAAAAACAATTGGGTTTGTTATTATTATCTTTAAATAATATAAAATTAAATGATCGTAGCAGCTCAATTATTTGAATTATCGATTTAATTAAACAGAGTTCTTATTAGATATCGTTTAAAAAGTAAATACTAAAGCCTTTCGAAGTAGGTACCTATCTACTAAATCATACCCCAATATCCATTCTCTACGTGTCAATATCGGAGCACGTCTCTATTACCAATCACGGTACGTGGATCCGATACGCAGTGCATCAGAAACGTGCTTTTGTGGGACGGAGTGTACCAAACACAAATTATAATGGTGACGGCGACACAATTTGCCGAAATGCTACCAGTGTACACAAGGCTTAAAGGAGATTAAGGCATTAGACTTGAAATTAATTGGAATGCAAGTAAACCTGTTCGGATCTTTTGTATACTAAAATGTCCTAGTTCTGCTAAGCTAGGAAATAAATGTAGTCATGAGGTGCGTGTGTGTGTGTGTGTGTGTGTGTATGTGTGTGTGTGTTCTGGTAAAAATCAGGCCAGGCTCATATCATATGTATACTATTCTCGATACTATCTTAGTCTTTAATAATAGAAGGGATGATGTTAAAATTCTGAAATCACGTAAGTTGCCAAGATTCTAGGGTCGATCACCATTTACCAAAACACCAAATCGAACTATTCCATTATCTATTCATGAACTGAAACAATTACTTTGCTCACCCGCGACCTTACAAAAAAGAAAGTAATTGTTTCAGTTCATTAATATGGACCTCCGCAAAGTAACACCTGATTCAATAAATTATCTATTCATCCAAATATCCGGCTATAAGGTCTTCTTAACCTATCTCGCTTCGCGGGTTTTGTTAAACGCAAGCCTATTTTTCTTATTTTTGTTTCAGTTGATTTTAGCCAATAATTTTAACAGATTTTTTTTTCTTTTCAGACATGACCGTGTAGAGTGCTGTGTGTGTCTAGTGTCAGTGCAGTGTGGGTAGACAGTCATGTCAGGATGAAGCTGTGGAAGAGCCTGAAGATCTCGATAGGCAGCCGAGCTGATCCTAAGGTGTATTCTCAGGAATTGCCACAATGGGGCCCTCAGGGATATGAGCTAGACGGTAAGTGTGTGAAAGTAGTAGTTAGGCACATTTAAATTAGTTGGAGCAAATGGATAGAAGTTATTAAAAAAATTTCATTACCATCATAATAATCATATCAGCCAAAAGACAACTACGGCTGGACAAAGGCTTCTGCCGCTTCCAAGTGGTTTCATCTGATAGTCGAAAAAGTAGGAGAAAAGTAGGTAGGATGTAGGAGAAAGCAACTTCTCTTGAAATATTATTATAAAACTATATCGGCAAAGAAACGTGAAAATTTAGCAATCAGATATTTGAGTTAAAACTCAGACAACTATTAATTACATCAAGCTATAATTAAATTAAGACAAATGACAAATGATAAAGGCGTTTTAATAATTACGGAAGTCTAGGCTCTAAGCTCAATAAATGGACGTAGAGACTTAAAGGAACGTTCATCAGATAATTATATTCGTAAATATAATAGTTACTTAGTTTTCATTTGAATCAGTTTCATTCTAATGACATTGAATGCCATTACGCTACAGTTGCTCTATATATTAAACTTATAGCCCCATTAGACATAGCAAAGGATCTTATAAGCCGGCGAGATTCCCTCCATGCAACGTTACCCTGACGCTTTACTTCTGGGCCACTTAACACCAATTTAAACACGGCCTAGTGAAACATGCCTGCGCATTGTGAAAATTTCAAAGTTTATTTGACTAGCAGCTTTGAAGTCAAATACAACATGTGAATTTTATTTCATTTTTACCTAGTAGAAATTATACAAATAAAAAGTAAAGTATCTAAGGATTTAATCAAAAAGTAAACAGTAAAAAATGGCTCTGGAAATGCTGTACTCGTGTTGTGCTTTGCACGAGGCTTCAATTCAGAAAACATGTTAAGGTTATGGTACCTAAAAGTATGGTGCGGGTAGATTTCTTTCTTCATTTTACGCGCAAGAATTGATCTTGCAAGCTTTAAGCATGAAATTATCTCGATATAAAATTAGCTAGGTTAATAGAATCGCTGGTTCGTGTACCAAATTTTTTGTTCAGGCATGTTGCACGATATTATAAGTTCACCTTCATAACGTAAAGAGCGTTAAAGCCTCATTAGATTCCATGCCCCGCTGATTATTTCAGGAATCACGTCTTCTATTACCCATTCAAGTTTACTACGGCCCTTAAATATGACATTCATAATAAAAGCAAAGTAGGTAATCATCGTTATCGAGAATTCTCGAATCTCGGCCCTCATTTTTGAGCTAATTTCGAATTTTGTTTCACGAAAACATTTCCTAAGGATCCAATATACTTGGTATTGCTCTTTTGCCCCCGGCTACGACTGAGATTGCAATGATTTGGCAATTTTGCTCAAGATTGTTGCTTTTGAATATTCTCTTTCTAGCGGACTCTTTTTTGTATTTTCGAAGTTTATTTTTATTACTTTTCGCCTGACAGTTCAGCTTATCTTTGTTTCTTTGTTTTCTGGTTGCCTTGTAGGATTGGATCACGTTCTTGTATTAAATAAGATTAAAAACAACCAGTAGTTTCTGGCTTCTTCTTATTTTGGCTCATTTTTTCACAAAATGCAAAAAGTCTAGAGTGTAGTATTGAAATAAGGCCTAGTTGAATAAACTATCTAAAGCCGCATTTATGTGAACGCGTTTGTAAACCAAACTTGTATTTCAGTACCAGGTATCTCCGTACATGTTACAGTGAGTAATTTTCACGTTTAAACACGTTTCCATAGATGTGACGTGACATTATGGAAACGTGTTATGTATACGTGTCATGGAAAGGTGTTGTGTATTATCTATACATATAAAATCCTTTGTCCTGACTGACGGATCAACGCACAGCCTAAACCGCTGATCGTAGAGACCTGAAACTTGGAGGGTGTGTTCTTTGTATGACGTAGGCATCCGCTAAGAAAGGATTTTCCGTAGTTCTACTTCTAAGGGGGTAAAAAAGGGGGGCAAAGTTTGTATGAGACATCGTGATTCCTTGGTCCAATCCACTTCAAATTTTGCATAAACATTCTTTAACAGAATTGATGGAAGACGTGTTTCGTATTTTATTGAAATTCATACCTTGACGGGGTTAAAAAGGAGTAGAAAGTTATTTTGGGGGTGATTTGCTTCAAAGATGATATCAATACTCCTTAGTGCTTTTGATTTAAATTACATTTTATTTTGACACATGTTTGAATACTCGATCCGAAGACACGGCTTCATAGGAACGTAGAGTTCGAAATTTGAAATGGTAAGGACTAGACATCTTGGTTAAGCCGCGTTTTCACTTAGTGTTCTGAACAAACATTTGTTTAGAGCAAATATGATTGCGGTTTTGCCGATGTTCGCTCAAAATAGAAAATGTCCGTTTTCATTCAATGAGGAAAGGGAACAGTTGTTTATAACAAAGATCGGAGACCCACCGAACACGTACAATGTCGAGGGAATGCACAGAGCAACCGCTCGCTCGCCACAGACGTCGTTTTCACTGGATGGCCGCGCGTCCATGTTTCCATAGAATTGAAATTTTTACGTAAACGCGATCGAGAAGTATTTTGGTGAAGTAAAACTTATACTAAGCATACAGCCGATTATCACTGAATAAACACGTTCGCTCGCTCAGAACTGTTCAGAACACTTAGGGCTGATTTTTCAATCATCGAATAAATATTATCTGTCGGATAACGTGTAAAGCGGCTAAATTGTAGCGTCATGCATACAGTGTGCAACTGACGCAGTGCTGTCAGTCAACTTATTGTATAATTTAACCAGTTGATGAAATTTATGCGTTTATTGAAAAATCAGTGAAAACGCAGCTTTATAAAACATACGAAAAAAAAACAATATTTAAATCGGTTTAGAATTCGAAATTTCAATTTTATTTGTTCTTGGATATTTGAATGAAAAACTTACCTTATACCTAGATTTTCTTTAGAAAATTCCTTGGAAATCTCTTAGATTACCTACTTAGCGAATATTTGCGATTGCTGTATAATTTGTTTGGAAGTTCGTTGTCACTATTTCATTAGAATATTTTAAGTGTAATTAATTTAATTTCATCTGTGTGTCTATTTTTAAAAATGGGAGCTGAGGTGGTTAAAATCAATGGGAAATTAATAAACCTTACTATTGTGGGTCATTCTAAAATTTTAGGCAGAACACTCTGTTACTATTTGTATGGAGCTACCACTCTGTTACCACGCATTATTACATATATTACAGAAATACTAAGAATCTTTTTTTGATTGCGATAGTCAATAATTATCTGTGATATATTGCTGATTGCAATCATCAATCATTTCACTTAAATAACCGCAGAAAATAGACAGTGTAACCGGAAACAACTTTTTTTAGGGTGGGACAAGTTTACCTGCGCAAAATTTTAGAATGACCCTTGTACCAATAGTGGGGGATATACACTGTCCTTGATTAACATAGGATGCTATTTTCCGGATAAATGCAAAATTCCCGCGGTATAGAAAATAGTAAATTTAACTGCGGGGCCGAGTTTAAAAAAAAAATGACCAATAGAAAGCTACACTATCCTTTATTGGTATAGGCTAGGCTACCTACTATTTATTCGGTAAAATGCTAAATTCCCGTGGGATAGAAAGAAGTGAATATCACTTGAGGGGTGATTTGGGCCCACGGGGAAAAAATAAGTGAATTTAACTACGGGGCTGATTTTAAAACTTCTTTTACCGGTATAAAGCTACACCTTTAAGGACATAGGCTACTTTTTCTCGGGGAAAATGCAAAATTTCCGCGGGATAAAAATAAGCGAAAATTTGCATAGAATAAGGACAAATTTGTTGAAATTCCCACGGGATAGTGAATAAACGGGATTTATAATATTCACTAACTGATACTGATGATGATGAAATGATAATAATAATGCATGTTGCCGTTGCCGGATTTTTGTTTTATACAATGAAAGAGATGCAGAAGCTTTACCACAAATTGGAATTCTACGCGGACGAAGTCGCGGGCAAAAGCTAGTATGTATATACAGAAATGAAGCTGTAGCTGCCATTACTAAGAAACAAACATGAAACACGTTTAAAAATTTTACACCCTTTTCATGTTTTCGACCAGCAAAAACGAATTTCAAAACGACAAAACCGAAAGAATAACGAGCTTTTAACACTTCCTCTAATCCTTCATCCTTAAATTTTTAATTCGTGAAAAACGCTTCTCGCTGACATTTCACCCCGGGCTTGCTCAGTATTTTATGTTGCTAACCTACAAAAAGGTTCCATGACAAAAACAAATTCGTCCGTTGTCCTCCTGCTTTTGTCGACTGTCCCTATCTCCTTCAATGATGTCGTCAAGGAATCTTAATTAACAGAATTATAAAGTGAATATTTTTGTCTGAAATTCCTATTTTAATTATTGGTTAATGAAAGTTGACTGACCTGCGTGAAACCTTTTTTTTTATTTATTCAATTAACATATTGATTTACCATGAAGCTTAATAAATCTACTGTTGATCAAGATTGGAATATGTACATGTACCATGGAAATGACAAATTAAATAAACTTAGCTATATTATAATTTCATTAAGAACTAGACAGTATTTTATTACTACACCTAACGATAATCTAATAATACAGCAAAATGTATTTTGTGAAATTTCTCGTTAATGATTATTAAATATCAAAGGAAGAGGATGATTCTTGAAATTCCCAGTATTTCAGTTAGAAACGGGCAAACAAAATTAAATGTTTACTCTCAGTTTCGTAGAAAAATCACGCCATTGTAGACATTTCGCAAGGCCAAAGATTCACCATGAAATAGATCTACACCACACAATAATCCCCAATTATATCAGGCTAATTAATAATGCGATTTAAGATAATTATCGCGTTTGAAACACGTGGTAGCTATGCCACTACAGTTAATGGCGGTGTGTTTATTTCCAACATCATTCGCTGATTGTTCGGCCAATATTGGAGGAAATTAAGGACCGCAAATACGCTATACAATCAACCATGCGATAGTGTGCACACGTAATTGTAATGTTGATGATAATTGAGCACGTGCTTTATAGGTATAGAGGGTGGTTATTGAGTACGTTCCTTCTAAAGGGATAATGTCAACTCATTTTCAGGAACAAAGGTCATGTTTCCGAGATATTGGTGATTTAAGGTTATTCCCAAAACTGTAGAATGCCGTTGGAAAAATTAACGTAAAAAAATAATTTCGACTAAGTATATCGTATTTTTATGTGTATTTTCTTATATTTGTTGTATTTGTTATTATGTATTTTTTTAAATGCACAAAAAAAAATAATGAATGCAATAATATAAGTTTTGGGAAAATCTCATATTGCCAATATCTCGGAAACTAATAATTTTCAGACTGGGTAACACATGACCTTAAAAGTAATGTAATCAATTACCAGTTATCCTGTATAAAACGTTATTTATGAAAGAGGAAAAGCCACGATAGCTTAGTAAGTGGTTTGACCTGTGGCCTCTTACGCAGAGAATCATGGTTTCGAACCCGGGCTCGCATATCTGTTTTTTTTTGGAACATATATGCGAAATTAATTTACTATATCTTATTTTACTATATCTTCCTCGCACTTTTTCCATATCTTCTCACCGTTTAAACCTTCTCTGGACTTCCACAAATAATTATTTCAAGACTAAAATTAGCCAAATCGGTTCAGCCGTTCTCGAGTTTCAGCGAGACTAACGAACAGCAATGAATTTTTATTTATATAGATTCATAGTAGCAGTGAAGTTAATTTGATGAAATTGGCAAAGAAAATAGTTTTGTAAATTAAAAATTAATTTAGTTACTTATATCCGAGAATATGGAAGTATTACTAAGTATGGGAAAACGATAAATGAATTCCGCGCAGACGACGAAGTTACATGTAACAGTTGGTACCATATAAGTTAAAATCTGATATGATTAATCTTTGATGGTGAATCGATTGTTTGAAGGGTCCCTAGCCAAATAGAAAGATGTTAAAAACCAACATTAAGACTACCAAATGGCGTAGTGGTTAGAAAACCAGACTACGAAGCTTAAGGTCCCGGGGGATATTTGTATGAATAATACGAATGTTTGTTCACGAGTCTTGTGTGTTCAATATGTATTTAAGTATGTACCTATCTATCTATATAAATATCATTATTCGTTGCCTAGTACCTATAACAGAAGCTATGCTTACTTTGGGGCTAGGTCAATTGGTGTGAATTGTTCCGTGACATTTATTTATTATTATTATTATGACCTCGTAAGATGCAAAAGAACTCTATCAATCTTGAAAGCCGGGTTATTCTTCGAGCTTCACCACGCTGCGTCCGCAGAATCGATTGCGTTCCTATAAAACAGTAGTTCCAGTCAGCTCTTTATCACGTCCCTTCAGGGAAACCTCCAAAATTTTATTTCACAGTCATGGAATTAAAACTTTTTCCCAAAGACCGTTTCAAAAGGAAGGCGTAGCTATGCATTTGCGTTACAAAAATGTCCCACGCTTAAGGAAAGAACGTTAAAACTTCCAACGGTTTCGAGTAAATTATCTTGAGATTGAACCTTGCGAGTGAAGTTTGGAAAGTTTCGGAAAGTCCTGGGTGTGGCCGAGGGAAAAATTGCCCTTAAGGGTTGCTTGGACGAGTATGCTAACGAGCGGGGTGTAATGAGTCGTGCTGAGATCGATTGTCTGCTGTTTGTGAATAATTGATGGCAGTAAATCCAATAATTGGGAGTAGGAGGAATCTAGTGCTTTGGTTAGGACAAAAACACAGCACATATACGAAACAATAAGGGTTTGTAAGACTGCGGAACTGTAAAAAAGGATTTTGGCCATAAAACGCGTGTCCAATGTATATGCCGTGACTCTTTATTTTAAAACAAAGAAAACCAAATGTTAAAACTGGTGTCCAATAAAATAGTTACGCACGACTACCTCGGCTTCGCTGAAAAAGGTCGAACTGCGACCTGGCGCCACGTCAAAGAAATAAATTTTCAGTTACGATGTTCTAACTTAATAGCTTCGAGAGCATAGTAAGTTACAGGGCTTTTGCTTTATTTTTATCAAATAGTAGCTGTTGCCCGTGACTCTGTCTGCAAAGAATTCGTTTATCACTATCCTCCGCAATACAACTACGCAATTTTCTGGGATAAAATTATCCTATGTCCTTATTTATTTATTTATTTAATAGACACACCATCAAAGTACAGAGCAAGAGTGTCAAATGTATATAAAATTAAGTAAGGATAGCATAAGAGTATAGAATATGTGATTTTGTACTATCATTTTACACACATTATTTACGTGAATTAGAAATTGAATCAAAATATATTTAGGGTTCCGTACCCAGACAGTTGAAATTTACACATACCTAATGTGTGTTTCTGCTGCCGTCGTAACAAAAACTAATAAAAATCAATTAAGGTGAGGTTCCACTTACTGCGTTAAAATAACCTTACACTCCGTACATTTTGTTGTTTATTGTTGTATTGTTGTTGTTGTTGCGGATGACGCAGGACCGGTCTGTTTGGCGAACTTTGGGGGAGGCCTAGGTTCAGCAGTGGACGTCTTTCGCCTGAAATGATGATGATGATTGTAAGCTGTTTCATGCTCGCTAAAAATACATAATATGGATTGGTGGGGATGGTGATGCATAATTTTGCTTAGCACGCAGTGCACGTTTGGCAACCGCCGTGACGTGCGACTCCGAGAGGAAGGGCTACGGATTAGCCCGAAACATGTCGAGTTAAACTCGTTTTAAGACCTGAGTGATCCGTTTATTTTCACTATGAATGAATCTCACGGTAGTTTCATGTTTAAAGCGGTAAAAAGTAGCCTATGTCACTCAGTGATAATGTAGCATTCTAACGGCAAAAGAATTTTTGAAATCGGTCCAGTAGTTTCGGAGCCTATTAAATGCAAACAAACAAACAAACAATCAAATCTTTCCTCTTTATAATATTAGTATAGATTACACACACACATACTTGTACACTGTTTGTTTCACTCTTTCATATAATTTAATTTTGAATGTGCTCTCTCTTAATGTGTCAAGCTATGTTCATACCAATGCACTTTCATGTTTATATTGCGTCTTCAGCTTTCAATTTGCGTTACCGCGTAGGTATGCATTATTGATTGTAGTAGAACGTAT
Source organism: Archips crataeganus (assembly GCA_947859365.1). Classification (NCBI taxonomy): domain Eukaryota; kingdom Metazoa; phylum Arthropoda; class Insecta; order Lepidoptera; family Tortricidae; genus Archips; species Archips crataeganus. The sequence goes on along the minus strand of OX402049.1, from coordinate 10,680,864 downwards.
GTCAACGCATATAATATGCATACACTGTTTATTACAATTAAGCCGTAATGTTTCTGTATATTGTCGAGTTAGTTTGACAGAACGTTTACTTACTTACTACACTGGCTCAGCGACCCAAAGAGGATCTTGGCCTCCGACACCAGAGAGCGCCACTCTTCCCTATTTTGCACCACCTCGCGCCAATTGGCTGCGCCGAGGGCGGTTATGTCTTTCTGCACTTCGTCCAATCAGCGTTATCTAGGGCGACCCACCAAACGTCTTCCGCTTGGTCGCCCCATATACGCACTCTTCACTGCCCGATCCTCTCCCATCCTCTCTAGGTGACCGAGCCAGCGCAGTCTCGCCGCCTTGGCTTCTCCAATTACATTGGGCTCAGACACCAGGTCTTCCAGCTCCCGGTTCTTTCTCCTCCTCCACTTGCCATCTTCCTCTTGAATCGGCCCTAGCATCTTCCTCCAGATCTTTCGCTCAGCCACTAAGAAAGAGCCTGCCCTCTTCTTTTTTCGTTAGTGTCCAAGCCTCGCACCCATACAACAAAATTGGTCTAATGACAGTCTTATAGATACGAATCTTGGTAGTCCTGCTAATCAGCTTGGACACCAGAACTTTGTGGAGCGCAGCACACACACACAGACAGAACGTTTAGTTACTTAATTTTGTTTCCATACATAATGTTTAGAGAGCGCCGTTAAAAGAATGACTTAATCAAAAATCTCGATGAAAAAACCATTCCAAGGGTGTTTAATAAAAGTAACCGAACCACCAGAGGCCGTATTGTCTAACGCTTGCCATCGATTTCACTATCTCTTTCTGTCACCATCTTACACCGTTTGACAGAAAGGAATAGTGAAGGAATAGTGAGTGAAAGTAAGCGTTTGCGCGTTAGACAATACGCCATCTGTACCTCTACCATGAGTTACACTAGTTTACAGTGACCATACTCGCTAGCGACGGCGTAAATTATTTGTATGGAGAATTCTACAGCGCCTCTAGCGGTCACTTACGGAAGTACAATTCTCCATACAAATCATTTACGCCGTCGCTAGCGAGTACGGTCACTGTAAACTAGTGTAAACTCATGGTAGTGGTGCTGGTGAACTATACCGAATTAATTTTAAGAAACCATGCATACCAACCGACCTGTGCGCGTCCGAAAGGCATCAAGATGAATGGATGTAAACTTGTAGCTATCTGTGCGACGTGTGGTGTTCTTCAATACACCGTGAAATTTTAGTGGTTGTTTTCCCGAAACTAGGTGATTTGGTTTCGATTGTACAATCGATTTATAGTTACTATTTCGACTAGATTCAAAAATCCAATTGTGAAAAACGAAAGCCTAAAATGACCGCAAACCAATAGTAACGCTTCGTTGGTACCTAACCTATCGTACGATCGTACGCTACTTGTACCAACGAAGCGTTACTATTGGTTTGCTGTCATTTTCGACTTTCGTTTTTCACAATTGGATTTTTGACTCTAGTCAAAATAGTTACTATAAATCGATTGTACAATCGATACTAAATCACCTCGTTTCGGGAAAACAACCACTAAAATTTCACGGTGTATATACGATCTTAAGCTCTTTATTCAAATTAAAATAAATAAACCGTTTTCACGTCACAATTGTGACTGTTTTTGGTTCAGATAATTTAAGGCGTCGATTCTTTCTATTTTATTTCTGAAATTTTCATTTTTCTGGTCCCCTAAAACGTTATTATGCTCGATTTTGGTCAAATACTCAAAATGTTGCATGTGAACCCAGCGGTAACGGATCAGGGTGTATTGGGGCATGCCCTGTTCCTTGTGTCAAGCTTGCTTTAGCACATTGCGTGCTCCACGGTTGCTCAGGCACGCGTCAACGGAAGACAAGTCAAACATGAAAGCGCACTAGTGTAAACATAGCTTTATGTTGTACCTACGTGTGCATAATTATGATATGGCAGGTGGTTATCTATCGAAATACTCAATTAGACCGACCTCATTATGATTTATTATGATTTAGTTATCCTGTCGTAAATTTTCGAGCAGACACTACTTAGCCAATTAATATTATAACAGTTACTGTTTTAAGTAGGACGACCAAGGTTTGACTTATAATTAATGGCCATGAGATCGTGAATCATGCAGGAGAGGCCTCGAGACTTGACAGTTCATCTACATACGCAATGCCTACATATCGTATATTAGGTCTGCAGCCAACAAGCAGATTTTAAAAAAACAGATAAGTCGATTTTGACTCTTTATGTTATAAATGAACTAAAAAGACAATGAAAAGGATTTTTAAGTTTCTGACGCCAGAAAAAATGTTGCTTTATCTTCATCATCATCATCATCATATCAGCCAAAAGACGGGAACTGCTGGACTAAGACCTCCATCATAGAGTTCCACATTATTATCTACATATCTAAAATTAATTTATTATTTATGAACTACGATTTGATATTTAATTTCATCTTGCAAAATATAAATTAATTTCTTTTAACAAGTCGAAGGCAGCAAAGAGTAAATGGCTATCTAAGGAATTTAAATTTTACAGTACAGCTAGCTGTATTAAGAAGAAAACTTAATATTTTTTAAACTAATTGAACGATCTTGTTAAAATTTGGACCAGTGCTCATAAGAAGCAATAATTTTATAGATAATTTATTGGCAATAAATATATTTGTATATTTACTGAAATAATGTACATGTCTTCATCTGCGTTTGGGCAAAAATAATTGTAGTTGAGATAACTACCACTTATCCTGTTGGCTATGCCATTCATGTTATTTATTGAGTTTTAAGTTTTAATTGTGAACGCACCCTTACACTCTGGCAACACATCCCGCCTTTTCCATCCCGCTACCAGTGCACCGAATTTCGAACAAGAAAACAAATGACTCGCGAGTGTCGCTCTAATGAATATAACTCCAAAATTGGTGAACTAAAACAATTACTTTGCTCACCCGCGACCTTACAATAGTTACGTTTATGCAAGAAATGTGCGTTCATGCAGTTCCTCCACCTCCACACTGTACGAACACACACAAATCACATAAACCCAACCATCACCACCACCAAGCTACACTGACGCGTTTCGAACTCAACCAGAGCTCATCTTCAGAGTTACCACAACCGTATGCTATGCTACCAAATGTTAAACATGATGAGCTCTGGTTGAGTTCGAAACGCGTCAGTGTAGCTTGGTGGTGGTGATGGTTGGGTTTATGTGATTTGTGTGTGTTCGTACAGTGTGGAGGTGGAGGAACTGCATGAACGCACATTTCTTGCATAAACGTAACTATTGTAAGGACGCGGGTGAGCAAAGTAATTGTTTTAGTTCATTAATATGGACCTCCGCAAAGTAACGCCTGATTCAATAAATTATCCAAAATTGGTGTAGAGTTGGTGAACATTTTTATTGTTAAAATAACTTGAGTCGAATACGAAAACCACTGAAGAAACTCAAAGCTGGAGACAAGCATCACATCCGCGGTGTACCAAGGTATGTCCTGCCCCTCCACCGGTTATGCAGAAGGAATTTTATTACTCTGCAGTCTACACGGAATTAAGAAAGCTATCATTTGAAAATAAATATACGACCTGTATACATAACTTTCTGTATCAATCTAAATAAAGATCTCAGAGCATTTTTAGTGCATTCAAGTAGACTAACAGAACATCAAGAACAAGACAACTGACTGATAGGTACCTTTTTTTTGCACTTCTCATGCTCTTAAAATGTAACTGTCTCTGTCTCTGCATATCGGGACTAAAGCTGCTTTTTAATCTCTAGGGACTAAAGTATTTTTTTTTAATTTATTTTGTAAAACCCTAAACAGCCAATTAGGTACGGTGTTTGTGAATGGAGTATTATCGCCATTTTCAGCTTACAACCTGTATGAAACCCTAAACAGCCAATTAGGTACGTTGTTTGTGAATGGGTATTATCGCCATTTTCAGCTATACAACCTGTATGAAAAAGTGGATACTTAGGTTAGGGAACCGACCGTACAATTAGTTTTAAAATAGTTTTTAAGTTTGAATCTGTTGGCTAAATATGCAAGCATTTAAAGCGTCACTTTACAAAAAAAAAGAAAAGAAAAAACCGCGGAACAAAGTTTTTTGTAAAGTATAATTTGAATTTAAAACAGATTATTCGTATTGAGCGTACGTTGTAAAAAAGCAATATTGTAATTTTGTAAAAAAAACGTCGTTTTTCTCGCATTCATAGTGAAAAGTAGAGTGTTCAACGCGAGACTAAACTACCACAATGACACGCGAACTAGTGCCACCCTCGCTCTCCTCGGGTGGCAAAATATCTTGTGTCATTACGGCTTGTTTTAGTCCCTTGTTGAACAATCTACTATTACATTTTGCCGATTGACGGTATTCCATCGAGTTAGGACAACTGACTAACATGTCCGCTTGTACATAGCGCAATTTTAAATATTACCCGTAGATGTCTTCAAGTACGTCTGGAAAATTCTCAAATATACTGTGTATGTCGGGCTGAGAAAAATATAAATATACTATAAAACAAGTCATCTTAAAGGCTTTTTTGAAAAAAAAGTGAATTTTGTAATAATCGCAGTTGTCCGTTTGCTCTTTGCTGCCGTCGAATTTATCCATGAGAATTTCCTTAAAAACCTGGCAAACATCTCTTTACTTTCAACCATTCACGCGCGTTCGTATTCTGCGATTACAACCAGCGACGGCTTTACGACTAATAAATCTACGGCGGATAATTTCAATTTTGCGTTTTATTGTTGCTAAATTGGAAACCCAACGGCTTGGAAGACTGTTCTGTTTCGCGGGTAATCTATGGCCGGTTTTAAGTACATTTCACCCATTTCGGGGTTTAACGCTGACGTTTATGACCGAAGTTCAGTTTTTTGGGGTGACGTAAATTCGTTTTTTTTTTCATTTTTCTTGTTTACGTATGATTTGTTGCTGTTGTTGGAAGTTGCTGTTCGATTCGCAATTGCCAATTTATATTTTAGTACGCCTTAGAAATGTGTCTTACTTAACTCCGGACATTCAAACTAAACTTTTCGCTTCAAATGTTCACCGAAACGTCGTAAAACTTTGGAGTCCTGAAATACTCATTTTACGAATCATTATTAAAGTTTTATTGTTTAGAGAATGCGGATTATGAAGCAGTAAACAGAAAATTGTAAAATTCCTCAATTGGGTAAGTTTACACCTTAAAAAAACTCTTTGTCGCATCACTATATTTGAAGAGTTGTTAGTTTGTTGTTACTTTTTAATTTATTACAGTTATTTCACAACTGCTATTTAGTTGATATGGTAGAGAGGCGCTGTCGCTGTTTTAAATTGGATTTGTCTCAATAGGTAATCTAGTTTGTCCCTCAAACGTATACGCTACAAAGGGAAGATACCTATATATTATGAACTAGTGGTTCAATTTGAAGTTGAAACAGCTGCCTTTATGTTTGTAAAAACGATGTAACTACTTTTGCTTTTCCTAGGAATTATTATGTAAAGACATAATATTTGCTACGGAATTGAGACCACGATTTACCTTTAATGAGTTCCCGATAATTTTACGCATTGGCATTTTCGCTGTTGCAGTTTAATTCTTTCTTTTGGTTTAGTCAACGTAAGATGACAAAACCTTTTGTTTTCTATCCTAACCCTTTTTACTTTGATTAAACCATTATAGCCAACAGCATCAACTTCAGCAGTTTAACAATCAAGACGAATCTAATCACACTTCTTTTACCTACATATATGCATACTTACACTCGAAAAATATAACCCTCCTTCTCACGTAGTCAAGTAACAACTAATTAGGTCGCCAGAGAAAATGTGCTGCTCTTTTAAAATTATTATTTCTACGTAATTATTAGTTAATTAAGTAAAAATATAAGCACGTTAATATCCAATAAACCTCAAAAGAAAAAAGTAAAATTAATTATAAATGAGGCAGAAAGTTTTTCGAGCCTCGTAGTACTTCATGAAATTTACGCTAAATTTGACGTTGCTGTCACTCTGACACAGCTTACAACGTTTTCGTGAATGCCATATGATCATTAATGCTTTAAGTAGTTAATATTGATATCAGACCAGTATTTTCTAATACACACGCTGTGTCTTATGTATGACTGCATCCAGAATAGGTAAGTATTTTTTGCAGGCATCTCTTAGACAATCGATGTTTGGTTTCCAGCTGGTTGAGGAACATCGATGCAGTTTTTTAAACGTTTTATTACAGTGTCTGTGCTTATTCTATGGCCTTGCAGTCTACTGCAGACGAATGATTGAGGTCCCAAATCATGCGTCTTCAACACCACATATGAAGTGTATTCAAATTCAAATTCAAATTGTTTATTAAAATAAATAATTATTTACACGAAAAATCGTTAGTAAGCGCTGAGATTATGTCTATAATATTATTCCATTTAATTGTCTACGACGTCACCCCGTACTTCATAATGGTCTATGCCTATGGTCTAGCAACAAAGAAGAGAAAAAGAGCCCGCGGTGACTCTCATATTCGGTGATTTGACAAGAGACTCAAAATTCTGGCTTTCTCGGAATAACTATTTAGCATTTTTTCATTTCAAATGTACAACATTAGAGTAGAAAGAGATAGCTAAAGCGATTGCGAGCGACCACGAATTAGACAATTTGGTCTCCCGATCCTGAGGTTTATGATACCAAAGGGAAGAAATTCGTAGATATTGTGAGGATAACCTGTAGTAGAAATATGAGTTTAGATGGAAGTCATTTTGACATTTCGAAAAATGAGGAGAACTAAAGTGACTCCGTTTTCAGCCATAAAGAACCAACCACAGAGCGAGATGTGCAATTTTTTATATTCTAGTGATCGGGAAAATTTTCAGTTAGTGCTTTTTTGTCGATTGTATATTTAGACCGACAGCAGTAATTACCAAGGGTTGTACTGCTTTTCCACCAGTGCAGCATGCTAAGCTAAGCTGAGCAACGAGGATAAATGATCCTAATTAGTCAGTAACATGTCTTAAGCCACACATCCACATATACTTAGTATATTTACTGAAAGATAATTTTATTTACAAGGATCAAAAGACACTAATCTGGTTTTCGTCCCAAAACTAGCACTTAAATAATTATCCGCGTGGAAAGGTTGTTTATTTTTAGACTCAATTATTTTTGGCTTTTGTTTTGTTTTGCAACTTGGGTGGGGTTTCTCCTTTTTATATAAATACTAATAGACTTCAAGGTTTCTTTGGATCTCCTTTGTCTTGATAATTGCACCCCCATACCAAAATAGTTCCTTAAAAAACATCAAATAGAAAAATTAAATATTTTCAGCTTGGTTATTATAGAATCCATAATAATGTGTTTAGATGTATAAACTATTTTAGTAGATTAATAAATATTGTTCTCATTGATAAAAATAAATTATAAGTACAGTAAAAATGTGAGTTCAGCCTAAAAATGCTCATAGCCGTCTTACTGTCTGTGTGTGCGCGTGTGACTGTACTACAAGTTATCGAATATTAATAGGTAGTCTATCAAAAAATTAGCAAGTTTGTGAAGATGTTTGGATATTTTGAAGTTTGTTAGTCTGATCATGCAATAACGGCTAAATGGAACGAAACTTGGCGTACAGATAGACAAAAACCTGGATTTAGACATAGGATACTTAATATCCCGGGAATAAGTTCTCCTGGGATAGGTAGGTAGGTACCTGGGCTTTCCAGATGACGCGTTAACTTCATCTGCAATCAACAGATGGCGTTGTCCGAGAAACGTTGTGTTTAAAAATGTTACTGTACCTTTTTTCTGGCCAAACTCAAAGATTAAAAATGTTTCTCGTGGAGGAATTTCGGGCGAAGCCACGGGTTAAGCTAGTATTGAATATCCGTCGCAAATTTATACGGAACCTTTAACTGTACGTGCTTGGCCGACTTTTATATTAAAAGTGAACATTCTGTAATGTGTTCTGTGTCACGGGAATGAACCGAGTAACCAAGTGATTACGAAGTTATGAGTTCAGTTCTTGTTCACATTGACATGTTGTTCTCCCTTTTACATGTTTGTTCTATAATGATGCTCGAGTTTGGTGAACTCGCTTGGTAATCTGTGTGAAGGAGTTTTAGAACTTTATTTGATATTGTTATACGAGTACGTTCTAAGATTTTTGTTATAAATTAATAACATCCATCTGTATTTCGAATTACTGAAATTTTAATTGCAAAAACCCGGATTGGTTTTTTTTTGCTAAGTAGTTCATAAACGCGATTCCCTATTGAGTGACTCGCCTTAACCGCATAAGTCCTGACTTTTTAGGGTTCCGTAGCCAAATGGCAAAAAACGGAACCCTTATGGATTCGTCGTGTCTGTCTGTCTGACTGTCCGTCCGTATGTCACAGCCACTTTTTTCTGAAACTATAAGAACTATACTGTTGAAACTTGGTAAGTAGATGTATTCTGTGAACAATAGGTATTCAAAAATGATATTGAGGTTTCTAATATAATTTTTTTCTAAACTGAATAGTTTGCGCGAGAGACATTTCCAAAGTAGTAAAATGTGTGCCCCGGGGCCCCTGTAACTTCTTAAATAACAGAATGATAAAACTAAAAAAAATATATGATGTACATTACCATGTAAACTTCCACCGAAAATTGGTTTGATCGATCGAGATCTAGTAAGTAGTTTTTTACGTCATAAAACGTAAACCACAAATTTTTATAGATAATGATACGGAAACCTTCGTGCGCGAGTCCGACTCGCACTTGGCCGGTTTTTTTATAGCAAACGTCGTGCCTGAAACCGAGCCGAGAATTCCTAGTTTTGTGATTTTGAAAATGATTTAAATATAAATAAAGATCTCATTTCATTGAAAATTTGGTACTCTACGTAGTTAATTCTTCAGTTATTCTTAGGATTGATTTGTACATTATTCATACATGAGGGCTTACGAGATTAAATTTAGTTTGTCAATTTTGCTCAAGAGTAAATTAAATCGGTCTGGTTTCCACTTAACGTTGTGAAGAATCCTTAACATTTCTTTTATTATTTTAGTAGACTAAAATATAAGTCTCCAAATCCTTTATAAGTCGGAGCTTTACTCATTAATAATTTTAAGCTTGTACCAAAATTATATCCCCAGATACTTTTTCTCTTCAATTATCCAATCCTAAATTAGTTTTAGTTACGTTCCCGTTTTTACACACAACTGCTAATCTTATAGCGAATGTCTGTCGCCGACATGTTGATAAGGCAACCATTCATTACAGAATAATGGGCTACGGACTGTGATCAAATACTTCCTGAAAGGGTTTCAGCTAGAATCGATATATACAGTTAATCTAGACTTAATTGAAATGTGCTTTGTTTTCAGGGATTCTGAGGTATGGATCAGAAAAAAAAATTATCATAACAGTTAAGGAAAATCAGTACCTGTTAAGGAATCTTACACCTGATTAATTGACTAATCACAATCCAAACCACTGGAGCTAGATAATTCAAATTTGGGAGACATATTCATTGAGGATCATAGGAGTGCACTTAGATGGGGTTCCTTTTTAATTCACACGGGACAGAGAGCTAGGTAGGTACATTCTAAAGCCTTGGGATACTCGTAGAGCTTAGTACAGTATAAAAACCGGTTGACTGTTAAGTCGGTTTACGGCCGATAGTTTAACGTGACAACGTCAGTCATAACAAAACTTCAAACCCCCCCCCCCCCGCACCCTGCATTGTACATCCTGGCGTTCGCCGCTCTCTTGCAACTGGCCTGCTTCGCTACTTTGTATAATGTAACGTTACGTAACGTTACATGCACGTTACAATGAGTCATGTTTTTTGGTGTATGCAGCCGGCGTTTATCGATTTATTAGGCGTTGTCACGTCAAAAATATCTTAGAGTGTTACTGTGCCAATTAACGGTGCCAATTGATCGGTCCCAAAATGGGAGTGAAATTATGAGTAAAAGGCTATAAAATCATATACTTAGCCGTTTTGCTTTCTTGACCAAAGCATAAAATGTTATGCAAGCTAGAAATGCGACTGCGTATAATAGCTAAAAAAAATATTAACTTTCCCAGCTCACTCTATAACGAATTTTATTGTTCAAAAAACTGGCCAAGAGCGTGTCGGACACGCCCAGGATAGGGTTCCGCAGCCATTACGACGTGTACTATCTGTATTCAACAAGTAATATTATTATTCTAAGGATTTGGTATTTTGTTCCAAACTTCCAAACTAGGTAGGTACCTACTTAGGTATATTTTCTAGGTCGGGGTGCTATTTAATCTAAAACTACTAAATACCTAATTTTTCTCAAGCAAACTTAGCCGTTGTAGTGTTCCTTGTTAATTTGATATGTTTACTCTCATTATGAATTTTTTCAAAATTTTCAAACCAACAGTGTTAGTTTTAGAGGGAGGACGCTCAATTTGAACAAAAATTTGCACTTTAAAGTTAAATATCCCGCAAACGAATCACTTTATTAAAAAATCGTCTTCGCAACTTAAAAGACGTATCCAGCGATACCCCACCCACACTATGAGGTTAAACGAAAAAAAAACCATAATCATTACGACTATGGGAGGTATACTAAAATATTTTTTTTTCTGAATTTTGTTCTACCACTTTTTCGGGGTAATTACTTCATTATATCCATGCAAAATAACAGCTTTCGAGCACTAATTGTCTCTACGCTAAGGCGAGGACGGACGGACGGACAGACGGACATGACGAAACTGTATAAGGGTTCAGTTTTGCAATTTTGGCTCCGGAGCCCTAACAATGGGTTGTTGCAGAGACAGCGATTATCAATAGGATTAAATTTCACTGGCGAGTAACGTAACATACTAAAACCTACATACATGAACACGAAAATAGTGTGCTCATTGACAGCGGGAGAGGTGAGACAGTGACGAAGTCGATTGTGGAAGGGAATACATACATACGATCGATTATTATTAAGTTCTTTCGACTTGACAGATGATCGACAGAAAATCATTTATAATTGGTCAATGTTATACCGACGGCTCTATTTCAGAAGCAACATTAATAGCCGAACATTACAGCATAACATTTAAGCACTCAATTGACTTGATATTGAAATTGTAGGTCTCCAATATCTCCCTATAGCCCGGTAAACTCTGCGGAATTCACTGCTGTAAATTCGAATTCGCTTCGTATCGGGTAATAGAATAGTAGACGGATTCACTATTTTGTATTTATGATGAAATTTACTACCAGTAGTGTAGGGCGGCCTCGTTGCAGCTCGATTCTCACCGGTTGCCTATTACTTTTCCTATATTGGATATCGGTTCACTTAATGTCAGTGATGAGATGACATGACAAGTATGGCAAAGTGTACATTATTTTAACTGCCAGATGTTGCATCCAAAGACATTCTAGCTCACACTTCATTCACTCGCCTTTAGTTTACTCGTCACTACAACCCATAAATGAGAAATTTGTAAAAAGGTTTGGATGTTTGTATATCCATATAAATACAAATCCATATTTTCGTAAGTCAATCATGTAATAACGGCTGAATGGATTGGTATAAAACTCGGCGTAAAAAAACCTTGGCGTACAGATAGACAAAAGCCTAGACACTGAGATAACAATAAAATGATATAAGATACTTAATATTCCGTTGCGTTCTCCTGGGAAAGTATTTTAATTATAAACAAGAATAGGAGGGGTTGTTCCAGGAACGTTAAGGACCTCGGAAAAGAACCTTAGCGTTCAATAGGACGTGTTAACTTCGTCTGCAATCAATAGGTGGCAGGCGCGGATCCAGGCCTCCAAAAAGGTTGTAGTCTGTAATATCGGCCCAGAGCGAGTCGGACTTATCATCAGCCTATCGATCTCAATTGAAAGTGAAAGTGTGTCGTCACAAGTCTATTAGGGTTGTGGGAATGTTCACCGTGCCCACAACGGTGTATCCGCCCATGATAGGTGGTATTGTCTGAACGAAGGTTGTGCTTTATGAATTTATTTGTATGATGAGCACGAATATTTGTTCCTGAGTTATGGATGTTTTCTATGTATTTAAGTATTTTTTTATCTATATAAGTATGTTTATCGTCGTCTAGTACCCATAGTACAAGATTTGCTTAGTTTGGGACTAGGTCGATTTGTGTAAGATTGTCCCCTAATATTTATTTATTATCACCGTAACCTTTTTTAGGCTAAACTCTAAAATTTTTAATGTTTCTTGTGAAGTTATTTCTAAGTAAGGCGTAGCCACGGGTTAAAATTCAAATTCAAATTAAAAAAAAATCACATCACTCTACTCGTACTGTCTACTACTCTTTCTTGTACGTTTCGTGTCCACAAATACTTCACGGGTCGCTTAACATAAATTAAAAATAATTCAGAAAAAAATACGAATTTAAAATTAATAAAACTAGTTTTTACCTAATGAGGGTTTTCTATGAGAGGATATTTGGCGCTAGTATCGTCAGGTCCGTTTGTCAACTTTGACATTTGTTGTATGGGTGTAACGTCAAATAGACCTTACGATACTAACGCCATCTAGCGATATTCCACCTGTCAGAAAACCCTCATTAACCACGATATAATTCAATTTTTAACGAACACCTTCTGTAACTCCTAGCCTTTAAGTACTGATGCATCTTATACTTAAGTTAGTTGAAATACGATGTTAGAAACATATCTTCGCCTGAACTGCTAAACAACATTAAGAAAATCTCATTTCACTTAAGCCAAAGTTAATCAAACTATTATCAACTTTATTCCATCGCCTTTAAGTCTTCATTTAAGTGAACTTATCGAGTTACGAGCGAACTTCGTTCCACAAGGCATTTAGACTTTGCGGTTACGACATGGCGTGCTTCTATAAAAAAAACTCATTTACTGTCGCCTTTTTGTGAATTCACCTAAGTCGTAAATTGTCTTATTTATCTAGCTGGCAATCAACACGTAATTATCGTTTGTTTTAAAATTACAGATGAAGAGGTATTTTGACACTTATAAAAGAACAAAAATACCTTCAATGAACAGGCTGAACTGAAGGCATAAATGCGGGTATTTTACGGGATTAATGGGCAGGTTGTTGAGGTAATTGTCACGCAGCCTTTTTTATTTCAAACGAGCTGCTGCCCGCTACTCCGTCTGCGAAGAATTCGTTTATCGCTATCCCGCGGGAACTATGCAATTGTCCGGGATAAAAAGTATCCTATATGTTAATCCGGATTTTAAACTATCTGTGTGCCAAATTTCATCAGAATCCGTCGAACCGTTTTAGCGTGAAAGAGTAACAAACATCCATCCATCCATAATTACAAACTTTCGCGTTTATAATATTACCTAGTAGGATATTTACTATTTTCGTAAAATTGTGCTGGATTGTAACACGGTCAAACGTATACGGTCAAAATATTTTTTTTAGAACAGTTGAATTTGATTATTTTGAAAACGGTAACTTTTGAACTGAGGTAACTTTGTATCTAAATTATCTAACCGACCCCTCCAAGCGCATGGTACGAGTATTGTCCGACAAGCTCGTGCGCGGCTCTCCGCGGAACCTTGTCGCAGTAAGCATTTGCCGCACTTATTAAAAACAATCTTGTTAAGGACAGCAGAGGCTCCCTGCGACAGGGTTCCGCCAAGCGCCACGCACTAGCTTGTCGGACTATAGTCGACCATGAACATAATAAAGCCAAGTATTATACTAGTGAATGGAATATAGATTTTTTACGAACCCACTTCGTGTTCTATATTCTTGAATTTTAAAATGATTGTGCCATGTTATAAACATTAATAAATTAAATATGTTAATTTTGCACACTAAGGCTGTTTCACCACCCATTGATTAATTTTAACTGCCGGATAAATGTGATGCCGTCTCCGTCTATTCGAACAAAACAAACAGAGACGGCATCGCATTTATCCGTCAAATAAATTTGATCAATGGATGTTGAAACAGGGGGTAATATCTCGTTTGAGTTACCTGCCTTACACACGCAATTATTTAATGAATTTAAGTATCTGTATTACCTGAAAAAGCTAGAAAAAAAAAGTTTTTTTTTCAATCCCACAAAGACACCGTCCCATAAAAAGCGTCAGTAGAAATTTAATTAAACATTGTGTCCGTCACGTACAACGTAAACCTTAGTTGGCCGTAACGGGCCGTGGCAGCCTTAATGGGGATTCAGGTGTTACCTACTTTTTTCTTTGTTTTATGGTATGTGTGTGATTTATTTGATTTATTTAGCATACTCGTATATTATAGTATATAAATGCGGAAGTGTGTGTGTGTGTGTGTGTGTGAGTGTGTGTACTTAAATACATACATATTAAACACCCAAGACCCGAGAACAAACATTCGAATTTATATACTTATATCTGCCCAGACACGGGAATCGAACCCGAGACCTCAAGCTTCGTAGTCAAGTCCTCTAACCACTAAATCATTTTGGTCGTCAAAATAATCTCAGTGTGTGGAGTTCACAGTTAGGACTGTAAACTCACGCACGACAAAGCTAACCAACCGTCGGTTGTCCGAACTTCACACAGTTCACCAAAGACATAGTAATTCTATTACCGTACTAACTGGGAATCTCTCTGAAATTATCACTAACACAAATTGAGATCCCTAAAGAGACTATTGAATCGGCTTTACTCTGTTGGTTCTCGAGTGAAGCATCCAATCGTGTTACTAGAACTATTGGGTAACTTGAGATATTTGACCCATTCATAAGGCGCTTGAGATCAAACTAAATCACCATCAGGGTAATAATGTGTTTGAAGTTAGATTTGATTCGATAAACAGTTTTGAAAGGGAACCTTCCTATACAACAGTACAAGAAGGTTTAGACAGTAACTACTTCTCTTATTCCTAAAAAAAGGCTGGTTGTCTGTAAAATCGGTTTACGGACGATAGTTTAACGTGACAGCGTCATAACAAAACATTGATGAAAATGATTGCATACTTTTGCCGATTGTGCCTTTCGCTCGCTCGTGCCGCGCTCTCGCTCCGATCGTTTATCGGCTCGAGCGTAACGGGGCTCGTAACGGGACAGTGCGTTCTGTACGTTACACTGAGTCATCCTTTTTCGTGCGTGCAGCCGGCGTTCATCGATTTATTAGACGTTATCACGTCAAAAATATATAAAGTTTAGTTTTGAAATGACAATAATTTGTAATTGTGTCAGTGTTCTTCTACATGAGTGAAATGTCGGACACAAGCCAATGTATAGCAAAGTGAATGGCAAGAAAGTGACAGCCAAATGTTTACTTGACATAATGCTTAGAAATTTTTTGTTTAAAATTATATTTTTGATACAAGCTTGTTTTGATGACTATACTTTTGCCCCTCGTTACCAAAGTACTCGTCAAGACGAATCAAATGAGCCCTAACTTGATGCAGTTGTATAATTTTACTACACAGTTCCAGTGGTCACCTTTCAGTTCCATCATCAGATCAGGGCCCAATTGCATAACAAAGTACAACTTATATTACAAGCGGAACTCCCTTTCTAGTTAATATAACTGAAGCGAGAGTTCCGCTTGTAATATTAGGTTGTACTTTGATATGCAATTGGGCCCAGGTCTATGTCATAATAATATTACATTGTTATCCGATTTATACATGTACTACAAAATTTCAGCTTAATCGGAAAGCGGGAAGTGGGTCCAATTTATATTGCAAGATTTGACCCGTACGTACAGTTATTTATTTACATGGAAAGTTAATAAGAAGCTAGTAAAACACTCGAACTCTTAACTTTGGTACTTTTGGTAGTCACTTGTTGATGTTTGTAGCTTAGACTCCATAGAGGTTTTTTTTAGCTGGTCAAAAGCGTCCTTGGAATGGGTCCTTTTAATTCCTCATTTGAATCCCAGAGAACGCACTTAGGTACTTGTAGGTTTTGCTAGCTACCTCATTTTTAATCTAATTCTAATTCAGTGACAGCCTGACATCAAATTCTTACAACGTATTACATAAACTGATACATTGCTCACCCGCGGCATTCGCAGCAACGTGAGCAAAGTAGGTAATTGTTTCCTTTATTGAACTGGACCTCTGCAAGGTTAACGCCTGATTCAATAAAGTATTACATAATCTTTATTTGAACTACATTGAACTACATCTATCTATGTATCTCTAATATATAAAATCTCGTGTCACGGTGTTTGTGATCGAACTCCTCCGAAACGGCTTGTCCGATTTTTATGAAACTTTTTTCTCCATATTCGGTGGGTCTGAGAATAGGTTGTAGGCTATTTTTTTATACCTACCCCTATTCTTCGCGGACGAAGTAGCGGGCAACAGCTAGTAATATTATAATTGACTATTAAAATTTATAATATGAAGTGTCATTGACCTTCAATGATTATTTTTGTACAATAATGAGTTTACAATTATATACCTACATATGTACAATACAAGTATTTTATTTTTATGGTAGGTAAAACATTTCCCATAAAAAGTTTGCTAGGTGTATCAGGTCTGGGTCATCTTTTATTTGGGGTTAGGGAATAAGTAAAACAAAAACCCCTTCGTATTAGGCCCAACAAACTGCGGGTCCAACCTATTCGTAACCCGGTGGAGCTATATCACGTAAGTTTACGAACTATACCGTAGTCTGGAAAATAGAGAAGGTGAAAACTTTGAAACTTTATAAAATTTCAAGAATAAGTTGAAGGGGAATTTACCTGGCTGCGAAATTTTGTAAATCTATATATAACGTTTTCTTGTTCGTGGGGTAGAAATAAATTAATTCAACTTCGGGCTTGATTTTAAAAATTCTTTCACTAATAAGTACCTATTACATTACCTAATGCTCCACATACCTAACATGTTTTATACTAATATAGTAAGACATAAAACTTACGAGTCATACAAAACCATAATTATAAATGCTATATATATATATATAGCAGGCATCGGCAAACCGCAGTTTGCGTGGGGTATATAAAAGATTTAGATTTTTTTTGCCAAAAATGTTGAAGAAACCGGCCAAGTGTGAGTCGTACTCGCGCACGAAGGGTTCCGTCCCAATTTCTATAAAAACGGCAAAAATCATGTTTTTGTTTTTTAAGTATTTGTTTTGTTTTAATTTAATAATTTATTTTTAAAGTGAATGTGTATAACTAAATATTCTGTGAATAAGTATTTCAAGCGTCTACCTGTTGCCGTTATCAATATCGAGCAACAAAAAAGGATATATTTGTTGAAATTTCCACGGTATAGGGAATAAACGGGATTTATTATATTCACTAAGAACCAATGATGATGTTGCCGTTGCCGGATTTTTGTTTTATTCGATGAAAGAAATGAAGAAGCTTTACTGCGCGGACGAAGTCGCGGGCACCAGCTAGTAACAAATAAAATGATGATTCTGATATTTCTCATGAGGTTTTCGGCGAAGGAAAATCTCGTGAGGAAACCTGCATATGCCTGCGAAGAAATTCGATGGTGTGTGTGTGTGAAATTCACAATCCGCATTGGGCCCGCGTGGAAACTACGGCCCAAGCTCTCTCATTCTGAGAGGAGGCCTGTGCCCTGCAGTGGGACGTATATTGACGACGGGATGATGATGAAAATAAAATGCGGCCCTAACTGAAAATTTATCAAATTTTTCTTGAATTTTTTACACTAGCAATGAATGTACTGTTTAAAATATAAATTATATTTGCTTTGTCTGAGCTTCCAAATTGGGTTTATTCTCTAGGGTTGCAAACGCCAAATAATTAACTAAGTTACAAAAAAGTGTACTGAAACCTTCACAAGACGAACTTAGTACCTACCTATTAAGTAATCCACTCTATCCATACTAATATTATAAATACGAAAATGTGTCAGTCTGTCTGTCTGACCTCTTCACTCTTAAACCGCTGAACCGGTTTAGATGATATTTGATATAAAGATATCTTGAGTCTCGGGAAAGGACATTAATAGTTTTTTATCTCGGAAAATTGTATAGTTTCTTCGCAGACAAAGTCGCGGGCCACAGCTTGTGGTGAATTAATAAGTAACCAGATGAAATAAAATTAAATTTAATAAGAATATCGTAACACTACTTTAAAAAAAGCTCGTATCTCATTATTGATCTATCTGGCTAAGTGTTAGATTCAGTTTAGTTTACATATTGATAAACTTCTTTTTTTTTAGTTAAAAAAATAATTGCAAAGACAAAAATAATTATCTAAACAGCCTGAATAATAATATAATATAATAATTCAACACTATTAGGTACTTTAATAAACTGATTTAGAACCCGGCTATTGACTTATTTTATGTTCTTGACTAAGTTTTACTACAGAAGAGTAGTAAAACTTTTGCAATATTTTCACTTGGGCAATAACGCTATTTTCTAAAGAAGAATACTGGGAGTACTCAACTTGCAAATTCATGTCTAGCCTTCGCAACGCCCTGTCAACGTCTCACCGTAATTTCACACTATCCTCTCGTTTACACCACCCAGGCTGAAGATAAATAAAATTACCGACAGCAGCCCGTCGTTTCAAAGAGTCACGCGCACCCATAGTAATGGATTACGTGATCTTTTGACTCCGATACCTTCCGCGTCTATAGGTTTTCTCACTCGGTATGCATTTTTGAATCGTTTTAAATTTCGGCGAGAACGTGATGCAAGCGTTTTGTTGAAATTTTCGACGTATACTTCATTTGATTTAGAATTGAAAACCACAACATCATTATATTGCGGCTCGTCAACTATTTCTTACCTAGCAAATAGTACAGTACAATAGTCTGGGAGCCACAAAATAAAATTGTTTTAATGTCACTTTATTTGCGTGTCGTCAATTGTTACTCTAGTACAAATTGTAAAGAGATTACAGTTCACGAGCCGCAATATAATGTTGTTGTGGTTTATAATTCTAAATTAAATGGAGAACGAATTTTTAAAATTGATTATTGCGTTTTTTTTTTAATAATTTATTTGGTACTATCTGATAGCCAATACTCACAGGACAAAGGTTATAAGGTAAGACAACGGTCTTATAATTTTTTAACCTAAAAACTAGATTAATTTTCCATCAACTGTCAAAATTTGATTTTAGTAGCTATAAAATAAATTAATAGTGGCTGACTTGGCTAACAAGTGACGTCACAGTTCAGTAAAACTAAAACAAAATCTATTGGCGTATCGCGTTTTGACAGCCCATAAAAATATATCGATTGATTGGTAGTGTCTAATGTCTAATGTATCTTGTCACGACAGGGATTTTTAATAGAGCTTGAATTATATCAAAAACAGTTTAATTCCATTTATTTAGTTGAACGGAAAATTTGCATTAAGCAGCACGGGAAAGTAACACTTCGATCAGGATTACAAATTTCTCCGTAGTTAATTGTACGAATAAGTCGGCAAAATTAAGATAAATCAAACCTCTCTCACAGAATAAAATTTAAAAAATAAATTTAGATAAATGGGTTTGGGGCATTTGACACTTTCAGTACGAAGCAACAAGAGATTAAGAGGTATCCGAAATTTTGCCCCATCCATACAAAATTATTCTATAACAAAATGAAAATAAACAAATGTAAATATAATTATACATTTTTATTTCAGGCAAACATTATTATTTAGTTAGTATAAAGACTTGTATAAATCTACTATTATGTACTCGCAAACATTTCAGAAATCGGAGCAAACTGTTTACCTTTACTATTTCACTCCCTTAATTAAATACTAATCAGTTTCGCACCATCAATTTCATCAAATATACAATATACATTATGCAAATGTAATCATCATTTGATTGCCAAGACACTTGGAATTCAGTGCTCGTCAACCTAACTTTAAACATCATTGTTTAACCACATATTTGCTTCCCAATTACGTACTCAAATTATATATGTATCGCGGAGTAAAGCGTGTTAAAAATAACGTTGAATTTGTTGTCGGGAGCGCGGCTGTAAATACCGTCGCGATGTGCCCCTTTCTGTGGGTCACTAATGTCAGCAAGGAGTGGGAAAAAGACGCTCATTTTTGCAACTGGAATACTGTTATATTAATTTCTAGGAATCTAATAAATATTGATCTACACGTAGGGATATGAAATCTGTTGTTAAGTTTGATTGACGCAACAAGACAAGTTTTAGCAGGGAGAGTTTAAAACAACGATTATGTCAACATAAATCTGTATACCTAAATTCATACATAATCCTATCATATCATGAATTGACACCCAGTAGGTGTAGAATTCCCTGCTACAGTATAAGTAAACAGCTTAAAGGTTTTTAACAATTTAACAGCGCAGGTGTCACACGCAATTTTTATTTCCGTAGTCTTGTTATAGTTTTAAAGTTATAAAATGTCGATTATTTCGACAATGCATAACTGCGTCACATCAAAATATATTCTAAATTTCGTCTTTAATGTGAAGAAACCGCTAACATAATTGCTTCACCCCGACTGCAGATTTAACGAGAGCTCACAATTTACTCGCGTTTGCTTCTTATTTCGTCCTCTTGATAAATGATTCGTCTCGGAATGCCAGCTAATTTCTGACAGAGGTCGGAATTTAAAAATGTCAACTGCAGCTTAAGCACGAAAAACATTCGTTTAGTTACAGACCAATGAACAAAAGGATCGCCTTAATTTCTTTGTTCGAAAAAATATTGGGAAGTTCACGCTTTCATTGTGATAGCATTCATAATAGGACGCCCTTATTGCTTTATTCTTTGTAGTCTTATTCGTTTTTTTCCCTTTTATCGCTGATTTTTTATATTTCTTTTGATGGACATACATACGGATTTTTGAATGATGGTTAACATTTTAGTGATAGATGGTTTATCCATTGATAGATGGTTCAAAAATAGCTTTATCAGTATTTGTGTAGTTAATCAACAACACATCATATGGCCAGTTTGTTATCAAACAAACTATAGCTGACATTTTTCGACTTAGGGAGGTTCAGTTAGAGTACTGTTCGGTCTAAATTGAATTAAGAAAAATAATACAAGATGTTGTAGTACCTAACAGGCGGTATCCCTTCATTTCCTATAATTTAATTTTTACTAATTTAATTTTCCATAATGGTCACTGGTCATAATCTTCCTTTGCCCTAATATCACATGCCATAATTTTTGAGTGGCGTAATACTCAAGTGCCATAATGTTCAACATCATAATTACACTTTCCATCATAATATTTGCTTTCTGTAATGTTCATAATCCCTAATATCTTATGCCATAACAATCACTTGCCATAATGAACAGAAAGAAACAGCCATAGTTAATTAATTAATTGGTACGGCTCCGTACATTATACGGAGTGGCACGCCATGCAAGCGGGCGAGCGAGAAAGACGGTTCTGAGCTGAAACGACTCGAATCATCCCTTCCCAGCCTATATTCGTCTCACTGCAGGGCACAGGCCTCCTCTTCGAATATAAGGGCTTGGGCCGTAGTTCCCACGCGGGCCCAGTGCGGATTGGGAACTTCACACACACCATCGAATTTCTGCGCAGGTCTATACAGGTTTCCTTACGATGTTTTCCCATAACCACTAGGCCACCATGACTTAACGACTCGAATAGCGTCTTCATCCTTATGTGGTTAGTATTCCAGTGGCCCGTACGAAGCGCTTCGCGTCATCCTTCCTAATGCGAACTGCTAAAGAATGGAATTCGCTCCCGTCGTCTGTATTTCGTGTTAAATACAACCTACTTCTCTTCAAGGCTAGAGTAAATAGGATGTTACTGAACCAGTGAGGTACACCTTTGGCCTCATCTACACTTTTCATCAGGTGAGATAGTGGTCAATCACGATCAGTTTTATGTAAAAAAAAAAATAGGTTAGGTTTTTTTTGCGGCCACAAAAATCATATTACGCATTCTGGGTGTTTTATGGTGTGTGGATTTCCGGGCGTATGCTTTTAGGACATTTGATAATAGGGAAAATGAAATAAATGTAGGGCAAAAGTATCTTTATGGCAACTAAAATTATGGCAAATGAAATGAGAGCAAACGATAGAGAACCATAATAGGGTCGTAGCAATGTAAGAAAAGCCATGATAATTTTAATTTTCATTCAATTTTTATGGAATAAAAACTAACAAAAATGCAACATTGCCAGCTAGCAGGTATAAACCCTCTTAATTGAGAACACCGCGTACTCATGCTAGAACAATTTTAGACGGCAATATAGGTAGTACAAATTCAAAGCTGTTAATCAATTGGTTATGAAAAACTTACCTTGGCGCTATCAATAGCGCTAGCCCATTCACAATCAGTATAACGGCAATTTTCCATTTACCAAGGAAGTAGAATTGTCCTTTATACTTGTTTTGCCATTGCTTTCAGAAATATTTTGCTCTAAATACTTTGAACAATGTATTTATGCCATAGTGATTTATGACCATTTTCATGGTTGTATAAATAGTTCTTTACCATTAGATGTATTGGGACCACTCGTAAACATTATGAACAATGTATTATGCCATAGTTATTTATGACCATTTTCATAGTTGTATAAATAGTTCTTTACCATTAGATGTATTGGGACCACTCGTAAACATTACCGTATTGTGAAAAAAATAGCGACTAGTCCAGTGTTTTTCAAAGTGTGGGTGGCGACCCCCCGAGGGTTCGCGAGACCTATCCAGGGGGGTCGCGAGGCTCAGCTCCGAGAAAGTCTTGTGACTAGATGGAATGATTTTTTTTCAATGATGTACATTATAATAAAACAGCAATCATTCTTAGACATTGTATTTATTTTTGGGGGTCGCGAAGGAATTTTGATGGTCATTAAGGGCCGTGACGCCAAAAAGTTTGAAAAACACTGGACTAGTCGGTAAGGGGCACTGGGAACTGTTAGCACTATGTAGGATTTCAGTTTATTAGTAAGTATCACTTAAGACTCCTAAGTCTTAAACCTGTTTGCACAGAAACGCTAAAATGATACACGTAGCTAGAGGTACTTAAACGTTTTTGAAAACTTAGCAAATAAAGAAACTAACTTAAGTGATATAACTATCTCTTCAAGAGGTACCAATAAAAGCTAGAAAAAGACTTCGTTATTTCATAACAAATTTAAAGAGGAACAATCTTTCTTACTGTTCGGAACGAAACGTCAAGTTTTACTAACGACCAGCACAAACAGAATTAAAGTAATCAACGAGAGCGGGATCTGCAAAACAAGAAGATGATAAATGGACTAGTGGATCTTAGGAGGTGCTAGTAGCAGTGACATTATTTATTATTCTTGTTCGGTTTGGTGAATCGAATGTATAATCAGCAACAATTTATTAAATGTTTCTAAGAAGTTCATTATTCAGGGGCAAAATTAAAGGACAGCTAAGGTGTTCTTATCGGTATATATTAATAATCGATGGTTTTCTCATACACTCAAAGTCAAATTCAATTTTTTTATTCAGTTTCAATTGAAGCTTTTATGAATTTCGAAGAATCTACCACCGAACGATTACCACACTAGTGATCGCTTTAAGTTTCGTTTGTAAAAATATAATTTAATTCAAAGTATTAAAACGATACGTAATAATATTTCAATTCCCTCTTCTTTATTGCAGAAATAATATTTCACTGTGCATCTTCTATCGCATGTACAACGGGGAGTGCTCCGAGGAGTTATTCGGGTTGATCCCTGCCTAAGTTTCGTTTGTAAAAATATAATTTAATTCAAAGTATTAAAACGAAACATAATAATATTTCAATTCTCCTCTTCTTTATTGCAGAAATAATATTTCACTGTGCATCTTCTATCGCATGTACAACGGGGAGTGCTCCGAGGAGTTATTCGGGTTGATCCCTGCCGCATCCTTCCGCCACCGCCCTACGCGACAACACTTCCATCCTCACTATCTGGATGGTTGGTTGTCTTCTACTGTGCGTTTTTCCAGAAATTTCCTGCCTCGCACAGCGAAGCTCTGGAATGAGGTTGCTGCTGCGGTATTCCCGGACCGATTTGACCTTCAAGCGTTCAAAAAAAGAGCGTACTCCGACCTAAAAGGCCGGCAACGCACTTGTGACTCTTCTGGTGTCGCAGGTGTCCATGGGCGACGGTAATCGTTTACCATCAGGCGATCCGTCTGCTCGTTTGCCCCCTATACCATAAAAAAAATATAATTATAAGAACATTTGTATTGTATTGTACTTTATAGTGCAATGGTACTCATTACCCAGCTATCATTTATAAAACGCTTTGTGTAAACTTAATCATCGTCTCCGATATCATCATCATCTTCATCATCATTTCAGCCGTAGGACGTCCACTACTGGACAATAGGTCTCCCTCATTGACGCCCAATCATTACGGAATAAAAACTTACAAACAAAACTGGGGGCGATCACTAGTATAATAATCGAAGCATCAGGAGGCTCGGCGGGACAGTCTTTACCTGCACCTTCCATTGGGGCGTACAAATGATTGAAGAACAGAAATAAAAGCACTTACGTCACATACGAACACTACCGATTAAATTCAAAAACACTTTAAATTAAAATCACAAGTGATTAATGAAATATAGCCGGATTAAAGAGCCAATAGGTTAGCACGTGTGCACCACCGAGCGAGGTTGTCAAAAAGAATGACCAACTGTCAGTTGGCGGCCACCTGCTACCCTATTCGGGGTTACCCGCTCTTTTCTTTTACACTACCTTCTATAATTTTATAACTGTCAACGTTAGTTTCAATACTACCGCCTTACTATTACTACAATTAACTGCATCAATCATTGACGTTTAACAATCAAAACAAAGTGCCAAGTGAAACACATAATCAAATCGTGTTAATAAATTTAGGTCTAGCTAGCATTATTTTGGCAGCGCGCCGTCATATGGAAAAATCGTCGATAGTCGAGTTTATCGATAAAGGAACTCTCTACCTGTCAATTAATTTTGCCCCGTGAATACTGATGTCTGTTCATAGCAATCCATACTAATAACATGCGAGAGTGTGTCTGTCTATGTTATGGAGATAGTTTGAGACCCTGGGATGGATGTAGGATTGATTTTACCCCCGAAAGATACACAGTTACACCTGCGGGATAACGATAAACGAATTCTTCGCAGACGGAGTCGCAGGCAACAGGTAGTATTTCAATAAATTAATCTCTTGAGGCGTTGGCGGGACGACCTAGACGTGTACCTCAAAGACTGGAAGGACACTGCTCAATATCGGGATGAATGGCGAAAATGGGGGGAGGCCTTTGCCCAGCAGTGGGACACTTCTCCAGGCTAATTAATAAATAATAATAATCTCTTGTTTTGTGCATTTGTCTATAGTGCATAGATTTTCAGATAAGTGGCTAACTTTTAATTACGAATCATAATATTGTGTACTTTTAGTGAAAATAAACGGATCACTCACGTCTTAAAACGAGTTTAACTCGACATGTTTCGGGCTAATCCGTAGCCCTTCCTCTCGGAGTCGCACGTCACGGCGGCTGCCAAACGTGCACTCATCATGTCTTCATGTTTATTGTGTACTTTATGTAAAAAATGTGTTTTATGTCACTACGAAGTGTACTAATATTTCCTTAGTTTGATTTTTAAGTTTTATGAATAATTTATCAAGTATTTAAAAGAAATCCTTAAATCTGCAAAAAATATATTTTATCGTTCTGTAAATATATCTCATGTTTAAAATATAATTCAAATAAGCCACATTGCTTGATTTTATGTTTATTCGTTGACTCTAGATAGATTTTAATGCCGATTGTACGCTAGTTACGATTTATCATTTTCATCTCCACAAACATCCAATATTGCTCTGTTTTTATGACTCCAACGTCTGAAACCCAATACCTACCCTAAACCGTCGCATGTTATTTCGCTCAACAGTGACCGAGTTCCGCTGACATGATGAAGCTGTTACCGCTACATCGATATTTTGTTACAAAAAATAACATTTGATATTTCTGCCACTAGTCGCATTTGATACGGTTAGGATTTGGCTCGTATTGTGCCTGAAACGTTCACAGGTTGGCGAGAATTTCAATGCTTGAATATGCAGATCGGTTTTGCTGCGTTGTTTCATTTTTTTAGCAACTGCCTAATATCAGAAGCGTCATGTTTCGAATATTTATTAATAAATAAAACTCTTTTGTTGAAAGGTTTGCTTTGTTCACAAAAATTGTCGCTTTTATTCGAAGAATCTTCATCCATTATTCTTTTGAAAGTATAGTATGATAATAATACTGATAATAACAACACACATTAAAACTATAGACATATGTCATCATTTTATAGTTTTTTAGGGTTCCGCACCTCGAAAGGATAAAGCGGAACCCTTATAGGATCACCTTGTTGTCCGTCCGTCCGTCTGTCCGTCTGTCAAGACCCTTTTTCTCAGGAACCCGTGGAGGTATCAAGCTGAAAATTACATCAAATACTCAGGTCTACTGTCCCTTGGAGCTGTGATGAAATGAACCTTCTAAGCCAACGCAATCAAAAGATACAGCCATTTATGCCGCAAATTTTCGACACTCGCAAGGGAATCAAAACCTACAGGGTACTTCCCGTGAACTTAGAATCTTGAAATTTGGTACGAAGCAAGGTCTCGTAGCACAGATAAAGGAAAAATTACGAAAATCATATTTTTTTGTCTGTTTGTCTATATCATTAAACAATCTACAATGATCTCACACTGCGCACATTTTGCTTAGGAGCAGGGTCTGCTAAGACTGGATGTTCATAGATACATATAAATTTGTACGGAACCCTTGGTGCGCGAGTTCGACTCTCACTTGGCCAGTTTTTTGGAACTATTGAAATTGAACTTAATTTGCTATGGGATGTGTAGACGTACACTAACACCATTTCAGCAAAAAAGCTACGAGCGCGATTATCGTAGGTAATTAACAATGGCGTCAACAATCTTCTGCGACTGCGATAACTTCCAACGAGAGCAAGTTTACTAAACTATATTCTCTAAATATCCTTTATCTTTTTAAGTATAAGCTATACAAGCAGTTTCTACCAAGACAGAACAATAAAGGTGAAACAAATGGAGCATACAGCGCGAGGCGCATTATATCAGGCGCTAAGCAGTTACCAAGTGCCGTAACAGTAAAAGTTACAGAGATTTGTTCCCGTAGACACGTTTAAGTGTTTCCTAGTTTTATTGCATTATGATAAAAAGACGGTGGTATTGATGTGACCCTACATTATTTGCCAATAATAAAATAAAATTCTACATAAAAGAAGAGGAGGTTATGTATTCGACCGTACGTATGTTTTTTTGTGTAGGTATCTATGTTAATTGATTTCTCCGTCAATTATGAACCCATTTTCAAAATCTCTTTTTTATCCGAAACAGTATACCTACTCCGAATGCAAATTTCTTAAGGAGTCTTTAAATATTGTAACTAGACATACCAGCTACAGCGATTTAAGTATATATTTTTCAAAATTCGTGTATTTATTCTTATTTGGTGAGGTGGAACTGATGACTAAATCAAACATGTTTCCATGTGCGCTTCTTACTGGCCAGTTTAAAACTGAATGCCAAGAAATTTCCTAGGGGTGGTATTTTTAGTGGGACAATGATGTAGTTATGGGGTGCCAAATATAAAACTGAATTGAGAACCGCCACCTTTTTTGATGTCGGTTAATTTTATTAAATTACATAACTAGATGGTACTCTCACATCTATGAATAAATAAACTGAAACTGAGATGAGTCTAGTCGGTAATTAAACCTAATCCAGATTCCGGACGTAACTAAATATATTAAGTGAGTTTCTGTTAGGTATTTTAGATGATAAAATTGTAGTTGGCTTCCAGAAAGTTTTCATGCTGTACTAATAAAATATTATAATTATAATTTATCTAATAGAGCCTGTCTAATTTAAAATGAGGCGCCCCAACACCGCATTTACGTACAGGATTTGAAAGTAGAAAATGGCCCTAAATACAGCTTCAATAGGTTCAAAATCCTGTGCGTAAATGCGATGGTGGGGCGCGTCATTTTAAATTAGACAAGCTCTACCTTTAAACGAGCAATTCTTGTATATACTTATTATATACTAGCGACCCGCCCCGGCTTCGCACGGGTGTAACTTTGAAAAATAGGTGTGAAAAATAAAGAAAGTCTATAATTTAAGGTGGTAAGTTTATATATTTACCTCTTTTTCCCCAAACTACACCCACACGAAGTCGGGGCGCGTCGCTAGTTTTATGAACAAAATTTCGACCCGTACATTTAATTTAAACGATCGTATTCTGTTAATCACGCCAACTGTCAAACGAATGGCAGTTATGTCAAACGCCATAAGGTTACATTAGAAAAGTTATTATGGACGGTAATTTTTCTTATATTTTCTAATTTTCCGCGCAATTTTCTTATTTTTTTCTTTCATAAGAACCTTCTCCTGACAATGACGAACACAACAAAAAAAGAATTAGTGAAATCGGTCCAGCCGTTCATGCGTGATGCCGTGACCAAGGGAAATAGGGATTCATTTTTATATAATATAGATAAGATAATCAGAATCTCAGAAACGGCTCCAACGCTTTCGATGAAATTTGGTATGTAGGGGTTTTCGGGGATGAAAAATTGATCTAGCTTGGTTTTATCTCTGGGAAAACGCTTGGTACCGAGTTTCAGCCCGAGCGGAGCTTGGTCGCCCAGGTACTATGTAATATATACGTAAGAATCTGCTGTTAATTTGCAATAACGGTCACATAATTTTATTCTTATACCTACTAGCTGATGCCTGTGGCTTCGCCCCCACTGAAGTAGATCAAAACGTGTTTTACCGTGGTAAAAAATGGCCTTTGACACTTTCCAGCCCTCAAACTATGTCCTTACAAAAAATCACGGCAATCCGTCGCTCAGTTTTGACGTGCCCGCTTTGCCCGCGATAAATTAATTTTCCCGTAGGAAAAGGTATTTTCCCGCAGTAAAAAGTAACCTATGTCACTCAGTGATAATGTAGCTTTCTAACAGCAAAAGAATTTTTGAAATCGGTTCAGTAGTTTTTAAGTTTATTCGTTACATACAACAATACAAATCTTTCCTCTTTATAATATAAGTGTAGTTTTTAAATCTTTCTATTATTAAGTCTTAGATACGTATTACTTAGAAAGGCGAAAATTTGTATGGATGTTACTCTTTCACACTAAAACGGTTTGACGGATTTTGATGAAATGTGGCACACAGATAGTTTATAACCTGGATAAGACATACAGGGTGGTACATTTGGATCGGTCAGTATGGGCAAGTCTGTAACTATAAGACCAACAAAAATCTGTTCTTAGGAACCATATCATCGATTTTAGGACCAAGAACTAGTGCATACATAGAAAAGCTTGTTGGAAAATAAAACTTGCGTTTTTTATTCACCTATCTACGGTGAAGGAAAAAATGTATAACTATAGATTTAATGTTTTTATTAATAGTCAGGGAATGTTTATTATAAAAAATAACATTTTTCTTTTGTTTTCAGTGTTTAAATCCCAGACATCCCTATCGACTGATTCCGGTCTATGCACGGAGAGGGGACTCAGGCGCACACACATCGAGCTACTCAAGCCACTAGGCAAGCGAATTGGTCTGAAGCTGGCAGGTAAGAATATTGGCATAAATATAATAATATTAATAATAATACACAGAGGTATTTAATATTGTTGTGTTACAAGCTTTTTATTTAACGTGCATGTTTCTTTGTTAAGATCAAATCTTTCAAGTTGAATTTCATAAACTTCTAGTACTTTCAGTATAAGACTTGAAATTTGGGTCGCGTGTAATGTTTGGATGACAATTAAATTGTTACTGTTAACAAAAAGTACCTACAGTGAGAGAAAAATTTTGTACTAAAAATTAAAATTTTACAAAACTTGTTTTATTTGCTTCGTTAGTTTTGTGTTTTTTGGAAATAACTAGCGCTCTATTCATACTGATATTGTAAATGAGAGAAAGTGTGCCTGTATGTCTGTCTGTTACTTCTTCACACTTAAACCATTAACCAGGAAATTTGGTATAGAGATAGTTCAGTACCGGGGAAGGGTATAGATAGATTTTATCCCGATAGGTTCAATAGTTCCCACGGGATACCGCTAAACGAATTCTTTGGAGACGGAGTCGCTGGCAACGGCTAGTTGCCTATAAATCACTAAATTGTACAAGCTGTTTAAGCATCAAACTGAAACATAAAATCCGTATACAATATTATAATTTCACTAGTTGTTGCCCGCGACTCCGTCCGCGAAGAGTAGGGGCATAAAAAATACCGAATACAGAGAAAAAAGTTTCATATAAATCGGTCGAACCGTTCCGGAGGAGTTCGATAACAAACAACGTGACAAGAGATTTTTATATATTACCTATAGATTATAAACACACGTGTATGGGATCGTATGAACGGTTCAGTGATTGAAGCGATTGAGGTGTTCTCCATACCTGCTGAAGCATAAAGATACGATGGAACTCACGTTTTAGCTCGATTTTTTCGAATGTAAAAACATTTTTACCTATAGCGAAATGAAATGAAAATGCTATATATTTTCGGGGTGATAAAATTAATGACAAAGACACGTTAAGGTCTAATAACTGTTGGTATACTAAGCAAAATGTCCTAGTTTGTTGTAGTTTATACCTTTGATAATTTATTCGGCCCGAGTTATAGTTTCTCGTCTATATTTTGCCACCCTTAATTCACTTGATCCGCTTTAAAGGGGCACATCTCACACCATTGCAAGATAGACCATAAAAATCACTTCATATGTAGTGTAAATAAACACGACAACACTACGTTGCGTCGTAAATTCCTTATACGCAATGTTTTTCCTCCGCCGTTGAAATAATTTCAATCTTTATTTGTGTTAAACTAGGACGTCCAAACAGGGATTTAAATTTGAAACCTTTCGGTACAGAAAAGGTCAAGCGCTCGGCTCCTATTGTTTCCTTACAGGGATACCCTACTTTTGGTCACTATTTCTAATGCTGTTAACCAATAGGCAATATATTTATGTACGTCCAATTTGATCCGCAACACACAAAAAAAACCCTAGTTACTTATTGGTTTCACCTATGCCTCTCAAGAAGAGAATCGTAGGTTGGAGTTCGGGCTCGCTCTTGAGTTTTCAGGATTAACGTGTGAAATTACATTTCAAGTTTATCACTAGCTTTACGGTGAAGAAAAACATGGTGAGGAAACCTGCACGTACCTGTGAAGTAAGTCAGTGGTGTGCATGAAGTTCCTGATCCGCACTGGGCCTGCGTGGGAACTACGGTCCAAGCCCTCTCATTCTGAGAGGAGGTATGTACCCTGTAGTGGGGCTTACATGGGCTGGGATGATGATGGTAAAAATTAGAGCGTATGGAGTTGTGGAAGTCCAAAGGAGAGTTCTGAGTTCAAAGTAGAATACTATAACAGGCTATTAACTGTAAAAATGAAACATCGGTCAAAGTATTCAAAGCTTCCATCTAATTCTGGAAAAGCCTCTCGGGACGTGGGTGAGACATGTTGCAAGTTGAGATCTAAAATAGTCATAAAGGTTTGTGCTTACTCACCGTGACTTGGATCAGATTACTGTTGGCACCAATATTGGAGCCAGCGTTTGGTCTATTGGACAGGAATAAGTAACAAATAAGTTTAGTAATATGGAATGAGAAATAAGTTGTATAATTAGAACGTTCGATTAACTACACGTAATGGTTATTTGTTTCGTTTTCTATTATTAAATAAATAAATAAAATAAATATTAGGGGACAATCTTACACAAACCGACCTAGTCCAAAACTGAGCAAAGCTTGTACTATAGGTACTAGACGACGATAAACATACTTATATAGATAAATAAATGCTTAAATACATAGAAAACATCCATAACTCAGGAACAAATATTCGTGCTCATCATACAAATTAATGCCCTTACCAGGATTCGAACCCAGGACCTCTTGCTTCGTAGGCAGGGTCACTACCAACTAGGCTAAAGCGGTTGCCATTTTGTTTGATACTATGTAAAATAGAGTTCAGTACCTCAAAAGAAAAAAAAATCCTCATAGGATCACTTTGTTGTCCGTTTGTTTGTCTGTTTGTCAAAACCCTTTCTCCTTGTAACGCGTGGACGTATCAAGCTGAAATTACTATCAAATTTTCGACAGTCCCCACGAACATAGTATGGAAAAATAGGACGAAATACCTTTTCATACAGATTTAAACTAAGCATCAAACGAACTACTTGACTACATTTTTTTTTTTTTTTTTTGTGTTATATATTTTACTGAGATACCCAATTGAACACAGTCTTAAATGAAAAACGTTTCGACGTATGCTGTGACATGAACGCTTACAATCTTGTTCAAAACAAGAGGCACCACCCGCGTCGCGGTGCAACGTCATTTACGCTGATGTTCTGCTACGCCAATTACTTGAAACTATAATTTTGCACTTAATAGGTTCTTTGTTCTTGGGGACCGTCAAAATAGTCTAGTCTGCAATCCCTTGAATCTGTCAAAAAGGCGAAACTTCTTTGTCAACGCAAGCAAAATATATAGTCTTTTAAAACGGTATTGCCATGGACTCAAAGCCTATTAGAGTACTTCTACCAATACACTACTATTATTTTATACTATTCGATATTTTTTTTTATTTGTAAATTTCCTGTCAAATGTATTTTTTTTCTGTGTTTGTATCGAATATGTGTAAATAAACATCTCTCTCTCTCTCTCTCTCTCTCAATACCAAATGTTTTATATCTATCACTAGCTTTTGCCCGCGGCTTCGCTCGCGTGTACTATGAGTATTACAAAGAACCAAGATATCAAGCAAGCAAGCATACAGGCAAGCAAGCAAGCAGGTCCACAATTGACCGAGAAATCGGTGAACATACCTACATAAAAAAAAAGTGGAATGCATAACCTCCTCCTTTTTTAGAAGTCGGTTAAAGAGCCCTTTGCGGCCTACTTACAGTATAAACTTATGAATTTTGAAATTTTAGCTTTCTACAACCAGTAAAACGCAAAATCCCGTTTTTTCCCGTTCCCGTAAGAATTTCGGGAAATGTTTTCTTAATGCTCCCCTACACTCCCCAAGGAACCCACTTGCCAAATTTCAGCTTTCTATGACCAGTAAAACGAAAAATCCCGTTTTACCCGTTCCCAATTTTGGAAAGTCCTCTCTCAATCCAGCTCTACACTCCCCAAGGAACCCACTTGCCAAATTTCAGCTTTCTATGACCAGTAAAACGAAAAATCCCGTTTTTCCCGTTCCCGTGGGAATTTTGGAAAGTCCTCTCTCAATGCTCCTCTACACTCCCCAAACAACCTACATGCCGAATTTCAGCTTTCTACGACCAGTAAAACGAAAAATCCTGTTTTTTCCCGTTCCCGTGGGAATTTTGGAAAGTTCTCTTTTAATCCAGCTCTTCACTCCCCAAGCAACCTACATGCCGAATTTCAGCTTTCTACGACCAGTAAAACGAAAAATCCCGTTTTTTCCTTATCCCGTGGGAATTTCCGAAAATCCTTAAAACTGTTTTTTACTATTATAATTACCTACTTCTATGCCAAATTTGAAGAGCCTAGTAATTATAGTTCATAGGATCCCGTTGAACTGAATATGTAAATCCCGTTTTTTCCCGTTCCCGAGGGAATTCCCAAAAATCCTTCCTTAGTGGATGCCTACATTGTATAAGGTATCTATGTGCAAAATTTCAAGTCTCTAGGTCCAGTAGTTTGGGCTGTGCGTTGATATATCAACAGTCATTTAGTTTATTTAGACATTTCAACCCCATCGCACCCCATCCAGGGATATGGTATTTTACGTCTGCCACGTCGGATTTTAAAACCGTTGTTGTTTTCTTAATCAGCGACCCGATAAACCATAGAAACAACACCCATGTTGATTTTCAGACTTTGTTACCCCTTTCCCCCCTTTTAGGGGTTGAATTCTCAAAAAACCTGAAACACGTGTTTACTCATTTATCATTAGGAGTTTCGAATAAAATAATCGAACTAATCTTGTTTCCCCATACAAACTTTGGACCCCCGTTTCACCCCCTTAGGGTGTGAATTTTGAAAAATCCTTTCTTAGTGCACCCCTAGACCTTATAAGGAACCTACATGCCAAATTTTGAATCTCTAGGCCCAGCGGTTTGGGCTGTGTGTTGATATGTCAGTCAGTCAGTCAGTCAGTCAGTCAGTCAGTCAGTTTCTTCTTTTATATATATAGATTACACACCGAGTATAGTGAAAATACAATGATTACGAATGCAAAAAAGTAAACAGCATCTTCTTATTTAAACATGTTCATAAGTGGGTACATACTTTGTTCTTATTTGTTTACACATTTAGTTAAACACGTCCCCGAACAACGCACAAGTCTCGGTGACCCACAAAACTTTTGGGATAAGGGAGTTCTATGACTTTGCGCGTCAACGTATGATAAGTAATAACAGTATGGTTAGGATAGCTAACACTCTTGTAACTTAGCTAAAACATAGATGCAGTGGAGCATATAGAATCTACTCCTTTTTGATAAAAGGAAACAATTTATGGACTAATTTGATAAATGACTTTTAAAAAATAAGCTGACTTATATAAGTTGTTTTTCATTGCTACAATAACACTGTCAGAATCAAGTAATTAAAATGGGTTCTCGTTTTATCAAAACATTTTTCCTCATTTAGCTTTTCTTGTTTGTTTCCTTATTCATGTACTTGAAAAAAAAACCTATTTAATAACTAACCAGCGACTCACCTCTATCCTACCTGATGTGTGCAGGTGAACTGAAGATGTAGCTTACTGGTTCAGTAACAGCCTATTCACTCTGGCCTTGAATAGCCCTAAATTTTACTTATACCAACGGAAAAATACATGACGGAAGGGAGTTCCAATTCTTAGTTAGGTGGACTGCTTTATTTTATTTCATCATTATTACTTTTAGGAATACCGAAAGATAGCAGACTATTTAAAATTCCACCAACTGTTTTAATCTGACTAGTGATGTCGCGAATCTTAACGCTTTGTACATTAACCCTTATTGTGGTAGATAAAATCAGGGGAGAATACACGCGAGCAAACTAACAAGTAAGTGTTCCCACTTAATCTTCTGCTTTAATATTCATACTGCGTCCCTCAAGCTGGCTTATGCTGTAGTTATTTTATATGATGGATAGGACTTGGCTGTTTTTATACAAAGCTCTTTGTCGACAAGCGACGATTTATCGGAATAATATTCCGTATTGCTGATATTTGGATATTGTTGATTTTCTTTGACCTGATTCGTAAGAGCATGACATGGATACTCGTATATGGGACATTTACATCCTGAATGCTTTTGTGTAAGAGTTACTTGCATCTGTTGGATACTTACTTGCATCTGTTGGATACTTATTGAATGTTCCAAATTAAATTGTGCCTCATTTTATAGCTTTTATTAGAAGATTATTTTGTCTGACTGCAGGTAGTAGAAGATTATTTTTTAATAATATTTACCTTTTGAGAGTTACTTAACAAATACAATATAACAAGCAGATTTTGTAATACTGAGAGTTTTACGATGTAAGGGAATCATTCCATAAGAAGATTGTAACAAAACTGTCATGAACAAAAAATCAGTAAATGATACCACACCGCTGAAAGTAAAACCCACAATACCATGCCTCACTTACCGCTTTACTAGCGTTGTCACAATCTAAAAATACCGCACGGCCAAATGCTTTAATATCGTTGACAAAATACTTAGGTGCCAACATAACCACAATCACACATAATGTTGTCTTTCAAGTAAAGCCCGCGTTTTAACAACCCAAACCCAAACCGCACTAAGTACAGCTCCACGATCGTCAAATTTAGAAACAATGTGAAGCGCCGCAGGGTTTATTTTTGCCAAACACCTGACGTGGACTTTGTAATTTTTATAACTGGATCTTTCATTTAGTACAGTCGGAACCCGAACCGTTACTAAACATCACCAAACGGCGCGAGACTCGTAAACAAAACCACGGACGAAGTAATACAGACTTTATTAGCGGGTGTGCTGGTTGAATTTTAGACGGCAATTGAAGAAAGTTTTAAGACCGAAACTGAAACGTCACGACAGCTGTGTGGTGTTAACTCTATACAAAGAGTTAAAGAGAGGGAAGTAATTGGTAAACTGGTAAATTGTAGGAGCGGCTTTACGTTCACTTGATAGATAATATTTTAGGACCGTAAGTAGCGTAGCTACCTACTTACTCTGAATAATTTTCATTACATTGTATCCATTATCCAAATTAATAATTTGTAAATAGGTCACATAAGGCTACTAGGTCTACTAGGGCTTTCAAAAAAGCGATCATTGGCGAGAACAAGGTGCTGCAAGAAACTTGATAGAAAAACAATATCTAATTGTTAGATTTATGTTGGACTTTTCCAGAATTTATTAATTGAACAAGAAACTAGATGTTTGTTATTGTATTTCATTCAAATTTATCATTACTCAATGACACAAATAGACTAAAATAAATATAATATTGATATGACTTAAGAGCGTTTATACATGCTGAGCTGGCAACGTTGCATTTTTGTTAGTTTTTCTCGATTATTCCATAAAAATTGAATGAAATTAAAATTTTTGTTTATACGAATTGTTCTAATATATAAGTTAATGTGTCTACTGCAATAATTATTCGTGACAGACTTTTATTTTCTTTAAAAACGAACAAATTATTACTTAATGGTTTTTAAAGAAAGTAAAAGTCTTATCATGAATAATTATTGCAGTAGAAACATTAACTTATATATTAGAACAATTCGTATGCACCACATTTTTAATTTTCATTCAATTTTTATGGAATAATCGAGAAAAACAAACAAAAATGCAACGTTGCCAGCTCAGCAGCAGGTATAAACGCTTTAAGGCCACACCGAGCTTCTTGCGCTAATCAATATAAGGTATACTATGCACTCGTGTATGTGTGCGTGAGAGCGGCTAGAATCAAAGCCGTGCGTAAGCGCAAGCGACAAAATTTCCCCGTCCGATGGCCGAAAGAGAACTACGTTACTAACTCGGACATAGAGATCGTGCGTGTATTAAGTATTTTCATCGCCCTAGAAAACATCTTGTTTATTAACATTCAAAAACTCATGACCTGCCGTGCAGTATTTACGCCTTACTAAGGATTTTTTTAGAGAAGACTTTGGATTTTTTTCTATCGAGTGAACTACAAGTAATTGTGTTTCGAAAATTACTGGTCATTAGAGTGAGTCCTCAAATATCTTACACATGAATTTCAGATCTAAAGCCTTGCTAGTGTAATAATACAGCACGGGATTTAATGAATGCAATTAATGCGTCAAAAGCTCGGTGCGGCCTTAAATATTGATATCCTTAAGTATTGAGTGACGTGACTGAAAATTTTATTTTAACTTGCATAAATGTAAATGGGATAGTAATTAAACGAGGAATCGCCATAGAAATAGAGGCAGACAAATAAAGAGATGGAGCCATGACTTGGACTCAAATCAAACAGATGCCTTCAACAAAAATTAATGGTAGAATAAAAAACCCTTTGTTAAACAGTGGAACACGTCAATGGCTAAGAAAAAGAAAAAATAAATAAACACCAACGGCGCACTCTTCCTTACTCATGTAAGCCACTTCCAGTTCCTCGCGCTCAACGTCAAGCACAATGAAACTATTTTTACCTCCCTCGTTTTACAAATATAGCCCCGTACTAATTGACGCCTTAAATCTGTCCACGCGACGCGCCGCTCGCGTTATGATTTAAACTTATGAAGTTTTTTCGCTTCTGACTCGTCTGGGTGAATGTACTTCTATCTTATTGTTCAGATGTACTTCTGTTCGCTATCAATAAATAATTAAACATTAATTAGTTTGTGAGTATGTACCTATGTCCGTGCGTGTGTGTTTGTAAGGTACTCTTTTACGCTAAAACGGATGGATTATATGAAATTTAGAATGTAGAGAGTTGGAAATCTGAAATAACTCAAGCTACTTTTCCCTTCTCATGGATTTATAATAGTAGTAGGATTAATTTTTATTGGTGTTTGGCTACGCGTTGTTTTATAAGTTGTGTTGCGGGTATCAATTATAATAGCTAGCCTAGCCGCTAGAGACATAAACTGGTAAAATAATCTAAAAAATATTATTTTGTTGTTTACTTCAATTTCAAACAATTTAACGCCTGGCAAATCTCGTGTTACAAAGCAAAAGCTAAACTAAAAGTCATAAACTTAATTAGTTCCTGCTTCAACGAGCTTTCAGCAGTTGTTTAGGAAGTGCACGATAACTGTCATGTATACACGAGCGTGGTACGTATACTGTACAAGTTTGTACTGGGGTCTCAAGGAATACAGTAGAATCAAACATTGCGACACAGATTTCTTAATAGTTACTTCGTAACAGATACCGCATCCTGTACAAAATCTTGAATAGCCCACTCCGTTTCCTTAAGAACGTGTGCGTGCCGACAGTGACTGGCCGTTTGAATAAACATATTTTTTTTTTGTCTACATGTTTTACCACTTTTTCGGGATGATTGCTATATATCCATGCAAACTTTCTAGCACTAATATTCCCTAAGCTAAGACGCGGACGAACAAAGAGACAGACGGACATGGCGAAACTATAAGGGTTCAGTTTTTCTGGAATCCTAACAAAAAAGGATAATTACTGTAATGCGCAGAACCCATTGCCAAGCTCACAGTACCCTAGCCTTATGCTAGATACAAAGTTTGACTTGAAAATATTCCACTAAGATACATTTTCATTATGGAATTACTTATCATGAATCACCTTCTAGACAAAATCGATTTACTTAAGCAGGATGACAGGCTTCGGGGTTTGCTAATACAGTGATTTAAATACAACTGATTATCGTATCTTCATATAGCCAAAAGCCTCCCACTGCTGGCCTCCCCTAAAGAGTTTTTTTTTTTGAATGAGTCGCCAGAGGGGCCAAAGACGCGAAGTCTTTGCTGTTTTTTACTTTAAGGATTGGAAGGGTGACTTGTGCTGGGGAAAAATCCCTTCGGACGAACTGGGAATGGAGGGCCCAGACAGTGTCCGACTTGCACTGACTAAAAAACCCGGTCACAAGTCCCCTTCTCTATTGGTTATCAAGACAAAAACGTATGATTTAAATTTTGAGGAGGGGAGGGGTAAGGAGGGGACTTAATCTACCCACAGTGTCCTGCCTCAGCCATTTGCTGGAAGGCCGGGAGAGGAGCATGCATTCTCCCGCTGGGCACTGGGGGGTGCTTAGGTCGGTCTTTTCCCCAAAAAAGTTACACATTGAACGGCCTATGTGGATCCTGCGACCTTTGCTAGATCGATGATCCATCTTCATCTTCTTGGTGGTGGTGAGGGGATCTGTGTCGCTAGAGATTCGGGTGGCTGTGACCATGAAAATTGATTGTGCATGAACTTGTGATTTAACAAAAACTGATTTGACTATCATAGCAGGTACCATCCTCAAAAGGTGATTTTGTAACTACAATATTATTACGATAACTTTTGACCCTGTTTTGGACTAGGACAGATCCAGCTCTTCCTGTGGGTATCGTAAAAAACGACTAAAGAGCCTGTTGTGTGATACCTAGTGAGTACCAGCACTCTCTATAAGTATAACACTACTTTCCAAAAAAGTCGTCATTAAGATTACCAATTCTCAAAAGGCCGCTTGATGATAACGTTTCAGTTCACACATTATCATTAACATCCACATTCAAGAGTATGTTTTGTCAGTTTTGTTCCTTCCAGTCCATTCTGTTCTACGCAAGCTCTTTCATCTTCTGATACGATACAGCGTCTAACTTTCTTGATTATTTCGTACAGTTATATAAGTAACCTATCCTACGCCTTCTCTTTCTTCTGGTTTCCTTATAGCTTTCCTTTATTATAGTTGAATCTAGTTAGCTCATCGTGGCCGACAATTCTACCTCTTCTATTGTCTGCCTCATTTCATACCGTGAGCTATAAAAGATGGTGTAGTTAGCTTGTGTATAGTTTTTAGTACATGTTCAACTAGTTTGATGTGGCGTCAAGACACGACGCTAAATCTGTACACAGCGTGTTCATTCGACGTGGTAATCATGCCGTTAATCTTTCGGACGGAATTAACTCGTGCCCGCTGTGAATGCACGCCAGTGTAAGTGTTTAAAGGTTTGAAGTGTCTGGTGTTTGCAGTGATACAGTGAGAGCAATTAGTATAAATTATGGTTGGTGTTAGTTGAATGTAGAAATCGATCGGGAATTAATCCTTTTAACGCCTGGTGTGTCATAAATGCAGCCCATGTTTGGAAATTATGTGTATGCGTGTAGATCATTATTGCGGTAGTTATTTGGCTTGTCTTATTTATAAGACATTTGCGGTTAAAAGGTTATAAACCAATAGTGATTGGATGGAATTGGGGACAGTGTTTGCTATATATATCACAGCGTATCTACATTTGCGTCAGTTGTCCATCGTTCATAAGTAGAGGCATTTATTTGACCTGACTGACCGTAAAAAAACCTAATGATACGAGTACAATAAAACCAAATTCGACCAACGACTGTCTTTATTATATAAAAAAAAACATTGTTTAAAAAAACGGTTAAAGCCACAAAGAGCACGCGTTTTAATTTGAAAATGGCGCCGAAAGAATCCCGCGGTTGCAAATTTATGGAGCGCGCGCGATTTATCCCCACAGCGCCTGGGGAACCCTAATAATATGTTTACGGTGCGCACTTACTCGGAAAGCCTATTGTTTTATTCCACGAAAAATTCAATAAGATAAAGAACACACAAATACACAAAGTATACAAAAATTAATTTAAATTCTTTGATGCATATTTCTCGGCGTTTAGCGAACGTGGTCTCAAAGGACCGTAGAAAGCGATTCATTTGTTAATGTAATGCCCTAAGCATAAATAATAATTTACTCGCCAGATATTTCAAATAATATTAGTATTAAACTGCTTCTAGCTTTGTGCAGTAATAATTCCTGCACATAAAATGTTTTAGTCGTGCAAATAATCCTGCAAACGACCAAACATGACACCACTCTGTGAAAGTGTTTAAAACGCATTATTTCCCCCCTCGACAGGAACATGACATAAAAACAAAATTCAATTCGCACCAAATCGATTCACGCCCCAAATTCAAAGGCTCAAAGACTGTTAAAAAGCAACAAAAACCAACGATAAAAGTAAATATAATTACGCACAAAAGTAAATATACATCGCACCCAGAATCCCTGGGTGGATTTTATCAAACGGCGTGAATTTCTTACCCCTCGCTTAATCGTGGATAATTTACATATTTATTGCCAATGCCCGGGACAGATGTGGTGTCTAATCGATACCGTAACTTTCCGTGTAATTAAATGCACCGTCGAATATAAACATCAGTGTCAGTGGGTATATTAAAAAAGTTGAATGAATAATTAGCGGAAGGTTAATGAGGACGTATAAGAGATTAAAAACTCGGAGCAAAGTTTTGGGATCTGTGTACATGGGTAAACGGTAATTATTGAGATGTTAGGATGATTATCATAATGACATTTAGAACGGTCAATTCAAAATTTAATCTAAAATTCAAAAGTAGGAAGTTTTATCTCATTTCTTGCATACGTCTTACTGCTGAGCTCAGGCCTCCTCTCAGGTTGAGAGGACTTGGACTGCAGTTACCATGCGGGCTCATTGCGGATTGGTAACCTCACACACACCATTGAATTACTTCGCAGATGTATGCAAGGTTTCCTCGCGATAAGTTTTAATCGAAAAACATAATTATTATGGTAAATTTCAATCAAAAATGTAATTTCGCACATAAGACCCCAAAAAAACAAGAGATACAAGTCTAAGTTCGAATACTTGACCCTCTCCATAAGACCTCATAGTTCAAACCACTAGACTAATTAGTAATTAAGTATAATATAGGCTTCATTATGTACTACGTAACTTATACTCTATTATCTTCCTGAACGTTTCAAAATTAAATAAACGTTTATAAAAATACTGCAGCTGAGCAATGGGACTCGTCCACAAACAAAATTAACATAGCTAAATAAAATGGAAACATTAACTGAATTTAAATGTTTCATATTGTCATTGTCGATCAGTCAGTACCTACCTACCCGAATTGAGTTTCTGAATCCAAACGCATAAAACATCCCTTAAGAACTTCGGACTTCTGAAAGGCTACTAACTTTCTTGCAATACTTTTGACGTTGGATTACTACATACATCGCATTTCTTGTACCTCATCATCATCATCCCAGCCTATATACGTCCCACTGCAGGGCACAGGCCTCCTCTCAGAATGAGAGGGCTTGGGCCGTAGTTCCCACGCAGGCCCAGTGCGGACTGGGAACTTTACACACATCATTGAATTTCTTCGCAGCTAAAGCTCATGCATGGTAGGTATATTTATATTACAAATCTATATTCGCACATAAATTCCGAAAAACTTAAATAGAGGTGCCTGCCGGGATTTGAACACACGACCCTCTCCCTGAGAGGCCATGCCATAGGTCTTGTATCTCGTGTTGTCTCAATTCGATGGTACTTAAATGGTATTCAACAGATAGATTCTGTTCTCCATAATTCCAGAGAAATGTTTACTTTACCCTATACCTGCAACACGTTACATTGTTTGATACATAAATTTCACCTGGTATGTTTTCTACCTGCAAACAGGCAAATAGGCGTTCCCCAGGGTAAACCTCAAGGCGGAGATAAAGCTTCGGCAGAAAGATTTATTTGATATATTACTGGAGAATTTCTGGTTCATCAATTATATTAAATTTTCTATAGAACTTTTACGTGGTGTGACGCAAAATAAAATTCAACGGATATAAACCGCGTTTCATTTCGCACAATCAACGGTGGAAATTTGGACAATTCAAATATATCGCTGGTGTTTTGTGTTAAAAATTTTGTACGTTGCAATAAAAAAAGGGCATTTCAGAGGGAAAAAGTTTAATTTTATTTATGATAAACGACGTATCACACATTTAATTAAAACCAACAATGTTGTTGAAAATTGTGTTTAACATTTTTTTAAATCACACTGTAGTTAAGTTTTTAAATTATGTAAGAATCAACATAATAAAGTGCATTATTTATCGTATGGTAATATTACCTACTACTGTAATGTTCGCCATTAAATAAATGAAGCAAACATTTAAGTTAAATTAAATGTGTTTTCTTTGATATACGTTAACTTCGAAAAATATTAGTGCAAACCTACCTGGTAATTATTTTTTTTGGTCAAATCACATTTTTTTTTATTATAATTATTCATTACCGTAAAAACTTACAACTTTGCCTTTTCATTATAGCTTTGCCCACCTCGTCACATTTCAGTAAAAGCGAAATGTACCAAAAATAGTTACAAATACACTTACATTATAATCTGTGGCTTATAGCTAAACATATTGCTGGCAACACTGGCCTATCGGTTGACGCGTATCTATGTTCTGTCACGCGTGAGCTGGCTTGGAGTGCGGACGTGTTTTTTGGCGGGCCAATTAGGACGAAAAAACTTCGAGTATATTTTAAGCCAGGAAAGTCCCAAAAGTATTTAATTTTAACTGTAACTAATATTCACTTTAAAAACGATGTAGACCAAATCTCAACACCTTATCTCTATTAATTTTGTAATTATGGTATTGGGCAATGTCATGAACGTTTTTTCGTATTACTTTCTTCAACTTTTCCCAGCAAAATTTTACCCTTAGGGTTGTCACTAGTATGTTTTATAAAATCATCATCATCATCATCCCAGCCTATATACGTCCCACTGCAGGGCACAGCCCTCCTCTCAGAATGAGAGGGGTTGGGCCGTAATTCCCACGCGGGATATTTTGAAATGATATGCAATAATACGTATTTAATTTTCTTTTACTGAATATAAACAAGCCTAATAAATTATAAATATTTTTTTTCGGTATGCAACGTTCAACAAAAAAAAAAGGAAAAAATTAGGTGCCAGGGCCGCTACGACCAAATTAAAATATTAATATCATACTGGACCTTATTTAGTCGTAGTCGGGTAAAAGCAATAAGTAAAAATTAACAACCCTAGCATATCCAGGATTTTGTATGAAGGATTTCAAATTTTTTTTTACGACTTTGCCCACACGATTTTGGAGGTAAAATATATTACTTAAAGGACTAATAATACGACACAACGTTGCTATGCCTATTCTAGATTATTAGACTTTAAGAATCATGA
Organism: Archips crataeganus; assembly: GCA_947859365.1. Taxonomy (NCBI): domain Eukaryota; kingdom Metazoa; phylum Arthropoda; class Insecta; order Lepidoptera; family Tortricidae; genus Archips; species Archips crataeganus. The sequence continues at coordinate 10,636,776 of OX402049.1, read as the reverse complement.
CCATAAAATTGATAATCCCGAAGTTATAAAAGTGTAAACAAATGTGGGCAATCTCGAAATTTTTTCAATATTTTGGCCCGCCTGTTTGAGGCCCGTTTTCTAGAGTACGGAAACTCATTTTAAATGTAGTGTTCTCATCAACACAAAGAAAAGTATGTCAATATGTGAGTGCCACAGATAAAGTTGCACAATATGGACCAATTGACTCTAAAAAAAGTAAAAGATCGCAAAAAGCGGGCGAAGTTATACGTTTCTACGGTATAGTAATCGTAAAAGGTTCTTTAGAGTAACAAAAGTATCAAATAAGTCAAGTGTTTTAACTTCGACGAAATACATTAAGAATCTTTAACACTGGTTTACCGGGCACAATCAATTAAATTAAAGGCAGGTTTAGACAGGGTCAGTAACTAACTTCGAATTCGAGACAAGACAGCGCTGACCTGAGAAACACCCAATGTAAATTGATTTGAAGTCAGTACAGCGGTGGGAGGTCAGCGCTGATTTTCAATTTACATTGGGTATTTCTCGGGTCAGCGCTGACTTGTCTCGAATTCGAAGTCAGTTACTGACCCTGTCTAAACCTGCCTTAAGAGTTGGGACACCAGTCATCATGATCATCATAGCCGAACGCTCAAGGTTCCCCAAGCAGATTGGTCCTGCGCCATCCGCATCTAACATGTTCCGGCCACCCTAACCACTTCGTTCGTCGCTCCATCTTTTTGAAGGCCTACCCTACAATGCGTCTTCCGGTCCGTGGACGCCATTCTAGAACCATTTGGCTCCATCGCCCATCAGTTCTACGAGCGGTGTGCCCTGTCCACTGCCATTGTAGTCTGGCGATTCTTCACCTATTTTAGTTCTTGCGTGGATTACCATCATTTCTAAAATGGGAAACTAGTGTTTTAATTAAATTCATCACGTTTGATATGTTGAATGTTCCCTTATAGACAAAGGATTGCTAAAGAAGTGTAAAATGCCACGAAACAATTTTCAAAATTTAGCCGGAATATTTTAACAGGGCAGGGCATAAGATTTGTTATTGCAGTTAAGAACTGTTTCTACACTTTGATCGTTGTTCTGAGAGTACCACGTCAAAGACGAGACTGTCCTACATTTCAAAGGATCCAAAGTTTCCATTAAAAGTCTTGTCAGGGATGTTAAGTGAAGCTAAACACATCATCTGCTAAAATATCTTCGGTTTAAAACACCTCGTACGAGTATACTTTAATTAGACAGGAACAAAGGTCAGAGTACTTACAGCGTATATTTTTCAAATTTGGAAACAATTATATTTAGTAGGTACAAAAAATCATTATGAAATCAAATAATTACTCTTTTATTATTATAGTGTCAACACTCAACATGTCTGGAATCATTAGGAAGTGTATCGTGTGTGTGTGTGTATGTGTGTGTGATTAGTATCACTATTAAAGGTAGGTACATATAAACAAACAAAATCAGCCTCAGCTAAGAAAGCCTTCTTATATCTTTTGAAAAGTAGGGAAGAGATTTTTTAAATTAAGAGGATACGATGCGCACCATTTCTCCATACAATCGTAGTCCCCTGTTTCCTCCCTGGATAATGGCTTTAGAGCCAAATTTTTTTTACTGTGTAAACTGTATCTACCACAGCTATGCCCCTATGTTTCGTTTTTTTCCATATTTCAATTAACATAAGAAATATGAGCTTTCAAAAACTGAAAAAATTGCCCAATTTCAACGTCATTTTCAGACACTCATCAGAAAAGAATCCCTCATACAAACAAAAAAAGGAAAACATAGGGGCATAGCTAAATCTGTCCTCTAATTATTTTTATAAAAATAATTTTATTGGTCCAGTTTTCGAGAAGAAAACAGGGGATTACGAAATGCTGTTTTGATCAATTTTACGCGCCTATTAACGGTCTGAGCTGCCGTTGTCCCGCCTCTCGCTGTACTGACACGGAGGGGTTCGGGCGAGACAGCGACATTTTATTAAAATACCTATTTCTCAAAAGTCTCTCAACCATCGTACCCTCTCAAGCGCCGCCCTGAATCTTGATTCTTGTGGCTGCGCCTGCGGTTAGTCTGCATCTCTACGTCTCCGTATTCAACTAAGAAGGGTTGAAAGAGACGTCAAAAGCGTGACTGGACAAAGGATAGTTGTGGTCTACCTTACTAGTCTTACAGCCGTGCCAGAAGGTGGCTCCTTCTCCTGCAAGGTGTATTTCAGTGGTAACCTCGTTATGTTAGATAGCTAAGAAACCGGTTAATTACTATCAGTATTTTTGATAATAGAATATTCTTGCCTAGGGCTGAAAGTAGGTTTTGCTGGCTAAGTGTTCGTTTTGAGAGACGAGTTTGCGAGTCCGTTTAATAATACAAAGTCAGCAATTGCTGTTCCAGCCGAGGCGAAGACAGTACTTTTCTAAAAACTCGAAAAAGTCAACAACAAACAAAATAAATGAAAATGTAATAGACATAAAGTATTGACAAAACAAACAGCTGCCTTTTTTATCAATGTCATTTGAAGATGTGTATTTTTTAGCCAAACCTAAAGCTTAAGAAGGTTTCTAATCTATGAAACCATGAACTATGGCCCAAGCCCTCTTATGCTGAGAGGAGGCCTGTGCTCTGCAGTGGGACGTTTAAGCTGGTATGATGATGATGAAACCTAAAGGTATAAAATAGCAGACAAAGATTTTTTTTTTACTTAGTTAGACGACCAGATGGCCTAGTGGTTAAAGAACCTGACTATGAAGCTTGAGGTCCCGGGTTCAATTCCCGTGTCGGGGCAGATATTTGTATGAAAAATACGAATGTTTGTTCTCGGGTCTTGGGTGTTTAATATGTATTTAGGTGTGTATCTATCTATATAAGTATGTTTATCCGTTGCCTGGTATCCATAACACAAGCTTACTTAGCTTACTTTGGGACTAGGTCAATTGGTGTGAATTGTCCCGTGATATTTATTTATTTTATTTTTATGCCTTTTGATACTGACCACGGTCAGGTGAAGCTAAAGATCCCGGTAGAGGCAAACATTTGTGTGATAAATATGAATGTTTTTACACGAGTCATAGATATTTATGTACATATATTTATGTATTTAAGCATGTGTATTCGTAATTTTAGTTTAGGGTTTAGTAATTACAAGCTTTGTTTGGTTTAAGGCTAGAAAATTTGGTATAAATCGTACCCCAATATACATTATATTTTTAATGATAAAAATACGGTAGGTAGCGTAGTAGCGTTGATTAACTGTTTGAACCAAAAAGTGTACGGAACATTTTCTTAATTACAATGATGGTTGAAGAATAAAGCCCTTGTTGAACGTTATATACAGCCACCTCATATCTCTAGGCACGTTTGCCAAGCAAACGTCTGCCCAAACAGTTTTGTTTCCTTAAATAATTACCCAGTCAGAGACTCACATCACTCCAAAATACAAAGATAACAGTGCTGGTGGACAAACTTTGAACTAAGTTATTATAGTACATCTGTGATATCGGTATCGTTAGATATTAGCGACAATATATGTTTTAAGATAACGTGGTATGTAGACCGGTTCAATTCGGAACTATTATTCAATTACAGAGACCCTTTAGGTCACACGGGAGGATGAGAGAACATAGGTAGTTGATTGTTAGGCATTAACTAGTTTAATCTGTTAAACTTGTTAGCAGTTCTCGTAAGTTGAAGCCAGTTTCAACCAGCTTTAAAATAAATAATCCAATAAGAATCAATTTTACGATTCACCTGTAGTTTTTTAAAGGTTAGGTACGGTAAAAGTTAGGTGGCACCCCGATTGCCTTTGATCATATTGGGCCAACTTTGATAGTTTTAAAATCGCTATAAAGTTGACATTATCCATATTAGGTAAATGTTTGACATGTAGACAAAAAGAAGATCGATGAACACATCGACAAGGAATAGTAAATGCTAACAAAAAAGAGTGAGTTGGTCAGCAAACTACTTTTTTAAAGTCGCCCCGTAGTTCAAAGTCTCCTTAGTTTACGGTAGCTAAAACTTGGCGGTAAAAGCTTGGGGTATTGAAAAGATCCAGGCTGTACTTTACATCAAAGCACCTTCTTCAACTGTATAAGGCCCAGGTGCGGCCGCACTTAGAGTACTGCTCTCACCTCTGGGCGGGGGCGCCCCAATGCTTTCTCCTTCCATTTGACCGTATCCAACGTCGCGCAGATCGACTTGTCGGCGACCCGCTAGTTTCTGGTCGTTTGGATCCCCTTTCCTTGCGAAGAGACGTAGGTTCTCTTTGTGTGCTCTACAGGCTCTACTACGGGGAGTGCTCCGAGGAGCTATTTAATTTATTACCAGCTACGGGCTTCCACTATCGCACGTCGCGCCGTAAGTCTGCGTTCCACCGTCACCACCTTGATGAATATACATCTACAACTGTGCGTTTCCGTCGGCATTTTCTGCCACGCACAGTTAAATTGTGGAATCAACTCCCGTCTACGGTGTTTCCAACTAACTATGACATCGGGTCCTTCAAGAAAAGAGTGTATTGTTCCCTTAAAGGCCGGCAACGGACTAGTGACCCTTCTGGGGTTTCTGGTTCTCATGGGTGGTGGTGATCGCTTACCAACAGGTGACCCACTTGCTCGTTTGCCTCCCTCTATCAATAAAAAAAAAAACCTACCTATATACCGTGATGACTTTAACTAATAAAGGCAACCTGTTCTATCATATTATATGTCTGTCCTAACTTTAAAGGCACCTTGTGACCCATTTAGAAACTACTATAACGGGTCTCTAGGCCAATATTATTGGCTTGTAAATTACTGGTGGCACAGAAATACCTGATAGTGAAATTCTAAGTAGATTTTTAAGTAACAAAATTAAAAAATGAGTTTTTCTCTAAAATTTTTGCATACAAATTTACTGGCAAGTATAGCGTGAATGCAACTGAGCCTAACTAAAACAGGCTCCCAAAGTGTCCTGATTCATTTGTTTGGAAATTTCCCTTTTTTTACCACATACACACACACAAGTGGTTCCTGACACATTTTAATAAATAATTTAATCAGTAAATGTGCAGTAGTGATATTTCAACAGTACATATTTTGGACAATAACTAACTGATTGCCACGTAAATTTGTTAGAGACTAATCATAATTAAAACAACAGTTCTGATTTACGATAAATTTATTTTAGAGATTTCCCGTAAAATAACACTAAGTATCTACATAATTATATTGTTTGTTGCAAATTTTTATTGAATGTCGTAAGCCCTAATACAACTTGTACTTTTAGTAGTCCTTATTCAATGAACTTATTTCATTTAATAGTTTACGTCTATAATATATTGCTCAAATAGGTGATAAGTATGCTTTATATATATGTATGTATGCAGGCTACACTTCCTCTTGCAATTAAGACTATAACTTCTATGTTGAGAAATACGTCTAGTCTAAGGGGCCTGCCATGTGTAGAAGACTCATTAGAAAACTAGCGTTCCATTCAATAACTTTGTGTCAATAAATTGCAGGAGTTCACTAGCCGGTGCATCTATTTGTACACGAACTGACCCTTGCTACAGCAAGTTCATTAAGGCAACATCCGAATTCATTAGTCTCAGCGCAGTCTCATAGTAGTGGGTAAATATTTGAGGGAGCTATCGGCAAACGCACGCGTTGATATTTGTATAGGGACGAAGGATTAGTTCGCAAGTTGGACCCTTAACATCGTACTGTATGAGGCTGGGTGACTGTAAATATCGTAACCACGATGCTCTTTATGTCTTCCGTTGTTCCTTTTTGGACTTTACAGAGTTTAACTCTTCGGGTACACAAGGTTTACAAAAACAGGATTAAGTTCGTAGTGTATCCGTACTAATATTATAAATGCGAAAGAGTATCTGTCTGTCTGTTACCTCTTAACGCTTAAATTTTGTATAGAGATAGTTTGAGTCCCGTAAAATCGTATAGTTCCCGCGGGATAGCGATATACAAATTCTTCGCAGAACGAGCCGCGGACAAAAGCTAGTACTAAATAAAACAAACTTAATTAATATACTACTCTTAAATTTCTAGGAATCTATGGAATATGAGAATTATTGTTAAATGAAAAGTAAACGGACAAAGTTTTTCGTGAATTTACCACAACTGATTCCTTGTTACGTAAATTATTTTAATTAAAGAGCTGCACTCTCGCCGGCAGAGTAATTGTCACTCATCCCTTTCTTTCACCATCTGTATAACTTCTTGGTGTGACCCGGCGCTAGCGTTCTCCGTAATTTGGTTGAAATAATTTTATTTTGTTCTGTTTTACTTCTCCGCCTTTAAATTTTTCCCTCCTAAATATTTGTAAAAAAAAAGAAGAGGAAAGATGACAATTCACCGAATTTGGCACTATAGTTTTTTTACATAGCTGATAATCTCAACTTCTAAAATCATCGGGCCACTCTAAGATGTCACTTTTCACAGGAGCTGATTCACTTAAGACCCTTGTTATTCATGAATTTCCATACCTGAATAAAATACTCGTTTGTTAAGCTTCACGGTTCTACATCTTGTCTATCGTCCAGCAGCATAGTTCTGGCGTGCATTACAATTTGTAGTTATTTTTTTGGACAGTGAACTAATTAGTCAACATGAAAGTGTATCAAAAATTAACGGTAATGATAAAAAATGAGCCCTGAAGCTGCCGTTTCTCTTTACCTATTTTTTGTATTTTATCTATTGTTTACTGTTAATGTTCATAACTAATATTTCTCGGGACTTAATCAAGAACTACTATTTATTGCTATTAAACTAGTTTGACGTCTCGACCACATTGTACCAGCCGTAACCACGAGTCCTATTCTTTATTGATCAGCACGTAATAAATAATACAGATAAAGGTACATAGAGAAAATTTAAAAGATAAGATTTAGGCGGCCTTATTGCTTTAGAGCAGAATCTTAAAAAATACGTGGAAACATTAACAATTTTCCGGGTTACCTTCTTTCCATTGTTTACCAGAAATAACGTTGGAATCGGTTCCATATTGTTCTCAAGAAATGCATTTAATTAAAATATTATGTACAAAGAACAGTCGTCAGCGATATGAAACGTTTTCTCAAGAACTTTGTGCAAAAATTTAACGTGGCTGGGTTTCCTTCTGACTTGGTTTATTAAAATGTCCCAGTTAGTAGAAAACTTAATTAAATAATAAAATATTTACATCGAAGCAAAAAAAGTTCACTCAAGTAGGTACTTTGCCGGGATTCAATTTTGTCTTCGAATGTATATTAAGGCACTTGATAATGATAGAACCAAGCTATTTCTCATCCTCGTGAGCCATGACAATTTCAAGGACATAATCAATCAAAAAAGCAAGCTAGCGAGTGAATTTGTACAAGGTAATTATTAAAGTAACGGAGACCGAGGCACAATGTATGGAAAATATAAATTCCTTTTATTCCCTACCCCGAGGGAATTTCGAAAAATCTCTTCTGAGTGAACCTCTATAACCCTCAAAAATATACCTGCATAACTTCTTTAGCTCTAGTTGTTTTAGAATTAAACTTTGTTTTTTTGCATGTTTGTTTCTTTTTAACAGGTACTCTCTGGAACTAATGAACGAAATTTTAATTCGTGGTAACTACTGGTAGTCTAGTGGTTTTCCATGATTAATGGCCTCACAAGCAGAGGGCCATGAGTTCAAACCTGGGTTCCCACCTCTAGATTTTCAGAATTTACTACGAGCTTTATGGTGAAGGCAAACTTCTTGAAAAAACCAGCATAAACTCGCGAAGCAATTCAATAGTGTGTGTGTGATATTCCCAATTTTCACTAGGACTACATGAGAACTACAGCCCAACCCCTCTCATTCTGTGAAGAGACCTGTGCCTACCAGTTAGACGTATTCACTAGGACGAGATGATGATTATTCTAGATCATCATAGGCTACTTTTTATCCCGGGAACGGTGGCTGGCAGGAATACATTATCCATCATTTTTTTTTAATAGTATAACCACAGTGTGAAGAAAGTAAGATATTCACATCAGCAAAACGTGGCGCCATTCCTTTATAAGCGTAGCCGCGGAAACAAAGATATAATATTCTTTCTTCCATTATTGTAGTGTAGTGTCGTCAGATTTATGGAGCCGTTATTATTACCATGCATGGGATTCTTCGCATGATTTATGAATAAGCCTAAAACGTTGCCGTATGTGAGCATTGTACTAAAAGAATCATTCATCAAATCTACTAAAATAACGTATTAGGATAAAAATGTGAATAAATGAAGCCGTGATGATCTCAAGTTTATTTTTGTACAGAAAGCATATAATATAATCGATTTGGTTTTTTGTAAATTGGTTTATGTAGACTATTTTCATAATTTGAATGAATGTTCTTTAAATACTAGTTGCTGCCCGCAACTCTGTCTGCGATGAATACGTTAGTCGCTATCCCACTGGAGCTTCGCCATTTTCTGAGACAAAATCTATACTTTGTCCTACCCAAGATCTCAAACTATACTATTTACCACCATACCATTATATATATATTTTTTTCTAAATCCATTTAGCGATTTAAGCGTGCAAAGATAGCAGACAAACAGACAGATATAGGTTACTTTCGCATTTATAATATTAGTAAGGACAGAAAGGATCATTTTGAGCGCTATTGGCACTACCCGAAATGTTTCTGTTTTCTTCTTTATTTTCTTTACTAATTTGCAGTTACAGTGCCCCTTCATTTTCAATTATAATGTAGATGAAATATCGGCAAAAAGCAAAATAATGACAAAACGGTTGATCTAATTAGAAAGAGTTAGACTTTTACAAACTTTTTTGACTTCCACTGCCATTATTGTTATTAATCGTTCACTGTCGAATTCTACCTCAAAACTACCTTGAACAGGCCACAAAATAAAAGCCGCCACTCAAGGCTTGATATATGACGCCCAATATTATATCGTCAGGTAACATTAGTTACGCGTGCGCGTTTCGCCACCTCGGTCTGCTGTCTTTTTTTTGTGGAGCAAGTAAAGAGAATTAATATGGACGAAGCAAGATAGAAATAAATTAACTAATTGTGAAACTCTTTGAGAAAGGTCCTTGTCCAGCAGTGGACGTCTTCGGCTGGTATTATGATGATGATGATTCATAAGTATATGCATCTCCGCTTCGGTCTAACCACAGACAGACCGAAGTGGAGATGACGGGACAATCTTGATGTCTGCAAATCGGGACGGCAAATACTAAGTGTACCTCTGCTGGAGCAAGATACCGTTACCCATCAGTGAGACACAACATCAGGCTATAAATAGCATAAAAATAAAAATTATTTTGAAAATTGGCACTGTTATTCCTTGAGTTGTAATGATAAGTCGTTTTCGAACATATAACGTATTTTGTAGACTTTTGTCTCGTGCAAGTGTCACTACTTTTGCGCTCATTTAAACGCACTTCTCAGTTCGCGGCTCTCAAAGAAGATTCAGCTCATTTTAATAATATTGTTTATAGGGATTAATAAAGATAATCATTAGGCAAATATTAGGCATAGTTCATACTATTCAAGATGGGTTTTGTGTTAGTAAGTATTTATCCAAGCATGGTTTGAATATTCATCCATCATGGTTTGATTGACGTTAACGGACAGCTTCGATCTGCGTCAATTTACATATTTTTTTATGAAACTATTTTTTCATGCACTAGCGTTGTCCGAGGCGAAAAGCGTTTAGAAGAAAAAATACTGATAATGAAAAAGTATCAATTTCGGCAACTTCCTACTGGTTATCCAATATTAGACAAATAATTACGTATATTTCCAAAATTTAAGTTAACAATCACGGCGAAGCAGTGCTCTAATTATGGGCGCTACATATTCCTGTCGGTCTTAGTATATTCATGGATCTCATTAATCAGACTGGCATTAAAAATATGAGAGAGAGAGAGAGAGAGAGAGAGAGAGAGAGAGAGAGAGAGAGAGAGAGAGAGAGAGAGAGAGAGAGAGAGAGAGAGAGAGAGATGTTTATTTACACATATTCGATACAAACACAGAAAAAAAAAATACATTTGACAGGAAATTTGCAAATAAAAAAAAATATATATCGAAAAGTATAATAATATCGCATATTCTTGAAGGAACCTCTATTACTGCTGCTTTATATTGTTGCGCGGCCGTGAATTATATACTCGTAGCTCTACATCGCTAAGTAACCGTAGGTATCACTTTGGTGGCATAAAAATACAAAAACTTTCTGATAGATCAAACTATGCCACTTATTTTGTAGATTGTTCATTTTCTAATATATTAAGCATTATAAGACGATTTCTTTATTTATTATTTTATGCCATTTTAAAATTCCCAAGTCTAAAAAGAACCATAATGCAACCTTATTATAGCGTCACCATACCCTGAGCTATAGTGGAAAAATCTCTATCAAAAAGGGCCATGTTTCTCAATGGTCACAAATCGCTCCCGCTATATTCTCTAACTCATCACCTGGCAGCCCAATATTGTCTACGAATAATACGCAATACTTCACCCGGTGATAAACTACGCGCGTTACGATAACGCGCTTGACGCGCGCTCTCCTCGCTTAATCTCGATGGTACAAATTCGTCCTGATTTTCTTTAGAATTAGTCGCCGCCTGTGGATGTCTAAAGTAAAATTATGCAAGCAAAGACAGTGATAAGAAAAAATAAATCTACGCAAGATAATTATCGAATAAATTGGGTTACGCTTGGAAATTTTGATGTTAAGGAGAGCTACGTGGGCGCACATAGGCATACAGAAACAACGACAGAACATGTTGGTAGGTACATAATTTACCTAGTACCATTTTTATTCAGTTGACCAACTTCTAAATTAGTTCAGCACTTCCACAGATCTTTGCTAAGGTAAAATGTAGATCGTTTGAAAGCATTACGGGAGTTCTTCATCTGTTGGCTCCCACTCAAGTTTCTTCAACTGTGAATAAAGGATCAAAAGGCTAGTAGTGAAAAGCCATCAATGTCAGCTAACCTGTTTAGGAACCAGCAATCTGTTCCGTCAAAGTAACTACACGTGCGTGCATAATACAGCGCTGTAGACGCCCATGTCGCCTAAATATATAGAATATTAAATTTCTGAGCACCCTTATCACGAAGCGTTTATTTCCTTTGTTTGCTACGATTTCTGGATTAAATAACTCTCAGTGTAAGCAAACCAGATTGTTGACGACCGTCAGCGGTATAACAGTTAGTACAACTCGAAGCTCCACTTACTCTTGCCGCCCTACAAAGTAAATGCTAACACCTCTGAGTAAAGTCTTTGATAAAAACTAATTTGCACAAAATTAAAGCTCTGTTCAAACAGAAGAGCTGAGAACGGTTAATTCCTGCATTGTCTAGCACAATTGGATTCCAGTAGTTGTATGAAAAAGTTATAATGCCGGTGCATGGTAAAATTTTGTTTGAAAATCGTCTCTATTAGTCACATAATAAGATTGTGAGATTTTTTAGAAGCAGTAACGGTTTCTGGTTTTTACAAAGTTAGTTGCAGTGGAGGCTGGAAACATAATGTTTGAAATGGAAAAATAAAGCTTAATAATGTTAGTTAGTTCATCCGGAAAATTTACTTTGAATGGGGGATTTATTTTGCATTAGTATTAAATCACGTTGAAAGCAAATAATTAAATGTCTACTTTCAGCGCTAAAACGCTTTCAGCAGTATTATTAGCATATAAGTTGAACTGAATAGTGTCCATTATCAGGGGAAATGGCAGATAATGAGCTTGAATGGATTATCAAACAAAAGAACAGCATAGCAGTGCCGATTTACATTTCACTTCTCGTGCTCGTAAAGTTGTTCTTGATGTCGAGAGAATGTTGCAAAAAAAATAGTTTAAAAAAATGAAACCCGACTACGGAAAAAAGGCGCTCTAAAAAGTATGAAAAAAGAAAATGTTCAAGAACTATACACAAATAATTTGCTCCTCCGCGACAACAAATATGAACCTCCGCAAAAAAACTCCTGATTCAATCAAGCAAGTACACAGACGTTATACACAGACTTCAGAGAACAGCCTGGTTGCATGCCACCTTGCCTTAAGGGTTGCTTACTTAACAATTCATTTTATGGTGGCATGCGACCACGGCTCTCCTCTGAAGTCTGTTTTTAAGAATTTCAGACAAGAATATCGACATCTCAACGCCCAGTAGATGACACCCATCTGTCACCTGTCTTACTATGACATAAGATTGAAGGTGCCATATATTGGGTCAGTGTCGAGCACAGAGACGTTTACCTTATGCCTTTCTACAAGTCTCTGAAAACTGATAGGTACAAATGCATTAGTCAAAATTCAATAGCATCACTGCCATAAGTAAATATACTTACATACAGAAACTTAATAGTTCTAAATTACCAAAATTGTCTTGTAGTTTAATACAAACGAACGATGATGAGAACGTTCTTAAAGTGATTACCACGCTCAGTCTACTAGCTATCCAAATAATTTTCATCACGGCTGTGGTCCTCGACGGCAACGAGACATTGAGTTGTTTTGGAATTTCAAAACTGACTATATCAGATTTCCACTTTGAAAGTTAAACAAACGTTCTCCGACAACTTTGTTTCAACGTCTTTTCCCTCTTCAGCGTTTAATCCACAAAGAACTTTGAGCTTTACGTAAATTCGCTCGCGATATTACAAAACACTCCACTCATTGCGGTGTGAATCATAAATACATAGACACTGACGTCTTTGATGTTCATTTCCGAGCTTTTAATGCTTTTCCTTTGACAACCTTTAACTTTGTTGAACTATTTTTGCGTTGCTCGAATTTCAACTCAAAAACCAAGAGCTTAACGTTGTGGTGTAGGTACGTGTTGACTCTCTGCAGGAGTCGCCTCGTCATTTGTCTGTCATTAAGGTTTTGAAACGATATGTCTAATGAGGATGGATTTAGCGGGTCTACTTGTGACTTTTGCAACACTGATTTTAACTGTAGCTACGCTACCAATTATAATATAATATCTGCAATCTACAGAGTGAAAATTTTGCCCACTTTCATCAATTCAGAAGGACTTTTACTATTGTAAATGTCTTAAAAGTAGTTCTCAATTTTTATGAACGACAACTAGCCCATCTGGTTTAAGCTGATCAGATATTATTATGATTACTATTTTGTTTTTTCAATTACATAATTCGATTCTAAAATGGGATACAACAATCAGCTTGTTTCCGGAAGTAATAATAACCGAAAGTCTTTCTAGATTGTGAAAAATCACAATAAAGATTAAAATATTGAAAACAGTGCTTGAACTTTTTGAACAGAAATAAGGTACATTCACTTTTCTTGAGAAGGAACAACAAAATAACATGGATTGAGCTCTTTGATTAATAATAATGCTATTAAAAGTCAATATTAATTACAAGAATTTACTTTTCCTAACTTTTTATTAATGGTAATATTGTAAGGACCACATGAACAGCTGAGGTGCTAAACACTTCAACTAACCTTAAAATTTTAGGGTCTGAGAAATCAATTTTAGGCTAACTCCTGGGGTACATAACCTAATAAAAGAAACATAATTGATACGCCGAACACGCTATGAAGATTACGACCATTTTAAGTTTACTGAAGTCTTAAATTATGATCGTTGAACTTGGTGAACTCAGCTTTTGAAAATTATTCAAGCTTGTGCTTAATAACGTTCCATTGCATTAAAAAAAAAAACAATTTATCAGTGTCAGCCTTTAGCTTGGAGTATTATTTTCCCATTATTATGTGCTATTACGGACAAAGTCCAACGTTATTTTATTCCTTTCAATCCCCTACAGTCTCCTGTGAGTATCAATAGAAAATATATTATATTTTGACATAAAATCCAGCAGTCTCAAAACACCTTCAATTCGATAACGAACTCTGCGAAATTACACCAAGAGGCGTCGTTACCGGGAACTTTCCGCTTAAGTGGTTTACATGAAACGGACCGAGGTTCTATGGCACAAACACCGAACAGGCTCTCCAATTTATATCACGAGCTGAGAGTGGATGACTTACTGGCAAATTATTTGGTTCCGTCAAAGAATATGATACACGCTTACAACAAATATTAAAGACGGTACAATTGAAATAAAAACTATCCTAAAAATAACCTAATTATATAATACAATTCGCTTAAATCTATCCTTGCGTAGGAGTGCCCATAGGCTGACAGCATTTCTGCACTGGATTGTGGTGCCAATACGTTAAGCAAGAAATTCATCACGGGTAATTAAATAAATAATGAACAATTTGTATTTTATTAGCCGTTTATATCGGCTGGTGTTTTCAATATATCTAAACAGAAATTAAAAAAAAAAGAGTATACGAAATGCTCAGCTACGTAGCTTTATTTTTTGTACCGAAAACAACTTACATTATATTTTGTAGTGGGAGCTGGATAGGGAGGAATTGGGATGTACCAATTTTTGACAACGTATAATAAATCGAAAACCGTTTGGAGAAATAGACTTTGTGAAACGTTTTCAGAAATCAGATTCCAAAAATATGATAAACTGAATTAAATAAACAAAATTTAAGTAATGACCTTCATTTGACCCCTGCAGCGAATCATCACAAAGGCAGATATAAAGCAGGTCTACACTCTAAAGCAAATTGACAGTTTAAAATGTTGCTGTCCTGCTTATAATAGCAAAGAGTAACAAAGATAGAAGTGTAATCACTTGATGCGCACCTGGCTTTAAACAGTTGTCATTTATCGTAAAGTCCGAAATGTATACAAGTATTTCCAATGTATTTTTACAAATTTAATTATTAAATTACTTCTTAAAAGAATTTCAAATATCAGAATTTAATAAAAAATAACTATTTAGTATCACACCATTAAACAAACAGTCGTTTCATTAAACAAATAATCGAAGCTAAAAGAAGAGAAATAAATAAAACTATTTGTCATGGTTCATTTAGGACCCTAAGCCGTGCTTGTATTATTGACAGGGACAAGACAAATCAGAGGCCCTACCACGAAGTGCAAAATTCGAACTCCGTTTCGTGCCGTCCAGCATACGCTAATAGGATTTAATACGAGAGTGAGCGGGACGGTCCGATACGAAGTTCGATTAAGGAAATTCGTCGTAGCCCCCGCAGTAGTGCCACAGATTATGGTTATGTACGACCTGAATTTTTCTAGACAATGGAACGTGGCTCTCTCACTGTGACGTCATCCAGCGTATTTCTTAAAAAAAATATAAAAAATTAAATACTCAACCAAATTCAAAATCGATGAAAATGGTATCTTAAAATATCCTATTCTTTCCAAAAAAAATATAAAAACTATAGGTTATTTTTTTTGGTGCATCCTAAATAGTCTGTAAACTATTTTAAAAGGAAAAATGTATTCAGTTAGCTCTGTTCAATAGGTAAATAAAAAGAAAACAAGAACCCATACAAGATTTGTCCGCCTATCTTTCTATTTGTCCATCCAGACCCTTTTTTCTTAAGAGCTCGTGAAGGTGTTGAGATGAATATTACAGTCGTATCAAAATGGGACAAAATGCCGCTTTTGTATTTCAGTATGTCTGCTAATTTAGACTAGGTAGTACCCTAAAATACTTGCTGATTCAGCTTCTCGAACACTAAGATAAACTCCCAACAAATCACGAATACCCCCCGAACCCTACAGTTCCACTTTAATCAATAGCCCCTTAAGAGCACCTCATAATACTGAGTCTGCGAGACACGTCCCTAAAAGCACTCGAGTTCACTGACGTCACCTCTTTTAAGAGTTTGGCTTCAGTACCTCTGCGTCAGCGATCCGGACTCGAGCATGTTGCGAACTGTCGACATTTGACGTCTCAACGTATTGACGTTATAGGTATTGTTTCTGATGGTCTTTGATTTTTAAAAATAATTAATCTTCTTCTTATATTGACATTTCATTAATTAAGGTTGGCAGTCAGCGACTTAAATCTTGCCCTGTCTATGGCCAGGTTAAATAACTGGTTCTACTGACGTGATGCCCGTTAATTTTCTTATGCTCCGGAGCTATGATATTTTGCGTCTGCCAACCTTTCGTTTTCCAGCTGTTATACCCATCGTACTGGTTTGCAAAATGCGATACTGTTGGTTTTGGGGAATATGGCCTATCAATATCTATACTAATATTATAAATCTGAACAGTTTGTTAGTTTGGTTGAACGCGCTAATCTCAGGAAATACTGGTTCGTATTGAAAAATATTTTTGTGTTAAATAGTCCATTTATCGAGGAAGGCTATATAGAATCACGCTACAACCAATAGGTGCGGAACATCAATGATTAACGCGGACGAAGTCGCGGGCACCAGCTAGTTAATCTATATATTTAAGCGTATCACTAGAGAATAGCTGCAACTATTTGGGTAAATCTTTTTGCCGTGTTTGTAACTGTCAGGGCAAGGTTTACATAAAATTAAATATATTAAAAAAAAACTCCTACTTAGAAAAGTAAAAATATTGGGTTAAAAAGTTTGCTAAAACGTAAGTGAGTGAGATAAAAAAATGTGGTCTCATTTTTTTTTTAATACACCCGTGCATAGCCGGTGTGGGAAAATAGTTTTGTTAAGAGTAACTAAGTATTAAAAGACAGAAGAACGGATAGAAATGGTGCAGGTAAACTAACTTGAACTGTACTCGTAAGTAATTGACAATTATTTTTAGTAGATGCTTTTATTACTTCCAATGTATTTAATACGGTTATCCCGTGGAAAAAAAGCCATGGTAGTCGGTGGTTTTTGTCTCTGACCTCACAATCAGAGGGTTGTGGGTTCGTGAATCCTGACTGTGCTCTTTTTTTCGGAATTTAATGAATAATTTTTTTTTTTTTTGATTTATTTAGGAAACAAACAGTCACAATTCAACATAAATCAACTTAAGTAACAACAAACAGACCTTAAGTTCCATAGAAAATAAACGAAATACATAGTTAATCAACAAATCGAAACAGGGTAGGTGTTAGGCACCATCTTAAACATCTTATCTGTCACCATACAGGGACTTGAAAACATCGATAAGTAAATAATACATGCATGATACGGTAGGGAATTTAAACTGGTGTACAAAAACAATATAAAATATTGTCGCTACGCAAGTTACATTAAAGTTTACGTGCAAATAATGTATAGTTGCTGGTTACTTAGAAGAAACATACAATATATCTATTAAGAAAAGATTGAACTTCGCAGAATGCTAGAGTATTTACCAAATGATAATTAATTGGTTATTTATTTATTTTATCATTATGTTTTTTACTGTTACAGGTAATTACGAGTCATAAATCGATCCCATCCTGTAAAAATGAGCTGAATATTTGTCGGGCCACGCGCAATGTATAAATAAGTATAAAATAATACTCGTATTATTTAACATTATGTTTTGGTTGAAATCATTCGTTAACTTGTAAAGCCTAATAGCTGTGATAATTTCTGTTTTGAATGCATTATCTGTGCACTGCCGTGAATTTTTACATGTGTTTTACTCAAGAAAATTAGCCTTGTACAGACAGAAAGACAGGCATAGTGAAAGTATAAAACCCTGAAAAGCACTAAAACACAAAACAGGAACAAGACAAAATCGGACTGTCAGATTATTATAAAAGGTCTTCGTTTATCAGACTGTTTTACTGGAAGGAAGACTATGACCATTATGACTAACTTGACTTAATCCTATATTGCCTAAATGGGGCATAAGGCGTCCACGGATGGGCGTGACTTATTCTTGAGCATCTCGCTTAATTTCGCGTCAGAGGCCTTAAAGTCTAACGCACTCGGAATTACAATCATTTTCACCGTTTTTCTACTGTACGGTATAATTATGACGGTAGAAAGAGATGGTAAATGCGTCCGCGCATTAGACAATACAGCCTCAGGTCCTGCCAATGCCAATGCCCTTCGCTGCGTCAATGATAGTCCACCGCCAGGTTTGACTTGGACGACCACGTTCGCGATTTCCTTGGGAATTTCAGTCTAGGGCTTGCCTCAGGATGTGGTTGGAGTCTCTTCGGAGAGCCTATCCAGCTCCATTTGCGCCTTTTGATCTGATGGTCAATCGGGACTTTATTTCAGCTATCGCACAGGTGAACGTCGTATTATATTCTCTCGGACCAGAATTTACCGAGTAGGTATATTGCGCAGGCATTGTTTCACGTAGACCTGAAGTTGATCCGAGATGTCTTTGGTGACCTTCACCATTACACGACCACTATAGTAGGTATAAAGTCCTTCGTGAAGGTGACTTGATTATTTTAATTGAGTGTTTAAATCAATATTGTAACGAAAGCGTCTCAATAAATAAGAATAACTGAAGTCTGATTTATGATAACGAGAATAAAGCCATTGTTTACTGAAGTTACTCGAAAAATTAATATTTCTATTTCGTAACGAACACGATATCTTCGTGACAAAGTTTGATTATTATCAAATTTAACAAAAATTAAAAATAGCTTGTCTGATGTTCTTACTTATGTACTACTTGGGTCAATCAACTTTTTTTTGTAAAAGATTTTCTGCTACTTTCTATGATAACCGAAATAATTAAAAAACTGATTATTTTTCCTTATTTAAAGTATACTTTTCAAAGCCATAGATTTTTGTAGTCAATAATGGTGTAATTGCCATATTTATTTTATTTTGTTTAGCTTCTATTTCTTGGGTGACCCAGGGGACAATGTTGTCCCCGAAATTTGTATGAAAATAGTGGTATGTCCCCTGGGTGACCGGATTTTTTCATAGAAATACTTATTTTTTTTGGTTTTCACATACGCACTATGATACACAGTTTATCTAATTACTGTAAAATCATGGTTTCACTAACCAGAGATTACAGAGTTACTAGTAAAGGAGTAAATAGAAATTTACAAAAAAAAGTTGATTGGCCCACTTAATTAGGTAAAATTAACTAACACGTAGACTATGGTTGTTGTGTGCATAAAGAGTTTAAGTTCATTTTATTTCACAAGTTTGTTTTATGATTGTTATAAATTTAATTAAGTAATTAAATATTTTATTCTTGTTTAAAAAGGAATGTCTCTGTCATTACATGTTAAGATCGCTAAAGTCGGTAATTAAATGCAATGATCATAATAATCATCTCAGAATAATTACAAAAAACTAAAAAACACGCTTTAAAAAATAAAAAATAAATTTTAATAAATTTCAATTCACTATTCTTATAGTGCAGTAAAAAATCTTAATAAGCAATTATCAGCATTAATTAATTATTTATTTAATTAATTAATTAATTAATTAATTAATTAATTAATTAATTAATTATCAGCATTGCTATACAGCGAGGTAATGCTGCCAGTGTCTTTGGGTCCATGCCGCGGGGGGAACCTTTTGTTAATTTTATTTAGTTTTAGTTTAAGTTAGTTTTATTTTATTTTATTTATAGTTATAGTATTAATTTATTATTGTTATTTTTTCTTAATATTTGTATGTGTTTAATAATAATAAATATTTAAATATTATAATAATAAATTATATAAGCAATTATTATATTGTTATATCCAGATCAAAATTTGTAAACAATTCTAAATATTGATAAAATAAATAATAATAGTTTAAAATATTTTATTATAAAAAAAGCATGGGGTGCATGGTGTCAATTGTCAAGGATTATCATTTTGATAACATCTTAAAAAGCACCCCACGCTTTTTTTACAATAAAATATTTTAAACTATTATTATTTATTTTGTCAATATTTAGAATTGTTTCAAATTTTGATCTGGATATAACAATATAATAATTGCTTATTAAGATTTTTTACTGCACTATAAGAATAGTGAATTGAAATTTATTAAAATTTATTTTTTATTTTTTAAAGCGTGTTTTTTAGTTTTTTTAAACTATTATTTATTTTCTATTTTTAGTTGCATTTTTTTTCTTTCTAACTTTACCCCCTCACCTACAACCCCAAAACCCCCTAAACCCAACCCCCCAACATCCCCCACCCAATCCCCTAAACCCCCCTTACCCCCCTCCTCATTTTACAAACCCCCGAACCACCTAAACCCAACCCCCCTAACACCGAACCCCCCAAACCCCCGGAACCCCCCCTCCCCCACCCCACCTCCTGCCCCCCCAACCCCTCCCCCCTCACCCCGCCACCTACCGCCACCCCTTCCATTTCCATCATCAAACCCTTGTTAACATCAAGGCCTCTCACCCCCTCCCCATTTCCCACAACCCCCCAAAATCACTTACCCCGAACCCCCCAACACCCCCACCCTATTCCCCGTAAACCCCCCCCCATCTCCTAACCCCAACCGCCACACCCTAACCCCCAACCCTCTAAACCCCCGACCCCCTTACCCCATTCCCCCCCCACCCCGCCACCTACCCCCCTTCCAGCTCCATCATCAGACCCTTGTTACCATCTAGGACCAAAGTACTCGTCAAAACGAATCAAACGAGCCCAAACTCGATGGGGTTGTTTTGTTTTATTGTGCAGTGCCTTTGGCCATCTTCCAGCTCCATCATCAGCCCCTGGTTACCATATAGGATCAAAGTGCTCGTCAAGACGAATCAAACGAGCCCAAACTCGACGGGGTTGTGTAGTTTTATTGTGGAGTGCCTTTGGCCATCTTCCAGCTCCATCATCAGACCCTGGTTACCATCTGAGATCAAAGTGCTCGTCAAGACGAATCAAACGAGCCCAAACTCGACGGGATTGTGTTGTTTTATTACATAGTTCCTATGGCCACCATCCAGCTCCATCATCAGATCAGCTCCATGTTACAATAATATTGCATTGTCATCCAATTTACACATATGTGCAAAATTTCAGCACAATCGGAAACCGGGAAGTGGGTCAAAATCGCGCCCTAAGGAGTCGGTTACAAACATACAAACATACAAACACACATACAAACATACAGGTAAGCTAATATAAAGCGTGTAAAAATATTAGCTTTCAAAGAATAATTAGTTTATCTAACAATTATTATTTGTATTCAAACACTACATATTTAAGAACTTGGTCTTCTTTTAACCATTTAACTACTTGGAATTTGTCGTCGTGCATGCTCATGTCGCGACCGATACGAAGTAATAATAATAATAATAATCGTGTATAAGAGAATCAAATTAAATTACGCTAGAGCGATGAATATCCCTTAAACTTTTCAACACCATCGATGGAAATATGCGTCATAAAGTACAACGTCAAAGTGACTTAACGCAATGAAATAAGTTTCAAAGTTCCGATTTAGTAGGCTTCTCATTAAAAAGGTTAAAATACAAACCAAGACTTGGTCTTATTTACCGACACGTCTCTATTACTAGCTAGGCAAAACTCTTACATAAATGTCAGACGTCAAATATTTAACTACATTTAGATAGACACACACAAACTACGGTGGTTAAAAGGCTAATCCGAATTTCCACTAACTGCAAATCCGCTATAGTCCTGGCACTGAATGTCGAACGGACTGGGGTCTGCGACTTAAGGGGGGAAGGGTTGACTTGGCCCTCCTCACGTGACTCCGTACAGTACAGTTGCAGTGTCTAGCTTGACTTGTTGCATTGCATGACTGTGACTGTGTAGTATATGTGTTCAACGGCATTAATTTTAAAAGAGAGAGAGAGAGAGATTTTTACGTGAATGAGAGGAAGTAAGATTTAACATTTTAGCTCAAAATTATCTACACACCTTCTTATTGCCGTGGAAGTAGACTCGTTGAGATATTTTTAAGTGTTTCTTAATTCTGCTGCTAACTGTACGATTGACAGTTGAAGCCTTAATTAAATCTTCATCTTTTATGTGTTTACTTAAAATAAATTAGTTAAAGCGTAGACAGAGCCTCAGGCTAACTTTACAACAAACAATTTCCATACCTTATAAATAATAATACAACGGATTTAGGCCGGCACTCAATATTCGCTTCAGAACTCGCTTGAAGAGTTGACAACTGAGGGGGTCTGACCGGGATGCCAGAAAACACGCTGCTCGGGACACCTCTCCAGTTTGAATAGACGTCAGATATCGGATTTGTGGGTACTTGAGTGGAATTATTAATCCCGTACGCATTGTTTTTGAAAATGCTAACAGAATTTTATGTAGAAAAAAAATTTCTTCCGTAATCCATACTTTCATACTAATATTAAAAATGTGAAAGTGTGTTTGTTTGTTTTGTCCTTTCACGTCTAAACGGAGCGACGAATTGCCGTGCTTTTTTTATGAAAAAAGTTAAAGGGTAGAGAATGACATAGACTACTTGTTACCACGGGAATATATCTCATTCCCACGGGAAAGCACGTTTTAATGTACTTCAGCGGAGGCGAAGCCGCGGGCATCAGCTAGGTCTTAATAACATATTAAACGTTACGATTGGCATATTGATTGACTGGCTCAGAAACGCCTATCCCATACTCTTAAACCCAGATAGCTTCAGCTTTCAATGTTATTCAGCATTGGTTCAGAAGGGTAATTAACAAAATAACTTTTTTTTGTTTTTGTTGTATCTCTATAAAGTTTAAACGTACAAATCGTTAACGTAGAATAACAATATATGACATTAGGTCAACGCCAATGAAAATACCTAGTATTCTTCTTGACCAATTCATCTAATTTGTCACTACTTTGCAAAGTATTTGCAAACTACTGTACCGCTTATTAAGTTTAAGTACCCGCATGTTTTCAGTTCCATTTGGGTCGGCCCAATACCGCCTTACGACAACATTTATTTTAATAATTTCCCAATACGTGTAACGTTTCGAACTGAGATGGATGTTCGCACCTTTTTCGTAAAATTTAGGCGCGTCTTGAGTTATGGCTGCAGAGCGCCATGTCTCAATTGGGAATAAATAATGAAATAGTTGAAGAATTTATCGTAAGCCGTTGTAAATTACGACTTTATTTACTACCAGTATAAAAAGAAAGAGCAGTTTCTTTAGCGATTCTGTTTTACTCAAACCTAACGACAGGATTTTAATTCAGAAGGAAGGAGTCACTAGCGTGGTTGAAATGTAATATTTCTAAACAACTATCTCAGACTGAAAATAGGTAGGTATATATTTTTTTTATATAAGAGGGGGCAAACGAACAGACGGGTCACCTGATGGAGAACGAACACCGTCGCCCATGGACACCCGCAAAACAAGGGGTATCACTGGTGCGTTGCCGACCGTTTTAGGAATTGGTAGGCTCGTTTTTTAAAGATCCCTAAGTTGTAACGCTCCGGGAATGTTGCCGCAGTAAGCTGATTTCCAGATCTTCGTCGTGCGAGGAAAGAAGTTTCGTTTAAAACGCACGGTACTAGACTGCCAATCATCAAGATGTTGAGGATGGAAAGACAGACGGTTCCTCGAAGTGCGGTAGTGTAATTTAGGCCTTATAGAGTTGTAAGCAATGGGCTGGCGATTTAGAAAAGAAAAAAACTATTAAAACATATTATGAAAAGATACTGGTACCGTTCCCTCTTTGAATAGCTAAGTTAATTCTTTGTGACGTCGACTAACCTCTTTGCTATTTGCCTGAGATACTTACGTCAAGCAAGAACTTTCAATCTATGTGATATGTACCTTTAAACGAGAAATTCTCGTTGTATTTATTTAAATTTAAATATGAATTTACTTAATGGATCTCTAGCAATTTCGTTGAAATTTGATATGTGGGGTTTTCGGGGGCGAACCATCGATCTAGCTGAGATATCTTGGACAATGTGTGGTTTTATCTTTAGCCCGAGTAAAAATCGGTTGCCCAGCAACCTACTATGTTTATACTGTGTTTTTTCAACCACACATACGTGGATTTGATAGTTTTCTCGACTATACACTGTCAGACAAGAAACTGTCAGTGGGCGTCAACAATCACACGTCGATGGCGGGCTCGGCTTACATGCTGTTTGTTGGAATTTTTTCGTCTGTCTCTCGTACCGTCTGACATTGAACTTTCTCAAGTAACAAAAGCTAAACGAGACATGGAACCAGAAGCTTCAAACTTATTGACGTACCTTTGACAGAATTAAATAAATTTGACAGGCATGTAAACCTATCTTGTGCCGGTGCATCGTCCTTATCGCTGACCAATTACGTGCATTCTCTGTTTTCTAGTACTAACTCTGTTAAATAGACAGAGTATAGAGCCTTTAACAGAGAGGACAATTACGTATGAGGATACAGTACGTAAAGTATATTAATAATTATAACAAAGTAATGTATGTGTAAGCCGTGGTGGTCTAGTGGTTTGACCTATGGTCTCTCAAGCAGAGGGTCGTTGGGTTCGAGTCCGGGCTCGCACCTCTGAGTTTTTCAGAATTTATTTGCGAAATTACATTTGTAATTTACCATGAGCTTTACGGTGAAAGAAAACATCGTGAGGAAACTTGTATGCACCTGAGAAATTCAATGGTGTATGTGAAGTTCCCAATCGGCACTGGGCCCGCGTGGGAACTACGGCCCAAACCCTCTCATTCTGAGAGGAGTCCTGTGGCCTGGAGTGGGACGTCTATAGGCTGGGATGATGAATGAAACACAGCAACAGCAAGTAGAATATAATAAACATAGTGAAAGTAGTAGAAGAGACAAAGGAAAAAGGTATATTGTAGGCTAGCAACCTGACACTATTAAATAAAATAAAATAAAAAAATATTAGGGGACAATCTTACACAAATCTAGTCCCAAACTAAGCAAAGCTTGTACTATAGGTACTAGACGACGATAAACATACTTATATTATTATTATTGTCCACTTTTATCTAACATAAATAAATAAATAAATAAATAAATATCACGGGACAATTCACACTAATTGACCTAGTTCCAAAGTAAGCTAAGTAAAGCTTGTGTGTTATGGGTACTAGGCAACGGATAAACATACTTATATAGATAGATACATACTTAAATACATATTAAACACCCAAGACTCGAGAACAAACATTCGTATTTTTCATACAAATATCTGCCCCGACACGGGAATCGAACCCGGGACCTCAAGCTTCGTAGTCAGGTTCTCTAACCACTAGGCCATCTGGTCGTCTAATATTAAACCTAAAATTGCTAAAAGTAGCGCCGAAACGTACATGTAGCGTTTCGTGTGCTTTGGATACAGACGTGATGATAATGTAGTAACGCATAACTTTAGTAGAATATTTTATAGATAAAGTAGAATAAGTTACAAAATAAAAATCTCAAAAAAAAAATCTTATTAGGAAGATGTATCAGTTACTTTCTTGCTTTCTTGGTTTTAAGCTATTTTTAATAGAAAACAAGTATACGTCAAAACAAAGATCCGATATCAGGCTCTTGAACTTAATTACAATTTAGCTTCCGTTTTCGGAGTCAAACAAATCCCGACTCTCTCGATCAAATTAGTTTTTCTGTTTCCTATCTCTTATCCTTAATCCTCAGTAACGCGAAGAAAGGTGTCTTTCGGGCCGCCACATTAATCATACCGGTAATCCTGGATAATCCTCGAGTAGGTTATTAAGAAGAAAGTGCTCGATACGTCCTATAGAGCCTCAAGGGCTTTGGGCGATGGGGACATTTTTACAGGTAAAAATTCTGTAGCTATCACGTGTTTCAATTTCCTCAGGTCATTTATTCTTACTAAGAACTTGTAATTTCCCACGACTTCATGATAAAATCTTCATAAAATTTGCACACCTTGCGGTAGTTGGCCCAACATTATTATTTAATCCAAATTCAACGCAACGACTACCCATTACATTTTACGCTGCAGAAGCATTCCACAAAATACGAATAACTATACACGCAAACTGTTTACATATTTATTTTTGCCTTGCCATAAATGGTTGTGACACCACAGGGACGACTCGCAATGGCTCGACTCAAAGCAATCCAAATAATTGGAGGTTGCTTTATAAAATCTCAGATTATCAAAGTTTCTACGTTGTGGGGATTTCACGTGAAATCCAGTTTGCTTATTTGCTTGTTTTATAATGAAGCTCTAAATTGTGGCTCACAGAATATTATAGAACGAAAAGCACTATCGTAAGTTAAATAAAGTAAAAAAAAAAACTATGCCAAGTAGGTAACTTGAACAGAACAAAGTGAAGATAATATCAAAATTCAATTTTAGGATTTAAAGAGTATCTTAATAATTAGTAAACAAATAGGTAGGTACGTAATCTAGGCAATACAATTTGTAAATCTACTCAGATTGATTATCCTTCACATAATGCCAGCAATTATTTTTTTGTTACAAGCTTGCCGTGTGTTACAATTTAAAACAAGACTAAAAAGTAGACCCAAACATTGTTACATTGCTTTTTCATACGTCAGCTTAAAGTGAAATTGTAAACAGCAGAAACTGAATCGGGAATTTAATAGCGCACACAAAAAGACACTTCTTTTTTGTTTTATTTTTTTTATAATTTTGAATGTGTTTTTTTTACGTAGTTCCAGTCATTAAAATTGCAAACAGTTTCATTTCATCGATTTTCCGTATCATGGAGCAGAGTCTAGAGGTATTTAACATGAACGTGATTAAAAGACAATGTTCTTTATGTCAATTGTCAACTAAAATTTAAATCATCAATTTTAAATCATCTTCATTTACGTAGATGTCACCTACGTTATAAGTTAAGTGACATCCTGCTAAGGTGGAAAATGTCAATGCTCAATTTGATTGATTGATTCAGGCGTTACTTTGTGGATATCTATAATTATAAATGAACTAGGTACAACCTTTTACCCCACTATTCTTCAACGAAAGTACAAAACGGCTGAAACCTTAAATGTAACACAGACGATTACATTTAATGTTTTCTACAAAAATCTGCCTTCCTACAGTTCCACACAAATCAACTCAAAATGTCACTGATTGAACAATTTACAAACGCCAAACAAGACGGTAACCCGTTTCAAACCCTATCCGAGTTCTTTCTCCAACGTATACTGAGCACACGAGCAGGCAAGATTTTAGATTTTAATTTTAATTTTATTCTAGTTTTCCGGTGTGATCCTAATTGTTTTCTTGATATAATAGTACATTACTGCAGCGGCCGCGAAATAGGGGATTGCCGGCCGAGTAGTTATAGATGGCCGAGTGTTAACGAGGCCATCTAGAGATACGAGGCCGGCAATCCCTGTTCGTGGCCAAGGCTTGTATAGAGTTTTTCTCAAACATGCATCATCATCATCATCATCATCATCATCATCGTCATCGTCGTCGACGTCGTCACCATCATTATCACCATCATCATCACCATCATCATCATCACCATCATCATCACCATCATCATCATCATCACCATCACCCATCATCACCATCATCTCATCATCACCATCATCATCATCATCATCATCACCCCTCATCACCATCATCATCATCATCATCATCATCATCATCATCATCATCAACATCATCATCTCATCATCACCATCATCATCATCTCGTTATCACCATCATCATCACCATCATCACCCATCATCACCATCATCACCACCATCACCGTCATCATCACCGCCATCATCGACACCATCAACATCACCATCATCATCACCAACATCATCATCATCTTACCTTACCTTAAATAAACGTAGTGGCAGAATGTCTTAATGAACCATAACGCAAAATATTGCTTATAGTTTTTTTTTAATGGCTAAATGCTATGATGCCATAGACCTATAAACGTCATACCTAGTATGAAACAATAGACGATCACTTTGCTGGCCAAGGCCAGCAATGTTGTATGAAATTCCATTATTGACCTCTCGTCTAGCCCGCACCTTCAACGTGACACTTCGTGGCGTATTATAAGGAACATAACGTCAATATTTCATAGCTTGTTTGAGAAAAGATATTTGTATATTTTCTAACAAACAGCGTCGCAGCTATTATGTTCAAATAGTTTAGAATTGATAACCGACTGTGTCAAAAAGAATATTTTGTTTTTAGTTTTATAAAATGCTGTCGATAGGTGTTTGATATCAGAGTGTAGGTAGGTATGTGAAAATGCGAATACACTTTTTTGAATCACAATAAAATATCCGGTCGGCGAAGATTCATTTTTTGTGTGTGAACAATTTAAACTGTTTTCCTCTTTTTTTGCAATGGGCTTATAACGTGTTGCAACAGGTTATGTGTAATAAAATGTTTGTAATGTCGTGGAACTTCCTAGCCCTGGTAGCCCAGGGCAAACAGCCCGGAAAAACAAAAGAGCTATCCGATCTCATAACACGGAACGATGTGTAATGGTTGCATATTTTACAGGTCAGGCACGATTACCGCGATTATGAATAAACGTTGACCTTTGTAAATTTGTTTTGTCCAGTAACCTGTTTTGTACATTAAAAAGTACTACATACAAATAAATCAGCCTTCAATGTTTTTTTTAATGGTTTCAAGTTGACGACATTATTATTTGATGAAAATTAATTATCAGCTTTAAAGTAGATAATTCCACAACTGAAATTAATATCCTCGTTTTTTTAGTTCAATTTATTTGACACGTGCTTATTTTTTTTTTATTATAATTAAACATATTATTTTGAACTAATTTTAATGACAGAATAAGCGCAATTTAAAAAAAAGTAATTATCTTTTTTCCTTCTCTTTATTCTCTTTGATCTTCAAAACAACAATATGCCACCAATCAACAGTGTTCTTTACTAAATCTTGATAAAAATATTCTATTACTTCCTATCTTTACCATAAAATCCCTTATCGCCTAAATATTGTCATTCATTACTCCTTTCCCGTCAGGAGCCTTTTAATCTAAAGAATCATTCCCTACTCACACTCGAACCCCAAAAACAATGCTTTCGTATGTCAGACTACCTAGCACAATTTCCGGTTAAACCAACCTTATCTCTTTTTTAATATCACCGAGTCGGTACACGCACCCGGGGACATATTCAGTTCAGTGTTACTCGCGTTGGCAAATTAGTCGCAGTACGGTAGAGCCGACGATATTGTTGTGTGTACTAAATAATACCAGCGATGTTTGTGCGGCTATTTTACGTTAAAATTTAACCGAAGAGGCATGACTAGCATAATTTTGCGTGTTTTGGCTAGAATAATCTATGGTTTTCTTTAGCAAATATGGACTAGGTAGATGATTTTAAAATAAAAACTCCTAGAATATAAAGTAAAAATATAAATAAATCATGGTATGGTTGACACCAATCGACCCAGTCCCAAACTAAGCAAAGCTTATTATACTATGAGTACTGGACAACGAAAAAACACACTTATAAAACTTTTTAACAAAAAAATTAAACCGCTGAAAAAACTGAAAAGCAAAAAATAATACTTTTTTTGTTTGACCTTAATCTAGGTACCAGCTTGAAGTCGGTGCCTCAGCACGAGCCAGGAGGAGTGATAGAAGCCAATCAGGTAGACGATTAAAGGTCCACTCCTTAATAATTTAAATAATTTATACTTTTTCCCATCCTTGGGGTAATTTTTTTTTCCAAATTTATATAACACCAATTTCAAGGTATACCCTATCCAATAAAAAAGAATTATGAAATCAGACTACTCTGTCAAAAAAGTTGGTCAATCATTCCCTGTTTTCCTACCCTTAGGGTAGGAATATTATTTCCAAATTTAAATGGGACCACCCTTGGGGTATACGCTTTCCAATAAAAAAATAATCATCAAAATCCGATTACTCTGTAATAAGTTATGCGTGGTCATATAGTACAATCAGTGACTGAACAATCAATCATCCCCTGTTTTTCTACCCTCAGGGTAGGACTATTATTTCCAAATTTAAATTGGACCACCCTCGGGGTATACGCTTTCCAATAAAAAAAGAATCATCAAAATCGCACTACTCTATAAAAAGTTATGCGTGATCATACATAAAAAAATATATATATACACGTCGACTTGAGAATTTCCTCCTTTTGTTTTCGTCGGTTGAAAAATGGATACAAATATTTGTTCCGACAGGAATCGAACCCAGGACCTCAAACTTTTTAGTTAGGTTCTCTATTCACTGCCGCTATCCGGTCGTCCAAATCAATCAATAATAATCAATATGATCTAAGGGTGCCTTTCCACTACAGATGTGCTATGGATGCGTTTGATATCCACCAATCATATTCATTGGTCCACATAATATGGCCATGGTGAAAACAGGTTGAACTAAATTATGTTTTTTTATATGGTAAGATACGTGCTCTGAATGCGTGCTGTGGATGCGGGCTCTGGGTCTTCCTCGAACGGCTACGTAGCTAAAATAATAATAGGCCTTTACATCTGTGACAGATGATTTAAGTAGCGCCCTGGCGACACTTGCGCTCGTGGCTAAAAAGACCGATACGGGATAAGATCCCTCGGCCGCACTCGCGACAAGTGTACGCAGCCTTAGATGGTCGAGGGTTGGTGGCCCGGTTGTGGCGCTTTATGCGTTTTTCCCTCAGCGACTCAAACCAGGCATCGTCATGCTTTGATTGGCCTTTGTGAACAAGTTGTCGCCACTTGCCACGATTTTCGGCTAGCTCTTCCCATTGGTTGAAGGGATATTAAAAGCAACTATGTCACGCTTGACGCAGTCTTTAAAGCGCAACATGGGTCGGCCTATGGACCTTTTTACGTCTGCGACCTGTTCTAGCATAAGCTAAGCATTAGTGGAAATGGTCACATAGTTTCGTAGCGTAGCTTTAACATTCTCGTAGTATAGCTATAGAGCATATCTCTGGTAGTAAAGCACTCTTAGTCTTTGATGTGCAAATTACCTCTTTAGAAACGGTAACAATAATGTTCAAAAAGTACTTCTTAACCTCTTTCAGCAGATAATTCAGCAGAAATTTTACATTTGAAGATATTTCTATTTTCTCTAAATTATACTGAAACTAAAACAGACTGAAAAAAATCAGAATTATGATAAACTGGGTTTCGATTACCAGCCCTTGTTATACTTTAGTTTTTTCAATGCTAGTTGCGATGTAATTTAGAAAAAAATATAAGTATATGGGAAAACCGTGAAATAAATACAATAATTGAAGAGTAAAATTTTCGAGTTTGAATGGCATTTTTTATATTTAATTCCTGTGTCGTGTTCAGCTGTGAAATACTTTTTACATCATACGAGTATTGAACAAGTTCAGTTTATTTTCCGGAAATAGAATAAACCTGTGAAGTTCCGCTGTCATATGCACTTCTGAAACACAAGTATCGTTGGGGTTTGGGACAAATTGCCAATTTTCTAGCTCACTAGGTCAGCACTTCAGTCTTCTCTGTTATTGTTACAATGTTTCAGATTTTTCTTGATCGTAAGTTGATACGTCGAAAAAAAAGCATGTACTTATTCAATGATTCGAGTTCTTTTATGAAAGTCATGTCAACAATAGCTGTCACGTTAATGTTCTCTGACCACCGGTCACTTGTACAAATTTATAATATATGTACTCAATCCGAAGATTAAATACTTTTGAAAGGTAATTAATTGAATAAGATGTTACTCTACGACTATCTCGATGCTTGTCACTGCTTGCTTCGCATTTGCTTTGTTATTGTTAACTTCAAGTCCTGCAGAACCATACATTATGTAATTGATTTTAATTTATTATTAAAGTTATAATTGTAAAGAAAAAGTTGTAATATTATACTTTAAAAAAAGTGTTAAAATCTCCATGCGTTGATAATATTTGTCCTACTTCACCTAACACCCGTGGGGTAATAAAACGTCTTTTTCACTTTCACAGCTCGGTGTAGCAATCTAAACAAGCCGCCCACCATGCATACAAAGATACGGATAAGTTCATGAAGGAAAGTGGTTTTGTTCACTTTAATTATTTACTTGTATTTACGTGAGAATATTTAGTTTACCCTTGCAAGTTGAATTTCACCCACTTTTAATTGTTAGATTGATTTGATATTTATGTATTTTGATTTGTGGATTAAATGGTACTAATTCACTAGCATAGTTTTAGCTTTCTTTATCCGCGCAAGAACTAAAGTCACGGACAAAGCTCGAAAAATCGCCGGCTAAAATTACAACAGTGTTATTTTAGAAGTCCACTAAACTCAAGTTAAGGGTGAACCTAGGCAAGCGTGGTCCATCGCAGGACTCGACATCTTCGCTTTCCATTAGACGTGATTGTGGTCAAACGCAAGCCTATATTGTATAAACAAAATCTTAATGTCATGATGCAACAAAGAAATTATGTACATAACTTTTTCGTAGGGGATCCCCATAATTAAAAACAATAACAAAAACAAGCGCCTCGAATATCCGGCTAACGTTATGATATAATGTTATTGGCACCCCGCCAGAAAGTCAGTTGCACACTTAAGCTGATGGTCCTTCGAGCCGGATCAGAATTTCAGATGGCCTGGAAAAACGGTCTTTAGTGCCTGCGATATAAGTATAGAAACGCGCGGTTTTCTTATAACTTGATAACAGCTTTCAGTTTGTTATCATGGAGAGTGGTATGTTTGGATAACATACAATATTTAAGAAATATGAACGAAATATGACATTACGGTGTCAATGTTGTTTTAACATAAAAGTAATTTGATCCAATAAGATCGTATGAAATTAACGAGTCACTGAACTATAAAGTGGGATAAGTACGGCTTTTGATAGACTAAGTTCAATTTAAAGTTTTAATTCTCCTTGAAGTATTATTTTACTAGTCTTAGCCCAAAGTGATTTTTCGTAAATTTGATAAAGCTGTCCGAGTTCAGACAAAGTTTCATTTGCAGAGATGCCTACAATTTCCACAACAACTTACAAAGCACTCAAGGCAATTAAGCTCTGTTACCAAACTCCGTGAAATAAATTCTCGAACACGAACTGTTAGGAGAAATGTTTTTGGTATAATATTATTAGTAAAGGTCAACACATCAGGCGTGACAGATGTTCGTTCATAATATAAGTGTAGGTATGACTTCAATAACAAGCGAAGCGTAATCATCACTAATCAGTAATCACGCGCTGAGTACATACGGGTGTATCCTGTAACAGAGACAATAAATTAAAATATACAACCGTTAACCTTATTATCAGTCATTAAGTACAAAGGTTTAATTTTTTTTTATGAAAAAATAACCTATTTTCTCACAACATTAATCGGGTCAGCCATGTACTGCAGACCGTCATGTCTAGTCGGAGTACTTGACGTAGACATGTTACTATCGTTTTCAATTCAAAATGTACTACATTTAATGGGCATTTCTATTTTTCCTTGTAACCATTTAAGAAATTGTTAACAGGGAGTTAAAAGGAATCCGTTTGGTTACGCACTTTTTCAAGCTTTTAAAAAGAAATAAAAACATAACAAACCGGACAATTCTTCACTTCTTGTTAAACATTGTTAGACTAGTCCGATTTTATAGTACGTTTTTTTTATTGTAAAGGCTTGAAAAAGTGCGTAACCAAACGGACAAATTTTACCTCCGTATTAACAATTTCTTAATTGGGTACAAGGAAAAATAGATTTCTATTTTTCCTTGTACGTCATTTTCATTTTTGTATTTGGGTATTTACCCAAATACAAAAATATTTTGCTTAATAAACATGTGCAGTTCTTAATTAAATGATCAGTTCTTTAAAACTTACGTAATAGTTTCCTCATCAAGTACCTACGTGTCGGCGAAATTATTAAAACACTAAAATAACTTTATTCTGTTTATTTAACGTTTCCAACAAAAAAATTGCACTATGATAACCGAGCCAGTATATTGTAAAATTATGCCAATCTCACCAGGTGACTTCTTTTCAAGATAACTTGCACTTTCGCAACGAAAATCCTCATCAACCGTAATTATGGTACCCTGTGAATCCAAAACACTGTACAATACAATACAATACAATACAATACAATACAATACAATACAATGACTCTTTATTGTACACCAGGAATAGTAAGCAATACAGAAAACAGGTACACAGAGAGTACAGGTACTGTATCTTCAGTACACTGTCTATGGCAGTTACATTGTATTGGATTCACAGGGTACTATGCTGGCTGCACAGTGCACACCCGCGGTCACAATAAGAATCACATTAGTGCTCTGGGTTGACAGTAACCCGAATATTATTAATCGGAGGATCCACGTAGGCGCTATTTAATACAAACATCGGCTTACATTTAAGTACTATTGTGCCGTCATAATTCACGTGCATCGTAATTTAATTTAGTTGATGTCATTTTGAAGTATTTTTATTTACCACATTATCACTCAACGTAACATGATGTAACATGACAATTGTAGTAAGTAATAGAGTACCTAACCAACTCATTCTTAATGAAAAAAAAGGTCGCATTTTCAATGTATGGTTTATGGGCTATGAAGGTCTGAGATAGTAATATTGAATTTTTTGGAGTTCAACAACGTAAGATTAATAAAAAGTTTTAATAGGCGCGGATTGTTGAGATCTTTAAGAGTAGGTAAATATTAATAAAAAAATCGCCCTAGTACCAAAGATGTGCTCGGTAACAAGATATCTAATGCCCGATAACTGACAATCTCGAAATGATGAATTTCATGGATTATGCATTGTAACTTTAAATTACTATTTTTCTGAGATAACGATTTTTTCGCATTAGGATCAGGTCAAGGTTACTTCGGATATTCTAAGAAGTCCTCGTTTAAATTTATTGTGTCACTTATGGGCTACACTCGTATTGGGCCTAAATAAATTAACCAATAAAGGAGAAATATCATATAATGTGTTTATAAAAATCTTTCACCAAACCACAGCGGCGATTGCTTCACTTTGATTGGCCGTGCCATAGCCAAGCATAATAGAAAGTCGTGGAAGCACAAGCTATTAAGCAAAGGCATGAGGCTTATTTCACCTTTGAGAGTGTACCTACTTGTTAAATGAAAATGTCTTAAAAGCATTAGCATATTGTGTGGTGTTTATGATACATAATTTATGTTAATTTTTGTGGATGTGGAAGTGGGCAGGTTTCCTATATGAAAACACATTGTACTTATGGTGGCATACAGCGTAACTGTATTTTACGTCTAGTGGGTAGCGGAGCAATGTTAAAGGTTGTAGGTTATGTGATACTACATAGCTGGTGCTCGCGACTCCATCTGCGAAGAATTTGTCTATCGCTATCCCTCGGGGATTATCCAATTTTCCGGGATAAAAAGTATTATTTATGCTAATCCAGGCTATATACTATTAGTGTGCCAAATTTCATCAGAATCCGTCAAATCCTTTTAGAGCAAAAGAGCAACAAACATCCACACATCCGTCCATGCATACAAACTTTCAAGTAATTTATTGATTCAGGCGTTACTTTGCGGAGGTCCATATCAATGTTTTGAAACAATTACTTTGCTCACCTGCTACCTTATGATAGCTACGTTTATGAAAGAAATGTGTATTCTGCATGTGCTGTGAGGAACTGCATAAACGAAGTTATGATAAGGTCGCGGGTGAGCAAAGTAATAATTGTTTCAGTTCATTAAACTTACATGTTTATGATAGAGATGGATATGATAAAAGTCAAAGTCAAAGTCAAAATTCTTTATTCAATTTAGGCATCAATTGATGCTCCTATGAACGTCGAAGAATCTACCACCGGTTCGGAAAAAACCCTGTTGAGAAGAAAACCGGCAAGAAACTCAACAAGGTATATTTTTTTCAATCAGATCTACATTGTTATTAAATTACATACATCTAAAGTATTTAATGCAATTAAATTTTTTAACACAGTAGATACGCTATTTGAGACTAGGGATCGCCAATGCGGATCGGTATTATTTCCAAACATCCCTATCCATGATATAGTCATTAATTTTATAGTACGCCTTAGATATTCTTCACAATGGATTTGAATTATGGATTTGAATTAGGATTTTTTGATTATAGTAATGGGATACTATAAATTATTCTCATCATCAATCATCATCCCAGCCTATATACGTTCCACTGCAGGGCACAGGCCTCCTCTCAGAAAAATAAAGAAAGAAAAAAAATAAATAAAATTATTCTATTCTATTCTAAACCTAACTTTTGCAATTCATAACATCAGCGAGTATTTCTCAAACCGTGCAAACATTTATGGCAAATGGCCGGTCACCGGCAGATGTTTGCGGAGCCCTCTGCACCCCAAAAGACCGAGCGTCAGCAGGACATTACCGTCCATGCCGCACGTATTGGCTGTAGGGATGCAAACGAATAATTTGCCATCCAGAAATCCATACTAATGCAAAAATGTAACTTAATATGTTTGTTTTTGTAGAAGGGGTAATCTTTGAAGATATTTAACTGGTTTAAAAAATCTTTCACGTAGCGAATACCCCAGAACCACCTTGATGTTTGAGCAGAGTTGTTTCTCTTGACCAAGATAATAAGTACATAAGCAACGCAGATAGGTACTATTTCAAAATAATATCGAATTCTCGTTTTATAAAACGAAATTATAATTATAATCAACACTTAACAGTTATGTAGTTTCTCTTAAAGTAATGAATATAATGATATAATCTTATATATGATCAGTAGTTAATTACATCATCATCCGGGCTTATATACGTCCCACTACTACAGTGCAGAGGTTTCCTCACACAATGAGACGGCTTGGGCCGTAGTTTCCAGTCTGGATAGGAACTTCACACGCGTCGTTCAATTTCTTCGTAGGTGCGTGCAGGTTTCCTCACAATGTTTGCCATCACCGTGAAACTCATGAAAAAATTCAAATGTAATTTTGCACATACATTTCCAAAATGTCAGAGGTTCGAGCCCAGAGTCGAACCCACGACTTGCTTGACAAATCATAAGCCATACCACTAGGCTACCACATCGTTAATACTTACTTAATCTACTTACTTTGCATTAAATAATATTTGTTGATTGTAAAGATAAGTCAGCTTATCAAAGTAACATTATAATAGTTTTGGTATATTAAGTTTTCAGTAAGTTTATTCCCTTAAACGTCTTGTACATTATATTACTCTTTGCCCTAAAAATATAAAAGAGAACTCATTTCTAGTGGATCCATAAAAAAATCCTTATTTAAATGCAAAATACATGTATACTCAAAACCCTTTATCAACGAGCGCCCAGTAAAATCCTGACAAATCGCGACACCCCTGCGAAGCGCAGTGAATAAAATTGCAATATTTTCCCACGATCCGCATCGCAATTCGGCAAATTGAAAAACTAGCAATCGACTGCCGGGGTCCACTTGCTCACCGTGAAATTAAGCGAACGCCCAAACTGTACTGTGTCGAACGGCTAGATATGTTTACGTGGGTGGAGATTAATAAGGTCGTTTTTAGGGTCCTGCAACGGACGACAAACAAAACCCTCCTCACCATCTGGATGGTTGGCAGTCTTCTACTGTGCGTTTTTCCAGAAATTTCCTGCCTCGCACAGCAAAGCTCTGGAATGAAGTACCTGCTGCGGTATTCCCGGACCGATATGACCTTCAAGCTTTCAAAAAAGAGAGTACTCCTACCTACAAGGCCGACAACGCACTTGTGACTCTTCTGGTGTCGCAGGTGTCCATGGGCGACGGTAATCGTTTACCATCAGGCGATCCGTTTGCTCGTTTGCCCCTATACCATAAAGAAAAATAAAAAAAAACCTATAATATCGCTACACTGTCGCGCTATCTGTCTATCACAGGATTCACAGGGCTGTATGTATAGCAAGAACTATATGTATAATAGATAGACAGCTGACATTTGATGCATTTGTTGATGCGGATGGCGCAGGGCCGATCTGTTTGGCGAACCTAGGGGGAGGCCTACGTTCAGCAGTGGACGTCTTTCGGCTAAAATTATGATGGTACGGAAACCTCCGTGCGTGAGTCCGATTCGCACTTGGCCGTTTTTTAAGCTCTCGTCAATATTAATAACTGCTGTCATATGACCAGTTCCGCTTGGTTGCTTGAATTTGGCTTGTCAGGTATTTAATATTTAGTTACGATATTTAGGCGTTAAAAACCGACTTAATGTTATTTATAAACTCTGTCATTTACATTTATGATCCGGTTTGGATTTTTTATCATTTGAATATCCTTCTCCTTTGGTCCCA
The DNA here is from genome assembly GCA_947859365.1 of Archips crataeganus. Lineage (NCBI taxonomy): Eukaryota > Metazoa > Arthropoda > Insecta > Lepidoptera > Tortricidae > Archips > Archips crataeganus. The sequence continues at coordinate 10,598,890 of OX402049.1, read as the reverse complement.
TTTAAATCTGAAGAAAAAAATACTACCTCTTAGGAAGATAAGGTTCTTTTAAACATTTATTTTTTGTTATAACTGTTTTTCATAGTGAATTATCATCATGCTCTATAAAAATAAATGCGAAGTTTGAACGTGTCTCTATATGAATAATATTATTTACCTTCTTTGCTGTATTCACTGCACGATGTGTCGTCTGAAACTTTTATTCTGTCCGATTGACATTCGATTAAAATGGCGTTGCGATTTTAGCGCACAGTTGGTGTTCATAAAGTGGAAGCTATTTCAATTGGCAGCAGAGAATTAACTGTGTTTCATAAGTTTTAGATGAAGTTTTTCCTTTTCCCTGTTGCGCTTTTTTCATCAAAGCTTGCGATTCTGGCATTTCTAATTCATCATTACGAAAGCGAGTAAACAGACTTTTAAAAAATGTTATAGTTACAGTCGACAAAAAATTTTCGTAGGTACAGTTAAGTGCAAAAATATGAGTGCATACAACTTGTTCATAGATATGTCCCATAGCTCTTATGTCGTCGAATTAAGGCATTGGTACATAATAATGAAAGGAATAAATCGGTACATATTTTTGCACTTTACCATACCACGTTTTAGGTACCTACCCTAACCGTGAAGTATAAAACCATTAAAGGCCATTTCCACTTAAAAGTCATTGAGACAGTCAGCCTTATTGGTTTCTGTCTGATGTAGGAACTGTCAAAATAAAATAGTAAAACTAGTACTAAGTACTAACTTACACTTAAATAACTTGGTCGATTGACAAGATATGGTTAAAGAAATCAGTGGAGTTTTCCTACTCACATGACATATAATGTAAATTGACACTAAAATGTAGCTTTATCACGTTAAACAAATTTACTAGTGTCATCATTTTAGCCGCAATCAATTTCAGATTTTTGTGAACTCAACAACTATGGACGTACGGATTTCAAGAGTAACGAACTTAAGCTAAACACACAAAGGCAAGTGACAATTCACAAATTCAAAATTGTAAGCCTTGTATTGGAACAGAAAATTATTCTAGCTGCGGCAATTGCTATAAACACTTAAAACAAGAATCGATGCACTAAATGTCACGTCCTAGTTAATACTGTTTCTGTCGAACGCATTGCAATCGCATAGTTCGCATACACCGTATAATATTCAGAATTTCTGCTGCCTTTTGTAGTCTGCTTCAAACCAATTTAAATCTTAACCTGCAGCGTTAAACGAGGTTTCTTCTTCGGTTTTTTGTTCAGAATTGTTATACGATTGTGAAACGTATAGTTTTTAATGCATGAATCGGGTAGCAGCAATTCGTCTTTTGTGGGAAACGATTTACTTAATAGTATTTTTTTCCTTTGAATCTGAAACGCGTTTTCTCTTGTTCAAAGTGTTGATCTAGGTTTTTATTTTCTGATTGTGTCGCTTTAAATTCGTTGCATTTTTTCATATAACAGTTTTTATTTTATTCGTGGCATGTTATTATTTTTGTTTATTTCTCTTTGACGCAAGCCGGTAAAAAAGTATTGAAATATTTTAAATTTTGGATTTCAATAACAATCTCGTACTTACATTCGTTTATGCTACCTCTCGGCATTGTACATCTACAAATGCGAACATATAAAGAAAGTTTTAAAAATTGCATTGGTAAATTTATTTAACGTTTGCTTACGTAACTTAATTTCGTGCTACGTTGAAATAAAACAACGATTTTTGTAAGAGTTCTTAAAGTGGAATAGCTTAACGGACGGACAGACAAACCGACAGTGTAGACTTAGTCGAGCTTCTTAGATTGTGGCCTCAAAGAAAACCTTTGTGTAATATTACTCCGACGACAGAAATCCTGCAGTAGGCGCGTCTATGACTCACAAGAAAGTGCTAAAAGCGGCTAGCGCGTTTATAGCCTAGGTGTCAGGGCGTATGACTGATGTCCTTTGAAGTGGCTGACGGAAACATAAGCATCGCCTCCTAATGGTTGAGTGTGGATAATGAGAATTGAGTTAATTGCTAGGCTACGATAATATTACTGTGTCTTAACTAACGTTTATTTTTGGCGCGAATTGATTGCTTGACGATACCCTATTTTTATACAGAAATATAATTATTTATTTTAGTTTTGTCATTGAAGTTATTCATTGCCATTGTATGAGGCTTAACCGACGGACGTGTTTGACCCTCTTTTCATCCGTGTTTGGCTTTAATTTTTAATAAGAGCTTGGTTTTCTTTCCCAGCGTAACGATAACAGCTATTTTGGTTACGATACATTCCTAAATCTTATTCAGAAAGTATTTGGACATTGTTTTAGAAAATTTTGTTCTCTCTAATTGCAGTCCTTATAGAGTCCGTCTAGAGGCCTATTCTCTACTTTCCAGTTCACAGTTTCGGTCTTTTGCTAACTACTCGCATTCTGTTTACACCGGTCTGCTGCCGGATATCAACTGTTTAACTACTTTCTTTGTTGTTATCCTCTGCTCTACTCTCCAAGACTCTCTGAGCTCAATGACTATAATAAGTCATGGTTCACAGATATTATTTTACTTATTATAATTATTTATTGAAGAAAATATCATTTTCATGGCATCACAGCATCATCCCAGCTTATACGGATATAGGTACGTGCCTTTGCAGGGCACAGGCCTTCCAAGTGGGCGCAGAGCGGATTGGAAACTTCACACACACCATTGGATTTTATTCTCAGGTGGTGCAGGTTTCCTTCACTGTAAAGCTCATTGTAAATCTATACATATAATATTTCAAATATAATTTCGCACATAAATTCTGAAAAACTCAGAGATGTGAGCACGGAGCATTACAGTACTAGTATTATTCACTAATTCAACGCGTAAATTAGATAGTAGTGCAGGATTTTACAATAACTTCTACTAACAAACAAAAATATATATTTAAAATATAAATCCAATCACAAAATTAGTTATAAAAACAAATAAATTATTATGACTGGCTCATAATTTTGATTTCGATTTGATGAAAAAATTCTAAAAACTTTTTACTTGTGGAAGTCTCTATTACTCTTCAAATACAGTTGAAATGCTTTAAAATTTATAAAATACTAGCTGTTGCCCGCAACTCCGTCTGCGAAGAATAGGGGTATAAAAATAGCCTACGATCTATTCTCAGACATACCGAATGTGGAAAAAAAATTTCATAAGAATCGGTCAAGCCGTTTCGGAGGGGTTCGATAACAAACACCGTGACACGAGATTTTTAAATATTAGATTATGCATGCAAAATAAGTTCTCCTTTCCACTTTTGTCGGTTTTAGTTCATCCGCTGTTACTTCTTGTTTCTTTAGAAAAGCGAACTTATACCTAATGAATTTGCAGAATTGTAAGAAGTATTAATATTGAATCAAATCTTGTAACAAATACTTTACTTTCCGCAATTCTGCTTGAATTAAAATCATTTTTTTTATCAAAGTTGCAATAAAAACACCCGTTCCCATGTTTTAAGACTAAACGATTGATATTTAAGGACTTATGAACTGAAACAATTAATAATAATAATAATAATCATTTATTTTCTCCTCACAAAAGTACATAGGTAACAGCAATATTTATAAATAATACAACATTATGGTAGTTCAGTTAGATACTAGTAACTTTTGTGAGGGACTGGAGTCTGAACTAGGTAAAACCTGTATTACAGATCTCCAGCCCCCCAACCCGGAAACTCACCGATAAGTGCTGACAATTTCAGTAGGTACTGATATATAATTATAGGTACTTTGCTTAAAATATTAGTGGGACTTAAAAGTCCTTTTGATTACTTAGAAAGATGAATCAGCGAGTAACCGATCATCAGTTTCCTATCCATTTAAGGACGCATTGAAAGCCGATTTGATTTGAGCCTTGATTTGGCAATTACGTTGAGTGCTGATTTTGGAGCTGCAAATGTATTGAATTATTTCATGATTTGTTAGAGTTAGATGTATGTGTTCGGGAGATATATATGATGTATAAGTTCGGGAGATATTTTCACATACAAGTTTAATGTGATAGTCAGCTTTATTGCTTTTATTCTGATGTAGGAATTGCCAGAAAAAATGGTACAGCACTTACTCGGTCGACTATACATACGTTCTAACACGGCAAGTTTTTTTTAAATCTTGTAAAAATAGAACGTAACGATAGCGAGCTTTGTATATAATTCTTAACAATGCCACGACTCCGCCATTAATATCAAGCTCGCAGCGGCTAATCTTATCTTACGAATTAAGAGATTAATCTCGAAGACTGCAGATAGTCAAGAAAAGTGCAACATTAGCGCACACTGCACATTAAAATTGCCATAACAATAATTCAAGGCGGGCCTTCCATTAATTATCGCGGGTAGTCGTTATCCCCCGGATGACAACAGCGCGTTAAACTCTAAAATTGTACTAGCTAATTACATTTGCTGCCTTTAGTGCACAGTTAGTGAGAAGTTTGTTTTTGATAGCGTTGGCTACTTCAATTTTAACTTGTATTTTTGAAGATTGGAAGATGTGCTAGCAGCTTAAAGTGGCACGAAACCAAAGAAATAGCAGATGCATTTGTCATCCTGGGCATGATTAGCAATTATGTGGTCATCATTAGCCATAAGACGTCCACCGGTTGCCCGCAACTCTTGCCATGTCGTTAGGCTACCTAGTCGCAGGCATGCCGACTAGGTCTTTTGATTAGTGGTCGCAACACGAAAACCTTTCTTCTCCAACGGTTATCTGCACTTCTATCCATTGCATGCATTGCTACTTCAACTTAAATTCTTTGAGATATGCCACGCACAAAAAACTCCGAATACAACGCCCTCCATAGCTCTTTGCATGACTCTGAGTATCTCCGAACAGCCAACAGACAATAATAATATGTTCAAAGGATGAACATGATGATAATATGGAAGTAAGGTGGAGGTAGCGTATAAAAACAATCACAGTGAAATATAAATAAATAAATAAATAAATATTAGGGGACAATCTTACACAAATCGACCTAGTCCCAAACTAAGTATATGTAGGTACCATTGACGGTAACTAGTTAACAAATAACAATACTGCACAGAAGTTGAACTAAATAACCGCCAGTTCATAAATCTTTTCACAATATAGAGTTTGCTGTCTGGAAACTGAAATCCAATTAGTATTCGTTAGAACCTGCATCTATACGACTCTATACTTGGGTAGCTTGTTATAGCGCACACAAGAGGTAATTCTAACAGTTGACACAGGAACGGCATTGCATTTAGTTTGCTAGTGTTCCCGGTTTCGTTAGCACTGTTTGTCAAAAACTTTAGCAATTATAAAATTAAAGTAAAAGTTAGTTACGTTTACTTTAATTTTATTATATTTAAAGTACTAATAAAGGGCAAATATAGTTATCTCTCAACATTAATCAATTAAAAAACGTGTGTTTCGCTCTATTAAATAGGTGAATAACGTAAACACCATATTGTTACCTGAATTAGCAAACTTGCTTTTTTGTCTCGTTTGCATAGATGTTTTTTTTATTTCATCATTAACAGCATGAATTAAAAATGTTTAAAACCAGACACACAACCATAAGACAACTTAAGACTTTTAACAAATGCCTTTTCACCTATTAATTCGTTTCCTCTATCAACTGGCAAAAAGACGATTGTGAAAGCGACAGTTTAAGCCGGACTGGTCTAAAGCCGATTAAGAGCTGAATCTGACGCGCTAGCACAGCGTAGCGATATAAAGTTATAAAGGAGTTCAGTAAACAAGTCCTAAGGTGACTTCCAAGCCAGCTAGTGGAGAGAGTTCAGATTTATTGAAACATTTATCAAGTTTTTTTCTATTTTTACTGTGTTACTGTTTTACAATAAGATCTTTAAATAGATAATCGTCAAATTCTAGTTTGGATAAATCACGATAAATGGATACGACAATTTTGGTAGCTGCATGGAAACAGTTCTCGGGAAGATGAAAATTACAAAGCGGTAAAATAATCTTCTTATATTCTTTTTGATGAAGAAGTTGATGGAGGCGCTGCAACCATGACATGACTTTGCGTTTCAATCTTTCAAAAAATTTTTTTAGCGTCATTTAAATGTTGCGTAACTTCCGTCGCTTAGTACGTACCGATAAATATCGTCAGTTTAGACGCTTAAATCAGATACGGCATGTTACATGATCACGTCCAAACAAACGATCATGATATTTCTTGGAGCGAGATACGTTAAATTAAAATGATACTAATGTGGATCCACCCTTAGCTTTCCTAAAACATACCTTGAAACCTTTAAATTTATTTTGGTTAAAAGTGGCTTCGCTTATTTTTTACTACAAAAAAATATCTTTACCGTTTATGTTTATTGTATTAGTCAAACCAAACAACCGGTTTATAGGCGGATCAACAAGATATACCGTTAATTGGTTTTTGCTTTACGTTTCATAAAAAAAAAACCTTTAGTCCCGTCGTTATTGCAAAAGGCACGTAAAATGTAACGGCTAATGTAATGTAGGTGCGTCCAATATACCTTCGAAAACGAATCCGAGTTAAAATTAAAATAAATACATACTTAATTGTATTTATACTTATTTCCATAAATCAGAGTAATTGAGATGTTTTTTATTTCAGTAAAAAAAACCGCGGTGGCCCAGTGCTTTAGATACTGTTTCTGATATTTACTTGAAGATCTTATTTTACCGTATTCTAGCAAATAAATTTCTATTTCTATTTCAAGCAACGGGTCGTAGGTTCGAGCCCGCGCTGATTTTTTTTTAAATTTAAGTGTGTAATTACATTTTTTGAAATTAACCATGAGCTTTACGGTGGAGGAAAAACATGGTGAGGAAACCTGGGAAGAAATTCAATGGTGTGTGTGCAGTTCCCAATCAGAACTGGCCCCGCGTGGGAACTGCGCCCCAAGCCCTCTCAATCTGCGAGGAGGCCTGTGCCCTGCAGTGAGACGTATAAAAGGATGATGATGATGATGATGATGTACCTCTCAAGTTAAAATAGTAAACTAGTAGGTATAAGCAGAATGAAATATGATCTTTTTTAAAGGGAAAAACATATAGAACAGAAACAAACTAATAATGTATGCATTACGGTATTATACAACAGGAGGTAAGTACAGCCTTTTCCCCAAATGCAAACCTTACTCGACAGTATTTTTCACGCGTTATGAGAATTTATGATCGCATAGTTCCTACTTGGGTAACACCGGGATATAATATTATTCCTGAAATTAGGAGAGTTATGATATGAATGTGTGACGTTTTTGTTAGAGGTTGTAAGTGGTGTGGTGAGTATAATGTAAAATAGATCCAAGAAATACTCATTGAATTAATCCTACTAATATTATATTACAAATACAATATTCATCATCATCATCATCATCATCATCGTCATCATTATCATCTGATCCTATATACGTCCCACTGCCTGCCACAGGCCTCCTCTCAGATTGAGACGGTCTGGGCCGTAGTTCATGCCCTGTGCTTATTGAGAACTTCACACAGACCACTGTATTTATTCGCTGGTGAATGTGTGCAGGTTTCCTCACAATGTTTTTCTTCACCGTAAAGCTGCTAAATGTCAAATGTAATTTCGCACATAAATTCCAATAATCTCTGGGGTGCGAGCCCGGGTTTGAACCCACAACCCCCTGTTTGAGAGACCATAAGTCAAACCACTATGCTACCATGAGTTAACAATTAGCCGTGGTAGCTTAGTCATTCGACCTATGACTTCTTAAGTTTCTCGGAATAAAATTCATGTGCGACATTACATTTGAAATTTACCAGGAGCTTTATAGTAAAGGAAAACATCTACGGGAAACGTGCACACCTGAGATGAAATTCAACGGTGTATAAAGTTTCCGATCCGCACTGGGCCCGCGTTGGAACTACGGCCCAAGCCGCACAGACCTCCTCTCAGAATGAGAGCATTCTGAGAGGAGGTCTGTGCCCTACAGTAAGACGTGAATTAGGCTGGGATGATGATTGTTAGAGTTATCGTATTCCTATTATGGAATTTATATTTGAAAGACAATCTAAATCTTAACAATGTCAATACAGAAGTACACACGTACACAGCAGCAGCGTATGTTGATTTCTTTTCATAATAATATTAAACAAGCTTATGTTCCGTATCAAAAATTCAGAATGGAGATGTCTGTTGACTGACGCTCGTTTGATTATAACTTCATCAGAATTTTTATTTAAACTTCAAACATAGGTAATGTCTACATGTAGCATTTACATAATAAACCAAATGCGCATAAATAATGATGTTTATATTGTTTTCATTCCCAAAAATTGTTTTGTTTTTGTATTCAGTCGTTTCCAAGAAATCCTTAGGTTTATAAATACCAATGTGTAAGATGTAAATGCGTAGTATTTGTGTAAGATAGTCCCCTAATCCCCTGGGCTGTGGCAGAATATCAGTGTTTTGCTCCTATGAGCAATGTTGACCACTGAGCCACGGCCCTTTTGCACTACTGCAGCGCATACAGACAGTATTAAATGTTTTACTTTTAAGTTTATACTGATATCTGTATTTTTGTTAATTTTGATTGTGTGTGCTTGCAGTACCAAATAAACGTCTTTCTATCTATCTATCTATCTATGTTATATTTATTATTATTATTAGGACCTGGGCGACCGAGCTCCGCTCGGGCTGAAACTCGGTACCAAGCGATTTCCCGGAGATAAGACTAAGCTAGATCAGTTTTTCATCCCCGAAAACCCCCACTTACCAAATTTCATCGAAATCGTTGGAGCCGTTTCCGAGATCCTGATTATATATTAGTATATGTGTATACAAGAATTGCTCGTTTAAAGGTATTAGATATAAAAGTATTAGATAGTGTTTGTAACCTATAACGGGGGCAACTATACCACGGGCACCCTTTTTCTGCAGCTAATCTTACTTTATCAATTATCAACATTTCTTGGAGCATTTATTGTCAATTGTACGCTTCATTTTGTAAGTATAAAAATTGTCAATTTTGATTTCTAATGAAAAGGTAATAAATAAGTTATAATATTTCGTTTACTTATTCCTCAGAGAGTTTCCCATTTGGCACAACAAGCATCCGTGAAAGCGTCAATGCGCCATCTCTTGCATTTGTTTTGATGCCCGTTATCTGAAAGCTATCTAGCTTCCGTGACAGATCCATAGGTTCCACCAAACAACAGATTAGAGGCACTACAGGCCGGCCGGCGACAGAATAGTCATTGCAATGCATTGTCGGAGCAATGAATTACAAATCACAATCGCAATGTCGAATTTACATTGTTCAATTTCTAGAACTTGAAAATGTACCTACTTCATTGTAAAATACCTATTGAACACTGCTGTTAAAACAAAATGAAATTTTGGGTAACTACCCAAAATTCCATTGTTTTGGGTAAATAACTATTTATCATCAAGTGCGATATTTTTAAATCAGGTTTATTAAATTTGCGCCACCGAGAACAAAAACCTCTTTTAAATATTACACCAAAAGGACTCTCTGGGAGCATGATATGACGACGTTTTCCTGCTGGCCAACTTAAAGAAATTTTATACACTCGGGCGTGGGCTTTGTTCTTAAAACTTGATTAACAAAAAGAGAGGATGTTAATACAACACGTACTACAGTTTCCGAATGCTTTCCAAAAAGAGGCTACTTTGAGCTTTGGGATCATACGGTTGCTTAATGCAGACGTGCCTGTTGATATATTAATATTTTAGAAAGTATAACTATGCCTGATATGATAACAATTAAATAGGATTTTGTTATTTTTTTTTCAACCAACGAAAAAAAAAACGGAGGGGGTACTCAAGTCTACGTGTATATTTTTATAATACAAACTTTTTTTGCTGACTACTTTTTGCTGAACAAACTTGCATTCCGAATGCATCTAAATCTAAATCCACTAAACTCCGTACAAATTTTCAAGTCAATGCCAATAACCGTTGAAGAGTTCTGTCTTGTGCAAATGATTCTGGCCGGACCACCAGAATTTCACAAACAAACTAGTGTATTATCACCGAACATAACGTCAATATGCTAAGATTCAGCTTATCGGATACCAGGAAGTGGACGAAAATGTTTGATAAATTTTAAAACCACATCTTACTTACGTACAAATGTTGCAAGTTAAATAAAAGTTGTGAAAATAACAAAACCCTTCTATTCGGGGTTGCTTGCTTGTTTCACGGTCAGGTCAAGGTTTAGCTTATATAGTATGTTATTAAGTGCATCTATCGGATCTTCTTACAAGCTTTTATTTGACTTTCAATGTTTTTATGGAAAGTAATTTTTCTTCAAATCTTGCAAGTCTATTTTCACCCATTTCTAGTGGTCGAATTGACTTGTTACAATACAAGAAACTAAAAACGCTTATATTTATTTATCTTTTAGCGAAAGAAAATAGATTTTCTGTCTCCAGAACAGCATTTTTCAGTATGTGTTTACCGACTTTATTATCTCATAAAATTTAGTTCATTGACAAACACGTCTGCTTGATTTGTTGACCGTGTCCGTCCAATATGAACGCCGGTATATATTCGATTAGCTAGTTAGCTTTCCCCGGGCTTGCGAGCCAAGTGCCGGACGATAATCTATTTACTGGCTCCAAGTAAGAGCGAGACGAATGTAGTTTTTTGCCGCCAACAGAACTGTTAATAGATTTTTGTAATTTAAATTCGTGTTTTGTGTATGTGAATTGCTGGACAGAATAATCACGAACAACTTAAAGAAGTAAAACATATATGTACGTGTCCAAATCGTTCCGCCATCTACTTCTCTGTCTGCTTCGTCGTCGATGGCCGATCAAGTGGCAGTGGGAGCCCACCTCAGTTTTTCTCAGCTTCAGCTTCAGCTACGCTTTAGCGCAGCGTGGTGTTCTGAATTTTGTGTCCTTTTTACTACTTTATAATGCTGCGCCCCATCTTTCTCTGGCAAACCTAAAGCTTAGACTTTTGGTTTGAAGTAGAGACTATGTTTGCGCACCGGACGTTATGATACGCAGGATACAAAATAAAGTAGATAACTTTTCGCTTAATAGCTATCGGAAGGTTTCGTTTCATAAGCTTTTTCATGGACCAGTAGCTCTTTCAAGAATATATTCCTGTGTTAAACTAAATTGTGTTTTGTATTTAAAGCACTTAATATTTGTGTTTATTCTTATTTACACTAGTCAGCGTATAGACTATAATAGATAATAAAGTAATAAATGGCAAGGAGAAATTTTCCGTATCTTTTCAATTATCTACGTATCTTTTTACTTTTAGAATATGCTTGCAAGCTAAAGTTATGCTGCACTGTCGATAAGTATAGTGACGAGTAGGTAATATTCTGATAAAATTAAATATTAACTCAAAAAGATGTTTTTTAATAGGCATGTAATTTAAATTTATTTAAAATATCGGTTTAATATTATAGTAGTATATTGGATAAAAGCAATAAAATTGGCTGAGAAGAAGTAGTTTTTTAATTGAAAATAATCGCAGTTGATTGACGATTTGTTTTAAGGTCATATTTTCAATTTTATGTTCGTGAATTTGTTACAGTTAATTATAAGAACTATGTAGGTCAATAAAGTTAAGTACAAAATAGAAGCAATGAATATTTTTTTTACGGAAATTACTTTTAGTTAAATAGTTTCTTGAGTTTTTAAATTATGTATCTATATATGTTTACTTTTGAATTTTACAGCGCATTGGTATTATGCTGTTATGCTGTAATTTTATATTGATAAATAAATAAATAAAGAGTTATACACACACACTACTAACGTGCCGATAACACTTTTGAAGTAGGCACTGGAGCAGAGATCAACTAAGACAATCTAATTTCAAGTGTGAGTTTATCAGTATTTAGATGATAGAGACAGTATTATCAAAGCTCATACTCAAGAGGAATCACACAAGGAGATACTTTTAACTAGTGCAAACAAGAAAACCGCATCTGAAATTCAAATGCAGTGGTGCAGTACGATCCCAGCAACTTTGATGTAGGACGATTAAGAGAGTGGGTACCGGGTACCCTGTTGATTGGTTCGTGTTTGACATGCACAAGTCTTATCATTATATAAAGGACTGATAGACTTAAGTGGAATTATGGTTTATTTAGAAGTACTCGTATGTATGTGGTACATGTAGAGTGTGTTGCAAAACTATTAAGTGATTGGCAGGGTCAACGTCATAACCTTGTTATATTAACGTCATGGTTGAAAAACCATACGAAGATATGCAACGACTGAAAGCGACAAGGTGCAAAAGTGATTACTTTTTTATGACGTTGACTGTACCGTGTCAAGGGCTATACTTTAAAGAGAAAGTCAGTATTTTAGCATCTTAGCGTAGTTGGATGAAAATTTAGCGCTGTTACTTTGCTTTATTTTCATCATTACTGTTTCAGAAAATAATTTTAAAATAGATGAAGCTCAGGGTTAATTTTTATAAAAACTACTGATTCTAAATCTAGTTTGATCAAAGATCTCACGACTTGTCCGTTGTGGTAATAATCATCGGATGGTAATGATGTATAACCGAGAGGTAAAAACGCTTGAATTTACCCAGTTACGCTTGCGTGACATTTCTATTGCTCTTTTTAGGTATTAGGTCTGTGAGGATACCAATTCACCATCATCATCTCAGCCGAAAGACGTCCACTGCTTAACATAGGCCTCCTCCAAGTCTCGACAATCAGATCGGTACTGCGCTATCCGCATCCAACGCGTTCCCGCAACCTTAACCGGGTTGTCGCTTCATCATGCCCTGCCCACTGCCACTTAAATCTGGCGATTCTTCGAGCTATGTCGGTGATTTTAGTTTTTGCGCGGCTTTCATCATTTCATGCGATAACGCAGAGAAACTCCGAGCGTAGCCCTCTGTATCACCCTGACCTTGAGCTTTCTTATAAGGCCCATCGCTAGCGGATTAGACCATCGATACCAGATTTTTTTTCGATACCAGATCAGATGATCTGGAAGAATACCAAAGTCAAAATTAGATAAAAACCACCAATGTCGTTACAGATAAAGTGCTACCATAAATCAGGCGTCATCCAGCGTCTTAAAAGAAAACCACAATATTGAATAACAAGAGACACCAACTTAAAAATATGTCTTGCCGGAAATAAGCGGTCGCAAAACTCGCTGCATTTGAAATTCAAATTTGCGGTTATCCCGTTTGTTTTGTGGCGTGCGAGCGACACTCTGTGTTGCCGCGTGCGCCCTGTTCCCGATATGTTTGCGACATTAAAAACATCTGATATTCTGATAATAGTGCTGGCGCTGGAATGCGATTCAGAAGGATTTTTTTTGTTTGATTTGGGGGAAATGGATTACGAGTATGTTGGAGAGGTTATACGATAGTGTTTTATGAATGAGTTTATGCTCTTGCTACAGAATAAAGATGTTCCCCGTAGCTGTAGGTATTTTTACATGAGCTACCTCGAAATCCAAAGTTTTGTTGATTGTACTTTCATTGACATCCAACCTACACGTATACCAAATTTCAAATCAATCTAACATCTGAAAGTGGGTTCAATGCGACTTAAAAAATTTGACCAATAAGTACTAACGCGACAAATTAAAATAAAAGCTTTTAATAAATAAAAAAATCAGGTAGTCTTCTATCGGCACAGTTTTATTACTTATGAACAATTTTGCCACAATCCCATTATACATTTCAATCAAAAGTTAAAATTAACAAATTAAATTTTACATGTTTTTAATTACGAAAAGTGGGCTAAATTTAAATTTGACGATCAATATGTATGAGCTCCTGATTCCCCACGTTCAATATGGAGTAATAGGAAAAATTTACACTGCATAATTTTAATGCCGTGATGACTTAAAAATAATTCAACAAAACTGTAAATAACTGTGAAAAGATGGGTATTTAAGTCTTTGTACTTATTAAAACGCATTCGTTTTCTTTTTCGAAGAGTAACCTATAACAAAGAGAAGTAGGTACTTAGTGTGAAAATTGGTTTTTAATAATTATAATCGAATAGAAGAACAACAACAATAATAATAATAATAATAATAAAAAAAACCGCTGTCACGCGACACACGTGTCAAATTTTTATCATATTTTATAAATTTGTTTTTAATGTTTTCGACGCCTTTCTAAACATTTTATACCTTTCACAAGCATGACAACCAGCTGTCAAAGGCGAAAATATAAGAAATGGAAACAAATATTTGTATAATAATATGATAACGAGGACACGTTCACAAGCGGCACAACGCGCACGCCCACCATCTCCGCCCGCGCCATCCAGCTCCTCGCCATCGTCGTCGGGCGACGAATTTGCCACAGCGCCCGACACCAGCGAGTCGAGCGACGAGCGCGGGCCGCCGTCCCCGGCGCCACGACCACCTGCGCGACGAGGACGACCACCGCTGCCGGCACGCTTGGGGCCTACGGGGCACTCCGCCCCGCCTACGGCTCCCGCTGTCGGTGGTGTAGTGCGCCGCATGCGATGGACTCGACAAATGAATGAGAACTGCATGCGAGCGTACTTTGGGGCTACAGAGGGGGGAACCAATTTGTCCGCGTATCGTGTCCGGATGCTTCCTCTGTTCCAGGCCCTTGAACCCGCCATCACCGTGTCTGCGCAGCGTCTGTCGGATCAGGTGCGAGTCATCCAGCGACACAAACGATTGGATGACGCCACACTTGATCGGCTACGCCTGGAAGCACTTTCTGTTCACGCGGCCTCTTTCTCGACGCGGGATCCGCCCGCTACGTCGCCGACTCCGGTGCCCGCACCCGATCTGGCACCGGGGGTACCGCGGGTCGATCCCAGTGTCGAGGAAGAGGACTGTGCGAATCAGAGTGTAAGTACCCAGGCCAATGAGCAACTGAGGAGGGTTTTGGAGGAGGCGATTACGCAGTATCGCTCCACGGGTAATCCTAGGCCACGATTACCTCGCTTGCCGTTGAATAGACGCAATCTAGCGTTAGTGGGAGCCCTGAATGATTTGCTAGACCCGTATTTACGGGCTAGTGAAGACTTAGTTGATACTCACTCAATCATGTACTGTGGGGCCATCGCGGCGTGCCGTGTTGCTCGCGTCAAGTTTCCGGAGGCTGACCGAGCACCTAGGACCACCGAGGGTGTCCCTGCATGGCAAGTGCGGATTGAGCGGCGTATCAATACGTTCAGGACTCTCATTGCAAAGCTGATCTGCTTCAGGGGGGGCAACAACCGCCCCCGAGTAATGCGCTTCGTGGCCCAGGCCTTTGTGGGGACTGACATCAGGCCCTGCAACTATATGGCCTGTGTAACGGAACGTATCGACTTTCTGAAGCAGAAAGTCTATGCATGGGCAAGCCGTATTCGCCGCTACAGGAAGCGTGTGGACCGATACCAGCAGAATCGCCTTTTCCAGAGCGACCAAAGGAAGGTATACCGAAAGTGGGAGGGAGACGATCTTCGTGTGCCCGACGGACGGTGGCCGGATGCTACTGCCATGATTGACTTTTGGCGTAATATCTGGTCGGTACCTGTTGAGCACACCGAGGGCGAATGGATAGGTGTTGTCGAACGTGAGTGCGAGTCCATCGAACCTATGGGGCCTGTTACCATTAGCCCCGATGACGTTAGTTGTGCCATCCGGTCGGCTCCGAACTGGAAAAGTCCTGGGCCGGATGGATTGCACAACTTCTGGCTGAAATGGTTTCGATGCTCACACCAGCGTTTGGCAGCACAGTTCCAGCAAGCCCTTGAGCTCGGATCCCTACCATCTTTCTTTACAACTGGTATAACCTCCCTGCTCTGTAAGTCCGGTAGTACCACAGAAGCGAAAAATTACAGACCCATCACGTGCTTGCCTACGCTGTACAAGCTCCTAACATCCATTTTGAGAGCAAAAATTAACACGCACATTGTTGCCAACAACGTTTTGGCCCCTGCTCAAAATGGATGTAGGGTTGGGTCTCGTGGTACTAAAGAGCTCCTCCTCATAGACATGACCATTTGTCAACGAGTCCGGCGGAACAAAGGGGCTCTCTCGGTCGCCTGGATTGACTACAAGAAGGCCTATGATTCGGTGCCCCATTCATGGCTGGTGAGGGTCTTAGAACTGTATAAAATTGATGCAGTCCTGAGATCTTTCTTAGGCGCTTGCATGGGACAGTGGACCACAGTCCTTCGTCAACCGGGGGAAGGAGACGGCCCCTCTGGCCCACAGGACTCTATCAAGATTGAGCGAGGGATCTTCCAGGGTGACAGCCTGAGTCCTATGTGGTTCTGCCTAGCGCTGAATCCGCTCAGCACCCTGCTGAAGGATTCAGGGCTAGGCTGCCGGCTTCGAAGAGGGGGTGAGGTCATTTCTCATCTGCTCTATATGGATGACCTTAAGCTATTTGCACCAAATAAACATGACCTGTTGGAGCTACTGAAAACAACAGAAGTTTTCAGTAGCGCCATCAACATGGAATTTGGTGTCGATAAGTGTGCAGTTATGCATGTACAGCGGGGGAAAGTTGTAAATTCAACAAATTTGCAGCTTTCTGATACAATGTCCCTCAGATCTATTTCCGAAGCAGAAACCTATAAGTATCTTGGTATGTCACAGTCATTGGGTATTGAGAGTGAGGTCGTAAAGCAGACGGTGAAGGAGCGCTTCTTCTGTCGTCTGACAAAAGTACTTAATAGTCTTTTGTCGGGCGGCAACAAGATGCGCGCCTTCAACGCCTGGGTAATGCCCTTGCTTACTTACTCCTTTGGCATACTAAGGTGGACTCAGACTGAGTTGGATACCTTGGATCGAAGAGTTCGTGTACTGCTCACTGCGCACCGTTTGCTTCACCCGCGCTCGTCTGTTATGAGACTGTACATCTCGCGGAAGTATGGAGGTCGTGGCTTTTTAAATGCCAAAGACCTCCACAACCGCGAGGTATATAATCTCAGGGATTATTTCCTAAACAACGAGTGTGGGGTGCATCGCGACGTAGTAGCAGTAGACAAAAACTTCACCCCGCTTTCCTTGGCAAACGAGAACTGGCGCCGACTTAAAGTAATGAGCATCGAGGACCGCAAGGCGGTATGGAAGAGCAAGGAGCTACACGGGCGGTTCTACAAGGCACTCACAGGGCCAGATGTAGATCTGCTCGCGTCGGTGAACTGGCTACGTTTCGGGGATCTCTTCGGGGAAACCGAAGGTTTTGTCTGTGCAATTGCGGATGAAGTTATCATGACGAACAACTACCGGAAGTATATCCTGAAGGACGGTACGGTCGACATTTGTCGGGCATGCCGCCGTCCCGGGGAGTCACTCAGGCATATTATTTCCGGTTGTGGTCATCTTGCTAACGGTGAGTACTTGCACAGACATAACCTTGTAGCCAGAATTATTCACCAGCAACTTGCTCTGCTATACGGCCTTGTGGACTTTGAAGTGCCTTACTATAAGTATATACCTGCGCCAGTTCTCGAAAATGGTCGTGCCACGCTTTATTGGGATCGGTCTGTTATCACGGACAGGACTATTATAGCCAATAGGCCTGATATCGTGCTGACAGATCGATCGAAACGCCAGGCAGTGCTCGTCGACATCACCATCCCCCATGACGAGAACCTCGTGAAAGCTGAGAAGGACAAAGCCAGCAAGTACCTTGACCTAGCTCACGAGATAACCGCCATGTGGGATGTTGATTCGACGATCATTGTCCCGATAGTCGTTTCTGCGAACGGGCTGATAGCGAAGAGTCTCGACCAACACCTCAAGAGACTCTCGCTAGATGGCTGGATCAAGGGTCAGATACAGAAGGCGGTACTCCTGGACACTGCGCGGATAGTCAGGAGGTTCCTCTCTCTGTCGCCCTAACCACCGATAGCTTAGGCCCCGCCTCGCTGCCGGTGGCACCCTAGGTTAGGTTTTTATAATGATTTTATGATTTGTATGTATAGTTTTATATTTTACTTTTTGTATAATTATTGTAAAAATCTAACCTAAGAAAAAAATATAAATAAAGAGAATAATAATAATAATCGCATCGCAGGGCGGCTTGTGGCGAGCTGTTGGTGCGTAGCGACACCACGAACCCGAGACCTCCAGGGGTACACATACACACATGCGCTTATACACACACTCACACACAGTTACACACCCACCCCGCCTCTAGTTTGCCTTTGTTGGTCGCCTAGAGTGGAGCGCAAGAGCTAAATGCTCGAAGGATGGATGTGTTTCCGTAAGTGGCGAGTTGGCATTTTGAAGTTTAAAGTCCAGAACACCTCTCCATCCTTAGCCGTTCACACCAATGTTGCCGCCTCGTTGCCCCGAGTGGGCAATAGTTTGAGGGGCCCATTTAGTGAATGGCGAGTCACCGCCTACCAAAAGTTCAGTTTATGAGATATTGAAATGGTAGGTGTCCGTTATCTCACTCCATAGCCCGGTAATCCTGTCCACAACATCCCAACCCCATAGCCAATTCCATGTCGATTCCTACCTGGCAATAGATTGGAAACTGTGGAGGACTGTCCGCTAGCACATCCTCATGGTGTATTAGGGGATAGACCTCCATAGTTGCGCCCATATCATTTATATTATATGGTACCAAAGGCCTCTTCATGTTGGCTTTGGCCCCATGAATGCCTTTCAAATGACCGGGTCCCCATGGGCCCGTGATCGGAAATCCGTACCAACATAATAATAATAATAAATCTTTATTTGGAACAGTAACAATTAGGTGCATTACAAAATATGAAAAACAAACAATGCCAATACCGTACTAAAAAAACTTTAACACGCGACACAATCTACTGGGAGAATGAGACAACTTTGAAGTTCCTGACGAAAGTTCAAAGTGGTTCTCTTCTTTGATGTTCTTAAGATAAAATTTCATATGCAAAATAAAATTAGAGGGCGGGAGACGAGCGTAGAGCGTATATTCGAGTGTAGGTACGCTAAGCAACCGTAGCGTGTCATGTGTAATAAGCATGCAAAAAGGAGACGGTTGTTTGAAGAACGCTTTACTGCAGGAACTCACTAAAAATTCATTTTAGTAAAAGAGCTGTCAGGACAATACTTTATTACGAACGCTTCTTTGTAGACAATGTTATAGTGAAAATAAACGTTAAAAGTAGAATAAATTAGATTGTTTCAAACAATAATGGTTTTTATTTACACTGACTGTGACTGATAATTATATTGCTTCCGGGAATGGGTCATAGAACATTACATTTTTAAAAACCGCTGCGACTTAAATTTTTCGGGCAATTTACGAATAATAAGACGTAAATTAGGATTATAGAACTTTATTTCTCAAAAGAAATTATTACATTTCACTTAATGAGAACTTAATATCTACTTATACAATATTTATGAGTGAGCACCATAAGGCACATACAAGAAAAGCAAAACTTAAACCTTGAATCTACATCATATATATAGCTATGCGTAAATGATTTAATAAAAAAAGCCAAAACTGCTTCAACCCAGACATTATTTTAGTTTCGCCTTACATAAAACAGTGAGGTACTTACTAACAAAATCGAAATTACAAGTAAGATCCAGTTATTATTAAAAAAAATGTACAAATGTACCAATCGTACTGGTCATGACTAAGTTAGTTGTTACGTTAACCTATCATCATCATCATTTCATCTGTAGGAAGTCCACTGCTGGGCATAGGCCTCTCTCATTGAGCCCAATCATTACGGTTGGAAGCGACTTGCATCCACCCTGAACCTGCGGCCTTCACCAAATCGTCCGTCCATCTCGTTGGTGGACGTCCCACGCTGCGCTTGCCCGTCCGTGGTCTCCATTCAAGAACTTTTGGGCCCCAACGGCCATCTGTTCTGCGTGCTATATGGCCTGCCCATTGCCATTTCAATGAGCTAATTCGTTTGGCTATGTCGGTGACCCCGGTTCGTCTACGGATCTCCTCGTTTCTGATTCGATCCCGTAGATAAACTCCGAGCATAGCCCTCTCCATTACGTTAACTAATTTAATAAAATACTATCTGGGCGGTCGAGTGTTGTTCGGGCTAAAACTTGAAAACACGCGTTTTTTTCAAACATAAGATCAAATCAGATAGATTGTTCGCCCCGAAAACTCCGACATAGAAAATTTTATCGAAATTTTTAAAGCCTATACATATATCTGTATATCTATCCTATTATATTGTGTTATTCAGTCAAAAAACCAGTGCACAGCAATGTTAATTTTGTATAGAGTTCGGTTTTCATTTTATCAATCAGAAATCCAAATAATGTTATCGTCTTACACTCCTCTCAGAAATTTCATTTCATTCTCATTTTGCTTCATCTAAGACATAAAATATGTCTCTCAACTATATTTTCTCTACAATAACTACAAAATAAGGAAAACCCATACAAAACAAAATTATTAATGATTACGAGTAGAGCTACTTATGTACACGTTTTTTTGGTTTGATATTTCGATTTCATATTTAATACTTTTTGTATTCTTTTGCCAATTTGGAAAAAAGTGAGTTGCAAAAAATGGTAGGGTTTTATTATTTCCGGAGCATAATTTAAAAGGAATTTCATGCGGTACTTTTTCCTGAGCTGATGTGTATTGTTAAACATAATTTTCACGAATGAGCAACTCCGTAACAAACTGCTCTCCATTTGCGTGGCCCTTGCATTTTTTCAAGTATCCCGTAAACATGATTATTTTATGATTTTCATTGTTCTTTTTATGATGGGATTTTAGGCTTTGATTTTCTTTCTTTATTCTGTGTCTTCACCGTTGACACAGTTTAATGTTTTACATCACACTTGCTGTATACTAAAGGACAATGGCCTAATAGTATATTTCATTACGAGT
This sequence comes from Archips crataeganus, assembly GCA_947859365.1. NCBI lineage: Eukaryota > Metazoa > Arthropoda > Insecta > Lepidoptera > Tortricidae > Archips > Archips crataeganus. The sequence continues at coordinate 10,578,127 of OX402049.1, read as the reverse complement.
GCGGAAAGCCTGTCATTGCAAAGAGTTCCGACAAATGTCTACCCGAGCCGAGGCGCAGCCGAAGGTGAGGGTTGACAGTCGGAACAAGTTGCAATGACGGTTCCGCACGTGTACTGAACAACTATTTTTAATACAGTTGCGAAAAAATTTAGCAATTTAACAAAATAATAAAAACACAATAAACTCAACTAACCAATCATTTATTTCTTATAAAAGTTATAATTCACATATATAACATATAATCTTTTAAAGTAATATTGGCTAACTCCTCTGTGCGGCAAGCTCCAACATCGCCAAAAATCAGCGCAACCTACAAAAAAAGGGATTTGATTAATATTTTTTTAAATATTATATTGACTGTATTTTGCGATTTCGTAAACTGAATACTAAAGAAAAATATAAGTATTTATTAATAAATTACCTTTGTGGCTAAATAACGATCATCGGGAGCTTCGTTCAATAACCTTTCCACTTCATTCGATATTAATATTTTCGACTTTTTAGTTGTAAAACCGTCTGATTGTCGTTTTAAGCAAAACATTTAGTTTTGGGTATTCACTTATATCCTCGTTGTTCCTTATTTTCAGTATACTTTTTACCATCGAAAACCTCGACCAGAAAGCAGCAGCAGAAGGCGCAGAAGGTTTTAATTTTGCTGAGAGTTCGGAGAAGTATGCCAACATAACATTTTCTGAAAAACTATTTGCTTTTTTTCTCTTCTCTCCACGCAATAAATTCGTCGTATGTAGATATGTAGCGACTTTTTGACTTTTCCGGTAAAATGTTCTCCGAAGCATTTTGTGCAATTATACTGAGTTCCAGTGGTGTTAATTCAAATAAAATATCGTCGAAATTACTCATTTTGTGCAACAAACAACTAAACTCGCAAAGAACATTTTTGGAAAATGGCGCCAACCGTAAAAGAATATAAGCAGAGATTTTTTTTGTTTTCTTCACCCATTCTGGGTAGGCAAAGGGAACTATGCCCATACAGCCAAGTCTTCAGTAGAATTTTTTTATTGATATGAAATGAAAATGAAATTTAATGACAAGAAATGAAATGAAACCTAACTAACTCATTGAATAAAATCATTAATTCTGATATTGAAACAAATTAGAAGCTTCTTTTTAGAAATATTTGCATGAATCGTAAAAACTTCGTGGTTGGTTTTTTTTTTAATAGACAATATTTTGACAGTTGGGAAAGAGAACGCACGAGTTCGGAAAAGGTAAAGAAAAAGCTCGAGTATGTAACAGCCCACATCCCGAACGCTATACGTCCCTGCAATATGCCACTTTTTGAGCAACTGTATTAAAAATTGTTTTTACGGGAGCTATGGATTTACGTATAGTTTTTCCTCCTTAGGGAGCTACGACTTTAGTTTTAAAATTTGCAAACAAGTTAGTAGGTACGTCATTACAGACTAAGGAGGTTTCAAGTCAGCTTACGTTTTAATTATATCTTTAAAACGTTTCCCAAACTGATTCACTTTTCAAATGTTTCATTTCCCAAATGTTTATTTTTTCTGAAACTGTAAACTTTTCAGGATTGTTATATAACAAACCTTATTATTTTTTATTTTTTTTGGTGTGGAAAATGCACCTTATGCATCGTCTCCGTTCGGGGAAACGGAGGTATGTGGGGCTCTCCCCAAGGGGCCTACCCACTAAAAACCACACGGATTCCCTCGTTTGCCATTGTGAACGTCACGGGAGCACTAGGAGTCACCACAACGCCCACTGGCCGCCCCGGGATGGGGCTCCTCTGTCGACACCGTGCAATGCGGACTCGGCACTCCCCGGCCTCCCCCGCTGGTGAAGGATTGTTTAAAGAGGTTTACTCCTCGTGGCTTCCGCAGATGCCCACGTTCCCGGGCAAGCCGGGGTTACGTGCCCTCACGTTAGCTCCCGCGCCCTCATGTCCTGCTCTGAAAGCAGAGCGGTACCGAGGGCACGGTCGCTTCCGCCCACTAGGCTCCCCCTCGCCTTTCCCTGTCCGCCGTGGCAGAGCAGGTACTAAGTTCGGGTTCACCTCCGTCAAAAGGCGTCCGCCCAAGGGCGAGACGCCGTCCTCACTGCGGACCCACGAATGGGCCCGCTGGCTCGGATCCCCCGCAAGTAGTTGCGGGTTCACCTCACCACCCCAACTCCCCAGTATGTCAGTCAATTGCCACAGGTCATGGACCCATCCGCTACTCTTCTCCCCCTTAACCACCAGGGTTAACAGGGGAGAACCGTAACGGTCGTGCAGCCCGGCGGTATGATCACTACCGACCAGGCACATGTGGAGATTGCTGACCCCCTCTCCCCCAGTCGACCAGTCAACCCCCACAGGCCATGGGCCCAACCGCTACTCTACTCCCCCTTAACCACCAGGGTTAACAGGGGAGAACATGGCAAAGACTTCGCGTCTTTGGCCCCTCTGGCGACTCATTCAAAAAAACAAAAAAAAAACGAGAACCGTAACGGTCGTGCAGCCCAGACGGCAGAGTGGATGCTCCCCACCGCCCGGGCACATGTGGAGATTGCTGACCCCCCCCCCCCAGTCGGATATTAGCCACCGGTAAGATAATGCATAAATACATTAGCTTACCGTTGTTGCACAGGGTGCACCGTCCCAAGCGTTACCCTTCCCCACCCCATGAGGCCTACGCCTCGGATAGAAGGGAGTGGTAACGCCCGGGCACTCGAGGAGGTTTCCGACATCGCACCCCATTATAAAACAAACCTAACCTAACCTACAGGATAGTCCTGAAATATAACCTGAATAGTTTACAGTTTCAGAAAAAATAAACTTTTGGGAAATGAAACATTTGCCAAATGAATCAGTTTGGGAAACGTAATTTGCCAAACGAAAGTACACCCATTTTAGTACATATTTTTTTTAGCATGTTGGCAGAATCTGGGCGTTATGACCATTTGAAATCTAAACAAACACAGTTCTTAGCATTATCTATGGTAGAAAACTCTAAAAAAGTGTCGATCTATATTGGCGGGTAGCCATTATTTTATTTTATTTAAGTGTTTAAGAGACGAAATATTTTTTTTTCCTCGCAGTGTGATTATAATCATTGTGTGTATCACGGGCAGTAAGGGGGTTACTAACGATTTGTAATCCCCTTCCTACGGCCCTTAATGCACAATGAACTATTAATGCAACGGACGAGAAACCCTGAGTCGCTAATGGTTGCCAATGGCTTTTAGTTAAATAACTAGGTTTCAATCTAGTAAATGCGTTACAAACCAATTCCATAACTATTTAAAAATTATTTTTGCGAGCCAAGTGCGAAGCTTAAGGTGCGAGTTTTCGTATAAGGTTTTTTTTCTTACTTACACGATTAAAATGAGTATGACATACATAAATTTAAGTAAAGTAATAATACTCGTATAGCGGTACGCCATAACCAAAAAGAATTCGGATAGCTCTTTCATATAAAGGTGAATCATAAAAACTTTTATATCTCTCTGATATGGAGGACCTTTTTCCTCAATTGAAGGGGGACATCAAAACAGATCATTAGGGTCATTAAGGTCCTCCAGGGCAATCACAATGGAAGCGGAACGGCCACTTCAGAGGGAACTAGTAAATGATTGATCGTATACAATTACACGAATTCGGTTACTTTCGTAAAGGATAACTTACATTTCCTCTGGTCTGTTTAGATACACAGAGTAGCCAATTAATTTTCGACATAGCATAAAAATCAATGCAATTCATAAAAAATAAATATTTGTTAAAAAAAAACATTTTGAATATGACATTTTTTTGCTCGCTATACTTTTTGTTGACTGTACGTGCATTGTCATTCAACTAACTTATTTATATGAAATATCAAGTCAATCAGACCACTGAAAACGGGTTCAATTCAATTTTTAGACGACCAGAGGGCCTAGTAGGTAGAGAACCTGACTACGAAGCTTGAGGTCCCGGGTTCGATTCCCGCGTCGGGGCAGATATTTGTATGAATAATACGAATATTTGTTCTCGGGTCTTGGGTGTTTAATATGTATTTATGTATGTATCTATCTACAGGGTTATTTGTAATTCACTAGCATCCTTTTAACCCTATACTCCTACCACTTAAACAAATGTTTTTTGTTTTACGGCTTTTGTCATAACTTAATATTTTTGGTGTAATAACGTTTTGAAAATTTGAGATTACCTCTTATTTTTACGATACTCTGTGTATTTGTATGGGAAAAAAGTGCTTCATTTTAAAAAGTCGTAGAACAAAAAACATTTGTTTGAGTGATAGGAATTCAGGGTTAAGAGGATGTCAGTGAATTAAAAATGACCCTGTATATAAGTATGTTTATCCGTTGCCTTGTACCCATAACACAAGCTATGCTTAGCTTACTTTGGGACTAGGTTAATTGGTGTGAATTGTCTCGTGATATTTATTATTTATTTTATTCGAATTACAAGATTTTACCCATACTAAACACGGCAATTCAAAAAACTTTTAAAAAGTCAGTAAAAATATTTGAACTGTTCATGACTTCCGTCATTACCGAATGCACTTTGAGGTTTTCGTTAGCTGTGAAGGTTTGTGACATAATATACATATACTTAATCCGTTGAAACGTTGGTACAAATTGCACAATAAATTTATGTATTAGGATCGATCAAATAAGGTCGCGTTTAGTGCCGATCTTGGCAAGAACTAAATTTTATTACTAAACTTGTTGTTTTATTTTAATTTTATTTATCATTAAAAAATGGCAATTAAATAGCGAAAACTCTGAAGGGGTAACCAAAACACACGTAAAACACTTTTTATCAGGTGAAATCGTTTGCTTGATTTCCTACTTTATCTAGTCAAATCAATTATGCTTACAGAATTTTAACAATATAAAACCTCCCTCCATATTCAATCAGTTACCTGCAAAATGTTGTTGGCTCGGACCGGCTTCATCTCGAATCGTCATTTGTAAACGTTGCAATTCAATCCACTTAGAGTCCGTTGTTCGTTCATAAAAACCCGGTCCATTGTGAACAGAAACCACAGAGCTGTAAAGAGAAGACAATACACAGACTTCGATAGGGTTTAAAGAGGAAGTTTTCTAGAAATTTCTACTGAGAAAATATTTGTAAGTTTTTATTTAAATAGCAAACACTTTGTAATAAATCTACTTTTTTATTATTTAGTTATAAGTATAAAATCAAGTATCACAAAACCTTAAGTACTTAAGGCTTATAATATAATATTAATATTATAAGCCTTATTAGAAGAAATAACAATGTTTCTATGTTTCAGCCTATATACGTCCCACTGCAGGGCACAGGCCTCCTCTCAGAATGAGAGGGCTTGGGCCGTATTTCCCACGCGGGCCCAGTGCGTATTGGAAACTTCACACACACCATTGAATTTCTTCGCAGGTGTATGCAGGTTTCCTCACGATGTTTTCCTTCACCGTAAAGCTCATGGTAAATGTCAAATCGACGGGGAAGAAGTAAATTCTCCTATCACACACAGGCGTTACTTTACAGGAGGAGGAAAAAACTGAATATCTTTTTAACCGACTTCAAAAAAAAGAGGAGGTTATCAATTCGTATGTATGTTTTTTTTTTGTATGTTTGTTACGCGATTACTCCCTCAATTGTGAACCGATTTTCAAAATACTTTTTTTGTTTGAAACAGTATACTCCTGAGGTGGTCCCATTGGCACCAAGTCAAGATCTGATCATGGGATCCTAGAGAAATCGAGGGCAACCTTCAAATTTTACAGGCAAACCTATAGTGATTTTAGCATTTTTAGTGTCAAGTGAAGTATTTGCATCCAGAAAGTATCATTTGGTAAACTGGACCTGATGAAGAAGACCGTAGATGGCCAACGGAACTCCTCAACGGGTCAAATCTTGCAAGTTAAATTTGACCCACTTCCCGGTTTCCAATTGAGCTGAAATTTTGCAGACATGTGTGAATTGGATGACAATGCAATATTATTATGGCATGGAGCTGATCTGATGATGGAGCTGAAAGATGGCCATGACTCTGTAATAAAATGATACGACGATTGACGAGTACTTTGATCCTAGATGGTAACTAGGGTCTGAAGATGGAGTTGGAAGGTGACCATAAGAACTCCGTAATAAAACGACATAACCCCATCGAGTTCAGGCTCGTTTGATTCATCTTGACGAGTACTTTGGTAACCAGGATTAAAAAGTACAGTCAGCAAAGAGTGCCTGTTGTATCGCATAATGTTGATTGTTCTAAAATTTTCTGGCGAAGAATGTTTGGCATACCTACTGTTGAAAGTCCTAAAGCATATTTGTTCGTCCTTATATTGATAACAAAACATCGAATTACCTACAATGTTTTATTACTAATATTAATTGGCCAAAGCAGTCCTAAGAATTGTGTAAGTTATTCACCTAAACTATAGTAAGTAGGTATGGCACCTATGTTACAAAGAAAAGGGGGCAGTAAAAAATACCTACAAACCACCTCTCGCTTAACATTGTTAGGTTCGTTAGTTATCTTGCGTCCCGTAGAGTGGGAATGGAAGTCTAGTTAGCGGAGGGGGGCTCGGGGGGCGAAACCCCGCAATAAAATAATAATTTCAAACCATCCCCCGTTTAACCTGGTTAGGTTCGTTAGTTACCTTGCGCTCCTCAAAGTGATATTAGAGGGGGGGCTTGGGGCGCGGAGCCCCCCGAAATAAAAAACCTGTCAAACCGCCTCCCGTTTAACCTAACCAGATTCGTTAGTTATCTTGCGTCCCTCAGAGTGGAAATTGAAGCCTTAGTACTGGAAGGAGGCTCGGGGGGCGGAGCCCCCCGTAATATTAAACACCTTCAAACCACCCTCTGTTTAAAACCAAACCTGTTTTAAACCCTGTTAGGGGCGGAGCTGGTTAGGTTCATTAGTTATCTTACGTCCCTCAGAGTGGAAATAGAAGCCCCGCTCTTGGAGGGGGGCTCAGGGGGCCGAGCCCCCCGCAATAAAAATACTCTTAAACCACCTCCCGTTTAACCTGGTTAGATTCGTCAGTTATCTTGCGTCCCTCAGAGTGGAAATAGAAGCATCGCTACCGGAAAGGGGACTCGTTGGGCGGAGCCCCCGCAGTAAAAAATACTTTCAATCCATCCCCCGTTTAACCTGGCTAGGTTCGTTAGTTACCTTGCGCTCCTCAGAGTGATATTAGGTGAGAGGGGGGGCTCGGGGGGCGGAGCCCCCGGCAATAAAAAAACTGTCAAACCGCGTCCCATTTAACCTAACCCGATTCGTTAGTTATCTTGCGTCCCTCAGAGTGGAAAATGAAGCCTTGGTACTGGAAGGGGGGCTTGGGGGGCGGAAAACACCTTCAAACCACCCCTTGTTTTACCTAGTTAGGTTCGTTAGTTATCTTACGTACCTCAGAGTGGAAATAGAAGCCCCGCTGTTGGAGGGGGGCTCGGGGGGAGGACCCCCGCATTAAAAATACTCTCAAACCACCTCCCGTTTAACCTGGTTTTATTCGTCAGTTATCTTGCGTCCCTCAGAGTGGAAATAGAAACCTCGGAACCGGTAGAGGGGCTTGAGGGGCGGAGCTCCCGTAATAAAAAATACCTTCAAATCACTTCCCGTTTAACCTGGTTAGGTTAGTTAGCTGTCTTGCGTCCCTCAGGGTGAAAATAAAAGCCCCGCTCTTGGAGGGGAGGGGGGCTCGGGGGAAGAGCCCCCCCGCAATAAAAAAATCTATTAAACCATCTACCATTTCACTTGGTTAAATTCGTCAGTTTATCTTCCGTCCCTCAGAGTAGTAATAGAAGCCTCGCTACTGGAACGGGGGGCTCGGGGGGCAGAGCTTCCCGCATTAAAAAAATGCCTTCAAACCACCCCCGTTTAACCTGGTTAAGTTCGTTAGTTACGAGGGGCGTTCAATATAAAGTGAGAATGAGATGCAAACTCTTTTAATATTACGAAATTAAATACTGGCCGGTAAAGCTAATCTATCTAGCTGATTGCTATGAAAAAAAAAACTAACTGTCTTTTGTTTAAAAAAATATACGGTAATTTCTTTGCAATGCTATTGAGTACGTTAGCGAAAATGGAGAAAATTGAACTGCGCGCCGTTATCAAATACTTGTGTTTGAAAAATTTTTCTACGGACCAAGTCAATTTGGATTTGCGGGACACTTTAGGGTCTAATGCTCCTCCGTATTCGACAGTCGCACGTTGGTGCGCCGAATTTAGACGTGGAAGAACATCGACAATGGACGACCCCCGCTCCGGACGCCCTACTACAGCAGTAACTGAAGAAATTGTGAAAAAAGTCGAAAACTCAGTTTTGGCGGATCGTCGTGTCACGGTTCGTTTTATTGCTGAAAATGTAAAGATTTCAACGGGGAGCGTGCATAATATTTTACATGAACGCTTGGGTATGAAAAAGGTATCTGCGCGTTGGGTACCAAGAATGCTTACTGACACGCAAAAACAAACTAGACTAGAGATTTGTCAAGAAGCTTTGAACCTGATGCAGCAAGACCGGGAACTTTTTTTGGCGCGATTTATAACAATGGACGAAACATGGCTCCATCATTACGACCCAGAAACGAAACTGCAGTCTATGACATGGAAAAGGCTATCATCTCCAACTCCGAAGAAATTCAAGGTGAGCCCATCTGCCGGTAAGGTCATGGGCTCTGTTTTTTGGGATGGTAAAGGGGTATTAATGATTGAGTATCTCGAGCATGGAGCCACTATTACGGGCACATTATACGCCAAACAAATAGCAACATTGCGCAATGAGATTCGCGAAAAACGGCGAGGTAAACTCTCGAAAGTTCTGCTGTTCCACCAGGACAATGCCCCGGCACACAAGTCCGCCGTTGCAATGGCTGCAATTCGTGATGCTGGGTTCGATATCCTTAAGCATCCTCCGTATTCACCAGATCTCGCTCCCAGTGATTTCCACCTATTTCCGAGATTGAAACAATACCTGAGAGGCCAGAAATTTGAAAACGACGACGCGGTAGTCGCTGCAGTACAAGATTTTTTAAGTACTCAAGATGAGACCTTTTTTAAAAATGCAATTTTAAGTTTAGAAAAAAGATATACTAAGTGTATTATGCTAAAAGGTGACTATGTCGAAAAATAAAATGACATTTAGTAAAAGTTGTTTATAACATACTCATTCTCACTTTTTATTGAACGCCCCTAGTACCTTGCGAAGCTTCGCAGCGGGGCTTCGTTTACTGGCTACGTCTACGCATCTTTTTTATACCAATACCAATACAACTAAAACACAAAAAATAAAAAAAATAAAAAATAAAATAGAACCGCCTTCAAAAACACCCAAAAAAATAACAAATAGAAATTTAACCGACTATAATGAGCATTATAATATCTTTCTACTAATCTGTTTGAAGTCGGGCCTCAGCTTGAGCCAGCAGGAGTGAGCCTAGTAATTAAATTAATAAATAAAAAATATCCCGGGACAATTCACATCAATCGACCTAGTCTCAAAGTAAGCAAAGCTTGTGTTATGGGTACTAGGCAACGGATAAACATACATATATAGATAGATACATACTTAAATACATATTAAAGTCCCAAGATCCGAGATCAAACATTCGTGTTTTTCATACAAGTATCTGCCCCGACGCGGGAACCGAACCTGGGACCTCAAACTTTATAGTAGTCATTTAACTTACCTACCTATTATCCCTATTATACCTACTGTCTGTTGGGCTTCTACCACTCCTGCTAGCTCGTGCTGAGGCCCGACTTCAAACAGATTAGTAGAAAGATATTATAATGCTCATTATAGTCGGTTAAATTTCTATTTAATATTTTTTTGGGTGTTTTTGAAGGCGGTTCTATTTTTTATTTAAAATTTTTTGTTTATAATTTTACCTTGATCTGATGTTCTGAGGGTTTATTTATTATCTAAGTAGTTGTTTTTTTAAACTTATTATTATATAGTAGTGCCACAGGATTTAAAGTTAGTGCAAGTTAGAAGGTATTGTTTCTTGTGTTGTGTCGAGTATTTTGAAGTTAGACGATTTTTCCGATAGTAAAGATTCCTTCAAATTTCTAATATTGGTTTACTTTTCTCGCTGTAAACAATGTTCTACAGCATCAAAAACCTTATCTTTATTTAAAATAATATCAATAAGTACTTTATAACATAAATTAAGCATGATTTTGTAAGATAGGAGGTATTGCTTGTTACGAATCCCGAATTGAGTTCAAGTTAGAAGACATTTCATTGGAATAGGGCAAGAATTAGAAAGTGAATACCTATTGTAGCTGAAAACTTTACAGGGCATGTAACATAATAATTAAATATCGTTACAAGTTTTATATTATTGTAATTAAAATAAATATGATTGTAAATAAGTATATAAGAAATTATTAGATATTTTTAACTATAAATCACCCTGAGTCTAACCAAAATTTATAATATGACGCTGAGAACTTTACCTTATTTTTAGCGATGACACTTGGCAAAAAATTTGAGCCACAATGAGCCACAGATACAGTCAAAATTTTTTTGTCCACACAAAACAGCGTACAATTGAAGAGCGACTGGAAGCGTTGAAAACTTTGGTTTGATAAAGGTTGCTATAGTTAGTAAACAACATCATTCACTATTTCAAACTAAATACAAACTTTAGTTTGAAATATATGGTTTCACGGGATGACCGTAAAAGTAATAAAAAAATGAAGTTGAAGAAAATAAAAAAATAAAAAAAAAATAAAAAAATAAATAGAAAAAGATACTTCATACTTAACTTGTAACATCATTCACGTTTCGTTGTCTTTTAATTTTTTTTGAACTTTCCCGTATTATGTACTAACATTGAATCCAGTGCATTATCTGCTTCACCACAGCTACAGCTGTATCCACGGTAGAATTCGCCGCTAAAGAAAATGAAAATTCACCCTGTCCAAGCGTCAAACCGATTTCCCTGTACACATGCATTCGGCTTGAACCGTATCTCTGAGTGTTTAAGACTATTTCACTTTGACTTTTTGGTTGTTTTTGTTGAAGGTAGATCTGAATTTCAGATGTGCCTTTTCCAGGCTGTTTGGGTGAACGCCAATGTTAGTATTCTAGGTCGTTCGCTGATTAGGTTTTATGGAACTTACGCCTTTTATGTACATTTTTAGTTTATAAGTAGAATTATGCATTATCTTTATGTTCTTTACTGATGTTGAGTATCCGTAAAAGACCCATGTGATTTTTCTGTTCATTAATACCTACCTATTATGTGCCCTCGCAAAGTAACCCTTGGATCTATAAATCATTCCAATATTATGATAAAACATTCATCGTTGTTCTTCGATAGGTAAAATAACAACATGTAAAACAACTTAGCCGTTTTATCAAACTCATTAGCATATTACTACAATGTTTGTGATTTCCTTGGAAACTGGATTTATATTCAGGAACTGTTCGAGTAGTCGGGATTTGTAAGAACATTTCAAAAGTGCGCAGAGGTTGTCTGATTTTGACTGCTCTGCGATCATTAATCGCTATTTTTGATACTAGGTATTCTACAATAAAAATGGTGAAGCAACGTAAGTAATTTATAAAATTTAACGGAAGTATGGCGTTCGAGTCCAGCTTCGTATGACTCGCAGAAAATTGATAGGTAGTAGAGGTTGCGGTGGGACTAGTCGATGCCAGATAAAGAAAAACCTTTGTAATAGGTATTAAAAATTTATAAAAACTACAAGATGTTAAAAGTACGGAATTTGCCTTTTACAAAAAGAAGATTGAATTTTTCGATAGACAGTGTTAATAAGTGTTTCTATTAGGATTTTTAAACTGTTTGTTACTGAGTTAATTTTAGTGACAAATCGATATTTATGTAGATAACACTAAAGTTTCTGAAATGTTAAAAGTTTCGTCATATAATATAATAATCTATTAATAAAAATTAATAAAAATAAATGAAATATTAAATTCACAAGCTTGCATCTTAAATTTTACAGTTAATTTATTTAGATATAATTATTAGAAATGTGTGTAACTACATGATTTAAATTTTTACTCAACTTTACTTTATGATAATGGACTAATGGACTACAAGACATTTAGCATTTGAAATTCTTAAAGGTATATTGGATACCCTTAACTGAGTAAAAGCATGATCTGTTCCAAAAAAATAAACTAAATATATTTTTTAAATGTGTAGTAGAACTTTCAAACATTATAAGAAAAATCCTTACCAGAATATTCAGTTACATAAAGACTGTAGCAATGTGCAGATTTTTTCAGTGTTCACGGGTTTATTCAACCGCAAACAACGTAAGACCTCGCGGTCTATCCGTGGCTAAGCACTATCTGCCAGCACAAAAAAAAACCATTGAAACATACAGGAGCCACTGGAACATAAAAGAATATTAAGTTTCTCGTGCATTCTTCTGTTATTTGTAACTTCGTGTTCTAGTTATGAAGGTAAGGAATTATATTTAAAAAAAAAGACTTTTCGAGAAACTTTACTTCTTGTGGCGAAAATTCCTGAAATATTAGTGATTTGGTTTAGGTAATTCGCATAAAACAGAAAATCTTATGACTCGAATTGCTTAAATGATGATGAGTATCTTGTTTACATAAGATAACAAGCAAATCACCGGCTTTAACGAAATCAAAGCTATTCAATCATACACAATTCTATCACAATTTACTATATACTTAAGCTAGAATCTGAAAGGAAAAAACATTAAGTAGTAATAACGTAGCAACTTTACCATCAACCTCAGGGACAAAGCGAGACAATACCTATTAAATGAAATTGGCTGATAGTAAAGGTAGTGTTAGTTTATCAGGAGTTTTTGTCAGCCATTTTCATTAAATAATAACATATCTGCCACTGAAGGATGTGCAATTGCCTACACAAACTTGTCACCTTTATTATATTTATGTTATGTGTCACATTTTTGAAAACATAAGCTTCGTCATCTAGCTCGTATACGTCCCAATGCAGGGCACAGGCCTCTCAGAATAAGAGGGCCTACACAAACACAAACATAAGCTTCTTGCCAAATTATGCAGTTTGCAAACAATTACTGAAACAACCATAAAATATCGCCATTTGATACCGCAACTTAATATTTTATTTGTAAATTATTATTAAATTAGCTTTTTGCCCGCGACTTCGTCTGCGCAGTTAAGCTTCGTCTGTCTCCGACAGTCGCAAGAAAATCCATACAGTAGTTTCGGAGATTAGTGTGCACATACAGGCAGACCGACGGACAAAAATGTCAAAAAATGCTTTTAAATGTTCTCTTACTCTTTTTTTATCGCCCACACTATTTTTTTTACAATTTAATTCGGTGTACAGACACACGATTTCTACTGTTTTATTATTATCGCTTACCTATGTAGAAGAACACTGACTCAATTACAAATTATTGTCATTTCAAAACTAAACTTTATGTAAAAATAAGAACAAGTTTAGTTTTGAAATAACAATAATTTTTAATTGTGTCAGTGTTCTTCGACATGAGCGATATGTGTACCTACGTAGAAGAAGATTGTAATGGATTCTTATCAGTCTTTGGCAGCATTACATAAAAACTTTTATTGAACCTGCTAGCTTAGTCGACGTGGCTATTGACTTAAAAACCTTACAAAAAATAAATACGCATGTTTTACAGCAGTCACCCTCGTCAAGTGTTTAAAATAAATTGATGTGGTCTATAATCCTAACGGAACCCTTTTTACGTTATGGATTTTTACTTTCCGCTCCACACAGCCTTAGGCTGGATACCGGTGGAGGGAGAATTCCCTAGTTGCCTTAAAATATTTATAAAAAAACCCTTTCCCGACGAAAAATGCTTTGCTAAGAAGGGTGTAAGGCTCTCAAAATGGGTTGTTATTATTTCATAATATTGAGTTGAGGTTTTTAGTGGGGATAATACTCGTAGCGGGAAAAGGTTTAAGACAGTTTGGGGTTTAACTTCGTTATTCGGGTAAATTGACTTAACTTTGAGAAAAATAATATTTGTAGGCTTAAAAAAATAATTAACACGGACATAATCCAGTACTGATATTATAAGCACTTAGTGTAGTGTCGGAACAAATTGAATCTCCCTATGTTATACTAGGTACTTCAATTAGGTATATTAAAATGTAAAAATTCTGCACGTGTACGGAAGAAATACCTTTTAACTTGTATTTTCCAAAATGAGCCAAATTTTAAATTTAAAGTTACCTAACAATTTTACCTTATTTTATTACGGTGAGCATATAACCTCTAACATCAAAGAGTATTTTTCGAATACCTCACGAGAGTGTCTGTGGGGTTGAGATTACAAAATAAGTGGGAGGGAGACTCTCCCTCCTACCGGATATAGCCTCCCAATAATAGCCCGGTATTTCGCCGAAAAATATGTTATTCGAAAGGTGGAATTTAAAAATGTGTAAATGTGTTCTGGAAGTTTTTGCAGGATTTGGTAGAAAATAAGTAGCAGAGAATGACCATGAGTCTCAGATATAATCAATGTGAAATGTTATACCATACGTGCAGTATGTTGCGATGTAATTGAATATAGGTATTATAGTTACACATCAGTAATCTTTATTCGGTTTGCGTTAGTAAATGATATTTCATGATTTTAGTTATTTTTTTATGATTGCCTGATAACTATGTCGTAACTTAATCATCTGATGGCTGGAACCTATTAGTATCCAACACACATGAAACCAAAGTTCAGTTACTGAGTAGCATAAACTTTGAAAAAGATTCAAGGTGTTTTCATAATGACATCGATTTAACGTTTAGTAGGAAAAAATGGAGTATGGCATCGAAATTAAATTATATTTTTTGTATAAAATTAGAACACAAAAGACAACAACACAAGAACTATTATACGTTATAAGCTATAAATTTACAAATTACAATATTATTTAAAAAATGTCGAAACCCTGAATTTCGCCTACCCGGGGCAGCGTGCCAAGCATGTATGCGGCATTTCCTCGCTGTACGGCTATGCTTAGCCTCTGGGCGAAAAAAGACCCGGCCCTGAGGTCGCCAGAGACGCTAACTAGTTTATCCGACACCTCGCGAACAAATTTTTTGGTGTCGGGTGACCACGTTTAGTCGATAACTTATTTATTGACCTTAAAGGAAATAAGATGAGTATCAAAATTAAAAACATATTTTTATACTACGCGCTACCGCTCTGCTCACGCGACTGCTCGGTTGAACTAATACCGGCGCACAACTAAAACGTTACGTACGGTACGTTTTTTCGTTAGCCCGAAACATGTCGAGCTAAACTGGATCATACACGTGAGTTATCCGTATTGCTTACTATGAGGTATGTTTTTGTTTAAGTTTTAGTTAGGTACGATTCACTTATGTTGATTGTTTTTGTAGATTACATAATTTGTATTAACAAATCATTGAATTTCCAGTTTTTTTCGAATTCGCTAAAGCCGATATTCCGCTACGTAGGTACGTAACTTTTTTGACATTACGCGTACTGCCAAATGGGTGGGATTCTGAAACGTTTCAACCACCGTTTCCTGTGTGTTACGAAAATCGACTGATAACATGTCTAATGAAAATGAATGACCATTACTACGCGTGGGTGTGGTCGCAAAATTGCAGTCGGTTTTAGTTCATGAATATTATTCTTAGATTTTCGTAACACACGCACGGTATATGGCGGTTGAAACACGTCCAAACCCCCACTTAAATAGCGTATGAGAAGTGACAGAGCAAATTTTTTTCCGTTTTTATTCGGCGTTTTAACAGGGCTGTAAATAGAAAGTGGTAATTAACATAATAAATATCATTACAATTTATACACCTAATTAGTTGGCATCAAAACATGAAGCACAGTTTGTCAGTACGAAACTGAACCGAACGTTTAAAATTTCCTTGCTTTTCTAATCCGAGGATTCCTCTAAAGAACTCCTACCCGTTACGTATAAAAAGGCGTGAAGCGGTAATTTCCCAATGAACTTTGTCATGGACGAGCGACGTAAATGGACTACTAATTTATGGTAACAAAGAAAATTGCCACCGAAAAAAGTCTGCAGAATTCTATGAATAAAAGTCAAGTAAATTGCGCCACACTCGGCTGGTGTCGGTTAAAATATTTCGTTTTTTAGTAGTCGCAAATTTTCTTTCATTTCCTTAAATTGCCAGATTATGAGATACATTACAAGTATAAAACGCTTCTAAGGCAGGATAATTGCAGCTTTCTAAAAATAAGTCGAGAGGATCTGTTTGTATTAAAACAAGGAACGAACAAATTGAAGTTCTATAGGTATGTCTTGTTTTTCACGTGATTGGTATTTATCCCACACACAAAATCACATTATCCCCGTCTACACACACATACTTAATAACAGTTTGTGTCATAATACATTTTCCTCACGTTCACTTGTTTTTTCAGGTACGTTCGGAGCCCATCCGTCTTCCGGCCCTTCGGGACGTACGTTACACTATCGCTACATAACTACTCCATAACTGAAGGTCTGGATTGAAAAGTAAATGCACTCGTGAGCAAAAAGAATCAACTCTTCACATCTAGTTTGTAATAGTATCACGTTTTTCATATCAACGTAAATCTTAGTCCATAATTATTGAAAAAAACGGTCTATTGCGAGCAGGACTCGTACATGGAGGGTTCCGTACCTCCATATCACGTTTTAAAAACAGTTCAGAAAAAATAAGTGAGCACTTAAATCGCAAACTAATAGGTACCTAGGTTTTCAAAAAACATTCAAAGAGCATAGAGACGCTCGCTTGTATGCGCACGGCCATAATATTATGGCTATGGCTGTTAACAGCCACGATTAATCGTTGCGTAGTAACTGTCAGCTGTCGCCTTGCAGCCTGTGCCGCAGTCAAAAATGCTAAAGAAACACGATTCTTGTAGGAAGACCCCCTTTAATTATTAACTTTATTTTACTTTTAGTACTTTTTGTTATAGCGGCCACAGTAATAATACGTAATCGGTGAAAATTTCAAGCGTCGAGCTATTACGGTTCAAGAGATAGAGCCCTGTGACAGATGGACAGACAGACACACAGAAAGATAGCGGAGTCTCAGTAAAGGGTGCCGTTTTGGGTCCCACTGAAAAACAGCGTTGCGGCTTGCCGCAACATTATGCTGAGTGGGCCCAATTTATACTAGTCGATGATTTTTATTTGTATTTTTTCCTGTCAACTGTATTTCCTGTGTATCGAATATGAATGTGTAAATAAACATCTCACTCTCTCTCTCTCTCTCTCTCTCTCTCTCTCTCTTATCACCCTTTGGGCACGGAACCCTAAAAAATCAAGTTTGAGACGAGCTATCACCCTCAGGTTTCCGGTGTGCGCATATCTATACGTCCTTGCTAATCTATACATACCCCATACTTGATATTATAAACGCGAAGGTGTCTCTATCTGTAACCTCTTTACGCTTAAGCTGCAGAACAGATTTAGATGAAATTAGAAGAAAATTAGTTAGAATCCCAGGAAATGACGTAGGATAGTTTTTATGTCAGAAAATTGCATTGTTCTAGCGGGATAGCGATATGTAAATTCTTGGCAGACGGAGTTGCAGGCATCAGCAAGTAGGTAATATTATAAATCCAAAAGTAACTCGGTCTGTCTGTCCCTTACCTCTTCATGCTTTAACCGCAGAACCAATTTAAATTTGAATAGAGGTAAAAATACATTTATATACTATAAATTTATAAAAGACTTCAAAAAATGAAAAATTATCAATTCGGTTGTACTTTTTTTTAGGGTTCCGTACCTTTGGGTAAAAACGGGACCCTGTTACTGAGATTTCGCTGTCCGTCCTTCCGTCCGTCCGTCCGTCACTCTGTCCGTCTGTCACCAGGCTGTATCTTATACAACAAATACAACAAAACTGAATAAAATAAATACTATAATGGACTCCCATACAACAAACGTGAATTTTTTGCTCGTTTTTTCCTGATATTGATAACGGCAACAGGTAGACGCTTTAAATATTCACAGAATATTTAGTTATATTTCAATTTAAAAATAAATAATTAAATTAAAATAAACCAATTATGGGGGGTTCCCATACTACAAACGTGATGTTTTTGCCGTTTTTATAGATAATGGTACGGAACCCTTCGTGCGTGAGTCCGATCTGCACTTGGCCGGTTTTTTTATAACTTAAAAAATTAAAGTATTTATTTATGTGACATGTGCATGTGTGAATATTTTTGAATTTAAAAATGAAACTTATATTTCAAATTAAATACAAACTGAAATATAGATGCACAGAAAAAACCCCAGAAAAAAGACCAATGCTGGGAATCGAACCCAGGTCCTCAGCGTTCCGTGCTGCGTGCTTACCCCTACACCACCACTGGTCTAGAAGTTAGCGACGAATCTTTCCCATACATCGTACACTTCAGTCTGTTATAATCACATTTAGGCAGTGATAAAGCGCATCTATGTTATGCCCTCTAATAAAAATAAAAATAAATGAAGTTGAAGAAAATAAAAAATAAATAGAAAAAGATACTTCATACTTAACTTATGAAACTTATACTTATTTTTTTACAATTATTGACATCAAAGTTGTTTTAATGCTATAGTTTAGGTAAAACTGGTGCCCAAAAGTAATTTGCATCTTATCACGACGCTAGGCTAGTAGTATGACAAAATTATTTGCATAGGTACGTACCGGCTCTGACGAATAAATTCATACATGAATATACGAAGAGACGTGTATTCTTCTCACATTATTTAGTCAAAAACATGCTTGATGCATTTAAGTGGCATCTTTTGGTTAGTTACCTTATGATGTAAACTAATTTTAACTGGAAACTTGATTTCCATAATGCCAAAAATCTATTGAACTCTTTCACGAGTCATTAGCTTTGAGATGACCTGATTGATTAAGGATGCGGTAACGCGTTGGATGCGGATGGCGCAGGACCGAACTGTTTGGCGAGCCGTGGGGGAAGCCCATATTCAGCAGTGGACGTCATTCGGCTGAGATGATGATGATTACCTTTGAGCTATGGGCAATTAGTATAACTTGAGTGCAACGTGGCCTCTGCTCTTGTCAATTTAAGCGTTTGTGTGTCGTAGCTCCAGTTCGACCTGTCGTTAAATCGCTAAATAGAACTATGTATTTTCTGGGACAAAATGATCCTATGACCTTTCCAGGGTCTTAAACTGTACCCATGACAAATTTTATAGAAATAGGTTCAGCGGTTTAAGCGTCAAAAGGTAACAGAAAGACAGAGTTTCGCATTTATAATATAAGTAAGGAACCAAGAATTAGTATGCATAGTATGGATGTGTTTCTGTGTCGCTACTAATGGACGACAAGCCTTACTTGAATCCGGCCCTTAGCTGCCATTCCCTTAACAAATTGAACTGCCATAAATACAAGTATTGGGCACAAGACATCGTATTCAAAATTCCCCCATTATCTACGACAGCTTAATAGTCCCGTGGATTTATTGCGGATAAACCGATGGTCCTTGTGTAAAGAACCTTTTCGCATTCTGCAAAGCTTCCCCCTGAAAGAACTTATTTGCATTTCCAGAAAACTTTGTATTTAGTCTTTATTTACAAAATCCTTAGGTTGAAATTTGGAATCATCCCGATTTTAAAGTAAAGTTGTTTTGAAGAGGAAGATCTCTTCTACTAAAATTGGGTCCTTTTATGTTCACTATCCTTATATTGTTGTCTAGTATTTTGACATCATTGAATCATCTTTGAGAAATATGCTTGAGCGTAAGTTGTGTTCTCGAAGTTAATAATTTTCTCGAGCTTATTAACACGACAAAACTTTATGCGTTAGCTATTCATGTTGTGTTTTCTCAATCAAAGCTTAACAAACACATCGTCGGCATGTACGTACAATACATAATTGTCATAAATGTCTACTCGTTGCAATATTAGTAAAGTTTGAGTCGTTATATGAGTTATTAAAGCTTTGCCGCTAGAAACGTAACTAGGTAAATGAAAATGTTTACTTTTTTATGTTTAAGTATACGGCAGAATCTGAAAGTGTTCAACATTTTCGTAAGACCTACAACAGGTATTTGGTTTCATAGAGTGACAGGTAAAACCTTTTAAATCGAGATCCGCCTAAGAACTTCAATTTAAGTAACTAGGTACATATTTACGCATGTAAAATCCTGAAATTTAAATCGTTAAGCTTAGGGACTACATTTTGTACGGATATTTTTCATAGAAAATTAATGAAGACCGCCAAGTAGTATTTGAGAATTTTCATTGGTAGGTATTATGATTTCAAATACCAGAGCATATAAGATTATTTAAAAGCGAAAAAGTTTTTCGGGTGCGCCGGCGGGATTCGAACCCACGTCTCCCGGGTATGCGCCCCAACCTGGGTGTTCTACCAATTGAACCACATCGCTCCCATATACATCGCGCAAATGCTCACAGAGCATATAAATCGCGCAAGCAAATCCCAGAGTAAAGGCTAGTTATAAAATAGGATACAATGGCTTTTGCGGTATCTTAAGATACACGAGTTACGCTTGAGAGAGAGAGAGAGAGAGAGAGAGAGAGAGAGAGAGAGAGAGATGTTTATTTACACATATTCGATACACAGGAAATACAGTTGACAGGAAAAGATACAAATAAAACTCATCGAATAGTATAAATTGGGCCCCTCTCAGCATAATGTTGCTTCACGTGTAAATGGTAATTTTTCCGATACCTAAACATACGTACACTATTAGTTTCTGATTTAAGCTTTCCTATGCATTAGTACGAGGTTGTCACGCTAGTCAACCGTTTTTTGCTATGCTGAATAATGGCTAAATATTGCTTCCAAGTTAGTTCAGAACGGCGCGACAAGCTTTGAACAATACGTTGAACAAATTCTTCCATAGTTAGCTAAAGATACAAGACTAACGGCCCGTTGTTTGATCAATAAACATATAGTTAAACAAACTAATAGTCAAATTGTCTTTGAAATGCGTTAACTATTGTTATGTTTGCCATATATTTTAACTATGTTTGTTTAACTATTGATCAAAGAACGGGCCCGTAGGCGTGATTGAGTCTACTAACCAGCTTCTAGTAACCTTTAGTTACCTACCTGAATAAGGCAAAGCATTAACCATCGAACGATTTGCGCTAAATCATGTACCTATCTTAACATACAGAGCGTTGCTTTACAAGCTTTGTATGGCGAGCCTGTCAGGCCTAACTCTGCTAAAGCTTTATAACCCATGAAATATACAAATAAGTATTTAATATACCTACACATAATCTTGCAGGCTCTTTCACGAATCTATTATTGTTAAAAAAACAAAATATTACTAAATAAAACGTTCAATAAGACAAATTACTTACGTTCAAAAACTAAACTGCGTTTTCTCTAAACTATGTTTCGTGAGATACAGGAGATTGGTTTGCCACGGCAGGGCTGCTTTCGTGCAAAAAATCAGCCAGAAGCGTACGCCCTAAAACTTCGCTTGGCCTGTAATAACTCGGCATCAATTTTACAAGCGAGCTGCTTTACCCCTCGTTGTCGGTGACAGTCCGAAGTTACGACCGAACGGGAACTTCGATTATGATTTTTTTCGGCTTTTTATAAGAGCTGTAGCTGCGGTGATTATTTAGGACGAAAACGAAAATGTTCAGGAACGGGATTAAATTGAATTGTGTTCCGAGCTGTGAGTTCTTTTGCTTCTTTGGACTGTTTTATTGAGTCACTTTATATTGGATCACCTGTGAATTGAATTGAAGTGGTAATTTACAGTGAGTTCAAGCAATAAAAGGAGGAACGACAATTAAAAGCATTCTCCAATAGCACAAAATTAGATAGATTTTAAGCCTTTATCAAGCCTTCGCTGATAAGTTAAACGATCCACTTTGCAGCAGCTAGTTTTGTTTTTTTTTTTCGTACTAAGCTGTCTCTCAAGATTCGACCACACAGTTTCTTGTAATTTCAACTTTAAAACCATTCTATGTTAACTTTTTAATAGTCATAAATCATAATACTGATAACTAACTAGCGGCTCTGTGAGCTGCACTGCAGACCTCGCAATATGACTGAAATATTTGACGGCCGGATAGCCTAGTTGTTAGAGAACCTGACCACGAAACTTGAGGTTTTGTGTTCAAATCCCGGTCGGGGCAGACATTTGTGTGAAAAATACGAATGTTTGTGCTCGAGTTTCGGATGTATAATATGTATTTAAGTATGTATTTTTCTATAATAAGTATGTTTATTCGTTGTCTAGTACCCATAATACAAGCTTTGCTTAGTTTGGGACAAGGTCAATTGGTGTGAATTGTCCCGTGATATTTATTTAATATGATATATTTTACGTTTTCTACCCCCGTGGCTCGGCCATTTTGAAAAACTTCCAAAAACTCTACAATTCCCCATGAGAATCGATTGGGAAATCCTACCTGTAGATGGGAATTAATAGTAAAATAATACATACAAAAGCATTTTGGCCTAAGCTGAAACAGAGACGCTTCACTCGCTCTTTGCACTCCCTCGGTCAATAAAAAGTCATAATCATAATGCATGGTTTCATTTAGAAATAATATATAATTATTTGTTCTGATACGTCGGCAAATGTAAAATTTTTTTCGCCAAGATTTATCTACACTCTCCAGTAGGTGAGTATGTTTTATCTTCTTCGATAAAAGTAAAGTCCGTTCCAAGTAAAGTGAGCTAACTCATCATAAAAAACGTAAAACATCGTGTAAATGAGCAGCACATTCCCATCCCTAGTTTTACGGCTTCAAGGGTTCTCCGAGTTTAGTATGGCCTCTTGAGGTCTCGGATCAAAATGGGCCAGGCAAATGGGCTATCTCGTCTCGGATTTAAAGTGGAAACGGATACTTTTCAAAATTTACGTAAGAAAATATAATAAAATTAGAACTTATTACTATCCTTTTAAACAAAATGTGGGTTATTATTAGTTTGGATTTTTGGATGCATAAGATTATGCATTGTTTTTCGTTCTAGCATTTTTTTTTCAATAACATTGTCGAACTGGAGGCTTTCGAATTACTAGTAAATACCCGTTCAATATAGAGATTAGAAAAGTACATCACAAAAAAAACAATAATATATTTTTTTATTCTGCCAAGTTAATATTTAAACAAACAAACGCTAGTATTTATTAAAGAATCAGAACAAAAGTTGAACGCACTACCCGGTTCCTCAGACACCCTAATAACATTTTAATAATAAACTCGAAGGAAACTACGTCTGCAAGTGAGAGAAGACAGCGAGTTTATAGTTTATAGCCTTAGATTCTAAGGCTGAGAAATCATTATGTTTATTTAATAATGGCTAAATATTAATAAAATGAAATACAACCAACCAATACAGTAAAAGAGCAAAAATAATATTATCTTAATTCTAAAAACCACCACTCCACATCGTGCATTTTAAAGTCCCCATAACGCCAGCAGCATTCCCCCGCTGTATGTATATCTACTATATGTATACCTGAGAAAATGTATATCTGAGACAAAAATATAAATAAAAATATTTGTAAATGTTCGCATCTCGTGTCACGGTGTTTGTTATTGAACTCCTATTTTTGTGATTTTTTTTGTCTGTATTCGGTTAGTCGTAGATCGTAGGCTATTTTTAATAGGTACCCCTGTTCCTTGCAGACGGAGTCGTGCAATAGCATAAGAAAGTGCACTTTCCGACAATTGACAACATTTCATTTTTTTAACACCTGAAAATTACTACAGGAATCGAAAGAGTTTCGCCTCCTGAACACGGAAAAATATTTATTATAATTTATTTCTTCATATTTAAAAAAATACAACAAATTTTAAAAAACATATGTATACTTACCTGTACCTCCCCAGAATAGATATGTTTCTTTTACCCTTTTCACAAGAAAAAAGAGCTGTCATAATTTTAAATTTGGTAACAACCTTAATGTCAAATTTACATCATCACTTTTTTTTAATAGAGACTAGACAAAAGTAATGGATCTATTCCATCGTTACGCTCTTTTAGAATAAGCACATCTTTAAAAAATTGTAATAAATTAATAAACAATCCTAGTAAAAATTTAAAACTATCAACGTCTTTCTCTTTCCAAACAGTATACAGAGAACGAATCAAATTATAGTCTTAGAAATATGAAATGTTGTCAATTGTTCCCTAAAATAAAGTTCACATTTCGGGAAAGTAATTTTTACAAGCTAAAGCTAAATAGTTACCGTAGTACGTGTGAAATATATGTTATTTGTTTATACAAGTTTTTTTGTAATTATTCTGAAATGTTGCAGCAGAGAATTGAGTTATTTAGATTGAATACTCTTCCAAAGATTTTTTCATCGGAATTTTTGATTAAAAATATAGTCATGCTTTACCCAAAAAATATTTACAAGGGTGTTCAGTCAAACTAATCCGACCTCCAGCTGAAATATATCGGAATAATTTTAAAACACCTTCTGTATATATTTTAAAATTGAAGTAAAACACATGACATAAAATGCGTTATTTAATCTTCCGAGTATGGAATTATTAAATTCGTAAATCATTTTGAATGTACGTTTTTCCTCGTCTCATTCGTAAAGAAATTATTTTATTAAGCGGCTGTATAGTTCAGTATTTTTAATAAAGATACCATAAATCTTGAAAAAAGGCATATAAGAAGCCGCGAAACGGCGGTAATTTCAAGTACATTTCCAGTTCTCATGCTAACTCCTTTCAGCGCTCATCTTTTATACCAAGTAGAGAAATAAGGCGAGGGAAGAGATTTATAGTGGATTTCTCCGCCACAAATCAAGAGAAACTGTCAGACCGGGGAAATGTATGCATTAGTATTTTTTTTGGTCGGAACTGCATTTTCATAATCTAAATGTTAAATAAATTAAATAATTGCTGGATGGAGTGAAAATTTTGATAGCTGACACCAAATATGGGAAGTCAATTTAAGTTTTATTTTTATTAAATGTCTAATAATAAGCGTTATACTTAGTCGTTTAATTTGGGACTATATAATTTTATATCTGGCTATAAAAAAACTGAATATTTTTCCTAATACCATGACATGTATAATATCATGACATTAATCTTCGTTACTGTTCTATTGAGAAGAAGAAAAGATTGCTATAATAACTTGACACAAATTGTAGTAATCTAATCAGACTGAAACCGAATATTTTTATTGCTCTATGCTCAGCTCTTCGTGTATGCCGTATGGATTTCCAATACGTGATTCTTGCAAGGATACGATTATTTTGTTTAATACTTCATTTTTAGGGTTCCGTACCTCAAAATGAAAAAACGGAACCCTTATAGGATCACTTTTGTTGTCCGTCCGTCCGTCCGTCCGTCCGTCCGTCCGTCCGTCCGTCTGTATGTCTGTCAAGACCCTTTTTCTCAGGAACGCGTGGAGTTATCAAGCTGAAATTCATATCAAATACTCAGGTCTACTGTTCCTTGAAGCTGTGAAAAAATCAAACTTCTAAGCCAACGCAATCAAAAGATACAGCCTTTTATGACGCAAATTTCCGCATATTTTCGAAACTCGCAAGGGAATCAAAACCTACGGGGTACTTCCCGTGAACTCAGAATCTTGAAATTTAGTACGAAGCAAGGTCTTATAGCACAGATAAAGGAAAAATTGCGAAAACCATACATTTTTTTGTCTGTCTGTCTATATCAGTAACCAACAATTTTCGACACTCGCAAGGGAATCAAAACCTACAGGGTACTTCCCGTGAACTCAGAATCTTGAAATTTGGTACGAAGCAAGGTCTTATAGCACAAATAATGGAAAAATTGCAAAAAGCATAATTTTTTTGTTTGTCTGTCTATATCATAAACCAATCTACAATGATCCCAAACTGCGCACATTTTGCTTGGGAGCAGGGGTCTGCTAAGACTGGATTCCATAGATACATATAAATTTGTACGGAACCCTCGGTGCGCGAGTCCGACTCTCACTTGACCGGTTTTTATTATATTAGTTACTTTAATGTTGTTTTATTACTTTCCACGATATTATTAAATTTTATTATTTTTGATAAGTATTAATAATTATTATTATTAAGTGAATGTAGATATGACCATGTGCTTTTCAAGAAGGTAACTCACCCAAGTCAGAATTCTAATAGTGCAAAATGGGGTCATGGCATGAAACGATTATGGTTGTAGTTACCCCCTTAACGGTCCGGTGGGGGTGGTTATGAGTTTTAACTGCTTGGTATCAGTTTGGCAACTTGGCACATTTGTAAATATTAACCACTGCGAGACGAACGTTTTCCCGCATTCTGTGAACATTATTTAATTTTTCTTAAAAATGTACCTTATTAAGATTTATCATAATCCATCATCGAATTAACAGTATAAAATTAAATTATGGGCAACAGCCCTAAATAATAAAGATATTACATTCGTAATAAGTAGCACTCTAATCAAATTTAATACATAAAGCAGCCATTTCTTGATAAAAGTAGTGATAATGTAGGAAGCAATGCTAACATAATTTTAAGGGAATGAAATATGTTTTCGCGTAGAATAACGACTTGAAAGGTTTTCTCGGAAAATTCAACAACTTTTAGGAATTTTATTAAAATCACTCAGCTAAAAATTTATAAAACGTAATAAAAGCGTTCGTGTTGAATAAAAATTTTTGCTCGCTATATTCGAGAATTTTCAAATTTTTTGTCGATGTTTTAAACCTATAAACTTCGGACTTCGCAAGTGCAATGAGTTTCACAGTTAAAATATGACATGGTTTCACGTAAAGATTGTAAGCAACCACACATCAATCAACTACGTATATTTACTCCTTTACATAGATCCAATCAGAATGATACGTATAAGCAGTATTGAGAACATAATATTGTCTTATACTAGGGGCGTTCAATAAAAAGTGAGAATGAGTATGTTATAAACAACTTTTACTAAATGTCATTTTATTTTTCGACATAGGCACCTTCTAGCATAATACACTTAGTATATCTTTTTTCTAAACTTAAAATTCCATTTTTAAAAAGGTCTCATCCTGAGTACTTAAAAAATCTTGTACTGCAGCGATTACCGCGTCGTCGTCTTCAAATTTCTGGCCTCTCAGGTATTGTTTCAAACTCGGAAATAGGTAGAAATCACTGGGAGCGAGATCTGGTGAATACGGAGGATGCTTAAGGATATCGAACCCAGCATCACGAATTGCAGTCATTGCAACGGCGGACTTGTGTGCCGGGGCATTGTCCTGGTGGAACAGCACAACTTTCGAGAGTTTACCTCGCCGTTTTTCGCGGATATCATTGCGCAATGTTGCTATTTGTTTAGCGTATAAAGTGCCCGTAATAGTGGCTTCATGCTCGAGATACTCAATCATTAATACCCCTTTACCATTCCAAAAAACAGAGCCCATGACCTTACCGGCAGATGGGCTCACCTTGAATTTCTTCGGAGTTGGAGATGATGGCCTTTTCCATGTCATAGACTGCAGTTTTGTTTCAGGGTCGTAATGATGGAGCCATGTTTTGTCCATTGTTATAAATCGCGCCAAAAAAAGTTCCCGGTCTTGCTGCATCAGGTTCAAAGCTTCTTGACAAATCTCTAGTCTAGTTTGTTTTTGCGTGTCAGTAAGCATTCTTGGTACCCAACGCGCAGATACCTTTTTCATACCCAAGCGTTCATGTAAAATATTATGCACGCTCCCCGTTGAAATCTTTACATTTTCAGCAATAAAACGAACTGTGACACGACGATCCGCCAAAACTGAGTTTTCGACTTTTTTCACAATTTCTTCAGTTACTGTTGTAGTAGGGCGTCCGGAGCGGGTTCGTCCATTGTCGATGTTCTTCCACGTCTAAATTCGGCGCACCAACGTGCGACTGTCGAATACGGAGGAGCATTAGACCCTAATGTGTCCCGCAAATCCAAATTGACTTGGTCCGTAGAAAAATTTTTCAAATACAAGTATTTGATAACAGCGCGCAGTTCAATTTTCTCCATTATCGCTAACGTACTCAATAGCATTGCAAAGAAATTACCGTATATTTTTTTAAACAAAAGACAGTTAGTTTTTTTTTTTCATAGCAATCAGCTAGATAGACTAGCTTTACCGGCCAGTATTTAATTTCGTAATATTAAATGAGTTTGCATCTCATTCTCACTTTATATTGAACGCCCCTCGTAGTTTAAGTATAAGTATTGTGGTTGTTATGAATGTATGTAATAAACTTACTAAAAAGTGCAAAATTACAGCTTCCTAGTATTAGCACCTAACTAAGCCGTGGAAGACGGACGGACGGATGGATATGGAGAAGCTATATAGGGGTTCCTTGTACGACTACAGGACCTTAAAACGCGTGTTAACAATATATAATTCGTTGTCGTTTCATATCTAATCAATACGGTTATAATTTTGGCAATACATGTGATAAACCAAATTCTTGAGAAAACCCAACTCTCGACGACTCTGACCCAATACATGGCACCTTCAATCTGGGTGCTGAGGTGTCGAGCATTGGTACATTTACCATACTGTAGATCCAAATATAACATAGCTAGACAGATAATATCTATTCAAATCCCTTAACACTTTACAAGTATTTATGTGGATTTAGTCCATCTGGCGACCTTGCTCTAATTCTTGACACAATCGTGTCTAATGCTGTTTGAATAAGACTAGTGAGGTTTATACTCCAGATTATCCGGTATCGAATGTCTGAGCCATCTCAATTTACTGAGTTCACCTTATGGGTATACTTTGTTTATCTCAAGCCTACTATTTCATTCAAGATCGTTACTTAAAAATAGGTATATGTCCAATGTCTCCATATTAGTGTTTCAAGTAAGTTGAGAGTTCTTACTCGAAAAAATCTGATGAAATCATTTTTTCATAAAGTTTAACAACATATAAGTGGATTAACCAACATGCAAAATAATCTGCATCATGTTTAGGTATAACTATCGTTCCCGCTCGGGATACATACAATATTATAGTAGATTGTACACCAAGGGGATAAAGCACTGCATTATGTCACGGGTGCGATATTGAATCCTGAGCGTATCGAGGGACTCTAGATTTAACTCCCGAGCGTAGCGAGGGGGTTTTTAGTTGATTCCCGAGCGAAGCGAGGGAATTAAGATGGAGTCCTGAGAGCAGTGAAGGATTTAAGCGCGCCCAAGGCAAAATCAGTTTTATCCCCGAGGAGTATACTCTACTTTTCTCACTTTTTGCGAGACAATAAAAACCAAGGCTACTAGACAAATACTCGAAATAGACCCAGAAGCACTGATTCTGACACTGACTTTGCGCCTTTCGCACTTTTCCATTTGTCGAAATCTTTGTAAGCTTTTAAGTATTTTTCCTTCGACTTCTCTGGGAGTACATTATTAACAATTTCTAAGGCCGGCTTGCGCAGACCTGGGTTAGCTACTTAACTCCGAGCGAGTTAACTGCTAACCCAGGGTTAACAAGGTGTCAAAATGTATGGAACTGTCATTCTTAACCCAGGGTTACCGATTTAATTTTTTTACCCTGAACTGTGCAAGTGGTCCTAAGGCGTCTAATTTAATGGAATCAGGAGTCAAATCACTTTCGTCACTCGATATTTTCTTAATGTTTTATCTTCTTTTGCAGTTTTGATACTTAAAATTGCAGCGTATGAAACACTTGCGGCTTTTGTTTAAGTATTTGACTTTGTTTTCGTTCGGCCGCGGAGCTGCAAATAAATGAGGCGCGGCGCGGCCCCCGCGGGGCTGAGCACGTTGGGCACCAGCACCAGCAGCACGGGCTGCGCCGCCGTGACCAGCACGTGCACGAGCTGCGCGCCGGCCTGCACGCCGTGCCATTTAGAAATTAGACTTTAAGTGCATACCAATAAGAACTACGAGAAGTGAGAATCACATTACTGCCCGGCGGGTTATAATGAAATTCAATACAACATTACTGCCGGCGGGTTATAATGAAATTCAGTACAACATTACGCCCCGGCAAAAGCCAAGGGCTATAATGATTTACTTTGAGAGAGGTTTGCATGATATATAATAAGGCATTGTCGAGCAGGTGGTGTGAAAAATAAAATAACAATAACTAACTACCACAACAAACTAAAACACCTAATTCATGCTTTAAATTACGGTTTTCTGCAAACTGGCAACTATTAATAACGAGTTAAACACATGTTCAATGATTTTCTAAGTTTTTGTGGTTAGACGGTTATTGTTTAAATCATCTCATACCTTTTGGCTACATTGCAGCAGCCGTAATCAGTCCACTCGTGACTATTTATTACACCAGCTGTTGCCCGCGACTGTCTGCGAGAAATCGGTTTATCGCTATCCCGCGGGAACTATGCCATCTTCCAGGATCCTATATTCTTCCCCACGACTTACCTTTATACCAAATTTTCATCTCTATGGGTTCAGACGTTATTGCATTACAATATTTAGTAATAAACAAACATTCAAAGATCTTCACACACTTCGGCTGCCCTAATCAAAAATCAAGTAACTGAGTTTCGACAAATTTTACAGTAGAGCGAAAAAACTAAATTTTTAAACATTTCCTCATTACATGCTCAAAAATTGAATTAAAGCATTAAAAATAACTGTATTTTCATTATGAGAGATATCATTAACCGTGTCCTTTAGTTTTTTTTTTCTAAATGTGGTTACATTAATTTTAAAATGCAAAAATTGTTTTCTGCGTAGAATGCGGTAAGATAATTTAAAAGGTTTTCTATATAAAAACAAGTATCTTGTGATACTTTAATTTTGTCTTGGTAACTTCTTCTTGATAATTTTACAAATACAAGTATATCTAATATATAAAAATGAAACATTTTACAAAATAGGAATGTGTGAAGAAACCGGCCAAATGCGAGTTTTTTTTTTATGTATGGCCACGCATAACTTTTTACAGAGTGGTCCGATTTTGATGATTCTTTTTTGTTGGAAAGCGTATACCCCGAAGGTGTTCCCACTTAAATTTGGAAAAAATATTCCTACCCTACGGGTAGGAAAACAGGGGATGTTTGATTGTTCAGTCACTGATTGTACTGTATGACCAGGCATAACTTTTTACAGAGTAGTCTGATTTTCATAATTCTTTTTCTATTGGATAGGTTATACCTTGAAGTTGGTATTATATAAATTCGGGAAAAAATTCACCCCGAGGGTAGGAAAAAAGTATAAAAAGTTTTTATAGGGTTACGTACCCAAAGGGTAAAAACGGGACCCTATTACTGAGACTTCGCAGTCCGTCCGTTCGTCTCTCTGTCTATCACCAAGCTGTACCTAATGAACTGTGATAGCTAGACAATTTAAATTTTCACAGATGATGTAATATCGGTTGCCGCTATAACAACAAATACTATGAAACAGAATAAAATAAATATTTAAGGGGGCTCCCATACAACAAACGTGATTATTTTTGCCGTTTTCAGAGATAATAAATAGCACGGAAATCTTCGTGCGCGAGTCCGACTCGCACTTGGCCGGTTTTTTTTGCATGTTTTTGTTTTGTAAAATGTTTCATCTTCATTGACATTCTCACTTTATGGTAATTTAGTATTTTTAATTGACATTTTATTGAATTGATATTAGGTACTTTTAATTACTTATTGCTATTTTATAACTATAATCTTGGTGACGATCCTTTTGTGAATATAATATGTTTGACAAGTTAAATATTATGACTGTTTCCATAGTGAAATACCTAAATAAATAAATAAATCTGTCTATCTATCTATCTATCATGGCACTGAAACAGGTCACCTAGAAATTAGTATATAATTTAAATATCTGTATTTACAAGTTCACCGTGGTTAATTAAATCCAATTATTGTGAGTTTTCTTGTAATTGCGTCCAAAATGGTTGTCAATTGTTTAGCATTATCAGAACAATTTTTTCCAAAAAAAACCTTTTTTTTAGTAGTTTGTACGCCTCCCCCACCTAAGTCATTGTTTTTTTTTCAGTAATTCATCCACCCACCCGATTCCTACCCAAAAGCCAAACAAATGTAAGGATTCATGCTGTAACATCGTAACATGAACAACGTTAATTTCGACGCAGAAGTCAAGTAACTCAGGTTTCTACATATATGAATTACAAGAATCTCATCGCAAGATACTCGTTTTCAAGTTAGAATTAAGGTACATACTTGACTTAAGCGTAGAAGGCCTCGTTCAAAAAAGATACTTGGATTTTAAAAAGATCTATATTTTGAAAAGTATACATTATTTGAAAAAAAATACAAGACTGAAGGATGTATTTTAAGAAGCCGAATCGAAATGTATAAAAAAATAATGTTGCCCATATTTTGAGATGCTTGATTTCTGTGTAGGGCAGCCGACTTTTTCATTTATAATATTACACAGCACGAGAGGATAGGATAACGTGATTCGGTCCCGGTAGTCATTATGGTCGTATTTTAGGTGTTTTTTTAACCCAGATTAATTTGGTACGTTTTATTAAAAGAAAAGTAAACAATTTGGTAATTTATAGGGATTGTACGGTAAGTAAGTACCAGTGTAGCGTGAAAAAAATGTATACTAAAATTTTATGCAAAAAAGTTACCTACATAAAATGGGCAAGTGAGGAAAAAATGATTGAGAGAAGTTTGAATTAAGTCTACATCTTAGGATACAACGCCTCGCAGTAGGAGTGCAATAAATTGTACATAAATAACATACACCGCTTTTGCCATACTTGTCACATTACTCTACGAAGGGTGGCAAAATGGTACGACACAGTGCCACCTCACTATAGAATAGGTAATAAACATAAAGTTACAAAGCGAAAGTGTTTTATTCTAAGGTAATACTAGTCTTCTAACTTGGGTGACAAAAAAAATTATTTCAAGTTACAACGAAATACGAAAACAAAGTGGAAAAAGATAATCAAGTGTTTGTAGCAAGTTAATCAAGTATTCCCCCGTCGGTCCAAATTTACGCATTTCACAGAATCGTGTAAGTTCCAAAACAATCATTGTAAGTATTTATGCGAAACAAACAATGCCTCGAGTCCGTATTAATTTAACTTTTTTTTTCTCCCAAAAGTTTTCCAATTAAATAAACCCGGGTGTACTTAGCGAGTGTTGCCAGTCTAGTTCCTAAAATGTTTTAACGTTTCATTAGGGAGATTTGTTTTTAAATCTTAAGGTACTTTTTAATTGGAATTGTTCGTTCTCTTCATTTTGTATAAAAATTATCTGAGCTGTTTATTGGACTTAAGACTTGAGCAATTTTTTTTTATAATTATCCAATAGACTTTTCATATTTTTCTTAATAGTACAGTTAGATTATTTCCACTTTGGCACTCGGCAAAATTCTTGATATAAGTACATCGAGAAAGATCGGAAGTGCAATACTTAGGTTAAGGTTTTGTTGTTAATTAAATTAAATAGGTTTGGATATTATATGTGATTTAATTCTAGGATTTTATATAAGTACTCTTTGAGAAAAAACGAACCTTTACGGTTAAAATAGACTTCCCGAGTGTCAAAGTGGAAATAATCTTACTGTAATCACCTCTTGTTAGAACTTAAAGAAAATCGGAAATTTAAAAACTTTTGTTCAAATTAAGTATGTAGTGTTTAAGTTAAGGTAAATAATGATTTGAGGTATATGATTTTTTTATACGATAGGTACTAGGTAGGTAGCTAGGTAAATAGGCCTCAAAAATATCTGTACAACTCTATGGCGCTAACCGTAAGGTTGGTGTTTGCATAATATTTGACGCGATGACTATATAGATATTTATGCCTTCGATATTTCGATATTTCGATATCTGTACCTAGTTATTTATAAAAGTAGGATCTTCATCAAAATAATTGTATGATAAAAATCGTACTCCATTAATAGAAAAAAATTGACATGATTTAAAAATACCATTACCATAACGATTTGTCGCATTAGGTACCGGATACAGTTAGAATTAAAGTATTAACTTTCGTCTTTACTTCTTTTTAACCCCGACACAAAAAGAGGGATGTTATAAGTTTGACCGCTATGTGTGTGTGTGTGTGTGTGTGTGTGTGTGTGTGTGTGTGTGTGTGTGTGTGTCTGTGTGTGTGTGTGTGTCTGTGTCTGTCTGTCTGTCTGCCAGCCTGTCTGTCTGTGTGTCTGTCTGTGGCATCATAACTCTTAAACGGGTGAACAGATTTGCATGCGATTTTTTTTATTAGAATGCAGGTTTCTTGGTGAAGGTTCTTAAATATGTTTTAGCCGTTGTTATCGGTTCAGCCGTTTCAAAGTTAGCAGCTCTTTCGTTAGCTGCGGAAGGGATTATGGGGTAGATCACAGGAGTATGATGAGGGCGACGTGCTAGGAGCAGCAATCAAACATCAACTCTTTCCACCATATATATATTGACTGCTCAGAAGGTCAGAAGAATTAATATTATATACACAACACGGTAGAAAATACAGAAGAACAATTATAACAGAATTTAGATTAAATATTCGGTAAAGGAAATCATGACACTTAGTAACGCAGTGACGTGAGTCCGTTGTAGGTTCAAACGATGACAACCATTTTCGCACATGCGCACAACAGTCTTCACTGATTCGCTCGTGGCCGTTCGGCAGGCGCTAGGCTCAGGTGCCCTACCACGAAGTGCATAATTCGAACTTCGTTTCGTGCCGTCCCGCTCACGCTAATGGTATTTATTACGAGAGTGAGAGAGACCGCACGATCCGAACTTCGAACTTCGAATTTCGTAGTAACCCCCCTGTTCGCGTGGCGAACAATCGCGAGAGTGCCCGAAGTCTGCCGGACGGACATGAGAATACTCACGTATAAAACTAATGAGTACAGTCGCCACAGGATCTTAGAC
Organism: Archips crataeganus; assembly: GCA_947859365.1. NCBI lineage: Eukaryota > Metazoa > Arthropoda > Insecta > Lepidoptera > Tortricidae > Archips > Archips crataeganus. The sequence goes on along the minus strand of OX402049.1, from coordinate 10,543,406 downwards.
GCATATGGGCATTTACTTTATGTTCAAACATTCGTGTGATATATAATTGCGTTTTTATTTTTTTTAATTTATAGTTATTACTATTATTTGGGAAGTCTACTGATCAAAAACCTCACGGAAAGAACGAAACAATCTAATAAACCTTTACGTACGCTTTGAAAATCAGGTGACAAATTTTCTCCAGCCAGCATGCCCCAGTTGCGTCATAATCGGTTTATTCCTTCAATTGCCAAGCCTCTTTATTTCCAAGGCTTCAAAGGTACCCGTGGAGACGTCGGCACTGCTCGGGAAATACAAAGACAGAGTTATGCAAGCTACAGCGAGCCTGGTGCGCCGCGATAATTCAGTGTATGGATGCATGAGGATCTTTAAGTGTTATTTAAATTAAAGTGCGAGGATATCTCGTTTTGTGACAAAACCGTGGGCGGAATTAATTATAATCACTGTACACTAACCTAAACCAAAAAACAAGACCTTTTTTACGAGAAGATGATTGTATCTAGTAGGTACGCAGTTGATGTATGTACCCATATAAGCCAATGATGAATTAATACCCCGTGATTAATTTCATTGGCGTTCGTTAAAATTCAGGGAGACACAAAAGTTACTCTACATCTTGGCCCGTCAAGTATTAACGGAGAGGGAAGAAATTATCGCGTGTTAAAATTATATTTTACGAAAAATTTAAGGAAAGGGAAATTGTACCTACTTTCCTGCATCAGAATGAGGCTTCAAAATATAATGAAGTGTCTTCCTCATTTTTATTACAAATTGAGGAAACAACGTATTTGGACGAAATTACAGCCGTAAATATTTTTATTAAGTGTTCTGATCTTACTTAAAAGTAAATATACTGTTAAGGGATATATTTTTCATATGTTTCTAAATTATCACCATATGTTTTTAAATTAATCCGACATTCAAATCAAATTATGAAAAAGAACAAATTTTTCTTTTCATGTTTAACGGACTAATAAGGGAGTTTATATTCAAACCAATGTAATATTCGAAAGGCCGTCAAGTACACAATGGAACCCTCTTCAAGTAAGAATTGCAAAATATAAATTTGACCTAAATTTCAATTTTTAACCCAATTACTTAGGTAAGTACGTCAAAATTAACCCAAAATGCAAATTATGGCCATAATTTTTGTACAATTAAGTATTGAAAAAATGCTGCAATTGAATAAAGGATTTGCCACACTGGATGCGTTCTGCGGTCGCGGTCAGGTCAAATTGAACGCAGCCCGCATTATGTATGAACAACATTTAAATTGTTTAATTAATTTGTGTTGTTTGCTTAAGTATTATATTATGTTTCAACATTGTCGGTATCTATATATTTTGTACAGATATGCGATCTGACCGGTCAGGTCACACTGTCAGATCACATATCTATACAAAATATATAAAGACCGACAACCTGACCGCGACCGCAGAACGCATCCAGTGTGGAAAATCCTTAAATAGTGAATTTTTAATAGCATTAGATACGCATATAATATTTGTAGAATATTTATGACTATAACCTCACAAATTGTAGGTAAACTTTTTCTGTTCCGTATCACAAAAGGAAGAGAGGATCCCTGATCAATTCGTTGTGCATCTGTCTGTCTGTCTGTTAATAGGCTATTAAAAATTTTTAATATTGTGAATTTAGTGGAATTTTTTCCAATCTATTTTTCTACACAACCATATCTAGATAGATCATTTGTAAACAAAAAAAAAACCGGCCAATTGCGAGTCGGAATCGCGCACCGAGGGTTCCGTACTAATTTATATGTCTCTATGAACATCCAGTCTTAGCAGACCCTGCTCCTAAGCAAAATGTGCGCAGTGTGGGATCATTGATTTATATATTTAGATTGGTTACTGATTATAGACAGACAGACAAAAAAATTATGCTTTTTGCAATTTTTCCTTTATCTGTGCTATAAGACCTTGCTTCGTACCAAATTTCAAGATTCTGAGTTCACGGGAGTACCCTGTAGGTTTTGATTGCCTTGCGAGTGTCGAAAATTTGCTGCATAAATGGCTGTATCTTTTGATTGCGTTGGCTTAGAAGTTTGATTTTTTTCACAGCTCCAAGGGACAGTAAACCTGAGTATTTGATATAAATTTCAGCTTTATACCTCCACGCGTTCCTGAGAAAAAGGGTCTTGACAGATGGACGGACGGACAACAGAGTGATCCTCTAAGGTTTCCGCTTTTTCTTTTCGAGGTGCGGAACCCTAAAAATAGACAAATTAGTCTAGTTTTAGCTCATTCATGCACTGCATCTTAGTTTTTATTACATATATTATTATTTTTTGCGAACTTAATTATTTAAGGACGATACTGGAGAAAAAAAAGTCTCTTACGAGATCCTATACATACCCTGTCTATTTAACAGAGTTAGCAAGGTGTTCTCTCTGTTGCACTTTTGGATGCAAATTAAAGGGACAAGAAACTGTCAGTGGGCGTCAACAATCGTACGTCGATGGCGGGCTCGGCTTACATTGCCGTTTGTTGGAATATTCGTAATATTTCTCGTGATTTTTTGATTCTTCTCGTGACACCTCAAATAATTGCATGTCACGTTTATTCATCTATTAATCATAATTATGTAATTTAAAGAAGTAGATAATAATATTTAAATATGTGCCCTGCAGTGGGACGTATGTGCTGGTGCTTCGTCATTATCGCTGACCAATTAGGGCCGGCGCCCACTGACGGCATGGCACGGCGTGGCATTTTATTACTATCAAGTTATTTTGAATCTTATTTCAATGAGTTTAGAATTCATGTTATTCATTCATGAATTCATTTATTGGTTACGCGTGGCATCGGCCCTCAGGACGTCGCGGCATCGTGGTATCGAAATAAAGTAACATGAATTCTAAAATCATTGAAATAAGATTCAGAATAACTTGATAGTAATAAAATGCCACGTCGTGCCATGCCGTCAGTGGGCGCCGGCCATTACGTGCATTCTCTGTTTTTCTAGTACTAACTCTGTTAAATAGACAAGATATAGGTATAATTATTGCCACTGGAAGTTTCTCCATTTAATAATTTTAAAATATTTGCCTGGAATGTGTTGAGGTGAAACAACCACACAGCAGTGCTGCAGAACTATCGATAGTTTGACTATTTAATATAGATAAGATAATATAGAATATCGTTAGAACTGTCGATAGCATACTTCACGTGTCGATAGTATCGATAATTTTATGTCCAATAGAATCAATAGTTTTGAAAATCAGCGAATAGTGAATCGATAGTATCGATTATTTTGGGTTATATCTGCCTGAATTAGCAATATTATCGATTATTTTGGACATAAAACTATCGATAGTATCGATTGTATTGCCAGTATCAATAGTATTGCTTATAAAGCACTATCGATACCATCGATAGTATTGACACGTGGCGATACTATCGATAGTCTATCGATACTATTTGTTTTGTTTTATTTTATTACTTTTGTTTTATTTTTTTGTTTTGTGTTGTTGTCTTTGTTTTAACTATCGATAGACTATCGATAGTCTATCGATATTGGACAACAGCAGCAACACTAAAGCACAGGCGAGAGGTGAAGTTTAGTTATTTACGCGATTGCACTAAGGCCGATTTAACTTGAAAATTTATAGATTTTTCGCAAGTTAATTCTAAAGTTCTAGCGAAATACCCCTGAAAAAGGTTCCTTGTTGAGAACTTTCAGAAAATAATTGACAAATCAATGAACTAAAACAATTACTTTGCTCACCCGCGACCTTACAATAGTTACGTTTATGCAAGAAATGTGCGTTCATGCAGTTCCTCCACCTCCACACTGTACGAACACACACAAATCACATAAACCCAACCATCACCACCACCAAGCTACACTGACGCGTTTCGAACTCAACCAGAGCTCATCTTCAGAGTTACCACAACCGTATGCTATGCTACCAAATGTTAATTTAACATTGGAGGAAGGTGTGGAGGTGGAGGAACTGCATGAACGCACATTTCTTGCATAAACGTAACTATTGTAAGGTCGCGGGTGAGCAAAGTAATTGTTTTAGTTCATTAATATGGACCTCCGCAAAGTAACGCCTGATTCAATAAATGACAAATCAATATTTAACTTGGGGTGTCCATTTTAAAAGTTTTTGTTTCGAAAATGGTCAACCTTCATATGAAATTATTTAGGTACATACGTCATATTTTTCATCAAGAAATAAAATAACAACGATAAATGAATAAAACTGTGATGATGATGATGATGATGATGTGTTCCTGTTATCCCTCACTAAAACTAAACTGTAAGTAGGTATAATTTTTAAGTTTTTAGTAAAAATAATACACTTAGACACACAACCACACAACCTTTTAGCTCACGGTGATTTTTTACCTGTAGGTACTCATATATTATTGTATTTTAATCTGTATCATCATCATCCCAGCCCCACGGCAGGGCATAGGCCTCCTCTTAGAATGAAAGGGCTAACATTTATTGATTTATTTAATAATAATATTACTAGTAGATGAAGTTTATTGACCAGCTCGAATATGTACATACATATTTTTGCACTTGACTGTACCTAATACTATGCCATTATTCTACGTACAAAAGATTAAAAACTATCAGGTGAAATGAACTTTTATAATGTTCCTGTTTTCGTAATATAAAATAAATAAATAAATATTAGGGGACAATCTTACACAAATCGACCTAGTCCCAAACTAAGCAAAGCTTGTACTATGGGTACTAGACGACGATAAACATACTTATATACAAGTTAAGTATGAAGTATCTTTTTCTATTTATTTTTTTATTTTCTTCAACTTCATTTTTTATTACTTTTACTTTTTTTTTTTTTTTTATTCGTCGCTAACTTCTAGACCAGTGATGGTGTAGGGGTAAGCACGCAGCACGGAACGCTGAGGACCTGGGTTCGATTCCCAGCATTGGTCTTTTTTCTGGGGTTTTTTCTGTGCATCTATATTTCAGTTTGTATTTAGTTTGAAATATATGGTTTCACGGGATGACCGTAAAAGTAATAAAAAATGAAGTTGAAGAAAATAAAAAAATAAATAGAAAAAGATACTTCATACTTAACTTGTAAAAGTTGGCCTAGTAGCGCCATCTCTTGGTCCAGGTGAGCGGGTAGCTCCGAAGGAGTGTTGAAGTCTCTCGGTAGAGGGCATTAACATAGATGCGCTTTATCACTGCCTAATGTGATTATAACAGACTGAAGTGTACGATGTATGGGAAAGATTCGTCGCTAACTTCTAGACCAGTGATGGTGTAGGGGTAAGCACGCAGCACGGAACGCTGAGGACCTGGGTTCAATTCCCAGCATTGGTCTTTTTACTGGGGTTTTTTCTGTGCATCTATATTTCAGTTTGTATTTAGTTTGAAATACATACTTATATAGATAAATAAATACTTAAATACATAGAAAACATCCATAACTCAGGAACAAATATTCGTGCTCATCACACAAATAAATGCCCTGACCGGGATTCGAACCCAGGACCTCTTGCTTCGTAGGCAGGGTCACTACCAACTAGGCTAAAGCGGTCGTTAAAGCGGCGGTATTTATTATTTATAGAAAGTTAAAGGCTTTTCTTTATTTACAGCTATAATAATATTTAAAAATAAATATTTAATTTGATAAATTAGTACAATTTTACTATATTTGTTAAAAACGTGCGCTGGTTAAATTTTTGGTTACTTTCAATACAATGAAAGTAGTTGTTTTGACTAATAAAAAGCTCTCAAAGACGAGTAATTAATTCAACTCTTAACAAGCTACTCAGTAAATACCAGTCACAATTAAGTATATTTGTCGGTTCAAAGATAATAACCCACTGACGTTAAGAGTAAACGACTATTTCCCACTAAGTTGAAATATAGAACCGCCTGCGGGTTGGGCAGTTACCATAAAATATAACGAGCCAGTGCGACCTGGAATACCTGTAACATTCTGAATACATTTAGAGGGCAACGGGGCAACTGATATTGAAAATGGAGCAGTGTTGTGCATTTAAAGGTAGTGCTGTCTATTATTTGATAAGGTAGAGCCGTAGAATTTGACTTTGTTGACACATCGTAGAACGTTTTCACAATAAAAAAAATTTAAATAAAAAATAAAACCTCTTTCAAAAAACCCCCAAAAAAACATAAAATAATAATTGATTGAACCGACCACAATAAGCATGAAAATATCTTTCTACTAATCTGTTTGAAGTTGGTGCCTCAGCACGAGCCAGCAGGAGTGTAGAAGCCCTATAATAGGTATGTAGGTAAGTTAGATTACTAGGTCCACTCCTGCTGGCTCGTGCTGAGGCACCAACTTCAAACAGATTAGTAGAAAGATATTTTCATGCTTATTGTGGTCGGTTCAATCAATTATTATTTTATGTTTTTTTGGGGGTTTTTTGAAGGAGGTTTTATTTTTTATTTAAATTTTTTTTATTTCCAAGTTTTTTTTGAGTGTTTTTTGAAGGCGGTTTTATTTTTTATTTAAAATTTTTTATTTTTTTCTTTTTAGTTGTTGCTAATGGCCTGGACTGGCACTCTTTACTGACTGTACTTTTTGCCTCTGGTTACCAAAGTACTTATCAAGACGAATCAAACGAGACCAAACTTGATGGGGTTATGTCGTTTTACTACGGAGTTCTTATGGTCACCATCCAACTTCATTGTCAGACCCTGGTTACCATCTAGGACCAAAGTACTCGTTGAGACGAGTCAAATGAGTCCGTACTCGATGGGGTAAGTGCCGTTACTTTATGGAGTAACTTTGGCCACCTTCCAGCTCCATCATCAGACCCTGGTTACCATCTGGGATCAAAGTGCTCGTCAAGACGTTTCAAATGAACCCAAACTCGACGGGGTTGTGTTGTTTTATTACAGAGTTTCTATGGCCACCTTCCAACTCCATCATCAGATTAGCTCCATGTCACAATAATATTGCATTGTCACCTGATTTACACATGCATGTAAAATATGAAATCAATCAGAAACCGGGAAGTGAGTCAAATTCAACTTGCAAGATTTGACCCGTTGAGGAGTTCCGTTGGCCATCTGCGGTCTTCTTCATCAGATCTAGTTTACCAAATGACACTTTATGAATGCAAATGCTCGATTTGTCACTGAAAATACTAAAATCGCTTTACATTTCCCTTGAACTTTTGAAGAGTTCCTTCAATTCCTCATAGATCCCATCATCAGAACTGGATTCCGGTAACAACGGGACCAACCTTGAAGCATATGCTTTCAAACAACGAAAGAATTTTCCAAATCGGTTCATAAATGACGGAGTTCTGAGGTAACACACGTTAAAAAAAAAAAAAAAAAAAAAGAACATACAACCGAATTGAGAACCTCCTCCTTTTTTTGAAGTCGGTTAAAAAGCGTCATAATGATTTTCCTTGTCAAGCATTGGGATGGCATATTGACATTTTCTCTGCCAATGTTCTGCGGTGGCTCACGATTCAGTTGGATTGACTGTATCTATATAAATCTGGTAAATAGCTCGTTCAGGTAATTTAACAAGCTTGCAACAGTTGTAATCACCTTTCCTTACCTTACGCTAGCAAATATTGCAAACATCCTTTAAAAGGGAATGCATAAGGAGTTGGATATGTTTACGTAAAACAACTATGCGATCCAGCGTAGTTGGCCTTGGCCACGGTTTTTGGTTCAAAAAGAATCTTAAATAAAATAGTGGGCCATTCATTTGTTTTTTTAATAATTGTTGTTATATTAAACGAAGTGCAATATTTTTACTTGCTTCTCTGTTACCAAACGTTGGGTAGTGGTGGCGAAGCAATGTAAAAATATAAGTAGTTCATTGATAATTATTATTTTCGCTAAATTTTATTTTGAAAAAGTTTTATATTTCCGTAATTAACAATATCAAACTTGTCTACATTTTTAATGGTCTTCTTCAATATTGAAGACTATAAACTAGTCTACTATCGTAAAATATCATTTTGGATAGATATAAATTATTCGTACAATTGCAATAGTAAATTGATGAAGTTGTGAAAAGTTACATATCACGCTACATGATGGAGCCTCCCCGTTACGAAAACATCACCACCTCGTCCCGACTCAAATGATTTAAAATTTTACCATAAACCCCTTCAAACGACTAAAGTCTCGACTTGACGTAACATAGCAAAAATGATTGACGTTTCTTTAAAACTTTCAATTTGAATTTAAATTTACCGAACGTTTTAAGTTTAGTAGTTCCGACGCTATTATCGGACAAGCAGTCAACGTTCCGGTCGAAAACAATGTAAATCAGTGTCAAAACTGATATGGTTTGGAAGTTTGCGTATAAATCTTTGCAAATTTTTGGCTACCGTCCCAACGTGGTTGATTCGAAGTTACAAATTTAGTCTGTATTTTTGTTATTTTAAAAGCTTTAAGATTGTACTAGGGGCGTTCAATAAACAGTGAGAATGAGTATGTTATAAACAACTTTTACTAAATGTCATTTTATTTTTCGACATAGTCACCTTTTAGCATAATACCCTTAGTATATCTTTTTTCTAAACTTAAAATTCCATTTTTAAAAAAGGTCTCATCTTGAGCACTTAAAAAATCTTGTATTGCAGCGACTACCGCGTCGTCGTCTTCAAATTTCTGGCCTCTCAGGTATTGTTTCAATCTCGGAAATAGGTAGAAATCACTAGGAGCGAGATCTGGTGAATACGGAGGATGCTTAAGGATATCGAACCCAGCATCACGAATTGCAGCCATTGCAACGGCGGACTTGTGTGCCGGGGCATTGTCCTGGTGGAACAGCACAACTTTCGAGAGTTTACCTCGCCGTTTTTCGCGGATCTCATAGCGCAATGTTGCTATTTGTTTGGCGTATAATGTGCCCGTAATAGTGGCTCCATGCTCGAGATACTCAATCATTAATACCCCTTTACCATCCCAAAAAACAGAGCCCATGACCTTACCGGCAGATGGGCTCACCTTGAATTTCTTCGGAGTTGGAGATGATGGCCTTTTCCATGTCATATACTGCAGTTTCGTTTCAGGGTCGTAATGATGGAGCCATGTTTCGTCCATTGTTATAAATCGCGCCAAAAAAAGTTCCCGGTCTTGCTGCATCAGGTTCAAAGCTTCTTGACAAATCTCTAGTCTAGTTTGTTTTTGCGTGTCAGTAAGCATTCTTGGTACCCAACGCGCAGATACCTTTTTCATACCCAAGCGTTCATGTAAAATATTATGCACGCTCCCCGTTGAAATCTTTACATTTTCAGCAATAAAACGAACCGTGACACGACGATCCGCCAAAACTGAGTTTTCAACTTTTTTTACAATTTCTTCAGTTACTGCTGTAGTAGGGCGTCCGGAGCGGGGGTCGTCCATTGTCGATGTTCTTCCACGTCTAAATTCGGCGCACCAACGTGCGACTGTCGAATACGGAGGAGCATTAGACCCTAAAGTGTCCCGCAAATCCAAATTGACTTGGTCCGTAGAAAAATTTTTCAAACACAAGTATTTGATAACGGCGCGCAGTTCAATTTTCTCCATTTTCGCTAACGTACTCAATAGCATTGCAAAGAAATTACCGTATATTTTTTTAAACAAAAGACAGTTAGTTTTTTATTTCATAGCAATCAGCTAGATAGATTAGCATTACCGGCCAGTATTTAATTTCGTAATATTAAAAGAGTTTGCATCTCATTCTCACTTTATATCGAACGCCCCTCGTATGTGGGTTGGTATGGAATGAAAAAAAGTTTACAAATTGTGACTTTTAAAATTAAAACTTGTAGCGACTACTAGCGCCATCTAGTCGTCACATAAGGAACTAATTGCTACAATCCTACATCACGCTATCGAAGTTTCTCAACTCGGCTGCATAAATACAACTTCCAACTTTCATCCATTGGACTTCGGTCCCCAGGCATAACATCTGCCTGGAGAGAGATCTCTCTATGTTTACCACCCCCAAATTGGTGACGCACGACATTGGACAAAAAATCGCAACCTTCAAACACAAATTGGTGACCCCCGACATTGGACAAAATCGCAACCTTTCAGACACACAAGACGATGACACAGTCTCACAGCAAGCCATACTCACCGCACTGTGCACCATTAGCATGTATCTATTATCTGCCTGGTGTCTACAGTTCGCAAATCCTCCTCCCACTACTTCCACTTGCCAATCAATCAACCAACGCTCACCAACAAGGCTCCGAGCAATCACGCAACAGGCATGCATCTACAAGCAGCAGAGGAACAACAATGCTCGCCGACGAGGCTCTGAGCGACTGGCCCTTGCAAGCGCCCACATGACGCACAGACTGCACTCCACTGCAATTAGTATCGACCTCCGGTCTAAAAGGGGGGCTGATGTAGCGACTACTAGCCCCATCTAGTCGTCACATAAGGTGTAACGTGTAAACAATATTTTACATCCTTTTGTTGCATTTATCAACATACGATTTCTTAAACATTATAATTTAAGTTTTCATTCAATGTGTTATTTTTTAAGAAATAATGAATTTTTAAATCGGATATAGAGTTACCCTCGAGTCCATGATGGCGAATGTTGTTTCAAACTGTAATAGAGCTGTCGTCGTAAAAGATTAAAAGTTACTGCAAAGGAAAAGGCTCTCTCTTTTATTTTGTGCAAAATGTATCAGTGAGAATGCAGTGAACTGTTTAATAAATACGTACGCATAAATAAGCTTCTGTTAACTTAAGAATCGTTTGTCTATTTGACTTTCCTGGACATAGCCAAAACATACAATTTGCTATAACATGTTTTTATTTCTAGGGCTCCTTACTTACCACAAAAGAAATATGGAATTCTTGTAGGAACACTCGTGAGTTTGTCTGTCTGTCTGTCCGTTGATCACGGCCGATTTGCTCTGAAACTAGATACTGAAAATACATAGGTGTAACGCAAATAAATTAATTTTAAGAAGTAAATTTAAAAATGAAAACAAGATATTTGCAATCAATTGTGTGACTTATCAAATGGCCATCTAAAATAATTATATTATTATATTTTTTATGATTGTAAAATAAATAGTTTTGAAGTTATTTAAGGTATCATGATTATTTACGTTGTAGGAAAACATCATGAAAAGTCTGCATACACCTACGAAGAGATTCGATGATGCGTGTGAAGCTCCCAATTCCAAAAAGTGGTATCTCAAAAAAAATGTTGACTTATCGAATAGCTTAAAAAATACACAACCAATGAACCAAACCAAATACATGTTTATGTATTACATTCGCTACCCATAAATAGAATTAATTATACTTATTTATACTTAAATATACCATTTAACCCATGTAAAGAGTTTAAAGGAGGGTGGGCTAATAGGGATGTTTCCTAGGTAAAAAAATAATAATTCTTATTAGTCCGTATTTTACATTATCAAAAAATATTAGAACGTAATTTTTCTTTTGACAATTAAACAAAAAATGACGAAGATATGGCGCGTTGAAGTTCCGCGTGACGAGGCGTGACGTCACTTGTTCCTAAAACGCTCATACAAAGTGTAGGAACAAGTGACGTCACGCGAAACTTCAACGCGCCATATCTTTGTAATTTTTTGTTTAATTGACAAAATAAAAAATACGTGTCCAATTTTTTTTGATAATCTAAAAGACTGACTAGTTAGGAAAGTAGCCTATTGGCCTATTATGAGCAACAAGGACAATCAATGTGTCACTTCACTTGTTAGGATATGTCAATAATGAATTAATGATAGCTTATTCTAAGTTTTAAAACTTTTACTATGTATGACAGGTAGTCCCAAACCTTTGTGTGAAAAAGTTTTTCGATACCTACTAAGTTTCTGTATCGCTTTACAGATTATGAAGGTTTTGTTACTGTCGATGATTTTGTTTTTTATGCGTTTTCATATGTTTATATATTATGTTGCCTTACTTTTTTCAATTTTCAAAAATATGTGTGACATTATTGGTGGAGGTTTTTAAAATTTTCATTTACACAGCGGTTCGAGATTTCCCACCATACAAAAAGTTGTAGAGTATGAAAAAACCTTTCCAAAGATATAATAATATGCCTTGTGGTTATTGGTCCCTAGGCCAGATTCCATACATACAAATCTGCCCATACTCCTTTACGTATTTTAACCCACATTTTACTGTTCATAGAGAAATATATTCATGCCGATAAATTCACTGATTATTAAACAAACATGGCGGGTGTCGTGTAAAGCGTAAATAAGAGCAATTATTGCAGATAATTAATAATACAAACACTCGCGTAAAAATCAACGAGCCAAACAAATTGTCCAATCTGTTATCGGGCGGACCATAACAGTAAAGGCACAGTAGACTTTGAGGTAATATTTTTTTATTCAGGACTAGTTTTTTATGAAAACGGATGGGCAAAAATTAATTGGATACATGTTGGGGTGCCCACCAACTTACCAACTCTGCCCAGCCCATCATTGAGAACACCAGAAATATTATAGTAAAAATGGAAAGTCTCTTGTGCCAGTAATGTCCTCTTAATTGTTGCAATCCACTGTTACTCCCCTCCGAAAAAAATCCTTGCTGCGTATCGTAATTCCCCGATCGCGGCAGCAATTTTTTCGTGGTTAGAGTTTTCCAACTCCGCAGCTCCGTCTGTTCCTTGCGCCGTGGTGCGTTTCGTTTCGTGAACTGTAAACTGCTCGGCGATGCGCAGACCTGAGGCATTGTTAACGCGCGGAGACTTGGTTTCGCATTCACTATTTCTTTCTGTCAAACGGTATAAGATGGTTATAGAAAGAGATGGTGAAAGCCATTGCAAGCGATGGCGAGTTGGGCAATACGGCCTCTGGTCCGACTACCTATCTGATAAGACCACGACCTCTACAACGATTGCATCCAATCTTGCCAGAAACCAGCTAATCGAGATTGCGTCCGTCCTTCATGGAAATGACGCCAAAGAAAACCAAAATTATACGAAGGCAGAACATGGAATTTATAAACTCTCGAATAGATATGTTGGAGCGAAACGCCAGGAGATTTGCAGCATCATCCTCTAGTTTTTCATATCAAAAGCATCGATTCGGTCACTAGTTATCCAACTTTTTTTAAGTTCACGCTGTCGAACTTGTACCTAACGGCCCGGCCACAACTTCGCGGCACCGGCGGCGCAGCGAACGTTTTATTAATTCACTGCGGGTGTCGCCTGGTAACCACTGTGCGGCGTGCGTCTTGGCCGCGCAATGAACAGAGAAAACGCTCGCCGCGCCGCCGGTCGCGCGAAGTCGTGGCCGAACCGTAACTGAAATTGGTGGACGTCAAAAAGTTGACTACTTTTAACTTCGTCTTACATGAAATGTTCCAGTCTCGCCATATTATCTGCTTAGTAAACATTTTATTTCTAGTTATTTGTGTGCCTACTGTAGTATCACTTTCCTTTATACTGTTAATTTTAAATGACATAAATTATAGTTGTGCGGATATTAGCGCATGTGTTTCAATTATTAATCTGTAAGCGTAGCTTGCACAATAGGTACGTCAATAATAAGAAAATACTTAAATAAATAATAAATAAATAAATAAATATCATGGGACAATACACACCAATTGACCTAGTCCCAAAGTAAGCTTAGCAAAGCTTGTGTTATGGGTACTAAGCAACGGATAAACATACTTATATAGATAGATACATACTTAAATACATATTAAACACCCAAGACCCGAGAACAAACATTCAACATTAAATGATTTAATTAATGTAGGCACTTATACCTTCTACAGGGTTATTTGTAATTCACTAGGATCCTTTTAACCCTAAACTCCTACCACTTAAACAAATGTTTTTTGTTTTACTGCTTTAACGACCACTTTAGCCTAGTTGGTAGTGACCCTGCCTACGAAGCAAGAGGTCCTGGGTTCAAATCCCGGTAAGGGCATTTATTTGTGTGATGAGCACGAATATTTGTTCCTGAGTTATGGATGTTTTCTATGTATTTAAGTATTTATTTATCTATATAAGTATGTTTATCGTCGTCTAGTACCCATAGTACAAGCTTTGCTTAGTTTGGGACTAGGTTGATTTGTGTAAGATTGTCCCCTAATATATATTTAATAATATAATATTTTGTCATAACTTGATATTTTTGGTGTAGTTTTGATAATTTGAGATTACCTCTTATTTTTACGATACTCTGTGTATTTGTATGGGAAAAAAGTGCTTCATTTTTAAAAGTCGTAAAACAAAAAACATTTTGTTTGAGTGGTAGGAATTCAGGGTTAAGAGGATGTCAGTGAATTACAAATAACCCTGTATAATGTTGTAATATCGTTTCGGTAGTTGTTTTATTTTGACATACTACAAAGGATAATCATTATGTTTTCGTCAAAGATTTTAGTATTGTCAAGTATGTAGTATAGGTACATACATACTCGTAAATATTCACAAGGTGGCAAACAGTCTTAACATGGATGGGTACTAATAACTGGTTTAGTTTAGCTTGTTTAATATTAATGAGAACTTACTAAAAAACGTAAATAATTGCATTATCTTATATCGTGAATCGAAATAAGGTGTTTCGATAAAACTGCATTTAAGCCTAATTCGGACACTAGTGCTTATTGCAATTAACGAATTGCAAATAAAATAAAACCGGTTGTCTGTAAAGTCGGTTTACGGACGATAGTTTAACGTGACAACGTCATAACAAAACATACAAAAAACAAAAATGAAACCAGGCGGTCACCCATCCAAGTACTGACCGCGCCTGACGTTGCTTAACCTCGGCGATCGGACGAGAACCGGTGTTTTGTCAAATATCTTGAACACGGTGCATCCTACGGCAAAACCAATGAAATTTTCATCCCCCGTTTGAAATCCACGAAATCCGCCCCTCCAACCATCCCCCACATCCTGACGTCCGCTGCTCTCTCTCTTGTAAATACTCGCCGTCGCTGCTCTGTAGGTACATGTACAGTCGACTACAAAAAAATCGATACGGCCAAAGTTACAAAAATATGTATACACGACCTTAATGTTAAGTCAATAAAGGTGTGTATACATATCTTTGTAACTTTGGCGGTATCGATCTTTTTGTAGTCGACTGTACGTACGTACAGCCGTACGTACGTTACATTGCGTCATCCTTTTTCGTGTTTGCACCCGGCGTTCATCGATTTATTAGACGTTGTCACGTCAAAAACTTTAAGTCCTACTTACCATCATCAAGTTCTGTTACCTTACTCGGGTCATAATCATCATCATCATCATCATCATCATCATCATCATCATCATTATCATTCCAGTCTATAAACGTTCCGCTGAATGGCGCAAATTCCCACGCAAGATGAGAGGGCGGGTCATAATAGAGTTCGTTAATGGTCTTAGTAGAGGTTATTAGTTAAGTAAGCTTAGGACTTACTTAGAAAATAATATTCGATTCGACACTTCGATTTCGCACTGTATTCTTAGAAGCTAACAATATTCTAAAAGCCCGATTATGTCCTATCTAGGATTAGTGACGAATATTGTGAATAAAATATTACACTGAGAGGCTTTTTGCATGCTCCACCGAATGTCCAGAGGATTACTCTTATCCCAGAGAACCTAATGTGACGACACACCGCTTTTAAAAGTATTAATGGATAGTGAAAATAAACGGATCACTCACGTCTTAAAACGAGTTTAACTCGACATGTTTCGGGCTAATCCGTAGCCCTTCCTCTCGGAGTCGCACGTCACGGCGGCTGCCAAACGTGCGTGGAGTGATCCGTTTATTTTCACTATGAGTAAGTCTCATCTCACGGTAGTTTCATGTTTAAAGTATTAATGGACTCTATTTTGCTTTTATATTGAAAGTGCATTGTGTGTGCGTGCAAGCGTGTATGTGTGCGTGCATTATATGTGTACGTGTATCCGATACTTCCATCGGATCAGATTAGGTATACACATGTAAAATCCAGAAAGTTCAATTGCTAAATTTAGAGACATGAAGTTGAGTAGATGTTCTTCATACAACGTAAATGAAGATCACGATGTAATTTTTGGGAAATCCCGGAATTCCGGAATGTCAATTCAACTGCCAAATTTAACATAATGGTTCACACGATCGAAACTAACATTCGACGCTTGAAAGGAGAAATTATCTGAGAGACATTTTGGTCTAAATGGATTTTGCATTTAAAATGTTTTAGATAAGATTTCTTTCAAGCGTAAAAGTCTGCAGCATATAATTGAATTGAAAAGTCTGAATAAATAATCATATTTTATTATTACAAGTGGATTAGCGATTGTGGTGCACACACTCTTATTACTTTGGCGGTAGAGCTGTGTGTGGACTATTTTGAACACCAGAACTGCTATACTTCTGCTGCTGACTGTACATGTATTTTTTTCCCATTTGACAAAATCCCCTCACTTGCTCGACGTACAGTGTATCAATAATATCTAATGCTGAATACTCAAAAGATAAGTTTTTATAGATGTAATCCGATTAGCATTGTACCGCAAAAGGGATCCGTTGAAAATAAATTGAAGCTGAAAGAGTGGTCTACACAGACTCACTGAGGCGCCGAGGGCCGACAGATTATGCTCACTACATTATAACGAATCATTGTGAAAAAAGGATTCTGTTAACAAATTTGGGCTAGCTTTGAAAATGTCCAAATTTAACTTCGCCAGATCCTTTTGTGTGAAATATAAACGTAAGACTTACGAATCATTCTAGTAATCACAATTATTTTTCATCTTAAGCCTTTCTACGTGGTTGCATTTTTTTTACTTTAAATTAGTCAAATTACTTTTAATTATTTACTTTAAATTAGTGAAATTAGTCTATACTTATGAGTATCAGTGGTTGGCTTTTTACGAGAAATAGTGGCTTATTTACGAAGCGATTTTAAGCAATACAGGATTAATCCTTATCCAGTTAAGAATCTTAAATACATTGTGCATGTAATATAGATTGATATGGCCTTTATAGCATGTATTTTAAATGAATATTTTCGAAGATATTACAGATTTAAAATCCAGGGACATAGCGGTTGCGGCGGTACCGGCCGGGTTGAAGGGGGGGGGGGGGCGGCGCGTGCCTATAAGTTCTAATGACAAAAAAGCTGTGAACGTTGTAATAAAGACATTCTGTAGTATATATAGTATCAGCATTGCACCCCCGTGCGAAGCCGGGGCCGGAAGCTAGTTAGTACTACTAAATGAAGACAGGTTTAATAAAAGAAAGAAGTATAAATAGAAACGTGGAACGTTATCTTTTGGTTGTCAATAGAAATAAATAAAATGAAGTTTAAGTTTATGAAGAAATACGTATTTATCTAGGTTTCAATCAGTAGAAAAAAATACTGAACAGAATAACAAAGTCGGCTGAGCCGCACAATCAACTTGAAGTAACGTCTCATTTGTTCATTCAAGGTAAATAATTTAACATGTCAATAACACGCCTGTCTGCTGAAAAATGTTCACAGTCACTTAATGTTTGCGAATATTTTGCTAGTACATGTTTCTTTTTTTACCGAAAAAATTTGAAATAACTGCGGGAAATTTTAAAAGACGGTGAACTTTTAGCGAAAAGTCAATAAATAAAGGCATTGAATGAACGAAATTTCTATTCATTGAAACGTTTCTACTTAACCGTGTTTCAATTGGAAGAGCCTATCGGGAGAAAAGAGGAAAGGGATAAGTCACAATTTTATAAAATAAAGTTGAAGCCTACAGAGTTAGTAAATATTAGAAATATTATGCATTTCAATACTTAGATGCTTAGATTATTTTTATACACTAGATAGAGTGTTAGTAGCAAACACTGGCATACAAAACGTCCAAAACCCCAATTGACAGCTTCATATTAATATCACGTTACGTTATTCAGACTGAAGGGGACAACTGACATATAAGCCAACTGTTGGTTTATACAGGGTTATTTGCAATTCACTTCCTTTCCTTCACTTCCTTTCAATTGCTTTTAACCCTAAACTCCTACCACTTAAACAATTTTTTTTTGTTTAAAGGCTTTTGTCATAACTTAATATTTTTGGTGTAATAACGTTTTGAAAATTTGAGATTACCTCTTATTTTTTTTACGATACTCTGTGTATTTGTATGGGGAAAAAAGTGCTTCATTTTAAAAAGTCGTAAAACAAAAAAACATTTGTTTGAGTGATAGGAATTCAGGGTTAAGAGGATGCCAGTGAATTACAAATAACCCTGTATTTTCGGGACGTTTTCATGCTGCCTAAGCTCTATCTTATCTAGTGTATAAATAATCTAAGCTTAGATGGTAATAAAAAAAAACTTATCCTCTTGAACTAGAAAAGGTATCGTACCTATTAGTTTTAGCTGTGGATCTTCTAAAAGTAGTGCTTGATTCACTTTTGTATTAACTTACTAGCATTTACCATTAAATCGGTCACTTGAATTGAAACAAGTTTTGAACATTGCCGACTATAGCTATAAATTGTTATACCTATCTACAGGGTTATTTGTAATTCACTAGCATCCTTTTAACCCTAAACTCCTACCACTTAAACAAATGTTTTTTTGTTTTACGGCTTTTGTCATAACTTAATATTTTTGGTGTAATAACGTTTTGAAAATTTGAGATTACCTCTTATTTTTACGATACTCTGTGTATTTGTATGGGAAAAAAGTTCTTTATTTTAAAAAGTCATAAAACAAAAAACATTTGTTCGAGTGATAGGAATGCAGGGTTAAGAGGATGTCAGTGAATTACAAATAACCCTGTATAGTAACAATTATTATGGGTGAAAATCGTATCGTAATCGTGGGGGTATTGACCGCACAGTTCAGTCTAGGTACACGATCGCTATAACGTGGCCAAAACGCAGAGGTAGTTTTAAACAGATTATTATATTGTAACGTGATTAAAATCAGAGTACCTTCTACAGTAATTATTATTTGAATTAAATTTCCGGGAAACCAAGCAAATTCTCCTGAGTATTTCTAAATATTAATTCGCGGATCTTTATTTTAGGTTGTATGAGGAACTCCCTGCAAAATTGCACAGCTCTAGACTTATTTAGCTGTATTTATTAATTTATTTTTTAATAACTGGTAACTGCCACTCCCCGTGTTGTTGACCACGCAGCAAAGCTGTCGTGGGTGGAGTGACCTCTCCACAGACAAACGCCGCCAGGGACAAGGTTAAGGAAACACAGGGTTGCCCAGGACCTATGTTACCCTCTCGGCCTCGCTGACTGTTCCCACAGGAAAGGCAAGCCAGTACGTGTGGAGCCAGGTCGGCTGCAGGAGACTGCCGCATATTTTGGGTTGGACCCTACTCGCGCCTGACAGAGACTCCATTCTGGGTTTGAATTTGGAGTTTTCCTTCTCCTAGATGGGTTGCATATCACGGTAGTTTCATGTTTAAAAGGGTTGCATATCATTGCTAAGAGGCCCATCCCCTCTGTGGTGAAACGTGAAAGATGTAAGAACGCTCACTATTGGACTTTAGTCGCCTCGTACGACACCCTAGTCGTCTGTTAGGGTTGGTGCTATTCTAGGCCGGACACCACACTGTGGTGATTTATATATTAAAAAAAAAAACTGTTTATTGCAATTAATGTTACAAAAAAAAAATTTTTTCTTATACTTAGTTAATATATTTTGCCAACTGGCTTAGGAATGAAAAACAGCCTATTTGTTATCTCAGAGACATACCAAATTTCATCCCAATTCGTCAAGACATTACAGCGTGACAGGGTAACAAACATACCTGTGTACATAATATTATTACAAAATTTTTGCACTTAAAATACGAGTATTACTAGCTGATGCCCGCGGCTTCGTCCACCACTGAAATAGATTAAAACGTGTTTTCCTGTGGGTCTGAGATATTTTCCGTGGTAAAAAGTAGCCGATGTCACTCTCTAGTCCAGCCCTTCGCCCTGTTCATACAAAAAAATACGGCATTACGTCGCTCAATTTCGACGTGAAAGAAGGACAAATAAATAAACAACCACTTTCACAGTTATAATACTAGAGCCCGCGCAGACAGAGAGCGTTCTGGAGTTCCGAGTTCAGCTTTTAGAGTTTTGGTTCTTTCGAATGTATTGAGTCTTTTACGATAACGCACACAGCAGGCGATTGGAACTCTCGAGCGGTCAAAACACAGAACTCTGAACGTGGAACTCGGAACTCCAGACCGCTCTCTGTCTGCGCGGGCTCTTAATTATGGATATGGAACTATCGAATAATATTAGTAGGTATAGGTAAGACAGATTATTTCTTTCAAACCTGTGTCTACATCTCTGTCAATAGTACCTAGCTGAATTTCAGCTCCTCTAATACCTTTAAAAATTGAGACAAGTAGTTACATTATGCCTTCCTTTCCTTGAGTCTAACATCTGGTAGCATGTTGAACGGTTGTGTTGCTCTGAAGATGAGCTCTGGTTGAGTTCGAAACGCGTCAGTTAGTGCGGTTTGTGTGATTTGTGCGTAGTGTAGAGGTAGAAGAACTGTTCGAACGTAGCTATCATAAGGTCGCGGGTAAGCAAAGTAATTGTTTCATCTCATTTACATATACTTACAGACTACTAAATAGATAGAGTAAAAACTCCATGTTAATTATCTTATTTAAATTAAGTCTTGTTTCCAAGTCATCACCAACAGATGTTTCATTAAACTTTATAATCACCGGTTACTAGATTTTGTCTTATTGCGTAGTATTTATCAACCGCTTCGCCGGATGCTGTGTGTAAGTAAAGCAAATATGGCGGGCGGAAGTGGGTCGTAAGTCACGCCGCGACTCCCGGTCGACTTCCGGCGCCCGATTCGCCGATCGCATTGTCGCTGAAAGGTCTAAGTGACGTATGTATTTTACGTCACGATTGTTACGCTATAACCTCGTTATAAAGATTTTTTATTTTATTTGATGGGTAAGGAAGAAAGGTGTTGGCAATGCAATACAAGGAGGAAACGCTAGACTTATGGGCACCTTGCTCAATAAGACCGAACTGGGTGACACATTATGTTAATATAAGTTTTTACGTTTAGGTTAGGTTAGTTTTATGTAGGTACCTTAGATTATTTATACACTAGATAGAGTGTCAGTAGCAAACACTACGATACAAAACATCCAAAAACCCATTTGACAGCTTCATCTTACGATCGCGTTACGTCATTCGGACTGAAGCGGGCAAATGACATATTATAAGCCAACAGGCTTATATTTTTCAGGACGTTTTCATGCCGCCTAAGCTTTATCTAGTGAATACCTAAATAATCTAAGGTACCTAACGTGTGTAAATAAAAAGAATAATAACAAGATAAAGTGCATATCTATACAGTAAAGTTATAAGGCTATTTTTAGCTTGTCTAATTCAATATTAAATTCTTTATTCATCCATAATGCTGTGTTTTCTAGAAAAAATTGCATTTCCATTCTATTTGCGTAGCGAAAAACAGACACCCTTTTACAGTTTGATGTGGCCAAGAGACAATATGTGTCAGCTACAATGATACAAATTTACACACATATAATACCTAAGTATAAACCCTTTACTTACGCCTATACATTACAATTGGTGGCAAATTATAATGGCGATCGTAATCCCGCGCGAGCAGTTGGTAGCGCTGGCAACTAACTTTACCGCGTTGCATTTCCTATTTCAATAATATTGCACGCCAGTCCAATCGGTACCAATAATTAAAGTGCCCCAGAGAGTTCGTATTGTACGTTAATGATGATTATAGCCAATGTTTTGTTTATTGGTACGAGTGCATTCAATGGTTTATGACCCTATATTTTGATAAAGTTATTTACTTAAATGCTAATAAGTACGTATAGGCAAAGCGTCATTTTAAAGTACCTACTGCCGTAATAAGTTTGAAAGTTTTGCTTAACTGTACGAGTGTTGTTATAAAAAAAATTGTTATATAATACGTCTTTTTAATAAATTATTTTTTCTACTACAGGTAATGAATGACTGTTGAAAATCAAGTCCGAAAAGAGTGTTGAAGATATTAATAGGCAAGTGAATTTATTCCTCTTTTGAAAGGGAAAAAGACCCTTCATCATTATCAAAAAGTTATTAAGACAGTGTTCCAGCAATTTATGGAGTTTTCGGAATAGCTATGACCTTTTGTGCTATCGTTTTTCTTACGTTATAAAAATGTATCCATTAGAATGAAGATCGTTTTGTTAAATTCATAATAAAATTGTTTATGTTCCATTTATATTTATTATTGAAAAATTTTCTTAGTTCATCCACATCGTGTTGCATCGGTAGCATAATTTTTAACCTGACGCCCTTGATTTACTATATTTTTTTACGACTTTTTAATCCCCAGACGGATTACTGGTGAATATTGTTGGAATACATGCAATGTACTCACGTCAAAATGTGTGCAATATGACAGATCTTTCAATCCCTTTATAATCGCCAGTTTAAAAATATTCATAAATTAGCAGGGGATTGAAAAAATAGTAAAACCTACATAAATAAAAGTATAATCGTTATGCCATTCTTATAACATAACAATGTGTAAATAATACAAAACAACTAAAAATTGTAAGCACACGCTTACACAATTTCTAAATTGATTACGTTCTTACAAAGTAATACCAAAAAACCGTAGTAGGTATTACACAAATACAAAATACGCACACTTACTTTTGTCGTATAGAGGTAAAGAGAAAAGAACGCGTTACCAGCTCTTTTGCGTTAAATAATCAAATGGGTCAAATATCTAAAAAAGTCTTCCTAATAATATTCCGAAAAAAGGAAAGTTCTCTCCACTTGTCACCCACTATCATACACTACACAAACAGCGACGCTTATAATTTAATGCCCTAGGCGTATGTATGTAAATACGGACATTATACCAAAAGAACTCGGCTTGTTCAAGTGTATGCGAATAAATCACATTTATGCGAACGTTTTTGGGGTAAGAAGGAAAACAGGAGTTGTAAACCGTCGGGCTGCTTATGTCTGTTAATTTATGGTTTCGGGATTTACAGTTTTCTTATTAAGGACACGGCCCTAGTTCTTAATTTTGTCGTATGATATAGGGTTGGCTACATTACAGCATCAGCCTTTGATCAGAAAAACCCTACAACATTTCGACTGACACTCGTTTTATGAGGTCACTGATCAAGCTAGAGTTAATCATGTAATACTACATTGAATTTTATTTATTACTTTCAAAAATATTCATTCAATACTTTGTATATGCAGGGAGTTTAAAGAAGATAATAGTGGTTTATATAATTGTCTAGCTTTGCATGGAACAGAATTTATTTCAAATAATTTCTTTGTATGCCTCCATTAAAATGTTTTACAGAAGAACTACATAGAGTCACTGATAGAGTTCGAATACTAGGTAAGCAGAAACGGCAATGGGCAGGCGTAAATAATAGTGAATAAAATTAATTAATTTGTTAATAATTGTTTGGCGAAGAATCGCCAGACTTAAGTGGCAGTGGGCAGGGCTCATCGCTCGTAGAATTGACGGCCGATGGGGCCGAAAGGTTTTCGAGTCGCGTCCATGGACCGGAAGACGCAGTGTAGGTGGGTCTCCAACAAGATGGAGCGACGATCCAATTAAAGTTGCGGGAACGCGTTGGATGCCAATGGCGCAGGACCGATCTGCTTGGCGAGCCTTGGGGGAGGCCTATGGTCAGAAGTGGACGTCTTTCGGCTGAACTAATGGGGCAGAAAAGTTTTTGAGTGGCAATCACGAACCGGAAGACGTAGCGTTCCCAGGCCTTCCACTACTGGTGCACCACCGGTGGATGCAGATGACAAGTTGTCGTATATTTCGTGTGGGATTCTAAGGAAGAGCTCTGTGTTTAACAGTAGACGTCTTCCCGCTGATGGTGATGATGATTAAAGTATTTAATTAATGTATATAATAGGTAGGTACTTCGTATTGATATAAGGATATTCCGCGAATACAACATCGACCCCATTATACCGATAAAATAGTCCAAAACAAACAAACAATTCAATAGGCGACGAGGCGAGAAATCTCATATTAGTTTATTACCGTAACGGGCATCCCTAGTCTCTCCCACTTTAACTTTATCATCAAAACAAGGCGATTTGAATTCTATCACATCGTAATACCATAGTTACACGCGCACGACTTGGGTGGTGATTTTATCATGCACGCTCGAAGTGGCTGTCGCGGCCAAGTGTTGTAAATTTTTTCCGCCACTGCGAGTTGTAAACAAGACCGCTTAGTTTAGGGTTCCGTGACTTTTAACAGTAATTTATTAAGCCCTAGCAGTTTGTTTTAGCACCCGTGATAGTTAAAATGGTGTAATAAGAGTGTGAAATTGTTACTTAACGTGTCGGTGACCGTGCAATACCGCGAAACTAGCTTTTTCCATAAGACTTAACTTGAAACGATATAAAAGTAAAAATGAGACAAAATAGACCTTATGGATGAAGTTAGTTACGCGGTATTGCACGCTCACCCACGTTAAGTATTCGTCATCACTATTAGGTACACTAAACGGGACTTATCACGCAAACAATAATTCTAATCGGAATAAAGTGCGGGTAGTTCGAAAGACTCGAGTGGCCACCCCTACACTTCAGTCAACTCGTGACCACGGTCGCAGTAATGTGACCGAAACATCGAGGTTAATATTGTATAATAATAATAATAAATATTAGGGGACAATCTTACACAAATCGACCTAGTCCCAAACTACGCAAAGCTTGTACTATGGGTACTAGACGACGATAAACATACTTATATAGATAAATAAATACTTAAATACATAGAAAACATCCATAACTCAGGAACAAATATTCGTGCTCATCACACAAATAAATGCCCTTACCGGGATTCGAACCCAGGACCTCTTGCTTCGTAGGCAGGGTCACTACCAACTAGGCTAAGGCGGTCGTTTAAGTGTCGAGTGTATGCGTCATAAGTCCCGTTTAGTGTAATAGTTATGAGTGAAAATAATTAAAGTTTAAAATAGTATAAGTATATGGCGTGCTTGTGAGTGTTATCTGATCATTGTTGGAATACCCATGCGCATTATAAACTCCGGTCCAATGTCACTGCTATCTACCGATGTAACTTACAGTTAATGTACACCTAGTGTGTAGTGTACTCGGCTTCACTTACGTCGACAGTTGGATGCTAGTGCGGATAAAGCCAATAGTTTCCATACTTACATTACATTATCTTTAACGCACCTTTGTGCGGCGATGATTGCTTCCCATCAGGTGACCTCATGCTTGTTTTCCCCTCTTACATAAAAAAAAATGTCCGTCCGTTCGTCCCTCCTTTCCGGCTTAGAAAACTGTAATTTTTCATGGCCTATTTATTAACCATGCACACAAAATGTGTTAAAAAACAGAGTAATTATAGTATTCGCGTTTAATTAGCTACGCAACTTGACTATAAAGTAATCACAACAACATTTGGTGAGTGTTAATCAAACGCATCAGTTAGCACTTGGCATGTTTTTCTTAAACTGGTCAATCACTGGTTAGTTTACCCTATTAGTTAACGAGTAATAGTCGAGAAAAGCTTAATATTTCATATTTCCCGCATTTGCATTTGGTACGGAACCTCACCCTTGCCCGTATTTTTTTGGGTTAGTTTGTCAGAACAATTTTTAGCAATATTTTTAATGATTTCATTATTTTCAGCTTCATTAACTCTTGGATACAATGTGTAAAAAAACCTATTTATGGTTCAAAAAAAGAACTTGTAAATTAAGCCCACAAATTTTGGCTGTTGTGAACTCGGAAACGGAACCACGAAACATGCACGCAGTTCAAAGTTACGTTCAAAAGTTTCAAGCCTTTACCGCTCGAGGGAAAGTATAGAAAAGTAATTTTTTGTTCAAAACGGCGAAGTAGAGTTATCCTGTTTTTCCTAATTCAATATGCTGAACAAATTTGTCTCGAGTTTATTTGTGCATGTAAAATCTCATTTCAGCCTATGTCTTGTAAAAACTAACAATCTTCTTCTAATATACAAAAATCTCATGAAACGGCTTGACTGCTTTTTATGATTATTTTTGTCTATATTTGGTAGGTCTTAGAATAGGTCGTAGGCTATTTTTAATACCCCTATTCTTCGCGGACGGAGTCGCGGGCAACAGCTAGCTATTTAAAAAAAAAAAAAAAATTTTTACTTATTTGAGTACCTACTAATCAAAAACTATTTCTATCATGGAACAGGGCCGTGCAGCTAATCTGAGGAATTAGTGATAAATAAGAGTCAGAGAGAATTTTAAGAAGAAAAATGCTATGCAATCCAAAAAAAATATTTATATAACCTTGAAACAATATTTTTAAAAATACCTGCAGCTTCACAGTCTACGGTCTTAAATAGCATGGTAAATGTCCTAATACACGGAACCCTCAATACGCCAGACGGACTCACATTTCGGTGGTTTTTTTCCACTGACGTAACTCGAAATAATTTCAGGATGTTTCTTTTTAGTAAGTAGTTAGTTCTGCTGTAGTTTTAGGAGTTTTCTTTTTTCTTAACCTGCAAAGAGGTCATAACCTACAGACCTGTCTACTATTGTTTCTAGTTTATACACCCATACGTCCATTGAAATTAAGTTTTATTACGAACGATAATGGTAAAAAATAGGTAATTTTAGCTATATAACGTTGTGATTAACTGTCGGATATAGTAAGTATTATTAAGGACTTGTTGTTCATATCAACAACTCCTTCGCTGTTAAAATTTCGTTCTGTAAAATGGCTCAGATAATGTCCTTTCTTGGTACAAAACAACATTAAAAGTTTCAAAACAATGTGATAAATCGTGGAAGCCAGTAGTGAATTTAAAGGAATGGAAAATCGCATGTTTCCGCGGACTTCGTAATACGAAAAGCACTGTATTAGCGGGACTCGTAAACAGCAGGTACACAACGTAGTTGCATTTTAAATTCTGCAGAACAATGGAGGAGTTTAAAAATAGGTACCTATTCCAGCGTTCTTAATTCTTATAAATCAAAAGCGTAAAAATATGATGTTTGTCAGATTTGGTCCTTAAACACAGACATTAGAGTGTTTGAGTACTACGAGTGTAACGGACTGAGGCCTTTTTAAGGCTTTAGGCCTTTAGGCTTATGCTTAAGCGGCTTAGGCTTAAGCTGGACTTTAAGGGTCTGATGAGTCTAAGCTATCAAATAAACATTTCTTTACTCGTGAGTTGCTTAATAAGACTGAGTTGACATTCAATAAAAAATAAGATAAGAAGAACTCCAAAACAAAAGATATTTGAAATTAGTAAAAAGTATAAAAACATAATATTATTAACAAGCCTGGAGAAGTGTCCCACTGCTGGGCCTAATTTCCTCCATGCATCCCAATTTCATGGGAGGGATATTATAGACCATGCCCACCACGCTCTGGTCCAGTGCGGGTTGGTGGGTCATCAGCATCAGAGCCTCGTTTGCTGGATGGCAGGGTGCACAACGTGCAGGTGAGGTTGCTTTGGGGCTCGTGATATGTAGTTTGAGCCCCCTTACATCCCAAAAACAGAAACATACATTGATATTAAAAAGGTTGTGCCTGCGGCACAATGAGTATGAGTGTGGTATGAGTGAGTACGTATTTTTTACACGACTACGGCAAAGCCAAAAGGAAGTGTAATGATTTTAGCAGTGATGTTATTATCTAGATAACACTGTAAAAGAAAAAAAGAAAAGTTGTATAGTTGTTTTAAACTAGCTAATGCTTTCGGCTTTGCTTCAGTGGAAGAACGTAAAAGCAGCCAAGTGCGTAATGGACTACGCGCAGTGAAGCGCCCCTTATTAATACGCGACAAATAATTATTATTAAAATATTATTTATTTTGTTAGCAGTACGGCTGCTCACCGAATCTAAAATTATTTAAAAGCGAAAAAGTTTTTCGGGTGCGCCGGTGGGATTCGAACCCACGTCTCCTGGGTATGCGCCCCAACGGGTGTTCTACCAATTGAACCACGTCGCATCCAACCGACTCCCCCGAAATTCTTAATCGCTTACATACGCCAACAGTGGCGTGTGGTAACATCCATCGCAACTATTAGAAGCTACGACTCCTACGTTCCAAATTACATTGGAAATGCGTAAGAAATGATGTACCACATCTATTTATTCAAATATATATTTGAATAAATATATATTAATATTATTTGAATAAATATATATTTGAATAAATAGATGTGGTACATCATTTCTTACGCATTTCCAATGTAATTTGGAACGTAGGAGTCGTAGCGTCTAATAGTTGCGATGGATGTTACCACACGCCACTGTTGGCGTATGTAAGCGATTAAGAATTTCGGGGGAGTCGGTTGGATGCGACGTGGTTCAATTGGTAGAACACCCGTTGGGGCGCATACCCAGGAGACGTGGGTTCAAATCCCACCGGCGCACCCGAAAAACTTTTTCGCTTTTAAATAATTATTATTATTAAACCGTTATTTTTCTATTATTCTTATGTGTGAAAAATTGTGTTTTTAAGGTACCTAAAAATCTCGTAAACCAAAACCTAACTTATGACGTCCGTTTAGTATGCTGTCAAGGATAAAGTAATTTACCAGAATTGCGCCCCGAATGAAAATAAACAGCCGTCGTTAAAGCAAACAGAATCAATCAAGTATATAATTTCGCAATAGTTACACTATTTCTTGGCATCCAAAATTTTCTCATTACGACCCTACGATTTGTCATGCCGAAACAAAACTAACCGAGCGTTCAATTCCCTGCGACATTCAGATCCCAATCTACCCTCGTGTACGTATACGGTTGAAAATCAATTAGGCCTAACCAAAACCCTTCGCAGGCTTATAAATAGTTGTATAGAAACTGCGAGAAAGCTAGAGATGTGCTATCCGAAGTAATAACTTTCTTGGAGTTAATTAAAGTTCTGTGAAGATTATTCTGTGATTTAATAGACTCTCATGGCGTGCGAAGCGGTGTAGTTTAGAAATTAATTTAACAACTTAACGTAGATTTTGTAAACATTAACAGGTGAGACCGTTATACGTCTCTGCTTGTTTATCTTTAGGTCCTATGTTATAAGGAACACCAAAGGTTGTAAGGTAAGGATCCCTTAGAAAGCATCTATCTTCCTCTGCAGAACGCATTGTTTTAATTTTGCTTAACTACCTACCAAATTCAACACTTAAATAAAACATATGTTACAAGTAAAGTTGGCTTTCAGCTAAAATCAAAATTGAATCGTAAAAATTGGTTTTAGTCGAAATCGAAGCTAAAGATCGAAAAACATTATACATGGCACTTTGTCTCAAAATGCTGTTTGGTTTGTAACTTTAACAGAAATCAAACATGATAAAAACGTAGGTACACGCGCGTGAAGATAAAATCACCACATGACCATTTCATAACATCAAACAAAATTGTATAGTACCTACGATTTGTCATAAATAATTACTTAGGTAGGTAGTTTTTCTTCGACATCTTAATTTGAACTTTTTAATTCGAACATCTAACTTTCAGTTCGGCCATAACTTCATCTTATTTATGGCCCAATCTAAACAAAAGTGACCAAAACGTGATTTTTAGTCCAAAATGACTGAAAAGAAAAACCGAAGCTTCGCACGGTCAATTTATATTTAATTGATTGAATGCAAGTGACGTTAAAATATCTTGAATTCTCTTAACTTAGGATAACTGTCTTCACTAATGAATTCAATCTTCATTAAGCGGCTTTACTTTCAGTTTGCATCTTGAGAAGCCCACGCTTTTTATGACAAAATACAGGTCATTGCTTTAGACAAGAGGTGCTCAATATTAAGTTTCCAATACAATTTTATTGACTTTGCAATTATTGTGTCAAAATACATTAAAAGACCTAGAACAGATTGCAACATACCTATACCTACAACTCTGTATTTTGCATTAATCGAAACGAATTACCACCTTCATTTAAATAGTAAAAACCTATACATATAAAAATAAAAGTCCCTGACTGACTGACTGACTGTCTCATTAACGCTCAGCCAAAACCCTAGAAGGTTGAAATGTTGCATAGAAGTTGCTTTTATAACGTAAACGTAAGAAATACGGATGGATTTACTTCTGCTTTTGGGTCTTCCCATCGAATTACGACCTGGGTGCCTTTAAGAGGCGAGTGTACAATTTTCTGCAGGGCCGACAACGCACTGGCATCGCGTAAAGCGCTAGAAGGAGAACAGGAGTTGACCATAATTTTTATCTCAGGTCGGACGAAGTCACAGGTAAAAGCTAGTCTTGATTAAATGTCATACCTTTTTTAACAAGCTGACTCCAAAGAAAATTTCTTAAATTTAAATGGCATTGCTTCACACATGCCCGTTACACTGTGGCTACATAGTGCTCATGATAACTGGATACATTCATAATACGTCCGGGTCGCTTCATTATCCGGAACATAACTACCCCGCCGTCCAATAATGTAGCTGAAGTAACAAAACGCAGGCCAATGGAAGCAGGTTTAGTGCGCGGAAACACACAGAATGACGCGGTGGACGTGCACACTCATACAAACTATCTACAATCACAAGATAGATAGGTATATAAGTGAGTAAGTATAATCCAAGTAAAAATACATTTGTGACCTCTGTCTGGTCTGTGTCTTTTTTTTTACTTGTATCTAGCGAATGTTTGTCGGAATTTTGAGTGGATTACTATTTAGTTCGTTTATCTGCATACTTATTATTACAAATGTTTTTAATCCGTGTAACTTAAAACATGTAAAATGTTCTGCACATAATGGGCCAGGCATGACCATCACTTTTTCCTCATTGCCCCTTATATAAATTAGATAAGGCATGTAATGGGCCATTGTGGATCATTGTGTACAGGGCTGACATTTGTAAATGACTGATCCTTCAAGAAAAAAAGCGTGATTGGCCGCTGCCATTAATCTTCATTTTTGGATTCCTTCAATCTCTTTCAAATCGTTGTGTGTCTAACTTGTTAATATGATACCTAGGTATTTTTAGTGAACTTTTTTTCGTTCATAATAAGTTGTGCTACACAGTGGCTCAAGACAAAGGTCTTAAACCTGTTCTGAGGAGGTTCAGTTATTATGATACTGAAATGTGGTCCCTAGCAGTGAACCTTGTAATTAAGGTTACTCAAAGGGCAATGAAGCCTATGATATCCGTGGAGTAACTCGGCCGAATAAAATCATAAATGAGAAAATCCTTAGAAGAACTAAAGTAATTTACATAGCTCAGTACCTACATACCTTAAAGAACAGTGCATTGAGCTACATTTTGCGTCGAATGCTTATGCTTTTGGAGTGGTGACCGTATACCGTAAATACCGGAAGGCGAAATGTTGGAAAGCCTCCCGCAAGGTGGACGAAAGATATGATAAGATCGTGGAAGTCATCGGCTGCGAGTAGCACAAATCCGATCTTTGTGGAAATGTTTGGGGAAGGCGTGACCAAATACTTCAGAGACTTTTGTCACAAAATAAAATTGCAGAGCCGTTCAAAATATCCTTCCGTGTAATTCACCGACATCACTGGACACTGAAAGCATATATACGCTAACAATGCTACAGGGACCGGAATGGACTTACCGTCGTACGTGGTAGGCTTTAATTATACACTTACCAGGGTTTAATGGTGCCTCGTTTTCAGAGCACCTTACAGTTGTAGTTTCCCAAAGTTGGAGAGTTAATTCAAATTCGTAAGTGCGTAGGTATTCAAGAACTATACCGTTTGTAATTAGTTCACAGGCATTCAAGTCATCATTGTCTGCGTATCGTGTTTAGAAAGTGCTCTCAAGTATATCAGCAATAAAGGCTGATTAGTTATGTCAAAATCATCAATATGTAGGTATACACCGCATAAGTTTAAAACTTCATACGGGCTATCGTTGTCATTGAATTTACCTACTGTTTTTCTCTTTAAACGGCAATACTAAAAAAGTGGACGAATTACTTACCGTGTAGTTACAAAAAACCACAAAAAAAAGTGCCTAAAATTATGCCTCCACACCAATATTATTGACTTTTAGACGCAAAATTAATAATTGGTACCTTTGGTAATTTAAACTTCATATTTCTGTTTATACCTACATTTCAGCTTTACCTACTTCTACTAGACTTTATGGAAGCTATTGTTTTCCTGTTCAGTTAGTCATAAGACTCGCATTTTAAAGTTCCTTGCACCAGTCTCGTCCATTACAAGAATTTATTGTTCTTGCATCCAATTACTTTCTCGTTTACCCGTTTATTCTTCCCGGTTGACGCAGTCTTTGTAGTTGTCTTTTGATCTTCTTGTTCAAAAATGTCTACAAGAAATAAAATTAGCGCACAATGCGCAACCATTTTAAATCGTCTTCGAAGTTTTTGCTTAACGGCGCTCAAAAATAATGGAGAAATTAGTATACAGATAGATATTCGAATATAATTTGTAATTTTCTAAGATTAAATCCGGCGAAGTGTTACCTGCACTTGCATATTTCGAGTCGTACAGCGTAAGCCTCTTTATTTGATACTTTACATATACCTACAGTTTGCCCCTAAACTATTTTTTGAAGTTAAACGTTCATATTTTGGGTCACATAAGTACATAATATGTGTTTCAAATTTCAACTAAATCGGCCAACATAATAATATTTGGAATAAATTGGTTGCGACAAACGGTGAAACATGCAGATACACGAATGTCTTATAAAGGTTTCGCTTTTATTTTGGACGTACGAAAACCCATAAAAGAAACTAATAATTCTAATAATAATGTTATAGGGTCCCATGATCGATGTTCCATTTTGCGAGATATCCTCGTATCTATAGACAATATAAAAAACTGGCCAAGAGCGTGTCGGACACGCCCAGGATAAGGTTCCGCAGCCATTACGACGTGTACCTACTATCTGTATTCAACAAGTAATATTATTTTAAGGATTTTGTTTTTACGAAATTCCCAAGTAATATATCCAACGATACCCCACACTATAAACTAAGACGAGAAAAAAAATCACCCCCACTTACCCAAATACACTAAAAAAAAATTTTTTTTTACATTTTATTTTATCACTTTCTCGTGGTCATTGCTATATATATCCATGCAAAATTACAGCTTTCTAGCACTAATAGCCACTGCGTTAAGCCGCGAACCGACAGACAGACAGTCAGACAGACAGATAGACAGACAGACGGACGGACAGACAGACATGATGAAGCTATAAGGGTTCCGTTTTGCCATTTTGGCTCCAGAACCCTAATAACTACGTTTTTAAATAATATCACAGTGAATATTATTTAACCATTTTCACATTATTTAAAGTAAGTATGTGAATGATCAAAATGGTTTTTAAACAGCATATTAAATACCACAAGTTTTTACTCTTTGATACCTACCGTTAAATAATGACAGGCTTGCAGTCTTTTATTACTATTTGCTTTAACTTTTCAGCTATCATATGTACTTGTACGTAAAATATACACAAGATAATTTGATTTGAGTAATTCATTACTCAAATCAAATTATCGTACGTTATAGCTAATAGAGAAATGAAGCTGCAGATAGCATAAAAAACATACACGACTAGTCATCTATTTCTATCGCAATAGTTTCCGGTGTTTTCACGAAATATTATTTTATTTTCCCCACCAGTTTCGTGTGAATGAGCAATACCTAGTTACCTACATATAGTTTTCTTCGAAGCGACTTTGCACAATAAAAAAAATGCCATAAACGCTATTCATATCAACAAACATATTTCTAAGAAGCACAGTTTTCCATGCATAAGTAGGTTGATACTTTATAGTATTTTGAGTGTTGTTCAAATAATATGACCGAGATCAGACTTATTTATGATTGCTTTTTCAAACCTTATTTACTTTATTTTTACCAAGATCCGGATACGATGAACACAAACAGACAAACACGTGTCTCCGATGCAATACGCATCCATTAAAGAGAGATAAAAGGTGTACCCTGTGCTATTAATGTTTTATTGGTTGTAGTATTTGGATTTGGATTTATTTATTAATACTAAACCAGTTCGGACGTTAGTGGTGTTAGCCAGATGTTTTTATAGATATAGCGTTTAAATAAATGTTACTTTACAAATGTTGTTTAATTTATTAGTATGCACATCTTTATTATTAGTACAGTCAACCATCAGCTTGTAGATTTTATTATAATTTCAGAGCATCATTAGGGATTTTATTTCATTTCTAAAGTCTCCAAAATTTAAGAAATGACATGTAATATTAAACTACGTAATACCACAAATAGTACCTACTGCAAATTTAAGACAGGTTAATAAAACCTATTGATGTTAGAAACTTCGTTCAAAAATAAAACAAACATTGTAGTAATATCCAAGACAGACAAACAAACATTCCAGTTTATAATATTAGTAATATTCGGAGCGGACGTAGCTCGGCAGACGCGCGCCCGTTCTATATTTAAGTACGACGCGTGCGCAGAAACAAACATCTCACAAAATTGTGAAAGAGACGCGACTACGCACGTCTCGTGGTGATACTGAAAAGCCGAATAGTGTCAGTGATCTAGAGTAAATAACTCTAAAAACAAGTGAAAACGACAATGTGGTTTAAAGAATGAATGAGCTCTAGAGTTCGTTTCAATAAAATATTATGAAGATGTTAGTGATAATAGTGTCACGAAAACAAGAAAGGTTTTAGGTTCTCGTGTTTTTAAAAAGAGTCTTTATACAAGCAACGTGAAGTTCAAAACATAGACAGGAAAGGCCACAGAAGCGTTTTGTTACATAGCAATACGTTTTTTAAATGGAGCCAGGGTAAATAGTGATGTTAGAGTGAATAGTGAACCAATGGAGTATTGTCTGTGATGAATAATGTTCGGAAATCTCAAACTACCCCTGATAAAGCAAAAGGGGACCAAGGAGGAGCCCCTATACTGCTACAGGAGTGTGAAAACAAAACCGCCGAAGACGCCAACTTTGCGTGCGAAGCGACATCAAAGACGTAAGTCTGTTTGCTGTATTATTAATATGAAGGGGTTTGTGTTTGCTATATATATCTATCGTCGACGGGGTAATTAAATTTGCGGTGGTTTCCTGTGGTGTAAATTCGCGGTAGGGCTTTCATTACAAGTTTTTTTTATTATTTTTTAATGAAACATGTCTAAAAAAGAACCATCGCCAAGAAACCTGCTTTCAAATAAAAAAACCGCATCAGAATCGGTTCACCCGTTTAAGAGCTATGATGCCACAGACAGACACACACACACACACACACACACACACACACACACACACACACACACACACACACACACACACACACATACACAAACACATACACACACACAGACACACACACATATATAGTGAAAAAACTGGTTTATCATTGTTTCCAGGAAGATAAATGACTTGTATCAAACTCGCTCTTGTTATTACACAAGTGCATAAATATGTATTCATTTAATCCTCTCGTCATTAAATATGTATCGATAATACCGATATAATTTAATTCGACGACATACCTATGACGGCTATTGGGACATACTTATATGTATATTTTATGACTAAGTTGAATGCACCCATATTTTTACCCTTGACTGTACAACTGCTATCAAATCAATACAAACATATTATCGTATTGTATGAATATTTAATATCAGTTTAACGCCAATTCAGTCTTCGTTTTACTTAATAAGCTAACATGCCTAGCATCAAACTGTCACACAAGCATACAGAAACCTTAACTCTGGATTATATGCGTAGTCAGTTTTATTTGCTCTAAGCCAATCAACGCAGCTAGGCTCTACGGTAAATATAAACAGCTTAATGAGCCGTGTGTTTGTACCAACCTCAAAATTAGTTGCCAAGGGAAATTCAACGGCGTCTGAAGCGCTGCGGTTCGTAAATACACGCCTTTGCAGCAAATTTAAGCGGGTCGGCCTTTGCTATGCAGTACCGTAAATTAGGTGAATCTCAACCTCTGCAACGTTTGATAGACCGAGTTTAATTGTATATAATGTGAAAGGCTCTATTACTCGTAATTATCTGATAGTAGCGTGCCTAAAAGCAATTTGTCATATGATTTATATGGTTTAACGACCGCTTTAGCCTAGTTGGTAGTGACCCTGCCTACGAAGCAAGAGGTCCTGGGTTCGAATCCCGGTAAGGGCATTTATTTGTGTGATGAGCACGAATATTTGTTCCTGAGTTATGAATGTTTTCTATGTATTTAAGTATGTATTTATCTATATAAGTATGTTTATCGTCGTCTAGTACCCATAGTACAAGATTTGCTTAGTTTGGGACTAGGTTGATTTGTGTAAGATTGTCCCCTAATATTTATTTATTTATTTATTATATAGTAATTTGCTTATTATTTGTTACGTAACAAAACATATAATATGCTTTAGAAAGTAACTTTCTTAAATATAATGCATTCCCAATTCTAGTCCAGAAAATTGCGGTATACAATTCGGATAACATCATGTTACCCGAATTGTATACCGCAATTTTCTGGACAAGAATTTGGAATGCATTATATTTGAAAAAGAAAATTACGCTATCATGTCATTTGTTACCTCCTAAGAAATGAGATGGTTTATTCTTAATGTCCTCTTACAATATCCCTCACAACACAATTTCTTTGTCTTTTTATTTAATACTCAACAAAGGTTAGTCCTACACAAAAATATAAAAGTAACTATGGTACTAAGTATGAATATTTCTTCTTTAAAATCATGCCAGGCTAACCCACTAGGATACCACGGCTTTCATCAAACGTCACTCAACAAAAAGTTCCAGAACCAGTTAAATCATGAACAATTTTTACTCTTCTATTAGTCTTAAAGAATTTTTCAGCCAAACGTCAAGTGTTAAGCTCTGGCCATTTCGGATATGCGTTGCGTTTTATCGGGACTCACGGTTGACCTTTTGTGTATTGCTAGAAATGCGCGCTCTCCGCGCTCTATCTCAAAAACCACTAAAGCTAAGAACTTGACGTTTGGCAGACATATTTCTTGAAGGTCACAAAGGAGTACTAAAAAGAGATTTTCAGAAATCACCTTGGAATATAAAACGTAAGGGATTTCAATTTTAGTTCCAAAGTGGCTATAGAGAGATATTGACATAGATCCGTAACTATAATTAAAAGAGATTTCAAATTTAGCATGTAGGAAGATAGTTATTAGAACAAAATACCACTTTAAGGACTTCGGAAGTTTCCGATGGATAAGGAATAACGAAAATACGAATTGGCTAGGCTACGAGCTCTCCGTGCTCAATCTTAGACACGGTTGAACCTATAAAAATATTTCAGTAAAAATTTATACACAATTTTATGTTCTATAATTTTATAGTTAACGCAAATGGAATTTAAACAATAAGAAACGAGATATTTACAAAAAAAAACCATTTTCGTGATTTAAGACGCAGACACGAGATTTTGTGAGACTTTAGAAATAATTTTTAGTACGAGTATGCCAAAATAAAGGTCCCAAAACTCAATGATAACCCCCAGGTTACCGGTTAAGAGCTCAAGTTAGAATACCAGTTCTAGAAAAAATAAGAAAAAATCCATGTTTATAATTAACCAATAATAGAGTCACTTTACATTATTACTTTTAGTACCAGATATTTTCGAAAAAATGTCTTTCATCATAGCTTGGCCTTTCGTATCGTTGAGTTTTGAGATATAGGTATACGAGTTTACGGCTTATTTTCCCCATTCCGAGGTTGGTAACTCGCACATTGCTTATACGACTGTGTTATAAAGTTAAAACTGGACTATGAGAACACAGTATACAAATTGTAATAATGTTTTCACAGCGTACAAAACTGTAAAAAAGGTAGTAAATAATAATAACACATATTAATATTATTGCCAGTGATCAAAGCAATAATCTACATTATTATAGCGTTCTCGAGCGTAATATTGAAGTTGGGATCTTACATCATTTACACATTTATCAAGCAAATAAGAGAATACCAACCAATTTGACAGCAATAATAAAGTTCAAAGTAACAAGTAACTGGCATAATTTAGTCACTTGCAGACAAATGCCAAGACTGGCGTCAAGTGTTTGTTAAGTATGAAAATAATGATTTTACGCGTTGATGAATAATTGTCTCATCTAAAGCTTCTTTGCTCGATTCTCATAAGAAGGTACACTTACGTATTTTAAAGAAAATAATACCTACGATCAAAATGTTTAATAGATTTTTTTTTGTAATTTTCTATTAGTTAACGAAAAGTAGTAAATGGGTCACTAGGGACCGTAGACTACGGCCCATTATAAACGACTTAAGACCATATATTTTAATGTCACAGTTATGAGAAACTAGCCTTTTCACGCGGTTTGGTTTGCTTAAACCATTAGGTCGGGTCTCAATTAAAATTTCGGGATTTCACTAAATTTCCAACGGAATTTCCAAAAATGACATCACAGTCATATCGTTTATTGCACTATGTGGTATAAGAGGTCTTAAATCTATTAAATACATGCTCCAACAAAAATCCTGTAAGGGCACCGCAATTTGCTGAACAAGCAGTTTGTCCAATTTACAAATTAAAACTTAAAAGTCTCTTACTTATTTTTTTTTATCGTGATGTTCATTTCAATTACCTAACTATAATAAAAATATGCGTGAGTACATTTTCATACCAAATTTTATTCAAATCCTCATAGTGGTTTTAGCGTGAATGAGTTAAAAAACACACACTCACAAACTTTCGTATAATTGTAATAGTAGCCGAATTTTGTAAAAAGAATAATGAACCCACAACAGGATAGCTTAAATCTCGAGTCCACTAACAGGTCCAGCTCTAATTTTATAAAAACATTGGCAGCTAACATGCATATGGGTACTATAAGAGCACCTACGCGTAAGTGCTACATTCTGAAAATTAATTCATGTCATACAGAGACCGGTTAGTAAACAGAGCACGGCATCCAATATTTGCTGCGTCATGTCCAATAAATTGTTTACACGTCTATTAATATCCTAAGTGGACTTATATGGAACTCCGAATGGGGATGCTGAATCAACATCGATGGGTCGTTGTCTTTTAAACAGTCTTCATTATTTGATAATGTTAGTATCGATAAAATGGAAATGCATCGCACTGAATTCTAGAAAAAGCAAAATACAGTGTTCACGCGGATAGAAGTCTATGCTCTATAGCACAACAGTTTAGTGGGCTAAAAGGAAATGGACATCAATGAATCAAAATGGTCATCTCATCAGCATAATTTTGTAGGGTGAGTGGGGGTAAGATGAAAATAAGATGAAAGGCAGTGTAAGATGAAAAACTACTCTTAGTACCGGGTACTACGAGTGGTTTTTCATCTTACTTTGTTTTTCATCTTACCCCCACTCACCCTAGCACATTTTTTTTAACTTTATTTAACCAAGGTCGAAAGATTTTTTTTTTTTAAATAATAGTTTAATTCCTCTTAGAAGGCAACGTAAAAATACAATAAAAAATCTTAAATAAACAGTTTTTTTGTTATTATATGTATAGTATACTATACACTGCACCGACTGCAATAAAACAAGAATTTAAGCAACTGTATAGTATACTATACGATACTACCTATTCGGTGCGAATATGATATGACACAAAACAGTTCCTGGTCTTCACGTAACAAAGGTGGACGTTGCATTTATTGTATTTAGTGTTGGCTTGACCCCCTTTACAAAATTAACATCTACCGTAGCCTGTGTGCGTAGACTTATCGGTAAGAAATAATAAAAGTAATCCAAAGGAGACCAGACTGTCGGCAGTGGCTCGGTAAATACAACTTTCGGTATGTCAGCGCGGTGTTGCAATCGAGTTTTCTTCCATTTGAAATCAAGTTTCAGTTTTTCGTACCGACGTCGTTTTGTATTTGCCATCAACGGCCTTGCAGCTTTGCGTTTACTAGAGCGATTGTTTACAGACGTGGGCGTGGAACTTGGCAGATCAGACCTTGTTTTTCTTATTGTTGGTGGTGGAACTTGTGGTATTGGAGGGGCTGCTGTGTTCGTGTCACCTTCTTGTACTGACGGAAGTGAAGGGATAGAGAAAATTGACGGTACTGCATTAGTCTCATTGTGAAGGTTCTGAAAATACTTCATGTAAAATGGACAAAATCGGCCTTTCACAAATGCTGTCTGATTTTGTTGTGTTTACCGGCAACAGCCTTCCAATTTTGCGTTTACTAGAACCATTGTTGACAGATGTAGGCGTGGAACTTGGCTGATAAGGGCTTCTGTGTCTTATTGTTGGTGGTGGAACTTCTGGTGTGGGAGGAGCTGGTGTGTTCGTGTCAGCTGCATTATAATCACAGTGTGAAGGTTCTGGTA
Source organism: Archips crataeganus (assembly GCA_947859365.1). Taxonomy (NCBI): domain Eukaryota; kingdom Metazoa; phylum Arthropoda; class Insecta; order Lepidoptera; family Tortricidae; genus Archips; species Archips crataeganus. The sequence continues at coordinate 10,503,177 of OX402049.1, read as the reverse complement.
ATTCTTCGCGTAAAATGGGCGAAATCGGGCTATCACGAATGCTGTCTGATTTGTCTATTAGATGTAATCTTTCTAACGATGAATCTATGGAAGGTGCTGGTGAACTTGATCTTGAAAATGAACTGGGAGGGTTTGGTGGTGACTCATTTTCACTACTTGTACATGAATCTGGTCCAGGGGATAATTGCGGGTAATCGGTAGGTTTTAATGCCTCATCTTCACTAACAGAATCACTTGCACATGAATCTAATGTAGCACTATATAGTATACTATACACGTAATTACATCTGATAATTTCCGATTTGCTGGCAATGTAATATCTATACACAACAAAGTTAACCATATTTGCTCATGCAGTAGCAATGTATGGTATACTATACGTATGCAAAAATCGATTCAAAAAGAGTGCACAGACTCATTGTCCATTGAAATACTTAAGAAAAAAGGTGCGTCTATTATTTTTTAAACAATATTTAAGCAAAACGATACCCAACATGCACCGTTTTCTATTTTTAAATAATTTTCTTACCTTGACTGACGTAAAAGCTCTCCGCATTGATCCGTTAATTGTGCAACTGTACCACTACCATGAGTTTACAGTGACGGTACTCTATAGCGACTGCGTAAATGATTTCTATGGAGTCTCCATACAAATCATTTACGCAGTCACTATCGAGTACGGTCATTGTAAACTCATGGTAGTGGTACTGTGTTCAAATTCGAACGGTTGTCAAACGTCACTATCTGTTTTTGACATTTTAGATTCGTTCGGAAACGCGTCATAAAATACAAGAAGTGTTTTTTCGTGTTTAAGACGATAAAAATATTTTTTGAAAGTAATGTACAGAATAATTAATATACAAAATGACTTTAAGGGTTAGTTAAGTACTGGAGACATTTTTAGTGGCCTCATTTTTTAACGTATTTGGCTATTATTATTTATTGTGTTCTAAATTTACCAGTGTAGATATTCCTTCGGTTCCAAACCAACTTGAAAATAAAAGGAAAACATTGACAATTGTGAACCGATTTGGTGCATTCTTTTCTATTTTTTGTTTGGGATAATATACATTTTATACGCTCAACGTTACCGATAACCGTTGGGGTAGACGAGTTCTTGAGTGGAGACCACGGATCGGCAAACGTAGCGTGGGACGTCCTCAGACTCGGTGAAGCGATGATCTTCGCAAGGCGTCTGGCAAGAGCTGGATGAGAGTGGCCGAGGATCGTGCTCAGTGGCGTACCATGGGAGAGGCCTATGTCCAGCAGTGGACGAACATAGGCTGATGATGATGATGATGATGATGACGCTCAACGTTGCAATTTTATGTCAGATCAGCAAAATTACAATTTTATTAGCTGTTTCCCGCGACTTTGTCTTTGAATTATTATTTTTTCACTATCCTTGCGAGGATTAAGCAGTTTACGAGATAAAAGTATCTAGACATCCAATACACTTTTTAAACTATCTGTGTGACCGATTTCAACAAAGTCAATCCAATAGCTTACATTTTGTAATGTACTGTAAATTCACATTTGAATGCTGTATTGTTTCTTCTTTAACTGTACAACATTTTAGAGGCCAGACCCAACAATTAACATTGAATTGAACTTGCTTTATCTCCTAAACCGTACGAGTATTGCATCAAACGTTTGTAAACTCAAATGCTTTAACCACATACTTGTAGCTGGGTCAACTTCAGAGGCCGGTATCCTCTTCAGTGGGTATCCGTTGCCGTCCGTCAAGCTTCCCTCGAGAACGTTTATATATAGCCGTTGCGTAAAGTATGGCTGACCTTAATTATGGACACTTTGGACGGGGGCCATGCGACGTAAACAACCGCAGGAAGTTACGCTTTTAGGGTTCATCTGAGTAAAAAAAAATCATTTAATCCAGTCCTTCGCGCGGTCCTAAGTACTTTATGCTTCAAGACAGTGCATTGCATGCGGTTCGAGCATTGGATTTTGAAACATAAAACAAGTTAGATATTAGAAGTTATATGTTAGAACGATTTGTTAGATGTATTTTCCAATATTTTTATTTTCTTGTATAAAAAATTCCGATCGTCTTTTTTCCCTGTAGAAAAATTTCCTGATATATTTATTTTCTTGTATAAAAAAATCCAATCGCCTTCTTTCCTTTTAGATGTATTTCCTGATATATTTATTTTCTTGTATAAAAATTTCCGAACGCCTTCTTTCCCTGTATTTTTTTTTAACGTACGCAAAATTTGTGTTCGTTCATTTTACTAGGGGCACAAATTCCCAGTCGTCTTTTTTCGTTATCAAATATTTTAAAATAGTTTTTATTTGATTCTCGGTGGAAAATTATAATATGTATTCGCAATTTTGCCCGTTCTCGTTACTGCATGAATAGAATACCTACTACTTATAAGTTGATATCAACGTTGAGACAGATCTTATTGGCTTTTATAGTAAAAGCGGTAGAGTTTGGTATGTGTAGCGACTACTATCGCCATCTAGTCATCACATAAGGAACTAACAACTACAATCCTACATCACGCTATCGAAGTTTCTCAACTCGGCTGCATAAATACAACTTCCAACTTTCATCCATTGGACTTCGGTCCCCAGGCATAACATCTGCCTGGAGAGAGATCTCTCTATTGCAACTACCCTCAAATTGGTGACCCCGACGTGATATGAACACGCAACGCAACCTTCTGAATATGATTAGGTACAAATAAGTGTAAAAAAAATAGAATAAGGCCCCTGATTAGGTTAATTATCAACTAGGTTAGGTTTGACTACATCAAAAAAATGCTCGCACTTCGGTAACGCGTTGTTTAATTAAAGTTCTCTGAACTTTGCAACAGTATTGTATATAAACCTGTAAAAAGTTAATAAAAATTAACGTCGTTATTTTTTAAGCATTAGCGAATAAGAAGTTTTGCCCCTAGTAAAATTAATGACTGCAAAATTTTGGGTATGTTCAAAAAAATACAGGGAAAGAAGGCGTTCGGAAATTTTTATACAATTAAATAAATATATCGGAAAATATGTCTATAGGGAAAGAAGGCGTTCGGAAATTTTTAAACAAGAAAATAAATATACCAGAAAATATGTCTATAGGGAAAGAAGGCGTTTGGAAATTTTTCTACAGGGAAAAAAGACGATCGGAATTTTTTATACAAGAAAGTAAAAATATTGGAAAATAAATCTAACAAATCACCTACTTCAATTTATAAAAAAAATTAAGGAATGTGTCAATGACACTTGGATGAACCTTTAAATCTGGCAGTTGAATTTAAATTCCGGGTTTTACTAAATCCTAAGGGAATTCCCTAAACTTAGCAGTCTACATTTACGTACAAAATTTCACGTCTCTAGACTCGGCAGGTGCGATTTTGGCATTGACATGCGTATATCCCCATTCTGTGGAAATATCTGAATAATTCCGGTTTAACTCCCTACAAACCCATTTTCATCCAAGTCTGTACAATCTGTATATTAGCATGAAAAGTAATAAACACACGCACACAAACACGTGCATTTAAGATATTAGAAAATATGTAACTATTTATGAGCTTTCTGTAGCTTGACGTGTGTGCGAGGATGAGAAGCTAAGAGACACACATTGGACCCATCGCAGAATCAGATAAGACATGATGATTTCAGAAACCTGACTTAAGTAAAAAATAACCTAAATAAGACGTGCAAAAAATATAACATCACTAGGGAACCATTCTTTGTCAATCGGTCAAACTTGGCAGATCTCGTTGGAAACTTTACGAGGAAACATGGATTTGTGGAAAATGAATTGGCAGATAATGGCTGTTTTATTTTAGTGAAGCTATATTCAACTGTGTAATTACCGGAGCACCACGATGTTGCTACGAGTACATGTTGTGTTTAATCTGTAAGTATATGTATATTGGGATATAAATCCAAAAATAAAATAGATAATGCATTTAGTATCTTCTTACCATCTTTCTTACTACCTATATAATATTATAAATGCGAAATTTTGTATGGATGGATGGATGGATGGATGGATGTTCGTTACTCTTTCACGCTAAAACGGTTTGACGGATTCTGATAAAATTTGGCACACAGATAATTTACAAGTTGTATAACCTGGATACACATATAAAATACTTTTTATCCCGGAAAATAGCGATAAACAATTTTTTTGCAGACGTGGTCGCGGGCAATAGCTAGTATTATATAAAACAATAAAAATCCTATTAGTCCAAAGGAAACTGTTTATGTTGCTTGCAGTGGTTGAATCTGACAGGCCTATAAATCCGGCTGAAAACTTGGTGACTTATTAATTTAACGCTATAATAATAAGCGAATGAAGCTTGTAATGTTTTAGTTATTCACTGGAATAACTCAATTTATAAAGTCTTAATACAAGGGCTACCACGAGCGTTCGGTTAGCTTTAAGTTAATTTTCTTACATGAAATAAACTTCAACAAATTTATTTGCTTTTTTGATGCTTATTGCACATTCTTGGAGTAGGGTTGGATTGTAATGTGAATTAAAAAGTATTTTTTATGACCAAGCCGCGAGTTCATCGCATTGTTGTCGACAAGCTTTGAGCTGCGATTGTTCGAAACAAACCTGGATCAAAGTAGCAGAAAGGATTTGGGTTGTTTGTGTAGGAAGTTTTCCTTCTGATGAACTATAGGGGATTAAGTAGAAGTACGATTAACACCTGACTTTAGTTTCCGATGTTCAAGGAGTCAGTGTAAGGTACGTTACACAAAAGAAGAAAATACGGGCTATTTAAATAATAATAAAGGTTAACACTAAAATCGACCATATTATTTATGTTCATTCATAATCTTAAATGTTATTTGAAGTGACATAATCTCTAGTGTCGTTATATGAAGTCAAAGTTGTAATTTCCTAAGTTATAATTTTTAAGGGGATTTTAAAATACAATGTTTTAAAAACTATTAACGAATATTCACAACATCTTTATAACCTTCGCATAGCAGCTAGATGTTATCTTCTTCTTCTGTATTTATAAAAGACAACCGTTACTGAGTGATCTATCAACGTACTGCTTAAACCACTGAACCGATTGTGCTGTGGCACACGGATAGCTATTATGACGTAGAGATCCTTGAAGAAAGAATTTTTACAAAATTCCTTCGGAATAGAGAATAAATGTTTCATATTTTTGCTTCAAAGTAGCCATATCTCCGTAACTATAATCAAGATTTCAAATTTGCCATGCATGTACGTGGCTATAATAGTAAAAAAATAATTTTAGGTTTTTCGAAAAATCCCCCGGAATAAGAAAAAAATAAGATTTAAAAATAAAATAAAATATAAATATTAGGGGACAATCTTACACAAATCGACCTAGTCCCAAACTAAAGCAAAGCTTGTACTATGGGTACTAGACGACGATAAACATACTTATATAGATAAATAAATACTTAAATACATAGAAAACATCCATAACTCAGGAACAAATATTCGTGCTCATCACACAAATAAATGCCCTTACCGGGATTCGAACCCAGGACCTCTTGCTTCGTAGGCAGGGTCACTACCAACTAGGCTAAAGCGGTCGTTAAATTTATGTATTAAATTCAATGGGACCGGAGTCCTATCTCAGTAACCATTCCTTTAGGATCATAGGGGTGTAGTAAAAAGGAATCTTTGGAATTTTCCGCGGGATAGAGATCGGAAGTTGACCACAAATTTTATTTGAGCGCGGACGAAGCCGCAAGAAAAAGCTACTTTTTTATAAAATTGCAAATATTTATGAAGTGGCGTCAAATACTGTTAGGTTTAACATCGGGTTGCCCTCGCCACTGACTAGCCATTCATATTACCCTAATTTTCCATCTACCCTTATAAAAAGGCGCCAGTCCAAGCCCCCTGACCCGTGACTAACTCCCGTCTTGAGAACGTGACGGGGACCTAAAATGGGCTTGAATAAATTTCCGCATCTGATTTTATAGCTCGCCTGTTCTCTCGCATCAACACCTTACGCTGCCTTTAGTTTTGGGGCCAGGAGAAAGAAGTTTTTGAAGTGAAACTTCTAATGCGACTTCCTACAAGCGTTGCGTTAAATGCGTTGCGTTAAATACGCAACGCAACGCAACGCAAGTTGACGTTTACGAGGCGTTGGCATTGTATATATACTAACGGATGTTAAAAACTTCGTCAGTGAGATCCAAAACAATTGCGTGCTTTAGTATGAAAACTTGTAAAAATCAAAACTATTTTAATGGTCGATCGTAGAATAAAGTATTTTAAACATATTTAGTAAAAAAAAGTAAGTATTGAATATCTTTGAGAATTACGAAAAATCAAGAAAAATTATTGAAAATAACGTGCGCACGAGGAGCAACGCCATCTAGCGGCGAGTTATGTAACTTGTCTAAATAACGTGCGCATGAGGAGCAACGCCATCTAGCGACGAGCTATGTAACTTTTCTTGCTAGCGCTGTAGTTGGTTGCTTGCTAGCCGCTGCTTTGCTTTGGGTTTTTATTATGAAGTTTCACTTCTTCCGCGCGAAGGGACTCCACGCACTAGTTTTTTTTTTAATGTTTCACACATTACATTAATGGAATATAGTGTTTGTCAGTGTAATTTTATTTCTTTCTTTTTTTTTTAAAGTTATAATGGTAAGTTTATTATAATAATTATATATGTAATTTGTGTCTGTTTTGTGTGGCCTTCCGTGATTTTACTGTACTGTGGCCTGGCGGAAGACCAGTGCTGGTTTTTTAATTAGCAACATGCTGAGTCGGGAACCTTTTTGTAACAGCATTAATATGTACATATGTCTATGTTTGTACTCTTATTTTTGCCTGTGTACGTGTTATTATTATTATTATTTTATTTATTGGAGAAAAAAACAGATACACACACACAATCATTATCAAACAAGGCATATAAATAAGAATGTAGTATGCACCCTAAATAAATTCTCACTTGGAGTTAATGAAGGATGTGGCAATTGAATGACAATGGGTTCTTAAAATAACACAGTACCTGGGCGACCGAGCTCTGCTCGGCAGAAACTCGGTACCAAGCGTTTTCCCAGAGATAAGACCAAGCTAGATCAATTTTTCATCCCCGAAAACCCCCACATACCAAATTTCATCGAAATCGTTGGAGCCGTTTCCGAGATCCTGATTATATATTTGCGGGGGAGGGGGTTCGGGGGTTTCAAGGGGGGATGAAAATTTCATTGATTTTGCCGTAGGATGCACAGTTTTCAAGATATTTGACAAAAACACCGGAGGGGGTTGGGGCACAGAAATAATTTATTATTATTTCTGTGGGTTGGGGGGTGAGAGGGGGGAGGGGGTGCGGGGGGGATGCGTGGGAGGGAGCGTGGGGGCATCAAAGGGGGGATGAAAATTTCATTGATTTTGCCGTAGGATGCACCGTTTTCATGATATTTGACAAAAAAACCGGAGGGGGTGGGGGGGGTGAGCCACGTTAAACTATCGTCCGTAAACCGACTTTACAGACAACCGGTTTTTCTTGTTCTTTGCTCCCAATAGGGAACGTGCACATAGACGGTGCTGCCAACTGGTGTCATAAGGGTGCCATCAATTTGAATGCTTTACCTTGATAAGTTTGTTTTACTGTCCGCATAGTGTCTCTTTTGTCGCATTAGTGCTGCCGCCTATAGTTACTGCACGTTCCCTATAATACTTTTTCTCACAAAAGAAGAAACTTCGTTTTCTCATGAAAAATAAACTAAAATCCTTAAAAAAAACGTGGAATCGAACCGAGGTCGGCTGGATCCGCGACCACCCGATTTCTACTGTGCTATTATGACCTGCTCGAAGCCGGCGAAATTTAGCTTTGTATTCTAATGCAAACAAAAATAGCCGAAAAACACGAGTAAAAGCGGTTTTCTGAAAATGAAACATAGCTAGATCAGTTTTTCATCCCCGAAAACCCCCACTTACCAAATTTCATCGAAATCGTTGGAGCCGTTTCCGAGATCCTGATTATATATATATATATATATATATATACAAGAATTGCTCGTTTAAAGGTATTAGATTTAAGGGCACCCGCACATCGAGACATTACTGTCTCAATGTGCGCCCGCACAAGAACTACCACAACTTACAAAAAAAAAACCAACAAAAAACATGCAAAAATAATAATATTAAATTAGAAACAAAAAAACAAACATGCGGATTGTTGTTGCTATAAATAAATGTTTTTCTTTGTTTTCTTTTTCTTTCATTTAGTTGGATTTAGATAAGGCCTCCTCAACGCGTAAGCTGGCCACTAAGACACTCATATTATTATGTACTGATTTATACTTATGGTAAACGTACCTGTGCTCGACACTGACCCAATACATGGCACCTTATGTAGGATTTTCTAATACCTAATAACTCTAAATGACCGTATTGTCAGTCGCGAACGGAGTGTTGAGATATTTTTGAGCATCTTGACTGCTACAATGTTTATGATGGCGACTGTACAATAAAACGTTATTATATTGCATTTAATCTAGAAAAAAGTAAAAATTGGTAAAAATACTTATATGAAAATTTTATTTAGTAACGAAAACGTATCTTCTATGGCCCAATGTTTGAGGGGTCGATGTAAAATCAAACGACATAGCGAGCTGGGCCGTGTTCGACCATCTGGTCGCTTATGAATAAGAAACGTTGATTTTACTCGCCGATGAATTTCCGGGGATTGTGCTTGCAATTATGAGATAGGGTATTAAATGAAGATAAATTTTCGCTCATAAAGATGGAAGAGCTTAAGTACGTACATAGCAGCCAATCATAGTTAAAAATTCTATTTTTGCTCCTGAATTATTGTCGCCCAACCGGTAAGAGAAACATTGACATTAAATGCATATTATTATAGGTATCTTAACAGTTAAAGATATGAAAAAACTCACAATAGGTACATTATACATTTTTTCAGTTTGCAATAGTTTAACTCATTTCATTTGTCACTCTTACAGAGTTCGCCTTTACATTCTATTCTTTTATCAGGCCAATTTCGCTCCGCTAAACATAACAAATTGAACATAAGTTCAAGTCATTTTGTTCTGACATCACAAATTACTGTCTTTATACTTAAACGTTTCTAATCAGAAGGCATTGTCACGGCAGGACGTCGAATACAGCATGCAAAAGACCAATTTCCGGAATCAGGGCGTAAAATTATGCCAAAGGAGGGTAATCGACGAAAGCTAAACGTGAATACTGATTAGATTTAGTGTATTACAAATCACGTGCAAAATAAAAAAACAGAAGTTGACTTTACTATGCAGATAAAGCTTATGACTTTCAGACACGTAAGGACATGCAAATAAAAAAAAATCATGAGAAAAGGCCAATATCAGTCGCCCTGCTCCTGACTTATAATATATTCAAAATCCCTTTGATTCAATATATGTAAGACGAAACATGCATCACTATTTCTAATTTAAATAATAAATAGCCACAGCTACCATGGCAAACCGACCTGACTGGTATAAAACGGCGATTCTTAGAAAAAGTATAATATGTAATGGGACGAAAAATATACAAAAATTACCAAAAATAATACTGCAACTGATTGACATTATACATACAATACAATTTAAAGTAGCGCTCTATAATTTTCTATTTAATTACGAAAGCTAATTATTCTATACAACACATTTGATAGACTGATTTTAGGACTTTGGTTTAATTAAATTGTTATGAACCTCCGCAAAGTAACACCTAATTAAATAAATAAATTGTTCAATTAAGTTATGTAAAATGCAAGTTGCATGTGAATCTGTGTACCATAATAATGATACCAGGTACAGGTAATGACCTACTGTACGTACATTTATTGACATGACCTATATTTAATAAAAAATAGACTTTTTGATTTTACGGTTGGTTTGACATAAACATATTGTAACTTGGTGCAACTATACAAGTAAGTACACACTTATAAAATTAACTAGGTCTACCAAATCTGATCACTAAATGTTGCATTCACTTCAAAAATTATAGGTTGAGTAGATAGATAGATAAAAACCTTTATTCACCACAACACACGTACCTACATGGCTTAATTAATAACAACGATAAAATGATTTAAAAACTAGCATGGATAACTTAAAAACTAACATGCAACAGAATCCCAAAAATTATAATTAGAAATCATTAATATAATTTTGAAATGATTGAAATCATTTAATTTAATAGAGTCATGCGATGATGTGGAGAATAGGTGCTGACTCAGCATCTACTGCAGCTACGGGTAGCCACAGAGCTGGTATTCTGTCAAAGACCGGAGGTAGTGTCAATTTGCTTCTAAACTGCCACAGCCAGACATTCAAATTTCAAAGAAAACTATTGAGAAAGAACACAAGATACGGGAAAAGAACAAACTGAAATACGGAATGTCAGTAATGCCCGCCTGCTAACAAAAACTAGGTAATGCAATTGGTTTATGCATTTGCTCGTAATAGGCACGCATTAGTAAGTAAGGGCTTCCAAATGTACCATGGGTACTGTTTCTATAGGGGGTTCAAAGCAGTCTCAATCGCTTTGCCGTGCCACCCCCTTTGTGGATTACGTTAACCGGGAAAACAAGGCTTTAGAAATAAACTCCCTAATATCTCATAAATTATAAAACGCACGTACATTCACCGATAAATTTAATTTGCTCGTCATATTTTTACGCTAGCTTTGCCCGCGACTTTTTTTAATATTTTATAATATATCACTAGGTAAATTTGTGTTGAATGGTGGCATACTTTACAAGTTTTACCTGGCACACACGTCTGTGGGGTAGATCAGTCGGCCAAATGTGTTTTGGGGTTCGAGCCTGGCCAGGACAATGTGTGCAATTTCTGTGTTCAATGCGCAGCCAGTCCAGGTGGTAATTAAGGCTATTTAATTTATAGATATAGATAAACCAAATCGTTACCTACTCACGACACCCAATAGTAGGGGATCCCAAGAGGGGATTTGGGGAGTCACTCGAGCGCGGCAGATTAATATATGGGGGGGATACCTTATACCCTCTAGAGTACCTTCAGCGAATATATATATCAATCTGCCGCGCTCGAGTGACTTCCCAAATCCCCTCTTGGGCTGCCCTACTATCACGTGAACGATGGAGACGCTATGATCGCTACATCGATTGATTTTATTCATTGTAGTTCTACCATAATTATTTATGAGTTAATTTGAAGGTATCTACGGCCTAATTTCACCATCATCATCCCATCGTAAATACGTCCCACTGCAGCAGGGCACAGGCCTGCTCTCAGAATGAAAGGGCTTGGGCCGTAGTTCCCACGCGGGCCCAGTGCGGATTGGGAACTTCACACACTATTTAATTTCTTCGCAAGTTTCCTCACGATATAATTATATTCACTAACGACAGCGATGATGACGATGACGGATTCGTGAATGGAAGAAGCTTTAAGTACCACAAAGTTGAATTCTGTGCGGACGAAGTCGCGGACAAAAGTTAGAGAATGCCTAAGTCAAAAGTCACCTTTTTCGGCGAGAAGTTCAAATTTAGCTCATTTGGTACAGACAAATACATCTCAACATTTTGAATAGCAGTATCGATATTAAATATTCAGCTCAGCTTGAAGCCCAATTTTCACCTACAGTAATGGATTAGCGGAATACGGATAGAATAAAAACACAATTTAGGCCCACTGCCACATGAATAAATACGGAGCAGAATAAAAACTTCCGAACAGAGCTCGAAATTCTTACCTATTATCATAGGGCTGTCACTTGGTAAAAAAATAATTAAGAATCAAAATATTTTATTCTAAAAAGTACCTCTAAGTATCTAATATCTGTATATATCTACAAACACTACAACAGGTAGGCATCTTTAAAAACAACCAAACACCCGAACTATGTAGCTAAACGCTAAACGGTCGCGTCGTCGCTGGCGGCACACCTGAAAACTTTGTCTACTCGCTGAGCTTGTTCAAACCGGTTTGTCTCTGAGCGGGCGCCGGTGCACGCCCCCCCCCGTCCTGTCTGTACAGGTCACGCACACATATGTTGAGCATGTAGTAGTGTAATGCGTGCGCGGCGTTGTTTGAAGTTTTTCTTCTGCTCCGTATTTATTCATGTGCCACTGCGCCGGGGCATGAATTTGTTTTGCTTATTTCCAGAGTCGAAGTTAAAAATGTCGTGCAACCAGGGTTCAGCAGGCCAAGGTTTTTTACACAAAACCGACCCGTGATTAACCCCTATTGTATGTGATAAAAAGTGAAAGTGGTGTGTGTTGGTAGTTACTTTTACCGTTTATTTATATTTTATTTTGCCATCATAATCGTCAAGTTAGTCTGCCTGCCTATAATAGTAAAATAGATTAAATTAAAGTAAAACTCAAAACGTTCTAAAATAAAGCTTGTTTGGTAAAAGCCTACATTTTGTACAATAGATAATTTTAGTCTTTTATATTTCGAGGTATAAACTGAAAACAAACAAAGAAGATACCTAACACCCGACTCGAAAAATAAATATTTGTTACATGAACTTTTACAATTGAAATTTAACATGAGCTTTACGGTGAAGGAAAACATCCTGAGGAAACCTTCATACGCATACGACGAAATTCAATGGTGTGTGTGAAGTTCCCAATCCGCACTGGGCCTGCGTGGGAACTACGGCTGAAGCCCTCTCAATCTGAGAGGAGGCCTGTGCCCTGCAGTGGGACGTATATAGGCTAGAATGATGATGATAATGATGATGAATTTTGAAGAGTTTGTTGAGAGCAACGGAGAGAACTCTTTAGTGACCAGAAAAAAAAACAACAATTTAACAGTTATAACAAGGGAAATAGGTATACAAATGGATTTCCTCCAGTTTAGTCTCAACAAAATAAATAAAAATATAATAAAATGTGTCAATCATCATCCTATAATTATATTGATTTTTTTCTATCTGTGCACCAAGTTTTATCCAAATCCATCCAGCCATTATTGCGCGATTGACTAACAAACATTCAAATATTTAAATATCCGAACATATTCACAAACTTTCTCATTTATAATATTACTAGATGTTGCCCGCGACTCCGTCTGCGAATAATATAGCCTACGACCTATTCTCAGACCTACCGACTGTACAAAAAAAAGTTTCATAAAAATCGGTCAAGCCATCTCGGAGGAGTTCGATAACAAACACCGTGACACGAGATTTTTATATATTAGACTATCTGTTGCCCGCGACTCCGACTGCGAAGAATAGGGGTATAAAAAATAGCCTATGACCTATTCTCAGACCTACCAAATATAGACAAAAAGGTTTCATAAAAATCGGTCAGGCCGTTTCGCAGGAGTTCGATAACAAACACCGAGACACGAGATTTTTATATATTTAGTGGGATATTCGGTCTGTTCAAACAAAAAGTGAACCCTCTGGATATTCCTCGTTGCTGGCTTGCCCAAATATTTCTTCTTTTGATTCGCCCGGACACTCCGCGATGCTACTGTAAATGGATTATTCATTTGATTATCAGAGCAGTGGGGAAAAGAATTCGATTTTGAGTTCAACAAAATGAAATTGCTGAAACCTCCTTTCAGTAGCAAATAAATTTATAGATCGAAAAATAGGTTAGCGCTCAAAACGAGTTGAGAATTTCGAGTGGGGCCCAAACCGAAGTAGGAAGATGTTTTATTCAATGATCCTGTAGTATTTAACCATTATTGTTTGTAAGAATAAATCCTCAGGTATTTGAAGTACAGGCACCAGAAAACTGCAAAATAAGTGTAAAACAAGGCAAGCAATGTATAATTGGACGCTATCACCCTCCTTTGGCGGCTGTGACGTTCGGTCCCAGGATGTGGTTTTCGAGAGATAATTAAAAATAACCGAAGCCAACAACAAAAATTAAATAATTTATTAAAAAAATAATATAGGGTTCTATGCCGTCTGGTCTAGCCTCCGTAGATGGGTACTCCCCTGACGGCGACGGCGAAGGCAGCCACGGATGGACAAGGCTTATGAGGTACGGCCCGGGGAGCGCCGGGGCAGCAGACGAGTGTGTAAGATTGAGTTGCGGGACCGGTGTTTCTTTACCCGTAAGGTAGCACTACATATGGATGGCTTTTACAATGCATTAAAAAAATAAAAGATAGGCTTTATTATTGTTTGACCTAGCACTTAGTACATGGCTTAAGCAGAGCTAAGCATATGATGTTCCGTGCACCACAACGGCAGCGATAATTAGCAAAGTTTCGTAAACATTCGCTGGTGATTTAAGCCGTGTGAAATTACCTACGGTAACATGAGTTATTTACTAAGCGGGATCGAATGCAATGAGATGAGATGGTATTAAAAACTAAAGCACTAGGGTTTGAAATGAACACTAACTTATAGCTAAGCACTGAATATACTTGTTCAACACTTACCCTACATTGGGGCGCGAGACGACACTTCACGGATTTTAATAACTTTTTGAAATTATAATATTTACTTCCAATTACGTTGGAAGAACGACAATTAAATTAAATATTATTAAATGTCAGCGCGTATGACGACACGTAGCGAAACTAGTGAACGCAGCCGGCACAGGTTCCAATTGGGGAGCTTAACTATTACTACATAGTGGCTCAATAAATAGAAAGATACTGCACTTTTGAAAATTCGTTTTAATCCTCAAGCCGAAGTAGTCACGTAGTTGTGAATGTCAATCGGCCAATAGCAGTCAATCGAAGCGAATAGCAGCCAATCGTTGCACCGCGCGACACATCCGTGTCTTAATTAAAATTTGTGGAGCCACTGCGACTTGTCAATTTGCGAATAGAGCAATAACTCCTGCACGTCTTGTTAATCTGACACGTGACTGAAAATTTTGTCCAGTCTTGGCGTTTACCGCATTCCCTAACAGATTCACAACCTAGTGTGATGACAATAAAGTTTAATATCACAATTCTGACAAGTTTAAAAAAATGGAATTGCGCTTTGGGAAAACGAGTACCTACCTGACCTTCCTGACCTGAAACGAGTACCTTCATAGATCTACTTCCAGCAATTCCAGGTTAAAATTTGAAGCTGTTTAAATTACCACAAGATCTTACTTAAATTATTAATTACAATTAGTAAGTGTTGTTATTTGCGGGTCTAATGTTGAGTCAAATAAGTATCCAGTTCTAAGTTGTCAGATTGATTTGAAAAATATTTATAACGCATTAATATGCATTTTAAAAAAGGTAACGTAAACAAAAAGAACAACCAGAAAAAAGCTTGCTTTAAAAATTAATAATTAAGTAATAATATATAATTAAATATTGAATATGAACGCTCGTATCACACGATAAAGTTTCAATTTCGCGTGCAAGCAGTTAACGGTCGTAAGAGTAGGCAAATTTTTATACCTAAAGTTGACTTTTGTTCGAGAGTGATCCTTATGTTTTAAAGTACTAATTAGTTATTCCGTGGCCGAGGGATCCAGTTCCTTCTAAGTGGTTTTTTTTTTCAAATGTGTAATCAAATTCACTTTGCTATTAAGTGACTTAGTTAGGAACAAAGAGTTGAATTTTTTCAAAAAAAATTACCTCCTGTTGGATTCTTTAAAGTTGATAGATTTATTACAAGGTTAATTTATTTCCATAAATAACAGGAATTGGTGAAAATGGAAGAAAAAAATCAACATTTATTTTACGTTTGTAAACATAATGGAAGGGCTGTTTTGAATAAAAAGTTAGAATTTTGTTCAATAGCTAATTGTTTAATAATTGTTTCCACCTTTTGGTAATAATAATATATTACCCGTAGCAGGTCCCACTAGCGTCTGTTTCAAAACTTGTAAATAAACCCTTTAAATCCCTTTGTTTGTATTGAGACAAAGAATTTAATTAGAAAACTCAGACTGACCTCTCGTGGACAATACGGGTTGGTACGCATACACTGCTTACTTGTCAATAGTGCAATGTGAAGATAGTAATAATAGTTTTCTTTAAAAATATTTTATTCGTTGGTATTACCAAGCCCATCGCAAAGTATAGGGAGGTAGGTTCGAGCCCGGGCTTGCTATTTTCTGTGTATTACTACACCAGATTTTCAGTTTATGTGCAAAATTAGATAAGATTAGAAATTTAATTTGAGCTTTTTAGTGTAGTAACATTTAAGTTAAATGACTTCACATAACTGCGCGTATATCACGGGGCAATTCAATGGAGAATGTGAAGAATATGAATCTACGTTGGGTCCGTGCTGGAACTACCGCCAAAGTACTTTTTTGAAATAAGCCTCTTTAAAAAGTTAAAGGGTTAGGTTTTTTTGACGAGGCCTATAGTTCATTGGACGCATAACCCACAAAAATAATACGGTGGAGCAATTGTTGAATCAGGAGATAACCTAAGTGGTCTAAGCACCAATCTGTTGGGCAAACACCATCAATCCGTCACCAAAATCCAAGTAGTAGAACGCGCTCACCATGCGATACCAGTGGAGAAGGACATAAAAACAGCGATCTCAATAATAGGTAGTAGGTAGCCTCTTATGACCACGGCCATTCTGTCAAAATAAATGTCTAAGGTGGGCTTGCACGGAACTGGGTTAGCTACTTAACTCCGAGTTAACTGCTAGCCCAGGGTTGAGAAGTGTCAAAATGTATGGAAACGTCATTCTTAACCCAGCGTTAACGATTTAATTTTTTAACCCTGTACTGTGCAAGTGGCCCTAACTTAGAAAAGATAAGATAATTATTAATCAAGTACATTTTGTTTCATTTAATCGGGCGTTCCTCTGTCGAGGTCGATCTGTCTGTGGCGCGTGTCTCAAATATTATTTTTTTTGGCACAATCACAATAGACAAACAAGAATGCAGGTCACTTGATAGTATGCAGTCTACCTTGTCCATAGACACGTCTTACGACTTCTGTGGGAGTCACTGGTGCTTTGCCGACTCAAAGGCTTATACCAAATAACCTTATTACACTGTCACAGACGATGACATTAAGTTCACGGGGTAGCAAGGTCGTACATACATTACTACTTTTGAATGACTGTTTACGAATTATTTCAAAAAAAATGTTCCATGGTGTCTGCAGTGCGCACGTTTCAATCGCCCTCATCACGCTACATAAACCCTTATCACGTGAACACTAAACTTCACCTCCCGACCGCGAACAGAAATATTTATAGCCCAAACGTCCTGAAGGTTGATAGCGACCTTTACAACGACTAGCGGACGACACGACACCAACACGACATTTTTGTCACGTGTCGGTCAGTGTTAATTTGGATAAAAAGAAAAACGTGATAATTCATACTATGCGATAAAATTATGCCAAAACGATAGCTTAATTAATTAGTTTAATTTATGTATCACAAAACACAAATAGCTTTGACTTTGGGAATTACGCCTCGAAAAAACAACTAAATTTGTATCTCATCTTGAATACATAGCTATTGTTTACGATATGATTCTGTACCTATAAATTTTGGCCATTATGAGACAAGGCCAGTGCCCAGTGGGACGTAATAATAAGCTGAAAACGATGGTAATGATAATTTTAAGCTTTATTTGGCACCTTTTTGTAAAATTAATTATTAAGAGTAAGATACAAATAATAACCTACCTAAACCATATTAAACTAACTTCATTAGGCACTAAAATTATGTACCTACTGACTTGTGTGGATAAATAAATACAAGTTTATATAACTCAGGCTATAGTATCATACTATTAAGTTTTGTACTATCGTAAAGTCACTTTATGATTTCCTCTGTGACGTAATAATAACTCTTATAAAAAGTGATGTCAAAAGTTGATAATGTTTTCGTATGATGAAAATTTAAATACAAGTTCTATCACAGAGGTGATCTTAAAAGGGCTGTACAATAAAAACAGTGTGTGGAGTCCCTCCGCGCGGAATAAGTGAAACTTCATAATAAACCAACCCGCTCTCAACCCGCCCCCAACCCGCTCCCAACCCGCTCCCAACCCGCCCCCAACCCGCTCCCAACCCGCCCCCAACCCGCTCTCAAATGTCTATAGAAGTTTTACTTCAAAAACAAACGTCTCGTAAACGTCAACTTGCGTTGTGTTGCGTTGCGTATTTAATGAAACGCATTTAACGCAACGCTTGTTGGAAGCCGCATTAGAAGTTTCACTTCTATCTAGACATATAATAAATCTGTAACAAGTCGGTGTCTGTACATTGAAGATATTTGAGAAAAACTGTCACTAGGGCTATTTATTAGCGCAATAGAACCCAAAACAATGATTTTTAGAATTATTGTCTGTTTGTCTGTTTGTCTGTGCGTTTGTGCGCGCTAATCTCAGAAACGGCTTAACCTAGAAGGAAGCGGTTTTCACTGATATGTTGGTATTTTCTTGGATTAACATTTAGTGTTTGTTTCATTTGAATCGGTTCACAAATAAGAACTAATATAAGAATAATAAGAATTCGTCTATTTTAAGAATATATCGAACATGGATAGTACATAGAAAAAAAATCCAACATAAAATGAGCGGACAACAATATAGTAAACTATACTAAATAGGGTTCATCTTAAGTTGGACATGCACACAGGTTTGTTTGTTTGTTTGAACGCGCTAATCTCAGGAACTACTGCTCAGATTTGAAAAATTCTTTAGTGTTAGATAGCCCATTTATCGAGGAAGGCTATGGGTTATATATAATCACGCTAACACCAATAGGAGCAAACCGGAGCGGAAGAATGTTTAAAAATCGGGGGTTTTTGAAGTAAAACTTCTATAGGCACGCTTGACTTGGGAGTACGGTGGTGAATGTGAACGTGGGTGTGCGGGGAGGGGGGGGGGTGCGCGGGGGGAGGGGTTTTCGGGGTGTAAATTTTTTTATATCGAGGAACTAAGGAGAGCCATAATTGATGAAAAAGCAAATTGGATAAAAAAATAAGCTGCCCAAATTACTAATTCCACGCGGACGGAGTCGCGGGCAAAAGCTAGTCAATAATAAATATCAATGAATTAATTTTGTATCGTGTCGTAAGTTATCATGAAAACGTAGTTAAGTTGACGCAGGCCGTGACTATTGTGTAGTTTCTCGCATTTATTACAACTTGTGAAAAGTTAGTACGCAATTACTGGGTAAATTTAGGGAGTGAGTTTAAAGCAGTTTTGAAACTTAAATCATTTCGAAATACAAATAGTTTTACTCGATTGCGACGGTCGCATGAAGGACGAAAATTGTGAAATCTAATTTAATTACAAAGGTCATGTACCTATTTGCAAAGAAGACCTTTATTTGTCACATTATTACTCATGTAGTGTAATGGTATAAGTAAACGTAATTATTGTTGTGCATTTTTAAATGATTGCAACTCGCAAATGAGAAGATATTTATAAATGTAATATGTATTTTCTTTCGTGGCTTCTAAATTTACAGTCATTTTTATAAAGGCGTCTACGGCTTAAAATAAATGTTGGGATCGTTTCATGAAAAATAATCTCGAAATATTGTGTTATTTACTTATTGTAACTCAAACAGATTCGAGACAAAAATAGCATTATTTTTTATGCTTTTCGTATTTGGTTTACTGATTAAGTTTCTCTTTTTCTTTTAAAATTAGTAAGAATAACAAAGGAGAAAAATTATTCAACAATTAAGTGAAATACCGAAATGTAATCCCAGTAATATTATAAACGTAAAAGTTTGTATGGATGGATGGATGTGTTTATGTTTGTTACTCTTTTACGCTATTTCGGTTTGACGGTTTCTGGTGAAATTTGGCACCCAGATAGTTTATAACCTGGTTGAATATATAAAATATTTTTTATCCCTAAAAATTGCATAGGTCCCGCGGGATAGCGGAGAATGAATTTTTCACAGTCGAAGCCCGGGCAACAGCTAGTATAGCATTAATGCCAAGCAAGAGACATTTTGAGATCGCGAAGTAACAAGGAAATTAACTTAATTAAAAATGTATGTATGTATGTATGTAAAACTTTTTATTGTACGTATAACATGAAAATTAACAGTTAACAAGAGAAACAGATGTACAAAGGCGAACTTATCCCTTAAAGGGATCTCTTCCAGTTAACCTTTATAAAATATATGGATCTAAGGTAATTCTCGACAGTAACCCAATACATGGCACCTTCAATCTTATGCCACAGTAAGACAGGTGACAGATGGGTGTCATCTACTGGGCGTTGAGGTATTGAGCATTGGTACTTTTACCTGACCTTACCTATGTAGAATAACGCCGGATTCTATAAATTATCACTAAAGCAGTTAAAATACGCAAATTATCAATTACAGAATTCAAAACTTTTTTGCATAAACAGGAACTTGTCGCTAAAAACAAACCAAAGTTCGTCCGTCACCTGAGTCAGAATTAATATTATTGCTAATTTCTTGGTCTTAAGTTAACAGTAAGCTCTGAAGTTGGCAGCAGCTGTGTTGATGTCCGGCAGAACTGCCAGAATTTATTTCAACGCATAAGTTGGTATCATTAGCGGAGTGGTTTGAGTGACAAGCGCATTGAAATTAAATTTACTAAAATATTTATTATTATTACTGTATTTGCTAGTAATTTTTGATAACTTAGTCAGTGAGAGCGCCGGACGCCTAATACCTCTCCCCTCAGATCAGAGATCAGTGACTCACTTTGAGTTGCTATTGAGTTGGTGATCATTTTCCATCAGATGACCGGCTTGCTCGTTTGCCTCCATCTCATAATAAAAAAAAAATACTGTAAAGACTTATGGTAGTAAGCTAACTTCCGCCTGCGGTATCGTCTCCGTAACAGAACTCCACATCATTTGGAAATGTCACAAAACCCTTTCCTAAACTTTTCTATATCATAAATGTAACCTCTATGCAAAATTTCAGCTTTCTAGGTCCAAGAGATTAGGGCCGTCAGTCGGGACAATTTTTCACCCGACTGTCGAAGGAGGGTTATTGCTATTCAAATTAAGAAGGTAACAACATAGCCCTGCGAAGTACCTTTTCTAACGCAATTTGTCATGTGCTTCAAGACAATAAAATCTATAGCCTTCGGGAATTGTCGCGTTCTGATCACATAATTACGTTTTTAGTCATCACCGTTTCTACTCCATGTCATAAAAAAAGGAATAAAATTATATTAGACTAATTATATTAAATAAACGTTGGTAGACTCTTCGACTTTCATAAACAAGTGCTTGTTACACCCTAAATTGAATAAAGATAATTATTTTGATTTTGAAATTGATTGTTTGACTGAATAAACCAAACCAAACTCTAAAGTCACTATGTTAAAATATAATCATTGGTGCGAGTCATTGTTTCCAATAACTGGACCTTCACGTAATTCGTTTGTCAAATTGTAAAAAAGTAATTAAAAAAATATTTTTTTCTGCTTCTACAGGCCTTTGCGTCAGCCGCCGGGGCACCCATTTCCATTTTAAACAACTGACGATTTTCAGCCATAATGCTATTCATTGCTTCGCCACGCTCGACGCTTTGCAAATTCACACGCAAGCTTTTTCTAAAAGTGACTCAGAGGTGACTCTTCAACAGGCGCTGGTAATCACATTGTTTGCTAATTTAACGTGACTCATGTTCATGCTTGAAAATTGGTTATTTTGACATTTTCATAAGCGACGTCTATTTGTTGGAGTACGCTTCCTAAATGAAGTTCTACTAGTATGATACAATTTGACCGTGATTAACTGCCAAACGTATATTTTAATAGACTTTTATGTGTCCCTACCTACACGTTTTGAGGCATCTATGCCTTTCTCTGGTGCAAAACATAAGGCCCTACTACCTACACCCTTCTTTGGATATGGGCTTTTTCTTTAACTTCAATGAATTGTATAATTTAGCTATGTTTAAAAATATTGGCAAGCCTAGTAGTGTAAACTGATGGCCTCTCATGAAGAGGATCGTGGATTCAAATCCGTGCTCGCACCTCTGAGTTTTTCAGAATTCATTTGTGAATTTATATTACCACGAGCTCTACGGTGAATGAAAAGTTATCAGGAAACTTGTAAAGCAATTTAATGATGTGTGTGAAGTTGCCAATTCGCTCTATGTCTGCACCGGAGCTACAGCCCAAGCCCTCTCATTTTGAGAGGAGGCCTAAGTTATGATGATGATAAAAATAATGAAATGATTATTAATAATGGTATTAAACACGTAACTGTTTCTCAAAATCAACATTGTTATATCTTCTGAACAGCGATCAGTTAAAATTATAAAAAAACAACTCTTCATATTTAATTCACTTCTCCCTTAGACCGCAATGTCATCCAATAGTGCCTTAGTGTAAATGCCCCTTAAATTGGGCCGCGCCCGCCATTCTACTGCCCAACTTGATTGGGTTTGGCCGCTATTTACGATAATTAGGAGACAATTTCGTATCAAACTAACGGTCAATATGCTTTGGGATGGTAATGACGGCTGGGTAGTGACGGTAATGTTTGCGATTGTAAGATCAATGGTAGTTTGAATTGCAAATGGCGTATTGCCGTCATGTAACGTAATGCGTTAGGTATGTAGTTCATAGTGTGATGTCGTTAACTTTAGCCGGATAGAGGGGATATGGTAATTTTAACTCTTTTTCTGTTTGCTTGATGGTTTATCAATAGTGACCAGTGAAAATATTAGGTCACTGTGTATGCAATTTTCACACTAATTAACTTCGCGGATACAATCTCATTTTTACGCGCAGACTTTTGTTAGGCAAAAACTGTCTGTCATTGGTTGCTCGCTCGCTGTATCCTGCCAATACGTTTAAAAATAATAAGATGATTTTTTATTAAGTGTGAGATAATTTAAAAAACCGGCCAAGAGCGTGTCGGACGCGCCCAAGATAGAGTTCCGTAGAAAAAATCTTTGCATACTTTATGGCATGAGTTTTAAGGAATAAAATAAAACGTTTACATTATATTATACTTTATTAATGTGGTTGTTGTGGTCCCAACGTCGGCGGTACAGCGCCATCTATCGGCGAATTGGGTAACTAATCTAATCTGCCGTCTACTAGAACTAGTATGTATGGTGATTGTTTTTCAGATGTAATATATTTTTTTTATTTGAAAGAAGATACTGTTAGCGGAAGACGCAGTGTAGGTAGGCCTCCAACAAGATGGAGCGACGACCTGGTGAAGGTAGCGGGAACGCATTGGATGCGGATGGCGCAGGGCCGATCTGTTTGGCGAGCCTTGGGGGAGGCCTATGTTCAGCAGTGGAAGTCTTTCGGCCGAAATGATGAATGATGACTGTTAGCGTGATATTGTAGGTAGGTACATAAAGAAAAAAAATGCTTGCAATGGCGGTTAAATTACAATCTTAGTTTAGAAATATTTTTTTAGAAATACTCAACTGATTAAGTTAAAAATAATATTCCTAGAAAGTTTTTATTAAGTGATTTTTTCATATTTTTTAGACGTGCGCTTCAAAAGTTAGAGGGGGGGACACATTATTTTGAACTTTCGGAGTGAATATCTCCGAAAATATTAACTTTATCAAAAAATGGTTTTTAAAAACCCCTATTTATTTTCAAATACCTATCCAAATGATATCCAATACTATAGGGTTAGTCGAGAAAAAAAAATCACCCCCACATTACGTCTATGGGAGGTACCCTAAAAATTTTTTTTTTAGTTTTTTTTACAAGTTAAGTATGAAGTATCTTTTCTATTTATTTTTTATTTTCTTCAACTTCATTTTTTATTACTGTTACGGTCATCCCGTGAAACCATATATTTCAAACTAAATACAAACTGAAATATAGGTGCACAGAAAAAACCCCAGAAAAAAGACCAATGCTGGGAATCGAACCCAGGTCCTCAGCGTTCCGTGCTGCGTGCTTACCCCTACACCATCACTGGTCTAGAAGTTAGCGACGAATCTTTCCCATACATCGTACACTTCAGTCTGTTATAATCACATTAGGCAGTGATAAAGCGCATCTATGTTAATGGCCTCTACCGAGAGACTTCAACACTCCTTCGGAGCTACCCGCTCACCTGGACCAAGAGATGGCGCTACTAGGCCAACTTTTACAAGTTAAGTATGAAGTATCTTTTTCTATTTATTTTTTTATTTTCTTCAACTTCATTTTTTATTACTTTTACGGTCATCCCGTGAAACCATATATTTAAAACTAAATACAAACTGAAATATAGATGCACAGAAAAAACCCCAGCAAAAAGACCAATGCTGGGAATCGAACCCAGGTCCTCAGCGTTCCGTGCTGCGTGCTTACCCCTACACCATCACTGGTCTAGAAGTTAGCGACGAATCTTTCCCATACATCGTACACTTCAGTCTGTTATAATCACATTAGGCAGTGATAAAGCGCATCTATGTTAATGCCCTCTACCGAGAGACTTCAACACTCCTTCGGAGCTACCCGCTCACCTGGACCAAGAGATGGCGCTACTAGGCCAACTTTTACAAGTTAAGCACGCAGCACGGAACGCTGAGGACCTGGGTTCGATTCCCAGCATTGGTCTTTTTTCTGGGGTTTTTTCTGTGCATCTATATTTCAGTTTGTATTTAGTTTGAAATATATAGTTTTTTTTATTTAATCACTTTTTCGGTGTGACTGATATATATATTCATGCCAAATTACAGATTTCTAGTACTAACAGTCTCTGAGCTTAGCCGCGGACGGACAGACATGGCGAAACTATAAGGGTTCCTAGTTGACTACGGAACCCTAAAAATGGGAAAGAGGAAGAACTGCGGCTTTAGAATAGTTTAGCTTAGACAGAGCGGTGATGCAGTAACAAGTGACGATTTTTATGGTTACCTCCAATGATTTTATCATGATTTATAAAAAGTACAAACCATTTTTAACAGTATCTATTATATTGTATTGACTTTATAAATAAAAGAAATTTAATATTGCAAGTTAGATGTTTAACATTATAGGTCGATAGGACATATGGGTATATGTCGGACTAAGACCTTTAATAAGTTAATAAACTAATAAATATTTTTATATCGAAGCGTTTTATCGACTTTTCCATCGCAAACGTTTGATGGCCGTCAGAAAACATATAATATTTATCGCACCTCTTTGAGTTACTCTCTATTTACGACCAAAGTCTCCTAATGGGCTATGTTTTTACTCTTAGGTTTGTTTATTTCGAATCTCTTGTTTTTGCATGTTATATGTTTTTCATTTAGTTTCCTCCCAAAACTTCAGTTTACCGTCTTTGCCCAATTTCCATTATAATTTCTTACTTATAATTATTATACTAAACGGGACTTATCGGGATTTTTCGGGTCTTATTTGCGTGATAAGTCCCGTTTAGTAAAATAATAAAATTATGAATGAAAATCACGAAAGTTTAAAACAGTATAATTTCTTACTTTCTATGAACTAAAACGATGGATGTTCGTGTTAACATATTCCTCATTTTTGCCACTGCATTTTCGTCATTCATGTAAAATACTTTAAAATTTCTTATATAGTTACGTGAATTTGTGAAAACGAAGCAAGCGGTGTGGTACAGTCAGCATCAAAAGTAGCTGGTCACTTTTGTAGTTTGTCGTAATACCACAATTGTCAATCATGTGAGACATTTGCAACTGACTGTCAAGCGACACGGTACAAAAGTGATCAGCTACTTTTGATACTGACTGTACCACTCGACAAATGTTCGACGAATAATGACCATACTAAATAGCTGCGTTACATTCGTGACAATGTAATTCTAAGTTCGAGTTGATGTTCGACGTATTCGAAGGGACCAACCAGAGTTAGTCTGTCCCCAAATATCTAAGTTGAGTCATTACCTTCCACTATAATTACTGTAATCACTAGTTGAAAACTCTGGTAAGGTTGTATTTTGAAATAAGCGGATTCTGAAATAAAGAGATAAACCCAGACGTCGTTTGTAATATCACTCTTGACATTGCCTTGTAATTAAATTTGATATCTCAATAAACTTTTATAACTTTACAATTATACTAGTGAACATGATAATTATTATAGTACCTAAGTACTTTGTTGTATTTTTTCTTGCTAATGATAATAATTGATAATGAATGTTTTGATATTTTTAGATAAAAAAAATCCCAATGAGCGTATTGTAGTAGGGACTGTAATGAAAATAACATAGTCTATTGCAAATGCGTACATGCTAACAAACCTCACCACATCTGCTTCTTCTTTGCTTAAATTTTCCACGTCGATCGTAAGCACTGTCGTAAAATGCACAAGAATCTTTTATTCGGTCTCTTACACTGGGGGAAGTTTAATATTTATTCACTTAAATACTTACATACACAGCTTATTCACGCCATTTTTTCACCGCTTATAAGCTATACTGCGCATGGTACTCGAAAAAATGTTCGTCGAATCGCACCGCCATTCTCGTAGTCAACCACAGCCTTATACCAAACTACGTATATGCGAACTTTCCCACCCTCCTATTAAGCCCTCTTGTTCGAGCCTCGATTAAACCAATTCATGGCAATTCACTGTCGAGCACGACTGTTCTAGTCATGTTTAAAATAATATAACTCTTGCGATGTCGCAAGTTCTGCTTTTCATCTAAAAATTTTATTGACTTTTTTCAGTTAATATATTATGTAGTTTGCAAGAACAAGAATAACAAAACTTTAACGGAGAACTCAACCCCCAATTGATTTTTTCTCGGAAGGAATTAATTCTGACACTGAACAGACCGTAAATTGTATTGAAAATAATTTCTAAAATATTAATCCTATTGAGAGAGATATTCCTATGGGAGAGGCCTATGTCCAGCAGTGGACGAACATAGGCTGATGATGATGATGATGAATCCTATTGAGGCATTTTGTGAAGCGTCCCGATAGTTAGAACTTTTTCTAAATCAGGTCATGGGGTTGGAATCCCATCATTTCACGGGTAGTTAGGTTTCAAGTGATGTATTTGAATTGTGTGCGTGAGTTGATTCGATTTGGCTGGCCCGTGAGATGAATCTTAAATAAACGAATTTGTAGTAGTCTACTCATACTTACCAGATCAGACGCATAGAAAAAAGGATAGTTACTTTTAATGAAATAAATTAAACGGTGCATAGAAGAAAAAAATAATAGTTTAAAAAACACTAGGAAAACACGCTTTTATAAATGCACGTAAAAACAAAAAATAAATTATGGATCGTTCAAGTTGTCTCTATTTCTGGGCAAAAGTGAAACTATGTGCTTTTAATTATAATATTTGATTGTAAAAGCGTGGGGCGCTGGAACAGGAAAGACGTTCTTGGATGCGTCAACAGTGGCAAAATGTAGAGTTCTTGTTCGTGGACGAGATATCTTTGGTTCCCTTTGGCAACCCTTTGGCGGCATAAACGGTATGCTCTTGTGCGACCTCATGCAGCTTCCGCCAGGAAGTTAGTATTAGTAGTATTTGTTAACAAGAACGTCTTTCCTGTTCCAGCGCCCCACGCTTTTACAATCAAATATTATACCTAATTAAAAGCACATTGTTTCACTTCAGCCCAGAAATAGAGACAACTTGAACGATCGATTATTTTTTGTTTTAACGTGCAATTATAAAAGCGTGTTTTTCTAGTGTTTTTTAAACTATTAATTTATTTTATATTGATCTTTGGTAATGAAATATTTTTAACATTTATACATGGCATGATTTGCATGTGCTAAAAAGAGATACCATGAAGGTTTTTTGTTCGTCTTAAATAGAATCGGTTCATCTTATACTTTGTCTTTGGTGCGCGCGCACTGCTCTACAGTAATATACCAAACGTAACTCTCTGTTTCTATCTTCACACCCTCACCCCCAACCCCTCCGATCCCCCAAACCCCAAACCCCCTATCATCTGGGATCAAAGTGTTCGTCAAGACGAATTAAACGAGCCCAAACTCGACGGGGTTGTGTCGTTTTATTGTGGAGTGCCTTTGGCCATCTTCCAGCTCCATCATCAGACCCTGGCTACCATCTGCGATCAAAGTGCTCGTCAAGACGAATCAAACGAGCGCAAACTCATTGGGTTGTGTCATTTTATTACATAGTTCCTATGGCCACCATCCAGCTCCATCATCAGATCAGCTCGATGTTACCATAATATTGCATTATCATCCAATTTACACATACGTGCAAAATTTCCGCTCAATCGGAAACCGGGAAGTGGGTCAAAATCATGTTCAAAGTTTCCGTTACATACTTAGTTACATACACGTCGACCTAATAAAAGCGTGTTAATAATATACGATACATCAGCAACAGAATCGTTCCAACTTACCTACCTTTTTAAATTGCAAAAATCCTATTCAACAAAATCCTCAAGTCAATGTTACTAAGCGCTGAATTGAAAGTATATTGCATCGAAGCAAGTAATGGGTACGTGTTGTATCTTTAATTCACCAGCTCAAGACATCTACCACAAATTCCCATTTCGCATCACTGTCTTTTAAGTTTGGTAGAAAAGGACGGAAACAGGCAACTTGTGCTAGCCATACGGAGCGATTTATTTGAGACAGCAAAATGCAAGCGATCGTGACGTTTGATGGTCGAAAACAGAATCTATTACTTATAGAACTTGCTATATTTTCGATTGAAGATTTCAAGAGAAATGCTGGCAAGGAGATTGAACTTTGAAAATTCCTTAGCTTTTGAAGTTGGATGGTTTTCTGAGAAAAGATTAGATTTACCTTTAAGCTTTACTCACTACTTTTTGCAACTAAGTGTGAATCGTCTATTTTCGCTCAAATAGAAAAGTAGAAAATCTTTTTGACTACCGAAAATATGATAATTGCGGGTGAGGATGGGCGGAGTGATATTTGGTCTAGTCTTCAAATCATGTGAATAGTTACCTTATTTTTCGGACTTTATAAAAGAACTTACGCAAACTAAGCTTCGGTTTGAACAAGAAATTAACAGAATTAATGTTCTTATTTCTAAAGTAATTCCTTTAAGAATTACGGGGCGATATTAAAATTCTCTCTCCCTCTCTGAAACCAGCGTTTTCCGTTACAATGTCTGAGATGACGAATGATGGCAGGATATTTGGGGTTTTCTGGCTATTTCCTCTGGCTAATAGCTAAAGGCCATGCCTAGAATATTAAGTTTGTACGTACCTAGAGTATTAAGTAACATTTAGATCAAGTACCTAGGTACCAGAGGAGGCTGCTGTGCCATTACAATACGATAAATTCACTTTTTTAAATTTCATGGTACATTTAAGTATAATTAGCAATTTTAGTCCTTTGAATATTTTTTTTTGTTTTTTTTTTCACTTATACCTATTAGGTAAATGTTCTAGCCCTCTTTGTGTCTTGTTTCTTTGAATTATAAAAGTCACTCGTTTCCAAGCATCAAACTGGGTCCCAATAAATAACTTTTTCACGACACTGCTGAAAATGTGGCCATAGATAACCTAAATCCAGTGCCCAAAACTGCCTATAATGTACATTTAACAGCTGACTCATTTATGGCACGCAAAGCACGACTACAATGTAACACATTTCGAAAACAGGACGTATCAATATTATGTATTTAATAATAAGATACGACTTTTTGAAATGTAATTTCTGAATTTCATACCCGGCGTGCTGAAACGACAATTGGATTGGAATTCAAAAGTAATCGTCTGCTGCATGTGAAATTAAATTGACCAATGAGAATGCGTCATTCATGACTTTAATGAGGTGTGTTTTTTCCTTAAACACATAATATGCACAAAATGCTTGAATTTTTTTAAGTATGAAAAAAGCCACAGCATTAACTTTTTAAGCCTGCTGCACACTGCACTGCACTGGCTGAACAGCCAGTAGTGATGAGTCCCTCACTCGTGAGGTACCTCGTTTGAGTTCCTCATCGCGACAAAATGAGGGAGTACTCGAATTGCAACTTTGAACCACCTCATTTAGCTCCTCATTTTCTATCACAAGACGCGAGCACAGAGTACGAGGCGCGAGGTGCGAGCACAGATAACGAGGCGCGAGGCGCGAACACAGATAACTCACTATACGAAGCGGCAACGAAACGCGTGCCTCGCTACGCATTTACTCATTCAACTCATTGCGAGTTGCGATCGTTTTAATTCCTCACACCTCACCTCACCTCAAATGAGGGGTACCTCGCGAGTACCTCGCGAGGCAAAACGAGTTACTCCCTCATCCTCATTTTAAAAGCATGAGTTACACAACGCTAACAGCCAGGCTCGTCATGTTCATCATGCTGCCGCAGCTAGACTGCTCAGTGCGCGAGTATACATCCTCGTCATACCCGACTTGATGCTGCAGGTCGGACGCGACGAGGATAAGGTTTTTATTTTTTAATTATGTGGTTTTGGGTACTGGCCACTAAGAATGGCCTCGCTCGTTTAAAAAATTAATTATGTCACAAAAAAAAGGTAAAATCGGTGGGAGCAACGCAGTATTTCGATTGTTTAATTTTTATTTCCTCGCAATAGTCGTGAAAAACACAATGTTTAGTCTCGGCCAAAAGTGCATTAGATGGAATCGTACTCGTACTAACTCGTCCATCTATTGCTTACTTTCCAGCTTCTACAACAATGTACTATTTAATACCTATATTCTAATTATTTCACTGCTAAAATCCACCCCTTCTAATTAGATCACTTAAATTAGCACGCAGCTGTGGTTTTTAATTCACATTCCATTTAACCCCTTTCAGTTAATTCCCAGGTGACTCATACGAGATCGCGTGATGACTCTTGAGTCATTACAATTTGTAAGTAAACCTATAAACAATTTTCGCTTGAAACCAAACGCAATATGTCAAATGGACTTTTTCCAATCTCAATTCTGACGCCTACTGCATAAAGTTAAGAATCGGATACGCTCCATTGATTTTATACCTCTTTGTAGAATAAGCACGTATGTAAGGGGAGACACCCCTTGTTATGGTACCGCTTGATTGTTAAAATGACAAAGTAAATCTTTACCTATTTACTTATAAGATAATAAAGAGGTACAAATTTGTTTCTTAATGTGTTTGTAAATAAAAAAAAACAAGAAATTAAATTTAAAAATACCTCAGCATCATCTTATCATGCCTCTTTTAGATCCATTAGCAGAATCCTTCAAAATATCACCCCAGCGATTCCCGAACACATTTAATGATCGAAAACATTAGTCGAATAGGTAAACCAAGAAAATATTTCGAAAGTCTATCCATTCGCGCAAACCTCGGCACCACTTAGCTGAACGGAGCAGGAGCTCCTGAATTAAAGATGGATCACGCCGCAACGCGGATGATTCAATAGCGTACGTGGTTTCTTTGTATTTCACATAGTTTTAAATGGAAACCGGAAACCGTGAGAGCATTTAGAGAGAGAGAGAGAGAGATGTTTATTTACACATATTCGATACACAGGAAATACAGTTGACAGGAAAAGATACAAAAATAATCATCGAATAGTATAAATTGGGCCCCACTCAGCATAATGTTGCGTTATTGTGTTACTGACCCTCGACAAAAGAGATTGAAAGTTTAGAATCATTTGCTCGCCTGGCAAGGGTAAATTTATTTTGTCTCGATAAATAGGAAGTCATGGAAACCATAATAAATACGACACAAAAATATTTTTTGTAAATTTGTTTCCTTTGATTACATTCAATTTTTTGAATGAAATTTCTTTGTTAAACAAATCATTTGCTTTAAACACGGTATTAGATACATAGTGGTCTTTAAATTATTGTGTTGCATCCTGACATGTCTAACTAGATACGTTGGTATGCAAATATCTTGATCTTTTCAATCTTGAGTGCGCGTTTGGCAGTCGCCGTGATGTTTGGCTCCGAGAAGAAGGGCTACGGTTTAGCCCGAAAAATGTCTAATTAAACTCGTTTTAAGAAGTGAGTAATCAGTATACTTTCACTATGAGTGAGTCTCACGGTAGTTTCATGTTTAAAGTATCTTAATTTGAAGAATAAATAACGTGAATTGGGGATGTCTATTTTTTTGCAATGTATAGAAAATCGAAAACCATTTCGAGGTAAATGCGTTTTCAATCGTTTTCTATAGTTATTTAATTTTAATATTATGTAATGAATTTGTTATATAACAAATAAGCAATGACCTTCATTTGATATTGGTGTAAATTGCGTGACTTGAACCAAGTCTTACTTTATTCTGTGTGGTTAGAATTTTTCACAATTTACGCGTGGACTATACTACGGAGTTTGATTTGGACCCGCTGTCTGACATCTAGCACTTTGACAGTGCCAGTAAAGTGACACAGTGTATAGTGTACCACTACGCAAAAAATAATTAAAGGGATGCCTTATCGTACGCATTTAGATAGATTTAGAAATTTGCCATTGTGGGAGCCCTCAATTATAATCTGACGTCATCAACTAAAATAGTTTCAATAATTAATTTTGAATAAAGTAGAGAACTAAATGACAAAATATTATATATTATAGTTCTTATAATTGACTTTTCTATACAAAAAAAATATAAAAACCACTGGTATTTTTTTTTAGACATTCCCAATTCATAATTAATTATTATGCAATCTTAATGAAAACGATTCAACGTAAATATGGTATTTTTTTAATTATTATTAACTACCTCTACAGTTATTTCCTAAGTATACCTTGATTGAATAAAAGGTTTTGTCTCTAAAATCTATATCAGTCTACAAAAATTTGTCACACTTACGCGGGATATACATATAATATATTAGGGGGGACAATCTTACAATCTTACAAATATAATACATAGTGATAAGGCAAAACGAAAATTATTTAAAAATGTGTTTCTGACGTGTTTACCCAAATAAAAAGATTAAATTATGCTAATAACATATAAGCAAATCACGAGTACGGCATGATAATATTTTCTTTCGGCCCGTATCCCGATAAATAATTAATTTAACCTAGTTTAGAACTGGGACAGGTTAATTATGCAGAGATTGCGTTAACCTGCTGCCAGGAGAGGAAAAAATGTATATTTTATGTTAAAGTAGAATAAGGATACAGTAAAAAGCAAGTATTTAAAGAGTGGGGACGTCATCCGACTGTTAAAATCGTAATTTTTAATTGACCTCTTGTAAGTAGATAAAGAAGCCAAGATATATGTATATTATACTTACATATGTACGATTATCTAACTTAAGTCAGTCTAATAATGAAATTTAGGAAATAATTAATCATGCTTCGTGTGATAGAATAGGTAGTTTTTTTTTCATGTTTTTCCTTAACTTCCTTAGCCTCAATAACTTTTGATTGTAGCTATAATACTGAATTTGGTAAGCAAAAATTATGAAAAGATATTTATTTTCAACGGTTTAGTCGGTCCACCAACTTGACATAGGGACAGACCGATGGTCGCACGGAGAGACATGACTTGCCGTGTTTCTTCCCGAATGCTTCTCAACAGGGTTTTTTCAAACAGGTGGTAGATTCTTCGACATTCGTAAATGCTTGTTATAGCCTACGAAGTCCAGGTTCCGCAAGAACTCTTTGAGTAGATATCTTACGGATCTCTAGTAAAAGAGAAAAACTTGTCAAAGGCATCCATCCAGTTAGTTCGACGCATCGCCGTTTTATGTCACGGTCACGGACCCAAGATACAGGGAATTTATTTCCACCCAGTCCTCAGCTGGCACTAAAGATAACTCAAAAGCAAAGATAACGCGTAACCTAGAAGATTGATATATATCAATGTATTCACAGCGACCCACGGGCGTTTCACATGTAAATTTGTCTGCAGCAACGATTTGAATATTTGGAGCTTTGACGTCACCCACGCTTAACGCTTGTGGTGTAAATGAGCCTCACTACTCGATACGTGGTTACAATTACTACGCATTTACGTTTCGGTTTACGTTAACGATGTTTAGTTGTTCATGTGATGTGAGATGTATACGTTGCTTTGTTACTATTAAGAGTGGGTACTTTCAATTATCAATAAGTATCTTATTCCCAATTATTTTATTATAAAAAGTGACCGTTAAATGTGATTCTATTATCTAGAAAAGGTTTAATAAACTAAAAGAAAAATTAATAAATAGGCAGTGATTTATCTATTTTTGTTCATTTCCGATCCCCGGTTGACCATAGGGCTGGCTCTTTTCCTCGGTTAACGTATTAGAATTGCCTACAACGAGGATACATAGCCATTCTTATGGACACCCTGCCCAATAGTAGCAATCTTGGTGGCATCTGTAAATATACCTAGGTTTTTAGGTTTAGATTACGTTCGTCTAAGTTTTCCTTTCCTTTTCTTCTTTACAATGATTTTATTTATTTTTTGTATATTTTGATAGAAGATTTGTCACGTTTAAAGTTTAACCAACAGTTTATTGTTGTAAAATAGCTAAGCCTTACAATTCACATTAGAAAACTAAATTGTTTTATTTCCTTTGAGGCCATGATTTAGTTATATATTCCCTAAACCACTGCTCTTACATTTATATACAATACTTTATACTAGTAAAATGCAGCTTAAATTTAGGACATATTATTCCTACCCTCTAAATTTAACCATCTTTGTAATATTGGCAATGATTTTATGTGTTCACAAAACTAAAATAGCATTCTTCCGACAACGCTCTGGCATCGCGTAAATCGCTGCGGGTGTCTATGGACAGTGGTGATCATTTAACATCAGGTGACCCACTAGTTCGTTTGTCTGGCCTCTCTAACATAAAAAAAATTATACAAAATATAATTTCATTTATAATGTTTTTTAAAGTTATATTATAACATTGCTGTCAGTTTAATACACTTAAATAACTCAGATAGGTAGGTAACTAAGTTATAATAAGAAGTTTCATATCATAACATGAGTTGCAGTCCCAACTTTGTTCATAAATATTATTATTGCAGTTAGTCGTGAATATTCCTTCTACCGGGCTTTGGTAGCGGTTTGACAAATTCAAATCTGCACCTGAACCCCAGGTGAAATCTGCGTCTACGCTGTCATGAATATGAATAGGGCTCTACGCAATAGTCTGCATCTAATTGTTAGCTTGTGGTCACGTATAGATTGAGGTTCAAGGAAGGTGGCTGGGAACACGAACCTGCATAACAACTTGTGATTCTTTGTGACGCTTTCGCTTGAAAATAAACGTGCTTGAGCTTTCCGCTTTGTGTCTTCTTATTTTTTTGAGTAAAAAGGAAAGATTTTCAGTATTACGTAACTTTTGACAAGATAAGCCCGACACATGGGTAGACGACACGCAACTAAAAATGACCATCCAAATGTCATCTCGACATTAACTACCGCCCGTAGCTAAGCCCAGTTTACGATACGATTTTGCGTTCGATGTTCCTTTCCTTATTACGAAGCAACTCACCCAGCAAAACTAATAGGTATACTGTAAATTTATGCAGCAATAAATTTGAACCCAAATTCAACAAGCATTCAAATCGCGGATCAGCCACGTCCTCGATTACAGCATTTGGATCAGTTTCAAACTACCAGTTAAGGCGCTGTGAAGTCGTTTCGACCCCAAACTGCATGTAGCTGCGTTAACCTGCTTGTATTGGTCATTCGGTAGCCACGTTAGTATCGGTTTACTGGCTAATAGCTGCATAAAGATGCACTCCGTTTCTCGTTGGAAAAAGTTAAACAGTTTTACAGCACAAAATTCTGTGTTACAACTTATTAGTCGTCAGGGAAAATGTTAATTAAGTAAAAGTGCAAAGTTTTTAATAAAATAGCTGGTCAAGTTTGATATGAAGTATCTTTTTGCATTTTTATTTTCCAACTTCATTTTTATTAAGTACTTTTACGGTCATCCCGTGAAAACCATATATTTCATAATAAAATACAAAATGAAATATGGATGCACAGAAAAGCCCAGAAAAAAGACCAGCGCTGGGAATCGAACCCGCCAGGTTCTCAGCATTCCGTGCCGTGTGCCATTCCCCTACACCACCACTGGGCAGGAGTCTAGACATGAATTTTTCCTATACATTCATATCTCAATTTGTTAGATCACCACTTCCGTGATACAGCGCCATCTATGTTATATTATTATATACCCTCATCGAGAGATTTCGACACTCCTTCGGAACTACCCGCTCACCCGCTCACAAGTTACTGTAACTTATTAAAGTTTGGACAGGTAGCGACATCTCTGGTCTGGGTGAGCGGGTAGTTCCGAAAGAGTGTTGAAATCTCTCGGTGAGGGTATAACATAGATGGCGCTGTATCACGCAAGTGGTGATCTAACAAATTGAGATATGAATGTATAGGAAAAATTCGTGTCTAGACTCCTCACCATTGGTGGTGTAGGTGAATGGCACACGGCACGGAATGCTGAGGACCTGGGTTCGATTCCCAGCGCTGGTCTTTTTTCTGGGTTT
Source organism: Archips crataeganus (assembly GCA_947859365.1). Taxonomy (NCBI): domain Eukaryota; kingdom Metazoa; phylum Arthropoda; class Insecta; order Lepidoptera; family Tortricidae; genus Archips; species Archips crataeganus. The sequence goes on along the minus strand of OX402049.1, from coordinate 10,466,997 downwards.
TACTGTGCATCTATATTCCATATTTCAGTTTGTATTTAGTATCAAATATATAGCTGGTCAGTTAAGACATAATATATCAAAATAAAAATATAAAAATTATCACTGAATCATGCATAGGTATTGAAATGATGAAATGAAATGAAATTATTTATTTCGCAAGAACATACGCAGGTGTTACAAAATATTGCACATGCCAGAAGAATTTATATGTATCTTAATCTTTTTGCAAAATAATTATAAATAGTCATAATTAAAGTAATATCAAATTCAAATTCATTAATTCATAAATTCATATAAAAACGGAAATATAAACATGAAATAATCTTAGGTCTAGTAAGTAAATTTTAGTTAAGTCTAAGCTAGGCTACAAGTGTAACCTTTGTTATAGACAAAATGTACCTATCTAAGGAAAGGAATTAAAATACAACTCGAACATATAAACATCGCAGTACAATATCTTAAAACATAATACTTAGTTGGTAATTAAACTATAATAATGAAATCAAGTGTCAAATAACAAAATAAATAAAGAACAATCGGCTACACAGCGTCACTCTCACCTTGAAGTCGTCAGCAGATTTTCAGTGTCAGCATTATGATAGACCTTTTTTTTTACGTGGGGAAATCCTCATGGATACCCACCGTCCTCGGGGGAGGACGATGGGTTATGTCAGACTCCTACTGACTACAACCCCGCGGTGTTCCCTCTCTCCGCTTAGGTAGGGGCTACGGGAACGGTTACGCCATCCGCGGCCCCCACCGGCGGTTGCCCTTGCGGGCCCACCTCTGTTTAAGGCGCTCCGGAAACACCTGGAGCGCCTTACAACCTCGGGACATCTTTGGCGGGTGACGGACCCCCCGATCCACCACCCGATGTCCATCTGATGGAAGCGGGGAAAGCTCGCCTCACTGGGGCCAGGAAAAGACCCAAGGAATCCTTGGGCCACCCGGGGCACTCAGGCCCCGGGATACTTTTCCTCCAGGAGGCCCCCGGAGCTACCCCCCACCACACCACACCACACCTCGGCCGCAGAGGATAGGGCAAGCGGCGCACCGCAATACCGACATGCCTCTTCCTCTGCGGCCCCACCAGTGCCGTTTCGACGGAACGGCCCCGCCAGCTCGCAGGGGGTAGGGAGAGTGGCGCACCGTAATACCAACACGCCTATCCCCCTGCGATCCCTCCACGGCCGCAGAAGATAGGGAGAACGGTGCACCATAATACCGGCACTCCTCTTCTTCTGCGGTCCCACCTCAAGGCGCGTTCGCAGCGGACTTGCTCAGCCCGCTGGGAGCGCCCTCCTCGGGCCAGCCGGCGACCCCAACAAGCCGGCCCTGGTTGCCTCTTAGCTTCACCGTGGATGACCAATCCACGGTTACTAAGCCCCCCTGCCACGACAAGGCGGGCAACCCTGGGGGGGGGAGCATTATGATAGACCTTGCAGCCACGCGTAATATAATGAAAATAACATAATGATAAAAATGATTCAATTATCTTATTCCTATAATTTATCAAAATATTTATTAAATTTTTTTAAATGGTCAACCAATCAAGTAGGATTTTAATTTTCTAGAAATTTCATTAATATTACATTGCTTTATGTCCTAATTGAAATAATTATACATTTGAATACTGTTATATTTTATATTCAAGACTTCTTTTAAAATGCACATAATTAGTTAAATACCAAATTTTAATATGATTTTTTGTATTATCTGCATAATAATCTATAAATAATTAAGATATGACATTTTAAGGGATCCTATCGATGTTTAGAAAATTTTATTTCCGAAGGTTTAGAATCCCGAAAACTTCATTTATCCGAAAACATTTTTTTCTGAAACTGTAAATATTTCAGAATTTATTTCAGGACCGTCGTGTAAAACCCTTTAGGTTAGGTTAGGGTTGTTTTATAAAAATCCTGAAATATTTACAGTTTCAGAAAAAAATGCATTCGGATAAATGAAGCATTCGGGATTTTAAATATTCGGAAAAAAATAATTCTAAATTTTGATAGGTAACCACATTTTAATTATGATCATGTAATATTTGTATGTAATGTTTGACAGCAACACCTAATTGTATTTTATACAATCGTTGCATAATGAAGGCTCTTAAAGGCGAGTACCGTGTTAAGGCCACGAGGCTTGCCGAGTGGCCTAAGTAAGGTACGAGATTTTAAGAGCTAATTATGTAACTATTGTATACAATACTTTTTCTACGAGTCATCATCATCATCGTCTATCGAGGTACATACATAACCTATTTCGTCCGCCATTCCATGAAGTTAGTATAACTCCTGTTGTAAGTATAGCTTTTTAAATTTTTCTGGCAACAAGGTAAGCGTTGCTTCCTCTGCAATAGTAGTTATCTCCTCTGGAGTAGCGGCGAAACTAATCTCGTCACTGTCACTCATGTTTAATTCGAATTAGGGATTATTTATTTAACACCATCGATTTCGCGTCAAATAACAAACAAAACTTTTAAATTTTCGAAGCACAAAAAAGCACTAATGAGACGTCGTTATAATTAAGACTGTTTCTGATTGGCCAATTACTTCAATTACTAACCAATCACGTAGGTAACAGAAGAAAAAAGTTAGTGTGTTCAAATGGAAGCAAATTTGCCAGATATTTCCAACTTTACATAGGGTGCGTTCCACTAAGCGCTCACGACGCTCAATCGAAGTACTAAGTTCTAATTTTGAAATTATTATAGTCGTCTAGAGCGTTGTATAATAATCATTGAAGACATGAGTGGATGAAGGGGGTGTGTCACAAAAACATTATTTCGAGTAAATCGCAGTTAAAGGTTTTTATATTGTAATTTTGTTTTTAAATTGAATAGGGTATTGTTACTTTTTAAAAAATTAACCAAATAGCCTGATCTATTGATTTTTTTCAATAAATGCTTTTAAAAAAACATTTTTTTATATAAAAAAGTACATAACCCCTTCTTTCTCCTTTAAGCTGTTCTGCAAAGAAAAGAAGTGAAATAAATGAAAGTGTTTATTGTAACAAAACTTATTAATTTTGTAGAATTTCTTCGTAAAAATACATGCATTCAATTCAATTATAAATTTCAGCTGATCCCTAATGTTTTGTTTTCTTGGGATATCGGATATGTCAGAATAAGATAAAATAAAAGTTTGTCTCATAACATGGATGAAGGAGCTAAGTGCGTACATAACACTTTCTTCTGTTACATTCACTCGCAAACTGGTAACCACTTCTAGAGTCATGTGCCCTTAGCACGTTCATTCACCAAGAACGTAACTTATTCTTGTACATAGTTCCTTCATGCACTGGGTTTAAAGCTGTTATAGTTTAAAAACATGAGAACTGAAGGTTTTGGGTGTTGCATTATGACTTAAAACCTTCATTTATGAATGAATGAATGAATGAATGAATTAAATTTATTTCAGACTAAAACATTGGTCCATTTTGTTAGTAACAATTGTACTTAAAATCTATGTTAGTAACAATTGTACTTAAAATCTATGTTAGTAATAAGGAAGTCAACGTCAGTCAAAGTCATTTATGGCATAAAACCGAAAATGAAAAAAATGCGACATACCCCCTTCATCCACTCACGACTTCCATTATACTTGAGTCCGAAGTGCCATAGACTATCCAAGATTAAAAAGTATGTGATTGCAATTTTGTCTATAAACACATAATTGACAGATTAAAATCAACGAGTAGAAAAAGTATTTTAAAATGCCTTCTAATCCATATTCTAAACGACATCAAACAAAACATTACCGTTAATTCGGTGGTACTGAAATTTAATACCGTTGTAGCATCTTTGCTTACTCATACCTATTTTTGTTTATTATTTACGTTAATAAAAGGCAACAAACACAAAACATCATTAATACACCCCGTCGGGTGACATCAAAGTTCATTAAATAACATCGTTAACAAGTACCATCACCCTTTGCTTGTGGTATACACTTTCGTAGCAAAAGCAGGTCCAGGTAAAGTTTCACAGATACATACAGGTGGACATGTGGCGAACTGTACCGTTATTGTATCAACGGTGCAAGCAACTTGATGAAGGTTCGTTTGAATGAAGTATGTACTTGCCTAAATTTCCTAGGTTTCGAGTAAAAATTACGGGAAATATCAAATAGGTACTTATAATCCAAACATAAATTTCGTAGAGCACCGGTGTGATGTCACATGAGCTTGAAAAATGATACGTTGAAATTATTTTTGTTTAGTTATTAGCCATGTCTTAAAATCGTATTATAGCGTGTTATTGAAGCGTGGCACAGTAATAATTTCGATTCCTGCCGATTGCCTACATTTTTACGTAATGTCGGTGGCTATAACTAATTTTGTGTAAGTAGATAGGTCTACTAACTTGGTGGTGTGGCATCCGAAGACATACCTTACATAGAGCGTTTTCCATTATCCGATCCGATATTGGTATCGGACGCCGATACGATATCGGAGTGAGTAAAATGTATGAAATATGTATCTCCGATATCCGATATCGTGTCGGACAATATGAAAGACAAATACATATTTCATACATTTAACTCCCTCCGATATCGTATCGGCGTCCGATACTGATATCGGATTGGATAGTGTGAAAACGCTCTTACGTTTCTTTCGCTCTCCGGTTTGCATAACCACAAAATTCACGCCACGCCATTTGCATTTTACCTACTAACCGAGCGAACGTGAAAATTTAATTTGGTCAAAAATTGTTTCGTATTCCTATGTCTGTCTAGCTTTTCTTGTCAAGAGGTCGCCTTTCTCGTGAAATTTTGTAAGCAGGTTCGATAGTTATGCGGATTTCCTGTCGGTTTAGTTTTTGGAATTATTTCAAGCCTGAGCCTTGGGGATTGAAAATGTAAAAAGTATCATATTCCTGCCAATTCCAAAAACTCGTGAGTTCTACAGTTTACAAAGCCGCTAGTTAAATATTTGCAATACGATTCCTGAAAGTACCAGAATGTGTTCAACTTAAACATGTACTTAGGTATCAAATTCGTGTCAGAAACTCCAAAAGAACTTAGATTTTCTAGTTTCATCCCCGACTTTGCGTATAATTCTGTTGTGACAAATCGTACCATATCTTACACTTGTACGAATTGTTCCTTAGACAAATTGTGAGCGTCAAGGTAAGTTACTACCTACTCGTCCAAAGAAAGCATAGCGAGGCGAAGCTAAATTTGCTTGATTAGTTAGTTAGTACTGCAATTGGGATGTGTTAGTTTCATTTAATTAGCCACACTGTGACATTATTGGACTTTCATGCATGTAATTTGGATGCAAAATGCCCCCGTCGTTTTTGTCTAATTTATCATCATGCGTAGACAGTGCCCTCTATTCGTATTCAAAGTTAAAATATAATTCCAGGGGAATGCAATACCTCCCGGTATTAAGTATACTATGCATCAATTCAGATATTTTTTTATTAAATCCGTCAAGCCGTTTTGACTAGCAAACATACAAACATCCAAACCTTCAAATATTCAAACAACTTCGCAAACTTTCTCATTTATAATATTAGTAGGATTTAATCAACACTTATTTCTGAATTGCTAACGGCGGTAAATATCCGCAAAACCGTCATAATCATAAACACACTTCTGTGGAGTAGGTGCCAGCAGGGCTTTACTTTCGCGCAATATCTTTAAAGAGCCGGTCATAACTCTTTCAACAACAAAGTGTTCCTGATCTCTTCACTATACTCGATACATGGTGTACCCAATACACGTATATAATTTTACTAGGACTGATACCTAGGTATGCCTTTGCATTATTATTTTTGATTCTATTAATTCAACTCATAAGTTTTTTCTTATTTTTTTTTGTTAGCAATTCTTTTAGAGTCTCTCATTGTTCTATATGATATTATAATAAATAAAAACGGAAGATTAATGTGATAAAAACTGGTTTTAGCTCTCTTTTTCTTATGTACGTCACGTTTAACGGAGAATTAAATAAAATACACGCACTAATCTTTAAACAAGAAACTGTTAAACGTGCTTGATGTCCTATCAAGCTTCCATTCCAAGCTTTGTGTAAAAGTATAATCTTTTTTCTGGGAGAAAAACAAACAATCCGAATAATTAAATTAATCAAATTCTTCTTGAATAGGACCTTTTAACCTACACGAAATAGCTAATTGCGCAACATTACTAAGACGTAATTTTGACTAACATAATAGAATGCTATCTTTTTTCTAGTACCTATTTATTATTGTGAAGTAAATACATATATTGGAGTCGTATACCTACTTTCAAGCAACTTGCATCAACTTTGCGTCCATTTTCCGGTTCTGCTAAATAAATAATCAACCTGATCTGAATAAATTTACACTTGTTGCAAAAGTTGTCATTAAATCTTACGTTACAGTTATCATGTCTACTGCAAGTTACGTTCATAAAAAATATAATACTCGTAAAAAGTTCCTGCTTAGCTTGTTTTTTGAAACAATGCACAGAGACCTGGTAAGATTATACGTCAATGCCTCTATACGGTTCGCGCTAACACATCCATAAACCTAGAGTAGTTTCAACCTTCATAAAAGTATAGGAATGGCTCGTAAAATATGAAATGGCACTTTCCTTTGAAAGCTCATTTAGATGATAGTGATATTAGCGTAGGGCGTAAAGCATAATTTCGAAAATGTTATAGGTTTTCCAAGCTTTCAGTTCTCAAGTTACATTGTGTGGCCTTTAGTTTTAATTGTCGTTAAACATTGTTAGTTTTATTGCGTATGTAACGATTGTTGGCGGGTATGAAGTTTAGGAGGATCGTAAATGGATGTTAATGTATGAAAAATATGTTGATATTGTGTAAAATACACATATTCAAATCTTGTTTAGCTAATAATAATATACTCATTAATATAATATGATGAAACATCCAGCTTAAGACTATTTTGAAATAATTAGTCTAACGCATCCTAAGCAAGAATAGTATTTTATAGGGAATTAAAATAAATTATTGTCCATAAACTTCTAGCCCATATCAGTATTCAACGACTGGGCAATCGAATTCCCTTTCTTGTAAATATCAAAATAGTTTAACATTACGTGTCAGACTTGAGATAGGAAGCTGGTTAACTTAATAGTTTTCTCGAGACAACATATAAAACCATTAAGCACCTTTATTCACTCTTGAATAAACAAGGAACTGAAGACTCATCTGATACGTAGATTCAATATTTATGCACAGTTTAACGGTTAGTTAAACCTGTATTAATGCTTTAGTTTAACAGGTAATTAATGGGAACTTTTCGGATAGGTACCTATATTTAGTTCTATGAATTAATGACAACCAATATTGACTCGTTCCGTTTGGGTGTAGTTTGTGTTTATGCTGAAGGTACCGTAATTAACTTAGCAGAGATTTGAAATTCTGATTAACCTTATGGATTTAAGACGTCTGCAAATCCACGCGAGAAATCAAATCATATTTCTTAGAAACGATATCTTATTCTCATTAATAAGATACACATCTGTCTGAACTTGGTATTTGACTATTACAGAGGGCTTATTATTAACATGTACTCGTAGTAAACATAACTTGGTGCATCTTTGGCTAAAAATAAATTAAATATATCGCCTGGTACGATCCGGACCGGGTTCTTTGACTGACTGCATTTTTTAATTGTATTTTTTAAGGTTTAACTAAAGTTTTGAATAATTATTATTGTACTTATTGTAAATATTATTATATATGTACCTACTGTAAAATTTGATTTTGTCAAGCCTTTTCAATATTGAAATTCCCTTAAACCAGAGACTCAATAGGTTAATTTATAGGTAATAAAAATAAATGAATAGGTAGATTTCACGCGTCAAATAAATAGTGACGTAGTAAACACTCATTAGCGATAGCGAACAATGAGGATTATTCGTCATTTAAATCATTTTATTTTATCCTTTTCAATATTGATAACGATTTCTGTTTTAATTAACATAAATACTCTATTGAATAGGTACCTACTTGATTTTAAATAATTTTCAATCATATAGGTAAATTAACTACAATTTGGTCAAAGGTCGTCAATTGGCAGTCGTAAAATATTATGCTTACAAGTCACAACAACTTTAATCAAACTAGATTCAATATAGAAACCTACTGTCTTTTGCTTTCCTAAAAAAAATCAGTGATCATCATCTCAATTATGTAGGTAAAAATATTTCGCGATTCTGCACAATATGGATTCTCACACCCATTATTGACCACATTCGCTGTTACATACACTATCGTCGTCGACATAAAAAGACAAATAAATAAAGCTGAATATTATCTCAAATACAAAAAATCGAATGAAGTTAACTTAAACATATAATATGAATTATGCTGTATTTAATAACTTGACAATAATACTGTCGCTTAATTTGTGATAGAAAATTCAGATTTCGTAGCCACGGGCAAATTGGATTTAATACTTAACTATTTTTTTTTATTCTAGGTCGCTCGGAACCAGGTATCGTTCCCTCCATCGTCGGTTTTACCAAAGACTCAGTGGCTCACGAGTCAGACCGCCTCGCGCCCGGAGATAGGATCTGCAGCGTCAACGGGATCTCAACAGTTAGACTGACGAATGAGGAGGTCCTACGGTTGCTGGACAATGTCGAAGAGCGGGCCTCGTTGGAAGTCGAGTACTACATGCCCAACTATGGTGAGTATCAAGAACTGCTGGATGTTTCATCCTCGTCTAGTAGATACATTTTTTTTTATAAACAAGAATTAAAACATGGGACAATGAGCGATTGGCTTAAGAAGAAACTATCACAGTAGAGTGATACCAATGGGCAACATCTGATGGTCATCTCGTATCATTCCTGGGTACAGGCCTCCTCTCATAATAAAAGGGCATAAGCTACAAGTAGGTAGTTCAAACGTGGCCCAGTGCGAATTAGAACATTCGATAGTACACAACCAAAACTAACTGTTACAACACCAACTTTCAACTTCGTCATCTAAAATTTACTACAATTGATAAGTCAATTGCAATTGCAACAATGTCTCATCACAGGTATCACGTGAGATACAATTTGCATAGTATTATCCTACTATTAGGTGAGCTCAAACACTATGCGCATTCGCAAATTGAATACTAAAATTAGATAATTCTCAAGCAGTTAATCATGCAACATTGTCTACAGCTTCCCAAAACTCCCTCTACATCACGACGAAGCTAGCAGAAGTTCCAGTTGAGAAGCTTAATGGTTCCCTCGGCGTGACCATTCGTGGTGGTCTGCCGGAGAACTCTTCACCTAGTGCTGACCTTGTACTGAACAGCCGGTCGCTTGACGCTCAGCCCTTGGTGGTAACCCATGTCAGACCGGGTGGGGCGGCGTACAACACGTCGAGGATCAAGCCTGGAGACAGGCTGCTGAAAGTTGACCATGTAAGCTGCCGGAGATTGGCTACTTTACAGTTTTCACAACAGACTTTCTAGACAAAACTACTAGTGCGAAAGTTAATTAAACAATGCGGCCAAATGCTATCTTTATTACAAAAATATTGTACGTAAAAAAATTATAAAAACCTGCTCGCTTTGTGCAGTGTTTACACTTGTAGATAAATTGTCTAGAAGAGCAGCTATTACCAAAAGCTTTCTGTTTTAGTATTATTTGCATGCACAAAACATCCGTGATGATATAAATTTCGGTTTTTACTAGTACTTTGTAGTGGAAACTTAATGTTAAATACTCCTGTTATATCTTGCCTGCCTAACCACGTTTCCCGTACATTGCATGTACAATACATCGCATGGAGTAGGTAATGCCAAAATATTAGATAACGTGATTCTTAACTTTTTTAACTAAGTATATAAAACTACCCCAAAGGGCAATTCAGAAAATCAGAGCTCACGCAGTAAATACTCGAGCCTAGCACAAGCTAAGACTGATGCCGGTTGCCAAATTTCCATATCGACGGTTAAAAGGCAAAACGCATGAAGCAAAAAAAGAAAAAAAAAGGAAAAAGCATGAATTGTTACAACATTAATTGCAATGAACAGATTTTTTTTTTTTTTACACTTTTTGTCAAAATGAGTTATATACATATTTGAAATCAGCGAATTTTTCTCTGTCGTTTGAGCCGGGTTTCATGCAAATATTAACCACACGCACGGAATGCTGAGGACCTGGGTTCGATTCCCAGCATTGGTCTTTTTTCTGGGGTTTTTTCTGTGCATCTATATTTCAGTTTGTATTTAGTACGAAATATATGATTTCACGGGATGACCGTAAAAGTAATAAAAAAATGAAGTTGAAAAAATAAGTACAAAAAAAAGATACTTCATAGCTAACTTGTTCAAATATTAACCGTCGATATGATAATTTTAAGTGTAAGTAAACAATGTAACTTGTTGCTCGCAATAAAGATTATTATTTTTTTTTCTTTAACAAGCCTTCGTCGCTTTTGTTTACTTGCCTGATGGTTGGACTAATAAACCAATTGCCTCAGGCTTAGGTATACAACTCGTACATAATGCGCAGCTCGCTTCAACAAGGTATATGATTTCTGTTATAGTGTCGCTTTGTCAATATTGACCTATTTGTACGTTGATCAACGATGGAATTAAGTAGTGTAGTGGGTTGTTCTTACAGCATGTTTTAGGGTAGCAAATTTCAAAAACTCTTTAAAATCACACTACGCTATTCGTGACCACGGTGGCTGCAACTAATACGTACCCAAAAATAAGACAAAAGAAGAGAAATATTCGATTTCCAAAATACCACTTGCTACCTACTATCTGTGGGAAGCTAATTGTAAGTTGCATTGTACATCAGTATTGTAATCCGGGAACGAGCGGTTGCAAGGCAGAATAACTTTACACCAGTTATTTACTAGTGCATACTAAAATCAAGTTCTCTAATAACAAGAAAATTACAATATTATTGTATCTTTTAATATTGATGGAATAATATCCTTAAGGAAGGAGGAAGGAAGATACCTATTTAAAAAATTCTTATAACACATTAACTTTATTTAATTTTATCAACAAATTTTGTTGTTAAAGTGGTCATATGTGCAGTGCACACTCTATGAAAATTTCAAGTATTTGCACTATAAAAATCTATCTATTATTTTAAAAGGTGCAGTCTTGAAATAGGTATATAGGTGATATGCTCTAGTTGTTATCCTTTGGATACAAAACCCTTAAATCGTTTATGTCGATCAAAATCTTCATTTATTAGAAAATGTTAAACAGTTTCAACTACACAAATCTGACTAGACTAACATGAGAAAATTTTAATCACCATTATGTTCACATTCAAATTGACGATTTAAATCATAATTTAACAGTTAATCGACTTCGTTCTATTGAAATAACGCAAACGCTAAATTCATGTTACAAATTCAGGTTCGAAATTGAAATACCTGAAATGTTTAATTCTAATTAACAATTGTACCTGTTTGTTATGCGAGACTGCATTGCTGACAATTTAGTTTCGGTGGATTCGATTTGATTATACTCACGTTTATAAAAAAAACATATCACTTCCTAACTGACTTTGACTGCGTTTTATTGAGGCAGATTGGAACGGGGACGTATAGAATCGACGAATCACATATAATCATATTATATGGGGAGCAGGGTGAGATGTCGATTCCGACTAATGTGATAGGTTGATTCAGCATGTCCCCGTTCCGTCTCAATGGAAGCGTACCCTTAGGTTTATTGAAAACAACTTCGTACCATTTCTTATATTTTACACGACGGAAATAATTAACAACCTACTTAAAAGTTTTTAGTTTCATATGCACCCTGATAATAAATCAATTCAATTCAATTTATTTATTAAAAATTACACTGTCTCCTACACTGGGCAAAGCCTGTTCTGTACTGCAATAATGGGTTTATTTCCCAGCAAAATTATGGCTATTTCCCGTAAACTGTTTTTTAATTAAGAAGTTAGGAAAAATGAGTTGAGATAGCCTAAAAGAAGCTTATTATCTTTTGAATACTAAAGTTTCAAATGTTATTTTATGCCAGGTTTTTGTTTTTCATTGGACCTATAGTCGTATACATAATAATATCATCTGATCAAAGTGTTATACTGTAATAATTTTGATTAAAATTGAATTACTTGTTGAATTTCTCTATTTCAAAAGAATGAAATGGCTGATTGGTGGCTACTCTGGTAGTATAATAAACATTTTACACGGCTATTTACCTAGTTTTAATTATTTGTAGAGATTTATTCATTCATTCATTTATTTTGTTGAAACATACACAGTTGATACAAGTTGTCATATCAGTAGTACAAATTATTGTTGTAATTAAGTATCATCAATTTCATAATATATTTGACGAGTGTACCTACTATTATTTAAATAAACAGTAATGTTAAGATATGATTGGAAAAGAAAGATTATGTCAGCAAAGTCGGGTCGTGGAGATATGCCACACGTAATATCAAAGGAGTAGTACTGCATTGTGTAGCCAGAAATGTATTGCTTCTCATTTTACTGTACTCATAACAAGACATCGTAAAAATTGTAGTTTATCTCAAAACGCTGTAAGAAATTTTCTTCTTCGTCTCAATTAACTGCAATTTAGTAAAAACTAACGTGATAGCGTGAGATATTACGAGTATAAGTATGTTATCTTTTTTTTTTTTTTTTTTTTTTTTTTTTTATGTTAGAAAGGCCAGACAAACGAACTAGTGGGTCACCTGATGTTAAATGATCACCACTGTCCATAGACACCCGCAGCGCTTTACACGATGCCAGTGCGTTGTCGGCCCTGGGAAAAGGAGAGGGGGAGAGGTATTGGGCCCCCGGCGCTCTCACTGACCGTACGAAACGCAGCAGGAGTACTGCTGCTTCACGCCGGTGTTCTCTTATCTTATGTCCAACTATATTGATTAAAGTTAAACATTCTTTCTTTAACTACGTGGCAGCTTGTATCTTTATAAGTAGAGTAGGTACAGTTAAAGTATACTTATCTTGAAATTAATACAAATATTTTTCGTCCTCAGATATCCCTCACCAATAAAACACTATCAGAAGTCCACCAGCTACTTCAGAACTGCCCTCAGGTCACCAGTTTAACAGTAGAATACGACGTCTCAATAATGGAGTCGGTGAAGTTAGCCACAGGGCCTTTACTTATAGAGATAGAGAGGCCATGCAACGAAGACTTGGGACTGTTTCTGACCAATCAGCGGTACTCGGACGATGTCTACAGTTCAGGGTCAGACACGTATCAGAGGGTCGGCAATTGCAACGCGGTGTACATTGACAGTATATTGCCAGCGAGTATTAGTGACAGGTGAGATTATAAATACAATAGTCTTAAAACATAGCCTTAAAGATAACTTTACGAAAATAAACTACCTATGTCTAGTTTTATTTTCAAAACTTAAAAAATCGTTTCTGAAGCGAAAAGTAATAAATAAGATTTCATAAGGATAAAATAATAGAATATTCTATATTTTATTACACCTATTATCCAGTTAAACAGATTATCTCGAAAATGATGGCACTTTTTTGTAACGTTCTAAGTGCTTTGTATGCATATGTCATAGAATCCACTCTTCTTAACACTCTGCAAATACTCTGTATTTAAAAATTCCTTAATCAGAATACTCCAATAAAATCTGACTAAATAATGATAAGATAATTGTACAATTCATTAATGATATAAGGTGACAATTTAAAGATTATGTCCAAAAATAAAACTGCAATATTTTATCATCATCATCAATCAGGAGAAAGGATTATACTTATATACAAAATGCAATACTATCTTTTATCTACATATTTCCAAACACAGTCATTGGTGTAATTCTTAATTAGTCTACTAATTTTTTATAGAAGCAATAGTGTACACACAAAATCTTGACTTCCAATAACCTTCAGTCTATTGGCTTTCTTACTATAAAAAGCAGCTCTTCACGAGAAGGCTATTAATTAGAGTTCTTCACCAAAGCCTTTTATAGAAAGATTCCTTTATCGCATCTTAACAATGTCTTACAAATCTTTTCAAGCTGTAATACAAATTCTTTTGTAAATTTAGATAACTTTAAGACTTTAAGTGTAGTTTTGAATTATGGTTTGGTTTTGTCCCCACTTAATTCTCAATTTGTTTTGTCTTTGTCTCTGTCTGTCTATTTGTGTTGTTTGTGTTTTCTCTAACTGTTTATTTTCGCCACCACATACCATCCAAGTAATCATCTAACCATCATCATAATCATTTGTTAATATCATGTATCAAATAAAACAACATAAGATTTTCTTTCAGGTGTGGAGCCCTTCATCCAGGAGACCAGCTTTTAGCCTTCGATGACCACGTCATTGATGGTAACAATTACACAGCTGAAGAAGTCATGTGCTACTTGGAAAATTGCGAGAATGGCTTCACGAGACTGCACGTTGCACCACGACATATAGCTCAGGGAGGAAGATACACTAGAGGTAAAATAATTAGATAGGTATTTGTAAATTATTAAAGTGGTTTAAAAAACTTATTAGTATAGAGCAAGTAACCTTGTGTAGACGCTCCCTATATAAGTAAAAAAATTTCAACGCCCCCAAGAAAAGCTCTAGCTAGCGCCCACTAGGGGTGGTAACCAGCCCCATCGGGAACCTATAATATAGAGGTTAGGTTAGTTCAACTTATCCACAAAATTACTTGTATAATAGCTGATCTTGTCAAAATTTTAATGCCATAACATTTTTAATTTTTTTTTATTTTCCCCATAGGTATGGGGAAACCTAATCTGCATTAACTTTGTACTGAATGTTTGGATAAATAATAGAGTACCTATAAGAAATATTTGTGAACTCAGTAGTGTATTGGTTCTTGAATAAAAACAATAAATGTACCCCATTACCCGCTCCCCCACTGTAGATTTAATAATTAAGTAAGAATAAAAGATGATGTATGACAAAGGGGACAGCTTAAGTGATAGACGAGAGTGATAAAGAGGCCGGAATGATAGAAAAGAATTTAAGAATGTATTTGAAAATTAGATAATAAGTTAGCTAGTTCGAGTAGTTTGAAGGGTCGAAACCCGATGGTAAGGAAGCGATGGAAGTGATGGTAGAATATACTAAAACATAAAAAATAAAAAACCATGTATATAAGACAGGCTTTGAAATAAAATAAAAACCGGCCAAGTGAGAGTCAGACTCGCGCATTGAGGGTTGAAAGAAACTTGTAGGTAGGTATGTACGTCAACATAATATACGCCATGTACGCCATAAACGTAAACCGCCTTAACTGTAAAAGCTAGTGTGCCTGCTTTTAAGCAAAACGTTCGCATTGGGGGGTCACTTTATATTGGTTGTTTTGTTTGAGACTCTCTTTAAATTTTAATTGGTTTTATTTTTATGGTCCTCGTTGTAGTGGCAATAGATCTATACACACACTTTGCATACATTTTAACTATCTATCTATTATGGTACTTGAGTTACAGCCCTGTGACGGTCAGACGGACAGACGGACAGAAGAACAGTGTAGCGACAGTAAAATTGTTTAGTACGGATAAACGGATATCTTAGATCAGAAGCCTTACATAACTATGTTAGTACAGACATTATTTAAATGTTTTTTGGTCCAGTGCGTGGTAATGCCACTGTCCATTCTGGTAGCCACCACGTTCAGAATTCTGTTTCTGTGGCTATTACCTTTGTTACGCTTTGGGTACGAAATTCTGAATAGGAAAATTTACCAACAAAGAGGAAAGAAGACGTCTGAATAATCAATCCAGCACAAAGTGCATTGATCTATACTTACTTACCTTTACAATGTGAACACAGTGAATTTGCGACAAAACTCTGCAGTTTAAAACTGTGTGTGCCTTTAGCGTACTCCGCCGTAGCACTTCAGAAATACTTACGGCCACTTGGGCTAAAGTTGTCGAAACGCTATTACTGTAGATCTTTCTAGAGTTTCAGGAGCTTCCATCTCTCTTTTGCCATCTACTGTAATCTTTAGTTTCTCGTTTTATCGTTTCCTTATTAAGTAAATTTGAAATGTTATTTTAATAACTAGCTGTTTTTGCTTGTAAAATAACATAATCTAAGATCATTTTGTCACCATTCAAGTTAATTTGTGGTTAAATACGTTATTTTATGTTTTAATAGCCTCTAAAGTCTTAAGATGTTAATTTGCACTGACAATCTTAAGTTATAAGTCACACTAAATTAAGCCGTAAGCCTTTGTTTAATGAACAATTCATGTGGGTAGTTGACACACTTGCCAAGTCGAAACGTAACTCAGAAACGCTCTGGCCAGCACACGTTATAGACATCAAAACTTTAGTCTTTTGAGTTATACGAGCCAAGTTTATGTTCATACGTTCATACATTATCGTGATGGTGTCGGGTAAAGGACAGAAGCGTTTTTGTCTTGAAAGTAACATCAAACACAATCAAAATCAAAACTATTTTAAAATTTGTCATTATGAACTTGTCTGTGCCTTATCAAATGTGATAAAATACTGTCAGTGCAGGTACGATCTTGTGGACATTTATAGCAATTTATTAAATGATTTCTACCAGAAATAAAAATGTACTGCGCTGAAGGCTATATGATAGGTAATAGTAGACACACACTTTATACGTAACCAATGCGTTAAGCGAATTTTCTGGACAAAAAATAGTGTTTAGGTATAGCATATTTTGATTAAATCCAATCCAGATTGAAAAATATGTTTGAATATCTAATCAATAATAAGTACACCTACTTGTAACTTGATTAAAATACTAGCACATTTTACCACATTAGAAATATATTTTTTATTATAAACGCTGGTTACTTTTATATATAAAACTTAAATTTCGTTTTTACTCCGTTTGCCACTCTGACATTTTTCTTTTGCCAAACACAGACATAAAATAGCATGTTGATTTTTTTAGGGTCTTTAAACAAGCCAATTACTTACTATGAAATATTATGTTACTCTCAAAAGTATACACTTTTTGTATAATTTTCTCCTCCTGTACTTAGACCATACCCCAATTCGCAAGTTGGGTGCTTCAGCGCAGTTTAGCCCGAAGCTTGCTAAGAATTAACTCTATAATCATTATAACCCTCAAACTGCGAACATACAGCTATTGGGAAAATTTACCTATACAAAAGGGCTGTTACATTGACTTCTACCTTACGTCTGAGGGATAAAGTTGAAATTGTAAACCACAGAAGTATATACCATACATGTGTATACGGGATTTGAGTAAAGCCGTGCCCTATCTAATGTATTTATGGATTTAAGCGCTACGTGTCATGCTATAGGCGATGTACCTATGTAAAAACGCTGTGGGAATTAGCAACATCTTAGCTTCTAAATATAAACGCCTGATGTCAGTTATATTATTGATCGCTTGTATTTTTGTTACAGAAAATTCAATATCAGGAACATCAACGCTAAATGCAAAAAAACACAGGCAAAGAAATTATAGACAAAGTTCGATGCCGAAACTTGGCTTGCAGGACGACTATGGTAAGCTAAGTATAATGAATAAATAAATAAATAAAAAATAAATAAATATCACGGGACAATTCACACCAATTGACCTAGTCCCAAAGTAAGCTAAGCATAGCTTGTGTTATGGGTACAAGGCAACGGATAAACATACTTATATAGATAGATACATACTTAAATACATATTAAACACCCAAGACCCGAGAACAAACATTCGTATTATTCATACAAATATCTGCCCCGACGCGGGAATCGAACCCGGGACCTCAAGCTTCGTAGTCAGGTTCTCTACCTACTAGGCCATCTGGTCGTCAATGATACAATCTAATCCATATAATTCTCATTGCTAAGCAAAAAGTGTAATTGAATCGTAAAGCTGAAGTCAGCCCCTCACTCTTATTCCACAAACTTGATCATAGTACTAATATGGAATGCAATCATATCACACTATTTACGCGTAGATTCACGAAACTGTTATCGAACTCAAATCATAATACCCTAGTTACGATTACGAGGCTGCATGAATTTGTAGTGTCATAGTGTGCCTAATAAACCTGGACTATTATAATAATAATATTAATAACGATAGTAATGTAGAAAATTTAATTTATTTAATTTCACGCACATTACAAAAATAAATCAACAAATAAATAGGTGAAATAAGGATAGGAAACCTAAACTAACTAAGAATAATAAATTGAGATCATCATCATCATCATCATTTCAGCCGAAAGACGTCCACTGCTGAACTTATAGGCCTCCCCCAAGGCTCGCCAAACAGATCGGTCCCGTGCCATCCGCATCCAACGCGATCCCACAACCTTCACCAAGTCGTCGCTCTATCTTTGTTGAAGGCCTGCGTCATCCAGTTCGTGGACGTCACTCGAGAACCTTTTTGTCCAATCAATTCTACGAGCTATGCGCCCTGTCCCTGTCTGTGAGATAAATACTACTAAAATAACTATTTAATAAAATAACCCACCCCGTATTATTCCCAGCGCACTGGCTGCGTTGCCACGTGGAATGATGATTCACAACCTTTGCACCAGAACTTTATTTATTCATTCAATAAAATTAATTGAACCATAATTCACTCGAAATATCAAGTTAAAAGAATTTTCATTCAGATTGTAAGAGTTTACATAAACACGTCCATCCATCCAGGTTTGAAATTAAATAAAATTTTAATTAGTATTGGAAAAAATTAAGTAACTATTATTCAAATAAATAAATATAAGGGGACAATCTTACTCAAATCGACCTAGTCCCAAACTAAGCAAAGCTAGACGACGATAAACATACTTGTATAGATAAATAAATACTTAAATACATAGAAAACATCCATAACTCAGGAACAAATATTCGAGCTCATCACACAAATAAATGCCCTTACCGGGATTCGAACCCAGTACCTCTTGCTTCGTAGGCAGGGTCACTACCAACTAGGCTAAAGCGGTCGTTTTCATAAAATTACTAAATGTTTTTCTACAACAGATCATTAATCATTATAATTAATTTATACTTATAACAGGTAACTTTTAATTCCATAACATGGATAACCCACGGCTCGGTTATTTTGAAATTAAAAATCGCTTGGCTGCATTCTAGTCGATTGGCATTATTACGTTCATCATGTTTTTTCCTCATCGTTGTATTTTGTACTGGAAAATAAAGCCATATATTTTCCCCCGTTCTTCCACGAATAACGATAGTTATTAATTAACTTTATGACCGCATAAATACGGGGTGGATTTGAGAATGGTCCACATTTCACGTCGCTATGGCGGCCAATAAAACTTCCGTAATATGACCTCTGTGATCGCTTAATTTTGATGTTTCTGTATTAAAAATAATATTTATTCGCAGTGACATAAATATTTTAGTAGGAACATTTTTAACGGAGCTCGTTCGTTTGTCACTCTCCTATGATTTTTAATTTAAGGGCATTTAAAAAAAAACGTTACCTACTTTAAAAAAATAAGGTAATTATGTGATTTTCTTATTCTAAATCACGAATACAACTTATTTTCATGAAGAAAACAAAAGTGTCCTAATTTTTTGAGTCAGTTTTGTAAGGTTTTTCATACAGTTTATAATAATATGAATCGTCACAAAACTGACACAAAAAATTGTGTGGAAAATTACGGACATAATTTTAATCATCGAGAAAAAAAACCCCTAAAATAAAAATTTCCTTATTTAAAAATACCGGCCAAGAGCGTGTTGGATACGCCCAGGATAGGGTTCCGCAGCTGTTACGAAAAAATCCTTGCAAATCTTATTAATTTTACTATTAATTATAATGTTCGTATTAAACACGCAATATTTTATAGGTCAGGCTGCTATTTACTCTTAAACTACTAATATTCTTAAGCAAACTTAGCCGTTATAGTTTTCCCTGTTAATTTGAGATATTTCCTCCCATCCTGGTTTTTTTCAAATGTTTTATACCTACCAACAGTTTAGCTTTTAGAGAGGGGAACGCTCGATTTTAACAAAAAAAAAAACACTTGAAAGTTGAATATTTCGCAAACGAATTACTGTATCGAAAAATCGGTTTTACAACTCCGTAATGATTTTAAAAGACCTATCCAACGCTATCCCACACTATAAAGTTAGAAGAAAAAAAATCATACCCACTTTACGTCTAAGGGAGGTACCCTAAAAAAATTTTTTTTTTACATTTTTTTTATCTTTTTGTTGGGGTAATTGCATATATATATCCAGCTATTACAGCTTTCTAGCACTAATAGTCACTGCGCTAAGCCGCGGACAGACAGACAGACAGACAGACTGACAGACGGACGGACGGACGGACAGACAGACATGATAAAACCAGTTTTTTGATTAAAAAGTGTTCAAAATACGTAAAATACATAAATTTCGTATTGATACTGTAATTCTTACATTTTTAGTAAGTAATTCAGTCCATTAATTTCAATCAAAAATAATTTCAGTGGGTTATAATGCTTAGGAACGCCAGGTCTCCGCTTACTGCCGTATAGATATTTATTTAACTAGTTTGCATTTTTTCCTCATTAAGCTAATCAAATTATCTCGGTAACGATTTTTCTCAACAGATAGTCAGCAAAACTACATGAGTATGGCAGTTTGCCGCACTGACTCTTTGAACATCCAGTTGGAGGTCCCGCCAGGTCAAAGCAGTGGACTGGCAGTGCACGAGGAGAACACTACTTTAGTGATATCGCATGTTGCTGTACAATCACCAGCTTATAGGTAAGAATGGTGTTGATTGAGATGTGATAAGATAACGAAATTTCATCTTCTTCCCGACCATAACAGAAGTATTTGAGGAATTTTAGTTATCATATAATTATTATGCGGCTGTTAGAAAAACTCTAACTTGCCTTAGGCTCATTATAAACATAAAATTTTACTTACCATTATTAAACGGTGGGGTATTTTTAGGGTTCCGTACCTCAAAAGGAAAAAACGGAACCCTTACAGGATCACTTTGTTGTCCGTCTGTGAAGACCCTTTTGTCCGCCTGTCAAGACTCTTTTTCTCAGGAACGCGTGGAGGTATCAAGCTGAAATTTATATCAAATACTCAGGTCTACTGGCCCTTAGAGCTGTGAAAAAATGAAACTTCTAAGCTAACGCAATCAAAAGATACATCCGTTTATGCCGCAAATTTTCGAAACTCGCAAGGGAATCAAAACCTACAGGGTACTTCCCATGAACTCAGAATCTTGAAATTTGGTACGAAGCAAGGTCTTATAGCACAGATAAAGGAAAAATTGCGAAAAGCATAATTTTTTTTGTCTGTCTGTCTATATCAGTAACCAATCTACAATGATCCCACACTGCGCACATTTTGCTTAGGAGCAGGGGTCTGCTAAGACTTGATGCTCATAGATACTATAAATTTGTACGGAACCTTCGGTGCGCGAGTCCTACTCGCACTTGGCCGATTTTTTTTTATATTTAAAGCAAATAGAAAAAATAACATTACCATAATGATATCTTCGATGACTTCTTCTGCGACTCTTGCTTTCTGTAGTGGTACTAATCAATTATTTTGTTTATGTAATCACTGATTACAAAAAAAAAAACAGTCCTTGAAAAATTTAAACTTGGTAAATACCCATTTCCTATTATTGTATTGAAATAGAATTTTCTATACTATACATTACACCATGTACAACTATTCTAGACTATATAAGTAGAATAAGAAAAAGAAAACAAAAACATAAAATAAGGATAATTATAACTAAAACATGTTATGAAAGATGGTCCCCTTAGGCAAGGTGCCGAAGATACTGGCAGCGTTTCCTCTTTGAATAGCTAAGCTAATTCTTTGTCCGAGGAAGCTGCCAGCTCTTCGGTCCCCTTTGACGTCGAATAACCTCTTTAAAATTTCTCTAAAGAGCTTCAAAGCGCTAGGACCCCACGGACCAAGGGTCTCGACACCGAATGGAACAAAGTCGTATTCGCAGCTTAGACCCCTGTATTTGAGTCCTTTCGCTTTTTCAGCCGCTTCAGACGCTGTTCCAGGTCTGTTGCAAGTTCCATGGAGATGGGAAGGGGCCAGCGTGTCTGAACAAGTAGCATCCCATACCAGAACCCGACCCATCTTCCATGGAATCAGACTCATACCATCCGGTCTCTTGCCATCGTCTCTTGCAATGCCTGTGGGCTCAAGCAAAGTTGGCACGTTGACGGTGGCAAGGGACCGGCGCAATCTAATGTCCGTATACATTATATACATACTTTGGATCACAACACAATACAATATTTATCTGTAATCAATTAAGTAAGCACTTTAACTAAGTTTAATTGTTTAAACAATAAAGCTGATTGACACGTTGACTGCCAAGCTAAAATAGTCTGTAATGTTTTAAGCCGTGCAAATGACATTGAACCTTAGAGTAATAAAGGATTTTTTTAATCAACTATACAGTAAATAAACTTTCAATGTAAAGCCATAATCGCAACTACATCACTGAGTTTTTTCTAGATCTGGCTGCCTACAAATTAGGGACAGAGTAATGTCTATCAATGGACATGAGAATCTGACTCTGGACGTGGCAAATGAGATCTTACAGAGGCGCAATGACTCGCATAATCCGAAGTATCTGACTTTGAACGTTGAGTTCAGTATGCCCAACACAATAGAAGCGTCAAGTGGAGTATTCAACGTTAAACTGGCTAAAACCACAGCTGGGCTTGGTGTAACTATAACAGGTATGAAGTGTAATATGTCTTTGAATCTAATTTTGGCGTTAGATATTGTTGGTATATTCGATGTACCTTTTTGAGGTAAGGTGGTAAAGTTGAAATATACATATATTTTACAATTATACATTTTAAAACACATTTGAAGACGTGAGTGGATGAAGGGGGTATGTCGCATTTTTTTTACTTTCGGTTTTATGCCATAAATGAAGGTTCTAAGGTCATAATGCATCACCGAACGCTATCAGTTCTCATGTTTTTAAACTATAACAGCTTTAAACCCAGTGTATGAAGGACCTATGTACAAGAATAAAAGTTACCTTCTTCGTTTCATTTCTTCTGAACTAAACTTCAAAACTTGAATATAATTTTTAACCTTACCTATACTTATTTGAAATACGCGTCAGTACCAATCTCAAGTCAATTTCGTTGCAAGTAATAAAATAGTCAAATTTTTAACTAGATCTATACATATTTAACGAGATTTAACGAGATTTATTCATATTTAAAATTTGTTTGGTGTGCCAGACCCAGGTGAATCATTCTTTTTTTTGTGGTCTCATTGTCTCATTTCACAAAAAGGGCTTTCCACAAAATATACTTTTCCGAAATCTATTTCAATATATTTTATTTATGTATTCTTAAATATCTTCCAGTTACTTTAGTTAAGAAGACTTTATATTTGGAATAATGGACTTCCATAAAGTAATGCATTAATCAATCGAATATTTTTGATATTGGCTTTGATACAATTTTGCTCTGACTCCCAAAGATATCCGATGTTCGTGCGTAACATATATCGATGACATGTCCAATTACTTATCTTGCCTTACTCAGGATATTATGGGTATCGGTATTTACTATTATGATAATTGTTTTCTAATGAAAATAATAATAATAACATAATTGTAACATATATTTTTGCTTGTCTTTAATGAGATAAGCCTAATATATGAAATATTTTTCGTTGAACTTGAGGCTTCGTTTACTGGCGTGGGATAATCGAATACTGTACACTTAAGTTTTAGCATTGATGAAAAATTCTGACCCAACCTTTGAAATATGAGATGTATTTCTAATCCGTTTTTTTTTCAGGATGTAAACAGAAATTACTAAGCAATGAAGAACCGATGGTTATATCGGACATCAAGCCAGGTTCTGTAGCCCACCGCTGTGGTGCATTGGCCCCCGGAGACCAACTTCTGGCGATAAACGGACAGCCTTTACACAACCTGTCTCTAGTAAGTAGTGAGATCTTTTTTGGCCAATGTAAAGCTTTGTTATTGTTGTACATATTATACAATTGACACATTATTGAACAACTATAAATAATCCAATTCGTAAAAAACTGATATATTAATTTATACTTAAATTTTGACTGAATTTGAGCAAAATTAAAACAAAAAAATAATTATGTTTCAGGATACAGCATTTAACATACTCCAAAATTCTCCAGATGATATAATTACGCTAAAAATAAGAAAGCGCGATTTAACAGAAGACTGGTCAAACATCCATAAGCATAATGCTAAATTAACTATGCAAAGTTTCAGTAATATAGAAATTAAGGCAGTTGTACATAACGGTGATGACTCAGGTCACCATACTGATAGTCCTAATAATAGTGCTAAAGAAAGTGAAAGGAGTCATGGCAGTAATGAAAATACTGCTGTATTTACAATAGAATTGATCAAGCAAGAAAATGGACCTTTAGGTTTAACAATTGCTGGAAGTGAAGACGTCACACAGCCTGTATTGTTAAGTGGTCTGGTTGAAGGTTAATAAAAATATTAATAATAATTTCAAAGTAGCTTGGATGTGAAACACAAAAATTAATGGTCAAATATGTTTCAGGTGGTGTCGCGGAAAAGTGTGGAAAACTAGCAATAGGAGATGAACTTTTGACGATCAACGGAGAAAGTGTTTTGAATAAACCACTATCAGAAGCTATTAAGTTATTGCAACAAAGTGGTCAGCGAGTACAATTACAGCTTTGCAGGAAAATCACTGGTAAATGGTGGTTCTAATCTGAAATCAATTTTAAAACTTTTAAATTAATTCTCAAAATAACCGAAAATTATTAATCTATTCATTAATCCTAACATATCGTTTAAGGATCAATGGAAAGTGCGGAATCGAGTGCTAGAGACTCTAGTCATTCGACGTCTAGTCCAGGCTTATCTAATGACAGTGCTGTAGAATCCTGGGATCAAAACACACCAGTCAGAACAAGCGCGAGCTGTGGTACGATGTCAATTTTTAATCACATAACTTTATCAAAACATCCTTCACGTAATAATTTAGTTTATATTGTAGGAAATTCTGAAGTCATAGAATATGCAGTTCCAGACAAAAGCCGACTATCAGATAAGCAGCCGTATTCACCAACAGACGAAGATAAACTGATGGCATCCAACTTCAACTCAGCTGCACCTTATAGCGTTAACGATCTACCTCTACCAAATTATTCATTGAATAATTCACTCAAGACTTTCCATTATGAGAATACGTGCATAATTCCGGAGAATACTTTAAAAAACAAACAAAACATAACAAGGGAAGATGATGTCCAGCAAATAGAAATATTGACAACGAACATGAAGGACTGTCAGTTACACAATATGGAAAAGTCCTCTTGCAAATGTGATTACATACAAATGGGGCCATATGGGATTGTCTCGCCAAAAAGCAGGCGCCCTAATTGGGATAACGATTATTTAAACAATGGAATTTACACTGTTACCACCCCTCAAAAGTCACCACTCAAACCCAGTGTACCAGGAACCAGTTTTCAGTTTTCTACAAGCCCTGTTTATGAAAATGATGTACCAAGTAAGCAAAAATTTTCATTTAAAGCTTTATAACTATTATTTGTTAAAATACAATATATCCACATACTTTAAAAAATACAGTACACCACATTTCTGAAAAATAGGTTGTACGATTCACGACTTTTATAACTTATATTTATTAACTAGCTGTTGCCCGTGTCTCCGTCTGCAAAGAATAGGGGTGTAAATAATGACCTATTCTCGGACGTACCAAATTAAGATATTTTTTTTTATAAAAAACGCTCAAGACGTTTCGGAGGAGTTTGATAAAAACATTGTGACATTAGATTTTATATAATTATTAGAAAGAAGATAAGTTTTATTTCAAAAAAGACAGTATAAGACTTCTGACTTTCATAGCTTTACCTTGTCATGGCATCTTTAGCCTATATTCATCATTATAATCCCAGCCTATATACGTCCTATTGCAGGGCACAGGCCTCCTCTCAGAATGAGAGGGCTTGGGCCGTAGTTCTCACGCGGGCCCAGTGTGGATTGGGAACTTCACACACTCCATTGAATTTATTGGCAGGTGTATGCAGGTTTCCTCACGATGTTTTCCTTCAGGGCCTACGCTAGCTGCCGCGGACGCCAGCCGCGTGCGCCCGCTCGCGGATCTAAAATGTACCGAAAATCCGTCGCACGCGCCCGCGCCACTTAGCGCTGTTCATACAATTTCTTATTAGATGCGCGCACGACGGGCGTCCGTTCCGGGTAATCCGCGTCAGCTAGCGTAGGCCCTCACTGTAAAGCTTCAGGTAAATTACAAAATTAAATGTAATCTTTACCCTATTGTAGGAGAAATAAATGGTTTTTTATTCTTGACAGGCCTCTACAGCAGTGAGACCCTATCCCCAGCTCGCGGCTCCATCCACCATGTGATTCTGTACAAAGATGCGATTTATGACGACTACGGTTTCTCCGTCTCTGACGGGTTGTACGAGCGAGGGGTGTACATCAATCGTATCAGGAAAGGGGGGCCCGCTGACATAGTGGGACTATTAAGACCTTTTGACAGGATTTTACAGGTATAATGGAGTTTTGTGTTTCATGTCTAGTTAACGAAATTGTTTAAGAGGATACGCTGCGCACCATTTCTCCATACAAACGTAATCCCCTGTTTCCTCCCTGGATAATGGATTTAGAGCCAAAATTTTTTTACTGTGTAATCTGTATCTACCATAGCTATGCCCCTATGTTTCGTTTTTTTCCATATTTCAATTAACATAAGAAATATGAGCTTTCCAAAACTGAAAAAATTGCCCTATTTCAACGTCATTTTCAGACACTCATCAGAAAAGAATCCCTCACATAAACAAAAAAAGGAAAACATAGGGGCATAGCTAAATCTGTCCTCTAATTATTTTTGAAAAAAATAATAATTTTATTGGTCCAGTTTTTGAGAAGAAAACAGGGGATTACGAAATGCTGTTTTGATAAATTTTACGCGCCTATTAACGGTCTGAGCTGCAGTTGTCCCGCTCTCGCTGTACTGACACGCAGGGGTTCGGGCGAGACAGCGACATTTCATTAAAATACCTATTTCTCAAAAGTCCCAGCCATCGTACCCTCTTAATTGCATTATACTCGTTATTTAATCGTTTGACCAAATTGTTAAGAAAAATGCTTGTTTTGTTAATTTATTTTGACAACAACCATAATTCATATTAAGAAAATTGAAATATAATTTAATATTAATAAAATTCCTATACTGATAAAGTTTTTTATTGCTTTGCACTAGTTTGTACATTATAATATTTATAATGTTCTTTTTTTTCGTTCGTTTATACAGATCTTTAGTAGGTATATTTCAAACTTAATAAAAGTAGTAGGTAAAAGATATTTTTACTTACAATTTGAAATTCCAGGTCAATGGTACCAGAACAGTTGATTATGACTGTTGTCTAACAGTTCCTCTCATAGCGGCGGCGGGTGATCGCCTCGAGATTATCGTACAACGGCTCGCAACTTCTAGGGTAAGTTTCATATGACTTGTAGCTGTTTAGTTCTACAATACTTACCTCTCTCTTATGCTTACTATTATGTTCTCGTAGATGCAAGCAAAGCTTTACAAAGTACTGTACCCTACTCAGAGCTTATAAATAAGGTAAATGTCCTAGCCCTAGTGTTTGATAACGCCAATGTCCAATAGATAACACCCTGCTATCACCTCAATAATATTGTTAATGGCATAAAATTAAATATAAACTTTATATTTTTTTCACTTAATACTTTCATTATTATTCGGTTTAAAAATGCGATGCAGTCTAGTTTTTAGTCCACAGTGAATTAATTCTTAAATTTCATTAATGTATTACTTCGTTTGTAGTACGATTTCCACTATTCTTCTAAAATTTGGATTATTAATAGAATTTATTTTTTAATTTCATTAAAGATTCTGGTTTTTGATTTCAGGACCTCAAAAACCAAAGGCTGGATGGTGGCTCCAGTCCAAGTGACAGTAGTATTGTGACTAAGACCATTTAGTGCATAACCCGGCTTTAGTGAAATTACACAAAGACCTTGAAAAACAATGGTAATAACCTGACGTTTAACAATAACATTAAGTGCTACGTAATATTATTATCAAGATTGAATGTAACTAAAAACTTTGGGATAAAATAGCTTCTTCAATAAAGCTACA
The DNA here is from genome assembly GCA_947859365.1 of Archips crataeganus. Lineage (NCBI taxonomy): Eukaryota > Metazoa > Arthropoda > Insecta > Lepidoptera > Tortricidae > Archips > Archips crataeganus. Next base: position 10,438,898 of record OX402049.1, on the reverse strand, counting down.
ATACTTGTAAAACTAACGAATGGAAAAACATCAGGGTTCTTACCGATTATTAAATAACTTACTAATTGTTAAAGTTTAATATAGTAGAATGTAATGTTGTAAATAGTGATAAAATCACCACATTTATCAAAGAGAAGGTAAAATAGATAGGTTAAAGTTTAAGGGGATGTTGAAATTGTGTAAGATTTGTTTTTAATCCCGTATGTGCCTACATAATGTTTCTGCGTAGTAACAAATTAACTGGTATAATAGCTGAAACGTAACCCAATGTTATGTAATAATTAACTAAATGTAATGTTAGATGCTGTCGTGCAATGAGTGCTATTTGAATTGGAGTTCACGATTCTAAATGTAATGAAAACATTAGGCTAGCTAAGTACATAATTAATTTATTCTAAATATCTACAGAAGTAAAACTAATGATAACGTTATGAATGATGAGAACTAATATAATAGCCTAATAGTTTGGACCTATGGCCTCTGGAGCAGAGGATCTTAGGTTCAAACCTCTGAGTGTTGGAAATTTAATAATATTTCAAATTAACCATGATCTTTTTGTTAAAAGAAAAAAACATCGGAAAACTTGCATTCATTGCGAAGCAATTCAATGGTATTTGAGTGCAGTTTCGAATCCATAATTTGCCCGCATGGGAACTACTACAGCTCAATGCCTTTATTTTGAGAGGACGCTGTGCCCAGCAATGGGACGCTAGGCGGGAGATGATCCAGTTGATGAATATTGATATTGATATACAGTCATAAACCCACAGTGATGATATCGAAAAATAAATTTTTAACTACAAAATAATGGTGAACAAAATAAGATGTCTGTGGTTCCAGGTGTTGATTCCTCCTACAAGTATTTTGCATTAGTTTCTGACTGTGGTTACAGGCGTAGCCAAGTAGTAATTCAAAGGTATTAAAACGGGGAGATCATCAAATAACATTTAAATCTCCGGGATGAAAAAAGTATCCTTTTCTGTGCTCGTATTATTATCACAAACTGAATAAGTATACTAAATAGTAGTTTCTGTAAATTAATAACCGTATCATAACAGATTGTTTCATAGTTTTTGGCATATTATGATTACTAGTTGACCTTGGAAAAACGTCCCATTGCTGGACAAAGCCCTCCCCCACATTTTCTCCATTCGTCCCGATTTTGAGTGGTGTACGTCTATATTATTAAGGTACACTACGCCTCGGTCGTCCCGCCAACGCCTCTCTGGGCCTACTTCGTCGCCGCCATCCATCTTGTGGTATCCAGTCCGTGTCTATTTTAGCCCACGTATTTGGATCCATGCACCCACATTTCTGTTATAATATTATTTTTATAGCAAAACTTTACATGTATATAATTAAATCAATTATATTATTTTGTTACTGACGGACAATTTAAGCTAAATTTTAACTTCACATAAATAAATGTTACTTTATGTTTTCATTATAAGTATCATAGGGTACAATTTTGCTAACATAATGTTATGTTTTTTTTTTATTTATTTAAATGTAATCTCCATTTTGCTTTACCATTTGCTTTAAGTCTAGTAACTTACAAAAGTGTACCAAAGACGTGCTTTAAAAGCGGTACCAAAGAAACTTTTTAGTAATACTGACATTTCTACGGCTCGTTTTTTTTTTATTTTATTTTATTTAATGCCATAATTTAAATTTTATAAAGTAAACTTCCAAATCGACGATTGGAATTCACAAAATAAATTAAAAACCAAAGAATCTTAAGTTTATTGCAAACAATAATACTTTATAGTTAAAAAAGATGTAAATTAGAAGGCATGGAGCCAAATTTGCTGAATAAATATGCCATCTCTTCATACATTTATGTTTGCGTATTGAACATAAACAAGATGCTACATTTAATTCTCCGACGTGCGCTCTTTCCAAAGCTGTTGGCAAACCCTCTTTCCGCGATCTCCACATTACTACTTCTACAGCAGTACGCATACTTATAATATGAAATAAATTTAATCTATAATTGAAGCAAAAGTAACGATAAATTATTCCCGTTGTTATTGAGTTGGGCTTCTGCCAAAAATATTTGCTGACGATTTTTAACCTGCGTTATTTCCAGTTACGCAATTTTGCTTTAAACTGATTAGAGTAATCAACAAGCCTCATTTTGCGTACTTAACGTTTAGATAGTAATGATGCATAGTTTAATTGTTTTACTTTTGATGAAAATGTATTTAACTACTTCATTTTTTTAATGTATCCTTCTGTATCTTTTATTTAAAGCAATGTGAAAAACTCAAACCTCTCGATCTTATATATATTTCATATGACTTAATGTTTAAATAGTAAAATGTACATACAGTAATTAGGTAGTGTATGTTGTTGGCATCAGACTGATAGTAACTATTTGGATAGATATAGGTTGATACATTAACAGTTTATAAATAATTAGTAATATGAATTAGATTAACCATACCTATACATTGTTGTCTGTAAAACGGAATTTTAGCAAGGTGTTTTCAAACACGAAGAAGAAATACACGAAGATAATTATTGAAGACAATTTAACATTTATCTGTTCAATTCCACGCGAGTCCAGTTTATGTTCCGTTTACTTCATGGCTATATTTTTTATCTATATAAAACAAAATAAAATAAATAAAAGTTTTGAGGACACATGTAATTGTTTGCCTATCTGAAAATTAATAAAAGTATTGTCTCATACTGATTTATTTTTATTATTGACCTTATTTTTAGCTGAAACATAATTTTACAGTTATTTATTGAATGTAGATTTATTTGTCATTAATGACAGTCACTTAACTTAAAGCAACTGTATAAAAGTTAGATTTTTTTGGATCGATTGTTAATTTATACAATACTAGCGGACTCGACAGACGTTGTCCTGCATGAACCTAGATACCGACTGCAGCACCATCTGCCGGGCTTGTTTGTGAATCTAAACGATCCAGGGCGCCACCCAAACGCATACAAAAAAAATCATTCAAATCGGTCCAGCCGTTTAGGAGGAGTTCAGTGACATACACACGTACAATAGAATTATATATGTATAGATAATAATGAACTTTGAAGAAGTTTAGTAAGATGAATATTTGACTTGAGTATGCATTCTTTTGAAAAAATTTTACTTAGTCGGTATGCATACTGATACGTTCATTCATGATACGTCCAGACACATAATAGACTATTTATGACGTAATCGAATGAAATTGACAGTTTTATAAACGGATGCCTTAATAATTATCAGGTTGATTATGTCCATCCCTATTGAACACACTCATAATTAGGCCATCTGCCCGCCTTCATGAATGCACTCCATAAAAGCTCTGCTTCGCAGTAAACTTGCGAATTTGCCGGATCACATTAGTTGAAGAGTACACGGAAAGAACATATTGTCTATACCCTGACGATTTAATAGAGTTAGCAAAACGTTCTCTCTGTTGCACTTTTGTATGCAAATGAAAGGGTCAAGAAACTGTCAGTGGGCGTCATCAATCGCACGTCGATGGCGGGCTCGGCTTACATGCCGTTTCTTGGATTTTTTTTATCTGTCTCTCATATATACCTACCGTCTGACATTGAATTTTCTCAAGTAACAAAAGCTAAACGAGACAGGGAACCGGAAGCTTCAAACTTATTGACGTAAACCTTTGACAGAATTAAATAAGTTCTACTTACTAACAGTAAAGAGTATTTGCATTTTGCAGATGTTGACTAATTTTTGACAGGCATGTAAACCTATCTTGTGCTGGTGCAACGTCCTTATCGCTGACCAATTACGTGCATTCTCTGTTTTTTAGTACTAACTCTGTTTAATAGACAGAGTATAGTCATTTAAACAACTTTTTGAGTTATTAGCGGTTTGAAAGTAAGTCATCACGAAGAATTTCTATGGCAACCATTTCTTTGAAAGGGAAATGTAATGTAATGAGGGATAATAATATTCATATATACATTTCCCTTCATATGTATTGAATGTATTAAAATTTCAGTTAAAAAAAGGTGACTGGACATGTCCTTACCGTGAACCCTTCAGTTGAAATTCTTTCACATTGTCACGTAATAATAGGAGAGGAGCGAGATGTGGATTTCAATTAACGTGAATAGTCGGATTCGTTAGATCTCCGTTCCGCTTATACGGAAATGTGCCTTTATGCTTATTGTACATCTGCATGGGACATGCGGCCGTTATCAAGCTGTATTCAAAATTGAACATAATATATAATAAACTGGCTATGACTAAATGAAATATTCACTCGTAGAGTCATGTGGGGTAAACAATAAGGAAGACTAGTATTGTTATCACGAAGGTTGTCAGCTTGTGTATGTGTAGTAGTAAATTAAGTTTACCTGCGTACGCTTTGCTGCATTTAATAGAAGGCGTGCGGACACACTTCGACCGATGCGGGGCAAGTGTCCGTATAACCCTTTTTTCAGTTTGATCAAATTGTTTTCTTTTCAATTACATAAAACTGTTTTTCTGGAAGCAATAATGTACTTAAAATTGCGTACATTTGCCCTACGTGACTTTACTGATACAACCCGCCATCTGCATTTATGTCATGTTTGATTGTGTAATGTATTAACTCAATTGTGAATTTGTAAAGAATCATTAAACACAGTCCATGTTATTTTAGATGTAGATAGTGATTTTTACATTTTATTTTTGTACCCTTCGTTGTAAGTACTTTACTGTCAATTAATGTATTGATTGAACTAGACCTAGAGCTCAGACCTAAAATACCAAATAAAAAATATGCGTGATTATTTCACTGTTATTATTTTAGGTTATGGTTATCTCTCAGCTATTTGTCGCTGAACGTATCGATCGGAAAGTACGTAAATTTTTTGCCAAACGAAATTTTCAGCAAAAAGCAGTGTTCTATTTGTTTTAGAAAACAGTGCCGTAAAACCACATAACTATAGTCCTAGCCTGCAACAATAGTCCAATTTTCATCCTTACATTATCCTTAAAATATGATAGCTACATGGCTAGACGAAAGCAAATTATTTTAGGCCTAACAACATAATTTAATTATATACCCAGAAATAATAGCAGTAAGCTATAATATTTTAAGGATAATATAAGGACGAAAATTGGACTATTGTTGCAGGCTAGGACTATAGTTATGTGGTTTTAGTTGGTTAAAAAAAATTACAATAATAATTACAGTACATTTTCAAATACAGCAGCGAAAATTAGTACGGGCTTAGTTTTAGTATTTCGGTGCTGTCTCTAGTATAGTCGGGGTAAGAAAAGGTTCGTCATTCTTCGACCTTAACTCGTTGACATAGAGTCAAAAAGTGACGAACTTTTTCTTACCCCGACAACACCTATGCCCCTTGTTTTCTTGGAAACTTAATTACAGCTGTGTTTGACCAAGTACACTGACGAGCAAAAAATATCAGGATACTTTTTATACAACATGTACGCGAAGTGGCCCGTTATATTTCTCGTCAGTGTATTCCGGCAACGCCCATTCAACGCGCTTGGATTTACACCACAATCACCATATTTTTCTGTCAAACGGTTTAGGATGAGGGTAGAAAAAGATTGTGAATGTGATTGCGGACGCGTGTACGTTAGATAAATATAGCATCTGGTGTTCCAGTACATCTATACTTGACAAGCTCGTGCGCGGCGCTCGGCGGAACCCTGTCGCTGTGTGTGTGTGACGTTCCTAATCCGCACTGGGCCCGCGTGGGAACTACGACCCATGCCCTCTCATTCTGAGAGGATGCCTATGCCCTGCAGTGGGACGTATGTTGGCTGGGATGATGATGATGAAGTAATAAATGAAAATCAATGTGGCCATATTGACACACTAAATTAGGTACCAATGTAAAGTCGAATCCAAAATGCAGATTAGCCAAAATTTATCGCACGAAACAGCGCGTGGCTCTCAAATTCCGTTAATACGCGTATAATCGCTGGACAAAATCCTCTGATAAGCCGCCTGAACCGATTACACTGGCCTGGGACGCGTGACTGGGCAAGGGTGGCCATCAGGCGTCAATCAGGTCCAGTCGACTGTGAATTTTGAACGTTGGAAATGTTGGAACTAGTATTTTACAGGATGAAAAATTTTAAGTTTTTGTTTTGCGGGTTTTTGTGTTAACGGTTTCGGAATGTTGATTGGTGGGTATAACCCGAAGAGCCAGTGTTTAATCCGTCGTACTCAGGTGCGTCAATTGTTATTTTATTTGCGATAGTCCAAATCCCACTAATAAATATTATAAACGCGGAAGTTTGTATAGATGGAGAGAGTATCCTCGATTTATGGATAGAGGTGTGAATGTTTGTTACTCTTTCACGTTAAATCACTACGGATTCTGAATAAATTCGGCACACTGATAGTTTATAACCTGGATCTCTTAAGTCGTGTTATTTTACGTGACGGATATTGGTAATGTCGTATCTGTTTATTTGGGTCGATTAAATAGAGGCGGCATCATAAAATATCTGTCACATAAAATAACACAGAATTTCACAGTAAATGTTGATATAGATAAGGGTGATAAAATTACTTCAACATCACTTAAACGGTGTTTGTTTATGTGTATGTTACTTTAATTTAGTATTTTTTTATTGAGCTAGTTGGAGCCTGCAGCTTCGTCTGCGTCCCGTGGTCATTTCTCACTTTTCCAGGATATCGAATATTATAAAGGGAAGCTTTATATTAGTGAAAACTTTTTAGAATTACAAAGCACCGCATAAAAAAAACAAATTTAATTTTGCTTTTTGTTGTGTTATTATAGTTTGTAATAATATATTATACTAATAAATGATGAGGTTGATAATCCTACTAATATTATAAACGCGAAAGTTTGTAATTATGGATGGATGGATGGATGGATGTTTGTTACTCTTTCACGCTAAAACGGTTTGACGGATTCTGATGAAATTTGGCACACAGATAGTTTATAATCCGGATTAACATATAGGATACTTTTTATCCAGGAAAATTGCATAGTTCCCATGGGATAGCGATAAACCAATTCTTCGCAGACGGAGTCGCGGGCAGCAGCTCATATAATATATAAGCACGGTTGCATTCTGGAAGATTCAGTACCGGAGGTCCAGGATATTAGGATCAATGGGTCAAGAAGTAAAACGCGTCCGTCCACTCAGCTGATTTAATCAAGACAAAGAAACGAAACGTATAACTACCCTAATCTAAAAATATTAATGCTTCATAGTCTACCCACATATATATACCTTAATCTATTTCTAACCTACGAAATTTAGTCACACGATGAGGTAAGGGTCTGAGCTTAAACGGCGACCGAGGCAGAGGCAATTGCGGAGGGGAGGGGCAGAGTGACTGATCTGGTTCTGGGTCGCTGACGGTCTTAGCCACAGAAATAATAATAAAGAGGATAGAAATGCCTTAGTTCCTATTTTGTTCCGGGACCAGTGGCGCTAGTTTGTCCCCTCTACTTACTATTAATGCACACACGCAAAATACCGGAACCGTACTACGCAATCACGCACACAATTACTATTTTTTTTGCTTACAAACAATTATGAACCTATCCACTTAGAGACAGCGTTGAATAACACTCACCGTAAGTCATACCCACACTTACACAACGGCGTTCTTCATTGGCCGCGTCGGCAGTGTGGTTGTAGTGTACAAGTCAACGGGCATCACTAGCTCGGGACTAGTCGTAACCTGTCTTGTGTTCGTACCATGAACATTTGTGCGAGGCAGAAGGTTTATCAAAAATTACATTACATTGCTGCGTATACTTCAAAGCAATCTGCGTTTTTAAGGATATGAGCAGCAATGGTATATGAAGTTTCGTGTTAATAACGTGTCAACCAATATTTCATAATGAAATATTTTCTCAAGTTGTATTTTGATATAAACCGCATTATTACATTAAATTAATACATACCGATGAAATGTAATCCCCTTATTAGTGTAATTGCACTGTGTGGACGAGTTTCCGCAATTGCTAATGCTGCAAAACACCATTTTAAAGCACTTGTTATCATACCCACGTTTCAAATAGCACTGAGCCACAAGTCGCGCGCTGGTGACCTACGAGTCACCAGCGCGGCGCCAAGGTCACGCGTCTAAGGCACTTCTATCCTCTTTATTATTATTTCTGTGGTCTTAGCCTTATCGACCTCTACCTCTCCAGCGCCTTGGCTTGACAAGATCCTGCCCCTGCCCACCTCGTCCGCGGCGGACTCCGGCCGCGCGACTGCCCTCTCAACCTCGCCTTCCCGCTTTTCGTTGTCGATACTCGACTCCAGACAAGGAGCGGTAGACATTCGCGATCTGCGCCTTACTTGATCTACATGTCTTACTATAGGTTGACCGATTTCGCTATCTAGAATATACCTACGAGAAACCTCGAGGCCGACCCATTTATCGCCGGCGGTATAGCTCCGCGCCCACACTTCTTCGCCCGGAGCAAAGGCTCGGCTGATTGGCATAAGGCCAGGGGGTCGGGGGCGCCCGCGGTGACTGCATAGCGCCTCAACGTCAGCGCCAAGCCACCACACGTAACTGCGGGCTTATGAACTTAGTTTTTACAATGCCCATGTAACTGTTGTGCAGTTGTTTCAATATTGACACTTGCAATTTAGGCGGCACTATAATTCGATAGCCCGCCCCACATCAGACAACCTCCATCTATATATAATTCATTTCGCCTTGAAAAATATGGCTTGAGCGCCTCGTCAGGGCATGTCGTCAGCCATCCTGATTGTACGTATGCTAATGTTCTGCCTAATAACGGATCCGTAGATGTCGCTAGTTTTACTTCATTATTGGTGATCGGTAAAAAGCTTTCTACGAATTTAATGTAGGTTACGTCTTCCTCGTCCCCCCTTCTGCCTCTCTCCTAAGGCAGTCGCGATAAAGCGTCCGCACAGTTCTTGCCAAAAGCTACGTATTCTATCTTGTAGTCATACCCGGACAAAAGCACGGCCCATCGCTGAAGCCGCGACGCTGCCATAACGAGTATGCCCACTTTATCTCCGAAGCTATGCGTGATCGGTTTATGGTCCGTTCTTAGTGTGTGTGTTAAAGAAAAAACGACGCCAAAAATCAAGGCTATAATGTTCTTTTCTAAAATAACGTGCTCTTCTTATCAATAATAAGCCTTGATCCTCATTAAAAAGTAATAATATTCTCATCACGTCTCCAGCAAGCATCACGTTTTATACAACATAATACCGTTCGTAAACTACAACAAACAAACTCTCACGCCCTTCCCCCATTAGCACACGTGTGATTTTCGATTGCGTGGGTTCCAACCTCGATCGGACCGCATGCAAAGTGTGTGTTGCCGGTGTTGCCAGAGGCTGCACAAAATTTCCATTTTCCAAGCGATTTCCCACAAATTAATGTCCCGAATCCGTCGCCGCCCCCGCAATTTATGGGGGATTTGCATCTAACTAAGGGTACTTTTTCCCGTTCGAACGATGATTGCAATGTTAAACGACGTTATTTTAAGATGCAACTTTAAATTGTGGGAGACTGTTTAATGAAGCCATTTAATTTTGGAGGTAGGAGGAAAGTTATATAAATTTTGCAAAAGTAAGATACGAAGAACAACATGTAAGTATAAAATACTTCTTACATTCAACATAACGATACAAAAATACAGTTTGATATGAGTTAGACCATAAATTTCATATTGCAAAATATTGTATACCGCAGCATGCAATTTACGTTGAGATGCTTGGCCCTTCATAAATATTTATAAGTCTTGCATAATACCTATGCTCAGGATCTACCAATAAATTGCATCAATTTTCATACTTATTTAAAGTAACTTGATGCAGCTCGTTAGTTCCTCAGTATTAATTATAATGACTCCGCTAAGTTTTGTAATAAAATATGTTTAAGTTCACTATCGAACTTTGAAAATTTTACTTATAGATTTTTATATTTATTAAAGAAAATATGTTTATGTTAGGTATATATCGATTTTCTGTGGCTTTACCTTTAAAGGTTGTACCTCATTTTTTCCTATTTAAAATGGTTTGAAACAAAACTTATTTTTTCATTAAACTATTTATTTTAGTGTCTTAGCCCTTTTCAAAATATAACAATTATAAAACTATTGACACTATTTCTTCTCTATCGTTGATTTATTTACTTGCAAATTTTTTTCCCACCAATGATAAAGGGTCGTTTAGAACTCGGACATCCATATCTCCCTAAAAACTGCAAAAAGGTGCTAACCTGACATTCCTGACATTTTCAGTAACTTTTGAAAGGGCGCTGTTTTTCGTTGGCTGATCATTTGCTCAATGTCAGGAATGCAATAATGAGCATCGTGGTTTTCCCAAACATCGTTGTTTTTTAATCTGAAAAACCTTGTTTTTAATGTAGAGTCTGATAACAAAAATTAAAAACCTAAACTGATACATTTCCGTACAAAATTGTTTTCATACATAATCAAGCAATTTACGTCAAAAATATGACAGTTAGGTGTAAATGTGGCCCCTTCAAACAAAAAACCGGCCCAATTCAAGTCGAATTTTCGCATTGTAAGACAGTGTCGGTGACCACGTCTATAAAAATCCATTTTTAGCAGAGACATGCACCCATACAGAATATACAATACTGTGGGGTAATTTTTTTTTATGGCTGCTTCTATTGATTTTGTTAAGTTAAAGCCAACACAGTCTTGCAGGCTTATTGTCTAACGCTCTGGCGCTGACTATTTCTTTCTGTCAAACAGTATAAGATGGTGATAGAAAGAGACGGCAAAAGCAAGCGCCCGCGCGTTAGACAATACGGCCTCAGGGCAGTTTTGAGTATATATTATTATAGTATAATAAGGATTATCACTGAAAAAATCAGAAGTTTTGAAATCGATTACTTAAAACAATATCTCAAACTATAAATAAAGCTAATCATCCATTATGCCTACTAAGAAAAAATCTTTTTCGAACAATGGTAGATAATTTAACTGCTGAGTCTTCTATTAGCTATCAGCAATCTTACTGCTAATGCCGTTTAACACTGTTTTAACCGGCTGCCACACAATATTAAACTAAATGTTCATATAGATTTATGCAATTATACTTGTCTTATCTACAGCCCAACTTACAGTTTCCATACAAGATTGGTTAGTTCCAACCTATTTGCTAAACAAGAATAGCTGGCGCTGCAAATAAATTTTAAAACTCGTAGAATCAATGTCATGATTTCAATGGCTTTTTATTGATTTAAATCAAATTAGTTTCCAATTTCGGCTGAGACGAGCATAATTGAAGTTAGATATGAAGTGTCTTTTGTATTTTTTTTTAGACCAGTGGTGGTGTAGTGGTATGGCACACGACACGGAATGCTGAGGACTTGGGTTCGATTCCCAGCATTGGTCTTTTTCTGGGGTTTTTTCTGTGCATCTATATTTCAGTTTGTATTTAGTATGAAATACTGAAATACTTACTTGAAAATTTAGTTCTTGCGCGGTGACTTTAGTTCTTGCGCGGATTTCATCATTTCTAATGCGATCCCGCATAGACACTCCGAGCATAGCCGTCTCCATTGCCCTCTTGAGTGACTTTATTGGTTGTAGTGTGATGTGTGATATTATATATTATAAATGGACTATTCATCACAAAAAGAATTTTTCAATTCGAATCAGTAAGTAGTTCCAGAGATTAGCTCGTTCAATCAATCAAACAAACAAACTTTTCAGCTTATAACATTAGTAAAGATAAATAAGCGTTTTTGTGACTTTCGCCCAGTGCTGTTTTCAAAGTTGACGACCGGTGTTCGCGCACTAAAACCTCTTTGACATTATATAGTGCAGGGATGCTCGGTGGTTTAGGAGCACGAAGAAAAACTTTATTCTGTCATTCCTGTCATGTTTAACTCGTCGTATTCACCGCATATAAACTTGCAATATTAATAACAAATTGTGCTTGAAGCCTTGAAGACCACATTCCTACCGCAGCATTCCCGCCTCCTTCCTGCATCGCCGGAACTCCGAATCAGGTGAATGCTTCTGTATTATTCCAAACTCCTTCTTGGCACCAGTGGGCTCCTGGCCATCCGCAACCCACAAAAAGCAGCTGTTTTACGACATACCAAACGGATAGCGAACCATGAGAGAACCTGACTACAAGGCTTGAGGGTTGATCCACGGTCGGAGCTGATAATAATTATGTATAAAAAAAGAATGTTCGCTGTCGAGTTCGGATCCTTAATTATGTATTTAAAGTACGTACATATCCATTATCTATTTGAATATATTTATCCGTTGCCTACCCCATACCCATAACACAAGCTTTGCTTACTGGTATTGGTGTCAATGGTCCCATTTATAGGTTTCACAAATTCAAATTCAAATAACCATTTATTTCAGAACAAGTCCAAAAGAAAGTGTTAACAGCCGGTAGCAAAAGTGAGCATTCAAATTCAGTACCGGTAAACTGGGGTTACTTTAAGAAATTTTGGGGCTACTTTGGTAGATTTCAAATGGTTATAAAAACGCAAATATTCATAGCTTGATTGAGCAAATGACGTAAAAAGTTAGGTAATTTATCAAGGTAGTTATTTCACTGCCACAGATGGTCTAAAAAAATCCGAACATGGCGTAAAAACTGTTTTCCAAGGTAGCCCCTGCATTTGAAAGTAACCCCAATTTACGGTAATAATTTGTATGAGCCATCGTATTACGAATGTTAAATAATTAATTATTTGAGGTAATCAGCATCTGGGAAGGCAAACCGTGAGCTCTCCCAGCCCTGATTAGTACCGGTTGGATTAGTACGGAAGATTTACTCTACATTAGCGCGTTAAAGGTAAGGCAGTGATCACAACTTCCAAATCTTACGTAATGTTGTGGAATGCGATTGAATTTCTAGGTATCTCATTCTTGAGATAGATTTTAGTTTAGCTCGGGCAATATAGTAATTTGCACCGGGTATAAAATAGGGCTGGCTTTTGATGTAAAGATCAATGCTAATTCGATTTTAAATTTTAGGTCTCCAATTAAGTATATTTTATAATTATATTGTTGGTATAGGTAGCTAGATTTCCACAATACCATCATTAAGAAGCTACACGCAGGTTTTCAATATCTGTGTTGAAAATTCGTCCTTACTTGGTGATTTCTTTCTGAAAACCAAATTTAATGTCTAACCAACCATTTACGTCTTTTTTATCAGTTTGGTTTTGGCTAAGTACATCTTTTTTATTTGCAATTCTCTAGGAATAAAACCACTATTTGCGATTATTACCATTACCACATACAAAATCAAAAACAGTTAAAAAGCATTCCAAAACAAGATTCCCCAAAAGTTAAAAATCTTTGAGAAGAAAATTTATATTTTTTTCTATACCTACTTATCTTATAAAGAAAAACTCAAAGTGACAGATAAGATAAACTGAAGATAATTTAATACAAGCTTAACAAGCGTTTATGGATAAAAGGGTCAGATAGTCTGTCTTTCATAAAATATATGTTCGTTACCAAAGCGTCAAAAATACCTATACAACTCTATGTCATTTAACTATAAGGTTGGCGTTTACATTTATTTGACGCGATGGCTATATAGATATTTATGCTTTCTACTGTACACAATTTTACAACAGAAAATAAATATTTGTCTACGTACGACTAAGACCAATTTTCAATATTTTAAAACCTACGAACTGTACATTGATACCGATAGGTACCGATACTGATTGATTATTGGTACCGAGGACTTATTACACGCTTTATATTAGCTTCACCTGTATGTTTGTATGTATGTTTGTATGTTTGTTTGTAACCGACTCCTTAGGGCGCGATTTTGACCCACTTCCCGGTTTCCGATTGAGCTGAAATTTTGCACATATGTGTAAATTGGATGACAATGCAATATTATTGTAACATGGAGCTGATCTGATGATGGTGCTGGATGGTGGCCATAGGAACTATGTAATAAAACAACACAATCCCGTCGAGTTTGGGCTCGTTTGATTCGTCTTGACAAGCACTTTGATCCCAGATGGTAACCAGGGTCTGATGATGGAGCTGGAAGATGGCCAAAGGCACTCCACAATAAAACGACACAACCCCATCGAGTTTGGGCTCGTTTGATTCGTCTTGACGAGCACTTTGATCCCATATGGTAACCAGGGTCTGATGATGGAGCTGGAAGATGGCCAAAGGCACTCCACAATAAAACGACACAACCCCATCGAGTTTGGGCTTGTTTGATTCATCTTGACGAGCACTTTGATCCCATATGGTAACCAGGGTCTGATGATGGAGCTGGAAGTTGGCCAAAGGCACTCCACAATAAAACGAAACAACCCCATCGAGTTTGGGCTCGTTTGATTCGTTTTGACGAGTACTTTGGTCCTAGATGGTAACAAGGGTCTGATGATGGAGCTGGAAGGGGGGTAGGTAGTGGGGTGGGGGGGGAATGGGGTATGGGGTAAGGAGGTCGGGGGTTTAGAGGGTTGGGGGTTAGGGTGTGGCGGTTGGGGTTAGGGGATGGGGGGGGGTTACGGGAAATAGGGTGGGAGTGTTGGGGGGTTCGAGGGTAAGTGATTTTGGGGGTTTGTGGGAAATGGGGAGGGTGTAAGAGGCCTAGATGGTAACAAGGGTTTGATGATGGAACTGTAAGGGGGGGGCGGTAGGTGGCGGGGTGGGGGGTGTGATAGGGGTTGGGGGAGCAGGTGGCGGGGTGGGGGGGGGAGGGTGGTTTTCGGGGGTTTGGGGGGTTCGGTGTTAGAGGGGTTGGGTTTAGGTGGTTCGGGGGTTTGTAAAATGAGGAGGGGGGTAAGGGGGGTTTAGGGGATTGGGGGTAAGGGTGTGGGGTTTGGGGAGGGTTTGGGGAATGGGGTGGGGGATGTTGGGGGGTTGGGTTTAGGGGGTTTGGGGGTTGTAAGTGAGGGGGGTAAAGTTAGAAAGAAAACACGCTTTTTTTACAATAAAATATTTTAAACTATTATTATTTATTTTATCAATATTTAGAATTGCTTACAAATTTTGATCTGGATATAACAATATAATAATTGCTTATTAAGATTTTTTACTGCACTATAAGAATAGTGAATTGAAATTTATTAAAAATTATTTTTTATTTTTTAAAGCGTGTTTTTTTTAAATTAATTTATCAGCGAAGTACTTTATTGCACGGTATCCCAAACACTTATTTAAGCTGCTTAGCTGCATTATTGATTTCCTATGCCTGATAGAATTTATAACGAGAAGACGTTCACAAGAAGCAGCTTTTTCACTGTAAATAAAATCAAGACACATTTTTGTGTGCATTTATTAGCTTCTCTTGTAACTAGTAATAATAATAATATTAATAATTTATTTATTTGTGATCACAGGTAAAATATATAGTTATAATATGTAAGAAAATCTGGAGAGTAAGAGAAGTTTGAGATAGGCGTATCTTCGTACATGTTATAGTATGTATGTATGTATGTATGTATGTATGTATGTATATAAACACTTTATTGTACATACAACACAAAAATAATACAAAACTACAAAACAAAAATAGTACAAAGGCGAACTTATCCCTAAAAGGATAGTTAGTGTCATAACTACCTGACATCACTGATGTATGTAAAAAACCGGCCAAGTGCGAGTCGGACTCGCGCACGAAGGGTTCCGTACCGTTATCTATAAAAACGGCAAAAAAATCAGGTTTTTTTGTATGGGAGCCCCCCTAATGTATTTGTTTTATTTTAATTTAATTATTTATTTTAAAAGTGAATGTGAATATTTCAAGGGAATTTTCCTGTTGCCGTTATCAATATAGAGCAAAAACGAGAAAAAAAATCACATATGTTGTATGGGAGCCCCCTTAAATATTAATATTTTTCTGGTTTTTAGTATTTTTTGTTATAGCGGCAACCAAAATACATCATTTGTGAAAAATTCAACTGTTTAGCTATCACGGTTCGTGAGATACAGCCTGGTGACAGACGGACAGACGGACAGACGGACGGACAGCGAAGTCTCAGTAATAGGGGTAGGGGGGGGGGTAGGGGTAGGGTTTTTACCGTTTGGGTACGGAACCCTAAAAATGTAGAAAGCTCGGTGTAGATTGAATTGCTATGGCGCCACGCCTCTGGTAGGTACGAAAAAGGTACGTCTTTAAATTTAAGATCTTTCTTCATTTATCGAAATCTCATCTAAGTATACAGGGCTAATTTTTATTAAGTGCACAGATTTTTAATATGTGATTCAGTGTCGTTAAAATAACAAGTTTCAGTATTTTTCGTTTTAATATTAATCACTTACATTTTTTGTTTTTCATAGTAACTCGACCAATTATTGGATGAATTACTATATTTACTATGAACAACCCAAATTTCAAAATTAAAAAAAAATTTTGAATCGTGGTCTATCAACGATACTGAATCACGTATCAAAATTTGTGCACTGATTAAAAATTACCCTGTGTATAAAAAAGTCCTGACTGATTGACTGTAGGTACTCATCAACGACCAGCCCTAACCCTTGACCATAAAAGGCTGAAATTATGATGTAAGCAAGGAATAAGAACGCATTTGCTTAAATTCCTACGGGATAGGTTCTAAACGGGATATATTATGTTCGAATCAGAGTCAAGTAGCCCTCCCTCCGTAACTATGATTACTGTTACTAGACTTTTCAAATTCGCCCTTCAAGTAAATAATTATAGCAGAAAAAACTATTTTCAAGAATTTTTAAATTTTCCACTGGATAAGGAAAAAATGCGATTTATACATTCGCTAAAAGATACCGGTGATGAGGATTTATACAATAAAAGAGATGAAGCTCTTTCATTGAACACAACACAAATCCCTTTACCACAAATTTGAATACCAGTGTGCACGAAGTCGAGGGGAAAAGCTAGCCAATATATTGAAAAAAAATCTTGTCATGATTGTAAGCAACGGACGACGATGGTTTGTTTCATGACAGCGTTCCCAAGTCAATCGGGTAAAAACTAATTAATGCTTCATTATAAAAGCAGTGGCAAGTTGAGGATTAAAACGCGAATTTTATCGCAGACCGGATTATTTCAAAATCAATTACCGGAGGACCTTCCATTACATTAACACCGATCTCATTTAACTTTAAAACAGACACTTATCACACCGTAGCGTAGCAAAACCCTGCAAACCTTAGAATATTTGTTATGAATACAAAAGTGTGTTTATTAGTTCTCGCCGCTCTCAAAAGTGCGTAAGGTGTTTGCTAATTGACGTCCGGGAGCGAATTGATATCCACTCTGGCGCTGGGCGTATACATAGTAAAGCCACACCGACGGCACACGGAGACAACGCGTTAGTATAAGTGACAACAGAAATCTCGCCATGATCACACCACCGTTTAGAGTCGTGATTGATTGATTGTATAAATTTATTGATATATTTATTTATTCATCAATGAAAATTACAGCATTACAGTATAACACCAATACGCTGTAAAATTCAAAAATACAAACAAAAGTTAAATAACTATTTAGGGATTTTTGAAAAAGTCTTCGTCGCTTCCCTAAAACGACGGAACACCACACCCTCCGGCCAAAAGTCGGAGCGCAGACATCTGCTGGTGCTTGGCAAGCACTTGGAGCCTAAATGAGCTGAAGTTGAAATATAACCTTGATGTAAAATAAAGGAGATTCCATCTCTGCACATCAAACTAATAGGGTGTTTTATTTATCACTAACCGAACATCCCCAAATTAGTGACCCACGATATTGTACAAATCGCAACCTTCGAAGACATACAAGACGAAGACGCAGTCTCACAGCAAGCCAAGACTACCGCACTGTGCATCACTAGCGTGTTGCTATACCTATGCGCATTGTGTTTACAGTCCGCAAACCCTCTCCCACTGCTGCCACCCGCTCCAGTCAACAAGGACCCAGAAGTAGCAGAGGAACAACAACGCTCGCCGACGAGGCCCTGAGCGATTGGCCCTTACAAGCGCCCACACGACGCACAGACTGCACTGTACTATAATTCGTACTCACATAAGAAACTAATAACTTCATCCTGCATCGCACTATCGAAGTTTCTGAACTCAGCTACATCTTCTTCTAATATATAAAAATCTCGTGTCACGGTGTTTGTTTATCGAACTCCTCCGAAACGGTTTGACCGATTTTTATGAAACTTTTTTCACTGTACTGGGTAGGTCTAAGAATAGGTCGTAGGCTATTTTTTACATCCCTATTCCTCGCGGACAGAATCGCGGACAACAGCTAGTAAATTTATACAACTTTCATTTACCGGAATTTGGTCCCCAGGCATAACATCCGCCTGGAGAGAGATATCTCTATTGCAACTACCCCCAAAATTCTTTGACGTTTTAAGCCGTACAACTGACACTGAAACTTAGGGTGGTAAAGGAATATGTTGGTCGACTATACCTGTGAGTAATTTATCAACACTACCATACACACAATAATCATAAGTAATGCTATTTTGCTGATGTTTACTTTCATCTGTACCCTAATAGCACTCAACTGTATTTTAATACTCAATTTTAAGTCACTCTGTGTAATTAACGAGTTCCGTAGATAGTCCGTGTGATGGGCGGCCCTTTAAATCCCAACAAGCTTTCATGGAATACTTGTTGGCGACGCATTTGTTTTATTCTGTCTCCGAGTTTGGTGAAGGTCATTGTTTGCGACGGAGATCTAATCAGGATTGATAATTACGAGACAGTCTTATTAGGTAATGTAACACATAATGTGAAACAGCCGTGGTCACGAGTCATGTGGGTGTGTGTGTGGTCTCATGGATTGAAAAAACATTATATTCATAGAAATTTTCGTCTATTAAAATGACTTCGTGTGTCTTGACCCTTTCATTTCATAAAGCGTGTTTCAGTACCTATTAGAAAAGTAAAGTGCATATTAATAATGAATTATGAGAAGTCTTTGTTTAGCATAGTGCTTAAATATTAATTTACATCGTCTTATCTAAAAGTAATTAGGTGGCAGTTAATGAGTAAAATTAAATTTGCGTATAAACAGTAATTATTCCTGGAAAGTCAAATAAGAGAAATGACCTGAACGCTATTTAGTTCTCCGTTCATAAAACGTATTAAAAATTCGCCTAGGTACATTGTTGCGATCCTAATTTCTACCTATTACTTTGCTCACGGAACGGAAGTATACTTATAAATTATCTTTACGTTTAAGCAGAACATACCATACCAAACATAAGATATTCACATTGTAGAAATGAACATGCAGACTTTCTGAAACAGATGATTCATTTAACTTGTTGTTTCTTCACATAAGGTAAATGTTCGATTGGTGGTCACTATCCCAGCAGTTTCTAACTTTATGTCAATAGCAATAGAAGTGAAAGCTGGGTGCCAACCATTGACCATGAACATGTCAAACACTATGACATTTATCTTAGTGACTGCCCGATATTTAAGATCATCTATCTACCTTTTGTTATGTAGTTACGATAGCATATTTTTTTGTACCCTCAAATTGAGATGTTTAAAAGGACCAATTTTTATGTTCAATGAAATTTTTTCCGCGGAAATTTGAAGTATAAAGACTTGCCAACCCCTTTTGTTGTCACAATCCGTTATCTGGGGGAATTCTAGAGGGAAATAATAAAAAAATACCATTTGTCATCTTCGTAGATAAAAAGTACGACAGGTACGAGGTCGGAATGGAGTTTTGGTTATTTGTTCGCGAGTAATCTCTGTTCTGCCGCGAGTTCTTCTTTCACCTTGCATCCTATCCGATCGGTGAAAGATGGCCTTAATATTATTTCAGAAAGTAACTTCAAAAGATGCCCTAAATCTTAAGATCTTTCACGTACCTTACTCTGTATGACTCTATTATGCCTGCGACTTCGTCCGCGAAGAATTTGTCTATCGCTATCCCGGGAAAACTATGCAATTTTCTGGGATACATTTTTTTTCTTTAATTCAGCTTACAAACTGTCTGCGTGCCAAATAGTTCACTGTTGGATCGTATAAAATTTTTACGCATAATTCATCATTTCGCATTGCTCTTTTTTATTCATTCAGAAACCATTAGCTATTCCGAATGTTATAAAATAAACCTAACCCAACCTATATAGTCCTAAAGGATA
The DNA here is from genome assembly GCA_947859365.1 of Archips crataeganus. Classification (NCBI taxonomy): domain Eukaryota; kingdom Metazoa; phylum Arthropoda; class Insecta; order Lepidoptera; family Tortricidae; genus Archips; species Archips crataeganus. Next base: position 10,418,853 of record OX402049.1, on the reverse strand, counting down.
ACTATTTCAAATTCCTGAATAATTAATGGTTTCTGAGAAAAAAAGAGTTATGCAAAATGATGAATTATGCGTAAAAATGTTACGCCACCAGACTGGTTCCGTGCCAAAGTTTATTGAAATCGATAGCCGCTTTTGCGTGATGAAGTAACAAACGTCCAAATCTGTGATAATATGCAAGTAATCAATCATAAATTCTGATATAGATAGGATAATAATATGTGCATTAGTAGTTTTTACCCACAACAACGTGTTAACCATTAGATCTGTCATTTTAACTGAAATTCCGGTATTTTGCTATAGTTCCCACGGTAATTCCTGGAAATAATATGGAGTTCTTCATTAACGTTGCATAAAAATATCTGTGCCAAATCTCTTGCCTCGTAAATTCAACGGTTAAGATTTCGTGGACACCCGATAGCAAAAACATTGTAAGTAATTTTACAGTGTAATTTAATATTCACAGGTTGAAATAAGCAAAAGCTGACCTATCTGCGTATCTATTTGCTTTTTACCAAAGATGAAAATTGAAAAAGTTAGTCCGTGTGATAAAATTGTAAGTAATTATTTTTATCTCATTTGTCTTATTTTTTTAGTGTAACATTATTGCAAAATTAGTTACAATGTGAAAAAATCTCGGTTGGTAAACAGTATACCAGCAAAAACATTGTAAATAATATTGCTATTATATTATTTCTCATGCGATCTTGGCATCAGGGATTATAATGATCAACAATATGCTAAGAAGATTTACAAAAATAATAATAATAATAATAACCATTTGATTCAGATAATTGCATCCATAGAAATGTTAATTATACTACGTTAGTTATTAGAAAACAAAATTCACTTTAATAAGTAGCAGTAAGTAATAGTATAATGTGCATTTCAATTAATTAAATTGAATCAACTGAATTTATTAATTCAATTTAATTTAATCCAATTTAGTCTTAATAAATTGAATTTATTCTAATGTAACGCGTATGGCACGGGGCCGATCTGTTTGGCGAGCCTTGGGGGAGGCCTATGTTCAGCAGTGGACGTCTTTCGGCTGAAATGATATAATTGTAATGGAATTGTTTTATTCAATTCAACTGAATTTAATTTAATTGATTTACCCGATCCAAAATTTGAGGATGGAACTATTGATCCTATTCGCAAATGCCATCAGCATATTGTTGCGGCTACCTCGCACCCGGCTCAGCAGGGATGGGATTCTCTTTCTTCTAACAGCATAAAAATCGTCTGTGTTTTCCTCGGCAAACATCTCCGAGGCGCTGCAGTAGCGAGGTAGCTCCAACAGCATCCTGAAGGCATTATTATTGTACGCTTTCTGCGTGTAATTAACCCATAGGCTGCTCGTGTAAGACACTTGACAGAACGCCTTAAAAAGGGTAATTTTGACTTGTCTTGAACAATGAGTGAATCTATTAACGAGCTAGCGCCCTCCGTTCCCTTTCTATGTCTAGGTAATCTTTCAAGTCGTCAGACAGGATGTGTCCCAGATCTTTACAACTTAACCTAACTTAACTTTATCTTTTAAACTGAGTTACTCGATTCAATGGCTCACCATTTAATGATATACCATGGTAAGCACTAGCACTGGGATTCATCCTATGCTACTTGAAGACCATGTACTCGCTTTTGTTATAATTGTATATAAGACCATGCTTCTCTGCGTATGACTCACACACGCTCAACATTTGTCTGAGAGCACAGACTGAAGGGTACATCAGCACCATATCTTCGGCGCAGCTTAAATTGTTAACGCTGACACCATCCACATAGCATCCGACATGCATGCTGCTGAGCTCCCCGATCAGGCTGTTGAAGTACAGGTTGAAGAGCTTGCGCGAGGTTAAACTACTTAGATTATACTTGTGCTAGCTAGCTCATCCCATGTGATACTGTAGGACGCCAAATCAAAAGCCTTTGTTTTCGTTTTCTGACTATTAATACTTAATTCATTTGAGTAATGAAGTTGTAACATTGGTAATCATCAGTAAAACTAACTCTGTCTTTTTATACATTGGTGATGGCTGAACAGCAAATTTGACCATAAATAAGTGTAACCAGAAGCACAGACACAAAAATAACTACACAAATTTGAGTATAAATACTTGTTCAGCAATGGACGTCTTTCGGCTGAAATGATGATGATGATAATACTTGTCAATGACACATAATTGTAAATACTAAGAAATTGTATCGCTATAGTAGTTTGGTGTTGATTATAGCTCATTAAAATATAATTTCTAGTTCATATCAAGTTTTATTCTATTCATAGTACCCAGTGTTGCTTTTAAAAAGGTTTTTTGTCATTAAAACTACTTAAATTGATTGAAAGATTATAAAATATTATACAAATAGGTAAAAGTATATTAGATATACAATGAAATTAGACAAAATTCATCAATACATCAATATAAATTCGATAATCGACCATGGTAAGTAGTACTTACAATCTTTTTATGTGGTTTTATTTTTATTTTTTTGCATTGTAACTGTATGTATATCAGAAACTATAATAGTTAGAATAATTCAAGATTTATGTATATAAAGGCCATAAAAAGTAACATAAAACCACATTGTCAAACTAGACAGAAATAAGAAAAATAAAAAAAAACACCACTCCAAAGTAATGAAATTAGTAAAAACGTCATACTGTAAACCTGGCAAAAATACTTACAATGCTTTTACTATAGGGTGTCTTTTTATCGCGATCCCGAGAGAATATCGGACTAAAATGCCTATGAGTTATTCCAGAGATTCAGCTTTCTACATACCAAATCACATTCAAATCCGTCAAGCCGATTTAGTGTGTAAGAGTAACAAACACACACATGCACACGCACTTCTGCAAAAAAGCCATCATTCCCATGAAAAATGCGTCGTAAGAAAATAAACAAAGTATTTCTTTCTATAAACTTTTTATTTTTATTTTTATTGATAGAGGGAAATATAGATGCACAGAAAAAACCCCAGAAAAAAGACCAATGCTGGGAATCGAACCCAGGTCCTCAGCGTTCCGTGCTGCGTGCTTACTCCTACACCATCACTGGTCTAGAAGTTAGCGACGAATCTTTCCCATACATCGTACACTTCAGTCTGTTATAATCACATTAGGCAGTGATAAAGCGCATCTATGTTAATGCCCTCTACCGAGAGACTTCAACACTCCTTCGGAGCTACCCGCTCACCTGGACCAAGAGATGGCGCTACTAGGCCAACTTTTACAAGTTAAGTATGAAGTATCTTTTTCTATCTTTTTTTTATTTTTAATTTTTTTTTTTTATTTTCTTCAACTTAATTTTCTTTTTTTGGTTTGAAATATATGGTTTCACGGGATGACCGTAAAAGTAATAAAAAAAAATGAAGTTGAAGAAAATAAAAAAATAAATAGAAAAAGATACTTCATACTTAACTTGTGATAGAGGGAGGCAAACGAGCAATTGGGTCACCTGTTGGTAAGCGATCAGCACCACCCATGAGAACCAGAAACCCCAGAGGGGTCACTAGTCCGTTGCCGGCCTTTAAGGGAACAATACACTCTTTTTCGATTTGTTACCTACGTTAACATAGTTCCACTATAATTTCCGTATCGCTTCAATAGGTACTAAACGCAACCAAGGCCATTATTTGTTATATTTTCAATACCTTCTAGCGTATCTAAATGAACTGTACCAAAAACCCCTGTGAGTTAAAGCGCAATTCTTTCCATTTAATCTGTTATTTCGTAAATACCTAAAGCGCTTTATCCACGGGCAAGTTAGCAACGGGAGGGTATCCCAGGATATTTCGAGCAAAATAAATTCCCACTTAAGCCTAAATATTGCCGCGGGAACGTTCGAGGCTTTTGCGCGAAATTTGTTCGACGGTGAAATGAGAAAATTAAGTTTTCTTTAATATTAAATTTAATAGCGCCCTCAGCTGAAAAGCGGCTGTAAAGTGTTTAGTGTCTTACGAACACAAGATGGTCTAAGATCCTACCTAAGACCGACCTTCATCCAGCTGTTTATAGGATAAAAACTATTTTACGTGAAAGAAAATGTGTTTCTTAATATTTTGCAATGGCGAATCCTGAAAGTTATAGTCGAAACCATAATTTAAAAAAAAACACGGCCTTGCTTTCCAAACAAATTAGATAACAATTAAGATATGCACGTAACAGTTAAGTACCTACTAAGTATTTCTGGTTTTTCAGAAACAAAAGACATTATGAGATACATATCCATAAGCCTGGTAAATGTGAGTAAGAGAATAACCCAACACGAATGAACAAATTGACGTAAGGTAAAATTTTCGTTTTATACACCGTGAAATTTTAGTGGTGTTTTTCCCGAAACGAGGTGATTTAGTTTCGATTGTACAATCGATTTATAATTACTATTTTGACTAGAGTCAAAAATCCAATTGTGAAAAACGAAAGTCGAAAATGACCGCAAACCAATAGTAACGCTTCGTTGGTACAAGTAGCGTACGATCGTACGATAGGTTAGGTACCAACGAAGCGTTACTATTGGTTTGCGGTCATTTTCGACTTTCGCTTTTCACAATTGGATTTTTGACTCTAGTCAAAATAGTAATTATAAATCGATTGTACAAATCGATACTAAATCACCTCGTTTCAGGAAAACAACCACTAGAATTTCACGGTGTAAATGTATACACTACAAATATTATATCATGATTTGTGAGCCACTTAATTTGCGTGAAAAAAATTGTTCATGACGAGGTCTGACAGTTGAATTAAAATTCACCAAACATAAAAAAAATACGTAATTGTCTTCATTTGTGTTATTATGAAAGACGCCCGTGTAACATTTCATGTCTACTCTATACTTAGCAGTTATGATTTTAGTAATTCTCAGACTATAACCCGTTACCGTTACGTTATATACCCGAGTATAACCCGTTCCCGTGGAAATATCAAAATACGTATTGTATTCCAGAGATCCAGCAATCTACATTTCATGCAAACATTCAAATTAGTCCAGTCATTTTAGCGTAAAAAAGACATAAAACACACGTACGCTCAAAAACATTCGTAGGTATTTCGTTTTTGTACTTTCGTAATTTCATGGTTTTAGAGTAAATCATATTCATTTATTCATAATATTACAAATTTTACGTGTCAGTAGGTAATTAATTAATTCATATTTAGACCGAAGCCAATTGAATTAGGATTCATCAAAATAATATTCATCAATTCATACAAAATAAATTCAATTGAAATATCCAAAATAAAACAAAAAAATATTATAATTTTATTTTTTCTGTTGTAAATAATAATTTTTATTTTTCTCTTGTAAATATAATATATTTATAAAATTAATAAAAAAGTTTATAAAAAAAAATATTGTTATATTCTCAACGCGGGAGCTGTTTTTCAATGGATTATTTTCCGTAAGTAGCTTCCAAAATTTTTTTTTTATAAATCTCTTTTATCTTTATTTCTCTATATTTGTCAAGAAAGTAAGCAGATATATTTGAGCATTTTGGCCGCTCCCTAATATGTTAATAATAAATCCGTTCATTGACTTCATGCAAATAGTAAAAATTTACCATTTTTACAAGCTTTTATTTAGCTCACCCCGTTTGTTTTGTTTATGTCAAACGGGGTGAGCTAAATAAAAGCTTGTAAAAATGGTAAATTTTTACTATTTGCATGAAGTCAATGAACGGATTTTATTATTAACATATTAGGGAGCGGCCAAAATGCTCAAATATATCTGCTTACTTTCTTGACAAATATAGAGAAATAAAGGTAAAAAGATTTATAAAAAAAATAATTTGGAAGCTACCTACGGAAAATAATCCATTGAAAAACAGCTCCCGCGTTGAGAATATAACAATATTTTTTTTATAATATTTTTTTGTTTTATTTTGGATATTTTAATTGAATTTATTTTGTATGAATTGATGAATATTATTTCTTGGGTCAAATCTTAGAAGTCGAATTTGACCCACTTCCAGTGGTTAGATTCACCTGAAATTTGGTATACTTACTTCTGTATGTAGGTTGGATGACAATGCAAGTACAGTCAACTAAAAAGCTTGCTTTAAAAATGATATTTTAAACAAAACTTATTATTTAATATAATTTAAGGAAGTAGCGTGTGTTGCGGAGACTTTATTCAAAAAGTTTACACACGACCACGATAATAGTCCAACTAATCGGCTATTGCGCTTAATGGTGATTAAACAAACTAAGAGAAGCTTGAGCTAAAAAATCAGAACATTCCATTTGGCGATAACAAAAGCATGAAATTTCCTGAAAATATATCCTTTATTTAGACGTTGGAAGAGCCTCGTTAATGCCGGATGAGAGGTAGGCTCTGCTTTGTACTCATTATTGTTCACATTTTTTTAATTTTTACTTTATTTTAAAAATAGGTTATAATTATATTGCTTGTGGGTAGTATGGACACTAAGCGGCGGATAAGTGACCCGTATATCCCATTTCAAGCTAAAAGCGTTGGGGTGAGTAGAGTATTGACATTTAGCATCGAGTATTGAACTAGCAATTAGGTAATGATGTCAAGATCTGTACAAAAAAGGTATCTGCGTAACTGTTAAACATTGCGATCTCAGGACTCGGTGAAATCGATTCTAATTGGAGCCTATTATTATTATAAAATTTCTAAAAATAGGCTGATCTGGGGACTGGTACACAGGGGTGAGGCAGACACTACGATATACTACTACTGCTGTACAAGTATTTATATTGTACTAGCTTTTGCCCGCGACTCCGTCCGCGTGGAATTAGTAATTTGGGCAGCTTATTTTTTTATCCAATTTGCTTTTTCATCAATTATGGCTCTCCTTAGTAGTTCCTCGATATAAAAAATTACCCGCCCCCGCACACCCGCGTTCACATTCACAACCGTACCTACTCCCACGTCAAGCGTGCCTATAGAAGTTTTACTTCAAAAAACCCCGATTTTGAAACATTCTTCCGCTCCGCTCCGCTCCTATTGGTGTTAGCGTGATGATATAAACCTATGTCCTTTCTCAGGCTCTAGACTATCTGTGAACCAAATTTCATTTAAATCGGTTCCGTAGTTTTAGCGTGAAAGCGAGACACACAGACAGACAGACAGACAGAGTTACTTTCGCATTTATAATATTAGTTAGGATAGTTAGGATTAGTATTAGGATTAGGATTAGGGTAACGCGGGTGTAAAAATAAAGCAATTTTATTTAATTTAAAGTTCAGTTCAAAACGGAACAAACCTTTTAATGTATAAATAACTTTAATTATGGTATCGTCACACCCTTTCCTAACAAATGGGTGGCGGACAATGCGGGTTATTAGCACCGAACACCAACACCTAAATCATTATACGCATAAGATTTTCGTGACATGCTCGGAAATTGCTAGAGAACACCTAGGTACTTAGGTATTTTACTTTTTAGTGTAGTTAAAAATATAAAATATAATAAATAATAGTTAAAAAAAACTAAAAAACACGTTTTAAAAAAAAACAACTAAAAAATAAAAAATAAATTTTAATAAATTTCAATTCACTATTCTTATAATGCAATAAAAAATCTTAATAAGCAATTATTATATTTTTATATCCAGATCAAAATTTGTAATCAATTCTAAATATTGATAAAATAAATAATAATAGTTTAAAATATTTTATTGTAAAAAAAGCGTGGGGTGCTTTTTAAGATGTTATCAAAATGATAATCCTTGACAATTGACACCACGCTTTTTTTACAATAAAATATTTTAAACTATTATTATTTATTTTATCAATATTTAGAATTGTTTACAAATTTTGATCTGGATTATAACAATATAATAATTGCTTATTAAGATTTTTTACTGCACTATAAGAATAGTGAATTCAAATTTATTAAAATTTATTTTTTATTTTTTAGTTGTTTTTTTAAAGCTTGTTTATTAGTTTTTTTTTTTAACTATTATTTATTTTCTATTTCGGGAGAGAAATGAGAAAAATTTCATTGATTTTGCCGTAGGATGCACCGTTTTCAAGATATTTGACAAAACACCGGTTCTTGTCCGATCACCGAGGTTAAGCAACGTCGGGCGCGGTCAGTACTTGGATGGGTGTCCGCCTGGTTTCATTATTGTTTTTTGAATGTTTTGTTATGACGTTGTCACGTTAATCTATCGTTCGTAAACCGATTTTTTTTTTCTCCATACTCGGTAGGTCTGAGAATAGGTCGTTGGCTATTTTTAGGGTTCCGTACGCAAAGGTTAAAAACGGAACCCTATTACTGAGACTTCGCTGTCCGTCCGTCTGTCACCAGGCTGTATCTCATGAACCGTGATAGCTAGACAGTTGAAATATTCACAGATAATGTATTTCGGTTGCCGCTATAACAACAAATACTAAAAAAACTTTTTAACAAAAAAATTAATCCGCCGAAAAAACTGAAAAGCAAAAAATAATACCTTTTTTGTTTGACCTTAATCAAGGTATCAGTTTGAAGTCGGTGCCTCAGCACTAGCCAGGAGGAGTGGAACTATAATCTTCTACCTGATTGGCTTCTATCACTCCTCCTGGCTCGTGCTGAGGCACCGACTTCAAACTGGTACCTAGATTAAGGTCAAACAAAAAAGGTATTATTTTTTGCTTTTCAGTTTTTTCGGCGGTTTAATTTTTTTGTTAAAAAGTTTTTATTTTATACTTTTTTCCCATCCTTGGGGTAAAGTTTTTTTCCAAATTTATATAATACCAACTTCAAGGTATACCCTATCCAATAAAAAAGAATTATGAAAATTAGACTACTCTGTAAAAAAGTTAGTCAATCATCCCCTGTACTACCCCTACCCTTAGGGTAGGAATATTATTTCCAAATTTAAATGGGACCACCCTCGGGGTATACGTTTCAAAGTTATGCGTGATCACACATAAAAAAAAAACAAATATACACGTCGACTTGAGAACCTCCTCCTTTTGTTTTCGTCGGTTGAAAATAGAATAAAATAAATATTTAGGGGGGCGTCCATACAACAAACGTGATTTTTTTTGCTCGTTTTTGCTCGGTATTGAGAACGGCAACAGGCAGACGCTTGAAATATTCACAGAATATCTTCTTAATATATAAAAGAAGGAACTGACTGACTGACTGACTGACTGACTGACTGACATATCAACGCACAGCCCAAACCACTGGGCCTAGAGATTCAAAATTTGGCATGTAGGCTCCTTATAAGGTCTAGGGGTGCACTAAGAAAGGATTTTTCAAAATTCACTCCCTAAGGGGGTGAAACGGGGGTCCAAAGTTTGTATGGGGAAACAAGATTAGTTCGACTATTTTATTCGAAACTTCACAGAAGTACTCCTAATGATAAATGAGTAAACACGTGTTTCAGGTTTTTTGGGAATTCAACCCCTAACAGGGGGGAAAGGGGTAACAAAGTCTGAAAATGAACATGGGTGTTGTTTCTATGGTTTATCGGGTCGCTGGTTATGAAAACAACAGCGGTTTTAAAATCCGACGTGGCAGACGTAAAAGACCATCTCCCTGGATGGGGTGCGATGGGGTTGAAATATCTAAATAAACTAAATGACTGTTGATATATCAACGCACAGCCCAAACCACTGGACCTAGAGACTTGAAATTTTGCACATAGATACCTTGTATAATGTAGGCATCCACTAAGGAAGGATTTTTGGGAATTCCCACGGGAAAGGGAAAAAACGGGATTTATATATTCGATTCCGAGTGACCCTATCTCGGTAACTATAATAACTAGACTCTTCAAATTTGATACACAAGTAGGTCTTACGTTATTTAAAACATTAAATTCAGGATTTTTCAAAATTCCGACGGGATAAGGAAAATTCGGGATTTATATATTCAGTTCAACGGGATCCTATGAACTATAATTACTAGACTCTTCAAATTTGGCATAGATGTAGGTAATTATAAATTCCCATGGGATAAGGAAAAAACGGGATTTTTCGTTATACTGGTCGTAGAAAGCTGAAATTCGGCATGTAGGTTGTTTGGGGAGTGTTGAGCTGGATTGAGAGAGGACTTTCCAAAATTCCTACGGGAACGGGAAAAACAGGATTTTTCGTTTTACAGATCGTAGAAAGTTGAAATTCGGCATGTAGGTTGCTTGGGGAGTGTAGATGAGCATTGAGAGAGGACTTTCCAAAATTCCCACGGGAACGGGAAAAACGGGATTTTTCGTTTTACTGGTCATAGAAAGCTGAAATTTGGCAAGTGGGTTCCTTGGGGAGTGTAGGGGAGCATTAAGAAAACATTTCCCGACATTCTTACGGAAACGGGAAAAAACGGGATTTTGCGTTTTACTGGTTGTAGAAAGCTAAAGTTTCAAAATTCATAAGTTTATACTGTAAGTAGGCCGCAAAGGGCACTTTAACCGAATTCTAAAAAAGGAGGAGGTTATGCATTCCACTTTATGATTTTTTTTATGTAGATATGTTCACCGATTTCTCGGTCAATTGTGGACCTGCTTGCTTGCTTGCCTGTATGCTTGCTTGCTTGATATCTTGGTTCTTTGGAATACTCATAGTACACGCGAGCGAAGCCGCGGGCAAAAGCTAGTTTAATTATATATTCACTTAAAAAAATAATAAAAAATTAAAATAAAATAAATATTTAAGGGGCGTGGCTCCCACACAACAAAACGTGATTTTTTTTGCCGTTTTTATAGATAATGGTACGGAACCCTTCGTGCGCGAGTCCGACTCGCACTTGTTTATACCCCTATTCTTCGCGGACGGAGTCGCGGGCAACAGCTAGTACTTGTTTAAAAATGTGTCTTGAGTGGAGGCCACGTATCGGAAGATGCATCGTGGGTAGGCCCACCGCAAGGTGGACTGACGACCTGGTGAAGGTTGCAGGAGCCCGATGGATGCGGGCGGCGTAGGACCGGTCATTGTGGCGATCTTTGTGTGAGCCCTTTGTCCAGCAGTGTACTACTTTCGACAACACAGCAATTCAATTCACAGACAATATGAATTAAATTGATACAAACCTGGTAAAAGACACTCGCAGTACTAGAGGGATTGAAGATGCGTTTCCAACCAAGAGGTACAAGATAAGATGATTTTTATGCAAGTATTACGCACTGTACCCGGATACAACAGTGTTAAAACTGCTGCTTAGCGGATAGCTTTGAATACCACCACCAAAAAGTTAAGATCTAAGGCGATATTTGGTTTTCAATGTAAAGTAGAACCAATATCGGTCACTCACATTTTCACTCACTCCCAAACTGTCTTGCCTGTAAGTGACAGACGTGGGGACAACCGGGCAATCCGGACATTGGTTCCAGTGACGCATTAATTAGGCCATTCGGAAACACGAAGATTTCCGAAGCGAAATTGCTCTACTTTATATATTTTTCACAACGATCTATTTTTAGAGTAGCTCGTGAGAATAGAGAAAGACAACAATATGGGTAGACTTGTACATAAACTAATCAGTCTTTAGTTTCTGTGTTTGATTAAGTACATTGCAAAGTCACTGCAGCTGCTAGACTTAATGGTTAACTTTACCAAAGCCGCGGATAAAAGATAGGTTCTGATATTTTTAAATGATGCAATGACGTCCCCTTCCTTGCCAACTGCAGTATCTAATAAGGCATCACAATGGTAGTAACGACAGCGAGCAGAAAAAAAGTAACAAATGGTTGTATTTGCTAAAAAAAGGGTGGAAATGATACAAAAAATAAAAAATCGTGCGTGCAGCTCCTCCGTGCGGAAGAAGTGAAACTTCGTAATTTGGAAATGAAAAAGGCACTTATACATCAATATGAACCTTATTGCAATAATCCAAAGCAAAGAAGCGGCTAGCAAGCAACCAACTACAGCGCTAGCGAAACAAGTTACATAATAATTTTCAATATTTTTTCTTGATTTTTCGTAATTCTCAAAGATATTCAATACTTTTTTTTACTAAATACGTTTTAATTACTTTATTCTACGATCTACCATTAAAATAGTTTTGATTTTTACAAGTTTTCATACTAAACCACGTAATTGTTCTGGATCGCACTGATGAAGTTTTTAACATCCGTTAGTATATGTACAATGCGAACGTCTCGTAAACGTAAACTTGCGTTGCGTTGCGTTGCGTTGCATATTTAACGCAACGCATTTAACGCAACGCTTTTTAGAAGTCGCATTAGAAGTTTCACTTCAAAAAGTACTTTTGAAATAGTTATATTAGTTTCAAAACACTCTTACATTTTTTAATTACAATTATATTTTTCTACAACCAGCATAACCTTTCTATTCAGTATTAGTTGGTTGAACATAATTTGTAACAAGGTAGCACCTAGAAATGTTGAACGTTACCTACTCTGTTTGTTTCGTAATCCGCTATTTTTGCGTTTTTTTTTTTCATTGATATTGGACCTATATTGGACCAATAAGAGGCGTCTACAAAGCACATTTCAATAATTCAAGTTGTAAATAGCTACGAATCGTGCAAGATAAAATAATGTACTTAGGTACCTGGAAAATTTTAATGTGAATTATTTAAATATTTTTTAGATCAATCAAAAAGCTATGATATAGCTGCGCAACTTTTTTTTACTTATTTCTAATTTAACTATTATACTCGTGTTTACTTATTTAGTGTTTAATCCATTAAGTACCCTGGCAATATGAGATATTTTTACCAAATCCGAGAAAATCTACTGCAAAAAACATTCAGTGATACAATAATGGAATAAAAAATATACCAAGGAAAATCCCGGGTTATCCGTCAGTCCGGCTTCCCCTGAGACTCGGATACAACCGGGTTGTCCGGTCCATCGAACATGTTTTTTTTTCTCTATATTTTATTTGTAGCTCGTATTTGGCTAATGGTGGTACATATTTGCCTTTTTATCGATAAATTCAGAGTTCTATCACTGATATTATTTATTTTATTAGCAGTACGGCTGCTCACCGAATCTAAGATTATTTAAAAGCGAAAAAGTTTTTCGGGTGCGCCGGCGGGATTCGAACCCACGTCTCCCGGGTATGCGCCCCAACGGGTGTTCTACCAATTGAACCACGTCGCATCCAACCGACTCCCACGAAATTCTTAATCGCTTACATACGCAAACTTTTTCGCTTTTAAATAATCTTCTATCACTGAATTTACAATAAGTTTTACATTGGCGAGCGAGATTGATACTTTACTTTACACAAGTTTTAACTCGTATATGACTTGCTGTGTTGGCATGTGGGGGTTAAATCTTAAAAGTCAAAATTCATTTACTTTCCGTGATTGGATTGACTTAAAATTTTGATGCACATTTGTAGGTTTTACGATTACCTAAGCAAGTACCTACAGCAATAAAGTATAGTCAGCAAAAATAAAGTTGCGTGTTTTTTTAAAGTAAAACATATTCAGTCTCATTCAGTTTCATAGTTGGAAACTTTTTAATGTATGTTGCTCAGCAATAATTAAAAGTATATTAATACCATTTATTTATTTTTAATTTTATTATTGTAAAATTAAGACTTTGAACTTAAAAAGCGCAGAGCAACCTTTTTTTTGTGTTATCGTCTATGTTAATCTGTCAAATTGTCTATTGATATAAACGCAGTTAAACGAACTCATTCAACATCGACAGAATCTCCAATATTTCAGGCCTTCAAAATAATTGAGGGGCTAAATCAGATAATTCAATTAAAGTCCAATTCAATCGAAATGAGCAGCCTAATCTGCCCGCTTCATTCGTACGAGAAACGGGTAGTCTCAAGAGAAATTAATCGCAACGATTTGAGGGGATATTCCGGAGTTTGATGACTTTTGTCGTTCGAATCTGTTTTGAAACCGACTAAAAAGATACGTCTAAGATTATAAATTTAATATAAAAAGAAGAGAACTGCACGCATTTTTTCAACAAAATAATTAACACTTTATACATGAAACTACCGTGAGACTCACTCATAGTGAAAATGAACGGATCACTCACGTCTTAAAACGAGTCGAGTAGCCGCGCGACCAGGGCGGTAGCACGCAGTGCAGGTTTGGCAGCCGCCGTGACGTGCGACTCCGAGAGGAAGGGCTACGGATTAACCCGAAACAAGTCGAGTTAAACTCGTTTTAAGACGTGAGTGATCCGTTTATTTTCACTAAAATAATTAACATCCTAAGCAATCAGCTTTCATTACGCACATGTAGGTTTAAATATCAATAGGCTAATACTGAAATTTAACCAAATCACTGTTCGATTTCAAACAACTTGATTATAAAATATTCTTATTGGCCCTAAATGGTATTTACTATCATAAACAGAACCATGTAAAGCCCTATTTTCAGAATCGTAATCCTACTTATACCGCGATTTTATAAGGCTTTCACGAAATACATAATAATCTCGTGTAAATTTACTTATTATAATGGCGGGCTCGTTGAGAATACCAGCCCTGGTCCCTCAGATTAATTCTTAATCCGCCCCGAATTGTGCAGCGCCGACCAATTGTCGGCCGCTGCTTTTATTTCACCTCTGCAATTAAAAGCATGGATTAAATTTTAATCAATATTTTTAAGTGCTATAAGTAGTTCAATTAATTGTTTGATACGGTTTTGCACAATAATTGATATAATACCGCGGATATGCATGAGAACATTTTATCCCTACTCGTACATTATAAAATATACCTACATTACCTACATTATAATAAACTCGTATGCGAATTTTAAAAAATGACATTTTTCCACTAACGTCGCTAAGCCAAATGCTACTAGAAACACAGGGAAGCTTAAAGTCCTTTCTTACAGACTGGCTTAAAACAAAAATTCGTTTCTGGGAAATTGCATACACTTTATAATAAAATTCCAAAACCAATAATCGACCCAACAGATACAAAATTCAAATTTATCGACAAAAAATAAAAGATTATTAGCTAAGGCGTATTATAAAATTAATGATTATATCATGGACTGGGGACAGGGATGTTTGGAAATAATTCCGATCCGCATTGGCGATCCATATTCTCAATTAGCGTATCTACTGTGTTCAATTTAGTGGTATTAAATGTACATAATTTAAAAATTGTAGATTAAAAAGAAAATTAAAATACATTGTTGAGTTTCTTGCCAGATACTTCACAACAGGGATTTTCCAAACCAAAACAAATTGGTAGACATTCATAAGTGCTTGTATAGTATAGCCTAAATTGAATAAATATAGTTTTGACTTTTAAATACCTATATTTTCTATGATCAATTGGCGTTTTTCGATTCCGTACGTACGTGCGTACTTTAGAGATTAAACTCCGATTCTGACAACAAATCAACAACTTTGATTGCTCGGCTGAGTAAATCCAACTTATCTTTTGTTCATCATCATCATCATCCCTACGTCACACAGGGTATAGGCCTCTTCTCAAAATGAGAGGGGTTGGACCATAGTTTACACGCGGGCCCAGTGCGGATTGGGAACTTTACACAGTCCCCATCGAATTTCTTCGCAGGTGTGTGCAAGTTTCCTCACGATGTCTTCCTTCACCGTAAAGCTTATGATAAATTTGAAATGTAATCATCATTCCAGCCTATATACGTCCTACTGCAGTGCACAGGCCTATTATCTCAGAATGAGAGGGGTTGGGCCATAGCTCCCACGCCGGCCCAGTGCGGACTGGGAACTTCATACACACCACAGAATTTCTTCGCAAGTGTATGAAAGTTTCCTCACGATATTTTCCTTCACCGTAAAGCTCATGGTAAATTTCAAATGTAATTTCGCACTTAAAACGTGCGAACCGAGATTTGAACCCACAACCCTCGGCTTGAGAGGCCATAGGTCAAACCACTAGGCTACCACATCTTGTTATCTATTTTTTATATATTAGAAATAAATAAATAAATAAATATCACGGGACAATTCACACCAATTGGCCTAGTCCCAAAGTAAGCTAAACAAAGCTTGTGTTATGGGTACTAAGCAACGGATAAACATACTTATATAGATAGATAGATGCATACTTAAATACATATTAAACACCCAAGACCCGAGAACAAACATTTGTATTTTTCATACAAATATCTGCCCCGACACGGGAATCGAACCCGGGACCTCAAGCTTTGTAGTCAGGTTCTCTAACCACTAGGCCATATTCTGGTCGTCTAAATTATCGTTATTATCGTTTGTTCAATTGAACAAAATCGCATTAGCAAACTCAGGCAAGCTCATCATCCAGTATTAGCCTTAATGAGTGTCTAAAAAAACGGTTCGCCATCACGCGAAGTGAGAGCGAAGATAAATCCACTGGGAATCGGAACGAGCGAGGGATTTATTAGTGATTTAAGGGCTAATGAATTAAGCGCCCTACATTAGAACTGTTAAAACAAAGTTTTTTTTATTCATATACGGAGCTAAATTTAAAGCGAGCCTGCTACGAAAGTCATAATTTTGATTTTGTGTTTAGTGCACTCATGGCGCAAAGTCACAAAAATTACTTTGAAACTGAAATATTTATATTCTTGTTGACTTGTAATTGCGTACAACTGCCAGGCAAAGGGTTATGGCCCCTGTTTTATAAGACTACCTGTATGAAATTCGAAATACACCTAGCTGCTTTGAAGAGTTTCGTATTAAACCAGGCTTTGCATGGGCTACGAAATTTAGTTTGAATTGTCAGTTGTGAAGGATTAAATTGTCATGTTTATGAAATAGCCGTCAGATCTTCCAAAAATCTCTATATTGAAACTCGTCTGACCTATTTAATATTGTGGATCATTCAAAGTATTTTTATTTATCCTGTAGGAAGGAGGAATATCCTCAATTCGTACCTTATTATTTTTAATTGCACTTCTCACGTTTATTTCGTTGGTCTTAATTACTTACACATCGTTTTACTTTTTGTGTTTAAATTTACCGTCGCGTTTTTGAACAAAATTGGTAACTCTATGTTTTCAGCGTCAGATATTTCCTCGAACTGAAAAGGGCCCTTAGAGCAATAGAAAATGTTCCGTTTAATTCCATTTAAAGGGAATTAAAGTGCGCCTGAGTGCTAAATCTCGTTTCGTATCACAAATTGATTCTGTTATTTCGTTATTTAATGACGTTTTCCATCGCATTTTATTGTTTGCTTAATATTTTCGACATTAAATCTTTTAAGGGGGGCTTTTATTTTAAGTAGCAGTACTTTTTTTAACCTCTTCGCATTGCAAAGAGGCAATAATATGCATATATGTTTTTAATACTCGTTTTTGCATTTAGCTTTGTGGCCACTGATACCAGTATTTTTTCATAATGAATCTTAATTCTACTGCTTAACAATACTGCAATGTCAGAATTTTATTCGGACAGACCTACTTACATTATTTATCAACTAGCTATCACTTACGGATTTACTCACGTGACCCATGAGGTCTTTTTTTTTTGGTGTGGAAAATGCACCTCATGCATCGTCTCCGTTCGGGTAAACAGAGGCATGTGGGGCTCTCGCCAAGGGGTTTACCCACTAAAAACCACACGGATTCCCTCGTTGCCATTGTGAACGCCACGGGAGCAAAATGTGTCACCGCAACGCCCACCGGCCGCCCCGGGATGGGGCTCCTCTGTCGACACCGTGCAATGCGGGCTCGGCACTCCCCGGCCTTCCCCGCTGGTGAAGGTTTGTTTAAACAGGTTTACTCCTCGTGGCTCCGCAGATGCCCACGTTCCCGGCAAGCCGTGGTTACGTGCCCTCACGTTAGCTCCCGCGCCTTCATGTCCTGCTCTTAAAGCAGAGTGGACCGAAGGCACGGTCGCTTCCGCCCACTAGGCTCCCCCTCACCTTTCCCTGTCCGCCGGGACAGATTCCTCTCTGCGGACCCACGAGTGGGCCCGCTGGCTTGGATCCCCCGCAACTAGTTGCGGGTTCACCTCACCACCCCTACCCCCCCCAGTATGTCAGTCAATTGCCACAGGTCATGGACCCATGGCTCGTCAGCATCGTCTCTGCAGGACGGAAGTCTTCAAGTGTTAATGGCATCGACTTGAAATTTTGTAGGTGTTTGGACGATAATGCAATAAAATTACATTGAACAAAAAAGATATTAAAAAAAAGCTCGAATATTTTTTTTACAAAAACTTATTAAAACACTTAAGAATTCACTTCCATGTTCATAGAGCGATGGCAAACTTTGCACATAGAGCCTCCGGACAAAAAACAAAAGTTGAGTATAACAGCGTATCTTTGGAAACATTAAATTCCTTTGTGTTAAAACAATAACTACAATGGCTGAAGTTGCTTGTAGGTAGCGAGCAGGAAGTTTTGTACAAGCCTTTGTTTCGGAACCCCCTTGCGTTAACAGTGAGTTACATTGTAAAACTTATCCTTATACCTTTTAACAATACCTACAAGTATTTGGCAATATGAGCAAGCTTATCATAGAAAATATTGGATAGCTAAATAGCTATCCAGTATAATAAAAAGCCATGGTAGCCTAGTGGTCTGATCTAGGGTAACTCAAGCATAGGTCATGGGTTCGAAATCGAGCTTACATTTCTGAGTTTTTGGGATTTTGTGTGCGAAATTAGAATTGAAAATTATCGTAAGCTTTTCATTTATGAAAAAACATCGTGAGAGAACCTGCAAACCCTTGCGAAGTACAAATTACAGTTGAAATTAATCGTAACCTTTTCATTAATAGAAAACATCGCGAGGAAACCTTTTCGCCTTGCGAAGTGATTCAGTGGTGTGTGTGAAATTCACCACTTGTTAACGCTTGGGAAATACACCTCAAGCCCTCTAAGCTCATTCTAAGCGCCATATACCTATTAACATGATAAATTTTAGTTTAGTAGGTACAGTCGAAAGCATAAATATGTATACAGTCATCGCGTCAAAATATGTAAACATCAACCTTATGGATAATGGCATAGAGTTGTATAGATATTTTTGACACCTTGTTAACGTATACACCGTGAAATTTTAGTGGTTGTTTTCCCGAAACGAGGTGATTTAGTTTCGATTGTACAATCGATTTATAGTTACTATTTTGACTAGAGTCAAAAATCCAATTGTGAAAAGCGAAAGTCGAAAATGACCGCAAACCAATAGTAACGCTTCGTTGGTACAAGTAGCGTACGATCGTACGATAGGTTAGGTACCAACGAAGCGTTACTATTGGTTTGCGGTCATTTTCGACTTTCGCTTTTCACAATTGGATTTTTGACTCTAGTCAAAATAGTAATTATAAATCGATTGTACAATCGAAACTAAATCATCTCGTTTCGGGAAAACAACCAATAAAATTTCACGGTGTATATATTTTTACACTTGACCGTACTACAAACGATGCTAGATACATAGTCTTTGCAAACGATACTCATTCTGAGAGGAGGCCTGTGCCCTGCAGTGAGACGTATGTATATAGGTTGGGATGACTACAAACGGACTGA
The DNA here is from genome assembly GCA_947859365.1 of Archips crataeganus. Taxonomy (NCBI): domain Eukaryota; kingdom Metazoa; phylum Arthropoda; class Insecta; order Lepidoptera; family Tortricidae; genus Archips; species Archips crataeganus. The sequence goes on along the minus strand of OX402049.1, from coordinate 10,399,502 downwards.
TTGCATTTCGTCATTGTCATTTCGTCACATCCCGCGCGAGCCCCCGACATAATTACGACGCCGGTGAGCGTTCCGTGCCGCGTGCATGTGTCCGGGCCACTTCATTATCGCAACGAGGCGTGCCGACGCATAATGGGCTAAATGCATGCGACAAAGTGGGAACAGACCGTTAGGTTTAGGCTTTCAGTAAATACTCGCAGTAGTAAATCTTTTTAGATCTGTATTGTTTATGTAATTATACTAGAGTTTTGTCGCATAAAAGATTACTAAGCTTGCATCTCATTGCAAATTATAACTACGAAATTATAAGTGTACTTAGTATATTTAGCAGCTAAGCGTCAGCGTTTTTTGATTGCTCGACCCTATTTCGAAGAAAATACATTTCATTAATTATTAATTTCATTAAGCTTTCGATAAAGGAACTTAAGAATTTCATGCGTGGCTTACGATTATATGTACCTACAACTATTATTGTACAACCAAAATAATACCTATATAGGTGATACAACAGTGTGTGATCTTGATCTAGCCTAATTTCCCCATTGTTACCCAATTTGTTCGTGTCACTGGCATTTCTCTAGAGAACCAACTGGTCATTAGTATTCGGCAAATTTACAGGGCCATCGGTGCACTCAAAACTAGACATTACGTTAACGAGACAAAGACTTAGTCAAGTTAGCGGTTAAGTTTGTCGTGCAATCATTCTGAGACAGGACCGAGAATAATTATTGAAGCTTGGATTGAGAGAATCGTGATGTCCTTTTCCGATGTTAATTAGCAGTACGTAGTAATTTAATTAAGACAAGTTTAATTTAGTCAAGCCAAAGGTCACTAATAAATTATCTCAGTCAAATCAAGCGCGTGCTTTTATTATTATGTACCTATTGAGTGAATTTCAATAGAGGACTGTCTAAAATACTAATTTACATTGACCACCATCAATAAAAATTATCTCTGTTGCAATTTTTAAACATCACGTATGACGTTTGTTGGCTGTTTAACATCTTGAGGCGATGGTTCAAAAACTAAAATCATTTTCCTTAAGTGCAATCTTCATTGATAATAATAACAGACTACCTAAGGAATCCGTACAAAATTAGTAGACATAACGTTCACCAAATACATACATAATATTGTTTGCCCTTAAATCAACACAATGCCAATGAATTTAATCGCAAATGCATCTATTTTGTGAACCGAGCCACCATTATCTCAGGGTTGACAGACGTTTGAATATTATTAACACTAATATTACAAAAGATAATGAGATTATTATTAACTTCTATTACGAAGGTATCTTTTGTGTTTTCCATTGTGTTAATCATATTATATTAATGGTTTCGGGTAAATGTAATAAAAGTGTCACTTTGCTATCGGGTAATTATAATTTTGGTTTTCGTTTCTTGACATCGCATCAGAAGTAACGCGGCTACGCGCTACCACGTTTTCCTATTCACTGCGCGAAAGAAACATCTATGTTTGTAAAGTGATATGCAATAAATTAAAATTGAAATACAAATTTCTCGCCACATAGAGATTATACCGAGTAGTACACGCAATGAACAGAGAACACGCACACGAATAGACATTTTGTCGTAATCACATTGATTTTTAAACGACTACTACTACAGGGTGACATGTAAGACGTAATACAAAATTATATTTTCTAGATCCACTCATGATTATGATCAACTTTTAATATGGGACCAACTTCGAAAACGTAAACACAAAATAGACGTCTCCATACAAATTGCGAAACCAGTTGATTGCTTTTAGTGTGGGAGGCTCAATTTTTTTCTACCGATTTCGATATTACTCCCATAATAAAAGTTGATCGTAATCATGAGTGGATCCAGAAAATATAATTTTGTATTACGTCTTAGATGTCACCCTGTATATTCCTTTCACTGTAGCATGGTGCGGGTGGCAGGTATGAAAACCACGGAAGTGAATACTTTAAAACTCGAATCGATAAAACTATAAATTTATAACTTCAACAGTGGGACGTAAATAGTCTGAGATGATGATTGTGACACTGCTCCGATCTATTGTTTATGATGACGACTGTACATCATCAGTAGATTAAAACGAAGATACGTAAAAAATAATCACAAACTTACTTAATTTTCTTGAACGTGTTTATTTTATAACTAGCTGTTGCCCGCGACTCCGTCTGCGAAAAATAGGGGTAGGCATAAAAAATGGCCTACGACCTATTCTCAGACCTAGCGAGTATGGAGAAAAAAGTTTCATAAAAAAAAATCGGTCAAACCGTTTCGGAGGAGTTCGATAACAAACACGATTCCCGTGTCGGGGCAGATATTTGTATCAAAAATAAGAATGTTTGTTCTCGGGTCTTGGGTGTTTAATATGTATTTAAGTATATATCTATCTATATAAGTATGTTTATCCGTTGCCTAGTACCCACAACACAAGCTATGCTTAGCTTACTTTGGGACTAGGTCAATTGGTGTGAATTGTCCCGTGATATATTAGATTGACAACATAATTATTACATATTTTCTTTATTTATTTTAATATTCTTTTTTCTGTTGAGCCCAAAGTAGCCGGTCTGCGAAAACTGTAAATAAGGAGTAAAAGCTGTTAACAATTATTGCAATAAAACTCTGAAACAAAAAACGCCATAAAAAACAGTAAATTAAAGCTCTGTGGTTTAAAATAAAGTTAAATAAAACCGCAGGAAAAACTCCATTCTCTTCGTTCGTTCATCGGTTCAGTTTGGTAGTGTCCATGACTACCCTTTTACCTAGTTACCGTTTGTTATTATTCTGTCATTTATGTTACAAAATTAATTATGATATATTAACGTTGTGATAGCGTAAATTGATGATTAAATTACTCACGTGTGACAAGAAACGCTGTCTTTCGTAACGCTAGACATTGCTGACCTTGTTATGCACGAAATAACTGCACAGGACACCATTTTCCACGAGATCTTTTCACGGCTATGGACAATCAAAAATGACAACCTGTGCCCGTCAACTTTGGTTTTTATAAATGATGACGTTCAAATGTACAATATAGCATGACAGGGGGGGGGGAAAGATGCAAAGGCTCATCCTGTCTTAAATTATCTAAGATGGAGTGTAATGGTAGCCGGGCCGAAATCATGATCCTAATCATTATCTCTAGCATATATAACCCACCACCGGGCACAGAGCTCTCAGAATGAGAAAGCTTGAACTGTAGTATCCACGATGAGCCAGAGCAGATCGAGAACTTCACACACACCGTTAAATTTCTTCATAAGTGTGTATAAGTTTTCTCGCGACGAAATAATGTAATTTTCGACATGAATTGCGAAACACACAGAAGTGAGAGCCCGGGTTTGAACCCACGATCCTTTGAAAGAAAGAATGAAAGAAAGAAAAACATTTATTCATGACATTTTTATACAAACAAAGAAAATTAAACTGAGACAAATATTGTCACGAAATGGTCAAAACTCAGCATAATGTCAACCTTGCAGCTGACGCTGGTCTTCCGTTGGGACCATTTTAGCCACACTTTTAAAAAATAACAGCAACAATGAACACGACAACTAAAATTTGTCACTAAACAATACACTAACCTATTAATATAATAATATACAACACAAAAAAAACAATAATACGTAAACTACAAAAGAAAAACAACATAATTACATCAACCACAGTGTCTCCATACATTCATTCCCTTTGCCACATAAAAGGTAAAAAACAAAAAAAAAAAGAAAGCGTTGAAAAATTAATGACGTGGCATGTCGTAGGGTTATGGTCAGACAAATGCTAGAAGGCATAGGTCAAACTACTCTTACTCTTTTGCAAGTATAACTATTAACTACTTATTACAATTTTAAGCTGTTGCAATTTGTAACTGTTATTTTTTCAGAAAAATAATCCCAAATAAATATTTTTATAATGAAGGTGTCAGCCCTGTCCAACGTATTCTATTTATCTTGTACCATACAGAAACATCGTATTGTTTAATCACTTCATTTGGCTGTGAAAACGATATTAAATTTTCAGTATACATTGTCGCCATGACCAATGCTGTTTTATCATTTTACGCTTGAATATTTTAAGCGAAGACAATAAGGTCAGAGTTCGTTTTTATTTTATGACTTATTGGGTTTATGGAGCAATAAAATCGGATTACTTTGAGTCAGTACCTACAGCGTAAAGAGCGAAATATGGACTTCCTTATCGAACATACTAATGTTCCTCAGCTCTTCGATGTCATTGTCAGAAGAAATTAAAGTTATGTGTTTTAATAATAAGTTTGAAATGTTTTATTATTGAAAAAGCCAGATAAAAACTTAATAATATATCGTTTTTCTAAAATTCAGAGATATTCATAACTGTACTCAAAAACAGCCCTGTCAAAAAGAGATAAAGCTTTTTACCCGACTGCGAGGGTTATATTTCTATAATTGATTGAATCAGCCGCTACTCTGCGGAGATCCGTATCAATGAACAAAACTTGTTACCAACAAAGATATTACCTACAGTATTAGCATAGCAATACCTCGGCAGTAATTTAAAAATCATCGCCTCGATTCTTTACCACATCCGACATTAAAACTTTAACATCAAACCCAGAACACAATTCTTAATAAACACTATGGTTTTAAAATGGATTGATTGATGGAAACATAACCCGGAAAACATTTTTTTAATACACTGTGTTTGTGTATTAATTGAATATGGCTGAGTTCAAAATTGTAAGGCGCTCTTGAGAAACTCCATTTCATAGTGGTGCATTATATTTGTATTGGCATCTGGTTTTTATCACGTGGCAGTGACGATATTTATGTCTTTGTCAGTGCTGTTAGTTTCCTGCAAAAGAAATTAAGTGGTGTCACCAATTCATCAGGCGCCTTCAAGTTTTTACTAAAAGAAAAACATACGTGTAATAAAACGTCAAAGTAATTTGCGGTTCGGCTAATCTAATTTTAGTGGCGTGTGTTTCCATTATTTCACAGGAAAACTTGGTTTCATTAATTTTAATTTTATATTGCTAAATTTTACTTAACTTGTAAATTACCTTTACGATCATCCCACTTGCCATATACAGTGACCCATTTACTTATTTCTACCCTAGTAAGTTAAAACAAAATGTATAGGTACAACGAACGTGTCTCTACTCTCTGGACAAAGACCGAAATCCCGACTAGAGTTCCTTCTCAGGAATGTTTTACTTTTGTAAAATTATTTAATTAGATGAACAAACCAACAATAAGTAGGAATATACTATATCAGACGTTTGAAATGAGTTTTGCGGTTCAGAGTTTGATCAAGTTGCAATAATCTTTAATTATCATGTATACTACAAACAGGCTGTTCCAAAGTATTAAATCGTAATCAGCAGGGATCGGAATTTTCACGGCAAAATATAAGACTATCGCAATCAAGCTAGTGTTAGAACCAATTTTTTTATCGATATCGATAGTTATGCAATAGAAGAAAAAAACGGTTCACTAAATAAAACAACATTTTTAATACAGAATTTTAGGTCAGGTGATAAACAAAACAGGCTACTCCCAGAGAATGTTGAGAAATTAATGATTCTACTCCTATAATGATCACAAACCAAATATAATATCATGTGCTGCCGTGTGTACTGACGCGGACTTCGAAGAAGAAATTGCATCTGTCTCTATATAATTTTATACAAACCTGACCTAAAATTCTGTATTAAATATGTTTTTTATTTAGTGGACCGTTTTTTCTTCTATTGCACAACTATCGATATCGATAAAAAATTGGTTCTAACACTAACTTGCTTGCGACAGTCCTATATTTTGCCGTGAAAATTCCGATCTCTGGTAATCAGTCATTCTCCGTTAATACGGCGGCGTTTGATGCGAGGCTTTGTACATATTTAGCTTAGAAATGCCCTAATCAACACTTCCTATTCGTCTTTGTCCAGAGGGTAGAGACACGTTGTAAGTATATTGCCCGTATTCATTATTAAAGTAATGAAATGCATAGTTAAGAGTTGCAAGGATCCCAATACGAAGCAAAATGCCTGCCTGCCTGTAGGTAGAGACAAAGTACAATTACCTCGTTCTAAAGAACGTTGAATAGTAAATATAAAGTCTCAGGCGTTCTCCGCCACATTTTCTCTACGTGAGGAGATTCCAGGTAAATCCTAAGTAATTAATGGTGGCATTACGTCAGTTATGTTCTAATTAAAGTACACTGTTACTAGCTCTTTTGTTTCTACGAGTTCTATGAGAATGCCAAGTAGTGCTTTTATTTCTGATATATTTTATTTAACTTGCATTGTCAGTCACCATAATAAACATCGAAGCAGCGGAGGTGATCAAAAATATCTGAACACCATTGATCAATCGTGTTGAAATATTTTTGATCATCTTGGGCAGTCCGATGTTTATGATAGCGACTGTATCATGTTATTTTTTTTTATAAATACTACCTATCAATTAAACCAATCAATTATTCAAAGGTTAACCGGAAGAAATCCTTTTATGTGATACGTTTGCCTTTGTATATCTAAAATATTACTAAATATAAACAATCTTACACAAATCGACCTACTCCCAAACTAAGCAAAGCTTGTACTATGGGTACTAGACGACGATAAACATACTTACATAGATAAATAAATACTTAAATACATAGAAAACATCCATAACTCAGGAACAAATATTCGTGCTCATCACACAAATAAATGCCCTTACCGGGATTCGAACACAGGACCTCTTGCTTCGTAGGCAGGGTCACTACCAACTAAGCTAAAGCGGTCGTTAAAATCTGTGTCTCTTTTTTAAACCCCGTCTCAAAAAGAGGAGTGTTATTATTTTGACCGCTATGTGAGTGTATATATGTGTGTGAGTACTGTGAGTGTCTGTCTTTCTGTGTGTCTGGCTGTGACATCATAGCTCTTAAATGAGTGAACCGATTAGGATTCGGTTTTTTTATTTGAAAGCAGGTTTCTCGGCACTTGTTCTTAGACATGTTTCGTCAAAATTGGTTCAGCCGTTTCACAGTTATCAGCTCTTTTGTTAGCCGTGGAAGGGATCTTAGACGCATAATGGCCATTTACTTTATTTTCAATCATATTTATAGTGTGACCTAATAGCGTTGGGGGTTTTTGAAATTTTTAATTTATAGTTATATAATTACACTAATCTATATAAATAAAAATGAATCACCGAAATGTTTGTACGCCCATAACTTCCGATTGACTGCACCAAATTGGATAATTCTTTTTTTGTTGCGTTTGTTTATTATCAGGAGAAGGTTCTGATGAAAGAAAAAAACCGGCCAAGAGCGTGTCGGATACGCACAAGGTAGGGTTCCGTAGCCATTACAAAAAAATCAAGTATTATTTTTCTAAGGATTTCGTATGTGTACGGAATCATCCAAGTTTAGGTATGTTTTATACCGGCTACTATTTACTCTTAAACTACACATAATTTCCAAGCAATCTTAGCCGCTATAATTTTCCTAGTAAATTTGATATATTTACTACCATTCTGAATTTAATCAAATTTTTCCACCTAACAGTTTAGATTTTAGAGGGGGGGGGGGACGCTCGATTTTAATGAAAATTTTCACTTTAAAGTTGAATATTTCGCAAACAGATCACTGAATAGAAAAATCATGTTAGCAACCCCGCAATGGTTTTAAAAGACCTATCCAACGATACCCCGCACTATAGGATTAGTCGAGAAAAAAAAATCACCCCCCTTTACGTCTATGGGAGGTAACCTAAAAAAAAATATTTTTTTATTTTTTATTTTACCACTTTGTTGGCGTGACTGATATGTATATTCATGCCAAATTACAGCTTTCTAGTACTAACGATCTCTGAGCTTAGCCGCGGACAGACAGACAGACGGATAGACATGGCGAAACTATAAGGGTTCCTAGTTGACTACGGAACCCTAAAAAATAGAACGGGGGCGAAGCCACGGGCATCAGCTTATTATGAAGAGGAAAAATTTGTATTTTTGTATATAACGAATAAACTTATAAACTACTGGACCGATTTCAAAAATTCTTTTGCCGATAGAAAGCTACATTATCACTGAGTGACATAGGCTACATTTTACCGCGGGAAAATAACTTTTCCTACGGGACAAATAATTTATCGCGGGCGAAGCTGCGGACGGAAGGCTAGTGTATAACTGTATAAGATAGTAATATAGTTGGGTTCCGTACCCAAAGGGTAGAAACGGGACCCTATTACTGAGACTTCACTGTCCGTCTGTCCCCAGGCTGTATCTCACGAACCGTCATAGCTAGCCAGTTGAAATTTTTACAGATGATTTAGGTTGCTGCTATAACAACAAATACTAAAAGAAAAAACAGAATAAAATAAATATTTAAGGGAGCTCCCATACAACAAACGTGATTTTTTTGCTCGTTTTTGCTATTGATAACGGCAACAGGTAAACGCTTGAAATATTCACAGAATATATATATGCATTTAAAAATAAATAATTAAAATAAAACAAATATAAATATTTAACGTGTTTTATGCCGTTTTTATAGATAACCACATTGATTATATTGCAAACAGATCTTTTCGTAATCTTGGATTTGTAATTAGAACCTGCAAACCATTCCAAAGCTTGTTAAGTTTAAAAATAGTTTACTATGCGTATGTGAGATGTATTCTTGAATATGCCTCACCAATATGGTCACCTTATTACGCTGTACATAAAAACCGCATCGAACGTATCCAAAAAAAAATCTTAACTTATTTAAATCGCAAATTTAAAATACCTCACACATCGTATTCTAACAACTGTCGTCATTACAATATTCTTACACTTGAAGAGCGTCGTAAAGTGGCTGACATGACCTTATTTTTGATATAATTCGTGGTTGCATAGACTGCCCTGAATTACTGTCCGCAATTTACCTGCGTACCCCTAAGCGCCGCACGAGACACACCACCCTGTTCCATCAACCTTTTCATTCCATTAACTATGGCTCCAATTCTGTACTTTCGCGTATCCCCCGTCTGTACAACTGTGAATTCAGTGCTATTGATCCTTTCCTAGGATCCAAAAATAAATTTAAGAAAGAAGTTCTTTCGGTCTTTCTAAAAGAAAACTAACGCCTAGTGTGAGCACTGTGAGTTGGCTTATATTACGTGTAGATTAAACTGTTATTGTTTCCATTTTAAATTTGTACGTAGGTAAATTCAGCTCCAATTTTGTTTTGATTTACATACGATTATTGGTTGATTGTCGAGTTAAACACGTTTTAAGACGTGAGTGATCCGTTTATTTTCACTACGATTATAATTGGTGTTTAGTACATTGTGAGTGGTTTTTATATACTTATAAAATTTTTGGCAGTATTTATCGACTATTTATTGAGTGTAAGACTAATGTTGCAGAAGAGTATGGGTACTGATACTGATTGAGGCAACTTAACGATAAACATTGAATATTAGAATATTTTTGTTGTAGTTACTGTTTAGCATTGCGCCTCATGCATTACTCATGAATTCATGTAATACAATTTCATATAACTATATAACACTAGAGATATGCATGAGTTGGTGTATCTGGTGTTGCAGACATTTCCACTATGATGACTTAGATTAATACTTTAATGTATAGCTGTTATTGGCATCATATGATGTAACCTTATTGTATGTTTCTTTTATTACATTTAAGGCTGTTGTTATCCTGAATATAAATAAATAAAATAAATAATGGCACGGAACCCTTCGTGCGTGAGTCCGACTCGCACTTGGCCGGTTTTTTGTTCCGGTGTTTGTAATAAAATTTGTTCAGCGGTTTTTCCTTTTTTTTTTGTAAAGTGACGCTTAAAAATATTTTTTTTACATTTATTTAGCCAACAGATTCAAGCTTGAAGACTATTTTAAAACTAATTGGACTATGCATGAATTCATCCTTAATATTATTAAATAAAAATATAACATAACATAACATCGTGTTTCACGAAACTAAATTTGTTTTTAATATTTTTGCACAGTTGTCATTTTCAGGTTATTTCCACGCCCTAAAGGCTTCCACAGACCGAAGCGCGGGGCAAAGCGAAGGCTTTCAAATTTATCTATACACAGCCACTGAAAATAGCGATATTCCTCCATTCACAAACACCGTGATTGGCAGGTTAGGGATTTCCAAAGTAAATAAAAAAAAATACTTTAGCCTCGATATGCAGAGACTTAAATCACATTTTATGAGCACGAGAAGTGAAAAAGAGTTTAACATACAAATATGCCTACGCAAAGGATGAAAATCAGTGTGTTTATTTCTACTATTCTTTATCTAAAATAGGGTACCATTTAATCAATAAAACAATACGATAGGTAATAATAGTTTGAGACTTGAGACGTCCAAATGGCCTACTGGTTAGAGAACCTGACTAGTGACTACGAAGCTTGAGCTCACGGGTTCGATTCCCGCGTCGGGACAGATATATGTATGAAAAATGTGAATGTTTGTTCTCGATTATTGGACGTTTAATATGTCTTTAAGTATGAGTCTATTTATATAAGTATGTTTATCTGTTGCCTAGTACCCATAACATAAGCTATGCTTACTTTGAGACTAGGTCAATTTGGAGTTGTTTTCAAGTGACAACATAAACGCATTTTTTATTTGCAGTATAGAAATGAAAATTAAGTAGCCCTTATTTTCTTTTTAACAATATAATACAAAGTTCATCAATCAGATCCACATTGCAAATAAAATGTGCAAAACAATATTGTCTATTTAATAGCCACGATAAATTTACCATCTTATCTTTTTTATGTTTCTAGGGAAAGGGAGGAACTGCGCCACTGCCTACTACGCAAAGTTAAAAGTACGCAAAAGTATTTAAATGAGCGACAGTAATTATGCAAAAAGTTTGTCTCTAGGGCGAGATAAAGAATACGTCTTACGCACTGTTTCCTTTTCTCACTTAACAGTTCTGTTATTAATTATTATTATTCCACTGTAGCTGAAATAGGTTAGATGACACACACCATAAAAAATAATTTCAGGATGCGGCTCTGGTAAAAATTACTGCATTTTATTCCTTTCAATTACCTGAAAAATAAGATGTTAAATATCTACGTAAATACTTTGGTTCTCTATCGTTTGCCCGAATTGCATATGCTATAATGTATCGTTTTCCATATTTTTAATTTGACATAATTTAATTTGTTTCTGAAACAGTACCTTCTTCAGAGTTGTTAAACAAATCTAACCTAAAACCTAACCTACTGTATTCTATACTTAAGATGACATTTCAGAAAATCCTGAAAAATGCACGCTTCTATATATTTTATGGCAAACGTTGTTATGGCAAGTAAAATTATGGCAAATTAAATTATGGAAAATAAAATAAAACAAAACAAAAATACCAAAGAAATAAAACAAATAGAGGTGTGAGGAGACCTAAAAGCGTAAAAGCCAAGCCAGGCCCAGTCTAAATTATTAGTTTTTAATTACTAGTCTAGTTTATTAGTTTTCATCGGTGAGTATAGTTATTTTTTTTTTTGTAAAACCAAAAAACGAGTTCAGTTTAGTTATAATAGCAAACAGAGGGGATAATGCAGCGAATCCGACTTTGGGAAGCAATACAAACGAATACCTTCTTGTCTTCTTAATAAATCTGTGCTAAGAATATTATAAATACCTACCTAAGTTCCTTGTCTTCATGGGTCAGACAGTAAATTTTAAATAAATTATAAATCAATACATAAAATGCAGTTTGGAGACGATTAACGAAAAAACTATCAAAACAAGTAACTTCACAAATCAACTATTTTAATGAAGAAGATGAAACTAAAGGTCATTAAGTCCCATTAAGTAACTATCTCAAACCAAAGCAGACTAATAAATCTCTAAATTATAATAATACTCCTACATATACGAAATATAAGAAAAAACACTGAAGTGTTGCTTTGTCCCTCGCGTGTTGTCCCAGTCAGTTACAATCTATATTGACAAACACAGAGTGACAGGTCCTTAGCAGAATCCCGTTAAATAAGATGAAATAACTTATGAAAATGGGTTTCGTATTTGTAAACATTCAATTGTTTTCGTTGCGTGTACTTGAGAATGACTTATGTTGTCTTCGGTATTTTTCTTATCTTCAAGTGATTTTTCTTATGTAGAAAGATTATCATATACCTATTAATCTACACTAATATTATAAAGAGGAAAGATTTGTACCTATGTTTGTATGTTTGTAATGAATAGGCTCAAAAAGTACTGGGCCGATTTAAAAAATTCTTTCACCAATAGAATGCTACATTCTTCCAATTTGACATAGGCTACATTTCATTTTGAAAAAAATTAGGGATCCTTGGTAAAATTTGAACAATGTAACCGAAGGTGTAGAAAAATGAGTCTTAAAATGTCTTTCGTCGAATGCGCTGCCGAAACTATTAGCGATAGAACAAAATAATGTACAACAATATTGAAGAACATCATAATGTCTACAAAAAACTCCGCGGTAGCATATGTCCAACTATTGTAGTTATGTCACTACAACAACTTTTTTCATTTTAAACATTAATGAAAATGCTAACCAAATTCAAACCATGCTATTTATGTGTTTATATTAATCCTTATCCAAATAAATTATTTTATGGTAAAGACCATTTAACTACCTATAAAATAGTTTTTAAATTATTTAAATTGGACTTTCCATTCAAAAGATATTACGAATTAAAAAATTCAAACAGTAAACAAAACCGCCATAGCGCCGTGGCCGTTGTTTGCGATGCAGTCTGAAAAGCGCGCCGGGCATCGCGGCGGGCGGGGTGGAGGGGGCACTGAAATACAGGAGTGGGGCGTGCACGTCTGTAATAATTAATAAATAATAAATAATAATTTTTTAATAAACAAAAATATTTGTGAAAAAAAGTGTTTCATATCCAAATTTCCAAAAATAAATAATTGTTTACCCCGTGCGAAGCCGGGACGGGCTGCTAGTATTCAATATTTACAAAGTGTCTTTATTATGGAGCTTTAAAGTCTTTCCTTTCCTTGCCTTTCCCTTAGACACACATAATAGTCTAGCATTTGGTTGCATAGGAACGGTTGCGTTACCTAAGTCTGAAGATGAGCTCTGGTTGAGTTCGAAACGCGCCAGTGTAGTTTGATGGTGGTGATAATTGGGTTTGTGTGATTTGTGTGTGTTCGTGCAGTGTGGAGGTGGAACACGCATTTCTAACATAAACGCAACTATCGTCAGGTCGCGGGTGAGCAAAGTACCGTACCTACTTGTTTCAGTTCACCAACTTATTTATTATTTGAAAAGTCCCTGCTTATATACAAATTGAGTTGGGACCAGGCACTAGTTAGTGACTGGTATCTTAATTATATGTAATTACATTAATTAACCTAATGAGTGAACAACAATCATTAAGATGGGAAACAAATGGGATGATGGGGGAATTGCGGACAAGGGGTAGATACTGACAAACCAATATCTACGCATACTGTACTAAGTAGGTACACAGCGCTTTCAGTTACTCAAGTTTCCGTAGAAGGTAAGTTGTTTATGACATTGTGTCTGGCCAAAACAAAGTGTCGCAGTGACCAGAAAGTGACAGACGAAAACAAACGACCTTTAAAGTGACAGAGGTTTAACTAGCGTTTAAGTTAAAGTTAATTCTGCAAAACACACAGAAACCGTAGATTTGTATAATTAACGTAAATGTAAATTAACCAACTGTCCGCCCCAGCTTCGTATAGGTGCACTAAATTGAAGGAAATGAGACCAAATCTCCCATGCAAGTAAATTCTGTCTCACTCACTTACTCTCACTTACTCACTCACTCACTTTTTGTATAGATTTTTAACCTTCTTTTTTAACTTTTCTTTTTTTTCTCTTTTTTCATAGGATTTCTAATTTATTTGTTTATAAAAGATTATTCTGACAACCTTATCCTGATCTTAAAGACCACAAAAAAGAATTAGCCAATAAATGCAGTCATTCTGAAGTGAAGTGAAGTGGTGAGTGGTTCGTTTTTGGGTAACGTTGTTTTTTAAATAGGATATGCAGTTAAATTAGCAGAAATATAGGAAAATAGTCTAAAATGTTTAGTTGTAAAAATAGCCCTCTGATATTGCCGTGCCTTTACGGGGCGTCACATGTATAACTAGTCTATTATTCCAGCTTATACCTGTAATGTGATATGCAATAAATCATTTTGACTTTGTCTTTGACTTTGATGTTTAATATTACATATGTCGTGGATAACAATAATCAAGCGTTATAAGATTGTCAATTGATTTAATATTGAGATGGCGGCGAACGGCGTGTGACGTAACTACCGGTTACGGTGCACGTGGATGGGCTCGTTGGCGAGAGTGTCACTTTCACTTTACTTCGGATTGCGGAGACGACAACATCTAGCTAACGATTCTGTCGGTTTGTCTGTCCATTAGCTTTCTAATTATTTGATTTGTAATTAATTATTATCGGTTCGTGAAATAAAACACCTTTATTCCTAAAAGAGACCTCACTGAAATCCTTACTTGACTATCTGAGCATTTCTATTTTTCCTTGTAAGTACCCAATTAAGAAATTGTTAATAGGCAGTTATAATTAGTCAGTTTGGTTACGCGCTTTTTCATGCCTTTACAATAAAAAAAAAACGTAACAAATTGGACAAGTTTAACAATGTTTTAACTAGAAGTGAAAAATTATCCGGTTTGTTACTTTTTTTATATATTTGACTTTAGGCTTGAAAAATCGCCTAACCAAACGGACTAAATTTAAATCCCTATTAACAATTTCTTAATTGGTTACAAGGAAAAATACAAATGCCGATCTACGTCATGAGCGCTACACCATCGGACCTAGACTGCGAGACGGAAGTACCTGGTCCATCTCTGATGCCGTCACATATATATTTAGCCAATTGATATACTTACCTATTCATTTATATAGATAATAACACAAGATACTGTAAAAATAATAATAATTTTATTCATTTGTCAGACATTTACATCCACTTTGTTAGTATAGAACCACATATAAATCAAAACTTATCATCTATTGTCAGTAAAATTATAATTAAAATGCCACAATTTAAAATGAAAATAAAAATAAAAATATCGTATTAAATCAAAGGATATGTCACAGATTACAATTAAAATAACATAACAATGGAATAAAAAAGTTACAAAATTAAATCAAATAATCCGTTGGAACGGAGGCATAGGTGCATGCAGAGATAGCCGTGTCTCATAAAAGGTAAAGTCGAGTTAGTTTGGCCCTAAAGTAAAGCAAATTTGATTACCTCAGTCCAGATTTTATTATTACATTGAATTTTTGGCACATATGGTTGGTTTTACCTGACTGCCCACTTTCTTGAGTTTTTTGTTTATCGGACCCTTATATTTGTGTGGTGTTCTAATGTAGTTTCCACATGAATCTAAGTTATCCATCATTTAAGTATGTAACTATCTATATAAGTATGTTTATCCGTTGCCTAGTACCCATAACACAAGCTTTCCTAGCTTACTTTGGGACTAGGTCAATTGGTGTGAATTGTCCCGTGATATTTATTTATTTATTTATTTTTAAGAGTTGGATGAATATGACGGGCTAAGGATAAAAATAATTCAATAGGTAACTAAAACACGCGCTTATTAAATTACAGTGCGTACCCGACACTCGTCGCCGCACCCGGCGCCGCCGACATCGGTCATAATAAATCATTTTAATTAGAACCTCTTGGATCGAGATTTGTTTCTACTTCTGTCGGCTTTTGACCGAATTATCTCAGTTGAGCCATGTTGACATGGCTTTGTGACTTCCTTTTAAATTTAGATTTTATACCATGAATAATTAAGTTTGTATGCACTTACCTCTTACACAAAGTTTCATCTTTACTTTTTTAATGTATTTTACGTTCATTATGCAGTTATTTAACCAAATAATTATTGATATTAGTACCTGTGAAGTTATCTATATCTTTGTAAGAGACACTGCCGAATTAACCAACCCATAACCAAAGTATTTTGTGCATTATTTTTTCCAAATATCGTAAGGCTTTTTAGAAGTTTACAATGATTAGCACTTGACCATTTTTTCTCATTGTCACGTCATTTGGAATTTCAGACAAATTGGAATGGTGGCAAGCTAAAATCAGACTTATTTGTAACAAATTAAAACAATGCTACCAAGCATGAACTAAAAAGAACGCGTATGTATTTGCAACTCTTCATACACCTGCCGCATTTTGTAAATATCACCTGTTTATTCGAATAATTTATTACGACCAAGCTTGTACAATTAACAACAATAGTAATAACTTACATTTCATGCGAAACATCTATCAAATAGAAAGATTTCTCCTTCATAATAAAAAAAATATTTAATTTACCTCTACACCCACCTCTACTGTGTGCATTATTCCACATCTAAAAATAAATGTTATTGCAGAGCGTTGCAGAATTTTCAACAAAGCTTGTACAAAGCAAGCCAGAAACGAACCAACTTACAAAGAATTTTCTTAAAAAGTTCTTACTAACTAGTTCTTACTTTTCGCCACACAAAGTTTCTGTGACCTGATCATTTACTCCACTGTTTGACTTTTTCTCATTACCTCCGTTTTACTTGTGTTTTTGATAGTTCAATTTCAATTAGATAAGTAGGTACCTTATTTTTGTAATCTATATTTGAAAAACTATCATGAGATCGATATTTCACGATGATTTTGCAAACAAGGATAACAAATAAGGTATTTCGAAGCATTGTAATTTGTTTGATGTTGATTATACAGTAAATCATTTTTGTTTTACTGATAAACGATTATCAGACTCCGTAGTACAATAATTTCTAGTTCTCCACTATAATTGAAGTCTTTTACATCAGAGTGTTGTTATTTTTCTTTCAACACCACCTCGAGAAATGGCCGCTACTGTACGTTTTGAGCAATATTTTTGCCTTTGACCGGTGGTATTGTAAGTGTCGGTGATTGCTTACCATCAGGATGAACTCTATTCCCATAGTCGGTGTTAGTATAAAAAAATGTCTTTGTACTTTGTGCAGGCATGTTATTGAGTGAATTTTTCAAAGAAGTTTAATTACTTAAATAAATATAAATTTAATGCTAACTATTTCCAAGACTGTTTTCCCTTGGACTCATATTTCCTCAGTCCACATCAAGTTTGAAAGATTTACTTATTGAACAACCTTTCATCTTCAATGATGAAGTTAAAAGTTACATGTAGATAATAAAACTACAAGCATTTTTAACTATAGCAACTAACAGTTAAACACTTATGAAATCAGCTAGGAGGATGAAATAGGATTATTTTCACTTATATTTTATTGAGATAAATTAAGCTTCAACAATTTATAAGGTAAAAATGCCAGAAAATTCCTGATTCCATCTTACTTAAAATATTTTAAATAATACAATTGTACATTTAATTATTGATTAATTTAATATCTACACCTTCCTTTACAAAGTCAACTTTTTTTTTCTAGTTTGGTACTTATTTTCTAGATTCCAGTCTTAAAACGTAGTCTTCCACTGGTTTCATCATTATATCGAATTTTACTCTTATAGGCTCCTTCAAATGAGCGGGGTCCATATCCTTGGGCGGTAGAACTTTGTACGCGCGTATTAAATTTGCTATAACTGTTTTCATGGACATCATGGCGTAGTTATACCCTGAAATAAAAAGAAAGCAATACCTATTAGCACATTCACGGGCACTATAAGGCTGCGGGCAACATAATAATACAACTGCACATTATTGTGTTCTAGTCCTTACTGTGAAATTATTACTTGAACTTATTTAAACTTTCAAAGTCTTTTGAGTTTTTATTTAAGTAAATTGCAATGTTCTTGTATGTGGGATTGCAGATTGAAGAAAAACCAATATAAAATCGAAGTAATAAATATATTTAAAAATAATCACAAATTAACACGTCTTGTTCGTCTTGCTTCTAGATCCTCTACTTTTTACTTTTCTTAATTTAAAAATCTACCCGTCATTCATGCTTGCTTTTTCTAACTTATACATTAAAATCTCATACTATCTCTTTTACCCAATCATACATCATACCGCGCTTCTTTTCACTCATCCTACATGGATGTAAGTTGTCTTCGAATCTTGCAATTCTAACTTCACCCCATTTGACATTCAAATGGGTACCGATGTGTAGTTTGGATGCAATTCCGGCAATACGAATACAATCAGCTAAAATATAGTCAGCAAAATCACTTGTAAAACTTTGTACCAAAAATTACAAATACCCATGACGTAATCATGTCAACAATTCGCACTTCCAGATTAACAGAGAGTCAACTCGAAATAATATACTAGGTATTTTGAATTAGACCTTTCAGAAATCGACTGAAGTCTAAATTAAAATGGTACATACATTATTTTGAGCTTATGCTCTGTTGATCTAGGACTGCGAAATTTCTATTACTGGTGTGAGACGAGGCATCCAAA
Source organism: Archips crataeganus (assembly GCA_947859365.1). Classification (NCBI taxonomy): domain Eukaryota; kingdom Metazoa; phylum Arthropoda; class Insecta; order Lepidoptera; family Tortricidae; genus Archips; species Archips crataeganus. The sequence continues at coordinate 10,381,063 of OX402049.1, read as the reverse complement.
ATATTCCAATGTTGGCTACGCCCAAAGAATTTGCCCAACAAAATTGTATCGGTATAAGTCCCAAAATTACAAAATGAATCACAAAAGTAAACTAATATAACTGTCATTTCTGAAATTTATATAGGTAGGTACTTAGTATAAATTGACATAGTTTCGGAATAATTTGCAAAAAAAAATTTGGACGGACGGACGGAAATCTATCGAGACAATTTTTACTAATAGTGTTTAATTTTAACTCGCATTTCGCTAGAATATGTGATGAAAAATAACATTTTACAATTTTATTCGCTTACTTTCCCTACCTCGCTCACAATATTGAAACAAAAAGTGTCTTAAAATCGAATACCTCGTCATAATTTGGATTATGTAAATTTTGAACTTAAGACTGATGAACTGCAATTTTGTGTATCAATCATAAATACTTACCTATTTAACAATTAAAATCACACCATTTAGCAGAACACAAAACAAAATTGAAGGTAATATTATTTAGTTTGAAGTGGCTGATATTAGGTGCTAAATCTTGGCTAAGTGTACGCGCCGAGATTAACCAATAGACTAATTCGGTTATAATTATTATAAATTTTATTATAATCTACTTAATATGCCACTGTATGTAGCGTGTATAGACATTGTTTCTTACCAAGGCAATTCCTCGAAGCGTAACTAAATGGAATGAACTGTGCTGGGTGCTTTAAAGGACCTTCAAGGAATCGTTCTGGTCTGAACATATCCGCGTCATCACCCCAGTATTTAGGGTTGCGATGGATACCCCAGATGAGATTAACGATAGACACGCCATTTACCAGCGTTATTCCCGAAGCTGTAAAAAAGCAAATTAATTTTAGTTACAGCCCAAATTATCTACGTGTGTCTGTTAGTAAATATTTTAATCTTCTTACGTTCATATCATAACTTCCCTTATACGTTCAGGAACGATTGGCCAATGGGATGTATAAAGAAACCCGTATTTGCGGCTTTCAATTCTTAACGTTTATTTTAAAGCATGGAATCAATAGTTACTTTAATTACATCATTAAGATTTCGAACATCTTCTTAAAAAAATAATCTTATTTATCTGTGATTATCGAATCAGTCGATTTTGAATTCATTTAATGTGAAATTTTAGTTCCATACATTTTTTAATCTCGATTATTCAATCGATTTGAGCACCGGAAAAATAATATTTAAATAATATTTTTAATACCAACTTTTTTGCTGACTGTACTATCAAAAAAGCTGGTATTAAAAATATTATTTAACAAAAACTTATTTATGAATTATAAAATATAAATCGAAGCATCAGGAGGCTCGGCGGGACAGTCTTTACCTGCACCTTCCATTGGGGCGTACAGATGATTGAAGAACAGAAATAAAAGCACTTACGTCACATACGAACACTACCGATTTAATTCAAAAACACTTTAAATTAAAATCACAAGTGATTAATGAAATATAGCCGGATTAAAGAGCCAATAGGTTAGCACGCGTGCACCACCGAGCGAGGTTGTCAAAAAGTATGACCAACTGTCAGTTGGCAGTCACCTGCTACCCTATTCGGGGTTACCCGCTCTTTTCTTTTACACTACCTTCTATAATTTTATAACTGTCAACGTTCGTTTCAATACTACCGCCTTACTATTACTACAGTTAACTGCATCAATCATTGACGTTTAACAATTAAAACAAAGTGCCAAGTGAAACACATAATCAAATCGTGTTAATAAATTTAGGTCTAGCTAGCATTATTTTGGCAGCGCGCCGTCATATATAAATGTCAGTCGTTTTTTTCCAATTCAAACTTTCAAAAAACAGAAAATAAAGTTACTGTATTTTGTGCTTTGAACCATCTGGTGAAAGATCAGTAATGATGAAGACTGTAGCGATATATAAATTGGCCAGGCATATTGTAGAAAAGTTATGATATGCATGTAGATAAAGTTGTGTATGCATCTGTACATAATCAGGAATTAAAACATTAGTATGATCTTGTTAAGAAACTCGCCTTCGGCTCGTTTCATAAAACCATGCTCACGTGATAATGGCTCTCATTATGCACCAGTCACATAAATAACTATTTTATATCCTCTATTTTATATTTTATCTCTAAAAACTTACGGAGAGTAACGTCGTTGTGGACTTCCCTCACTGTAACAGGAACAGGTGGGTACATTCTTAAAGTTTCTTTTATAACGGCGTCCAAGTATTTAAGGTTAGGTAGATCCTGCACAGTCAATGGACGGTCGGAATCGCCGAAGACATCTTGCAGCCTGTGTAAAATAAATTATTCATTAATATTTTTGATCGCCGAGATATCGAATGAAAAAATCTTTCACAACCTGACTGACTCTTTTTAAGAAAATAAACCGTGACTCTTACTATTGGTAAAAAATATACCAATTCACAAAAATATATTTAAGAAACAATAATAAAATAACTCGAACACAGAAATAATGAAACTGAGTGAAGACTGAGTTCTTGTTACATAATACAAGCATTTCTTGCTGATTTTACTTGCTATGTCATTTCACGTACGTATAATATTTGGCATAAGTATACGGCAGATGATCCAGTACGTACGTTGAATGAGTTACCAAAATCAGGGCAAAGACAAACAACAGTAAGGCCTCTTTTAAGGACTAAACTCGGGCACCTATTATGACTTTGTATCTATCATTTATACTGATTTGTGTTGAAGATCAAGGATAGAAACATAATGTACTAGGGGCGTTCAATAAAAAGTGAGAATGAGTATGTTATAAACAACTTTTACTAAATGTCATTTTATTTTTCGACAAAGTCACCTTTTAGCATAATACACTTAGTATATCTTTTTTCTAAACTTAAAATTCCATTTTTAAAAAGGTCTCATCTTGAGTACTTAAAAAATCTTGTACTGCAGCGACTACCGCGTCGTCGTCTTCAAATTTCTGGCCTCTCAGGTATTGTTTCAATCTCGGAAATAGGTAGAAATCACTGAGAGCGAGATCTGGTGAATACGGAGGATGCTTAAGGATATCGAACCCAGCATCACGAATTGCAGCTATTGCAACGGCGGACTTGTGTGCCGGGGCATTGTCCTGGTGGAACAGCACAACTTTCGAGAGTTTACCTCGCCGTTTTTCGCGGATCTCATTGCGCAATGTTGCTATTTGTTTGGCGTATAATGTACCCGTAATAGTGGCTCCATGCTCGAGATTCTCAATCATTAATACCCCTTTACCATCCCAAAAAACAGAGCCCATAACCTTACCGGCAGATGGGCTCACCTTGAATTTCTTCGGAGTTGGAGATGATGGCCTTTTCCATGTCATAGACTGCAGTTTCGTTTCTGGGTCGTAATGATGGAGCCATGTTTCGTCCATTGTTATAAATCGCGCCAAAAAAAGTTCCCGGTCTTGCTGCATCAGGTTCAAAGCTTCTTGACAAATCTCTAGTCTAGTTTGTTTTTGCGTGTCAGTAAGCATTCTTGGTACCCAACGCGCAGATACCTTTTTCATACCCAAGCGTTCATGTAAAATATTATGCACGCTCCCCGTTGAAAATCTTTACATTTTCAGCAATAAAACGAACTGTGACACGACGATCCGCCAAAACTGAGTTTTCGACTTTTTTCACAATTTCTTCAGTTACTGCTGTAGTAGGGCGTCCGGAGCGGGGGTCGTCCATTGTCGATGTTCTTCCACGTCTAAATTCGGCGCACCAACGTGCGACTGTCGAATACGGAGGAGCATTAGACCCTAAAGTGTCCCGCAAATCCAAATTGACTTGGTCCGTAGAAAAATTTTTCAAATACAAGTATTTGATAACGGCGCGCAGTTCAATTTTCTCCATTTTCGCTAACGTACTCAATAGCATTGCAAAGAAATTACCGTATAATTTTTTAAACAAAAGACAGTTAGTTTTTTTTTCATAACAATCAGCTAGATAGATTAGCTTTACCGGCCAGTATTTAATTTCGTAATATTAAAAGAGTTTGCATCTCATTCTCACTTTATATTGAACGCCCCTCGTATCTAAGCCAGGGAAATAATAACTTTTTGATGAAAATTAACCCTAAATCACAAACGCTTGTTAAGCTTTTTTTTTGTTAATTTAGTTTATGTTTGTGTGTCCTTATTTGTTTGTTTGTCAATATTCTATCACTACATACATTTTAACAGATAAAAATATAGATAAAACAAACTTACTCTTTGTACACTTTTTCTTGAACTTCAGGGTATCTAGACAGCAGTACGCTGGCGTACGAAGCTCCGACGGCCGATGTGTCAGTGCCAGCGATCATGATGACCAATACTTCTTCACGTAACTCCAGGTCCGTGTACCCCCTTTCACCGCCCGAACCCATAATCATCATATCGAGAAAAGTCCTTCTGCCACCTTGAAGGAAAACAAGTTCATTCTACTAATATTATAAATGCGGAAGTTTTTCATGTGCGTGTGTGTGTTGTCTTTTTTTCACACTAAAACAGCTTTCTTTTTTTTTCGGACGGACTGTTGCTGTTAGCCTCGACGGCTTTTACAGCTTACCGGAGAGAGGGCGAGCCGCCAGACGGGCAGCTCAGCAAAGGGGACATCTTTCCTGGGGTTTTTTCTGTGCATCTATGTTTCAGTTTGTATTTAGTATGAAATATATGAATTTCACGGGATGACCGTAAAAGTAAAAAAAAATGAATTTGAAAAAAATAAAAAATACAAAAAGATACTTCAAACCAAACTTGTTAAAAGTATGGCCTTGTAGCAACATCTATTGTTCGGGTGAGCGGTTAGTTCCGAAGGAGTGTTGATGTTTTTCTATGAGAACTGAACATAGATGGCGCTGTATCGCTGCATAAGTGATGATAGCAGGCTGGAACGTATGATGCATAGGAAAAATTTGCGTGTAAACTCCTGACCAGTGGTGGTGTTGGGGTAAGCACGCGGCACGGAATGCCAAGGACCTGGGTTCGATTCCCAGCATTGGTCTTTTTTCTGGGGGTTTTCTGTGCATCTATGTTTCAGTTTGTATTTAGTATGAAATAGGTAAATTTATTTCACGAGATGACCGTAAAAGTAAAAAAAATTGAAGTTGAAAAAAATAAAAAACACAAAAAGATACTTCAAACCAAACTTGTTAAAAGTATGGCCTTGTAGCGACATCTCTTGTCCGGGTGAGCGGTTAGTTCCGAAGGAGTGTTGATGTTTCTCGATGAGAACTGAACATAGATGGCGCTGTATCATTGCATAAGTGATGATGGCAGGCTGGTATGTATGATGCATAGGAAAAATTTGCGTGTAAACTCCTGACCAGTGGCGGTGTTGGGGTAAGCACGCGGCACGGAATGCCGAGGACCCTGGGTTCGATACCTAGCATTGGTCTTTTTTCTGGGGTTTTTTCTGTGCATATATGTTTCAGTTTGTAGTTAGTATGAAATATCTCTTAATACGTCTTATTCGTTTTTGTCACTGTCTTCCTTGGGCTCATTCGTCGTTCTTCGCTTTCGTTTTTTTGTTTTATTTACTTATTCGACAAAATTATTTTGATACGTTCGTTGCTGGTAAATAAATGTACGTGCATAAATAAGACAAAAAACGAAAGGGAAGAACGACGAATGAGTCGAAGGAAGACCGTGACGAAAAAGGAATAAGACTTATAAAGAGAGAGAGACAATTTACAGAATTTGATCAAATAAGAATTAAACGAAAAACGAAGGAGGCGAGATAATAGGATACCCATAAGTTTTATAAAGCTAACGTCTAAATCCACAATACTATCTTGACTTAAATTATATTGACTGTAAATACGAGTATTATTAAGTGACATTGTTACTCACTTTTGTCGCACAGCTGATTATTGTTGTTCTTTAATTCTTCACGCTTACTTTGAATAAGCTGTAACAAAAAATAGCGTGTAATGAATAGTTGTAGAACCATTAAACTAACTCTATTTACAAACCATGTTCAAAAATTTATACCTTGTCTACAAATTCGTACAGCACCTTTCTATTTTCTTTAAACAACTTGTATATAGGCAACTTCTTGTAAATAAAGTCGGAGTGCATCCAAACAGTGACAATTCGCCGTGCTATGATATGTGAAACCTTCTCAAATGATTTCATGAAACTGTGGTCTGCGTTCAGCTGAGAATTAATTTGAACACCCAAAGCGCTTTCTGGAAGATAACAACAATAACTAAATGGCAATTTATTCTAAGGTGACCAATTTAGACCAGAATACCCGTTTAATATGTAAATGAAATTTTGAAAATGTGTAATTATTGATGTACGACCAGGGCCCTGTATCACCAACGTGACAATGTCAGTGACATAATATGTGGAGACCACTAGCAGGTTCTTAGCACTGAATGTGTTAGTGACAATTATATGTATTGTAAAACGAGAATATTTTTTTCTAGTCGATATATTTATAGATTTGTCGGTAGATCTCAACATGAGATTAAAGCTGTGTCAGTCTTGCGTTACAATTGTAGTATTTCGTGGTTAACATACGCATGTATTAATAATATATGTATTTATAGGTGTGACAAAAATTCCTGATAATTCTTGTTTTTGTGGCATATTAAATGAGGGGTACATTAACATATCTTTCATTATTATCACATTCTGGGTCGTCAAATATTCGGTCGTACATCAAAGGAATAAAAATTTAAAAAATTTGGATTTTTACAAGTATATCATGAAGCTCATTTTTAACTATGATTAAGAATATCAAATTATTTCAGATAGTCCGATAGTATCGGGAACGGATAGTTAGGAGTGGTAGAAACCCAATAGATAGTAAGGTACCTAGATGACTAGGTCCGCTCCTATTGGCTCGTGCTGAGTCATCGACTTTAAAGAGATTAGTAGAAAGATATTTTCATGCTTTTTGTTTGTAGTTGGTTCAATTATTATTTCATAATTATATTTTTTTGTTTTTTAATTTTTGGGTATTTATAATTTTATTTCTTGCTATTTCTATCAATAGATGCGTAGGATAAAATCATTAGTTTGACTTCGAAATAAAATTATGTTCAAAATTCTATTTTTAATACAAGTTTTTTGCTGACTGTACTTTTTGCCCCTGGTTACCAAAGTACTCGTCAAGACGAATCAAATGAGACCTAACTTGATGGGGTTATGTCGTTTTATTACGGAGTTCTTATATGGTCACCTTCCAGCTCCATCGTCAAACCCTGAGGCCGTATTGTCTAACGCTTCTGACGCTTGCCTTCGCTTTCACCATCTCATTCTGTCATTATCTAATACCGTTTGACAGAAAGAAATAGTGACTGCGAAGGCAAGCGTCAGAAGCGTTAGACAATAAGCCTGCTGGTTATTATCTAGGATCAAAGTACTTGTCAATACGAATCAAACGAGCCCAAACTAGATGCGGTTATATCGTTTTATTACAGAATTTCGATGGCCACCTTCCAGCTCCATCATCAGATCAGCTTAATGTCATAATTATATTGCACTGTCATCCGATTTACACATGTATGCAAAATTTCAGCTCAATCGCGCAAAGTGGATTAAATTTAACTTGCAAATATGACCCGTTGAGGAGTTGAGTTTACCAAATGATACTTTCTGAGTGATAATACTTGACTTGATGCTAAAAATGACCAAAATCGCCATAAGTGTGCCTATAAATTTCAGGGCTGCCCTCGATTTTCCCATCTCCCATGGAACCACTTCAGAAAGAGGTACACTCTTTCGAACAAAAAAAGAATTTTGAAGATCGGTCCACAATTAGCGGAGATGTCGGTGAACAAACAAAAAACAAGTGCGAGTCGAACTCGCGTGCGAAGGGTTCCGTACCATTACCATTACCAGTTGTCGTTATTAATATCAAGCTAAAAAAATCATGTATGTTGTATGGGAGCCATTTTAAAGTGAATACATAAACTAAATATTCTGTGAATATTACAAGCGTCTACCTGTTGCCGTTATCAATACCGAGCAAAAACGAGCAACAAAATCACGTTTGTTGTATGGGAGCCCACTTAAATATTTATTTTATTCTGTTTTTTTGTAAGTATTTGTTGTTATAGCGGCAATAGAAATACATCATCTGTGAAAATTTCATCTGTCTAACTGTCACGGTTCATGAAATCATGACATACAGCCTGATGACAGACGGACAGACAGACAGACAGACGGACGGACAGCGGAGCTTTAGTAATAGAGTCCCGTTTTACCCTTTCGGTACGGAACCCTAAAAAGTAATAAAATACTTACAGTCGAACATAGAACCTCTTCCTTTTTTTGAAGTCGGTTAAAAATACGAAAGATAAGGACAGTTCGTATTAATTCATTCCAAAATGGGACCCCTCAAAGCATGTTTTTGAAAGGTAGCATAAGTAAACTTGGCCTCTTGAAAATGTAGCAATCAGACAGTCACTATCTAATCCAATAAATTGGCCAGTGATGTTGAAAAGTAAGAGGACTCATGCATGCAAGAGGACAGCTAATATTTATTTTTTAAAGTTGTAGGGCATACAAGTTTCTGAACCGCAAGGTTCCGCAAGTTTCTGAATCATAAGTTTCATTGTACTAGCGGGCAGTTACGTAGCAAAAATGCGGCTGATTGCAATTCCAAGTAACTGTAACTAAAGTCGGAGCATTAGGTATTTATTAAGTCTAGTATTTCCTGCTATTAGCGAGTTACCGGTTATTCACAGAGCCTTGGTTCATATCTGCGCAACCTGTTTGCAGGATTGCAAAAAAAGTTGTTTTATAGGCGTCACAAACTCCTGACGTACGTACGAAGCGTGCCGTAAAATGACGTCAAAAATATCATATCAACCTCATTTGCATTTTCAATATACGACGCGCTTAAGTAAACATTAACAAGATAATAAATTACACTGACGAGCAAAAATAAAGGGTCGGTTACAAAAATGACGATAACTACAAAATCCGCTGTGATAGCTTAGTAAAGAAAGTCTCAATTAAACTTGTTCTTGTTAAGAATAAAACTCTTTACTAAACTCATTTTACTCGAAGAAGCTATCACAGCGGGTTTTGTAGTAATCGTAATTTTTGTAACCGACCCTTTATTTTTGCTCGTCAGTGTATATGGGGTTCATAACAAATTCAGCGAAGAAAAATCGGAACTCCTTTGAAACTAGAAATTATGTTTGATATTCAACTTCAACAACAAAGTTTAAGGCTCTTTTTTGCTACACGAAAAACCTTTATGTTTAAATAGTCTACGACCTGTTTTCGGATCTACCAAATATAGACAAAAAATTGAATAAAAATCGGTCAAGCCGTTTCGGAGGAGTTCGATAACAAACACCGTGACAAAGTCAAAGTCAAAGTCAAAGTCAAAATCAAAGTCAAAATTCTTTATTCAATTTAGGCTTCAATTGATGCTCCTTTGAACGTCGAAGAATCTACCACCGGTTCGGAAAAAAACCCTGTTGAGAAGAAACCGGCAAGAAACTCAACAAGGTAAATTTTTTTTCAATCAGATCTACATTGTTATTAAATTACATACATCTAAAGTATTTAATACAATTAAATTTTTTAACACAGTAGATACGCTATTTGAGGCTAGGTATCGCCAATGCGGATTGGAATTATTTCCAAACATCCCTGTCCATGATATAGTCATTAATTTTATAGTACGCCTTAGATATTAATGTTTTCTTCACAATGGATTTGAATTTTTTTGTATCAGTTTGTTCGGTTATTGTTTTCGGAATTTTATTATAAAAACATATGCATCTTCCCAGAAATGACTTTTTAGTTTTAGCCAGTCTGTAAGATGGAACTTTAAGCTTCCCTGTGTTTCTAGTAGCCTTTGGCTTATCGACTTTAGTGGGAAAATCACATATGTTTTTTCTTACATACATGATTATTTCAAATATATACAACGACGGCAGGGTTAGGATACCTATTTCTTTAAAAAAAGATCTTAAAGAATCACGTGTCCTTAAGTTATATATCGCTCTGATAGCTCGCTTTTGCAAAATAAAAATTGATTCCAAGTCTGCAGCAGAACCCCATAAAATAAGGCCGTATGAAATGATGCTATTGAAGTAGGAAAAATACACCAACCGTGCCGTCGTCACATCGGTTAGCTACCGTATCTTTCTGACTGCAAACGCAGCAGAGCTCAACCTATTCGCAATGGCTGTGGTGTGCGATCCCCACTGCAATTTAGAGTCCAGTGTTATTCCTAAGAATACCGTTGATTTTACAAATTCAATACTTTGACCGTTAAGTTTTATATTTGAGACTGAATTTGAATGAGGCGGATTTAACAATGAAAATTTAATACTTACATTTGTTTTAATACATTTGGTTTTGGACACGAGATTTTTATATATTAGATAGACTAGCTGTTGCCCGTGACTCCGTCCGCGAATAATTAGGGGTTTATAAAATAGCCTACGACCTATTCTCAGACCTACTGAGTGTAGAGAAAAAAGTTTAATAAAAATTGGTCAAGCCGTTTCAAAGGAGTTCGATAACAAACACCGTGACACGAGATTTTTATATATTAGATTATTATTTTTTACAGTGTCTGCGTTTATCGTTTAAATAAGTATTAAAATTTAGGTGCATAAGGACCTGTATGTTATGCGCTGCCTACTGCATACTCAGCAGAGCCATAACGTTTAACGATATACCATGACATTGTGCGATTAAAATAACGCAATCACATCATCTCCTGGGGTAGGTATTTCTAGTTACTTCGATGGTAGCATTTTAGTTTCTTTTTTTTTGTAACGTACCAATAGCTATACTTTTGAAGAACGCATCACTGGTAACAAGTTTCATCTATTGTAGACGAAAATAAATATTTGGCTTTGTAACTTCAATTTTTTAAGCCCTGCCTACAGAATTTAGTTTTTAATAAAAGATAATTACCGCAAACTGAATCAAAAGTATACGTGTTCATGTATTTCCACATAGATAAGTCGCCTTTCCCAGCAACTGGCCTCAATTGTTCAGTCATTATGGTACTCTGCTGGGCGAAAATTTCCACGAATTGATTAAGATTTTTCATGCTGAATGTTGGAGCCAAGATCTTCCGACGAGGACGCCAAATAGGAACTGAAAAATAATGATATAAAAATGTTGTGCCGTGTTACTAGTATCGGCACTAAGAAAACACCCAACTGGCTATCAATTAGTGTAATTTGCCTTAAAATATACCTTTACGGTAGCTTATTTTCCTTCATCATCAAATATTAGCTTTTGAGCGATAAGACCGCCTATTGTGGGCCTGATTTTATATTGTTATTATTTTTTTCTGTACTTTATTGGTGATCAATAAGGAATATTTGTATTGTATTGTATTGTATTATATTGTATTAACCAGATGGTATCCCTTGATACACATAGACTAACAATTCGAAAAAAAATCCAAGGCCATGACTTCTCTTAACTTTTACTAGAACATTAAAATTGACCACGCGATTTATTTCAAAATTATAAAGAAAACTAGCTGTTGCCCGAAACTCCGTTATCGTCTAGTGAAAGTTTTATATTTTCCCGCGATAAAATAGTGTATTATTTTGAAACAGTCCAATAGATCAAGAGTATATTAGGTAACAAACAAACTTACAAAGTACTGCTTTAAGCTTTCGTGACGTGATTTTCTGTCATAATTATTATACTAAACGGGACTTAACTCGTGACGACGGCTGCTGCAATGTAGCCGACACGTCGAAGTAAATATTGTTTATTGTGTGTTATTGTTACGAATATTTTGTTCCTGAGTTATGGATGTTTTCTATGTATTTAAGTATTTATTTATCTATATAAGTACATATGTTTATCATCGTCTAGTAACCATAGTACAAGCTTTGTTTAGTTTGGGACTAGGTCAATTTGTGTAAGATTGTCCCCTAATATTTATTTACATATTTATTTATTTATTGATAAGACCCGTTCAGTATAATAATCAAACTTACAAAGTCTACCTACTTTATATTGCTATCAGCTTAAGTAAAGTAGAATTGTGATTTGAGAACCTAACTCGTAATTTATGTTAAAAATACTAAAGTTTCCGTAGCATACCAATTAGTGAGAAAAAAACATAGGTACTCTATCTTCAGTGGTTACGATTTTTTTGTTCAACTTATAGGTAGTAATAATTAATTACCTGCAGCAAATATGCTCCCGTTCCCAGTTACAGTCCGGCAATACTTCATGGTGGTGTCGTCTTTGTCCATGCATGACTTGAGAATTACGTCAACATTCTCAGGGTCAGTCACAACTGAAAAATTCAGGATGGATAAATATGTGTTGTTTACAAAAAAATTCAATAAACATTTCGCGAACGTCAGTAACCCTACTGATGGTTCAAAGTGATCAGTTGAACAAAACATGTGTTGTTTTGTTTATAGCCTAGGATCCGCTTATACATACAACGACCTACACCAATCTGATTAATGGATGAAGGTATTTTATATTAAATTAAATATGTTAACAAATATATTATATTGCAAGTGGGTTGACTAAGAAAATTCAGTCCAGAATAGGATTAATTTCTTTTAAATTTTTTTTTAAACATTTTACCGTTTCGGTTAATACACAAATGACGTACCAATCAAAAGTATAAAGCCTATAGAATATGCAAACGTTAGGTTGACTAACCAGACCAGTGCATAATATATCGATTTACCTGTGATTACCTGTTAAACTTCATAAGTTCCGTTCCGTTCCGGTCAAAAGTTATGACCGGAAAAAGTAGTCAACCTAACGCTTGCATATTCTGTAGCCTTCATACTTTTCATTGGTAGGTATTGCATTTGTCTATTAACCGAAACGTTGAACTGTAAAAAAAAATTATACTGGACTGAAATTTTTTAGTCAACCCACTTGCAATATATTTTTTAACATATTTAATTTAATATAAAATACTTTTCATCCATTAACCAGATCGGTGTAGGTCGATGTAAAAGCGGATCCTAGGCTATTACAAAAATATTCAAGAATCAATGGTTTATTTACGGTTCAAAGTGATAACCCAACCGAACCCAAATTTCGCAGACTTTTCTAGTAATTTACAGGTCATGGTAAACAAGTTAATATGTGTAATGAATTAAAGCGTTTTATAATTGCAAAATTTTGTACGAGTTCAAATATTTTTATAAAAAAGATAAATAAATGTAAATAATACGAGATTGACGCGCTATCGTGTTTTAAGCACCGATTAAGGGTTAGAAAAAACTAAACTGTGTGGACAAGTTACTTACTTATGTAGAGCTTAGTTCCCAACCAAAATGAAGAAAGACCACCTTGACCGTTGGCTATTCGAGCAACTTTTTGAAATAGGTTCATCAAATCTAGAAACAAATAAAACAAATCAACCCATGTAAAAAAAAAACAAAAATATTCCTAAATTGTAATAAAACGTATTTAATTTATGGGGTTAAGAAGCTTTAAAGTACCTAACACTTAAATATATAATATATTAAGTACATACTTATTTATTACATTATTGCTAAGCTTATGCCCGAGGTTTTGCCACCGTGGAAAACTAAAAAAAAGCCTGGCTCCGTTATCCCGTAGGCATATCGCAATACCTGTATCAACCTTAAAAGACTTAAGCAGTGGTTTGGGGGAACGTTTCAAAATATATAAAGTTTAAAACGAATAATGGACGAAATACATAATGTTCACAATATATACTAAAATTTTCTATGAAACTATTGATTAAACGAACTTTTTAATCGTGTAATCTACAGATTGGTTTAGGTTAGGTTTGGTTTATTTTATGAAAATCCTGTAAAGTTGAGAATGTCCACGATAATTGCATTATATCAAATGACCATTATGTTTCTCGTCCATTATTAATTTTAAACTTTATATATTTTGATACGTACCTGGTTTAGGCTGAACATTGCCTGTCAGTCAGTCACACACGTTACTGTTTTATAGGTTTTATTACAGTATCTGGACGACCGAGGTTCGTTCGGGATAAAACTTAAAAACAGGCTTTTTCCTAGAGATAAATACAAACTAGATTAATTGTTCTCCCCTGAAAACCCCAGCAAATTTTATCGATATTGTTACAGCCGCCTCCGAGATTGTAAAGTAAATAAATATACAAGAATTGTGGGTCGTTATTTTTAATACAAATTTTTTCTAATTGTAGTTACATTGTCATCTAACCTACATTTATCTGTAACTACTAGCTTTTGCCCGCGGCTTCGCTTGCGTGTACTATGAGTATTCCAAAGAACCAAGATATCAAGCAAGCAAGCATACAGGCAAGCAAGCAAACAGGTCCACAATTGACCGAGAAATCGGTGAACATACCTACATAAAAAATACATAAAGTGGAATGCGTAACCTTCTCCTTTTTTAGAAGTCGGTTAAAGTGCCCTTTGCGGCCTACTTACAGTATAAACTTATGAATTTTGAAATTTTAGCTTTCTACAACCAGTAAAACGCAAAATCCCGTTTTTTCCTGTTCCCGTAAGAATTTCGGGAAATGTTTTCTTAATGCTCCCCTACACTCCCCAAGGAACCCACTTGCCAAATTTCAGCTTTCTATGACCAGTAAAACGAAAAATCCCGTTTTTCCCGTTCCCGTGGGAAATTTGGAAAGTCCTCTCTCAATGCTCCTCTACACTCCCCAAACAACCTACATGCCGAATTTCAGCTTTCTACGACCAGTAAAACGAAAAATCCCGTTTTTTCCCGTTCCCGTTGGAATTTGGAAAAGTCCTCTCTCAATGCTCCTTTACACTCTCCAAGCAACCTACATGCCGAATTTCAGCTTTCTACGACCAGTAAAACGAAAAATCCTGTTTTTTCCCGTTCCCGTGGGAATTTTGGAAAGTCCTCTCTCAATCCAGCTCTACACTCCCCAAGGAACCCACTTGCCAAATTTCAGCTTTCTACGACCTGTAAAACGTAAAATCTTGTTTTTCCCGTTCCCATAGGAATTTTGGAAAGTCCTCTCTCAATCCAGCTCTTCACTCTCCAAGCAACCTGCATGCCGAATGTCAGCTTTCTACGACCAGTAAAACGAAAAATCCCGTTTTTCCTTATCCCGTGGGAATTTCCGAAAATCCTTAAAACTGTTTTTTTACTATTATAATTACCTACTTCTATGCCAAATTTGAAGAGTCTAGTAATTATAGTTCATAGGATTCCGTTGAACTGAATATATAAATCCCGTTTTTTCCTTATCCCGTGAGAATTTTGAAAAATCCTGAAATAAATGTTTTAAATAATGTAACACCTACTTGTGTATCAAATTTGAAGAGTCTAGTTATTATAGTTACTGAGATAGGGTCACTCGGAATCGAATATATAAATCCCGTTTTTTCCCTTTCCCGTTAGAATTCCCAAAAATCCTTCCTTAGTGGATGCCTACATTGTATAAGATATCTATGTGCAAAATTTCAAGTCTCTAGGTCCAGTGGTTTGGGCTGTGCGTTGATATATCAACAGTCATTTAGTTTATTTAGATATTTCAACCCCATCGCACCCCATCCAGGGAGATGGTATTTTACGTCTGCCACGTCGGATTTTAAAACCGTTGTTGTTTTCATAACCAGCGACCCGATAAACCATAGAAACAACACCCATGTTGATTTTCAGACTTTGTTACCCCTTTCCCCCTTTCCCTTTTTCCTTTTAGGGGTTGAATTCTCAAAAAAACCTGAAACACGAGTTTACTCATTTATCATTATGAGTACTTCTGTGAAGTTTCGAACAAAATAGTTGAACTAATCTTGTTTCCCCATACAAACTTTGGACTCCTGTTTCACCCCCTTAGGGAGTGAATTTTGAAAAATCCTTTCTTAGTGCACCCCTAGACCTTATAAGGAACCTACATGCCAAATTTTGAATCTCTAGGCCCAGTGGTTTAAGCTGTGCGTTGATATGTCAGCCAGTCAGTTTCTTCTTTTATATATTAAGATTTTCAATTCATTCCGACCATTAAAAATGGGCGAAATTTGAGTTACAAGATTTGAAGACAATTCACATAAATACGAGGGGCGTTCAATATAAAGTGAGAATGAGATGCAAACTCTTTTAATATTACGAAATGAAATACTGGCCGGTAAAGCTAATCTATCTAGCTGATTGCTATGAAAAAAAAAACTAACTGTCTTTTGTTTAAAAAAATATACAGTAATTTCTTTGCAATGCTATTGAGTACGTTAGCGAAAATGGAGAAAATTGAACTGCGCGCCGTTATCAAATACTTGTGTTTGAAAAATTTTTCTACGGACCAAGTCAATTTGGATTTGCGGGACACTTTAGGGTCTAATGCTCCGCCGTATTCGACAGTCGCACGTTGGTGCGCCGAATTTAGACGTGGAAGAACATCGGCAATGGACGAACCCCGCTCCGGACGCCCTACTACAGCAGTAACTGAAGAAATTGAGAAAAAAGTCGAAAACTCAGTTTTGGCGGATCGTCGTGTCACGGTTCGTTTTATTGATGAAAATGTAAAGATTTCAACGGGGAGCGTGCATAATATTTTACATGAACGCTTGGGTATGAAAAAGGTATCTGCGCGTTGGGTACCAAGAATGCTTACTGACACGCAAAAACAAACTAGACTAGAGATTTGTCAAGAAGCTTTGAACCTGATGCAGCAAGACCGGGAACTTTTTTTGGCGCGATTTATAACAATGGACGAAACATGGCTCCATCATTACGAGCCCATCTGCCGGTAAGGTCATGGGCTCTGTTTTTTGGGATGGTAAAGGGGTATTAATGATTGAGTATCTCGAGCATGGAGCCACTATTACGGGCACTTTATACGCCAAACAAATAGCAACATTGCGCAATGAGATCCGCGAAAAATGGCGAGGTAAACTCTCGAAAGTTGTGCTGTTCCACCAGGACAATGCCCCGGCACACAAGTCCGCCGTTGCAATGGCTGCAATTCGTGATGCTGGGTTCGATATCCTTAAGCATCCTCCGTATTCACCAGATCTCGCTCCCAGTGATTTCTACCTATTTCCGAGATTGAAACAATACCTGAGAGGCCAGAAATTTGAAGACGACGACGAGGTAGTCGCTGCAGTACAAGATTTTTTAAGTACTCAAGAAAAGACCTTTTTAAAAATGGAATTTTAAGTTTAGAAAAAAGATATACTAAGTGTATTATGCTAAAAGGTGACTATGTCGAAAAATAAAATGACATTTAGTAAAAGTTGTTTATAACATACTCATTCTCACTTTTTATTGAACGCCCCTAGTACATGCATAGAAATATTGCAAATTAAAAATTTTGTAATAAAACTGCAAGCTGATGAAATTGACCATCGCTGGCCTAGCAATTAGATTGCATCACTACATAGTATAAAATAAAGTCGCTTCCCGCTGTCTGTCTGTCTGTCCCTATGTATGCTTAGATTTTTAAAACTAAGAAACGGATTTTGATGCGGTTTTTTTAAATAGATAGAGTGATTCAAGAGGAAGGTTTATATGTATAATACATGCATTGTACCCGTGGGCGGGTCGCTAGTATTTATTATTTTATACGACCAGATGGCCTAGTGGTTAGTGAACCTGACTACGAAGCTTGAGGTCCCGGGTTCGATTCCCGTGTCGGGGCAGATACTTGTATGAAAAAATACGAATTTTTGTTCTCGGGTATTGGGTGTTTAATATGTATTTAAGTATGTATCTATCTAAGTATGTTTATCTGTTGCTTAGTACCCATAACACAAGCTTCGCTTAGCTTACTTTGGGCCTAGGTCAATTGGTGTGAATTGTCCCGTGATATTTATTTATTACTAGCCTTCCGTCCGCAGCTTCGCCCGCGATAAATTAAATTTCCCGTAGGAAAAGGTATTTTCCCGCAGTAAAAAGTAGCCTATTTTTGAAATCGGTCCAGTAGTTTCGGAGCCTATTCAATGCACACAAACAAACAATCAAATCTTTCCTCTTTATAATATTAGTATAGATTATTATTTATATTTGGATGTGCCCTTTAAAATTAATGTAGAACGCAAGTGATCCGTGTTTACTCATGAGACAAATTGTAATTATTTTAATCACACATTCACATTCTTAAAGCGGTGAATAGACCACGAGATTTTATAATTTACACAAGTTATCCTATGAACTAATTATATGATTGAAACAGAAAAGTGTTATACTTAGATGGGATCGCCTCTATTGGTATAAAGTTTAATATCAGAATTCATCGTTACAAACAGCCACAGCTTCACATACCGCATTCTTCTTCAGACCTTTATATTCTATTTAAGGAATACGGAATACTACGGTTTTGTACGTACGACTGTAAACTATCAACAAAGAGACCAGCGAGAAATAGGCATTTACACATTGTTGTTAAAGAATAGTAGTAGTACTACTTACTTTTCTACTTAATATGAGTGTTGGCTCCGTGTGGCAAAGATCAGTAGATTTCAGTTGGGGTCAGATCTGACGTCAAATCTGATCAAACGTCAAGTCTGACGTTTAATACTTACACAAGATACATTTCTATTCACTTGAATTTTCAGTTTTATTTGTACTACTTTAGCACTAACAAGGTATGCTCATACTCAAGATAATATAATATTAGTATAAGTGACAAATACTAGGCTAATTGCCTAATGGCATTGAGCTTGCGTAAATTCGGCATTATAAAGAAATAAAAAAACCGGCCAAGAGCGTGTCGGGCACGCCCAATATAGGGTTCCGTAGCCATTACGAAAAAATTAAGTAATATTTTTCAAAGGATTTCGTATGTGTACGGAATCTTCCAAGTTTAGGTATGTTTTATACCTTAGGCTACTATTTACTCTTAAACTACAAATAATGCCCAAGAAATTTTAGCCGCTATAACTTTCCTTGTAAATATAATAAATTTACTACCATTCTGAATTCTTTTTAATTTTTCCACCTAACAGTTTAGATTTTAGAGGGGGCGACGGTCGATTTTAATGAAAATTTTCACTTTGAAGTTGAATATTTCGCAAACAGATCACTGAATAGAAAAATCATGTTAGCAACCCCCCAATGATTTTAAAAGACCTATCCAACGATACCCCACACTATAGGGTTAGTCGAGAAAAAAAAATCACCCCCACTTTACGTCTATGGGAGGTACCCTAAAAAAATTTTTTTATTGTTTTTTATGTAATCACTTTGTCGGCGTGACTGATATATATATTCCTGCCAAATTACAACTTTCTAGTACTAACAGTCTCTGAGCTTAGCCGCGGACGGACAGACAGACAGACAGACAGTCAGACAGACGGACAGACATGGCGAAACTATAAGGGTTCCTAGTTGACTACGGAACCCTAAAAAACAGCGCTGTTGTCAGCCGCCGTGACGTCTAACTCCGAGAAGAAGGGCTACGGATTAGCCTGAATGATGTTGAGTTAAACTCGTTTTAAGACATGAGTGATCCGTTTATTTACACTATAAATAAAAAAAACCTTAGACTATTTTAATTAGCAGATTTTCGTATATACTCGTAGCTGCAGAAAACAAATTATTGATTAATTACAAATAACAAAAGAATGTATCTTATTTAAGTAACTTAAATAAATATGGTTTTTTCCCTACATAAGGAGATACGTTCTTAAATGTGAAAGTGCCTGCAGTAAAATTATTATCTAACATCACGGTGGCTAGACCGATTCTTATGAAAGTTTTTTCTTAGTATTCGGTAGGTCTGAGAATAGGTCGTAAGATATTTTTTATACCCATATTCTTCGCAGACGGAGTCGCGGGCGACAGCTAGTTACATTATAAAAAACCATCAATAACTTTTGGTAATTTCGCAATTCCTAAGAAATTATACACAATGATTTTTAATCAGTGATCAGGAATCAGTTTTTCTAGATCAGTATTCGTATGCAGGTATCGATACCGTTATTTCAAAAGCGTTCGCTATTATTATTAGCACACATAGAAGTTTTGGTGGCAAAGACGTCAATTAACTAGGGACTTTCTTCGAATATTAAATTTAAAATATCAATAACTATATCAAATACCTACTTGTTCCTAACATTTCATAGTACTGATAGACAATTATTAAGTTCACGGAATAAAATAAAAATTTACTAAAATGCTGATCATTACCCATCAATGTTATAAAATGAAAACAATTTTATAGTGCGTAGCGTCACAAACGTAATTTTTACGCGTAATGTTATTTCCAACAATTGATCTCCGTTAACTCCGTTAACTCGTTATCTTTCCTTTTCGAAGTATACGGACTTTATACTGTTATGTACAATAGATAGGTATGCAACTTGCATATTCATATTATAATTACCTACGTTAGAAGAGAGTGTACAATTTGTCATTGAATTAAATATCGCTGGGAAGTAGGTACCTAGGACAATTTTATTCTTGCCACAAAAACTTCCATGTCTGAGTATTTTATTACATAACGTGTGACTCAGAAATATTATGAAGTTATCTATCATGCTACAAATTGTTTTGCATGCTTTTCACATAAATGTGAAGTAATAGCAACCTGGCTCGTTCAAAACTGTTAATGGCTCTTTCTATGCCAAAGTGTTATGAAAGACATATTTTGAATATAATATTTCAGTAGGTTTTGAATTATTTCTAGTTTTCCTCGATTGCAAATATATTCTTACAATAATAAATATTATAATCAATAATTTGGAAAAAAAAATCCCATCTATCTCATTAAAACTATATTTTCAGACTTCATGTAGTAAACTAACTCTTTCATCCAACTTATTCCCTAGTTATACATTCTAAATTGTGTCCTATTATTTAAAAATATTTTATCATAAATGGTTGAATTTAAACCTTACTAAGTATTATATTTATTATTATATTTATTATATAATAATAAATATAATAATAAATAAAAAAATATTAAAAATTAAAATTGTTATTAAATTCGCATATAATATAATATTACGACTAGCCTTCCGTCCGCAGCTTCGCCCGCGATAAATTAATTTTCCCGCGGTAAAAAGTAACTATGTCACTCAGTGATAATGTAGCTTTCTAACGGCAAAAGAATTTTTGAAATCGGTCCAGTAGTTTCGGAGCCTATTCAATGCAAACAAACAAACAAACAATCAAATCTTTCCTCTTTATAATATTAGTATACAGGGTTATTTGTAATTCACTAGCATCCTTTTAACCCTAAACTCCTAGCACTTATACAAATGTTTTTTGTTTTACGGCTTTTGTCATAACTTAATAGGTATTTTTGGTGTAATAACGTTTTGAATATTTGAGATTACCTCTTATTTTTACGATACTCTGTGTATTTGTATGGGAAAAAAAGTACTTCATTTTAAAAAGTCGTAAAACAAAAAACATGATAGGAATTCAGGGTTGAGAGGATGACAGTGAATTACAAATAACCCTGTAGATAAATAAGTGAGTTTTTTTTTCCATGACCAATTCGATAGCATGTTTTATGCAAATAAATAATTTTAAGTATCACTAATATAAATAAGTTAGATGAACTTATAAAATAAAATAAAAAACATGAAATTTTACATAAATTCACACTTTATCCCCACATATTATGTATAAAAAATTACCTTCATGGCTTCCTACTAGCAAATGAGCGTGTCCTATAACTGGTAACTCCTGAAGCCCGCCTGCACATATTTTCTTGTAAATTTTTCGAATCCTTCTGCTTTGCCACCTCAAGTACACAATGCAGAATGCCACAGCAATAATTAATAACTGCCAGAACATTTTTGTAGCACTTTAATATTTTCTGTACGCTAACTGTCTGCGACCGTCCTATGAGAGTGCCCTTAAGGTATTGAACACTGACGGCGAAATAAAATGAATATTTTTTCTGACCGAATGATAAATACCTAATCAAGATCATAAAACCAGTTCTTTGCACAATGACGTCCCAACTCTTATGTACTTAGTGTGTCGTGTTATGTTATAACTAGCTATTAGGGTGTACCTTATATGGGCAAAAAATTTTTTTTTATTATTTTGTAACGCATACCCCCAAATATTTTCGTAATCCTAAAATAAACTTACTTGTGAAATTTCAGCATTCTATGATGATGGGAAGCCGTGCCGACTCGGCTTCAAGGTTTTATATATAGGTTTACTAGGTAAATATTCTGATAATTACAATTTATTCTATAACGACCGAAGTAGCAAAATAAGTAAAAAACCAACATGATTATATTAATCTTTATTAAATAGAGTGAAACAGACAATACCTATTAAATTTGGGTAGGTATTTCCTTTTTAAAGTAGCTTTTTTACAATCAGGATAGAGTTTTCTGTGCTCCGGGACACAACGCAAGAGAAATTGTTTCTGATCTTCGCCCGCCGTTATTAAGCCGTGAAAATCTTGCATCAGCTTAACTGCTCTTTCTGCCGTATCATTTACAGCCCTTAAAGTTGAGATTTTAGTTTTAGCCTTTAAATAGGCTTGATTTTCGTACTATAATGAAACGGGAAAACCCAGGAAACTAGAGTCAATTTTAAAGCGTGAAAACCAATTTTTACTCTTTGTTGACACGAAATCATCCAAGCATTTGGTATATAAAGAGTGGGAAATTTCTTGTTTTGACGCAATAATACTTCTTTGCATGATCGTATGGCTTTTTATATTCTAATTTAGAAACCATTTTCATTTGATCATCTACCTCTTCGTCGAAAAGTGCTAAGATGGAAACTTCATGCGTCAAATACCACAAGTGTTGGCAAAACTTGGCTAAAGCTGCTTTTGAAATTGCTTTATCGATCGCTTCGTACTTCTTCATTGTCTTCAAAAAACCCAAGTCTTGATTTGGGGCTTTTACTGCCATATTACACTGAAGCCAGGGTTTTACATAGGACGCCGCGATGAATAAAGAAACATCTTGTAATGCCCGCTTATCCTTGGCACTGATTTTTAATTGGTCTTGTAGCAAACACATTTTTAGAGCGTAAATAGCCCTTGCCATCCATCGTGCTTGGTTCTTGGTTTTTGTGCTTGTATCTTTCTTTGGAGGGCTCTCTCTTCTATTTCTTATAAGTTTTGGTCCACACCTGCTAGACAGCCCTGACGCCCTGGTTCTCTCTGTTGCTGTAAAAATATTTTGTCTTTTTCTATTTTTATAATTTAAAGAGCATCGGCATGAGCGATATCAAACAAATTGTCCAAGTCGCTTTGAAAATTCTGCTCACGACGTTTGTGAATTTCGTGGCTTTTCTTATATTTTTTTTGTAGATCTCGCCAAACTTGGTACAGGTCTACTAGCTTCTTTACACAGTTAGGTACCGATCGTGTAAGTATTCCAGCCTTGTCCCAGAAGATAACGCACTCGCGAATCACAAGATTAGCACTTTCGTTTACTTACTTTGAATTTCACTTCGCGAATATTATAGAATAAAACTGCTAAAACTTGCCTGTTTGAAAGCAATTTCGCACCTGTTATCTGATGTTTTATATCACCAACTAAGAAAATGTCCTTTTTAGTACTTCGTAATTCAATTGCCATTATATAAAACCAACCAAATACGTCTCATATACAAAAAAAAAACTGTTAATATGCTAACTAATTACGCAGCACGCGCCGATCGTCCCTAGCAGCTTGTATGGACAAGCTTATGTTTCAAGTCGGCACGGGTTCCCGGTCATAGATTGAGCTAATTAGGGTTCCGTACCTCAAAAGGAAAAAACGGAACCCTTATAGGATCACTTTGTTGTCCGTCCGTCCGTCTGTCTGTCAAGACCCTTTTTCTCAGGAACGCGTGGAGGTATCTAGCTGAAATTTATATCAAATACTCAAGTCTACTGTCTCTTGGAACTGTGAAAAAGTCAAACTTCTAAGCCAACGCAATCAAAAGATACAGCCGTTTATGCTGCAAATTCGCGCAAATTTTCGAAACTCGCAAGGGAATCAAAACCTACAGGGAACTCAGAATCTTGAAATTTAGTACGAAGCAACTTATTATAGCACAGATAAAGGAAAAATTGCGAAAAGCATAAATTTTTAACGCAATCAAAAGATACAGCCGTTTATGCCGCAAATTTCCGCAAATTGTCGACACTCGCAAGGGAATCAAAACCTACAGGGTACTTCCCGTGAACTCAGAATCTTGAAATTTGGTACGAAGCAAGATCTTATACCACAGATAAAGGAAAAATTGCGAAAAGCATAAATTTTTTTGTCTGTCTGTCTATATCAGTAACCAATCTACAATGATCCCACACTGCGCACATTTTGCTTAGGAGCAGGGGTCTGATAAGACTGGATATTCATATATACATATATTTTTGTACGGAACCCTCGGTGCGCGAGTCCGACTCGCACTTGGCCGGTTTTTTTTTAATTTTGGGAGCATTTTATTACATGTGGAACAAATTTAGAGGTTATGCATTAAAAAATTTTTTTTTCGAAAAATAAGGGACACCCTACTAGGTATAACGTCAAAGCTCGCTTACGTATACAATAAACTAAACCATATGACGGTTAAAAGGCAAAACGCATCAAGCGACATTTATAGATCTTTACAGGAGAGCGTTTAAATTTTTTTTAAAATAAAATTCATATAAAAAAGTACTGGATGAATTTTCTCCAATTTTGGACCATTAATCGATTAAAAAATGTTTTATCTTCTAGTTAAATCTCAGGAATAAGAGAGTTATATCTCACACGCAAAATTTCGCTCCATACAAAATGCATCAACCCCTTTTCTATTCAGGCTAAGGCAAAATGATTGAACTGACACCTTGTGTTTTATTTGGTTGAAAGTAAGACTGGGTTTAAAATTCAGATTGAGGTAAACTGCTTCTATCACCACACCGTCTTTTGAGTCAGTGAAAGTAAATAAGCTAAGGTAATGAACTAAAACAATTACTTTGCTCACCCGCGACCTTACAATAGTTACGTTTATGCAAGAAATGTGCGTTCATGCAGTTCCTCCACCTCCACACTGTACGAACACACACAAATCACATAAACCCAACCATCACCACCACCAAGCTACACTGACGCGTTTCAAACTCAACCAGAGCTCATCTTCAGAGTTACCACAACCGTATGCTATGCTACCAACTGTTAAACTAACAAACCAAAACAAATGTTTTAACTTGTCACTGTAACTTCTCAAGTACCCACTTTATTTTTCTTATTCTCAAACTACCCCACAAAAATTAACTTTTATTGACATATTATAAAACTACCTTGAATTTTTTGTTTATTTATTTATAAGGCATATTTAATTAATACTAACTGTTCAAATTCGACCCAAGCCGCAGTAAAGGAGAAAATCAAATCAAATCAAATCATTCATTGTTAGATTCAGATTCTTATGAAGTGTTACATTATTGCGGCAAGGGGTTGCGTCTGGATGCTCTGGAATGCATGGAAATAATTAGGTACAACACTATGGGGTCTATTATTAATGAACAGGTAAATTTAGTATCTTCTCCTTTACTGCGGCTTGGGTCGAATTTGAACAGTTAGTATTAATTAAATATGCCTTATAAATAAATAAACAAAAAATTCAAGGTAGTTTTATAATATGTCAATAAAAGTTAATTTTTGTGGGGTAGTTTGAGAATAAGAACAATAAAGTGGGTACTTGAGAAGTTACAGTGACAAGTTAAAACATTTGTTTTGGTTTGTTAGTTTAACAGTTGGTAGCATAGCATACGGTTGTGGTAACTCTGAAGATGAGCTCTGGTTGAGTTCGAAACGCGTCAGTGTAGCTTGGTGGTGGTGATGGTTGGGTTTATGTGATTTGTGTGTGTTCGTACAGTGTGGAGGTGGAGGAACTGCATGAACGCACATTTCTTGCATAAACGTAACTGTTGTAAGGTCGCGGGTGAGCAAAGTAATTGTTTTAGTTCATTAATATGGACCTCCGCAAAGTAACGCCTGATTCAATAAATTATTTAAGCTAAGGTATTCAGGAAACGTTAACCAGAGAAAGGCAAACTTACCTAATCGACAGTCAACATTCGTAGGTACTTTATTGACTCAAGTTCAGTATAACTATTTTTTTTTTAATTTGATACTTGAAACATCATATTTATGGGCTATGCCACTTGCGATAGAATATGCTTGAATGCATAAAGTGCATTTTTCACACCTAAAACTATCAAATTAAGCAATGTTTCATAGTCGTCATCATCATTTCAGCCAAAAGACGTCCACTGCTGAACATAGGCCTCCCCCAAGGCTCGCCAAAACGATGGACCCTGCGCCATCCGCATCCAACGCGTTTCCACAACCAGAGCCCGTATTGTCTAACGCTTCTGACGCTTACCTTTGCTTTCACCATCTCTTTCTGCCATCATTTTATACCGTTTGGCAGAAAGAAATAGCGATTACGAAGGCAAGCGTCAGAAGCGTTACACAATAAGTATGCTGGTCGTCGCTCCATCTTGTTAGAGGCCTACCTGCACTCCGTCTTATTATGTCATGCTTCATAGTATTCATTTTTTTTATTCAACCATCAAAGAACACACTATACACATGCAGAGTCTTACTTAACCATTTAAGCATGTATGCATTTTTTAGAATTAGTTTTTTTTGAGTGTGTAATGATCGACATAAAAATAAATAATATTAGTACATAACTGCAGCGGCCGCGAAATAGGGGATTGCCGGCCGAGTAGTTATAGATGGCCGAGTGTTAACGAGGCCATCTAGAGATACGAGGCCGGCAATCCCTGTTCGTGGCCAAGGCTTGTATGGAGTTTTTCTCAAACATGCATCATCATCATCACCACCATCATCACCGCCATCATCATCACCATCACCATCACCATCACCATCACCATCACCATCACCATCACCATCACCAACAACATCATCAACATCCATCAACATCCATCAACATCCATCAACATCCGTCAACATCCATGAACAAGAACATCCATCAACATCCATCCATCCATCCATCCATCCATCCATCCATCAACATCCATCAACAACCATCAACATCTATCAACATCCATCAACATCCAACAACATCCATCAACATCCATCAACATACATCAACATCCATCAACCAACATCCATCAACATCCATCAACATCCATCAACAACCATCAACCAACATCCATCAACATCCATCAACATCCATCAACATCCATCAACATCCATTAACCAACATCCATCAACCAACATCCATCAACATCCATCAACATCCATCAACATCCATCAACATCCATCAACATCCATCAACATCCATCCATCCATCCATCCATCAACATCCATCCATCCCTCCGTCCGTCCGTCCGTCCGTCCGTCCGTCCGTCCGTCCATCCGTCCGTCCATCCATCCATCCACGTCGACCACGTCGACCTATTAAACGTCATGGTGCTGTGTCACATAAAACAATAGACGATCACTTTGCTGGCCTTGGCCAGCAATGTTGTATGAAATTCCATTATTGACCTCTCGTCTAGCCCGCACCTTCAACGTGACACTTCGTGGCGTATTATAAGGAACATAACGTCAATATTTCATAGCATGTTTGAGAAAAATTTATTATGATTGTCCTGTATTTCAGGATACTGAAGGAAACAGCAAATATACGGCTCACTCGTTTATTGTTCGGTAACAGACTGCACGTACCCACAAGGCCGTGCTTATTCTCAAAAAGTTATATTTACCCACATATGCTACAATCCCTCCACCATTAAATACAAATAATCCTTACCAAAGTAATTAACCTTAACATTTAAAGATTTTTTAATACATAAGACTACAATTACTTAAAGAAATTTTTATAACGGACATTTTGATTTCTTGTGAGACGGACATTTCTAGAGGCTCTGTCTGAATTCTCATCAGGTTCTTCAGGTTGAGGCTCCAGCTGCGGATATTCTTCCTCCTGCACTATTTCAGGGCTGGTAGATGCATTGGTATCCTGCAGGGTTTCGTTCTGTTGTCGTTGAGGAGATTCTACATCTGAGATAGACTGAAATGATCCCTCCAGGTTTTCATCCTCTTCTAATGTTTCTGTCCTTACGGAGCCGTGGTCTGCTGCAATGTCTTCGTCGCATTCTGAGTTACGAATGTCTTGGAAAGATGAAAATGCACCGTCTCCTCCATTTAAATCCGAAATACTGACGTCGTCGTCGTCGTCCACTGCGGAGCCTCTATCTGTACCTTTGTAAGGCAACAAAAAATCTATGTGTTTTTTTACTTGAATGTCCAGCTCGGGTACATAGACCCAATAAATCTGCGATCCAAGATTCTTTTGTACTAAACCGTCTCTCCAAACGTGTTTCATTCCGTTATTATAAAAACATTTTACAAGCACTTTTTGTCCAATCTTAAAATCTATGTTCCGTTTTCCGCCATAGCGGTCACTCTGCGAGATCTGTTTGTCACAAACTTGTTTAGCTGCGGAGGAGGGCGTGTGCCCCGGCGGCGGCGCCGCGCCGGCGACGTCGCGGCCGCGCAGCAGGTCGAGGCGACAGCGCAGCGGACGGCCCAGCAATAGCTGTGCAGGCGAGAACCCCGTCGTACAATGAACTGAATTTCTATAGTTAAATAAAAATTTATTTAATTTTTGCAATAATGATTTATTGCAATTGTTTTCTGCTATTAATAATTTTAATCCTCTTTTAATCGTCTTGACGGTGTTCTCGGCCTGGCCATTCGAAGCCGGATGATAAGGTGCTATTGTCAAATGTTTAATACCGTTAGCTTCACAGAAGTTTTCAAAAACATTGGAACAAAAATTTGCTGCATTATCTGTGACTAGGGTTCGCACTAAACCAAATCTACTAAATAATTCAATAATCTTTTCAATTATTGCTTCACTGTCAGTACGCGTCATTTGGAAACATTCTACCCACTTAGAATGAGAATCGACAACAATGAGGAATTGCCTATGTTCCAGCGTAAACATGTCCAAATGGACGCGCTCCCAGGGCTGCTCCGGGTAGGGCCATGGTGCCAGCGGGCTGCGGCCCGGCGCACTGCGGTGCGCTTTACACACATTGCAAGAACCTATTTTTTCCTCTATGTGACGATCAATATTAGGCCACCACATTCGTGAGCGAGCTTCTGATTTTGTTTTTATGACCCCGAAATGTGGTTCATGTAATTCATTTAATAATCTCTCTCTAAAAGCTACCGGAATCACCACTTTATGGCCCCTCAAAATACAACCATTCTCTACACTTAATTCATGTTTACAGTTAAAATATGGTTTAATAACACTATTAGGCAATTTAGGTGGCCAACCTCGTTTAATGAAATTTGTTACTGTACGCAATGTTTCATCGCATTCGGTTTCCCGCCGAATATCACTGACCGTTATCGGTTTCAGGATGGAGTTCGAAACATAATTAATAAATAACATCTGTTCTTCAGCCGATTCAACATTATCTGTTACTGGTGTTGCAATCGCTCGCGACAAAAAATCAGCGACATTGTTCTCACTTCGAACATATTCTATCCGGAAATTGTACGCTGATAAAAATAAAGCGTACCTCTGAAGACGATTTGCCGCCATTTCTGGTACCCCTTTTTTAGTGCCAAAAATCGTCAGCAGTGGTTTGTGATCGGTACGCAAAGTGAACGGCGACGATCGGCCATATAAGTAATGATGAAATTTTTTTATCGCGACAACAATGGACGTCGCCTCCTTCTGAATCTGCGCGTAATTGAGTTCGGCCCTGGAGAGCGAGCGCGAGGCGTACGCGACGACGCGCTCGGCGCCGCCGGGCTGCCGCTGCGCCAGCACGGCGCCCAGCCCGCGCGGCCCCGCGTCCGCCGTCACCACCGTCGGTAGCGCCGGGTCGTAATGCGCGAGCACTCGCTCACTGCCCAACTCCTTTTTTACGCTTTCGAAAGCCTGCGCTTGCTCATCGCCCCAGACCCATTTTTCATCATTACGCAGTAACGAATGCAACGGCGCTAACATGCTCGACACGTTCGGAATAAAACATCTGTAATAATTAATCATTCCTAAAAATGATTTTAATTCTTTTTTGTTTTTCGGGTGATCGCTCTTTAAAATGGCGTCCACTTTAGCATTTGTTTTCTGTAAACCATTCCTATCGATAAGAAAACCTAAATACTCGACCGAGTCCTTAAACAACTCGCACTTATCCGCCTGTAACCTGAAACCTGCCTCTTGCAGTTTACTCAAAACTTTATCTAATCTATCTAAATGAACCGACGTCGACGGTCCGGTAACCAAAATATCGTCCAAAAATATGCAAACGCCGTCAATGCCGGCTAACAGCTGATCCAATGTTCGTTGAAATATGCTCGGCGCGCTCGCGAGTCCAAAAACCAACCTATTATAACAAAATAGACCTTTATGCGTATTCATGCACGTTAGCTTTTTTGAATCATCCAGTACCAGCTGGTTATACGGTCGAGAAAGGTCGAGTTTGCTAAACTGGACGCCGCCGTGCAGCCGCGCGAACAGGTCCTCAATGCGCGGCAGCGGGTAGCTGTCCACGAGCAGCGCCGGGTTGAGCGTGACCGAGTAGTCGCCGCAGATGCGCACGCCGCCGTCGCGGCGCAGCACCGGCACGATGGGCGACGCCACCTCGGCCGTCTCCACCCGCTCGATGATGCCAAGGCTTAATAACCTCTCGAGCTCACTCTCCACTTTGTCTCTAAGAGCCAGAGGTACGGTCCTCGGTTTAAAAAAACGTAATCGAGCGTCCGCTTTAATTTTCAAAGTAACTTTATACTTGTTGAACTGGCCTAGATCATTCAAAAATAATTGAGAATATTTATTTTTAAGTTCCGAGACTAAGTTACTTTCCTGCAAGTTATTACAACTGATCGTACATAACTGCATATTAAAACTGCTTATAAAATCGCGACCTAGCAATATGGGTTGTTTACTTTTCGTATCGATTATGTAAAACGTGATTGATTTAGTGCGACCCTCGTAAGTCACAGGTAATAATACACAACCTAAAGGTGCAATCCTAGAACCATTATAACAGTTTAAAATAACTTTGCAAGATTTTAATGGGAAATTGTTTTTAAGTTTTAAATCGTAAACATCAGCTGGCAAAACAGAGACAGCACTACCGCTGTCAGCTTCGCATAAAAACTGTTTACCCGCAATCGACACGACCTGCCGCATCGGTTTACCGTTTATGCATTGAATATTAAATAAATCATAAATACCTTCAAGGCTTAAAAAATCATCCTCCGCAACTAAAAAGTGGTTGTTTTGTACATTAACTGAGCACATTCTCTTGAGATGGCCCTTTTTAAAACACTTTTTGCACGTAAAATTAGCGAAACGGCACTGTTCCTTATCATGATTGTTATAACCGCACACACTACAACTCTTTTTAGCCGGATCCCGTCGAGCCGCGGCGGGGCCCGGCCCCGCGCGCATCGCGAACACTGGCTGTGCCGGCGCCGGGCCGGCCTCAGTACGCGACCCATGCAGCGCCAAGCGGGCACAGCGCACACTTTGCGCCAGCTCAAGTGCTTTATTTAGCGAACGTTAACGTGTTGACACTTTCAGCGAACAATTTTTCTTTCTCCTTTGTATTCTCGAGCCCGAGAACAAAACGGTCTCGCAACGCCGTCCCAAGTTCCGAATTAAACTCGCAGTACAACGCCAGACTTCGCACTCGTGCCGCCCATTCTAAAAGATCTTCCCCGGGACGCTGCTCCGCCTTGTAAAATTTAAATCTTTCGGCAAAAGAACTCCGTTTAGTAGCAAAATGATCTTGCAATTTTGTCACCAAGCTTACGAATTCCTGATTCTCTAACTGCTCCGGGAAAAACAAATCTCTGACGACACGGTATGTATCTTCGACCAAAGTAGACAACAGCAGGGCTCGTCGCTTTACTCCTGACTTATCGGTTTCGTTATTAATGTCACTCGCCGCACAATAGTGAGTAAAACGACTAAAAAAAATATTCCACTCCTGCGTGTGATGGTCGAAAGCGAGGCTGCCGCCGAAAAATCCGTGCTTATCTGCCATAATATTCACGTGGAATCGATTCTCGTCGCCAAATGTCCTGTATTTCAGGATACTGAAGGAAACAGCAAATATACGGCACACTCGTTTATTGTTCGGTAACAGACTGCACGTACCCACAAGGCCGTGCTTATTCTCAAAAAGTTATATTTACCCACATATGCTACAATGATATAACAACATTTGATATATTTTCAAAGGGTAATTAATCACTCATTTTATATAAATGTATGTATGTATGTAAAAC
The DNA here is from genome assembly GCA_947859365.1 of Archips crataeganus. Lineage (NCBI taxonomy): Eukaryota > Metazoa > Arthropoda > Insecta > Lepidoptera > Tortricidae > Archips > Archips crataeganus. The sequence continues at coordinate 10,348,977 of OX402049.1, read as the reverse complement.
TCTTTACTGTACGTAAAACATGAAAATTAACAGTTAACAAGAGAAACAGATGTACAAAGGCGAACCTATCCCTTAAAGGGATATCTTCCAGTTAACCTTTGAACGATTGACAGGACACCAGAGACAAGAGTAGGCATACAATACAGAGTAAAAAGAGTCGAAATCAAAAGTAAACCCAAACCAATAAACTTAACATAATCAATACACAAACATACACAGAATACACGCAAGTACACACTAATATAATATATCATGAATACAGAAGACTAATACATATCATATCAACATAAATAGACTAGCTACATTATAAAATTACATAAATACATTAATATACGAAAATACACTAAACAGAGAACACAATAGAGGTTGTCTCTATTTAAGAGGAACTGTCAAGCCAGTACGCCCTTAAGCGACTCCGGAAGATGGCTACCGACTGCGACTGCCTGATTTCACTCGGCAACCGAAGGCGTGCACGGAGAAGGATTTGGAATAGGATTTGGATTTAGTTACAGGAAAAGCTAACGAAAGATTATTACTTGACCGCAACCGGTTCCCAGACCCAGCAGCCAAGTAACTAAATCTTTCGAAAAGGTAGGAAGGGGGCTGTGGATTAAAAAGGACATTAAAAACCAACGACAGGATGTGAACATTACGGCGCAGACGAATTGGGAGCCACTTCAGCTGAGCGCGAAAACAGGACACGTGGTCGTATTTCCGGAGACCGAATATAAAGCGTATGCATACGTTCTGAAGACGCTCAAGCTTGTCAAGTAGCTGCTCAGAGAGATCGAGATAGGCAATATCCCCGTAGTCAAGGAGAGGGAGAAGAAGGGAAATAACGTTTAGTTTAATATTTTGGTGTGTAATGATCGATATAAAAATAAATAATATAATTTCTTTTCATATATACATTTGATATATTTTTGAAGCGTATAATCATAATCACTCATTGTATATAAATAACATTTAGTATAAGATTTAATTATATATTTTTATTTTGTATAGTTATCGTTTGGTAACACCTTTTTTCGGTTACCTATCAAAATTTAGAATTTTTTTTTTCTGAATATTTAAAATCCCGAATGCTTCATTCATCCGAATGCATTTTTTTCTGAAACTGTAAATATTTCAGGATTTTTATAAAACAACCCTAACCTCACCTAAAGGGTTCTACACAATGGTCCTGAAATAAATCCTGAAATATTTACAGTTTCAAAAAAAAACGCTTTCGGACAAATTAAGTTTTCGGGATTCTAAACCTTCGGAAATAAAATTTTCTAAACATCGATAGGATCCCCCTTTTTTCTGATAACCACCATGATGGGAAGAAGATGAAGGGAAGCTTTGAAGAAGATGTGGCTCACACCATCTCTGTAATTTATTGAAAACACTGCTTACTAATTCTATGTTATATGCATATATGTATATGTTGTATATGGTAGTATATTTTTAATAGGTTTCTTTATATTATGAGTTTATGTATTGTATTTACTAAAAGTTGTATTGTAGCCTTTGCTTTGTCCGACTGTTTTATTTTTACTTACTCTTTGTCGATCCCTTACTAAATGCTCCTTTCATCCACTCAAACAAAGGTTGACTGGTAGAGATCCCTTAAAGGGATAAGTTCGCCATTGTATATGCATTTCAACGGTTGTCAATAATGTTTTTCTGTTTTTTCCTTATTTTTGTACAATAAAGAGTTAACATACATACATACATGATGGTATAATCTTCATTTGATCTACAAATCATATATGTAACTATCAAGGTGGTATATAATATTTTATTATTATCACATAGTAGAGGTCGCACCTAACTTAACCTACCTTTTCTGGTAGCAGTTCGTTTTTGCTGGGGCATGCAGTTCTAACCTAACCTAACCTAACCTACTTTTCCAGTAGCAGTTCGTTTTTGTTGGGGGATGCAGCTCAAACCTAACCTAACCAAACCTAACCAGGATAGTTTTTATCCTCACTCTTTAAGAGGGTTTATACCTGCTGAGCTGGCAACGTTGCATTTTGGTTAGTTTTTCTCGATTATTCCATAAAAATTTAATGAAAATTAAAAATGTTTTGTATACAAATTGTTCTAATATATAAGTTAATGTGTCTACTGCAATAATAATTCGTGATAGACTTTTATTTTCTTTAAAACCGAACAAATTAACGGTTTTTAAAGAAAATAAAAGTCTTAGCACGAATTATTATTGCAGTAGACACATTAACTTATATATAAGAACAATTTGTATACAAAACATTTTTAATTTTCATTCAATTTTTATGGAATAATCGAGAAAAACTAACAAAAATGCAACGTTGCCAGCTCAGCAGGTATAAACCCTCTTAATAGGGTGAAAAGTGGAGTTGAATTTTGTATGGGCAATCAATAATCCCTGAACCGATTTAATTTGGTATAGATATAGCTTAAGTTGTGGCGAAGGATACACATATAATATAGTTTTTATCCTCGAAATTGTGAGCAGATTGATGAAAAATAGATTGGATACAAAATAAGCTACCCAAATTACTAATTCCGAGCAGTCGAAGTCACGGGCTAAAGCTAGCGGTATTTTTAAACATGAGTCGTTCGTTAAATACATATTATTTAGTAGATTGCGAGTAAGTGCGGAAGATACTACTTATCTCAAGTATTTCCTGGACGTACATCAAAAAGAGGTAATTTATAGTACATAAGTATATAACTTAAGTTATTCGACTTTTGAGAACAAGAAATGCAAGTTTTAACGTCCAAATTAAAGAAAAAACCAGTTTTATAGCTGATGACAGCTCAAAGAACAAGCGTATAATCAGCATTCGAAGTATATTTTATTTATTTATTATTAGCCCTTTTTAGGGTTTCGTACCTAAAGGGTAAAACGGGACCCTGTTACTGAGGCTCCGCTGTCCATCCGTCTGTCTGTCTGTATGTCCGTCTGTCCGTCTGACACCAGGCTGTATCTCATGAACCGTGATAGCTAGGCAGTTGAAATTTACACAGATGCATTTTGGTTGCCGCTATAACAACAAATACTAATAAGCAAAATAAAATAAGTATATAAGGGGGCTCCCATACAACAATCGTGATTTTTTTTGCTCGTTTTTGCTTGATATTGATAACAGCAACAGGTAGACGCTTGAAATGTTCACAAAATATTAAGTTATATATTCAATTTAAAAATAAATAATTAAATTAAAATAAAACAATTATTATTAAGTTGACATTGTACACCTCATTGAGGTAGGATATGAAGGACATTGTTATTGTTAATAAGACCTGTTTGACTCATAACCATACAATAAATTATTTGATTTGATTTGATTTGATAAGGGGGGCTCCCATACAACAGACATGATTTTTTTGCCGTGTTTATAGATAACTAGTGGACCCGACAGACGTTGTCCTGCAGCACCATCTTCCGGGCTGATTTGTGAATCTAAACTATCCAGGGCGCCACCCAAACGCATACAAAAAATTCATTCAAATCGGTCCAGCCGTTTAGGAGGAGTTCAGTGACAAACACACGTACAGTGGAATTATATATATAAAGACGGTGCGGAATCCTTCGTGCGCGAGTCCGACTCGAACTTGACCAGTTTTTATTTTTTCATACGACGACGACGGGAGCTAATCCCATTACTTAGCAATTCGTATTAGGAAAGATGAAGCGAACCGCTTCGTGCGCGCCAATCTAACACCTTTAAACGAGCAATTCTTGTATATATATATACACCGTGTTTTTTTTGATTTCCGTTAACTTTAAGGGAAGATTATTCAGGTCAAATAGAGTTAATTTCTCGAAGAAACTAGTGTCTTAACTCTTACTATTTTTGAGATATTCAATAATTAAATTTAATTGCTGAACCAGTGTAAAAGGTCCTTTATTACGTCATATTATTATTTATCTTTTAAATTTCATCAGTAAAGAGTTTTCCATTCATAGCTATTTGCTACAAGGAGATTATTGAGGCGAGTTCGTTCGACATTAGGTACATACTTTTTCTTTTATTACGAGTATGTGTCACATCAATGTCATAAATGTCATAATCGTAAACATTGGTATTGTATTAATATTCGTGTTTATCTCAACGGAAAATGCCACGATTTAATTATTGTCCTGAAGAAGTCGCCGATATCCATTTTATTTATGGCTTTCGCAACGGCAATGCTGCTGAAGCGGCATGATAATACAGACGCCGATACCCCGATAGACGAGCCCCTGACCCCATACGTTCATTAATATGAGTATTGTTCGTTTTCGACATCTTATTGCTTAGATACTTTTTTTTACAATAGTATTCTTATTATTCTTGTTATCGTTACAGCGGCATAGACGTCTAAGTGAACAGGGTCTTCCGCCGACACCCCATGAACGGAACATAAGCTTAAACGTAGAAGATGAGATAGGCATCATGAATACCATCATTGAAGACCCGATCCTATCTACAAGGCGTGTGGGGCGTATTTTCGACTTATCTCACACCAAATTTTGGAATTTGTTGAAGCGTATGGTCTACACCCGTACCATTTTCGAAAGGTGCAGGGCCTCTTGCCGCACGATAATTTTTCACGGATTGTATTTTGCCAAAGGATTAACGAACTTTTAGTACATGATCCACAGCTTATTGGCAAAATATTGTGGATGGATTAGGCACAATTCACAAGAGCGGGAATTGTAAACTCGAAAAATTTTCACTATTGGTTAGAGCTGAAACCTGAAACTTCCCCGAGAATTTTCTTTTCAGCACGAATTCTCAGTTAACGTGTGGGCGGGGATATTAAAGTTGATTATTACCGAAAAATAAAAAAATATTAGTAACTACAGTAAAAGAGACGTTCCTAAAAATTGTTTGTTTTAAAAATAAAAAATAAAACAATCAAACGTGTATTCATTTTTCCTTTAGATTCTTACGTAATAAACATTGCACAAGGGGGAGGGGGTCGGCCAATTCTTATTTTTTCTTACATAGGGGGGAGGGGGTCGAAAATTGACAAAAATCGTCGTACGTAATAAATGAATGGCCCCCCCCGAGGCGCGCTCGTTGACAGATTCCCGTGCACGAGCCGCGCCGCCTGCTATCCGCACACCGGCGCCTAAAATCTGCGCGCCGCCGCCGGAGCAGGACAGTTAGCGCCGCGCACCCCGCCACCAGCCAATGCAAAGCCCGCACATACTGCGGCAACCTCGCCTGCGCCCGTTGCCCCGACGCCACAGCCAACGATGGAAATGCCGACGATACGGATCCCTTCGCCGTCGCGTTTCCCGCCGCCGGCAAACCTGCCGCTGGGATTCGCCGCGACTCAAAAGAGGCGTTTGTCCCCCTCCCCGTCGTCGAATCCACGTCCGACCATGCCGAGGCTGGACTTATCCCCAATGGACGCCGCATCTCGCGTCACTTGCGAGGACCTGGGTACCGACGGGGAGGAAGACGAGCACGAACGCCGCCTTCACAGGTGTACCGACGCCCACCGCCGCTGCGACCGGAAAGCGGTACCCGCCTATACATGTGAAGAGTTTACCACAGTGGTCCAAGCACTTCCGCGGACTGCAGGAGGAGCTGGGACACGCACCGAACGCCAAGCCTTTAAGCATAGGCATAATAAGCATAGCCTTTAGGCATAGCTCGGTGAACTGCCACCACCCGCAAGCCTGCATCTTCTGCGGCGGCGAGCACGCCACCCGCGACTGCCCGAGACCACGAAGCACCCGCCGACGTGCGCAAACTGCGAAGGAGCCCACACCGTGAACAGCGTCAAGTGCCCGGAATACTAGAGGGAGGCGAGGCACAGGACGGCGGGAATCGCACCACGCACGCGCAGCCGCGCGCGCGCGTACGCTAGGACCACCCCAATTGGCACCGTAGCCACGCAAGTGGAGAGTGGTAACGCACCAAACGGTGAGGTATGGCGGCGGCCAATGACCCCAGCCGAATAAAACGGCACCACCCACCACTGGAACGCCCCAGTAGGTTGCCGCCCCCATAAAGGGGAAAAAGGCAACGCCAGGCCCGGAAGCAGACGATGCCAGGGCAGAGGCCGTACAGGAGCTCATTCTGACGCTCCAAGAGCTGCTCCAGGCCCTGCAATCGGGGAAGGACCCCGTCCCGATCGTTCGAAAATGACTAGCCGCTCTGTGCTCGCGTGGAACGGCTAGCCGTCTAAGAACCACCGTTTATGATAATATTACAGATGCCGTCCCTAGTTCCCCATCATGCCGCCAGCTGATGGTCGCTCGCCGGACCTCCCCCAATGGGGTCCCATCCGGCGGGCTCGGTCTCGTGGTGGCTGAAGAGGCGACGACGATAGTGTGGCCACCCGCCCCACTATCGGTGACCCGGCCATAGTTGTGGCCGGCGTATTAAACTGCCAAAGGCGGCCGATGGCCCCGAGCGGCATCCCCGCCACCTTGCTTCGTAATATGATAACTGCTGGCAACTCAAGAAGGCACATCGCTCGTAGAACGGCCGATGGGGACAAAAGGTTCTCGAGTGGCGTCCACGGACCGGAAGACGCAGTGTAGGTAGGCCTCCAACGAGATGGAACGACAACCTAGTTAAGGTTGCTGGAATGCGTTGGATGCGAATGGCGCAGTGCCGATCTGTTTGGCGAGCCTTGGGGAGGCCTATTTTCAGCAGTGGACATCTTTCGGCTGAAATGACGATGGATGAAATTTAACAAAATAAATTCTTTAAACAAAAAAAAGGTTTTGGATATCTCACTTCTCATTAATCTATCAGAGTTAAATAACAGTAAAGAAAACAAAGAAAAAAGAAAATCTATTAAGTAAGTTATTGGGATTTGATCCTAGGGCCCCACACTTCATAAGCAAACTATCTACCACTAAGCTATGTGTTGGCATGTGCTGTCATGGATGAAATTTAATTTTGTCATAATTGACACTAACTTTTGTGTAACTCTAAGGGGCCTTTTTCACTGTAATATTGATTTAATATGTATGAAAAACAAAAAACAATTTTTCGATTTAAAAAAAAAACAATATACCAGGTAGTTTCTGTTAATGTACCGAGCAACGTGTCAAATTGAACGGAAATCAAAAAAAAAACACGGTGTATATACTTATATATATATACATATATATATATATATATATATATATATATATATATATATATATATATAATCAAAATCTCAGAAACGGCTCCAAGGATTTCGATAAAATTTGGTATGTGGGGGTTTTCGGGGATAAAAAATTGTTCTAGCTTCGAATCGAATTTTGCAAAACTGTTGGGATCAAATCATTCATTGTTAGATTCAGATTCAAATGAAGTGAAACATTATTGCGGCAAGGGGTTGCGTCTGGATGCTCTGGAATGCATGGAAATAATTAGGTACAACACTATGAGGTCTATTATTAATGAACAGGTAAATTTTGTATCTTCCCCTTTACTGCGGCTTGGGTCTAATTTGAACAGTAAGTATTAATAAAATATGCCTTATTAATAAATAAACAAAAATTTAAGGTAGTATTATATGTCAATAAAAAATATTTTTTAAGGGGTAGTTTGGGAAAATAAAAATAAAGTGGGTATTTGAGAAGTTACAGTGACAAGTTAAAACATTGTGGTTTAGCATACGGTTGTGGTGCTCTGAGGATGAACTCTGGTTGAGTTCGAAACGCGTCAGTGTAGTTTGGTGGTGGTGATGGTTGGGTTTGTGTGATTTGTGTGTGTTCGTACAGTGTGGAGGGTGGAGGAACTGCATGAACACGCATTTCATGCATAAACGTAACTATCGTTAGGTCGCGGGTGAGCAAAGTAATTGTTTCAGTTCCAATGATAACGTCAAGAATCCCTGCCGACACGTTTATCAAATTGTGAAGCGTACCTTGAGCTGATCGTCTGCATAGAAAATTGCACAATGTCGTATTGCTCAATATTCGAACATGGATACGGTGAAGGCATGTTTTTAATTTAATTTAATTTTCAAAAATCCGTTCAACTCATTGGTTCAACCGTGACTTTATTTTATTTTGACAACAAGTTGTCATAGAGTAAAAACCGGCCAAGTGCGAGTCGGACTCGCGCACGAAGGGTAAATGGTTCCTTACCATTATCTATAAAAAATTGCGGTTTACGATTTATGACGTATTAAAAAAAAACTACTTACTAGATCTCGTTCAAACCAATTTTTGGTGGAAGTTTACATGGTAATGTATATCATATTTTTTTTTAGTTTTATCATTCTCTTATTTTGGAAGTTACAGGGAGGAGGGACACACATTTTACCACTTTGGAAGTGTCTCTTGCGCAAACTATTTAGTTTAGAAAAAAATGATATTAGAAACCTCAATATCATTTTTGAAGACCTATCCATATACCTACCTCACACGTATGGGTTTGATGAAGAAACCCCCAAAATTTATTGTTTTTCTTCTATTTTTGTGTGAAAATCTTAATGTGGTTCACAGAATACAATCTACTTATCAAGTTTCAACAGCATAGTTCTTATAGTTTCGGATAAAAGTGGCTGTGACAGATCGTTACATAAGGCTTTTTTAGAAATGTCACATAAAGTGTTCACTCATTCAGGAATGAAAAAAAATTTTGTTTGATGTTTTGTCTTACGTGTTTTTTGCAGAAATGTTAAAGATGGAGACTCCATTTCCTTTCAGGACATATACACCGTGAAATTTTAGTGGTTGTTTTCCCGAAACGAGGTGATTTAGTATCGATTGTACAATCAATTTATAATTACTATTTTGACTAGAGTCAAAAATCCAATTGTGAAAAACGAAAGTCGAAAATGACCGCAAACCAATAGTAACGCTTCGTTGGTACAAGTAGCGTACGATCGTACGATAGGTTAGGTACAAGTAGCGTACGATCGTACGATAGGTTAGGTACCAACGAAGCGTTACTATTGGTTTGCGGTCATTTTCGACTTTCGTTTTTCACAATTGGATTTTTGACTCTAGTCAAAATAGTAATTATAAATCGATTCTACAATCGAAACTAAATCACCTCGTTTCGGGAAAACAACCACTAAAATTTCACGGTGTTATACTATTTAGTTAACCAAAATGAAAAAAAATGGTATTATAAAGGTTCAATACTTTTTGAGAAAAGTCATATTTCATGAATTCGGATTATATTTTTTTCCGGCTGAACTAATGGGATTTTTTCAACAAAACTTTGCACAATTGTACTACTAGATGTGGGTAACTGTAGAAAAAAAAAACAAATCTTAATCATGAAAGGGCATTTTTTCTTCCCCTATCCTGCTACGGCCTTAATAAAAATTACGCGTCACCTGTGTTAACAGGTAATTTTACTTTTATTTTAAGTTAGATTAAAAGGACATATATGTTAAATTTATTAAGACTTCAAAAATTAAACCCCATTATACAAATAAACTGCATTTAATAATAATTTTAAAACATATAAAAAATGCAGTCAAAACAGAATTCATTTGCTTCCGCCATACGTCTCTCCGGTACACTTACATAGAGTATTTTACAACCATTTTGTCTTTTTAATATTTTCCTACATTAATTCTTGTTATTAGTGAAATACACAGTGGAAAACTTACCTTTTTATTGTTAACTAAGTATTTAACCATAATGGGCTTAGGTAAATTAAAGTAATTTAACACCACCTTTTACTAGAATACAATTAACTTTTTTCAAAGTACTACCTTTATATTTCCACTAAGTGGCTAAAAACTTATCTAGCATTTTCGCAAAAAAACACGGTAAACTGGTGCTAAATACACAGCACTGATTTCCCTCTTGAGCTTCTACACAGAGGGTCCACTGGTCATTACCTCTTTTATTTCCCGTGTCGCAAGGAAAAACGTGTCCAGAATCCTAAAACTACGCTTGAAACAAAACAATCATAAAACTGCATTCCTTCTCAAACCTAATGCTAAAGACACAGAGCCGAAAATTTCAAAACTCCGTCATTTTTATTGAACTCATTGAAAACTATCATTATAAATAGCGATTCCTTACTCGCGTATACCTTTTGGAAATAAGGTTGATTTTGAAATAGCTGTTGTCAGGTTGAACTAAATGTTGAACAGTGGTCAGTTGTGTACGGGCCGCTGCTACCATCGAGGCTCTTTAGGGACGAGACAAACAATATTTTCTTAAAGATGCAATGTAATGTTAACCTTACGTTCCAAATAATAGGCCGGGACGTATCACGTTGCGCGCACGGTTAGACAAGTGCTATGTAATGGATTTTCATACAGAATTGCAGGCCCTGGCCAAGAAAGCGATCGTCTATTGTTTCATGTGACACAGCGTCATGACGTTTATAGGTGTATGGCATCATAGCATTAAGCTATTAAAAAAAAACTATAAGCAATATTTGCGTTTTGGTTTATTATGACATTCTGCCACTACACTTATGAAAAAAAAAAATTATGAATTTTTTGTTTTCTTTTAAATCTGAGTTGGAAATGGATTGAAATAAATAGTAATAAATATGTTAGTTTTATTTTTATCTGTATGATGTCGACATTTTGTCAATTTTCGAATCGTTTTTGATCCATAACTGTGAATTTTACGAAAAAATCATGTTTTGCTGTATTTTGAATGACGTGCTCTTAAGGAAAAATAAATTTTATTACTAGTAAAGTATAAATATAGTATAAAATGAATCATAATTGTTTAATCGGCATAAGGCCACTCAGGTCATTCCATCGTAAAGAACCTTGCACAAGACTTCCACATAAACAATTACCATAAAGCCATAACCTTAGCCATTCTGTCAATCTGTAATAATTATTTACCGCAACCGTCAGTTAATTACACATCAACAGTAAGATCAAAAGAAGGGTATAAAAGGCCTTTTAATTTACGACTCGGTATTAGGAGGGCTTTGGGAATTTAGCGCAGCTGTTAGGCAATATAAGAGGTGTCCCCGTATCCCGGCAATCCCGGAGTGCTTACAGGATCGGTATAAATAAGTAGGAATTAAATAGAAGCGTAGATTTCTATCGCGAGGTGGCGGCTGGAAATGTACTGAGAGATTGCGATTTATGGCAATTGTTATAGTAAAGAATTGGTAACGCGATCTTGACTTTTGGTGCGTACCTTTGTGGGTGAGGTCAGTTCCAATGTACAATTAGCTTCGAAATAATAATAGAACCTTTGCTATCTAAGGTTATTAGGTGCTTTATTTTTGAATAATTAGAATCCACTAGCGCAAAGACTTTTTTGAAGACGATGGCAGAATGGTGGTGGAATGGTGGAGTGGTTAGTTGGTCATAATTACTAAACTAAACGGGACTTATCACGCAATAAATATTTATTTATTTAAATATATTTTTTATTTGGTTAGTTGGTGTCATTAAAAAAGTCGTACGGACAAATGTCTTTTTTTTTCAAACAACCTCCCGTACACAATGTTTTGTATCTAGTGTTATGTGTCATGGTCAATACTTGTCACGAATGTTGTAAGGGTTTTAGTTGTGAGGTTTAAAAGCTATTTAAAGGGTCAAACAAAGTCATTATCACCGCTGCATTACATTATAATATTTTACCAAAGTTACTGACTGCTCCGGTCGCGTAATACGTTTTTATACAATTATTATGTTTTCGGTTTTAAAAATCTTCAATTCCTAGTGCAAGTGTGGGTTGAGTAAAAAAATGCTTTGGCAGATACTCTTGATATCTGCCACATGGATTTTCTACTATAAATGGCAAAGGCGGAGATTATACAAGATTGCAAAAGCTATACCGTCCGGTGTTCAATCGTATCCGGTTGTCGGACACGCATATTTGTTTAGCAGGAATTATGAAGGTAAAGTCTTTCTAATCTAGCCATAAAGTTTAACCCTGTTCTATGTTTAAAAATACTAAGTTTAGGTTAAAGATGCCACTACTAATAAGTACTACAGGATGATCAATCCAAATGGGTCAATAGGGAGAAGTCAGAAACTATGAGAGATAGCGAAATCTGTTCTTATGAACCATGGCGTTGGTTTTAGCTACGATTGAGAGACAGAAGAGAGATTAAGAGAGAATTAAGGGAGTATAGATTATACTTTGACAAGCTCGTGCGCGGCGCTCGGCGGAAACCTGTCACAGGGAGCCTCTGCTGTCCTTAACGAGATGTTGGGGGTATTAAAACCAGTCGAATACTCCGAATTCGCATCACCAATTGTGCCGGTATTAAAAAATAACGGGACGGTACGTATTTGTGCAGATTTTTCGGTTACCATTAATAAGCAACTAGTTGTAGAACAATATCCATTACCTACTATTAAGGAATTGTTTTCAAAGTTACACGGCAGTCAGCATTTTACTAAATTGGACCTCTCGTCAGCATATACACAATTAGAATTAAAACCGGAATCACAAAATATGACCTGCATAAATACGCATCGCGGGTTGTTTAACTATACCCGGCTGGTATTTGGCTTAGCGAGCGCGCCGGCTATATTCCAACGCGCGATCGACAGTTTATTAACGGGAATGGACGGTATTCTGTGTTTGCTAGACGATATTTTAATAACCGGTAAAGATAAAGAGGAAGATTTGCAAAGGTTAAACGCAGTGTTACAAAGGCTACAAAGTGCAGGGTTCACTTTGCAGAAAGAAAAATGTGTTTTTTTCCAAAATCAAGTGAGTTTATCTAGGTTATATTATTGATAAACACGGACTCCATAAATCACCGGAAAAAGTGAAAGCTATCTTAGATGCACCTGTCCCGACAAATGTAAGTAAATTACAGTCATTATTAGGGCTTATTAATTACTATCGTAACTTTGTCCAAGGAGCATCCACCATCCTTAGCCCCATGTATGATTTATTAAAAAAGGGGGAAAAGTGGTGTTGGACCGATAAACATAGTGAAGCATTTAGAAAAATAAAAGAGTGCTTAGCGTCAGAACAGGTTTTAGCACATTATGACCCAAAGGCAAGATTAATTTTAACGGTAGACGCGTCGCCCTACGGTCTAGGTTGTATTTTGTCACAGATACAGGCAGATAGCTGCGAAAGACCGATATCATTTGCGTCACGCACTCTTAACGCGGCGGAAAAACAGTATTCACAAATACAGAAAGAGGCCACTGCCATAATTTTCGGAGTAAGAAGGTACCATCAATACCTATATGGTCGGTCCGATCCGTTCATTTTACGTACCGACCACAAACCACTTATCTCTATTTTCGGCCCTCACAAAGGTATTCCAGAAGTGTCCGCTAACCGTTTGCAAAGATATGCGATATTTTTAGGTGCATATAATTACAAAATAGAATTTATTCGCAGCTCACTAAACAGCGCCGATTACTTGTCGCGCGCTTGTTTACCTGAGCAGGGGTGCGACGCGGATCTAAGCGCGGCGGCCCTAACAGATGATCGAGCGTCATATATTAATTTTGTTATAGAAGGCTGCCTACCGATTACGACCGAGGAATTACGTAATGAGACTAATAAAGATGCAATTCTTAGCAAAGTTGTAGCTTACACTTGTAACGGTTGGCCCAAAAAAATAAAAGATGAAAAGATTAGACCGTATTTCCAATGTAGGTTACAGCTGGCATTTGAAAACGGGTGTTTGATGAGAGGCCATAAGGTGGTTATTCCGCCGACCTTGTGGGCTAGAGCTTTGAGGGAATTACACAACTCTCATTTAGGCATTGTCAAAGCTAAAGCAGAGGCCCGTTCAAAATTTTGGTTTCCGAATGTAGATAAAGAAATTGAAAAGATGATTGGTTCGTGTGACATTTGCATTAAATTGAGACCAACGCCAGGGCGTGCCCCTCTAGTGCCGTGGAAGTTTCCTTGTAAACCATTTAATAGAATTCATTTAGATTTTTTAGGCCCTATTAATAATAGTAGTTATTTAGTGATTGTAGACGCGCACACTAAATGGGTGGAGGCCTATAACATGAAAAGTGGCTCCAGTTCATCGATGGTAATAGAAAAATTGCATGAATTTATGGCTAGGTTCGGTTTACCAAAGATAATAGGTAGCGGCAACGGATGCGCTTTTACTTCACATGAGTTTAAAAATTTTTGCTTGTTAAATGGGATCACTCACGTGACCTCACCTGCTTATTATCCTGCTAGTAATGGCCAAGCAGAATCTTTTATAAAAATAATAAAGAAGGGCATAAAATCATCAAAAACCGATTGCAAAAATATCTCTTCGACTATAGAAATTCAATACATTCTACAACGGGTTGCTAGTTTTTGGTCGAAAACTTAGGACACGCCTAGATTTAATCGATCCTTTGACTCCATCACCCTCGCTCACGGACTTGGCTCAACATGTAAAGAAAAAACAAGAGTGAAGCATACAGTGGTCAAAATCAAACGTCATTTGAAGAAAATGACAAAGTTTTGTATAAAAAGAACTTCAATAACAATAAATATACATGGTGTAAAGGTATTATATTTAAAAAAGTGGGAAAAGTAATTTATTTAGTAAGAGATTGTGAAAATTCAGAAATTCACAAAAAACATAAGAATCAAATAGTAAAATACAAGGGGCATGAAAAAAGTGTTCCCTGGCCAGAAAATAACATATCAGATTGGGTTTTAATTCCACCCCCTGGGACTTCGTCAATACAAGAGGAGGTTCAGGAGAAGAACAATGAAAGAGAGAGTGATCAAGGTGAAACATGTCAGAGCGAGGGATTAACGGCCAAAACACCCGCAGCACCTGCCGCCGATCACTCTCTACTACAAGAAGAATTCCTGGACGCACAAATCGGAGAACCATCGGAGGAGGGAACTATAGAACGGCCAGATGAACCCCATAGTAGTAGATCTAAGCGGATACGTCCGCCAGTTAGTTATAAACAATATTTTTAGGTTATACTTTTGTTATTTATAGTTCTGTACTAGTTTAAACTAAGGGGAGGATTGTTGTGTATGTGTGGGTGTACGAACATTTACTCCTGTCATTTGTCTATGCAATAAACAGTGTGTGTATAACAATCAGCTGTTTCACTCGTCTGCCGGCCGATATCTAACATTATTAATAAGTGCGGCAAATGCTAACTGCGACAGAGTTCCGCGGAGAGCCGCGCACGAGTTTGTCGGACTATAGTGTAGTATTTTGCATGTGTATTATGTAGATAATATTAGTGTAGATTCCATTATTAAAATTTGTTCCTTATGACTTATAACCTGGGAGCGAAACTTTGATGCCGATGGCAGACGTGATGTCAAACTTCATGGCAGTCATGGCACTAAACGGAGTGTTTATCTAGCGAATCATTGAGTGTGGTTATTAAAACTATCACGGTAAAACTAAATTAAATCTTTTAAAGTCTAGCTCAAAGTGCGGCAGCCAAAAAAAGAGCTCTATGCGACCCTCTTTATGCCCTCATGTTTTCAGAACCCGGAATTTTGGTGGCACTTTTGACCTGTCATAGTGACTTCTCACTTTTCGACTTCCGATATTATATGACTATGTCGATACAACATATATTTAGTTGTAGTTAAAAGCAGAGATTAATAGGCGGCCTTGTGGCTAAAGAACGATCTCTTCCAGTTAACTTTTGAACAGTTGAAAATGTGAAATAGTTAACAATTACAATACAATACAATAGAAAATAAATAATTTCAGTTTATTATTTTTTTAAAATTTCATGTTAAGTGTTCCATTGCCCACATAACAAGATAGATAAGTGTAGGTACGACAGTCTAATTTAAAGTCTAAAATGTCGATATCATTTAGGTAGAGTCGATAAGTAAGAAGTCACTATGTCAAAACAAAAGTGTCACCAAAATTCCGGGCTCTGCTTTAATGACAAAATTAAAGGCAACAACCACTGTACAGCGACCAACACTCGAACTTCTACCTTATTTTTATTTTTATATACGAACAAATAATTTAAACTTTTATTTGTACCGTATTTAATAATGCAATGAAGTTGAAAATAGATGCAAGATTAAATAAGTTTATTTTAATTGTTGTCTATTTGGTCTGTATAGAGTTAACATGTGACACAGTTCAAATCTACAATCTAACCATTTGATTTCTGATCCATCATCGTAGAATGTTTTCACAATAAGCGTCATAATGATTTTCCTTTCAAACAATGCGATGTTACAGTGAGATTTTCTGTGAAAATGTTCTACAGTTGGTCGCGATTTAGTCAGTTCGACTGTACTTAATTATCTCTCAACTAACAAACAACACGTAAGAAATAAATAAGAGGATTAGTACATAGTGAAAATAAACGGATCACTCACGTCTTAAAACAAGTTTAACTTGACATGTTTCGGGCTAATCCGTAGCCTGAAAGCGTAAACGTAAGCGTAAGCGTAGGCGAAGCGTAGGATTGTACAGTTAAATAATGTTATTGCCTAAGGAGACATCAACGCGTTTTCATACTTACAA
This sequence comes from Archips crataeganus, assembly GCA_947859365.1. Classification (NCBI taxonomy): domain Eukaryota; kingdom Metazoa; phylum Arthropoda; class Insecta; order Lepidoptera; family Tortricidae; genus Archips; species Archips crataeganus. Next base: position 10,332,652 of record OX402049.1, on the reverse strand, counting down.
AGGCAGCACAGAAACTAATATTGTTAAATAAAGGTCACGTGATCTAAAAGCGTAGCACATAAGGCCTAAAACTTAGTCTACTTATATGAAGTGAATTGCTCAAATATTGAGTTATTGGACAGATTGTGGTTAACAAAGTATTACGTTTAAAGAAAAACCGGTTGTCTGTAAAGTCGTTTTACGGACGATAGTTTAACGTGACAACGTCATAACAAAACATTAAAAAAAAATGAAACCTGGCGGTCACCCATCCAAGTACTGACCGCGCCCGACGTTGCTTAACCTCGGTGATCGGGCGAAAACCGGTGTTTTGTCAAATATCTTTAAAACGGTGCATCCTACGGCAAAATCATTGTAATTTTCATCCCCCTTTAGGACCCCCGCATCCCCTCCCCCGCACCTATACTTCAAATACAAAATGTCAGCAAAAAACTAAGTTAACTATATAAACTTCAAATTCAAAATGTCAGCAAAAATGGTTATACAGGGTGTATCCGTTAACACGATCAATAAATTAAACTATACATCCTTTAACTAATCAGTAATTAAGTCCAAGTGGTTTAAATTTTTTAAAATGAAGAAAAAAGAAAGAAAAAAAAAAAAAAATGATGTTGAAGAAAATAAAAAATAAATAGAAAAAGATACTTCATACTTAACTTGTAGAAGAAAAAAGAATTTGTTATTTTCTAACAAAATTAATCGGGCCAGCAATGTACTGCAGACCGTCATGTCTAGTCGAAGTACTTGACGTTGACATTTACTATCGTTTTCAATTGAAAATGTACTAAATATTCTATATCTATACATATAATAAATCTGTAACAAGTCGGTGTCTGTACATTGAAGATATTTGAGAAAAACTGTCACTAGGGCTATTTATTAGCGCAATAGAACCCAAAACAATGATTTTTAAAATTATTGTCTGTTTGTCTGTGCGTTTGTGCGCGCTAATCTCAGAAACGGCTTAACCTAGAAGGATGCGATTTTCACTGATATGTTGGTATTTTTTTGGATTAACATTTAGTGTTTGTTTCATTTGAATCGGTTCACAAATAAGAATGATACGTCTATTTTAAGAATTTATCGAACAGGTTTTTTTGTTTGAACACGCTAATCTCAGGAACTACTGCTCCGATCTGAAAAATTCTTTCAGTGTTAGCTAGCACATTTATCGAGGAAGGCTAAAGGCTATATAATCATCACGCTAACACCAATAGCAGCGGAGCGGAGCGGAAGAATGTTTCAAAATCGGGGGTTTTTGAAGTAAAACTTCTATAGGCACGCTTGAGTTGGGAGTACGGTGGCGAATTTGAACGCGGGTGTGCGGGGGGTTTGGTGGGGGGAAGGGGTTGGGAGGGGGTGCGGAGGGGGGGGTTCGGGGTACGGGGGGGGTAGTTTTTTTTTATATCGAGGAACTAAGGAGAGCCGTAATTGATGAAAAAGCAAACTGGACAAAAAAATAAGCTGCCCAAATTACTAATTCTACACGGACGGAGTCGCGGGCAAAAGCTATTCACCAATATTTTGCTTAATAAACATGCGCAGTTCTTAATTAAACGATCAGTTCTTTCAAAATTACGTAATAGTTTTCCTCATCAAGTACCTAAGTGTGGGCGAAATGATCAAAACACTAAAAGTACTTTATCCTGTTTATTTAACGTTATCAACAAAATAGTGCATTATGATAATATCACTGACAATAGTAAAATTATGCCAATCTCACCAGGTGACTTCTTCTCTAGATAACTTGTACTTTTACAACGAAAACGCCCATGGACCGTACCGTATGCTGGCTGCACACGTCCTGCCTCATCGGTGATCGTGACAACAACACGAAATTATCAATCGAAGGATCCTCGTATGCGTTATTTAACTCAAATCTCGGCTTACATTTGCTCTTGTTTCGTCATAATTCACGTGCATCGTAATTTAATTTTGTTGATGCCATTTTAAATTATTTTGATTTGTTTACCAACTTGACTTTTGTATTTGTCAATGTAACATTAGTAATAGAGTACCCAACTCATTCCTAAAGAAAAGATAAGGTTGCATTTGCAATGTATGGTTTATGGTCTGTGGAGGTCCGAGATAATAATATTGAACTTATTGGAGTTCAACAACGTAATGTTAATAAAAAGTTTAAATAGGCACAGATTGTAGAGATCTTTATGTTTATGAGTAAATATTTATAAAAAAAAACATCGCCCCTGTACCAAGGAAACGCCCTGTACCACGACATCTAACGACCGATAACTGACAATTACTAGGGGCGTTCAATAAAAAGTGAGAATGAGTATGTTATAAACAACTTTTACTAAATGTAATTTTATTTTTCGACTTAGTCACCTTTTAGCATAATACACTTATTAAATCTTTATTCTAAACTTAAAATTTCATTTTTAAAAAAGGTCTCATCTTGAGTGCTTAAAAAATCTTGTACTGCAGCGACTACCGCGTCGTCGTCTTCAAATTTCTGGCCTCTCGGGTATTGTTTCAATCTCTGAAATAGGTAGAAATCACTGGGAGCGAGATCTGGTGAATACAGAGGATGCTTAAGGATATTGAACCCAGCATCACGAATTGCAGCCATTGCAACGATGGACTTGTGTGCCGGGGCATTGTCCTGGTGGAACAGCACAACTTTCGAGAGTTTACCTCGCCGTTTTTGCAGATCTCATTGCGCAATGTTGCTATTTGTTTGGCGTATAAAGTGCCCGTAATAGTGGCTCCATGTTTGAGATACTCAATCATTAATACCCCTTTACCATCCTAAAAAACAGAGCCCATGACTTAACCGGCAGATGGGCTCACCTTGAATTTCGTACGCAATGATGAAATTCATTGATTATGCATTGTAACTTTAAATTTCAATTTTTCTGTGATTAAGCATTTTGGCGCATTAGGACCAGGTCAAGGTAACTTCGTATATGCTAATGAATCATCGTTTAAATTTATTGTTTTACTTATAGACTACACCCGGTATAACAAAAACAAAATCGATCAAACAACACACCAACCAAACAAACAATATACTTACTCTAATCCTAAAATAATCGGAATTCACCCCAAATAAATATCAATCATGATGATGATGATGCGAAGTCAACCCTGTCCAACCATCATAAAGCGTGTTGCTTCAAAAATCGCTTCCCGCTACGAACTGGAAATTGTTAAAACCCATGAAAACACAAAATCTGTGTAACTAATATGTATTATAAAGGCGAAAGTTTGTGAGTGTGTATGTTTGTTACTTCTTCACGTCTAAACGGCTGCAGCGATTTTAATAAAATTTGGTATGGAGCTAGCTGACCCCCTGGATTAACATATAGGGTATTTTTTATCCCTGAAAATTGCGTAATTCCCGCGGGATAGCGATAAACTAATTCTTTGCAGACGGAGTTGCGGGCAACAGGTCACTAATCCTACTAATATTATAAACGCGAAAGTTTGTAAGAATGTATGTATGTATGGATGGATGTTTGTTACTCTTTCACGCTAAAACGGTTAGACGGATTCTGATGAAATTTGTCACACACATAGTTTATAATCCGGATTAACATATAGGATACTTTTTATCCCGGAAAATTGCATAGTTCCCGCGGGATAGCGATAAACGAATTCTTCGCAGGAATGCCAAAACCGCTAGAGTTACACATATGTAATGTATGATGGAAATGTTTATCTTAAATAGTCCTACAAAAAAAACCGCCACAGTATATATCTTTCGAAATTCCCACGGGATAGGGAAATATCTAAACTTTCTTTGTTTTTGTGTTTATAGCAGAATGTCTGAAACTATTGAGCCAATTTTAAAATTTCTTTTACCATTAGAAAGCTACACTATTCTTGATTGACATAAGTTACTTTTTATCCGGGAAAATTAAAAATTCCCACGGGATAGAAATAAATTAATTCAATTTCGTACCTGATTTTAATAATTCTTACATATTATGTGATATGACTATCCCCGATTAACAAAAGCTATTTTTTCTTCGGGAAAATACAAAATTCCCACGGGATAGAAAAAACTGAATTCAACTTCGGGGCTGATTTTGAAAATTCTTTCACCAATAGAAAGCTACACTATTACTGATTGATATAGACTACTCTTCTTCGGGAAAATGCAAAATTCCCGCAGGATAGAAGTAATACAATCCAAATTTGTGGCTGATTTCAAAAATTCTTTCACTAATAGTATGCTACAGTATTCCTGATTGACACAGGTTACTTTTCTACAAGAAAATACTAAATTCCCACGGGAAAGAAATAAGTAAATTGAATATAGGGGCTGATTGTTAAAATGATTTCACTAATAATAAAAAGCTACGATGTCTCTTGATTTTCAAAAAAGGTCAAAAAAGGAATTTCTATCCCGCAGAAACTTTACTTTGCACTTTCCGGGATAAAAAAAGCCTGTTTCAATCAGGCACAGGCCTCCTCCCAGAACGAGAGGACTTGGACAGTAGATTTGGGAACTTCACACCCACCATTGAATTTCTTCTCAGGTGTGTGTAGCTTTCCTCGCGATGTTTTCCTTCACTATAAAGCTCATGGTAAACTTCAAACGTAATTTACCACATGAATTCGGAAAAACTCAGAGGTGCCTGGGCTCAAACTCACGACCCTCAGCTTAAGAGTCCATAGGTCTGACCACTAGGGCACCACGGCTTAGCGGCTATAGAATTCACTTATTCCTATTCCACGGGAACTTTTCATTTTCCTGGCATTATCCTATGTGTTAATTCATGTAATAAACTACCTGTGTGCCAAATTTCATCCAAACAACTAACGTTATTGTCTTCGCGAACGAAGTCGCGGGCAAAAGCTAGTAATATTATAAAGGCGAAAGTTTGTGAGTGTGTATGTTTGTTACTTCTTCACGCTAAAACGAATTGACGGATTTTGATGAAATTTGGCACACAGATAGTTTATAACCTGGATTAACATATAGGATACTTTTTATCTCAGAAAATTGCATAGTTCCCGCGGGATAACGATAAAAGGATTCTTTGCAGACGGAGTCGCGGGCAGCAGCTATATAATATAAAAAAATATTCCAAATAAAAAACAGATCATTTCGGTGGGAGCTGCATGCCAATTAAATAATTTAGGGTCAATTGCTGATTGCTCTCGGACATAAGTTTCAAAGTACATAGCTTCACGTTTGGCTAAGCTTGACGTCGAAAAGGTTAAAAAAGCCACTAGAGAATTATAAGAGTAGATTATTATAGCTAGACCGTTTGAATTTGTCCTAGCCCGCGCGGTACAGGGTCTGGGGGGTATGATTAGAAAGGGGCCGAGAGAGGTGCGTTTCATAAAACCATTTCATAAAACTCGCGAGATCTACTACAGCTCATAGCTCTATCCATACTAATTCCATACTAATATTATAAATTCGAAAGTGTATCTGTCTGTCTGTCTGTCTTCATGTTTAAAGTCTGTCTGTCTGTCTGACTGTCTGTTACCTCTTCACGCTTAAACCGCTGAACCGATTTAGATGAAATTTAGTATACAGATAGTTTGAGTCTCGGGAAAGGACGTAGAATAGTTTTATCCCGGAAATCACCCTTTAAGGAGGTGAAAAGGGGGTGAAACTTTATATGGAGAATCAATAACCGCTCAACCGATTTAGACGAAATTTGCTAAGCTTCCATGCATCCTTGCTTACATGCATGCTTGCTTGCTTCAATGCCTGCTTGTATGCCTGCTTCCATGCCTGCTAGCATGCCTGCCTGCATGCTCGCTTACATGCCTGCATGCCTCTTGCATGCTCGCTATCATTCATGCCTGCTTGGATGCTTGCTTGCATGCTTACTTGCTTGCATGCTTACTTGCTTGCTTGCATGCTTGCTTGCATGCTTGCTTGCATGCTTGCTTGCATGCTTGCTTGCATTCTTGCTTGAATGCTTGCTTGCATTGCATGCTTGCTTGGATGCTCGCTAGAATCCTGCTTGAATTCTCGCTTGGATTCTCGCTTTCATGCTTTCTTGCTTGCATGCTGCTTGCTCTTTTGCTTCCATGATTGCTTGCATGCGTGCTTGCTTGCATGCGTGCTTGCTTGCATGCTTGCTTGCTTGAGTGCTTGATTGCATGCTTGCTTGCGTGCTTGCTTGCATGCTTGCTTGCATGCTTGCTTGCGTGCTTGATTGCGTGCTTGCATACATGTTTGCTTGCATGTTTGCTTGCTTGCTTGCTTGCTTGCATGCCAAGCTTGCATGCTTGCTTGCATGCCAAGCTTGCATGCTTGCTTGCATGCTTGCATGCACGCTGGCTAGAATCCGTTGGGATTGTTGCTTGCATGCTTTTTTATATGCTTGCTTGCATGTTTGCATGCTTGCATGCATGCTTGCTTGCATGCATGCTTGCTTGCATGCATGCTTGCTTGCTTGCATGCTTGCTTGCATGATTGCTTGCATACGTGCTTGCTTGCATGCTTGCTTGCTTGCGTGCTTGCTTGCTTGCTTGCGTGCTTGCTTGCATGCTTGATTGCGTGCTTGCTTGCATGCTTGCATGCTTGCTTGCTTGCATGCCTGCTTGCATGCTTGCTTGCATGCTTGCTTGCACGCTGGCTAGAATCCGTTGGGATTGTCGCTTGCATGCTTGCTTGCATGCTTGCTTGGATGCTGTCTAGAATCCTGCTTGGATTCTCAGTTGCATACTTTCTTGCATGCTTGAATGCTTCCTTGCATGCTTCCTTACTAGCTTGCATGTTTGCTTGCATGCTGCTTGCATGCTTGCGTGCATGCTTGCTTCAGGCTTGCTTGCTTAATTGCTTGCTTCTCTGAAATATTTATGGTTTACGCGAGCGAAGCCGCGGGCAAAAGCTAGTGCAGTCATAATTATGGAATAATTCTATGGAATACCTATTACCTATTGGGTATGGTAATTCCACTTGTTTGGCCGTCACCGATTTTGTGGTTACCCTTGAGCTATTTAAAGTTCACTGCTGTCAAATACCTTGAGCTGTGAAATCACGTAGAAAAATTCTCTATGATATGTTTAAAGATTTTAACTAGCTTTCACACGCTTCTTCGTCAAATCACTCAGTTAAGACTATCAATATCACGAACCAGTCTAGTGAAATGATAAAAGTTTTCTTTGCTAGTTCGTTTCGTCAACTCACTGACGAATCAAATCACTAAACAAGACTAGTGTAATGATACGAGTTGCCTTTTTGGCTGATTTTGTCATTTCACTAAACAGTTTGAGGGATTTGATCATTTGACTGATTTCCCCCCCATTGCCCAATTCAACATCCTGCGTGATTTGGCCATACTCCTTAGTTAGAGATTTGTTAAAATCTCTATTTTGGCCATTTTCCTGCGACATTCATACCATTAGATCCTGCAGGTGCTTCGAAATTCCGTGAATACACTAAATTCCACTGGTCTTCATTAAGGTTGCTTGAGCATCAACCAAACATTTTTTTGTCATCACGTACCGGTTAAGTTTTTAGTATTTGATCCCGTTACAATATCGGGATACTATATGGCCCATGTCTTTATATCAAAGGCCCAGCTACCTAAACTAAAATACAAAATTTTATCTTAATCCGTCAAGCCGTTTTAGCGTGAGAGAGTAACAAACGCACACATATGTACAGTTTCGGGGTAAGGAGAGGCTCGTCACCTTAAAGTTGACATTTGCCTGCACGACGGCAATTGTCAGTCCTAAAAACTTTTTATTTCAAACGAATAAAATCGCATTATGAAGATTCCCACTTTTCAAAAGGTACCTACTGTTTAAGCGTCTATGACTTGATAAAATATACGCATATACACACATGGGTAGGTACTCATCAACTTCCGCATTTATAATAAATAATATTAGTAGGATAAAATTTTTTCGAACTAGCGCACAAACGATTAAATATGTAGAAATTTTAAAACGATATTTAATTAAACTCTTAGATTTAATTTTTTGCCGAATACCCTATAAAAATATTTAGTTTTTAATGAGAATAATTTACTTTTTTTTTTATGTTAAAGAGGCCAGACAAACGAACTAGTGGGTCACCTGATGTTAAATGATCACCACTGTCCATAGACACCCGCAGCGCTTTACACGATGCCAGTGCGTTGTCGGCCCTGGGAAAAGGAGAGGGAATAGGGGAGGGGGAGAGGTATTGGGCCCCCGGCGCTCTCACTGACCGTACGAAACGCAGCAGGAGTACTGCTGATTCACGCCGGTGTTCTGTGAGAGGGTGGTACTGCCCCGGACGAGCCGGCCCATTTGTGATGCAGCGGCTAGCTACAACATGGCTCTACCACTACAACAACATGGCTCTACCACTACATATACTTACATTATTTAATTGAAAATCACAAATATTTTTGCTCATAGCAAAACAACAAAACAATACATGTTATTCTCATTACAAATTGTGTTACAGGCCTTCCAACTCTTCGTGATAAATATCATTATTCATTACATACTATGTCAACGGGAAGTACCTTAAAGGTTTCATAGTCACGGTTGTTGTGCAAATATACCTACACACTTAATAAATACATTTTCGAGTCGTCTCTTTACAAGGCGTGGGCTAAAAACTAGTTCCTGTTCATGAAAATTATTATTATTTATTACTAGCTGACCCGACAGACGTCGTCCTGTCTTAACTATGAATATTGAATTCGAATACGTTCTTTTTGTTAGAAATGATAAATTAATTATTTCAGTTTGTTTACATCCCATTTGACGATATTTGCAGCAAGCATTCTGTCAATTCTATGTCAAACATCAAAAAGTTTACATTAAAAAAGTTTACTTACATTAAAAAAGTTTAATTATATTGTCCAAAGCGCTAAGGTTAGATTAGAAATAATTTTATATGGTGGTTAAGTATTCTTAAATTTTCTAATTTTCCGCGCAATTTATTAATTTTTTTCTTTCATAAGAACCTTCTCCTGACAATGACGAACACAACAAAAAAAGAATTAGTGAAATCGGTCCAGCCGTTCATGCGTGATGCCGTGACCAAGGGAAATAGGGATTCATTTTTATATATATAGACTATTAGTATTATTTATTTATTAAAAACAAAGAGACAGATAGGGCAGAGGTATCCAGCCACCCTGATAGATTGGCAACGCAGTGTTCTTACAAGTAAGAGTTTTGTTTATTCTTGAGGCAAATAACATTTTAAAAACCTTTTTAATAATTTGAATGAAATATTTTAAACTTGCTGGGGCTAGGGCATGGAAGAGATAAACACAGTGGGAAAGGCAAATGAGCCAGAGCCATAAGAGAGATTTCTGAGCCCCTCAGAAACAAAAAAGCATTAAAAGCACCCGAAAATTAATCTCCAATTTTTGAACTTTTCTATTTTTAAAGTGAATATATAACTTATATTCTGAGAATAATTCAAGCGTCTACCTGTTGCCGTTATCAATATCGAGCAAAAACGAGCAAAAAAATCACGTTTGTTGTATGGGAGGCCCATTAAATATTTATTTTATTCCGGTTTTTAGTATTTGTTGTTATAGCGGCAACCGAAATACATCATCTGTGAAAATTTCTACTGTCTAGCTATCACGGTTCATGAGATACAGCCTGGTGACAGACGGACGGACGGACGGACGGACGGACGGACGGACAGACTGACAGACGGACAGACGGACGGACAGCGGAGCCTCAGTAATAGGGTCCCGTTTTTACCCTTTGGGTACGGAACCCTAAAAAAACTTTTAATGGCAATGTTGCCTATCATTAGGATGTGTTGCACTGAAGAATTTCTTCAAAATTGTTTTTTTATAAATTAAATGTCTTCCAAACTAAACCAAATCGATCTGACTTTATACTATATTTTTGGCTTGAAATAACCAGTACGCTTAGTATAAGTTTTACTTCACCAAAATACTTCTCGATCGCGTTTACGTAAAAAAATCAATTACTAGGGAAACATGGACAGCGCCTCCGCGGCCGCGCGTCCATGTTTCCATAGAATTGAATTTTTTACGTAAACGCGATCGAGAAGTATTTTGGTGAAGTAAAACTTATACTAAGCGTACTGAGGATCTATGTCTTAAATCTGCTGTCTGGTCACTCGTCAGCGACTATGTAATTATAACCGACACACTTCACTTTCGTTGCACTGTTAGGGCTCCCACACATAACCGCGAATTCGCATCGCATCGCAAATATCTGCGAGCTCGCACGAATGCACCGCAAGAACTTCCGATCTGACTTCGCATCGCGCAAGGTTCAGTGCGCTTAGTATAAGTTTCACTTCACCAAAATACTTTTAAAAAAAAAGTAAAAAAAAAAAGTAAAAGTTCTTTATTACCAAAAAATTAGAGACAATTTAGAACAAAAATAATTCTGCGACACCCACACTAGGCAGAGCCTGTATCGTGGGAGTCAATTAAATCAATTACTACGGAAAACATGGACAGCGCCTCCGCGGCCGCGCGTCCATGTTTCCATAGAATTGAATTTTTTACGTAAACGCGATCGAGAAGTATTTCGTGAAGTAAAAACTTATACTAAGCATACTGGTGACCGTACAAATTATATGGTCACTACCTCTATCATGAGTTCACACTAGTTCACAGTGACCGTACTCGCTAGCGACGGCGTAACGATATGTCGAAATCTTTAAGTTTCCCTTGAACGGGTTGTCCCACATTGACCTTTTTGATGTGGCCCTAGTTCAATATCAACCTTTGCATATTTAATTGATTTAATTCGGTCAAGTTTATATCAAAAGATAAGTGAAAGATGTTTGTTTAGGAATAAAACTACGAGTAGGTACTTCAATTTGTATTTATTATTTATTTATTTATATACCTTGCGGGGTGAGTCTGACTGTCCCGAAATTGTGGAGCGTTTGGTTCGATTGTTTGTACCAGATATCCCAAGGATAGCCCTTAGACCGCGGCGACGTGATCTGTTGGCCGTGCCGTCTGCGCGTACCGTGTTGTGTAGGAACTCGCCCCTGCCCCGCGCTCTTGCACAGCTCAATGCGCTGCTGGCATCGACACCTGAATGCGACTTGTTTGCGTGGCGATGGGCGGCAGTTTGCAGTGAATGCTTAAGATTTTGTGAGGCGATGGATGACAGGTGTTCGACTGTCCCAATATAATTTGTTTGTTTGTTTGTTATTAATATTTTTCTGTGTAACATAGATCTTTAATTTAGTTTTTAGTCTAGTTTAATTCTAATAAAGTTCGTGTCGCATTGGTTGTAGCTGTAATAAATTAATTAATTATTGTTCATTTAACCTAAAATTGCTAAAAGTAAATCCGAAACGGAAATGTAGCGTTTTGTGTGCTCTGCCTACCCCCTTTTGGATACGGGCATGATGTGTGTGTCTTGTCTCTGTCTATTATTTATTGTAAATATAGTCTTTAAGTGTTAGTCTAAGTTTCGTGACGCATTGGTTACTGTAATGTCATGTAAACTATTTTATCAATAAATAAATCAATAAATAATATACATTTTCCTAAGGAAAAAAATCATATGCGGTAGCCGGGATTAAAACCCGTATTTCCTGGCTGACAGTGCCGAAGTTGTTTAAATTGTTTAATTGTTTAATTGTTTACCTACCAATTGATCGCTCGTATTCGCTTCTAGAGGCGCTTGGTGCCATCTATTGAAACAATCATAAAATATTATTATGTGACCATCCCTTACTTTTTTAGTTGAATTGGGAAGTCATATGAGATGATGTACTAGTTCTATTTTTTATATTTTTATGGTGTAATTGGTTTCAGCACGCTTGGCACGAATAGCGCACTCGAACGAAAAATATTTTTTTGAAAATCTCAGATTTTTGAATAAACGTTCTGCCAATAAAAATAGTGGATTGGCACTACAGGTGCATAAAACGCGACATTCCTTCTATGACGTTGATATACACCCGAGCCAATAGGCGAGGATTGATAGTTTAGTGGAGGGTAAAATGGGACTGCATGGAAATTAAACGACAACTTAATGTTCACTTACAAGACTTTATTTTTGCTTGCTGCTATTTCTGTCATAACTTTTGAAAATGACTTTATTTTATAAATTAATAATTTTTGTGGCTGTAAGCGCCTGACTACCTTGGTCTTAGGGCCATCACAGATGGACTGCATTCCATCCGCAACGTAACTGCCAACTGCCGACTGCCCATACATTTCGATCACAGCTAGCGTACAGTTTGCGTGCAGTTTTTCTGACTGCAAAGGAACTGCAATCGAAAATGTATGGGCAGTCGGCAGTTGGCAGTTATGTTGCGGTTAGAATGCAGTCCGTCTGTCATTACAGCCCTTAGACAAAAAAATTACTTTAAGCACTTGCAAATTAATAAAAAAAAACTATTTTTATGCAGCCCACATTTAGCATACATACGAAGTTTACGAGCATAAGCAGTAAAGAATAAATTATACAACTTTGTGCTTAAAATATAAGTTTTGATTTCAAGAATATACTTACTTGAATTATTGAAACGCCAAAGACGCCCTTAAAAATGAGATGATAATGTCTTGTTGGATTTTAAACGTAATAATTTCACGCAGATCGCATGAGAGTCTTGCAAATTTTTGGACGAAAAGCAATACAGAACGGCGATCTTCCAACAACGTGGATGATGAATACGTTATACTTTCGTAAGTATATTAAGCACACATAGTCGTACGTCTAAGATTTTACTGAACACTATAAAGCAAAATTAAGTATAAAGAATTTCTTAAATGTTAAAATTAAGAAAGTGTAAGGATCTTCTCACATATACCTACTGATATGGAATCGGTCTAAGCCGATCAAAAAACCGGCCAAGTGCGAGTCGGACTCGCGCACGAAGGGTTCCGTACCATTATCTATAAAAAATTGCGGTTTACGATGTATGACGTATTAAAAAAAAACTATATACTAGATCTCGTTCAAACCAATTTTCGGTGGAAGTTTACATGGTAATGTACATCATATATTTTTTTTAGTTTTATCATTCTCTTATTTTAGAAGTTACAGGGAGGGATAGGTACACATTTTACCACTTTGGAAGTGTCTCTCGCGCAAACTATTCAGTTTAGAAAAAAAATATAATAGAAACCTCAGTAATTATCATTTCTGAAGACCTATCCATAGATACCATACGTATGGGTTTTTTAAAAAAAATTTTTTTGAGTTTCAGTTCTAAGTAGGTATGGGGAACCCCCAAAATTTATTGTTTTTTTTTTCTATTTTTGTGTAAAAATCTTAATGCGGTTCACAGAATACATCTACTTACCAAGTTTCAACAGCATAGTTCTTATAGTTTCGGAAAAAAGTGGCTGTGACATACGGACGGACAGACAGACGTGACGAATCCATAAGGGTTCCGTTTTTTTCCATTTGGCTACGGAACCCTAAAAACGGTTTACCCTTGAATAGTAGACAATCTTTTCATCTATTATTAGTTCACAGACAATGTTTCGCTACGCTCACGCATTAGGCTGCATTTCCACCAGAGATGTGCGAGGATGCGTTGCGAGGGATGTGTCTGTCATGAACCAATAGAAACACTTCATTCACTTAGGGCCTTTTAAATTAAGTGTTTCTATTGGCTCATGACAGACACATCCCTCGCAACGCAACCTCGCACAGCTCCAGTGGATACGCAGCCTTAGCCTTTGAACCTAACCTTTCCGAGTCGCTTCCGCTCCGACTTGTCTTGCTCGCTCGCTGCAATAAAACGAGCTTTGTAATAAAACGTCGATGAAATGAAATTCGATATTTAGATATTCTGTCTTTTGAAAAGTTTAGGAAATGCATGTTCTAAAAAACAATAATCCTTATTAAGGGAATTAAGAAAATTTGTAATGAATAATCGATGTAACCAGATTACTGCTAAAGATATTATAGGAACTGAATATTCCACACATCATTTTCGATGAAATGAAATTCGATGAAAAATTTGTCTACGATTCAAGGGGATACCCAAAAAAACCTTTAATGTCCACGCAATAAATGCAAAAATGGCTCGGTTCGGGGCGTCGAAAGGAGCTAAACCAGTAGGTAGACGTATTTTTGATCTTAACACATTTTTAACATAAAACATTTTTAACCGGTTTATGACGACAACCGCATAGCCAAATGTAGGGAGACCCTAATGCGTTGTTCCCAAGATAGGTACAAATACTTATTTAAAAATAATTGAATTTTGCAAAACATTTCTGTGTTTGATCGATCGTTTTTTATAATATTTCGGATGCTTCATGGCCCACAACGTACTATTAAGCAAACGTCTATCTGGTATATGTAATGAGTTTTTAATATTTTTGTCACTGTCTAATAGATGTCGCTGATCCTTTGGCCGCTGAAACCATTGGTAAGACATGCATACAGAAAGATGAAAAAACCGTTAAATTTATAAGAACTGTCATAGGAAATGGAAGTATTTTTGCACGAGGTAACTAAATAATTATAATTATTGAACACACGCACGGTACGCATCCACGCACGCACGCACGAACGCACGCACGTACACACGATAAAGATATGTATGTACAACATAAAAATAATATTTTATATTAATCGAACCTCTGGAAATGGGTGAAATTAGACTGAAAGATTAGTAAGTTTTAAGGCCAAACCTTGCAGTCGAATTTCATACATGTAGAGTTAATCAAAACATAGTTGAAAGTAAAACTCACATGACACTGTCTCATTATACCTTGTAAATTTCTTTATCCTAGATGTGAACATTAATAATACTAAATGAACTAAAACAATTACTTTGCTCACCCGCGACCTTACAATAGTTACGTTTATGCAAGAAATGTGCGTTCATGCATAGCATACGGTTGTGGTAACTCTGAAGATGAGCTCTGGTTGAGTTCGAAACGCGTCAGTGTAGCTTGGTGGTGGTGATGGTTGTGTTTATGTGATTTGTGTGTGTTCGTACAGTGTGGAGGTGGAGGAACTGCATGAACGCACATTTCTTGCATAAACGTAACTATTGTAAGGTCGCGGGTGAGCAAAGTAATTGTTTTAGTTCATTAATATGGACCTCCGCAAAGTAACGCCTGATTCAATAAATTACTAATACTAAGTTTAGTCTAAATTTTTTTTGCAGTGAACATTTGGCGTCCACGTCGAAAAATCTAGCTCCAATTTTTATTCTGAAGAACATGCACCAATTCGTGTCAGTGTTTAACAAACAGAGCATCGTTATGACCAAATTACTGGCCCCTATGGCAGAAACTGGCAATTTCTCTATCTGGAAATACATCACGGCTTACACTTTTGACGCGGTTTGTGGTAAGATTTTATTTAATACTAGCTGATGCCCGCGACTCCGTCTGTGAAGAATAGGGGTGTAAAAAATAGCCTACAACGTATTCTCAGACCTACCGAGTTTAGAAAAAAAAGTTTCATAAAAATCGGTCAAGCCGTTTCGGAGGAGTTCGATAACAAACACCGTGACACGAGATTTTTATATATTAGATAACGCAATTCGCAGAAAATACGAATGTTTGTTTCTGACCTTGGACGTTTAATATTATGTATTCAAGTAGGTTTATCCGTTGCCTAGTATCCATAGTATACAAGCATAACAAACAACAAGCGTAACAATAATCCATACATTCATCAAAACAAACTTTCGCAATTCTAATAAATATTAGTATGTAACATGTAAATTATGAAGAAATGAAAGCTAGCACATTATAAATTAGCATAATATCGTTATGAACTACCAACCAACTTTTACCATTTCGTTCCTTCGTAGTCTTCTACCAAGCGTCCCCCAGTATGTTGGGCAAATTTTAATTCTACAGGCAATTATTAAAGACGTGCTGTTACCCGCGACTCTGTCTCCGAAGAATTTGTTTATCGCTATACCGCAGTAACTATGCAATTTTATGGGATAATAAAAACCATCCAATGTCTTTCCTGGGGTCTCAATTTTTTTTCATACTATATTTTTTATCTAAATCGGTTCAGCGGTTTAAGCATGGATAAATAATTGTCAGACGGAGATACTTTCGCATTAATAATATTATTAACAAATTGATTTATAGTAACTGTGGAAAATTACTTGCACGTTTAATAATTAATTAACCAAATACTACTATATTAATCATTTTAAAGTTAACTAGCTGTTAATATTGGTTTTCTTAACAATTAATTATTTTATTAATTAAATAAATAATAAATAAATAAATAAATATCACGGGACAATTCACACCAGTTGACCTAGTCCCAAAGTAAGCTAAGCAAAGCTTGTGTTATGGGTACTTGGAAACGGATAAACATACTTATATAGATAGATATATACTTAAATACATATTAAACACCCAAGACCCGAGAACAAACATTCGTATTTTTGATAAAAATATCTGCCCCGACACGGGAATCGAACCCGGGACCTCAAGCTTCGTAGTCAGGTTCTCTAACCACTAGGCCATTTGGTCGTCAAAAATGTAATTTATTTTTCTCAAACATGCTATGAAATATTGACGTTATGTTCCTTATAATACGCCACGAAGTGTCACGTTGAAGGTGCGGGCTAGACGAGAGGTCAATAATGGAATTTCATACAACATTGCTGGCCTTGGCCAGCAAAGTGATCGTCTATTGTTTCATACTATGACGTTTATAGGTCTATGGCATCATAGCATTTAGCCATTAAAAAAAAACTATAAGCAATATTTTGCGTTTTGGTTCATTAAGACATTCTGCCACTACGTTTATTTAAGGTAAGGTAAGATGATGATGATGTTGGTGATGATGATGGTGATGTTGATGGTGTCGATGATGGCGGTGATGATGATGGTGATGGTGTTGATGATGGTGATGATGGGTGATGATGGTGATGATGATAGTGATAACGAGATGATGATGATGGTGATGATTAGATGATGATGATGATGATGATGATGATGGTGATGGTGATGATGGGTGATGATGATGATAATGATGATGATGGTGATGATGATGATAATGATGATGATGGTGATGATGAGATGATGGTGATGATGGGTGATGATGATGATGATGATGGTGATGATGATGGTGATGATAAGATGATGATGGTGGTGATGGTGATGGTGATGATGATGGTGATGACGACGACGACGATGACGATGATGATGATGATGATGATGGCATGTTTGAGAAAAACTCTATACAAGCCTTGGCCACGAACAGGGATTGCCGGCCTCGTATCTCTAGATGGCCTCGTTAACACTCGGCCATCTATAACTACTCGGCCGGCAATCCCCTATTTCGCGGCCGCTGCAGTAATGTACTATTTTTAAACTTATTCATTCATATACTGAGAATCCTTAGCCGTACCGAGTTTTTGGCGCATTTTTTGCATTCATTTAATCCCTTGCTGCATCATTAGGTATCATTACTAGCAAAGCTTTAGTTCTGACATTCAGTGTAAGATATTTGAAGATTCACACTAGTGACCAGAGTTTGTCAAAACACGATTACTTTTAGTTCCCTCGATACAAAAAAAATCAAAGCCGTCTCTAAAAAATAAAATAAATCCTTAGTACGGCGTAAATACTGCACGGCAGGTCATGACTTTTTGAATGTTAATAAAACAAGATGTTTTCTAGGGCCTAGTGTTGCTACATTTTTAAAATACCTATGTATTTAACGACCGCCTTAGCCTAGTTGGTAGTGACCCTGCCTACGAAGCAAGAGGTCCTGGGTTCGAATCCCGGTAAGGGCATTTATTTGTGTGATGAGCACGAATATTTGTTCCTGAGTTATGGATGTTTTCTATGTATTTAAGTATTTATTTATCTATATAAGTATGTTTATCGTCGTCTAGTACCCATAGTACAAGCTTTGCTTAGTTTGGGACTAGGTCGATTTGTGTTAGATTGTCCCCTAATATTTTATTATTTTTTTTATTTTTTTTAGCAATAAGTACGATTAAAATACACGCGCGGTCTGACCAACCTGTCTTGAGCCGTCTTGCTTCCTCATTTTCCGTATAGTTAGTTGCGTTAGTTCTCTTTCGGCCATCGGACGGGGAACTTGATACGAGTGCATAGAATATTTAAAATAGATTATCGCCAATAAGCTGGGTAGGGCCTTAAACAAAAGAATATTAAATATGTCATGAATAAGGGTTTTGAATAAATTATCACATAGTTTAAAGGTCATAGGTGAAGTGCAAGACGTGAGCAATTACAACAAGAAAATTAGCATGTTGACTTTTCTTGATGATTTCACTCAACAACAAAAGAAACAAATAAGTTTATCAACGACCACCAACAAATCAAGAACCAAACCATTCAACCATTTCAGATTAGTCCTACAGCCACACTTTGATAATTTGATAACACACTTGAACTGTAATAGATCCGTTATTAGAAAAGTCCCATTTTGGGGGTAAATAATATACCTACATACAGTATAACTAATGGGAAATTAAATTAATACAGGTTGTCCCAAAACAACGATAACCTGGTACCGGGCGAGAGGTCAAGTTATACCTGGTCTGGTAGAAATAATAAAACAAATCCATGTCAGTTAGTTAAACGATAATATACACATGACATTATCACTTTTAATACATAATATTTTCGTAAAAAATGTCTATTATCGCGTAACTAAATTTAGTTTTTTTTTTCAGTCCTTTTATAGCGTGGTCTCTCGCCCGTTACCAA
Organism: Archips crataeganus; assembly: GCA_947859365.1. Classification (NCBI taxonomy): domain Eukaryota; kingdom Metazoa; phylum Arthropoda; class Insecta; order Lepidoptera; family Tortricidae; genus Archips; species Archips crataeganus. The sequence goes on along the minus strand of OX402049.1, from coordinate 10,314,059 downwards.
ATCGTTGAGTTTTGGGGCATCCTGTATACTCATACACATGAATTGCGTTCCAACAAAATCATAGCTGATGATAAGCGAATGGGTGGGCTAATGGATAATTGCCTAGTAAATGCCCCTTCACCTTTGATTTCAAGTCAACCAAACATCATACAGAGAATACCACAGAAATCCAAACAAAATATGCACTTATGCAATAGACGTACCTATACTTACTTTTCTTTCACAGAAGTAATAATAAAGAGGATAGAAATGCCATACGGGACCCTTTTAGCCAATTGGCGAGAAATTGCCTCGGTAATTCTTAAATTTTTTATGTGTTAGTTGTAATATATTAATAATTATCGACATGTAAACATTGCAAATAAAATACGTAGTTTATTTAAGAAAGCAGCATGCACGGAAAGCATGAAAACATAAGATCGATTTATTGGAAAAAAAATCCATCTTAGTGATTAATGACCCTGACTATAGTTTGGTGTTTCACTTTCAAATGATACCTTACTATCAATTACGTACACACAGAAACACAGCAATACAGGCCTTTTTTGGCAATGGAAGGGCTTAGGCCCATAGTGCGTAGGACCCAGTGCGGAATGGGAATTTCACACACACCATCCAGCTATTGCTATTCAAAATCTACGGAAGATTCGTATGTATGTATGTATGTATGTAAATATTTTATTGACATAAAACAGAACAATAATACAAAAAACATCAAAACAAAAGATCAAAAAAAATCGTGTCGTTTAGTGTTGTGTTAGCTCATAAAAAACCGGCCAAGTGCAAGTCGGACTCGCGCACCGAGGGTTCCGTACAAATTTAAATAAGTATCTATGAACAACCAGGCTTAGCAGACCCCTGCTCCTAAGCAAAACGTGCCAAGTGTGGGATCATTGTAGATTGGTTACTTATATAGACAGACAAACTAGATCTCGTTCAAACCAATTTTCGGTGGAAGTTTACAAATGGTAATGTACATCATATATTTTTTTAGTTTTATCATTCTCTTATTTTAGAAGTTACAGGGGGGACACACATTAATTTACCACTTTGGAAGTGTCTCTCGCGCAAACTATTCAGTTTAGAAAAAAATTATGTGAGAAACTTCAATATCATTTTTGAAGACCTATCCAATAGATACCCACACCTATGGGTTTGATGAAAAAAAAAATTTGAGTTTCAGTTCTAAGTATGGGGAACCCCCTAATATTTTTATTTTTTTTTATTTTTGTGTGAAAATCTTAATGCGGTTCACAGAATACATCTATTTACCAAGTTTCAACAGCATAGTTCTTAGAGTTTCGGAAAAAAGTGGCTGTGACATACGGACAGACAGACAGACAGACATGACGAATCCATAAGGGTTCCGTTTTTTTCCTTTTGGCTACGGAACCCTAAAAAGGACACCCGTGTGTTGTCAAGATATTAATCGGTTGACCCGTAACGCAAAAGAAGCCTATCATCATCAAATTAAACCTTCTTTCGGTTGAATATTTGTCATCTCATATGTCGATTAAAAGTATTTTTTTTTAATGGTCGCCATCATCAACCTTACTTCTAAATATTCATGTTCAGTCGTACCTTAGGTATACTATGCTCACTGGAAATAACTGATAGAACAATGTATATTTTATAATATTATATTACCTACTACCGGTGACTGAACTAAAGTAGGTATCACCAATGCCAAAAGTTATCGGTACCACATAGCACTGAGTGCTGTGGTCCAAACTTTTTCGGTGCATCTGAGTTGCTAACGAGTTGCTGGAACTAGCAGTAATAATAGACGCTTACTAAAAGGCGTATTCTGGTTTGTACATGTAAGCAGCGTAATAGGAGTATTGCTCATATATTTTTCATAACAAAAGTATGCGAGAAATAAGTATAATACAATTTGACATATGGACAGCAGACTGCCATAAATAAAATGAACGGAATACAATTTGCTCCCGTTATCTGTTTTTCTGGACACTTCAAGGCTAACCAAAGCTAGATTACCTACTGAGATGTTACTGAACCAATGAGCTACATACTGAACAGTGTCCTCATCTGCGCTTACTATTAGGTATGACATGGAACTACTGCTGTTTATTTTAAATTAAAAAAAGCTGAACAACAAAATGGGCTTCCAAAATTTGTAGGCAAAAAATCAAAAATCAAGACGTTTATTCTGAAAGTAGGCCACGAAGGGCTCTTTTACACATGTCACGTTTTTTTAAATTACCAGCACTTTCGTAAGGACAAGCATTGCCAAGTAGAATACGCCGCAAAAAAGAAAGAAAGCTGAAAGTCATATTTTCAAACGAAACTAAAATATTAAATAATTTACAAACAAAAAACATATAAGTCACATTATAAAATAATATAAATTTATATACATATCAAATAGTTATTTATGATACAAATGCGGAAAGTAGGCAATTCCCCAAGAATGGCGGAGATCTAAACACACGAAGCGAAGCAAATGTGGTTGTGGTTTAGCCGACATGAGTTGGGAATTTCCTACTTTCGACACGTATATCATACAACGTTTTACAATGCATTAAGCGAGGAAAAAAATTGGGGCTAAACATTTTCGGTAAAAAATGTTGCGTTCGTATTTACCTTTCATTGAGGGAAAGTCTCGTAGGTGTTTACATATTTCAGCATCGACATAATTATATATTTAGTTGGAAGGATGCTGTCACATAATTTGTGCTTGGTCTAGCTAGGACGTCAGGCGGCGTTAAGTTCGATGTAAGGCTGTGTTCAGACCAAACTGACTGTCAGCCGCCGAAAGTGAGCGAGCGTTACGCAGTTTATTGTATTTCCATACATATTCATTTTTTCGTTCACACCTAACCGACAATACGCTATTACGTTTTTTCATATTAACACTGGGGCTCAGTGAGCCTGCTCACATTTGGCGGCTGACTATACGTTTGGTTTGAACGCGGCCTAAATTCATGACTTGAATTCTTTATTTTAATTTACTAAACTAAAATTAATTCACCGGACTGAATTTATGAACATACTGTGGCGGGTTTTCATGACAGGCGCGAAGGGGTAACCATGATTGGTTCGTGTTACGCCATGCGCGAGCACTGAAAGCTCATTGGTTTAATTTCGATTGCGCGCGCATGATGTCGTACGGTCGAAATAGACTCAAGGAATTATTTTAGTACTAAATTTTTTATTTCAAAACTTTTGACGAGTTTAAAATTTATGTCTAAATAAATCTGAAAAATTTAAAATTAAAATAAAAAAAAATTAAAATCTGTTTTATTATTTTATCAGTATTCATTTGGTTGCATCAAACATTTTCTTATTTGTGCAAAGCTGAATTATAAAGACACAACTCTCTAGTCTGATTTTTTAAACACTAGTTTGGACATAACTTTTTGAGATTTGGGAATTTCAATAGTTATTTTTCAGCACGCGTGTGGAGAGTAAAATCCATACATTTTTTTTACACTTGCGGAAGTGTGCTGGGATGACTAACTTTCTATAGATATGTTGACTCACGTCAAGAGGCACTTTCCGAGCATATGCATTGTAAAAATACTAAATAATACTAGCTTTTGCCCGCGGCTTCGCTCGCGTGTACTATGAGTATTACAAAGAACCAAGATATCAAGCAAGCAAGCATACAGGCAAGCAAGCAAGCAGGTCCACAATTGACGGATAAATCGGTGAACATACCTACATAAAAAAAAATTGGAATGCATAACATTCTCCTTTTTTAGAAGTCGGTTAAAGAGCCCTTTGCGGACTACTTACAGTATAAACTTATGAATTTTGAAATTTTAGCTTTCTACCACCAGTAAAACGCAAAATCCCGTTTTTTCCCGTTCCCGTGAGAATTTGGGAAAGTCCTCTCTCAATGCTCCTCTACACTCCCCAAGCAACCTTCATGCCGAATTTCAGCTTTCTACGACCAGTAAAACGAAAAATCCCGTTTTTTCCCGTTCCCGTGCGAATTTGGAAAAGTCCTCTCTCAATGCTCCTTTACACTCCCCAAGCAACCTACATGCCGAATTTCAGCTTTCTACGACCAGTAAAACGAAAAATCCTGTTGTTTCCCGTTCCCGTGGGAATTTTGGAAAGTCCTCTACGATCAGTAAAACGAAAAATCCCGTTTTTTCCTTATCCCGTGGGAATTTCCGAAAATCCTTAAAACTGTTTTTTACTATTATAATTACCTACTTCTATGCCAAATTTGAAGAGCCTAGTAATTATAGTTCATAGGATCCCGTTGAACTGAATATATAAATCCCGTTTTTTCCTTATCCCGTGGGAATTGTAAAAAATTCTGAAATTAATGTTTTAACTAATGTAATACCTACTTGTGTATCAAATTTGAAGAGTCTAGTTATTATAGTTACTGAGATAGGGTCACTCGGAATCGAATATATAAATCCCGTTTTTTCCCGTTCCTGAGGGAATTCCCAAAAATCCTTCCTTAGTGGATGCCTACATTGTATAAGGTATCTATGTGCAAAATTTCAAGTCTCTTGGTCCAGTGGTTTGGGATGTTCGTTGATATATCAACAGTCATTTAGTTTATTTAGACATTTCAACCCCATCGCACCCCATCCAGGGAGATGGTATTTTACGTCTGCCACGGCGGATTTTAAAACCGTTGTTGTTTTCATAACCAGTGACCCGATAAACCATAGAAACAACACCCATGTTGATTTTCAGACTTTGTTACCCCTTTCCCCCCTTTTAGGGGTTGAATTCTCAAAAAACCTGAAACACGTGTTTACTCGTTTATCATTAGGAGTACTTCTGTGAAGTTTCGAATAAAATAGTCGAACTAATCTTGTTTCCCCATACAAACTTTGGACCTCCGTTTCACCCCCTTAGGGTGTGAATTTTGAAAAATCCTTTCTTAGTGCACCCCTAGACCTTATAAGGAACCTACATGCCAAATTTTGAATCTCTAGGCCCAGTGGTTTGGGCTGTGCGTTGATATGTCAGTCAGTCAGTCAGTCAGTCAGTCAGTCAGTCAGTCAGTCAGTTTCTTCTTTTATATATATAGATTAGGTTTATTGCTACGTCCATGCACCATCAAATAACTTAGTTTATTTGTTAGAATACAGACATTAAGGTAAGGCAACATATTAAACACTTAAAGGTTTGTTACAGGTGCCCATTTTTACACGCTTTATATTAGCTTCACTTGTATGTTTGTATGTTTTATATTTGTATGTTGGTATGTTTGTAACCGACTCCTAAGGGCGCGATTTTGACCCACTTCCCGGTTTCCGATTGAGCTGAAATTTTGCACGTATGTGTAAATTGGATGCATGGAGATGGAAGATGGCCAAAGGCACTCCACAATAAAACGTCACAACCCCGTCGAGTTTGGGCTCGTTTGATTCGTCTTGACGAGCACTTTGATCCCAGATGGTAACCAGGGTCTGATGGTGGAGCTGGAAGATGGCCAAAGGCACTCCACAATAAAACGACTCAACCCCATCGAGTTTGGGCTCGTTTGATTCGTTTTGACGAGTACTTTGGTCCTAGATGGTAACAAGGGTCTGATGATAGAGCTGGAAGGGGGGGGGGGTAGGTGCGGGCGAGGAGCTGACCAGGGTAACGACCAAGGGGTGTGTCCAGGGATCGATAGGCGGGCCAATCCTCCGGAATCTCCTACTAGATCCTTTGTTGAGGATTCTGGAGGATACTGGCGCCTACTGCCAAGCCTTCGCCGATGATGTTGTCATCGTGTGCGATGGAGGAAGGGCTGCGGAGATTGAGTCTCAGGCAAACCCGATTCTCGAGCGTGTTAGGGCGATGGGGGTTGACAACAAGTTAAAGTTTGCTCCACACAAGACTTTGGGTATGGTTATTACCAAGAAATTAAAGTATGACACCCCACGCCTGAACATGGTCGGGATCGCGATTAACATGGTGAACGAGGTAAAAATTCTAGGAGTAACGATTGACGCAGGCCTTACTTTTCACGCGCGCGTTGCCATCGTCTGCAAAAAGGGCATTAATATTCACAAGCAGCTTGCGAAAGCTGCTAAAACAAGGTGGGGGCTTCATCCGGAAGTCATCCGGACGATATATGTGGCAGCCGTAGAACCTATTATTCTATATTCCGCCAGCGTTTGGGCGCCTGCAGTCAGTAAACTGTGTGTCATGCGTAAGCTGGCAACTGTGCAACGTGGTATATTGCACAGAAGCTCAGCATGGCGTACCGCACAGTTTCACTGAATGCGGCGCTACTATTGGCTGGTATACTCCCTCTCGACCTCCGAGTCCGTGAGGCGGCCTCTCTTTATGAGGCCAAGAAAGGAGTACCTCAGCCAATACTCCGGGGAAGGGAAGTAGAACGGATGGCCTCTGCTTTGGAGACCCCGCACCCCGCACACCGAAGAGAGCTGGAGTTGGTGAGCTTGGTAAACCGTGCGGATGTGGAGGCAAACAGCAATTTCGCTGTTCGTATCTTTACTGACGGGAGCAAGATTGAGGGCAGGGTGGGCGCTGCGCTGTCCATATAGACTGGCGAGGAAGAAACCAAAACCCTCAAGCTTGCTCTTTCGTCTTTCTGCACGGTTTACCAAGTTGAACTCCTTGCGCTGTGCAGGGCGACTGGGGAGATACTAAAGCAGAAGGCGGCGACGTTCGGGATCTACAGTGACTCTATGGCGGCCCTCTTGGCCGTTAAGAACCACGGCTGTCTCCATCCCCTTGCGGTGAAAGCCAGAAGCAACTTGACAATTTTCTCCTTGCAGGGTAAAGTTGTTAGGGTGTTCTGGATTAAGGCCCACGTGGGGCTGGAGGGGAATGAGAGAGCCAACGGTTCGGCCAAGGAGGCCGCCATAAAATTGAAGGGGCAGCCGGACTACGACTTGTGTCCGGTTTCATTCGTCAAGCGATCCATTCGTATAGAAACGCTTGACGAGTGGAACCGGAGGTACGTGTCCGGGGAGACCGCGGCTGTAACGAAGCTTTTCTTCCCCGACGCTGTGGCGGCATATAGAATAATAAAAAAGTTCGAAACAACTAGCATCAGGACACAAGTTATGACGGGGCACGGCGGGTTTTCCGAGTACTTGTACAGATTCAAGTGCAAGGATAACCCGTCGTGCATATGTGATCCTGCCGTCAACGAATCGGTGCCGCATGTGTTGTTGGAGTGCCCAGTCTTTGGAAATGATAGGTTGCAGTTCGAGATAGAACTCGGTATTAAATTGGAAGCAAGTGTCATAAAGGATCTTGTCAGGCAAGAACAGGGTAACTATTATTCTTTTCTTAACATTATTATTTGACCACACCGCTAGATAGACTTTGATCAATTTACTACATCTATTAATTGGTGTAGTATTTGTTTGTTGGTGTATATTTGCGTTATTAAAGTTTAAGCAATCAGCTAGATAAAACTTCTTTAGTACCTACTTAGGTCTAGTAAGGACTTTACTAAGAGGTCCAGGATTTGATTCCCGGCTTAAGCAATTTAAAAATAATTTTTCATGTTCTTTTTGTAACTTGTTTTTGTTTTTAATCTAAAAACATATTTGTTATTATTTACATACAGAGTGGGAAAAAAAAACGAACAAATGAAGGGCAACTACCTTTAATATTTTAAATAGTATAATATATGTTAAGGACTCTTTCCGTTTAAAAAAAAATACTGCATTTATGCATTTTTAAAATTTTGTTTGTCTTTATCGGGATTCAAACCGGTCAAATACGCCCGGTTAATAAAAAATAACATAAACATAATAAATAACATGTGTTGTTGCATTGTTGTTTAATGATGTAGAGTTTTATCTTTAAATAACATACACAATCAATATAACAGAAGGTCACGTATACCAACAAATAAGTTTCGTTTTTTTCGTTTTGTTTTTATTCGTCACGGGAAATGGACCGCAGCTACCTTAGAATACTAGTAATTTTTATTTTTCAGGTTTTTATCAGTTTAAAGGACGTGTTGTAGCAATAAATGATCACTATGAATGACGCTTTCGATCGGTAATATAAAGTACGACTTTATGTTATGTCATTATTTAATTTTGACCTGTTCGAGTTTCGGTTAAGGCAGACGATTTTTCAAAAATCCATAAAATCAGTAAGTATTATTTTCAAAGATAAAAGTAAGTGTCCGTTCCTTAGGTACAAATTTGTTATTTCCAATATTTAAGATATTTTATGCAGCTGCGATCAATTTCTCGCGACGGGTGAAAACAAAACGAAACTTAATTGCTAGTTTACATGGCCTTCTGTTTTATTGATCGTGTATGTTATTTTAAGATAAATTAACCTTAATTAATTGACTAAACGCCGTGCTCACCAAGTACAAACGTCAAACTGACGTTTAAATGATCAGTCGTTAATTTACTTACATAAGACCTCACTATTTTGAACGGTGGTTTAGGTACGTCAGTTTAACGGTAAATGAACTCAGCCCTTAAGTATCATGAAATTCACTAGTTGGTACGAGTAATCCAAGATTTATGTACATACATACCTTGATATAGATAATCCTATATGATTTTGTCGAGGAAAAACAAACACAACCTTTCAGTCGCGTCCGCGCAGGTACTACAGTAGCTTGTGCCTGTGGCGTAAGCCGGGAAAAACCGAAATGTTCCAAAATATTAATTCTGATAATATTGGTTTAACTAGGCTTAGATTGATTTCGGGTAACCACGAAATTGTAGTGTAGTCCGTAGAAAAAACGCGAACTGCAAGAATGTCGTAAGCAATGAAGTTTGAAAAATGTATCCTGCAAAAAAGTCGTAACTACTATTGTGCGTAGAAACTCGAACGGCTTAACTATTTTTTTATGAAAAACACAAACTTCTACAAGTCGTATCTCTAAAAAGTTTAAATTCGTCATTTTAAGGGCAGTTACGACCAAAAAAACTACAACCATTTTCCAAAATACTGCCCGATTTTGAAATTTTTTGTCGTCGTAGAGAAACGAGACCCGGACCATTCGACGCAGAAAAAAAAGCTGATTATAGCCATGTAATAATCAAGTTACGACCTTTTTATGGGATACGCCCTTATTGTTTTCAAGCGTCGGTATGTTGATGGTTTTTCAGATGTAATTCTTTATTATATGAACCGATTTCAATTTTATTTATTTTATTTGAAAGTAGATACTGTTAGCGTGATCTTATAGGTAGGTACTTAAAGAAAAAAAATGCTTGCAATTGCAGTTAAATTACAATCTTAGTTTAAAATATTTTTTACAAAAACTTAAAAATTGCTCAACTGATTAAGTTGAAAATAATTTTTCTAGAAAGTTTTTATTAAGTTTAACTTGCGTGGTTTTTTCATATTTTTTAGACTTGCTGTTCAAAAGTTAGAGGGGGGGGGGTCATAATTTTGATCTTTCGGAGTGAATATCTCCGAAAATATTCACTTAATCAAAAAATGGTTTTAGCAAACCCCTATTTATTTTCAAATACCTATCCAAGGATTCCCCACACTATAGAGTTAGTCGAGAAAAAAAAATCACCCCACTGTACGTCTATGGGAGGTACTGTAAGGGTCATACTAAGACCCTCGGCTGTATGATTCAAAAGATTACTAGACTATTCATTAGAAACACGTGTTCATGCTTAGATTCCAGTTTATTGACTGTTCTTTTGGGAAACAAAATTACAGATTCATTTTTAAGGCTGACATTCGATTGCTGTTCTATTTATGATTTTTTAAATTATATCATAGACAACTCGCATTCAACAGTCGCCTGCCAGCTAGCAGTACCCTAAAAATTTTTTTTTATTATTTTTAATTTAATCACTTTGTCGGCGTGACTGATATATTCATGCCAAATTACAGCTTTCTAGTACTAACACTCTGAGCTTAGCCGCGGATGGACAGACAGACAGATAGACAGACAGACAGACATGGCGAAACTATAAAGGTTCCTAGTTGACTACGGAACCCTAAAAATGCAATTTTTCAAACTAGGCGAATGAGGTATCATTTTCAATGTATTTTTTTTGGCGCTGAATCAAATGAGACTATACCCATACTTATAGCACAGAATAACTAATAGTAACGTACAGAAGGATCACTCTCGAACAAAAGTCAACTTTAGTTAACTGCTTGCACGCTAAATTGAAACTTATCGTGTGATATGAGCGTTCATATTCAGTTGGGCACCGCTGAACCGAAACCAAGAGCACAGGGTTCCCACTCACCGGTATTTAGGTAGGTAGATAGGTATTTAAATCAAGAAAGATAACAGTGTGTATTAATTCCGTAAACTACCTTTAAACGCAACAGTATCATCATACACAACAGTCATTGTTTGTTGCAAAAATCACAGAAAAATAACTACGCGCGACGCGGCTTGCCTGCAAACCGAATGCCGAGCGACAACATACTGCCATACGCCTGCCCGGGAGGCGCGCCAGCCGAACATAACTAAACTGCGGAGTGAAACCCCCCTGCTTATAGGATCAATATTTTGCAAAATATGAAGGGTTTTTGTTGAACAGCCATAGAACAATCTAAACATCACTTACCAACAATAGTTTCTCGAGATTCTGATGTCCATGTGATGGTTATACTTATTGGTCTCAGTGATCCTGAGAAGCCTATATTGTTGCTTTAACCAAGTGGATAGACACGTCGAGAGGAAAATGGGTTTAATGCTCGAGTTTTAAACTCTGCTTTTCACTTCGATTGCAAGGAAATTAAACAGCAACAATTTAAATTAAATTTGCAAGCTCTTATTTTCCATGCATTGCAATTTCTATAACAATGTACTTGACTTGTCTACTTTTATTAACTTCGTAATATAAAGGATTTGCCACACTGGATGCGTTATGCGGTCGCGGTCGGGTCAAATTGAACGCAGCCTGCATTATGTATGAACAACATTGTCAGTGTGTATATTCTGGTATTTCATCATTTCATCGAAAAACGTTTCAAAAATGATTCGTTTCGCAAAAGTATCGTTTCAATACCTGCATATTTTTCTGAAACTGTAAATATTTCAGGATTTATTTCAAGACCATCGTGTAGAACCCTATAGGTTAGGTTAGGTTTGTTTTATAAAAATCCTGAAGTATATACAGTTTCAGAAAAATATGCATGCATTGAAACGATAATTTTGCGAAACGAATCAGTTGTGAAACGTTTTTCGATAAAATGATAGCTACCCGTATATTCTTCAAATATATAAAAATCTCGTGTCACGGTGTTTGTTACCGAACTCCTCCGAAACGGCTTGGCCGATTTTTATGAAACTTTTTTCTCTACACTCGGTAGGTGTGAGAATAGGTCGTAGGCTATTTTTTATCCCCCCCCCCCCATTATTCGCGGACGGAGTCGCGGGCAACAGCTAGTCTTATATATAATATTTGTCGGGTCTTCCCCTGAAGACTCGTGACCCTCTGCTCCAGACATGGCGCGGGCAACGAAATAACACTCACGTATTTAACACGCAATTATCTATTTACCAAATGAAAACACATTTACAAGGAAATCTTAAATGATTGCACTGATTTTTACGGATTGAGTAAGAAACGCGGCGTGTACTTGACGTCTCCAATCTGAATGTCCCTCGACCGCCATCTTTTTACCGTTTACCGCGCTTTTTAATTGTCAAACCTGACACTTCCGCCTGCCAGGCTAGCCAACCCAACCAATCTAGTTCCGCGTCCAACACGCCCAAGCTTACCGCTTGACGTTTCCGGACATAGACAATAGGTGTCGTTAAAACTATGCAGAAATCAATCAAGTAAACAAAAATCATAATAGATGGCACTGTACTCCAATGCATACTGATTTAAAACTAATTTTTAAAATTAACTACGTGTGACGTCACTATCTACCCACAGCGACATATTTATAGTTTGACTTTGTTTAATTTGTAATTTAATTTGTTAATTTTATTTTAAATGAAATTTTATACTTGTGTGGGTAATTTGTTGAATTATTTTGTCCTTATTCTTATCGGTTATTTTTTGTTATTTTGATTGTTATCGATAATCTACGTTTAGCATGCAATTTTTTTAGACTTAAGACATTGCAACACCTTTTATGGGTAGCATGTATGATACTATATAAATGTACCCTACCATCCTAATTATACCTACTACATGTATGCAATAAATGAATAAATAAATAAATAAATAAATAAAATTGTCGTGTCGCGGTGTTTGTTACCAAACTCCTCCGAAACGGCTCGACCGATTCTCATGAAATTTTGTGTGCAAATTGGGTAGGTCTGAGAATCGGCCAACATCCATTTTTCATACCCTAAATGTTAAGGGTGGTTCACCCGTATTTTTTTCTAATAAATCGATGAATGCCGGCTGCGTACACGAAAAAAGATGACGCAATGTAAGTATATGAGCGGCGAAGGCAAGCTGCAATGGAGCGGCGAACGAGTTGCAAGAAGATGTGCAATGCGGGGTGCGGCGGTATAAAGGGGGTTTCATTTTTTGCCTATACTCTAAGGCGGAACAAAGTTAGCTGGGTTAGGTAGTATTTGGTATAGATATGCGATCTAACCTTGGGGTCCGCGTGCTCAGATCGCACGCACGCGCACTATATAGAGACCGGAAATGTTGTTCATACATAATGCGGGCTCCGTTCAATTCGACCTGACCGACACCGCAGAACGCATCCAGTGACAAATCCTTAATACACCAGTTTATAAAAAAAACAATAAACACATAAATTTAATTGAATTTCTAAATATTTAATTTAAGTATACTGTTTGTGGCTGGCTGATTGCCTTGGTATTAGACAAAGATTTTACTTTACGCACAAGAGCATAAAAAGCTATTTTATGCAGCATTCTCTCGACATAAAGAACAATTTTACGAGCATGAGAAGTGAAAAAACTATTTAATTGTGTTCTTAATTTTATTACCAGTGATCGCTGACCCAGGCATGGCTGAGATTGTCCTAAAGTCTTGCCTGGACAAAGATGACACAACGATGAGGTTCATAAGAGCAGTGACAGGCAACGGAAGCATATTTGCACCAGGTACAACTTACAAAATAAATTACTATTTTTCTGTATATTTATAAATTATGTTTTTAGAAGCGATACTGCGTTTGGTACAAGTTTCGTATAGAGTACAAAGAATAAAACATTTTTTTAAACGACTTAGCATTACCAAACTTTATAGTAACTTTGAACGGGCTGGAAATTGACCAGCGCCATGAAAAGAAAATATGTACATTTTAGAATTAATAGGACCATTTCATTTGTCGAAACTAGTTTTTTACCGCGACTTCGCCCGCGCACAAAAAGTTTTAAGTTCAACTCCCGATCTCTTTCCCGCGGGAAATTACTAAAATCCCTTTTTCTGCGCCTTTGTGATCCTAAAAAAATAGTTACAGAGATAGAGTCCCATTGAATTCAATATACACATAAAGCTCGTTTTTTACTTATCCCGTGGGACTTTCCGAAAATCCAAAAATTAGTTTTTTTTTTTACTTTTATAATCACCTACTTGCATGCCAAATTTGAAGTCTTGAATAATCATAGTTACGGATATAGGGCCACTTAGAAGCGAAAATATAAATCCCATTTATTCCCTATCCCGTGGGAGTATCGAAAAATCCGTTCATACATTCAAGACACTCAAGTGATAAGACACTCAAGGTATATGTGTGCCAAAATTCAAGTCTTTAGCTTCATCAGTCTAGGCTGCGCTGTGCGTTGCTTCGTGCAGCACCTTGAATTGTACTTATTACGGATGCAGGAAGTTTCTCGATGACTACTCTTCCCGTCCCGCCGCGCCGCCCGCTCTCGCCTAGGTACCAATTGACGGCGATCGTTATTACGATGCTATTGCACCAAATACAAAAAAAATCTATTAGGATAACGCTGGTCTCGTTCCATATCTCAAAAGCAAAAATAGAACGTGGGGCTGTCTGTAAGTCCGTCTGTTATAACCCATTTGCTCCGACACTATTAAGCCGATTGAATTGAAATTTGGCACACATACTTTAAAGAATTTTCATGTCCACAATATTAAATTTCAAAATCGATGCCATTTTCGTAATTAACGTCCTAAAAAACCATAAAAACGACTCCGATATTGATAATTTAGACATTTCAACCCGATCGCACCTCAACAGGGGAGACGGTATTTCACGTCCGACACGTTGGATTTTAAAATCGTTGTTGTTTTCGTAATCAGCGACCCGATAAACCATAGAAACAATACCCATGTTGATTCTCAGACTTTTATCACCACTATCCCCCTTTTAGGGGTTAAGTTCCCAAAACGAAAGAAAAAGAAGGAAAGAAGAATATTTTTATTTAAGGTTACAAGAGTACCACCACCAAACAGTAGAAAACAACACACACGCACAACACCAAATAAACAAGTTTGTAAAAACAAAACCTGAAACACGTGTTTACTCATTTTGTCGTTAAGTACTCTCTTGTGATGCCATCTTCGTATTAAACGTCCCAAAATACCTTAAAAACGACACCGATATTGATATTTAGACATTTCAACCCCATCGCACCCGATCCAGGGAGATGGTATCTTACGTATTCCACGTCGGATTTTAAAACCGTTGTTGTTTTCATAATCTTTTACACCGGCAGCCTGTGGGTGAGCCATGCGCTGCGAACTTATAATGCCATAAGGGTCCAGTATAATAACGTATTCAGGATGATGATGAAACTGCCAAGACGCTGTTAGTGCGTCGGGTATGTTCGCAGAGGCGCGCACTGACGGCTTCCACGCCATCAGACGGAAGAGAGCCGCGTCTCTGCTGAACAGAGTGCGCGGCAGTTCCAATATCATTCTGAATATGTTTGCCGCCCGCCTGGACTGCCCTATGACAAAGTACTGGGTGAAGATCGTCACTGGTCAAATTAAGTGACGATCTTCACTCAGTGCCGCGCAATTATAATTTTCTTTTGTTTAATTTTAATTGTTATTATTTTTTATTATTTTAATTTCATTTAATTTGTTTCTTTTGACTTGTTTGAATTTACAAGTTAAGTATGAAGTATCTTTTTTTTTTGTTTGAATTTTTCACTATCTTTTAATTTTATATTTTGTAATATGGGTTCTGCCTGAAATAAATTGTTTTTATTTTTATTTTTATTTTTTATAACCAGCTACCCAATAAACCATAGAAACAACACCCGTGTTGATTTTAGACTTTGTTACCCCTTTCCCCCCTTTTAGGGGTTGAATTCTCAAAAAACCTGAAACACGTGTTTACTCATTTATCATTAGGAGTTTCGAATAAAATAGTCGAACTAATCTTGTTTCCCCATATAAACTTTGGTCCCCCGTTTCACCCCCTTAGGGAGTTAATTTTGAAAAATCCTTTCTTAGTGCACCCCTAGACCTTATATGGAACCTACATGCCAAATTTGGAATCTCTAGGCCCAGTGGTTTGGGCTGTGCGTTGATATGTCAGTCAGTCAGTCAGTTTCTTCTTTTTACACGCTTTATACACAAAATAAAAAGGTACAGAAGTAAATCTACATACAAAGTGCGCTCGAGCAACGCACACATAGACACTGTTCACAGACACGATATCTCGGGTCAGTTCGGATCAGTCCGAGCGCGATTGCCATCCGCGTGAGGCGCGCGCTGTAGTCGCGCGCGTCTGTGGAATTTTTTTAGTGCAATAATGGAGCAACAAAAAAAGGTTATTATAACTGTTCAGTGGACGGTTGTTTAAATTCAACCCTAAACGGTGAATGGTCGTTTTTTAAGCTACCAGTGGTTTCAGAGACCAGTAATTGTTGTTGTTTGTCCAGACCAGTGGTTTCGATGGTTCATTTTAACGTTACATAGAATAGTTAGGTAGATAGGTAAGCACCTCGCCCCGACTCCCATAGTAATAATAGTTTCCTATTTTGAATCAGTATAAACGAAGTAAGTACCTAACTACATTTTTGTAAGGTAAATTCACGCCACTAATATTACGTAAGTTGAAAACATGTTTTTTTGTTTGTATAGATATTGTGTTGTTTTTAGTATCATTAGATAGGTTTAGGTCTAAAACCGATAGGACAATGGAAATTGTGTAACTAGGATAATCCGTTTAGAAGTTATTAGGGATTTTCTATAGTGAAAATTGACAAACGCTAAATTTTGTAGGTAGGTATTTTAATTATTATTATTATTATAATTTTATATTACCATTCTTCCCGTTTGAATATCAACAATAAATCAAACAACTAGATACGAGTGCCACTATCACGATAAGTTTTGCATATGCCATAATTGACAACCCTAGAGCGACCGCCGAGCGTAGGTATGAAAAGTGAAGTACATACACTTGATTGACTTCTGTACCTTTTTATTTTGTGCTTTATATTAGCTTCAACTGTATGTTTGTTTGTATGTTTGTAACCGACTCCTTAGGGCGCGATTTTGACCCACTTCCCGGTTTCCGATTGAGCTGAAATTTTGCACATATGTGTAAATTGGATGACAATGCAATATTATTGTAACATGGAGCTGATCTAATGATGGAGCTGGATGGTGGCCATAGGAACTATGTAATAAAACAACACAATCCCGTCGAGTTTGGGCTCGTTTGATTCGTCTTGACGAGCACTTTGATCTCAGATGGTAACCAGGGTCTGATGATGGAGCTGGAAGATGGCCAAAGGCACTCCACAATAAAACTACACAACCCCGTCGAGTTTGGGCTCGTTTGATTCGTCTTGACGAGCACTTTGATCCTAGATGGTAACCAGGGTCTGATGATGGAGCTGGAAGATGGCCAAAGGCACTCCACAATAAAACGAAACAACCCCATCGAGTTTGGGCTCGTTTGATTCGTTTTGACGAGTACTTTGGTCCTAGATGGTAACAAGGGTCTGATGATGGAGCTGGAAGGGGGGTAGGTGGCGGGGTGGGGGGGGGAATGGGGTATGGGGTAAGGGGGTCGGGGTTTAGAGGGTTGGGGGTGAGGGTGGGGCGGTTGGGGTTAGGAGATGGGGGGGGTTTACGGGGAATAGGGTGGGGGTGTTGGGGGGTTCGGGGGTAAGTGATTTTGGGGGGGTAGTGGGAAATGGGGAGGGGGTAAGAGGCCTAGATGGTAACAAGGGTTTGATGATGGAACTGGAAGGGGGGGCGGTAGGTGGCGGGGTGGGGGGGAGGGGTTGGGGGGCAGGTGGTGGGGTTGGGGGTTAGGGGTTGGGGTATGGGGGGTTTGGGGGTCCGGTGTTAGGGGGTTTGGATTTAGGTGGTTGGGGGGTTTGTAAAATGAGGAAGGGGGTGAGGGGGGTTTACGGGATTGGGGGTAAGGGTGTGGGGCTTGGGATTTGGGGTTTGGGGGGTTTGGGGTTTGGGGGAGTTTGGGGAAATGGGGTGGGGGATGCTGGGGGGTTGGGTTTAGGGGGTTGGCGGGTTGTTGGTGAGGGGGGTAAAGTTATAAAGAAAGAGGTTTACGTTTAGTAGTGTGGAGCAGTGCGCGCGCACCAAAGTCCAAGTATAAGATGGACTGATTCTATTTAAGACGAGCAAAAAACCGTTTTGTCTCTTTTTAGCACATGGAAACTCTCACTGTGAAAAAAATGCAACTAAAAAATAGAAAATAAATAATAGTTTAAAAAAACTATAAAACACGCTTTAAAAAATAAAAATAAAATTTAATCTATTTCAATTCACTATTCTTTTAGTGCAGTAAAAAATCTTAATAAGCAATTAATATTGTCATATCCAGATCAAGGTGCTTTTTAAGATGTTATCAAAATGATAATCCTTGACAATTGACACCATGCACCCCACGCTTTTTTTACAATAAAATATTTTAAACTATTATTATTTATTTTATCAATATTTAGAATTGTTTACAAATTTTGATCTAGATATAACAATATAATAATTGCTTATTAAGATTTTTTACTGCACTAAAAGAATAGTGAATTGAAATATATTAAAAAAAAATTTTAATTTTTAAAGCGTGTTTTTTAGTTTTTTTAAACTATTATTTATATATATTTAGAAGATAAAGATTAATTGAATATAAATTTTTAAATTTTGTCATTTCCGCAGAATAGACGCTAGTAAAATTCTGTATGTGAGTGAATGTGACTCATTGAGGCAAACATAAATTAGTCTCAATGTCGTTTATTCATGTGTGTTCTTGAACATTTGCTAACTTTGACTAAGAACTATTTTGGGATTAATTTAATTTGTAGGATTTTCTCCCTAGATTTATATGTTAACTTCGTGCTACTTCACCACATACTTAGGAACTTTATTAAGTATCTGTACCTCTACCATGAGTTTAAACTAGTTTACAGTGACCGTACTCGCTAGAGACGGCGTAAATGATTTGTATGGAGAATTGTACTTCCGTAAGTGACCGCTAGAGGCGCTGTACAATTCTCCATACAAATAATTTACGCCGTCGCTAGCGAGTACGGTCACGTAAACTAGTGTAAACTCATGGTAGTGGTACTGTAGTGCAATTTAACTAACTACCAAAGAAAAGTGTACGTAAATATCGTTTTTTTTATTATTCTTGTTCTTGAGCCCCACAGTCACTTTTTAATAATTTTGAGTAAGAAAATTTGATAAGTGAACCCTGCTAAACTTTTCCATAAGAAGATTATACTAGGGGCGTTCAATAAAAAGTGAGAATGAGTATGTTATAAACAACTTTTACTAAATGTCATTTTATTTTTCGACATAGTCACCTTTTAGCATAATATACTTAGTATATCTTTTTTCTAAACTTAAAATTCCATTTTTAAAAAAGGTCTCATCTTGAGTACTTAAAAAATCTTGTACTGTAGCGACTACCGCGTCGTCGTCTTCAAATTTCTAGCGTCTCAGGTATTGTTTCAATCTCGGAAATAGGTAGAAATCACTGGGAGCGAGATCTGGTGAATACGGAGGATGCTTAAGGATATCGAACCCAGCATCACGAATTGCAGCCATTGCAACGGCGGACTTGTGTGCTGGGGCATTGTCCTGGTGGAACAGCACAACTTTCGAGAGTTTACCTCGCCGTTTTTCGCGGATCTCATTGCGCAATGTTGCTATTTGTTTGGCGTATAAAGTGCCCGTAATAGTGGCTCCATGCTTGAGATACTCAATCATTAATACCCCTTTACCATCCCAAAAAACAGAGCCCATGACCTTACCGGCAGATGGGCTCACCTTGAATTTCTTCGGAGTTGAAGATGATGGCCTTTTCCATGTCATAGACTGCAGTTTCGTTTCAGGGTCGTAATGATGGAGCCATGTTTCGTCCATTGTTATAAATTGCGCCAAAAAAGTTCCCGGTCTTGCTGCATCAGGTTCAAAGCTTCTTGACAAATCTCTAGTCTAGTTTGTTTTTGCGTGTCAGTAAGCATTCTTGGTACCCAACGCGCAGATACCTTTTTCATACCCAAGCGTTCATGTAAAATATTATGCACGCTCCCCGTTGAAATCTTAACATTTTCAGCAATAAAACGAACTGTGTACTTCAGTTACTGCTGTAGTAGGGCGTCCGGAGCGGGGGTCGTCCATTGTCGATGTTCTTCCACGTCTAAATTCGGCGCACAAACGTGCGACTGTCGAATACGGAGGAGCATTAGACCCTAAAGTGTCCCGCAAATCCAAATTGACTTGGTCCGCAGAAATTTTTTTCAAATACAAGTATTTGATAACGGCGCGCAGTTCAATTTTCTCCATTTTCGCTAACGTACTCAATAGCATTGCAAAGAAATTACCGTGTATTTTTTTAAACAAAAGACAGTTACTTTTTTTTTTCATAGCAATCAGCTAGATAGATTAGCTTTACCGGCCAGTATTTACGTTCGCAATATTAAAAGAGTTTGCATCTCATTCTCACTTTATATTGAACGCCCCTCGTATATAAAAGCTACTGCTTTTCGAAACAAATGTAGTAATGTTTGATTGATGATAAGTACATTCTAATTGGTGAGCAATACTTACAATATTTCTTTTTTTCTTTTTCAGTAAATATCTGGCGTCCTCGTCGTAAAATTCTTACTCCGATCTTCAGTTTAAAAAACCTTAACTATTTTGTCAGTGTTTTTGCAACACAGAGTGAAACGATGGTGAATTTGATGCGGAATGAAATAGAAAAAGGCGATTTCTCCTTCTGGAAATACATCACTACTTATACGTTTGATTCCATATGCAGTAAGTTCGATTTCGTATTTAACTTTTAATAAATTATCAATATTTTACGGAACAATATTTATTAACGGGCTATCCTGGGTTTGTGGACGCTGAGAGAAACTCTTGTACTTGTATTACGAGTTTAATACTAGATTGTACAAAAATATTAAATTGTTACGATAAAGTACGTCTATCGTACACGTACGACAAGCAGTCAAGTATAGAACTAATCTGCCGCCCCCCGCTGCTCCTTCACCCCTGCTGGAGAGGTACGCTAACATAGTTACTTCAAGTCGTTGGATTATCAACTTACAGATAAATAGTTTTAAGCGTAAGTAACTTGAATCATCGCAACGAAAAAGTATATTTAGTAGGTAGTTTATACACGTTTCTTTACAAATTTGTTATAAACATATACATCCCTTTCATAAATTTCGCAGAACATTCGAAATCTAAATAACTTTTTCCTGTGAGTTATAATTACTTACGTTATAAATTTAAATGAATTGTAAAACCCATGTGTAAAACAATTTCAGTTTTTCAGTTTATTTCACTTTTTTAACAATTTTACTTAATACACTATTGTGAATGCTTTCATGGAAGAACGAGTATCTTTCAGAGACGAGTTTGGACATCGACTTAAACTCGCAACTGAACCCAGAGCATCCCTTCTTGGAAGCGTTTGACATCGCAATTCAACTTTTAGCGCAACGCCTCTGTAGCCCATGGCTTTATTTAGATTCTGTATATAAACTACTGCCTTGCCACAAAAGATTTCTAACAAATAGACAACTAATGTGTGACTTTGTTGATGATGTAAGTACCTATTAAAAAGTTCAAGAAATTCATTAAAGATTTTGCAGATATTGCAGACGTTCTTGTTATCCTACAGTAAATACAGAGCAATGCTAAGGGAAAACGGTATTTTTTTCTTTTCCGTCAAAGGCGGCTGGGCAAATTGACTATAATATGACCAATGAAGACAAGCGATATGTCACTGAATAGCTTATTCTAAGTTCTAAAACTTTTACTAGTGCAGATAGTTCCAAATCCTTGTGTGAAAAAAGTTATCGCTGCATAAAAGTAGGTTGAGATGAAAATAAAAAATATTATGTCTGTAGCTTTTTTCGATACTATGTTCCTGTATCGCTTTAAATATTACGAAGGTTTTGCGACTGTCAATGATTTTGTGTCGTAATTATGCTCTTTAGGCGTTTTAATATGTTTTTTTTATCTTGCCATACCTTTTTTACGCAGCAATTTGAGATTTCCCGCTATACAAAAAGTTGTAGAATATGAAAAACCTTATTGATATTTTAGGGGAAGTTGAGTTGTCGGGATATTTTGAACTAATTTAATCCTCATAAATGCTAACTTATATATACAACTTAATCTCCTCAACACGTAGCTAATCTATAGTAACGACCCTGCCTACGAAACAAGAGGTCCTGGGTTCAAATCCCGGTAAGGGCATTTATTTGTGTGATGAGCACGAATATTTGTTCCTGAGTTATGGATGTTTTCTATGTATTTAAGTATTTATTTATCTATATAAGTATGTTTATCGTCGTCTAGTACCCATAGTACAAGCTTTGCTTAGTTTGGGACTAGGTCGATTTGTGTAAGATTGTCCCCTAATATTTATTTATTTATTATTTATAGTGGCTTATCGGAATCAATGCACGTAAGATCGATAACGCTGCCTCCAACCAAACCCCATCGGCACGATCCCGATAAGCCCACGCGTCGGCACAAGTCTTCCCCCTTAATCAGCTTCCCGACTGATTATTGCGGCCATCCACCACGGCCTTCACTCTGCGGTCTAATAGTTTGAGACCCATGATGATCAGTACAACGACGACAGTGATTATCGTTTGAAGGACGATAACCTGTCGATTAGCACGTATCTCTTCCAGCAGCAGCTGCTTAATTTAATCCATTTCTTGGTGCTGTAACCCGTTGTCCTGGTTATAATTGATTTGATCCTTCGAACTCTGTACGCCCATTTTGATTGATGACTAGTATTGCTGCTCCCGGAAGACACCGCCGAATGATGATCCACTCGGGTCAACCTGATGTTACCTATATAATAGTGAGTGACGCCGCTCAATGCTTAAACCGAACCGACCGCTCGGGTTTCGTGACATACGTGCTATCACCACTTGGCTCGGCGAATTGGAAAGAAGGCTTAAGCCGATCTATAGTCACGTACGTTTCTTTGCCGCCGTTTTGAATATGTTTGAAACTCCATTCTTGCTATGTGATATTTGTCCGGAGGAATCGGCCTTGCACGCGAAAACACTGGACTTTGCAGCACTTTGGCGGCCGCCTCATAGATAACGGGCGTGTTACATCAACGTATTTTTCCAACATTTGTTTTACCCGTAAATTCGTCTCCCCGTCGATAGTCTGAATAGAATGCTGATCTGCTTTAACAATAGTTGCAGGCGTTGTAAGCTCTGTTACTTTGTCTTTTAATCTGCGCCCATGAACGTCGACCAAAATTTTGTGATATTCCAAAAAATCTGCTCCCAAAATCGCATGCTTGAGATTGGCAACAACAAATGTCCAAGTGTAAGGCTGCCGAAGGCCAATGTTAAGGGTTAAATCCTTCTCACCATACGTGTTAATCTTAGTGCCATTAGCCGCGTACAGCATGTACTCCGAATTATTTTTAGCTCTCCCACAGGACCTGTTTATAACTGAAATCGTTGCTCCTGTATCCACAAGGAATTTTATTCCACTTTCTCTATCTGTAATCGTAAGGCGGGAACTTATAGGATGAATGGCAAAAAGATCCGTCGCTCTTTGTGCGCGCATTAGTTTCCCTGGTTCATGTTGAAACGACCATTTCTCCAGGCACACGGTTGCTGACACTGCCTTGCTCGTTACGATTCCGTGACCTTGATCTTGAAGAATACCGCCGATGGAATGCATTACGGTCAGCGCTGCGTCGATTATTATTATTTTGCGCATGCTGAAATTCATTTATGTATAATTGCATTTGAGCCAACTGTACCGTAACGCTTGCTAAACAACTTGCGACATCCATGACCTTGCTTTCTCGATCGTTTATCAGTGACAACTCTGTTTTTTTCTTGTATTCTCGTAAATTTTGTCCGCTAACTCGCAAAGTTTTTGTTCTGAAAGCTGATCGGTAACTGCTTAAACCGTTGTGACGGCCGAAGGAAGATGCCGGAGCCACATGAGCTTAATGGTAAACAACACATTTTCCGCCATAGCTGGGAAGGCTTTTGATCTCCTAGCTCAATTTCAGACAATAATCTTTGGAATCTAGTTTGATCGGATTCTTCATAACAATTAATTTATCAACCGATTCTTGATTGCTGCATACTTTGTAATCTGCTGCAGGGTTGGTGATCAAATCACTGATCAACTGAATTTTTCCTTAGTGAGCTTCGCTATAACCGTGTTATATTTGTATTCATCGTCCTGTTTCTGTGGCCCCACAATTGCTTTAAATTGCGTAAACCATAATTACAGCAGGTCCCTCCAAAATTCCGGAATGCGGGAAATAACTGAGGTCGCTGCAACCTCCAAAGTCTCGGCATTCGTGCCGTTAGCTGCTTTATGCGGTGTAGGTGACATGTCATGGTGATGTGGCAGTGACGATAGCGAAATCAAATATAGCGAGATGACCTTGCCGGCTCCCGTCAACCAGTATTGAAATTCGCTGTCACTTACTTGTAAGTTTCCTTCGCCGGAACTCTTCCAGTTGATTCCAGTGATTGCGTGTTCTCGTTCTAGTCGGGGTCACCACTTTAGGGGAAGTTGATTAATGAGTCAAAAACCTTTGTCGGGATATTTTGAACTAATTTAATTGTCATAAATGCTAACTTATATATCATAAATATTATGCCATTCACTGCTGGCAATTATTTTGAACTTCTGCCCAGCGCCAACCGGATTTCGCTCATGTCACAAATGCGTGTATGCGTTCAATTGTCATCCACACTTGCACTAAGCGTGTATTGCGTTACCTTTCACACATTCTACACTTTTGACGAGTTCATTAACTTTCAGTCAAAGACTGCTACTTACTAAAATAATGATGTAAAGTTACCAGACCTGATTGGTTTTATTTTTGGGTCATGGGTATTTTTGTACTTAGATCTTAGTGTTGTAATTATGTTAGCAATGTAAAAATAAAATAATTTGACAAAATAACTTGTAGAAAAAGATAAATATTATGAATAAATAAGTAAAAGTATTGGGTACTGGGCAAAGTTCTTTAATTGTAAGTATTAAGCCTAAGCTCGTACTCGTGAGGCCCAGTGTCATATGACATTAAATAGTTCATGTTTATACGAATGTGTTATTTAGGAGGTTATATGAGTTTAAAATATTGAATTCCACACCTCCAATTTAATTTTTAGTGCAAAATTTTAGCTCTGTAAGAACAAACCTAAAACATATAAATTTATTACAGCTGATAGAAAGCAAAAAAAAAGAACTGGCAGCACGTTATAATGGCATCGAAAGAAAAACAGAAGGTAAGTTTTAATAATTCGTTCGTTAGTTTTACTAACTAACACGACTCCAGCACAACATAAGGTCAATAGGGGTCACTACTAATTGTAGTCCTCAGTCAGTCATTGTGCGGTTATTATGGCTGTCGCACACTCATTATTACCTCGGCACCGGATGTGATGCGCCTCCACACTAATCTTTCAGTATGTGAAACACCATACTGGATGACCTACAGAACTAATTATACGAGGGATAGAAATAAGTCGGCTAGGTCTGCGTCTAGCTCTCTGTAATGTTCCATTCGGATTAATGTTTTTTGTTTATCTACCTCCAGTAGTAACCTTTTCTTTCGCTCTACTACCGACGAAGTTGAGGGTCTTTTAAACGAGGCACCAAGGTTGAGGTTGTAAAATTTATTCTTTTTTTATGGGATATCCGCCGCTACCGATATGTGTACATACTCTACCTGTCTCGGTTGGACAAGAAGACGACGACAGAGAAGAACTTCGAGCACATCTGCGAGGCGGTACGGGGGGATCCCAGCTGAGGGTCTACTTCGACATTCGAAAATCGAAGTTCGTATCGCATCGTCTTGCTCGCTCTTGTATTAAATACTATTAGCGTGAGAGGAATGACACGATACGAAGTTCGAATTTTGCACTTTGCAGTATAAGGCCTGTTTATATGCCCGTTCGATTATTTGCTTAGTGTGCTTCGTGTTTTAATCATTTTCGGTGTAGGCATGTTGAACATGAAACCGGTGAGAAGGATCACTTTGTAAGGGGTCTGGCGCTAAGAATCCAAAATAATTTCGTTGCGAAATGAAAGTAAACCATCGATTATAATAGAATTAGAATTATAATTTAAACATGAAACTACTGTGAGACTCACTCATAGTGAAAATAAACGGATCACTCACATCCTAAAACGAGTTTAACTGGACATGTTTCGGGCTAATCCGTAGCCCTTCTTCTAAAGTGATGTTGTTAGTGTTGTATGCTACCCTACATTTGACAATGACAATAAAAGTGATGATGAATACGGGGGTAGTTGTGTGTCGCTATCAGTAGCCGCGCGACCAGGCGGTAGCACGCAGTGCGCGTTTGGCAGCCGCCGTAACGTGTGACTCCGAGAAGAAGGGCTACGGATTAGCCCGAAACAGTCGAGTTAAACTCGTTTTAAGACGTGAGTGATACGTTTATTTTCACTATGATATAATAGAATAATTACGTTGAAATAAAACGTACATAACTGATGAATATTTATTTATTGTTTATAATTATGTCCACAAGGTTTAATGTCTGAAATGAAGTCCTTACTTGAATTGATGATCGAATCATCCGGCGGGGCCCAAGGTTATACTGATCTAGAATTACGGGAGGAGATGCTAGTATTTATAATGGCTGGCAATGACACTTCTGCTGTTGGTGCCGCTTATACTACACTGATGTTGTCAAGACATCCTGAAGTACAACAAAAAGTATATCAAGAGTAAGTGTGTAAATAGAAACACATGAACATGTTTGTTTATTAGCAGCTTCACATTACAATCAAAGCAATTTTAAACTTTTGTTACTGTTACAGGTTGCAAGATGTGTTTCAAGGCAGCAACCGTCCAGTTGCTGTAAAAGATCTACCGAACTTGAAATATTTAGAAGCCGTTATAAAGGAAACTCTATAAATCTATCCTCCTGTACCTGTTATTGTAAGAGATGTCCTCAAAGATATTATATTACGTAAGCATTACTGTTCTCCATAAAACACAGTAATATTAATTTAAAATATGATCTTGATTTATTGTGTGTGTTTTTAATCCGATCGCCATTTCCCCGCATAATGCGTAGTTATTATTTATTATTTGTGGAGTCCTGTAACAATAGTGTTATGTTATCTTCTTCTGTACAAATCCTGTTTACTATTAGCTATATATATAAGTATAAACATTCTTACCTTAGTTTTGTGGCCTTCCCGTGTGTTTCAATCGTGTCGTTTTTATTGTGTTGTGTCTTTGCAAAAGTGAAACAACTGATTATTTCTGTCCCGGTCTGTGATTTACCTATAAACAAAGTAATATATTTATCTAACACGTACTCGTATTATATGCACAAATTTCATAACGTTCTTGCAACACCATATATAAAAATCAAATTCACCAACATCCAACTATTTCTTCACCATTGTTTTTATTACGTAATGTTATTTTCTTCTTGCCATGCCTCGTTTTAAAAACTTCAAAGTTGGTCTATTTAATGCTGGATCTCTTGGTACGGGACATGACGAGTTGATTGCGATTGTGACTACGACAAAAGCCGACGTCGTTGCTATTAACGAGACCTGGCTGCGCGCCGGGCAAGAGGCGCGTGCTCCGACGATCGCTGGATATCGACTGAAACAGGTGGCGCGTCCCGCCGAGATCCGAGCGGGTCGCGGGGGAGGCGTTGGTTTTTTTATCCGTCGTGAGCTCACCGCCCGCACTCTTGCGCATCCGCCGGCCGCTCTTGTAGAACAAATGTGGTTAAAATTGAATATTAACTGTAAACGGTTAATAATTGGAACCGCATACCGTCCTCCGTGGCTTGACGTTGACACCTTTTTTGACGCCATTACGAATTCTATTACATCTTTTGTTAATTATGACCGTTTGATTTTACTTGGTGACTTTAACATAAATTTTACTGACAAAACCGACACAAAGTTTGATTGTCTGATGCATTTCTTAACATCAGTTAATTTAACTCAACACGTACGTGAACCAACGCATTTTACTGACCACAGCGAGACGACCATAGACCTGATTTGCACTGACGCTCACGTTGTGAATGTCGTAGTGAAGCACATTCCCAGCCTGGGCAGACACGCTTTCATTACAGCTGAGTTTGACATAAAAAAACAGAAACCGACACCGAGACGTATTACTTACCGACCACTCAAAGACATTAATTTAAGTGACTTCGACAATGACCTTGAATCTTTAAATTGGGACCAAATACTATTACTTAATGACGTGAATAATATGGTTCGAAAATTTAACGAACTTATACTCCAATTGTTCGACAAACACGCACCTGAAAAGACGATTGTGGTGAAGGAGGCTCTTAAACCATGGCTGACGAGCAATGTGAAGTTGATGATGCGTCTAAGGGACAAAGCCCACGACAAATACAAACGAACCAAAGCTGATGTTCATAAGCAATACTACCTGGACCTGAAACGCCTAGTAATCGCAGCCATCCATAGCGAGAAACGTGCCTTCTTCGAGCACCACATCAATGACGTTACCGACTCAAAGACTCTCTGGAAAAACTTAAAGCGCACCGTCCTTCCAGACCCACAGACACAGATTGACCTCCCGACACACTTTAACGACCCCGACTTAATAAACCGGCATTTCTTAAATATACCTGGTAAACCGGCCGTATCTATATCTGACTTGACACGGTATGAATTCGATAGACATAGTGACAAAAAATTTACTCTTTCACCAACAACGACAGGAACTGTGACAAAAATTATGACCTCTATTAAGACAACTGCAAAGGGACATGATTCGATTGCTATTGACATGTTACTTATGACTCTTCCGGTGACTTCGAAGGTACTGACATTCATCATCAATAGGAGTATTGAGACTATGACTTTCCCGACTGATTGGAAAATTGCTCAAGTGACCCCGTTACCTAAAAAACCTAATCCTGTTAATCTGTCCGAACTCCGTCCTATTAGTATCCTTCCCTGTGCGTCGAAGATAGTGGAAAGGGTAGTTTGTGAACAGCTGTCGGAATACTTGGAGAAGTACAGCATCCTACCTGAACTGCAATCGGGTTTTCGCAAGGGTCGATCGACAGCTACTGCGTTACTCGATGTAGTCGATAATATTTTGCAGGCTAGGGATGCTGGAAAAAGTACTATTTTAGCACTTTTAGATTTCTCCAGGGCTTTTGATTGCATTAGCGTTCCCTTGCTATTATCCAAGATGTCGTATTACGGATTTGATGTCACGGCGATAAAATGGTTTAGCAGTTATTTGACTGACCGTGCGCAGACTATCGTATTGCGTGGGGTGGATGGTGGTACTCTGCGGTCTTCTCTTTGCCCTGTGACACGGGGAGTGCCGCAGGGCTCGATACTGGGTCCCCTGCTCTTTATATTGTACAGTTCTGATATTGTCAGCAGTATAAAGAGCAGTGGATACCATCTCTACGCGGACGATCTGCAGCTGTACGTCTCCTGCGCGCCGTCAGAAACTTCCATTGCTGTAGACGCCGTCAATGCAGATCTCGATCGTATTTCAGCTTGGTCGGAGAGGAACTGTTTAGTCCTCAACCCCGACAAGTCGAAGTATATAGTTTTTGGATCGAGGCATCAAATTCGGAATACTATTGATGCTCTGACTACCGGGGATGTTGCCGTTATGGGTAAACCAATAGAACGGGTGGTAGAAGCCAATAACCTTGGTCTACTTATGGACGGCAAGCTGAGCTTTGAGAACCACATCCTAAAAGTTGTGAGTAACTGCTTCTACCGCCTCAAGGTTCTGTACAGTATACGCGATTACCTTAGTGTTGATTTGCGTGTTAACCTTTGTGAATCGCTTATATTGTCCAGATTAAACTATTGTGATATTGTTTATGACGGCTGCATTGTTGGTCGTTCCAAGAGGCTTTTACAGCGAGTGCAAAACGCATGTGCTCGTTTTTGTTTCCGTGTCCCTCCCCGGTCCCACATCACTCCTTACCTGAACGCCGCTAACTTGCTGAACATGCCTGCACGCAGGCGCATGCACCTCGCCACTTTGCTGTTCGGTGTGAGACGCTACAGGACACCGTTGTACCTCTTCAATAAAATTGTTTGGTCGAAGAGTGAGCGCAGGAGTGCTATGGTTCTTGTGCCTAAACACCGGACCGCGGCATTTCGAGGAAGTTTTAAGTTTGCGGCGTCCAAGTGCTGGAATGATATTCCTCCCCCTATCCAAGGAGCGTCTAGTAGGTACACCTTCAAGCGCAAGCTGAAGGATCACTTATTAACGCTCCAAAAATCCTACCTATAAAACCAGCACTTGATATGCCAACCTGTTGTTTTACAGGGTTATGTTTTCGCAGTTTACTTTTTCTTTATTGTATTTATTTATTTACATATTATGCTACGCAATAATAAATCTAAATTGTTTGTTAATTCATTATCTTTTTATTAATTTATCTTTTTATTAAGTAGTTTATATAGTATATTTGTGTATCGTTCCGTGTGTCACAGACGGTTCTGGCAGAAAATCAGCGCTGCAGGCGTCTAACGCCTCAGCATAATGCTGAGTCAGCGACCGTTTCACTTTTGCATGGACACACATGCAGATCTGTGTATTTATTACTTCGTTGTTTTGTGAACCTTGTTTATTTGTATGAATTTGTGTGTACTTTCTTGTATTTGTGTGTCTTGTAAAAGTGAATAAATGTCTTCTTTCTTTCTTTCTTTCTTTCTATTTAATTTAGCACATTTAAATATACGTAAAAATGAACTACTTAAACAAATTACTGGTGATAAGCATACAAAGATTTTCAACTTTGTTCCAGCTTCTGGTTCAACTTTAGTCAATGGTGTAGGCATTATTGTAAATATCTGGGCAATGCACCGCAACCCTAAATACTGGGGTGATGACGCTGAGCAGTTTCGACCAGAACGCTTCCTCGAGGGACCCCTTCAGCATCCAGTGCAGTTCATGCCATTCAGCTACTCCTTGAGGAATTGTTCTGGTGCGTTGATATATTCTTATACTGATATACCTTACCTACTATTACGTATGATGACACCACCACTTCATTTATGAAGAGTCGCAATAAAATTATAGCAATTCTAATCAGAAAAGTTACTATTTTTATTATTATTATTATGAGAGGGAGGCAAACGAGCAAGCGGGTTACTAGCAATGTTTTTTTAGTTATTACTAGCTGTTGCTCGTGACTGGGTCTACGAAGAACGGGGGGGTATAAAAAATAGCCCATGACCTATTCTCAGACCAACCATATAATATAGACAAATAATTTCAGAAAAATCGATCATGTTATTTCGGAGGGAGTTCGATAACAAACACTGTGACTTGGGTTTTTTTTATATTAGAAGACTAGCTGTTGCCCGCGACTCCGTCTGCGAAGACTAGGGGTATAAAAATAGCCTACGACCTATTTTCAGACCTACCGAATACAAAGAAAAAGTTTCATAAAAATCGATCAAGCCGTTTCGGAGGAGTTCGATAACAAACACCGTGACACGAGATTTTTTATTATATTAGAAGTAGAAGATTATGACAATACGAAGTAGGCAAAGAATTCTCTTGTTCAATCACTAACTCCCACACGTGACACCGAATTTTCATTTATGATAGCAAACTGCTGAAGCGAACCACGATGCAGGATGAAAATTTGTGGGGTACTTAATCATTCAAAAAACATTTCGTATATTTTGCATTCAGTATTTCGACCTAGCTTCTAGAATTTTTCTGTTCACTATATACAAAAAATCTCGTGTCACAGTGTTTTTAGTCGCACGACTCCATAAAAGCCTTGACCAACTTTTATATATTTTTTTTTAATATACATATTATTTGGTGTACCCGTTTCCCATTTTTTAATGGCAATTTATATGGGAGAACAAAGTTGCCGGGTCCCATAGCTAATTCATCATAGAAATAAATACATTTTTCACACCTCTCATTCGGAAAAGTAGCTTTTGCTCCCCAACGACAGGGATCAAAATGCTACTTTTCTGTTCAAGCTACTTTTTAATTTATTCATTGGCATGTATCATTTGCAATGTGCCAATTGAACACAAATCTTAATAATAATAGTCGATTGTAATTTCATCGTTATTGATTAAAAACGAACATATTTCAAGTTTTAACATAACTACGTTATATGAAAATTTATAATTTTTTCGTAATAGCTAAAAAAATCACAATAAATTATATATGTTTTACTGAAAACAAAACTATTGATGACGTTATTATGATTAATTGAATATTGATATCCGATACCATTATATAATTAGATTAGATTCGATTAATTAAAAGTTGTTTCGTTATTTTTACAGCATTTTCTTTCAATTTTTCCATAATCGGTGTGAAAAGTTGTATGTGTCACTCAGGACCAAAATTATTTTCGTCTTGGGCGTTAACTCTTGAATCCCTAACTCTACGCTCAGGATTCTTGTGTAAAATCCTTCGCTTCACTCTGGATTCAATGTACCGCCAGCGCCGTAATTATTCATCATTTTGCTCCCTTGTGACAGAAATAACTATTGATACGCAGAAGTGATAGTGTTTGTATTTTTATGGTCATAGAAATATTTTTCTTCCAGGGTCCACTTACGCCATGATGTCAATGAAGACAGTGTTGGCGACGCTAGTGCGTCAGTACTTTCTGCTGCCACCCGTAAATCTCGATCCCCAACAATGGACCGCTCCCCTTAGAGTTAAATTCGACATAATGATGAAACACGTGGACAATTACAACATAAGGATACGAAAAAGAAATTAATTAATTTAATTAATGAGTTTAAGTAAATTTTTAAAGTTCAAAAATATGTTATAAGAACATATTAAAATTATGAGTTTGGAACTTTTCACTATACTACACTATATACTATTTATTCTAAGATTACCCAAAAAATTCAGGTTAAACAAAAATTCTGTAAAAAATAAGCTTTTGAGATTTAGACGTAACCATAATAATTATTATCAGACCAAATAGTAGATAGTTTGAGTATTAGTACAACTGATTTGTCATTATGCACCTATATACACCGTGAAATTTTAGTGGTTGTTTTCCCGAAACGAGGTGATTTAGTTTCGATTGTACAATCGATTTATAATTACTATTTTGACTAGAGTCAAAAATCCAATTGTGAAAAACGAAAGTCGAAAATGACCGCAAACCAATAGTAACGCTTCGTTGGTACCTAACCTATGGTACGATCGTACGCTACTTGTACCAACGAAGGGTTACTATTGGTTTGCGGTCATTTTCGACTTTCGTTTTTCACAATTGGATTTTTGACTCTAGTCAATATAGTAATTATAAATCGATTGTACAATCGAAACTAAATCACCTCGTTTCGGGAAAACAACCACTTAAATTTCACGGTGTATATAGGGTGTTGCCATACTAGTAGGTTAAAAATGCTGACGAACTGACACGCATGGGGCAGCTATATCATTTCCGTTCGTTCAATTTAATCGTGTTGTGAATAAATAACGCGTTATTTACTGATAAACACTAATTTAATAATTATAAGAAACGAGTACAATAACTGAAATGTTGCAAGTCACACAGTAAGTATCAGAGAGAGGCTTCCTTCAACCGGCCTAAGACAAAAGCTTATGCCGAAGACATTGTTATGTATTTTCATCAGACATCATAGTTTGCGTTCATTTTCTTCATCCTCTCCTGAATGCAAACCCATTGCAGCGGTGAAAGAACTGAGCTGATATACATGACGTTTACTTTTCTAGCAGCAATCTTATCCCTCACGAAGTGGTATCGTACATCTATGTGTTTGCTGCGGGCATGATAGGCACCTGATCCTGAAATACTAATAGCACTTTGATTATCACAGTACAGTGTTATTGGCGTGCCTGATAAATTGTGAAAGAAATCATCTTCAACTTGTTTTAGCCAGAGTGCTTCTTGTACAGCTGAGCTCATAGCCATGTACTCTGCTTCGGTAGTACTTAATGCCACTGTAGCTTGTTTTTTTGAATTCCAACTGATGCAAGCACCCTGAAAAATGAAAATATATCCTGTGCAGGATCTTCGGTCTATGGTGTCACTGGCCCAATCTGCATCGCAATAGCCAGTTATGTTGTTTTTGTCTTTCTTGAATGTAAGTTTCATATCGATTGTTCCTCTCAAATATCGTAGTATCCTTTTAACAGCAGTCCAGTGTTGAATTGTAGGATTATTGTTGAATCTACTTACAGAATTCAGGGGCGTGTACCCTGCGATAGGTACAGTAAACATCCCACTGCTTCTTGATAGGGTATGTTTTTTACAATTTCGTTTTCATTATCAGCCTTTTTTAATTGAGTATGGGCTTCAAACGGGGTTGGTACAGGTTTGCAGTCATACATCCTGAATCTATGCAGTTTCTTTTCAATTTAAAGTGACTGGTCTAGAGATATGGTTTTTAAATGATCACATTGTGTTCTTTTGAAACCAATGCATTGCTGAGCGGCGCCAAGATACTTCATTTTGAATTTTTCGCCCAATTTTTCTTTAACAAAATGTGCAGTTTTATCATTATTAAATAAACATAGTAGGTCGTCGACATATACTGCTATAAAAAGTATATCTTGATCATTTTGTAGTCTATAGTATTATGCAAGTGTGTACAGTTGATCGTTTTAGGCCAATTTCCAGAAGAGCAGCATTCAATTTTTTATTCCATTGTCGACTGGCTTGTTTCAATCCGTATAAAGCTTTGTTAAGCCGACAAACCTTGTTTTCTATTTCATAACAAGGTGGTAATGACATATATATTTCTTCATCTACATCGCCTTGTAAAAATGCTGTGATTGCATCCAGTTGGTGTATTTTTAAGTCGTATTTTGTGGCTAAACCAATTAAATATCTTATTGATGAATAGCGTACCACTGGTGCATACACTTCATGATAATCAATGCCTTTTGTTTGTCTGAATCCCTCAATGACGAGTCGTGCCTTGTAACGTATTACTTCTCCGACGTCATTTCTTTTAGTTTTAAAAACCCACTTGCAGGGAATGATTTTTTTATTCTTGGGTAAATCTTCAACAGTCCAGGTATCATTTTCTATTAATTATTGATATTCATTTTCCATCGTCTTCTTCCAAAGATCTGAATATTCACTATTTAACGCTTCTACGTGATTTGTAGGATCGTTATCCAACAAGCTCATTGCTGATTCTGAATTCAGACATTAAAAGGAATATGATTCTGATTCTGTATTTCTATCATGGCCACGGCAGCGAGATCTCAAATTTACGTGGGACACCACAGGAGAACTGTTACAGTCAGAATCCGAGGGCACAAAGGTCTCATCATGAGGATCATCAAACACTTCACTCGAATCTTCAGATGTGTTTGTCTCATCATGACCTTCTTCACTAGTAGATTGTTCCATTTTCTGTTCTACCTCGAAATGTATTGTGTTTATGTATGTATGTATGTATGTAAACTCTTTATTGTACAAAAATAAGGAAAAAAAAGAAATACATTATTGACAACCGTTGAAATGTATGTACAAAGGCGAACTTATCCCTTTAAGGGATCTCTACCAGTCAACCCTTGAGTGGATGAAAAAAAAGAAATACATTATTGACAACCGTTGAAATGTATGTACAAAGGCGAACTTATCCCTTTAAGGGATCTCTACCAGTCAACCCTTGAGTGGATGAAAGGAGCATTTAGTAAGGGACCGACAAAGAGTAAGTCAAAATAATACAGTCGGACAAAGCAAAGGCTACAATACAACTTTTAGTAAATACAATACATAAACTCATAATATAAAGAAACCTAATAAAAATAAACTACCATATACAACATATATATGCAAAATACATATAATAAATAAGCAGTGTTCTCAATATATTAAAGTGATGGTGTGAGCCACATCTTCTTCAAAGCTTCCCTGAACGACACCACGGAGGGAGATTGCCTAATGGAGGTGGGTAATCGATTCCACAGTCTAGCAGATTGCACAGTAAATGATTTTGAGTAAATTTTGGAAGAAGTAGAAGGACAGGCCAAAAGAAGATTGGTACTCGACCGCAAACGATGCTGGCTTCCTTCAGCCAAGTAGCTGAAACGCTCGGAAAGGTATAAAGGGGCGGAAGGATTAAATAGAGTGTTGAAAAGCAATGACAGAACGTGGATGTTCCTACGCTCCCTGATGGGCAACCACCTCAGCTGCGCGCGAAAGTGAGAAACGTGGTCGTATTTACGGAGACCAAAGATATACCGGATACACACGTTTTGAAGGCGGTCAAGCTTGTCAAGCAACCCCTCAGCAGGGTCCAAATAACCAACATCACCATAGTCGAGCAAAGGAAGTAAAAGAGACTGAGCTAGGGTAATTTTGGTTTGGAGAGGCAGGAAATTTTGCAAGCGTCTGAGCGAGTGAAGTGAGGCAAAAAGTTTCCGACTGACCTCAGCAACCTGAGCTGACCAGGAAAATGTCTGGTCCATGATATGATGATGTGTTTATTTAATTTCTGCTACTTATTTCATTACTTATTTCTTTTGGATTGTTCACTGGCGATTGTAAATCATTTTCGGTTGACTTTATACTTGCATTTCCATTTACAAAACCTTTTGTAGCTTCAGCTACATCAACAGTCTCTTCCAGAAAAACTACATCCCTACTCATTATAATTTGTTTGGTTCTTTTATCAACAAAACGATATCCTTTGGTGCAGTCGCTGTATCCCACAAATGTCAACTCTCGCGACTTTGGGTCAAATTTGTGACGTTTTTCTTTTGGAATATGCACCATGGCTTGGCATCCAAATACTTTCATGTGGCTTAGGTCAGGCTTGGATCCAGTCCATCGCTCTTCAGGTGTAATTTCAGGTAAGGAGCGGCAAGGAGATCTGTTGACAATATCAGCTGCAGTGGCTATAGCTTTAGCCCAGTACTCCGTCTGTAATGAAGCATTAAACATCATGCATTTTGCTCGTTCTACCAGAGTACGGTTCATGCGCTCACTTAGGCCATTTTGTTCTGGAGTATACTTGTTTGATGATGGATTACTTGTTTGATGTTTAATACCAAAGTGTTTTAGGCATTTATCAAATTTATTGTTTTTATATTCAGTGCCCTTGTCCGTTCTGAGCGTTTTTATCTTCATGTCTAATTCATTTTCTACTCTACTTTTGAATTCTAAGAATTTTTCTAATGCTGCTGTTTTTTGTTTCAGGAAATAGACAAATACCTTGCACCGCCAATAGACTGCTTCTCCATCGGCCCGCAGAGATCGGAGTGAATGACCTCAAGCAAACTTGTAGCCCGGGTTCCTTCATTTTTAAATGCTTGTCTAGTCTGTTTGACTTTCAGGCATGGTGTGCAAGTATATTCCTTTTCCTGTTGAGATAGCTTCACACCTATTGTATAATCTGTAATTTTATCTAGGTCATTGAAATTAATATGACCTAGCCTTTGGTGCCAGAGATATTTATCCTCAGCCGTAGCTGTCATAGCCTTTCGACTTTGATCGATTTGTAATTTATAAGTGTTGTTTACTAATTTTGCATTGGCCACTATGTTTCCTTTGCTGTTGATAACTGAACAGCGATTACTGTCAAATTCGACTTTATTTCCATTCATAATAATTTTACTGACTGAAAGTAGGTTTGTTGATAAGTCAGGTATAAACAGTACATCTTTTACCTGTATATTTTCATACTGTCCTGTTGTTTTACTGGGTACTCTGATGGTCACAGTGCCACAGCTTTGTACTGGAAGTACTTGGTTATTGGCAATCCTGATATTATTTACAGGCGGTGCCATTTCATTTTCAAGCCATTCCCTATGCATTGTCATATGGGTCGAGGCTCCGGAGTCTTAAAACCAGCTGGTAGCATCATTTGTCGTTGAAGCTGAAAAAGCAGCAACAAAACCATTTTTTGTACTTTTTTCTTCTTTTTTGTTATTAAACCAACATTGCTTCCCCAAATGGCCGTATTTATTACAATTGAAACAGCGGGGACCTTTAGGTTTCATTGAGTAACTTTCTTTGCTTTTATTAAATTGATTTGGGGTTCTAAATTTCTTTGACTTTGCATAAAAGGCGGAAGTTGCATTTGATGGCTTAACTTCTTGTAAAAGCTTGGTTTTAATCAAATCTGCACTAATTTTTATGCCTGAGCTCTCAATTCTCATAATCATTGGCTTATACTCATCTGGCAATCCAGCCAACATAAGCGTTCCGAGCCACTCATCACCTACACTGAAGCCTATGTTTCTTAATTTGTGTGCTGCTGACATTATTTTATTAATATAATCTTCTACATTTGCACTCGATTCCAGATTAGTATTTATTAAGTCTCTGAGTAGTCCAACTTTTCTGAGAAGGCCAGAGTCTTCAAACGCTTTGCACAAGTTGTCCCATACCTGTTTTGCTGTTGTAGCTTCTTGCACATGGACGAACAATTGTGGTTCGATTGACAATATTATTTTAGACCTGGCTTTAGTGTCCTTTTTTTTGTCGATATTATCTTCCGTTATTACACATTCATACAATTCTTCGTGTTGCAAATAATATGCTTCCATTGCAAACTTCCAGGTTGAAAAATCATCTCGCCCGGTCAATTTTTGAATTGATAAAGTGTTTGTAGCCATAATATGCCTTTTTATAACAAACAAAGCTGAAAGAGATTTTCTTTTACGCGAGAAGTTAGGTTATTATTTTTTATTTTAACTTTTCGTACTTTTCACTTTTATTACGACTTTTTACTTTCACAACTATTACAGGCAGGGACGGCCCATAACCTGTTGTAAATAAATAACGCGTTATTTACTGATAAACACTAATTTATTAATTATAAGAAACGAGTACAATAACTGAAATGTTGCAAGTCACACAGTAAGTATCAGAGAGAGGCTTCCTTCAACCGGCCTAAGACAATAGCTTATGCCGAAGACATTGCTATGTATTTTCATCAGGCATCATAGTTTGCGTTCATTTCTTCAAATCGACACGCATGGGGCAGCTGTATCATTGAATTCAGCATTTTTGTTTGTAATAGAGTTATTATGTCTATCATGCTGCCACCTATCAAATAATTGGCGAATGAAAACCAAAATATATCATTAGGCAATCTTTTTTGTTTTAAATATACTTTTTTTAATGAGTCAACCCTGACTACTAAATATATATATGGGAACATAATAAATAAAAGACATTATAACTATGAAGAGTGTTTAAAATTGGATTTGTCCCAAAAATCTAGGTATTAATTTTAAAGCGCCGCGCCATCTAGCATTGGATTGAAAAAACTTAGCAGCGATTAGCTGGCGCATGTGCATATGTGCTTTTGCGCATAAACCAGTAAGCACCTTCGAAGTATGTTATGAAAGTTCATATCTAAGTCATTATATTATGTATATACGTATAATGTATAAATGTATAATATATTATTATTAGGCTTGGGACTTTTGGATGCTCGACGCGGTTCTAGAATCCACGGAGTCGTCATTATGTTAAAATATTTTTTCAAAGTCAAAGTCAAAGTCTAAAAATAAAACGATACTTTCTTTAGGACATTTTGTTCGGGCAGTTTTTTATTTCCACAAGCACAACAGATACATATATTTGTTGAAGAACTTTTTGAATTCTGGGTGGTTTACTTTGTTCCATGCAATGTTGCAATTAACGAGAATCAAACATAGATCTAAATAAAAGTCACTCATATTGCCAGTCTTTTTCTGGTGATTTTGGCTGTTAACGTGCCTCATGATTATCGACTTTTTGAGTTTCAAGTTAGTATCACCCGCGGAGCAATAAATGTGGGACTTGTCTTCATTTACTGCTAGTTCCTTGTAAGGCTCTATCCAATCTAACAACAAGCTATTTTCACCACAGATATTTTGATGAGATAAACTTTGATCATGGATAACAATAAACCTTTTATTTTCTGCTTTGAGATATACATCACATGAAGAACAAAATATACAGGACTTTTCTCCGTCATATTTTAACTCCTTATACGGCTCTAATCAGGACTCAATTTCGCAAGTCGTAAAACTATTCATTTTAAATTATATCATTAATTGCTTAAACCGTCTATAATCAAAAATGACAATTTGTTACTAGTGTTTTTTTTTTATTAGACGTCAGTAATCTGTCACAACACAAATGCCTATCAAAGAGGATGCATAATTAAGTAAATTATATATGTATATGCATATCGCGGCACCTGTGAACTACTGTGACTCGTATTTAATAGATTTATTATAAAATTAATTAAATAAATAAATATCACGGGACAATTCACACCAATTGACCTAGTCCCAAAGTAAGCTAAGCAAAGCTTGTGTTATGGGTACTAGGCAACGGATAAACATACTTATATAGATAGATACATACTTAAATACATATTAAACACCCAAGACCCGAGAACGAACATTCGTATTTTTCATACAAATATCTGCCCCGACACGGGAATCGAACCCGGGACCTCAAGCTTCATAGTCAGGTTCTCTAACCACTAGGCCATCTGGTCGTCTAATTGTTTATCATACAGCATAAAACATGTATGACATCTAATAAAATGCTTTATTTTTACAAGCTTTTATTTAGTTTCACCTGTCCCGTTGTCTGTCTGTCTGTCTGTAATAGAATCTTGCAAGTTAAATTTGACCAACTTCCAGTAGTCAGATTGACTTGAAATTTGGAACACATATGTAATCGCGTGACAATACAATAATCTAGTAGTGACATCCTGGTACTGCAGCCAGGATCGTCTCCGCAGGACGGAGCTCTTCAACAGTTTATAGCATCGACTTGAAATTTGGTATGCGAATGTAGTTTGGGTGACAATGCACGTACAGTCAGCAAAAAAAGCTAACCTAGCCCTATAATTTTTTGGAGTGGACCTATAATCTTTTACCTGACTGGCTTCTATCACTCCTCCTGGCTCGTGCTGAGGCACCGACTTCAAACTGGTACCTAGATTAAGGTCAAACAAAAAAGGTATTATTTTTTGCTTTTCAGTTTTTTCGGCGGTTTAATTTTTTGTTAAAAAGTTTTTATTTTATACTTTTTTCCCATCCTTGGGGTAAATTTTTTTTCCAAATTTATATAATAACAACTTCAAGGTATACCCTATCCAATAAAAAAGAATTATGAAAATCAGACTACTCTGTAAAAAGTTAGTCAATCATCCCCTGTTTTCCTACCCTTAGGGTAGGAATATTATTTTCCAAATTTACATGGGACCACCCTTGAGGTATACGCTTTCCAATAAAAAAAGAATCATCAAAATCCGACTACTCTGTAATAAGTTATGCGTGGTCATATAGTACAATCGGTAACTGACCAATCAATCATCCCCTGTTTTCCTACCCTTAGGGTAGGAATATTATTTCCAAATTGAAATGGGACCACCCTCGGGGTATACGCTTTTTAATAAAAAAAGAATGATCAAAATCGGACTACTCTGTAAAAAGTTATGCGTGATCATACATTAAAAAAAAGTATATATATATACACGTCGAATTGAGAACCTCCTCCTTTTGTTTTCGTCGGTTGAAAAAGTAAGCTCCATCGTATTCATCTTTGCTTTCTATCAGGCGTGATTGTGGTCAAACAATATTGTATGAAAATTACCCAAGCGCTAGTACAGTCAAGGACTTTAATTCATGAGCCACCATGGAACCTTTTCAAAGGAACAGTCATTACGATTTTCCTTGTAAGTTAATGCTAGGTCGCTGTGAGGTTTACTGTGAAATGGTTCCATGGTGGCTCATGAATTAAAGTCCTTGACCGTACTAAGATTGTAGACCCTGGCACGCACTGCTCTCTCTTGCTCCTACAGTAATATACCAAACGTAACTCTCTCTCTTTCTTTCTTCACTAACTTATTTTTCTCAAACATGCTATGAAATATTGACGTTATGTTCCTTAAAATACGCCACGAACTGTCACGTTGCAGGTGCGGCTAAACGAGAGGTCAATAATGGAATTTCATACAACATTGCTGGCTAAGGCCAGCAAAGTGATCGTCTATTGTTTTATGTGACACAGCACCATGACGTTTAATAGGTCGACGTAGTCGACGTGGATGGATGGATGGACGGACGGATGGACGGATGGACGGACGGACGGACGGAGGGATGGATGGATGTTGATGGATGGTTGGATGGATGGATGTTGATGGATGTTGATGGATGTTGGTTGATGGATGTTGATGGATGTTGATGGATGTTGGTTGATGGATGTTGATGGATGTTGATGGATGTTGGTTGATGGATGTTGATGGATGTTGGTTGATGGATGTTGGTTAATGGATGTTGATGGATGTTGATGGATGTTGATGGATGTTGATGGATGTTGGTTGATGGTTGTTGATGGATGTTGATGGATGTTGATGGATGTTGGTTGATGGATGTTGATGTATGTTGATGGATGTTGATGGATGTTGTTGGATGTTGATGGATGTTGATGGATGTTGATGGTTGTTGATGGATGTTGATGGATGGATGGATGGATGGATGTTGATGGATGTTCTTGTTCATGGATGTTGACGGATGTTGATGGATGTTGATGGATGTTGATGGATGTTGATGATGTTGTTGGTGATGGTGATGGTGATGGTGATGGTGATGGTGATGGTGATGGTGATGATGATGGCGGTGATGATGGTGGTGATGATGATGATGCATGTTTGAGAAAAACTCTATACAAGCCTTGGCCACGAACAGGGATTGCCGGCCTCGTATCTCTAGATGGCCTCGTTAACACTCGGCCATCTATAACTACTCGGCCGGCAATCCCCTATTTCGCGGCCGCTGCAGTAATGTACTATATCTCCCTCTTAACTTCCGTTCGCCTCGCCCGATCAAACTTTTCGTAACGCATTCACCAGCTTACTCCCCTAGTTAAGCGTGCCTAAAGAAGTTTTACTTCAAGAACTACTTACGGGATACCGTGAACATCGTGATACCGTTGTATTGTATTGTAACACATTCAAATTAATATCGCGAGCTCATTAAATTTAATGTACTAGGGGCGTTCAATAAAAAGTGAGAATGAGTATGTTATAAACAACTTTTACTAAAAGTCATTTTATTTTTCGACATAGTCACCTTTTAGCATAATACACTTAGTATATCTTTTTTCTAAACTTAAAATTCCATTTTTAAAAAAGGTCTTATCTTGAGTACTTAAAAAATCTTGTACTGCAGCGACTACCGCGTCGTCGTCTTCAAATTTCTGGCCTCTCAGGTATTGTTTCAATCTCGGAAATAGGTAGAAATCACTGGGAGCGAGATCTGGTGAATACGGAGGATGCTTAAGGATATCGAACCCAGCATCACGAATTGCAGCCATCGCAACGGCGGACTTGTGTGCCAGGGCATTGTCCTGGTGGAACAGCACAACTTTCGAGAGTTTACCTCGCCGTTTTTCGCGGATCTCATTGCGCAATGTTGCTATTTGTTCGGCGTATAATGTGCCCGTAATAGTGGCTCCATGCTCGAGATACTCAATCATTAATACCCCTTTACCGTCCCAAAAAACAGAGCCCATGACCTTACCGGCAGATGGGCTCACCTTGAATTTCTTCGGAGTTGGAGATGATGGCCTTTTCCATGTCATAGACTGCAGTTTCGTTTCTGGTTCGTAATGATGGAGCCATGTTTCGTCCATTGTTATAAATCGCGCCAAAAAAAGTTCCCGGTCTTGCTGCATCAGGTTCAAAGCTTCTTGACAAATCTCTAGTCTAGTTTGTTTTTGCGTGTCAGTAAGCATTCTTGGTACCCAACGCGCAGAAACCTTTTTCATACCCAAGCGTTCATGTAAAATATTATGCACGCTCCCCGTTGAAATCTTTACATTTTCAGCAATAAAACGAACCGTGACACGACGATCCGCCATAACTGAGTTTTCGACTTTTTTAACAATTTCTTCAGTTACTGCTGTAGT
This sequence comes from Archips crataeganus, assembly GCA_947859365.1. Classification (NCBI taxonomy): domain Eukaryota; kingdom Metazoa; phylum Arthropoda; class Insecta; order Lepidoptera; family Tortricidae; genus Archips; species Archips crataeganus. Next base: position 10,270,849 of record OX402049.1, on the reverse strand, counting down.
AGGGCGTCCGGAGCGGGGATCGTCCATTGTTGATGTTCTTCCACGTCTAAATTCGGCGCACCAACGTGCGACTGTCGAATACGGAGAAGCATTAGACCCTAAAGTGTCCCGCAAATCCAAATTGACTTGGTCCGTAGAAAAATTTTTCAAACACAAGTATTTGATAACGGCGCGCAGTTAAATTTTCTCCATTTTCGCTAACGTACTTAATAGCATTGCAAAGAAATTACCGTATATTTTTTAAACAAAAGACAGTTAGTTTTTTTTTTTCATAGCAATCAGCTAGATAGATTAGCTTTATCGGCCAGTATTTAATTTCGTAATATTAAAAGAGTTTGCATCTCATTCTCACTTTATATTGAACGCCCCTCGTAATCGACGCTTAATCGCCGTCTACATCCCGTAATAACTATAAATAAAAATTTAGAAAACCCCCAACGTAATTATGTCACACGTTTGTTTGAACATATTTAGAGTAAATGCCCATTTTTCGTCTAAGATCCATTTCGCAGCTAACAAAAGAGCTGATAACTTTGAAACGGTGGAACCGATTTTGATGAAACGTATATCTAAGAACCATTTTTTAAGAACCATCGCCAAGCAAACCAAATCCAAATCGGTTCGCCCATTTTAGAGCTATGATGCCACAGACAGACAGACACACACACACACACACACACACACACACACACACACACACACACACACACAACACACACATAGCAGTCAAAGAAAGATATTGGAAGTTATTTACTGCAGGTAGCTTCACTTCAAATATTATACAACGTCTCTGAGAGCCTCGCCTTCTAGAACCAATGAATAGCTGATCAGTTCGCCTCAACTATGAACACGTACGAGTACATGAATGTACTGAATATATTCTGGTTTCGATCTTGTAGTTACTTATTCATTACATAGAATTTTCCGTGAGTTCCGGAAAAGCCTTTTCCACCTTGGACTCTGCTGGCCGCAGCTGTTATACCTAATTTCAATGTCAACTTATTGCCATAGCAAGATGGCAAACCACAAGGATTGCTTGCATTAATCAAAAATATTTAATTAAAATTATTTTTGTACCTATTCATGAGATTATTTTTGTCAGTTCTCTCATTTATCATTGCATTTTGACACGCTTTTTGTGCAATACAGCTCTCTTTTATATACAAAACACCTTAATGATGGACATCAAAGGTGTTCTAATGGCACAGCTTTGATGGATGATGCCCATTTATTTTCAGATTTTGGAACTCGTGAAGTTTTGAAATACTGATGGTCAAAGGTTTTATTTATCTATTTTGGTTCACTTAGAGTTTGCTGTGCAGCAGACTTCTGTATGTTTTGTGTTATCTCGCGTAGGTACTATAGAATATTTTAGGAGTAGCTAGTGCGATTGCATTGAACGAGTAAGTAAGCAAGTCATGGCCAAAAAAAAACACGTTAGTCCAATACAACCGAATTCTGCCTAGACATTTACATTATTTTTCCATAGTTGCCACATCATTTGACTTCAGGAGATTTAAATTTGGCCATTTTTTGAGTATCTATTGTAAGTTGCTTACTTTTTAAGATTTAAGCATAACAAAAAAAGGCGGCCAAGTGCTTGTCAGACTCGCACACCCAGAGTTTCGTAGGTATGTATGCAACATAATTCCGAGATAAATAATTACCCTACTATTTAACCCTTCGGAATAAGCAAAAAATCAACAATTTGTTACCATCTTGACATAGAAAAAAACATTACTCGATTTATGTCCGAAAAAAAGTATGATGGGAAAAATATTCCCGCTGCCTTCTTCTCTTCTTCTTCTTCTTCTTCAGCGCGTTTTCGCCCACCGTTGGGCATACGCCTCTCCAATCTTTTTCCATCTAGATCGACTATCTGTCTCTCTCTTCCAGACCGGTCCTGCTGTCTCCATAATAAATAAATAAATAAATAAATAAATATTAGGGGACAATCTTACACAAACCGACCTAGTCCCAAACTAAGCAAAGCTTGTACTATGGGTACTAGACGACGATAAACATACTTATATAGATAAATAAATACTTAAATACATAGAAAACATCCATAACTCAGGAATAAATATTCGTGCTCATCACACAAATAAATGCCCTTACCGGGATTCGAACCCAGGACCTCTTGCTTCGTAGGCAGGGTCACTACCAACAAGGCTAAAGCGGTCGTTAATAATGTCATCAGACCATCGGGCAGGCGGTCTGCCCACATTTCTTTTGCCTAGCCGGGGTCTACACTCCAAAACGCGCTTACTCCGCCGTTCGTCGTGTTGTCGGCACATGTGGCCGGCCAAAGACCATTTCAGCTTCGCGACCCTATGTCCCACATAGACTACTCTCGTGCGTTGTCTAATAAGCTCGTTCTGGACTCGATCGCGTAGCGTTATGCCGAGCATGACTTGCTCCATGTTACGCTGCGTCACTTTCAGCTCGTGGAATATCCCAGCAGTCAACGTCCATGTCTCACAAGCATACGGTATAGCCGGTGACACGCACTGATCCAACACCTTCGTTTTCAACGATTGGCGAATTTTGGATTTCAGCACATAGCTCAGCTTTCCGAAGGCTGCCCATTCTAACTGTTTCCTTCTCTTTATCCCGCTGCCTTATAAAGGGTTAAACGATAATATAACTACTTACTAAAAAAAAATCTGTTTATTTAAAAAAAATGGTGTGTTAGTTAGTCTCGGATATAATGATAGCTTAAAAACCGGCCAAGTGCTAGTAGGAGTCGCGCACGAAGGGTTCCGTACCATTATCTATAAAAAATTGCGGTTTATGACGTATTAAAAAAAACCGGCCAAGAGCGTGTCGTTCCGTACGGTTCCGTAGCCATCACAAAAAAATCAAGTAATATTTTCCTAAGGATTTCGTATGTGTACGGAATCATCCAAGTTTAGGTATGTTTTATACCTTAGGCTACTATTTACTCTTAAACAACAAATAATTTCCAAGCAATCTTAGCCGCTATAATTTTCCTAGTAAATTTGATATATTTACTACCATTCTGAATTTTTTCAAATTTTTCCACCTGACAGTTTAGATTTTAGAGGGGGGGGGGGACGCTCGATTTTAATGAAAATTTTCACTTTAAAGTTGAATATTTCGCAAACAGATCACTGAATAGAAAAATCATGTTAGCAACCCCACAGTGATTTTAAAAGACCTAACCAACGATACCCCACACTATAGGATTAGTCGAGAAAAAAAAAATCACCCCCTTTACGTCTATGGGAGGTACCCGAAAAAAATTTTTTTTACATTTTTTTATTCAATCACTTTGTCGGCGTGACTGATATATATATTCATGCCAAATTACAGCTTTCTAGTACTAACAGTCTCTGAGCTTAGCCGCGGACAGACAGACAGACAGACAGACAGACGGACAGACATGACGAAACTATAAGGGTTCCTAGTTGACTACGGAACCCTAAAAACTACTCACAAGGGAATCAAATCAAATACTCAAGTCTACTGTCCCTTGGAGCTGTGAAAAATCAAACTTCTAAGCCAACGATTATCAAAAGATACAGCCGTTTATGCCGCAACTTTCCGCAAATTTTCGAAACTCGCAAGGGAATCAATACCTACAGGGTACTTCCCGTGAACTCAGAATCTTGAAATTTGGTACGAATAGCACAGATAAAGAAAAAATTGCGAAAATCATATTTTTTCTGTCTGTCTGTCTATATCAGCAACCAATCTACAATGATCCCACACTGCATTTTGCTTAGGAGCAGGGGTCTGCTAAGACTGGATATTTATAGATACATAGAAATTTGAACGGAACCCTCGGTGCGCGAGTCCGACTCGCACTTGGCCGGTTTTTTCTGAATTTATACACTTCTTGACTATTTTAACAAAGTTTGTTTTCTGTTTTGTATGTGTTGTATGTCACAAACACTTTAATACCGAAACAGAATTGTACAGTTAATTGAACTGCTACTACAGAAGGTACTGCCTCAATCACCGGTTTGTGTCGGAAATTTTCCACTTCAGTAATATTTTTAGATGCTTGTGTTCTGAACCCACAAAAATAGAAACTAACTTCTGATAAATTTATTTAAAACTTTAACAAAACATACCTAGACATGACACACAACAAAAACACGCCAGCACGAAAATATGAGTTTATTTTCGGTTCTTACCTAACTTTATCAGAGACATAGGGAAGTGGTGGGCTGTGGCGTATTCAATGAATATCTGATCGCGCTGCACTGATTCTAAATGAAGTGCGATGAGATTGGAAAATTACACTTTATTTAGTAATAAAAATACTTAATAGAGTAAATTTGTACCATTGTACATTGTACATTGTACCATTTTTCCACTTTGCCCGGATAATTGCTGCAGATATTGTCCATGCAAAATTACAGCTTTCTAGTCCTAATAGTCTCTGAACTAAGCCGCGGACGCACGGACGGACAGACAAGCGGACAGACAGACATGGCGAAACTATAAGGGTTCCGTTTTTGCCACTTTGGCTCCGGAACCCTAGAAAAAAATATAAAAAGAAAACCCCGTCCAAAAGATCTGACTGCGGCAGGGTCGCCATGATGCTGGCGGCATTACCCCTTTGGATCGCAAGGGCGATCCGCTGGTGGGATAAGTACGTGCCAGATCTTGGGTCCCCTGAGTCTTCGATCAAACGCGGGACGACATAGCCCTCATAAAACTTTTCATGTCGGCTGACCATGGACCCAATGTTTCAACCGCAAGCGCCGCAAACTCATAGTCCTTTTATTAAGGAGGAGTACTTGCGGCGCTTGAGGATTTGGGCCTGATCAGCTGCAATTAATTGTTAATAATTAGAAAACTGGATAAAATACCATATTGTTTATTTAGGGTTCGTACCTCAAAAGGAAAGAACCTGTCAAGAGCATGTCGGGCCATGCTCAGTGTAGGGTTCCGTAGTTCCCGAGCGTCACAATAGGCGGACTTAAAATACGTCTTTTTTAGTTAGATAGGTAGGTTAGGTAGGTACAGATGTTTTATCCCACGAAAGCGGGTAAGCCATACTTGTATGTGAAGATACACAAGCACATTGTCTCTGTTTGCGTAAGCTCGGGAGCGGCAGCGCTCAGTGTCGGTCGCATCGCCAGTCGGATCAGTCAAGCTAGTTGGTTCGCGTCAAAATTTTTGATTGAGTACCGTCAACAACAAAATACGAAACGGAACGCAAATTAATTTAAACCGACTAAATGTTACCCCACAATCAGGGGCGGTCTTAATGAACAAGCATAAAAGCAGTGCCTACCTTATCATATTAACATAAATATTTATATTAAATTAATTAAGTTACTTTTTATTTTACTTCATATTTATTAATGTTACTCGTTCAGTTCGTATTGTACCGTTCCGCTACCAACTTTCAAAAAGAGCGTGCTGAGCGTATGAATTTCCTCCCTTCATGGCTTACGATTTAATAATAAGCGCAGGTAAGCACTTCTCATGGCTGCTTATGTGAGCACACAATGATATACGCTACGCCTGTGTAAAAAGCATCCGTGAACTACGTACTGATAGACTTCAGGCCACTACACTTACATTCACACACACAAGCATAGCCATCAATTTATTTTTGTATAGGTTCTCAGGAACGGCGGCCGGACCGGGAAGTGTTGCCATTTCTGTCCAGATTGGGCGACTTGGGCGCTAAACTTGTATTATAGAATTGTTTACGCTTTTCATTTGGAGTATTTTGGAGATAAATATTTGTTTGAAAATTGTAAGTAAACATAATATTGAACATAGTTGATAACCGATTTTCCATCAAATGTTCGATAGTTTGCGTAAAATATTTTGTAGAGAATCAAAATAGTTAATATCCAGTAAATTTCACTTCGTGCTAATGGCTACATTCACTGCTAACATCGCGCGATCGCGGTATCTCTCTCTCTCTTGTATTAAATATTGTTAGCGTGAGCGAGATAGCCCGACATGGCGTTCACGCATGCGCCAAGCCCACAACCCGGACAAATTATGTGTCTCGATTTTGCATATTTATCACAAACGCTCGCACTTTTAAATTTGTCAGGTTTTTATTTTGGTCTATTATTTGAACTCGGTATGCAACTAGCGTCATGTTTGTTTTTATTGCGAGAGACCGGGTCATTATTTGTAGAATTATTGGTTTTATAGTGATTTTCTTTTGTTATTAACTTAGATTGTCGTGGGATTTCACCGGATAAGGATTTAAATAGTGTTTTTGGTGAACTTGATCTTAAATTGATTAAAAAATATGTGTTTTAGTTGTGGAAAATGTGTTGACCTCGTATGTTTGCGAAAGTTGAAAGGCGAATTTAGTAAGTTTTCGTTCGAAAACCAGCTTGCAGTAGTTAAAAAAGGTTGGTGTGTTCCCGAGTTAAATCTAAGTCAAACCAGAGGAAACATAACTCGTCAATTTCATGCGAAATATTATGAAACTTTTAGCTGGCTTACAGGCTGTGTAGGTACACACAGAGCGTTTGTATTGTTTTTCGTGCATTTTATTCGGAAATTTTGTAAATGTTTCGAATGACACGGGTTATGTCGACTTAAGAAACTCCCAATTAACAAAGAAGAAGAAAGAAACACCCTATTAAAAAAACTGCTGAACTTAGCTATGTTCTTCAGCCGGTCTTACGTTCAGGAGCACTGCACGCTACTGCCCACAATACAAATTGTTTTAGTTAATTTAAACACACACCGCAACATTAACTACCCAACCCACGAACGAACGTCATACAACTCAAAGACAAAAACCAAGGACCACTATGGAATCGAGAGAGTGATTTACTTGACCTAACACAAAGCATATCCATCCCGAGCCCATTAACTCAGGAAAAATCTTAACAGCGCGATGTAGAATTCAACGTTGGTGGTACAGCGCCATCTATCGGCGAATTGGGTAACTAATCTACTTATGACCTAGTATGTATATTGATGGTTTTTCAGACGTAATTCTTTATTATATGAACCGATTTCAATTATTTTTTTTATTTGAAAGGAGGTACTGTTAGCGTGATCTTATAGGTACTTAAAGAAAAAAAAAATGTTTGCAGTGGCGGTTAAATTACAATCGTAGTTTAGAAATATTTTTTTACAAAAACTTAAAAACTGCTCAACTGATTAAGTTGAATATAATTTTCCTAGAAAGTTTTTATTAAGTCTAACTTACGTGATTTTTTTCATATTTTTTTAGACGTGCGGTTCAAAAGTTAGAGGGGGGGGACACAATATTTTGAACTTTCGGAGTGAATATCTCCGAAAAAATTCACTTTATCAAAAAATGGCTATAGCAAACCCCTATTTATTTTCAAATACCTATCCAATAATACCCCACACTATAGGGTTAGACGAGAAAAAAAAATCACCCCCACTTTACGTCTACAGGAGGTACCCTAAAAAAAACTTTTTTAGTTTTTTTTATTTAACCACTTTGTCGGCATGACTGGTATATACTAGGGGCGTTCAATAAAAAGTGAGAATGAGTATGTTATAAACAACTTTTACTAAATGTCATTTTATTTTTCGACATAGTCACCTTTTAGCATAATACACTTAGTATATCTTTTTTCTAAACTTATAATTCCATTTTTAAAAAAGGTCTCATCTTGAGTACTTAAAAAATCTTGTACTGCAGCGACTACCGCGTCGTCGTCTTCAAATTTCTGGCCTCTCAGGTATTGTTTCAATCTCGGAAATAGGTAGAAATCACTGGGAGCGAGATCTGGTGAATACGGAGGATGCTTAAGGATATCGAACCCAGCATCACGAATTGCAGCCATTGCAACGGCGGACTTGTGTGCCGGGGCATTGTCCTGGTGGAACAGCACAACTTTCGAGAGTTTACCTCGCCGTTTTTCGCGGATCTCATTGCGCAATGTTGCTATTTGTTTGGCGTATAAAGTGCCCGTAATAGTGGCTCCATGCTCGAGATACTCAATCATTAATACCCCTTTACCATCTCAAAAAACAGAGCCCATGACCTTACCGGCAGATGGGCTCACCTTGAATTTCTTCGGAGTTGGAGATGATGGCCTTTTCCATGTCATAGACTGCAGTTTCGTTTCAGGGTCGTAATGATGGAGCCATGTTTCGTCCATTGTTATAAATCGCGCCAAAAAAAGTTCCCGGTCTTGCTGCATCAGGTTCAAAGCTTCTTGACAAATCTCTAGTCTAGTTTGTTTTTGCGTGTCAGTAAGCATTCTTGGTCCCAACGCGCAGATACCTTTTTCATACCCAAGCGTTCATGTAAAATATTATGCACGCTTCCCGTTGAAATCTTTACATTTTCAGCAATAAAACGAACTGTGACACGACGATCCGCCAAAACTGAGTTTTCGACTTTTTTCACAATTTCTTCAGTTACTGCTGTAGTAGGGCGTCCGGAGCGGGGGTCGTCCATTGTCGATGTTCTTCCACGTCTAAATTCGGCGCACCAACGTGCGACTGTCGAATACGGAAGAGCATTAGACCCTAAAGTGTCCCGCAAATCCAAATTGACTTGGTCCGTAGAAAAATTTTTCAAATACAAGTATTTGATAACGGCGCGCAGTTCAATTTTCTCCATTTTCGCTAACGTACTCAATAGCATTGCAAAGAAATTACCGTATATTTTTTTAAACAAAAGAAAGTTAGTTTTTTTTTTCATAGCAATCAGCTAGATAGATTAGCTTTACCGGCCAGTATTTAATTTCGTAATATTAAAAGAGTTTGCATCTCATTCTCACTTTATATTGAACGCCCCTCGTATATTCATACCAAATTACAGCTTTCTAGTACTAACAGTCTCTGAGCTTAGCCGCGGACAGACAGACAGACAGACAGACGGACAGACATGGCGAAACTATAAGGGTTCCTAGTTGACTACGGAACCCTAAAAATGGAAGCCTTATAGGATCACTTTGAAGTCCCAACCGTCCAACCGTGTCAGTTATCTATACTAATATATAAAGCTGAAGAGTTTGTTTGTTTGTTCGTTTGTTTGTTTGAACGCGCTAATCTCAGGAACTGCTGCTCCGATTTGAAAAATTCTTTCAGTGTTAGATAGCCCATTTATCGAGGAAGGCTATAGGCTATATATAATCACGCTAACACCAATAGGAGCGGAGCGGAGCGGAAGAATGTTTCAAAATCGGGGGTTTTTGAAGTAAAACTTCTATAGGCGCTAATCTCAGGAACTACTGCTCCGATTTGAAAAATTCTTTCAGTGTTAGATAGCCCATTTATCGAGGAAGGCTATAGGCTATAAATCATCACGCTAACACCAATAGGAGCGGAGCGGAGCGGAAGAATGTTTCCAAGTCGGGGGTTTTTGAAGTAAAACTTCTATATAGTGTCCGACCGAAGTTTCGGTTTCGGTTTCGGTTTCGGCCAATTTCGGCCAAAAAAGTGATTTCGGCCGAGGTTTCGGTTTCGGCCAGAATCCGGCCGAAACCTTCGGCCGGGCCGAAATTACTTCGCGGCCTCTCGCGGCTCTCGCATCGGGAGCGCTCGGCTTAATTCGGACACGCTCGGCCGGGTAGGTATAGGTAATGCATCGGCGGCCGGCCCAGCTGGGACCAGCGACAGTAGTATGTATGAGTGTTGTTTATTTATTAAATTATTATTTACTTTTTAGAATCTGTTTGGCGACCGCTTTAGCCTAGTTGGTAGTGACAAGAGCAAGTAGCAAGAGGTCCAGGGTTCGAATCCCGGTAAGGGCATTTATTTGTGTGATGAGCACGAATATTTGTTCCTGAGTTATGGATGTTTTCTATGTATTTAAGTATTTATTTATCTATATAAGTATGTTTATCGTCGTCTAGTACCCATAGTACAAGCTTTGCTTAGTTTGGGACTAGGTCGATTTGTGTAAGATTGTCTAATATTTATTTATTTTATTTGTTACTGCATTTTATGCTGTGATTAATGAACAATACGTTTGATATTAGGATTTTGAATTTAGTTTAGACGTGATAAGAATAGGTTGTTTGTTTTGAATAATATAATACCTATGCCAAGACATTTTTCATTAAAAATAAACGTTTTTTATTTTGTTTAACAAAAAAAGTAACTGTTCTCATATAAGAAATCCTTGCAATAACCTTTTCCTTACGATTTGTACAGTAATTTTGAATATTTTGTTTGATATGATACGTCTTCAAAAATTTCGGTTTCGGTTTCGGTTTCGGCCGAAATCAGAAAAAAACCGAATATTCGGTTTCGGTTTCGGTTTCGGCTAAAAATCGTGTTTCGGTCGGACACTACTTCTATATCTCGGGAACTACTGCTCCGATTTGGAAAATTCTTTCAGTGTTAGACAGCCCAGTTAGGAGCGGTTTGGGAGCGGGTGGGGGGCGGGTTGAGAGCGGGTTGGGGGCGGGTTGGGAGCGGGTGGGGGGGGCGAGTTGGGAGCGGGTTGGGGCAGGTTGAGAGCGAGTTGGGGGCGGGTTGGGAATGGGTTGAGGGCGGGTTAAGCGCGGGTTGGGAGCGGGTTGGAGGCGGGTTAGGAGCGGGTTGAGAGTGAGTTGGGGGCGGGTTGGGAGCGGATTGGGGTCGGGTTAGTAGCGGGTTGGGGGCGGGTTGGGGGCGGGTTGGGAGCGGGTTGAGGGCGGGTTAAGCGCGGGTTGGGAGCGGGTTGGAGGCGGGTTAGGAGCGGGTTGAGAGTGAGTTGGGGGCGGGTTGGGAGCGGATTGGGGTCGGGTTAGTAGCGGGTTGGGGGCGGGTTGAGAGCGGGTTGGGGGCGGGTTGAGAGCGAGTTGGGGGCGGGTTGGGGGCGGGTTAGGAGCGGGTTGGAGGCGGGTTGAGAGCGAGTTGGGGGCGGGTTGGGAGCGGATTGGGGGCGGATTGAGAGCGGGTTGGGGGCGGGTTGGGGGCGAATTGGGAGTGGATTGGGGGCGGGTTGGGAGCGGGTTGGGGGCGGGTTGAGAGCGAGTTGGGGGTGGTTTGGGTGCGGGTTGGGGGCGGATTGGGAGCGGGTTGGTTTATTATGAAGTTTCACTTCTTCCGGAAGGATCTAAGGAGAGCCATAATTGATGAAAAAGCAAATTGGATAAAAAAATAAGCTGCCCAAATTACTAATTCCACGCGGACGGAGTCGCGGGCAAAAGCTAGTCCTTTATATTGCTAGTCCATTTTACAGAATGTGACGTTTTATACGCGCGCGCTCGTAGCTCATTCCGCAAGTGCAACTTTTCTTACGTATTTTTTGTGCGTTGTTGTCGAATAGGTACTTAAGATAACATTTAAAATTATTGTGGACACTATCTCAAGAAGGCGGAATTAAAAATAATAAATGAATTGTTAGTAATGAATCGTTTTAATAAGTATATAAAGATACTAAGCATTCGTGTTTGAGCAAGTACTTATGCAAAGCAAAAACTCTTCAAAAATATATTGTCATATAAATCATGAGTTCTCTGTTTTTATCCTTCTATGGAACTAGGCGGTGATGTAGGTTGTTATTTACCTTTTAAGGCTAGGATCATCGTGGTGGTTTAGCTTGTAACATACCGACGAGTAATACCTTTCATCGATGTAACAACATCATTATCATGTTTTCCATTGTTTTTTAAAACACCAAGTTGAGCATCTTTTTTTACGTATGATTTTACGTAAAACGTGCCAAATAGATAAATCAAAAGGAATCCATTGAGTACAACACTAAAAAGCACAAAGTAAGGTGTCGAACATTTTGACACGTAGGTAAAGGTGATTACGTGGATGATGATCATCACAAACTGGATCTGAAAGAAATAGTTCGGAACATTAACATTTCCTTAATCCTCCTAAGTAGGTAGAAAATACTTATATTATGCAAAAAAAAATTAACTGTGGTTTTTGTCGACAGTTCTTTAGATACCTACGATAGGTACTTCAAAGGTTAGTTGCCAAGTCTGTCAAGATTGGTTTATGGAGTCTTTTTTTGTATTTTTTTATTTTTCAACTCCATTTTTTTTACTTTTACGGTCATCCCGTGAAATCCATATAATCTAAATATATAAAAGAAGAAACTGATTGACTGACCGACATATCAACGCACAGCCCTAACCGCTAGGCCTAGAAATATGACACGTAGGTTCATTGTAAGGTCTAGCGGTGCACTAAGAGAGGATTTTTCAAAATTAACTCCCTAAGGGGGTGAAACGGGGGTCCAAAGTTTGTATGGGGAAACAAGATTAGTTCGACTATTTTATTCAAAACTTCACAGAAGTAATCCTAACGATAAATGATTAAACACGTGTTTCAGGTTTTTTTGGAATTCAACCACTAAATAGGTGCATAGTACTGTAAAAATATAACACTATTTTCAAAGTCAAAAAACTCTTGAATATAAATTTATTCTTACCAGCTGGAAGGATGTAATGTACTTCTTCCACCATAAATACTTTTCCAAGTTTGGATAAGCTGATAGACCGTAGTAGGTGTACATCACTACATGTACTAACGAGTTAATAGTGCCGAGGAATATGATAGAGTAAGAAGGCATATATTTAATCCCAATGAAAGTATTCAGCATTACTAAAACGTGATGATAGCAGTGGAGGAATGTAATTTGGTTATTCTTCTTTCGTAGCACAAAAAAAATGGTATCCACCAATTCACTCAATTTACCTATGTAATACAAGTGCATTCCTGACATTACCTGTAAATAAATATTACAAAAGGTTAAAGATTTGTATGTCGGAAGTACCCAAAGTTCACTAGGTTTAAACTCAACAGAACAAATGGTAAAGTGCGAGTCCGACTTAAGCGTTTTTGAAATGGCTGAAATATGATTTTTTTCATGTTATTTTATGATATGTTTTTTTTTTGACTTCGGTCCCCATGTGTAACCTGAGCCTGGAGAAAGATCATTATAATTTCATTTTATCCCCACATAATATGATATTTTTTATTTTCTGTTCTCTCTTGGCTCCGCTATTTTGAAAATATTTCTAAAATTGAATCGACAAAAAATCCACGTAAATAATGAAACTACTCGCAAAGTTTTACGACAATCGGTTGAGAAATATTCATGACCTATTTGTCGAAAACTGACAACCAGACGGGCACCCGGACGGCGAACGTATGTTTTGTACTGTATTAAATTTGATATAAAATTATTTTCATCTATTAAACAAATGGGTGATGGACACTTGTATATATGTATGTATGTAAACTCTTTATTGTACAAAAATAAGGAAAAAAAAAGAAAAACATTATTGACAACCGTTGAAATTCATGTGCAAAGGCGAACTTATCCCTTTAAGGGATCTCTACCAGTCAACCTTTGAGTGGATGAAAGGAGCATTTAGTAATGGACCGACAAAGAGTAAGTAAAAATAAAACAGTCGGACAAAGCAAAGGCTTATACAACTTTTAGTAAATACAATTCATAAACTCATAATATAAAGAAACCTGTTAAAAATATACTACCATGTATACAACATATATATGCATAAAACATACAATAAATAAGCAGTGTTCTCAATAAATTAAAGAGATGGTGTGAGCCACATCTTCTTCAAAGCTTCCCTGAACGACACCACTTGTAATACGGATCTTAGAGTATAAAACTTGTATAAAAACATAATTAACTCGAAGTATCCAGCGCTGCGTTGGCGCTTGCGTAGATGAACTACTACTTAAGGCCCTACCGAGCTTTTGGCGCTAATCGATTTTAGGTATTCTATGCACTCGTGTATGTGTACGTGAGAGCGGCTAGAATCAAAGCCGTGCGTAAGCGCGAGCGACACGAGTTCCCCGTCCGATGGCTGAAGGAGGACTAAAGTAGCACTCAAGCGGGCATGGGGAAGCACGATGGCTCAAGATAGACCGGTTAGACTGCGCGTGTATTTAGGTATTTTCATCGTATTACTAAAACAAATGCACATTTTAAAAATGTAGCAACACTACGCCCTAGACAACATCTTGTTTTATTAACATTCAGAAAGTCATGTCATGACCTGCCGTGCTGTATTTACGTCGTACTACGAATTTATTTTATTTATTAGGGACGACTTTGGATTTTATTTTCTATCGAGCGAACTACAAGGAATCGTGTTTCGTTAAACACTTGTCACTAGAGTGAATTTATATCTTAAACATGAATTTCAGGGCTATAGCTTTGCTAGTAATGAATAATGATACAGCACGAGATTAAATTAATGCAATAAATGCGTTAAAAGCTCAGTAGGGCCTTAACAAAATGGACACTATAAATTAAAGGTAATTTTACTAAACAGAATAAATATAAAATGTAGAGTGAATTTATAAGTTCATTTACAAAAGGTTCCAAAAAATTTTTAAAAAACTTACTTCTTTCTGTACAGCTAAATCAGTTTCGAACCAACATTTATCAACTCCAAAAAGGCCATATTTGAGCAGACCTTTAAATCCCTGAAATGATTCAAAATAAAAAGAAATATACAGGGTTATTTGTAATTCACTAGCATCCTTTTAACCCTAAAAAACTCCTACTTAAACAAATGTTTTTCAACCGACGAAAACAAAAGGAGGAGGTTCTCAATTCGACGTGTATATTTTTTTTTTCATGTATGATCACGCATAACTTTTTACACAGTAGTCCGATTTTGATGATTCTTTTCTTTAATTGGAAAGCGTATACCCCAAGGGTGGTCCCATGTAAATTTGGAATAATATTCCTACCCTAAGGGTAGGAAAATAGGGGATGATTGACTAACTTTTTACAGAGTAGTCTGATTTTCATAATTCTTTTTTATTGGATAGGGTCATACCTTGAAGTTGGTATTATATAAATTTTGAAAAAAAATTACCCCAAGGATGGGAAAAAAGTATAAAATAAAAACTTTTTGACAAAAAAAATTAAACCGCCGAAAAAACTGAAAAGCAAAAAATAATACCTTTTTTGTTTGACCTTAATCTAGGTACCAGTTTGAAGTCGGTGCCTCAGCACGAGCCAGGAGGAGTGATAGAAGCCAATCAGGTAGAAGATTATAGGTCCACTCCTCCTGGCTAGTGCTGAGGCAACGACTTCAAACTGGTACCTAGATTAAGGTCAAACAAAAAAGGTATTATTTTTTGTTTTTCAGTTTTTTCGGCGGTTAAATTTTTTGTTATTGTTTTACAGCTTTTCTCATAACTTAATATTTTTGGTGTAATAACGTTTTGAAAATTTGAGATTACCTCTTATTTTTACGATACTCTGTGTATTTGTATGGGGAAAAAAGTGCTTCATTTTAAAAAGTCGTAAAACAAAAAACATTTGTTTGAGTGATAGGAATTCAGGGTTAAGAGGATGTCAGTGAATTACAAATAACCCTGTATACCTACTCTCTAGTGAAATAACAAGTTATTTTAAATAATACATACCAGATTAAATATGTACGCAGATAACAACACTTGGAACGCATTGTAAATAAGTAATGGCGTCTTGAGTTTAAAGGGTTGTCTCTTCTCCATCAAGGCTGGGCCCAGCTTCAGTATGAACACTAAATACACCACCGCTAATAACACGGGTGGAAAGGGCGAGCTCACCATAAACCAATCATGCGTATATTCGTCTGTAAACAAAAAAATTTATTTAGGCAACAAGAGAGCAAAAATTTTGTTTTTAAAGAGTGCTAATTTCGATGTCTGAAAAGTGATAATAGTTAAGTTATATTTAACTCTTCCTTATGATACTCTGATAATGAACTGAAACAATTACTTTGCTCACCCGCAAGCTTGTTCTGTATTATATTATATCGCACCTTCGGGAATGTATAGTGACCTAATCCAAAATTTGCAAGGTTTGAGTTAATGTCATAAAACGTCTCTTTGAGACATTATTTATCCACTATTCAGTAAAACACAGACCTTTTCACGACACTGCTCGAAATTGTGGCCATAGATAACCTAAATCCAGTACTCAAAACTGCCTATATATGTACATTTAACAGCTGACTCATTTATGGCGCACAAACACGACAACAAAGTTACACTAATCGAAAACAGGACGTATCAGTATATGTATTTCATTATACGATACGACTTTTTGAAAGATAATTTCTGAATTTCATTCCTGGCGTGCTGAAACGACATTATTGGACCAATCAACAGTAATCGTCTGCTGCATGCGATGGATGGATGGATGAATGGATGGACGGACGGACGGACGGACTGGATGGACGGATGGACGGGATGGACGGGATGGACGGGATGGACGGGATGGACGGGATGGACGGGATGGACAGAATGGACGGATGGACAGATGGACGGGATGGTCAGGATGGACGAATGGACGGATGGACGGGATGGACGGGATGGACGGATGGACGAGATGGATGGACGGATGGACGGATGGACGGAATGGACGGGATGGACGGGTTGGACGGGATAGACGGGTTGGACGGGATGGACGGGATGGACGGGATGGACAGGATGGACGGGACGGATGAACGGGATGGACGGAATGGACGGGATGGCCGGAATGGACGGGATGGACGGGTTGGACGGGATGGACAGAATGGACGGATGGGCAGATGGACGGGATGGACAGGATGGACGGATGGACGGATGGACGGGATGGACGGGATGGACGGAATGGACGGATGGACGGGATGGATGGACGGAATGGACGGGATGGACGGGATGGACGGGATGGACAGAATGGACGGATGGGCAGATAGACGGGATGGACAGGATGGACGGGACGGATGGACGGATGGACGGGATTAGACGGGATGGACGGGATGGATGGATGGACGGGATAGACGGGATAGATGGACGGATGGACGGATGGTCGGATGGACGGGATGGACGGGATGGACAGGATGGACAGGATGGACGGGATGGACGGGATGGACAGGATGGACAGGATGGACAGGATGGACGGGATGGACGGGATGGATGGATGGATGATTATGATGATGATGATGATAATGATTTCCTCGCATTAGTCGTGAAAAGCACAATGTTTAGTCTCGGCCAAAAGTGCAATAGATGGACTCGTACTTTCGAGGGCCTCCGCTACGCGTCGGCCCTCAAACAAACTCGTCCATCTATTGCTTACTTTCCAGCCTCTACAACAATGTACTATTCTACCTTAAAAAAGGACAATCTTTATGATCGGTCTTTTTCACCCCGCCCCCTTTCTTCACCTCGGTTTAATTTGATACACACGCGATCGGGGTTGCGGCGTCAGTGTTGCCAGTAAGTCATTGCGAGTTCAACATAAGAGTGACCTAAGGTTTATTACACCTGTATGTGCCTGAACCAAAGGTAAGTTGAATGTTTCTTTTGAATCAAATAAGGATCTTTTAGTAGTTTAGTCTACCTTACAGTATAATGTTACTAGCTTTTGCCCGCGACTTCGTACGCGAAGACAATAACGTTAGTTGTTTGGATGAAATTTGGCACACAGGTAGTTTATTACATGAATGAGCACATAGGATAATGCCAGGAAAATGCAAAGTTTCCGTGGAATAGGAATAAGTGAATTCTATAGCCGCTAAGACGTGGTGGCCTAGTGGTCAGACCTATGGACACTTAAGCAGAGGGTCGTGGGTTTGATTGAGCCCGAGCTTGCACCTCTGAGTTTTTCCGAATTCATGTGGCAAATAACGTTTGAAGTTTACCATGAGCTTTATAGTGAAGGAAAACATCGCGAGGAAAGCTGCTGCACACACCTGATAAGTAATAATGGTGGGTGTGAAGTTCCCAAATCTACTGTCCAAGTCCTCTCGTTCTGGGAGGAGGCCTGTGCCTGATTGAAACAGGCTTTTTTTATCCCGGAAAGTGCAAAGTAAAGTTTCCGCGGGATAGAAATACCTTTTTTGACCTATTTTGAAAATCAGAGACATTGTAGCTTTTTATTAGTGAAATCATTTTAACAATCAGCTCCTATATTAAATTCACTTATTTCTATCCCGTGGGAATTTAGTATTTTCCCGTAGAAGAGTAGTCTATACCAATCAGGACTAGTTGTAGCTTTCTATTGGTGAAAGAATTTTCAAAATCAGCCCCGAAGTTGAATTCAGTTTTTTCTATCCCGTAAATAAATACTTAACTTTTAATATTTTTATTTTTTTTATTTTTATTTTATTGAGAATGGGAAACAAACAGCGAAAAATAACATTTGTGATTATTTTAAATTTAGATAATACAAAAGCCAAAGTAGTTTCCACTAGTGAATTATAACATTATGGTTGCTCAAAAAGACTTAGTTTTTACAATTGACTAATTACATTACTAAAATAATAAGGGAAATATTTATGTGTATATAAAGTAAAAGCAAAAGCAATAAAGTACCATGCACAAATTCAGCCAACAAAAGGCGAGTTCAAACGACTCAACTTATCACAATTCATAATAATATGTAATCATGCTCATTAGGGTGTTTCATTTTTCAAAATTTTTGATTTTTCTTTGACTTTGCTCGAATTCTTGGTTCCACTCATATGTAAAGTTCATACGCCAAAAATCAGTAAAATCGATTATCATCTAAAGGTTGCACAGTTTGATGACTTTTATGTCAAGTAATTAATATCGGTGTATTAGAGGATAGCAAAATTTTCAAGTTTATTATCTGAAGTGGAGGGTTATAAGTGATTTAAGTGTGTCGTTTAAAAGATTGAAGCATATTTTAACGTAAATAATAATATGAATTGTCAACGACGAATTCGTTACTCGAGAGGTTTCCTTGTGATATTTTGTTAGGAGCTGGACTTCCTTCCAAGGAATATGTGCTGTTGAAACTCTTTCGGACGCCACTAAGTAGACAAGTATTAAACTGCAAGAAGTGTGAAAGAAGGCTAATATATATGTCAAGACAGTAACTATTTCAGCTAACATTTAATAACTTTATAAGGAACACTTACCATAATTTCTTAACGTTTTCCTTGCAAATTATCCGAAAGCGTAAGAGACAAGACAAAGTGGATGCTTATAAAATTTAGCATTATAAATCGATTAAAGAAATCAACATGACAGTGACCTTGGACCAAGAATGCCCTTCATTAAGTAGTCATCAAGTCATGAAGACGATGAAAATAATTCTATTCTCTGTACCACCAGCAAAATGTCACGTCCTATTTATAAGTAAACTAAAATCTCGATTGGACACTCATAGCTGCATAGGACCGCGAACAACTCTCCACTCGGCAAGCTAGTACTTCGTTTATTACAGCTGTTAAAAGCCTTGGTCACGATGTCTCAGATGTTTCTATATCGCCGTCTACTATTCATCGAGCTCGGGTGACCAAAAGAAGCGAAATGGCTCAAAAAATTTAAGCATCATCCACCTTTACTCTAACATTGAAACAGTAAATTGTTGCCATCAATCGTATCCTGTAAGATTCTAGAAGACAGAGTAACTATTCTTTATTTAATGATTCGATCAGAGACAAATAGCAGAAACAAGTATGCAACAGAAAATGCGTGGTCAAGCGAACCAAAGATGAGGTTGCAACTTGTGTAGCCTAAGTAGTAAATTATTTATTGAGTACTTAATGTTCTATTTCATGATTAATTTAATTTTCTTTCACTTAAAAACGATGTGTGGCTACCATATTGTGAAATTTTTAAATAAAAGTAATTACTTCTTTTTTTTTATTCTTAGTTAGAGCTGTTAATTATGTGCAACCTCTAAAACATGGTCCAATCCACTTGAAATTTTGAAAATATTCTATTAACATAAGCTAGAACCGGAAGCTGAGCAAAGTCAGAAAAAATATCACAAAAATTTTTTTCACCTACAAAAGTGAAACACCCTAATGCTCATGACTAAAATTAAATTAATTAAATTATAATTAGATAACATTGTTATTTTTTCTTCATATTTTATACATTTTTTTTTAAATAATTTTATTATCTTTTAATTGCAGAGACAAATTTTTGTAGTGATGGAATGAAAAATATATCGACATGAGAATATTTATCATTATAATTTTTACATGCTCTAACAACAAATCTGTTCCTTGCATATGCAGTTCGATGGGACTCCGAAAACTTGTCCTTTTATCTCGCTCTTTTGCTTTTATAATTGATATAACTTTTAAATTATTGGAGATACGACAGTAATACTTAAAGTTGTGTTTATAACAAATTATTTTAAATAAACAATTAAAAAATTGAAAAAAAAATGTATTTTCCATAATCCTTAAAAACGATACAATTTATGATTTTTAGAGAAAAAACGGTTCCTTAATATTCATATTTAGTGGTAAAAAACGATTGTTATAAATGCATTTTTTAGCTATAAATATTTTTTTAAAGGAAAAATTTTTTTCTTAAAAATCATAATTTAAATCAACAAATAGAAAAGGAAAAAAAAATTTTTTTATCTTATAAATAACGCATTTGTTTATAACAATTATTTAAATAACCAAAACCAAACCAAATTTTCAAGTTTCTGGTTAATACCTACCATTATAAAAAACGAGTTAATAATGCGAAAAAAAAGTTTCTTATATGACGACCCCCCTTAGTTTTCAACATTATATTATTATTAGTATTTGTTGTTATAGGGCAACAGAAATACATCATCTGTGAAAATTTCAATTATGCAGCTATCACGGTTCATGAGATACAGCCTGGTGACAGATGGACACACAGACAGACGAACGATCACACACTGCGCTGATGAGGTAAAATATTTGTATCTGAATATCGCTCCCTACACAATTCAATGGAGGACCACACACAGCGCAGATAATTGATATTTTAACGTAAGGTTTTTGTGAGCATCGACATATTATTATATTATATCAACAGATGGTGAAGATTTTATCTGCGTATACAAATTTATCTGCAGATAACATCAGCAGGTACAAATATGCCATAATATTTTATCTGCAGATAAATACAGGTGGTTGCGCAGAGGCACACTGTCATCATCATTATCCTAGTCTATACATGTCCCACTGCAGGGCACAGGCTTCCTCTCAGAATAAGAGGGCTTGGGCCGTAATCACGTCGACTCAGCTCCAAAGTTTTAGAGTGAATGTATCATCTCGTATATTATCGCATCTGCACGGTGTGTGATACTCAGACAGATAAGTTTTATACGCAGATAATATCTTACCGCAACTGCGCAGTGTGTGAATCGCTAAAGGGTCCCGTTTTTAGGGTTCCGTAGTCAACTAGGAACCCTTATAGTTTCGCCATGTCTGTCCGTCTGTCTGTCTGTCTGTCCGTCCGCGGCTAAGCTCAGAGACTGTTAGTACTAGAAAGCTGTAATTTGGCGTGAATATATATATCAGTCACGCCGACAAAGTGATTACATAAAAAAAAACTAAAACAATTTTTTTTAGGGTACCTACCATAGACGTAAAGTGGGAGTGATTTTTTTTTCTCGACTAACCCTATAGTGTGGAGTATCGTTGGATAGGTCTTTTAAAACCATTGACGGGTTGCTAACATGATTTTTTCTATTCAGTGATCTGTTTGCGAAATATTCAACTTTCAAGTGAAAATTTTCATTAAAATCGACCGTCCCCCCCCTCTAAAATCTAAACTGTTGGGTGGAAAAATTTAAAAAAATTTAGAATGGTAGTAAATATATCAAATTTACTAGGAAAATTATAGCGGCTAAGATTGCTTGGAAGTTATTTGTAGTTTAAAAGTAAATAGTAGCCTAAGGTATATAACATACCTAAACTTAGATGATTCCCTACACATACGAAATCCTTAGAAAAATATTACTTGATTTTTTCGTAATGGCTACGGAACCCTACTTTGGGCGTGTCCGACACGCTGTTGGCCGGTTTTTTTTACCTTTTGGATACGGAACTTCAAAAATGTAGAAAGATGTAGTGATATAATATGTTTACTTACATTTGGTTTTCATGTACCAAGAAATATTCAAGTTAGAATTTGTGACAGAAGAATCCATTGTGTTTTACACTAGATTACAAATGTCTAGACTGAGGACTGTCAAAGAAATTGGTCGGTTTTGTTACCATTTTCGATTTAAATTTGTAATTGGCTGTTTATGTAATCGATAGACAATTAGAATAAAGGCGCGATTCTGTTACTGATAGTTTTTGCCTATATTCCGTTTGCATCTGTATAAAATTAGTTCCGTACTGTACTGTAAGAATTCCCGTGGGAATTTTGCATTGTCCTAGATAAAAAGTAACCTATGTCAAGGATAGAATAGCTTTCTAATTCTGAAGGAATTTTTAAAATCGGCTCAATAGTTTCAGAGATTCCGCTACAAAGATATAAACAAAGAAAGTTTAAATATTTCCCTATCCCGTAGGAATTTCGAAAAATCCTTCCTTAGTGCACCTAGCTACAATATTCAAGGTACAAATGTACAAAACGCAAAATTCCCGCGCGATGGAAATAAGTGAATTCAACTTCGGGGCTGATTTTAAAATTTTCTTGCACTAGTAGAAAGCTACAGTATCTCTGATTGATATAGGGTACTCTTTTCGGGAAAATAAAAAAATCCCGCGGGATAGAAATAAGTATATTCAACTTCGGCACTGATTTCAAAAATTCTTTTATATGATATGATGTCCCGATTGACACAGGTTACTTTTTCAACTGGAAAATGTAAAATTCCCACGGGATAGAAATAAGTGAATTGAACTTAGGGCCTGATTAAAAAAAATCACTAATAAAAAGCTACACTGGCTATGATTTTCGAAATAGGTCAAAACATTTTTTTCTATCCCGTGGGAATTTTACATTTTTCGGATAAAAAATTAGCCTACGTCAATCGGAGATAGGCATATCATATCATATGAAAGAGTTTTTAAAATCAGTGCCGAAGTTGAATTTCCTTATTTCTACCCCGCGAAAACTTTTTATTTTCCCGTAATAAAAGTACCTTATGTCAATCAGAGATACTGTAGCTTACTATTGGTGCAAGAAAATATTAAAATCAACCCTGAAATCGAATTCACTTATTTCCATCGCGCGGGAATTTTGCGTTTTCCTAAAGAAGATTAATCTATACCACTTTAAACATGATGGTAGTCTATACCAATCAAGAATAGTGTAGCTTTCTATTGGTGAAAGAATTTTTAAAATCAACTCCGAAGTTGAGTTCAGTTTTTGTCTATCCCGTGGGAATTTTGTATTTTCCCGAAAAAAAGTAGCCTATGTCAATCAGGGATAGTTATCACATAATATGTAAGAATTTTAAAGGATAGATAGATAGATATATATGAGAGTTGCGATAATTTATTATTTATTTATTTATTCTTAAAATATCTATCTTAAAATGTACGTAGTTTTAGTTAAGTACAACACTAATTTCGCCAAACTTTAATGTTTATTGGCGAATACTACGCTTGCTTTAACATCAGCTGTACCCTGTTTAATTAAACTATTTATACTATAGGTACGTACATTATAATACATACGACCCCGAGCCATGAACCATGCACACATGAGCCCCGGACTGCATGCCATACAATTCTTATTTCATACTTATACTTTCATGCCTATTTTTATTCTACGGCTACAAATAATCTAACCAGGCAATCCATATCAATTTTAGTTTTGCGATTCAAAATTTTCTAGCAAAAGCTTTTTTAAAACACTAAAATACCTAAAACACTGTAACGTGATACTTAATGATGTATGATTCGTGATCATATAGTTTCTTCGTCAACTATTCCCTCGAGAATGGCAGATATAGTACATTGTTGTAGAGGCTAGAAAGTAAACAATAGAAGGAAGGATGGACGGATGGACGGATGGACGGGATGGACGGGATGAACGTGATGGACGGATGGACGGATGGACGGATGGACGGATGGACGGATGGACGGGATGGACGGGATGGACGGGATGGACGGGATGGATGGGATAGACGGGATGGATGGATGGATGGATGGATGGATGGATGGATGGATGGATGGATGGATGGATGGATGGATGGATGGATGATTATGATGATGATGATGATGATGATTTCCTCGCATTAGTCGTGAAAGTAGCGGAGGCCCTCAAAAGTACGAGTCCATCTATTGCACTTTTGGCCGAGACTAAACATTGTGGTTTTCACGATTAATGCGAGGAAATAACAATTAAACAATCGAAACACGCGTTGCTCCTGCCGCCCGACGACTTTACTTTTTCTTTTGTGACATAATTTTTTTTAAACGCGCGTGGCCATTCTTAGTGGCCCACTGGCCAATACCTAAAACAACATAATTAAAAAATAAAAACTTCATCCTTGTCATGTCCGACCTGTGGCTGCAAGTCGGGCATGACGCGCTTAAAAAGTTAATGCTGTGGCGTTTTTTCATTCTTAAAAAAATTAAAGCATTTTGTGCGTTATTATGCGTTTAAGGAAAAAAAACACCTCATTAAAGTCTTGAATGACGCATTCTCATTGGTCAATTTAATTTCACATGCAGCAGACGATTACTTTTGATTGGTCGTTTCAGCACGCCGGGAATGAAATTCAGAAATTATCTTTGAAAAAGTCGTATCGTATTATTTATGAAATACATATATTGATACGTCCTGTTCTCGTTTTGTGTTACATTGTTATCGTGTTTTGCGCGCCATAAATGAGTCAGCTGTTAAATGTACATATACAGGGCGTCCCACGGCAATGCCACATGGAGGGGTTGTACTTACCGTAAATATTGTAGATAGAAAATTTTACTGAAAAGAGACACCATTTGATTTAAAAAAAATTTTAACTGCCTTCAAAGATTTTAGAATAAACGCCTGCCTGAACCGGGAATCGAACCCGTCAAATGGTAAAAAAAAAAACACCCGTAATTTTACGACACCGATCAAAAGGCTCAATCGAAAGGATTATTTTTTTTCAAGTAAGAATTAACAGAAAAAGAAAGAATAAGAAGAAGAAGTAGTAAGAATTATTGTTCTCGGGTCTTGGGTGTTTAATATGTATTTAAGTATGTATCTATCTATGTATGTTTATCCGTTGCCTTGTACCCATAACACAAGCTATGCTTAGCTTACTTTGGGACTAGGTCAGTTGGTGTGAATTGTCCTGTGATATTTATTTATTTAAGTAACATAGCATCGTAAATAAAAGGAAGATCATGCAATTTTACGTTTATTTAAAATAATTACATTTTGCTTACAATTAATTTAATTTAGAAAATGCTCTCTGGATTTTTTATGGGGTTATATAAAAGATTTAGTTTACAAGAAACAATATGAAAATGTACAGGAGTTACAAGCTGAACTTAAAGCTGACAAAAGCTGAACGTATTATTTTAAACACTCGCCATGAAAAGATTAAAGAATCAACAGGGAGCGAAATTGTTAAAAGAGTGGAAATTTGTATACTACAGAACGGGACACATTTTGAGCTTTAGCTAAATTAAATTAATTGCATAAACGTACAATTGCATGGTCTTCCTTTTATTTACGATGCTATGTTACTTAGAAAAAAATAATCCTTTCGATTGAGCCTTTTGATCGGTGTCGTAAAATTACGGGTGTTTTTTTACCATTTGACGGGTTCGATTCCCGGTTCAGACAGGCGTTTATTCAAAAATCTTTGAATGCAGTTAAAATTGTTTTTAAAATCAAAATGTCTTTTCAGTAAAATTGTCCATCTGTAATATTTAAGGTACTTCCACTCCTTGTGGCAAAGCCGTGGGACGCCTTGTATAGACAGTTTTGGGTACTGGATTTAGGTTATCTATGGCCACATTTTCGAGCAGTGTCGTGAAATAATATTTTATTGACAAAAAATTATAGTTAAACGAACTTCTAATGATAGTTTGATATTCTGATCAACACTACTATTATAGTTTCTATATTAAGGCAACTAATATCAACATTTTAAGAAAAATGAAAGTGCATTTACCTGGCAATTTATCGAAGCTCAGAATAAAATTACGATAATAGCTTAAAACATCGAAAGTGGTATTTTCGACTTAATCTTAAATTTCGAGGTACAATATCGAATCTGCCAGCTTCGATAGAAAGTTAACGGTAAATTCCAACGTACAGTACGCCTAGTATAAGTTTTACTTCACTTCAATACTTCTCGATCGCGTTTACGTAAGAAAATCAATTACTAGGGAAACATGGACGGCGCCTCCGCGGCCGCGCGTCCATGTTTCCATAGAATAGAAATTTTTACGTAAACGCGATCGAGAAGTATTTTGGTGAAGTAAAACTTACACTAAGCGTACAGTACGCTTAGTATAAGTTTTACTTCACCAAAATACTTCTCTGTCGCGTTTAGGTAAAAAAATCAATTACTAGGGAAACATGGACAGCGCCTCCGCGACCGCGCGTCCATGTTTCCATAGAATTGAAATTTTTACGTAAACGCGATCGAGAAGTATTTTGGTGAAGTAAAACTTATATTAAGCGTACTGTATTGAAACTGGCAGTTTCGATACCAATTCAATAGTAAATTCCAACGTACAATATTGAAACAGACAGTTTCGATTATTTACGTCGGTAATGCCATTAAATGTTCATAATTAATAATTATTTGTCAATAAAGACCTTAACTGCACAATATTCCTATTAACGACGCATTAAATCTGTTGCACCTTATTATTACGTGTTTTAAAAACAAAAATCATAGTAATATTGTATCAGTTGTTAGCTTATTTGTTGCTTGTTGCCAACTGACCGCCTCGCGAGCTTGTGAGACGTATACTATTGAAGCTGTTAGTTTCGCCTTGCTTGCACGACAATTTATTCCCACGTAAACAATCGAATGTAGACTTTCGATGATCTACTACGAAAATTTTATATGTTTGAGAGAGAGAGAGAGAGAGAGCGAGAGAGAGAGAGAGAGAGAGAGAGATGTTTATTTACACATATTCGATACACAGGAAATACATTTGACAGTGTAACGCCTAAAAATCTGAGTAGGCGTTTGGGTCATATTTCTACTGTACAGAGATTAATTAGTCGTACTGAAGTCTCATTTGATGCACAGTCTCTGCGTGGTTCTTTTGCCAGAGGTACTCCTACTTGCTACTTTGTGGATTCCGTATCGTAAGGCCTCGGCCGACACGGATCGGCGCGCCTACAACGTCGAAGTTAAGACGTACTTACCGTGGTTTCGCCATACGGGGCGAAGGCCGCTGGTGAAGGCGGCACGCCCGGGTGCTCCGTTATGAATCGTCACATACTTTGTTGATCCTTTTATTACACGGACTCTCGTAGGACACTCGGTGGCGTGGGGCCCGGTCGCCGACGGACCAGGCGTAGCAATTAACACCACTTTGCCGCCGGGCGACCTCGCCCGGGGATCTACACTTTACGGTATGACTGTGTACCACTTAATGACTAATTTCTACGTTTATATCGTTGAATAAACATAATAACTGGAGCTTCACAACGCGACCCGTGTTGTGATTCGGATGTCACGTTTGACAGGTGTCAGTCGTGACGTTTGTTCCCACTGCGATAAGGCCCACCCGCCGCGCGACTATACACCGGTTCCCGGACGAGCGCGCGCTTCGGTGTGTGGAGGGGCTCTAGCGGCTGGCGAATTTTGCACCTGGCGACATTGATGACGCTCGGAGCCTTTCACTTTATCCGTGGCAAATGGCTGATGCAATCTCGGGAGCGTAAACTAATTTACCAAAGAAAGTCTATTTGTTGTCCCAGTGAGGTGATTCCCACTAAGGGAAATTCCACGATGCCTGATTGCTAGCCTCAGTTAAAGACAAAGGTGAGCATTGAATATTTCGAGTTTTGTTAAAGTGCCGCGTGTACGGGGCGGTGTTCAGCGACTAAGTTCCGTTATTTGTTTTAGATTTCGTTCTCCCCGGCATGTAACTAAATAGCCACACTTCAAGGCTCCGCGGTCCCGAGCTAAAAGGCCATTTTCGCACCTCCTACTTAACTTCTTAACTCCTTGAGATGCCCAACCGGTAAGTTTTATTTCAATCATAAAAAAACATAAACCCACGCTCGACACGTGTGGTTCACAGTTTGTATCTAAGGATGTATTTTTGTTCTTGGCAGGGCGTCGTGCTAAAACTCCGCAGTCCCGAGTATAAAGGCTATTTCCCACCGTCCGTCCTAACCTCTCCAAGTGCCTACTGGTGAGTTCGTTAACCTCCACGGCCGTGACCCCTTGATGTGTGTGTTTTTTTTTTAAACTAGTGTCTAAAGTGAATTGTGTTAATTACAGGGCGAGACATCCACACTCCGCTGTCCCGAGTATAAAGGCTACTTTAATTCTATAAACGCCCGACTGGTGAGTACCTCGACTCTTATAAACAAGGTCACCCCGCTCAACGTTATGGGTTGAAAGTTTATACCTGATGTTTCATCTTGATCATTTCAGGGCTTCAAGGGATACCCCCCCCCCAAACTCCAAGGGAGACCCCGAGACTCCGAGGGATATCCAGCGACCCAGCAATCGAGGGAACGACGCGGAGAGCCGAAGCTCGCTACGGCAGGAGGGGACCTGACCGCGGTTCGGCCGCGCAGTCTTACATCGCTGGAGGTAACCTTCGACATTACCTGCTGCCCGGGAGGACACCTGGAGGATCTCAGTGTGCTGTGGTTTCCCTGCACAAGGACGCGTGCGGAAGCCAATCTATGCCTTCGCTTTGCTTCTCTTTGAACGTCAACTGCTCGTGTAACTAATCCACATATCTCGTGCAAGTCAAGCGCCTCTTTCGTTTCACTTTTCTAGAAAGGGGACGCCCTACCTAGAAATACTGATTCTGTTTAGCTGGTTTTAAATCTAGACAATGTTAAGCATGCATGTTTTTTAACTATTATTCTGAAATGACTACATGGTATACCTTTTAGATAAAGTGTAACATTGGTGGGAGGTCGATGTAACCTCGGGGCCTCCGCCCTCAAATAGTCTTAAGTACTAGTATCAATCCTAAAACGGATTTCTGAAGGTTTAGGTAAACTGTAACTTTCAGTTCCTAGAATGTAACCTAAAGTGGTTGAACCTCTTCAACCCCTTTCTCTGTATTGACTGACTGGTTGAAGTGATAGTGAATTGACTCACGAAAATTAAGTAATAAAATACTCATGAGAACGAGATAGTTGTTTACTTTCTCTCTCTCACACCATCCTGTTTGTGGCGGTCACTTTCTTTACGGCGCCCAACACTCCTGATCAAAGTGACCGGCCCTCGAGCCGAACTGAACGCACTCCCTGACAGTCTCACAGCCTGGTTAAAATAAAGTATTACAACAGGAAAAGATACAAATAAAAATCATCGAATAGTATAAATTGGGCCCCACTCAGCATAATGTTGTTGTTTCGATGTTATAAGACTCAAAGTTTTAGGCTTAAAACAACTAAATTTCATAATACCTTATTCACTAATACCCCTAAAATTCAAATTACCATGGGCTCATAATACCTAAAAATACCTAAAATTTCAAATTTTAAGAGGAGACAATTTGAAATTTTAGGTATTTTTTTAGGTACTATGAGCCCATGGTAATTTGTAAATTAGGGGTATTAGTGAATAAGGTATTATGAAATTTAGTTGTTTTAAGCCTAAACGACTCAAATGTCTGCTTCAAAATGAGAATTTTCTTTTTTTTCGGATATGTAAAATATGGATTAAAAGAAGTAGATTACACGAATAAAACAAAAACGGCAATTTTGAGTTTCGATGATTTACCTAGGGACCATCAATTTAAAATTTCAACAGAAACACCCCATTATGTTACCGGGAAAACATCACGTTGTAGATTATTTCACAGATTATATTGTCATGCTGGAGAAGACGAGCTATTTTCTGTGTTACGCCATAATTACTGGATATTTTCTGCTCGTAGTATAGTGCGTAACAGGATATTTTTGTGTCTTCGATGCTTATGCTTGCGACCTAGGTCAAATTGCCCCGAAATGTCCGATCACAAGGCGTGTCGTGTTGTCCGTTCCGTGAAGGCTTTTACGCACACAGTTGATGATTTCTCTAGACCACTACGTGTCACAGCTACTAAGAGTAGGGTTGTCCGTGCTAAAAAGGCATACATTTGTATTTTTGTTTGTATGACCACGCGTTATGTACATATAGAACTAGCGTCTGACCGCAGTACGTCATGCTTCTTGTCTGCGTTTAAAAGGTTTTTGGCTCGCCGAGGCCCTGTTTCTCGGTTGTATTCTGATAATGGTACGAATTATATTGGAGCTAAAAGACACCTTAGTGAACTGCATTCGTTCCTAGTTTCAAAACATTTTAACACGGATTTTGCTCGCATATTAGCTGAAAATCGCATAGATTGGCATATGAACCCCCCAGCAGCTCCGCATTTCAGTGGAGATTGGGAAGCTAATTTGAAAAGCCTGAAGACGCATCTATTCAGGGTTATAAGCGATCAGATTTTAAGAATCAAGGTATTGCGAAGGCAAAAACTAAAAGTTAATTCAATACAGACTATAAAGGATGTTAAATTTAAAAAACTCTGGGAAAAAGAGTGATTTTTCAAAAAAAGGCTATATCTCAAAATCCATGCAATTGGCGATAATAGTATTTGTGGTCAAAAATGTTCAGAATGACCCTAACTATCAGCCCTTAAAACCCCTACACTCGACTGCCGAACAACCTTGTATAATTTTATTTCCGATGTTGCTTGTTTTGTTCGTTTGCCGATGTCCTTGCAATCGAAGTGAAAAGCAAAGTGTAAAACTCGAGCATTAAAACCATTTTCCCTTCGACTTTGACGTGTCTATCCACCCTCGCCGTTCCGGCTCGGGTAGCTATACGAATGTCTCGGGTAAAATGGCTCGCTTTATGCTTTCGTTGTACAGTCGTTGTCCTCACTTAAGTATCCACCAGATAGTGGGTTTCAAACGCGCACTAAATGAATATTTTTAAACATAAATGTTGGTTGGTAAATGTTTGTATGGTATAAGACCAATACGTGTCTAGTTGAGCAGACTACCCTTTCTAATACCAACAGGTGCTTATTTTTACTCATGATATTAATATACTTCATGGCTTAGCGGTCCAGCGTTGGCTTTCTAATCGTGAGTCCTAAGGTTCGAGTCTCAAAGATGATTTCTGCGGTTTTATTCTATTTTGCGTTTTTTTTATTTGATTTTCGTATTTAAGTGGGTTGTGTAATAAGTTTGCAAGTTTTGTTTCAATTTGAATATAATACAGAATTAGTGTAAATGAAAATATAAAATAAGTTTCAAAAAATATTTTTATTTACTTACAGAAAAACACATTTTGTTGAATTCGATTAACATTTATTCCGACAAGACCTGTAAACAAACCGTAACATTTCGTAATTTAAAACTACTAATGAGTAAGGAAAGTGAGTGTTAAACATAATTACTACTTATGATTTAACTTATTTAATTTTTATAAAAGAAGATAGGCACATAGTGAATCAACATGTAAATATTTAGACAGAAACATGCGTTATGTTTTATCTAAACTACAATACCATCACTTGGCCATCTTACTTAAATATTTACAAAAAATAAGCTTAGCAGTTTCAAGCGGGCAGAAGAACCTTAGTTATTTAATTTTCAATTACTCAAGGATTTACCTTCAATGTCGATTACTTGTTGAAGGCGGCTTCTTATACTAGGTTTTACCGTTGGTAAACGTGAGTCAATACCTCGTATGGATTCCCAAGTTGAATGAACTTGTTCCCTGAGGTTTTGCGTTGTCCCAACGTTAGATGGATCCCAGTTAAGGACCATTAGACCCCATAAATATTCGATAACGTTTAGATCTGGAATTTTTGACGGCCAGTTAATAATAGTAATTTCATCTTGCGCCGTGAGCCATCCCCAATAAGCTAAAGATTTTCTGCCGCTAGTTCTGGTTGGTAACGCACAACAATAATTAAAAATATCTCCGTGTTTCTGCCATAGTATCTTGCGACCATCTTTGTCAGATTTAAACGACTTTTCGTCAGTGAATATATTGTTACATCAAACGAAATTTAAATATCCTTCAGCAAAACGAATCCCTTTGTTGTCGGTGAACGTAGGACAGTGTGATATTTTTTGGGGGTTAGTATTTTTAAAACCCAGCAGCGTGTGTTTCCGCACTGTCTTTACTGCTTTACCATGAGCAGTTGCTAGGTTGATAGGAAAGGGTTTGCAGTGTGTCTTGCAACAATGTCTTGATGACGTGCAGATTGAGGCGTTAACATAATGGGATGAAAACTTGGACGCTTCCTTTCTATGTCGCTAGAATCTCCATACCGTTTTACCCACAGCCTGAAGGTTTCTCTCAGTAAAAGAAAATTATATTAAGTCCAATGTTTATTTTATTCTCTATCGACTTTTTTAACATAATGCAAAATTTTACAAACAACATAACGACACAATTATACAACGATTAAACGTTTAAACTTTATAAGATTTGCATAATATTTTAACATACCGTTACCAGGCCTCATGCATGCCATGTACTTATGCGCGATATTTACCTACCGCGGGGACGATCTGCTACGATCGAAATTTCAGTAGGTTGTCACAAGCGCGCGCCGACGCACGTTCATTCGTGTTCCACGGAAAAAATATGCCGCCTGGACTTTTATAAGTGAAAATGGTGAAACAGGGGCAAACTTTAATATGACTATGCTAGAATTAATAGCTAATATAACAATTTGGAAGTTCGTATCGTGCTGTCCCTCTTACTCTTCTATAAAAAGCTATAAGCGTGAGCGGGATGGCACGATGCGAAGTTTAAACGTTGACCGTCGTATCTAGTATAACGTTAGGGTTCAATGGCAATGTGTTCTGCGCATTACAATAAATATCCTTTTTTGTTAGGATTCCAGAGCTAAAATGGCAAAAACGGAACCTTTATAGTTTCGCCATGACCGTCTGTCCCTTTGTCCGTCCGTGGCTTAGCTTAGGGAATATTAGTGCTAGAAAGTTTGCATGGATATAATATATAGCAATAATTATCCCGACAAAATGGTAAAACAACATGTAGAGAAAAAAAATGTAATCCAAACTGCCAGCCCTTGTCACTGTCGGCACGCACACATTCCTAAGGAGACGGAGTAGTATAATCTGTGGCTACAATCGCGGTAAGTACCAAGATTTTGTACGGGATGCAGTATCTGTTACGAAGTAACTATTAAGTAATCTGTGCCGTTACATTGAGCTGACGAGCAATTTCACCAGTAGAAGTGTTATTCTCAAATAACACGACTATTTTTTTCTTCATAAAAGGAGTTAAATGAATGGATGACATCGTAGAAAGAAATTAGGTATGTATTTATTTAGCGTAGTGACACTGTGGTTGTTCCGAAGGCAAAAAACGAATCGCATAAGAAAAATCTATATTGCGGTAGAAAATTGACTTGTAAATAATCTTTTCTCAAAAATGGTATGAAATGTTGCCATTACGTCATCAAAAACGTCGTAGAAAGTAACGCATCCTGGAGACTAGCTGCTAGCGACCAGGAAGTAATCTCGAGCTGCCAGGAAGTAAGTATGAAATTCCATTACATATCAAGTGTTTAAATTTGGAACCTGTGCTCTACTCTCGAGCTGCCAGGAAGTAAGTATGAAATTCCATTACATATCAAGTGTTCAAATTTGGAACCCGTACCGTGCTTCTACGTCTGTGAAAAACTTAAACTATTAATAAATAAAACCGGCCAAGAGCGTGTCGGACACGCACAAGGTAGGGTTCCGTAGCCATTACAAAAAAATCAAGTAATTTTTTTCTAAGGATTTCGTATGTGTACGGAATCATCCAAGTTTAGGTATATGTTTTATACCTTAGGCTACTATTTACTCTTAAAGTACAAATAATTTCCAAGCAATCTTAGCCGCTATAATTTTCCTAGTAAATTTGATATATTTACTACCATTCTGAATTTTTTCAAATTTTTCCACCCAACAGTTTAGATTTTAGAGGGGGGGGGACGCTCGATTTTAATGAAAATTTTCACTTTAAAGTTGAATATTTCGCAAACAGGTCACTGAATAGAATAATCATGTTAGCAACCCCACAATGGTTTTAAAAGACCTATCCAACGATACCCCACACTATAGGATTAGTCGAGAAAAAAAATCACCCCCCCCTTTACGTCTATGGGAGGTACCCTAAAAAAAAATATTTTTTTATTTTTTATTTTACCACTTTGTTGGCGTGACTGATATGTATATTCATGCCAAATTACAGCTTTCTAGCAATAAAGATCTCTGAGCTTAGCCGCGGACAGACAGACAGACAGACAGACAGACGGACAGACATGGCGAAACTATAAGGGTTCCTAGTTGACTACGGAACCCTAAAAAGTTCTTAAGAGGATGTATGCAAATTTGATAGTTCTCTGATTAAATAACTGGAACATTTTTCACTAATTTTATGTTGAGGTAATTACAATTTTCGTGTTTCAAATGTTTCAAAATTAAGAAAATTCTTATTAAAATGATGACGTTTGTAATTTAAAGTTGGCAGATATCTTAGTGTTGCCGAACAATTGTTGGTGAATCGATTAATCGTCGATTATAATTGCGGCGCACAAATAATCCAAATATCGATTATCCAATCGATGTATCGATTAAATCGATTATATCGATATAATCGATACTAAGATTCATACAATTAATCGTTTATAATAGATTATAATGGTTCAAGTACACGATATAATCGATAATCGATTATATCGATTGTTAATATTTTACAATTTAATCGATTTAATCGATTTAATCGATTATGTAGTTAAAATCGATTTAATCGATTATATCGTGTACTTGACCGATAATAATCGATTAATCGATTAATCGATTATAATCTATATAATTGTATGAATCTTAGTATCGATTATATCGAGATAATCGATTTAATCGATACATCGATTGGATAATCGACATCTAGATTATTTAGGGGAAAAATAATCGATTATCCGGCAACACAAAGATATCTAAACATCGCCGCCCGGTACCTTTAAAAAAAACAAGTGTGTACTTTTATTTTATTCTTATCAACTTGTTTCATTTTTGAGAAAAGCACTATACAAGCTTCGCCCAGTAATCGCCATCCTGGCCTCGTATCATTGCTGGCCTCACCTAGCGGTTCGGCCATCAAACTTCTACTCGTGCAGGATGGCTTACTTACTGGTCTCTGCAGTAATGTACTATACTTGCGGGTGAATCGTTTTTAAGTTGAGACCGAATGATGGAACGTTTCTAATGACGTCAGTTTGCAACCACCAGTTTGGTCTAGTGGTCGGATCGCCGGTTTTGACGCACATGGTCGACGGATCGATTCCCAGGATACACATTGGAGTTTTTTGTTTTTCCAGCTTCTTAAATTTCAAGAAGCGAGAAATAAACTAGCATGTAACCACATGACATGAATGAATAATAATGTTATTCGTAGATAATAATAAAGTGAATTGATTCCGATCCGACGTATAAGCAGCGCAGTGCTGCCGCCTAGTAGTGGCAATAAATGAAAGGAAAAAAACTGACACGAACGGAGAATAATATAAGAGCCGAGTTTAGATCTTAGCAAGAAAAAAAGGGGCAAGTTTCAATTACATTAGGAGGCAAAAAAGCAAACGAGATTGAAGTGGTCAATCCAGCGCTGCTATGTAATGCAACTTGCACGGTTATGTCTAAACTTGGCTATTTGAATGGTGATAGTGACCAACCGGATTGTACCTTGTTTTGCATAACAACTGTTTGCCTATTATCAGTTTGCCTAATTTTAGATAAACTAATATTACTTAACCTAATGTTTCATTTTACCTAATTTTCATTTTAGTGAAAGTCATTTTGCATACAACTTACTTTACATATTTTTGTTTCATCTAATTTTAAATGACCTAATTTTCATTTTGTATAAACTTATTTCGTATAATGTTTGACTTACATAATTATATTTTGCCTAACGTACATGTTGCATAATTTCATTTTGTATAAACTTATTTCGTATTATGTTTACACTCAGTTTTCCGATAATTTTAAGTAATAACTTCACTGTTGAAACTTTATAACTTATCAAACAAATTTGGTTTTCCGGGTGGTCATAAAAAAATAACTAACACCAAAGGCTAATACGGGAGCTGCGCTGCGCTACGCTCCCGCATTAGCCTTTGAACCTAACCATACCGAGTCGCTTCCGCTCCGACAGGTCTTGCTCGCTCGCTTCGCTCGCTCGCTGGCTTCAATCACAAAACAAGACTTATGCAAAATGTTAGTTAAAACGTTATTCGGCTATAAGATGATTAGTTAAAATAAGAATCAACAAAGTGAGTTTTCGATAAAATAATATTAGACAAAACAAGACATATGCAAATGATGTTAGTTAAAACGTTATTCGGCTATATGATGATTAGTTAAAATAAAAATCGACAAAGTGAGTTTTCGAGAAAATAATATTTGACAAAACAAGAGTGATGCAAATGATCATTTAGTAAAAATGAAAATTCGACAAAATAAAAATTATATATAATTATATTGAAATTATACAAATTGACTTTAGACAAACTATTCACTATAGTAAAAGTTGTTAGACAAAGTGAAATTAGGCAAAAAAAGTTTAGACAAGTCAAGGGAATACCGACCAACCGTGCTGTGCCGTCTATGTATGTAGTTAAGAAGGCGGTTAAAGGGCCGCCACGACTTTGAACAACCAGCGGCGCGGCGAGCGTTTTCTCTGTTCATTGCGCGGCTGCCACACTTGCCGGTCTGTGGTTACCTAGCGGCACACGCAATGAACTGATAAAACGCTCGCCGTACCGCCGCTCGCGCGATGTCGTGGCCGGGCAGTAATAATATTCACAGTAGGTTGCGCAATGATTTTATGCAGTTTTCAGTTCTTATGGCAGTAAAAGTTAAAAGATGTCTAGTTTATGTTTTTTATTATTCTTATACCCTCTAAATATGCATACGTATACTCGTAATATCATCATCATCATCAGCCTATGTTCGTCCACTGCTGGACATAGGCCTCTCCCATGACACGCCACTGAGCACGATCCTCAGCCACTCTCATCCAGCTCTTGCCAGCCGCCTTACGAAGATCATCGCTCCACCGAGTCTGAGGACGTCCCATGCTACGTTTGCCGATCCGTGGTCTCCACTCAAGAACTCGTCTACCCCAACGGTTATCGGTTCTTCGTGCTATAAGGCCTGCCCATTGCCACTTCAGCGTGCTAATGCGGTGGGCTATGTTGATAACTTTGGTTATCTGTCGGATCACTTCGTTACGAATTCGATCTTTACTCGTAATATAAATGTACTAATTTGAATAACATGTCAATAGTTATTTGTGCAACAAGAGAGCAAAGTTAGTCTTTACTGCGAGTGTTGATTTTGAATCACGAGTCAGCGAAGGATTCTATAGTTGAATCACGAGCGTCAGCGAGTGATTCTAAGTTAGAATCCTGAGTGCGCGAGTGATTCAATTACACGAGATGCAAAAAAACTTTGGTCTCGTGTGACACATGCAACTTTTCACCCCAGCAGCGAGAACATAAATAATTATTAAAGGTATAAGTATGAACGTCGTCTTTTTGTCTTTGTTGTAGTTTTCAATATTGAGTAAATACTCCATATTGTATATAACAATTCAGTCTCCGAAAAAGTGTTTGCATTGCTTAAACATATCATAAGCTTTTAAATATTTTTCGCGAGACTTTTCAAGTAAGAAACTTAACTCTGCATTTTGTATTACTGCCTTAATTCGTCTGGTGTTTAATTGTTGACTTCGTCACTGGACATCATATCATATTCAAAAATTTATTAACTAAGTTCTTGTTACTATTCTTATAATTTCCAAATTGCCTTTGATCGTGTACCAAACTCTTAGATATCGAGCTCTGTAGCTAGCAAAACTGAAGAAAACAATTAGAATTTGAATCCCGCTATTTTTTTAAAGTTGCGTTCCGATACTGCACCCGCTGTATTTATCACGATGTTCAAGATTGTAAAAATTATTAAATAATAATTTTATATAAATACATGTTAAACGTTGTATTTTTTCTACAACATTTTTAACTATGTATTTGATTATATAAAAATATAATCCAATCCAAGTATTAAAACGTACATTAATTCAATTTAAAACCTTAACAGACGAATTACAATTTAAGGTTAAGAACTTATTATGAGTATCCGAACGTTCAATCGTTCGTTTTTTTTTAGGCCGACTATGTATAGAATTTGAAATCGAACTTCGAATCTATTTGATCTTATCTCTCGCTCTTTTCGTATCGAAATGAAAGTGACAGATCAAACTGAAGTCCAAATCTTTCGAATTCAGTGAGTAGACCGATCATTGTCCTTGACATTTAAATAAAATAATTAAAAAGCTACTTTGTCAAACGCAGTGAGCAAAATCGGATTTTGCTCACTGTTTTTTAGTAGCAAAACCTGCTTGTTTGAGGTGCTGAGGTGAAAAATATTAATTTATTATAAGTCACATTGAGTAATAATATTAAATAGAAAACAACATAGTGAAAATAAACGGATCACTCACGTCTTAAAACGAGTTTAACTTGACATGTTTCGGGCAAATCCGTAGCGTGCACGTTTGGCAGCCGCCGTGACGTGCGACTCCGAGAGGAAGGGCTACGGATTAGCCCGAAACATGTCAAGTTAAACTCGTTTTAAGACTGAGTGATCCGTTTATTTTCACTATGAGTGAGTCTCACGGTAGTTTCATGTTTAAAGAAAACAACATTACAGATTTACAGAAAAATTAGAAATAGGATCGAAAATACAGAAGTACAAAATGTTATCAAATCACATAAACCTATTAATTTGCTTAAATTAAATAATAATCGATGTTAACATTCAAAGTAAACAAAAAAAAATACACTGCAACAAAAAAGATAATTCGTCCTGATTCTCGAACGCAAGGTGTTTCATGAATGAAATATAGTTTGCAGAACTACTTTTAGCGAAATAAAGTAGGGTAGTAATAGTAATAGTAGTAGTGCGCGTTCATTACTTCATATGTAACGTGGATACTTGGATAGTTAAGTGAGGCACATGACTGCACATACAATCTACTACTTATTTGATTATTATGTTTTACAGTAGACATTTGGTTACGCATAATTAAGCAAGTCTCTTTCGTACGCACAGGTTTCGGACCCTCAAATGTCCTAACCTAGTAAAAAAAATTTTGTTAAATAATTATTATGATCTATACCATAAATTAAAAAGTAGTAAGGGTTGCGCAAATGCAATAAAAAAAAACAAGTACACATTTTATTTTTATGTTTTATTTGTATTGAAACGGAGACATTTTGATTTTTTCTTAAGTCTTAAAACTCAATGTACCTATCCCTATATAATATCCTTGAGTCCGTTTTGGACCATGTGACGGTAGACGCGCGCCCTCGTAGCTCATTCCGCAAGGGCATTTTTAGGGTTCCTATACCCAAAGGGTGCCAACGGAACCCTATTACTCCGCTGTCTGTCTGTCTGTCCGTCTCTGTCACAAGGCTCTATCTGTTGAACCGTAATAGCTAAACACTTGAAATTTTGAAGACAACAAATCCTAAAAATAAAATAAAGATAAAAATAATTTTTTTTTTCATTGATTTTAGGTTGCTGGGCTAACGACTAATAACTTAGGCGTTGCTAGGTGGTCTAGTTTGCTAGGCTGCTTAGCGCTAACTACGTTGACAGCCACTTTTTTTTGTGCCGCGGCGCATGGCAAGGATTTAGCGCTAATAACTTGCAATGTAACCTATGTTTGTTGGGGTGGAATCTTTTAACTGAAATTTATCGTGCATCAATAAATCCGATGACAATGCAATATTACTATGACATGGGCTCGTTTGATTCATCTTGACGACTAACTTTGGTAACTAGGGGCAAAAAATACAGTCAGCATAAAAGTCTTGTATTAAAAATAGTTTTAACATAAATTACTGAACTGTTTTTAAAACATTGTATGGAGGTACGAAACCCTTCGTGTACGAATCGAACTCGCACTTGACTGAATTTATTTTATTTCTGGAAGTGCCAGCAAAAGATGACATATTTTTTGTTCATTTTTGCCGAATACTTAACATAGAATTTAACACTGTCTCAAAAACGCGGATTTTAAAATGATAAATTGTTAGCAATGAGCCGTTTTATTAAGTATTATATGAAGTTTGTAGATGAGTTTTTATAGAAACCAACAACTAAACATTAAAGATAAGGTGTCATAGAAATCATAAATTTTCTGATTTGACCCTTTTATGGAACCAAGGTGACCTAGATTCTTATTTACTAATTTGATGCTAGGATCATCGTGGTGGTTTAACTGGTTACATACCGACGAGTAATAACTTTCATCGATGTAACATCATTTTCGTGTTTTTCCTTCTTTTTTGAAACATCCCAGTGAGCATCTTTTTCTACATATGATTTTACGTAAAACTTGCCGAACAGATAAATCATAAGGAATACATTGAGTATAACATCAAATAACAAAAAGTAAGGTGTCGAGCATTTCGATACATAGGTGAAGGTGATTAAATGGATGATGATCATCACAAACTGGACCTGCAAAAAAAAAATCGGGACATTAATATTTCCTAAGGCCTCCTGAATATCTATGTAGAAAATATTTAGTAACAGTTTTTTTACTTTAGTTTTTAGTCGTCAGTTCTTTAGATGTTTTAGGTAGGTAGGCATGTAAAGGTTGGTTGGCAAGAATATGTCAATAAATTTATAATTTTAAAATATTTATTCTAGAACTTTAGTAAAAAAAAAGTATAGCAATCCAAACTCAGTCTATGTAACCATTGATCGATGGGCTACAAACAATCAAATAAACACACTTTCACATTTATAATATTAGTATGGAAGTACGATATAAAATGATATCGTAGTATGACAACTCTAGGATTACGCTAAATTGTATCTAATAAGCTCCCTCTCAGCATCTTATAGTATTTTTCTCAAACATGCTATGAACCGTGCTGTGTGCTTGTGGAATGAACTACCCGAACATGTGATAAGTGCGCCTACAGTAAACTGTTTTAAAAATAGACTGGACATTTATATAAAGAGATTTAAAACACAAGTGTAGTGATATGCACGCATCAGCTCTATGAGCTGCTAGTGTATTATTTTAAATAATAATAATAATAATAAATAATAAATATTGACATTATGTTCCTTATAATACGCCACGAAGTGTCACGTTGCAGGTGCGGCTAGACGAGAGGTCAATAATGGCATTTCATACAACATTGCTGGCCTTGGCTAGCAAAGTGATCTTTTTAATTTCCTTTGTACACGGAGTGACACGGCATCATGGCGTTCAGCCATTAAAAAAAACTATCAGCAATATTTGCTTTTTGGTTAATTATGACATGACATTCTGCCACTACGCTTATTTAAGATAACGTAAGATGATAATGATGATGATGGTGATGGTGATGGTGATGGTGATGGTGATGGTGATGATGGTGATGGTAGTGATGGTGATGATGATGCATTGAAGATACAATTGCTTTAAGTGTCGACAGTTGAATTGTATCCTATTATTATACTCGTTTTTATCACACTAATATTATAAAGGCGAAAGTTTGTGAGTGTGTATATTTGTTACTTCTTCACATCTAAACGGCTGGAGCGATTTTAATAAAATTTGGTATGGAGCTAGCTGACACCCTGGAAAAAAACACATTAGGCTACGTTTTACTGCGGGAAAATATCTTATTCCCATGGTAAAATCGGTGAAAATGAATTCGCGGATAATGTATGGGAAACTTTTCTTTTGTTAAAATTTCTAGACTCTTCAAATTCGATATAAATAAAAATAATCATAACAGCCAAAAATAAATTTCAGGATTTTTGGAAATTCCCGTGGGATACTGAAATATCCATACTTTGTTTGTAGGTAGGGTAATCTCTGAAACTACGGAGCCCATTTAAAAAATCTTTCACCAGTAAAAAGTTTCATCATTCCTTATTGCAATAGGCTACTTTTTTTCCGGGAAAATTTAAAATTCCCAAGGGATAGAAATAATTGAATTCGACTTCAGGGCTGATTTAAAAAATTCTTTCACCAGTAGAAAGCTACACTAATCTTAATTGGCACAGGCTACCTTTTTTTGAGGTAAATGCAAAATTCCCGCGGGATAGAAAAAAGTAAATTTATCTTCGGGGCTGATTTGAAAACTTCTTTCACCAATAGAAAGCTACACTACTACTCACTGACATAGGTAGCTTTTCTTCCAGAAAATGCAAAATTCCCACGGGATAGAAATAAGTGAATTCGCTTTGGTAGC
The DNA here is from genome assembly GCA_947859365.1 of Archips crataeganus. Lineage (NCBI taxonomy): Eukaryota > Metazoa > Arthropoda > Insecta > Lepidoptera > Tortricidae > Archips > Archips crataeganus. The sequence goes on along the minus strand of OX402049.1, from coordinate 10,228,781 downwards.
CATTTTAAAATTTCTTTTACCAATATAAAGCTACACTATCCCTGATTGTCATAGGCTGCTTTCCGTCTGGCAAAATGCAAAATTCCCAAGGGATATAAATAAGTAGATTCGACTTCGGGGTCAATTTTTAGATTTATTTTAACAATATAAAGCTGCATTATCCCTGATTGACATTGATTGCTTTTTCTCCAGAAAATGCAAAATTCCCGAGGGATATAAATTAGTAAATTTGACTTCGGGACAGTCTTTAAAATTCTTTCACCAATAGAAAGCTACACTATCCTTGATTGAAATAGACTACTTTTCCTCCGGAAAATGCGAAATTCCCGCGGGATAGTAATAAGTAAATTCGACTTCGGGGTCAATTTTTATATTTCTTTCACCAATAGAAAGCTATACTATCCCTGATTGATGTAGGCTGCTTTTTCCTCCGGAAAATGCAAAATTACTGCGGGATAGAAATTTGTAAATTCGACTTCGGGACAATTTTAAAATTCTCTCACCAATAGAAAGCTCAACTATCCTTGATTGACATAAGCTGCTTTTTCTCCGAAAAATGCAAAATTCCCGCGGGATAGAAATTAGTAAATACGACTTCGGGACAATTTTTAAAATTTTTGCACCAATTGAAAGCTACACTATCCCTGATTGACATAAATTACTTTTCCTCCGGGAAAATGCAAAATTCGCAAGTGATAGAAAAAAGTGAATTCAACTTCGAGGCTGATTTAAAAACTTCTTTCACCAATGGAAAGTTACACTATCTCTGATTAACAAAGGCTGCTTTTACTCAGGAAACGCAAAATTCCCGCGGCATATAAATAAGTGAATTCGACTTTTAGGGCTTATTTTTAGATTTATTTTACCAAAAGAAAGCTATACTATCCTTGATTGGCATAGGCTGCTTTTACTCCGGAAAAATGCAAAATTCCCAAGGGATAGCAATAAGTGAATTCGACTTCAGGGCCAATTTTTAAAGTTCTTTCACCTATAGAAAGCTGCGCTGTCCCTGATTGCCATAGGCTGCTTTTCATCCGGAAAAATGCAAAATGATAAAAACGATGGAATTCAAATTCGGATCTGATTTAAAAAATCTTTCACCAAGAATAGAAAGCTATTTCTATTAATATTCCGGGTAAATGCAAAATACCCGCGAGATAGAAATAAGTAAATTCTACTACGAGGCTGATTTTTAAAGTTCTATCACCAGTATAAAGCTACACTTTCCCCAAATGACATGGGCTACTTTTTCACGAGGAAAATCCCGTGGGATAAAAATAAGTGAATTCAAACTTCGGGTTTGATTTAAAGAATTCTTTCACTAATAGAAAGCTACACTGTCTCTGATATATTTATAGTTCAGATTTTTTTAGATAGGTAGGTTAAAAGGGCCATTCTACTTTTAAGTAACCATTAATCTTTCGTGAAATATAAGGCATACCTGGTGATTTTTTTCAAGTGTAAATAACTTATATGAAAACTGAAATAACTAAATTGAATATTTTAAAGCAAAATAACTTTAAATTCTAAGAAATTTTGTGGAAAAAATTGGTAACTCAGCGGAAAATACACAAATTTCCATACAAATGGCGGGGACACGCATGTCCACTGCTTTACCTACTTTATACATAATAATGATTACTTTTTATGCGTAGTGATAATTTTAAATATAAGCTTAATTATGTGCCTATTTAAATCTTTAATGATAAAACCGAGCACTTTACCGTTTTCGTAAAAAAAATATTTGAAGAGCACATTACTAAAAATGACTGGTCAACGAAAAGTAGAATGGCCCAAAACAGTTATTCCTATCACTTGGGAACTTTACACTTTCTCGGCATTTAGCCTACGTCAGAAAGAAACAGTGTCCTTTATTCGTGAAAGATTATTTTAATCAAGATAAACGTATAATTCAATTTCTATCCCCCGGGAATTTTCCATTTTTCCTAGGAAAAAGAAGGTACAAAAATCTAAACATTTAAAAAAAAATACTGTATGATTGACTGACTGAACAAACCCTTAGCAATAGAAGGCTGAACTTTTGCATGGAATAAGGACGGATTTGTTGAAATTCCCACGGGATACGGAATAAAATATATTCACTAACTGATACCGATGATGATGAAATTATGATAATGATGGATGTTTGGATGTTGCCGTTGCTGGAATTTTGTTTTATTCGATGAAAAAGATAAAGAAGTTTTACCATATTGGAATTCTGCGCGGACGAAGTCGCGGGCAAACGCTAGTAATGGAATAAATATAATCGCCAATGTCTCAACTGCATTGATTACATACTATTGACGTGCACACTTGTATTAATTGAGGGGGCGGGCTACTTACGAGTAAACATCAATTTTCAGTGTGATTGTAAATAAATATTTGACATAATAGAATTTTAGAATAGGTCTTTGAGATTATATTATGTAAAATATTTATACAACACAAACTTATACTTTATACTTTATAAAAAGTCATATTTTTTTTTTCCCCCACCATTGATAAGATATTCATGTACAGACATTAAAATTGCTCTCCTGTAAAATTTGCAAAACTGTAATTAGTACAAGTGTGAACTAAGGTATCGATATTAACTACTATAAAAAGATACCATTATTTTCAAAGTCAAAGAACTCATGAATAGAAATTATTCTTACCAGCTGGAAGGATGTAATGTACTTCTTCCACCATAAATACTTTTCCAATTGTGGATAAGCCGATAGACCGTAGTAGGCGTACATCACTACATGGACTAATGAATTGATAGTGCCGAGGAATACGAAAGAGTAAGAAGGCAAATATTTAATCGCAATGAAAGTACTCAGCATCGCTAAAACGTGATGATACCAGTGGAGGAATGTAATTTGGTTCTTCTTCTTTCGTAGCACAAAAAAAATGGTATCTACCAGTTCACTCAACTTTCCTAAGTAATACAAGTGAGTTGCTGCCACTATCTGTAAATAAATATAACAAAAGGTTACAGATTTGTAAGTCTGACTAAAGTACCTAATGTTCTCTAGTTTTATACTAGGGGCGTTCAATAAAAAGTGAGAATGAGTATGTTATAAATAACTTTTACTAAATGTCATTTTATTTTTCGACAAAGTCACCTTTTAGCATAATACACTTAGTATATCTTTTTTCTAAACTTAAAATTCCATTTTTAAAAAAGGTCTCATCTCGAGTACTTAAAAAATCTTGTACTGCAGCGACTACCGTGTCGTCGTCTTCAAATTTCTGGCCTCTCGGGTATTGTTTCAATCTCGGAAATAGGTAGAAATCACTGGGAGCGAGATCTGGTGAATACAGAGGATGCTTAAGGATATTGAACCCAGCATCACGAATTGCGGCCATTGCAACGGCGGACTTGTGTGTCGGGGCATTGTCCTGGTGGAACAGCACAACTTTCGAGAGTTTACCTCGCCGTTTTTCGCGGATCTCATTGCGTAATGTTGCTATTTGTTTGGCGTATAAAGTGCCCGAAATAGTGGCTCCATGCTCGAGATACTCAATCATTAATACCCCTTTACCATCCCAAAAAACAGAGCCCATGACCTTACCGGCAGATGGGCTCACCTTGAATTTCTTCGGAGTTGGAGATGATGGTCTTTTCCATGTCATAGACTGCAGTTTCGTTTCAGGGTCGTAATGATGGAGCCATGTTTCGTCCATTGTTATAAATCGCGCCAAAAAAAGTTCCCGGTCTTGCTGCATCAGGTTCAAAGCTTCTTGACAAATCTCTAGTCTAGTTTGTTTTTGCGTGTCAGTAAGCATTCTTGGTACCCAACGCGCAGATACCTTTTTCATACCCAAGCGTTCATGTAAAATATTATGCTCGCTCCCCGTTGAAATCTTTACATTTTCAGCAATAAAACGAACTGTGACACGACGATCCGCCAAAACTGAGTTTTCGACTTTTTTCACAATTTCTTCAGTTACTGCTGTAGTAGGGCGTCCGGAGCGGGGGTCGTCCATTGTCGATGTTCTTCCACGTCTAAATTCGGCGCACCAACGTGCGACTGTCGAATACGGAGGAGCATTAGACCCTAAAGTGTCCCGCAAATCCAAATTGACTTGGTCCGTAGAAAATTTTTTCAAATACAAGTATTTGATAACGGCGCGCAGTTCAATTTTCTCCATTTTCGCAAACGTACTCAATAGCAAGTTAAGTATGAAGTATCTTTTTTCTATTTATTTTTTATTTTCTTCAACTTAATTTTTTTTTTTCAAATCACTGCCTAAATGTGATTATAACAGACTGAAGTGTACGATGTATGGGAAAGATTCGTCGCTAACTTCTAGACCAGTGATGGTGTAGGGGTAAGCACGCAGCACGGAGCGCTGAGGACCTGGGTTCGATTCCCAGCATTGGTCTTTTTTCTGGGGTTTTTTCTGTGCATCTATATTTCAGTTTGTATTTAGTTTGAAATATGTACTCAATAGCATTGCAAAGAAATTACCGTATATATTTTTAAACAAAAGACAGTTAGTTTTTTTTTCATAGCAATCAGCTAGATAGATTAGCTTTACCGGCCTGTATTTAATTTCGTAATATTAAAAGAGTTTGCATCTCATTCTCACTTTATATTGAACGCCCCTCGTACTCAACAGAAAAAACGGTGAAGCGCGTGTCGGATTTAAGCACCCAGAGTTTCATGCATGTGGCTCTGTGACCTTTTCCCTATAAGTACCTCGCGAGTTTATTGAAATGGCTGAAATATTATGATATTTTTACTTTTTTGCCCTTATTAAGCTGGGCATTGACGATCAGTTTTTCGCGTCAGTTGAACTGACGTCAATCCAAAATTTTATCGTGAGTGTCGAATCATCACTCCAGAGTTTTAACTGACGGCGCGCCACGAAATTTTCCGTGACTACCATAATCCAGCCCGGCGCGTCGCGCCAAACTGCCTGTCAGTGTGTGATCGTCATTCCAAAGCCGTCAGTTCGCAGCGCCCGCGGTGAAACATGCACGCGCACGCCATTCCATTCTTTCATCCATTGCTTTCTTTCTTGTTTTTCGGTGAGTATATGGCAACAAACAGTAGCCGCAGTAAGAATTAAAGTTTCTTCTTCGGAATCAGAATTCATTTTTTTCGACATAAATAGTACACCTCCTAAAAGCTTGGCGGCCAATCGAAAACTGAAGAGCCGGAGTGACGCCAGTGAGTGGGGACATCTAGTTGGCCTAAAGCTATTTGGAGTGACGCCAAAGTTTTACGTCTCAACTGACGCGAAAAACTGATCGTCAATGCCCAGCTTTAGAGCTCCGAATGGACAAAAAAGGCAAGTTTAAAAAAAGTTGTACTAGAATTGATTGAGAAATATGATCTGAAGAGAAAAACAGACAGCCGGACACACGAAGACACTTTTGCCCAAGCTGAAACGGCTTCGCTCCCGTTTCACGTTGGCTCGGTCAATTACCAAGTAATCTTAGCGGATCTGCAATTTCTGGATTTATACTTTACGTACCCTATGATGTGAGGTGTTACTTCTTGATAACGATGGCCCCTACGTAAATCATCGAAAGTCAATTTCTGCACTTTTCAGTATAGCGTTTTGAAGTTGGTTTATGGTATAATTCCGAAAATATAAATATTACATTGACTTCATATATCCATAATAACTAATAAAGTAAGTATTTATCTTGCGGGATTTTTATTTTCAGGCAAATTATAATAGTTTTCTGGAAATTTTTAAATTCGATAGCATACGTCGTGATAAAGAGAATTACATGTATCGAAACTGCCAATTTCGATTTTTTACGCCGGAAATATTTTTAAAGGTCTTATCCAAAATGGTAGTTTCGATTATTTACTTCGACAGTAGTACTGCGGTAGCTAACGTAACTGGTAGTGTAGATGGTCTACGCCACAAAAAAAAATGTCTATTATAGCTATTTTACCCGTTTCAATATAAACGCATAATTTTTTGAGACACTTTTTAGTATGAGTACTTAAATAAAATCAGTATTGTTTTGTTAATTGAAAACTTTATTCAGAAAATCAATTTTTTATTTCTAGAAATCTGACTTTTAAATCACTGTTATCATCACAGCTTATTATTTTATAATTATTGCTTAGTATTGGCTAGTGAAAATCAAGAAAGTTCTCAACAAACTGCAGATGTAGTAAATAAATAAAAAATAATATAAGAAAACTCGTAACATACAACATAAATGTATCCAAACGCTCTAAATTACTAAACAAAAAACTTCTCAAAAACTCTTTATTGCACGAATGAATGAATCTTACTTACTTATGAGATAAAAAAACGAAATACCTTTTTGGCTCACTAACTTCAAACAAAATATGAAATATAAGTAAGCATATAATATTCTAATCAGAATCGTCAACATTATCACCAATACTGTACTGTAATTAATATTTTTTTTTTTAAATATTCTTTAGGTGATAGGTATCACCCCCGATTGAAATAAAGAAATAAGATCTTTATATTTTGCATCTGTATCAGTCAGCAGGTTACCATATGCCATCTTAAGTTCAGCGTCATCATTCATTATTTTCCCACTTCTTCTAGTAGTGATAACTGTGTTTAAGCAAAATTGCTCGCCCTTTAAATCGTATTTAAAGAAAAGACAATTCGGTGCATTTTTTTTCTACCCTGACCTCTTTGACTTTGTTCCATATTACAAAAATTTTCGCTTATATTATAATACAGCAAGTCTAACATCTCCAAGTGGACAATTCAATATTAAAAGTCAAATGTACCACAAACAACTTCGGGTGAATTTTGAGCTACTATTTTGTCATCTGCTTTAAATTTTCTTGTATTTTTTTTATTTTCTATATGCTGAGATTGGGCACTTATTTGATCTTCAGTCGGGTTTGCCTCATTTGAAAATGCATGACATTTGTCGCAAATGTCTTTCTTTGGGACATAGAATCCAACGTTCATGTGCTCATTCACTATATCAGTGTTAGTACTGATGTAGTGTGACAGATTTACTTTTATAGTTTGGCAGCTGATTCCATTCTTTGTACAAGGAAAACATTTTTTTGAAGGATACGTTATTATTCAGATAAAGTTTACTACTACTTTCTTTTACTTTTTTGGTTGCATTTCGGTAAATTTGTCTACATATTCCCACTGCTGAGTATGCACCCCTAATTTCCGAAAATTGGTTAATATTCTTTGCCGGGTGTCGGTATCAAATTTATCGTAACATTTTAATTTGCACGTAGAACGACACATCTTTTTCTTTTTTTCCTGGGTTTGCTTTGAATGTAGACATTCTCTTTTGGTTTAATGAAATGGTCGAGCTCGGCGAATCGCACTCTGATACTGTTATAAGACAGCTAACGCTAGCTATGGGGCCTGGACTACTGGTAGGTGTAGGTAGTTTCCCGGATTCAGTCGGCAGCGGTGTCAATGGAGAAAACGAACTTCTAATGTTGCTTGTAAGGGATTCACTGAGCACTGGGCAATAATTTAAACAAGAAATTATGATATTGATAGGCGGCAGCGTTAGCGCACGCGCGGTTCGCATCACGTGACAATAGCGACTGGATGACCGCCCGCGGTAACAGTTTAGCTTCTAACGCTACCCTCAATTTTTATTTATAAAGACATAGAACCTTAATCTACCCACAACCGTAAACCTAAGAAATAATATTTTATATTTTATGTATGTGTGTGTACGCGTCGTCTACAATCTCCCCCGCGTGTCGTACTGGCGACACTAATCTACCTGTGGTAACCGTGCGACGCGTGTGGCAGGACGACGATACATCGCTGTACGTGTTTGCACATCCACGACTCTCACTCGACCGTCCTGCCCAGGATGTGTCTGGACTATGCGTCCCTTAGCCCAACAATTTCTTGACGAGTTGGGATCGACTATTACAACAAGATCACCCTGTCGCAAGTCTTCACCGTCCTCTGTCCACTTTGATCGTGGCAAGAGAGTTGGAAGAATCTCTTTCATCCACCTACTCCAAAATAAATCGGCAAGACGTTGAGCTATACGCCATTGACGTCGTAGATAGAGGTCCCCTTCATTGAATTCTCCCGGTATTGGAAGGCCCGATGACGAGCCGATCAAAAAATGATTGGGAGTCAAAGTTTCCTGGGCATCATGATCTACAGAGACATGAGCTAAAGGTCGGCTGTTGACCATGGCCTCAACTTCCATAAGCAATGTCATAAGCGTCTCGTCACGTGGTGCTCTTTCTTTAAGAACAGCTTTTAGCGCGGTTTTAACACAACGAATCATGCGTTCCCAGGCCCCTCCCATGTGTGGGCTAGCTGGAGATATAAAATGCCATTCGACACCATAATTAGTGGCATACTCCGACAAGTATTCCTGGTTTAGCGTGTCAAAAGATTTCTTTAACTCAATTTCGGCTCCCTTTAAGTTTGTCCCGTTGTCGGAGTAAATCTTTGCCGGCCAACCACGCCTTGCGGCCATACGGCGAAGGGCCATGATGAGTGAGTCAGTCGACAACGCGGTCACTGTCTCGATGTGCACGGCTCGCACAGTAAGGCACGTGAAAAGAACACCGTATCTTTTCTCACGTCGACGACCAACAGTAACATCCATGGGGCCAAAGAGATCTACGCCGCAGTGTGTGAAAGGTCTTTGATGATGAGACAAGCGACCCTCCGGCAAGTCACCCATTCTTGGGGGCTGTGGCTTCACTCTACGTAACCTACAATAGAGACAACGTGAGGCCACGGCTCGAACGGTGGGACGTAGTTTAATTACCCAATATTTTTGCCTGAGTTCGTTTACTACCATTTCGTTAAAAGAGTGTGCCGCGCGCTCATGAAAATGTTTTACAATTAGTTTAGTAACGCAATCATGGCCGTCTAGAATGATGGGCCTCTTAACGTTTATATCGACCTCGCTCGTTGCATCGATGCGCCCCCCTACTCTAAGAAGACCGTCCTGTCCAAGAACCGGAGTCAGGGTGCGAAGTCTACTATTGGGGTCGATGTTTTTATTTTGCCTCAACTGATTCAGTTCAGTTTTAAAATAAAGTTCCTGCGAGTATTTTAATAGCAACAGTTCGGCTCTTTCAAGTAAACACTTGTTAATCGTAGGTATGCCGCTTAGTCTACATTTTGATACAAACAATAAAACCGCAGCCGTCGCGCGAAGTAATCTGAGCCAAGACGAAAAACGCGACGGATCGGGCACAGGTAAGTTTGACTTATTATAACTATTATTATTCACGATATGTACATTTTTAATTTCTAATTGTTCCTTATTAACGTTTTGTAATGATAATTTAAAACCTAAACAATCCGTACTCGGGTACCATAACAAACCAAGTGTCCGCTCAAACAATTCGTCTCCACGGAAATCTAAACCTACGCACGCTGCACTTAAGGTACCTTTTGGAGTGGCTTTGCAAACGGCGGGGCTATTGGATGTCCAGTTTGTGATATCGAAACCGCCTTGCGAATGAATATACGTTATCTCCCGCATCGACTTAATAGCCGCGTCCTCAGTAGTGAAAGAGTCGACATAATCGTCACAATAATGATTAGTTATTATCGCGCGTACGGAATCGGGCATTGTTTGTTTAAAACGTTCGGTGTTATGTTTTTTTACGTATTGTGCGACAAAGGGCGAGCAATTAGCGCCAAATATTAAGGAAGTCATAGCAAAATGTTTTATTTTTCCGTCTATTTTCCACAGAAAGCGAAGTGCATGTTGATCTTCGGGTCTTATATTTACGCGTAAGAACATGTCACGAATATCCGCGGTAATACCTACTCGATTCTCACGAAACCTGAGCATAATTCCCATTAGAGATTCGAGTAAATCTGGGCCTTGTAATAAATAACTATTGAGGCAAAGACCGTTCGTGCTGGCTGCGGCGTCGAAAACCAATCTAAGCTTTTTTTTATTTGGATTATCGACGCCGAAGTGGGGAAGGTACCAGACCCGCGGTCCCGACTCACTCGGCTCGATTTCGCGAGCATAATTGTTTACAAATAAATGTTCGATTCTTTCTTTGTATCGGTGAGCGAAACCTGGGTCACGTGACATTTTGCGCTCAATGGATCTCAAGCGTGAAAGCGCATTTGGGAGCGAATCTGGCATATTGGCACTACTCTTCCATGGGAGACCCACTTCCCAGTGACCATCAACTAGTTGGGCAGTGCTTTTCAATATCTCGACCGCCTTCGTTTCGAGACGATTTGGTCGCGCTGGTGCCGTGGAGACCCCGAGTGTGTCTAACTCAAAAGATTTGCGCACGAGTTCATTCAAGCTACGATCACCGATAATGCTATAATCTTTTGATTGTGCGGTGGGTGTCACGTGACATACGGTATGAGCAAACACGCGAGCGGCGTCCGAGCCAGCGCCGGACCGGTTTTCACCAGGAGCATATTGGGAAGACATTGTAGACATAAAGCCGTGTACACACCAACCTAATGGAGTTAATGTAGCAAAGGGTTCGTTTTTCTTACCGGTTAACAATTGCAATGGTTTAATCAAATCATAATTATCTTGACCAATTAAGACTTTTGGTTTTAAATTTACACCAGGAATATAATTTAATACAATGTTGGTCAAGTGTTTATACTGGGAAGTATTAACTTTTAACATATTTTGTTTAGGTAAGTTTAACTCTTTTATCTTTTGAGCATTAAATTCAGAAACTATACGATTATCATTTAAGCCACTTATGCTACAACTTACAGTCTCTGATGTACAAACTATTTCGTTGTTTTCCCAAGCACCGCACATACGCAATTGTCTCTTCTGGCCTTTAAGACCTATCGAGTCCGCAATATCACTCGCGATTAGCGAAATCGTCGCACCGTCGTCCAATAATGCGTACGTTGAGATCGCGCCCTTAGGGCCACGCAAAACTACCGGCACGATTTTTAACATTACGATCGGATTAGACACTGATATTGTGTTATTTACACTTTCATTGTGATTGTCTGTACACTCGCGGTCGTCGCCGAGGGCGTCGCCAGGGCTGAGGGGGTCGTCGTGGGCGTCCTCCGCCGCGGTGTGGACGCGCTCGGGCGGCGCGGGCGCGGGCGCGGCCTGGGCGCCGGCCGGCGCGGGCCAGTGCAGCAGCTCGTGGTGCGGCAGGCCGCACTGATCAACATCGCAGTTCGCGGCGGGGCACTCGTCCTTATGGTGTTTGTGTATGAGGCATTTATGACACAGACGTCTACCGTTAACGAAACGCCAACGATCCCTTCTCATGGCCTTTCTAAATCTAGCACATTTAGATAGGGCGTGATTACTCTCGCGACAAAATGCACATTTTTATCAGCTTCTGTAATTTTGATGTCTGACTGTGATTGGGCTAGTATAACATGCCTATTTTCTTGTGATTTTCGTTCTTCAGGTTTTTTATAGGTATAAATATGGCTTATACCAGCAATTGATGCCTTCGTAGCTTCCTCGTAAAAAAATTCAGAAAATAACTCGAGCTTAGGTTTATTTTCATCTTGGTGGGTGTAAGCATAGTAATCGGCCCACTTAGTGATGAGCGCCGTCGGGCATTTGGTAATAACTGCATTCATTAGTTCGGGACTACGTATGTAATCAATTTGTTTTATTGCTCGAGCGGCGGCTACGTAGTTTTTTACTTTTATAGAAAAGTTGACAAGCTCATTGTGATACGCCGGCGGCAACGGTGGCAACTTTCTCAACTGTACAGTAATTCTTTGTATGATAGTTTCAGGCCTGCCGTAACGAAATTCCAAGGCTTCTATGATGCTCACTGCCGAGGTGTTGCCGATAAGAAGCGAAGATACTGTTTCTTTAGCTTCGCCGCGTAAACAATTACGTAATCGACAGACATTCTCTGCGTCGCTGAATTCACACAATCTGGAGGACTCGGTGTACGCGTTTTTGAATGACAACCATTCTATTGAGTCACCATAAAAGGTTGGCAGCTCCTTGTTTGTATTCATTCGTAATTGGGTTTGTCGATCGTTAGCAGTGGTGGTCGTGATGGCATTCTTTAGTGCGTTAGCAAGTTGTTGGATGTCGCTAGGCGCGGCCGCGGCGGCGGCCGGCGCCCCATGGGGTGGCTCAATATGCGGCTGCTTCATGACATCCTCGTGGCTACGATCCATCCATTCATCCACTTTTTGCTTGATGCGTGACCTGGCACTTATACTGCCATTTTGCGAACATTCTAGTCGGAGCGCGGCAATATCCGCAGCTAACTTCTTTTCGTTGAGTTCAAGCTGTATGCGAGCATTAGCTTCAGCTACTTCCAATTCGAGCTGCTTCTTACGGGCTGTGAACTCAAGCTCAATAGCAATGGAGTGTTTGCTGCTAGTCGATGCCAGCGGCGCCTTAGGTGCTTCCGTTTTCACGCTGCATTTTTCAGATGTACTTCCATTTTTCCAGACCTCTTTACGTTTCATAGAAGTACCTTGGTCTGAGTAGGCTTGAGCGTCGAGCATCTTTTTAGTGCCTTCTTGGATGACGTTATCCATAACAGCTCGTTCCGATGCAGCGTAGCTTTTTTTGCATTTCGACGCTGGCGGTGGGCTAAACATGGCGGCCGACGGTACTGCGGTTTATCACTTCGCGTTCAAATTAAAACTTGTCTAAGTATTTATTCGGTTCGTAGGACCACTTTGTAAGGGATTCACTGAGCACTGGGCAATAATTGAACAAGAAATTATGATATTGATAGGCGGCAGCGTTAGCGCACGCGCGGTTCGCATCACGTGACAATGGCGACTGGATGACCGCCCGCGGTAACAGTTTAGCTTCTAACGCTACCCTCAATTTTTATTTATAAAGACATAGAACCTTAATCTACCCACAACCGTAAACCTAAGAAATATTATTTTATATTTTATGTATGTGTGTGTACGCGTCGTCTACATTGCTTATTGTCTTCAGTTTGGCTTTGTATTGAGATTTCAAAGTCTTGTAATGGGGATGGCACTGGAGTATTTACTGAGCTACTTAAAATAATTGACTCCTTATCACTGTTTATTGCAATTAGTACTTTTTCTACCGTCGCTTCCAGAACAAAAAAATGTGGCGTAGCCAAGTTTCTGTCTGAAGATAGTTCTTCGTCAACTATTCCCTCGAGGGTGGCCTATTCTGAGTCTCCAAAGGTACAAGTTGCAGGTAGCGAAGAATCTGAAAAATACTAGGTACCTAATGATAGTTTGATATTCTGATCAACACAATACAATATCGAATCTGCCAGTTTCGATACAAAGTTGACGGCAAATTACAACGTACAATATTGAATAATTTATTGAATCAGGCGTTACTTTGCGGAGGTCCATATTAATGAACTAAAACAAAAGCAAAAGCAAAAGCAAAAAGGTGAGCAAAGTAATTGTTTTAGTTCATCAATATTGAAACTGGCAGTTTCGATACCAAGTCAACAGTAAATTCCAACGTACAATATTGAAACTGGCGGTTTCGATACCAAGTCAACAGTAAATTCCAACGTACAATATTGAAACTGGCAGTTTCAATACCAAGTCAATAGTAAATTCCAAAGTACAATATTGAAACTGACAGTTTCGATTATTTAAGTCGGTAATACTATTAAATGTTCATAATTAATAATTATTTGTCAATAACTTGACCGTAACTGCACACTATTCCTATTAACAACGTAAAATACACAATCTTTTTAAAATATAATCACTAAAAATGTTCAAACTTACCAGCTTTAGGTTTTTCACTATTGGTGGCTGCACTGTATTTTGTTATCAAACCAAGATTTTTTTAGATCTCGACGCATTAAATCTGTTGTACCCCATTATTACGTGTTTTAAAAACAAAAATCATAATAAAATTGTAACGTTATTAGCTGATTGGTCGCTTGTTGCCAACTGATCGCCTCGCGGGCTTGTGCGACGTATACTATTGAAGCTGTTAGTTTCGTCTCGTTTACACGACAACTATTCCCACGTAAACAATCGAATGTACGAGGGGCGTTCAATATAAAGTGAGAATGAGATGCAAACTCTTTTAATATTACGAAATTAAATACTGGCCGGTAAAGCTAATCTATCTAGCTGATTGCTATGAAAAAAAAAACTAACTGTCTTTTGTTTAAATAAATATACGGTAATTTCTTTGCAATGCTATTGAGTACGTTAGCGAAAACGGAGAAAATTGAACTGCGCGCCGTTATCAAATACTTGTATTTGAAAAAATTTTCTACGGACCAAGTCAATTTGGATTTGCGGGACACTTTAGGGTCTAATGCTCCTCCGTATTCGACAGTCGCACGTTGGTGCGCCGAATTTAGACGTGGAAGAACATCGACAATGGACGACTCCCGCTCCGGACGCCCTACTACAGCAGTAACTGAAGAAATTGTGAAAAAAGTCGAAAACTCAGTTTTGGCGGATCGTCGTGTCACAGTTCGTTTTATTGCTGAAAATGTAAAGATTTCAACGGGGAGCGTGCATAATATTTTACATTAACGCTTGGGTATGAAAAAGGTATCTGCGCGTTGGGTAACAAGAATGCTTACTGACACGCAAAAACAAACTAGACTACAGATTTGTCAAGAAGCTTTGAACCTGATGCAGCAAGACCGGGAACTTTTTTTGGCGCGATTTATAACAATGGACGAAACATGGCTCCATCATTACGACCCTGAAACGAAACTGCAGTCTATGTCATGGAAAAGGCCATCATCTCCAACTCCGAAGAAATTCAAGGTGAGCCCATCTGCCGGTGAGGTCATGGGCTCTGTTTTTTGGGATGCTAAAGGGGTATTAATGATTGAGTATCTCAAGCATGGAGCCACTATTACGGGCACTTTATACGCCAAACAAATAGCAACATTGCGCAATGAGATCCGCGAAAAACGGCGAGGTAAACTCTCGAAAGTTGTGCTGTTCCACCAGGACAATGCCCAGGCACACAAGTCCGCCGTTGCAATGGCTGCAATTCGTGATGCTGGGTTCGATATCCTTAAGCATCCTCCGTATTCACCAGATCTCGCTCCCAGTGATTTCTACCTATTTCCGAGATTGAAACAATACCTGAGAGGCCAGAAATTTGAAGACGACGACGCGGTAGTCGCTGCAGTACAAGATTTTTTAAGTACTCAAGATGAGACCTTTTTTAAAAATGGAATTTTAAGTTTAGAAAAAAGATGTACCTACTAAGTGTATTATGCTAAAAGGTGACTATGTGCTTAAAAATAAGAATTTTCTTTTTTCCTTTCGGGGGTGTAAAATATGGCTTAAAAGAAGTAGATTACACAAATAAAAAAAAAAACGGCAATTTTGAGTTTCGATGGTTTACGTAGGGGCCATCGAAAATTTCACAATTCTAAAGACATAAGTAATTAGCTCAAAGACGTAAAGTATCCAGCGCTACGTTGCCGCTGGTGTAGAAAAACTTATAAGTACTTATGAAAATGGACACTAAGTTAAAAGTTAATTTTAAGAAAGGGAATAAATAAAATGTAAGAGTTAATTTAGAGGTTCAGATTCGGAAGGTTATAAAGAATTTAAAAAAAAACTTACCTCTTTCTCTGCAGCTAAATCAGTTTCGAACCAACATTTATCAACGCCAAAAAGGCCAAATTTGTGCAGAATCTGTAACCCCTGAAAAGATGCAAATTAAAAAAAATTACACTCTCTAGTGTTAGTGACTTAACGAGTTATTTGAAGCAATACATACCTTATGAAATGTGTACGCAGATAACATCACTTGGAATGTGTTATAAATAAGTAGTGGCGTCTTGAGTTGAAAGGGTTGTCTCTTCTCCATCAAGGCTGGGCCCAGCTTCAGTATGAACACTAAATACACCACCGCTAATAACACAGGTGGAAAGGGCGAGCTCACCATAAACCAATCATGCGCATATTCATCTGTAATCAAAATTGTTACTTGGAAAACAAGAAAGCAAAGTTTGTTTTTAAAAAAAGAGTGCTAATTTTTAATTTAACCCTTAACCACCTACCTCCCATCTCACAGACTCATTGAAACTTAAAATCTATACATATAATTGTTAATATATTTACGTGCAAGCACGCTACAAAGGTCTGTGTTCTTGTACCTTCTCCCACCCTGCTGCAGTACCGCGTCCATGCTAGACGAGGTCGGTTGTGCACGCAGTTAGTTTTGGTGAGCATTTTACTGTCTCCGACAGTCTCTGAGACGGGTGGTAGGTGCATACGTAATTTTTCTTAGGGGTCCCGGAGAAGGGTTGTAGGTGGTTACGTGATTATACATACTTATTTTCTTTACCAAGTCCACCTGAGTTATTAGTCATTACTAATCAGTAATGATGAAGAACGATTGGAAGTACGGAAAACCTGTTCTACTTGTCACACGAAGAAAAAACGCATATATTTTGAATGAAAAAAAGTAATTTGCCAAGAATACTCGAACAAATTTTACATTCACTGCCGTGAACAATTGTACCTTATTGGCCTGCAATTTTGTTAAAATATTACCTTTTTTTCAACAAAACCCGTTTAATTAGCTTTGTTGATTATTGAAGAATGAGAAATGACTACGTAGATCTTTATATAAGCTTTGAATTTTTGTTGATTTCACTTTCCGAAGGATATATATTTCCTAAAGTAAAAATAAGGAATGTTGCCATATATGTTTAAAGATAAACCTTATTTTGTTCAGGTTCAGGTGGATTAGTATTGGATAAATAAATAATTTATTTTGCGTATATTGTCATTATTATTTTAAACAACCCATCTAATCCATGAAATCTAATATAAATGGCCAATACTATGTAGCCGTCATCGGGACGGAAGGTAGGTGCTTGTGTCAGTAAAATAGTAGGTAGGTAGTTAAGGGTTAATTAAGTGATAATAAGTTAGCTAAGTAAAAATCTTGAGCATAGCAAAACGTCATTAAAAGAAATGCTACTTACTAATGTAAGTAGCATTTCTTTTAATGACGTTTTGCTATTTATAAAATAAAAAATATCAAAATTGAATTATCAGAGTACCTTGGAAGAGTAAAAAGTAATAAAAAATTGTCACTATCACAACAATTTTCAACCGACTTCAAAAAAAGAGGAGGTTCTCAATTCGTCGGTTAAATCAATTTTTAGATCAGATCTAAAATAAAAATTTTGAAACTACGTACCTACATTTAATTACTGAAATAAAAATGTTTCGGTATTTAGCTTAATCAAATTGCATTAAATGAAAATTCCGACGATTGATCGATTAAAATTTAAATATTATGTATGCATGTCTGTGTAAATCTAAATAACTATATCTATAAAATAGTACCGTGACTGACTGACTGACAGACAACGCACAGCATAAACTACTGCTGCTAGAGACTCGAAATTTAGAATAGAATAGAATAGATTTCGATATTCCCACGAAAGCCCCCCCCCCGCGAATTCCCCCTTAGGGTGTGAATTTTGAAAAATCCTTTCTTAGTGCACCCCTAGACCTTATAAGGAACCTACATGCCAAATTTTGAATCTCTAGGCCTAGTGGTTTGGGCTGTGCGTTGATATGTCAGTCAGTCAGTCAAGTTTCTTCTTTTATATATATAGATGACTATCCCCGATTGACATAGGCTACTTTTTCTTCGGGAAAATACAAAAATTACCACGGGATAGAAAAAAAAATTCACTTCGGAGCTGATTTTAAAAATTCTTTCAGCAATAGAAAGCTATACTATTCCTGATTGGTATAGACTGCTCTTTTTCGGGAATAAGGAAAATTCCCGCTTGATAGAAATAAGTGAAAATACAACTTCGGGGCTGATTTTAAAATTTTCTTGCACCAATAGTAAGCTACAGTATCTCTGATTGACATAAGGCACTTTTTTCCTGGAAAATAAAAAATCCCGCGGGATAGAAATAAGTAAATTCAACTTCGGCACTGATTTAAAACAAAGCTAATATATTGCTACAATTGAAACTGATACTGATACTGATTGAAACAAAGCTAATATGTTGCTACAATTTAAGTTTCATTTATCTGCGAAAACCGCTAGAAAATCCGTTCAGTAGTTTCGGAGATTAGCGTGTACATACAGACAGAGCTCTACTTTTACTGTTTTATTATAGTATAGATTCATAGTGACTAGGAAAATCTCAAAAATGTGGATACATGGAGTGATTTGAGTTCACTTACATTTGGTTTTCATGTACCAAGAGATATCCGAGCTGTAATTTGTGACAGAAGAATCCATGGTGGCTTGATGGTATGACTACCAGTTCACAACCGTCTAGACTAAGGAGTGTCAAAGAAAATTAAGTCGATTTTGTTGTCACCATTTTCGATTTAAATTTGTAATTGGCTCTGTACGTAATCGATAGGCAATTAGAATAAAGCCGTGACTCTGTTATTGATAGTTTTTGTCTATATTCCTTTTGCGTCTTTATAAAATTAGTTTCGTATGGTATTATTTCGCGCGTTTGACTTCCTATTCATTTAATAAACATGCTTAGAATTATTTTCCAGCCTAAAAATTAATAAGATTGTTTCACATTTGTTTTTGGATAACTATGCTCTAACAAGTTTCATCGACGGATTAAGTAAGTCGATTGCTCATGGCGTCGACTATATCATTGACCTTTATTGAAGACTTCTGACTCTCTGACTTCTGACTTCTGAAGGATCTGGATTGAACGACCGCTTTAGCCTAGTTGGTAGTGACCCTGCCTACGAAGCAAGAGGTCCTGGGTTCAAATCCCGGTAAGGGCATTTATTTGTGTGATGAGCACGAATATTTGTTCCTGAGTTATGGATGTTTTCTATGTATTTAAGTATTTATTTATCTATATAAGTTTGTTTATCGTCGTCTAGTACCCATAGTACAAGCTTTGCTTAGTTTGGGACTAGGTCGATTTGTGTAAGATTGTCCTCTAATATTTATTTATTTATTTTATTTATCTTATACTTAAAAACCTCGGTCGAGTCGTCTCTGAAAACCGCGCTGAAAAGATCTGTCAAGTGAAAATTCCGTTCGAAAACCTTAAACGTATTTCGTTTAGGAATCTGTTTGCGAGCGTTTTTCGTGTCAGACATTCAATATTATTTATCATAAAGAAGACTAATAATCATTATTTCTAACAATTCGGCCGTCCTGTCCCAAAACCCGTCCTCGGGTAGTATATACAGTAGGGTATACATAATAGTTTAATCGTGTGTACATTATTACAACCCAAGGCATACATAATATACTTAATACATATATTATTATTAAGTCTGAAGGACGAAAATAGTAACTTATAATGAGAAAAAAAATCAACTAAATCAATCATGCTAAGTGTATTCTAGTTACATACACCTATTTTTTTTAGCATTAACCATGCAATTTTTAAAATGTCAAACATACAAACAGTTTACTCTGAGTTAACAGCTGAAAAACAATAATACTGTAAGCCGTCCAAAGGCATCAACAACAATAACTGCCCTTTTTGGCGGCCTTATATTTTTATCTATCTAATAATTAGCTTTCTGAATAATAGGCTATCTGCCTGTATGGTTGGCTATCTGCCCTGGTAGCTATCTGCCTGAAGAATAGGCTGTCTGCCTGTATGGTTGGCTATCTGCCTGAATAATAGGCTGTCTGCCTGTATGGTTGGATATCTGCCCTGTTGGCTATCTGCCTGAATAATAGGCTGTCTGCCTGTATGGTTGACTATCTGCCCTGTTGGCTATCTGCCTGAATAATAGGCTGTCTGCCTGTATGGTTGGCTATCTGCCCTGTTGGCTATCTGCCTGAATAATAGGCTGTCTGTCTGTATGGTTGGCTAACTGCCTGAAAAATAGGCTGCCTGCCTGTATGGTTGGCTATCTGCCTGAATAATAGGCTGTCTGCCTGATTGGGAAAAACATTACATTAATCAATCTAATCTCAATCTAATTTACATCATAACTAATTTCTGGGTCCAGTCGTGGCCACACATTAGACAAAACTTATGTAACAAAATCTTACTGAAACATACAATATTACTACAACTTTAGTTAGCGCACTAAAACCATCAATGACTATTTGAACATGACAGAGACCAAAAGATGTGACTGATGCATCCCCAAACCCGACCAATGATTCCTGACAATTTTTATTCTAATTACCAAAAATTTCTTAAGCCCCTGTTTCTCTTATCAATGTCCTTCTACTACCCAAATCTATAAACAGTCCAAAGTGATACCATTAACAATTTTTTTTAATATTTAGAATCCTCATTGTTAGTTGAAAGTTTCATCTCATTTAGAAGATGTAAACCTTAATTATTAGCATATTAGACTAGTCCAGAATTAGACTATAGTAGAATGGTTTTTATTATTGTTATTACATTTTTCTTTCTGATAACAATCTCCAACCAAGTGACCCAGCTTATTGCAGTTTTCACATTGTTTTACAGTGAACGGGCATTTAGGAATATAGTGGCCTAATTGACCACAGTTATAGCATTTTACATTATTTATTTGAATTTTGTGCTCTTTTTTTTGTTCTGCATTATTCACATTACTATTTATTGTCATTTGTCCGTCTGGACATTCATGTATAAGTTTTGTTTTAGTGTTGCGCAAGAAGGCTAACAATTTATTAGGATCATCATACTGAGCTGCCTCAGCGCTCACTCTGACTGCTCTGTCATCAATACCTAGTATCATACAATCCGCTGCATCTTGCCCACTTATTCCACATCTATTTAATAAGATTATTTTTTCATAGAAATAATCCTCAAGGGATTCACCAAATTCAGCCCGAATTCTGTTAAAACAAGACCATAATTTTCATGACAAGGAAATGCAGCTAATAATTTCTTCTGCCATTCTGTCCAAGTAAATACCATAGATGTTAAACTTTCAAATCATATTTTAGCCATCCCAGTAAGTTTATTTGTAGCAAAATGTGTGGTCTGTTGTTCGGTCCATCCATGCATAGCTGCACATTCATTTACTTTTCTTAACCATACTGGCATACTTTGGTTTCTTAAGGATGGATTATATTCTGGTACAGGATTCATGGATGTTAGAAATTTATTACTATTGTTACTATAAGTTTGACTAAAAGCAGAAGACAAAACATTAACCAATCTACAAGTTAAGTATGAAGTATCTTTTTCTTTTTTTTTTTTTCCACCAACCAATCAACCAATCTATTAACACAATAAATATTGTCACTGTTACTGTTTTCTTCGACTAATATTGAAGCATCAACTGTTTTAATATTAGAGTCTGACTCACCCGCCTTATTTTGAACCCACCGGCAACAAGGATCACACTTGTTTGATGTGCATGTCCTGTGGTGTCCTTCCGCACTGCTCGTTCCTCGCTCATTTGGCTGCTGACTGGTTTTGTTGTTTAAAGGTTGCTCTTTAGACGAACGCGATCCACGATTTTCATCAGACGAATGCCTCTCACACCTACTGCGCCTTCGCGCTGTCAAGCGCTCCATACACCGTCCACGTCATGCACCCGGTAATTGCTTGTCCCGCCACGCATGCTCGCCGCCTGAGGAACGTCGTTATCGCTGATCACGAAAACCAACTAGCAGGTTCTTCTTCTGCCGCTCATGTTCTCCTTCTGAACGCTCCAAACGCCTACCACGACCGCTGCCTGGAGACTGTTCACCACGCCCGCTACGTCTGCCGTCTGATGAACGACTTTCTTGTCGCCTGCTACTACCACTAGGAGTGCGCAACAGTCTGCGACTAGAACGTCCACTTTCACGAACACAAGAACGCGAACGGTCGCGACGAGAAACACGGCTTGCACTTAGAGAACGTTTACGACTACGATGTCGACTTCTTTTCACATCACTTTTAGGTTCAAACACATAACTTGGTTCAAACGAAGTATGTCCACGACTATTTCTACCCATTTTAAAACACTGAAAGAAGGTTTTATCCCACTTCTGAAATGAAGGATCTACACTAAAAACCTCGGTCGAGTCGTCTCTGAAAACCGCGCCGAAAAGATCTGTCAAGTGAAAATTCCGTTCGAAAACCTTAAACGTATTTCGTTTAGGAATCTGTTTGCGAGCGTTTTTCGTGTCAGACATTCAATATTATTTATCATAAAGAAGACTAATAATCATTATTTCTAACACTTCTGACCACGAGCGAACGTGTTTTGGGCTTAAATGCACTAAAAATTATAGCGTTATGCCAGTAGGTAATACCACCCTGTCTAAGTTGAGATGAAAACTGGATCCGAATGTACTATGGTTAAATCCAACAGCTATCCAAAACTAAATAAAAAAATATTAAATTTAAATAAATAATTTTCATGTGTTGGACGACCGGATGGCCGAGTGGTTAGAGAACCTGACTACGAAGCTTGAGGCTCTGGGTTCGATCCCCGGTCGGGTCAGATATTTATATGAAAAACACGAATGTTTGTGCTCAAGTCTTGGACGTTTAATTATGTATTAAAGTATGTATTTATCTGTATAAGTATGTTTATGCGTTGTTTAGTACCCATAGTACAAGCTTTGCTTAGTTTGTTGTCAATAGTCCCATTATTTATTTATTTTATTTAAGAAAAATAAACCTCATTGACACTTCAACGGAATCTTATCGTTAATTCGTGTGTGGTTTAATAAACAAACGATAAAAACAAAATCGTTTTTAACTTTCAAATTTCAATATCTCGGCGTTCGAAGTTTTTTACTGCCAGTAATTTTTAAATATAGAGTTGGTTGGACGAGGCGTTCTTAAGTTTGCATCCATCTCAAACTCTGAAAATTGCAGACTAGTAGTTTTAATATTTGAATAATTGTGTGATAAAAAGCAAAAAACCGTATACCCCGCGTGTTCTGGTTAAATTCAGCAGCTATGCAAAAGTAAATAATCAAAATGAAATATTAATTATAATTACGCATGTTTTATTTAAAAAAAAAACTATTAGAGTGCAAGTTTCAAACTATGACATTGGCTGACAAATTGCCAATGTAACAACGTTTCATACAACTCCAAGTTAAACTTGAAGAGGTACGAGACAGGCAGAGTTACAGTTAGTTGGGTTAGAGTTAGAGTTAGGCGAAGCGAGAGAGAGAGAGAGAGAGAGAGAGAGAGAGAGAGAGTTAATTTCAATATTAAAATTAAGCATGTCACATATATTAATTTTAGTTATGCTATTAAATAAATAAAAATGTGTGATCCAGGATACCTACCAAATACAAAATTAAGTGCCGCTCATTCTTGTAATTTCTGTTGCGTTTGGATCTCCACGATACAGGCTGTGCCTAGTGTGGGGATCACTGTTTCTCATGTATCGTTTAATTTAAATTTTATGGTCAATAAATACATTTTCATTTTGATTTGATTTGATTCAATAAAATCTGTCAATCTCTCCCGTCCGACCCACCTTCACACTGAGCCTTCACACCAGTGTTAAGGTAGGGAAATTACTTTCCCAGCCTTACCACTAGCATGAGAGAAGGTAAATTATATTACCAACCTTCACACAAGTAGTAAGGATGGGAAACCTGACACATTAGTGTGAAGGTTGGGAACCAACTCAAACGGCACAACTGCTCATTAGGTTTAGGTTAGGTTAGTTTTGTATCGGCCCGAAGGGCCAAAACCACGCTGGAATAGAAGCTCCGCGCAAGCGGAGCTCCGTCGACTCTGTCTCATTGGTGTGACTCAGCCTAAAATAGTGACATTACCGATGACGATGACTATTTTAGGCTGAGTCACACCAATGTGACAGAGAGTTTGGTGTATCAAACTTAGGTGTCATAGCTGTTGATATTTTAAACATTATACATTTACTCCATTAGGTATTTTAAACTTAGGTAATTCGTAGGTAGGTTTGAAGTTCAACATACCTAATTGGATTGTATGTCTCTCCAAAAGGAGTTGGTACAACATGGGCGTTCGACATAACCTTCGCCTTGTCCATGTTCAATTTGAGACCAACTCTCTCGGAGATTCTTCCGAGGTCAGCGAGCATCGCACTGAGGTCTTCCAAGGTCTCAGCTATAAGCACCACGTCGTCGGCAAATCGAAGGTGAGTGATATATTCACCATTTACATTGATGTCACGCCCTTCCCAGTTCAGAGTATTGAACGCATCCTCTAGTGAAGCGATGAAAAGTTTCGGAGAAATAACATCTCATTGTCTGACTCCCCGCTGCAATAGCATCGACTTCGTCATCTCTGTTTCTTAAGTCGGACGGACATTGTGGCGTTATTATACAGACACTTCACCACTTCGATGTATCGGTAGTCTACTTGGCACCGTTGGAGAGACTACAGTACAGTCCAAGTCTCGATCGAATCGAAGGCTTTCTCGTGGTCCACAAATGCCAGCAAAGTGGCAAAGGGGGCGGTTATACTCCTCGGTTTTTTGTATAACCTGCCGCAACGTATGTATGAGGTCTACGGTGTGGCCTTTTCGAAATCCGGCTTGTTCAGGAGGCTGGAAGTCGTCTAATCTGCGCGCGAGACGATTCGTGATGACTCTTGAAAACAGCTTGTACATATGGCTCAGAAGTGAAATGGGTCTATAATTCTTCAATAAGGTATTATCGCCTTTTTTGACGAAGAGCACCACTACACTTCTGTTCCATGCTTTTAGTGTTTTCCCTTCACGGATGGCGGTATCGAATAGTTTCTGAAGGGCTCTTAGAATCGGTTTTCCACCCGCCTTCAGAAGGTCGGCTGTTATTCCATCATCACCAGGGGCTTTACCATTCCTGAGTTGTTTAAGAGCCATACTAATCTCGTACAGGCTTGCGACCGGGATATCTTCGGTATAGTGCCGGATTAATCTAGCTCTCAAACATTACGAATTATTTTACCTACTGAATAAAATTTAAATACAAACCCCGCGTATAATTAATCATTCCGTTTCGAGAATAAGCACTTTCGTCAGTCCATTTTATATTTTGTAGAAAGTCATTTTCTTCTTCACACTTTTAAAAACCAATCGCAGTAACAGTTTCTTATTGGAAAAGTAATAATTTCACCTTTAAATCTAGAAGATATTTTATACTAAATACAAACTGAAACATGGATGCACAGAAAAAAACACCAGACCAGCGCTGGGAACCGAACCCAGATCTTCAGTATTCCGTGCTGCGTGCTAAACCCCTACACCACCGCTTTTTAAGACGGTTAAAAAAGTTAGGACTTCTAGCAACAGGAGCGAAAAGATCGTCTCAGGGTGATGATTTTCTAGATTTTTTTAAATGCCTATTATTTTTTTTAGATGCATATATAACTTAGATTATTTTAAATATTTTTCATACGAGCGGTATAAATTAACACCCTGTATATTACGCCTAGTATGGGTAAGTGGAAATTTGCATTATGTATTTTGATTATCTTTTGCGTAATTTAAAAAAGAAGCACTACGTTAGAATCATACGTTAGCACTACGTTAATTTAGTTACTTCCGGGTCGTACACAGAAAAGACGTGTAATTCTGTAGTTAACTTAGTTTAATTACCATGTTGTGGCTATTTCTTTTCATTGTACTAAGCATCTGGGTATTATAAATGGGAAAGACGTGGAATAGATGAAACATGCAAACAGATACCAAAACTGGACTATTATTGGACATGCACATATATTTGGAAGAGCTAATGAAGGTATATAATATTTTGATTTGATCTTATGATGCAGCAGACGTCATGCTAGCATTTTGGCAGGTTTCGCTGCTAGAAGAATATAAATGACCCTATCATGAAAGATAATTTTTAGAAACAGCGACGTTGAAAACATTTTTCAACCGACGAAAACAAAAGGAGGAGGTTCTCAAGTCGACGTGTATATATTTTTTTTTATGTATGATCACGCATAACTGTTTACAGAGTAGTCCGACTTTGATGATTTTTTTTTATTGGAAAGCGTATACCCCGAGGGTGGTCCCATTTAAATTTGGAAATAATATTCTTACCCTAAGGGTAAAAACAGTGGATGATTGACTAAATTTTTACAGATAGAGATGGACAAAGGTTTAATAATTAGTATTATTTATTTGCTCTGGAAGATATTGTATAGCAATATGTATTATACTCGTAAAGGAGGAGCCCTCTCCCCGCTCCGTCCAGTAAAGCTCGTCACCACACTGGTCGCTCTCCCTCGAGCTCCCATATTTTGTGAGTGAAAGGGGGTTAGGTAGGTCAATAACGAAGGTTTCGTCATATGTGACACTACCCGTCGAGTTTAGCAAAATCGCATTAGAGATAGATTTGCTCATGGTTCCTAGCGAAAGTATGAACGCTCGAATTATTATTTGAACTGACGTTTTGAACCATGATGGCGTTACATTCGTTCGAACGAAAAATTGGTAGTTACCTACACGTGATAAATCGGTTTTCAATGTGGCAACAGTTGGGTTAGAAAAGCTACCTTTGCCTGTAAAAACTTCTCTGGTTTCTCTGCGTCCATGATAGCTGGTACTGCCACGTCGACTTTTACCATAGGCAGTATGCTTAAAAGTCAATAGTGACTCGCCAGTTTGTTATCGCCCTTATAAAATGTCGTTATGGCTCCTACCTCCCAAAATGTTAAACAAATCCGATAGTTTCTTGAGCTAGCGGGATATTTTAGGCGGTACATCCCTAATTTTTCTAGGAAAACCGCATTTATAGCTCACTTAACACGAAAATACTCTGAGTTTATTTGGGGTCCTGGGCAAGAGTCTGCTCGTACTGAAATTATTAACTGTCTTACTAATGAGCCTATCCTATTTTTGATTTAAAATTATCAACTGAGGTACATACAGATGCCAGTTAGCGCTGGTTACGGGGCGCCTCTTTTGCAAGTTCACAAAGATAGGAAAAAACGGGTAGTCGCATATTATTATTTTAGTAAGTTTACTTGCCATTCTTATGAGCTAGAAACGTTAGCTCTGCTGTGGTTAAAGATATACAGCATTGTAGACATTACGTGTTAGGACTAAAGTTTAAAATAGTCACTGATTGTAACGCGTTAAAGGCTGCGCGTTAGACGTGCGCGATCTTTTACAACTAGAAAGCTTTTTGATTTGCTCAGTGAGGGTAAATTAGACTCTAATAGATATGTGAAGCGAAACGACATTCTTTATTACAATGACGAGACAGGACGGCTGAGCGGTTACGATGAAGCCAAGAAGCACAAGACGAATACGTCAATAAAGACAGGCGACCGCCTAGGGTATTTAAAGTAAATGACTTTGTTTTTTTTCTTTGTTACGAGCTGAAGCTACTGGCCGGGTCTTATGGTAAGACCACTTATGCTGCAGCCCAGTTTATGGTACCCTGGAGTGGAGAGTGGACGCCCGAGTCCTGCGTTGCCTTCTTTGAGGGTGAATGTTGAAGTCTGTGCGGTATGCTAACTTGGAGCCTATGCCGTCAGCCACTGGTAGGTATGCGAACTATGTGCCTATGCCTACAGTGTTGAAGTCTGAGCGGTATGCTAACTTAGAGCCTATGCCGGCAGCCATTGGGAGGTATGCGAACTTTGTGCCTATGCCTACAGTGTTGAAGTCTGAGCGGTATGCTAACTTGGAGCCTATGCCGGCAGCCACTGGGAGGTATGCGAACTTTGTGCCTATGCCTACAGTGTTGAAGTCTGAGCGGTATGCTAACTTAGAGCCTATGCCGGCAGCCACTGGGAGGTATGCGAACTTTGTGCCTATGCCTACAGTGTTGCCCACTGGGAGGTATGCAAACTTTGTGCCTATGCCTACAGTGTTGGCCACTGTGTGGTATGCTAACTTTGTGCCTATGCCAGCAGTGTGATGTTGTTCTTCTGTGTGGTATGCTAACTGTGTGCCTATGCCAACAGAATTATTTTGATGAAAACGTTGTTTTTCTGCGTGGTATGCTAACTTTGTGCCTATGCCAGCCGTACGAGTAATGACATCTTTTGTCGACTGTGTGATATGGTAACATTGTGCCTATGTCAAAAGTTCAGTTATAGTTTTTACATACCTGCTACAAGCGTGGTAAGCTAACAAGGTGCCTATGCCAGCTTGTTAATAGGGACTAAAACTTCTGACATTTATTTTGTAACTTTTCTTGAAATACATGTTTCCACTTATTTTTCATTCCCGATTAAAATTTCGAAATTAAAGTAATACTTATGCCCCATTACAGTAATGTGGTGACTTGTTTGTTTAACAATCTGCCTATCTGTCGATAGCTCATTAGCAGTATCCGCTTTAATTTTGCTATTGCATTTTTTTTAAATTGGTGACCTTTATAGTGAAACCTTTATTTTCTGCCTATATCTCCGATACGTTATTATGTTACTTAGGTATGTTTGCAGGTTAATTAACACTTTGCTCATATGTTTAAGCATTGATGAATGTGACGCGCCTAGTACAAGAGTCTGCAACCATTGAAGCATCAGCTGGACCTAGTCACGATGCTACGTCGACTGAACCAGCTGACGACACGGAGGCTAGCCGCGACTAAGGACCTGCCGAGGACAGCAGGATGTCAGAATTGGCCGTGTTAGGAATAAATAAGACTTGCAACACCACTGCGTTGATTTTAGAGATCGTCAATTGACTTCCGTCGCCGTTATGTCAGTGGTGAGCGCCGGAGCTCAGTCTCATGAGCCATTCTTACCGGGCACTTGGCATAGGACGGTCGTATTGCTCTGAGCTTATCCTTTCGCGCCTAATTTTAAGATTAGAAAGTGTTTTCTCCATATTTTCGTTCGTTTTGCAATTATTTGTAACTTTACCTATTTTGATTAAATAAAATTAGTAGTTGTAATTTTTCATTTATATCATCCCTAATAATATGCACATATAATTTAAATATTTGTTCTGTATTTACAAGTTCACCGCGGTTAATTAAATCCAATGATTGTGATTTTTTTTGTAATTGCGCCCAAAATGGTTGTCGAATGTTTCGGAACTTTTTTCCAAAAAAACCACCTTATTTTAGTAGTTTTGACGCCTCCCCCACCTAAGTCATTTTTTTTTTCGGTAATTCATGCACCATACCTGATTCCTACCCAAAAGCCAAACAAATATGTAAGGATTCATGCTGTAACATCGTAAAATGAACAACGTTAATTTCGACGCAGAAGTCAAGTAACTCAAGTTTCTATAGATATGAATTACAAGTATCTCATCGCAAGATACTCGTTTTCAAGTTAGAATTAAGGTGCATACTTGACTTTAGCGTAGAATACCCCGTTCAAAAAAGATACTTGGATTTTAAAAAGTTCTTAGTACTAAGGATTTTGAAAAGTATACATTATTAAAAAAAAAATACAAGAACTAAGAATGTATTTTTAGAAGCTGAATCGAAATGTATAAAAAAATCATTTTGCCCATATTTTGAGAAGTTTATTAAGTAATTTGTACGCGTATATCGCTGTTACTTTTTTTTTGTAAGCACGCAAAGTTACAGCAAAATTTACAGTTAGTTATTTTTTTTCTCAACATGTCTAAAAAAGTTTTTTTAAACAATCTAGCAGTAATAGGCAATTATTTGAATTTATTTTGAAGAACCAAGGTATTGCGAAGGCAAAACTATAAAACTAAAAATTAATTCAATACAAGCTATAAAGGATGTTAAATTTAAAAAAAAAATGGGATCTTTATTTCCGATGTTGCTGTTTAATTTCCTTGCAATCGAAGTGAAAAGCAAAGTTTAAAACTCGAGCATTAAAACCATTTTCCCTTCGACTTTGACGTGTCTATCCACCCTCGCCGTTCCGGCTCGGGTAGCTATACGAAAGTCTCGGGTAAAATGGCTCGCTTTATGCTTTCATTGTAGGTACAATCTACTACTTTATTTGATTATTATGTTTTACTGTAGACATTTGGTTACGCATAATTAAGCAAGTCTCTTTCGTACCCACAGGTTTTGGACCCTCAAATGTCCTAACTTTGTTTAAAAATTTTTGATCAATAATTAGTATGATCTATAACATAAATTACAAAGTAGTAAGGGTTGTGCAAATACAATAAAAAAAAAAACAAGTAAACATTTTATTTTTATGTTTTATTTGTATTGAAACAGAGACATTACGATTTTTTCTAAAGTCTTAAAACTCAATGTATCCCTAAATAATATCCTTGAGTCCGTTTTGGACCATGTGACGGTAGACGCGCGCGCTCGTAGCTCATTCCGCAAGGGCATTTTTTTTTCATTCTATTCTATTCTATTTTATTCTAAATGGTGCCTACACAGAACCCTACTACTCCGCTGACTGTCTGTCTGTTCGTCTTTATCACAAGGCTCTATCTGTTGAACCGTAATTACTTTTACGGTGATCCCGTGAAACCATATATTTCAAACTAAATACAAACTGAAATATAGATGCACAGAAAAAACCCCAGAAAAAAGAACAATGCTGGGAATCGAACCCAGGTCCTCAGCATTCCGTGCTGCGTACACCATCACTGGTCTAGAGGTTAGCGACGAATCTTTCCCATACATCGTACATTTCAGTCCGTTATAATCACCTTATTCAGTGATAAAGCGCGCATCTATGTTATGCCCTCTATCGAGAGACTTAACACTCCTTCGGTACTAACCGTTCACCTGTTTGTTCGGGTGGAATCTTTAAACTCAAATTTGAAGTAGATATCTTCAACCGATTGAGCTGAAATTTGTCGTGCATCAATAAATCCGATGTCAATGCAATATTACTATGACATGGGCTCGTTTGATTCATCTTTACGACTACTTTGGTAACCAGGGGCAAAAAATACAGTCGGCATAAAAGCCTTAATGCCTATACCTATGTTTAGCGTTACTTGTAATTTGTAATTTCATAAACCAAGAGCTAAAGTGCCGACAAACTTCTCTGTAGTTTTTCACAATTAATACAAATTGTACTTAAATGTAACTCTAAACAGAAATAAATAATTCTATTCTATTCTATTCTATTCTTGTATTAAAAATAGTTTAAACAAAAATTACTGAACTGTTTTTAAAACATTGTATGGAGGTACGAAACCCTTCGTGTACGAGTCGAACTCGCACTTGACTGAATTTATTTTATTTCTGGAAGTGCCAGCAAGAGATGACATATTTTTTGTTCATTTTTGCCGAATACTTAACATAGAATTTAAATTACTGTGGACCCTGTCTCAAGAACGCGGATTTTAAAATGATATTGTTAGCAATGAGCCGTTTTATGGAACCAAGGTGACCTAGATTCTCATTTACTTATTTGATGCTAGGATCATCGTGGTGGTTTAACTTGTTACATACCGACAAGTAATACCTTTCATCGATGTAACATCATTTTCGTGTGTTCGCGCCATAGCTTCGGTCTCCGATGAAGCCCGAGCGTCGCGACCAATGACAGCGTCTGCGCGGCGCATGCGCGGGCGCCGCTACACGACAAGGACAGCCACGGCGGCGAAGGCCGTCTCTCTCTCACTTATTCTCATATCGTCAAGGAGCGCGCTCGTGTCCATAACAATAGATTCTATAATATACTTAAGAAAACTCTGTATTTCTAATGGTAAACACCATTCCAAAAAAAACCGCATTTATTTATTCTATGCTCAGACATCGTGTTTTCCCTTATTTTTTGAAACATCCCTTTCTACATTTACTGACAGTGATTTAAGTATTTGACTTTAATTTACATGTATGATGATAATATTTGTTTATATGTACCCTTTTAGACTATTAATTTTAATTGATTTATCTGTAATTACTAGAATAATTGGTTACTTTTTATTGTTTTCGATTTCACGTTATCTTTTACCTATTTGCACTGTTTAAGCTTAGCTAATTATTTTAATTTTAATTTATGATAGCTCTATGATCGTTTTAGCCTGCGACACAGAGTTCTCTGGTAACCCTAGTGCAGGCACACGTGTTACATAGTCTTTTTGTAAAATATTGTATCTTTTGTTACTTTGTACTGCAAATTATGAAATAAAAATTATCTTATCTTATCTTATCTTATCTTATCTTATCTTATCTTATCCCAGTGAGCATCTTTTTCTACATATGATTTTATGTAAAACATGCCAAACAGATAAATCATAAGGAATGCATTGAGTATACCATCAAATAACAAAAAGTAAGGTGTCGAACATTTTGATACATAGCTGAAGGCGATTAGGTGGATGATGATCATCACAAACTGGATCTGCAAAAAAAAATCGGGACATTAACATTTACATTTACATTTTTGTTACTATTAATTATATGGAGATTATCCGAAATAAAAAAATATTATTATTATTATTATTTATAATATTTCTTAAGGCCTCCTGACTATCTGTAGAAAATATTTAGAAACAGTTGTTTTACTTTAGTTTTTAGTCGTCAGTTCTTTAGATGTTTCAGGTAGGTAGGTAGGTACTGTAAAGGTTGGTTGGCAAGAATATGTCAATAATTTATAATTTTAAAATATATTTATTCTAGAACTTTACTAAAAAAAAAGAATAGCTATCAAAACACAGTCTATGTAACCATTGATCGATAGGCTACAAAAAAATAAATAAACACACTTTCACATTTATAATAATAGTATGGAAGTATGATATAAAATGATATCGTAGTCTGAGAACTCCAGGATTACGGTAAATATATCTATTAAGCTCCCTCTGAGCATCTTATAGTATTTTTTCTACTTCTTTACTTTTATCTGTTTTTTAAATGGTCGCGAATAATTAAATAGAACATAGATAATATGTACACGAGGCCGGCATGATACGAGCTTACTTCCCGGCCTTTGCAGTAATGTACTATTTTGACGCGTCATATTCTATACTGATTCATAGCTATAATGTTCTAGAGCGCGGGCGCCGCCGCCAGGTTCAAGCTGCACGCGTTCCCTTTCTTACTCTTTATTATACTTGTTTTTATAATGGAATAAATATAATCGCCAATGTCTCAACTGCATTGATTTCATACTTTTGACGTGCACACTTGTATTAATTGAGGGGGCGGGCTACTTACGAGTAAACATCAATTTTCAGTAAAGACTTTATAATTGTAAATAAATATTTAACATAATATAATCTCAAAGTCATAATTTTTTTTTTTCCCCACCATTGATAACATATTCATGTACAGACATTATAATTGCGCTCCTGTATAATTTGCAAAACTGTAATTCGTACAAGTGTGAACTAAGGTGTCGATATTACCTACTATAAAAAGATACCATTATTTTCAAAGTCAAAGAACTCATGAATAGAAATTATTCTTACCAGCTGGAAGGATGTAATGTACTTCTTCCACCATAAATACTTTTCCAATTGTGGATAAGCTGATAGACCGTAGTAGGCGTACATCATTACATGGACTAACGAATTGAGAGTGCCGAGGAATATGAAAGAGTAAGAAGGCAAATATTTAATCGCAATGAAAGTACTCAGCATCATTAAAACGTGATGATACCAGTGGAGGAATGTAATTTGTTTCTTCTTCTTTCGTAGCACAAAAAAAATTGTATCCAACAGTTCACTCAATTTTCCTATGTAATACAAGTGCATTCCTGACATTACCTGTAAATAAATATTACAAAAGGTTAAAGATTTGTATGTCTCACTGAAGTACCTAACGTTCTCTAGGTTTATACTTAACAGAAAAAACGGTAAAGCGCGAGTCGGATTTAAGCACCCAGAGTTTCATGCATGTGGGTCTGTGACCTATTCCCTATAGGTACCTCGCGAGTTTATTGGAATGGCTGAAATATGATATTTTTACTTTTTTGCCCTTATTAGGACTCCGATATTTTTCAATAACTGAATGGACAAAAAGGCAAGTGCTAAAAAAGTTGTTCTAGAATTGATTGAGAAATATGATCTGTAGAGAAAAACAGACAAACGGACACACGAAGACACTTTTTCCCAAGCTGAAACGGAGACGCTTCGCTCCCGTTTCACATTGGCTCGGTCAATTAAAAAAATAAATATTATTATTTTTATTATTGTTATTAATTACCAAGTAATCTTAGCGGATCTGCAGTTTCTGGATTTATACTTTACGTAATTATGATGTGAGGTGTTACTTCTTGATAAATTTCATAATTCTAAAGACATAAGTAATTAGTTAAGTTAATTTAAGGTTTTTTAATATTCTATCGCATTAGGTTAAGAAAATCTGTAATGGTAGAATAGTTATGGAAAATAAATAAATAAATAAAGCTCAAAGGCGTAAAGTACCCAGCGCTACGTTGCCGCTGGTGTAGAAAAACTTCTAAGTACTTATGAAAATGGACCTAAGTTTAAGGTAATTTTATGAAAAGAACTAGTTTTGCCCGCGACTTCGTACGCGAAGACAATAACGTTAGTTGTTTGGATGAAATTTGGCACACAGGTAGTTTATTACATGGATTAGCACATAGGATAATGCCAGGAAAATGCAAAGTTCCCGTGGAATAGGAATAAGTGAATTCTATAGCCGCTAAGCCGTGGTTAATTCATGTGCTAAATTACGTTTAAAGTTTACCATGAGCTTTATAGTGATGGAAAACATCGCGAGGAAAGCTGGACACACCTGAGAAGAAATTCAGTGGTGGTGCAAGTTTCCAAATTGCACTGGGCCCGCGTGGGAACTGCCCAAGTCCACTCTTTCTGGAAAGAGGCCTGTACCTGATTGAAACAGGTTTTTTTAATCCCGAGAAAGTGCAAAGTAAAGTTCCCGCGGGATAGAAACACCTTTTGGACCTATTTTGAAAATCAGAGACATGTAGCTTTTTATTAGTGAAATCATTTTAACAATCAGCCCCTATATTCAATTCACTTATTTCTATCCCGTGGGAACTTTGTATTTTCCCGTAGAAAAGTAGCTTAGGTATGTCCATCAGGGATACTGTAGCATACTATTAGTGAAAGAATTTTTAAAATCAGCCCCAAATTTGGATTGACTTACTTCTATCCCGCGGGATTTTTGCATTTTCCCGAAGAAGAGTAGTCTATATGAATCAGGAAAAGTGTAGCTTCTATTGGTGAAAGAATTTTTAAAATCAGCCCCGATGTTGAATTCAGTTTTTTCTATCCCGTGGGAATTGTACATTTTCCCGATGAAAAAGAAGCTTGTCAATCGGGGATAGTCACATCATATCATATGAAAGAATTTTTAAAATCAGTGCGAAGTTGAATTTACTTTTTTTTATGTTAATGAGGCCAGACAAACGAACTAGTGGGTCACCTGATGTTAAATGATCACCACTGTCCATAGACACCCGCAGCGCTTTACACGATGCCAGTGTGCCAGTTACTTATTTCTATCCCGCGGGAATTTTGTATTTTCCCGGAAAAAGTACCCTATGTCAATCAAGGATACTGTATCTTACTATTGGAGAAAGAATATTTTAAAAGCGATCCCGAAGTTGAATTCACTTATTTCTATCCCGCGGGAATTTTGCATTTACCCGAAAAAGAGTAGTCTATACCAATCCGGAATAGTGTAGCTTTCAATTGGTGAAATAATTTTTAAAATCAGCTCCGAAGTTGAATTTAATTTTTTCTATCCCGTGGGAATTTTGTATTTTCCCGAAGAAAAAGTACCCTATGTCATTCGAGGATAGTCATATCACATAATATGTTAGATTTTTTGAAATCAGCCCCAAAGTTGATGTAATTTATTTCTATCCCATGGAAATTTTGAATTTTCCCGGATAAAAAGTAACCTATGCCAATCAAGAATAGTGTAACTTTGTAAGAGTAAAAGAATTTTTAAAGTCGGCTTAATAGTTTCAGAGATTCCGCTACAAACAAAGAAACAATGAAAGTTTAGATATTTCCCTATCCCGTGGGAATTTCGAAAAATACTTCCTTAGTGCACCTCTACAATACTCAAGGTACATGTATGCCAAATTTCAAGTCTCTAGCATCAGTAGTTTAGGCTGTGCGTTGTCTGTCAGTCAGTCAGTCACGGTACTGTTTTATATATATGTATAGATAAATAAAATGTACTTTAGACATGAACCAGGCGACCAGGGCGTTAGCACGCAGTGCACGTTTGGCAGCCGCCGTGACGTGCGACTCCGAGAGGAAGGGCTACGGATTAGCCCGAAACATGTCGAGTTAAACTCGTTTTAAGACGTGAGTGATCCGTTTATTTTCACTATAAATAAAATGTAAGAGTTAATTTAGAGGTTCAGATTCGGAAGGTTAAAAAGAATTTAAAAAAACTTACCTCTTTCTCTGCAGCTAAATCAGTTTCGAACCAACATTTATCAACGCCAAAAAGGCCAAAATTGTGCAGAATCTGCAACCCCTGAAAAGATGCAAATTATAAATAAATTGCACTCTCTCTAGTGACTTAACAAGTTATTTGAAACAATACATACCACATGAAATATGTACGCAGATAACAACACTTGGAATGTGTTGTAAATCAGTAGTGGCGCCTTTAGTTTAAAGGGTTGTCTCTTCTCCATCAAGGTTGGGCCCAGCTTCAGTATGAACACTAAATACACCACCGCTAATAACACGGGTGGAAAGGGCGAGCTCACCATAAACCAATCATGCGCGTATTCATCTGTAATCAAAATTGTTACTTGAAAAACAAGAGAGCAAAGTTTGTTTTTAAAAAAAAGTAAAATAAAAACAAGCTAAATAAAAAACATTTTATGAAACATTCTTCAGTAAACTAAGAAGAGTAGGTAAGCCATGCGCAATGACACGGAAAAAGAAATTCAGCTGAAGGCACCAAACCCATGTAATACTAAAAACGATGCCCACTGTGGATTTCACGTCATGTCGAATAAAATATTATATAGCAAATTTAGGACAAGAAATTGGATTCCAAAACGCAGTCGGAGGCATGTGGAATCCAGTTACACAATTGATAATCATAATTCCTCCGACTGCGTTTTGGAATCCAATTTCTTGTCCTAAATTTGCTATATAATATTTTATTCGACATGACGTGAAATCCACAGTGGGCATCGTTTTTAGTATTACATGGGTTTGGTGCCTTCAGCTGAATTTCTTTTTCCGTGTCATTGCGCATGGCTTACCTACTCTTCTTAGTTTACTGAAGAATGTTTCATAAAATGTTTTTTATTTAGCTTGTTTTTAGTTTACTTCGGCAGTCGGGTAAAAAGGAAACTCCCACGGAGCCCTCCCCGGCCCCTTTACCCACCCCGCGTAAAAACCCCCCTTACCGAGTTGGTTTTGCCAGAAGAACAAAACCTAACTCAAAACGGTCAAGTGCGAACCGTCGAAAATTACCAACTTAAGAAAAAATTGGTAGTTTTCGCCAAGTTCCCACGAGACTATGATAGGTAGGAGTTGATGTGAGGTGCCGTTAGGCGGCGAAAACTACCTCCTATTCAACCCACTAGCGAACAAATCTCGGACCGTTATAAGACAGCCGCAATTAATTTTCGAAGTTCTCGACAAACTTACGAAAATAGTTAATTGCGCCTGTTGAAAAAAAATAGCAATCGTTTCGCCAAATAAGTTCCGAAAGGTAAGTTCGAAAATTATTCGGCAAACCGGGTATATGATTAAGCTAACTTTTCCTAATATCCCAATGCAATAAACCAATTTTTTTTTTTTAGTTATTATATTTAGTACCCATAAATTCTCTAAAGCAATTTTTATCGTGGGCTCGATTTAATGAGATTATGATTATGATGATGATGATAATGATGATGATGATGATTATGATGATACAGTGAATAAATAATAAGTCAGAATAAGGGTTACCGACTTACTTAGGTACGTGTATGAGTACCACAACTCGAATTCAATAGGAAGTTTATAATTCCGTTTTTCCTGTATAATTC
This sequence comes from Archips crataeganus, assembly GCA_947859365.1. Lineage (NCBI taxonomy): Eukaryota > Metazoa > Arthropoda > Insecta > Lepidoptera > Tortricidae > Archips > Archips crataeganus. The sequence continues at coordinate 10,191,198 of OX402049.1, read as the reverse complement.
CCGTTCCCACGGGTATTCCCGAAAAATATGTGCCCCATGTCACTCGCGCAACTGAGACAAATCTAATGACACCTCACACTTCAAAATCCATCGAGCCGTTTAGGCTGCAGGACGTGCCAAAGAATGGTACATACATACATACATACATACATACATACATACATACATACATACATACATACATACATACATACATACATACATACATACATAAATACATACGCTCTGAAAACATAACCTTCCGGCAGTCGGGTAATAAAAATAGTGCTAATTTTTAATTTAATTAAGTGATAATAAGTTAGCTAAGTAAAAATCATGAGCATAGCAAAACGTCATTAAAAGAATAAAATGCTACATTAATATTTATAAAATAAAAAATATCAAAATTGAATAATCAGAGTACCATAAAGGAAGAGTAATAGAAAGTAATAAAAAATTGTCACTGTCACAATTTTCAACCGACTTCAAATAAGATTTTGAGTAATTAAAAGGATTATGATTTGGATCTAAAATAAAAATTTTAAAACAACGTACATTTAAGTACTTACATATTTAATTAATGAAATAAAAATGATTCAGTATTTAGCTTAATCAAATTGCATTAAATGAAAATACCGACGATACATCGACTAAAATTTAAATATTATATATGCATGTCTGTGTAAATCTAAATCTATATATATAAAAGAAGAAACTGACTGACTGACTGACTGACATATAAACGCACAGCCCAAACCGCTAGGCCTAGAGATTCTGAATTTGGCAGGTAGGTTTCTTATAAGGTCTAGGGGAGCACTAAGAACGGATTTTTCAAAATTCCCTCCCTAAGGGTGTGAAACGGGGTCCAATGTTTGTATGGGGAAACAAGATTAGTTCGCCTATTTTATTCGAAACATCACAGAAGTACTCCTAACGATAAATGATTAAACACGTATTTCAGGTATTTTGGTAATTCAACCCCTTAAAGGGAGAAATGGGGTGACAGTCTGAAAATCAACATGGGTAGGTATTGTTTCTATAGTTTATCGGGTCGCTGGTCATGAAAACAACACTGGTTTTAAAATCCAACGTGGCGGACGTGAAATACCATCTCCCATGTTGGGGTGCGATGGGGTTGAAATGTCTAAATATCAACATGGGTGTAGTTTTTAAGATTTTTTGGGACGTTAATTACGAAAATGGCATCACAAGATCTAACTCTCTTGACAATTCATCTGCCGCCAACCGACCGTAGTATTGTGACTTACCCTCATATTAAGATTACAATGCCCGAACAGATCAGAAAAAAGGACGATATTTTTTTCATTGTGACCCAATTTTAATAAAACAAAGCTTATATGTTGCTCCAATTTAAGCTTCATTTATCTGCGAAAACCGCAAGAAAATCCGTTCAGTAGTTTCGGAGATTAGCGTGTAGACAGAGACAGAGCACTACTTTTACTGTTTTATTATATAGTATAGAGTATAGATTTATAGTGACTAGCAAAACCTAAAAAATGTGGATGGATGGAGGGATTTGAGTTCACTTACATTTGGTTTTCATGTACCAAGAAATATCCGAGCTATAAGTTGTGACAGAAGAATCCATTGTGGTATGACTACCAGTTCACAACCGTCTAAATTGAGGAGTGTCAAAGAAAATTAAGACGATTTTGTAGTCACCATTTTCGATTTAAATTTGTAATTGGCTCTGTACGTAATCGATAGGCAATTAGAATAAAGCCGTGACTTTGTAATTGATAGTTTTTGTCTATATTCCGTTTGCGTCATTATAAAATTAGTCCCGTAGGGTATTATTTCGCACGTATGACTTCCTATTCATTTAATAAACAAGCTTTACTTCCCGTGAACTCAGAATCTCGAAATTTGGTACGAAGTAAGGTCTTATTAGCACAGATAAAGTAAAAATTGCGAAAAGCATAAATTTTTTTGTCTCTCTGTCTATATGTAACCAATCTATTTATGCCGCAAATTTTCGACACTCGCAAGAGAATCAAATCCTACAGGGTACTTCCCGTGAACTCAGAATCTTGAAATTTAGTACGAAGCAAGGTCTTATAGCACAGATAACAGAAAAATTGCGAAAAACATTAATTTTATTATCTGTCTGTCTATATCGAGTACCAATCTACAATGATCCCACACTGCGCACATTTTGCATAGGAGCAGGGGTCTGCTAAGACTGGATATCCATAGATACATATAAATTTATACGAAACCCTCGGTGCGCGAGTCCGACTCGCACTTGGCCGGTTTTTAGGGTTCCGTACCTCAAAAGGACAAAACGGAACCCTTATAGGATCACTTTGTTGTCCGTCCGTCCGTCCGTCTGTCAAGACCCTTTTTCTCAGGAACGCATAAAGGTATCAAGCTGAAATTTATATCAAATACTCAAGTCTACTGTCTCATGGAGCTGTGAAAAAATTAATTTTCTAAGCCAACGCAATCAAAAGATACAGCCGTTTATGACGCAAATTTCCGCATATTTTCGAAACTCGCAAGGGAATCAAAACCTACAGGGTACTTCCCGTGAACTCAGAATCTTGAAATTTGGTACGAAGCAACGTCTCATAGCACAAATAAAGGATAAATTACGAAAACCGTTAATTTTTAGTTACACCATATAATAATAGTACATTACTGCAGAGACCAGTAAGTAAGCCATTCTGGACGAGTAGAAGTTTGATGATGCAATGATACGAGGCCAGGATGGCCGATTACTGGGCGAAGCTTGTATAGTGTTTTTTTCAAAAATGAAACAAGTTGATAAAAATAAAGTAAAAGTACACATTGAAAAACAAAGAAAATCTACGACCCGCCATTAGCTACTCACTCGCTAACCTATGTATGTCTATGGTATGATTGTTTTTTTTTATAGGTACCTGGCGGCGATGTTTAGATATCTTAGTGTTGTCAGATAATCGATTATCAATTAATCGATTATTTTCCCCCTAAATAATCTAGATATCGATTAAAGCACTTTAAAAAAACAAATTGTATACTTATTTACTAACGCAGCGCAGGAGAGATATCCCTGTTTGTAACCCGTTGGGCGCCAATGTGATGTCCTGACGTGCTGTACGTCCTTAAATTACCGTGGGTATATAAAAATATAAACAAGGACTTCTCTCATGCAGAATATAATAACATAAAAAAACACAAGGCTGGTTAAAACAATTCCATAAACTTATAAATAAATCAACAGGAAAATAATCCGTAATAGAATCTAAAATAGTGGTATAAATCTAAGGACTAAAAAAAAGAAATAAAACAAAGTAAAATACAAAATACATAACATAAAAATAAGGTTGCAAGGATCGAACTCGAGCCAGCTGCGCCGCGGCCAAGCTTTCCCCAACGCCGCCACCGAGCTTTCAGTTTGTTAATCGAAATATAGATTTGGCTTCCGCGTTCAATAAGGTGGTTCGAGTTCCATACAAATCATTTCGCCGCCCCCACAGAATAAAGCCGCAAAGTGCAGTTACCTGCTTTTTATTAATGAACTAAAACAATTACTTTGCTTTTTATTGTTCATTCAGTTTTGACATCTACGCGTTAAAATACATCACCTCAATTTTTTCCACATTTTTTTACTAAGTACTTACGAAGATACAAAAAATAAAGACATTATTCTTTGTCACAGACAAAACCCGAAAAATCAGCAATATGTTATTGCGTATCAGAATTGAAACAATGTTTCGTGTAAAGTATCATACTGTAGTTATAAGGTGCAGCTGAAATAGAAAATTAATTGCAAACTCTTTTGCAGTTTTCTTCTGGTGCAGATTTTAATATTACAATTCTGTAACATCCATTTGCAAAAAAAATCTGGATAGTTTAATACGATAATATCCTTTACGTTTCTGTTTTACCTAAATATTTAGTGTAAAAGCCGTTGCCAAACCGAATAGGCCATTTTTTACGAAGCAAGTTAGCTATCACGGTTCGTGAGATACAGCCTGGTGACAAACGGACAGACGGACGGACGGACAGCGAAGTCTCAGTAAAAGGGTCCCTTTTTTACCCTTTGGGTACGGAACCCAAAAAAGTTGTAAATAAATACAACCATCGGTACCGCTACATTCACGCCACCACACCGGGCCGCGCCGCTACCGTTCTGTGCGGCCCCTCGCATATAAGTTGGAATATTACAACCGACACCTCCACCACACCGCGCCGCGCCGTTCCGCTACCGCTTTCAGTGCGTTTGGTGCTTAGCGGACGGTGCTAGACTGTTGACCATCAAGGTGGTGAGGACGATATATTTGAAGGTTACACGCGAAGTATATGCTTTTATAACTTGGCCGCCGGCAAGAACCCGAACAAAATTAATTGGGAGTACCTATGATAAGCATGATATATCATATAATTATATGTGGTCATGAGAAAGATCAAGCCGGTCAGAGAGCGTCCGGTTATTAACAAACTATGTTACAAAAACGTACCTACTTATATTATTAAAAAAGGTGTGATTTACCTGTGTCGGATTTCACAGCACATTTTCAAGGTGTTGCTAATTTTTTTACTCAAAAGAGTTTAATTTTTCCGTAATACACTGAATTTTTTGTTTGACACTGATTGACATTATTTTTTTTAATTATTTAGCTAGCTAAGCAGTATGTCATTTCAAGTTTTTTAAACAATCTTCAATGGCTAAAAACTATTTCTAAACGGCCTATTTTGGTATGACCGCTAACCTTTGCCACTAATCGAATTTTACAATGGTTATAGAGGTTTAGGGTTCGATTCCTGTGATAGAATTTCGTAATATGAACAAAGATGTGTTTTTTTTTTTTTATTTCAGTACTTACGTGTTTTCTTTTTGTAGTAAAATACCCCTTCTTAACATGGGGCTCACAACAAAATATAGGTACATTAAATATTAGGTACATGACTGCATGGCGCTAGCATCTATGCGAATGAAATGAGAATGTATGCAAAATATTTAGTTTTATTTCTAACCACGTGTGATACTTTTGCCCGAGAACTCTGACTGCTCAAAACTAGGTAAGTATTGTCTCCAAACACATAGCAAACCATTAAAATTTTGATCCGCTATGTGACCTTCTCACAATAAACGACGCTATGATTTATTTTACAAATATGGCATGGGCTTACTATGACAAGGTTATAATACGATACATTTGAAGAGCAGTGCAGTAATCTAAATCTCCTGTTGTGATTATTACTAATAAACGCAGGCCTTTTACGAAATTATGAGTCTGTCTTAAATTATTTTAAAATAATTCCTGGACTTGATGTATTTGGTTAGATCTTACGTTTGAACTTTTTTTTTCATCGTTTTGAGAATTAATAATGTAAGGAACTAACATAGTAAAGAAGTTAGGAAATGCGTACTCGTATTTTGTAGTTATTCAAGCAAGTCCAAATTAGAGGCCCATAAAAAAAAACCTCTTTTTCTTTAGTTTGTTTGACTTTAAAATTATAATTTTATAATTTTTTACTAAAAATTAAAAAACTGTTGTCAGTATTTGTAAATAATAGTAAAAAATGATTTTATAAATGGAAAAAGAAATCATACATTACGATGAGATTTGAACTTGAACACTAGTTTGAATCGTTACCAGTGAGCCAAAGTAGGTGGTCACGTGACTGCTCGAAATATTCAATATCTTTTTACAATTCGTTTTATTTGACATTAGCTATTCACACTATTGTAAAATGCATCGAAATTTACTGCATTTTACTGCAATTTAGGTATAATAGATCCTCTTCATTTTGTAATTTGCGGGTCCAACATGTCCACAACTAACTATCCTCAAAAAATCGCATTGAAATCAAGTCTGTGGAAGCAATGCTGAGGTACAAATCGCCGCCCCCGCAGAATAAAGCCGCAAATGAAAAATTACAATTTTACAGGAATAAATAAAAACCGAAATTGATCCACAACTTTTTAATAATAAGCAGTAGGAGTTAAGTTTTAGTGGCATTCAAAAGCTAATTTTTTCCCCCACTTTTTTCAATAGCTGTTTTGGATTAAGCTTTCATCATTTAAAAGTTATTGATGAAAAAACGATTTACAAAACTATTTGCGTTTTCTAGTATTTGTAATATTACTTTACGGTTTTGTTCGTCTATTTTTTTCCTTTTTTTAGTTTTGTAATGAACAGTAACTTTTATGTTCTTTGTATTTTTTGCAATACAGTTGTAATGGCAACACATTATTACTGTTTTATTCTGGTCCATTTATAAAGTTACTGATAAAGTAACAGATCATTAATGTTTTCTTCAGTATTTTACAGGATCTTTCTTATATTTGTAACATCATTTTACAAAATATCAGAAGAAGAACGAGTTAAAATGATAAAGTAGTAAATTTTTCTTAGTAGGAAAAACGTAATTTTAATACTTTTAAGAAGCAATAAAATGTAATCTTTCATTAAAACTAGCTATTAAGATAAGTAGCCATCATAAAACTTAAAAATACTCCCAAGAATTTTATCATAAACAAGTATTTGCGATTGGTTTCTTTGATCTCCCTAATTGTTAATAAACTTAGTTAGTCTTGTGTATTTATTTGTAATTAAGAACTTAAAATTCACAAAAATAGTCAATTTACTCTGAACTTAATAATAAAATGACACTTTGGTTTTTTATTGGCACATTAATGTCAAGAGATCAATAATTTAAGTAGAGCCTTTAAGACCTACTAGTTGTACAGTTGCAATCTAAGTATTTAGCATTTAAACTTTACTTAACATTTATACTACTTTTAACTCTTTAAAAGCACTAAAACAATCAGACTTAAATTGAAAATAATTACGTAAAAACGTTTCAATTTCTGCAGTAAATGGAAGTGGTAAGGAGATTCTTCACGTTCGACAATGGACGCATTTAAATCATGAGCGAGAATGGATTTAAAATGTATCTTGAATCTTTGCTATTGTTTCTCATGAATCTAGATCAAGCAACGTTTTCGGGTACTCCTGCCTGAATCTCACTATTTACATTTTTTATCTGGTTTGGCGTACCATTGCATACCTATGTAATGCAAGAAGAGATTCTATCAAAAATGTTAAGAACATCTGATCTAACTGAAGGAGTTTTTATGTTCACATTAATTAGTTCACCCAACAATGACTCTGCGGTCTTTCAAGACTAAGCAGGTATTCAGATACGTCTAGGGAAAAATTGGCCGTCAATTTTATTCTACGACTGCCACTTAAGTCTGGCGATTCTTCGAGATATATCGATAACTTTAGTTTTTGCGCGGATTTCATCATTTCTAATGCTATCCCGCAGACAAACTCCAAACATAGCCCTCTCCATCGCTCTCTGAGTGACTTTGAGCTTTCTTATGAGGCCCATCGTTAGCGGCCACGTCTCAGTGCCATAAGTCATCACTGGCACCACACACAAGTCCAAAGACTTTTGACTTGAGACACTGCGGTATATTGGATGACAAGAAGCTTTCCGAACGCTGCCCAGCCGAGTCTATTTCGTCGATTGACCTCTTTCTCGAAGTTGAACCTACCTAATTGGATTGTATGTCCCAAGTAGATACAGACGTCAACAATTTCGAGCAAAGTGTCTCCGATTACGACGGGAGTTTGTACAACTTGGGCGTTCGACATAACCTTCGTCTTGTCCATGTTAAGTTTAAGTCCAACTATCTCGGAGACTCTTCCGAGGTCAGCGAGCATCACGCACTGAGGTCCTCCATGAAGGTTCAGCCATAAGCACCACGTCGTCGGCAAATTGAAGGTGAGTGATGTATATTTGCCATTTACATTGATGCTGCGCTCTTCCCAGTCCAGAGTCCTGAACGTATCCTCTAGTGCAGCAGTGAACAGTTTAGGAGAAATAACATCTCCTTGACTGACTCCCCGCTGTAATAGAATAGATATCTGGTCTTGAAGTCGGACGGCGATTGTGGCGTTATTATACAGGCACTTCACCACTTCGATGTTCCGGTAGTCTACTTGGCACCATTGGAGAGACTGCAGTACAGCCCAAGTCTGGATCGAATCGATGGCTTTCTCGTAATCTACAAATGCCAGGCAAAGGGGGCGGTTATACTCTCGGTTTTTTGTATATCAGCTTGTAAACATGGCTCAGAAGTGAAATGGGTCTATAATTCTTCAGTAAGGTATTATCGACTTTTTTGAAGAACAGCACCACTACACTTCTGTTCAATGTTTTCGGTTTTTCCCTTCATGAATGGCGGAATCGAATAGTTTGTGAAGGGCTTTGCGGACTGGTTTTCCTCCCGCCTTCAGAAGTTCGGCCGTTATTCCGTCATCACCAGGGGTTTTGCCATTCCTGAGTTGCTTGAGAGCCATACTAATCTCGTACTAAGCTGACGTCCGGGATGTCTTCGGTATAGTGCCGGGTTAATCTAGCTCTCGGGTCTAGAGCTAGATCCATGTCGGGTTTTCTCGTTGATGTGTATAGCTGTCCACAGAACTTCTCGACTTCTAACAATAGCTCCGGTTTAGAGGTCACAATCACCTTTATTGGTCTGTAATTTTGCCAGTTGGCTTTGCCCAACATACAGATTCTTTGCAAAAACGCTAGAGCCTCTGTTGGGCTATATCGCCACTTCAATACTACGAGGGTTGCTACGAAAGTTTTTAGCTGTATCAAAACCATTAATTTTTTTTGTAAATTACTATAATATTTTTCAAAATATACCCCTCCAAGGTCTACACATCGCCTCATTCTAAAAAACCAATCCTCAAAACACTTAAAAAACGCGTTCTGCGGTAGGTCGAAGAAAAGCCGCTCAAATTCTTGTACTGCCTCGTCCGAATTCATGAAAGTCCGGCCACGCATCATTTTCTTTACAGTGGGGAATAAGAAAAAGTCACACGGGGCCAGGTCAGGGCTGTAGGGTGGATGCGACACCATCTGAACACCTGTGCTATTCAAAAAGTCCATTGTTTTTGCTGCAGTGTGTGCAGGTGCATTATCTTGGTGGAAAAAAAATCCCCGAATGCCGCTCTTTGGGCGTTCCTCACCCAGTTTTTCGAACGCTTGGGGTAGACAAACTTCGGTGTACCACTGGCTAGTAACTGTTCTTTGATCTTCAAGTAGAATTACAGCCACTGATCCACTGCGACGAAAGAAAACGGCGATCATTTTTTTGTTGACACTTCGGCCTCGAGCAATTTTTAAAGGCGGTCCGTCTTCTTCAAACACCAACTGCATAGATTGCTGCTTTGTCAGGGGGTCATAGCAGTATATCCAAGACTCATCGGTAGTAAGGATGTTAGAAACCTTCTGGGAATGGCCTCCGTCAAATTTGCTGAGCATAAACTGACAGCAATCTACACGCTGGGTTTTTTGTTCTTCGGTCAGCAAATGTGGTATCCAACGCAACGCGACCTTCCTGACGCGAAGATGATCATGTAAAATGCTTAAAACTGCGGGTGATCTAATGCCTAGTTCATGTTCGATTTCCCGAAGCGTAATATTCCTTCGTTCCTTAATCAACCACTCGGCTCTGATCACGTTTTCTGGCGTTACTGCACTTGACGGCCGTCCTGGTCTCGGCTCATCTTTGATGCACTCTCGTCCCCGTTTAAACCCGCGGTACCAATACGAAACTGTGGCTAACGATGGAGCGGACGTCCCAAATGCAACGTATAAATTTTTGTGAAATTCCTTGAATGTTGAGTTTCTTTTATAGTCATAGAATATCATAGCACGAAATGCTTCTCGCGAGAGCTCCATTGCATAAAACAAAACTGGACTGACATTGTCAACAAAAAAAATCAAAAAAGAAAATGTTACTGGCCAGTATGCAATGTCACTATACAAAGAGGTTAATAGATAAATTATCTTTAATTTATCATGCAATTTAGGAATAAAATATTTATAGTTTTCATACAGCTAATAACTTTCGTGGCAGCCTAGGTATTAGTATTAAATTGGTGTATATCGCGCCTCAGAGACTTCGAGATCTGTCTGTTAACCCACCGGCCGGTATTGGCAAGCGTCACCAGATGTCTATAGGATCATCTTACGTCGATCTTCCATGAGTTTTATAGTAGAGGCTGTAATCTGTTTGGTTCTATTTGTAAGTATTTTTAAAATGTTGGCAGAAACTAAACATAGTTTGCATTATAACACAGTACCCATAACACAAACTTTCCTAGCTTACTTTGGGACTGGGTCAATTGGTGTGAATTGTCCCGTGATATTTTACCAATACTCTGGGCATAGGTTGGTCTCCCTCCTCCGACTGCCTACATTTTCAAATTGATTATTATTATTATTGATTATATTAATGTTGCCTTTAAGACTAACAACTCTTTGTACTCTAGGCTATGTAACCACAAAGAACAGGTAGATAAGGGAACTAGATCGGGGGTATACAAGCTTACTTGTAATGACTGCAATGGGATATACGTAGGACAGACAGGCCGAAGTTTTAATACTAGATTTAAAGAGCATGTTTCGGCATATAGGAATAAGCATCCAGATAAATCGAATTTTGCAAAACATTTGTTGGAATCAAATCATTCATTGTTAGATTCAGATTCTTATGAAGTGTTACATTATTGCGGCAAGGGGTTGCGTCTGGATGCTCTGGAATGCATGGAAATAATTAGGTACAACACTATGGGGTCTATTATTAATGAACAGGTAAATTTAGTATCTTCTCCTTTACTGCGGCTTGGGTCGAATTTGAACAGTTAGTATTAATTAAATATGCTGTTACGGAGGATCTCAGGAGTAATTAAATAAAATAGTTTCAGAGTAACAAAGTACGAACTTTACTTCAGAATAACTTAAAAATTAAGGTGCTTAAATCTAAAACATAGTAACCGCCCGTGCTTGCGCGTTGTTGCTATGACGGTTTTTGCAGGAGCCGACAGATCTTCAACATGCCCCCGGGCGTTGAAAGCATGCCTTTCAACAGGGACCATCAGAATCAGAAAGTGGACAGATTTTCGAAAAGGCTCTTCGAACCACTCCCGAAGCAGTTTTCACATCAGCTACTCTAGAAATGCCATCGGATCCTGGGTAGACAGCTATGATGCGGCCGAGTCTGCATTTTAGCGGTGGAAGATTGTCATCTTTCAGCACAACGAGGGCATCTAATTTGAGCGAGTGTTGATTGGATCGCCATTTGATTCTGTGCTGGAGCTCTGCGACATACTCCTTGCTCCAACGAGTCCAAAAATGTTGCCGGAGCTGTTCAATCCGATAAAACCTGGTTAAATGGCCAAATGATGAGTCAGTAAGGTCCGGCACCGGCAGAGATGTAAACGAACGACCAATAAGAAAATGTCCGGGCGTAAGTGGTGTTAAATCTTCGGGATGGGACGACAGCGGTGTGAGGGGACGTAAGTTCAGCAGTGCCTCAATTTGTACAAGTGTCGTATTAAGCTCTTCATATGTAAGATTACAATTGCCCAACACTCGTTGCAAATATAATTTCGTGCTCTTGACACCGGCTTCCCAAAGATCTCCAAAATGTGGCGTATAAGCAGGAATAAAATGAAACTTAGTCTCTTCATTAGCTGCAGTTTCAGCCAAAGAATTGCAATTATCCTTTAAAAATTTTGCTAAGTCGTTATACGCGCCGACAAACGAGGTACCGTTGTCAGAATAAATATTGCTAGGCTTTCCTCTCCTAGCCATAAACCTACGTAAGGCCAACAAGTAATTATTGCTAGTTAAATCTCCCACTAACTCAAGATGTATCGCTTTTGTAGCGAAACATATGAAAATAGCAACGTAAACCTTAACTAGTTTGCAGCCACGTCCTTGTCGATTGGCAGCAGTAAGTGGACCCGCGTAGTCCACACCTACATTAGAAAATGGTGAACCTCCTGGTAACAGGCGAAGTTTGGGCAAGTTTCCCATCAACGGCACTAGTGCCTGACCTTTAAGACGTGTGCATAAGATACATTGACGGAAAGTAGCCTTTGCTAAGTTGCGACCTCCTATTGGCCAATACGTGTCTCTAATTGTAGATAATAATAGTTGAGGAGGCGCGTGCAGTAACCGTTTATGTTCAAAAGAAAATAGCAATTTGGAAAATCGATGATTGGACTGTAATAGAATAGGATGTTTTTTATCGTATGCAAAGTTGGAATTTATAAGACGACCACCAACTCGCATTATTTTTTGTTCATCTAAAAAAACATTAAACTTTAGTAGAGGGCTCTTTTTAGGCAAAGTTTGCTTAGACACAAGTAAATTATACTCGGGAAATGAGGATTCCTGAGTTATTCTAACAAGCAAATTTAACGCTGCATTTAATTCATTATCAGTGAGATAACTCGGTCCTGTGAATTGCTTGCGGCATTTCTTAATGAAGCGCATTGCATATGTAACTGCCCTTTTAAGCCGTGAAAAATTAGAGAACCTACTAAAATCAACCAAGCCAAGAAGACGTTCTTTAATATAAACATGCAGAGCAAGTTCAGCTGTTGGTAGAGTTTCAGGAAGAATCTGCATTGTGTTTGGAGCCAATGGCCACTGAGATGTATCTTGCCGTAAAAAGTTTGGACCTGACCACCAAAAATTCAAACTCTGCAACTCCTTTGTATTAATCCCACGAGAAATAAGATCAGCTGGATTTTTGTCAGTTGGAACATGTCTCCAAACACAACCGTTTGTTTTCTCGAGAATATCAGCAGTTCGGTTTCTTACAAATGGTTGCAATCGGCTAGGTATCATCTTTAGCCAACCTAGCACAATGGTGGAGTCAGACCAACAGGTCGTACTATTGAACTGAACTCTTAACGAATTTATCAGTTTCTCGTAAAGACGAGCTCCGATAAGAGCAGCGCATAACTCAAGTCGGGGTGCCACACGGCTTTTTGCCACCAGCAAATGCACGAAGACTTCACCAATTGCGTTAGTGCTGCGAATATATGCACATGATCCATAAGCTCGTTCTGATGCATCTGAGAAAATATGTAATTCTAGAGTTTTATAATCAGCGTAAATAACATGCCGTGGAATACGAATGCCGTTAAGTTCTGGCATAGTAAGGAGAATATCTTCCCACTGTTTAGAAATTTCTGGAGATAACTGCTCATCCCATGACAAATTGTGTACCCAAAGTTTCTGCAGTAACATTTTCATGCGTATAACACAGGGAGAGAGGAGACCTAAAGGGTCAAAGATCTGAGAAATTATGGAAAGTATATGGCGCTTAGTATTTCCCTTACTCATGCTATTATTAATAGGATAACATAACTCATCAGAATCCAGATGCCAGCTCAAACCTAACATCTTGCTAGGCTCAGTAAGACCTATATTTAGATCTACTGTGGACGCAGTCGGCTCACGGAGCAAAGAACGCTCATTTGACTTCCATTTGCGAAGGTTCATTCCGGCAGAAGCAAGTGCATCAGTAACCTTTTGGCGTATCCCTTCCACAACAGATAAGTCATCCCCACCAGTTAGTAGGTCATCGACGTAGAAATCACGAGTGATGATTTCTTTAATATTGACATCGTCACAATCAAGACCTATTTGTCGAAGGCACCGAGTCGCAAGAAATGGGGCACTGGCGGTCCCGTACGTTACGGTGTTCAGCTGGTATGTCCTGAGGGGATTAAGGTCATGGTCGCGCCACAGGATCTGTTGTAAGTGCCGGTCGTCCGGATGTACCACTATCTGCCGATACATCTTTTCTACGTCCGCGGCAAGGACGAATTTATGTTGCCTGAAACGAAGCAGTATCGACAGTAGATCATCCTGAACCGTCGCGCCTACCATCTGTATGTTATTCAGACTTATACCTGACGTAGTTGGACTACTTGCATTGAAAACGACACGAAATTTGGTAGTTAAGCTGTCATCACGTTCAATCCCATGATGTGGAATGAAATAGGAGTTTTTCCCTGAGATTTGTGTAATCTCTGTCATGTGATTCAAAGCTTTATACTCTGTCATGAAATCAGTGTACCGTTGCTTAAATGTGGGCTTATTTTTACCACGACGCTCTAATGAAAGCAAACAATGTTTTGCTCGTTGAAACGAATCATCTAACACACTTGAACTCTGCTTTAATGGCAGGCGAACGCAAAAACGCCCGTCGCTTAAACGTGTTGTATGCTGTGTAAAATGATTCTCGCACAACAATTCTTCTGGAGAATAATGGAATGATTTATGGCCCACTTCTTCGAGCTGCCAAAACTGTGCAAGTTTATTTTGAATTTCATCATTAAGACACTGACTATGTGACGAAACTGATGAAAAACAGCATTTAATGGCATTGGACGATACATGGCCACTATTTATCGGACCTGAAACTAGCCAACCAAACCTAGTCTCACAGAGTATCGGTTGTCCTTAACCTAATTTTATTATATTAGATCCTAACACATCCCAAAACAGGTCAGCCCCAATTATTAAGTCCACAGGAGCGGGCTGGTAGAAGTTAGGATCTGCTAAACAGATGTCAGATGGGATATCTATATTCGTCAAGCCGATGTGACGACAAGGAACGTCATCCGTGATTGATGGTAAAATGAAACAGTTAATACTGGTCGAGAAACCGTCGGGTAACGACTTTATCGAAACTCGACACATTTTACCTACGTGTGACGTCGCATTGTTGATACCCATTATTGATTTGTTTACAAAATCAAATGACAAATACAACCTTTTGTGCAAATTCTCAGTCATTAGACATGAGGTGCTACCGCTATCAAGCACCGCACGAGCTATGTGCTCGCAGTTATTATTGTCATATACTTTAAGCAATACAGTCGACAATAGAACGTCCTGACTGGTTCCCTTTAATGTGCTAACGCGAGCTGACAGAGTTGACATAGTAACTGGACCATTATTGCGCGCGCTGGTGTCGCCCTCACTGCCAGAAGACGAGGAGCCAGGCGCGATGAACGGCGCTTGGCTGGTCTCGGGCGGCGCGTGCGCAGTTCCATTGTTATTATCGCTACGAGCGGACGCGTTGTCGCTGGCCGGTCTGGCTACGTGAATAAGTAGAATAGAATAGAATAGAATAGAATTTAATTTATTGCCACAACATAAAGTACAATATAGAAAACTTATTATGTAGGTACATAATTAATTAATATTAAAAAAAAAACGAAACTAAAAACGAAACTAAAACTAACACTGTCCCATTAGTTGTGGCAAAGGGGATGCACTCAGCATATGCTGTGAGTCAGGTGCCCACAGGAGGCCCTGATTGGCACAGCGCTGATTTTCAGTACACCCCCTTAATACATCCCTGTTTTCAAACGATGGGTGCCGAATGTTGAAAGCAAGTTAAAAATAAAAATAAAAAATTTAAAAAACAAAACAAGATAAGGGAATAATACTAATTGTAGGTACAGTCACAACACGGGCCCGTCGATACACGCAGCTGGCGGCCCGACTCCCCCGTGCTGCCACTGTTCCTACTGTAGCCGACATGCACCAAAAATATAAACTAATAGGCTTGCAGCGCTGTGCAGGACGTGGTCACGATACCCCTAATGGACATGCTTCAAATTCTATCTGTCGATTTAATAATAAAATTCTCAATTTAGTTTTAATATTATGCTGGGACATATTCTTACGTAAAGGCGGAGGAAGATCATTCCAGATTTTTTGAGTGTGTTATGTTTACGCTTACATAACTTGCATCCAGGCTTCTTGCAATGATTTGCATAGTGACCGCTGCGAAAACAGTTAAAGCATACCTTTAAAGATGGTAATAATTCTAACCGCGAATTATTACTGAGCGATAGAAAGTTGGAACAGTTGCTCAGGTTGTGTTCTCCATTACATTTAGGACATTTTTGTGACGGAACATTGTTACTACGTGGCTCATGCATGGAAACCATTGTTTTTAACTTTGGAGCAGGTTTACTCGAAATGTTTACTCGGCTAGGGACGTGATTATGTGCTAATTCTAGTGTTTCAAGTAGGTCCGCGCGGTCTCGCAGAAATTTAAGGAAAGACGCAAGTGTAATGGACAAATTTGTGTCTAGGCTTACCTTGAATTCCTCCCACTCGCGATGTGTTTTGGAATCCAATTTTTGTGACACTATGTAAATAAGAAGTGTGTCCCAGTGATTTACGGGCTCCCCTAGTGATTCTAATGACCTTAAGTTTTTATTCAATTGATCGATTGTGCGTTTTAAACCGAATGAAGATTCCTTCGTGATTTGTTCGATATTAAAAATGGCAGATACATGATTTTGTCGCAATAAACGCTTGTTATCAAACCGCTCACAAAAGGAGTTTCCACACAACGCCATAATTTTTTGACGAAAACTCGATTGATTGAATAACAGTAGCCGGCTAGCCGCTGTTCCTTCCAATGATGCCTTCAAGTAATGGAACTTGTTGATGTCGTCAATGTCATCATTAGAATGAATTAAGCTCACAAGTGTGTCATGAAACCCTAACCAATGCTCATAGGAACCGTTAAATTTAGGTAATTGAATTACTGGGAGTTTAACAAGCCTATGATTACTCGCACGAGTACCACGTTCACTTCCCAGTTTGATTTTATTTTTATTATAAGACTGCAACATATTCTGAGCTGTAGAAATGATGCTGTAATACTGGGACTCGAACTCGTCTCTTTCTAAAAGTTGAGTATTAATGTCATCAGCTAAACATTCCAATCGCAACTGTACCTCATCATATTGGCTGTATACGATTTCCATTTTATTTATTCGTAACTGCAACTCGCTGGCCTCAACTGAAGTTAACTCATGAACCTCAATGTTATTTACATACGTTGAAAATGTTGTTAATCGTCCCTTGTAACTTCCTCTTTTCTTTATTAAATCCTTTTCCATAGACATTTTGGACTTTGGGAAGCGAGTACCAATAGATAGATGCCTGAAATGTTATATAAAAACAAGATTACGATAATGTATGTACAATGTTTATTTTATTAGTTAAGTTAGCTGATAAGTTTCTTTAGTTAAGTAGAATAAGGTTTAGAATATACACAATTTAGAATAAGTAAATCAATCAATGTCCCTTTTTAACAATGCTTGTATATAAACTTATGTATTTATAATGATTTTACTGTTTTTAATTATTGTTTGTACCGACTACAATTATTATGATTAAAGATTAGTCTCCAAAGGTAATGATGTATTTATTTTAATCCCGTTGCAACTAATAGTGACCTACTTCACAGTTCATAATATTTTAATTAACTAGTTAAGAAACCAATGATTAAGTTTACATTAACAAAACAAATAAAGTTAATTAAAATTAAACAAAATTTATTGTTTTAAGTAATTGGAATTTTTTAGATCACTTAACGAGGGTCAACCTAAAATTAAAGTTAACTTAGATAGAAATACTGGTACTAACCTGTAGTTTTGTTACTTATATGCTAATTACTACCTGAGTGTTGGGTGAAAATTAAGAAGTAATGAAGGCTTAACACTTGTATTTGTGATGTTAAGGACTCCAGATACCGGTGCACGATGATTACCCACTTTGCCTTTTATGTCATTTCATCTCTTATTGCACTTGCCGTAAATTCTTATTTTCGCCACTAATTAACTCCAAATCTTGAATATTATACGTATTCTTCTGATTCTTCTTATCCGGTTCGGTTTAGGACCATGTTACGGAGGATCTCAGGAGTAATTAAATAAAATATTTTCAGAGTAACAAAGTACGAACTTTACTTCAAAATAACTTAAAAATGAAGGTGCTTAAATCTAAAACATAGTAACCGCCCGTGCTTGCGCGTTGTTGCTATGACGGTTTTTGCAGGAGCCGACAGATCTTCAACATATCCCTTATAAATAAATAAACAAAAATTCAAGGTAGTTTTATAATATGTCAATAAAAGTTAATTTTTGTGGGGTAGTTTGAGAATAAGAAAAATAAAGTGGGTACTTGAGAAGTTACAGTGACAAGTTAAAACATTTGTTTTGGTTTGTTAGTTTAACATTTGGTAGCATAGCATACGGTTGTGGTAACTCTGAAGATGAGCTCTGGTTGAGTTCGAAACGCGTCAGTGTAGCTTGGTGGTGGTGATGGTTGGGTTTATGTGATTTGTGTGCGTTCGTACAGTGTGGAGGTGGAGGAACTGCATGAACACACATTTCTTGCATAAACGTAAGTATTGTAAGGTCGCGGGTGAGCAAAGTAATTGTTTTAGTTCATTAATATGGACCTCCGCAAAGTAACGCCTGATTCAATAAATGATTATTCCCCAACCTCTACAATAACTAAAAGGTCTATATTGTCCTCTACATTTAAAATTTTTGACCCCCTTGGACTGCTAGCTCTATGCACAATTAAGCCCAAAATCTTGCTTCAATCTTTGTGGTCTCTAAAATTAGATTGGGATGAAAAGGTTCCCGATTTTGTTCAAAAAAATTGGCTTAAATTTACTGAAAACATAAATGCACTTTCCTCACTTGAAATACCAAGACGAGTTTTGATAGACAATCCTACATTTATTGAAATGCATTGTTTTTGTGATGCGTTGCAGAAGGCTTTCGGCGCGTGCATTTCCCTTAGATCAGAGAATGCCGAAGGTAAAGTACAAACTAATCTATTGTGTGCTAAGTCTCGCGTCGCGCCCCTCAAAGCTACTACGATCCCGCGTCTTGAACTCTGTGCTGCACTTCTGGGAGCGCAATTGAGTTCAGCCGCTACTCAAGCTCTACGCGTTCAAATCGATCGGAATGTATATTGGTCTGACTCGCAAGTCGTTCTGGGCTGGCTCCAATCAACGAGTAAAACCAAAACTTTCGTAGCTAATAGAGTGGCTGCTATTCACGAGCTTTCCAATCCTAGTGCCTGGCGGTATCTTCCTACAGCGGAAAACCCAGCTGACCTATGTTCGCGTGGTGTAGAGCCCCCGCAGGTCTCTCATGCTGAATTGTGGTGGCGTGGACCACTATTTCTTAGAAAGCCTATAGCGGAATGGCCCACCTCAGATTCTACAGTCATTGATTTACCCGAATGTAAAGCGTTCCCCGCTTTGGTGGCGGAGCCTGCACCACCGGCTGCATTTATTAACGTCACTGAATTTTCAAAATTACCTAGACTTCAAAGAGTGTGCGCTAGAGTGTTAAGATTTATACACAACTGTAAAAATCCTAATCAAAGACTTATAGGAATTCTCACAGTCGACGAGCTTAAAAGCGCTTTAAGCTTTCTTATTAAAATAGCCCAAAAAGATTCTTTCCCCACCGAAATTGAATGCCTACAACGACAACGGACCCTGCCTAACAAATCAAATTTAATTTCACTCAACGCTTATCTCGATGACAAATAAATGCTTCGTGTCGGTGGTAGAATTGACAAATCAAATCATTCTTTTGACAAACGGCACCCCATTTTATTAAAGGGAACACATCATTTAACCAAACTGATTTTCGAATTTGAACATGAGCGTTTAATGCACGCTCCACCTCAACTACTACTTGCGTCCATACGTGACCAATAGTGGCCCATAGGAGGTCGTAAGGTGGCTCGAAATACCTTTAACAATTGTGTCAGGTGTCGTCGATTTAGTGGCAAATCTATGTCTAATATTATGGGTGATCTGCCCGCAGAGCGTGTAGAGCCGGATTTCCCTTTTTAGTTCTGTTGCCACTGACTTTGCCGGCCCATTCTTAATTACCGATCGTAAAGGTCGAGGGTGAGAAATAACAAAATGTTATTTATGCATTTTTATTTGTGTTAGGTATAAATGCATTCATTTAGAGTCAGTAAGTGAACTGAGTAAAGACGCTTATATTTTAACGTTAAAACGTTTCATTGCCCGCAGAGGCATGCCGAAACTAATCTACTGCGATAATGGTAGAAACTACGTGGCCGCAGCCAAAGAAATAAAAGCTTTTTTTAAAATACAATAATAATTTAATTAGCGATTTTGCAGCTCAACGAGGTATACAATTTAAATTTTCACCAGTATACGCTCTTAGCTTTAATGGCTTGGCCGAAAGTGGAGTTAAATCAGCCAAGTTTCACATTCGTCGTATATTAGGGCAGACTCACTTGACATTCGAGGAACTGGCTTCTCTTTTTGCGCAGGTTGAAGCCATCCTTAACAGCCGACCCCTTTGTCCTCTTAGCCCTTCACCCAACGATTTTCAACCCCTTACCCCGGCTCACTTTATTATTGACAGGCCCCTTACTTCGTTGCCGTCGCCGAGCTTCGGGGATTTAAGCTCATCACGACTCAGCAGGTTCCAGCGCCTTGAAGATGTTCGGCAGCACTTTTGGAGACGATGGTCGCGCGAATATGTTGCGCACGAAATGGCGCGTCAAGAAGCAGGAGTTACTAAACTAAATGACCTTGTGCTGATAAAGGACGAGACCCCGCCCCTCTACTGGCGTTTGGGGCGCGTCTGCAAACTATTTCCTGGGCCTGATGGCGTTCCGCGAGTTACAGATGTCAACACTGCCCAGGGGACCATACGGAGAGCGCTAAATCGTCTGTGTTTGCTGCCCACGGAGAAGTCATCGTCTTGAAAGCTTTTCTAGAGCTTTCAAGGGCCGGGAGGATGTTCACGCCGGAACATTTTTGCCTAAAGATTCCTTAGAATTATATAAATAAAGTTACTTTTGCATTATATAACTTCATACCCAATCACACATCTCACACATCACGACACATTTCGCTCAACCAATCAGAACACTCACATATCGCGTCATACATTCTCTCATATACCGGACGGACACGTAGCTTGTACAAAACACACTTCCATTTCATCTTCGCACCGCTCAACAATTTGACTTGTAATAACTAAAATTGGTATTAAAATTAGTAGTCAAATTTCTGTTTTTTCTTATAAAGTTCATCTATAGTTTCTCACCTTGTTCCTATACTGAACACTCCGTCTTTAACCTACGTGGAATTGAAGTCCACCTTCTTAAAATCCTTTGACGTTACCGATTACGATTTTAAGGTCGAGAGTCAGCTGCGCGCCTTGTCACAGAGGGCCAACCAGTCGGTGGCTGACTTCGTCATTCAGGCTCGCGATCTCGTAATCGTACTTGTGTACTTGCACTGTATAAAAATGAGGTCTCTTTTTTTGGAAATACGTTATTTTTGTTACTTTTTTAGAAAGCCCGTAAATCAAAGAAGTTTATTAAGTAATTTGTACGCGTATATCGCTGTTAATCACGGCAAGACGGAGTATCTCCACATGAGGCGATACAGAGACACGCGTGCTCAGCACGACTGTCTTCGTGTCGGGGGTTCAGTTTACCAGGGAGCCCAAACGTTTAGGTATCTTGGCTGCACTATTACCGATACACACACAAGAGAGGAGGAAATAAAAATACGCATTCAAAATACTCTGCGGTGTAGTGCAGCCCTCCACAAGGTGCTGGTGTCCAAGCTTCTCAGTAAAGGTACAAAACTCCGTATCTATAAGACCGTCATAAGACCTATTCTTATGTATGGGTGCGAGGCTTGGACTCTAACCCAGAAGGAAGAGTACGAGCTTCTGGTGACGGAACGTAGGATTTTTCGGTAGATCCTGGGACCCGTTAGAAGAGACGATAACACTTGGAGGATCCGCAAGAATGCCGAGATTGAAGAGCTGGTGGCTGAGCCTAATATAATCGGAGAATTTAAATCTCACAGGCTTCGGTGGCTCGGCCACTTGCTGAGAATGGGGGAGGATCGAGGGGTCAAGAGGGCATATTTGGGACGCCCAACTGGACGTCGTCCGGTTGGTCGGCCGAAGTATCGCTGGGCTGATGCTGTGGAGGCGGATCTGCGACAGCTTCAGGCCGGTAATTGGAGTGAAATTGCGCAGGATCGGGCTGAGTGGCGTGCTCTCATTTCGGAGGCCAAGACACACTTTGGATCACTGAGCCAAACTAGTTAGTTAGTTATATCGCTGTTACTTTTTTTTTGTAAGTACGCAAAGTTACAGAAAAATTTACAGTAACTTATTTTTTTTCTCAACATGTCTAAAAAAGTTTTTTTAAACAATCTAGCAGTAATACGCAATTATTTGAATTTTTTTTGAAGAACCAAGGCATTGCGAAGGCAAAAAACTAAAAATTAATTCAATACAAGCTATAAAGGATGTTAAATTTAAAAAAAATTGGGATCTTTATTTCCGATGTTGCTGTTTAATTTCCTTGCAATCGAAGTGAAAAGCAAAGTTTAAAACTCGAGCATTAATAGTACATTACTGCAGCGACCGCGAAATAGGGGATTGCCGGCCGAGTAGTTATAGATGGCCGAGTGTTAACGAGGCCATCTAGAGATACGAGGCCGGCAATCCCTGTTCGTGGCCAAGGCTTGTATAAAGTTTTTCTCAAACATGCATCATCATCATCACCACCATCATCACCGCCATCATCATCACCATCACCATCACCATCACCATCACCATCACCATCACCATCACCAACAACATCATCAACATCCATCAACATCCATCAACATCCATCAACATCCGTCAACATCCGTCAACATCCATGAACAAGAACATCCATCAACATCCATCCATCCATCCATCCATCAACATCCATCAACAACCATCAACATCCATCAACATCCATCAAAATCCAACAACATCCATCAACATCCATCAACATACATCAACATCCATCAACCAACATCCATCAACATCCATCAACATCCATCAACAACCATCAACCAACATCCATCAACATCCATCAACATCCATTAACCAACATCCATCAACCAAAATCCATCAACATCGATCAACCAACATCCATCAACATCCATCAACATCCATCAACCAACATCCATCAACCAACATCCATCAACATCCATCAACCAACATCCATCAACATCCATCAACATCCATCAACATCCATCAACATCCATCAACATCCACCCATCCATCCATCCATCAACATCCATCCATCCCTCCGTCCGTCCGTCCGTCCGTCCGTCCATCCGTCCGTCCATCCATCCATCCACGTCGACCACGTCGACCTATTAAACGTCATGGTGCTGTGTCACATAAAACAATAGACGATCACTTTGCTGGCCTTGGCCAGCAATGTTGTTTGAAATTCCATTATTGACCTCTCGTCTAGCCGCATCTGCAACGTGACAGTTCGTGGCGTATTTTAAGGAACATAACGTCAATATTTCATAGCATGTTTGAGAAAAACCATTTTCCCTTCGAATTTGACGTGTCTATCCACCCTTGCCGTTCCGGCTCGCGTAGCTATACGAACGTCTCGGGTAAAATGGCTCGCTTTATGCTTTCGTTGTACAATCTAATACTTTATTTGATTATTATTTTTCACTGTAGACATTAAATTTGGTTACGCATAATTAAGCAAGTCTCTTTCGTTCCCACAGGTTTTGGACCCTCAAATGTCCTAACTTTGATTAAAAACTTTTGATCAATAAATAGTATGATCTATAACATAAATTAAAAAGTAGTAAGGGTTGCGCAAATACAATAAAAAAAGAACAAGTGAACATTTTATTTTTATGTTTTATTTGTATTGAAACGGAGACATTATGATTTTTTGTAAAGTCTTAAAACTCAATGTATCCCTATATAATATCCGTGAGTCCGTTTTGGACCATCCATGTGACGGTAGACGCGCGCGCTCGTAGCTCATTCCGCAAGGACATTTTTTTCCATTCTATTCTATTCTATTCTAAAGGGTGCCAACGGAACCCTATTACTCCGCTGACTGCCTGTCTGTTCGTCCCTATCACAAGGCTCTATCTGTTGAACCGTAATAGCTAAACACTTGAAATTTTAAAGACAACAAAATACTAAAAATAAAAT
The DNA here is from genome assembly GCA_947859365.1 of Archips crataeganus. Classification (NCBI taxonomy): domain Eukaryota; kingdom Metazoa; phylum Arthropoda; class Insecta; order Lepidoptera; family Tortricidae; genus Archips; species Archips crataeganus. Next base: position 10,167,514 of record OX402049.1, on the reverse strand, counting down.
TAAGATAAAAATTAAAAGTGGGTCGTTATACAAAAATTTTTTTTTTCATTGGTTTTAGGTTGCTGGGCGTTATTAGGCGTTGCTAGGTGGTCTAGGTTGCTAGGCTGCTTAGCGCTAACCACGTTGACAGCCACTTTTTTTTGTGCCGCGGCGCATGGGAAGGATTTAGCGCTAATAACTTGCAATGTAACTATGTTTGTTCGGGTGGAATCTTTTTACTTAAATTTGAAGTAGATATCTTCAACCGATTGAGCTGAAATTTATCGTGCATCAATAAATCCGATGTCAATGCAATATTACTATGACATGGGCTCGTTTGATTCATCTTTACGACTACTTTGGTAACCAGGGGCAAAAAATAGAGTCGGCATAAAAGCCTTAATGCCTATACCTATGTTTAGCGTTACTTGTAATTTGTAATTTCATAAACCAAGAGCTAAAGTGCCGACAAACCGCTCTGTAGTTTTTCACAATTAATACAAATTGTACTTAAATGTAACTCTAAACAGAAATAAATAATTCTATTCTATCCTATTCTATTCTTGTATTAAAAATAATTTAAACAAAAATTACTGAACTGTTTTTAAAACATTGTATGGAGGTACGAAACCCTTCGTGTACGAGTCGAACTCGCACTTGACTGAATTTATTTTATTTCTGGAAGTGCCAGCAAGAGATGACATATTTTTTGTTCATTTTTGCCGAATACTTAACATAATACAATTTAAATTACTGTGGACACTGTCTCAAGAACGCGGATTTTAAAATGATATTGTTAGCAATGAGCCATTTTATGAACCAAGGTGACCTAGATTCTCATTTACTTATTTGATGCTAGGATCATCGTGGTGGTTTAACTTGTTACATACCGACAAGTAATACCTTTCATCGATGTAACATCATTTTCGTGTTTTCCCTTATTTTTTGAAACATCCCTTTCTACATTTACTGACAGTGATTTAAGTATTTGACTTTATTTTCATGTATGATGATAATATTTGTTTATATGGACCCTTTTAGACTATTAATTTTAATTGATTTATCTGTAATTACTAGAATAATTGGTTACTTTTTATTGTTTTCGATTTCACGTTATCTTTTACCTATTTGCACTGTTTAAGCTTAGCTAATTATTTTAATTTTAATTTATGATAGCTCTATGATTGTTTTAGCCTGCGACACAGAGTTCTCTGGTAACCCTAGTGCAGGCACACGTGTTACATAGTCTTTTTATAAAATATTGTATCTTTTGTTACTTTGTACTGCAAATTATGAAATAAAAATTATCTTATCTTATCTTATCTTATCTTATCTTATCCCAGTGAGCATCTTTTTCTACATATGATTTTACGTAAAACATGCCAAACAGATAAATCATAAGGAATGCATTGAGTATACCATCAAATAACAAAAAGTAAGGTGTCGAACATTTTGATAAATAGCTGAAGGCGATTAGGTGGATGATGATCATCACAAACTGGATCTGCAAAAAAAAATCGGGACATTAACATTTACATTTACATTTTTGTTACTATTAATTATATGGAGATTATCCGAAATAAAAAAATATTATTATTATTATTATTCATAATATTTCTTAAGGCCTCCTATCTATGTAGAAAATATTTAGAAACAGTTGTTTTACTTTAGTTTTTAGTCGTCAGTTCTTTAATGTTTCAGGTAGGTAGGTACTGTAAAGGTTGGTTGGCAAGAATATGTCAATAATTTATAATTTTAAAATATATTTATTCTAGAACTTTAGTAAAAAAAAAGAATAGCTATCAAAACACAGTCTATGTAACTATTGATCGATAGGCTACAAAAAAGCAAATAAACACACTTTCACATTTATAATAATAGTATGGAAGTATGATATAAAATGATATCGTAGTATTAGTATGAGAACTCCAGGATTACGGTAAATATATCTATTAAGCTCCCTCTGAGCATCTTATAGTATTTTTTCTACTTCTTTACTATTATCTGTTTTTTAAATGGTCGCGAATAATTAAATAGAACATAGATAATATGTACACGAGGCCGGCATGATACGAGCTTACTTCCCGGCCTTTGCAGTAATGTACTATTTTGACGCGTCATATTCTATACTGATTCATAGCTATAATGTTCTAGAGCGCGAGCGCCGCCGCCAGGTTCAAGCTGCACGCGTTCCCTTTCTTAATCTTTATTATACTTGTTTTTATAATGGAATAAATATAATCGCCAATGTCTCAACTGCATTGATTTCATACTTTTGACGTGCACACTTGTATTAATTGAGGGGGCGGGCTACTTACGAGTAAACATCAATTTTCAGTAAAGACTTTATAATTGTAAATAAATATTTAACATAATATAATCTCAAAGACCTATTCTAAGATACAAAGTCATACATTTTTTTTTTTCCCCACCATTGATAAGATATTCATGTACAGACATTATAATTGCGCTCCTATATAACTTGCAAGACTGTAATAGGGATGTTTCCTAGGTAAAAAAATAATAATTCTTATTAGTCCGTATTTTACATTATCAAAAAATATTAGACACGTAATTTTTCTTTTGACAATTAAACAAAAAATGACGAAGATATGGCGCGTTGAAGTTCCGCGTGACGAGGCGTGACGTCACTTGTTCCTAAAACGCTCATACGAAGTGTAGGAACAAGTGACGTCACGCGAAACTTCAACGCGCCATATCTTCGTAATTTTTTGTTTAATTGACAAAATAAAAAATACGTGTCCAATATTTTTTGATAATCTAAAAGACTGACCAGTTAGGAAAGTAGCCTATTCGTACAAGTGTGAACTAAGGTGTCGATATTACCTACTATAAAAAGATACCATTATTTACAAAGTCAAAGAACTCATGAAAAGAAATTATTCTTACCAGCTGGAAGGATGTAATGTACTTCTTCCACCATAAATACTTTTCCAATTGTGGATAAGCTGATAGACCGTAGTAGGCGTACATCATTACATGGACTAACGAATTGAGAGTGCCGAGGAATATGAAAGAGTAAGAAGGCAAATATTTAATCGCAATGAAAGTACTCAGCATCATTAAAACGTGATGATACCAGTGGAGGAATGTAATTTGTTTCTTCTTCTTTCGTAGCACAAAAAAAATTGTATCCAACAGTTCACTCAATTTTCCTATGTAATACAAGTGCATTCCTGACATTACCTGTAAATAAATATTACAAAAGGTTAAAGATTTGTATGTCTCACTGAAGTACCTAACGTTCTCTAGGTTTATACTTAACAGAAAAAACGGTAAAGCGCGAGTCGGATTTAAGCACCCAGAGTTTCATGCATGTGGGTCTGTGACCTATTCCCTATAGGTACCTCGCGAGTTTATTGGAATGGCTGAAATATGATATTTTTACTTTTTTGCCCTTATTAGGGCTCCGATATTTTTCAATAACTGAATGGACAAAAAGGCAAGTGCTAAAAAAGTTGTTCTAGAATTGATTGAGAAATATGATCTGTAGAGAAAAACAGACAAACGGACACACGAAGACACTTTTTCCCAAGCTGAAACGGAGACGCTTCGCTCCCGTTTCACATTGGCTCGGTCAATTAAAAAAATAAATATTATTATTTTTATTATTGTTATTAATTACCAAGTAATCTTAGCGGATCTGCAGTTTCTGGATTTATACTTTACGTAATTATGATGTGAGGTGTTACTTCTTGATAAATTTCATAATTCTAAAGACATAAGTAATTAGTTAAGTTAATTTAAGGTTTTTTAATATTCTATCGCATTAGGTTAAGAAAATCTGTAATGGTAGAATAGTTATGGAAAATAAATAAATAAATAAAGCTCAAAGGCGTAAAGTACCCAGCGCTACGTTGCCGCTGGTGTAGAAAAACTTCTAAGTACTTATGAAAATGGACCTAAGTTTAAGGTAATTTTATGAAAGGAACTAGTTTTGCCCGCGACTTCGTACGCGAAGACAATAACGTTAGTTGTTTGGATGAAATTTGGCACACAGGTAGTTTATTACATGGATTAGCACATAGGATAATGCCAGGAAAATGCAAAGTTCCCGTGGAATAGGAATAAGTGAATTCTATAGCCGCTAAGCCGTGGTTAACGTGGTTTGCACCTTTGAATTTTTCCGAATTCATGTGCTAAATTACGTATAAAGTTTACCATGAGCTTTATAGTGATGGAAAACATCGCGAGGAAAGCTGCACACACCTGAGAAGAAATTCAGTGGTGGTGCAAGTTCCCAAATTGCACTGGGCCCGCGTGGGAACTGCCCAAGTCCACTCTTTCTGGAAAGAGGCCTGTACCTGATTGAAACAGGTTTTTTTAATCCCGAGAAAGTGCAAAGTAAAGTTCCCGCGGGATAGAAACACCTTTTGGACCTATTTTGAAAATCAGAGACATGTAGCTTTTTATTAGTGAAATCATTTTAACAATCAGCCCCTATATTCAATTCACTTATTTCTATCCCGTGGGAACTTTGTATTTTCCCGTAGAAAAGTAGCTTAGGTATGTCCATCAGGGATACTGTAGCATACTATTAGTGAAAGAATTTTTAAAATCAGCCCCAAATTTGGATTGACTTACTTCTATCCCGCGGGATTTTTGCATTTTCCCGAAGAAGAGTAATCTATATGAATCAGGAAAAGTGTAGCTTCTATTGGTGAAAGAATTTTTAAAATCAGCCCCGATGTTGAATTCAGTTTTTTCTATCCCGTGGGAATTGTACATTTTCCCGATGAAAAAGAAGCTTGTCAATCGGGGATAGTCACATCATATCATATGAAAGAATTTTTAAAATCAGTGCGAAGTTGAATTTACTTTTTTTTATGTTAAAGAGGCCAGACAAACGAACTAGTGGGTCACCTGATGTTAAATGATCACCACTGTCCATAGACACCCGCAGCGCTTTACACGATGCCAGTGTGCCAGTTACTTATTTCTATCCCGCGGGAATTTTGTATTTTCCCGGAAAAAGTACCCTATGTCAATCAAGGATACTGTAGCTTACTATTGGAGAAAGAATATTTTAAAAGCGATCCCGAAGTTGAATTCACTTATTTCTATCCCGCGGGAATTTTGCATTTACCCGAAAAAGAGTAGTCTATACCAATCCGGAATAGTGTAGCTTTCAATTGGTGAAATAATTTTTAAAATCAGCTCCGAAGTTGAATTTAATTTTTTCTATCCCGTGGGAATTTTGTATTTTCCCGAAGAAAAAGTACCCTATGTCATTCGAGGATAGTCATATCACATAATATGTTAGATTTTTTGAAATCAGCCCCGAAGTTGATGTAATTTATTTCTATCCCATGGAAATTTTGAATTTTCCCGGATAAAAAGTAACCTATGCCAATCCAGAATAGTGTAACTTTGTAACAGTAAAAGAATTTTTAAAGTCGGCTTAATAGTTTCAGAGATTCCGCTACAAACACAGAAACAATGAAAGTTTAGATATTTCCCTATCCCGTGGGAATTTCGAAAAATACTTCCTTAGTGCACCTCTACAATACTCAAGGTACATGTATGCCAAATTTCAAGTCTCTAGCATCAGTAGTTTAGGCTGTGCGTTGTCTGTCAGTCAGTCAGTCACGGTACTGTTTTATATGTATGTATAGATAAATAAAATGTACTTTAAACATGAACCAGGCGACCAGGGCGTTAGCACGCAGTGCACGTTTGGCAGCCGCCGTGACGTGCGACTCCGAGAGGAAGGGCTACGGATTAGCCCGAAACATGTCGAGTTAAACTCGTTTTAAGACGTGAGTGATCCGTTTATTTTCACTATAAATAAAATGTAAGAGTTAATTTAGAGGTTCAGATTCGGAAGGTTAAAAAGAATTTAAAAAAACTTACCTCTTTCTCTGCAGCTAAATCAGTTTCGAACCAACATTTATCAACGCCAAAAAGGCCAAAATTGTGCAGAATCTGCAACCCCTGAAAAGATGCAAATTATAAATAAATTGCACTCTCTCTAGTGACTTAACAAGTTATTTGAAACAATACATACCACATGAAATATGTACGCAGATAACAACACTTGGAATGTGTTGTAAATCAGTAGTGGCGCCTTTAGTTTAAAGGGTTGTCTCTTCTCCATCAAGGCTGGGCCCAGCTTCAGTATGAACACTAAATACACCACCGCTAATAACACGGGTGGAAAGGGCGAGCTCACCATAAACCAATCATGCGCGTATTCATCTGTAATCAAAATTGTTACTTGAAAAACAAGAGAGCAAAGTTTGTTTTTTAAAAAAAGTAAAATAAAAACAAGCTAAATAAAAAACATTTTATGAAACATTCTTCAGTAAACTAAGAAGAGTAGGTAAGCCATGCGCAATGACACGGAAAAAGAAATTCAGCTGAAGGCACCAAACCCATGTAATACTAAAAACGATGCCCACTGTGGATTTCACGTCATGTCGAATAAAATATTATATAGCAAATTTAGGACAAGAAATTGGATTCCAAAACGCAGTCGGAGGCATGTGGAATCCAGTTACACAATTGATAATCATAATTCCTCCGACTGCGTTTTGGAATCCAATTTCTTGTCCTAAATTTGCTATATAATATTTTATTCGACATGACGTGAAATCCACAGTGGGCATCGTTTTTAGTATTACATGGGTTTGGTGCCTTCAGCTGAATTTCTTTTTCCGTGTCATTGCGCATGGCTTACCTACTCTTCTTAGTTTACTGAAGAATGTTTCATAAAATGTTTTTTATTTAGCTTGTTTTTAGTTTACTTCGGCAGTCGGGTAAAAAGGAAACTCCCACGGAGCCCTCCCCGGCCCCTTTACCCACCCCGCGTAAAAACCCCCCTTACCGAGTTGGTTTTGCCAGAAGAGCAAAACCTAACTCAAAACGGTCAAGTGCGAACCGTCGAAAATTACCAACTTAAGAAAAAATTGGTAGTTTTCGCCAAGTTCCCACGAGACTATGATAGGTAGGAGTTGATGTGAGGTGCCGTTAGGCGGCGAAAACTACCTCCTATTCAACCCACTAGCGACCAAATCTCGGACCGTTATAAGACAGCCACAATTAATTTTCGAAGTTCTCGACAAACTTACGAAAATAGTTAATTGCGCCTGTTGAAAAAAACTAGCAATCGTTTCGCCGAATAAGTTCCGAAAGGTAAGTTCGAAAATTATTCGGCAAACGGAGTATGATTAAGCTAACTTTTCCTAATATCCCAATGCAATAAACCAATTATTATTTTTTTAGTTATTATACTTAGTACCCATAAATTCTCTAAAGCAATTTTCATCGAGGGCTCGATTTAATGAGATTATGATTATGATGATGATGATTATGATGATACAGTGAATAAATAATAAGTCAGAATAAGGGTTACCGACTTACTTAGGTACGTGTATGAGTACCACAACTCGAATTCAATAGGAAGTTTATAATTCCGTTTTTCCTGTATAATTCCCGTTCCCACGGGTATTCCCGAAAAATATGTACCCTATGTCACTCGCGCAACTGACACAAATCTAATGACACCTCACACTTCAAAATCCATCGAGCCGTTTAGGCTGCAGGACGTGCCAAAGAATGATACATACATACATACATACATACATACATACATACATACATACATACCTACATACATACATACATACATACATACATACATACATACATACATACATACATACATACATAAATACATATGCTCTGAAAACATAACCTTCCGGCAGTCGGGTAATAAAAATAGTGCTAATTTTTAATTTAATTAAGTGATAATAAGTTAGCTAAGTAAAAATCATGAGCATAGCAAAACGTCATTAAAAGAATAAAATGCTACATTAATATTTATAAAATAAAAAATATCAAAATTGAATAATCAGAGTACCATAAAGGAAGAGTAATAAAAATTAATAAAAAATTGTCACTATCACAACTTTCAACCGACTTCAAATAGGATTTTGAGTAATTAAAAGGATTATGATTTTGATCTAAAATAAGAATTTTGAAACAACGTACATTTAAGTACTTACATATTTAATTAATGAAATAAAAATTTTTCAGTATTTAGCTTAATCAAATTGCATTAAATGAAAATACCGACGATACATCGACTAAAATTTAAATATTCTATATGCATGTCTGTGTAAATCTAAATACATACAGGGTTATTTGTAATTCACTAGCATCCTTTTAAACCTAAACTCCTACCACTTGAACAATAGTTATTTGTTATACAAGGGGGGAAAGTTGTATTTTAACTGCGAGTGTTCATTTTGAAACACGAGCTATCGTAAGGATTCTATGATTGACCACGAGCGAAGCGAGTGGTTCAAAAATAGAATTCTTTCGATAGCGAGTGCTTCAACACACGAGACGTAAAATAACTTTTCACCCGTGTATAACACAAAACTTTTCACCTCACTACAGTGAGGAAAATAAGAAAAAGGGTTTGTACTATCAATTATTATTTATTTACCTCTTTGTCAATACAATAATTTTGAAGTACTTATAGAAATATTGGTAAAATCAAAAATAATGCAAAATAGCCTAAGCAAATCCAGTCTTTATGGAACTATTCCAATACCGACATATCGTCACTACTTTGAAAAAACTCGTATCTCCAATCAATGAATAAACCAAACTGAACTTTATTGCACATCGAGTAAAGTTCAATTAGCCAGATTATCGATTTTGAGATACGAGCAAACTGTATTACTGTTAAATTGTATACCGTTTTGACTTAAGTTTTTTTTTATTATTTCGGATGCGTTTTGTTCGCACATCGACTTACTTGGACTGTCAGAACATTTTATCCGTTTTTACAACAAGAATGAAGGTTAATGTTGAATGCTGATATTTATGAATTAAAATAAAGTTGTAAGACTGTATTTAGTGTTTTTTACTCGATGCAATTCATTAATTGTGATGTTAAAAATTCAGCACTTTTAACGTTTTACGTTTTGTTAGCTGTCAAATATCACTTAAGCTGCCTTCAAATGTCAAAACTCTTTCTTCACTTGTGGATAAAAAGCGATTTTCTCAATAGATGTCAAACAAACAAAAAGGGCTTTCCGAGCTAGTGAGGTGAAAATGTTTTTTGTTTTACGGCTTTTGTCATAACTTAATATTTTTGGCGTAATTACGTTTTGAAAATCTGAGATTACCTCTTATTTTTAGGATACTCTGTGTATTTTTATAGGAAAAAAAGTGCTTCATTTTAAAAAGTCGTAGAACAATAAACATTTGTTTGAGTGATAGGAATTCAGTGTTAAGAGGATACAATACAATACAATACAATACAATGACTCTTTATTGTACACCAGGAATAGCAAGCGATACAGAAAACAGGTAGGTACACAGAGAGTAAGTTACAAGGTAAGCAATAGGCGGCCTTATCGCTAAAGAGCGATCTCTTCCAGGCAACCCTTTACCAGAAAGAAGGAAGGACTAGTTTACAGCAGGTGGTGCATCAACAGTGGATCAGAAAATTAAAACGCAACAAAAAATAGTACATCTACTCATACATATATCGTACATATAATAAGTACGTCTAAAACAAATATAAGCATTGGGATAAACAGCCACATATAAATAAATAAACTATAACAAAGCTAATTATTACAAGAAGACAGATAGTACACCTTAAGCATTGATTTAAAGATTGACAGAGATTTTGCCCGTCGTAAGTCAATCGGCAAAGCATTCTACAACCGAATAGCCTGGACAGTATAAGAATAGACATAGAATTTGGAGTTAGAGAGAGGCACGGTAAGGAGAAAGTTCTGAGAGCATCGAATAGAAGTTACGTAGCTAAACCGCTCTTTGAGGTAGCGAGGAGTTGCAGGGTTAAAGAGAATGCCGTAAAGAAGGTGGAGAACAATGGATGTCAGTGAATTAAAAATAACCCTGTATATAAAAGAAGAAACTGACTGACTGACTGACATATAAACGCACAGCCCAAACCGCTAGGCCTAGAGATTCCGAATTTGGCACGTAGGTTTCTTATAAGGTCTAGGGGTGCACTAAGAACAGATTTTTCAAAATTCACTCTCTAAGGGTGTGAAACGGGGTCCAATGTTTGTATGGGGAAACAAGATTAGTTCGACTATTTTATTCGAAACATCACAGAAGTACTCCTAACGATAAATGATTAAACATGTCTTTCAGGTTTTTTGGTAATTCAACCCCTTAAAGGGAGAAATGGGGTGACAGTCTGAAAATCAACATGGGTAGGTATTGTTTCTATAGTTTATCGGGTCGCTGGTCATGAAAACAACACTGGTTTTAAAATCCAACGTGGTGGACGTGAAATACCATCTCCCATGTTGGGGTGCGATGGGGTTGAAATGTCTAAATATCAACATGGGTGTAGTTTTTAAGGTTTTTTGGGACGTTAATTATGAAAATGGCATCACAATATCGAACTCTCTTGACAGCTCATCTGCCGCCAATCGACCGTAGTATTGTGACTTACTTAAGATTACAATGCCCGAACAGATCAGAAAAAAGAACGATATTTTTTTCATTGTGACCCAATTTTAATAAAACAAAGCTTATATGTTGCTCCAATTTAAGCTTCATTTATCTGCGAAAACCGCAAGAAAATCCGTTCAGTAGTTTCGGAGATTAGCGTGTAGACAGAGACAGAGCTCTACTTTTACTGTTTTATTATAATATAGTATAGAGTATAGATTTATAGTGACTAGCAAAACCTAAAAAATGTGGATGGATGGAGGGATTTGAGTTCACTTACATTTGGTTTTCATGTACCAAGAAATATCCGAGCTATTATTGGTTGTGACAGAAGAATCCATTGTGGTATGACTACCAGTTCACAACCGTCTAAATTGAGGAGTGTCAAAGAAAATGAAGTCGATTTTGTTGTCACCATTTTCGATTTAAATTTATAATTAGCTCTGTACGTAATCGATAAGCAATTAGAATAAAGCCGTGACTTTGTTATTGATAGTTTTGTCTATATTCCGTTTGCGTAATTATAAAATTAGTTCCGTAGGGTATTATTTCGCACGTATGACTTCCTATTCATTTAATAAACATGCTTCACTTCCCGTGAACTCAGAATCTTGAAATTTGGTACGAAGTAAGGTCTTATTAGCACAGCAAAAGTAAAAATTGCGAAAAGCATATTTTTTTTTGTCTATATGTAACCAATCTACTAGGGGCGTTCAATAAAAAGTGAGAATGAGTATGTTATAAACAACTTTTACTAAATGTAATTTTATTTTTCGACAAAGTCACTTTTTAGCATAATACACTTATTAAATCTTTTTTCTAAACTTAAAATTTCATTTATAAAAAAGGTCTCATCTTGAGTACTTAAAAAATCTTGTACTGCAGCGACTACCGCGTGGTCGTCTTCAAATTTCTGGCCTCTCAGGTATTGTTTCAATTTCGGAAATAGGTAGAAATCACTGGGAGCGAGATCTGGTGAATACGGAGGATGCTTAAGGATATCGAACCCAGCATCACGAATTGCAGCCATTGCAACGGCGGACTTGTATGCCGGGGCATTGTCCTGGTGGAACAGCACAACTTTCGAGAGTTCGCCGTTTTTCGCGGATCTCATTGCGCAATGTTGCTATTTGTTTGGCGTATAATGTGCCCGTAGTAGTGGCTCCATGCTCGAGATACTCAATCATTAATACCCCTTTACCATCCCAAAAAACAGAGCCCATGACCTTACCGGCAGATGGGCTCACCTTGAATTTCTTCGGAGTTGGAGATGATGGCCTTTTCCATGTCATAGACTGCAGTTTCGTTTATGGGTTGTAATGATGGAGCCATGTTTCGTCCATTGTTATAAATCGCGCCAGAAAAAGTTCCCGGTCTTGCTGCATCAGGTTCAAAGCTTCTTGACAAATCTCTAGTCTAGTTTGTTTTTGCGTGTCAGTAAGCATTCTTGGTACCCAACGCGCAGATACCTTTTTCATACCCAAGCGGTCATGTAAAATATTATGCACGCTCCCCGTTGAAATCTTTACATTTTCAGCAATAAAACGAACCGTGACACGACGATCCGCCAAAACTGAGTTTTCGACTTTTTTCACAATTTCTTCAGTTACTACTGTAGTAGGGCGTCCGGAGCGGAGGTCGTCCATTGTCGATGTTCTTCCACGTCTAAATTCGGCGCACCAACGTGCGACTGTCGAATACGGAGGAGCATTAGACCCTAAAGTGTCCCGCAAATCTAAATTGACTTGGTCCGTAGAAACATTTTTCAAACACAAGTATTTGATAACGGCGCGCAGTTCAATTTTCTCCATTTTCGCTAATGTACTCAATAGCATTGCAAAGAAATTACCGTATTTTTTTTTTAAACAAAAGACAGTTTTTTTTTCATAGCAATCAGCTAGATAGATTAGCTTTACCGGCCAGTATTTAATTTCCTAATATTGAAAGAGTTTGCATCTCATTCTCACTTTATATTGAACGCCCCTCGTATTTATGCCACAAATTTTCGACACTCGCAAGGGAATCAAATCCTACAGGGTACTTCCCGTGAACTCAGAATCTTGAAATTTAGTACGAAGCAAGGTCTTATAGCACAGAAAACAGAAAAATTGCGAAAAGCATTAATTTTATTATCTGTCTGTCTATATCAGGTACCAATCTACAATGATCCCACACTGCGCACATTTTGCTTAGGAGCAGGGGTCTGGTAAGACTGGATGTCCATAGATACATATAAATTTGTACGAAACCCTCGGTGCGCGAGTCCGACTCGCACTTGGCCGGTTTTTAGGGTTCATACCTCAAAAGGACAAAACGGAACCCTTATAGGATCACTTTGTTGTCCGTCCGTCCGTCCGTCTGTCAAGACCCTTTTTCTCAGGAACGCATGGAGGTATCAAGCTGAAATTTATATCAAATACTCAAGTCTAATGTCCCTTGGAGCTGAACTGAACTAAAAATCTAACTTCTAAGCCAACGCAATCAAAAGATACAGCCGTTTATGACGCAAATTTCCGCATATTTTCGAAACTCGCAAGGGAATCAAAACCTACAGGGTACTTCCCGTGAACTCAGAATCTTGAAATTTGGTACGAAGCAACGTCTCATAGCACAGATAAAGGAAAAATTACGAAAACCGTAAATTTTTAGTTACACCATATAATAATAGTACATTACTGCAGAGACCAGTAAGTAAGCCATTCTGGACGAGTAGAAGTTTGGTGATGCAATGATACGAGGCCAGGATGGCCGATTACTGGGCGAAAATGAAACAGGTTGATAAAAATAAAGTAAAAGTACACATTGAAAAACAAAAAAAATCTACGACCCGCCATTAGCTACTCACTCGCTAACCTATGTCTGTCTGTGGTATGATTGTTTTTTTTATAGGTACCTGGCGGCGATATTTAGATATCTTGGTGTTGCCGGATAATCGATTATCAATTAATCGATTATTTTCCCCCTAAATAATCTTGATATCGATTATCTAATCGATGTATCGATTATCCAATCGATGTATCGATTATATCGATATAATCGATACTAAGATTCATACAGTTATATCGATTATAATCGATTTAATCGATTAAATCGATTAAAGTGTAAAATATCAACAATCGATATAATCGATTTAATCGATATAATTGTATGAATCTTAGTATCGATTATATCGATTTAATCGATACATCGATTAGATAATCGATATTTATTTATTTATTTATTTCACTGTAAAGTCATGTACATTTTAAAAGATGTTAAGATAGATTTATAAGTCGGTCCATGACGCCCTGCAAGGGCACACAATTATACTTAAAACTAAATATTTCATTAAGTATGTCATATTTATATTAAACTGGAGTCATGCATTATTACTAGATATTATTACTTTTATCTTCAATTTTATGAACATACATTAGAATAAATAAAATTAAAAAAATAAATTAAAACAATCAAAAAATAAATAGTAAATAATAAAAATTAAATTACAATAATCACGTTAGGTACATTCAATTAATTTTGATTATTATATTACATTACTAGCTTTTGCCCGCGACTCCGTCCGCGTGGAATTAGTAATTTGGGCAGCTTATTTTTTTTATCCAAATTGCTTTTTCATCAATTATGGCTCTCCTTAGTTCCTCGATAATAAAAAAATTACCCCCCCCCCGCAACCCCCCCGCACCCTCCAACCCGCTCCCTCCTGCACTCCCCCCGCACAGCAACCCCGAACCCCCTGCACCCCTCCGCACCCCCTGCAAGCCCTCCCACACAGCACCCCCGTACACCCGCGTTCGTCCCATCCTTTGAGTATTTAGACTGAAGGGAGGCGCCTTGAAGCGCATTTCCCCTCTGCCAAAGGTATGAACCCGCCGGGTATAACCGTTATATAAAACTGTTTCGCTCGCCTCTCGTGACATTTCAAAACGGCACGCGTCAGTGAATGAGCTACCACAAAAATAACTAAATGCAAAAAATTCGGGCGTGAAAAAATGTCTGACACGTCGAGTCTACAAAAAGACAACCTAACTTTTTATCTGGAAGTATTTCGTTACGTAATTATTGTTGATTAATAGTAAAAATACGTGAAGTTTATAATAATATTAATGTCAGTCAGTGTGGCCAGCTTTTTGTAAAAATAGCCACATTGGCCATTTATAATTTTTATAAATCAATTAATTACTAACGAGGTAAAATATAAATTATTTTGATCTTATACATTCATTTAATTGTTTGATTGACTTCATCCATGTAGATTTTAAGGCCAGGCGCTGACTGCAACTTTTTATCACCTCGTTTGATTGCTATTGATTTTTGTGCTGGAATTATGTGAAAGCGCGCTCACCATTCGAAATGCCACCTCTGCTACCATCAACACAAAAAACAAGTTTTCATCTCTCAATTAAAAATTCCTAACAATTCTATAGCACTCGACTCGAACGAAGCGACAAAAAAGTGCAGTCGGCGCCTGGTCTAATAATCTAAGATCCGTACTAGAACTAGCTCAGTTTTGTTTTGTATGCGGTTATACCTATAAGATATAAGTGATTGTGACACTCAGCTCAACATGTTTATACAAGCAACAATTTCTGATGTACCTAGTGTTAACAATTGTTGGTAAACCTTAAATAAATAAATAATAATAATAATAATAAATAAGAAGCTCCCATCCACCCATCTGTTTAACGGATTAAAATAATTTTATATCAAATTTAATACAGTAAAAAATATATATCAAGTGGTTTGGCAAAAAACTACTGGCCAGACAATTATTAAATAAAAACCGGTTGTCTGTAAAGTCGGCTTACGGACGATAGTTTAACATGACAACGTCATAACAAAACATTAAAAAAACAAAAATGAAACCAGGCGGTCACCCATCCCCGCGCCCGACGTTGCTTAATCTCGCTGATCGGACGAGAACCGGTGTTTTGTCAAATATCTTGAAAACGGTGCATCCTACGGCAAAATCAATGAAATTTTCATCCCCCCTATGAAACCCCCGCACCTCCTCCCCCCACTCCCCCTCCCCCCCACTCCCCCTCACTCGTAAATTAAATATTGGACTAATGAGATTAACAAATAAGTGAAAACCACATCCTTATAGCTTAAGCCGCTTCGGAGATTACCACGAACAAACGCACAGATAAACAGACAGTAATTCTAAGAATTTAGCTATTTTTTTTATTTAAGTGGTATTTCACCGACCACTAGTAATATTGGCTATTTTTACTTACTAAATAATTGGCCACACCGATAACCGGTCTAGTATCTACTAGAGAGGGAACACACATATTTCCACAATCGATAAACTATTGAGTGAATGAATCAGTGAATGATTTGTCTTATCATGGTTTCATATTTTAAAGGTTACTAATAAAATGGAAATGTATGGTTAGTAATAAATGTATGTTTAAAGTATCGAACTCGTTAAAAAAATTGACGTGAA
Source organism: Archips crataeganus (assembly GCA_947859365.1). Taxonomy (NCBI): domain Eukaryota; kingdom Metazoa; phylum Arthropoda; class Insecta; order Lepidoptera; family Tortricidae; genus Archips; species Archips crataeganus. The sequence continues at coordinate 10,151,619 of OX402049.1, read as the reverse complement.
TACTTTTTAATGATTCAATACAAGTAACAGGCAGTGATTCGACTTCATACTAGAGCACCCGAATCGACGCACGCACACAGCCAAGCGTCTTACACGGCCGCTAACCAATCTTCGCCAGACAAAACAACGCTGCTCCACGCCGCACGCCGCGCAGTTCGGTCGCTGGTTGAGTGAGTGCTGTGACGCGCCGCCCGCTCTATTCGCCCCCGTTTCGATTCCGTAACGTGGCTATAAGCGCTCGGTACAAAGTAACTAGGTACATATTATAATATTTTCTTTAATAATGGCGGCGTCACGAGAACGTGTGTATTGCAGTGTTTACGGGTGCCTAAATTCAACGTTGATAAAACCAACATTGTAATTTTTTCAACTTCCTGCTGATTCTGAAAGGTAAAATTAGTACCTATTAGGTACTTTATTATTAGTCTATTAAAATTTGTCTAGGTACCTTCTCAACAAAATGTTAACCATAGTGATGTGTCTATTCTATTTATAGAAAATTGCAAAGTAAAAGAGACATTTGGCACATCTGACATTAATATTACTTGCTATATGTACATATTTTAATAAATCCTCCACTTTTAAACCTTATAGAGCAATCACATTTATTTAGGAAACGAATTTTCTATTAACAACTTAGGGATTAATTGAACGACTGAATGTATGAACGAGTGATGCTTATCGCGATTCTTATCGACATGGCCCCAACTCTAGCTGTTTCTAGATAGTTGTCTATGTGTGATGTACGTGTGACATGTATAGACGAGATGTTTTTCAATGTGTCTATGGCGATCACTGTTGTGTTGCCGAATTCGGTTTGTGTGCGTGTGTACAAACATTGCTCTGTTTTCATTTGTAGTTAAATTGCTTGTGTGTGAGTGCATTGCCCCCCCCCCCGCGAGTTTTGGCAGAAAAATTGTTTAGCAACCTACGGGCGATAACATCTCCTTTCAGTCTAAATACTCAAAGGTCCCATCCCAAGTCAAGCGTGCCCTATAGAAGTTTGACTTCAACATTAAACATTAAACATCAAGTTTTTTTTTGTCAAATATCTTGAAAACGGTGCATCCTACGGCAAAATCAATGAAATTTTCATCCCCCCCTTTAATGTCCCCACACCCTCTCCCTCGCACCCTCCCCCGCACACCCCCCATCAACCCCCGCCCCCCACCCCCACCACCCGGTGTTTTTGTCAAATATCTTGAAAACGGTGCATCCTACGGCAAAATCAATGAAATTTTAATCCACCTCCAAAGCCCCTCCCTCTCCCGCATCCCCCCTCAGCCCCCCCCCACCCCCTTGGTGTTTTTGTCAAATATCTTGAAAACGGTGCAAATCAATGAAATTTTAATCCCTCCTCCGGAGCCCCCACACCCCCTCCCCCGCACCCTCACCTCTCCCCTCAACCCCCCCCTTGGTGTTTTTGTCAAATATATTGAAAACGGTGCATCCTACGGCAAAATCAATGAAATGTTCATCCCCCCCTTAAAACTCCCGCACGCCACCCCCGCACCCTCACCCCCCTCAACACCCCCCCCCCCCCCCCGCCCCCCCAACCCCACTGGTGTTAACACTGAAAGAATTTTTCAAATCGGAGTAGTAGTTCCTGAGATTAGCGCCTATAGAAGTTTTACTTGAAAAACCCCCGATTTTGAGACATTCTTCCGCTCCGCTGCTATTGGAGTTAGCGTGATGATATATAGCCTATAGCTTTCCTTGATAAATGGGCTATCTAACACTGAAAGAATTTTTCAAATCGGAGCAGTAGTTCCTGAGATTAGCGCGTTCAAACAAACAAACAAACAAACAAACAAACAAACAAACTCTTCAGCTTTATATATTAGTATAGATACCCCCCGCAACCAACCCCCACCCCCCACGCACCCCCTCCCCTCCCAACCCCCACCCCCGTACACCCGCGTTCACATTCACCACCGTACTCCCAAGTCAGGCGTGCCTATAGAAGTTTTACTTCAAAAACCCCCGATTTTGAAACATTCTTCCGCTCCGCTCCTATTGGGGTTAGCGTGATGATATATATAGCCTTACTCGATAAATGGGCTATCTAACACTGTAAGAATTTTTCAAATCGGAGCATTAGTTCCTAAGATTAGCGCGTTCAAACAAACAAACCTGTGTGCATGTCCAACTTAAGATGAGCCCTATTTAGTATAGTTTACTATAATGTTGTCAGCTCATTTTATGTTTAGTACCTGGGCGACCGAGCTCTGCTCGGGCAGAAACTCGGTACCAAGCGTTTTCCCAGAGATAAGACCAAGCTAGATCAATTTTTCATCCCCGAAAACCCCCACATACCAAATTTCATCGAAATCGTTGGAGCCGTTTCCGAGATCCTGATTATATATTTGCGGGGGAGGGGGTTCGGGGGTTTCAAGGGGGGATGAAAATTTCATTGATTTTGCCGTAGGATGCACAGTTTTCAAGATATTTGACAAAAACACCGGGTGGTGGGGGTGGGGGGCGGGGGTTGATGGGGGTGTGCGGGGGAGGGTGCGAGGGAGAGGGTGTTGGGGCATTAAAGGGGGGATGAAAATTTCATTGATTTTGCCGTAGGATGCACCGTTTTCAAGATATTTGACAAAAAAACCGGAGGGGGTGGGGGGGGTGAGCCACGTTAAACTATCGTCCGTAAACCGACTTTACAGACAACCGGTTTTTCTTGTTCTTTGCTCCCAATAGGGAACGTGCACATAGACTGTGCTGCCAACTGGTGTCATAAGGGTGCCATCAATTTGAATGCTTTACCTTGATAAGTTTGTTTTACTGTCCGCATAGTGTCTCTTTTGTCGCATTAGTGCTGCCGCCTATAGTTACTGCACGTTCCCTATAATACTTTTTCTCACAAAAGAAGAAACTTCGTTTTCTCATGAAAAATAAACTTAAAAAAAAAACTAAAATCCTTAAAAAAAACGTGGAATCGAACCGAGGTCGGCTGGATCCGCGACCACCCGATTTCTACTGTGCTATTATGATCTGCTCGAAGCCGGCGAAATTTAGCTTTGTATTCTAATGCAAACAAAAATAGCCGGAAAACACGAGTAAAAGCGGTTTTCTGAAAATGAAACCTAGCTAGATCAGTTTTTCATCCCCGAAAACCCCCACATACCAAATTTCATCGAAATCGTTGGAGCCGTTTCCGAGATCCTGATTATATATATATATATATATATATATATATATATATATATATATATATATATATAATCAGGATCTCGGAAACGGCTCCAAACGGCTTGTATATATATATATATATATATATATATATATATATATATATATACAAGAATTGCTCGTTTAAAGGTATTAGATTAGATTGTATTTTTTTCTATGTACGGTCCATGTTCGATAAATTCTTAAAATAGACTTATCTTTCTTATTTGTGAACCGATTCAAATGAAACAAACACTAAATGTTAATCCAAGAAAATACCAACATATCAGTGAAAACCGCATCCTTCTAGGTTTAGCCGTTTCTGAGATTAGCGCGCACAAACGCACAGACAAACAGACAGACAATAATTCTAAAAATCATTGTTTTGGGTTCTATTGCGCTAATAAAAAGCCCTAGTGACAGTTTTTCTCAAATATCTTCAATGTACAGACACCGACTTTTTACAGATTTATTATATGTAATAGATGGAGTATCTATCTATGTTTGTCATCAAGTGCAGCGTGTCATTGAATATTTGATCTATTTACATTTATAGTGTTTACACTCTCATCATTAAGGAACTCATTTACAGAATAATAACATTTTTCGATTAGGAACGCTTTCAACTTATTTTTGAAATTATTGTAATTTTGCGTTTCTTGCCTAATTGATTCTGGGATTTTATTTAATACTTGAGTACATTTATATTGGGGACCATTTTTAAACATTGCTAAATTTGACTTCGGTAAAATTAGTTTATTTTTATATTGTGTTCTTGTCGCACTTATATCTTTATTTGCTTTGAATAGGTCAGGGTACTTGCGGGTAAAAAGTGCTGATTCTAATATGTATAGTGAGGGTAGGGTTAAGAGTTTATGGTGTATAAAATGCTGACGACAGCTTTCGGGAATACGTATGTATGTATGTATTGTATTGTATGTATGTTTAGATTATTTTTGCGCCGCAATTACACCGTGAAATTTTAGTGGTTGTTTTCCCGAAACGAGGTGATTTAGTATCGATTGTACAATCGATATATAATTACAATACAATACAATACAATGACTCTTTATTGTACACCAGGAATAGTAAGCAATACAGAAAACAGGTACACAGAGAGTAAGTTACAAGATAAGCAATAGGCGGCCTTATCGCTTAAGAGCGAATTACTATTTTGACTGAAGTCAAAAATCCAATTGTGAAAAACGAAAGTCTAAAATGACCGCAAACCACTAGTAACGCTTTGTTGGTACAAGTAGCGTACGATCGTACGATAGGTTAGGTACCAACGAAGCGTTACTATTGGTTTGCGGTCATTTTCGACTTTCGTTTTTCACAATTGGATTTTTGACTCTAGTCAAAATAGTAATTATAAATCGATTGTACAATCGATACTAAATCACCTCGTTTCGGTAAAACAACCACTAAAATTTCACGGTGTATAATACCCAATTTTACCCTACTGTACCCAACTGTACCCTACTGTACCCTATTTTGCCCTACTGTACCCTACTGTACCCTATTTTACCCTACTGTACCCGACTGTACCCTACTGTACCCGACTGTACCCGACTGTACCCTACTGTAACCTATTTCACCCGACTGTACCCTACTGTACCCGACTGTACCCCATTTTACCCTACTGTACCCGACTGTACCCGACTGTACCCTACTGTACCCTATTTTACCCTACTGTACCCGACTGTACCCTACAGTAGGGTACAGTTCAGTACAGTAGAGTCGAGTCGTAGGAAAAATATTGTATGCAACGGTGTATAATTTGGTCTTAACGGCTCGTGCCGTCTTCCATTGCGATACTCGCATTCGCTCGTATCGCAACTCACGTCACTCGCCTTTTAAAACCTCACTTATACAACAGTTGCATAAAATACTATTTTAACATAGTTGCTCGTAAATTGGCTCTTATTACAACGTTTTTAGTATCATAGTGAATTGTCATACTTGTCTTGTGCTGTAAAATCATTACCGTATACAAGTGCTGTAATATAAACTTTTTTTCAAAATTTCAGCAAAACTTACTCTTGTTAAAGAACATTAAATATTTTTATTTTACGAATATTAAATTATTTTATGCTCTCGATAGGGACGAATGGCGGAAGAAAGGAGAAGCCTTTGCGCAGCAGTGGGACACATTATTAACAGGCTAAAAAAAAAATAGGGTTAAGATGACAAATAAACATTTCATTTCATCAAATTGTATATATAAAAACACAAATTAACTTAACTTTCGTATTAAGAAACATTAATTTATAGTTTATTTTAATTTTTGTATTGCTGCTGCTCCGGCTGAACAGCCGGTTTTCCTGTGCCTTTATTGAACCTGCGCGCACATCGGAAGTGCGTCGCGCGAAAAAACAAAACTTACGTGCCATTTTCCGTAAATATTTGGTAAAGTTTCTGCTGTGTAGTTAATTACTATCAAAAATGTCTACTTCAAATAAATAGTGAACACAAGCAAAATATTAATTCAACCCTGCCGGAAATACTTATCGAGGCACGAAACGCGAGTGATAGCCTGCTGTCGCCAAAATCTGGAGAAAAATACCTGGCGGCTAACGAAACATTCAATCAATGGAAAAACAGCCTTTTAGCCTTTTTAGCCTACTTCAATGAACTGGCAAATAAATACAAGCCCAGCTCGTTATGGTTTATATACTCCGCGTTGAAAAGCACAGTAAATATCAAAAATTAAGTTGACAAACATATTTATTAGTACTTGACGGCATTTCTAAGGAGACGTTCTGATATTATTATTATTAATCATATTAGTCGGCAGTCAAAAGTGTTGTCACCAACCGATGTTGAAAGGTTTTTAAAAGAAGCCCCGGAGCCCCCGGACAGTCAGTACTTGGCAACAAAGGTCAGTTGAACTTTATAAAAGTTATTAACAATAGGTACATGTTTATTTTTTCCCTCGCAATTGTGTTGAAAAGCGTCCTAAGCAACTCGTGTGCATTGATAATTACACACTCAGCTTCCTTACCGCGCTCAACTACGGCTCGCGCTTACAATAATGCCTGGTGTGTAATGACCAACTTAGCACACTTGTATCATAATGTACGATTATTTTTTAAAAGAAAGAAGAAATAAATAAAAAGAAAATTTTACCACGTTTACTTATTTTATGCTAAAAAGTAGGTATGTTTATCACACTAATATTATAAAGGCGAAAGTTTGTGAGTGTGTATGTTTGTTACTTCTTCACGCTAAAACGGTTTGACGGATTGGGATGAAATTTGGCAAAAATATAGTTTATAACCTGGATTAACATATAGGATACTTTTTATCCCGGAAAATTGCATAGTTTCCGCGGGATAGAGATAAACGAATTCTGTGCAGACGGAGTCGCGGGCAGCAGCTAGTTAAAAATAAAGGTTACACAACGATATTGTACCATTTTAAAATTAATCATTTATTTCGATATTCCAACCTTACAGTATAATTATCAACATGTCTCATCATAATATCAAAAGAAACTTGTAAAGGTTCTTTTATCTGTTGAGGGTCCAGACCAGCGGGCGGCAACAGTCGATACCGTCGCAGCATCGTCGCCATCGCCGTTTTTATAGACATCAGTGCGTAGGTTCCACCTAAACCACATAAATAATTAATTAAATATAAGGAACATACAAAATGATCACCGAAAATACATCCGAAGACCAAGCCTAAAGGAATCAACTTTATTTGACCTAAGAAACGGAAAATCTTGCTTAGGCAAGGTATTGCTGTAATAACGTTTTAAATTTTCGCAATTTTCACTTATCATGCATGTTTAACACAATTGGAATACGTCGACGTGATTTCACAAATATTTAATGCATAATAAAATTAAGAGTAATGTGTTAGGAATAAAATGAATATTTTGTTCACGACATCCTTTTTAGGGTTCCGTACCCAAAGGGTGCTAACGGGATCCTTTTACTGAGACTCCGCTGTCTGTCTCTCTCTCCGTCGGTCTGTCACAGGGCTCTATCTCTTCAACGGTAATAGCTATAGACACATACAATTTTCACCGATTATGTATTACTGTGGACGCTTTACCAATAACTATAAATTAAAAAATTTAAAAACTCCCAATGTAAATAGGTCACACATAATATGTTTGAAAATAAAGTATATATTATGCGTCTAAGATCCCTTCCGCAGCTAACAAAAGAGCTGATAACTTTGAAACGGCTGAACCAATTGTGATGAAACATGTCTAAGAACCATCGCTAAGAAACCTGCTTCCAAATAAAAAAAACCGCATCCAAATCGGGTCACCCATTTAACAACTGTGATGTCACAGACACCGACACACTCACACACATATACATAGCGGTCAAGCTTATAACACCTCACTTTTTTGTGTCGCCTCGGGGGTTATCATACAAGAAAAGTGTATTTTTCAGTGTTTTTAACTGCGGCGCTGATTGCTAGGCAACAGATGACAGTTGCTAGGCAACGATTAACAGCCTGGGCCCAATTGCATGATAAATTACAAGCTAATAGTAGGTAGGTATTAGGTATTTTGTATTGAAATTCACTATTTGCTTGTATTTTGTTATGCAATTGGGCCCTGGCCGCGCACATACGAGCGAGCGACCCTATGCTGTTTGGATGTTTTTCGAAAAGTTTGCGATTTTAGTCCTTACATTTGGGCGAATTTTTACTGAACTGTTTTTAAAGCATTATACGGAGGTACTCAATCTTAGGTCTATAATAACTCCCATAAAATTTTTGTTCCGAATTTTCTAGCCCATAACGTTTTCTGGCATAATTTTTCTTTGTCATAATTATCGGAAGTCATAATATTAAAGAACATAAAATTGGAGTTACGATTTTCTTAAGTCATAATTTTATTATTGTAAGGACAAGTCATAGTCATTATCATCATATCATTCAGTGTCATGGAAGCATCACACTTCATAATGTTAAATGTAATAAAGTCACTCATAATAATTATTGCAAGGTCTTTTTTCGCAGGTCATAATTAATTTGAGGCACAATGTTACATTGTAATAACATTCAATGTCATGATTGTATGACATTTCATAATATTAAAGGTAATAAATAATCTTTTTCTGTGCTGTCATAAAAAAATACCTAACATCAAAGGCTAAGGCTTCTGAACCTAACCTGTCCGAGTCGCTTCTGCCCTAAAAGGTCTTGCTCGCTCGTTTCGCTCGCTCGCTGCCAGCGATTGCCTTACAATGTTTCTGAATAATTATCAATATTCCTTTGGATATTATAAGATTTCAATGAATATGCCTAGTGCATTTTGGTTATGACTAAAAACAATTATTACTTTAAGATATATGCCTTACAATGTTTCTGAATAATCAACGATAATCCGTTAAATGTTATTGATATCAATATTACGACTTTTTTAAATTATGATCAATAGGATTATGGATCATTGCAGTTAGAACTATTAAACGATATGCTTTAAAAAAAATATGACTATAGATATTTATGAGCAAGAATATTATGGACATCAATTTCTGACTTTCAAAAGATCCCACTTAATCCTCCATGTACGAGTCCTACTCGCACTTGACCGGTTTTTCAACTTACCAAGACAATTTCTTACTGAGTAGCTAAAAGGAATGAACTGAACTGGATGTAGCAGGGGACCCTCGAGGAAGCGTTCAGGTCGGAACTGCTCAGCGTCGTCACCCCAGTACTTGGGGTTGCGATGCATCCCATGGAGTAAAAAAATAACGGCTACGCCTTTAGGGAGTGTCATGTCATTTGCTGTGAACAACTCAGAAAAACTTTATATTTAAAGATCTCAGGAACATCAAACAGCAAAAAAGTAGTGAACGTAAAGATTGAGATTCACGTTCTTGATAAGAGATTTATTTGAAGATCACATTTTTGTAATTTTTTGATCTAGTCTATTTAATTTTGTCGTGTTATTTTACTAAAATATGTATTCCGTTTCCAGTTTCGTAACTCTGTTTCTTTAGGTTATATGAGGTACATTTTTCGAATTCGTTTTAAATGGTTTAAAAAGGGCCGTAAAAAATGCCGTTATTTCAGATTCTTTTCTTATCAATTTTCGTTGGTCGAAAATAGATATTTTGTGTTTTAGTTTGTTTAGTACTGTCAACAATCAAATGAGTCTCATTTATTCTTTAGTGAAAAACACTTACGAAGTTTGCAATCGCTGTGGGTTTCTCTGACGAATATTGGAACCGGGGGATACAGCCTTAATGTTTCCTTTACAACTGCTTCCAAATATACTAGTTTGGACAAATCTGCCGCTGTGACGGGTCGGTCAGTAATTCCAAATACTTCCTTCAATCTGTGGCAAAATATTTACACTTATGTTATAGTTTAACACCAAAAAAATGTAGGTTTTTAAGTAGTAAAAGGTAGATAAATACCTTATAAATTTAAAAATTTGAAATTTTCACCGATTATGTATAACTGTGTGGTCGCTACAACAACCAATAATAAAAATACAATTAAATTAAACATTAAGGGGGGTCCCAACTATCCAATATAAAATGACCCCATACTGCGTACATTTTACTTAGAAGCAGGGGTTTGCCGGCACTGGATTATTAATAGTTACGGCTGTTTACGGCGCAAATTTTGACAGCTAAAAATTTGCAGGCAACCCTTCGTGCACGACACGTACTTGATTTGGCCGGCACTGGTTTTTTTTGTTTTTTTTTTCGTGGTGACACGACAACACCAGCGGGCGATGGGGTCGTCACATCCCTACGCCTAATTATTATTATTATTATGTAAAAAATGAGTGTTCATGCAGTTCCTCCACCTCCACACTGTATGAACACACAAAAATCACTGACGCGTTTCGAACTCAACCAGATCTCATCTTCAGAGTACCTCAACCGTTCATAGTGCTATTTTGAGTCTAACATTTGGTAGCACGGTGTAAACAACAAAGAGCAAGAGAAGCATGCCGAAAACTAGATAAGCAAAGTAATACAGATATAAGAGCTAAAAAAGATGTGATAGATATTCTCACTAAGATGGACGACATGACGTGGAGTGTAGAGCATATGCTACGGAGTACGCCTAATAATAAAGAACGCAAAATTCTGACAAAATAGTACCCTAAACACTGAAACGTAACAGAGGTCGACATCGCTTATGAAGTGAGGACGAACTCTAAAAAATTAACAATAGGTTATTTTATTATATATCATCATCATCATCATCCCAGCCTTAATACGTCCCACTGCTGGGCATAGGCCTCCTCTCAGAAGGATAGAGCTTGGGCCGTAGTTCCCACATGGGCCCAGTGCGGATTAGGAACTTCACACGCACCATTGAATTTCTTCTCTGGTTTGTGCCCGTTTCCTCATCTATTATATGTATGTATAAATGGAGAAAAGTTGTAAAGAATAGAAAACAGTGGAAATCGTTCGACATATTATATATTACAAAGGATATACCTATATATGAAAAGAGTAATCTAATATACAGGGTTATTTGTAATTCACAAGCATCCTTTTAACCCTAAACTCCTACCACTTAAACAAATGTTTTTTGTTTTACGGCTTTTGTCATAACTTAATATTTTAGGTGTAGTAAAGTTTTGAAAATTTTAGACTAAGGGGCTGTTTCACCACCCATTGATTAATTTTAACTGACGGATAAATGTGATGGCGTCTCCGTCTATTCGAACAAAACAAATAGAGACGGCATCACATTTATCCGTCAAATACATTTGATCAATGGATGGTGAAACAGGGGGTCTCTTACTTTTACGATACTCTGTGCCGCGTAAGTCATTCATTCATTGCCCACCACGACCGCGGCGCGTGGCCCCGCCCACGAATTTCATAAAGTACGAAGTTTTGTTATTATTTATTTGTACTTGGAAAAAAGTGCTCCATTTTAAAAAGTCGTAAATCAAAAAACATTTAGTGATAGGAATTCAGGGTTAACTTAAGAGGATGTCAGTGATTTACAAATAACCCTGTATAAAAATCTCCGAAATTCCGAATTCCTCCGAAACGGCTTGACCGATTTTTATGAAACTTTTTTCTCCATACTCGGTAGGTCCGAGAATAAGTCGTAGGCTATTTTTTGTATACCTACCCCTATTCTTCACGGACGGAGTCGCGGGCAACAGCTAGTCTAATATATAATAATCTCGTGTCACGGTGTTTGTTATCGAACTCCTCCGAGACGGCTCGACCGATTTTTATGAAACCTTTTTCTCTTAGTAGACGTGGAAGATCGACCTTCACCGATCAGTTAACTCGATAACACATATTATTATGTTTTATCAAATATAATTTATTAACAAATATGCCTATGATAACTTGCCTATCGAAAAGTGATCATAGATTTTTTTTGTTTTATTGTGGACTGCCTTTAGCCATCTTCCAGCTCCATCATCAGACCCTGGTTACCATCTGGGATTAAAGTACTCGTCAAGACGAATCAAACGAGTCCAAACTCGATGGGGTAATTCGTAATTTCATTAATTCAGTATGGCCACAGGCACTTCACAATAAAACGACACAAACCCATCGAGTTTGGACTCGTTTGATTCGTCTTGACGAGTACTTTGATCCCAGATAGTAACCAGGGTCTGATGATGGAGCTGGAAGATGGCTAAAGGCACTCAACAATAAAACAAAAAAAAATAACTATGAACACTTTTTGATAGGCAAGTTATCATAGGCATTTGTTTATAAATTATACAATACAATACAATACAATACAATGACTCTTTATTGTACACCAGGAATAGTAAGCAATACAGAAAACAGGTACACAGAGAGTAAGTTACAAGGTAAGCAATAGGCGGCCTTATCGCTTAAGAGCGATCTCTTCCAGGCAACCCTTTACCAGAAAGAAGGAAGGACTAGTTTACAGCAGGTGGTGCATCAACAGTGGATCAGAAAATTAAAACGCAACAAAAAATAGTACATCTACTCATACATATATCGTACATATAGTAAGTACGTCTAAAACAAATATAAGCATTGGGATAAACAGCCACATATAAATAAATAAACTATAACAAAGCTAATTATTACAAGAAGACAGATAGTACACCTTAAGAATTGATTTAAAGATTGACAGAGATTTTGCCCGTCGTAAGTCAATCGGCAAGGCATTCCACAACCGAATAGCCTGGACAGTATAAGAATAGACATAGAATTTGGAGTTAGAGAGAGGCACGGTAAGGAGAAAGTTCTGAGAGCATCGAATAGAAGTTACGTAGCTAAACCGCTCTTTGAGGTAGCGAGGAGTTGCAGGGTTAAAGAGAATGCCGTAAAGAAGGTGGAGAACGTGAGAGTTACGGCGAAGGCGGATTTGATAAAAAAATATGTCTCATCGAGTTACCAGATCGGTGAAGGTCGATCTTCAACGGCTCTAAGACCATCTGTACTCAGTATTATCTAAAAAGGGTTACGTATCAAAATAACTAAAATTAAAAAACCTAACGTAAAATAACCTACGTTCAAAATACCTAAAATCTAAATACCTAATGATTTTTTAACTTATATTCAAAATACTGAAAGCTTAAAATGCCTACGTATTGCAATGTCTAAAATTAAAAAAACCTAACGTAAAATAACCTACGTCCAAAATACCTAAAATCTAAATACCTAATGATTTTTTCACTTATATTCAAAATACCGAAAGCTTTCGTATATCTTAACCGGTATCTTGCTGGCAGCGAGCGAGCGAAGCGAGCGAGCAAGACTTTTTAAGGCAGAAGCGACTCGGATAGGTTAGGTTCAGAAGGCTAAGGCGGGAGCGAAGCGTAGCGTAGCTCCCGCCTTAGCCTTCGATGTTAGGTATTTTTTTTGTAACAGCGCAGAAAATGATTATTTCCATTAGGTATTTTTGTCTTTAACATTATGAAATGTACCTAAATGTAAATCATATACCAAATTTTATCAAACAAATTAGATTTTTCACGTGGTAATAAAAAAATAACTAACACCAAAGGCTAATGCGGGAGCTTCGCTCCGCTACGCTCCCGCATTAGCCTTTGAACCTAACCATTCCGAGTCGCTTCCGCCCCGAACCGTCTTGCTCGCTCGCTTCGCTCGCTCGCCGAAAATTAAGCGATGTTCGCTTCATTTAGGTATTTTGACCATTTGGTATTTCAAATGTTGGTGTATCAAACTTAGGTGTCATAGCTGTTGATATTTTAAACATTAGACATTTACTCCATTAGGTATTTTAAACTTAGGTAATTCGAAGGTAGGTGTTAGTTGCTTAGGTATATAAAATCATTAGGTATTTAGATTTTAGGTATTTTGAATGTAGGTTATTTTACGTTAGGTTTTTTAATTTTAGTTATTTTGATACGTAACCTCTAAAAAGAGTTCGAATTCGTAAAACAACTTACTCTTGATATACTTTTTCTTGCACTTCCGGGTATCTGGATAGCATAACTGCGGTGTAACCAGTAGCTACAGCTGAAGTGTCGCTCCCAGCAGATATAATAACCATAATCTCTTCTCGAAGTTCTACATCTGAATAGCCGTTTTTTTCGCCAGAAGACTCTATAAGCATGTCCAGGAAGGTTTTGTTTTGTGCGGGTTCTGTAACAGCTTAGAAACGGAGAAATATGAATAATGATAAATAGTCTTGTTAAAAAGCTATCCTAAACTAAATTTCAAGAACTCATTTTATTACCATGTGAGTGAGACAAAGCTGAAATTTTTTTTGTAACAAAAAGATTATCATCTCTACTTTTATCATAAACCTTATTGTTTTGCTCTTGTATTTCGGGTTCGGTTTTGAAGTGGTAGAGCCATGTTGTAGCTAGCCGCTGCATCTCGAATAGGCCGGCTCGTCGGGGGCAGTACCACCCTCTCACAGAACACCGGCGTGAAGCAGCAGTACTCCTGCTGCGTTTCGTACGGTCAGTGAGAGCGCCGGGGGCCCAATACCTCTCCCCCTCCTCTATTCCCTTTCCTTTTTCCTCTCCCTTTTAGAGCCGACAACGCACTGGCATCGCGTAAAGCGCTGCGGGTGTCTATGGACAGTGGTGATCATTTAACATCAGGTGACCCACTTGTTCGTTTGTCTGGCCTCTCTAACATAAAAAAAAACATAAAAAAAGAACATAAATTTAGTACTTTTTCACTCTTTTCTATTATTATTAGTCGTCCGCGCTCATGCTTATGATAATATTAGTTAGATAATGTTTTGTTTTGATTCTTACCATTACTGAAATTAAGCCCTGCTAATTCTTTCCGTTTGAGTCTAATGACCTGTAAAGTAATTTCTTTATTAGAAATAGAAGATCTCCGAATAAGACGTACTAAAAAAATATTTTAACTATGTAAGTAGGTAAATTTAATCCCTTTTTATTCACCGACTTTAAATATAAAGCCTTGGAACTTAGATAAATACAATACCTTAATTAATGCCTAAATATTAGGCTACTCACATCATCAATAAAATCGTACGCCACCTTTACGCCACAAGCCATTTGTTTCCCCGCCGGAATCAGTCTATAAATGGGGTCCCAATAAAACCATGGACTAAACACTCTCATTCCTAAAAGTCTCGTTGTATCTTCGAATGCTTGCAAGAATGGATGATGTCGGTCATTTTGGGAGTTCAATTCAACCCCTAAACTGTTTTCTGAAAAATAAAGTTTAAAAATAGCTGGTGTAGGTAATTTATACGTGTTGAACATTTTTCGAAGCCTAAACCGCTGAAGCAATTTTGATGCGTTTTTGTACAGATTTATTTATCTCGGAAAACTGCATTAGGTAGTGGTAGTCGTTTGAAAATAATTAAGTTTTTTGAATCCATCACAATAACTTTAGTGCAAATAATCAGAGGTATAATCTATGATTGTTTGCGATAAGCCAATCAAAAAACCGTAATTGCTGTTTTGAAATTAACACTGCATCTATTCCTTCCTTCTGCATGCTTGATTACCTGCATATTAATTTGCCTTTTCTTTGAAATAATTATAATTATGATTCACATGCGCAATTCTGCAACTGATAAAAATGCTCGCGTACATTATCTGTTGATAAGTAATGTTTGTTTCCATACTTGTGTACCGACACGCTTACATACTTAAAAGTACGCTTGCAAGCTTGCTAGTATGCTTACTTGCTTGCATAGGTACCTATATTATATTTTGCATGCTTTAAAATTCGATCTCAGGTTTACTTGCATACACGTATACTTGCTTATTTGTATGCATACTTGCTTGCTTGCTTATTCTTACACAAGCGATGATCCGTCCGTACATGGTCTTCAAGTTCTACCCGCAGCCAGCTTATAAACAGGTCCCTAATCTCAAGACTGCCCAGGCTTTGGCAGCAAACATCCCCCCGAACGTACGCACACACATCTGCACATGGCACAAACTTTGTTCTAACTCAAGTGTTTCCCAACCTGGGGTCCGCGGACCCCTAACAGTTATAAGTTATATATACCTATTTTGTATCTGTAATAACTAAAATAAATACCTAATCCGATTTTTTTTTGCTGTTTATTTTATTAAGGGGGTCCGTGAAAACTGTGCTTGATATCCTAGGGGTCCGTGGCTGAAAAAGGTTGGGAAACGCTGTTCTAACTGATAGCCAGGGTAGTACAGGTATGGAAGTCGAAGAGGATATCTGAGTTTCCGTCAAAAAGAGCATGGCCGGCTTCGCCGTCTCAAGATGTGATTATACGAGGGGCGTTCAATATAAAGTGAGAATGACATGCAAACTCTTTTAATATTACGAAATTAAAAACTGGCCGGTAAAGCTAATCTATCTAGCTGATTGCTATGAAAAAAAAAAACTAACTGTCTTTTGTTTAAAAAAATATACGGTAATTTCTTTGCAATGCTATTGAGTACGTTAGCGAAAATGGAGAAATTTGAACTGCGCGCCGTTATCAAATACTTATATTTGAAAAATTTTTCTACGGACCAAGTCAATTTGGATTTGCGGGACACTTTAGGGTCTAATGCTCCTCCGTATTCGACAGTCGCACGTTGGTGCGCCGAATTTAGACGTGGAAGAACATCGACAATGGACGACCCCCGCTCCGGACGCCCTACTACAGCAGTAACTGAAGAAATTGTGAAAAAAGTCGAAAACTCAGTTTTGGCGGATCGTCGTGTCACAGTTCGTTTTATTGCTGATAATGTAAAGATTTCAACGGGGAGCGTGCATAATATTTTACATGAACGCTTGGGTATGAAAAAGGTATCTGCGCGTTGGGTACCAAGAATGCTTACTGACACGCAAAAACAAACTAGACTAGAGATTTGTCAAGAAGCTTTGAACCTGATGCAGCAAGACCGGGAACTTTTTTTGGCGCGATTTATAACAATGGACGAAACATGGCTCCATCATTACGACCCTGAAACGAAACTGCAGTCTATGACATGGAAAAGGCCATCATCTCCAACTCCGAAGAAATTCAAGGTGAGCCCATCTGCCGGTAAGGTCATGGGCTCTGTTTTTTGGGATGGTAAAGGGGTATTAATGATTGAGTATCTCGAGCATGGAGCCACTATTACGGGCACTCAATACGCCAAACAAATAGCAACATTGCGCAATGAGATCCGCGAAAAACGGCGAGGTAAACTCTCGAAAGTTGTGCTGTTCCACCAGGACAATGCCCCGGCACACAAGTCCGCCGTTGCAATGGCTGCAATTCGTGATGCTGGGTTCGATATCCTTAAGCATCCTCCGTATTCACCAGATCTTGCTCCCAGTGATTTCTACCTATTTCCGAGATTGAAACAATACCCGAGAGGCCAGAAATTTGAAGACGACGACGCGGTAGTCGCTGCAGTACAAGATTTTTTAAGTACTCAAGATGAGACCTTTTTTAAAAATGGAATTTTAAGTTTAGAAAAAAGATATACTAAGTGTATTATGCTAAAAGGTGCCCATGTCGAAAAATAAAATGACATTTAGTAAAAGTTGTTTATAACATACTCATTCTCACTTTTTATTGAACGCCCCTAGTATAAATAAGTAAAAGCCTTACTGCCAATGGAGTCAAAAGTATAGGTATTGAAGTAATTCCACATAGAAACTTCGCTTTTGCCAACTTGCTGCTCCAGTAGTTTTGTCATAATTGTTGCTTGCCTTGCAAATTCGCTCACAAATCCTCGGAGATTTTTTATACTGAAAACCGGTGCAAGAATTTTGCGCCGAGGTCGCCAAACGTTTACTGAAACACATTAAGTAAGCAGTAGCCTAGTAGTTTGACCTATGGAGGCACCCTATGGCCTCTCAAGAAAATTACATTTAAAAATTACCATGAGCTTTCCGGTGAAGGAAAATATCGTGAGGAAACCTGCACACACCTGCGAAGAAATTCAATGATTTGTGTGAAGTTTCCAATCCGCACTAGGTTCGCGTGGGACCTACGGCTCAAGCCCTCTCATTCTGGGAGGAGGCTTGTGCCCTGCAGTGGGACGTATATAGGCTAGGATGATAATGATGATGATGATGATGATTAAGTATTATTATATGTACAGCTAGATATAGATAAAATGGAAATAGATTTTTTACCATAGATATTATTGTACTGCAATCAATAGTATTATCGAGTCGATTATATAGCGACTGAAAGCGTCAAGGTACAAAAGTGATCAGTTATTTATGATATTGGCTGTAACTATTACAGTTTTCGGAAGCAGTACTTTGATAGTAACGATGTTATCAATCGTTTTGGTTTATCGATAGTTATCAGTAGGGATCTATACTTATCTGAATCCCTAACGTTTTTTAACCTATTTTGTATTGCCTAACGTTTTTTGTCCTAATGATCATTTGTCCTAACACTCATATGCCCTATCTTTAATTTCATATTTCGTCTATTGTTTCATGTGACGCAGCACCATGACGTTTATAGGGCTATGGCATCATAGCATTTAGCCATTAAAAAAAACCATAAGCAATATTTGCATTTTGGTTCATTATGACATTCTGCCACTACGCTTATATACAGTACCTAACGTAAGATGATGATGATGATGGTGATGGTGATGAGGTGATGATGGTGATGATGATGGTGGTGATGGTGATTATGATGGTGGTGATGATGATGATGATGGTAGTGGTGATGATGATGATGGTGATGGTGGTGGTGATCATGCTAAATTTCAAATGTGATTTCGCACATAAATTCCGAAAAACTCAGAAGTGCGAGCTTGGGCTCGAACTCACGACCCTCTGCTTGAGAATCTATAAGTCAAACCACTCCAGGCTACCACGGCTTTGTAGGAACTTAACTTTTTGAAATCCACCCTACTAACCTGTGGCGAATATGCTTCCGTTACCGGTAAGTGAGCGCAAAAGTCTCATTGTGGTGTCATCTTTATGTTGGCAATGCTTAAGGACCACTTCGGCTATGTTAGGATCACACACACCTGTTGAAAATAATGTCAGTTAATCAAATACGAAAATCATGCATCACGGAAGAAAGTATTGCTGATAAATTAAAGTTCTGGAAGGAAAAGTTAGATTTTTTATCCGTCTGCACGGAAAGGGTTGGTTATGTACCTAAGTTGTGTAGTTGTTGATTTCTCACATTATCTGAACAATTGAAATTGATAGTCTCGTATGAGGGCATTTGAGGAATGACCTTGCTATAGGTTTTGGTTTTGCATTTGTCGTTCAGATTAAATACATTTAATTTAAATAACACTTTTTCTATTTAACTTGTTAGCAACTATCTTTTACCTGTGGCTTCGCTCGCGTAAACTTTTGCAGTCGAATTAAAATTCCGGGATTTTCCAAAATTTTTCGAGGTAATTCTCAAATATAACGTCATGCTCTTCATTAACATTGCAAAAAATACCCATGCCAAAAGTAATCTAAATCAAGGATGATATA
The DNA here is from genome assembly GCA_947859365.1 of Archips crataeganus. Taxonomy (NCBI): domain Eukaryota; kingdom Metazoa; phylum Arthropoda; class Insecta; order Lepidoptera; family Tortricidae; genus Archips; species Archips crataeganus. Next base: position 10,132,618 of record OX402049.1, on the reverse strand, counting down.
GACTGGATTGGCAGTCGCCATAGTACGGATCGGCCGCGGTTTTTGTAGTTCGATTATTAAATCTTGATGGCGCTGAAATATAGCCAAAGGCTATGAAGGCAAAACAATAAGTCTACAGATATTTCATATCACTGCAAATGTATTATTATGCAATATCTTTGAAAAATAATACATTTGAAACATTTGTAGTCTTATTGTTTTGCCTTCAAAGCCTCTGGCTATATTTCAGCGCCATCTAGATTTAATAATCGAACTACAAAAACCGCGGCCGATCCGTACTATGGCGACAGCCAATCCAGTCTTATCATCCTTGTCTAAATCTAGTAGCCGAAATTTAATTCCGATCCCGTGCGAACAGCGGGATAAAAATAAGCCTTTATTCCAGACGTTCAGCTATCTTTAGACCGAATTGCATTTAAATTCGTCCAGCCGTTTTAGCATAACAGAGTAACAAACACAAAAACACACACGCTCGCATGCACGCACGCGTGTACTTATTGCACATATTCACAAATATTTTTAACCGACTTCAAAAAAAGAGGGGATTCTTTTTGTTTGGAGCGTGGACTGTAGACTTTTCGTGGGCCGATTCAAATAAGACGAAAGACTGCTGTTCACTTAGTTTATTAATTGGACCAAACTAATATACTTACTGTACAATTTTATGCAAGGAGGGAAAATAGTAGATTGTACAACAATAGCATAGCATTCCACTACCGCACTTCGAGGAACCGTTTGTCTTTCCATCCTCACCATCTTGATGATTGGCATTCTACGAGGGCCGTTCAATATAAAGTAAGAATGAGATGCAAACTCTTTTAAAATTACGAAATTAAATACTGGCCGGTAAAGCTAATCTATCTATTAGCTGATTGCTATGAAAAAAAACTAACTGTCTTTTGTTTAAAAAATATACGGTAATTTCTTTGCAATGCTATTGAGTACGTTAGCGAAAATGGAGAAAATTGAACTGCGCGCCGTTATCAAATACTTGTGTTTTAAAAATTTTTCTACGGACTAAGTCAATTTGGATTTGCGGGACACTTTAGGGTCTAATGCTCCTCCGTATTCGACAGTCGCACGTTGGTGCGCCGAATTTAGACGTGGAAGAACATCGACAATGGACGACCCCCGCTCCGGACGCCCTACTACAGCATTAACTGAAGAAATTGTGAAAAAAGTCGAAAACTCAGTTTTGGCGAATCGTCGTGTCACGGTTCGTTTTATTGCTGAAAATGTAAAGATTTCAACGGGAAGCGTGCATAATATTTTACATGAACGCTTGGGTATGAAAAAGGTATCTGCGCGTTGGGTACCAAGAATGCTTACTGACACGCAAAAACAAACTAGACTAGAGATTTGTCAAGAAGCTTTGAACCTGATGCAGCAAGACCGGGAACTTTTTTTGGCGCGATTTATAACAATGGACGAAACATGGCTCCATCATTACGACCCAGAAACGAAACTGCAGTCTATGACATGGAAAAGGCCATCATCTCCAACTCCGAAGAAATTCAAGGTGGGCCCATCTGCCGGTAAGGTCATGGGCTCTGTTTTTTGGGATGGTAAAGGGGTATTAATGATTGAGTATCTCGAGCATGGAGCCACTATTACGGGCGCATTATACGACAAACAAATAGCAACATTGCGCAATGAGATCCGCGAAATACGGCGAGGTAAACTCTCGAAAGTTGTGCTGTTCCACAAAGACAATGCCCCGGCACACAAGTCCGCCGTTGCAATGGCTGCAATTCGTGATGCTGGGTTCGATATCCTTAAGCATCCTCCGTATTCACCAGATCTCGCTCCCAGTGATTTCTACCTATTTCCGAGATTGAAACAATACCTGAGAGGCCAGAAATTTGAAGACGACGACGCGGTAGTCGCTGCAGTACAAGATTTTTTAAGTACTCAAGATGAGACCTTTTTTAAAAATGGAATTTTAAGTTTAGAAAAAAGATATACTGAGTGTATTATGCTAAAAGGTGACTATGTCGAAAAATAAAATGACATTTAGTAAAAGTTGTTTATAACATACTCATTCTCACTTTTTATTGAACGCCCCTAGTAGTACCGTGCGTTTTAAGCGAAACTTCTTTCCTCGCACGACAAAGATCTGGAATCAGCTTTCTGCGGCAGCATTCCCGGAGCGTTACAACTTAGGGATCTTTAAAAAACGAGCCTACCAATTCCTAAAAGGGTCGGCAACGCACCTGTGATGCCCCCCGTGTTACGGGTGTCCATGGGCGACGGTGATCGCTTTCCATCAGGTGACCCGTCTGCTCGTTTGCCACCTCTTATATAAAAAAAAAAAAAAAAAACGTGTTATTTTGCCCGAGAAGTTCATATAGCCACCCGAGCCGGTACGGCGAGAAAGACAAGGTGGAAAGACACGTCGGGGGGAAAATGGGTTTAATGCTCGAGTTTTACACTCTGCTTTTCACTTCGATTGCAAGAAAATTAAACAGCAACATTGGAAATTAAATTTACAAGCTCTTATTTTTCATGCATTGCAATTTCTATAATAATGAACTAGATTTGCCTAGTTTTATTCATTTCGTAATATAACACCAGTTTTATAAATAAATACATAAATAATAAAAAAAAAAACAAGAAACTCTTTATTAAATTTAATCTAATATTTTAAAATCTCGTCTCACGGTGTTTGTTATCGAACTCCTCCGAAACGGCTTGACCGATTTTTATGAATCTTTTTTCTATACTCGGTACCTAGGTCTGAGAATAGGTCGTAGGCTATTTTTTATACCCCTATCCACGCAGACGGAGTTGCGGGCAACAGCTAGTCTAATAAATAATAATCTCATGTCACGGTGTTTGTTATCGAACTCCTCCGAGACGGCTCGACCGATTTTTATGAAACTTTTTTCTCTGTACTCAGTAGGCTTGAGAATAGGTCCGTAGGCTATTTTTTGTATACCCTATTCTTCGTGGACGGTTTAGCAGGCAACAGCTAGTTTGTAAAAAAAAATCTTTCTACTGTTTGTGGCTGTTTGCGGCTGATTGCCTTGGTCTTAGACGAAGATTTTACTTTATGCACAAGACCATAACAAGCTGTTTTATGCAGCGCTCTCTCGACATAAAGATCAAGTTTACGAGCATAAGAAGTGAAAATGTAAATTTTTGTTAGACACGAGCACAATTCGTTGATGCGACCACCATAGGTAGCGGAAGAAGGGGAGAAAAAAATTCTGCCAACATTATACACATGGAACTTTGTATTGCCAGCAACACTATGTTTAACTGTATACCAAGCTTGTGTCTGTACTTTGGGACTAGGTCTGTGCAAGATTGCACACCTTTTTCATGTTTTTTCCTACTCCTGTACTTTTATCTGTTTTTTACATGGTCGCGAACAAATATATAAGAACATAGATAATACGACTTCAGAAAGTCTATACTTAATCTATTCGCCATAACAACACTTGTGTCGTAATGTCGTTATTACGATACACCTAGCTGCCACATAATATTAAATGTAGGGTACACTCAACACTAAAGCCCAGTTTAGACCTGCTGAGTTGAGTAGAGTAGGGTACAGTCGGGTACAGTAGGGTAAAATAGGGTACAGTAGGATAAAATAGGGTCCAGTAGGATACAGTACGTTGCAGTAGGGTACCATAGGGTAGAACCGGGTGCATTAGGGTAAAATAGGGTACAGTAGGGTGCAGTCGGGTACAGTAGGGTAAAATAGGGTACAGTAGGGTAAAATAAAGTACAGTAGGGTACAGTAGGGTAAAAAGGGTACTGTAGGGTTCAGTGGGGTACAGTAACCCCACTGTACTCCACTGTACCCTACTGGACCCTACTGTACCCTACTATACCCTATTTTATCTTACTGTACCCTTTTCTACCCTACTGTAACGTAATGCACCCTACTGTACCCTATTTTACCCTTCTGTACCCTATTTTACTCTACTGTACCCAACTGTACCCTACTGTACCCTATTTTACCCTACTGTACCCGACTGTACCCTACTGTACCCTATATTTACCCTACTGTACCCGACTGTACCCTATTGTACCCTATTTCACCCGACTGTACCCTATTTTACCCTACTGTACCCGACTGTATCCCATTTTACCCTACTGTATCCGACTGTACCCTATTTTACCCCACTGTACCCGACTGTACCCTATTTTACCTTACTGTACCAGACTGTACCCTATTTCACCCGACTGTACCCTATTTTACCCTGCTGTACCCGACTGTACACCATTTTACCCTGCTATACCCGACTTTACCCTACTGTACCCTATTTTACCCTACTGTACCCTATTTTACCCTACTGTACCCTACTGTACCCTATTTCACCCGACTGTACCGTATTTTACCCTACTGTACCCGACTGTATCCCATTTTACCCTACTGTATCCGACTGTACCCTATTTTACCCCACTGTACCCGACTGTACCCTATTTCACCCGACTGTACCCTATTTTACCCTGCTATACCCGACTTTACCCTACTGTACCCTATTTTACCCTACTGTACCCTACAGTAGGGTACAGTACAGTACAGTACAGTAGAGTCGAGTCGTAGAAAAAATATTGTATACAACGCTGTATAATTTGGACTTAACGGCTCGTGCCGTCTTTCCATTGCGATACTCGCATTCGCTCGTATCGCACCTCACGTCACTCGCCTTTTAAGACCTCACTTATACAACCGTTGCATAAAATACTATTATAGATTTTTTATTGTCTATGGTTTTTTGACATGATTTTATTATACTTTTTGTTTCTATACCAAAACCAGTGCCTTCTCATTTTAATCCTTGGTTAAAATTGGTTCTTCGACCGGTAATTAATATGATTACGCGATCGAAAAGGTCGAAAGCAGACGTGCCCAACATGTGGGAGACGGTGTGACAGCCACGGCAAGGGAGCAGGCGCCTACTTCGGCTCTACAGCCAAGCGCGGAACCGCCCCTTTACGCCGCACATTCGGCACCTTCCCGCACGTCGAGCGCCGCTACCTCGCGCTCTACCGTAATGGCCCGCCAGCTGGAGGCACAAGCGCTGCACGCGTGCCGTCTAGTGGTCATAAAAAAACCGGCTAAGAGCGTGTCGGTCACGCCCAAGGTAGGGTTTCGTAGCCATTACGAAAAAAACAAGTAATATTTTTCTAAGGATTTCGTGTGTGTACGGAATCATACAAGTATAGGTATGTTTTATACGTTAGGTTACTATTTACTCTTAAACTACAAATAATTTCCAAGCAATCTTAGCCGCTATAATTTTTCTAGTAAATTTGATATTACAACCATTACAACCATTCTGAATTTTTTCAAATTTTTCCACCCAACAGTTTAGATTTTAGAGGGGGGGGGGGACGGTCGATTTTAATGAAAATTTTCACTTTAAAGTTGAATATTTCGCAATCAGATCTCTGAATAGAAAAATCATGTTAGCAACCCCGCAATGATTTTAAAAGACCTATACAACGATACCCCACACTATAGGGTTAGCCGAGAAAAAAAAATCACGCCCACTTTACGTCTATGGGGAGGTACCCTAAAAAATTTTTTTTTAGTTTTTTTTATTCAATCACTTTGTCGGCGTGACTGATATATATATTCATGCCAAATTACAGCTTTCTAGTACTAACAGTCTCTGAGCTTAGCCGCGGACGGACAGACAGACAGACAGACAGCGGACAGACATGGCGAAACTATAAGGGTTCCTAGTTGCTACGGAACCCTAAAAACGAACGCGAGCGCCTGGCCGCAGACGCAGAGCGCCAGGCGGCGAAGCGAGAGCGGCACGTTGGCGCACTAGTCTTCAGGATTGAGTAAACGAAACTGTGGCCCAGTGTGAAACACAGGGACCGAGAGCACCGCGCGGCCCGGGTGTCGTCGCTTGCGATCGCTCTCCCGAGCAGTATCGTCCCGAAGACGAAGGAGTGACGCGCATAGTTAATTCGTTGGAGAAGTTGATAAATAAAGTTAATCCTCCCGTCACGAAGACGGATTTACCCCCTTTCGACGGCAAGTCTTATTTACATTGGTGAGCGTTGAAACGAGCTTACGAAAATACAGCTCGAAGTTTATCGGCGAGTTGCGGGCTGTCGTGAGCTCTGCGCTCTGCCGTGGCGGGGCTGCTGGCGGCGGCGGCGGTGCTGGCCGCGCTCGACGCGCGCTTTGGCCGCCTCGAGTTCATCGTCCTGCACGAGGTGGCGGCGGTGCGAGCCCTGCCTAAGATTTCCTGTCACGTGAAGTCGATCTGCAGTATAGGTTTGGGGGCGTGATGGACTATCGTCGCCCGTTGCCACTCGGCAGACCGCATACAGAGACAGGAACCAGCTCGATTCGTTCAATGAAGACTTCCTGCGTATAAAGAACCGAGAGCCTCTGCCTCGAAGCGGTCGCCTTTTCAAGTTGTCACACGAATCGGATCTCCTCAGCAGGAGCAGGTGGCGAAGAGCTTTCCAGCTAGCCGATCACTTTTGGCAACGCTGGGTGAAAGAATATCTACCCTCCTTATCACCAAGAGCAGGAGGCGGCTCTCCACCCCTTGTTGCGGAAGGCGAAGTGGTTATTATCTGCGATTCCAATCTACCCCGAGGTTCGTGGCCCATAGGTCGCATCACCCGGCTGTACCCTGGCCGAGATGGTGTAGTTCGGGTGGCAGACGTCACCACTGTTGCCGGCACCTTTCGCAGACCCCTGAAGAAGCTAGCCAAAATCTTCGTCTCTTAAAAAAGGGGATAATGTGCAAGATTGCACACCTTTTTATGTTTTTATAGATTTTTTACTGTCTATGGTTTTTTGACATGATTTTATTACACTTTTTGTTTCTACAGCAAAACCAGTACCTTCTCATTTTAATCTTTAAAAAGGTCAATTGGTGTGAATTGTCCCGTGATATTTATTTATACCTATGGCGAATTTGGCATTTTTGCACCAAGTCGAGCATTTACATTCAGAAAGTAACATTTGGTAACTGGATGATGAAGAAGACCGCAGATAACCAACAAAACTCCTCAAAGCTAATGCTCGCACGGCTATAAGAGATCTCGATAAATCGACTATCAAGAATCTTTGAGTTAATGATTCTCTCGCACTGATCTGATGCTGAAGTCGGAAGGTAGGTACCAGAACTTTCTATAAAACAATTTAAATGTTATGCTCTTGACGGAGAGCCCCAACAGGCCGTTAAAGAAAGTTTTTTTTTACACAAAACCTTTCGTTTGCGAGTTCGAAAAGCATAGCCAGTATTTATTTTAATTTTAAGTACTTACAAACATATAACCTATTTATCATCCACGCAGATGTGAGACCACCTCGTTCAATTGACCATTTTCCTAGAGATTTTAACCCAGCCATGCGATCTGAAAGAAAATTAATGTTTTTTATTATTATTTGTAGCTTAGGGCATGCAAAACGAGTTTTTATTGTATGGAGAAAACCGAAAAAAAAAAGGTTTTTGCGATATAAAGCCCGTACCAAAAAGTTTACTTACAGTACAACAGTTAAGATATTCAATGAAATCTTAAATATTTTTTTGAGATAATTTAATTCAATTATGTGTTACATAATGCCTATTTACAATAAATATTATAGAATTATGATTTAATAGATAGGCATTTATTCTTGAAACCCGCCATTAAATTCTGCGTAGTGGTTTGGTTGATTTTTAATTAAATATTATCAGAAGGGACCCTTCGGTTATCTACTCCGAGCTTTGTCTTCGATTCCGTTCTCTTTTTTTATGTATCTCTATGAAACTATATTTCGAACCGCAGAATGGCTTGTTTTCACTATTTTTCGCAAAATTTGAATCAGGATTTTCAAGGCAAGTTTTCAAAATTGTTTCTCTCCTTATTAGTTTATGATTTAGCATTTTCTAAATTTTAAGATTTTTCTAATAATATACGAGTATTATAGTCAATTAACAGCTGAAATTGTCCGGAATTTAGACATGGTAGCAGCAGTTAGGAGCATTGTTCAACGGCCTTTTTAGGGTTAAGGAAAAAACGGAACCCTTTCCCTTCGTTGTCCGTCTGTTAAGACCCTTTTTCTCAGGAACGCGTGGAGGTATCAAGCTGAAATTTATATCAAATACTCAGGTCTACTGTCCCTTATTGCTGTGAAAATATCAAACTTTTAAGCCAACGCAATCAAAAAATACTGCCATTTATGCCGCAAATTTTTGACACTCGCAAGGGAATCAAAACCTACAGGGTACTTCCCGTGAACTCAGAATCTTGAAATTTGGTACGAAGCAAGGTCTTATAGCACAAATAAAGGAAAAATTGCGAAAAGCATCAATTTTTTTGTCTGTCTGTCCACATGTTGTAGCTAGCTGCTGCATCACGAATGGGCCGGCTCGTCCGGGGCAGGACCACCCTCTCACAGAACACCGGCGTGAAGCAGCAGTACTCGTGCTGCGTTTCGTACGGCCAGTGAGAGTGCTGGGGGCCCAATACCTCTCCCCCTCCTCTATTCCCTTTCCTTTTCCTCTCCCTTTTAGGGCCGACAACGCACTGGCATCGCGTAAAGCGCTGCGGGTGTCTATGGACAGTGGTGATCACTTAACATCAGGTGACCCACTAGTTCGTTTGTCTGGCCTCTAACATAAACATAAACATAAAACAAACATCAGTAACCAATCTACAATGATCCCACACTGCGCACACTTTGCTTAGAAGCAGGGGTCTGCTAAGACTAGATTTATATAGATACATATAAATTTGTACGAAACCCTCGGTGCGCGAGTCCGACTCGCACTTGACAAGTTTTTTGTATTTATTTTTTCAACTTCATTTTTAGGGTTCCGTAGTCAACTAGGAACCCTTATTTATTACTTTTACGGTCATCCCGTGAAACCATTATATTTCATACTAAATACAAACTGAAATATAGATGCACAGATCTGCAAACCATCACAGATGCAGAGTTGAGGTGGGACCGCAAAAGAAGAGGAGTGCCGGTATTACGGTGCGCCGTTCTCCCTATCTTCTGCGGCCGTGGAGGGATCGCAGGGGGATAGGCGTGTTGGTATTACGGTGCGCCACCCTCCCTACCCCCTGCGAGCTGGCGGGGCCGTTCCGTCGAAACGGCACTGGTGGGGCCGCAGAGGAAGAGGCATGTCGGTATTGCGGTGCGCCGCTTGCCCTATCCTCTGCGGCCGAGGTGTGGTGTGGTGTGGTGGGGGGTAGCTCCGGGGGCCTCCTGGAGGAAAAGTATCCCGGGGCCTGAGTGCCCCGGGTGGCCCAAGGATTCCTTGGGTCTTTTCCTGGCCCCAGTGAGGCGAGCTTTCCCCGCTTCCATCAGATGGACATCGGGTGGTGGATCGGGGGGTCCGTCACCCGCCAAAGATGTCCCGAGGTTGTAAGGCGCTCCAGGTGTTTCCGGAGCGCCTTAAACAGAGGTGGGCCCGCAAGGGCAACCGCCGGTGGGGGCCGCGGATGGCGTAACCGTTCCCGTAGCCCCTACCTAAGCGGAGAGAGGGAACACCGTGGGGTTTTAGTCAGTAGGAGTCTGACATAACCCATCGTCCTCCCCCGAGGACGGTGGGTATCCATGAGGATTTCCCCACGTAAAAAAAAAAGGTAGGTACTAGGGTCACCAGAAGTGAAGCAGACTTGCCTCCATTGGTAGGATGCAAAAAAAAGGCGCATGCCGTCCCAATCTGCCGACCTTCTCTGCCTAAAGGTCGCGGGTGAGCAAAGTAATTGTTTCAGTTCATTAATATGGACCTCCGCAAAGTAACGCCTGATTCAAAAATATTTGAGACTTATTTAAACATTTTTGCATTATAAAAACCAATTAACTGAAATAAAATACTTATTACAATGTTACAAATATACGAGTGTCCTACAATAATTAGTTGGGAATAAAAGTCGAAGTTAGCCGTAGATAAAGTCAGGATTCACTACGATAACCACTACTTTTTTACCTCGAAATTTATATTATTTAAAAGACCCATAGTCGATGTCTCTTTGCTTCTTTGCGAGAAAAAATAATTCTTCATTAAAGAGTCAATTTGTATTCTTCTAACAGCGAAACCTGTCAAAGTGCTAGCATGAGGTCTGCTGCATCATAAATAAGATAAAATCTAAATATATACCTTCATTAGTTCTTCCAAATATATGTGCATGTCCAATTATAGGGTACGACGTGGAGTCGAGTTTTGGTAACTGGTTGTATATTTTGTGTATTCCTCGCCTTTCCCATTTATAGTACATTGACCAGATGCATAGCGCAATGAATAGTAATACCCAGAACATGGTAGAATGACACTTAACTAACTTTCTTAGTAACTTCAGTAATACACGTCTGTCTTGTGTGATAATCAACAAATAAATAAATTGAATATATTAACGCAGTGTTTTTGTTGTTATTGTACAAATACTGATGACGTAAAGATCAAAAGCTAAGCAAAATACTTACAAAATGTACCACTTACCCATGTGTGGCATTAACGTATGTGATAATAAATAGTTATTCTGTTCGAATTCGTTTCAATAATAAAATGCGACCAAAGGACTGAAATTTTATATCTCTCTTTTCGGTAAACATTATCGTGTCATTGCGGATCAGGGATGCTCGTTCACAAGTAGAGACTAAACAGTTTTGGGATTCTCACGGTATCGCGTTGCATTTAGTTGCCACTGGTTCTAGTCGCTCTGTCGGTAGAGAGAGCCATGGGGACGCTTAAAAGTATGTTGACCTCTGTAGAGACGTCCGGCAGATGCATTAGGCCGTGGTCGCTTTCACCCGCCGCACGCGGCCGACAGCGGCCCGCCGCCCGCGGCGTCTGAATGGTGTGTTCGGGAATGCTCGGGAGTGGTCGTTTTCGCCCGCCGCGTTCGGGACGTCGCACGCGGCGGGCGAAAACGACCACTCCCGAGCATTCCCGAACACACCATTCAGACGCCGCGGGCGGCGGGCCGCTGTCGGCCGCGTGCGGCGGGTGAAAGCGACCACGGCCTTAGATGCATCATGGCTGGATGCGTTAGGGGATGTTCAGTGAGCGATAAACTGTACCGTAAATCGAGTCACCAAAGCCAGCCCCTTAGAACTTCTGGGCCCTATTTAATAAACATTACAATCCAACAATTTTGTAAAAAACTGACATATTTGTTAAATTGTACTACAAGTGCTGTTTAAGAAATTCTACAAATAAGTAAGAAACTTACAAATTAAAAATTTACAACTATCACCACTGTAAACGCCGTTTAATAAAGGTTCACATATGTAAAAAATGCCTGTTGCTTTAATGACAATATTGTATTTACAAAATTATAATTGTAAGGTACAATTTACGTAAAATGTAATTTTTTGCTACAAGTTTGCTACACTACAATTAAACGAGGGTAGACTTATTAATAAATAAGAAATTATTGAATTGGTTAACCTATTGAAGGCACGGAGAACAACAACAAAATTACAATTTTGTCTCTAATTTACGAGAATAAAGAGATTGTTCTCAAACATGCAATGATAATTATTGATGTTATGTTCCTTATGGCCGCGAAGTATCACGTTGCAGGTGCAGCTAGACGAGAGGTCAATAATGGATTTTCATAAACATTGCTGGCCTAGGCCGGCAAAGTGATCTTTTTCGTTTCCATTCCACACGGAGTGATACGGTATCATGGCGTTCGGCCATTAAAAAAAACTATTTTTTTTATATCGAGGAACTAAGGAGAGCCATAATTGATGAAAAAGCAAATTGGATAAAAAAAATAAGCTGCCCAAATTACTAATTCCACGCGGACGGAGTCGCGGGCAAAAGCTAGTAAATAATATATGTGTATCTCAGTCTACAATAAAATTCCTGATGTTTTCAAATGTAAAACACTGAATAATTTTAAACAATCTGTTAAGACATGGGAGATGTTACTATAGTGTTATTGATTACTTTAATGATAAAAGTTCACACAGCTTATGTTATATACATACGTTCGCACTCCAGCGGGCAGTTTGGGGACAAGGTAAGGTTAACAAAAAAAATCTTAACTTACGAGTATTATAATTTACTTAGTATTTGTAACACAGTTAATTAGTTACCCGTTATCATTTATTAGTCTTTAATGTATATACTCTTTGAAGTGATAACTGATAGCCCATTTAAGTGACCACAATAAATATACCACATACTATTAAATCTTATTTTTATTTATAATTGAATAGATATAAAAAAATAAACACCTAACTAACGTACAGCCTTAGTTGCTAAGATATTTGGAATTGCAAATAGAAATACTAGACATACACACTACTAGATGTATACATTACAAATACTAGGTACCAAATACTAAGTACAAATATCTTATTCTGTCTACTCGAAAATGAATTGATTGATTTGTGAACCATATCTATCATTCTGACATGCCACCACTTAAATGGGCTATTAGTTATCACTTCAAAGAGTATTTATACATTAAAGATTAATTATAAATGATAACGGGTAACTAATTAACTATATTTAATTTTGACGACCAGATGGCCTAGTGGTTAGAGAACCTGACTATGAAGCTTGAGGTCCCGGGTTCGATTCCCGTGTCGGGGCAGATATTTGTATGAAAAATACGAATGTTTGTTCTCGGGTCTTGGGTGTTTAATATGCATTTAAGTATGTACCTATCTATATAAGTATCTTTATCCGTTGCCTAGTACCCATAACACAAGCTTTCCTAATAGCTTACTATGGGACTGGGTCAATTGGTGTGAATTGTCCCGTGATATTTATTTATTTATTTATTTATGATACAAATACTAAGTACATAATAATACTCGTAAGTTAAGATTTTTTTTGTAAACCTTACCTTGCCCCCAAACTGCCCGCTGGAGTGCGACGTATGGTCATAGGCTGTTTTTTATACCCCTAGGTGATAGAATAATATGGCAAAACAACGTTTGCGGGGTCAGCTAGTAATATTATAAATGCGAAAGCGTGTTGATCTGTCTGATACCTCTTCATGCTTAAACTGCTGAACCTATTTAGATGAAATTTGGTATGGATATAGTTTGAGACCCCAGAAAATAATAGTTTTTATCCCGTAAAATTGCATAGTTCCCGCGGGATAGCGATGAACCAATTCTTTGCAGACGGAGTCGCGGAAAACAGCTAGTATGTTTATAATAAACTATTTTTTTGTGCTATGCACAATTGGACGGAGTTCTGCAAACCGGAAACAAACCACATAATGATAAACGAACTAAAACAATTACTTTGCTCACCCGCGACCTTACAATAGTTACGTTTATGCAAGAAATGTACATAATGATAGTTTTTTGAAATATAAATAAATAAATAAAATAAATGTAGGATTGGAAGCGTGAGTCGGAACGTAAGGGAATGAGTGAGAGAAAGATGAATGAAAGAGGGAGAAAGGAGATGGGTGCTACGTTGCTAAGCGGCCGCTGTAAAATTAAAGTGTCTTGTGGAAAAAATTTAAATAAAAACAGTTTACTGCCTTCCAAGATTTTTATTTTGCACATCCGGACCCACAATTTGGGGGCTCGTCCGCGATTCGCAAAATAAAACGTCCAACAACGCGGCGAAGACGAACGACTGCAGAGGTTAACCTAACGGTACACGTGCCACGCCGACGCCCATCTCGACGACGAACAATTTATTGGAAGACGAAGGGAAGACGTTTTATTAAACGACGAGACGACGAATCATGGGGAAAGAGAATCGACGGCAGAGTCGACAAGACGACCCCGAGGACCCCGAGAGTGAAGCTGGTGGACGCGCAATGTTACATATGACGGCGGACTTAATACCAGCGTTCAGCGGGCGGGATAAGACAGTTTCTGTCACTAGATGGATAGAGGACGTTGAAGATCATGGGGAAATCTTCGGATGGACCCCGCTGCAACAGCTACTGGTGGCGAGGCGAGCGCTAACAGGAACCGCGGCGCTGTGGTTACGCGCGGCGCAACTGCACAAGTCATGGCCAGAACTAAAAGCGGCCCTCATCAAAGAATTTACAGATTCCATGGATGCGAAGACTGTCCACGAGATGATGAGTGCTAGAAAGAAACGTCGCGATGAGTCGTGTCTAGATTATATGCTAATAATGAAAGAGCTCGGCAGACGTGGTAAAATGGCGGATTACGTGGCTATTAAATATATAGTGGACGGAATCGTGGACAAGGAACAAAACAAAATAATGTTATACGGCGTAACCACCTATAATGATTTAAAAGAAAAATTGAAAATTTACGAAACAATTAAGGAAAAAACGAAGTATGAAAACGAAGGCCAACGGCAGCGCAACACAGCAAGCTCAAACATGCAAGTACGAAGCCAAGTTGAAGTGAGAAAATGCTACAATTGTGGAGAAAACAAGCATATTTCGGCAGAATGCCCGCGTAGAAACAAAGGTGCAAAGTGTTTAAGTTGCAATACGTTCGGACATCTTGCATCGAAGTGTGGTGTGCGACAAGGAGGGAGCGGCGAGTGAAGCGACGTTGCTACTTCAGATCAACGTAAGCCGAACTTCCGGCGGATGCAAGATGGCAACAGGGCGCGATCGAACTCTGCAATGGGGCGCATCTCTAACAAGCAGACTTCGGCTACGTTTTGCTGTGACTGTGAAACGGAACGCGCACAATTTATCGATGCAGAGGGCAGCACTGGCGGTCACGAGCAAGATGGCGGCGCCCGCGACGGCTATGACACTGACGCGGCCGATATATTGAACGTAAACATTGGAGGAAAAGTTCATAAGAAGCCGATCAAATCACTGGAAATATGCGGAAAAACCATCGACGCTTTGATTGATTCGGGCAGTGATGTTAATTTAATGTCGGTCGAGTGCTATCGTAGTTTAGGGTCGCCCAAAAGTGAAAAATCGGACGTCGTATTAACAGGACTTGGTGCTAAGAAGGTTGGAGCTTTGGGGTTGTGTATCACAACAGTGCGTGTTGATGGCCAAACATTAAAAGACACTAGTTTCCATATCGTACCTAAAGATGTAATGCCATATTCGATTATAATTGGTCAGAATTTTTTACAGCACTCTGTAATGGTCATGGATAACAATAAGGTGTTTCTGTTACCCGCTAATGAGGAATGGTTCCGAAACGTTATGTGTTTTGTGTCTGATTTTGATATTGTAGGCCGTGAGATAAGCCCAGCCACTCAACAACACGTGAGACGTATGATAACGTCGTATGTACCCGCCAAAACGAAGGAGGCACCGATCGTGCTTCAAATTCATCTCAAGGACGATGTGCCAGTCGCCCAGAGGCCGCGGCGTCTCGCACTTAAGGAACAGCAGGAAGTAGACGCGCAAATTCAACAATGGCTGAATGAAGGGATCATTCGGGTAAGTACTTCTGAATATTCTAGCCCTATAGTGCTTGTTAGGAAAAAGGACGGCAGTTTACGTGTTTGCGTAGACTATAGAAAGTTAAACCAGAAAATGTTGAAGGATCAGTATCCTTTGCCACTCATTGACAGCCACATTGACAGATGCCAAAATGCTAAGATATTTACTGCGCTTGATTTGAAAAATGGATATTTTCATCTGCGAGTTCATGAGGATTCCATTCACTATACTTCATTTGTGACAATGACTGGTCAATATGAATTTTTGAGGGCTTCATTTGGAATAGCCATCTGCCCTAAGGTGTTTACCCGGTTTATTTCGATAATATTTCGAGACTTGATTGCTAAAGGTAGTGTCATCATATTCATCGATGATCTGTTAATTCCAGCGGAGACAGAGCAAGAAGCACAAGAAAAACTGAGTGAGGTACTGCAGACTGCATCTGACTATGGCCTTAATATAAATTGGAAGAAAAGCCAGTTAATGGTCCGAAGAGTGGAATATTTGGGATATCTTATAGAAAATGGTGAGATTCGGCCATCACCAGGAAAAACTGAAGCAGTCTCACGATATCCTGAACCAAAAGACATTAAGCAACTGCATAGTTTCATTGGACTGTGCTCTTATTTCCGGAAGTTTATTCAGAATTTTGCATTTTTGGCAAAACCACTGACAGACCTGCTAAGAAAAGATGAAATTTTTCAGTTTAATGATGAACACAGGAAAAGTTTTAACCTGTTGAAAGAGAAACTGACTTCTGGCCCAGTCTTAACAATATTTAATCCGAGACGGAAAACCAAATTACACACCGACGCATCTAGTGTGGCATACTCAGCTATTCTATTGCAACAATGTATCGAAGATGGAGATTTGCACCCTGTCCATTACTTCAGCCGAAAGACCAGTGAAGCCCAGAGCAAATATAGTAGCTATGAACTAGAAGCATTGGCCATTGTGGAAAGCGTTAAGAAGTTTCGGCACTATCTGTTTGGAATTAATTTTAAAATAGTAACAGACTGCAAGGCCTTTGAAATGACTCTAAAAAAAAGGATCTGGCCATGTCAACTAGAGTTGCCAGATGGATTATATTGTTACAGGACTATGATTTTGAAGTGGAACACCGCGAAGGCTCTAAAATGCGACATGTCGACGCTTTAAGCAGGCACCCGTTTGTAGGTGCAATATTTGCAGATTTACATGACGGAATAAGGTATTCACAGGACTGTGAGAATGGGTTGAAGGCTATAAAAGAAATTTTGAAAGAGAATAGCTTTGAGGATTACACCCTGGACAATGGACTATTGTATAAAGGACTTGAGAAGCAGCTAGTTATTCCAAAGACTCTAGAGACTAAGTTCATTAAAAGAGCTCATGACAATGGTCACTTCTCCAAGAAAAAAATGATGCAGATCATCAGCAAGGATTTCTTTATACCACAATTGGAAAAAAAAGTGGAGCATTTCATACTCACCTGTATTCCATGTTTGCTGGCAACTCGAAAGGAAGGAAAGCAAGAAGGATATCTCAATCCTATAGATAAACAGGATGTTCCACTGCACACACTACACATTGACCATGTTGGACCTATGACGGAGACAAAAAAACAGTATAACTACATATTTACTGTAGTGGACGCTTTCACCAAGTTCACATGGATTTTCCCTACTAAGAGCACTACAAGCAAAGAAGCTATAGAGAAGTTGAGAGTGCACCAGCAGCACTTTGGAAACCCTGCCAGAATAATTTCAGACAGAGGGACAGCATTCACAAGCAAGGAATTCGAAGACTATTGCCAACAAGAAGGTATATCTCATGTGAAGATTACTACAGGCATTCCGAGGGGCAACGGCCAGGAAGAGCGGATTCAAAAAATAATGGTCTCTATAATTACTAAGATGTGCATTGAAAATCCTGCCCTCTGGTACCGACATGTAAGCCGTGTTCAGCGAGCCCTCAACAGTATATACCACAGAAGCATCAAAATGTCACCATTTGAACTGTTAACTGGTACAAAGATGAAATGTAGAGAAGATATAGAGATCTATAATTTATTGGAGCAGGAGATGGTGCCAACCTATATGACAGATAGAGAAGAGCTGCGGATGAAAGCCAAGCAGGAAATATTAAAAATCCAAGATGAAAGCACAAGGACTTACAACAGAAAACGGAAGCCAAGTCAAATCTATGCAGTTGGAGACATTGTTGCTATCAGGAAAACTCAATATGGGGCATGTACAAAGATTAAACCTAAATACCTAGGACCCTACAGGGTTGCTGCTGTGAAAGGCTGTGATCGCTATGAGGTTGAAAAACTGGACAGCCTGCAGGAAGGCCCTTGGAGGACAAGCTCGGCCGCAGACTCCATGAAACCCTGGCCCACAAATGACAACTCAGGTAGTGAGTGAGTCTTGTCTGATGTTCGTACCCATTCTTCTAAATACTTACTTAGTCTTCTTTCTAGTTCTTAGCCTTAAGGGTGATTCCATGACCATCTGCATAGTGTTGTGCTGACTTCGGCCATTTTATTTGATTTTATCATGTTATTTTTCCACTGACTCATGCACCAAGGGTTCCATGCAAATTTTGGGTATGTTATGATCTATGTACCCCTTCAATATTTGTAACTAAGGAAATCCGGTGTTAGTAGAGCCCTGCGACTGACAGACAGACGGACCGGCAGCAGAGTCTTAGTGGGAGGATATGGACCCCTAAACAATGACATTAGTTTAGTAGTAAGTTAGATCTCAGCAAAGTTGTTTGTACCAATATTTTCTCTAATTAATTATTATGTAACTGTAAGTGGTTCCTATATTCCTGCTTAGTATATAAGTTATTCCATATGTCAAGGTGGGTAGATTGTACCCTAAGCCACCAGTGGGTGTATTGTTGGTTCCTAGCCATTCTGATGGGGTGATAAAGGTCAAAGATCTGTGCTAGAGTACATTGTCTATACATACCTACTTTGTTTACTACCTATTATTTAGTTTTAGTGTCACTGAGTCTGAGGACAGACTGATTGCAGGATGACCGAATGTAGGATTGGAAGCGTGAGTCGGAACGTAAGGGAATGAGTGAGAAAAAGATGAATGAAAGAGGGAGAAAGGAGATGGGTGCTACGTTGCTAAGCGGGCGCTGTAAAATTAAAGTGTCTTGTGGAAAAAATTTAAATAAAAACAGTTTACTGCCTTCCAAGATTTTTATTTTGCACATCCGGACCCACATAAATATAAATAAATAAATAAAATATTACTGGACAATTCACACCAATTGACCTAGTCCCAAAGTAAGCTGAGCAAAGCTTGTGTTATGGGTACTAAGCGACGGATAAACATACTTATATAGATAGATACATACATAGATTAAATACATATTAAACACCCAAGACCCGAGAACAAACATTCATATTTTTCATACAAATATCTGCCCCGACACAGAAATCGAACCCGGGACCTCAAGCTTCGTAGTCAGGTTCTCTAACCAATAGGCCATCTGGTCGTCGGTCGTCGTATGCGTAGAAACAATTCGACACTTCAACACTTCTTTTTTTTATGTGTAGAAAAATTTACATTACTTACATCTTTTTTGGCCCTAGTATGCAGCGGACAGAGAGCAGTGGAAATGTTGGGGGGAGGCCTTTGCTCAGCAGTGGGACAGAATAGGCTAATAATAATAATAATAATAATATCTTTTAAGAGGGTACGATGCGCACCATTTCTCCATACAAACGTAATCCCCTGTTTCCTCCCTGGATAATGGCTTTAGAGCCAATTTTTTTTACTGTGTAATCTGTATCTATCACAGCTATGCCCTATGTTTCGTTTTTTTCCATATTTCAATTAACATAAGAAATATGAGCTTTCAAGAACTGAAAAAATTGCCCAGTTTCAACGTCATTTTCAGACACTCATCAGAAAAGAATCCCTGATATAAACAAAAAAAGGAAAACATAGGGGCATAGCTAAATCTGTCCTCTAATTATTTTTGGTAAAAATAATTTTATTGGTCCAGTTTTCGAGAAGTAAACAGGGGATTACGAAATGCTGTTTTGATCAATTTTACGCGCCTAATAACGGTCTGAGCTGCAGTTGTCCCGCTCTCGCTGTACTGACACGGAGGGGTTCGGGCGAGACAGCGACATTTCATTAAAATACCTATTTCTCAAAAGTCTCTCAGCCATCGTACCCTCTTAACAAAGTAGGTACATTTTTCTACACATTTTTCTAACAAAGTCGGTTTTTTCTTAAAACTCTCATTGTGTGGATTGGTTCCGGTGTGCAGAACTACGTACAATTATGTTGACTAGGCGACACATTGCACAATGTTGCATCGATCATTCCTAAAGTCATTTGTTTGGGATGACGTTCACTCATCAATCATCTTGCCTGTGTTGTCTTGTCCGCGGAGTCATCGCTGCACTCGGCAGCCAATCATAACTTGATACATTCGCTCGCAGGCTTTATAAGGAGTCAGGTGTCTTCCATATCCATATCCATACCTACATCTATGTATACACTAATATTACAAAGAGGAAAGATATGTATTTTTGTATGTTGTTAACAAATAAACTCAAAGACTACTGGACCGATTTCAAAAATTCTTTCACCATTAGAATGTTACATTATCCCTGAGTAACATAGGCTATATTTATCACAAGGAAAAAATTAGGGCTATTGAAACTAAAGGAGTAAAAAAATTTTCCATAAAATGTCTTTCATCGCATCGCATCCGCTGAGGAAACTATAGACGACAGAACAAATAAAAACCGGCCAAGAGCGTGTCGGACACGCCCAAGGTAGGGTTCCGTAGCCATTACGAAAAAATCAAGTAATATTTTTCTAAGGATTTCGTATGTGTACGGAATCATCCAAGTTTAGGTATGTTTTATACCTTAGGCTACTATTTACTCTTAAACTACAAATAATTTCCAAGCAATCTTAGCCGCTATAATTTCCCTAGTAAATTTGATATATTTACTACCCTTCTGAATTTTTTCAAATTTTTCCACCCAACAGGTTAGATTTTAGAGGGGGGGGGACGGCCGATTTTAATGAAAATTTTCACTTTAAAGTTGAATATTTCGCAAACAGATCACTGAATAGAAAAATCATGTTAGCAACCCCGCAATGATTTTAAAAGACCTATTCAACGATACCCCACACTATAGGGTTAGCCGAGAAAAAAAATCACCCCTAGTTTACGTCTATGGGAGGTACCCTAAAAAAATTTTTTTTACTTTTTTTTATTCAATCACTTTGTCGGCGTGACTGATATATATATTGATGCCAAATTACAGCTTTCTAGTACTAACAGTCTCTGAGCTTAGCCGCGGACAGACAGACAGACAGACAGACAGACGGACAGACATGGCGAAACTATAAGGGTTCCTAGTTGACTACGGAACCCTAAAAAGGGTCCATATCGGGTTGAATAATTGACAACATTTCATATTTCTAATACTATAATTTGATTCGTTCTCTGTATTCTGTTTGGAAAGAGAAAGTCGCTGATAGTTTTAAATCTTCACTAGGATTATTAATTAATTTGTTACAATTTCTTAAAGATGTGCTTATTCTAAAAGAGCGTAACGATAGAATAGATCCATTACTTTTGTCTAGTCTCTATTAAAAAAAAGTGATGACGTAAATTTGACGTTAAGGTTGTTATCAAATTTAAAATTATGACAGCTCTTTTTTCTAGTGAATTGGGTAGAGGAAACATATCTATTCTGTGGTACTATTTGGAAGTTCATATTATGTTTTTAAATTTGTTGTATTTTTTAAAATATTATGGAAAAATAAATTATAATAAATATTTTTCCGTGTTCAGGAGGCGAAACTCTTTCGATTCCTGCAGTAATTTTCAGGTGTTAAAAAAATGAAAGGTTGTCAATTGTTGATATTCATAACTTTACTCTTTTGACCTTGAATCCATTACTTGTACAGAATTGTTATAAAACAAACCTAACCTAACCTACAGAGTTCTACCAGGATGACCATTTAAAAATATCTGCAAAATTTACGGTTTCGACGGGAATGAAACCAAGTATGTCCAATTATTAAATTTTTACTGTTAACCGCTTTGTATGTCGTGTTTGCCGGGACTTCAATGACAACAAGTACATCAAGGTTGTATACTACGCATCCATTCGAAGTTTACTGGAGTAAACATCGTCTGGTCTCCCCATTTCGTGAAATACAAGGACCAAATTGAAATAATACTAGAGGCGTTTTTTGCGGTATTTGAATTACGGCTCTCGAGGAAGTGATTCGTCCTACGATTTATCGTGTACTCGGCATGTTAAGTCTCGAGGATCGGCGTTTGCTACTAGATGTATCTGTGCTGCACGACATTTTGTCGGGATGTATTGATAGTCCTGCGCTGCTCTCTGAAGTGAAGTTCTTCACACCCACTTATCAAACCCACACGAATCGTACTCTATTCAGTGTTCCTCTAGATCACACAAGGTACGCCCAAAATTCGCCTCTTATACGTATCCTTAGAAATTACAATAAACGTTTCAACAGTATATTGACCTCTTTGACTGTAGTAAAGCGACACTAAAAAATCGTATACCTACGCATAATCCTAACAACAAAAAGTTAGTTTACTTATGATGATGCATCTAGTAGCAAACGCGATCATCGAGACTTAACATGCCGAGTACACGATAAATCGTAGGACGAATCACTTCCTCGAGAGCGGTAATACAAATACCGCAAAAAACGCCACTGTATTATTTCAATTTGGTCCTTGTATTTTTATATTTTTGTCCAAAGTTCAGTATTTTCCTACTTATAAAAAAAATAAAATTTACATAAAATGTGCCCACATTATGTAAAACCCTACATTTGCGTCATAGCATAATGTTCAGATAAAAACTCACAGCAAAATATGTCTTAAATCGTTCATAGAAAGGGAGTTGTAAAAATGAATATTTAACTTCTCGAAATAGTAATAAAGAAATAAAAAGTCACATTTGACAATTTCAAAAATATTGATTACTTGCATGATTATTATATGAGAACAGAAAATAGACACGAACAGAAATAAAATCAAAATTAATCAATTATCTGAATTAAATTGTTGCTATGAAGATTGAGAACGCATTCAGTTGCTGATGGTGCTACAAACGTATTTCCATGCTCTTTTAAATTATTTCTACTGTTGTTGCTTTCAAAGAACGAGTTGTCTTAACGTATTTACAAGATGGGCAGAACAGTATACCAATTATATTAGATGTTGATCTTGCTGCGGATGTGCAGCATATTCCTTCATTGCCGGCACTGCCTCCAATAATCAAGCTGGACGAGCGTCGGTTTATGTGTGAAGTTGTGGCTACTTTACAGCAACAAAAAAATAACAAGGCGGTGGAAACTGACAATGTACTTGAAGAGTTAGTAAAGTATTGGGAGCTCTAGGATGCGGACTGGTTGTTCACAAAAATGTGGAATGAAAAGGGGGTACCTACCTAGTGACTTCCTAGTCTCTCGTATTGCTCGCCTTGCTTGATAGAATAAAGGAGGAAATTTTATTGCAACTCCTGTAGGGTTATCCCTTCTAACTACTCTAGGGAAGGTCTTTGCTTCTATTAATCCACCTAACACCACTATTGGGAGAGTCTTGCCTAAAACCCGATTTGGCTCCCGACCGGATAAAGACACGGTCAAGTGAGTGCATCTTCTTTGTACGCCAGCTTTAAGATAAGTGTAGACAACAAGATCAATCGATGAACATATGTATGTAGCTCTGTTTAATGGGTCTTGAAAAAGCCTTCGGCGACGTACCTCGCAAAGCCTTATGGGTGGTTCTAGTGAAACTAGGATGCACTGAGATGAGATGTTTGTTAGGATGATGATTCGACATGCAATCCTGTAGTGTAGTCTGTAGTTTTCACCGCAACTTGTAGTGTGAAGCAAGGATACGTTCTTTCGCCCACTCTGTTTGCCTTGCACTTCGCAGTAGTAGTCAGAGAAACACTAAAAACTTTTTGAAGGAATCCGCATTCGCTACCTCACCGATGGTGGTATTTTCAACCTTGTAGTAGAGGAGACGTGGAAAATCGACCTTCACCGATCAGTTAACTTGATGAGACATATTTTTTATCAAATATAATTTATGAACAAATATGCCTATAATAACTTCCCTATCGAAAAGTCACGCACTTACCACGTATCGCGCTTTATCACTGCATAATGTGATTATAACAGACTGAAGTGTACGATGTATAGGAAAAATTCGTCGCTAACTTCTAGACCAGTGGTAGCACGGAACGCTGAGGACCTGGGTTCGATTCCCAGTATTGGTCTTTTTTCTGGGGTTTTTTCTGTGCATCTATATTTCAGTTTGTATTTAGTTTGAAATATATCGAAAAGTGTTCATAGATTTATTTTTTTGTTTTATTGTGGAGTGCCTTTAGCCATCTTCCAGCTCCATCATCAGACCCTGGTGACCATCTGGGATCAAAGTACTCGTCAAGACGAATCAAACGAGTCCAAACTCATCATTATGTGTCAACCCAAACACAACCAAATACCATCCGCTAAAACATTCTGGCCTTTGGTTCATTAACCCCCGATATAAAAAGAGGGGTGTTATAAGTTTGACCGCTATGTGTGTGTGTCTGTCTGTCTGTGGCATCATAGCTCTTAAACGGGTGAACCGATTTGGATGTGGTTTTTTTTAATAGAAAGCAGGTTTCTTGGCGATGGTTCTTAGGTATGTTTCATCAAAGCCGTTTCAAAGTTATCAGCTCTTTTGTTAACTGCGGAAGGGATCTTAGACGCATAATGAACATTGACTTAACGTTTAAACATACGAGTGACATAATTGCGTTGGGGGTTTTTTAAATTTTCAATTTAATAGTTATTTGAAACACTTTCACGAATTTAGAATCCGCAAAAATTTTCCGCGTCTCATGAGCCGGGTTTTATCCTCCTGGGGTTCAAAGTGATAATACTAGGACAAAATCAGTTTGCAGTAAAAGCTCAAGTATTAAAACAGAGACTTGGAGCAATGACCCACTGTGATATACTAGAACAAAATATTTACCGACACCTGGTACGTTTATATTACGCACAATGAATGTCTACTGTCTACTTGTCGGTTAGTGGCAGCACTGCTTAAAGTGAGCGGGGAGGCGTATCTTCGGTCTTCTGTCACAAGATGTCGCAACAATGACACGTGCAACGAGAAGAGGTTAGTTTAACTTATTAATATCTTTGAAATCTTTATCTTATACTTACCTACTGTATTTTGTATTGTTTTAGAGATAAATTACTAAATTATTCGTAAATACTGTTATATTACCGTAACATCGTAATTTTCGACCTGTATTTTAGATCATAATTTATTTGTACTAGTACTAGTATGCCGGGCGGGTATACTATAAGTTGCTTTTTGTAATGGTTTTGTATCCTGCTTATTCTAATGAGTTTATGTATCCGTGTGATAAAGAAAGAAATAACTGGTTATTTATTTTTGTATCTAGGAGTATAATTTGTCATAGTTTTAGGTCGTAAGGCTTAAGCACTGGCATCGTGTAAAGCGCTACGTGTGTCTATGGACAGTGGTGATCATTTAACATCAGGGGACCCACTAGTTAGTTTGTCTGGCCTCTTTAACATAAAAAAAAAAACGATGAGGACGATCCTTTCGGAGGCGATGATATAGAAGATGAGTACCTTCGACGTAGAACCAATACTGGCTAATTATGACACCTAAATGGTAGAAATAATATTAATTTGTTAATTTTAACGTCAATATTTAAATTTTTGGTGTGAAAAAGAAAACCAATTTCAAGACTGTTCTATTTGTCTTAGATTATATCGTCGTATCCTACGATAAGAGCCACAATTACAAAATGCTTACTTTTCAGGAGAAGCGTTTTTGTGTTTCTTTTAAAAGATAACTAACAAATTGATCATTTTTTAATTAAATAATGTGTATTAGTGTTCTAGGGTTCTGCTAAAACAAAATTTATGTTTTTAATGGTATATTATGTATTGATTTTGTCCTTTAAATCCTTTTTCGTCGGACTAAATGAGTTTTAAGGGGCCATAAGCTACATTGTGCCTTTTATCGTCGAAAAATACGGGGCCACAACTACCTTTAGGACCAAATTGTAGTTGTTAAAATATTTAAGTGTTAACAATTTTTTATTTTTAAAATAAAGTCATCATCATTCCAGCCTATATACGTCCCACTGCAGGGCTAAAATAAAGTATATATTTTTAATTTTAAAAAAGTATATTTCTCGTAATGCAGAAAGAAGTGGCAAATAACAAGAATATTTGTTTATTTATTAAGATTTTTTAAATCATAAAGCGTAGGTACCCACAGTAATTTTCTAACATAAAACAAGTCTCTTTTAGGGAAACAAGTGAAACTGAAAACTTCTTAATTTTTCATAAACTTAAAAAATAAATAGAATTGCACATATTATTAAATGTTTGCGTTTTTATCACAGGCTCTATTTTTTTACTGAAAACTTGTTACACCTTTTTAATTTCTATTGACAAAATGTAATACGCTTTTATTAAAAAAATTGCGACTGTGATAAAAACGCAAAGACTTGATATGTGCCATAAATTGTTTTCAACTTTTTAGTTCTTTTTATTAACATGTACCTAATAAAAGCTTGTTTTTAAAAAACATTTTTTATTTTTTTAATATATTTTTAACTTTTTAGAGTTTATTTAGGACCATCATACCCTCCAAGGTGAATTAAACGAGCCTTAACTAGATGGAGTTGCGTTTTTTTAATTATGGAGTGCCTATTGTCACCTTTCAGCTCCATCATCAGACCCTGGTTACCATCTAGGATCAAAGTACTCGTCTACACGAATGTAATGAGCCCAAACTCAACGAGATTAAATTCTAAAAATCGAGATTAAATCTTCCAGCTCCATCATCAGATCAACACCATGTTTTGTAACTACAATTCATGTTTCTTCTTTATATCTTATTTATTTATATTTAATAACATATAGGTAATTTTGACCCTACTCCACGTGACCTTTTCACCATTATCATTCTTTGTCCAATTTTTGCCATTCAGTAGAATACGAAAATTTAATATTTTTCAATAATGTACTGATAGATACTAAAGACAATACGATTTCGGTTTTGACTAGAACTTAAAAATTTTTGCACCTACATCGACCTTTGTCTTTATAAACAATTGTAGCCCACTACGTATTTCATTAGGTTATCTACTTCAGTTGGTCCACATGTAACAGTATCCAACCTTTTTGGCCAGTTCATACACCGTAAAGACGTCTACGTTCCTCTTATAGTATAAGAGAGTAATATTCGTGTCTATTGACATACTGACAACAAATTAGAAGGTAAATAGATATGATAATACCAAAATCACATTTATTTTTCAAATTTTTAATGCTGCTATACAGGATGGAATTTTATAATCCCACCTCCAGGGAAAGTACTCTAAATATTGAAAATAGGAAAATTTATTTTTGAAAAGAAAGAAAACTGCATTCAAAGATATTCGGAAATTCGGTTGCCGCACCCGGGAAATCGAATCGGCTAAAATCTGATTAAAATAGCACCCGGTTCGGTTCCCGGGTGAGGCAAGCGAATTTTCAAAAATATTTGAATGCAGTTTTCTTTCTTTTCAAAAATAAAGGAATGTTTCCTTTGAGTAAATTTTCCTATTTTCAGTATTTAGAGTACTTCCCCTGGAGATGGCATTACAAAATTCCACCCTGTATATGGCGAAAAAGGCCACAAGTACCATAAGAACCCAAAAAGGAGACATGCAAAATCACAGGTTCAAAATAATTATTGTTATCAAAATCAACTATGTTCATTCCATGGAGCCGCATTGTTAATAAGCCTTCCAAATAAATCTTTAAAAAGTGAATATTTTAGCAATAATTCAATAAAACATAATTCGTACATAGAAAAAGGACACTACCGCAATTGTGGCCACACATTCGCTATACAAATAAAATTGAGCTATTCCGCGGAAAAAGGCCGCAGTTGCCGTTCGGGCTTTATTCTCGGCAATACTAACCACTTCATTCAATTGTGTAAATTTCTACATTAAACTATGTAAATATATAAATAAGTAAATTAAAAAATATATAATAAAAAAGTAAACCTTAAAGAAGTAATAAATAGGATCTGAATAATGGAAAAACTTTATAAATAAATTTAGCTTAATTTACTTGGCGTTCTGAGTCGTCTTTTGCAACTATTTTCACTAATCCAATGTCTTCGACGATTCATTTTGTTGTTTTCTTTAACAATTAACGAAAACAAAGATGATCTTACAAATTAAATAACCATTACGAATGCATGCGACTCTTCCGCCGCTGTCCGCCGAATACAGTAGAAACGGCGCTTGCGCCCCCTCCTCGCGCCCGCGTCGATCCTTTTTGCACGGCGAATAAGGACAGCAGCATACTTGTGGCTTTACTCCACGTTAGAAGTGAGACATAAGTAATTGTGGCTTATTAAAAATGTTTTTTTTACTATTTAATAAAAAATATTAAAAATATTATTTAAAGCTATTAACATGTATCTTGACGTATAGATTTCAATTTTACAATAAAAACTAAAAGCCCCTATGGTGATAGTGGCTCTTATCGTAGGATACGACGATATGTGGCAGGCAGCCCAATGTGATAAATAAAGAACAAAAAATTTTGAGGTTTTTTCTTTCTGTCGGACAAGCCTAAATCAATATTATAACACCCCTAAAATATGACACTTGTATCTGTTAAGGTTAACTAGATACGACCAATTTTTGGTCTGGGCGTTCAGTACCTTATCAATTAGTTCTAATATTAGGACATTGGGTCTTCCTCGGAAGTACCCTCTTTGAAACTGGATCGCAGGAGGGCAATCAGAGTTGCTTTTGTTCAAACATACGTAAATATAACATAAATGCGTTGGGGTGGGGGTTATTAAAATTTTTAATTTATATTTTTACAGCTTCATTTTGTTTTAATCCTTTCCAAATTAGGGACACTTTGTGTGATCACTTTGTTGTCTGTGTTAGGCAAGACTCTTTTTCTCAAGAACATGTGAAGGTATAATATTTTAAACTTTCACGACTTCAACTCATAATGCCTGAGGATTGTGAAATAAAAGCGAATATTAATCTTTACATAGAAACGGTGATAGCGGTTTTCAAGTCCTAAACTTGTCAATCAAAACAAGATCTAGATTTCTACGTTTTGTTTTCTGAAATATTGATTAGTACCAAACAGATAATTTCCGAAATATTTTTTGTATGCAAACAATAAAACATGAACAAAAATAAGTTTACCATGTTTAGAACACATTAAAAGAAATTTAACGTCCAATCCTAGATTTAGTGTTGACTGACAATATAACTGGCTAACGTATAGGGGGTGGAAACTATTTTCGCCGTTTTTATGATAAGCCTTGTACTTGTATTTGGCTACACTGTCCTCTTAGTTGCAACTTTTACTGTGTTAAACCATCTCGACATTGGCAACATTTTAGCTGCCGTGGTCAAGAGTAGAGGAGGTTGAATTAACAAGTTGAAATAAAACATTTTAAGGATTATTGTTTCTCGCAATTATTATGACATTTGATAAGAAGGCAACGGGTCTATGTTGACTTTTGTTCCGAATTTTCAAGCCCATAACGTTTTCTGTCATAATTTTTCTTCGTCATTTTATCGGAAGTCATAATATTAAACAACATAAATTGGAGTTAGGATTTTCTTAAGTCATAATTATTGTAAGGAACAATAAGTAAAGTCGTATCGTTCAGTGTCATGAATGCATCACTCTTCATAATGTTAAAGGTAATAAAGTCACTCATAATAATTATTGCATGATCTTTTTTAGCAAGTCATAATTATTTTTGAGGCATATTATTACTTTATTACTGAATGGATGCCCCAAGATGGTTATCGGTGCCGCGGTAGACCAAGGCGGAGATGGCGAGATGACCTAGACTCGTTCTTGGGAGACTGGCCGGACATAAGTGCAGACAGGGAGAGTTGGAAGTCCAAGGGAGAGGTCTTTGCCCAGCAGTGGGACATTAACACGGGCTAATAATAATATATTTCGTACTAAATACAAACTGAAATATAGATGCACAGAAAAAACCCCAGAAAAAAGACCAATGCTGGGAATCGAACCCAGGTCCTCAGCATTCCGTGCCGCGTGCCATACCCCTACACCACCACTGGTCTAGAGATTAGACACGAATCTTTCCTATACATCATACATTTCAATCTGCTAAATCATCACCTTATGCAGTGACAAGCGCACATCTATGTTACACCCTCATCGAGAGATTTTAACACTCCTTCGGAACTAACCGCTCACCTGGACAAGAGATGGCGCTACTGTGCAACTTTAAACAAGTTAGCTATGAAGTATCTTTTTTTTTTTTTTTTTTGAAAATGAAGTTTAAAAAATAAGTACAAAAAAAAAAAAAAAAAGATACTTCATAGCTAACTTGTCTAATAATAATAATAAAAAAATATTATTTTATTATTACTTTGTTATTAATGTTTTACTCCAATATCATTGAGACTGGCACAGTGCCATCTGCACTCAAGAGGGCCAAGGTAGTGGCTATACTTAAGCCCGGTAAACCGGAAGACTCACCCGACAGCTACCGACCTATAGCACTCCTCAGTGTCGTCTACAAGCTCCTAGAACGCATAATATATAACTGCATTTCTAGTGCTATTAATGGTATCATCCCACTAGAGCAAGCAGGTTTCCGACCACACAGGAGCTGTAGCGACCAGGTCCTGGCGCTAACGACGCATATCGAGTATGGTTTTCAACATAACAGGAAATCTGCTGCAGCATTCGTCGACCTCACGGCCGCATATGATACTGTCTGGCGTCAGGGCCTGTTGTATAAGCTACTTAAGGCAGTGCCCTGCATTAAAATATATAGGTTACTGGAGAACGCGCTGAGTAACAGGCCGTATCGGGTCCATTTGGGTGATTTCGCTAGCTCCGTGGCCCCACTACTGTTTAACTTGTACGTGCATGACCTACCTCTCACCACCTGCCGAAAATTTGGTTACGCGGACGACCTGGCTCTTGTGGCACAGGGTGGGAGCATGGGGGCTGTTGAACCGGTGCTGCAAAAGGACCTAGAACTGATAGACGATTACTTTGTCCGCTGGCGTTTGTGTCCTAACGCTTCGAAAAGTGAGGTCTCCTGCTTCCATCTGTGCAACAAGCTGACCAATATGGAGCTAAGGGTGAAATTTAGAAATAACCTTCTCCACCACAACTTCTACCCCAAATACCTGGGAGTAACGCTGGATAGAAGTCTTAGCTTTAGACAACACCTCGACAAACTGTCCGCTAAGCTGAAGACCCGCAACAGTATCGTCCAAAAACTCACTGGTACTACCTGGGGCGCCAGCGCGTCCACTCTTCGAACCACGGCATTATCGTTGGTGTACTCGACTGCTGAGTACTGCTCGGCGGCCTGGTTGAACAGTGCCCATACTTCTGCAATTGACGTCCAATTGAACCACACGATGCGCCTTATCACCGGCTGTCTTAAATCGACACCCACATACTAGTTACCAGCACTCAGTCACATTCTGCCGCCACCATCGCGCAGGGAGAATTGTCTCAACCGTGAGCTGACAAAAATTCGATCAAACGCGGAGCTCCCCATACACCACGACCTTGATGAGTTCAAGACCACTAGGCTAAAGTCCCGCCACCCTCCCGCGCTAAAGATTCATGACCCAGAGCCCGAGAAAACCCTGCTTGATTCCTGGACAGCAGATTGGGAATCTAGGCATTTACCCGTGGACCTGTTCGAGCTTGATGTCAAGTGCCGACCAGCGGGTTTTGAAGAGCCCCGGCGTGTCTAGTGCCTGCTGAACAGAATCAGAACAGAGGTTGGTAACTGTGCGTCCCTGTGGCACAAATGGGAGTGGTGCGAGTCGCCACGGTGTCAGTTTGGCTGCCCGGAGCAAACAGTCCGACATATGGTCTTTGAGTGCCCAATCACCAAATTTAGCGGGCAAGCGGCAGACATTAAAACCCTCTCGATAGGTGAACTAGCATACCTTAAATCTAGTTTATTAAATATTTAGTTTAAGTAGAGAACCAGAAGCCATACGACAAATAAACAAAGCGATATGCTTTAAAAAAAAAATGATTTTTTTTTTGAGTTTTTTGATTTAATACTTATGAGCAAGAATATTATGGACATCGATTTCTGACTTTCAAAATTCGGATAAAAAAGATTATGGGAGAAAAGCGGCTCCCGAAGGCAACACATAGTCAATTGAAGGAAGAAGTTTATTTATCTATTTTAAAACTTTCTACGGGTATTCCTGTCCTATGCCATGACGAAGAATATTTAAATGTATAAGTGACCAATTTGCTCATCAAAACTAAGTATTTTCAGTAGATCTCTGACCCCTTGATTACGCACAAACCTTGATTTTTTAAGTGAGGCACTTGTTCCATTGTGTGATAATGACGATGATAATAAGCGCAAACATATTGACTTTGTGACGTAATACAATCACGCAAGAGAAATTTGACAGTCATTACAGTAATGTGTAAATAGTAGATTGTTCAACAAGGGACTAAAACAAGCCACAAGGACACGAGATATTTAGCCACCCGAGCGAGAGCGAGCGTGGCTATAATTCGAATTGTCATTGTGGTAGTTTAGTCTCGCGTTAAACACTGTTTCACTACTTTCTACTTTTCACTTTGAATGCGAGGAAAAAAACGACGTACAAAATTACTTTTTTACAACGTATGCTCAATACGAGCAATGGGCTGGGCATCTGTTCAAAATTCAAATAGCAAATAAAAATTCCGCTGTCTTTTCTTTTGTTTTATATTTTTTTTGTAAATTGACGCTTCAAATGCTTGCATAGTTAACCAACAGATTCAAACTTAAAAACTATGTTAAAACTAATTGGACTATGTATATAGGAATGATAACTGTTCATTCATTTGAATCGGCATATAAATTAAAGTAATTGAACTAAGTAAGCACAAAATATATTGTTAACTGAAACACTTACACTTTTGTGAAAAAAGAAACGACATTTTAAGTTTATTTTCTATATGCCAATTCTTTGTTAAATTATATCTAATTATACTTTCTATTTACTATTAAATGCAACTGACATCGCATCATTTTGATTAACTTTCAAACGCAACTGCTCTATCTACCGTACACTCCAGCACTTATGCTTGCTTTGCCGAGAGTGCGGATTGCTATTTTATCGACAGAGCAGGGAACTGCTTTGCCGACAGCGCTTTTAAAAAAACAAATTAAAAAACACATAAGCTAAAGAAATCTTTCTTTACGTGCAGAATAAAATGAATTCATGTTTAATATAATTAAATAGATTAATATTCGTAATTATTCAACGTGTTTCACGAAATTATTATTTTTAAATAGCTATTTATGCAACTGTATCGTAATAGGGGTCCTTAAAACACGAATGTGGTTTCATGAAACGAGGCGTAGCCGAGTTTCATAAAGGGTCACATGAGTGTTTTGAGGCCAAATTACGTAGAGTTGCATACAATATTGTATCTTCTCTCACGAAAACCAAAACCGAAAACGAAGTAGCCTTTTTGCATTTTTGATGCCATAAAATCTTGATAGCATTTATCGTATAATTTTCTGAACTTTGCTAGTAATAAATTATGAGTCATTTCCTTCGCCGCATCTAAAATATCGGGCGGAGTCAAATTTTCTTCGCATTCACTGATATCAGATATTTTTAAGCAAGAACAAAATTTTTACACGAAAATTCGTACAACAAAACGACGGGTACGTATCATAATGTATAAAATCAAAATATATTCGTTTACAATATATACGTTCAAAATATATAAAATCGAAAAATATAATAGTTAAAATAAATAACAATCAGAATTCATAAAGTACGTTTTTCATAATGGTCGGAATACATACAGTTAAAATGACTAAGTTCACAATGTATAAGTTCAGAATACATACAATTAGAATATATAATGTTTGAAAGAAATAACAATAAAAATCTATAAAGAACGTTTTTCATAATGGTCGAAATCCATACGGTCAAAACACATACAATCAAGATGCGTACAATAAGATTGCTTCCATCGTAATGAGCATTTTGATAGTATGTTCTAGGATTGAAAACACGAACCTTTACGATTAAAACTTAAAACCGATGCATCGCGAAAGTCAAAGTGGAACCTATTGTATTGTTTGTTCATCAATTCATCATCATCTCCAGTCTATTTGCGTCCTATTAATGTCTATTAGTGGTGTTGCGATAGCGATAGTATATCGATCGATAGTATCGTGTGATACTATCGTGGGCTTGAAAATCCGTCATATTATTGATAGTACCATCGAAACTAACATTTCATTATATTATACTGTTGCAAAACTATCGATACCATCGAAACGCGTCGATAGATCATAGATAGTATAGATAATATCGACTCTTTTGACGCGATACTATTGATAGTATCGACCAAGTTCAATAGTATCGCCTAATATTCACTATACAGGGTTATTTGTAATTCACTGACATCCTCTTAACCCTGAATTCCTATCACTCAAACAAATGTTTTTTGTTTTACGATTTTTTTAAATGAAGCACTTTTTTCCCATACAAATACACAGAGTATCGTAAAAATAAGAGGTAATCTCAAATTTTCAAAACGTTATTACACCAAAAATATCAAGTTATGACAAAAGCCGTAAAACAAAAAACATTTGTTTAAGTGGTAGGAGTTTAGGGTTCAAAGGATGCTAGTGAATTACAAATAACCCTGTAGAATTGCAGCATGTCGATATTTTTGATAGAACTATCGCATTATTGACTGATTTCTCAAGATCAACTATCGATAGTGAAACTATCGCTATCGCAACAACACTATTGTGTTTAAAGCTCATATTTTTGAGAGAGGGTAGCAAAGAGTATTATTACCTACTGCACAGAAATAGGGTAGACATGAGATTGTAACTGGGTAGGTACTTATTTGGTCGATCGAATGAGTCTGTATTGCTGTATGATTACTAGTGCAGTGTGCTTTGTAATTTTACTGTCGGTTAATAATGCCACAGGATAGTATTTAGTTATTTAAAACTCAAAAAGGTGGACATAAAGTGCAGCTCAGCATACATAGGGACAGACAGACAGCGGAAAGCGACTTTGTTTTATACTATGGAGTGATGTCAATGCAATCTTTAGTATATTTAGTATGCACATTTTCATTTGGCCAAATTTTCATTTCATATCATCACGGAAAATAACATTAAGGCATTTTGTTTTTTACCAAATGCTTTATTTAACCAAAAAATCTTCAAACAATAAAGATTTAGTACCACTAAGTACACTGTAGTAGATTTAGAAACAAGGGTAACCCTACCATTACACCACTACTAACCATTAGAGTATCTAGATAATTTGAAATGAAACAAACTTTGCTTTGCTTTTTTTCGGCGAGCGAGCGAAGCGAGCGAGCATGACGGTTCGGGGCGGAAGCGACTCAGAATGGTTAGGTTCAAAGGCTAATGCGGGAGCGTAGCGGTGCGAAGCTCCCACATTAGCCTTTGGTGTTAGTTATTTTTTTTATTACTACGTAGAAAACCTTATTTGTTTGATAAAATTTGGTATATGATTTACATTTACATTTCATAATGTTAAAGACAAATACCTAATGGAAATAATCATTTTCTGTGCTGTTTCAAAAAAAATACCTAACACCGAAGGCTAAGGCGGGAGCTACGCTACGCTTCGCTCCCGCCTTAGCCTTCTGAAGCTAACTTATCCGAGTCGCTTCTGCCCTAAAAGGTCTTGCTCGCTCGCTTCGCTCGCTCGATGCTAGCGAGGTACCGGTTAGAGTATACGAAAGGGTGTTTTTATATTTTATCGGTCTTTCGGGTATAGTGTATTACTCCACTACTAACCATTAGAATATCTAGATAATTTGAAATGAAACAAACAATGCATACTTTTCGGCGAGCGAGCGAAGCGAGCGAGCAAGACGGTTCGGGGCGGAAGCGACTCTGAATGGTTAGGTTCAAAGGCTAAGGCGGGAGCGTAGCGGAGCGAAGCTCCCACATTAGCCTTTGGTGTTAGTTATTTTTTTTATTACCACGTAGAAAACCTTATTTGTTTGATAAAATTTGGTATATTATTATTATTTACATTTCATAATGTTAAAGACAATAATACCTGATGGAAATAATCATTTTCTGTGCTGTTACAAAAAAAATACCTAACACCGAAGCCTAAGGCGGGAGCTACGCTACGCTTCGCTCCCGCCTTAGCCTTCTGAACCTAACCTATCCGAGTCGCTTCTGCCCTAAAAGGTCTTGCTCGCTCGCTTCGCTCGCTCACTGCCAGCGAGGTACCGGTTAGGGTATACGAAAGGGTGTTTTTATAATTTTTCGGTCTTGCGGGTATAGTGTATATTGTAACCTTTGATTATGTATTTCAACCATTATGGAAAACGTACCGTAAACTGGAGTTACTTTGAAATGTGGGGCTACTTTAGAAAAGAGTTTTTTACCCCGTTTCCTTATTTTTTAAGACCATCTGTGGCAGTGAAATAAGTACCTTGTCAAATCACCAAACTTTTTACGTCATTTGCTCAATCGAGCTATGAATATTTGCGTTTTTATAACCATGTAAAATCTATCAAAGTAGCCCCAAAATTTCCTAATGTAACCCTTGTTTGGCAGTACTGTATATAAGGGTCCGTTGCCTCGTAGGGAATCAGAACCTACCAAACTGACTCAGTTTGGTGGACACTCAGATGACTTCTACAGGAAGTAAAAGACACGTGTCAAACGAAAGTCAAAAGTAACAAACCAGTACTGTATAAAAATTTAGATTGATATTTTATTTAACTATAATATTTTATAATTTTATGTATTTTGAACGTATACATTGTAAACATATGCATTTTGTGCTATATGACTAGGAACCATTATGCATTGTAACTATTATATATTTTGACCAGTATACATTTTAAACTTATACGTTTAGAACTTATGTCAAATAACTTTATGTATTTTGATACATTATATTTTATGATTTTCGGCATTTCAACTGTATGTATTTCAACCGATATGTATTTTAAATTTATACATTATAATACGCACCCAAAGACGCACCATACCTACCATTAATATACATACGTTGCCTCACTTTTTTTTTTTTTTTGTTTTTATAGGTATTTTAATAAAACTTAATAAAAATAGTTTAGAGTATCTACACCTAAGTAGTTTTAAGTTACATAACATCGAGGAGCGGTGTTCTCTTTGTACGAGTAAAAGAGACACCAGCACAGTTATTGTCATAACTAACTAAGTTACTGAATAAATTATTTTTCATTTTTTTTTTCATTTACATGTACGCACTTAGCTCCTTCATCCATATTATGAGACAAACTTTTATTTTCTCTTATTCTGACATATCCGATATCCCAAAAAAAAAGAAAACATTAGGGATCAGCTGAAATTTATAAACTCTGAATGCAGGTAGGTATTTTTACGAAGAAATTCTACTAAATGAATAAATTTTGTTACAACAAACACTTTCATTTATTTAACTTCTTTTCTTTGCAGAACAGCTTAAAGGAGAAAGAAGGGGTTATGTACTTTTTTATATAAAAAAATGTTTATTAAAAGCATTTATTAAAAAAAATCAATAGATCAGGCTATTTGGTTGATTTTTATAAAAGTAACAATACCCTATTCAATTTAAAAACAAAGTTACAACGTAAAAACTTTTAACTGCGATTTACTCGAAATAATGTTTTTGTGAAATACCCCCTTCATCCACTCATGTCTTCATTTGTAATTGAAAATAATAATGCTTAAATACACAGACACATTTTAGGTAGGTTTAAATAATTAGCTTTAAATAAATAGATAAGGTTAACGATTACATTTATTTGCACACATCTAAGCCATACCTACATAAAATTATTATAAGTACCTAAGTATAATATTATGTCATTGGTAGTACTTATTAGTACTAGGTTTTTGCGATGGTCAGCTCTGTGTATCTTACGCACACAGTGACGCGTGTACAGACGACGTCGTCGTGCTTAATCGACTCCCTTACTGCTTGCGACTGCTGCTGCGACTTGGCTACTCTTACTTGCGTTCATATTCTGTTGGGCACCGCTGATCCGAAACCAAGCCAAGGGCACGGGGTTTCCACTCGCCGATATTTGGTAGGTATATAAATCAAGAAAGATAACAGTCTGTATTAATTCAGTAAACTACCTTTGGTAACTACCTTGTTATTATGATGGCGATTATATTATACCCAATCTGTTCAGTTATGCGAATTCTATCATAAGATCATTATATATTTAGGTAACGCCACCAGAGTTGAGGTCACGCACACAACAACACGTCATGTAATGACAGCGGGATTTTGACATTTATTCGTACCTACCGATAGCAAGTTCAACAGACTCAACATAGAATTTCAAGATTGACTAAAAATTTCTTCAACCTATTTCTTTAATAATAATTCAGGAAAATACATCTACTTCAAACAAAACAGAAAATAAAATATTTTGATCTATTTTGTATAAATCAGATAAGCATAATTTTTTGTTATTTATACAATACCGATTTTTTTCTTGCGAATATTTTTTGTCAGTTTCAAATTGTTTTATTTCAAAAATAGGTTATATGAAAAAAGAAAAAATAATCTCATAACACCCGAATACCTTTCTTACATGGGTGTTAAACCATAAATAATCATTTAGAGCAATATCTGGGCTATATCAACACCTCAAATCATATTCAAGCGATAAACTTGGAACACGCATTCTTACTTAAACGCTCCATTTACCGTTACGAACGGTTTCTTCCCGCAACACTTGTATATTTATCGTGTAATAAACTTTTTAAAATATACAAATTTATACTTGCCGTTATCGTACATAGGTAACAATGTATGATGGTTTTAACTCCTCCGCGATAAGAATTTTTCTCATGTTAATTTGTGCAAATATACGCATAAGGCGTTGGTAAGAGCCGTATGTAAAATCGTAGCAAATGGTACCGTGGCATGCTTGAATTTGGCAAGAAAACAACTGGATATATGAGAACACTTAAAATTTAGGTACTTTATACAACACTTTTTCTTAAGTAGTAATAGTAGTAGTTTTTCGTAAGTGTGCAAAGTTTGTATGAATGGAAGAAAGGATGGATTTGTGGATTTGTGGAAAGCTGCTTTTATCCCGAGAAAGTGTAAGGTTCCCACGGGAAAGATACCTCGCATGCTTAGTAATAAACGGGCTTAACTCAAAAATCGTGAATCATAATTCAATTCATAGTTTAAACTTTAAACTCAATTTACCATAATTCACGATTTTGAGTTAAGCCCGTTTATTACTAAGCATGCCACCTATTACCTAAAAAAAAAATATTAGGGGACAATCTTACACAAATCGACCTAGTCCCAAACTAAGCAAAGCTTGTACTATGGGTACTAGACGACGATAAACATACTTATATGGATAAATAAATACTTAAATACATAGAAAACATCCATAACTCAGGAACAAATATTCGTGCTCATCACACAAATAAATGCCCTTACCGGGATTTGAACCCAGGACCTCTTGCTTCGTAGGCAGGGTCACTACCAACTAGGCTAAGGCGGTCGTTATACCTGTTATTATTATTTTGACCTATTTTGAAAATTCTTAAATCTCAATCAAAGGCAGTGTATCTTTCTATTAGTGAAAGATTTTTTTTAAATCAGTTCCGAAATTGAATTCACTTACTTTTGTCCCGCGGGAATTTAAATGTTGGGAAAACCATTCTATATCCTTTCCCCGGACTCAAACTGTCTATATACCAAATTTCATTTAAATCGGTTCAGCGGTTAGGTATATATCCCCATACAAACTTTCACCTCCCTTTTTGCCCCCTTAAAGGGTGATTTCTGAAATAAAAACCACCTTTGTCCTTGCCCGGCATTCAAATTATCAGTATACCAAATTTCATCAAAATCGGTAAAGCGGTTTAAGCGTTAAGAGATAACAGACAGACAGACAGACACACTTCCGCATTTATAATATAAAATATAGATTGAAGAAAGAAGAAAAGCAGCTCTATATCTTGAACCGTAATATCTAAACATTTCTGTGGCCGCTATAACAACAAATACTAAACTATAGGTATGTATATAATATAATATAATATAATATAATAAAATAAAGTTAAAAACTAAAGGGGATCGTCATACAACAAACGTGCTTTTTCAGCGTTTTTAATTCCGGCGACGGTTGCTAGGTGACAGCTGCTATGCTGTTCAGACGTTTACCTCCTTAGCTATAAGTTTACGATTTTGGTGCTTACATTTTGGCGATTTTTTACTGAACAGTATTTAAAAAAACTTTTTACGGAGGTAAGGAACCCTTCACAGACGAGTCCGACTCACACTTGACCGGTTTGTATAATGACTTAAGAAATGAACAAAAATGTTCCAATCATTGCATTGGTATACATTGTTATGAAATATTGAGCAAACATAATTGTTTACATATTAATGGCACTGCGCTGTAGACATTATTTTGAAATTATAACGTATATTTCAAAAAGGGAGCAATGGCGTATACAATATTGTGATCGAGGTTGTTGACTTAATTTTGCTACAAATATCGTGTACATTACTGTGGTGGGTTTTTTTGGATACAATATTTTGAACGTTATGTATATGTGTATTTAGTTAGGAAATCTTACGTAGATATATTATTTTGCAAATTAGGAAATGTTTATATATTAATGCTCGTGACTGTACATATATGGTTAATTGCCGCAGCGAGCGTATATAAACTTTAGGTGCCTATAGCAAAAGTTGCGAGAATTTCATGTTATGTCGATTTAATGATTTTAAGATACTAGGGGCGTTCAATAAAAAGTGAGAATGAGTATGTTATAAACAACTTTTACTAAATGTCATTTTATTTTTCGACATAGTCACCTTTTAGCATAATACACTTAGTATATCTTTTTTCTAAACTTAAAATTCCATTTTTAAAAAAGGTCTCATCTTGAGTACTTTAAAAATCTTGTACTGCAGTGACTACCGCATCGTCGTCTTCAAATTTCTGGCCTCTCAGGTATTGTTTCAATCTCGGAAATAGGTAGAAATCACTGGGAGCGAGATCTGGTGAATACGGAGGATGCTTAAGGATATCGAACCCAGCATCACGAATTGCAGCCATTGCAACGGCGGACTTGTGTGCCGGGGCATTGTCCTGGTGGAACAGCACAACTTTCGAGAGTTTACCTCGCCGTTTTTCGCGGATCTCATTGCGCAATGTTGCTATTTGTTTGGCGTATAAAGTGCCCGTAATAGTGGCTCCATGCTCGAGATACTCAATCATTAATACCCCTTTACCATCCCAAAAAACAGAGCCCATGACCTTACCGGCAGATGGGCTCACCTTGAATTTCTTCGGAGTTGGAGATGATGGCCTTTTCCATGTCATAGACTGCAGTTTCGTTTCAGGGTCGTAATGATGGAGCCATGTTTCGTCCATTGTTATAAATCGCGCCAAAAAAAAATTTCCCGGTCTTGCTGCATCAGGTTCAAAGCTTCTTGACAAATATCTAGTCTAGTTTTTTTTTGCGTGTCAGTAAGCATTCTTGGTACCCAACGCGCAGATACCTTTTTCATACCCAAGCGTTCATGTAAAATATTATGCACGCTCCCCGTTGAAATCTTTACATTTTCAGCAATAAAATGAACTGTGACACGATGATCCGCCAAAACTGAGTTTTCGACTTTTTTCACAATTTCTTCAGTTACTGCTGTAGTAGGGCGTCCGGAGCGGGGGTCGTCCATTGTCGATGTTCTTCCACGTCTAAATTCGGCGCACCAACGTGCGACTGTCGAATACGGAGGAGCATTAGACCCTAAAGTGTCCCGCAAATCCAAATTGACTTGGTCCGTAGAAAATTTTTTCAAATACAAGTATTTGATAACGGCGCGCAGTTCAATTTTCTCCATTTTCGCTAACGTACTCAATAGCATTGCAAAGAAATTACCGTATATTTTTTAAACAAAAGACAGTTAGTTTTTTTTTTCATAGCAATCAGCTAGATAGATTAGCTTTACCGGCCAGTATTTAATTTCGTAATATTAAAAGAGTTTGCATCTCATTCTCACTTTATATTGAACGCCCCTCGTATATTTGGTTTATTAACAAACAACAGATAATTAGAAACGATTGAAATAATAAAAAAAAAACTAACTAAACTGCGGAGCATCTGTTGATACTCTACGCCACCACGGACTCTTGCTCGCGACGATCGAAAGAGACCCGACGGTTTGACACTCGTACCTAGGCAAATGGGCCGGCTTCTTATCTGGGATGCAACATGTGTGGATACCCTAGCGCGTCCTGGGCAGCAGCGCAGGCTGAATAAGCAAAACGCCGCAAATATGCGGGCTCTCAAGAGACTACGTATTTGCAGCTTTTGCTGTAGAAACCTTAGGTCCGTGGAACCCGGACGCTCACAATCTTTTTGGCCAAATAAAACATAAATTGTTCGAAATTACCCGTGATCATAAGGCTGGTGCATTTCTCGCCCAACGTTTTGGCATCACAATGCAGCGCGGAAATGCTGCCAGCCTTATGGGCACTCTTCCACAGGGACAGGACTTAGGCGAATTGTATATATGTATATATGTAGATAGGTTATTTTTAGGTTAGTTTTTTATTTTTTTTTATATTTTAAGATTACATATATCATCTTTCACCCGACTGTCGAAGGAGGGTTATGTTTTTCGAGCGTATGTATTTTGTATGTATGTATCATTCTTTGGCACGCCCTACAGCCTAAACGGCTCAATGGATTTTAAAGTGTGAGGTGTCATTAGATTCATCTCAGTTTCGCGAGTGACATAGAATATATATTTTCCGGAATTCCCATGGGAACAGGAATTATACAGGAGGGTTTTTTTTCATCTAGTATTGATTTTATTTTATTTTAGTAATTTTATTTGAAACCTATCATTATGCAACGGATTTATAAAATACTAAATATTTCACAGAAACTACTATAAACTACTACTAGGTACGGCAAAGCCAAAAAGAAGGGTTATGATTTTAGCAGTCTATGTATGTTATGCATGTACTGTACGTTTGTATTACGTATGTTCCACAGTAGCGCCGAAAGTACTCATACTATTTCGATGAATGGGGATTTCCGATTAATCGATCCATAATTTCACATACATGCTTTGGTTACACTTTTATGTTAAATTTTTATGACAGGAATAGTGCACCAGTATGCGAAACATAATTAATCGAGGAAACGTCTTCAATTTTAATCCGATAAATCCTAACTGTATGAAGCGACCGGTGTGACCGATACTTTGTTCTCGAGTTTTTATTTTACAAAGTGGTTAAGTTCTAAAAAATGGCTATAATACTGTATAAATCAGTTTTATTGGTATCGTGAGAGCCATATCATTCCGCGAGATATCTATTCAGAAGCTATGGCAACTCAACGTGTCTAGAATATCCACTGCTGCAACGCAAACTTACAAAACCATTTACTAAGAGAACATTGACGACCCATTGCTAGACATCATAAGAATTGTTTTTGAATCATAACATGGTTGTAGGGCTGTGCTATTACATTGGTAATTGTTTCAAGATATATGACGGTTACACTATGTGTCGTAGTGTAAAATGATCTATAGACGAGCTAAGGTCTTTATAGCTAAGCAGCTAAAGTTGTTTAAGGCTTAGTATAGTAATCTATACATATAAAATCCTTTGTCCTGACTGACGGATCAACGCACAGCCTAAACCGCTGATCGTAGAGACCTGAAACTTGGAGGGTGTATTCTTTGTATGACGTAGGCATCCGATAAGAAAGGATTTTTCGTAGTTCTACTCCTAAGGGGGTAAAAAAGGGGGGCAAAGTTTCTATGGGACAACTTGATTCCTTGGTCCAATCTACTTCAAATTTTGCATAAACATTCTATAACAGAATTGATGGAAGACGTGTTTCGTATTTTATTGAAATTCATCCCTTGACGGGGTTAAAAAGAAGTAGAAAGTTATTTTGGGGGTGATTTGCTTCGAAGTTGATATCAATACTCCTTAGTGCTTTTGATTTAAATTACTTTTTATTTTGACACAATGTAAACGAAACGAAACTTCAAATTTTGCGAACCATTTGTCTACGTTTGTCAACCACTTCCTGATCTGATCTCTGATAATAACTAATTATAATAAGTATTTGCATTTCACCAAGCTTTTGCTTTTACAAGCGCAGCGTGGGACGTCCACCAACGAGATGGACGGACGTTTTGGTGAAGGCCGCAGGTTCAGGGTGGATGCAAGTCGCTTCCAACCGTAATGATTGGGCATCAATGAGGGAGGCCTATGTCCAGCAGTGGAAGTCCTACGGCTGAAATGATGATGATGATGATGAAGCTTTTATGTGAGTTCAACCTTTTTCGAATAAAATCGAATTGAGTATTCAAACATCATTGTTGAACTCGCATAAAAGCTTGGTGCAATGCAAATACATATAAAATCCTTTGTCCTGGAAGTCCTAAATGACTGACTGGCGGATTAACACACAGCCTAAACCGCTTTATGTAGAGACCTGAAACTAGGAGGATGTGTTCTTTGTATGACGTAGGCATCCGATAAGAAAGAATTTTCCGGAATTCCCACGGGATAAGGAATATACAGGATGTATATATTTCATCAATCGAGAGTGACCCTATCCCCATAACGAAGATTACTAAACTGTTCAAATTGGGCATGCAAGTAGACTATTAGAATAGGTATAAAGCTAATTTCAATAATTTTGAAAATTCCCACGGGATAAGGATAAATCAGGATTTATATACTCAAATCAACTGGATCCTATCTCCGTAACTACAATTAAGTACTAAACTTTCAAATTCAGTATAAACGTAAATGGTCATACATAACAGCAAAAAAATATTGCAGGATTTTTGGAAATTCCTGTGGGATAGATAATCTCTGAAACTTCCGAACCGATTTAAAAAAAAAATCTTTTACCAGTAAAAAGTTACACTATCCTTTATTGACATAGACTACTTTTTTCCGGAAAAATGCAAAATTCCCAAGGGATAGAAATAAAAATTCAACTTCGGAGCTCATTTTACAATGTCTTTCACCAATCGAAAAGATACACTGTCCTTGATTAACATAGGATGCTATTTTCCGGATAAATGCAAAACTCCCGCGGTATAGAAAATAGTAAATTTAACTTTGAGGCTGAGTTTAAAAAAAATGACCAATAGAAAGCTACACTATCCTTTGTTGGTATAGGCTAGGCTACCTACTATTTATTCGGTAAAATGCAAAATTCCCGTGGGATAGAAAGAAGTGAACATCACTTGAGGGCTGATTTGAAAATTTCTTTCACCAATAGGAAGTTACATCAACCATTAATTTTACATAGACTACTTTTCTCCGTGAAAAAGCAAAATTCACACGGGAAAAAAATAAGTGAATTCAACTATGGGG
The DNA here is from genome assembly GCA_947859365.1 of Archips crataeganus. Taxonomy (NCBI): domain Eukaryota; kingdom Metazoa; phylum Arthropoda; class Insecta; order Lepidoptera; family Tortricidae; genus Archips; species Archips crataeganus. The sequence continues at coordinate 10,087,775 of OX402049.1, read as the reverse complement.
GCTGATTTTAAAACTTCTTTTACCGGTAAAAAGCTACACCTTTAAGGACATAGACTACTTTTTCTCGGGGAAAATGAAAAATTCCCGCGGGATAAACATAAGCGAAAATTTGCATAGAATAAGGACAAATTTGTTGAAATTCCCACGGGATAGTGAATAAACGGGATTTATAATATTCACTAACTGATACTGATGATGATGAAATGATAATAATAATGGATGTTGCCGTGGCATCCGGCAGGATTTTGTTTTATACAATTAAAGAGATGAAGAAGCTTTACCACAAATTGGAATTCGACGCGGACGAAGTCGCGGGCAAAAGCTAGTCTATACATACATATAAAATGCTTTGTCCTGACTGACTGACGGATCAACGCACAACCTAAACCGCAGATCGTAGAGACCTGAAACTTGGAGGGTGTGTTCTTTGTATAACGTAGGCATCCGATAAGAAAGGATTTTTCGTAGTTCTACTCCTAGTATTCAAATCAAACATCATTGTTGAACTCGCATAAAAGCTTGATGCAATGCAAATACATATAAAATGCTTTGCCCTGAAGTCATAAATGACTGACTGGCGGATTAACGCACAGCCTAAACCGCTGTATGTAGAGACCTGAAACTTGAAGAATGTGTTCTTTGTATGACGTAGGCATCCGATAAGAAAGAATTTTCCGGAATACCAACGGGATAAGGAATATACGGGATGTATATATTTCATCAATCAAGAGTGACCCTATCCCCATAACGAAGATTACTAAACTGTTCAAATTGGGCATGCAAGTAGACTATTTAGAATAGGTATAAAGCTAATTTCAATAATTTTGGAAATTCCCACGGGATAAGGATAAATCAGGATTTATATACTCAAATCAACTGGATCCTCCGTAACTACAATAACTAAACTTTTCAAATTCAGTATAAACTTAAATGGCATACATAACAGCAAAAAAACTTATTGCAGGATTTTGGGAAATTCCTGTGGGATAGATAATCTCTGAAACTTCCGAGCCGATGAAAATAAATCTTTTCCCAGTAAAAAGCTACACTATCCTTTATTGACATAGGCTACTTTTTTCCGGGAAAATGCAAAATTCCCAAAGGATAGAAAAAAAAAATCAACTTCGGAGCTCATTTTAAAATGTCTTTCACCAATATAAAAGATACAGGTCTTTGATTAACATAGGATGCTATTTTCCGGATAAATGCAAAATTCCCGCGGTATACAAAATAGGAAAGTTTGAAAAAAAATGACCAATAGAAAGCTACACTATCCTTTATTGGTATACGCTAGGCTACCTACTATTTATTCGGTAAAATGCAAAATTCCCGTGGGAAAGAAGGAAGTGAGTATCACTTGAGGGCTGATTTGAAAATTTCTTTTACCATTAGGAAGCTACACTAACCATTATTTACTTAGACTACTTTTCTCCGTGAAAAATCAAAATTTTCCACGGGAAAAAAATAAGTGAATTCAACTACGGGACTGATTTTAAAACTTCTTTTACCGGTAGAAAGCTACACCTTTAAGGACATAGGCTACTTTTTCTCGGGGAAAAAAACGAAAATTTGCATAGAATAAGGACACATTTGCTGAAATTCCCACGGGATAGAGAATAAACGGGATTTATAATATTCACTAACTGATACTGATGATGATGAAATGATGAAATGATAATAATCATGGATGTTGCCGTTGCCGAATTTTAGTTTTATACAATGAAAGAGGTGAAGAAGCTTTACCACAAATTGGAATTCTACGCGGACAAATTCGCGGGAAAAAGCTTGTTATAAATACAATTTTGCAGTTAGTTAAAAAATAATCTGTTTTCAGAACTAAAATTAAATGTTTATTGAATTAATTAGAGTTGCTCCTTGGAATTATACTTTCATGTTGTTAACTAGTACAACTACCCTGGTAGTTGTCACTTAGTTACTGGAGTGGCGACCGCGTACACTGGAATACTAAATATTGATAAACCACCCGCAAGATAGACGGACAATCTGGTCGCGGGAACGGTTTACTAATGTCGGCGAAAAATTATTTCGCAAAATGATTCATTTCGCAAGTGTTTTATTTGGCAACTGTTTATTTTTTCTGGAACTATAACTTTCAGGATTGTTGTAAAACAAACCTAACCTACAGGATAGTCCTGAAATATATCCTGAATAGTTAACAGTTCCAGAAAAAATAAGCAGTTGCCAAATGAATCATTTTCAACCGACGAAAACAAAAGGAGGAGTTTCTCAAGTCGACGTGTATATTTTTTTTTTTTTTTAATGTATGATCACGCAGAACTTTTTACAGAGTAGTCCGAATTTGATGATTCTTTTTTATTGGAAAGCGAGGGTGGACCCTGAGGGTGGTCTCATTTAAATTCGGAAATAATATTCTTACCCTAAGGGTAGGAAAACAGAGGATGATTGACTAACTTTTTACAGAGTACTAGTCTGATTTTCATAATTCTTTTTTATTGGATAGGATATACCTTGAAGTTGGTATTATATAAATTTGGAAAAAAAAAATACCCCAAGGATGGGAAAAAAGTATAAAATAAAAACTTTTTAACAAAAAAATTAAACCGCCGAAAAAACTGAAAAGCAAAAAATAATACCATTTTTGTTTGACCTTAATCTAGGTACCAGTTTGAAGTCGGTGCCTCAGCACTTAACCAGGACGAGTGGACCTATAATCGTCTACCTGATTGGCTTCTATCACTCCTCCTGGCTCGTTATGAGGCACCGATTTCAAACTGGTACCTAGATTAAGGTCAAACAAAAAAGGTATTATTTTTTGCTTTTCAGTTTTTTCGGCGGTTCAATTTTTTTGTTAAATAGTTTTTGCGAAATAATTTTCGCCGAAACGGCAGTAGTTACCCGCGCGGGAACACATTGGATGCATTAGACACAAAACGCGGGTAACACAAAACTGATCGTCGCGGAGGTCCTTGGCAATGGTCAGTGTCCAGAAGTGAACGTCCTCCGGCTGACATGATGATGATGGTAAAAGTACTTTGAAACGTGTTATTTAATAAATTAAAACCCATTTTGCGACCAACAGTCTCATGATTAAAACAGCTAGCTACGCAAGTGCATCATGTGTATCTTTTCATCACGTGTACCTATAATTAATAAAAAAATAATAATAATAAATATCACGGGACAATTCACACCAATTGACTTAGTCCCAAAGTAAGCTAAGTAAAGCTTGTGTTATGGGTACTAGGCAACGGATAAACATACTTATATAGATAGATACATACTTAAATACATATGAAACACCCAAGACCCGAGAACAAACATTCGTATTTTTCATACAAAATAAATATCTGCCCCGACACGGGAATCGAACCCGGGACCTCAAGCTTCGTAGTCAGGTTCTCTAACCACTAGGCCATTTGGTCGTCTAAATTTCATCATCATCATTACCTTGGTCATGCTCATGCTTTACCATTGCTCATGGTCATTACCTTGGTCATGCTCATGCTTTACCATTGCTCATGGTCATTACCTTGCTCATGCTCATGCTTTACCATTGCTCATGGTCATTACCTTGCTCATGCTCATGCTTTACCATTGCTCATGGTCATTACCTTGCTCATGCTCATGCTTTACCATTGCTCATGGTCATTACCTTGATTTAGACCTTTACATCTCAAACGACGTTATTCGTAAAATCAAAATTAGTATTTTTATTATTTACATGGAAGCCGTGGTGGCCTGGTGGTTAGACCTATGGCCTTTCAAGCAGAGGGTCCTGGGTTCGAATCCGGGCTTGCACCTCTGAGTTTTTCGGAATTTATCTACGAAATTGTATTTGAAATTTACCATGAGCTTTACGGTAAAAGAAAATATCGTGAGGAAACCTGCACACACCTTAAAAGGAATTCAATGGTGTGTGTGAAGCTCCCAATCTACACTGGGCCCACGTGGGAACTACGGCCCAAGCCCTCTCATTTCTGAAAAGATGCCTGTGCTCTGCAGTGGGACGTATATAGGCTCAGATGATGATGATGATGATGATGGATGATTATTATTTACATACAAACAATTAAAACACCGGCTGAAATGATGATGATGATGATGATGGATGATTATTATTTACATACAAACAATTAAAACACCGGCTGAAATGATGATGATGATGATGATGGATGATTACTATTTACATACAAACAATTAAAACACTGGCTGAAATGATGATGATGATGATGATGGATGATTACTATTTACATACAAACAATTAAAACACCGACTGAAATGATGATGATGATGATGATGGATGATTATTATTTACATACAAACAATTAAAACACCGGCTGAAATGATGATGATGATGATGATAATTAAAAGAACCTCTACCTGTATACAGCCGAAACTAGAAAGATGTTTAAATATTATCTGAATATGAATAACATAAATGACTATAATGTAATTCAAATTTATTTAAAACAGTCAAACAAACAGTCTTATTAATATCCGAACTACGTATCGGACCAAATAATAATGTAATGAGGATAGTTGTGTTTTTGGTAAAGGAGAACCATCGTGAGGAAACTGATGCACAGCTTGTGAATTTACCACGATTCAAACTAAATCATAAAAAGTATGTATTCGACACGAAGCTTTTAAAGCACATGTTTGATTCGAGTTTTTTTTTACCTCTCTAGCTGTTTTCTAGCGCACTGTTTTCAGCATACCTAAAGATCCTGTATTGTTTTGAAAAATAATGGATGGTAAGAAGAAGCAGCGAAAAAGATCTTTGGCAGCATGCTAAAACAACGGACATAATACTCTGAAAAGGGGGTAAATATTTAGCATAGTTGAAGTGGCAGTGGGCGACACATAGCCAGAATAACGGCATATAACATTAACAGTTGTTTTTCAACCGACGAAAACAAAAGGAGGAGGTTCTCAATTCGACGTGTATATTTTTTTTTTGATTTTTTTTTTTTTATGTATGATCACGCATAACTTTTTACAGAGTAGTCCGATTTTGATGATTCTTTTTTTATTGGAAAGCGTATTCCTCCAGGGCGGTCCCATTTAAATTTGGAAACAATATTCTTACCCTAAGGGTAGAAAAACAGGGGATGATTGATTGTTCAGTTACTGATTGTACTATATGATCGATCACGCATAACTTTTTACAGAGTAGTCCGATTTTGATGATTCTTTTTTTAATGGAAAGCGTATTCCCCGAGGGTGGTCCCATTTAAATTTAAAAACAATATTCTTACCTTAAGGGTAGAAAAACAGGGGATGATTGACTAACTTTTTACAGAGTAGTCTGATTTTCATAATTCTTTTTATTGGATAGTTAGGGTATACCTTGAAGTTGGTATTATAAATTTGGAAAAAAAATTACCCCAAGGATGGAAAAAAAGTATAAAATAAAAACTTTTTAACAAAAAATTAAACCGCCGAAAAAACTGAAAAGCAAAAAATAATACCTTTTTTGTTTGACCCTTAATCTAGGTACCAATTTGAAGTCGGTGCCTCAGCACGAGCCAGGAGGAGTGATAGAAGCCAATCAGGTAGACGATTATAGGTCCACTCCTCCTGGCTAAGTGCTGAGGCACCGACTTCAAACTGGTACCTAGATTAAGGTCAAACAAAAAAGGTATTATTTTTTGCTTTTCAGTTTTTTCGGCGATTTAATTTTTTGTTAAAAAGTTTTTTAGTTTTACTAATTCATACTCATGGTATATGGTATATGTCTACCAAATTTAAAGGCTCTAGATTCAATGGTTTTAGGCTCTATGTTTTGTGTAAGTCAGGGTAGTTACGGTTTGTTTTTTTAGTACAGATTTATTAATGCTCCTTTTGGTGTCACTCACTGCCTTACCTTACGTATAGTCTCGATTGAGGTCAAGTTTATACGGAGGCAATTTCCGGACAGCATCGACTTTTAATATAAACGTTTTATTGAAAGGGGGTCGTTGTTGCGGTGACAATAGGAGTGTACGTGTAGAGTAATTCATGACTCTTGATACCTTTTAAATTGAAGTCATATTTGAAAAACAATTGCTTTTTTCATATATTTTAATGAGTTTCAAACATATTTTATTGAATCAGGCGTTACTTTGCTGAGGTCCTTATTAATGAACACTGAAACAACTACTTTGCTCACCCGCGACCTTCGCGGTCTTTCAATTCTCAGTCTCGGTGTTTCAGTTCATTAATTTTAACGAGATATTAAACACGCGTTTTGCTAAAGGTTTTGATCACAGTATTGTCATGTGTACCTATTGTGTTAGTTTGTAACAAAAATAATATTTAAAATGATATAAATAGAAAATATTAAGCACTCACAGAAAAACCTAAGTGGGACCGTGTTTAAATATAAAAAGTTTGTTTATGTGTACAGTCGAGTTCTCCAATATCTGTACAGCCAACCGTTCATAAATATCTGTACATAGACCTTATTACCCTAACATAAGGTTCATGTTTATATATTTATGAACGGTTAGCTGTACAGATATTGGAGAACTCGACTGTACATTGTTTCATAGCCAAAATCTAGAACCTACGATCCCTTACCTAGAAAAGTGCACAAAAGTATCAAGAAGTATAAGTCGAGGAGCGAAGTCAGTATCTAGACTGCGCCGAGTCATGCGCCTCTAATAAATAGTTACCTTCGTGAACTATCTGGAGAGGTCGGGTTTTCACTAACTTATATTTAAATTTTTCAGCGGCTAACGATATTAAAATTGTAGACGTCTATGACTGTAGTGGCAGGGGGTTAGCTTTTTCCAGGATTTGTTACGGGTTTATAGCATTACTTTTTGATCAGTGTATCGCAACATTGATCCATGTTCAAAGTGTGCCGCGTCAAAGGCGTACGGAAGTACTCGTAGCTATGTCGCATGGATATGGCCAAAACAGGAATTTCAACAAATCTCAAACGGATATGATCAAATCACGCAGGATGATAAAACGAAGTATTCAGTTTATCATTTCCCTACAGTAAATCAGTTACTTGATTAGAAATTTGAACCTGTTTAGTGAAATGACAAAATCAGATAAAAAAGACAAGTCTATATTTGTTTAGCGTTTTGATAATATCTTTGTTACACGTTAGTGAGTTTGACAAAACAAACTCGCAAAGTCAACTCGCACACCTCTAATACCTAATTATTTTGAATAACATAATCCGATGAAAACCTTTGCAGGGGTGTTCAGTCAAACTAATCGATCCACCTGCTAAAATAATCCAGATTTTAACATGTCTTGTATAATTACTATACTAAACAGGACTTATCACAGTTATCACGCAAAATAATATTTACCCGGGATAAACTAAGTCCCGTTTAGTACAGTAATTATGAGTGAAAATCAATCACGAAAGTTTAAAACGTATTGTATACACCGTGAAATTTTAGTAGTTGTTTTCCCGAAACGAGGTGATTTAGTATCGATTGTACAATCGATTTATAATTACTATTTTGACTAGAGTCAAAAATCCAATTATGAAAAACGAAAATCGAAAATGACTGCAAACCAATAGTAACGCTTCGTTGGTACCTAACCTATCGTACGATCGTACGCTACTTGTACCAACGAAGCGTTACTATTGGTTTGCGGTCATTTTCGACTTTCGTTTTTCACAATTGGATTTTTGACTCTAGTCAAAATAGTAATTATAAATCGATTGTACAATCGAAACTAAATCACCTCGTTTCGGGAAAACAACCACTAAAATTTCACGGTGTATAAGTACCTAGGGACAAGATTTACCGCCACATAATCTTATCATGACTGTCTTCGCGGACATAAAGGAGCCTCAATGAAACTCAAAATACTGCAAAATGGTACTTTAATACAAAAATACTAATAAAATCTACAGAGTGTGTTAATCGTGCGAAGGTTATTGAAGGTGTGTGTTTTCAAATACACGGTAGGCGAAAGCTAACATAAGTAAACGCCTAATGAAAGTTCACGAGCAACGTTTCACTGTGTTAACTAGTTTCGTACGCGCACTTACAAGGTTCTGGCACGAGCCTGAACAATGACACAATTTTTTATACTTTTCTAAATACAATTTACATTAAAAATATAGGGCGTTTTAAAACGACTTTCACGAATTCACCGCATTCATCCGCAACAAAACAAGATTTCATTTCTAACTTTGTCGGAATCTAAACTAAGTTAGAGTGCTTCGTAATTTGTTTAAGAAGTTCCTAAATGACTGAGGTAGAACTTAAGAGAAAAATGAACTTCGCGAAACTCTTATACACCTGATTGAGGTGTATTTAAATAAATGAAGTTAAGATCAGCAGAAGATTATTTTGTGTATTTTGGAGTAGGTACATTTAAAATATTTATTATTTGTCTCTTTGTCAAATCGGCTTATAAATAAATATCACGGGACAAAGTAAGCAAAGCTTGTGTTATGATGGGTACAAAGCAACGGATAAACATACTTAAATGGATATTAAGCATCCAAGGCTCGAGCACATTCGTATTTTTCATACAAATATCTGTCCCGAACGGGAATCGAACTCGGGAATTCAAGCTTCGTAGTTAGGTTCTCTAACCACTAGGGCCTAGTCACGTGGCCATCCGCTCGTCTACCTAATGACAGAGTTCTGAAGGAATAAACAAAAAATGTGTCGCTATTGGATTGCAGTAAATTTTCAAAATAATTTGAGCAACCTTAACGAGCTCGTCGCTCCACCTTGTTGGAGAACCTTTTGACCCCATCGGGCATGATGACTTTTTAGTTCTCGCGCGGATTTTATCATTTCAAATGCGATCCCCCGTTTTCCTATTGCCGCTAAGTATATCTTTTGTTTTTATATTATTTTTAAAAATATTATTTACACTTTTTATGCGCCTAAAAATGTAAAAAAATTTTGTCCTACATACCTATTTTTACAAAATTAAAGAAAGATACGGTGTTTAATTTTTTTTATTACTTTTTAAGCTCTCCTGAAAAGTCAACTTTCGGCCTGTAGATATTACTATTGATTCCCAATGTCTGTTTTAAGCATTCGAGTACTCTAACACAGTGTGGTCGTCAATCTTTGGGTCAAGGGCCTCAAACTAGTAGTAGAAAAACGACGAAAGGGCCCACACTTCTCTTGTTCTAGTATCTTAATAGTACATTACTGCAGCGGCCGCGAAATAGGGGATTGCCGGCCAAGTAGTTATAGATGGCCGAGTGCTAACGAGGCCATCTAGAGATACGAGGCCGGCAATCCCTGTTCGTGGCCAAGGCTTGTATAGAGTTTTTCTCAAACATGCATCATCATCACCATCACCATCACCATCACCATCACCATCACCAACAACATCATCAACATCCATCAACATCCATCAACCAACATCCATCAACATCCATCAACATCCATCAACATCCATCAACATCCATCAACATCCATCAACATCCATCAACATCCATTAACCAACATCCATCAACCAACATCCATCAACATCCATCAACCAACATCCATCAACATCCATCAACATCCATCAACCAACATCCATCAACATCCATCAACCAACAATACCAACATCCATCAACATCCATCAACATCCGTCAACATCCATGAACAAGAACATCCATCAACATCCATCCATGCATCCATCCATCAACATCCATCAACAACCATCAACATCCATCAACATCCAACAACATCCATCAACATCCATCAACATACATCAACATCCATCAACCAACATCCATCAATATCCATCAACATCCATCAACAACCATCAACCAACATCCATCAACATCCATCAACATCCATCAACATCCATCAATATCCATCAACATCCATCAACCAACATCCATCAACCAACATCTATCAACATCCATCAACCAACATCCATCAACATCCATCAACATCCATCAACATCCATCCATCCATCCATCCATCAACATCCATCAACAACCATCAACATCCATCAACATCCATCAACATCCAACAACATCCATCAACATCCATCAACATACATAAACATCCATGTTGTTGGATGTTGATGGATGTTGATGGATGTTGATGGATGTTGGTTGATGGATGTTGATGGATGTTGATGGATGTTGGTTGATGGATGTTGGTTAATGGATGTTGATGGATGGATGGATGGATGGATGTTGATGGATGTTGATGGATATTGATGGATGTTCTTGTTCATGGATGTTGATGGATGTTGATGGATGTTGATGGATGTTGATGGATGTTAATGATGTTGTTGGTGATGGTGATGGTGATGGTGATGGTGATGGTGATGATGATGGCGGTGATGATGGTGGTGATGATGATGATGCATGTTTGAGAAAAACTCTATACAAGCCTTGGCCACGAACAGGGATTGCCGGCCTCGTATCTCTAGATGGCCTCGTTAACACTCGGCCATCTATAACTACTCGGCCGGCAATCCCCTATTTCGCGGCCGCTGCAGTAATGTACTATTAATGCGTCTAACGTGATTCTTTACTGAGTTAGTTATTAAGATGCTGGCTGGTTATCTAATGCTGCTCTAACAGATGACTACATCCAGTGCGTTTGCCGATTCTAGCCAAACATGTGACTTGGCATAAAAATAAAGCACTGAACAAGCATTAGTTTCAAACTCATGCTCGTGTCGGAGTTCGAGTGTTCCCGGTTGTTTGCAATTTTAACTATTTCACAGAGTTCCTTTATACATAATCATATATAATATTCAAAGTTCTGGTGGAATTTTCGAAACGCTCCTCGTGTCGTGTGGTTTCTTACTTTTAATGATGATCTTATTGCCTCTTTAAAAAGTAGTACCTTATGTCTAAGTATATAAACTATACGCATGAAGCATGTAATAATTTTTCCAAGGATTTTCTATTTTGTACGTAATTTTCCAAGTACCTAGTGTATATTTTATACGTAAGGCTACTGTTTACTCTTAAACTACTAATAATTCTCAAGCAAACTTAGCCTTAGTTTTTTTAGTTTAGTTTTAAGACGGGGGGGGGGGACGCTCGAGTTAAGCAAAAATTTTCACTTTACTTTCTTGAGATAATTGCTACATAATTTTAGTTTTCTAGCGCTTATACTCTTAGTCTCGAAGCTAAGCCACGAACGGACGCACAGACGGACATGGCGAATGGTTCCGTTTTTGCCATTTTGGCTCCGAAACCCTTAAAAGGGGCACTGAACATTTTTTTAAGAAATGGCTTTTTAAAAGATCTAAAATATTTACTTGGTGTTAAAGTCTCAAATAATGATGATGTCCTCCATGTCGTGTCCGACAAAGGCGAACCTTTAAGCTCATTTGTCACTTATGTGCCCGAATATGGCTGGCAAAGCCAAACTTTGTTTTGAAGGTTCTATTACAAAGTGCGCAATGTAGTTGACCACTATCATTGTATGTGTAAGTATAGGTAGGTCTCAAATAGTACGTAAGTTATATTCAGTTAAAAACTGAATGATCACAGTTAACAATCACGATTGTGACCTGGCTGCAAATTCATTTAAAATATGAATGCTGAGGAACTTCATGCCGGATACTGAACTATCTAACAAAAACTTGCTACAGCTAGTTCCGACACAGGTACTTTGCCGGAGCAATAAGAAAAGAGGCAATTCTCATATAGAAGAGGGCAATATGTGAAAGAAAACTAGCTTAATTACGATTTTACTAGGACGAAATTAGTCACTTAAACCAATTTACCAACCCGAATATTTTTTTTCGTAATTTCAACTGTTAGTTTTTTTTAATTATAAGCACTTAATGGAGGTAGCGTCTACAAAAATTATGAGCTCTCAAACAATTTAAGCATGGTAAAAAAAACCTTCAGCCGAACTTTGCATTAGTAAAAAAACTATAAATGATAGAAACAAACGAATTTTTTTTCACGTCCCGCTTCCGAGGGGTTAACTTACTGCTAATCCTGCGTTTACTGTGTCAAGCAGTGCCATGCACTAAATTAGATAGTAGCTGAAGTAATTTCAGCACTATGCCCCAGATAGCTAGTGGATAGCGCTTAGAAACTTGGTGACTTCATTAAATGCTCTCAAAATGTCGACACTACAGGAAGTGGCTTCTAAAGTGATGGCAAGAACATTAATTAATTTATTTAATTAAACAATAGGTACTGTAAAAAAAAAAACAGAAAACAAAAGCTGGGGAAGGGGATTGAACCTGGATCTTCGTAATGAACCATTACTATTTTATAATTTGCGAATCTTTTTCCGCCAAGCGCCGCGCGCCGTCTATGTGAAACTTCGATCAGTTGATCGAAGATGTGAAAAGCATTCTGTACGACATAACCTGCACACTTCTCTAGATCAGTATACTGCTCAACCAGCAGGCTTATTGTCTAACGTTTCTGACGCTTGCCTTCGCAATCACTATTTCTTTCCGTCAAACGGTATAAAATGATGACAGAAAGAGACGGTGAAAGCGAAGGCAAGCGTCAGAAGCGTTAGACAAGACGGCCTCAGAACGCGAGATGGCGCTGTTTTTACCCGACTACGGCAAAAGGCCAAAAGGAAGGGTAATGATCCTAGTTTAACAACATCAACAACAACATAATTAACATAATTAAGTATTATTTACTTTCTTTTACTCGTATCCTGGGTTTCGAAGCTGGAGGGTGCCAACGGGATCTTATAACCAAGGCTTCACTGTATTAACGGTATGAGGACCGATTTTTGAAATCATAATCTGTGTTAATATTAATATCATATGAAAATGTATAAAAACTGTGTTTAATTTAAAATGCGGAGAAAAATTTAAATTGGAAGTACCTACACAAATCCACCTTATACATCCTCCAGAACTAGGTGTTAGCAAAAATTTATTCGGATTCTTTCTCTAGTTATGAACCACTGCTCTAAATGAACACCCTAAACTGTTTTTGTTCACCGCAACGGTGTCCCAACACTCCCCGTTCGCAGATTAATGACAGCTCGAGCACCTCTGAACTCGGCCATCATCAGTAAGCTGAAACCAGCGACGCTATAAAACTTTCATTATTCAACGGCCATTTTTGACAGTGATAAGAGACCATTAATTTTCTGTCAGGTGGTTAATTGAAAACGGTGTTTGGTTTACGAAATTCGCTTTTAGTCAAATCAGTCAAAGTTATTGAGTACCTACTCGTAATATAGCAGGAAGAACTTAGTGACTTTCCGGTGTATTTCATTCAGTTGTAATTATAATCAGCCTTATGAGGAACTAGCTTTTGCCCGCGACTTCGCTCGCGTGTACCAAGCATACAGGCAAGCAAGCATACAGGCAAGCAAGCATACAGGCAAGCAAGAAAGCATGCAAGTATGCAAGCAAGCACGCAAGCAATATGCAAGCAAGCATGCATGCACGCAAGCAAGCAAGCGTGCAAGAAAGCGTGCAAGTAAGCGTGCAAGCAAGCGTGCAAGCAAGCACGACTAAACTTCAGGTAGATACGATCCTTTACAGTATTTCTTTGTATACAATGTTTTTCACTAATTCGGAAGCGAGCACTAAAAATCTGTATAACCAGAAAGAATACAACTAAAGGTCTATACATGCATATGATATTTAAAGAAACTTCCTATAACTCCTAACCGTTAAGGAGTTTTACCTTCAATCATCAGCTCATCAACATGAGATGATGTCTACCAGACTCAAACATTTAAATAGCTTGAGAAAATATATGAAAAACGTAATGCATGCCTACAAAATTTGAAGGTTGCCCTCGATTTCCCTGAGATCCCGTCATCAGATCCTGATTTGGTGACAATGGGACCATCTCAGGAGTATATTATATTCTTTCGTATAAAAAAATAATTTTTAAAATCGGTCCACAATTTTGACCGCACAATCGGTGAACATACCTACATAAAAAAAATACATCCAGTGGAATGCATAACCTTCTCCTTTTTTGAAGTCGGTTAAAGAGCCCTTTGTGGCCTATTTACAGTATAAACTTTTGAATTTTTAAATTTTACCTTTCTACAGCCAGTAAAACGCAAAATCCCGTTTTTTCTCGTTCCCATAAGAATTTCGGGAAATGCTGTATTAATGCTCCCCTACACTCCCCAAGGAACCCACTTGCCTAATTTCAGCTTTCTACGGCCAGTAAAACGAAAAATCCCGTTTTTTTACCTTCCCGTGGGAATTTCAGAAAGTTCTCTCTCAATGCTCCTCTGCACTCCCGAAGCAACCTACATGCCGAATTTCAGCTTTCTACGACCAGTAAAACGAAAAATCCCGTTTTTTCCTTATCCCGTGGGAATTTCTGAAAATCCTTAAAACTGTTTTTTACTACTATAATTACCTACTTCTATGCCAAATTTGAAGAGTCTAGTAATTATAGTTCATGGGATTCCGTTGAACTGAATATATAAATCCCGTTTTTTCTCGTTCCCGTGGGAATTTCGGAAAGTCCTCTATCAATGCTCCTCTACACTCCCCAAGCAACCTACATGCCGAATTTCAGCATTCTACGACCAGTAAAACGAAAAATCCCGTTTTTTCCCGTTCCCGTGGGAGTTTCCAAAAATCCTTAAAACAGTTTTTTACTATTATAATTACCTACTTCTATGCCAAATTTGAAGAGTCTAGTAATTATAGTTCATAGGATTCCGTTGAACTGAATATATAAATCCCGTTTTTTCCTTATCCCGTGAGAATTTTTAAAAATCCTGAAATTAATGTTTTAACTAATGTAATACCTACTTGTGTATCAAATTTGAAGAGTCTAGTTATTATAGTTAGTCCCAAAAATCCTTCCTTAATGGATACCTTAATGGATACCTACATTGTATAAGGTATCTATCTATGTGCAAAATTTCAAGTTTCTAGGTCCAGTGGTTTGGGCTATACATTAAAAACGACACCCATATTGATATTTAGACATTTCAACCCCATCGCACCCCATCCAGGAAGATGGTATTTTACGTATGCCACATCGGATTTTAAAACCGTTGTTGTTTTCATATTCAGCGACCCGATAAACCATAGAAACAACACCCATGTTGATTATCAGACTTTGTTACCCCTTTCCCCCCCCCTTTTAGGGGTTGAATTCTCAAAAAACCTGAAACACGTGTTTACTCATTTCTCATTAGGAGTATTTCTGTGAAGTTTCGAATAAAATAGTCGAACTAATCTTGTTTCCCCATACAAACTTTGAACCCCCTTTTTACCCCCTTAGGGAGTGAATTTTGAAAAATCCTTTCTTAGTGCACCCCTAGACCTTATAAGGAACCTACATGCCAAATTTGGAATCTCTAGGCCCAGTGGTTTGGGCTGTGCGTTGATATGTCAGTCAGTCAGTCAGTCAGTTTCTTCTTTTATATATTAAGAGTACCTGGGCGACCGAGCTCTGCTCAGGCAGAAACTCGGTACCAAGCGTTTTCCCAGAGATAAGACCAAGCTAGATCAATTTTTCATCCCCGAAAACCCCCACATACCAAATTTCATCGAAATCGTTGGAGCCGTTTCCGAGATCCTGATTATATATTTGCGGGGGAGGGGGTTCGGGGGTTTCAAGGGGGATGAAAATTTCATTGATTTTGCCGTAGGATACACAGTTTTCAAGATATTTGACAAAAACACCGGAGGGGTTGGGGCACAGAAATAATATATTATTATTTCTGTGGGTTGGGGGGTGAGAGGGGGGAGGGGGTGCGGGGGGGATGCGTGGGAGGGAGCGTGGGGGTGTCAAAGGGGGGATGAAAATTTCATTGATTTTGCCGTAGGATGCACCGTTTTCAAGATATTTGACAAAAAAACCGGAGGGGGTGGGGGGGTGAGCCACGTTAAACTATCGTCCGTAAACCGACTTTACAGACAACCGGTTTTTCTTGTTCTTTGCTCCCAATAGGGAACGTGCACATAGACGGTGCTGCCAACTGGTGTCATAAGGGTGCCATCAATTTGAATGCTTTACCTTGATAAGTTTGTTTTACTGTCCGCATAGTGTCTCTTTTGTCGCATTAGTGCTGCCGCCTATATAGTTACTGCACGTTCCCTATAATACTTTTTCTCACTAAAAAGTAACTTTTTCTCACAAAAGAAGAAACTTCGTTTTCTCATGAAAAATAAACTTAAAAAAAAAAACTAAAATCCTTATAAAAAACGCGGAGTCGAACCGAGGCCGGCTGGATCCGCGACCACCCGATTTCTACTGTGCTATTATGATCTGCTCGAAGCCGGCGAAATTTAGCATTGTATTCTAATACAAACAAAAATAGCCGGAAAACACGAGTAAAAGCGGTTTTCTGAAAATGAAACATAGCTAGATCAGTTTTTCATCCCCGAAAACCCCCACATACCAAATTTCATCGAAATCGTTGGAGCCGTTTCCGAGATCCTGATCAATTCTTGTATATATATATATACAAGAATTGCTCGTTTAAAGGTATTAGATTAGTGAACTAAAACAATTACTTTGCTCACCCGCGACCTTACAATAGTTACGTTTATGCAAGAAATGTGCGTTCATGCAGTTCCTCCACCTCCACACTGTACGAACACGCACAAATCACATAAACCCAACCATCACCACCACCAAGCTACACTGACGCGTCTCGAACTCAACCAGAGCTCATCTTCAGAGTTACCACAACCGTATGCTATGCTACCAAATGTTAAACTAAACTAACTAGTTTAACATTTGGTAGTATTAGATTAGATTAGATTAGATTAGATAGATTAATAGCACACCCGGGATTTAATCACGTCGAAGGTATTTTTTTCAATTAAAAATTAGTAGGTGAGTTCGTTATTATTGAGACTTGGGTACAAACCTTAATTCGTCCCCATCATAAAAGTGGTTGTCCCCACCAGGATTCAAACTACTTAGGCTATCCAGGCATCAGTATGGCATTTACTTTGAGAATAGTTAACCAATAATAACATGTAACGAAAATGTTTAGATCTGATCTTTATCAAGGAATCCCTTTGCAGTCAGTGACGGATCGGCCGTCGTTCTCGCTTCAATTGGTCATACGTCAGGCCCAACTTTCATATTAACTTTGGGAAGCTTTGATTAAGCTTGGCTCAAGCTCGTCCATAACGTTAAGGCGGCTTTCCACTGGGGTTATACATTTAGACACACCTAATTAACTGTCTGTTTGTGAAGTTAGCAATTTTAAAAAGGGAATATTACTATACTCTGTTAAAAACAACGAACTAGTAAGTATAGAACACCAGTGTGAACAGTAGAAGTATACAGTTTTATTAGGCCACCCGGTGAATGAGATAGCGTGACCTCGCCGTAGGTGTACACAAGCTTTGTCATACCTACTTATCATCCTCATCACTGACGTCAAGTAAAAAATGTAGGCAACCCGGTGGAAATTGAGTTACTACTGCGCTGCATCACTGTGCTGACAAGTAAGTACGATATAAGAATGAAGAAGAGTTTAGAAAGGTGACACAATGGGAATACGAGTATGGACGAAGGACAAATAATGGTAATGCGGACAAATTAGGAAAATAACAAAATTGGATTGAAAATGAAGTCACCCAGAGTCATATTATTTGCAAGATATCTATTTCTTGCACGCTTAAACTAGGTAGACTTTAACTAATGCAGATTGTCAACAACCCGCCACACATGGACAGCCGTTTTTTGCTGTCAAAGTGTCATTTCAATTGACTAAAACTGTTTTGTTGTAGCTTTTATTCTTTCTCAATCCTAAACTTCCAGGGTTTTATAATAAGTGCACTTATACCTTCGTAACGAGGTAACTTAGTTAAGCTTAATGGCTGCGGAGCGGTCTTGGCAGGAAAAAAAAACACAACTTGGCCCAGATTAAATTAGCGGGAAAACTTATTTGCTCCCAGATTTACGAAGGTCTCATTTAAATTAAAACGTAATCGTTTATTTTTACTTTATTTACTGTTTTTTTATTAATTTATTAGTGCACTTGTTAAGAACTATGCAAGTTCACGCGTTAAGCCTACTTTAAGCATGATAGTTGTGTGTTTGTTATTCTTTCATGCTAAAACAGCTAGACGGCATTGTACAAAATTACATAATGTGTGAAAATAGCTGAATTGCTGAAATAACACATAGGCTACTTTTTAGGGTTCCGTAGTCAACTAGGAACCCTTATAGTTTCGCTATGTCTGTCCGTCTGTCTGTCTGTCTGTCTGTCTGTCTGTATGTATGTATGTATGTATGTAAACTCTTTATTGTACAAAAATAAGGAAAAAAAGAAATACATTATTGACAACCGTTGAAATGTATGTACAAAGGCGAACTTATCCCATTAAGGGATCTCTACCAGTCAACCCTTGAGTGGATGAAAGGAGCATTTAGTAAGGGACCGACAAAGAGTAAGTCAAAATAATACAGTCGGACAAAGCAAAGGCTACAATACAACTTTTAGTAAATACAATACATAAACTCATAATATAAAGAAACCTAATAAAAATATACTACCATATACAACATATATATGCAAAATACATATAATAAATAAGCAGTGTTCTCAATATATTAAAGTGATGGTGTGAGCCACATCTTCTTCAAAGCTTCCCTGAACGACACCACGGAAGGAGATTGCCTAATGGAGGTGGGTAATCGATTCCACAGTCTAGCAGATTGCACAGTAAATGATTTTGAGTAAATTTTGGATGAAGTAGAAGGACAGGCCAAAAGAAGATTGGTACTCGACTTTCTCGTCCGCGGCTAAGCTCAGAGACTGTTAGTACTAGAAAGCTGTAATTTGGCATGAATATAATATATCAGTCACGCCGACAAAGTGATTACATAAAAAAAACTAAAGCAATTTTTTTTAGGGTACCTACCTCCCATAGACGTAAAGTGGGGGTGATTTTTTTTCTCGACTAACCCTATAGTGTGGGGTATCATTGGATAGTTATTTTAAAACAAATAGGGGTTTTCTAAAAACATTTTTTGATAAGGTGAATATATTAGGAGATATTCACTCCGAAAGTTCAAAATAATGTGTCCCCCCTCTAACTTTTGAACCGCACGTTTAAAAAATATGAAAAAAATCACGTAAGTTAAACTTAATAAAAACTTTCTAGGAAAATTATTTTCAACTTAATCAGTTGAGCAGCTTTTAAGTTTTTGCAAAAAAATATTTCTTAACTAAGATTGTAATTTAACCGCCATTGCAAGCATTTTTTTTTCTTTAAGTACCTATAAGATCACGCTAACAGTATCTTCTTTCAAATAAAAAAAATATTACATCTGAAAAACAATCAACATACATACTACATACTAGTTCTTAGTTACCCAATTCGCCGATAGATGGCGCTGTACCGCCGACGTTGGGACCAAAACAACCACATTAATAAAGTATGCAAAGATTTTTTCGTACCTGCTACGGAACCCTATCTTGGGCGTGTCCGACACGCTCTTGGCCGGTTTTTATTATGTATGTATGTATGTATGTATGTATGTAAAACTCTTTATTGTACGTAAAACATGAAAATTAACAGTTAACAAGAGAAACAGATGTACAAAGGCGAACTTATCCCTTAAAGGGATCTCTTCCAGTTAACCTTTGAACGATTGACAGGACACCAGAGACAAGAGTAGGCATACAATGCAGAGTAAAAAGAGTCGAAATCAAAAGTAAACCCAAACCAATAAACTTAACATAATCAATACATAAACATACAAAGAATACACGCAAGTACACACTAATATAATATATCATGAATACAGAAGACTAATACATATCATATCAACATAAATAGACTAACTACATAAAAATTACATAAATACATTAATATACGCATATACACTAAACAGAGAATACAATAGAGGTTGTCTCTATTTAAGAGGAACTGTCAAGCCAGTACGCCCCCAAGCGACTCCGGAAGATGGCTACCGACTGCGACTGCCTGATTTCACTCGGCAACCGATTCCACAGACTAACAGCGTGCACGGAGAAGGATTTGGAATAGGATTTGGATTTAGTTACAGGAAAAGCTAACGAAAGATTATTACTTGACCGCAACCGGCTCCCAGATCCAGCAGCCAAGTAATTAAATCTTTCGAAAAGGTAGGAAGGGGACTGTGGTTTAAAAAGGACATTAAAAAGCAACGACAGGATGTGAACATTACGGCGCAGACGAATTGGGAGCCACTTCAGCTGAGCGCGAAAACAGGACACGTGGTCGTATTTCCGGAGACCGAATATAAAGCGTATGCATACGTTCTGAAGACGCTCAAGCTTGTCAAGTAGCTGCTCAGAGAGATCGAGATAGGCAATATCCCCGTAGTCAAGGAGAGGGAGAAGAAGGGATTGAGCCAAAGTAATCTTGGTATGAAGAGGGAGGAAACTTTGCAGGCGTCGGAGAGAATGTACCGAAGCAAAGAGTCTGCGGCTGACTTCCGAGACATGAGCCGACCAGGAAAGCGTCTGATCCATGATGATACCCAAATTTTTGACCGTGGGTGAGAAAGGGACAGAGGTACCGTCAAATATCAATTCGGGCAACACCTGGTCAGACAGCCTTGAGATAAAGTGAGGACTTCCAATTACAATCGCCTGCGACTTCTTGGCGATCACCCTCAAACCAAACTCATCCGCCCAAATCCGTATGGCCTCGAGGTCAATGTTGACGCGGTTGACCAAGTCAGGGAAATCATCAAAATCTGCCGCAGCATAAATCTGAAGGTCATCAGCATAAAGATGGTAAGAAGAATGCAGTGACGCCGTTATACCATTAATGAAAATCGAGAAGAGGAGAGGAGAAAGCACTGCCCCCTGGGGGACACCAGAAATGAGCTTGCTCCACTCAGAATAAGCATCATCCAATCTCACCCTCTGGCGCCTTCCCGTGAGATAGGACTGAAACCAGGACAAAGCCGGGATGGTGATATTCAAGGTTTTAAGAATACCTAGTAAAATATCAAAATCCACAGTATTAAAAGCGCTACTGAAGTCAAGAAGAACAAGAACTGTGAGTTTCCTGTGCTCAATATTAAGACGAATGTCATCGGTAACCTTGACTAGAGCAGTAACGGTGCTGTGGCCGGGGCGGAAGCCTGATTGAAAAGGATTAAGAAGGTTGTGGGTATTAAGATGTCGAGATAACCGCCGACACACGAAGTGCTCTGCAACTTTAGAAAGGATCGGGAGAATGGAGATGGGCCAAATTCTGAAAATGATGAGGGGTTGGAGGATTTTGGGAGTGGAATAACATTTGCTAATTTCCACGACGTGGGGAAATGACCAGAAGAGAAGGAAAAATTTATGATATGGGAGACAATAGGGGCAATAAAGTCCGCCACGGGTAAAAGCATATCTACGCTCAGGCCATCCTCACCTATGGCCTTCGTCTTAATAGACCTCAGTAGCTCCAGCGTTTCTTTAGGAGAGATACTGCCGATATCAAAGAGGGAGAAGTCCAATTGAGGGGCATTGGCGAGCCTAGACAGAGTGAGCTGCTTAACGTGAGGGTCCAAAACTACTGGTGAAGCACTAAAGTGTGCGTTGAGGGCATTGAGATTGGTAGAACCAGAAGCTTTAGGTTTGGATTTGCCTAACCCCAAGGACTTGAAGAAATTCCACAATTTAGTGGGGGGACAGTTTTCAATCGATTCATGGATATAGCGGAGTCTGGCTTCTCTACACTTTTTATTGCAGAAATTGCGCAAATTGACATACTTCTGATGACTTCCCTCACACGGCTCATGGCGCAAAACTATCCGAGCACGATTTCTTTTTGCCATTAGGGCTCTAATCTCAAGCGTAAGCCAAGGCGCTGGAAAGTGTTTGACCCGCACGGCCTTCAAAGGGGCGTGTTTGTCAAAAATCCACAGCACCGTGCCATTGAACGCCTCAAGTTTACGGTCCATATCGGCACATGCCTCAATAGCCCCCCAATCAGCATTGCTAAAATCCAACCGCAGAGCCTGCAAATTAGCGTCACAAAGATCACGGCGAAAAATAATCTTGTGTCAACGTTTAGGAGGTCGTACCATTAAAGAGGCAAAAACTAAGTCATGATTCGAAAAGGCAACAGCATTAAACTGGCCATGAAATGAAACGAGATCAGGAGAAGAAGTTAAAATTATATCTAAAAGAGAAGGGGGGCCGTTATGCGGGAAATGAGTGGGAGAAAGAGGCAGAATACTAAGATTCAGTGAATTTACAAGGGAAATAAATATATATATTATTATTTCGATATATCCAGGATATAATTTTAAAAACACCTTTCATAATGCGAAGGAAGACCTCAATAGAAAGATCTCACTGTTAAGTTTAGCATTATGGAATTTGGCACAAATGTTTTTGTGCAACGTTAATGTACCTAGTAATTTTCGGGAATTACCACGGGAAATTTTACTAAATCCCGAAATTTTAATTCAAATGCCATCTGGTTGTCGCGAGTGAATCCGTGGTAAAGACTAGTAACTAGATTAAAATAAAATACCTGATCACTAGTCAGCTAAGCACCATCTTAGTCGGCCGTATATTAAGAGGGTTTATACCTGCTGAGCTGGCAACGTTGCATTTTTGTTAGTTTTTCTCGATTATTCCATAAAAATTTAATGAAAATTAAAAATGTTTTGTATACATATTGTTATAATATATAAGTTAATGTATCTACTGCAATAATAATTCGTGATAGACTTTTACTTTCTTTAAAAACTAACAAATTATTACCTAACGGTTTTTAAAGAAAATAAAAGTCTTATCACGAATTATTATTGCAGTAGACACATTAACTTATAATATATTAGAACAATTTGTATACAAAACATTTTTAATTTTCATTAAATTTTTATGGAATAATCGAGAAAAACTAACAAAAATGCAACGTTGCCAGCTCAGCAGTTATAAACCCTCTTAATATGCCTTTAGAAACGGCGAGTTATGCCCATAGCGTAGGTAATAGAAAAATCTGGGTTAGGGGGATCGCTAGAGATTGTCCTTTTGTCACAATAAGTAACCAAACACGCTGAATCCAATGGTCTAATAAAAACGTAAGGGCATAACTCGTCTTACTTATTCCCCTTTTCACTGGAGGCACTGATATAAGTGCAAAGAGTACGGAAGACATCTCTCGTGCTCTTCCCACTCGTACGTAAGCTAGGCAGAGGCCAGAATAATACTCTTTGGCAGAGGCCAACTGCTTACTAGACTATATTATTACAAGGCTGAGCACGGGGTGTTTTACTCTAGTAAATAAAATGTATTTACATAGAGTTTTGATTTTATACAATTCATTCATGAGTATAAATACGGTTTTGAACTCAGCGCCATCTTTTACCTTCACGCAGAACTATTTGTAATCACAGCAAGGCTGCATTTCTGCGAAGGTAAACTTTACTTGCTCGTATCATCATCATCATTTACATGTTACATAGATTACCTCATAGATGGCGCTAAAAGACACAATACAACATCACAGTATTTCAAACAGACCAGATCACCTTTATTACTATTTATTACAAGCTTTTATATGTAAGTCATGGTACCAAATTTTGTAAAACACTTTTCAAAGTCCTGTTATACCCTCCGATTGAGCTGAAATTTGGCATAAGTACTTACTTACTTATGTACCTCTAACAATAAATAATCTAAGATTATTTAAAAGCGAAAAAATAATCATAAATTATTAATAATAATTTTTCGCTTTTAAATAATCTTAGATTCGGTGAGCAGCCGTATTGCTAATAAAAATAAATAATATTTGAATAAATAATCTAGCTGTGAAATGTTGATGATTCGGCCAAGATCGTCTCCGCAGGACGGCTCTTCAACGTTTTATGTCAGCAACTAGAAACTTAACACAAGTAGGTAAGTATGTAATTTGAAAGACAAAAGTACAGTCTTGCAATCAGCAAAAAAGGCTTGTTTTAATTATTATTTCTTATCAAAAACTTCTACTACAAGATCATTTTCTATTACAGAAGTCGTATTCTCATAGGGGCACTCAAAGACGATCGCATTTACTATCTCTTTCCATCATCACCCTATATCGATTGACAGAAAGAAGGGTCGGTAACAGAACAACAATCATCATCATCATCCCAGCCTATATACGTCGCCTCACAGAATGAGAGGGGTTGGGCCGTAATTCCCACGCGGGCCCAGTGCGGATTGGGAACTTCACACACACCATTGAATTTCTTCTCAGGTATCGTATGTGCAGGTTTTCTCACGATGTTTTCTTTCACCGTAAAGCTCATGGTAAATTTCAAAAGTAATTTCGCACGTAGGTAATTTCCAAAAAACTCAGAGGTGCGAGCCGGGATTTGAACCCCCGAACATCTGCTTGAGAGGCCATAAGGTCAAACCACTAGGCCACCACGGCTACAAACAGAACAACAATGCAATATACTAGCTAGCCTTTAGTCGGCGTTCAGCGGGAACTTGACAGCTTTCCCGGGATAAGAAGCAGCCTATGGTAACCAGTACCTCTACCATGAGTTTTTACACTAGTTTACAGTGACCGTACTCGCTAGCGACGGCGTAAATGATTTGTATGGAGAATTGTACTTCCGTAAGTGACCGCTAGAGGCGCTGTACAATTCTCCATACAAATAATTTACGCCAGTCGCTAGCGAGTACGGTCACGTAAACTAGTGTAAACTCATGGTAGAGGTACAGGAATACTGTTGCTCGTGAATAAACGTATCGATGAATAAATGAATTGTTTCAGTACCTAGATCCAGAGACAAGCCCTACATACAAACGGACAAACAAGCAGCGGGTGTGCCTATGCTGTTAGGTAACTAAATGATACGTTGGTTGAAGATGATAATTAGGTATGAGCATAGATCATGATATTCAAATAGTAAGTGCTCGTTAAACTTTATATCCGCAGCCTCCGTGTTGCTAACCGAATTTATGTTATGTTTATGTTATGTTTGCTACAATAGAGAAATATTTCTCTAGGCAGATGTTACGCCTGGCAAACATCATCAACCATATGCACAGAGCCTTGCTGGAATCTTTCATTTTCTGCAAAGAAGTACCTAGTAGTTCTTAATTCCACAGTTTATTTTATACCTACTGGTACTTACTACATTAAAAATACAGGTCTTTTTTTAAATACAAATACAATAAATCAAATTAGTAGTACGTGTGTACGTAAAACATGAATGATCGAAGAATAAGTACCTAAATAATTATCTCCCGTTTTTACATTCTTTTTAGGGTTCCGTACCCAAAGGGTAAAAACGGGACCCTATTACTGAGGCTCCGCTGTCCATCCGTCCGTCCGTCCGTCCGTCCGTCTGTCACCAGGCTGTATCTCGGGACCGTGATAGCTAGAGAATTGAAATTTTCACAGATGATGTATTTCGGTTGCCGCTTTAAATAACAAATACTAAAAACTGGAATAAAATAAATATTTAAGGGGGCTCCCATACAACAAACATGATTTTTTTGCTCGTATTTGCTCGATATTGATAACGGCAACAGGTCGACACTTAAACTATTTACAGAATATTTAATTATGTATTGACTTTAAAAATAGGTAAATCATTAAATTAAAATAAAAAAAATATTTAAGGGGGGCTCCCATACAACAAACGTGATTTTTATAGATAACTAGCTGTTGCCCGCGACTCCGTTCGCGAAGAATAGGGGTAGGTATAAAAAATAGCCCACGACCTATTCTCAGACCTACCGAATGTAGACAAAAAAGTTTCATGTAAATCGGTCAAGCTGAGGCCCTACCACGAAGTGCATAATTCGAACTTCGTTCCGTGCCGTCCCGCTCACGCTAATATGATTTGACACGAGAGTGAGAGGGATAAAACGATACGAACTTCGATTTTCGAATTTCGTAGTAGCGCCTCTGTTTCGGAGGAGTTTGATAACAAATACCGTAACAAGAGATTTTTATATACCTATAAGATTGTACGGCACCCTTCATGCGCGAGTCCGACTCGCACTTGGCCGGTTTTTTAGAAA
This sequence comes from Archips crataeganus, assembly GCA_947859365.1. Lineage (NCBI taxonomy): Eukaryota > Metazoa > Arthropoda > Insecta > Lepidoptera > Tortricidae > Archips > Archips crataeganus. The sequence continues at coordinate 10,061,940 of OX402049.1, read as the reverse complement.
TCTGTGCTGGTAACACTGCTTAAAGGCGAAGGTCGCTAGCTTCAGTAAGAGGACGATGACTGACAAAAATATTACGTCAATGAGTAGGTATCTTAATCATATTCAATAAAAAGTGAAGATGACATATTATTATTATTTTTTAACGATAAGTTTTTATTATAGTATAATTATACCATAAATCCTTGAACGTTTTCACGCATTCTAATTACAATAATTAAAGTAAGTGTTGCCCGCGACTTCGGCTGCACAGAATTCATTTGTCGCTATCACACGGAAACTTTGCAAAATTGTCTGAGACAAAAAATATCCTTTTGTAGGATCTTAAACTATCTCCATACCAAATTCCATATAAATCGGTTCAGCGGTTAAAGCGTGATGTGTAAACAAAGAGACAGAGCTACTTTCCTATTTATACCATGAAAATGTCCAATTTTGCCCACTTTTAAAAAATAAAATAAATAAATATTAGGGGACAATCTTACACAAATCGACCTAGTCCCAAACTAAGCAAAGCTTGTACTATGGTTACTAGACGACGATAAACATTCTTATATAGATAAATAAATACTTAAATACATAGAAACATCCATAACTCAGGAACAAATATTCGTGCTCATCACGCAAATAAATGCCCTTACCGGGATTCGAACCCAGGACCTCTTGCTTCGTAGGCAGGGTCACTACCAACTAGGCTAAAGAGGTCGTAACAAAGAAATCTTTGTTTTTATAACAAAAAAAATAGTATTTGATAATGATTTATGTGCAAATACAGTCTAACTAATCATAGTATTATGTTGCAGTAAAGAAATAGTCGTTTGTTTTAAAGAATTTGGAACAATTTGAAATTTTCAAGGCGGGCAGAATTACCTTCACTTTCGTCCATATTTGCCCAAGCCCATTATTTGCCAAAAAATAGCTCTTAGAACATTCACGTATGAGAACTACAAAAAGTTTTGGACAAAATTGACCTGAAAACATTATATCCAATAAGCAAATAATAATAGATTCGTCTAGAAAGAAGCGGGCAAATTTACCCGTTAATTTACTATTGGGAATGTCTAAAAAAAATTACCACTGGTTTTTATATTGTTTTTGTATAGAAAAGTCAATTATAAGAAACTAATTTCAATATTTTGTCATTTAGTTCTCTACTTTTTTTCAAAATTAATTATTGAAACTATTTTAGTTGATAACGTCAGATTATAATTGAGGGCTCCCACAATGCCATGTTTCTAAATCTATCTAAATGCGTACGATAAGGCAACCCCTTTAATTATTTTTTGCGTAGTGGTACACTATACACTGTGTCACTTTACTGGCACTGACAAAGTGCTAGATGTCAGACAGCGGGTCCAACTCCAAATCAAACTCCGTAGTATAATCCACGCGTAAATTGTGAAGAATTCTAACCACACAGAATAAAGTACGACTTGAACCGGTCACGCAATTTACACCAATGTCAAATGAAGGTCACTGCTTATTTGTTATATAATAAATTCATTACATAATATTAAAATTAAATAACTACAGAAAACGATTTAAAAAGCATTTATCTCGAAATGGTTTTCGATTTTCTATACATTGCAAAAAAATAGACATCCCAATTGTTTTTATACAACCAACATCTAGGTTTTAGAGTTGTCAAAACCTGTTTGACAATGTTGGAAAATTAATAAATCATTTAATTTTCAGTGCCACTATTTTTCTTTCAATATAATTAGTTCTCCTAGTTCAATTATAAAACTTTCATTTAGTCATTGCTAGCAAAAATCAGCGTGTTGTTGTTAAAGAGTTTTGACTTCCAATTTATTCTTAAATAGGTACTTTTTTATTTTTCAGCTATAAAAACATTAGGACTCAAATTATATGCACATAAATTGGCATTGATCACTTTTTTACAATGTGGTCTAATTCCAAAACCATTTCGAGGAATAGGTTTATTAAATCATTTTATAACATTTTAGTAAAAAAATACTAAATGATCGTGTGTATTTTTGCAAAATAATGTTTGACCTTTGTTTGATCTTTCTAATGGCATTAACTTTGAAATATTCTTTGCAAGAACAAAAAAAAAGCCGTCCGTCTAGTTTCTTTATGCTATTATCTATTCTGTCACTTTGACACATTGACGAATCGGATCTGTTAGTTTAAGAATACTATTGGGATTCGATTTGTGGCATTCGAACATGGCGGATGTAGACAGTATCTGATTTTGGTATTTCTGTTTCTTTGGCTAGTTGTGGTATAATTTTGATAGTGTTTTATGCGGCGATTAACCTTAACTGTTACAGTGATCTCAAAATTCTATATTGCTCTCGTGTCTGACATTTTTTAATGCGCAAGTTGTCTCCACGTGGTTTCTGGAATTTTACTATCAAGTTGCAAAAACTACAATCACCGTACAACGTCGCTCCAAAGAGAGCAATTAACTGACATTGGCACAAGCCTATTGGCCGCCATTAAGGAAGAAGAAGAAGAAGAATACTATTTGGATTTGTGGCATTCGAACATGGCGGATGTAGACAGTATATAATTTTGGTATTTCTGTTTCTTTGGCTAGTTGTGGTATAATTCTGATAGTGTTTTATGCGGCGATTAACCTTAACTGTTACAGTGATCTCAAAATTCTATATTGCTCTCGTGTCTGACATTTTTTAATGCGCAAGTTGTCTCCACGTGGTTTTTGGAATTTTACTATCAAGTTGCAAAAACTACAATTACCGTACAACGTGAGTCGCTCTCAGAGCAATTAACTGATATTGGCACAAGCCTAGTGGCCGCCATTAAGGAAGAAAAGAAAGAAAAGAATACTATTTTGAAAAACATTCTTCTTCGCGTTTTTCATATTCTAATAATGGATTTGCACAGGAAATGTTTCATTCCTACTCGTGGAAATGATTCCGTGAATAGCCCGAACAAAATAATTGTTCGCATTACAGAGGATTTACGAGAGAAGTGGTGCCGCGAAGCCAATGTAGAGTATTTCAAAGTTTACACGATGTATTGTTGCGAGGATCACTTCGATGTAAGTATGGAGTAAATCCACCGAAAAACTTTCAAGGGAATTTTCCTGATCATTCTTTTTAAACGTACATAAAATACTATAACCGTAAATCGTTTTTTTACAATCTCTCACATAATAATTTATGAACCTTATTTTGTAGCCAAAAGAGGACTTGAAAAACTATTACGGGTATAAAGTTTTTAACCAGGAACCAGTGCTTAAGCCTACAGCCATACTTCGCAATATTGCAAGTAATTTACAGACTGAGGTAAGTTTTTCTTGTATCTTGCTATTTATTATCTCAAAACATTTGACACTTCATTTAAGGCGTCTTCATACTAACTCCATGCAAGTTTTTCAGTGTATTTTTTGTATTAAAAGGTTTTTTTGCATTAGTGTGCTTATTTCTCTTACCCCTCGTATGCGGGAAGTGAAAAAAATCATGCATTCTAGTCTCTTTAAACATGAAACTACCCTACATTACTACTACACTCTAGTCTCAACCATTTCATATAAATCCAATCATACAGATTAAGAAAAAAATACAAAAAGAATGCTTTCAATTGAGCACGGATCCATATCTTAAGCATAGGATGGGTTAAAGGCAGATAAGTAAACAAAATAAAACTATTACTTAAGTACCAAAACCGCAGAAGAAAAACCTCTTACTATACTTATTATCTTACTTACGCATGAAGCTGCTTGTTAAATATTTAATATATGTATATTTTCAGACTCCTTACATGCCACAATCAGAAAACTCTGAATTATTTAAATTGTTATTGCAAAATCAAGCTAAGAAACGAAAATGTGAAGATATAAATATGCCCAGCACATCAGTTAGCACAACCTCAACCTTTCCTGTTAAGGTAATCCTATCAAAAACATACATGTAAAAAGATGCAAGTCTCGCTAGGCAGTTCTTAGATTGCAAAAAAGTTTGCAAGACGCAATGTATATATGTATGTAAATACTTTAGTACCTGGGCGACCAAGTTCCGCTCGGGCTAAAACTCAGTAGGTACCAAGCGTTTTCCCAGAGATAAGACCAAGCTAGATCAATTTTTCATCCCAACCCCCACATACCAAATCTCATCAAAATCATTGGAGCCGTTTTCGAGATTCTGATTATATATATATACAAGAATTGCTTGTTTAAAGGTATTAGATTAGATAGATAGATAGATAGATAGATAGATAGATTGTACAGTCGGTTCCCTAACATAAGTATAGACTTTCCATACTAACTGCATAGAAAAGTGGATACTTAAGTTAGGGAACCGACCCTACATAAAACTACTTACCAATACTTGCACACTGGGTTGGGCAGATTAAAGGGGTGGCATGTGCAGCTAAATGAATGTTTGATGTTTAATGTAATGTTTAATTCAATTTAGTGTTTAATGTTTAATTGAACATTGGACATTAAACATTAAATGAATGGTATAATTTTAATTAATTAATTTTAAGTACTAACATTAGGAATAAGCTATGTTACTAATCATCTATGAAGTCCTGTGTATTCCGAAATAAAGAATTTATTATTATTATTATTATTAAAACAAAAAATAATACAAAACAACAAAACAAAAAGAGTACAAAGGCGAACTAACCCTTTTCCAGGCGTAGCGCATATAGCAACCACATAAATCTACACAAAGATTCAACCTTACTCCCTCTACATTATGGTAGGAAAATCAATTGAATTTGTTTAAAATATGCTTTGCTTTTAAATTAATCCTGCATTTGTGAAAAATATTAAAACAATGATTCACTTTGTGGTACTGTATCTGATTTGTCGGGGCCTGGAAAAGGGTTAAACCAAGTCTGTTATCTTAGTCAGTACCGGGCTACCGGGGGTGTCCATAGAACTCGTTTTCCGCCGACTTGCTTATTTTAAAACCGTGTAGGAACATTTTATAGTTCTCAAAGAAAGAGTAAGCCAAATTAGCTTCAGATTATTTAGCGGAGTAGATTTGATGCTCCACCACTTGCTATATCCATGGGAACATATTGACTAAAAACTTTTGTCATACATTGTTAGGTAATTAGTTAACTAACAACATGTTATATTGACCGCATTAATATTAGATCTTTATTTTTTAACCCCCGACACAAAAAGAGGGGTGTTATAAGTTTGAACGCTATGTGTGTGTGTGTCTGTCTGTGGCATCATAGCTCTTAAACGGGTGCACCGATTTGGATGCGGTTTTTTTTAATAGAAAGCAGGTTTCTTGGCGATGGTTCTTAGATATGTTTCATCAAAATCGGTTCAGCCGTTTCAAAGTTATCTGCTGTTTTGTTAGCTGCGGAAGGGATCTTAGACGAATAACGGGCATTGATATGTTCAAGCATACAAGAGACTAAATGCGTTGGGGGTTTTTAAATTTTTTAATTTATAGTTATTTAGTACACAAAATGACTTGGCAATCGCACGGTTATCTAATGACGTAAGAATAATCGTCAACGTTTAACTGGCCTACACCCTAACTTAATAGCTTTGGGGCAAATTATACTTTCATAGTTCTATCTAAGGACAGTGGGGTGAATAGCGCTCATATTTTTAGGACCAAAATTAAATTAGTTAAACCAAAGTAAAGATAACAAACCTAATTGAACATAGCGCTAGCCCTAAGGCCATGCAGTTTGAGCAATACACATTAGGTACGAGTATGTGTAAAGCGTTGTGTGCGATTGCCAAGTCATAATTTTTTTTTATTATTTTTTATTTTCTTTTAGGTAAGTGTCCATACACAATGCAATGTGAAAATGGTGGATAAACGCACAAACTACAAAGCAAGGAAAATGCAGCCAAAACTAGCTTCAGCGAGCATACCATCAACACCTGAGACTGTTTCACCCTCAAAACAGACATCTACAAGTCCCTCACTCTTTGGTGCTACTTCAGGAATGGAAGACTCTATATCTGAAAAAAATTCTATTCAGCAACTTAGCAAACGGCAACTCTTCATTGATGTCATTTGTAGAAAACCAAAAATGTACTTAGGAATACCCAGACCCTACCTTTGGCTTATTGATAACATAGTTGAGAAAAGTCCAGTGCCAACTAGTTCTCTGTGTCTTATATTAGGTTTATTTAAGATAAAGCAAAATGACACTGTTGAGAGAATGAGTGACCATTTCGAAATGTCCCGATCAAAAATTTCAGCCATGATTTTAGATGGAATACAAATATTAGTAAATTATTTACAAAATCTTATATTTTTACCAACTATGAGACAGATAAAATTAAATTTACCTTTGGCATTCAAAATTAAATATTCAAATGTTCAAATGATAATTGATTGTTTTGAAATTCAAATTGTCAAACCATCGAACCCACAAACGCAAGCTCAGACTTGGTCTCAGTATAAGGGTTGTAACACAGTTAAATATTTAATTGGTTGCTGTCCAAATGGTTTTGTGAGCTTTATTTCAAAGGGGTTTGGTGGAAGAATCTCGGATAAGGCTATTGTCGAGGAGAGTAACTTGATTGCCCATTTGCCACTGAATGCTGTTATAATGGCAGATAGAGGATTTAAGGAAATTGAATCTAAATTAATTCAGAAAAATATTTTACTTCTGCGACCTCCTAGTATTCATACAGGGACAAAGCAAACAAAAGCCGAAGTACTTCAGAGTAAAGTTATAGCAAGTTTAAGAGTACATGTTGAAAGAGTGATAAGACGCATTAGAGAGTTTTCCCTGCTAAAACCGCATTCAGTTGTAAACTATAAATTGGTTTCATATTTAGACGAGATGGTAGTAATTGCTTGTGGTTTAATTAACCTACAAGGCGACATTATAAGAAAAAAATAAATCAAACATTTTAATCTATAACAAAATAAATATTTTATTGTCAACCACTTGTTTTATTTTTTAGCACTTTCTAATAGCTTGGGAAAGATATAGATCTTCCAAAAATTGGTAGCCTTTAGAATGAGGTTATTTATATATTCCTCATCAAAATCCACCCAGTATAAATTAACATTCTTTGTACTTTCAAAATTGGGGTCAGCCACACAAAATAAGCCATTTTTCTTTCTACATGCTAACATTTGACAAGTTATTTGTGCTTTAAATTTATCCTGCACCTTATTATCTTTCACATATGATTTGAATGTTTTTTCTGACGTTGGACATTTGATTTCAATCACTAAGTCCTCAGTAACACCATCTGGTGAAGCCCCAATTATTCCATTGATAAGCACAAAGCCAGAGTTTTCTATTTCTGTATGCAACTTTTTCTCTACCTCTTTTAAAACCATTTTTTCTAATTTCTTTCCTCTTTTGATCGCAATGGTCTCTGGTACTTTGTAACCTCCCAAGATCTGCTGAACTAAAGCACCATCAGTTTTGCAATATGCAGCTTGATGTAACAGAAATGCTGTGATTCGTCCTTGTCTTATGTAATGCCAATATTTATTGTCACTTTGATTTGTTGTGTTCTTGTTAATGTCCGTTACAACATTTTCTGTTATGCAAGCATTAGCATAATGTATAAAGTTTGAGGCATTATGATTCACTTCTAGGTGCTCTTGTTCTATAAACTGAAGAGTCATGTCATACAAATTGTAAGATTGTAGTTCTTCATTGCACAAGTTCAGGATCGTCGAATCTTTCATGCCTCTTCTGTTACTTTCTGCAAGAAAATCCTGCAGAACAGTGGGATCTTTTGCTGCCGCTCTAGGATTTTTCGCTTTAGGAAAAATATTTTTGCTTGGCAAATGGTCAGTTCTTATGCTTGAGAGCGTAGGTTTCTTCCAGTAGCAATCCACCGACGTGGAACTAGGTTCGTCACTTTTCTTGGCCAGCCAAAACAAAAGTAAGAGTGAATGTTTGCAACCACCTAAAATAAGATATAAAGCTTTAAAAATTTTACAACCAAGTAAAGCTGCATTTCCACCAGAGATGTGCGAGGTAGCTAAGCGGTGTGAAGCTGTGTAATGAGGATGTGTAACAGTGTGAATGTTTCCACCAAAGATGTGAGAGGATGCGTAGCGAGGATGTGTAGCGGGCTCTTTTAAAATAAGCGGGCGCGGGCGGGGTGCGATGAGGCAGGAGCGGAGCAACGCCGCCTAGCAAAACATCCCTCACACACATTCCTCGCACACAACTTGCCCTTCTTTTGTATGTACAAAAACCTCGCTCCGCTGAGCTGTTTCCACCAGAGCTGAGCTGAGCAAAGATAAGGATAGGTAAATGAAGTGTTTCTATTGGTTCATGACAAACATATCCTCGCACAGCTCCGGTGGATATGCAGCCTAAATAGTAACCCAGCCCAGGTAATGGGCATCACACCACAAATATGCCAGCAGACTGCTAACATTACTATGCAAAATCATCGATGATGAAGTTCAGGTTAGTTTTCTATCACTACATAGTCACTACATAGTATAAAACAAAGTCACTTCCCGCTGTCTGTCTGTCCCTATGTATGCTTAATCTTTAAAACTATGCATTGGATTTTGATGCGGTTTTTTTTAATAGATAGTGATTCAAGAGGAAAGTTTATATGTATAATACATGCATAATACAGTAGAGACACACTGATAATTGCACCCGTGCAAAGCCAGGTGGGTTCCTAGTTTAATATAAAAGAACTTCTATGCCAAAATTTCATCATGATTGGTTAAACCGTCTGAAGATAACTGAGAGTTATTACATTACTATAATCATGGATGATATAGACTGGATTGGCAGTCGCCATAGTACGAATCGGCCGCGGTTTTTGTAGTTCGATTATTAAATCTAGATGGCGCTGAAATATAGCCAGAGGCTTCGAAGGCAAAACAATAAGACTACAGATGTTTCATATATTATGCAATATTTTTGAAAAATAATACATTTGTAGTAATACGAAACATCTGTAGTCTTATTTTTTTGCCTTCAAAGCCTCTGGCTATATTTCTGCGCCATCTAGATTTAATAATCGAACTACAAAAACCGCGGCCGATCCGTACTATGGCGACTGCCAATCCAGTCTATATCATCCTTGCTATAATATACATTATGGTGTGGGTTAGACTAACTATGTTCCTAATGTAAAATAAAAAAGTCACCTTCTGCAGCCGCACAGTCATCACAGCTTGAATCTAAGATGACATTATCAGTTTCATTAATTTGAACCATGACATTATATAGCTTATTGTTAATTCTGTGCTCGGGTACAATTTTTGCCTTGACATGACAATGACTGGTATTTCTTTTAACTTGAACATAGCCTACAGCTGAGTTCAAGTAAGAATCTCTTGATGACCTGAAAAAGTAGGTAGATAAAAATTAAGTAGGTACTATATAGGTAATGCACTTTCAATACACTTTTTGTTATTTAATGAATAAAATTGTTAATTTCTTGCAGTATACTTACATTAGCATCTTTGCACCCCGTATTTCCGCAACGTTGTGTTTGTTACTACTTGAAATGTTTTCTAAAATCATGACATGTTCCAACTTGGGTAGATTGCGAGAGTCAGCCTTGACAAAATCAGAACTAGAACTTGTACCGGCAAGCATTTTGATCGAAGAAAGAATCTAAGCGTAGTGATTATGAATTAGTGATAATTTATGATATTCTCTTGGAAGAATCGGCTGAATCGGCAACTTATAATTATAACGTATAAAGTGACATTGACAGATAACAACTAACCTAACCATCGATTGTGACACAATTTTTTTTTGTCTTGTGTCTGTGATTTATACACAGATTATGCCGCGGCATGTAATTTACGCGAAGTCGTATCTCAAATTTTCAATAAATTATAAAAAATGATTGGAGTGATGAATTGCTGAAATATTCAAATTAGTTTCTTAAAATGCTCTATATTTTCGATAAAAAAAATAAAAAAGGGGGGTTAGAAAAAATGATCAATCCCAATTATGTATGTATGGGCGTGGGAACTACGGCCCAGGCCCTCTCATTCTAAGAGGAGGCCTGTTCCCTGCAGTGGGACGTATATAGGCTGTGATGATGATGATGATGTATTTATCATATTTTAATAAACTGATTGTTATTTATGTACTAATAATACTTGATCATAATACTCTAAGCAAATAAGAAATAAAAAAGTGACAACCCTAGTAAATATTTTAGAGCGGGCAAAAAACACTGTAGTCACATTTCGCGCGCAACAAATCATACTGGCACTTCAACAAGCTGTGACAGCCAAATTAATGAAGTTACAACCAAAATGCAATTCGTAGTGTAGTCATAAATATAACCTGCTTTTTATAGTTACAACCCAATGTTACTAAAATGCTGTTTTTGTTTATTTAACTTTAAGCTTATATTTGACTTGGCGGGCAAAATATCCATTACTGGCAAAATTGGACGGTTTCACGGTAATATCAGTAAAGATAAGGATTAAAGAAAAAAAACTAAATTTGGTGTGCAGGTTTCCTCATGAGGTTTTCCCTTCACTGTAAAGTATAATTTCACACATAAATTCCGAAAAAACTCAAAGGTGCGAGCCGTATTCGAACTCACGACCCTCTGCTTTTAAGAGCCAAAAGGTTGACCACTAGGCCACCACTGTTAAAGGTCCATAGAGAATATTTTTAAGTCAAGTCTGCATAGGCGTGTCCTGGTCAACTTAGGACCCATTTAAATAAATTATGTTAAGTTTACTGATTCGATGTCGCTGATTAATTGTATGTCCACAGGAGAGACAACTTTTGTTTCTTACGCTGAAAAAGATCCATAACCTCTTACGGGTCCGTAGCAGAATGAGGGTTTTCTATGAGAGGCTATTTGGCGCTAGTATCGTCAGGTCCGTTTGACAACTTTGACATTTGTTGTATGGGTGTAACGTTTAATAGACCTTATGATACTAACGCCATCTAGCGATATTCCACCTGTCAGAAAACCTTCATTGCTAAAATCAAACATCCTAAATACTCAATTCCTAAAGATGCATGTCCTAATGCGCTTTTAATCGAATGATCTCATTTTCGAAAGTCAATATTCCTTTGTACAAAATGCCTAATGAAATGACAATACTTTGAAACTCACTATTTCTAGTACTCAAAATAGCTACGTACAAAAAGGCTAATGACAACCGGTGTCTCACTGGCAGCGAGCAAGCGAAACGAGCGAGCAAGACATTTCGGGACAGAAACGACTCTGATTGGTTAGGTTCAGTCGTTAAGTTTTTTTTGTAACAACACTGAAAATGATTATTATGGTGTTCTAAGTGCAAATGTCGTTCGAAATTTTGAACTTAGGTCAACTGGACGTAGGAAAAATATCGCTAGAACTTTCATACACTAGCAGTATCGTACATTAGAAATTTTAAGAGTAGGCCAACTGGACGTAGGATATAGGTACATATTTAGGAATTTCGTACATTACAAATTTGAATTTTCGAAGTTTAGTCTTTAGGAATTTCGTCCTTAAGAATTTTAATTTTAGAAATTTTGCTAGGAACCCCCTCTTACAGTATTATTATAAACGAAAAGGCCTCCAACTGACCGCAGCTTCTTGAGGTGTATTAAAACTGCAGTTAAAACCAACCTCAGCTAATCTAGGCAGCGGTCAGTTACTCTTGACATGAAAACTTTAATCACAAACTAAAAGTGGCCCTGTCAAATACCTAAAGGTTTTTGAAGTGAAACTTCTATGCGACTTCCAACAAGCGTTGCGTTAAATGCGTTGCATTAAATACGCAACGCAATGCAACGCAACGCAAGATGACGTTTACGAGACGTTTGCGAGAGGGGTGAGGTGAGGGGTGAGGGGGGTGCGGAGGGTGCGGTGGGGGTGCGGGGGATTCAAAGGGGGATGAAAATTTCATTGATGCCGTAGGGTGCACCGTTTTCAAGATATTTGACAAAAACACCGGTTCTCGTCTGATCACCGAAGTTAAGCAACGTCGGGCGCGATCAGTACTTGGATGGGTGACCGCCTGGTTTTTTATTTTTTACTATGAAGTTTCACTTCTTCCGCGCGGAGGGACTCCACGCACTATTTTTTTTTCAAGAAAATACTAGCATTTTTTTTAACGGAGCTTATATTAACGTTGCGGCTGATTCTGGAAACGTTATCGGGATCAACCTATATAACTCAGTAGGTACCTACCGCAAAAGTGCATGGACACCTCGGGGCGATAATCGCGTGAGCAGTGTTTGATTGTCTGATGTTTGATAACATGAAACGATCAAATACTGCTCACGCGATTATCGCACCGAGGTGTCCTGCACTTTTGCAGCCCATCGTAGGTACATAGATTTGTACAAGTCACCAACGTTTTTACGTAGAACATTCACATTTTTTTCCAATGAGCATTCGATCGATCGATCGATGCCAGCTCATAATACTTCCCAATGCAGGGCACAGGCTTCCTCTCAGAATGAGATGGCTTGGCCCGTAGTTTCCACGCGGGCCCAGTGGGGATTGGTATCTTCACACACGTCATTGAATTTCTTCTCAGGTTTCCTCACGATGTTTTCTCCGTAAAGCTCATGGTAAATTGGCTTGAACAATGAACATTACCTACTATATGTATATTATATTATTATTATTTTTTTCCTTTTTTTACACTAGACAAGATATATTTATTAAAAAATAAAACAAATTGTCAATACACACAAAATACAATAAAATAAAAATCAAAATATAAAGTCAGTCAAATAAACCGCCCCGGATCGCACCAGGCGCAAATGTGCCCAACACACTAGCCGCATTGCCTCTCTGAACCGCGATGGACAGCCTTTGGACCAGAAAAGACCCAGAGCGATGGTCAAGACCTCTCTCACGCAATGGTCAAGACCTCTCTCACAATATTATTATTGGTATTGGTATTATTGTTATTTCTAACTCATGTCACACGATGAAAAACTAAAAGAGCACTAATCTCACTGAATTAATTACTGATACGAAACGCCAGCCTTAAATATTGAAAATTAGTACATTTTATGTAAGTAAAGGAAACTTTCCATTATTATTAAAACAATAAAAACTGCATTTCTAGATTTTTGAAAAATTGCTTGTAAAATATAAAACGCCGTATTTTATGATGCAGATCGAAAGAGTTACTGATAAGGCTCATCATTGATCTCAAAATAACATACACCATCAAAATAATAGAGAGAGGCCTCAAGCATTAAATGGGTAAGACCGCGAAGCGGTTGAGCCGCCGTACATTCTGCGCTACCAAAATCGAAGAATTTTATCCATGAACTAAAACCTATGACCTTGCTACGAAGACGGCCACACCAGTGGCGAGGCGTGAATTTTTTTCCAGGTAAAGCCGGACGAAAAAAAGCAAACAAAATCATACCCCATTTCTTAGTAGTTATACTAGGTTATATTCTTGAAAACTAGTACTTACGTGCAGTAATCGGTCCATAAGACTGCAGCATATTTATCCTTTCACTGATATCAGTATCAAAACAATATATTACTTATACATAATTAGACACTGAATTATAATCAGATTTACAACCTGACAGACGATAATATGTACGATTAAAATTCACCGATATTGCGTATCAACACTGATCTAATATTGTGTTTTTATTAAAATTATTTCACATAATTTTATTATAATATAAATAAACAAACTACAAAACACTGAGCGATTGACATGACATTACCTAATGTTGTCATTTCAATAAATACCACACCACAAACAAATCGACCGCGCTAGCGGATCACGTCCGGCACGTTCTATGGCTCCGAATCGTACATACAGTGACACATTCCGGCAGCGCGGCACAGCGTATACGATTTGGTGTTGTGCAGCGCGCTGAGCACAGCCCGTGGCGGTTTAATTTTGTCTGTTTATAAATCTTATTATAAAAATAGATAAAATATCGTACTTTCTGTTTTACACTAAAACTCGATATTTTAAAATTAAATTTCGCTCCAGTAATTTTAAATAAGTCTACGAATGGCTGCATGAATGTCAATTCCGTCGGCTATTCCAAGTGGGATAAATTAATTAAAAAAAAAGCTTCTGTCAAAGTGAAATTAAGCCTTATGCACAATGTAGAAAGTCTTTTTTTAAATGTGATAAGCCGATAGAGACCGGGTTATCTTCAGCCTATTCCATGCCTATTCTTACGGTAGACGCTTGTAGTGAATCTATGGTTTTATGAATGAATATTTACATTGTGTGAGTGTACAATTCCTGCCGGAATACTGAATTTATGAATGACTGATTGGTCTTGTGGATATTTTGATGCGTTTTGTTACTGCACCATTTTGAAAAATACTTAAAAGTTTATTATGGAAGAGTAAGTCTCTATACAAAGAATCGGTTACTAAGAGAAGCGTTTGGTTACTTCAAAATTTTAGGCAACCCGCTGGGAATCGAGTTGTTAGCACCCTTCGCCACTGGGCCACACTCACCTGTAGCGCGATTTTGGTAGCGCAAAAGGCTGTTGAAACGCACCGTGGGCTTAGCCAAATAGTTTAGTTTTCTAATGCATAATAAAAACTGGCCAATTATTTTATTTTATCATGTTACAATTATTATCAGCTTCAGCGAGCTTGCCCAACTTCAGAGCCTTTGAATGAGTTGTTTGTGGACATTACTTGCATATTTCGCTGGCCTCACGGGAGTTATTACCAAACACGCTATTACACTACATTCGCATTTGAAGGTTGCATTTATAAAATATTGGGTGATGCGCTATTGTGAGCATTATTGAGGTCGAGTAAAGTTTTTTATTGACTCTTCTACTATAAATATTTAAGAGAGAAGGCCCTTCAAGTACCATAAAACATACCAGTGGCGAAAAAATAATAGCTAAGATAAAATACTGATCTCGCACTCAACTAGCGCCCGCAAAGAAAATATGATGATAAAAACATACCTATTCCAAGTCGTAAGAGAAAATCTAAGTATAACCTAGTATAAACATAACGTAGTACATACTTAGATACTAAGTGATGGAATAAGCAGCAAACCAGCCAAAAATATTTATTACTGACTTCAATAAAGGAGGATGCACTTTTTTATGTTTGTCACCTCAGAACTCCGTAATTTATTAATCGATATGAAAGATAATTTTTTGATTGGAAAGAATACTTTCAAATAGGTCTCATTGCCACCAAAGTTAGGATCTGATGAGTGGATCCCAGGAAAATCGACGGAAATCTTTAAATATTATAGGGACACCTACAGTGATTTGCATTGTATTTTATAGGAACTGGTGGATGTGCTCTTGGAAATTATAATTTGATGAAGTAGAACTGATGAGAAAGACCACAGCTGGCCACTATAACGCGATTGCTAAGCAATTAAGAGGGTACGATGGCTGAGAGACTTTTGAGAAATAGGTATTTTAATGAAATGTCGCTGTCTCGCCCGAACACTTGCGTGTCAGTACAGCGAGAGCGGGACAACTGCAGCTCAGACCGTTAATAGGCGCGTAAAATTGATCAAAACAGCATTTCGTAATCCCCTGTTTTCTTCTCGAAAACTGGACCAATAAAATTATTTTTTTCCAAAATAATTAGAAGACAGATTTAGCTATGCCCCTATGTTTTCCTTTTTTTGTTTATGTGAGGGATTCTTTTCTGATGAGTGTCTGAAAATGACGTTGAAATTGGGCAATTTTTTAAGTTTTGGGAAGCTCATATTTGTTATGTTAATTGAAATATGGAAAAAACGGAACATAGCCATAGCTATGGTAGATACAGATTACACAGTAAAAAAAAATTGGCTCTAAATTCATTATCCAGGGAGGAAACAGGGAATTACGTTTGTATGGAGAAATGGTGCGCATCGTATCCTCTTAATGTTTATCTAAATGGAAAATGGTGAATGGTAAGGACTCCTCAACAATTATTGTGTCTAAATCGGGGAAAGCAATATTTTTGTAAAATATTACGAGCAGCAGTTGACATCGTGATATTGTAACTTATTTAAGCTCGAAGTTACATTCGTAGTATCGTAGTTACATTCGTAGTATGGTAGTTACAATAAAAAGCGAGAAATTAAAAATATATAAAATAAAAATGGATTTAACTCGTACACACCATAGAAATAGTTTTCTACTGATCTGTTTGAGATCGGTGCCTCAGCAAGAGCCAGCAGAAATTGATGTACCTAGTCGTCTACCTTACCTGTACATACTATCTAAAGGCTCTGTCACTCCTGCTGACTCGTTCCGAGACACAGACTTTAAACAGTTCAGAAGAAATATTACTTCCGTGGTTTTTTGGAGTTGGTTTAAGTTTGTTATTTACTAGCTGTTGCCCGCGACTCCGTCTGTCAAGAATGGGGACGTGAAAAATAGCCTACTCTCACCCCGGCGCCACACATATTACAAATATTTGAACACAGTTATTTGATCACATGTGTAGCACTGGTATTTGCTTATTTGTTCAATAGAACATCCATACAATCAACCATAGATCAAATATGTGTTCAAATATGTGTTGAAACATTTGTAATATGTGTGGCGCCGGGGTCAGAACCACCAAATATAGACAAACAAATCATAAAAATCGGTCAAACCACTTCGGAGGAGTTTGATAACAAGCACTGTGACACTAAATTTTTTGGTGTACTTCCGTTTGGCAAATTATTTTTACAATACATTTGCTCGAAAAATTCAAGGATGTATACATGGCTCGTAAGTTCATTTTACCGCACTAGTGCGTTTTTTTTTTACAGTTTTTTTTTAATTCTCCAGTTTAAAAGTTTACAAGCAAAGAGTTTTAAGTGACAAAAATAAAAAATACGTAGAAAAATGTATAAATATACAAAACTAAGTAATGAATTTGCAAAATTGATTGTTATTATTATAAACTGTAATTTAATTACCGCAGATATTAATGATTTCCACCTTTTATTTATTCGAAAAAATCGCAGTGGCTGAACGCGTCGAACCTTTGCCTGATAATTTTAGTTAACCTAATTAAAAACAAAACTTACGCATGCGCATTACGGATGCGCCATTTTTGTAAAACTTTGCGTTGTTTTGAGTTGTTGATTATAGTATTTCTACAAAAACCAAACAAAATGAGTGATGTTCAAGTGATGAAGTCGACAATAACATGGAATTAACTCCGCCCGATATTTAAAGTAAGGCGCAAACCGCGCAAAATAATCTTTTGCCACCAATAAGTATCTCGAGAAATTTGTTTTTATTTTACAATTTTGTGTTACTAATTGCCTATTTTCTCACAAATGCGTTGTAAAACGTCGTATGATACACGGTTGGCAAGGTTTTACAAACTCGTGACGATGATAACCCTCGCCGTGCGGCTCGGGTTTATCACTCGTCAACTCATTTGTAAAACCATCTTACCAACCTTGTATCACAAATAACTATTCCCAAACTGATTCATTTTTTTTTTATATAAGAGGTGGCAAACGAGCGGACGGGTCACCTGATGGAAAGCGATCACCGTCGCCCATGGACACCCGTTACACGATATATTCAGGATATATTTCAGGGCTATCCTGTAGGTTAGGTTAGGGTAAGGTTAGGTTTGTTTTATAACAATCCTGAAAAGTTTACAGTTTCAGAAAAAATAAACATTTGGGAAATTAAACATTTGCCAAATGAATCAGTTTGGGAAAAATAATTTGCAAAACATTAGTAAACCAAACCGCCCAGAAACAGTAGCCGTCAAATCGGTTTAAATTAAATATTTATAATTTCTAACCAAAATGTTTTGCGGTAGGACCTACTACAGTCGGTAATGAAAATAAGTTTCAAAATTTGTGAAATAAAAAGGTAAGTAGGTACTTTATTTCAAAGTTTAATAAAGACTTAACTTTAGTACCTAGTTATCAGTATCGTGTAAAAATATTATAGTGGTAAACTCATCTCCAGCTTGGTAACATACATTGTATACCAATGCCGTTAAATTTCTTCGCATGTGTGTGGCATGTTCTCTTACACAATACTTAGGCATGAAATCAACCGGAAACGGCATGCGCACTTAATTCAGTTTGAAACAAGTCTATCAGTTTCGGCTGAGGACGAGGCAGACGTACGACCGTTTATTAATGTCAACTATGTATCTTACAAAATTATTCTGATATTGTGAGCACTTCTAAGGTGTGATACTAGCTCACCCTGAGCGAGTTAAAGTCAAAATTGAAAGTTAAAATAAGATTCAATATTAAAATTGCATTCCCTGTTGAACAACGCTCTTAAAGGCCGGTTCTGCACTACAACGTGTTACAGCAACCTGTTTTGTCATTTTTTTCATTGTTAACCAGTAACGTACCTACCTACTGAGCAATAAGCTGAATAAAATCATGCTTTACTTTATTCAGATCAACGACCTTGTGGTTGCCCGTTAAAAATTTTATGTCGATTTAGATACTCAAACGCACAAAAATGATAATCATTGTGTAAATTTGCGATCAGCATCAATGTCGCCAATTTTTTGGTCCTTCTGCTGTACACACACGCTTTTTTATACTTTCGTGGGCTTTAGTAAATTACGGCAATCACTAATGAATGAAATGTAATCTTTTTTGAATAACACAATAACTGCAATACCCAATATTTTGAGCACTTAACTTCATTATAGTCTGAGTTGATTAATAGTATTTTATGCAACTGTTGTATAAGTGAGGTCTTAAAAGGCGAGTGACGTGAGTTGCGATACGAGCGAATGCGAGTATGGCAATGGAAGACGGCACGAGCCGTTAAGACCAAATTATACACCGTTGCATACAATATTTTTTCTACGACTCGACTCTACTGTACTGTACTGTACCCTACTGTAGGGTACAGTAGGGTAAAATAGGGTACAAGATGGTACAGTCGGGTACAGTAGGGTAAAATGGGGTACAGTCGGGTACAGTAGGGTAAAATAGGGCACAGTAGGGTACAGTTGGGTACAGTAGGATGGGGTACAGTAGGGTACAGTCGGGTACAGTAGGGTAAAATAGGGTACAGTCGAGTACAGTAGGGTACAGTCGGGCGAAATAGGGTACAGTCGGGTACAGTAGGGTAAAATAGGGCACAGTAGGGTACAGTTGGGTACAGTAGGGTAAAATAGGGTATTTTACTGTGCCCTATTTTACCCTACTGTACCCGACTGTACCCTACTGTACCCTATTTTAACTAACTGTACCCGACTGTACCCTATTTTACCCTACTGTACCCGACTGTGCCCTATTTTACCCTACTGTACCCGACTGTACCCAACTGTACCCTATTTTACCCTACTGTACCCGACTGTACCCTACTGTACCTTATTTTACCCTACTGTACCCGACTGTACCCTACTGTACCCTATTTTACCCTACTGTACCCAACTGTACCCTACTGTACCCTTTTTAACCCTACTGTACCCTTTTTAACCCTACTGTACCCCACTGTACCCGACTGTACCCTACTGTACCCGACTGTACCCGTCTGTACTCAACTGTGCCCCATTTTACCCTACTGTACCCGACTGTACTCTACTGTACCCTATTTTACCCTACTGTACCCGACTGTACCCTATTTTACCCTACTGTACCTGACTGTACCCAAATGTACCCTATTTTAACCTACTGTACCCGACTGTACCCTACTGTACCCTATTTTACCTTACTGTACCCGACTGTACCCAACTGTACCCTATTTTACCCTACTGTACCCGACTGTACCCGACTTACCCGACTGTACCCAACTGTACCCTACTGTACCCTATTTTACCCTACTGTACCCGACTGTACCCGACTGTACCCTACTGTACCCTACTGTACCCGACTGTACCCGACTGTACCCTACTGTACCCTATTTTACCCTACTGTACCCGACTGTACTCTACTGTACCCTATTTTACCCTACTGTACCCGACTGTACCCTACTGTACACTATTTTACCCTACTGTACCCGACTGTACCCAACTGTACCCTATTTTACCCTACTGTACCCGACTGTACCCAACTGTACCCTATTTTACCCTACTGTACCCTATTTTACCCTACTGCACCCGACTGTACCCTATTTTACCCTACTGTACCCGACTGTACCCTACTGTACCCTATTATACCCTACTGTACCCGACTGTACCCAACTGTACCCTATTTTACCCTACTGTACCCGACTGTACCCTACTGTACCCTATTTTACCCTACTGTACCCGACTGTGCCCTATTTTACCCTACTGTACCCGACTGTACCCGACTGTACCCTACTGTACCCTACTGTACCCTATTTTACCCTACTGTACCCGACTGTACCCGACTGTACCCTACTGTACCCTACTGTACCCGACTGTACCCGACCGTACCCTACTGTACCCTATTTTACCCTACTGTACCCGACTGTAATCTACTGTACCCTACTGTACCCGACTGTACTCTACTGTACACTATTTTACCCTACTGTACACGACTGTACCCAACTGTACCCTATTTTACCCTACTGTACCCGACTGTACCCGACTGTACCCTACTGTACCCTACTGTACCCGACTGTACCCGACTGTACCCTACTGTACCCTATTTTACCCTACTGTACCCGACTGTACTCTACTGTACCCTATTTTACCCTACTGTACCCGACTGTACCCGACTGTACCCGACTGTACCCTACTGTACCCTATTTTACCCTACTGTACTCGACTGTACCCTACTCTACTCAACTCAGCAGGTCTAAACTGGGCTTTAGTGTTGAGTGTACCCTACATTTAATATTATGTTAGCAGCTAGGTGTATCGTAATAACGACATTACGACACAAGTGCTGTTATGGCGAATAGATTAAGTATAGACTTTCTGAAGTCATATTATCTATCTTCTTAAATATTTGTTCGCGACCATGTAAAAAACAGATAAAAGTACAGGAGTAGGAAAATTAAATTATGGCTTATTAACCATTAATTATGTGCTTCTGGCGTTTTTAGCTGATGTAACATTTCGATTCCACTTGTTATTAGTTTTGCGCACTGACTCCTTTACCACTTTGTTGGGTTCCGTATCTAAATATTAAAAAAAACCCTTATAGGATCACCTTCATTGTCTATCTGTTTGTCTGTCTGTCTGCCCCACGCGTGGAGGTATTAAGTTTATTAATATCGAACAACGGCCAACCTATTATGTCATGGTCATCCTCGACATTGGTGAAATCATCGATAGCTTCGATGGATCTATATTTTAAAAAATAAAATATTTTAATTTTTAGTTATTAATATGAAACTCTTATGGCTTTTAGCATCTTTTGCAACCGTAAAAAGATATACCTATTGAAAATATATTTTCATATAAAACCGTGGGATTAATAAGTCTAGTTGGGATTTCCCGTTGCCATAGAAAGTTGAAATTTGGCATGAAATAAGATCTCATAACACAAGTAAACAGTTGGAAACCACTGATATGCAAAAAACTTCATAGAAGTATCTCTACTGTAAAATACAAACTTATCTTTTCTTGGCTTTTATGTTTGTACAGTGTATGACTCGGAATTGACCGGTTTTTTACCCAAACGGCATTTATACCAATACAACGATGTCAAAATATCGGTGGTTTATTTATAAGTTAATTAAAGAAAGAAAAACAAAAAAAATAGTGCGTGGAGTCCCTCCGCGCGGAAGAAGTGAAACTTCATAATAAAAAATAAAAAACCAGGCGGTCACCTATCCAAGTACTGACCGCGCCCGACGTTGCTTAGCTTCGGTGATCGGACGAGAACCGGTGGTTTTGTCAAATATCTTGAAAACGGTGCATCCTACGGCAAAATCAATGAAATTTTCATCCCCCTTTTAAGTCCCCGCACCCCCCCCCCCTCACCAACCCCCCCGGTGTTGTTGTCAAATATCTTGAAAACGGTGCATCCTACGGCAAAATCAATGAAATTTTTATCCCCCCTTTGAAACCTCCCCTCACCCCCCCCCCCCCACTCAGTTATACTTACAATACGTTTAGTTTTAGTTTACCACTGACAGATTGCTTGCCTTCATTTCATTTCCAACTTTAACACCATGCAAATAAAGTAGTTATTACAAAATCTGCAAACGTGGGTAACAGTATTCTAAAATTGGCTTCATTTGTGGGTCGTTAAAGTTGAATATGAAATGAAGGCAAACCATCTGTCAATGGTAAACTTTATGTAATTTTACTGTACACTGGGTTTAAAATTTGACATGATAAAGAGGAGATGGGACTGAGAAAATGGGACTGGGCTGGACATGTCTGTCGCATGCACCCACAAAGATGGGCTCACACGGTCACTTGGTGGGTGCCGGAGAACAGCCAGCGACGACGAGGCAGACCAAGAAGGAGATGGCGGGACGATTTGGACGTGTACGCAAAGGACTGGCCTGACATTGCGCCGGACCGGGAGTTGTGGAGGTCAAGAGGGGAGGCCTTTGCCCAGCAGTGGGACACTATAACAGGCTAACAAAAAAAAAAAAAAAAAGAAGAGGAGATAAACAATAAAACATGCAGTTGGCACAAAGTTAAAGGATGAAATGAATAAAAACTTTTTGACAAAAACCGGTTTTCTGTAAAGACGGTTTACGGACGATAGTTTAACGTGACAACGTCATAACAAAACATTCAAAAAACAAAAATGAAACCTGGCGGTCACCCATCCAAGTACTGACAAATGTCTTGAAAGCGGTGCAACCCCCCCCCCCCGCACCCCGCACCCCCGCATTGAAAATTACATGCTGGCGTTCGCTGCTATGTAGGTACATGTACGTTACATTGCGTCATCCTTTTCCGTGCATGCAGCCGGCGTTCATCGATTTTATTAGACGTTGTCACGTCAAAAATTAAACCGCTGAAAAACTGAAAAGCAATAAATTATAAACCTTTTTTATTTAACCTTAATAACTAAGTTTTTAAACTAATGTAATGTAATGTACCTAAGTAATTTTGAGCCGCTGCCAAATAATCACGTGTCACGTGTGTGCCTGTTCGGGTTGCTGTCTCGCTGACATTAACGCTCGCTCGTGAACGCTCGGCATTTTCCGGCGAAGGATTGATTGTTTGGCACCGACTCAAAATTACTTAGGTATACTTACTTTAGTTTAAGAACTTAGTTATTAAAGTTAAATAAAAAAGGTTTATTACAGTGTGTATTATCTTGGTATTATTAATTCTCATTGGGTCTCTATAATTTCGCATAATTCAACAAGTCATAATGTATCAATCTTCATAATCAACGTTATTTATTATATTTTTTGCTTTTGAGTTTTTTTCGGCGGTTTAATTTTTTTATTAAAAAGTTTTTATTTTAAGCTTTTTAGTTTTTTCGTATGAAGCTATAGTAAAGTTTTTGTAATACACAAATCAGCATTAAAATCTGTGAGTGAACAATAAATCACTCCTATTTTCCCACCCTTAGGGAAGGTTTTTTCAAATTTATATGGAACCAATTTCAAGGTATACCCTATCCAATAAAAAAAGAATAATCAAATTCGGACAACTCTGTAAAAAGTTATGCGAGGTCATACATAGAAAAAATATATATACGCGTCGACTTGTGTACCTCCTCCGTTTTTTAAAATAACGACTTACTAAGCATTAAGTATCTGCACACGAATACTTTAAACAGGATTATTTTAAATTTATTGTGTTAGTGAAATCAGAACTAAAAAGATATTTTTATCTCTTAACTGTGCGTGAGTGCTTATTAGGAGAGGTAGACGCACAACAGTTGCATTTTAAACCAATCCCGTGCCGCGATCGCTCGTCCTAGCCTGAGAGAAAAGATTAAAAAAAAATTGAACAAAATTTTATTCGTTTTCGAGTTTTTATTTAAAGCTTTGGACAGTGAAAGTGTTGTGCATTCTTATTATTGTGCGTGTTCGAAAAAAATTGTTATTTGGATTGTGCCAGTGCAGTTAAACAATGGACGGTAAGATGTGTTTATTTTTTATTGTTTATAATGTTTATTTTATTTATTATTTTTAACTGACAAGTAGGTACTTTAAATTAAAATTAAAATCAATTTAGATTTGGGTAGGTGCACGTAAAATTTATATATATTATTCTCATTAAAAACTATTTACATGAAAAAAATAAAAAAAAATACAACACGCATAGTCTGAGTTGCACACTACATCGAAACTATTAAAATTTTAAATACGTAATAAAAAAACAAGGTTATTTTTATTTAACATGGTTTTTTTTGTGGTGGTGGTGTGGTGTGTGGTGTGGAACTTAGGTTCTGATTTATATTGGTAAAAGAGCCCACTCCCTTCCGTGCCGCTCACATGTTAAAAATAGGTATTATCGATCTTGAAATGTCACATGTTAAACAAGAACTACTCAATTATTTATTTCAAAAAAAACTACCAAGTGTGTGACTCGGACATAGTTAATGCAAAACATTACTTAAGTAGGAATGAATATACCTTAATAATAACAAAGCGGCAACTTGTAGTTAATATGATTTATGATGGGTAGTAGTAGTAGTAGGCTCGCAGTTAAAAAGTGTGAAGGAAAATCTTTATGAACTTTACTGTACAGTCAAGTGTAAAGGATGGGTGCATACAACTTGCTCATTTATGAGCATATTTATATGTCCCATAACTCTAATGTCGTTTAGTAAAGGTTTCGGTACCTACATAATAATATTAATAATGTTTAATGTTTAATGTTTATTTGGGCAAAAAACGCAACAAAATAATGAGTGAACTTAAAAAGAAAAACTAAGTTATACATAGGCCCAGCAAATATGCCACAGTTAAATGAGAGGTTTAAATCGATCGGTTTGGACTAAACTATACAAGCAATTTTTAAAAATGGGTAAGTAAGTATATGCATAAATGGTAGATTTAGGGCCTGTTTCACCACTTTTCTTAAAGTTCGGATTAGCTTAATCATAACCTTATTTGACAGATGGAATTAAAATTTCTGTTTCACCAGTGTCGATTAGCGCTAAGTGACGGACAAACTGTTTCTTAATGTGACCATCAGATCAGGTGCCATTTAGCATTTTTATCCGTCACATAACTTTTTAATTAGTTAAGTTTATTTTTTTGTGGCCATGGTTGGAGAGCCCATCAGCCGATTTCAGAAAAATAAATCAAAGTATTTTTTATTTTTTAAAGAAAGAAGTCATGCTAAATCGCATAAAATTATTTAAGTATCAAGATTTGAATAAACAAATGTAGGTACACTTTTAGTATGTAAAAATAAATCCAAAATTTCGTAATATTTTTTAATTACAGACTTTTTCAGTGGCTCATTCGTTTGTTCTACCTGAACTTGTATATCGCCATTAAAAAAAAAGTTTATCTGTCAAATGGTTTGGCGCCACTTTTCGATTCATTTTACGTGATTTTATTTTTCTTTGTTCTTGTTAACAAAGTATCGTAAATAAATACCGTTTTTGGATCAATTATAATGTTACACATTTGTTTATGCAAAAAAAATAGATGTATTTAAAAATTATATATTTAACGATTTCTTTTGCTTTAATAATGAGTGACTCTTTGAACGAAAGTATGCGGGAACGCGTGGTCGTGAAATGCGACGTTGCCATTCCGACTTTTTGTTAAACCCACGATTAGTTAAGTGGTACTTAGTTTGCACAGGACCGGCGTGGTGAAACTGAAAAAACACTAGCTGACAGATTTGTCCAGTACTTTGTTTATTCATTGGTTACGTAACCAGCAGTTTGACAATAAGGTGGTGAAACACCCCCTTACGGTCATGTTCTAAATTGTCTGTTATTCCATTATTTTGTACAAGAGTTATCGCAATCATATTTACTATTTACCATTATGATACTTCAAAATGGCTTGAAGCAAATTTTATACACTAATCCAATGGAGTTAGTATGAATAAGGATTCATAAACACTTGTTTAGTTTATGTTCAATTCAATTTTTAAAAATATAGCTCCATCGATACTATCGTTGATTCTGCCAATGTCGAGGTTGAGAAAGAGACTATCGGTTAGTTTATGTTTACATTCATTCTGTCACTTTGACATTTGCTACTGCTATAATTGCTTTTTCTCAAACATGCTATGTAATGTTTACGTTGTGTTCCAAATAATAGGCCGGGACGTATCACGTTGCGGGCGCAGTTAGACAACTGGTATGTAATGGATTTTCATACAAAATTGCAGGCCTTGGCCGGCAATGCGATCGTCTATTGTTTCATGTGATACAGCAGCATGACGTTTATAGGTCTATGGCATCATAGCAATTGGTCATTTAAAAAAAAAACTATAAGCAATATTTGCGTTATGGTTCATTATGATATTCTGCCACTACGCTTATTTAATAATAAGTAATGGTGATCTGCCTAGAGAAATATTTCACCATCACCATCACAATCATCATCATCAACATCATCACCATCATCATCACCATCACCATCATCATCATCATCGTCACCACCATTATCACCATCACCATCATCATCACCACCATCACTATCATCATCACCATCATCATCATCATCATCGTCATCGTCATCATCATCATCGTCATCGTCATCGTCATCATCATCATCATCACCATCATCATCATCACCATCACCACCACCATCATCATCATCATCATCATCATCATCACCATCACCACCATTATCATCATCATCATCACCATCATCCATCATCACCATTACCACCATCACCATAATCATCATCAGCATCATCGTCATCGTCATCATCATGTCAACTTAGATACTCGGCCGGCAACCCCTTAGTCCCGGCCTCTGCAGTAATGTACTATTTTATCATTAGAAATAAGGTAAGCAACCTTGATCGGTCGTTTTATAGAAAAATACTTGTGTAAAATAAGTAGATAACTGCAAGTAACTACTCAATTATAATTTGAAATTTTATAAAAAGCGTTCATCTGTAATAATACAGACCAAGATTAAAAAAAAACCTAACCTTAAAAACTTAAAAAAAGTACTTATAGACAAATACTTAACTTAATTTATTCTTAACAGGTTTATATCTTTTTATTATTTAGGGGTAAATTATTAAACGAAGGTTAGGGGAGCATTAAATTGGCACTCAATAAGTAAAGACTTCTGGGGGAAGGTCAGTGTCAATAAGTAAAGACTTCTGGTGGAAGGTCAGTGTCAATAAGTAAAGACATCTGGGGGACGATCAGTGTCAATTTGATTCAGATGTCGATAAGTATTTGAAACATTTTGTTACCTATTTATTAGACTGATCCAACGCCTAATAAATAGTGTGCGATAGGGATATTGCCGATAAGTCACATATTTTTGAGGTCTACCTTTCGCCGATTTCATAATCCAAAAATATTTCACAAATAGAATAAAAATTAGGTAAAAACTATGTTTCCAACCTTTTTTTTTAAAAATGTTATAATATATCTTACAGCGTTTGTTTAGCAGTGATAAATCTAGATAATTTTTGATATTCTCGAAGGGTTATAGTGCTAAGAAAGCAAGTTATCAAAAATAGAAAAACATACATAGAACCTTAAACTGGGTAAATATTTATTAAAAATACTTCTCAAAAGTCACAATCCATGGCGGAAACGGTGGAATGATTTTGACCTATAGAAAAATTACCTTTAGAGAGAGAGAGAGATGTTTATTTACACATATTCGATACACAGGAAATACAGTTGACAGGAAAAGACACAAATAAAAATCATCGAATAGTAAAACTTATAAATTGGGCCCCACTCAGCATAATGCTGCGGCAAGCCGCAACGCTGTTTTTCAGTGGGACCTTGTGCCTTTAGAGTCCTCTCTTACGATAGAAATGACTAGAATATCCTGGAGTACCAGGTGTACCAAGAAAAATTAACAACAACCGCTTCAATACCTGTTAGCGGAGTAGCAAAGTAAAAGGTTTTAGTTCATTGATATCGACCTCCAAAAAGTAATGCCTGAATCAATAAATTTTATTGGAGCGATATTTTTGTGCCAATAAATATTCATCATTTTCAAACGATACATCCACAGGTGTGATTTCAAAGATCAGCTCACATTTTTTACATTTATTTATTTATACGTGACAGCATGCAATACATATTGCAGTGTTGTGTTGTGTGTAGAAACGATTCAAACTATCTATGTTACCATCACATTCAATGCCACTTTAACCATTTACTTAATTTAAACATGAACGACCTAACTACTACCTATGAACTACTACTACTGACTACTTAATTACTTTGATGTTGATAAGAGTGCATATCTGCATTTACTAAATCTGTCAAAAATAATTATGTCGTGAGAAAGAAATCCATGAATAATAGCTAGCCAATGCAGTCGTGTGTCGATATAAAATACACACTCATAATTACAATTGCATTCAACGAACTTATGCCACAGTACAGAAAAAAAAGAAGCAGTTTAACGTCTCGGCAGCGTCCTTGATATAATTACCTACGCCGGCTCGGTACACAAACACGCGATATTAGGGCTGCCAACTTTACTGACAGTCACTCTTCATGTTTTGATAATGACACATGAAATTTAAAGTAGGGAAAGGATTAGGAGCTTTAGGAAATTATGGAAGGAATGGACTATGTGTGGTGTTTAACAAAAATGCATTTTACGTTATTTTAATAAACCACAAAACGTATTATGTGGGTTTTAACGGTTTTATTTAGTTTAATCACTACGTATATTTGCTACCTACAAATTAGCCACGAAGAAGGTACTTATTTGCGCCTCTTCTGGGATGTGCAAAAAGCTTTATTGTTGAATTTAAAAGTATGAATTCCGGCTGAGTTGGTAATCTAAAAAATTACATTTCCCGTTTCCATATTAGATGATTTTAAAACATTCTTACACCGAACAATACTGTTAATATCGTCGTGACATAAATTGATAATTATGTGTTTGGCTATAATATTGTCTTGGAATATTTTTTCTATGTTACCTATTATTTAAGTATTTTTACGAATTTATGTATTAGGTACGAATTTATGTATCTACTTACCACTTTAACTAATATCAGTTTCCTGACACATGTATCGAAGAAATGTGCATCAGTTAGCATGAAATTTTAACTAATTGAAATTGTAGTCCAAACACACTGTATTGTTTTATAAACAAACCTTCCACTCGGTGTGCTCATTTCTTCTTCAATATATATATGCGACAGATTACAGATAGCGATTAAAACACTAATAACTACCCATTTACTGAAATTTTAATTGATAAATCACTAGATTTGTATACAATAAGTATGTCGTGTGAATTAGATCTATGTAACTATGAACGGCTAGTAGGTAGGTACCTACGCACGGCATTTTCCCATTCATTTTATTTTTGCGCAGTGCCTACTTGTTTATTTCTATTCTCAACAATAATAAAAACAAAGCTACGTATGCATAATTAGATTTTGTTTTCTTGTTATAAATAGAACAGTTTGACGTAAAATTGAATACCTAATAGATACTTTAGACGTATTTGTAACAACGTCATTATGATTTTTTCTCGAAAGATTTGTGCGTTACTCAGTTATGCTATTAATGAATATTAATTGCAGATAATAAATGGAAAATATATGGTTAATACGACTTGGACCTAGCACAAGTAAACTGTAGCTTATTAACAAGATAATTATCGATTACAAGATCGATTAATCGATAACAAGATGATTATGATTAGTTAAGGCGCCAACATCAATTAAGTATAGTTTTTTAGGATTCCGTACCTCAGAAGTGCCATCGGGAAACTATTACTAAAGGCTCCGTTGTCTGTCTGCACGTCTAGCTGTCATAGGGCTTTATGTTTTGAACCGGATATTTGAAACTTTTATTTTTTTTCTTTAACACGAATAATATTATAGCATAATGTTATGATTAGGATGTTTTATACCGGATTGTGATAATTTCTTAAATTTGTTAACAAATCTTTTTGTTTAGTTGTCCTCTAATTAGATGTTTTGTATAGCAATGTTAATTTAATACTTTTGCTCTCTCAAATTTGGTTGTTACAGTCATCTGAGTGTTGGAGACCTGGTGACCTGACGTACCTACAGGTTTTCCCTAGTTCGGGCACCAGTCTCCACCGAAAAGTTTCTGTACCTATTTCATAAGATCATTAATATAGCTACTAGTGTATAACTGTACGCTCTGTGGTGGAGATAATAAATAAATTGTTATTATTAATGTTATTGGTAAGAACTATTCCGCATAAGGACGTTTAAATATCGACGGTTAAAAGGCAAAACGCATGAAGCGACATTTTTTGAACTTTACATGAAACCCGGCTCAAACGACGGAGAAAAATTCGCTGATTTCAAATATGTATATAACTCATTTTGACAAAAAGTGTCGCTTCATGCGTTTTGCCTTTTAACCGTCGATATAATTCTCACGTTTAACCAAACAATTTTTATTTATTAATAAAGTATTCTTAGCAGCTGCACCGTATTAAACTGGTTATTTGTTTACTACATCATCGCATATAACAAGTAAACAATGTTTGTTACGAAGACGCTTGACGCTACTAAAACCTGGTTTTTATGATACAACGCTATACATTGCAAAGCTATAGGGGTATGAATGTGATAGTCCATCGATCGAGGACCACAATCGAATACTACTCCTCTTATTTACTCGTAGTCTCGTACCATAATAACTGGGGTTAGCGCATATTGCTTTAACCAGCAGCACAATAAGACAGTTACTAGTGGCACCTTGGTGGTCTAATTTGCGGCTGTGCATTGCTCTAGAAGTGTTTGATACTGTTTAGAGATCTCAAACACTTTCGCTTTTAATTAGTGTAGGCATAAAGGCCTCCTAGCGACGCGTATCGGTAACAATAGTAGATTACTGCAGCGGCTGCGAAAAAGAGGATTGCCGGCCGAGTAGGTTATAGATGGCCGAGTATTAACGAGGCCATCTAGTGATACGAGGCCGGCAATCCCTGTTCACGTTCGAGGCTTGTATAGTGCTTTTCTCAAATAAATCCAAGGAAATAATACGAATTTTCAACTTATATTACTTGTGTACCTACTGCCTATTCTTTGGATTTGGGAGGCAGCAAGTTCGAAATCCGCTCCGCTTCCGCTCTTAGATCTAACGGTGTGCAAACAATCTCCAGTCACTTGATGATGAACTCATAATAACTCATAATTCATATCTTTATTGCTCATATCGGCAACAATAACACTTATTTTAATTAAAAATCACTCGTTGTAGGTATAAATCGTGTATTGTTTTTTTTTCTATTCCCGTCAAAATACTCTGTCACATCTTTTTTTGTAAGCTGTTCAGGCTAATATTTTTGCCACCAATTCTTGAGCTGATTTTATTTATTAAAAAATAACGACGCCTTATTAATTGGTTATTTCAATAAATTATTAACAATAGATGTCAATCCTTGTTTATTATAAATACCTGATTAAATCTAGTCAAATAAGACATTAAAAAGTAAAAATAAATAAATAAATATTAGGGGACAATCTTACACAAATCGACCTAGTCCCAAACTAAGCAAAGCTTGTACTATGGGGTACTAGACGACGATAAACATACTTATATAGATAAATAAATACTTAAATTACATAGAAAACATCCATAACTCAGGAACAAATATTCGTGCTCATCACACAAATAAATGCCCTTACCGGGATTCGAACCCAGGACCTCTTGCTTCGTAGGCAGGGTCACTACCAACTAGGCTAAGGCGGTCGTTAAGTTCACAAACAATTTTTTTCTTAACTGGCAGTAAAGTAAATAAAATAAATAACGGGACGATTAACACCAATTGACCTAGTCCCAAAGTTAGCTAGGCAAAGCTTGTGTTATGGGTACTAGGCAACGGATAATAGCTATTTATGCAACTGTATCGTAATAGGGGTCCTTAAAACACGAATGTGGTTTCATGGAACGAGGCGTAGCCGAGTTTCATAAAGGGTCACATGAGTGTTTTAAGGCCAAATTACGTACATTTGCATACAATATTTTATCTTCTCTCACACATTTTTCCAAAAACGAAGTAGCCTTTTTGCATTTTTCATGCCATAAAATCTTGATAGCATTTATCGTATAATTTTCTGAACTTTGCTAGTAATAAATTATGAGTCATTTCCTACGCCGCATCTAAAATATCGGGCGGAGTCAAATTTTCTTCGCATTCACTGATATCAGATATTTTTAAGCAAGAACTAAATTTTCCCACGAAAATTCGTACAACAAAACGACACGTATATGGAATGGCGCTAAAACCCAGTACATCACCGCGCATATGCGCGCATGCGCTAAAGCGGGCGCTGCCACAGACAAGACAAGTGAAAATTGGAATCAAAACTTGGTGATATAAACTTTTTGGATTTGCCCTGTATCGTAATGGTAAAAAAAAATGTATAATAACATTATTTCGTTAGAAGAAAAGTGTTATATGTTTTTTTTAATATTTCGGTATTGTGTTTAAAAAGTATGTCAATTCACGCTCTTTTTGAATTTTATAATTCGAATTTTACGATATGAGAGTAGATAAACATACTTATATAGATAGATACAAACATAAATGCATATTAAACACCCAAGACCCGAGAACAAACATTCGTATTTTTCATACAAATAATATCTGCCCCGACACCGGAATCGAACCCGGGACCTCAAGATTCATAGTCAGGTTCTCTAACCACTAGGCTATCTGGTCGTTCGGTAGTATGTCATAGATAGTCAATAAAAAAATAAAACCCACTAAAACAAAAGAGAATCTGCCCATGGCCAGCAATGTTGTATGAAATTCCATTATATGTCCTCTAATTTGAAATTAGAACGAATCTTCAATAAGTGCTATACAATACAATGTCGTATTTCGCGTTCTATTGTCACAAATATAAGGACGACTTTTCCTTGGATGTTTGAGAAAATTGTTTTGATAGTATGTAGGTAGATATTTGACACTGATGCTGACGCGCTCGAGACATCGAGATGTTAGTTCCGTCAAAAAATCTTTCACTAAGGGCTCTGCTCTGCAACTTATGGCTCAGATCATTTATCGAACACAATTTGCTACCACAAGGTAACGACTGAATTAATCAATCGCGTAGTATTTGTTTACCTGTCATTACTGCTAAAGTAATGTTGTGAATATTAAATGCATGGATAGTGAGCTATCCATAATAATATAATTATAATATCACTTACGTAAGTGTGAATGAATAAAATGAACTTACTGGTATTTGGGATGTCATTACATACACTTAGTTCATAATTATGGTTTTAGCGTATACTATGAATTTTTTGAGGTGTCCTCATCTCGTTTGCCCACATTTCGAACAAAGCCATTGTATTCTATTATGTCCTCAAGTGCACAATCCTCAGTTTAAAATGAACATAAATATAAGATAAAATAGCTCATTGAAATAACGACTTTATTATTCACAGTAGAAAAAAACAATTCAATTAAACTTTGTTGGCAGATAATATTTTTCAACATTGAATGCGTCGTAGACATGTAGCCAAAACAAACAAATAAACAAAGTTTCAATTAAAATGAACTCTTTATTGTAAATAATAAAGTCGTTATTTCAATGAGCTATTTTAATTATATTTCATTTTAAACTGAGGATTATTTACTTTAGGACATAATGGAATAAAATTATTGTATGGGAGCTCCCACTTAAATATTTGTCTTATTTTAATTTAATAGTTTATTTTTAAAGTTAATTATATCTAAATATTCTGTGAATATTTCAAGCGTCTACGTCTACACCTATTGTCGTTATCAATATCGAGCAAAAACGAGCAAAAAAATCACGTTTATTGTATGGGAGCCCCCTTAAATATTTTTTTTATTCTGTTTTTAGTATTTGTTGTTATAGCGGCAAGCGAAATACATCATCTGTGAAAATTTCAACTGTCTAGCTATCACGGTTCATGAGATACAGCCTGGTGACAGACGGACGGACGGACGGACAGACGGACAGACGGACAGACGGACGGACAGCAGAGCCTTAGTAATAGGGTCCCGTTTTTACCCTTTGGGTACGGAACCCAAAAAATGCATTGAACTCGAAGGTAGGTAAATTATATTGAAAAGAAAAATAAATAAATAGTTTTATTTAATTCATGACCATTTCATTCTGCGAATTTTTTCTATTTCTCTCTAGTAAGAATATGATAAAATCGGCTCAAGTTTTTTTATTTCATCTGTCAATAAAACTTATATTACACACGTCTCAGATTGTAACTCAGATGTTTAGTCGACTGGTAGACATACTCAGCTTTGTAATAAAATAACCTTGAAATCAACATCGTGGTCTAAGTTATAAACCTAATTAATATTTGCGGTTGTTCTGCCGTGCTGTTCCAAGCTTTCATTTGACTCGCTTCCTTATAGTAGTCAATATAAACATAATGAAGCTTAATTTAGACTTCATGTTTATAAAAAAAACTATTTTTTTATATAATAATATATGTCAATAAGTAAAAGAAATAAAAATAAAATAAACGAGTAAGTATCTTTTTTATTAGCACGTTTTGTTGGTTAATGTGTCTTTGACTCAATGAGGGTTTTCTGACAGGTGGAATATCGCTAGATGGCGTTAGTATCGTAAGGTCAATTTGACGTTACACCCATACAAAAAATCGACGGTCCCCAAGAACAAAGTATTAAGTGCAAAATTATAGTTTCAAGTAATTGCCGTTTAAAGTTGGGCTCAAGTTAAAATCTCAATATTTTCGTAATAAGTAAGCTAACACTAAAACTACTTATAAATACCTCTTGATATGGTTATACTTCTAATTTATGTGAGATTGTTTGTTTTATTTTTTTATATTTGTAGATAAATGGCGTTTTTTATTTCTTTACGACTTTGATCTGTGAATTAAGAGGCGTCGCATATTCATAAACGACTTTGTTCAATGGAGTACTGAAATTAAATAAAAGTCTTATTGCATATATGACATTATTCATCGAAGCTTTGTGTAAATATCAGGTCGTATGTACAACTAAGTATGTTTTGGCAATACTAGATGTAATACCAATACCTTAAAATATATCAGAATATATTAATTTAATAATTGCAAAAACTTCCAATTAATTTACAAGCAATGGACAAAAAATAAAGTTCACTCTAACTCGTACGATCTCCGCAGAACATCGGCGTAAATGACGTTGCACCACGACGCGGCCGGTACGTCTTGTTTTGAACAAGATCGTAAGTGTTCATGCCACAGTATACGTCAAAACGTTTTTCATTTAAGATTATGTTCAATTAGGTATCTCAGTAAATATAACACAAAATAAATAAATAAATTGATGCTTAGTTTAAATCTGTAAAAAAAGCTATTTCGTCTTATTTTTCCATACGACTATGTTCGTGGGGACCGTCGTAACATCGATCCGTTATTACATTTTTGTCAAATTTAATCCTGAACAATAAGGTAGTACAAAGTTAGTAGGGGATTTGTGGAGTCACTCGAGTGCGGCAGATTAATATATGGGGGATACCTTATACCCTCTAGAGTATCTCCAGCAAATATGAGCACTTCATGTGGGGGGGGGGAGTTTGCCTGAAGCACACCCCATCAGAATACTTAGTAAAATTTTTTTTGTTTAAATACTCGAGTGCGTCAGATTAAGATAAGGTGGGCTAATTACTAGCAGAAAGTGTACATTTTACTTCCAAATCATCGGTTTATTATGAATAAGTTTACTAGGAATTGACATCCCCTATGAAAATGTAGCGCGCACCCTTCCGTATGGCCACCCCCACCACGCAAAGCGGCAGATTATCATACTTTTGTTACCAGAGTCACGCTGGAATATCACCATTATCAAAATCTGACACGCTTGAGAATTTAAATGTAACAGTTTGTTTTACCTACATTTTTGAAAATCTTTGGACGCTTCCTCCTCCGATGAACGAAAAAAAAATATAATGAATTAAATGTTAATTATATGTTTTTATTTATTATCATCTAATCTTTAAAACCCCAAAGCCTCAGCGACGCTCGAGTAAATCCTCAAATAGCATCACGGGCTCCCCTACTAATACTACTAATCAATAATTCCATGACACTACTTTATTGTAGCCTTAAAAACAAGTTAAAATTAATTTTCAATAAGTAACTGCAAATATTTTTTCCATTGATTTGTCGTTCATAAAAAGTATTTAAAATGTCAACATTGGTAATGTCAACTACCCAACTATTTTGGACTGTCGGGGACAATCACCTTCACAAGGTCTGTTAAGATTTACATTCAAATCGCATTGAGTTTAAGTTTAATGCAGTTATTTTCCGGGGCTAACACATTCAATTGTGCATGACAGTACTTAGCTGTTTTTAAAATTAAATAAGTTTTAAAATTTTATTTGTAAACTTAATAAGGACTGAGAAATGTTTATAAATTTGCATTTTTAGTTTAGAAAATAATCTTCTATTTTACATTTATTTTGTAAGATTTTCTGGTATGCCGCCACGTACTAATTGACAACATTTCATATTTCTAAGACTATAATTTGATTCGTTCTCTGTATTCTGTTTGGAAAGAGAAAGACCCTAATAGTTTTAAATTGTCACTAGGATTATTAATTAATTTGTTACAATTTTTTAAAGATGTGCTTATTCTAAAAGAGCGTAACGATAGAATAGATTCATTACTTTTGTCTAGTCTATATAAAAACAAGTGATGACGTAAATTAGACGTTAAGGTTGTTATCAAATTTAAAATTATGACAGCTCTTTTTTCTAGTGAAAAGGGTAAAGGAAACATAATAATATCTATTCTGTGGATGTATTTGTAAGTACATAAATGTTTTTAAATTTGTTGTATTTTTTAAATATAGAGAAATAAATTATAATAAATATTTCTCCGTGTTCAGGAGGCGAAACTCTTTCTATTCCTGCAGTAATTTTCAGGTGTTAAAAAATGAAAGGTTGTCAATTGTAAGACTAATTTGTTAACAGACTGTGCCTGTGTTTATCGCACGTCCAATTTAATTGTGCCACTATATTAAGGCTTATTAAGTGCAATTAAATCTTAACAACATCATATACAATGGATTCTGTTGTGTTATCTCCGATGCACAGGTAGAAGTAATGACCAAGCTCATAATTATAATTGTACATTACTGTCGAGTCCCGGATAGAAGGTAATCGACCTGCGAATTAGTTTGTAAGCCAAGCATTGCGAGGCTTCCAAAGATACTAGTCTGGCAATTTCTGTTTCCGTCGAGGAATATTATGTATAATGAATATTGTGAAGGAATAATAAATATTAAAAATATACATTATAAACCCCCCCCCCATGCTGGGGGCTATCTAACACGGAAAAAATTTTTCAAATCGGAGCAGTAGTTCCTGAGATTAGCGCGTTCAAACAAACAAACTCTTCAGTTTTATAATATTACCTAGTAGCTATAAAAATATCAAATAGTTTTGCAATAGGTAATTTTAGTAAGTATTTTTTTATTTTGTTGGCAGAATGTGGCCGTATGACCATTCTAATTCTAAACTAAAGATAGTTTACGTTATCTATGGTAGACGACTCCAAAAAGGGACAATCTGTATTGGCGGGTAGCCATTATTTAATTCAATTTAAGTATTTAGAGACAAAATAGCTTTATTTTTGTTTTTTTTTTCCTCGCAATGTGATGAAAACCATTGTGTGTACCTATCACGAGCAGTAAGTGGATTACAAACTCGAGTAATGAGTAATGGCGGAGGGCTTTTAATGAAAAGCCCTCCGCCTTGGGCCCTCGATGCACAATGTAATACTATTTCTACTTCTGTACCTACTTTTATCTGTTTTAGGGTTCCGTACTCAAAGGGTAAAAACGGGACCCTATTACTGAGGCTCCGCTGTCCGTCCGTCTGTCACCAAGCTGTATCTCATGAACCATGATAGCTAGACAGTTGAAATTTTCACAGATGACGCGCCGTGTGATGAGGTTGTCGCTTTAACAACAAACACTAAAAACCAGAATAAAATAAATATTTAAGGGGGCTCCCATACAAAAAACGTGATTTTTATGCTCGTTCTTGATCGATATTGATAACGGCAACAGGTAGACGCTTGAAATATTCACAGAATATTTAGTTATATATTCACTTTAAAAATAAATAATTCAATCAAAATAAAAAAAATATTTTACAATACATTTGCTCGAAAAATTCACTTTCAAAGGATGTATACATGGCTCGTAAGTTCATTTTACCGCACTAGTGCGATTTTTTTACAGTTTTTTTAAATTCTCCAGTTTAAAAGTTTACAAGCAAAGAGTTTTAAGAACAAAAATAAAAAAATATCGATTTATACGTAGAAAAATGTATATGACGGCGAGAGAGACGAAACGGAGCGGTAGGTGGATCATCACCGTCGTCTCGTGGTGGAGTTTCCATGTTAGTGGGCGATACAGAGAAACGCAGATTACCTTGCAACGTGTAATTATTTGGAATCACAGTAGGTAGGTACTGGCAGGAGTGACTGTGAACGTGACAGGTTCGATGGAGTAGGAAATGACCGTTCTCAACGGCGGTCGGCAATCAAGTGAACATCGACTCTGTCTTCGTGTAATGGCGCCAAAGCGATACTCGCCCCACCACACTGCGTTCACTGCACTTTACAATTTAATTCAACCAATCAGAGATAAGATCCGGTGCTAGGTAGTCAAATCAGCAACTATAATGCTACCAATATAACGCGCGCGACGACACGGCCAGACTGACCGCTACACGTCCTCGTGTATATCTGGAACAAAGGCATAGTTTGGAATATCCATTCACTCGGCTTATCCTGACTAAAAGATTGTAATTTGCAACGCAAAGATTGAATTAAAAAGAAAGCCTCAAAAGTAAACAGAGCACCTTATAAAATGTCAAAACAATATCTCAACTACTCAAACATACACACACGCAGCTACTCAAACATGGCTCAACATATTGGCATTCATTTGCCTTTCAATCATAACCAGGTCCTCATAGACCAACCAATAGGTCCCCACGGACCAAACACAAGGTCCCCATAGACCAACCATAAGCCCCCATGGGCCATTCATCACACCACACCTCCAGTCGCACATTGCGCTCTGATCGACCTTTAATAAGATCGCAGTTACAACTACGCTGGAGTCATAGTGAAACACTGTCCTCATGGACAACAACAACTGTCATTACAAGACTGGCCGCTGCCACAGCACCGGTCGCACATCGCGCCCTGTTCGGCCTCTGAAACGACCGCAGTTACAACTACGCCGGTACTGTAGCACGCACAACCCAAAACAAAATGAGCCATGTGTGTGTATATTAGTTATTTAGGCAAAAAAAAATCTCTAATTACTATCAGAATAAGACTCTAGGTCACAAACATTAAGTTCTACAGGTACAGCACTTTGAGGCATTCTTCGAAGGCGATCGTGAGCGTTTTTATAAATTCTGTTATTAGTCATAGATTTTAACGTGTATCGATCACCTTCGATACCCAACTTCTAGAATTTTGAAGGGTCCCTTGTATTTAGGATCTAGTTTTGTCTAGTTTCTCTCCTCATTTTGGATGAGAACCAAATCACCAACAACAAACCTATCGAATTTAATCTTATTACGGTCAAAACGAGATTTTTCGTATGTTGCACTATTTTTAATACTGTGGACAGCTCGTTCTCTTGTTTCGCTAATATCAACCTCGGTTTCGTAATTGATAATCGCGCTTTCGATAAATTAACAGTCAGTCCCAAGTTTAAAATATCATAATATCATACGAAATACGATCATCTGGCAAGATAAGCAACGACAAATTTAAACAATGCCCGTCAATAATTACCACGCATGAAATCTGTTCGGTACAGTAAATGTGAGCGTTGCCAACACCGGCTAAGTGCACGTTAGTTGCACTACACAAACACTCCCAAAAACCGGTTTCCTATACTTTGCTTTACAAGAGAACATTCTGCGCCACTATCGAAATAAAAAGGGTACGACTCACCAGATTGTGTAAGTTCGCCACGGACACCGGTGACCTCGCAAACATTGACCCGACGCTCGAGCGCAGCGCCGCTGGCACCACCGCCGCCGGCGCCGACGCCCGCGCCCTTGCCAGGCGTGCTGAATCCGCTGCCTCCTTCCTTGATGCAGTAAGGAGCGATGTGTCCTTCTTCTCCGCAGCGATAACAGGTCACAAACTTGTGTGTATTTAGGGCTGGTTTCTTGTTTCTGGAGTAGCAATCGACCGATTTGTGTCCAAATTTATGACAATTGTGACACTGGATCTGTTTGTTCACATCTCGAGGAATAAAATTCATCCGATTTCGTTTTGTTTCGTGTGTGTAGGTATCTATGCTTCGTTCTTGCTTGCGTTTTAAAGAAAATGCTTGCTCTTCTTGAATTAGTTTCGTTCTTGTTTTAATGGGGGTAGTAAACGCCAAACGGTTAATTCTACCGTCAAATTGTGCGAGATGTGCGAGCACGTATGAAATGGCGATTTCTTCAGAATTCAGGTGAAATGGAAAGCCATTTAGCCATTAGCGATGTAATTAAGCGACTGGCATATGCGGCAAGATTTTTCTCCTTCTTTAGGCCGGCTATTATTGATGTTAACAATAGTGGCTGCGCATGTTTCAGCTAAGTCATAGCGGGCCAAGAACAGGTTTTTGAAATCATGCCATGTCATACCTGAGTGCGCGACGTGAGAAAGCCAGGTTGATGATGATCCTTTAAGGGCCTTACTCAGTGCGATAATGAGGGATCCTCCTTCCAATGGTTGTTCGGTCAGACAGATGTCCACAGTCGAGCACCAGGACCGTGGATCGGCGTCGGATAGGTCAGGATTAAACTCAGGCAGCTTGATTGCCACAGAAGACGAGGATGGCGGCCGCATGGCTTCAATCAGGCGTACC
Source organism: Archips crataeganus (assembly GCA_947859365.1). Lineage (NCBI taxonomy): Eukaryota > Metazoa > Arthropoda > Insecta > Lepidoptera > Tortricidae > Archips > Archips crataeganus. The sequence goes on along the minus strand of OX402049.1, from coordinate 10,021,268 downwards.
ATGTTCTGATTCTGTTGTTCGAGCAGCAGTTGCAGGAGGGTATTCGATGATGATGGTAGGGCTTGAGCGTATCCCACTTCTGATGACGGCGAGAGAGACGAAACGGAGCGGTAGGTGGATCATCACCGTCGTCTCGTGGTGGAGTTTCCATGTTAGTGGGCGATACAGAGAAACGCAGATTACCTTGCAACGTGTAATTATTTGGAATCACAGTAGGTAGGTACTGGCAGGAGTGACTGTGAACGTGACAGGTTCGATGGAGTAGGAAATGACCGTTCTCAACGGCGGTCGGCAATCAAGTGAACATCGACTCTGTCTTCGTGTAATGGCGCCAAAGCGATACTCGCCCCACCACACTGCGTTCACTGCACTTTACAATTTAATTCAACCAATCAGAGATAAGATCCGGTGCTAGGTAGTCAAATCAGCAACTATAATGCTACCAATATAACGCGCGCGACGACATATAAATATACAAAACTAAGTAATGAATTTGCAAACTTGATTGTTATTATTATAAACTGTAATTTAATTACCGCAGATTTTAATGATTTCCACCTTTTATTTATTCGAAAAAATCGCAGTGGCTGAACGCGTCGAACCTTTGCCTGATAATTTTAGTTAACCTAATTAAAAACAAAACTTACGCATGCGCATTACGGACGCGCCATTATTGTAAAACATTGCGTTGTTTTGAGTTGTTGATTATAGTATATGTACAAAAACCAAACAAAATGAGTGATGTTCAAGTGATAAAGTCGACAATAACATGGAATCAATTCCGCCCGATATTTAAAGTAAGGCGCAAACCGCGCAAAATAATCTTTTGCTACCAATAAGTATCTCGAGAAATTTGTTTTTATTTTACAATTTTGTGTTATTAATTGCCTATTTTCTCACAAATGCATTGTAAAACGTCGTATGATACACGGTTGGCAAGGTTTTACAAACTCGTGACGATGAAAATCCTCGCCGTGCGGCTCGGGTTTATCACTCGTCAACTCATTTGTAAAAACCATACTTACCAACCTTGTATCACAAATAACTATAAAGGGGCTCCCATACAAAGAACGTGATTATTTTGCCGTTTTTATATAATGGTACGGAACCCTTCGTGCGCGAGTCCGACTCGCACATGGCCGGTTTTTACATGGTCGCGAACAAAAAAATAAGAACATAGATAATATGACATCAGAAAAGTCTATACATGCTCTATTCCCCATAGCGTTTGTGTCGTAATGTCGCTATTACGATACACCTAGCGGCCACAGAATATTAAATGTAGGTTACACTCAACACTAAAGCCCAGTTTAGACCTATTGACTCGAGTCGAGTTTAGTCGAGTTGAGTCAACTTGAGTAGATTCAAGTCGATTCGAGTAAATTCGAGTCGATTCGAGTCGGTTAGAGTCGCTTCGAGTCGGTTCGAGTAGGTTTGAGTCGGTTCGAGTCGGTTCGAGTCGGTTCGAGTCGCTTCGAGTCGGTTCGAGTCGGTTTGAGTCGATTCGAGTCAGTCTGAGTCAGTTCGAGTCGGTTCGAGTCGATTCGTGTCAGTCCGAGTCGGTTCGAGTTGATTCGAGTCAATTCGAGTCGGTTTGAGTCGGTTCGAGTCGGTTCGCGTCGGTTCGAGTCGGTTCGAGTCGATTCGTGTCGATTCGAGTCGATTCGAGTCCAGTCGAGTTGAGTCGAGTCGACTTGAGTTGATGGATGGAGTAGAAAAAATATTGTATGCAACGGTGTATAATTTGTAATTTATTGAATCAGGCGTTACTTTGCGGAGGTCCATATTAATGAACTAAAACAATTACTTTGCTCACCCGCGACCTTACAATAGTTACGTTTATGCAAGAAATGTGCGTTCATGCAGTTCCTCCACCTCCACACTGTACGAACACACACAAATCACATAAACCCAACCATCACCACCACCAAGCTACACTGACGCGTTTCGAACTCAACCAGAGCTCATCTTCAGAGTTACCACAACCGTATGCTATGCTACCAAATGTTAAACTAACAAACCAAAACAAATGTTTTAACTTGTCACTGTAACTTCTCAAGTACCCACTTTATTTTTCTTATTCTCAAACTACCCCACAAAAATTAACTTTTATTGACATATTTAAAACTACCTTGAATTTTTTGTTTATTTATTTATAAGGCATATTTAATTAATACTAACTGTTCAAATTCGACCCAAGCCGCAGTAAAGGAGAAGATACTAAATTTACCTGTTCATTAATAATAGACCCCATAGTGTTGTACCTAATTATTTCCATGCATTCCAGAGCATCCAGACGCAACCCCTTGCCGCAATAATGTAACACTTCATAAGAATCTGAATCTAACAATGAATGATTTGATTCCAACAAATGCTTTGCAAAATTCGATCTATCTGGATGCTCATTCCTATATGCCGAAACATGCTCTTTAAATCTAGTATTAAAACTTCGGCCTGTCTGTCCTACGTATATCCCATTGCAGTCATTACATGTTGCCTTTAAGACTAACAACTCTTTGTACTCTAGGCTATGTAACCACAAAGAACAGGTAGATAAGGGAACTAGATCGGGGGTATACAAGCTTACTTGTAATGACTGCAATGGGATATACGTAGGACAGACAGGCCGAAGTTTTAATACTAGATTTAAAGAGCATGTTTCGGCATATAGGAATGAGCATCCAGATAGATCGAATTTTGCAAAGCATTTGTTGGAATCAAATCATTCATTGTTAGATTCAGATTCTTATGAAGTGTTACATTATTGCGGCAAGGGGTTGCGTCTGGATGCTCTGGAATGCATGGAAATAATTAGGTACAACACTATGGGGTCTATTATTAATGAACAGGTAAATTTAGTATCTTCTCCTTTACTGCGGCTTGGGTCGAATTTGAACAGTTAGTATTAATTAAATATGCCTTATAAATAAATAAACAAAAAATTCAAGGTAGTTTTAAATATGTCAATAAAAGTTAATTTTTGTGGGGTAGTTTGAGAATAAGAAAAATAAAGTGGGTACTTGAGAAGTTACAGTGACAAGTTAAAACATTTGTTTTGGTTTGTTAGTTTAACATTTGGTAGCATAGCATACGGTTGTGGTAACTCTGAAGATGAGCTCTGGTTGAGTTCGAAACGCGTCAGTGTAGCTTGGTGGTGGTGATGGTTGGGTTTATGTGATTTGTGTGTGTTCGTACAGTGTGGAGGTGGAGGAACTGCATGAACGCACATTTCTTGCATAAACGTAACTATTGTAAGGTCGCGGGTGAGCAAAGTAATTGTTTTAGTTCGTGTATAATTTGGTCTAAACGGCTCGTGCCGTCTTCAATTGCGATACTCACATTCGTCCCTATCGCAACTCACGTCACTCGCCTTTTAAGACCTCACTTAAGTATACAATAGGTACAACCGATGCATAAAATACTACTAAAAGTTAGCTATACGCCAATTTTACAACACAGACCTTAAATCATCGCTTCACGAAACTTCGTTATTATTACACGCTTTATATTAGCTTCACCTGTATGTTTGTATGTATGTTTGTATGTTTGTATGTTTGTTTGTAACCGACTCCTTAGGGCGCGATTTTGACCCACTTCCCGGTTTCCGATTGAGCTGAAATTTTGCACATATGTGTAAATTGGATGACAATGCAATATTATTGTAACATGGAGCTGATCTGATGATGGAGCTGGATGGTGGCCATAGGAACTATGTAATAAAACAACACAACCCCATCGAGTTTGGGCTCGTTTGATTCGTCTTGACGAGCACTTTGATCCCATATGGTCACCAGGGTCTGATGATGGAGCTGGAAGATGGCCAAAGGCACTCCACAATAAAACGACACAACCCCATCGAGTTTGGGCTCGTTTGATTCGTCTTGACGAGCACTTTGATCCCATATGGTAACCAGGGTCTGATGATGGAGCTGGAAGATGGCCAAAGGCACTCCACAATAAAACGAAACAACCCCATCGAGTTTGGGCTCGTTTGATTCGTTTTGACGAGTACTTTGGTCCTAGATGGTAACAAGGGTCTGATGATGGAGCTGGAAGGGGGGTAGGTGGCGGGGTGGGGGGGAATGGGGTATGGGTTAAGGGGGTCGGGGGCTTAGAGGGTTGGGGGTTAGGGTGTGGCGGTTGGGGTTAGGGGATAGGGGGGGGGGTTTACGGGAAATAGGGTGGGGGTGTTGGGGGGTTCGGGGGTAAGTGATTTTGGGGGTTGTGGGAAATGGGGAGGGGGTAAGAGGCCTAGATGGTAACAAGGGTTTGATGATGGAACTGGAAGGGGGGGGGCGGTAGGTGGCGGGGTGGGGTGTGGGAGGAGTTGGGAGGAAGGGAAGGGGGAGTAGGGGGGGGGGGGTTCCGGGGGTTTGGGGGGTTCGGTGTTATGGGGGTTGGGTTTAGGTGGTTCGGGGGTTTGTAAAATGAGGAGGGGGTAAGGGGGGTTTAGGAGATTGGGGGTAAGGGTGTGGGGTTTGGGGGGGTTTGGGGAAATGGGGTAGGGGGTGTTGGGGGGTTGGGTTTAGGGGGTTTGGGGGTTGTAGGTGAGGGGGGTAAAGTTAGAAAGAAAAAAAATGCAACTAAAAAATAGAAAATAAATAATAGTTTAAAAAAACTAAAAAACACGCTTTAAAAAATAAAAAATAAATTTTAATAAATTTCAATTCACTATTCTTATAGTGCAGTAAAAAATCTTAATAAGCAATTATTATATTGTTATATCCAGATCAAAATTTGTAAGCAATTCTAAATATTGATAAAATAAATAATAATAGTTTAAAATATTTTATTGTAAAAAAAGCGTGGGGTGCTTTTTAAGATGTTATCAAAATGATAATCCTTGACAATTGACACCATGCACCCCACGCTTTTTTTACAATAAAATATTTTAAACTTTTATTATTTATTTTATCAATATTTAGAATTGTTTACAAATTTTGATCTGGATATAACAATATAATAATTGCTTATTAAGATTTTTTACTGCACTATAAGAATAGTGAATTGAAATTTATTAAAATTTATTTTTTATTTTTTAAAGCGTGTTTTTTTTTATATTTTAAATTTATAGCAAATTGTTTTGCAATAATTTTAGTAAATATTTTTTTCACGACACTGCTCGAAAATGTGGCCATAGATAAACTAAATCCAGTACCCAAAACTGCCTATATTTAACAGCTGACTCATTTATGGCGTGCAAAACACGACAACAATATAACACATTACGAAAACAGGACGTTCAATATATGTATTTCATAATATGATACGACTTATTGAGAGATAATTTCTGAATTTTATTCCCGGCGTGCTGAAACGACAATTGGACCAATCAAAAGTTATCGTCTGCTGCATGTGAAATTAAATTGACCAATGAGAATGCGTCATTCATAACTTTAATGAGGTGTTTTTTTTCCTTAAACGCCTTTCGTTATAATGAAGCATCTTATATCTTGCTTCTGGAGAGAGTGCAAAAGGCATTCTTGCGTTATTTGTATAACAGAATATATGGGTATTATCCTTTTTTATACCCAACCAAATTTTTGCTGGGCGTCTTAGGCTTCAATTCTTTGGAGGTGAGGCGAGATTTCAGACTATTAACTGTAGCTAGCGGTATTTTGCGTGGTGATTCTGACTGTCCCGAATTGGTGGCTCAGTTGATGCGTCTGTATGTTCCCTCGCCGACTAAATTTCTCTTTCGGCCACGCTGTCGCCATTTGTTGGCGGCGCCGGCAGCACGAACGGTGTCCCGCAGAAAATCTCCGCTAGTTCGAGCTTTGCACCAGATGAACTCACTCCTCAAATCGACCCCAGACTGTGATTTGTTTGCAAGCAGATGGTTACAACTGTGTGAGGAATGTATGAGATATTGCGAGAAGATGGATATACGACCTTCTTCTGTTCAATTTTAAACTGTATTGTATATTCTTTGTAAAAATTGTATCTGAATTTCACAGTGCTTTGGTTGATCTGTTATGCTGTGAAATGTAATGAATTAAATAAATAAATAAATAAATAAATAATGTGCACAAAATGCTTTAATTTTTTTAAGTATGAAAAAACGCCTCGGCATTTACTTTTTAAACCTGCTGCACACTGCACTGCATTGGCTGAACAGCCAGGCTCGTCATGTTCATCGTGCTACCGCAGTCAGACTGCTCAGTGCGCGAGTATACATCCTCATCATGCCCGACTTGCTTGTTTTTATTTTTTAATTACCTATGTCGTTTTGGGTACTGGCCACTAAGAATGGCCTCACTCGTTTAAAAAAATAATTATGTCACAAAAGAAAAAGTAAAGTTGTTTAATTGTTATTTCCTCGCATTAGTCGTGAAAAACACAATGTTTAGTCTCGGCGAAAACTGCAATAGATAGACTCGTACTTTCGAGGGCCTCCGCTACGTGTCGGCCCTCAAACTAACTCGTCCATCTATTGCTCACTTTCTAGCCTCTACAACAATGTACTATTAACATGTTGGCAGAATCTGGCCGTATTCTAAAGTATTCGAATTCAAAACTCAACACAGTTCTTAGCATTACCTATCTATATGGTAGACGACTAAAAAAAGTGACAATCTGTAATTGGCGTGTAGCCATTATTTTATTCAATTGTTTTCTTAGCGTCTTTGTTTTAACGAGCCGTAAAGTGTCCAGACACAAAATAATTTAATTTCTTGCATTTTTTTCTCGAAAATGTGATGAAAATCATTGTGTGTATCAAGGGCAGTAAAGGGATCTCGGCTCTTAATGCACAACTTAAAATCGCCACGGCAGTTAAAGTTACCCCGATTTACGAACAATTTTGAATGGAATTATTTAGTTCCTTTTTCATTCATAAGCAGCCGTGATACTCGTACCAGATTACAGATAATAATGAGATTATTATAAGAGAGATCTGTACGCGTTGGTAAGCTAAAAGATATTCTACCTTTTGTGCCACTATATTCCATACCTGCTTTGCGCTTCTCACTGGAATAAAATGTGCAGACTATCTAGATTAGCACCAGAATTAACGATTTGGTGTAAAGGGGTAGCAATAAAAAGATTCTCAAAACCTTCCACTTGAGTACTCAATTTACCAGCCCACTCGCGTAGTGTAATCAGTCTTACCCAAACAGTCATTAGGCAATTTACTTAATTCTACGTCAGCTGGCCATTCTTCATTGTTTGATATAGCTGCTTGTTTATTAAGGCTCTGTTTACTTGTAAGGTGACGCACTTTGTCAATGGAATGACTTATTTAAACGTCAATCACAATAATCAAAAAATTAGAAGGCGATGGGTGTCTATAGAACATAATTATTATTTAATTCCATACCTTCATCATACTTCATTTAGCAACATTTTAACCTATCATTTGAAACTCTTTCAAATTTTCACAGTTCTTTAACCCATAATGAGACCTTTTTCATTTCTCCGTTTTGCAACAAAAAAACGCGAGAGATCACTACACTTTTTATTAAAAAAAAATAAGAACTTATTTTTGTCTAGTCCAAAGTTGACTTTGAGTTTGTTACTAATTGTTACCTAATATTTATTGCTTTCCATGAATTATTCACAGTGAACCAGGTTCCCATATAAGGTTTGAGTCCTACCAGGCCCCAATTTATGCTTATACAATTATGTATTACATGACAGACGTCACACATCATCATGTGTGTGTGTGTGTGTGTGTGTGTGTGTGTGTCTTATCACATGTCGCCTGTCATATATCTAACGATATCATTATTGCAGTTTAAGTTACGTAATTGAATATGAAGCTGACTTTAAAGGGTGCGTCTCACGAGATATAACTACTTTACACATAATTTAATATTATTAATTACAACATACCGTGTGACAAAAAGAAGTGGTGAAAACAATAATGATCCGAGTGCGTTAGACAATTAAGCCTCAAAAATAAATTACGCAAAAAGAAGTAAAGTTTTCTGAGTTAAAAAAACAACACAACTTTCTTATTAAAAAAAAAATCATACCTACTCAAACAGTTTCTCCTGTTTCCCTATAAGGGCGTAATTGAAATGCTCACCTGGTTTAGCAAATGTTTGTTTTGCTTCGAGTAACATTAAAGGTATCTATAGCATGCGAACAATTGAACGGTATGCTGTATGAATAAATTACTTAGCGCGTCAGACATTCTACGCTAGGCTGCTGTCCCACCAAAGTTGTACTAAACTGCGCAGCTAAGGACTAGTACATGCCACTAAAATCGGGATAGTTTAATTAATTGCAGAACTAAGTTTAGTCTGGTATTGATGGAAACGGGAAAGCTAACCTATAACTATAAATAAACGACCCTGAATAGTAGATCATACACAATTCCTAGCTACGCAGCTTCGCACGTATCTAGTGGAAAAATATCCTTAGACTGTTGGTAGTTGGTAGGCGTGTGTATATTTATTCATATGATTACTAGTACCCATACCTAGGCTATGACATAAAGCGATGGGTCAGGATGTTTCTAAGTACTAATAGATTTAGCAATTCTAAGTAATCATTATTAAATCAATTTCTTATAATATACACGCGGAAAAGTGCCATGCCATCAAGATTTAAAATATGATAGTCTATACCAATCAGGAACACTTCTTATGGCCTTACCTTATGGCCAGCTCTGCCAAAGATAATTTTAACACTTGGTTTGCTGTAACAAGAAATATTACAGTTTATCTAATCTTTCTTCTAATATATAAAAATCTCGTGTCACGGTGTTTGTTATCGAAGTCCTCCGAAACGGCTTGACCGATTTTTATGATTTTTTTTCTCTATATTCGGTAGGTCTGAGAATAGGTCGTAGGCTATTTTTTATACCCCTATTCTTCGCAGACGGAGTCGCGGGCAACAGCTAGTTATATTATATTATAGAAGAGTATCCTACTCACATCACATCCCTATGATTTATAATTTATTTATTTCTCAATTAATCAATTTCTCTTATTTAAGTACACGTCATGTCAGTATTAGTTAAATTGCATTTTCAAATAAGTATAGGAATCAAGATATTATTTTACACGTTCATAAAGACAATCTACTTATTACAATGTCTCGATGTCACAACCGTTACGTGTCAGTGACATCCGACTCATAACCGACAGCCAAAACAGGGGTAATTAATGTGCATCGCACCTAAAATCTCATCGACCTCAATGTGGCATTCAAGGCTGGTCGCGTGATAGATTGCAGTCTTGGATCAGCTTTCAAAGTTAGATGTATTATTTTTGTCACTTTTCATTTTTGCACGCTTTTATTTAGCTCACCCCGTTTGTTTTATTCTATGGTCAAATCTTAGAAGTCGAATTTGACTCACTTCCAGTGGTTGGATTCACCTGAAATTTGGTATATTTATGTAGGTTGGATGACAATGCAGGTACAGTCAACAAAAAGTACAGTCAGCAAAAAAGCTTGCTATAAAAATGAAATTTTTAACAAAACTTATTTTTAGAGTTCTGTGCCGTAAAGGTGCCAAACTATGCTCAATTACTATTTCTCCTTTGTTTGTCGATCCTTCTGTCAAACGAAAGCACCTACTTGAAACTTGAAACTGCTATTTTAATTCTGCCAATATCGGGCAGCGAGAGCTCTGCTGTTTGTAAGGAAATGGTAGAAACGTTCACGAGGAAGTCTGTTTTGTTTGGGAAAAAATCCTCGCCTTTCTACGTCCATTTTAATGTATTAACACTAACTGTTCCCTGCGAGTCCGTCTGCGAAGAACAGGGTTATAATATAAAAAATAGCCTACGACCTATTCTCAGACTTACCAAATATACCTAGATAAAAAGGTTTCATAAAAATCGATCAAACCGTTTCGGAGAAGTTCGATAACAAACACCGTGACATCTTCTTTCTTAATGTTACTCTACTAAATACAATTTACTTAATATTTATGTAACCTTATTAATGTCGCTACGCTCTCCGTCTGTAATAGTAACTTAGAAAGGCGGGTGAAATTTACACATAATATTTGCTTATGTCGAAAAACAAGCAATTAATAAAAAATAAATCAAATAAAAATCGACTAAGCGAGTCGAATTCGCCCACGAAGGGTTCCGTAATATTTTTTTAAATAAATAATGGTGTTATTACATCGGTCAATTGCTTTTTGACAAAATACTGGTAACTATTAAAAAAAAATCTCTGGTCATTAAAATCCTAACTAATTTGAAATTACGTTTGGCAAACAATAAAGGAATCAATAAGACATCGCTGAACGAAGCATTATTTTCACCTAGCAGCGACGGCTTTAGGAATAGGAGTTCCTACTTTTAATTAAGTCCGGTACGGCATCAGAAATGTGATAATAAAGGCTATTTTACACAGTAAGACACGTGTGTTATACCCAGTGATCGGATCAGGTAGTGACATTTCGGGTGAATGACCTTAATCATTGTACATAACATGGATAAGACTCGGGATTCCGGGACTAGTATTTTTTCACAGAAAATTTTCCTGGCATGTCTTTAATTGAAGTAGATAGTTATAGAGATAGTAGTAGTATATAAAACACGAAATAGCAAAACACAAATAACAAATTACATGAACATTGTAATTACTGGCTAAGGAGGTAGAGACAAATTTGGATACATTTCCTTTAACACTTTCACTCTAGTATGAGACTTTTTTAAGTTAGCGATCAGGGTCTACATCCGGATATTTATTTGCTCCGCCACTCGATGCAGAGCATGAGCTAAGCATGTAACATGTTTCATTTTCGGTAAAACACTTTTTCAAATAAAATAAAATAAAATAAAAATAAAATAAATATTAGGGGTCAATATAATCTTACACAAATCGACCTAGTCCCAAACTAAGCAAAGCTTTTACTAATTCGCCCCTCTTTTACAATTTAAACATTAAATTAACTTGCTTCATCACATCATCCCAGCCTATAAATATACGTCCCACTGCAGGGCACAGGCCACCTCTCAGAATGAGAGGGCTTGGGCCGTAGTTCCCACGCGGGCCCAGTGCGGATTGGGAACTTCACATACACCGTTGAATTTCTTCTCAGGTGTATGTTGGTTTCCTCATGATAAATAAATAAAATAAAAAATATCACGGGACGATTCACACCAATTGACCAAGTCCCAAAGTAAGCTAATGCATAGTTTGTGTTATGGGTACAAGGCAACGGATAAACGTACTTATATAGATAGATACATAGTTAAATACATATTAAACACCCAAGACCCGAGAACAAATATTCGTATTATTCATACAAATATCTGCCCCGACGCGGGAATTGAACCCGGGACCTCAAGCTTCGCAGTCAGGTTCTCTACCTACTAGGCCATCTGGTCGTCTGGTCGCCATGTTTTCATTCACCGTAAAGCTCATGGTAAATTACAAATGTAATTTCTCACATAAACTACGAAAAACTCAGAGGTGCGAGCCCGGACTCGAACCCACAACCCTCTGCTTGAGAGACCATAGGTCAAACCACTAGGCCACCACGGCTTTCAAGGCCACCACGGCTATCTCGGTCTCTGACCGGAAGTCAAAAGTCCAAGCTTAAGGTTTGCCAAAGAGCAATAGAGCGCAGCATATTAGGTATGAAAATGCTAGATAAAATCCGGAACACCACGCTGCGCTCAAAAACACGCATAACCGACGTTGGGAAAAAGACTGCTAAGCTAAAATGGGACTGGGCCGGACATGTCTGTTGCATGCACCCACAAAGATGGGCTAACACAGTCACTTGGTGGGTGCCGGAGAACGGCCAGCGACGACGAGGCAGACCAAGAAGGAGATGGCGGGACGATTTGGACGTGTACGCAAAGGACTGGCCTGACATTGCGCCGGACCGGGAGTTATTGTGGAGGTCAAGAGGGGAGGCCTTTGCCCAGCAGTGGGATTCTATAACAGGCTAATAAAAATAAAAAACTTTTCATATGAAACCTCGGGGTTAAAAGCTATATCCATAACATGTTTAATTTATTGCTGTTATTTATTCGTTTCATTTTTAGGATTTTTTTTTCACGGCAGATGGTCAAAATTGAAGTTAAATGCTTTGCTGAAAATTTAAAACATAATTAATCCTGTATTTTTCCGAATTTTACAATAGTTATTGACAAAATTACACTTTTGACGTCTTAATTAACTATTCGTGACTCCACAATTAGTAAAAAATAACTTCAATAGCTTTCCAAGTCTATGCTGGCTTTAACAGTCTTAAAAATGGGAAAATTCACCGTGCATCTTTTACTGAGATCATGTTAGGTGTTACTGTGACGTGGTACTTTTGGAACACCCTGTATGTAAGCAACTGCAGACTCATAAATACCTATATCTGTAACAACATTTTTCAAAATTATTTAACCAAGTGAAAACTGACTTTTTTCAAATATCTGAACAAACGTAAACATAAAACTTCGAATTTAAAAAAATTAAAATAACCGAAAAGAGAAGCGTACCTATGTCAATTATACAATTGTCTCTTTCACTCGTACTTTGAGTGTGATGTCATAGAAGTGCCATTAGTCTTTGATTGCGGCTTTTTACCTATTTCTTCCGATTTACAATCGGCTTAAAAGAGGTTCGATATTAAGATTTATGAGGCTATTTTTTTATACCTACCCCTATTCTTCGTGGACGGAGTCAGCATGCAATTGCAATGCAATGCGGAGACAGCATGTAATTTTATAATTGCAATAATGGCGCTCCTCGGTTGATACGATTTAAAATTGCTCATTACGCTCAACTTATTTGGAATTCCATGTTAATTACCTACCACTCGTTAATATATTATCTACTGTAGCAGAAAAACTAATGCGCTCTCATTATCACATCTCGTTTCTACTTATCTTTTTTCATTCTCGCACCATTATATCTGGCAGTAGTTTTAGCAATAGTGTTTTGTTAAGCTCAGACTTTGGTAGAAAAATTTAACTGACATAAGTGTCTTTAAAGTTAGGCAACTTCGTATTCGTGTGAAAATAGAGTATTGTTTGATAGACTAATCAAATTTTCCGATAAATATGCGTTTGTGTTGGGAATGTAGAAACTTTCACACAGAATGGTGCAAGTCACTGGGAACCTTACTGACGCTAGAAACGGCGTAAAAAGACGTAAAATTATGTTTCTTTCAAGGGTCAATCATGTAGGTATCAATTCTGATTACGTTTGTATCTTTGACATTTCCCAGCAGTGTCACGGAAATGTATACAATGAGCACGTTTTTTATAATATCGTTTTTAGGGTTCCGTACCCGAAGGATAAAAACGGGACCCTATTACTGAGACTCCATTTTCCGTCCGTCCGTCTGTCCGTCTGTCACCAGGCTGTATCTCATGTGTAACTAGAGAGTTGAAATTTTTACAGATGATGTATTTCGGTTGCCGCTATAACAAAAAATACTAAAATATAGAATAAAATAAATATTTAATATTTAGGGGGGCTCCCATACAATAAACGTGATTTTTTTGCCATTTTTATAGATAACTAGCTGTTGCCCGCGACTCCGTCTGCAAATAATTCGTTCGCTATCCCGCGGGAACTATGCAGTTTTCTGGGATAAAACTATCCTATGTCCTTTCCAGGGTCTCAAACTATCTCCATACCAAATTTCATCGAAATCGGTTCAGCGGTTGAAGCGTGGAGAGGTCATAGACACACTTTCGCATTTATAATATTAGTATGGTTGGTACGGAACCCTTCGTGCGCGAGTCCGATTCGCACTTGGCCGGTTTTTTATGTTCTATTTTCTTTATTACAGGAATGTCGAATCCTCAATTCAACGTGTCAATAATCGACTCTTACAAGAGATTTATGGAACGAAATAGTGGTGAGTAAAAAATATACTTATCTTGTTTTAGACTAAGATTAGTGGTGATCTAACACAGAAATGTTATTTCTATTGAAATTTTGTTTGCTATTTGGTTATTTTTTCGCCTAAACATTAGTAACCTGTACAATTCTCCCAAGACAACTTTCGTTTGTTTTATTTTACACTTAGTTAAAAAATAAATGAATATTATTCCTGTCGAAATACGACGGTAAAAAATCGATTAAGTGTACGAAGTTTCCGTACCTCCGTAAAATTTAATTTCTGTTATTTGTTGTAATAGTTGCTATAACAATACACCTATGTGTGAATTTAGCAGTAAAATACTTAATTGAAATGAAAGTTTTAAAACTTAGATAACTTAGTTGGAGCTTCTTGTAAATTGTAATTGACATTTTTTAAATAGCAATTACTTTACTTACAATAAATATCAAACTGTACCAATAGCCCCAATGTTTCCCTATTTTGACGTCACTGCCCTGAGATGACGAGGTCTATTGATGACGTCAGATTATAATTGAGGGCTCCCACACAGCCAAATTTCTAAATCTATCTAAATGCGTACGACAAGGCAACCTCTGTAATTATTTTTTGTGTAGTAGTATACTGTAACTAGTGTCACTTTATTGGCGCTGTCAAAGTGCTAGATGTCAGACAGCGGGTCCAAATCAAACTCCGTAGTTTAATCTACAAGTAAATTGTGAAGAATTCTAAATAATGCTATTCCACACCGATTAAAGTACAACTTGGACCGTCTACGACATCTACTTCAATGTCAAATGAAGGTCATTGCTTATTTAATATGTAATAAATGCATTACATTATATTAAAATTAAATAAGTACAGAAAACGATTTAAAAAGCATTTATCTGGAAATGGTTTTAAATTTACTGTACATTACAAAAAATAGACAACCCTAATTGTAATTTAAACAAAATAATATCAATTCCAAATGAAGTTTTAGCAATATATTGCTAAATTATCTTTTTCATAAATTCTGCAATCTCTTGAACACATCTGTTGATGTCGGTAATTGTTAATTCTACATGAAAAAAATATGAGGTCAATGACATGAAAAAAAGATGAACACAATGTTCTTGTTCTTAATGAAAATTACATGGAATCAGGTCCAGTTTCATATCTTTTCATCACGCTTGCTCGTCAATGATGTTATTCCATGCCTGTATAATAAATGACAATGGCCTAAATTGTTTTTTTTTAAGGGAGTTATGGATTTATGTAGTTTTTCCTCTCCAGGGAGTTATAACTTTAGTTTTAAAATTTGCAAACAAGTTCAACTAACCAACATAACCCACCATACCATTTCAGACTAAGGAGGTTCCAAGTCAGCTCACGTTTTATTTATATCTTTAAAACTTAGCTATAACCCAATTTTACAACACAAAAACTATCTACGCTTCATGAAACTTCGTTATTTTTATATGTATTTAAATTTATATCAAATAGTTTTGCCATAATTTTAGTAAGTATTTTTTTAACTTGTTGGTAGAATCTGGCCGTATGACCATTCGAATTCTAAACTAAACACAGTTTAAACATTATCTATGGTAGATGACTCGAAAAAGTAACAATCTGTATTGGCAGGTAGCCATTATTTTATTCAATTTAAGTCCTTAGATACAAAATAATTTTTATTTTTTTCCTCGCAATGTGATCAAAATCATTGTGTGTATCACGGGCAGTTAGGGAATTACATACTCGAGGCATTAAAATCCCTCCGCCTTCGGCGTCGGGCTTCTAATAGACTCTCGTTAGTAATCCTCTTTTTACGGCCCTTGATGCACAGCACAATGTACTATTATGGGCTTCGCGGTTTAACGATCGAGTACGGTTACATGCGCAGAACTTAATTCTAAGTTTCAAAGTAATAAACTCCTTTCCTTGGGTAGTTGTATAAAAAAAATTGCTAATTACACAGTTTTTGCAAGGAAGCCAAAGTACGGTGATGTTTGATGGGCATCTAATCCTCATTTGCATAGTTCACTAAGTATATACAATATTTGCATTAACGATACTCAAATGTGTATGTATACTTACGCATTACTTAACTGATGTCATCATTGTTGTGTGAATTAATTTTAATGTATTGCGCTGTACACTCGCAGTTAATTATTGATAATTAATTATCATCATCGCCGGCCTATACACGTCTTGCACAGCCCTTGGAGTCGCGAGCCCAAAACCAGAAGTGATGATAAGTTTTTAATAAGTTTAGTATCTTCTGACCATGTGATGGTCCCATTGTCTCAAAAAAAAGCGCCGCAAACGGTTCTCTATCGAATTTCATATGCCCGAATTTCATTCGCTATAATTTCATTTTCATAACGAATCATATGCCATAATGATTATTTGCCATATTTTCATTTGCCATAACTTTAGTTGCCATAATTAGTCCCTAATTAAATGTCTTCAAATCATGTGCCCGAAAGTTCAAACGCCATAATAATTATTTGCCATAAAACACTCAGAATGCGTGACTAGTTTTTCTGGGCGAAATAAAAAAAAATATAGGTATGTACAAACAACTTCTATAGGTACACTACAAACATTGGACGTGGACAAAATTTTATCCTTACATACTTGGTATAAAATCGGGAGCTCATTTACTTTATACTCGTACAAGTTATACTATATACTATACACCGTGAAATTTTAGTGGTTGTTTTCCCGAAACGAGGTGATTTAGTTTCGATTGTGCAATCGATTTATAATTACTATTTTGACTAGAGTCAAAAATCCAATTGTGAAAAACGAAAGTCGAAAATGACCGCAAACCAATAGTAACGCTTCTTTGGTACAAGTAGCGTACGATCGTACGATAGGTTAGGTACCAACGAAGCGTTACTATTGGTTTGCGGTCATTTTCGACTTTCGTTTTTCACAATTGGATTTTTGACTCTAGTCAAAATAGTAATTATAAATCGATTGTACAATCGATACTAAATCACCTCGTTTCGGGAAAACAACCACTAAAATTTCACGGTGTATACTACTAAAGCCATTTATAGCCTTTCCATACTCGGGTAAAATATACCACGGGTGGATCCCGTGTGGTCTATTGTTAGTGCAGGTTGTTAGTGGAAGTAGTTGTGTACCTATGCAAAATGTGCGAGCCAAGTTCCACCAATGGATTTCTGTTAATAATGGGTCAATTATTAATAATACGGATCTTGCCGGCTAATATAAAATTGGCTATTATAGCCCTCTAAGGACACATGAAAAGGCGAAGAACTGCCAGCCCTCGTCCAAAAGTGCATTTAACAGTCGCTGTAGCTGGAATCAGCCAGATATCAGATATTTTAAGTGCCTTGTCGTATCCGAAAAACGGCCAGTGAATATACTTACTTAGCTGTACAGTTTTATCATGTACATGTTTGTTATGTCACTACGACCTACCGTAGAGATTATAACTACTTCATATGCTATGCAGAAACTTATCACGTAGGTATAGACTTGGAATGACGGTCATGGAATGCGCATAACGCATTGACGACCGGATAGCCTATAGTAGTTAGAGGACCTGACAGACTACGAAGCTTGAGGTCCCAGGTTCGATTCCCGGTCGGGCAGATATTTATGTGAAAAATACGAATGTTTGTGCTCGAGTCTTGGGTGTTTATGTATTTAAGTATGTTTTTATCTACTATATTATAAGTAAGTTTATCCGTGGTCTAGTACGCATTGCTGAGGTGCGATATTACTAGCGGGTTGAAACGCAATTTTTGAGATTCTATTTAAATCTTATTAAATTCTGGCAACGCTCGTTTGTTTGTTGTAATAGTGTTATTTTTTTTATTTTTATTAAAGCTGTGCAGTGATTGACCTGATGAGACTAAAGATATAGCTCATTGGTTCAGTAATAGCTTATTCACTCTGGCCTTGTAGATCCCTGAATATACTAATCCGGAAAATCATACGATAGTAACGAAGATGTACACGATACGTTAAGGTTGAACAGTATATTTGAATACACTACTCATAAGATTTGACCCTTTATTTAAAAAAAATACATGTTTTTGTGTTTCAACAGTAAAGTTAAGTTCAATTAAATTCACGTAGTACAGTCAACGTCATAAGTGATCACTTTTGTACCTTGTCGCTTTCAATCGTTACATAATTTCGTATGGCATTTCAATCATGACGTTGAAGTGACAAGGTAAAAAAGTGATCACTTATTTATGACTTTGACCCTTCACTCGTAATACACACACACACACACACACACACACACACACATACACAATCGTACCATCACTACCGGAATTATTGCGGCGTATTTTCATGTCTCAATAATAAAAATTATGATAGTATAAGGATGAAATTCTGTTCATTTAGCTAAGTGTAATTAAAGACTAAGTACCTATACATATGTATGATATCTCTATCTCCATAAGATTACTTGTTTATTAGATTTCACAACTTTTATGGGCAATAGCTATCTCAACTCAATTGAGATTTGGCACGATTTTATACCATGTTTTAGCTGGGATGCAACGTTGTATCAAACTGATGATTGATAATGATGAACTATGTCGACCCTGACGACCTCAACATTTAAATTTTGGTGTTTCATTCAGATACAAAAGTAAACGGTTTGTTAATGTTTTTGATAGTAGTAGCCTAGGATCCGCTTATACAACGACCTTCAACGAGCTGGTTAATGGATGAAAAGTGTTTTATACGAAATTAAATATGTTGGTACCTAAACATATTGCAAGTGGGTTGACTAAAAAAAATTTCAGTCCAGAATATGTTTTTTTTTTTATATTTTACCGTTTCGGTTAATAGAAAGATCTTGTTTGTGTTGTGCGTGTCTTGTTTATTTTTTTAAGCAATTGTTTTACAACCAGGTTTTTGTATTGTCCCAATCCATTTTAAATATGTCACTGTTATAATTTTCATTTTCATTTAATTTTCACATTGTCACTCTTTATTAACTTGTTGCATGTTAGAATAATTAAGTAAATATCGTTTTGCTTGCTGCGGGTGTTGTTGGCCGTGTCAGTTGTCAATGTCAACGCCGCCACTTGTGTTGGTAGCGCTAAGTATAAAATGGTCGCGTTCACAATTAGACACGGTCCGGTCGTACGTGGCAGCGAGCAAATGACGGCCTCACGGTCCCACCGGAAGACCAGCGCTGGCTCTCGAGCCAGCATTATGCTGAGGTGGGTCCATGTCGTGATAGTTGCAGTTGCCTTACATTGTTATCTCTTATGAATGTTGTAAGTAACTAAATAAATAAAAAAATGACGTACCGTAAAAACGTACAACTTTGCCCGCTTTTTGCGATCTTTTGCTTTTTTTAGAGTCAATTGGTCGGTATTGTGCAACTTTATCTGTGGCACTCACATAATTGACATACTTTTCTTTGTGTAGATGAGAACACTACATTTAAAATGAGTTTCCATACCCTAGAAAACGGGCCTCAAACAGGCGGGCCAAAATATTGAAAAAATTTCGAGATTGCCCACATTTGTTTACACTTTCATAACTTCGGGATTATCAATTTTATGGTCATGATTCTTAAAGTCTAATAATCTAGAATAGGCATAGCAACGTTGTGTCGTATTATAAGTCCTTTAAGTGATATATTTAACCTCCAAACTCGTGTGGGCAAAGACGTAAAAAAAAATTGACATCCTTCATACAAAATCCTGGATATGCTAGTGTTGTCAATTTTTACCTATTGCCTTTACCCGACTACGACTAAATTAGGTGCAGTATGATATTAACATTTTAATAATAATAGATAATACTAGATGTTTTAAGATTAAGATTCAATAGTGTAAAATTAAACAATAATCTAAACAATATGGACCACTTTCGTCTGTCTGAAATAAACGGATTTTATTTTATATAACCTGCGGTGAAATCCAATAGTGTGTGTGAAGTTCCCAATTCGCACTGGGCCCGCGTGGGAACCACGGCCCAACCCCTCTCATTCTGAGAGGAGGCCTGTGCCCTGTAGTGGGACGTATATAGGCTGGGATGATGATGATGATGATTTTATATAACATACTAGTGACAACCCTAAGGGTAAAATTTTGCTGGGCAAAGTTGAAAAAAAGGAATACGTAAAACGTTCACGACATTGCCCACTACCATAATTACAAAATTAATAGAGATAAGGTGTTGAGATTTTGTCTACATCGTTTTTAAACCGAATATTAGTTACAGTTAAAATTAAATACTTGTGGGACTTTCCTGGCTTAAAATACACTCGAAGTTTTTTCGTCCTAATTGGCCCGCCAAAAAACACGTCCGCACTCCAAGCCAGCTCACGCGTGACAGAAGATAGATACGCGTCAACCGATAGGCCAGTGTTGCCTGCAATATGTTTAGCTATAAGCCACAGATTATAATTAAAGTGTATTTGTAACTATTTTTGGTACATTTCGCTTTTACTGAAATGTGACGCGGTGGGCAAAGCTATAATGAAAAGGCAAAGTTGTAAGTTTTTACGGTACCAATTAAAAGTATAAAGCCTATAGAATATGAAAACGTTAAATATTATACATTATATAAATTAATATTGCGTTTGGCTGGTTAACCTGACGCCACAACTTTTGTTTTAGTCGTGTTGTCAGCTGATGTTAGTTTACGTTTAGTAGGTGAAGTACCTAAACCTTTATAGTATATAGTAGTGAGTATGTCTATCATGTGTAGCGCAAATGGGGTCCATATTGGGTTCGCTAAAGTTCATCACCCGAAATTGATTTTCCTAACGATTTGTACTCCTAATGATCACTATTCCTAATATTTTGTTTCCTAAAGTTTTCGTTCCTACAATTTATTTACTATTAACGTAGTTCATAACACTCAATTTTCCGAAAATTTTAAGTAATAACTTCACTGTTGAAACTTTATAACTTATCAAACAAATTAGATTTTCCGGGTGGTTATAAAAAAAATAACTAACACCAAAGGCTACGCTCAGCATTAGCTTTTGAACCTAACCATACCGAGTCGCTTCCGCTCCGACTGGTCTTGCTCGCTCGCTTCGCTCGCTCGCTGGTTTCAATCCCTATAGCTGCGTACGGACTGCGCGCACTCGGGTACGCGCACTCGGGTACGCGTACCCGGGCTTCCGTGTCCTGGAACGCCATGTCCGTACGCCATGTACGCGTACATAAAAATGACATTATCAATTACACTGTGTATGATTTCTTATAGCACTTATGTAATTTTCAATACTACTCAGAATATCTCGATCACCCATTAACCGCCTATAATAAGACCGCTTATTGTCTGCCTGTAGGTATTTTTATTTTATTATTTTTTCTGTAAGTACTGTTTTATGGTGTTCAATAAAGAATATTTGTAGTGTATTGTATTACGGTCTAATAATGCACTCTTATTTAATCTCGAACAAGCAAACAATGTATAATCTTGCAAAACCACAGACAAAAATCTCATTGCCCTTCGAAACGTCACCTATCCATCAAAATTTATGCGGTACACTTAAATAAATTGTTTTCGCTCTTTTTGCTCCCGACCTTAGAGTTAATGAGCATTGGGAAAGAAGTTGCAATTGCAATTACTTTGATATCAACTTTGTTGCAACAAAACAGACGATGGTTTGATAATAACTGTGATCATTGCTAATTGTTCGGGTTTTATTACGGATGCGTGGGTGCACGGTTTTGAAATGTTTGCTGTTCACAATCGAACAGCTATGGAGTTGTGATAACTTAAATAAGCTTTATTTTGAATGACTATAAGCTGCGGATTAAGGACATTTTAGTTTTTAGGGTTTTGTAGTGAAAATGACAAAAACAAAACCCTTACAGTTTCATAGCTGAGTAATGGAGGCTTGATTTAGACCTACAATAAACTCACTCACAGGACTAATCATGTAATAAAATATTAGTCCTGTGAGTGAGTTTATTGTAGGTATAAATCAACATCCTCATTCCTCTTACATTACCTCGTCGTTTCAGCTATACTGCAGCGGCCGAAGTCATAAGGTAGTAGTAGCTACTACATGGGTATCCCATACGTTTAGCTGCGCGAGTTTTGAGTAAAAATCGTAATAATTTAAAACAATATAGGTACCTTGACTAGCTTTATGCCGCAACTTCGCTCCCATGGAAGAATAAAAAATGGTCTAGCTCTCTATCCCGTGGGGATTTCAGAAAATCACTTTTTAGTGCACCATAGTGGTGCACCTCCTCAAAGGAAGTGTGCTAAATTTCAAGTCTCTAGCTCTTAGTGAGTTAGTGAGAGCTCTTAGTAGTTGAGTGCGCGTTTGGCAGCCGCCGTGACGTGCGAAACCGAGAGGAAGGGCGACGGATTAGCCCGAAACAAGTCGAGTTAAACTCGTTTTAAGACGTGAGTGATGCGTTTATTTTCACTATGAGTGAGTCTCGCGGTAGTTTCATGTTTAAAGCTCTTGCTGTTTAGGTTCTGCATTGTCAGTCACGTTACTCGTTTATACCTACGTACATTCAACCAATTTGATACTAGGGTCATCATTTTAATGCTTAAGGCATGGCGTAAAATATCACGACGGCAACGTTCTACGCTAGCCTAGAAAGCAACTTGGTTGTCTGCACATTTAGATCAGCTATTATCTCCTACGTGTACTAACTGCATCTATAATTTATTTTCTTCCTTTTCAGATCCCCGAACAGAAGATTGGACCCTAATGTCTGGGCCGGGTCCCTTGCTCACTATCCTTGCCACTTACCTCTACTTCTGCACTTCAGTCGGCCCCAGCTACATGAGAGACCGGAAGCCATATGACCTTAAGAACACAATTGTGTTATACAACGTCATACAAGTGCTGGGCAGTATGTTTTTGGTTTATGAGGTGAGATGTTAACCATTTTTTACTCGAATGCGCAAGGTGAAAAGGTTGCAGTTCATTGTTATTTACCTCCACAAAGTAACATCTGAATTAATCAACCAATTTATTTTTCATGTTTTGCTGTTATTACTACTTGTTCAAATCAAACCCACTTAGTTTTCAGCCGATAAAGAGAAACAATTTATCACAAAGCGCCTGTTCGTTTAATCATAGTATTTACTATGATATAGCGAAAAAATATTGTCACGTTATAGGATTTGTTTAATCAGTTAGCAAAAGTGCATTTTTATGAGGCCTACGTGATTACATTCCAAACCATTCCATTACTTATTCTGAGCATATGACTTCTCTTTCGTTTCAGGGTATGGTTTCCGGTTGGTGGAACGACTACAATTTTTCTTGCCAACCTGTTGACTATTCGGATAATCCTAAGGCAAAAAGGGTAAATTTTTATTTTTATTTACTATGGTAGAATAACATCAAAAAGGGCCAGCACGCATGTTATTACTTTGCTTGTTGCTAAGAGCGGTTTTGCTTTATGCCCGTGGGGTGATCCGAAAGAGATCCGAGAGAAATCGGATAAAGGGAATCGGATTTAGTTTTAAAACTATGATTATGATTATGATTATGATTATGTATTATGATTCGAATCGAACGTAGTGTGAAATCGTTCTAACTGCGTCCTTTTCCTTTTGTGTCAATTACAAAAAATGCTATCTAGTGATACAGCCCTGAGGCAAAAGGACGAACAATGGAGGCTTAATAACAGCCCCGTTGAGGCCATTTGCATATGGGGAACCCTTACAATGCATACAATACACCGCATCAAAATAAGATTCTAAGCTCATTTATCATTAGTACGAGTAAGAGATTTCAATTATTGCATCTTTAGATGGCTGCAGCAGTATGGTGGTACTTCATGGCTAAAATCGTTGAACTCCTGGACACCGTCTTCTTCGTTTTAAGGAAAAAGAACCGGCAAATTTCATTTCTGCACTTATACCATCACTTCATGATGCCTATTTGCGCCTGGATTGGAGTGAAGTTTTTGCCAGGTAAGCCAATTGTAGTTTCGCTCCAAGAGCGTCACCCATTAGTAGCTTATTTTTAAAATTTGTATGATAGAAAAAATAGCAATTACGAACGTTCAAAAATAGCAAAAAAGTATTTTAAACGGTCTTCGATCAACAATACATTGTTGTTTGTTTTGTTACATGTGTTGATCGAAGTAAAAGGTAGTTTTTTTACCTGATTAAAATTCTTTTGTGATATCACACTGACAAAGTAGTTAAAAATAATATTAAAAAAAATTGCGCCTACCTGCCTCCCACACGCGTAAAGTAAAAATAAAGATTTAAATTTCCATTTTTTCTAGAATCAAGTACTGAGTCAAGTATTTGGTATAAACAATCAGCTCAAAATAAATGTACCTACTTAGTTCAAAATCAAAACTGATTTATCTCAAAAAAAATCACCCTTTGTGTTTACACCCACCTAACTCCGTGTTACCTACTAATTGAGCGTTAGTTGGATCCGAAGGTTTTATAGGTAGTTTTAAGAAACAAAATTGATTCGAATTGATTTTTTTTTTATTTGATTTTGATTTTGGGAGGAAAGGAAACGAAAAGTGACAATTTACAAAATGTTTAAGTAAATTAAGCTCATCATAACTAATAAGTTGGATGTAGTCTTCTGAGAACGTTTTCACGTGGCTGGGAACGTTCAACGATTGAGGTACCTACTTGTTATAATATAACAGCTCGACTCGAACAGCTAATTGTAATTGTAAGTTAACGAGTAGGTAATAGTCTGAAAACTTTTAAAATATCACTGGCAACCAAGATACCCTACACCGCTCCTGGCCCGACTCGCGCTGTTCCGTTTTTAAATCATGCTTTAACTTTCTTACAGGTGGTCACGGCACTCTTCTGGGCGTCATCAACTCGTTCATTCACATAATCATGTATACATATTACCTTATCTCTGGACTCGGGCCCCAATACCAGAAGTACTTGTGGTGGAAGAAACATGTTACTACCTTGCAGTTGGTAAATATCACTTGTTTATATTGTTATTAGTTATCATTGTTAGTTAGTCAACTCGTGCCCACAACCATTTGCAATTTAGCTGAAACGTCGAGGTAAATATTATTTGCGTGATAAGTCCCGTTCAGTGTTATAGTATGTTTATCCGTTGCTTAGTACCCATAACACAAGCTTTGCTTAGCTTACTTTGGGACTAGGTCAATTGGTGTGAAATGTCCCGTGATATTTATTTATTTATTTATTTATAGTCATGAGTGAAAGTCACGAAATTTTAAAACAGTAGGTATACTTACTTATGTCGTTATTGTTTTTAGGAATTTTCAGTTCTCAAACAATCTTTTCTTTTTTAACCCCCGACACAAAAAGAGGGGTGTTATAAGTTTGACCGCTATGTGTGTATGTGTGTGTGTCTGTCTGTCTGTAGCATCAATAACTCTTAAACGGGTGAA
This sequence comes from Archips crataeganus, assembly GCA_947859365.1. Classification (NCBI taxonomy): domain Eukaryota; kingdom Metazoa; phylum Arthropoda; class Insecta; order Lepidoptera; family Tortricidae; genus Archips; species Archips crataeganus. The sequence goes on along the minus strand of OX402049.1, from coordinate 9,996,164 downwards.
CCGATTTGGATGCGGTTTTTTTAATCTGAAAGCAGGTTTCTTGGCGATGGTTCTTGGATATGTTTCATCAAAATTGGTCCAGCCGTTTCAAAGTTATCAGCTATTTTGCATGCTGCGGAAGGGATCTTAGACTTTTAAAATTTTATATTTATAGTCATTTGACGTCAGTTTTATTTTTTACAGTTTTATAAAATTCAAATTATAACATTGAACATCTTTAGTAAAACCAAGTAAAACTTCTATTTTAAAGGTTAATTGGTTGAACGTTTCAGGCGAGAAAACGTAACTGACAGATTTCGTTTCTCATTTAATAAAACATTGTATAGCTTTATTGACAGGTATAATACGGGGCATTTCACGTCAAGCGGACAACCAAAAAAAAATTAAGTTGTGAATTTTGTTTATACTCTGGTCAGTTATACTTTTAGTAGACGTGGATGTGTATACCCAATATTTTTTTCGTATGATGCTTTATTGCTGAGTTATGTATGAGCTTTTAAAAATTTACTAAGAAGAATAATAAGAAGATATTGTCCAGTCACAATGACAGTAACTATTCACAAACTACCAAAGATGAAGCTTTCATTCAGGAAGACAAGTACCAACACATTGCAACGCAGAGTCGCAGACAGACGCATCAATGGAAAACGAAGAAATTTTGAATCAGCTCAAAGAAAAGTTCAATAATCCCTTCACTTTCACATCCATCATTAAACGGATTTTTACACATTACCGAGACAGTTCGGCGTCATAATATAGCTGTCTCTTTCTAGCAAGTAACGATAATTAGTATTGTATTTGTTAGTGACACTTTTTATAGCTACGAGATGGCGTTACTGGTGTGTTTCACCGCCGTATCATAGTTTTTGAAATTACTATTTTGTATGAACTTGTCATTGTTATAACAAATGCGTATATTTATATTGTTAATTATATTTTATTAAAAAAAATCATTAATTTTTATATTTTTGCATGTTAGAATGAAGGAATAAAATATTAATAGCGTAGTATTTCAGCATGTTAGCGCATAAATTCGATTGCTTAGAAAGTGCTCATAGCTATGTGTATGTACTCTATGTGCTCTAAGTCTTAAATAGTTGGCGATCACGTTTTAATTTTTTTTGTGATGAATTAGTACGTTTAAAGCTTTCATTTAAGTTAAAAAAAAATTAAAAAAAAGTGTTGAAGTTACTTAAACAACGATTTTAAATTTTCACTTCCGGTTTACTATACGTAAAAAAAAACAAATTTAGAATTCGACAAAAAAATTAAAAACTTCAACTTTTTTACTATAAAAATAAAATAAATAAATATCACGGGACAATTCACACCAATTGACCTGGTCCCAAAGTAAGCTAAGCATAGCTTGTGTTATGGGGTACTAGGCAACGGATAAACATACTTATATAGATAGATACATACTTAAATACATATTAAACACCCAAGACTCGAGAACAAAGATTCGTATTTTTCATACAAATATCTGCCCCGACACGGGAATCGAACCCGGGACCTCAAGCTTCATAGTCAGGTTCTCTAACCACTAGGCCATCACTAGGTCGTCTAAAACTATAACTATAAGAAACAATACTTTTTAGTCTTTTTATAAATAAATTGATACAGATAATAAGCATCCAAAAAGTCATGACTTCATTCTTAGTGAATTTTTAAAAGCTCATAACTCAGACACAAAGCGTCATACGAAAAAAAAATTGGGTATACACATCCACGTCTACTAGAAGTATAACTGACCAGAGTATAAACAAAATTCACAACCTCATTTTTGTTTGGTTGTCCGCTTGACGTGAAATGCCCCATACATGTCATAAAATCAAAGTATACAAAATTAAACCACTTGCATGCATCAGGAATTAGTTCGCTTACACGTAATTTAAATCTGCCATTCAATGTCTTCTTGAAAATTACGCTTAAAGCGTTTATATTATTTTTTAACAACCTTTTAATTAACATGCAACGCTCGTTCGCAGGTTTGTATGTTGTGATTGTTTTAATTTGCGAAACACTTTTTTATTACTTTCTGGTATCCCAGTGAGCTGAATTTTGGCATACCTACTTATGTAAGTCTGATGACAAGTCTGATGAATCTGGTAAAGAATACGTTGTATATATAGCCAGGATCCTCTCCGCAGGACGGAACTCTTTAATGGTCTTTAGAGCTCGTTCCCACTATGTCGTGTGTCAGTCCGCTTTTTTAATCGGGCGTTCCAGTGGCAGAACATTTTATATGAAGCTATTCACACTCGTCCGACAACGATTTTGTGTCGGATCCGACAAAAATATTGTGTGTTTTGTCAGCCCTCGTCCGGACCGTCCGGTGCGGTCGTGGCCGACATTCGACTAGTGTGAACAGAGGCGCCGACAGCCGATTAAAATCGGAATCCGACATACGACATAGTGGGAACGAGCTATTATGGTATTGACTTGAAACTTGGTACGGATAATAGTTAGGATGACAATGAAGGTACACCCAAAACAAAATTGAATGCTGATCATTCTGTATTTTATATTTCAGTTCCAGTTCTGCGTCATCTTTTACCACAACTTCTCAGTAATGTTCTGCGACTGCAACTACCCTAAGTTCATCAACTTCTTGCTTTCTCTCAACGCTGGTCTCTTTTTGTACTTATTCGGTAAATTCTATTATGTGAACTATGTCAAATCCAATACCAAGAAAGCTCAAAATGGTTGTATAAAGAAAGAAGTGTTTGTAAACGGTAATATTAAAATCAATAGCGCAATCAATGGACAGACGCAAAATGATGCCGATCGTAAAAAAGAAATAAGTAGCGGGAAGACAAAAGAATGTTAGCAAAAGACTTTATTTGTTTAGTATTATTGTTTTGTGATAATTATGTTGATATACGTACTAGTAAGATATATTTAAGTTTAGTCATTAAATGAACATAATGGTGTGCGGATATTTTTATATAAAAATGACAGGATTATTAATTAATTGATTAGATATTTTTCGTAAATGTTTCAAGACCAAAATATTATATTAGGTTAGGTATATACTTTAAATTAATTATAATGAATACGCTCAAATTCAATATAGATAACATAATAAGTATGTATCTACGGAATATTAAGAGCGTTATACTTGCTGAGCTGGCAACGTTGCGTTTTTGTTAGTCTTTCTCAATTATTCCATAAAAATTGAATACAAATTAAAAATGTGGTGTATACGAATTGTTCTAATATATAAGTTATTTTGTCTACTGCAATAATTATTCGTGATAGACTTTTATTTTCTTTAAAAACGAACAAATTATTACCTAACGGTTTTTAAAGAAAATAAGTCTTATCACGAATAATTATTGCAGTAGACACATTTGAATTTATATATTAGAACAATTCGTTGACACAACATTTTTATTTTCATTAAATTTTTATGGAATAATCGAGAAAAACTAACAAATAATGCAACGTTGCCAGCACAGCACTGCAGGTATAAACGCTCTTAAACCGATTACTTTCGATGAGCTTGGAACCGATATTTGCATGGATCATGATCACGAGTAGACTGAATAAATAAATGGCGCGTAGATGTAAACTTTGTGTCCACAGAGTTCTGTTTAATACTTACCGTGATCCTGATGAAAGTAACTGCGTTGAAATATCGTGAGCTCATCAAAAGAAATCGCAGTCAATATTTCGTTGAAAATAATTCTAATGTAATATAAAAAATGAAAACATTGTTCGAACATTACAATAGTCTGTAAATAAATAATAAATAAATGTCACGGGACAATTAACATCAATTGACCCAGGCCCTAAGTAAGCTAAGCAAAGCTTGTGTTATTGGTGCTAGGCAACGGATAAACATACTTATATAGATATATACATTCTTAAATACATATAAAACACCCAAGACCACAGAACAAACATTCGTATTTTTCATACAAATATCTGCCCCGACACGGGAATCGAACCCAAGACCTCAAGCTTCATAGTCAGGTTCTGTAACCACTAGGCCATCGGTCGTCTAATGAATTGTCGTAAATGAATTGTTTAAAACTGCCTGAGGATCACATACGTATGAAATATAGTCAATTGATTCCTATTATATTAACTGTAATATTTATGTACATTTTTAGAACCGTAACTAGTTAATCCAAATTCGGAAAATAAAACACAACTTAACGTAGCGACACCCACTATTACGGTTCAGTTATGCTCACGGCTCTTTGGAGGATCCTTCGTCAGAGTATTGACGTTTTGACAGTCTATTTTTCATGTAAGTACAGTCACCAGCATTAATATCTGCCACAACAGAGCGTGCAAAATTATGTGACACGTCTTTCCGGCCCTGGAAATAGAGTCGTATCAGATAATTATGCACGCTTGTTGTGTCAGATATTGGTGCTGGTGACTGTACCTACATAGGTCTATAGGGTATATGAAAATTAACCCGAAATATTTTAGAAAGTGAAAAAATAATAATAATATGTGGTTGTGTTTGTTTGACTGTACACACCTGTAAAGGTTTTCATCGAAATTTTTGTTAAAAAATGTATGTATGTAATGTAGTCACGCCTTTAACGCGGCACACTTTGAACATCGATCATTGTATAGAAACATTTATCACAACAATTAAAAACTCCTGAAAAACATTCACAGGGGTGTTGAGTCAATCTAATCCAAATAAATAATAATAATAAGTAAATATTGGGGATTAATCTTAATATGCCTCTTATACACCGTGTTTTTTTTGTTGATTTCGTTAATATCTATAATAGTAGTCGGTACACTCATATAAATCGCTTTTTCCTACTCAAAATTTTTTGATTTTTCTTTTCCATATTTAATAATTAATACTCACTTGATGTTCAATGTATAAAGCAGTTTCTTTCTACCGAAAGTTAATTGTTAAGTGGGCGAATCAACTTTTTTGTGTTGTTGTTGTTCTGTCCCCGGTTGTCCAAGTGACACTTCATACTGTTTCATAGAAAAACGCTTAGGTTGTCCAAGGGACAAAATTTGTGTAACCATAGCAACGGGTGGCATTAAAAAGTTGATTCACCCAAGTATTAAGACTTAGAGGATTACTGGGAGGAACCATGCGCACTAATTTCTAAACAGTCACTTTCCAAAAGGGTCCGGCTTGTAAAGCTCACTTTCCCGAAATGTGCACTATGTCTCAAAGTCCACTTTCTGCTAAATGTACGTACACTCTCAAAAAGTACACTTGCCCAACTGGGGCATTTTCTCGCATGGAGCGCTATTTCAAAAAATGCATCGTTTCTATCTTTACTACAAAGTCCACAGTCATGAATTTTGTCAGATGAAGATCCTGAGTCAAGAAGGCAATGTTAACGTTTTTGACTGATCTCTAGAAGCTTTGTGCTCGTAATTTTTTAATTTATCAAATAGTCTATTACCAATACGTACTTTTAGGTACATTAATACTTATAGCAGAGATAATTTGAGAATGTGCACCTTCTGAGAAAATGTGTCTTGTAACAATGTGTTTTATCCGAGAAAATTCACTTTTTCAGAAAGTGAACCCATTGGGTAGTGCACTTTTCGCAACAGCGTACTATTCGAGAAAGTGATTCTTCTGAAGAAGTGTCTAGTTTAGAGAAAATGCGAATTTCGGGAAAGTGAACTTTTCAAACCGGACCCACATTAAAGTGACACATCAAAGACAAAGAAACTAATGTTAAACAAACTCTCGTCTTTAACCTTCTCTAAAAAGGAAATACTAGGTCATTTCATTAAATTAAGAAGCAATACGCTGTTTAACCACGCATTATGCATTGAATTTAATAATGATTATCTCTTAAATGGTATGTGCTAGAATATTTAGTGTCTAAATTAGATTTATTTGACGTGAAGAAGCGTTAAGCGTCTCTTAAAGTTTAAACTTAACAGAAATAGAAAAACACAGTGTGTACCTACATAAATTTTAAACTCCTTGTGTATGTACATAAACGAGCAAATATAATAGTCACTTTCCATATAAAGTTTATAAAAGGTGACGCGTTATGTTTGCTCGACAGTAGGTTTACTTATTGAAAGCAGTGTTGTGCATTTGCATTCGTTCGGCGTTCAGGTTTTACGGTTAAAATTTCTTCGGAACCGAATCGGAAATGGTACATAACCGCTATCAATAATAGATAGTCTATTGTAGAGTAATTTTACTGGTGATCCTTGTAGCAGTTACTTCTACTTAGGTACATCCGTTTTAAAAAACTTCATCATATGTATTTTTGTCCTTACTTTGTGCTACAGGGATCATTGTAAAATGATTATAATATTGTTACTGCAGAGCCATCAAATTAATTCTCTCTAATAGCGATATAACTGATAACCATAACACTGTTTGAAGACGAATTATAACGCATCTATTAAACAAACTAAATATTTTCTCTGTTAGATTTAAGAATAAATTTTGGGGACTCTCATAGAAGTATAATTACTTTGAACTACTTATTAAATTAATGTATTCTCTAATCTGCTATTTCCTATGATATTTCCAAATAATACTGGACATAATTTTTATTATTTTATTCTAACACGCGAATGTTATGCCTTATTCGTTTGAGAATAAGCATACCTAATCAAATTTCTCTGTCTTTAATATCTTTTTTCAGGTGCGGTTAATATACGGCCTGTAATGGTCGACCCGGAATACACGATACTAATGCACAACCTGATAATTCATGGAATCATGTAATTTTCCATAAAAGCACGAATTATCAGGTCGTGCATTATTGTCGTACATTCTGGGTCGACAAACACTGTCGTACATCACCCGGGTCATTTTTTACCATGAATAGTACAATTTTAAATCATGATATAACATTTACGCTAGAAAAATAACGAATAAATAATTAGAATTGTTTCAAAGAGTTTCATTACCAAAATTACCACTGGTTGCTCCGAAAAGGGCAACGACTTAAGAATTATATTTCGTACTAAATACAAACTGAAATATAGATGCACAGAAAAAACCCCAGAAAAAAGACCAATGCTGGGAATCGAACCCAGGTCCTCAGCATTCCGTGCCGCGTGCCATACCCCTACACCACCACTGGTCTAGAGATTAGACACGAATCTTTCCTATACATCATACATTTCAATCTGCTAAATCATCACCTTATGCAGTGACAAGCGCACATCTATGTTACACCCTCATCGAGAGATTTTAACACTCCTTCGGAACTAACCGCTCACCTGGACAAGAGATGGCGCTACTGTGCAACTTTAAACAAGTTAGCTATGAAGTATCTTTTTTTTTTTTTTTTTTTTGTACTAAAAAAAAAAAGATACTTCATAGCTAACTTCTTTAAAGTTGCACAGTAGCGCCATCTCTTGTCCAGGTGAGCGGTTAGTTCCGAAGGAGTGTTAAAATCTCTCTATGAGGGTGTAACATAGATGTGCGCTTGTCACTGCATAAGGTGATGATTTAGCAGATTGAAATGTATGATGTATAGGAAAGATTCGTGTCTAATCTCTAGACCAGTGGTGGTGTAGGGGTATGGCACGCGGCACGGAATGCTGAGGACCTGGGTTCGATTCCCAGCATTGGTCTTTTTTCTGGGGTTTTTTCTGTGCATCTATATTTCAGTTTGTATTTAGTACGAAATATATGATTTCACGGGATGACCGTAAAAGTAATAAAAAAATGAAGTTGAAAAAATAAGTACAAAAAAAAAAAAGATACTTCATAGCTAACTTGACTTAAGAATTGGAATTAATTAACTTCGTACTTTAACAATGGGAGTTTTTAGGGTTCCGCAGTCAACTAGGAAACCCTTATAGTTTCGCCATGTCTGTCCGTCTGTCTGTCTGTCCGTCCGCGGCTAAGCTCAGAGACTGTTTGTACTAAAAAGCTGTAATTTGGCATGAATATATATATCAACTAGCTTTTGCCCGCGACTCCGTCTGCGTGGAATTAGTAATTTGGGCAGCTTATTTTTGTATCCAATTTGCTTTTTCATCAATTATGGCTCTCCTTAGATCCTTCTGGATGAGCTATCTAACACTGAAAGAATTTTTCAAATCGGAGCAGTAGTTCCCGAGATATAGAAGTTTTACTTCAAAAACCCCCAATTTTTGAAACATTCTTCCGCTCCGCTCCGCTCCTATTGGTGTTAGCGTGATAATATATAGCCTATATATAGCCTTCCTCGATAAATGGGCTAACTAACACTGAAATAATTTTTTAAATCAGAGCAGTAGTTCCTGAAATTAGCCTTTAGAAATTAGTTCCTGAAACAAACAAACAAACAAACAAACAAACTCTTCAGCTTTATATACTAGTATAGATTACGCTGACAAAGTGGTTAAATAAAAGATAAAAAAAAAATTTTTTTTAGGGTACCTCCCATAGACGTAAAGTGGGGGTGATTTTTATTTTATCGACTAACCCTATAGTGTGGGGTATCGTTGGATAGGTCTTTTAAAACCATTGGGGGGATGCTAACATGATTTTTCTATTCAGCGATTGGTTTGCGAAATAATTTTCATTAAAATGACCGTCCCCCCCCCTCTAAAATCTAAACTGTTGGGTGGAAAAATTTGAAAAAATTCAGAATGGTAGTAAATATATTATATGAAAAGGCCTTTGACTCGGTCGAGATCTGGTCTGTTCTGGAATCTTTGCAGCGATGCCAAGTCGATTGGCGATACATCCAAGTGTTGAGAGGTTTGTACAACGCCGCTACTATGGCCGTCCAAGTCCAGAATCGGCAGTCTGAACCTATCCCCTTGCATCGTGGTGTGAGACAAGTGGACGTTATATCCCCCAAATTGTTCACAAATGCATTGGAGGATGTGTTCAAGACGCTGGACTGGAAGGGGCGCGGCATTAACATAAATGGCGAGTACCTCTCACACTTGCGATTTGCAGATGACATCGTCATCGTGGCGGAAACGCTGCAAGATTTGCAACATATGCTGAATGACCTAGCTGATTCTTCTCAACGCGTTGGTCTTCGGATGAACCTGGATAAAACCAAGGTTATGTTCAATGAACATGTAAGTCCGGAACCAATTGCAGTTCAAGGCAATATTCTCGAGGTTGTTAAGGAGTATGTTTACCTCGGGCAAACTATGCAATTGGGTAAAAACAACTTCGAGAAAGAGGCTAACAGAAGAATACAGCTGGGATGGGCAGCGTATGGGAAACTTCGTCAAGTCTTCACGTCGCCAATTCCACAGAGTCTAAAGACGAAAGTCTTCAATCAGTGCGTCCTACCCGTCATGACATACGGTGCCGAAACATGGACACTCACTGTAGGGCTGGTCCACAAATTTAAAGTTGCTCAATGTGCTATGGAAAGGGCTATGCTCGGAGTTTCTCTAAAAGATCGAATTCGTAACGAAGTGATCCGACAGAGAACCAAAGTTATCGACATAGCCCATCGCATTAGCACGCTGAAGTGGCAATGGGCAGGCCATATATATTAAAATATATATATATTAGGGGACAATCTTACACAAATCGACCTAGTCCCAAACTAAGCAAAGCTTGTACTATGGGTACTAGAGGACGATAAACATACTTATATAGATTTCGTACTAAATACAAACTGAAATATAGATGCACAGAAAAAACCCCAGAAAAAAGACCAATGCTGGGAATCGAACCCAGGTCCTCAGCATTCCGTGCCGCGTGCCATACCCCTACACCACCACTGGTCTAGAGATTAGACACGAATCTTTCCTATACATCATACATTTCAATCTGCTAAATCATCACCTTATGCAGTGACAAGCGCACATCTATGTTACACCCTCATCGAGAGATTTTAACACTCCTTCGGAACTAACCGCTCACCTGGACAAGAGATGGCGCTACTGTGCAACTTTAAACAAGTTAGCTATGAAGTATCTTTTTTTTTTTTTTTTTTTTGTACTTATTTTTTCAACTTCATTTTTTTATTACTTTTACGGTCATCCCGTGAAATCATACATTCATCATTCATTCATGAATGTATGATTTCACGGGATGACCGTAAAAGTAATAAAAAAATGAAGTTGAAAAAATAAGTACAAAAAAAAAAAAAAAAAAGATACTTCATAGCTAACATACTTATATAGATAAATAAATACTTAAATACATAGAAAACATCCATAACTCAGGAACAAATATTCGTGCTCATCACACAAATAAATGCCCTTACCGGGATTTGAACCCAGGACCTCTTGCTTCGTAGGCAGGGTCACTACCAACTAGGCTAAAGCGGTCGTTAATATAACCCGAAGAACTGATAACCGTTGGGGTAGACGAGTTCTTGAGTGGAGACCACGGATCGGCAAACGTAGCGTGGGACGTCCTCAGACTCGGTGGAGCGATCATCTTCGCAAGGCGGCTGGCAAGAGCTGGATGAGAGTGGCTGAGGATCGTGTTCAGTGGCGTGCCATGGGAGAGGCCTATGTCCAGCAGTGGACGAACAATACGAACATAGGCTGATGATGATGATGAGTAAATATATTATTTTTACAAGGAAAATTATAGCGGATAAAATTGCTTGGGAATTATTTGTAGTTTAAGAGTAAATAGTAACCTTAGGTATAAAACATACCTAAACTTAGAAGATTCCGTACACATAAAAATATTACTTGATTTTTTCGTAATGGCTACGGAACCCTATCTTGGGCGTGTCCGACACGCTCTTGGCGGGTTTATTTATTTACACTAATTATTCTACAAAAACAATCAACACAATAAAATCCTAATCGTTGTAGCAATTTGAAACGCGTTGCCAGTTCGTTCTAAGGTTTTGTTATCTTAAAGTTCAAAAAAAATTTTTTTTTTGTTTGGAAAAAAAAGGAAAGTTAAGAGGATACCATGCGCACCATTTCTCCATACAAACGTAGTCCCCTGTTTTCTCCATACAAACGTAGTCCCCTGTTTCCTCCCTGGATAATGGCTTTAGAGCCAAATTTTATTTATTGTGTAATCTGTATCTACCACAGCTATGCCCCTATGTTTCGTTTTTTTCCATATTTCAATTAACATAAGAGAAATATGAGCTTTCCAAAACTAAAAAAAATTGCCCATTTTTAACGTGATTTTCAGACACTCATCAGAAAAGAATCCCTCTAAACAAAAAAACCGGCCAAGAGCGTGTCGGACACGCACAAGGTAGGGTTCCGTAGCCATTACAAAAAAATCAAGTAATATTTTTCTAAGGATTTCGTATGTGTACGGAATCATCCAAGTTTAGGTATGTTTTATACCTTAGGCTACTATTTACTCTTAAACTACAAATAATTTCCAAGCAATCTTAGCTGCTATAATTTTCGTAGTAAATTTGATATATGTATTTACTACCGTTCTGAATTTTTTCAAATTTTTCCACCTAACAGTTTAGATTTTAGAGGGGGGGTTACGCTCGATTTTAATGAAAATTTTCACTTTAAAGTTGAATATTTCGCAAACAGATCACTGAATAGAAAAATCATGTTAGCAACCCCGCAATGGTTTTAAAAGACCTATCTAACGATACCCCACACTATAGGATAAGTCGAGAAAAAAAAATCACCCCCCCTTTACGACTATGGGAGATAGCCTAAAAAAAATATTTTTTTATTTTTTATTTTACCACTTTTTTGGCGTGACTGATATGTATATTTATGCCAAATTACAGCTTTCTAGTACTAACGATCTCTGAGCTTAGCCGCGGACAGACAGACAGACAGTCAGACAGACGGACAGACATGGCGAAACTATAAGGGTTCCTAGTTGACTACGGAACCCTAAAAAAGGAAAACATAGGGGCCATAGCTAAATCTGTCCTCTAACTATTATTGAAAAAAAAAATTTTATTGGTCCAGTTTTCGAGAAGAAAACAGGGGACTACGAAATGCTGTTTTGATCAATTTTACGCGCCTATTAACGGTCTGAGCTGCTGTTGTCCCGCTCTCGCTGTACTGACACGTAGGGGTTCGGGCGAGACAGCGACATTTTATTAAAATACCTATTTCTCAAAAGTCTCTCAGCCATCGTATCCTCTTAAAATTGGCGATTAGATCCTGGGTTCATGTAACGGTTTCTGTTACTTCTGAGGGGGTCCGAAATCTGTCTTACGACTCTCAATCAGACGCATTTGCCGTATCCACGGTGTACATATAATAAAGCCGAAAAGGGTCGAAAGTCTTAATGGATTTTAATGTGTTAGACATCTCCGGCCAGGTTGCTGGCTATAAAAAATTTCAACCCTCGAAGAAGGCAGGGCAGTTGGGGTTAAGTAATTTGGCTGAAACTTTGGTTAAATTTTAGGTACATTTTGGTTAAGTCATCATCCAGCCTATATTATACTTCCCAGTGCAGGGCACAGGCCTCCTCTCCTCTCAGAATGAATGATGTTAGTCTATAAAATGTTGACGATTGTAAGTTCATGAATAAGAATTTAAAACTAAAAAAACCGGCCAAGTGCGAGTCGGACTCGCGCAATGAGGGTTCCGTACAAATTTATATGTATCTAAGACATCCAGTCTTAGCAGACCCCTGCTCCTAAGCAAAATGTGCGCAGTGTGGGATAGACAGACAGACAAAAAATTATGCTTTTCGCAATTTTTACTTTATCTGTGCTAATAAGACCTTGCTTCGTACCAAATTTCAAGATTCTGAGTTCACGGGAAGTACCCTGTAGGTTTTTATTCCCTTGCGAGTGTCGAAAATTTACGGCATAAATAGATTGGTTATGGATATAGACAGGCAGCCAAATAAATGTATACTTTTCGCAATTTTTCCTTTATCTGTGCTATACGACGTTGCTTCGTACCAAATTTCAAGATTCTGAGTTTACGGGAAGTACCCTATAGGTTATAGTTATAGGTTATAGTATCAGAAGAAGAACAACAGCTAGTTAAAAATAAAACACAAAGAATCGGATGACGAATTAATTTTAAAGACAGGTACCATCGGTGATAACGACGTACCTATTAGAATTGGTAATTAACACAATTGTGCTTTGGAAGGTAGCTGAACGGTAAATTAGTTCCCTTCTATTTTTATTACATCAACGGCGGTCAAACTTTTTAAGCCTGAAATTTTCGAACTCAAGGTAGAAAAGATAGGCAAAAGAATGCAGATACGCAAGTGATCGTGTAAACATTTAAAACCTACATCAGAACCTGTCTTTCATCGTTTTAACGGATTTTTTCGTCACTATCCTTTCAACAAAATATAGATAAATAAACAAATGATGAATGGATCTGTCCGACCGATTTGGCCACAGAGACAGCTTTAATTCCCATTCATCACGGCGCTGATGCGCCTTAAGATGGGTTACGTACCCAATTTTGGCGGTGAATCTTCTCGCGAATTTAGGGCACGTAACAACACCGCCCACATATCCGTCGGAAATGGCTGCTGGTGGTCGAGCCTTCAATTTGTCTCGTTTGGCATCTAGGTCAGCTCTCCGCTGGGTTTCGAAGTCCCCAACCTTTCGCTCCACGAGACACAAGACGCCTTGCCGCCAAATCTTCCCATGGAACGGCCTCAATGGAACATCTTTTCATAAGCCATTATTATATGTATATCTTTGAATCTAAGAAATTGACCGCCTTGTTTCCGCTTGTCATTCTCGAGTTCAGAATAAAAGATGTGCTTTGCCACACGCTCCTCTGTCATCCGCGACACGTGTACGAACCACCGAAGTTGTCGTCTCATCTCAGACACGACGCAAAACTTCTGTATTCCGCACGCGATCGATAAAAACATATTGAAGAGATCATGCCCAGAATTAACTTTAGAATTAATAAAAACGAGAGACAAGACGATACTTGTTTATCATTACTGAATCGAATTTAATCAATATTTTTGTGACCTTCCATTCAGTTGTAGTAGGTAATAATCGTTCGAGTATCCGATGGTGACGTTTGACCCGAACGGTAAATTTGGCCAGAAAGGTAGAGTCAAAGCTGTCTAATATTCACCCAGATATGAGCGGTAACTGCAACACCATAGGCCGGATTGTCTAACTTGTGGGCGCTCGAAACCGCATTCACTATCTCTTTCTATCGTATTACAGAAAGAAGTGGTGAAAACGACTGCGATTCTTTGTGCATTAGACAATAAAGCCTCAAGCCGATATCTGGGTTGCACATGATTGCCGTATGCGTTCACAACGATAATCCCTAAGTCACTCATGAATGCCTAAGAATGTTCATTGGAGCAGAGACAGAAAAAAGGAGATGATGTGATGTGTTAAACGCATTTTATTTCGATTGACAAGAATATAAAAAAATTACCCCCCCGCAACCCCCCGCACCCTCCAACCCGCTCCCCCTGCACCCCCCACCCGCACAGCAACCCCTCACCCCCCCGCACCCCCCACCCTCCCGCACCCCTCCGCACCCCTCGTACGCCCTCCCACACAGCACCCCCCGCACATCCGCGTTCGTCCCAAGTCAAACGTGCCTATGCCTATAGAAGTTTTACTTCAAGTTTTTTTTTGTCAAATATCTTGAAAACGGTGCATCCTACGGCAAAATCAATTAAATTTTCATCCCCCTTTAGTACCCGCGCACCCTCCTCTCTCCCGTACCCTTCCCGGCACCCCCCTCAACCTCCCCCCCCCCACCCCCAGGGTTTTTGTCAAATATCTTGAAAACGGTCATCCTACGGCAAAATCATTGAAATTGTAATCCCCTCTTTGCAGCCCCCCTCCCCCGCACCCTCACCCCCCTCACAACCCCCCCCCCCCCAACCCCCGGAGTTTTTGTCAAATATCTTGAAAACGGTGCATCCTACGGCAAAATCAATAAAATTTTGATCCCCCCTCTGGAGCCCCCGCACCCCCTCCCCCGCACCCTCACCCCACCTCAACCCACCCCCCACCCCCCCCGGTGTTAACACTGAAAGAATTTTTCAAATCGGAGCAGTAGTTCCCGAGATATAGAAGTTTTACTTCAAAAACCCCCGATTTGGAAACATTCTTCCGCTCCGCTCCGCTCCTATTGGTGTTAGCGTGATGATATATAGCCTATAGCCTTCCACGATAAATGGGCTATCTAACACTGAAAGAATTTTTCAAATCGGAGCAGTAGTTCCTGAGATTAGCGCGTTCAAACAAACAAACACACAAACCAACAAACTCTTCAGCTTTATATATTAGTATAGATTAGATTAATTTAAAGATCATCAATTCATCACACAGAGTTATTTCGCCTAAAAAGATAAAACAATTAAGTATAAATTTGTTAATATTTAATGGGTAATTTTTATTTTACATAATCCGATGTGTAGGCTCTTCTTCGCAAAACTTAACAATAGTCCTTAAATAATTTAAATTATTTAAGGGCTGTTTCACCAAATTTTTAAGTTCGGATTAGCTTTGTTATAAGGTAACGCCACGAGAGTTGGAGTTGAGGCGAATGATTACACACACAGCTACATAAAGTACTGATTGCAAAAAAGGTAGTAAATGAATGAAATGAGTGAGTGAATGAAAATGTGAGTTATATGATCTTATGATGAAATACTTATGCAATACTATGCATATTATAGTTTTTCTTCTTTCATATGCCTATTTTTGAAATAAAACAAGTTGAAACTGATAAGAAATATTTGCAACAAGAAAATCGGTATTTTATACATAGCGAAAAATAAGCTTATCTGATTTAAATAAAATAGATCAAAATATTTTATATTCTGTTTTGTTTGAACTAGATGTATTTTCCTAAATTATTTTTAACGAAATAGGTTGAAGAAATTTTTAGTCAATATTGTAATTCTATGTTGAGTCAGTTGAACTTGCTATCGGTACGAATAAATGTCAAAATCCCACTGTCATTACATGACGTGTTGTTGTGTGCGTGACTTCAACTCTAGTGGCGTTACCTTATATGTTAGCGGGTGTAATCAGCTACGGGCACTTGCGAAGATCTGTTTGATGGTACAACCGTCGTCTTTTTACCACGTAAGAAACGCCACGACTGGGTTTGAAGCTTGGAACAATCTAAAAACAGCCTATGAAGACAAAGAGTTGTGTAGACGTTTTGGACATTTACGTACTTTATTTGGATTGAAATTGGAACAATTTAGTGACATGGAAGCGTATCTCTTGAAGATCACAGACTTGGATCAACAACTCCGAGACATAAATGCTCCATTGGATGATGATTTTCTGTCAATATTAATGTTAAGCGGTCTGCCGCCGGATTATGATCCGTTCATCATGGCATTGGAAAATTCAAACATACGAGGGGCGTTCAATATAAAGTGAGAATGAGAAGCAAACTCTTTCAATATTACGAAATTAAATACTGGCCGGTAAAGCTAATCTATCTAGCTGATTGCTATGAAAAAAAAAACTAACTGTCTTTTGTTTAAAAAAATATACGGTAATTTCTTTGCAATGCTATTGAGTACGTTAGCGAAAATGGAGAAAATTGAACTGCGCGCCGTTATCAAATACTTGTGTTTGAAATTTTTTTCCACGGACCAAGTCAATTTGGATTTGCGGGACACTTTAGGGTCTAATGCTCCTCCGTATTCGACAGTCGCACGTTGGTGCGCCGAATTTAGACGTGGAAGAACATCGACAATGGACGTCCCCCGCTCCGGACGCCCTACTACAGCAGTAACTGAAGAAATTGTGAAAAAAGTCGAAAACTCAGTTTTGGCGGATCTTCGTGTCACGGTTCGTTTTATTGCTGAAAATGTAAAGATTTCAACGGGGAGCGTGCATAATATTTTACATGAACGCTTGGGTATGAAAAAGGTATCTGCGCGTTGGGTAACAAGAATGCTTACTGACACGCAAAAACAAACTAGACTAGAGATTTGTCAAGAAGCTTTGAACCTGATGCAGCAAGACCGGGAACTTTTTTTGGCGCGATTTATAACAATGGACGAAACATGGCTCCATCATTACGACCCTGAAACGAAACTGCAGTCTATGACATGGAAAAGGCCATCATCTCCAACTCCGAAGAAATTCAAGGTGAGCCCATCTGCCGGTAAGGTCATGGGCTCTGTTTTTTGGGATGGTAAAGGGGTATTAATGATTGAGTATCTCGAGCATGGAGCCACTATTACGGGCACATTATACGCCAAACAAATAGCAACATTGCGCAATGAGATCCGCGAAAAACGGCGAGGTAAACTCTCGAAAGTTGTGCTGTTCCACCAGGACAATGCCCCGGCACACAAGTCCGCCGTTGCTATGGCTGCAATTCGTGATGCTGGGTTCGATATCCTTAAGCATCCTCCGTATTCACCAGATCTCGCTCCCAGTGATTTCTACCTATTTCCGAGATTGAAACAATACCTGAGAGGCCAGAAATTTGAAGACGACGACGCGGTAGTCGCTGCAGTACAAGATTTTTTAAGCACTCAAGATGAGACCTTTTTTAAAAATGGAATTTTAAGTTTAGAAAAAAGATATACTAAGTGTATTATGCTAAAAGGTGACTATGTCGAAAAATAAAATGACATTTAGTAAAAGTTGTTTATAACATACTCATTCTCACTTTTTATTGAACGCCCCTAGTTACTATGCATATTATAATTTTTGTTTTATCATATAACATTTTTTTGAAATAAAACAATTTGAAACTGATAAGAAATATTTCGCAACGCACAAAATCGGTATTTTTATAAAAAGCGAAAAATATGCTTATCTGATTTCAATAAAATACATCAAAATATTTTATTTTCTGTTTTGTTTGAACGAGATGTATTTTCTTAAATAATTTTTAACGAAATAGGTTGAAGAAATTTTTAGTCAATTTTGTAATTCACTGTTGAGTCTGTTGAACTTGCTATCGGTACGAATAAACGTCAAAATCCCGCTGTCATTACATGAGATGTTATTGTGTGCGTGACCTCAACTCTGATGGCGTTACCATATATGTTGATTCCGGCGCTACCTGTCACATGACAAACAACAAAGATATACTGCAAAACTATGTTGTTGATACTCCGAGGTCGGTAACAGTCGCCAATAATCAAAAGATGCATAGTGAAGGACACGGTGAAGTGGAATTGTTGTTGAAAGGACACGCTCAAAGTACGAAAATAAGTGAGGTTATTTACGTGCCGGGATTGTCAACAAACCTTATTTCGGTCGGAAAATTGGCGTCAAATGGACTTGAGGTGCATTTTGATACAGAAGTATGTAAATATACTGTGGCAAAATAACTATTGCCAGTGCTACGAACGTGAACGGTGTCTACCAACTAGACACGGCGAGTCAACCAACAAATGTTCATGAGCTGGCTGCGGCGTGCCAATCGGCGACTTCGGATGAGCCTGACGTCCAGCCCTCGGGCGTGGTGCGAGCAGAAGCTGTGAATTTGTGTGAAGCGAATCCATCTGAGGAGATAATGGCATCGCAGACTTGGCCACCTAAATAAATGGAGCATGGATTTACTAAAGAAAGGTATGGCAAGTGGAATTGAATACACTACTAGTAAATATACTCCCTGTATAGCATGTATTGAAGGGAAGCGGAGCAGATTACCATTTCCGAAGCAATCATACAGCCGAGCAACTGAAAAATTGGGTCTCGTACACAGTGATGTGTGTGGTCCCATGTCAGTTCCCTCATTTAGTGGTGCTAAATATCTATTAACATTTATAGATGACTAAACAAGGATGACTTTTGGTTATTTCATTAAGAATAAAGATGAAGTATTGTCTGTATTTAAGATTTTCAAAAATTTGGTAGAAAAACAGACTAATTTAAAGATAAAATGATGATGAGATGCTGAGAACAGACAATGATCGTGAATATGTTAATAAACAGTTCCAGACATTTCTACAAGAGCATGGCATCAGGCACCAGACGACCGTGCCCTATTCAGCACAACAGAACGGTGTTGCGGAAAGAGCAAATCGCACGATCGTCGAGGCAGGATGATGCATGCTGCAAGATGCTGGACTGGACCGGAGCATGTGGGCAGAGGCATTGAATCTGAAAAAAAATACTGGAGGAAAGCCATTGAAAATGAGTATGAATCATTTAAGAAGAATAAAGCTTGGAATTTAACCCTATTGCCTGCAGGAAAGAAAGCGGTTAAATGTAAATGGGTTTTTAAAAAGAAACTAGGACCAGAAGGTCAGTTACTTCGCTATAAAGCTCGTCTTGTGGCTAAAGGCTATAAAACTATATCAAAATGCACCTCAAGTCCATTTGACGCCAATTTTCCGACCGAAATAAGGTTTGTTCCCAAGAATTTGGGATAGACTACAAGAAAACTTACTCACCTGTGGTACTTTATTCAACTATGCGTACATTAATCGCCCTGTCAGCCAATTTGGGCTTGCGGATTGATCATTATGGATGTTATGACGGCATTCTTGAATGGAGAATTACAAGAGACGGTCTATATGGAATAGCCCCGTGGGTATAAAATAAATGGTAAGGAAGACCATATTTAAACTGAATAAAGCCATATATGGACTGAAGCAAGCGTCAAAGGCATGGTATGATAAGATTGATAGTGCTCTGACAGAACTTCAGTTCAGAAAAACACTCAGTGAGCCTTGTGTTTACATAAAGTCAGACAACGCAGGTAATGTCATCATACTGGCTCTGTATGTCGGTGACATTTTAATCTTTAGCAAGGATACACCGGAGAAGAAAATACTGAAGGATGAACTGATGAAGAAATTTGAAATGAAGGATTTTGGTCAAGCTACATTTGTGTTGGGGATGAGATTAAATCAAGGACAAAATAAAATTACCCTTGATCAGAAAACTTACATACAAAAGATATTAGAGCAATTTAATATGATCGATCGTAAGCCTGTCAATACACCCTTGGAATGTGGCATGAAACTTCAAAAAGGAGACCAAACTGATCCAGATTCCAAATACAGAAGTCTTGTTGGATGCATTATGTACATTGCTGTTTGTACCCGGCCAGATATTGTACATGCAGCGAGTTTACTGAGCCAGTTCAATAATTGCCACTCAGATATACACAGGAAAGCGGCAAAACGAGTCTTAAGATACTTGAAGGAGACTATAGATTATAACATAGGGTGAGTGGGGGTAAGATGTATGTATATGTAAAACAGTGTAAGATGAAAAACCACTCGTAGCACCCGGTACTAAGAGTAGTTTTTCATCTTACACTGCCTTTCATCTTATTTCATCTTACCCCCACTCACCCTAGTATATAAGAAATCCTTATTGTCAGTTGTAGGATACATAGATGCAGATTGGGCATCTAATCAGTTAGACAGACGTTCTTACACTGGTTATGTATTTAAAATAGGTAACTCAGCTGTGTCATGGGAAAGCCGAAAACAGAAAACGGTAGCTTTGTCAAGCACAGAGGCAGAATACATGGCATTGTGTGAGGGAGCAAAAGAAGCTAAATTTCTTAGAAGTTTTCTTTATGAATGTTTGTGTCAACACTTAACAGTTAAGTTGTATAATGATAGTCAGTCGGCCCAGAACATTTGTAATAGCCATGTTAACCATAACCGTAGTAAGCACATAGACATTAGCAAGGAGCGTAACTTTGGTGCCGATGACAGACGTATGACGTCAAGCAACATACAGAGTGTTAATCTAGACCTCTTTAAATTACTGATAATTAATCAATGTCAAATATACCTACCGTTGTCAATTTTCATGGATGGGTTTGGGATTTGGAATTGCTTTTGCCATCAAAAGGAATTGATTTAGATGAAGAAAGGTTGACCTTCAACAATATTTGCGGTTATGAGGGTTATGACCCAGCCTTATTGTCTAACAGCAGCCTTATTGTCTAATAAGATATTTAAGTATATTAGTTAGCAATTCTTCGAAATTATTCGCCGCACATGTTCTTTTTTTTTACATTAAAGGATTTGGTCACGCTTGATGCGTTCTGCGGGCTTAGGCTCAAAAAACTCACTTTCCTGAAATGTGCACTTTCTAAATGTACACTTGCCCACTAAGGGCACTTTCCCCGTAAGTGCATTTTCCCAAAAAGTACATTTTCTCAAAATGCACACTTTCCCAAAATGTACACCAGTCAAAAATGTCATCTTCACCACAAAGTTTTCCTTAGATGAAGATCCTAAGCTATGATGGCATTTTTACCTATGCACCTAGATAAATCCTTCGTGCTCGTGCATTTTTACCGTTTATCGAAAAGTCTTATATAGGTATATAGTACGTACTTTTCCCAATCTTTCTTTCCCTATTTGATTCGAGAAAGTGCTCCATTTGAGAAAGTGCACTTTTTGGAAAAGTGCACCTTCTGATAATGTGCGCTATCTGAGAAAGTGTGCCAATTGGGAAGTGCACTTTTTGAGACAGTGCGCCTTCCGAGAAAGTGTTCCTTCTAAACAAGTACCCTTAGAAAAAGTGCAAATTTCGGGAAAGTGAGTTTTTTGAGCCTAAGCCGTTCTGCGGTCAGGGTCAAATTGAACGCAGCCCGCATTATGTATGAGCAACATTGTCGGCCTCTATATATTTTGTATAGATATACGATCTGATCGTGCGGTCCGCGCGGTCAGATCGCACGCACGCGCAATATAATAGAGACTGACAATGTTGTTCATACTGATCCGAGGTGCGTTCAATTTGACCTGACCGCGACCGCAGAACGCATTCAGTGTGACTAATCCTTTATTCACTGCAGTAATAATTTTATTTTTCACACAATTTGGCAAACAGGAATGCTCCGTCTACCTTAATTTAGTGCTTTTATTCCTTATTTCTAGATCGATCGAGTCGAGTGATCGCTTGAACACTATCATAAACACATTAAACCATGTGTACTTTTTCAAGTAAGTAGTTTCGATTTACAATTAAATTATCGTCGTATGCAAATCCCCTTTCCGATTAATTCACGAATAATCCCACGTGATCCTTTAGTTCAAATGTCACTAAATTTACATTACAATGTCGACATTATACCTTACAAATCAAATTGTCTCTTCTAAGCTAACCTAGATTTGTGTATTGTGTGTATAAAGAAAGGGGTCACTTTATTTTGCGCCTAAATAGTTTTGATGTTTTCAATTACATCACACGGCGGCCACGACGTACAAAATACGCGTTCTTGAATCTACATAAGCACGACGACGTCTGTACACACGTCAATGTGTGCGTAAGATACACAGGGCTGACCATCGCAAAATCCTAGTACTATAAGTACCTATTTTTAATATAGCAGACAATAAACTTTTGGTTCAGCGCTATAAGTACTACCAATGACATATATATACTTACTTAGGTACTTATAATATAATAATATGTAGGTATGGCTTAGATATGTGCAAATAAATGTAATCATTAATCTATACATATAAAATCCTTTGTCCTGACTGACTGACGGATCAACGCACAGCCTAAACCGCTGATCGTAGAGACCTGAAACTTGGAGGGTGTGTTCTTTGTATGACGTAGGCATCCGATAAGAAAGGATTTTTCGTAGTTCTACTCCTAAGGGGGTAAAAAGGGGGGGCAAAGTTTGTATGGGACAACGTGATTCCTTGGTCCAATCTACTTCAAATTTTGCATAAACATTCTATAACAGAATTGATGGAAGACGTGTTTCGTATTTTATTGAAATTCATCCCTTGACGGGGTTAAAAAGGAGTAGAAAGTTATTTTGGGGTTGATTTGCTTCGAAGTTGATATATTATCAATACTCCTTAGTGCTTTTGATTTAAATTACTTTTTATTTTGACACAATGTAAACGAAACGAGACTTCAAATTTTGCAAACCATTTGTCTACGTTTGTCAACCACTTCCTGATCTGATCTATGATAATAACTAATTATAATAAGTAGTATTTGCATTTCACCAAGCTCTTGCTTTTACAAGCGCAGCGTGGGACGTCCACCAACGAGATGGACGGACGTTTTGGTGAAGGCTGCAGGTTCAGGGTGGATGCAAGTCGCTTCCAACCGTAATGATTGGGCGTCAATGAGGGAGGCCTATGTCCAGCAGTGGACGTCCTACGGCTGAAATGATGATGATGATGATGAAGCTTATATGTGAGTTCAATCTTTTTCGAATAAAATCGAATTGAGTATTCAAACATTGTTGAACTCGCATAATAGCTTGGTGCAATGCAAATACATATAAAATGCTTTGTCCTGAAGTTTGAAAATGGCTGACTGGCGGATTAACGCACAGCCTAAACCGCTGTATGTAGGGACCTGAAACTTGGAGGATGTGTTCTTTGTATGACGTAGGCATCCGATAAGAAAGAAGTTTCCGGAATTCCCACGGGATATGGAATGTACGGGATGTATATATTTCATCAATCAAGAGTGACCCTATCTATCCCCATAACGAAGATAAACTGTTGAAATTGGGCATGCAAGTAGATTATTAGAATAGGTATGAAGCTAATTTCAATAATTTTCAAAATTTCCACGGGATAAGGATAAATCAGGATTTATATACTCAAATCAACTGGATCCTATCTCCGTAACTACAATTACTAAACTTTTCAAATTCAGTATAAACTTAAATGGTCATACATAACAGCAAGAAAACTTATTGCAGGATTTTTGGAAATTCCTGTGGGATAGATAATCTCTGAAACTTCCGAGCCGATTAAAAAAAAATCTTTTACCACTAAAAAGTTACACTATCTTTTATTGACAAAGGCTACTTTTTCCGGGAAAATGCAAAATTCCCAAGGGATAGAAAAAAAAATTCAACTTCGGAGCTCATTTTAAAATGTCTTTCACCAATAGAAAAGATACACTGTCCTTGATTAACATAGGATGCTATTTTCCGGATAAATGCAAAATTCCCGCGGTATGGAAAATAGTAAATTTAACTTCGGGGCTGAGTTTAAAAAAAGTGACCAATAGAAAGCTACACTATCCTTTATTGGTATAGGCTAGGCTACCTACTATTTATTCGGTAAAATGCAAAATTCCCGTGGGATAGAAAGAAGTGAATATCACTTGAGGGCTGATTTGAAAATTTCTTTCACCAATAGGAAGCTACACTAACCATTATTTACATAGACTACTTTTCTCCGTGAAAAAGCAAAATTCCCACGGGAAAAAAATAAGTGAGTTCAACTACGGGGCTGATTTTAAAACTTTTTTACCGGTAGAAAGCTACTCCTTTAAGGACATAGGCTACTTTTTCTCGGGGAAAATGCAAAATTCTCGCGGGATAAAAATAAGCGAAAATTTGCATAGAATAAGGACAAATTTGTTGAAATTCCCACGGGATAGAGAATAAACGGGATTTATTATATTCCCTAACTGATACTGATGTGATGATGATGAAATGATGAATTGATAATAATGATGGATGTTGTTGCCGTTGCCGGTTTTTGTTTTATACAATGAAAGAGATGAAGAAGCTTTACCACAAATTGGAATTCTACGCGGACGAAGTCGCGGGCAAAAGCTAGTCTTATTCTATTTATCCATTTAAACCTACTTAAAATGTGTCTGTCTGTGTATTTAAGCATTATTATTTTCAATTACAATAGATATACGACTACAAACTTAAACGAATTATTCGGTAGGTAGTTATTTCAGATATTAATCGGGAAAATTTCAGAAAACATTATTTATAAAAGGAAGGAAGGAAGGATATGTAATGTGATATGCAATAAATAATTTTGAATTTGAATTTGAAGTAGGTAGGGTAGCTAAACTCCTTTTCACGACACTGCTTTAAAATGTGGCCATAGATAACCTAAATCCCAGTACTCAAAACTGTGTACATTTAACAGCTGACTCATTTATGGCGCGCAAAACACGACAACAATGTGACACATTACTTAATACACATAATTTCTGAATTTCATTCCCGGCGTGCTGAAACGATATTATTGGATCAGTCAAAAGTAATCGTCTGCTGCATAGATGGATGGATGGATGGATGGATGGATGGAGGTGATGGTGATGGTGATGGTGATGGTGATGGTGATGGTGATGGTGATGGTGATGGTGATGGTGATGGTGATGATTTCCTCGCATTAGTCGTGAAAACCACAATGTTTAGTCTCGGCCAAAAGTACAATAGATGGACTCGTACTATCGAGGGCCCCCGCTACGCGTCGGCCCTCAAACTAACACGTCCATCTATTGCTTACTTGCTAGCCTCTACAACAATCTAAACTATTCCTTATCTACAAACACCATTACCATTTCGCAAAATTATTGGTCCCGAACGCGCGAACTTAGCGCCGTGCGGCCGACATGCTTCGCGCGTGTTGCGCACCCGACTGGTTTCCGGCGGTTTCCGGCAATCTGCGCTTGAGGGGTGGGGTAACTCGAATCGGTGCGGGGCGGAGCGTGGCCATTCTGTACGTTAGTACTATTATATATTCTGTGATTAACATGTATTAATATTGTCTGAAAAAAAGATAAACAACAACGTCTTTTCTATTTTAAGTCACATTAAATGGCTTTTAAAACCGTCACCGGTGTTGCCAGTGTAATGATGTTTCGATAATTTATTAATATTATACTATTGTGCCTTGACTAGTACCTACTGAATATGTCAACGTCTGTAATGAATTAAAACGTCAAGTTATTTTTTAATGAAATAAACACAGTTGATTAAGTATGTACAACACTCAATGGCATAATGGTGCAGTACTTAGTCATATCATTTGGAACTAAATACGAGCATGCGATAAACATAAACACCCGAATGCTCTGCAGTACCTACATACCCCGTGTTTATTTTAAACTTATAAAAATGCCGCAATGACGGGTACTAATCAAATGCTAATGTGATTAATCACTTCACTGTTGATTTAATTACAATCCACGTTGCAAGCTCAGTATGATTATGGTTTTTGAATAGACAGGTTTGCTCAGCCCCGTGATGCAAGTTAACCGCTAGGTTCATCTTGATTGTGGTCTGAGACGCTTCGCAAGCAGTTCACAGTTAGAATTCCTCGGTTGCACCTAAAACACGTAGATATCCGTAAATACTAAATAACTTTGAAAATGGCGTTACTTTTGAAGACTGCGTGGCAAGGGTACCGACACCTCTTTGAAGAGTTGACTGGTAAGTGTTTAGATTAAGCAACAAAGGCATTTTTTGGTTCAACTTTTCATCTCAATATCACTTAATTTCATAGAATTTGAGAGGATTCTTTTATTTTCTGCTTTTCCGATTCCGTATTATTAACATACTCGTTTACTCGTAGAGCTTAGCTTATAAATATTCAGTTTGTTACGTTTCGTTGAAAGTTCGATTAAATTTCCACGTGGTGTAATTTGGTAATTGAATTGACAATAAAGTGTTAACAGGATACACTTAATATACTTACGTATTTAACGCTCAGTTAATCAACGCCACTGCTAATCCTAAACATTAAACATTAAATACGCAACGGTGCGGCGTGACGACGGTCAAGTTGATGCAATGAATGAGTAATTATTTCAAACCAAAATTACATGTCTAAATTTAACTAAGAATAACAAAAAAAATAGTGCGTGGAGTCTCTCCGCGCGGAAGAAGTGAAACTTCATAATAAAAAATAAAAAAAACCAGGCGGTCACCCATCCAAGTACTGACCGCGCCCGACGTTGCTTAACTTCGGTGATCGGCCGAGAACCGGTGTTTTTGTCAAATATCTTGAAAACGGTGCATCCTACGGCAAAATCAATGAAATTTTCATCCCCCCGTTGCAACCCGCGCACCCCCCTCCCCCGCACTCCCCCTCACACCCTCGCCATCCCCCGGTGTTTTTGTAAAATATCTTGAAAACGGTGCATCTTACGGCAAAATCAATGAAATTTTCATCCCCCCTTTGAAACCCCCGCGCCCTCCTCGCCCTCTCACCCCCTCACACCAAACCCCCCTCACCTCACCCCACTCGTCAACTTGCGTTGCGTTGCGTTGCGTTGCGTATTTAACGCAACTCTTGTTGGAAGTCGCATTTAGAAGTTTCACTTCATTAACTATAAATTAAAATTTTTAAAAACCCCCAACGCAATTTGGTCGCACATATGCTTGAAAATAAAGTAAATACCCATTATGCGTTTAGACGCAGCTAACAAAAAAGGTAAGGTTGGTTATAACTTTCAAACCGATTTTGATGAAACGTGTCTAAGAACCATCGCCAAGAAACCTAGCTGTATCCAAATAAAAAAAAAAACACGTCTAAATCGGTTCACTTGTTTAAGAGCTATGATGCCACAGACAGACAGACAGACACACACACATAGTGGTCAAACTTATAACACCCCTCTTTTTGTGTCGGGGGTTAACAAGCAATACAAATACCAATAAATCAAAGTCAAAGTCAAAAGTAAAGTCAAATATTATGCCCATCTGAACATTAAGTACATATTAAAAAATAAATAAAATTATGGTATAGATAATATCAGATTATGATAATTGAACTAGTAATTAAATAATAATAAAATGGATACAAACAAAATGTAAAAAAAACAAATTAAATTAGAAATAATTATTACAAACAATTCAGGTCATCATTCAAATAATCAAGAACAGAATAATAGCACTTAGTAGTAAGCAGGGTTAATAATTTACGTCTTAAAAGTAGTACTGGCAGTTTAAATTCCATTGGCAATTTGTTATAGATCCTTATCGCAAGAGAACATACACTTTTGCGCATCAAAGCAGTTTTTTTAAGAGCTGGGCATAAATCCTCCCTACGACCTTGCCCCAGACGTTCGCTAGTGTAATTGACTTTTTTAAACAGCGCTGAATTATTTTTACGAATATTGTTATTTCTAGAATGTACAGAGAAGGCATTGTCATGATGTTCAAATCCTTGAAATGCGATACACAGCTATCAGTTTGCAAGGCCACGCATTGCTCTGATACATCTTTTTTGGGCTTTGAACACCGCTTCCTTATTTGTAGAATAAATAGAAGCAAAACAGCATTTCAATTAATTAAAGAAAAACCTACAAAATTAAGTAATCTTCATATTTAACATCACAATGTGCCTAGGTACTATTCTTCAAAATCCTATTCAGGCATTTAATGACGCTTAAGATGAACTAGTCAGTCCTTAAATGCGATAGTACTTACAAAATGAAGTACAGTGGATAACCCAAGAATCGTCTTACTTTATTAAAATAACAAGATTTTTTCAAAACTAAGTTCCTCGGTGTATGTATGACAGCGCACCTAGTGGCCACAATTATTGTGGAGTTGAGATCTCTCAAACTATAGCAACTGGATTGTTTGATAACGATTTGCGGATTGTTTTTCAGCGAAATTAAATGAAAATATCTAAAAACATTGTGCATACATAATAAGTGATTTTCCGACTTATACGGAAGAATGGATGTTATACTTAAAGTGTTGAAGCGATAAAACATTAAGGTTGCGTATCCACCGGAGCTGTGCGAGGATGCGTTGCGAGGGATGTGTCTGTCATGAACCAATGGAAACACTTCATTTAAAAGGTCCTAAGTGAATGATGTGTTTCTATTGGTTCATGACAGACACATCCCTCGCAACGCATCCTCGCACATCTCTGGTGGAAACGCAGCCTAAAAGGGGAAAAAATAGTATTGGACCCATAAGCACAAAAACAAATAAAAAAGGGTGGTAATTTTTGCACGCAGTAGAGTAAAACTGAAATATGTCCAAATGTATGTGTGTAATATCATACTAGGTTAAGTCGCTTACTTTTTTCTCTTAACAGCAGCTGCTATCCATTTACGTCTTTGCTCCAAATTCCATTTTGATATTGGAAACGAATAAAACTATCTGATGTCTGTCATTGTCTAACAGATGCATGCCAGAATCGCTACCGCATTCACGAATTCTACCAAATCATACAAATAATGTAATGGTTTGTGTGAGTTCCCAATCCGTACTGGGCCTACTGGAACTACGGCCCAAGCCCTTTCATTCTGAGAGGAGGCTTGTACCCTGCAGTGGGACGTAATATATAAGCTGGGATAATGATGATGATACAAATAATCATAATGCAGGTTTATAGGTACAGGGTCAGTAACTGACTTCGAATTCGAGACAAGTCAGCGCTGACCCGAGAAATACCCAATATAAATTGAAAGTCAGCGCTCACCTCCCACCGCTGTACTGACTTCAAATCAATTTACATTGGGTGTTTCTCAGGTCAGCGCTGACTTGTCTCGAATTCGAAGTCAGTTACTGACCCTGTCTAAACCTGCTTTCACAGGATAGTTTTAAATAACTCACGGTCGATTACTTAAGACTCATTTGCTACGGGATGTAGACCATGGTTATCTTTAATGAGCGCCTGATATTACGACCCAAGTAACATACTGCAAAATCACGGGTACACTTGATAGACGTGAATATCAGGGGCTGATTAAAGGTAACCACATCTACATTTCGTGGCAAATAGAACTGTTAAAGAATTGTTAAAGAGAAATTTGTTATTTATGTAAATGTGAGCATCTGCGTTTAAGACAATATGCACAACAGACCGGTGGAATCAAATGGGGAATCAACATTCGGCAACAGTGTTTCCAGATAATCATGATATCGGGCCTTTCATGAAAAGGGTTTATATACTTCATTTAAAAGCCGGCAACAGATCAGTGACTTACCTTAAGCTGTTGATATTCATGGGCGTTGGTGATCATTTCCCAACAGATGACCCGCTCGTTTACCTCCCTCTCATAATAAAAAAAACCGTATCACATCTCAGCCATCCATACTTTAATGAAAATTATCTTCTAATATACAAAAATCTCGTGTCACGGTGTTTGTTATCGAACTCCTCCGAAACGGTTTGACCGATCTTTATGAAACATTTTTGTCTACATTTGGTAGGTCTGAGAATAGGTCGTAGGCTATTTTTTATACCCCTATTCTCCGCAAACGGTGTCGCGGGCAACCGCTAGTAATTTTATAATAAGAAAAATGTTTTGCTTATGCATAATTGTGAGTGACTCGGTTAAGCAGTAGCATTTATCATTACAATGCAAGACAGAGAATGTCTATGTACTAGGGGCGTTCAATAAAAAGTGAGAATGAGTATGTTATAAACAACTTTTACTAAATGTCATTTTATTTTTCGACATGGTCACCTTTTAGCATAATACACTTAGTATATCTTTTTTCTAAACTTAAAATTCCATTTTTAAAAAAGGTCTCATCTTGAGTACTTAAAAAATCTTGTACTGCAGCGACTACCGCGTCGTCGTCTTCAAATTTCTGGCCTCTCAGGTATTGTTTCTATCTCGGAAATAGGTAGAAATCACTGGGAGCAAGATCTGGTGAATACGGAGGATGCTTAAGGATATCGAACCCAGCATCACGAATTGCAGCCATTGCAACGGCGGACTTGTGTGCCGGGGCATTGTCCTGGTGGAACAGCACAACTTTCGAGAGTTTACCTCGCCATTTTTCGCGGATCTCATTGCGCAATGTTGCTATTTGTTTGGCGTATTAAGTGCCCGTAATAGTGGCTCCATGCTCGAGATACTCAATCATTAATACCCCTTTACCGTCCCAAAAAACAGAGCCCATGACCTTACCGGCAGATGGGCTCACCTTGAATTTCTTCGGAGTTGGAGATGATGGCCTTTTCCATGTCATAGACTGCAGTTTCGTTTCAGGGTCGTAATGATGGAGCCATGTTTCGTCCATTGTTATAAATCGCGCCAAAAAAAGTTCCCGGTCTTGCTGCATCAGGTTCAAAGCTTCTTGACAAATCTCTAGTCTAGTTTGTTTTTGCGTGTCAGTAAGCATTCTTGGTACCCAACGCGCAGATACCTTTTTCATACCCAAGCGTTCATGTAAAATATTATGCACGCTCCCCGTTGAAATCTTTACATTTTCAGCAATAAAACGAACTGTGACACGACGATCCGCCAAAACTGAGTTTTCGACTTTTTTCACAATTTCTTCAGTTACTGCTGTAGTAGGGCGTCCGGAGCGGGGGTCGTCCATTGTCGATGTTCTTCCACGTCTAAATTCGGCGCACCAACGTGCGACTGTCGAATACGGAGGAGCATTAGACCCTAAAGTGTCCCGCAAATCCAAATTGACTTGGTCCGTAGAAAAATTTTTCAAATACAAGTATTTGATAACGGCGCGCAGTTCAAATTTCTCCATTTTCGCTAACGTACTCAATAGCATTGCAAAGAAATTACCGTATATTTTTTTAAACAAAAGACAGTTAGTTTTTTTTTTCATAGCAATCAGCTAGATAGATTAGCTTTACCGGCCAGTATTTAATTTCGTAATATTAAAAGAGTTTGCATGTCATTCTCACTTTATATTGAACGCCCCTCGTATGGTTTAACAAAATTACTTAATTAAAATACTCGGTCTTTGATTTAAATCTAATTTTTCTACATTTTACAGATCCAAGAACCAACACTTGGTTTTTAGTGGCAAAACCTCATCAGGGCCTTGCACTTATGGCCCTCTATCTTATGTTCGTACTGAAATGGGGACCTGAGTGGATGAAGAACCGACCAGCAATCAACCTGGATAAAGTCCTCATTGTGTACAATGTAATTCAGATATATTTCTGCGCGAAACTATTTATTGGGGTAAGATCTTTGTAACTTAGCTTTCATAGCTGTCTATAATTAATTATTCTGAAAACATTATTCAACTAGCTGACCGGCGAACTTCGTACCGCCTTATAAGGCGACTATAGTCGATTCTTTAATTTTTCATTTTATTTTAATACTTATTCTGCTATTCGGAAAGCCGGGTCAGCTAGTAAGATAAACAAAGAAAAAAGAAAGTTAATAAGTCAACTATTAAATTATGTCAAAAAATAAACATAATATACTAACACCTAAAATTCTTTTAATAGTCACCAAAAATCACAATGGGTAATGATTATAAATAATCTACCTAATATATACAAATCTCGTGTCACGGTGTTTGTTGCCGAACTCCTCCGAAATGGCTTGACCGATCTTTATGAAACTTTTTTCTCTGTATTGGGTAGGTCTGAGAATAGGTCGTTATATATTGCTATTTGAATTCTGTACAGACGTCCATTGCTCGTATTGAGCGTACGTTGTATAAAAGTAATATTGTAGGTTTGAATAAAACATCGTTTTTTTCCTCGCATTCAAAGTGAAAAGTACAGTGTTTAACGCGAGACTAAACTACCATAATGACACGCGAATTATAGCCACCCTCGCTCTGCTCGGGCTAAATGTCTTGTGTCGTTATGGCTTGTTTTGGTCCCTTGTTGAACAATCTACTATTATATCATTTAAGCTCCAAACGCACAGACAGCGGAGACGTGGTGGTGCGGTGGCGGTGACGGTTGTAATATTCGAGTTCGCGGTACAGTACCGCTGTCTGTGCGTTTGGAGCTTTAGATCCAAAACAACACGATTTAGTGGTTTAGATTTGTTCCAAATTTTTAAAAGAAATGGTATTCTGACTATTTTCAGGGTACTTTAATCGCTTGGGCTTTCCACTACCGATGGGTTTGCGAGCCAGTGGACTTCTCTAACAGTGATCGTGCAATCCAGATAGCAGGATTCGTACACCTCTACTATCTTCTCAAGATTCTTGACCTCTTAGACACAGTAAGTTATTTTTATTCTTAATAATTCCATCGCCACATTTCAACTACCTACTTAGTTATCCTCTAAGATCTGATGATTTGAACTCCAATTTCATTAAAACCGTTTTTTGAGTTTTAATAGAATTGCTGTCGCGATTGTGAACATGATCTTTGAAATTCTGCATTCTTTAAACTCGGAAAGTGCTACTTTACTGAAAAGCGATTTAAAGTTTGAAAATATTTTCTTTAGCGTAGAAAGTGTTCCTATTGACATTAAACAAAATAAATTAAACGTAATAAAATATAAGTAATAACTAATAAAATCAAGTTTTCTGTTGATATAACTTGGATGTACTTAGTTAATATAGAACTCATTAGTCTTTGAGATAATCAAGAATTTTGGTGAGTTGTGGCAAATGCCGCAAAAAAAAAGATAGCTATAACGTGTGTAATGATTTATGATAAGATGTACCTACCTATAACTATACAAGTAAGATTAAATGGCTAATGTTACTTTTAAGCAAAATTCATAATATCAACCGTTACAACAACTTAGACCTCGAACTTGTTGAAACGAACTTGTTAATATCGCTTGTTAATCAAATTGAATTGTATAATTTCAAATGAATTTATGAAATTCGTTCATTACTTTCAGGTGTTTTTTGTTCTACGTAAAAAATTCAATCAGATAACTTTCCTACACGTCTATCATCACTTCGGCATGGTTCTTCTGTGTTGGGGAGCTACGACCTACTACCCAGGTATTATATAACTTAACTAATCAAACATGTATATGTAAGAGACATATGAAATACACCTATTTTACTTAGCGAATTTAATTGCTAACTGAAATATCCAGGATCGAAGTACATAATAATAATAATATTTCTCGTAATAGTAATGCCATTAGGCATGCCATTGGGCG
This sequence comes from Archips crataeganus, assembly GCA_947859365.1. Taxonomy (NCBI): domain Eukaryota; kingdom Metazoa; phylum Arthropoda; class Insecta; order Lepidoptera; family Tortricidae; genus Archips; species Archips crataeganus. The sequence goes on along the minus strand of OX402049.1, from coordinate 9,962,844 downwards.
TGAAGATTCTCTAATTAAGACCATAAACTGGGACAAACTGAGTCTTCAGTCGATCCGTGATTGATTACTTAATGCATGGATGCAAAAGATGTATCAAAAGCACGAATATTTATATACAGGGTGACTTGTAATTCGACCTATTCTAGAGCTTATTTACAATGTTTTTAGCCCAGTCATAGGGACGCAGGTTTCCTTTGTGTATTATATAGGATTAACCACGGCGAGTGCTCTGAAGAATTGTTTAATTTGCTGCCTACCACCATCTATCATCGCACTTCCCGCCGAAAGTCTAAGTTCCATCGTCACCATCGCCATGAATGGCATTCTACCACTGTACGTTTTCTTCGGCACTTCCTGCCACGTACGGTGAAACTGTGGAACCAGCTTTCGGCAGCAGTGTTTGCAGACAACTAAGACATCGGGGCTTTCAAGAAAAGGGTTTATACTTACTTTAAGGGCCGGCAGCAGATTGCTGACTCTCTTTGAGTTGTTGATATTTATGGGCGGTGGTGATCATTTTCCATCAGACGACCCTTTTTTTTTTTGGTGTGGAAAATGCACCTTATGCATCGTCTCCGTTCGGGGAAACAGAGGTATGTGAGGCTCTCCCCAAGGGGCCTACCCACTAAAAACCACACGGATTCCCTCGTTTGCCATTGTGAACGCCACGGGAGCAATATGAGTCACCGCAACGCCCACCGGCCGCCCCGGGATGGGGCTCCTCTGTCGACACCGTGCAATGCGGGCTCGGCACTCCCCGGCCTCCCCCGCTGGTGAAGGATTGTTTAAAGAGGTTTACTCCTCGTGGCTTCCGCAGATGCCCACGTTCCCGGCAAGCCGGGGTTACGTGCCCTCACGTTAGCTTTCTCGCCCTCATGTCCTGCTCTGGAAGCAGAGCGGTACCGAGGGCACGGTCGCTTCCGCCCACTAGGCTCCCCCTCGCCTTTCCCTGTCCGCCGTGGCAGAGCAGGTTCTTAGTTCGGGTTCGCCTCCGTCAAAGGCGTCCGCCCAAGGGCGAGACGCCGTCCTCTCTGCGGTCCCACGAATGGGCCCGCTGGTTCGGATCCCCCGCAACTAGTTGCGGGTTCACCTCACCACCCCTACCCCCCAGTATGTCAGTCAATTGCCACAGGTCATGGACCCATCCGCTAATACTCTTTTCCCCCTTAACCACCAGGGTTAACAGGGGAGAACCGTAACGGTCGTGCAGCCCAGGTCGTGTATTCCCGTACCGACCCAGGCACATGTGGAGATTGCTGACCCCCACCCCCCCAGTCGGATATTAGCCAACGGTTAACTAAATCCCCGAAGGAATTAATTAACCGTTGTTGTCCAGGGTGCACCGTCCCAGGCGTTACCCTTCCCCACCCCATGAGAAGAAGAAGTCGGATAGAAGGGAGTGGTAACGCCCGAGCGCTCGAGGAGGTTTCCGACACCGCATCCCCATCAGATGACCCTAGCTCGTTTTCCTTCCAAAAAAAAATAAAAAAAAATCAACCAGGGGCCAAAATTCAGTGGTTTTCGAGTTATTCGAGTTTTTAGTTTTTTTCGCAAAAACGCCATCTTACGACCTAAGAATGGCAATTGTAAAAAAAGTACACGCATTTTGATGGTCAAAAAACATTAAATAAAAAAGTCATATTAAAAAATATCAAGGCTTTAAGAAATAAAACGTTATACTTAAATCGCAAGTTGAAGTAAGTTTTTTTACATTTCTCATAAAACAAAGACGCACTCGAAAAAATTGTAGCACACCTGGCGTAAAATTACAGAAATGGATTAAGTAATTCGTAACATTTCTAAAATAAAAATGGTAGGTACAAATGTTGACATGTTTGACTTAATTATTGAAAATAATAACATTATAATAGAGAACAGAGCAGGTACCGGTTGTGCTGAAAGCGTACCTGAACCGAAATCGGGTTGTTAAAAATTTTACTCCATCATTAACTATCTATGAGAACATTTGACTAAAAACTTTGTCACAAATTGTTACCTATTAATAATTTGTTAACTAACAACATGTACGTATGTCATATTATTATTTATTGGTCAAAAAAACATGTTATAGTGACCGCATCCATATTAGCTATCTTTATACATAGTATCTGGGCGACCGAGCTCCGCTCGGGCTGAAACTCGGAACCAAGCGTTTTCCCAGAGATAAGACCAAGCTAGATCAATTTTTCATCCCCGAAATCCAACACATACCAAATTTCATCGAAATCGTTGGAGCCGTTTCCGAGATTCTGATTAATAAATAAATAAATAAATATCATGGGACAATTCACACCAATTGACTTAGTCCCAAAGTAAGCTAAGTAAAGCTTGTGTTATGGGTACTAGGCAACGGATAAACATACTTATACATACTTAAAAACATATTAAACACCCAAGACCCGAGAACAAACATTCATATTTTTCATACAAATATCTGCCCCGACACGGTAATCGAACCCGGGACCTCAAGCTTCGTAGTCAGGTTCTCTAACCACTAGGCCATCTGGTCGTCTGGTATTAATCTTAATATATAAAAGAAGAAACTGACTGACTGACTGACTGACTGACATATCAACGCACAGCCCAAACCACTGGGCCTAGAGATTCAAAATTTGGCATGTAGGTTCCTTATAAGGTCTAGGGGTGCACTGAGAAAGGATTTTTCAAAATTCACTCCCTAAGGGGGTGAAACGGGGGTCCAAAGTTTGTATGGGGAAACAAGATTAGTTCGACTATTTTATTCGAAACTTCACAGAAGTACTCCTAATGATAAATGAGTAAACACGTGTTTCAGGTTTTTTGGGAATTCAACCCCTAAAAGGGGGGAAAGGGGTAACAAAGTCTGAAAATGAACATGGGTGTTGTTTCTATGGTTTATCGGGTCGCTGGTTATGAAAACAATAGCGGTTTTAAAATCCGACGTGGCAGACGTAAAATACCATCTCCCTGGATGGGGTGCGATGGGGTTGAAATATCTAAATAAACTAAATGACTGTTGATATATCAACGCACAGCCCAAACCACTGGACCTAGAGACTTGAAATTTTGCATCCACTAAGGAAGGATTTTTGGGAATTCCCACGGGAAAGGGAAAAAACGGGATTTATATATTCGATTCCGAGTGACCCTATCTCGGTAACTATAATAACTAGACTCTTCAAATTTGATACACAAGTAGGTATTACATTATTTAAAACATTAAATTCAGGATTTTTCAAAATTCCCACGGGATAAGGAAAATTCGGGATTTATATATTCAGTTCAACGGGATCCTATGAACTATAATTACTAGACTCTTCAAATTTGGCATAGATGTAGGTAATTATAAATTCCCATGGGATAAGGAAAAAACGGGATTTTTCGTTTTACTGGTCGTAGAAAGCTGAAATTCGGCATGTAGGTTGTTTGGGGAGTGTTGAGCTGGATTGAGAGAGGACTTTCCAAAATTCCTACGGGAACGGGAAAAACAGGATTTTTCGTTTTACAGATCGTAGAAAGTTGAAATTCGGCATGTAGGTTGCTTGGGGAGTGTAGATGAGCATTGAGAGAGGACTTTCCCAAATTCCCACGGGAACGGGAAAAAATGGGATTTTTCGTTTTACTGGTCGTAGAAAGCTGAAATTCGGCATGTAGGTCGTTTGGGGAGTGTAGAGGAGCATTGAGAGAGGACTTTCCAAAATTCCCACGGGAACGGGAAAAACGGGATTTTTCGTTTTACTGGTCATAGAAAGCTGAAATTTGGCAAGTGGGTTCCTTGGGGAGTGTAGGGGAGCATTAAGAAAACATTTCCCGAAATTCTTACGGAAACGGGAAAAAACGGGATTTTGCGTTTTACTGGTTGTAGAAAGCTAAAATTTCAAAATTCATAAGTTTATACTGTAAGTAGGCCGCAAAGGGCACTTTAACCGAATTCTAAAAAAGGAGGAGGTTATGCATTCCACTTTATGAATTTTTTTATGTAGATATGTTCACCGATTTCTCGGTCAATTGTGGACCTGCTTGCTTGCTTGCCTGTGTGCTTGCTTGCTTGATATCTTGGTTCTTTGGAATTCTCATAGTACACGCGAGCGAAGCCGCGGGCAAAAGCTAGTGATTATATATACTAGCTTTTTTACCCTCGGCTTCGCTCGCGTGAACCATAAATGTTTCAGAGAAGCATGCAATTAAGCAAGCCTGAAGCAAGCATGCACGCAAGCATGCAAACAGCATGCAAGCAAGCATGCAAGCTTGCTAGAAAGCATGCAAGCTTGCAAGAAAGCATGCAAGGAAGCATTTAAGCATTTTTGTAGATATTGATACGTTCTATAATATTGTAGAACATTTTTTTGTTCTATCATCAATACTTTCCGTAGCGCATGCGATGAAAGACATTTTATGGCTAATTTTTTTACACCTTGGGTTGGTTTTAGTAAAATTTTCCGAGGATCTCTAATTTGTTCTAGTTAGTAATAAATACTTATAGCCTATGTTACTCAGTGATAATGTAGCTTTCTAACGGCAAAATAATTTTTGAAATCGGTCCAGAAGTTTTTAAGTTTATTAATTACATACAAAAATACAAATCTTTCCTCTTTATAATATATTAGTGTAGGTAGATGTAGATGTAGATATATACAAGAATTGCTCGTTTAAAGGTATTAGATATAATGATTTGGCAATCCCACACATGTAACCACATGTCCCACACGTATAATGGTTTCACGGGATGACCGTAAAAGTAATAAAAAATGAAGTTGAAAAAAAAAATACAAAAAGATACTTCATACCTAACTTGTTAAAGTTGGCACAGTAGCGCCATCTCTTGGTCCAGGTGAGCAGTTAGTTCCGAAGGAGTGTTAACCCATATTATGCCCAGTGGGTCGTTTTTGTCCCGAAAAATAGGTATCAGTTAACGCGCGAGTTTGCAAAGTAAAATGCTCATTTGCGACGTCTAACGCCATTTATAAGATAGAAATAAGTACCGTTTTCTAAAATAAATGGATAGTTTACGTTGGTCGGTACTTTTGCGATTTTTGTTGTCATTGCAAGTTAGGACTTGTTTTCTGATGACATAAAGTGCATCTTTCCTGAGAAAAATGTTTGTAATATTTTTTTCTTCGTAAGTATACCTGTTATATTGCTATTATTATAAAGATAAATAGTTAATCTATCAGTTAGTATAAAAATGTCCTTCAATATAATTATGTTTGGCAAAGAGATAGTCATCATAACTTTGGCGGGTCGCTAACGACCCTGTGGGCAGAAGTATATTTAATTGCTATTTATTATTTGCAACGAATGATATAGCAAATGTGTTAGATAATTTCGATTTCGATGATGATATTCAAGGTGCTGATACTTATATTGAACCTCTTGGCGATGGCAAAGTATCAGATGTTGATTTTAGTGATGGAGAACAGGGGTATTTCCATAATTTATCCCGTTGCCAGCTACTTGCGCCTTCCAGTCTAGCTTTGGGACGTCCGTTTGCTGAAGGATCTACGTCCAGTAACGATGAAGAACCGAATAGTAGGTACACCATCAATATGCCACTGGAACTAGATAGACGTAGAACGGGGCATGGAAGAGGACGCGGGAAGGCGCGTGAAAGAGGACGTGGAAAGGCGTGGAAGAGGACGCGGAGTATCGGTCCATCGTCGTGAAAGTAAAAGTAAAAAAAAGGAGAGAGGGTACTTCGATTATCAATTAGATGAAGCAAACGAGATATATGCCATGCTGTTAGGAGGCAGGATAACAGTGTTGTGCCTTTATCATCGACTGAGCACGGGGTAGAGCGCATGCAAACAGCTAGAAGATATCCTGCTACGATGAAATCGAGGATATGTCCCACAACCACATGTCATTTTCCAATACAATTGATTCGCGGGGAGCCTGAATCGACTGGACACTAACGTCGGAGTATATAGAATCGGAATGAGAAGGTAGAATGGTAAACGCCGATTCTTTTTGGCCCATTGACGTCGCGGTGAATAATGCTACACTCTGAGCTCGCCAGTATCGCAGTGACATTGAAGTTTTGAAGCAACATTGCCCATGTTTTGCTGCAGAATAATGCTTATCGAGCTTTCATTCTTACATTTTGCCCAGAAATAAATATTTGAAACAATTTTACTGGACACTAACTCACATGACATACAGTGGGTCGAAAACGACCCCAGGTAACGCATTCGCCCTAGGGGTCGTTTACGACCCGTTAAAAAAACATCTTTCCCCCCCTCCCATCTCAAACCTTTAAATGAGGTTTTTATAAAAACCCCTCAGGTACACACATATCCAAAAATGGAAGAAATCGGAGACCAAAAATAGTTCTGGGCATATATGGGTTAAGTCTCTCGATAGAGGGCATAACATATAGATGCGCGCTTTATCACTGCATAAGGTGATTATAACAGACTGAAATGTACGATGTATGGGAAAGATTCGTCGCTTACCTCTAGACCAGTGATGGTGTAGGGGTAAGCACGCAGCACGGAATGCTGAGGACCTGGGTTCGACTCCCAGCATTGGTCTTTTTTCTGGGGTTATTTCTGTGCATCTATATTTCAGTTTGTATTTAGTTTGAAATATAATCCCACACAACTTATTTTATTGCTTAAATATTGACAAAACTTCAAACTTGCTGCACAAGTTATAAGTTCGTGAATCTAAGTACTTAAAATATGTTTGAAAATGAACTTCAGACACAGCATTGCCTTTTGGACACGCTATGCATTTAAGGGTTAAATTTTTGGCATAAGGGCTTTACTTAGCTTTAATTAGGGCTAGCGCTATGTTTAATTGGGATAATGTTAAAAACTTGACGTTGACGTTTATTCTTACGTCATTACTCATTATGTAGCCGTCCCTATTCCTAACACACATCATAAAAGCAATATCATGCAAAGTTTCAGAATTCTAGGGCCAAGGGCCTGAGCTGGGCGTTGATGATTCTGTCAGTCAGTGAGTATTTCAGTCAGTCAAGCAGTCAGGACATTTCTTTTTATACATGTATAAATTAGATTTGTAACGACGTATTTTTAACGACCGCTTTAGCCTAGTTGGTAGTGACCCTGCCTACGAAGCAAGAGGTCCTGGGTTCGAATCCCGGTAAGGGCATTTATTTGTGTGATGAGCACGAATATTTGTTCCTGAGTTATGGATGTTTTCTATGTATTTAAGTATTTATTTATCTATATAAGTATGTTTATCGTCGTCTAGTACCCATAGTACAAGCTTTGCTTTGTTTGGGACTAGGTCGATTTGTGTAAGATTGTCCCCTAATATTTATTATTATTTTATTATTATTTATTATATGAGATGAATATCAGGATCTTATCTGAGAGTGATGAAAGAAGCCCTAAATTTTTTAACTACTTGACTTGTTTGAACTTTTCTCGGTTTGAAGTAAGGTAGCATTAATTTAATTATTAAAGCCTTTCTTAAATCTGTGTTAATTATCTTTAAAAAATCTATTACAGGAGGTCACGGCACTCTGGTTGGGGTTATAAATAGCTTCGTCCACGTCGTTATGTATGGATATTATCTTCTGACAGTAGTCAAGCCGAACTTAAAGAACTCCATGTGGTGGAAGAAATACATCACACAGTTGCAAATTGTAAGTATAAAGGTACATATAAAAGTCCACTGGTAGTCTATTTTACCAATACCTACTAAACAGGTGAACAGTTGGTTTGTGGTGGTCCACTCCACATTATAATGAATTAAGATATTAAATCAACATTATTTCACACAAATCCAACTATCGCCAATACCCCACAAGACACTAACGCGTTTCAAACTCTACGCAAGTTCATTCTCAAAGCTGTATTGAACACACAATCGTTCATTAATAAAACGAACGACGTACCTATTAATTGGTAAAAAAACTACTGTACCTACTGGTACTGGTTAGTACTGACTGACTGAGTACAACTTTGTAGTGATCTAGACGGTTCAATTAAATTTTGTAATTTTCAATTGAAAATATTTACTTCCCTAAAATAATTCAAACAAACAAAAAACAAAAAATAAATTAGTGTGGTCATTACTTTTTGTTTAACACATTATTTTATTCTTTGATTTTATTATCTAATATTTAATTATTGTGTCCAAGACTATAAGGGTACCTTTTCACCAAAGATGTGCTATGCTACGCAGCTGTGGGTGCGTTTGATATCCACCAATCATATTTATTGCTCCACATAGCATAGCACTAGTGGAGACGGGTTCAACTTAAGCTGTGTTTTTGATATCTGGAAAGTTGCGTGCTGTGGATGCGTGCTATGGATAGTTCCTACAGTCGATACATCGCTTAGTTGGAGCTGCGCATCTTCCTCGCATAGCTACGAACTCAACTGCCTTCTTCCTGCTTATTCTCCTCAATTCAAGTCTAAGGTGAAGAAGCACTTACTAGGCAAGCGTGCTCCATCGTAGGCCTCATCTTCGCTTTCCATCAGGCGTGATTGTAGTCAAACGCAAGCCTGCTTATATTGTATAAAAAAATACTGCACTAGTCTAGTATGTCTGATCTTTACGGCGGTTCGATACAAGACAGTAGTTTATAAGAGACACTTTTGGCGGGTATTACACCTAATGAAGATTTCTAAGTTCTAACGGTTTTTTTGTAATCTAGTGCGGGATAGAATTTAAAATGATAAGCATAAATGTGTACTTGACTCTTTCACAACAGCAAGATTTCATTATGAAGTCGTCGCTTCGCCAGACGAAACAACCTATTTTCTAACGCCTCACCAAAGGAAAGTTGTATTGTAGGGTACAATTTGTACCGCACTCAACGTGGGGTAAATAATTCAAGATATAACAACTTATTATCTAATATTCATAATATATACGCTCATTTTATATAAACTCGTTTAGTATAACGTTCACTGGATATAACGAACGAAAAGTATAATTATAAAATATCTAATTTTGTAATGTATAACGTTGTTTATATATAATATCAATTGATTATAACGATCAAAGCGTATAATGTTCATAACACCTACGATTTAAAACGTATAAATTCATTAAAAACTTTGATGCAAGCAAACAATCAAGCAATCCATTATTTTTTCCGCTCTGTTACAAAAAAAAACCTAACATCGAAGGCTAAGGCGGGAGCTACGCTACGCATCGCTCCCGCCTTAGCCTTCTGAACCTAACCTATCCAAGTCGCTTCTGCCCCGAAAAGTCTTGCTCGCTCGCTTCGCTCGCTCGCCGCCACATATTTTAACATTTACACATATTATCATCATGACTGTTATACCTAATGTTTGTTATGTTAATAGAAATTAGTCCATATAAATCTTATACAAATTGAAGTTATATAAAAATAACGTTATATAATTTAAGCGTTATTACGTTAAAAAATTATACTTTTTTGCTGTTATAGCTAACGTTCATTTATATCTTGTGAACGTTATTAATATGAAATTAGATATTTTGTAGTTATATCTTGTGGGACGCATCCCTGCAAGTAGGTAAAGCTGAGTCCGAGTGATAATTCCACAGTGTCGCTTTAATTAATTTAATTTTAATTTCATGTGCTGATGGCCGTGTTCAAAAATCGAATTTCGTAACAATAAGGCTAAGGCAATGATTGAAATTGATAAGATAACTGTATCCGCCCGAACAGCCCGCCATCGATATCAACTTTGTCTCGAGCGTTTTCAGTAAAGCCTAAGACCTAACTAATTCTAATGATAAAGGCGTTAAAATCAAAAATTAAACAGCAACTTAAACAAAAATCATCATCTCCTAAGTGTGTCTTGATACAGTGGTCGCGTTCGTCAGTTGAAGATTGGAAGTGAACTTTTATGATGACATTCATGGAAAAATAGTTCGGTACTTTCTTCTTGCCTTATACACCGAATTAATAGGCACAAGCATGTCGTCCCTAAATTTCGTCCATGGAAAGTAATCAAATGGTTTGTGGAAAACTGCGAAAGATTCTATAATGAAGTCCCTATAGAAGCATGGAAATTACCCCACAACTCTTTTAACCTCGTGGGGCCCATTGCCATTTATTTATTTGTAACAACTTACAAGACTACAAAAAAAATAATAGTAGAAACACAAAATACAAAGGATTACAAGGAAAAAATTAAATAAACTATTAGATAGGTACATGAACTATTATACAGACGTATTATGAATACAGACGTGAATCCATCGCCTCACAGAACCGAATATTATATTCAACATACGAGTACAAACTTCTCCAACGACAAGCAAACATATCACACTCTGGAGCTGATGCAAGAAGGCCATTGCAGACTGGTCATCACTTTACGTGTAAGGGGGGGGAGTATACCCTAAACAAAGTTTTTTCAAGACTTTATCTTACGACTTTGTATGCGTAGTTAATATCCTCATGCAATTATTACTGCCTTCCAGCATTAACAGTGCCTGTAACTCCTGTAAGATAAGCCGCGGACGGACATTGAAAGATAGTAAATAGGTATTTTCCAAGTAAATAATCTCCAGTAGCTCGCCTTTGTACTTTTTCTGTTTATCAGTACCTTTAATTTTAAGTTTTATATGTGTACTTATGTACGTACGTTATAAAGGTATGTAATGTGAAATAGGTGAACGTGAATGAATTTTTTAACAAACATATTTTTATAGTTGCACTTCTTTTTGTTTCAGTTACAATTCTTCTGGACAGTAGTACACATGGGGACGTTGGTATTTAAGACAGACTGTGCATATCCTCGATGGATAGCTGCCGTTTTTCTACCACAGAACATATTCATGCTAATTCTATTTATAGATTTCTATATAAAAGCTTACATTCAACCTAATAAAGCGAAGAAAGAAAATGGCTCCCAAAATGGTGTCCAAAAAGCCGTTCAAAATGAGGCTTACAACGGAGTGCAAAATGGTCAGAAGAATGGACTAAATGTTGTAAGAGAAGGCAATGGACATGTTAAAACCGATTAGACTTATGTGTTGTTATACTGCAGTTAAGAGCAATGCGAACGGATTAATAGTTTTATTTAATTATTTATTTAGAAAAAACTTTTTCTTGTTAGACTTACAACACTTTTGACTGTTTTTGACTTAGTTAATTTTAAAATATGAAGTAATATAGTGGCTTTTCATTCATTTTTCGGGTGAGATTCCCAAACATGGTAAAATATTCTACGGCGTTCTATAATGAGTTAAGATAGCCATCCGGCAGTAGTAAACGATAGCAAAAATATCGTGGGTAAAACATGAGTTGGACTACAACTAGCGGTTTTATTCTTTAATATACAATTCATAGTTATTTTAGTAACCCTTTCAACGCCACGCCTCGACAAAACTTAAACCTGCTTTAAATCTTATGTCATTGTGTCAAGATAACTTTGACACTGTACTTTGTGACACTTATATGTGTCGTTGGCGTTGAAAGGGTTGATTGCAAAAAACTGCTGAACACAGGCCTCCCCCAAGGCTTGCCAAACAGATCGGTCCCGTGCCATCCGCATCCAACGCGATCCCGCAACCTTAATCAGGTCGTTGCTCCATCTTGTTGGAGGCGTACCTATACTGCGTCTTTCGGTCCGATACAAACAGTTACAGTTCGATAGAAAGTTATTATTGTGGTTTTTTGGTATCTGTTCAATTTCGAATTTAAACTTACTAACTAATCTAAATTACAATAGCCTAATGTTAACTGCTCGTCAACTTTAAAGAAAATATTGCTACCCGATTCAGAGATTTTAATTGCTGAGGAGTCTTCCTGGTGCTTTTCCATCAGTTACACTTCCCCGTGTCATTGCGAAAATCGTAAGTTGCTTACTTTAGCAAGTAATCGAATCTCAACCCATGAAATACATGTTATTGAGTAGTTCCAGTGGCGAACTGTGGTCTTCCTCATCAGTTCCGCTTCACTAAATTTGATTTCCAAGAGCAGCAATCGAAAGCACAGTTACATAAAAATATTTGAGCGTTCCCTCGATTTCCCCGGGATCGTCTCATATAATCCTTTGACATTGGTGACAAAGGGTACTACTTGGTTGAGTACTTACTACGTTCATTTGTATTATTGAAAGAAGAAAAAGTATACTAAAACAATACAAACAAGTTCAGGAAATATCGTGGGTAAAACATGAGTTGGACTACAACTAGCGATTTTATTCTTTTATATACAATTCATAGCTATTAAAAATAGAAATTGAAGTTATTGCAAAAAACACAAAATTAACTTTCTATAATGATATTATAGAAGTAGGTGTCTCAGCACGACCTACTACCCACAAGGTAGGTAGGTTAGGTAGGCAGCCTAGTCATCTGCCTTACCTACGTATTTACATACTATCTATTGGGCTTCTATCACTTTTTTTGGCTCGTGCTGAGGGTATTGACTACAAACAGTTCGATAGAAAGTTATTTTTGTGGTTATTTGGGGTCCTGTTTTTGATGTCTCGGTTTTTAGTGTAACTAATCTAAATTGCAATAGCCTAATATTAACTGCTAGTCATCTTTTACAAAAATATTGCTTTCCAATTCAGAGATTTTAAATGCTGAGGTGTCTTCCTAATGCTTTCCCATAAGTTCCACATCCCCATATGCGTTGCGAAAAGCATAAGTTGCTGACCTAAGCAACTGTTTTAAAGGAAATCGAATAGCAACCCGTGAAATACTTGTTTTTGAGTAGTTCCAGCGGACAACTATGATCTTCCTCATCAGTTTCGCTTCACTAAATTTAATTTCTAAGAGCAGCAAAGAAAAGCACAAGTTACTACAAAATATACCTACCCAAATCACTGTAGGTGTTCCTACAATATACCTACCCAAATCACTGTAGGTGTTCCTACAATATACCTACCCAAATCACTGTAGGTGTTCCTACAATATACCTACCCAAATCACTGTAGGTGTTCCTACAATATTTGAAGAGTTCGCTCGATTTCCCCGGGATCCTCTTATATAATCCTGACTTTGGTGACAATGGGTACTACCAAGGATTACTACTTAGTTGAGTACTTACTACGTTATTTGTATTATTAAAAGAAGAAAAAGTAGGCTACTAAAACAATACAAACTAGTTTAAGAAACAACAGGAATACACATAGATACACACGTACATATTTTTTATCAGGTTCAAAATTTCGTCTTGTGTAGATGGTGTTGGATATATATTATAATATATATAATTATATATCCTACTACTAATACCTATAAATGCGAAAGTTTTGTGAAAAATTATAAGTGTGTTTAGTTAATATATTACGCTATAAGTACTGGACACATTTTAATCGAATTTCGAGATTTTGGGAATAGCATGCAGGCTACTTTATCCTTATGTATACACGACCAGATGGCCTAGTAGGTAGAGAACCACGACTACGAAGCTTGAGGTCCCGGGTTCGATTCCCGCGTCGGGGAAGATATTTGTATGAATAATACGAATATTTCGCTACCCCGGATGAATAAAGCGGTAAGTGCTGTTATCCCTTTTATCATTTTATTGTGTTATTAGATTCAAAGTGCCCAGATGCTCATTCCTGATTTTTTTCACAAGCGTAGCATGAATCCTTGCAAAATTATTTAAAAAAAATGTAATAATTACGTCAACTTGTCGAACCAAAAAGAATCGCAACACAGGTGTCACGAAATTGCACTATCAAAATCTAATCCTTAAGCTCGTACATGATTATAACCGCCTTATTCGCCGGAAATATGTCAATGCTTAGAAAGTAAACTATTGTTAAGTCTATATCAACTAAAATATTTTGGCAGCACTGTAAGGCAATGTTTAAGTACTTTAATCATTATAAAAGATGGAATGTGTAAAAGATTTGGCACACATTTTATTATTATTATAAAAAATAAAAATATATTTGAATATTTCATCCTCTAGTCAAGGCATCAAAATGTAAAAGGTCACGGCAACAAAATGTAAAAAACTTGTTCCTACATTTTAAAAGCCGACATAAATATATATATAAAAATATTATATATACATTAAGGTTTACCTAGGTAAAGGTATACAATGATATAATGACCTATTCTAGTCAAAATATTGCCGTTAAACTAAATACAGTCAGGACTCCTACGTTGTGTAATTTTTTGATTTAGCAATCCAAACTTCGTAAGATGTGGTATGTCTTAAGGTAAAGCAGGGATCCATTGGAGGCATACTGCTCGTATAAACAAAAGAACTTAACCTAAGCATTCTAAAATTAGATATAAACATATAATATGGTGTGAAAATGAATGAGTAAGTATGTATAGTGTAAAATAGGTAGGAAACAGGAAAGGGAAGGGTAGGGATGTAACCGGGGACCACAGGTCCCCGGGTGCCGCACCGCCTTGCCCCATCGGCACACCGTACCTCTCCTAGCCCATACTGGCTTGAATTTACATTTAGGCACTCATCATAGTGCATAATCAAGTCAAAAGAGGACTAGGGTATTAAGGAATGAGTGAACCCAATTCCAACAAAAGTAGTTTAGATGGAAATACATCCAATCCAACCAATGCTTGTTTCATTATGTTGATGCACTGCGTAAAATACACAGATTTTGAGTTGTGTAATCACTGGGAATGTCTAGATAGACCATAGCCAATGAGTTACATAGATTTGTGGTATTACCAAGCTGTAAACAGACATGGTAAAGTGTTGCTCTTACTTGTTAATCGGACGAGTGTCCCAATCGTTTCATTAGCCATCTCCGCTCACAAGGTGAGAATCAACAATTGACATAATTACTTTGAAATGGAAACACAACCATCCTAATTTCCAAGCAAGTAGTATAAATACAGTGGTGAAATGAAAACATACCACCCCTGAATAAAAGGGCCCCATCCGAATAAAAGGCGAACGCTCCAACCAATCACTTCATTAGATACCTCCACTTACTGAGTAAGCTTCAACGGTTATCATAATTACTGGGATCGAGGAACGCAACCGACTCGATTATTCGAAATGAGAAATTTGAGATATAGTTGTAGTTGATGACATGAAATCAAACCACCACATAGATTTGTAGAGTGTATTGTAAAGACATCAGTGCATGATACACAGAGTCACAACACATGAAAAAGCATTATATAGTAAAATTGGATGTGGTTCAAGCTATAATCGCTCGAGCACAAAAAGTATATGTTTCATTGTGAATTTGGGTTCTCACAGGGAACAGTAAGGGTTATGACAGACAAAGGATTTGTCATGAGATAAATAACATTACATAGAAGTCATTTACTCAAAAATAAACCAATACCATTGCAATGAGCTTTCCCAATCTTACAATGTAAATAGTCATAGGTATATTAGTCCATCAGATGGTCATAATTATAGTTTCAGACACAAGAGGACAATTATCTCACCTTGCGTTACCACCAATTCTGATATTAATGGCATCACAAAATGAGCTTAGAAATTGAGCAAATACGATACTAAGGTAGTCCCGAAGGAGGTACCAAAGTCTGGGTCCATCAGATAGTGTTGACAGAGTTAAGACAAGCTTAGACCAGCAAGAAAAAATTGTACAAATACACACATTGCAGGCCCGAAAAGCCATTCGGTCAGCCTGTAGCCTTTTGTGGTCAATTGAACACAGCAATATAATGCAGTCTGCACAATTCCCTTAACAAGTCCAAACCAGGCTCAAGATTATGAAAATGTTATCTTACACAGAATTTTACTGATGGCGGGTCAGCCTAACTCAGCTTAAGTGTAAAAATACCATCTTTCATTCTCAACCAAACTCCACTAACTGATTTTCTTGACCTGAAATAGCTCATGACAAACAATCAAACATGGATTATCGTTCATAAGCCAATAACAAGTTCATACAATCCGACATCCGCCAGGTAAACTTTATTTATTTACATGGAACATGACGCAATTGTACTCATAGCTGGCCAGGCATTTGACTCAGGGGAAGCCCTAAAATAAAACACAGTTTGGTTACAACCATTTGTCGGACCTTATAAACCCAGATAGACCGATTGTATTAATTAATTTTGTAAAATCGGAACAGTTCAGCTTTACCTCATTTCTGTAACCCAATGCCGAGAGACATTACTTTACAGAAACTACATTTACATATTCAATGTAATTTGTATATCAATAAGAGTATTTGTGTGAGATGCATGTATGGATATGTTATAGAAAATACATAAAATTCCATATAATAAAACATGACACCAGATTATTGTCTGAATGGAGTCTGTAAATGCCAGAACAGAATGATTTCTACTTAATAAAGTCTAGATTTTAGACAGAAAATCATCACTGCATGACAATTTACTCCTCCATTCGTACAACAGCAAAAACACAAAATTTACATTTGCAATGCAATACACAAGTTATACACATAAGTTATACACAAGTTTAAACATAAAATAAATCACACAGGTACCCTAAACATTCCTACGGACCCTACGGTTTTTCCTAACACATCCTAAACATAGTATATCCAGATTAGGAGGAGATCCCGATTTTATTGTATTATTTTTCTTAAGATTTTACATTATCAAACAAAGTAACAAAACCGAGCCCTCTCTCAAATCTAGCATACTTCCTACGCATAAAATAAAGCGTACTTACCTGGTTATTTACCAGATAGATAAATAACATCCCACCTTATATCACAACACAAACACTTCACAAAATGCCCATTATCACTAAAACAAATAACACTCCTAGCTAAATATTTTACCCTATTTCGCACCAATTTTATAATCCGCGGAAATCTAAAATCAAACTGAAACTAATTAGAACCTACCTAGCTACACTCGCGGCTAGTTTCAAACCGTCACGAATTTGACTACGGAGTTTGAAACAGTGCCACAGATAAGCCTGCCATCATATTTTCCATTTGTATCAAAAACAAACAGAAAATTCCCCAAAAGTAGCTCTCAAAGAAAATACACACAAACAGAATTTCGACCAAAACAGAACACAAATTGGTGGTTCTGCTTCAATCAATCTCCCTAATCGTGTGCAATCCCCCCAAAAGCAACCCGTAGGCGGACAAATCCATGATTTACTAGATTCCTCTAGTAAAAATTAATTATGAAAAAATTATGAGAAATAACGATGAGATTTTGTCCCGGAAACAGCATCTCACCATCAACCATTGCATAACCAAGAACTGTCAAGAACTCCGGTAGTTCCCAACAACCTCAGCTATACAATATAGAAAAAATAGGTATATGCAACAAAAATCAAGCATAGATTTGTCACCAAGCAGGGATTTAGGCTATATCTGAAGCACATACCTGGGCACCGTCGAGCAGCATTTCTTCCAGTAAAAAAAAGCTTTTTTCGTCCAGAAAAACCTCCTTGAAATGACGTGCGCATCCCCCCTTACCCTACCCTTCCCTGACTATCCCCTCCTTTTCAGGCTGTATTTTCCAATTGCATCCGGGATTTCCCAAAACGCAAAAATAAAGTATATATGGAATAAACCCACTCGGTGTGGCCAGCTTCATACCCCCAATCTAAAAATTTCCACACAAATAATTGTACCTACTTGTGAATTTACTTATGTCCAATATTACTGTTTTATAGCAAAATAAACAGCCTATATAATAGACAAAATATTAATTAATGTTTATTATTTAAAATTATCTCATTTGCACTATGAATTCTGATTTTATTGTGAAATATATCACGCCAATTATTGTTATATTATGTTTTAGTATTATTTAATGTTCCCTCAAGTGCAAAAATAAATATCGATTCATATCGAAACCTTAATTCGAAGACACAAAAGCTATTGGACACACCCACATTCCCATACTCTGATTGTTTATCTGATAGATATTTAAATTCATTAATTATAGCAATACTTGACAAATGGACTATTCAACACAAAACAATGTTCCGTTTTGTTTCAGCAGTCTCTAAGGCCAAAATGCTCAACAATACAATCATGAAAAGTCTTCAGATTTATTACATTAGTACAGAACAGCGTTGCGGAACCATTGATAGCCTCCCCTCAACAGTTGACCCCAAAAACAATTCAGGACATCGACATTACTATCAATGTATCATAGTATCAATATTATTGATAATATCAATAGTATCAATAATGATTTATAAGAAATACCATAAATAATGGCTATACTAGTACAAAACTAAAACAAGTACTTGATTATTTCCTCAGTTTGTACTATTTTAAGCAAATTTATTAAGTGTTTTTTAACATTAATCAAATTAAAACCGTCAGGCAAGCATATAAATTCTCCCTAAAAATCGGGTATAAACATCTGTGGCCACACTTAACAAACAGAAAAAAATGATAGATTTACTCTTATTGGTCGAAGCTCCCCGTCTAAAAATGCGATTGGCTAAGTCGGACTATTTACCAAAGTAATTGGTTAGTTTTAACAGGCTGGGAACATTTACAAACCAAACTTTCATTCACTCATTCGGTCTCTCATTCACTAACATTATTTGAATTTGAAATATTTATTATATCTTAAAAATAGTGAATTTTACTAAATTAAAAACGAATATTTTTAATTGAATGAACCTCTATAGTGACAGGTGACAGCTTAAAATCATTTCACTCAAACAATTCGTACCTCAATGCGTACATAAAATGTCATCGGGATTTCAGTGACAAATTAACATCAAATACAATTTTATCACAATTAATGTGTTATTATGACTAGTTAAGGATGTTATCTAACTAGAACAAGCATTACTTTAATGTGAAATGCTTTAATTACTTCAAAAATGATATGTCAAAGCAAGGTAAGGTTATGTCCTTTTCAGATCGTTTTTATATGATTATTTTCTAAAATAATGGTTATTTTTTCAATAAAGCACACATTTCTAATGTAAAATGCAAGTCGTTATTAATAAATTATAACCATTTTATATTTCAGATAATACTAAGAAAATTATTAAGCAAAAGCAAATACTGCCTTAGACCATTTTTACACTATGACTGGAACTCAGAATATTCTCCATGGATCAACATAATTTTACTCCTATAATTGTTCACAGCAGTCCCAGGTAAGGATTCAATAGGAATTTTGCAATTCCAATCCAAGGTAATTATATTAATTAACATAGTTAATTTGGTCTATATGGGAAATTTTCAAACGCTAATTTCACCTTATTAAATTAATTATGTGAGGTAATCTTTATTAAACTATAGTGATTGGACTGCAAATAGATCAGATTTATAACATATTCAATAAAATAGGCTCAATCATAAAAAATATTAGCTTCGGCAAAATTTGACTATCGTTAAATTTTGACTTTGGTAACTGACTAAATTCTATGGATTATCCTAAACTATTTATTCCAAAATTATACTGAATTAGACTAGGAGGAATGGATTCTACATAGATTTTGACTATAAACATTAAAATTTAATTATTTTAGTTGATTCAAAATTTTCAATTCCCCGCACCAAAATCTCTAAACTGAATGACTGCTTATTCTGACCTTTTGAAGTTAAAAGTCTGAACCAAACTAACTTATTCTGTATCTAAACCAATATTATGATGAGATCTAACCAAATACACTTTGATCTAGGTAGTATTTTAAACAAAAAATGGAAAATTCAGAATTAATTTGACGCATACTTTTGTTTCAGAAATATTTTGACTCTATACTATGAATACTACATCAAGATCACTAACAATACCAATATCAGCTGGCAACAGAAGAAATTCAAGACTGAAGACGGATTTTAGTGAAAAATTCAAGAAAATATGGAAGTATTCAGTGTAAACCAGTTATTGAACAGCTTCCATCAATATTTCAAGTAATTTAGTTGAGTTTGTGCTAGAATATCAATGTAGAAGCTTATTAGTGATTGTGGTTGTAGTTTTTGCCTATAAAACACGATGAGGAGAATAAATATTATATACTAAATCAAAGATTTTCATTTAATTGATTAACAGCGCCATCTATTGGTGAGTAGCGGAAGTAAACCCTATAATCAATAAAACTTACTATCTACTCTTGCATACTAGTTCATCCGAATCTCACTAGATGTCACTAAATTGTTGCCAACAGAGTCGTCAACTTACCAATCTGAATGTTATGCTATAAGTGCTTTAGAAGGAAAAAAGCGTAGTGTCGCCACTCGACCAAAGATGTCACTAAAATTGACTCATATTTTTATCGTGTTTGTAATTATTAATATTTAATTTAATTAGTTAAATATAACCGTATTTAATTGAAATGATCTATATATTTATTGAAAATTAAAATGAGAAAATGAAATGTCCTACTAACTGCGCTTAATAGAGTAGTAAAGTAATAAATATGGCAATTATATGGATCAGTCTGTTACAAATGGTAATACAAATGTACAAAAAAGTTAAATAAAGTTTTTATTTGTAAAGATGGTTAACACATTGAAAAACAGTACTTTTAATTAAGAGTTGGCAAGCTATATATTTGAACGCCTATAGGTATAGTGTCCTTCAAAGTGATGGTTAAACAAATGTTTTGCCTAGGACTAATTTAGCCATATTCACTTGCAGTAAATTGTTTCTAATCCATGATGCATAATGGAAAAGCGACGTAAGATGATCCTACAGACATCTGGTGACGCTTGCCGATGGCGGCGGCTCAATAAACATATTTCGAAGTCTCTGAGGCGCAAAATACGCCAATTCGATACTAATAGTATTAAAGTCACAATAGAGCGCAATAGACGCTCTAATGTTTTTTCAAGGAATCTGTTTGTCGGGTAAAGGCAATTGGCACAGTTAAACACCGATGACGGTAGGATTGTGTCCTCTAAACCGGAGCTACTGTTAGAAGTCGAAAAGTTATGGTCAGCTATACACATACACACATACACATCAACGAGGAAACCCGGTCATTGATCTGAAAGACCTGAGAGCTAGATTAACCCGACAATATACCGAAGATAATCCCGGACGTCAACCTGGACGACATTAGTATGACTCTCAAGCAACGCAGGAACAGCGAACGAATAAAGGAATAACGGCCGAACTTCTGAAGGCAGGTGGTAAACCGGTCCTCAAGGCCCCTTAGAAACTGTTCGATTCCGCCATGTGTGAAGGGAAAATGCCAAAAGCATGGAACAGAAGTGTAGTGGTACTGTTCTTTAAAAAACGTTATAATACCTCATTGAAGAAATTGTAGACCGATTTCACTTCTAAGCCATGTTTACAAGCTGTTTTCGAGAGTCATCACGAATCGTCTCGCGCGCAGGTCAGACGACTTCAAGCCTTCCAAACAAGCAGGATTCCGTAAGGGCTTTAGTACCGTAGACCACATACATGCGTTGCAACAGGTTATACAGAAAACTGAAGAGTATAACCAACCGCCCCCTTTGCTTGGCATTTATGGACTTCGAGAAAGCCTTCAATTCGATCAAGATTTGAGCTGTACTGCAGTCTCTCCAACGGTGCCAAGTAGACTACCGGTACATCGGATCGAAGTGTTGAAGTGTCTTTATAATAAAGCCACAATTAGCCATACGACTTCAGGACCAAAATGTCGAAGCCTATTCTATTGCAGCGGAGAGTAAGATAAGGAGATTTTATTTCTCCTAAACTGTTCACCGCTGCTCTGGCGGATGCCTTCAAGACTTTTGACTGAGAAGGGCGAGGCATCAATGTAAATGGCAAATACATCACTCACCTTCGATTTGCCGATGATGTGGTGCTTATGGCTGATACCTTGGAAGACCTGAGTGCGATGCTCGCTGACCTCGGAAGGGTCTCCGAGCGAGTTGGCCTGAAATTGAACATAGACAAGACGAAGGTCATGTCGAACGCCCATGTTGTACCAACTCCCGTCGCCAATGGAGAAACTTTGCTCGAAGTTGTTGTTGACTGTATCTACCTGGGGCATACAATCAAATTAGGTAGGTTGAACTTTGAGAAAGAGGTCAATCGACAAATGAGTCTCAACTGGGCAGCGCTTGGGAAGCTGCGTAATATCTTATCATCCAATATACCGCAATCTCTCAAGTCAAAAGTCTTTGACCAGTGTGCGTTGCAAGTGATGACTTATGGCACTGAAACGTGGCTGCTAACGATGGGCCTTATAAGACAGCTCAAAGTCACTCAGAAGGCGACAGAGAGAGCTATGCTCAGAGTTTCTCTGCGGGATCACATTAGAAATGATGAGATCCGCGCACGAACTTAAGTCACCGACATAGCTCGAAGAATCGCCAGACTCAAGTGGCAGTGGGCAGGGCACATCGCTCGTATAACTGATGGCCGATAGAGCAAAAAGGTTCTCGAGTGGCGTCTACGGACCGGAAGATGCAGTGTAGGTAGTCCAACCAGATGGAGCGACAACCTGGTTAAGAAACTAAAACAATTACTTTGCTCACCCGCGACCTTACAATAGTTACGTTTATGCAAGAAATTTATTTACTAACGTACCATATAGTGAGACACTAGAAATTCTAAAAGACCACTTAGAAAGGAAGCGGTTGCATCCGGGTGAAGTTTGTGAATTAATAGATTTGGTAACTTTATGCATGAAACAAAATTATTTCCGGTTCAATGGTCTTTATTACTTACAGAGTGATGGTTTAGCTATGGGTTCACCTCTGAGTCCTTTAATGGCAGATATATTTATGGATCATTTTCAGAATCAGTATTTGTGGGTAATAGTAATATTGTGTACTATTTTAGGTTTGTTGATGATTTGATCCTATGCTGGAGAGGGAGTATGAGACAGCTTGACGTGTTTATTAATGGTTTGAATAACAAGCACGTAAAGATAAGGTTCAAAAAAGAATTGGAGGAAAATTGTTCGTTGAACTTTTTGGATTTAACGATTTCAAAATTAAATGGTAAACATCAATTTAAAATATACCGTAAGCCCACGTACACAGATGCTGTTATACCAGCATCTTCTAATCATCCGTGGCAGCATAAACTGGCTGCTTTCCATTGTTATGTTAATAGATTGTTGACTGTGCCTCTTTCTAAGGAACATTATGATTTAGAGTTGAGTACTATTTATCAGATAGCGATCTCAAATGGTTATACAAAATCAATGGTAGATAGTTTAGTTCAAAAGAAGCAGGCACGGTTAGTAAATAGCATGCTTTACGCTGCGTTACCTTCTCAGTCTACTAACAAATATAGATCTAGCATCTCTTACGTCGGGGGTTTGTCTGATAAGATTTATGGCATTTTAAAATCAAACAATATTAATGTTGCCTTTAAGACTAACAACTCTTTATACTCTAGGCTATGTAACCACAAAGAACAGGTAGATAAGGGAACTAGATCGGGGGTATACAAGCTTACTTGTAATGACTGCAATGGGATATACGTAGGACAGACAGGCCGAAGTTTTAATACTAGATTTAAAGAGCATGTTTCGGCATATAGGAATGAGCATCCAGATAGATCGAATTTTGCAAAACATTTGTTGGAATCAAATCATTCATTGTTAGATTCAGATTCTTATGAAGTGTTACATTATTGCGGCAAGGGGTTGCGTCTGGATGCTCTGGAATGCATGGAAATAATTAGGTACAACACTATGGGGTCTATTATTAATGAACAGGTAAATTTAGTATCTTCTCCTTTACTGCGGCTTGGGTCGAATTTGAACAGTTAGTATTAATTAAATATGCCTTATAAATAAATAAACAAAAAAATTCAAGGTAGTTTTAAATATGTCAATAAAAGTTAATTTTTGTGGGGTAGTTTGAGAATAAGAAAAATAAAGTGGGTACTTGAGAAGTTACAGTGACAAGTTAAAACATTTGTTTTGGTTTGTTAGTTTAACGTTTGGTAGCATAGCATACGGTTGTGGTAACTCTGAAGATGAGCTCTGGTTGAGTTCGAAACGCGTCAGTGTAGCTTGGTGGTGGTGATGGTTGGGTTTATGTGATTTGTGTGTGTTCGTACAGTGTGGAGGTGGAGGAACTGCATGAACGCACATTTCTTGCATAAACGTAACTATTGTAAGGTCGCGGGTGAGCAAAGTAATTGTTTTAGTTCAAAAAAGGCTTGTTTTAATTATTATTTCTTATCAAAAACTTCTACTACAAGATCATTTTCTATTACAGAAGTCGTATTCTCAAAGGGGCACTCAAAGACGATCGCATTTACTATCTCTTTCCATCATCACCCTATATCGATTGACAGAAAGAAGGGTCGGTAACAGAACAACAATCATCATCATCATCCCAGCCTATATACGTCGCCTCACAGAATGAGAGGGGTTGGGCCGTAATTCCCACGCGGGCCCAGTGCGGATTGGGAACTTCACACACACCATTGAATTTCTTCTCAGGTATCGTATGTGCAGGTTTTCTCACGATGTTTTCTTTCACCGTAAAGCTCATGGTAAATTTCAAAAGTAATTTCGCACGTAGGTAATTTCCAAAAAACTCAGAGGTGCGAGCCGGGATTTGAACCCCCGAACATCTGCTTGAGAGGCCATAAGGTCAAACCACTAGGCCACCACGGCTACAAACAGAACAACAATGCAATATACTAACTAGCCGTTAGTCGGCGTTCAGCGGGAACTTGACAGCTTTCCCGGGATAAGAAGCAGCCTATGGTAACCAGTACCTCTACCATGAGTTTTTACACTAGTTTACAGTGACCGTACTCGCTAGCGACGGCGTAAATTATTTGTATGGAGAATTGTACTTCCGTAAGTGACCGCTAGAGGCGCTGTACAATTCTCCATACAAATAATTTACGCCAGTCGCTAGCGAGTACGGTCACGTAAACTAGTGTAAACTCATGGTAGAGGTACAGGAATACTGTTGCTCGTGAATAAACGTATCGATGAATAAATGAATTGTTTCAGTACCTAGATCCAGAGACAAGCCCTACATACAAACGGACAAACAAGCAGCGGGTGTGCCTATGCTGTTAGGTAACTAAATGATACGTTGGTTGAAGATGATAATTAGGTATGAGCATAGATCATGATATTCAAATAGTAAGTGCTCGTTAAACTTTATATCCGCAGCCTCCGTGTTGCTAACCGAATTTATGTTATGTTTATGTTATGTTTGCTACAATAGAGAAATATTTCTCTAGGCAGATGTTACGCCTGGCAAACATCATCAACCATATCCACAGAGCCTTGCTGGAATCTTTCATTTTCTGCAAAGAAGTACCTAGTAGTTCTTAATTCCACAGTTTATTTTATACCTACTGGTACTTACTACATTAAAAATACAGGTCTTTTTTTAAATACAAATACAATAAATCAAATTAGTAGTACGTGTGTACGTAAAACATGAATGATCGAAGAATAAGTACCTAAATAATTATCTCCCGTTTTTACATTCTTTTTAGGGTTCCGTACCCAAAGGGTAAAAACGGGACCCTATTACTGAGGCTCCGCTGTCCATCCGTCCGTCCGTCCGTCCGTCCGTCTGTCACCAGGCTGTATCTCGGGACCGTGATAGCTAGAGAATTGAAATTTTCACAGATGATGTATTTCGGTTGCCGCTTTAAATAACAAATACTAAAAAATGGAATAAAATAAATATTTAAGGGGGCTCCCATACAACAAACATGATTTTTTTGCTCGTATTTGCTCGATATTGATAACGGCAACAGGTAGACACTTAAACTATTTACAGAATATTTAATTATGTATTGACTTTAAAAATAGGTAAATCATTAAATTAAAATAAAAAAAATATTTAAGGGGGGGCTCCCATACAACAAACGTGATTTTTATAGATAACTAGCTGTTGCCCGCGACTCCGTTCGCGAAGAATAGGGGTAGGTATAAAAAATAGCCCACGACCTATTCTCAGACCTACCGAATGTAGACAAAAAAGTTTCATGTAAATCGGTCAAGCTGAGGCCCTACCACGAAGTGCATAATTCGAACTTCGTTCCGTGCCGTCCCGCTCACGCTAATATGATTTGACACGAGAGTGAGAGGGATAAAACGATACGAACTTCGATTTTCGAATTTCGTAGTAGCGCCTCTGTTTCGGAGGAGTTTGATAACAAATACCGTAACAAGAGATTTTTATATACCTATAAGATTGTACGGCACCCTTCATGCGCGAGTCCGACTCGCACTTGGCCGGTTTTTTAGAAATCTGTGCTGGTAACACTGCTTAAAGGCGAAGGTCGCTAGCTTCAGTAAGAGGACGATGACTGACAAAAATATTACGTCAATGAGTAGGTATCTTAATCATATTCAATAAAAAGTGAAGATGACATATTATTATTATTTTTTAACGATAAGTTTTTATTATAGTATAATTATACCATAAATCCTTGAACGTTTTCACGCATTCTAATTACAATAATTAAAGTAAGTGTTGCCCGCGACTTCGGCTGCACAGAATTCATTTGTCGCTATCACACGGAAACTTTGTAAAATTGTCTGAGACAAAAAATATCCTTTTGTAGGATCTTAAACTATCTCCATACCAAATTCCATATAAATCGGTTCAGCGGTTAAAGCGTGATGTGTAAACAAAGAGACAGAGCTACTTTCCTATTTATACCATGAAAATGTCCAATTTTGCCCACTTTTAAAAAATAAAATAAATAAATATTAGGGGACAATCTTACACAAATCGACCTAGTCCCAAACTAAGCAAAGCTTGTACTATGGTTACTAGACGACGATAAACATTCTTATATAGATAAATAAATACTTAAATACATAGAAACATCCATAACTCAGGAACAAATATTCGTGCTCATCACGCAAATAAATGCCCTTACCGGGATTCGAACCCAGGACCTCTTGCTTTGTAGGCAGGGTCACTACCAACTAGGCTAAAGAGGTCGTGACAAAGAAATCTTTGTTTTTATAACAAAAAAAATAGTATTTGATAATGATTTATGTGCAAATACAGTCTAACTAATCATAGTATTATGTTGCAGTAAAGAAATAGTCGTTTGTTTTAAAGAATTTGGAACAATTTGAAATTTTCAAGGCGGGCAGAATTACCTTCACTTTCGTCCATATTTGCCCAAGCCCATTATTTGCCAAAAAATAGCTCTTAGAACATTCACGTATGAGAACTACAAAAAGTTTTGGACAAAATTGACCTGAAAACATTATATCCAATAAGCAAATAATAATAGATTCGTCTAGAAAGAAGCGGGCAAATTTACCCGTTAATTTACTATTGGGAATGTCTAAAAAAAATTACCACTGGTTTTTATATTGTTTTTGTATAGAAAAGTCAATTATAAGAAACTAATTTCAATATTTTGTCATTTAGTTCTCTACTTTTTTTCAAAATTAATTATTGAAACTATTTTAGTTGATAACGTCAGATTATAATTGAGGGCTCCCACAATGCCATGTTTCTAAATCTATCTAAATGCGTACGATAAGGCAACCCCTTTAATTATTTTTTGCGTAGTGGTACACTATACACTGTGTCACTTTACTGGCACTGACAAAGTGCTAGATGTCAGACAGCGGGTCCAACTCCAAATCAAACTCCGTAGTATAATCCACGCGTAAATTGTGAAGAATTCTAACCACACAGAATAAAGTACGACTTGAACCGGTCACGCAATTTACACCAATGTCAAATGAAGGTCACTGCTTATTTGTTATATAATAAATTCATTACATAATATTAAAATTAAATAACTACAGAAAACGATTTAAAAAGCATTTATCTCGAAATGGTTTTCGATTTTCTATACATTGCAAAAAAATAGACATCCCAATTGTTTTTATACAACCAACATCTAGGTTTTAGAGTTGTCAAAACCTGTTTGACAATGTTGGAAAATTAATAAATCATTTAATTTTCAGTGCCACTATTTTTCTTTCAATATACTTAGTTCTCCTAGTTCAATTATAAAACTTTCATTTAGTCATTGCTAGCAAAAATCAGCGTGTTGTTGTTAAAGAGTTTTGACTTCCAATTTATTCTTAAATAGGTACTTTTTTATTTTTCAGCTATAAAAACATTAGGACTCAAATTATATGCACATAAATTGGCATTGATCACTTTTTTACAATGTGGTCTAATTCCAAAACCATTTCGAGGAATAGGTTTATTAAATCATTTTATAACATTTTAGTAAAAAAATACTAAATGATCGTGTGTATTTTTGCAAAATAATGTTTGACCTTTGTTTGATCTTTCTAATGGCATTAACTTTGAAATATTCTTTGCAAGAACAAAAAAAAAGCCGTCCGTCTAGTTTCTTTATGCTATTATCTATTCTGTCACTTTGACACATTGACGAATCGGATCTGTTAGTTTAAGAATACTATTTGATTCGATTTGTGGCATTCGAACATGGCGGATGTAGACAGTATATAATTTTGGTATTTCTGTTTCTTTGGCTAGTTGTGGTATAATTCTGATAGTGTTTTATGCGGCGATTAACCTTAACTGTTACAGTGATCTCAAAATTCTATATTGCTCTCGTGTCTGACATTTTTTAATGCGCAAGTTGTCTCCACGTGGTTTTTTGGAATTTTACTATCAAGTTGCAAAAACTACAATAATTACCGTACAACGTGAGTCGCTCTCAGAGCAATTAACTGATATTGGCACAAGCCTAGTGGCCGCCATTAAGGAAGAAAAGAAAGAAAGAATACTATTTTGAAAAACATTCTTCTTCGCGTTTTTCATATTCTAATAATGGATTTGCACAGGAAATGTTTCATTCCTACTCGTGGAAATGATTCCGTGAATAGCCCGAACAAAATAATTGTTCGCATTACAGAGGATTTACGAGAGAAGTGGTGCCGCGAAGCCAATGTAGAGTATTTCAAAGTTTACACGATGTATTGTTGCGAGGATCACTTCGATGTAAGTATGGAGTAAATCCACCGAAAAACTTTCAAGGGAATTTTCCTGATCATTCTTTTTAAACGTAAATACTATAACCGTAAATCGTTTTTTTACAATCTCTCACATAATAATTTATGAACCTTATTTTGTAGCC
The DNA here is from genome assembly GCA_947859365.1 of Archips crataeganus. NCBI lineage: Eukaryota > Metazoa > Arthropoda > Insecta > Lepidoptera > Tortricidae > Archips > Archips crataeganus. The sequence continues at coordinate 9,934,026 of OX402049.1, read as the reverse complement.
AAAAGAGGACTTGAAAAACTATTACGGGTATAAAGTTTTTAACCAGGAACCAGTGCTTAAGCCTACAGCCATACTTCGCAATATTGCAAGTAATTTACAGACTGAGGTAAGTTTTTCTTGTATCTTGCTATTTATTATCTCAAAACATTTGACACTTCATTTAAGGCGTCTTCATACTAACTCCATGCAAGTTTTTCAGTGTATTTTTTGTATTAGAAGGTTTTTTTGCATTAGTGTGCTTATTTCTCTTACCCCTCGTATGCGGGAAGTGAAAAAAATCATGCATTCTAGTCTCTTTAAACATGAAACTACCCTACATTACTACTACACTCTAGTCTCAACCGTTTCATATAAATCCAATCATACAGATTAAGAAAAAAATACAAAAAGAATGCTTTCAATTGAGCACGGATCCATATCTTAAGCATAGGATGGGTTAAAGGCAGATAAGTAAACAAAATAAAACTATTACTTAAGTACCAAAACCGCAGAAGAAAAACCTCTTACTATACTTATTATCTTACTTACGCATGAAGCTGCTTGTTAAATATTTAATATATGTATATTTTCAGACTCCTTACATGCCACAATCAGAAAACTCTGAATTATTTAAATTGTTATTGCAAAATCAAGCTAAGAAACGAAAATGTGAAGATATAAATATGCCCAGCACATCAGCTAGCACAACCTCAACCTTTCCTGTTAAGGTAATCCTATCAAAAACATACATGTAAAAAGATGCAAGTCTCGCTAGGCAGTTCTTAGATTGCAAAAAAGTTTGCAAGACGCAATGTATATATGTATGTAAATACTTTAGTACCTGGGCGACCAAGTTCCGCTCGGGCTAAAACTCAGTAGGTACCAAGCGTTTTCCCAGAGATAAGACCAAGCTAGATCAATTTTTCATCCCAACCCCCACATACCAAATCTCATCAAAATCATTGGAGCCGTTTTCGAGATTCTGATTATATATATATACAAGAATTGCTTGTTTAAAGGTATTATATTAGATAGATAGATAGATAGATAGATTGTACAGTCGGTTCCCTAACATAAGTATAGACTTTCCATACTAACTGCATAGAAAAGTGGATACTTAAGTTAGGGAACCGACCCTACATAAAACTACTTACCAATACTTGCACACTGGGTTGGGCAGATTAAAGGGGTGGCATGTGCAGCTAAATGAATGTTTGATGTTTAATGTAATGTTTAATTCAATTTAGTGTTTAATGTTTAATTGAACATTGGACATTAAACATTAAATGAATGGTATAATTTTAATTAATTAATTTTAAGTACTAACATTAGGAATAAGCTTTGTTACTTACTAATCATCTATGAAGTCCTGTGTATTCCGAAATAAAGAATTTATTATTATTATTATTATTAAAACAAAAAATAATACAAAACAACAAAACAAAAAGAGTACAAAGGCGAACTAACCCTTTTCCAGGCGTAGCGCATATAGCAACCACATAAATCTACACAAAGATTCAACCTTACTCCCTCTACATTATGGTAGGAAAATCAATTGAATTTGTTTAAAATATGCTTTGCTTTTAAATTAATCCTGCATTTGTGAAAAATATTAAAACAATGATTCACTTTGTGGTACTGTATCTGATTTGTCGGGGCCTGGAAAAGGGTTAAACCAAGTCTGTTATCTTAGTCAGTACCGGGCTACCGGGGGTGTCCATAGAACTCGTTTTCCGCCGACTTGCTTATTTTAAAACCGTGTAGGAACATTTTATAGTTCTCAAAGAAAGAGTAAGCCAAATTAGCTTCAGATTATTTAGCGGAGTAGATTTGATGCTCCACCACTTGCTATATCCATGGGAACATATTGACTAAAAACTTTTGTCATACATTGTTAGGTAATTAGTTAACTAACAACATGTTATATTGACCGCATTAATATTAGATCTTTATTTTTTAACCCCCGACACAAAAAGAGGGGTGTTATAAGTTTGACCGCTATGTGTGTGTCATCATAGCTCTTAAACGGGTGCACCGATTTGGATGCGGTTTTTTTTAATAGAAAGCAGGTTTCTTGGCGATGGTTCTTAGATATGTTTCATCAAAATCGGTTCAGCCGTTTCAAAGTTATCTGCTGTTTTGTTAGCTGCGGAAGGGATCTTAGACGAATAACGGGAATTGATATGTTCAAGCATACAAGAGACTAAATGCGTTGGGGGTTTTTAAATTTTTTAATTTATAGTTATTTAGTACATAAAATGACTTGGCAATCGCACGGTTATCTAATGACGTAAGAATAATCGTCAACGTTTAACTGGCCTACACCCTAACTTAATAGCTTTGGGGCAAATTATACTTTCATAGTTCTATCTAAGGACAGTGGGGTGAATAGCGCTCATATTTTTAGGACCAAAATTAAATTAGTTAAACCAAAGTAAAGATAACAAACCTAATTGAACATAGCGCTAGCCCTAAGGCCATGCAGTTTGAGCAATACACATTAGGTACGAGTATGTGTAAAGCGTTGTGTGCGATTGCCAAGTCATAATTTTTTTTTATTAATTTTTATTTTCTTTTAGGTAAGTGTCCATACACAATGCAATGTGAAAATGGTGGATAAACGCACAAACTACAAAGCAAGGAAAATGCAGCCAAAACTAGCTTCAGCGAGCATACCATCAACACCTGAGACTGTTTCACCCTCAAAACAGACATCTACAAGTCCCTCACTCTTTGGTGCTACTTCAGGAATGGAAGACTCTATATCTGAAAAAAATTCTATTCAGCAACTTAGCAAACGGCAACTCTTCATTGATGTCATTCGTAGAAAACCAAAAATGTACTTAGGAATACCCAGACCCTACCTTTGGCTTATTGATAACATAGTTGAGAAAAGTCCAGTGCCAACTAGTTCTCTGTGTCTTATATTAGGTTTATTTAAGATAAAGCAAAATGACACTGTTGAGAGAATGAGTGACCATTTCGAAATGTCCCGATCAAAAATTTCAGCCATGATTTTAGATGGAATACAAATATTGGTAAATTATTTACAAAATCTTATATTTTTACCAACTATGAGACAGATAAAATTAAATTTACCTTTGGCATTCAAAATTAAATATTCAAATGTTCAAATGATAATTGATTGTTTTGAAATTCAAATTGTCAAACCATCGAACCCACAAACGCAAGCTCAGACTTGGTCTCTGTATAAGGGTTGTAACACAGTTAAATATTTAATTGGTTGCTGTCCAAATGGTTTTGTGAGCTTTATTTCAAAGGGGTTTGGTGGAAGAATCTCGGATAAGGCTATTGTCGAGGAGAGTAACTTGATTGCCCATTTGCCACTGAATGCTGTTATAATGGCAGATAGAGGATTTAAGGAAATTGAATCTAAATTAATTCAGAAAAATATTTTACTTCTGCGACCTCCTAGTATTCATACAGGGACAAAGCAAACAAAAGCCGAAGTACTTCAGAGTAAAGTTATAGCAAGTTTAAGAGTACATGTTGAAAGAGTGATAAGACGCATTAGAGAGTTTTCCCTGCTAAAACCGCATTCAGTTGTAAACTATAAATTGGTTTCATATTTAGACGAGATGGTAGTAATTGCTTGTGGTTTAATTAACCTACAAGGCGACATTATAAGAAAAAAATAAATCAAACATTTTAATCTATAACAAAATAAATATTTTATTGTCAACCACTTGTTTTATTTTTTAGCACTTTCTAATAGCTTGGGAAAGATATAGATCTTCCAAAAATTGGTAGCCTTTAGAATGAGGTTATTTATATATTCCTCAACAAAATCCACCCAGTATAAATTAACATTCTTTGTACTTTCAAAATTGGGGTCAGCCACACAAAATAAGCCATTTTTCTTTCTACATGCTAACATTTGACAAGTTATTTGTGCTTTAAATTTATCCTGCACCTTATTATCTTTCACATATGATTTGAATGTTTTTTCTGACGTTGGACATTTGATTTCAATCACTAAGTCCTCAGTAACACCATCTGGTGAAGCCCCAATTATTTCATTGATAAGCACAAAGCCAGAGTTTTCTATTTCTGTATGCAACTTTTTCTCTACCTCTTTTAAAACCATTTTTTCTAATTTCTTTCCTCTTTTGATCGCAATGGTCTCTGGTACTTTGTAACTTCCCAAGATCTGCTGAACTAAAGCACCATCAGTTTTGCAATATGCAGATTGATGTAACAGAGATGCTGTGATTCGTCCTTGTCTTATGTAATGCCAATATTCATTGTCACTTTGATTTGTTGTGTTCTAGTTAATGTCCGTTACAACATTTTCTGTTATGCAAGCATTAGCATAATGTATAAAGTTTGAGGCATTATGATTCACTTCTAGGTGCTCTTGTTCTATAAACTGAAGAGTCATGTCATACAAATTGTAAGATTGTAGTTCTTCATTGCACAAGTTCAGGATCGTCGAATCTTTCATGCCTCTTCTGTTACTTTCTGCAAGAAAATCCTGCAGAACAGTAGGATCTTTTGCTGCCGCTCTAGGATTTTTCGCTTTAGGAAAAATATTTTTGCTTGGCAAATGGTCAGTTCTTATGCTTGAGAGCGTAGGTTTCTTCCAGTAGCAATCCACCGACGTGGAACTAGGTTCGTCACTTTTCTTGGCCAGCCAAAACAAAAGTAAGAGTGAATGTTTGCAACCACCTAAAATAAGATATAAAGCTTTAAAAATTTTACAACCAAGTAAAGCTGCATTTCCACCAGAGATGTGCGAGGTAGCTAAGCGGTGTGAAGCTGTGTAATGAGGATGTGTAACAGTGTGAATGTTTCCACCAAAGATGTGAGAGGATGCGTAGCGAGGATGTGTAGCGGGCTCTTTTAAAATAAGCGGGCGCGGGCGGGGTGCGATGAGGCAGGAGCGGAGCAACGCCGCCTAGCAAAACATCCCTCACACACATTCCTCGCACACAACTTGCCCTTCTTTTGTATGTACAAAAACCTCGCTCCTCTGAGCTGTTTCCACCAGAGCTAAGCTGAGCAAAGATAAGGATAGGTAAATGAAGTGTTTCTATTGGTTCATGACAAACATATCCTCGCACAGCTCCGGTGGATATGCAGCCTAAATAGTAACCCAGCCCAGGTAATGGGCATCACACCACAAATATGCCAGCAGACTGCTAACATTACTATGCAAAATCATCGATGATGAAGTTCAGGTTAGTTTTCTATCACTACATAGTCACTACATAGTATAAAACAAAGTCACTTCCCGCTGTCTGTCTGTCCCTATGTATGCTTAATCTTTAAAACTATGCATTGGATTTTGATGCGGTTTTTTTTAATAGATAGTGATTCAAGAGGAAAGTTTATATGTATAATACATGCATAATACAGTAGAGACACACTGATAATTGCACCCGTGCAAAGCCAGGTGGGTTCCTAGTTTAATATAAAAGAACTTCTATGCCAAAATTTCATCATGATTGGTTAAACCGTCTGAAGATAACTGAGAGTTATTACTGTTGGAGAGACGGAGCGCAGTGGTTCGCTTGTCTCTTGGAATTACTAAGAAATAAAACCTTCTCGTACTACGATGCAAATTTATTTCACCACAAAATGTCTATATAACATCAGCGTCTTAACGATTAAATAAATCCAATAAGATTGTAAATTGTATGTAATAAAATGGAGGACGACACAAAAACACACACGGCCAACGGGATGAGGCTTTAGAGAGAGAGCGAGAGACAGCTGTCAAAACGCGTCATCATCCAGTGTAGAGCATAGACTATATAAAAACTTTTTTTTTCCAACACTCCTCCTTATGCTCTACATCGGATAGAGTACCCTTATATCATGGCTCTATACATACAAGAACATAATATATTACCACTCTACCATGCATGACTCTACCTTTGTTTACAAGAGTTATATTATGACTCTACATGCAGACTGCTCTACCTAGCATCGTAATTAGATACTATAACATTAATTGAGTGAAAAACAATATGACACCCTATTATAATGAAAATAAAACTATTTTACATTTCTTAGAGACAGTCCAGATACACAATCTTTATGTTTTGTACTACACAAAGGCTTTGTTAACACATCCGCTACCATTTTCTCTGTAGGTAAGTATTTTACATTTATTAAACCCTTTTGTATGAGATCTTTAACAAAATGATAGCGCAAGTCTATGTGCTTTGTTCTTTTATGTGAGTATTCCTTCACCAGTAACAATTTTTGAGCACTCTGGTTGTCATTGTATACTACAACATCAATTGTTTTGTCAACAATTTCCGACAAGAAATTTCGAACAAAACAGATATCTTTGCACACATCGCCAATTGCCAAATATTCTGCTTCTGTACTGGACAAAGCTATGCAACGCTGTTTACGGGCTTCCCAATTAACAACGTTGCCACCCAATTTTATGACAAAACCTGTGTAAGACCTACGATCACACAGATCATTCGCCCAATCCGCGTCAGTATAGGCAGTCACATTTAAATTATTTCTTTTACAAAATAAAGTCCATAATTTATTGTTCCTGCCAAATATCTTAACACGCGTTTAGCAGCACGCCAATGATCAATGTCAAAGCAGGTACTATATTGACCAAGTTGACTACAAGCATAGGATATGTCAGGACGCGTACAAACCGATAAGTACATTAAAGAACCTAACAGTTGTCTATACCTGTAAGTATTCTCATCTAAACATTTATCTGACTTATCAAGTTTAGAATTTACAGCTAGTGGTGTAGATACAGGCTTACACTCACTCATATTGAACTTGGCCAATAAACGCTTGACATAATCTGACTGATCTAAAATTATACAATCTTTTTGTCTAGTTACATTCATACCTAAACAACTTTTGAGAACTCCTAAATGTCGAATTTCAAAATGACTTTGTAACAATGCCAATACACCATCAATACTATTATTATGGAATACATAAAAGTCATCGACATAAAGGGATATTATGACATATTCAGTTTTAGACCTTTTCACATAAATACAGGGCTCACATTTGCTTTGCTCATACCCGTTAGCACATAAAACATTATGGATTTTAGAATACCATGTACGGCTTGCTTGTTTCAAGCCGTATATGCTTTTCTTTAGCATACATACTTTATCATTATTAACATTATTGAAACCTTTTGGCTGTTCCATATAAATTAATTCTTCTAGTTCACCGTTTAAAAAAGCTGTAGTAACATCTATATGATTACATTTCAAATCAAGCTCTGTAGCAAGAGAAAATAAAATTCTTAAAGTGGAATGCCTGACAACTGGAGAAAAAGTGTCAAAGTAATCAATTCCCTCTTTTTGGCTAAAACCACGGGCAACCAACCTTGCTTTAAACTTATTAAATTCACCCGTAGCATCATACTTTCTCTTAAAAACCCACTTACACTTGATAACATTACCCTGCTTTGGTCGATCAACTAACTCCCATACATGGTTTTTAAGAAGAGCATTATACTCACATTTCATTGCCTCACACCATTCTTGTTTATCTGATGAACTCATGGCCTCCTCGTAGGTAGTAGGATCGTCCAATGAACTAGCCTCAGCCAACATAGTAGATAAGTCGTAATCAGAAAGCTTCTGAGGCAATTTACCTCTTGTACTACGTACAGGGCGCAGGGAGCTAGACGCACTGGTGGTACCTTCCAGTGTAGTCGGCTCTCCTTCTCGACACGCAGACTCCGGTTCCGGCAGAGAAGAAACTTCATCACCTTCATCGGTAGATCGGTCGTCGCCAGTACAGTACTGATCAGACAGTGGTGACCACAGAGATGGTGCCACATCCACATCTGAAATATCAGAAGCATTAATTTCATTTTTATCACAGTCATTACTAGACTTATTACTATTATCACAGTTGGTTTCATTTAATTGATCATTAGGAATTTCATTATTAATTTGATTATTATTTGATTCATTATTTAAAATTCCATTATCACAGTTAAGTCTCTCATTAAAATTATTAAAGCTCTCATTAAAATTCAAACAGTCATAAAACATAAAATTATTATTTTGACTGTTGACATCCCTCACAGCCTGTGTGTTCTTTGCATAAAACTCGCTTTCAATAAAGGAAACTGTCCTTGAATAAATGACAATGCGAGGATCAGATGTATCACATAGCCTATATCCCTTACAGGTCTCACCATAACCAACAAAAATATAGGGTTTAGCTTTAGCATCGAGCTTTCGACGCTTTTGCTTCGGAACATGAGAGTAAGCTACACAGCCAAAGACACGCAAATGACTGAGATCAACAGATGATCCAGTCCAAAGACACTCAGGAACTCTGTTCGATAACGCAGATGTGGGGCTTCTATTTTTTAGATAAATTGCCGTCATAACAGCCTCGCCCCAAAAGCGATTCGACAAGCCAGACTCCTGCAGCATAGCGCGTGCCTTCTCAAACACCGTCCTATTAACACGCTCGGCCACAGAATTTTGCTGTGGACAATACGGCACAGTGGTTTGATGTATTATACCTTCCTTCCTAAGGAATCCTGTAAGGGCGCTATTGCAGTACTCTGTACCGTTGTCGGTACGAAGCACCTTAATATGCAAACCTAACTGTTTCTCAACCATATTCTTAAAAGTATAAAAATGGGAACTTACTTCATTCTTCGACTTCATGAGGTAACCGAAGGTCTTCCTCGTACAGTCATCAGTAAAGGTCAACAGGAAGCGGGCTCCGCCCCACGTGCTGACTTGCATCGGCCCAGCGACATCGGAATGGATCAACTCCAGTGGTGAAGCAGCACGTCTAACACTTGCCCGGGGAAACGATGCTTCATGCATCTTACCCGACAGACAAGAGACACAGCTGCTCAGGCAGTCATCTTCTTCCTGAAAAACAACACCTGAACACTGACCCCCATCACCCAATATACGCATACCTGCAATGTGAAGGTGGGCTAGACGCTTATGCCACAAGCTAAGTGGCATCCGAGCAGCAGTATGAGCACTCACCGTCCCCTGCCTACAATGAAGGGGCTTGGAATCCTCCTGGGGTAAGGACCTAGCCTGCTGAACCCTAAGTTTGTAAAGCCCATTAACTTTGCCAGCTGAGAAAATTTGGTTGCCAGTAATTTTAACATTACTATAAATATTACATCAATCTTTAGCAAAAACAACAACATAACCTTTTTCAGTAATCTGATTAACAGACATTAAATTATTTGAAAGACTAGGAACAACTAGAACATTATTTAAACAAACAGATGAAGAGAGTGAAACCTTACCAACAGATTTACTACATATATTTTGGCCATTTGCCACAGAAATATTGCAAGTACTATCTTTGGCATCTAAAACTAGTTTTTCATTGTTCACCATGTGACACGACGCACCAGAATCAATTATAAATTCCTCGAAAGCTGCAGCAGTGGTCGCTGAGAAGGCTGTGGCGAACATGGTATGCTCCTCCTGCTCCTTTCGGTCGCCTTGCTCTCGCTTCCTCTTGAAACAGCGTTTCGTGACGTGCCCTCGTTTCTTACAATACGAACAAATGACACTAGAACAACTCCTCTTTCTGTTGTTGTTGGCGACGTAGGCCATTGAATTGGTATTATTGCTACGCCGATGGTCTTCTTGTAACAATCGCGTCCGAACTGTTTCACTTGTAAGAGCGCTGGTCAAACATGCTGTCCCTAAGCCTGACACGATGACATCAAATTCTTGCGGGAGTCCAGATAATAAAATCTCCGCCACTTCTTCATCGTCGATGCTCTTGCCGATGTCAGCGAGCTGTTGGACTAGTCGCATGACACCGTCAATATACTCAGACATGGATGCAAACTGACCATACTCAACGCGATGTAGCTGGCGTAATAAAAGTACACGTCGATACAAGCCTTTATCCTCAAAACAGTCGGCTAGTTTCTGCCATGCGTCCTTTGCTGTAGCGCTGCCTCTGACGTGTTGATACAGCGCGGGTTGTAAGCTGAGACATATCCTGGCTAACGCCTTACTGTCGCGAACGGCATCTGTATCAGTGCCCTCAACGCACTGCCATAGACCTTCAAAAATTAGTAGCATTTTCATAGCAAACTTCCAGTTAATATAGTTTGTTAAACCTTCCAGTCTTTCTATAGAGGTTATGTTGCTGACGTGGTTTGTGCCGCCCATACTTGACGCTGATTGACTGTACGAGGAAGACCTTCGGTTACCTCATGAAGTCGAAGAATGAAGTAAGTTCCCATTTTTATACTTTTAAGAATATGGTTGAGAAACAGTTAGGTTTGCATATTAAGGTGCTTCGTACCGACAACGGTACAGAGTACTGCAATAGCGCCCTTACAGGATTCCTTAGGAAGGAAGGTATAATACATCAAACCACTGTGCCGTATTGTCCACAGCAAAATTCTGTGGCCGAGCGTGTTAATAGGACGGTGTTTGAGAAGGCACGCGCTATGCTGCAGGAGTCTGGCTTGTCGAATCGCTTTTGGGGCGAGGCTGTTATGACGGCAATTTATCTAAAAAATAGAAGCCCCACATCTGCGTTGTCGAACAGAGTTCCTGAGTGTCTTTGGACTGGATCATCTGTTGATCTTCTGTCTGAATTCCAAGACTCTCTGGGCTTCAGAACCTGTTGGAGAGACGGAGCGCAGTGGTTCGCTTGTCTCTTGGAATTACTAAGAAATAAAACCTTCTCGTACTACGATGCAAATTTATTTCACCACAAAATGTCTATATAACATCAGCGTCTTAACGATTAAATAAATCCAATAAGATTGTAAATTGTATATAATAAAATGGAGGACGACACAAAAACACACACGGCCAACGGGATGAGGCTTTAGAGAGAGAGCGAGAGACAGCTGTCAAAACGCGTCATCATCCAGTGTAGAGCATAGACTATATAAAAACTTTTTTTTTCCAACAATTACATTACTATAATCATGGATGATATAGACTGGATTGGCAGTCGCCATAGTACGAATCGGCCGCGGTTTTTGTAGTTCGATTATTAAATCTAGATGGCGCTGAAATATAGCCAGACGCTTCGAAGGCAAAACAATAAGACTACAGATGTTTCATATATTATGCAATATTTTTGAAAAATAATACATTTGTAGTAATACGAAACATCTGTAGTCTTATTTTTTTGCCTTCAAAGCCTCTGGCTATATTTCTGCGCCATCTAGATTTAATAATCGAACTACAAAAACCGCGGCCGATCCGTACTATGGCGACTGCCAATCCAGTCTATATCATCCTTGCTATAATATACATTATGGTGTGGGTTAGACTAACTATGTTCCTAATGTAAAATAAAAAAGTCACCTTCTGCAGCCGCACAGTCATCACAGCTTGAATCTAAGATGACATTATCAGTTTCATTAATTTGAACCATGACATTATATAGCTTATTGTTAATTCTGTGCTCGGGTACAATTTTTGCCTTGACATGACAATGACTGGTATTTCTTTTAACTTGAACATAGCCTACAGCTGAGTTCAAGTAAGAATCTCTTGATGACCTGAAAAAGTAGGTAGATAAAAATTAAGTAGGTACTATATAGGTAATGCACTTTCAATACACTTTTTGTTATTTAATGAATAAAATTGTTAATTTCTTGCAGTATACTTACATTAGCATCTTTGCACCCCGTATTTCCGCAACGTTGTGTTTGTTACTACTTGAAATGTTTTCTAAAATCATGACATGTTCCAACTTGGGTAGATTGCGAGAGTCAGCCTTGACAAAATCAGAACTAGAACTTGTACCGGCAAGCATTTTGATCGAAGAAAGAATCTAAGCGTAGTGATTATGAATTAGTGATAATTTATGATATTCTTTCTTTCTTTTCTTCCTTAATGGCGGCCACTAGGCTTGTGCCAATATCAGTTAATTGCTCTGAGAGCGACTCACGTTGTACGGTAATTGTAGTTTTTGCAACTTGATAGTAAAATTCCAAAAACCACGTGGAGACAACTTGCGCATTAAAAAATGTCAGACACGAGAGCAATATAGAATTTTGAGATCACTGTAACAGTTAAGGTTAATCGCCGCATAAAACACTATCAGAATTATACCACAACTAGCCAAAGAAACAGAAATACCAAAATTATATACTGTCTACATCCGCCATGTTCGAATGCCACAAATCGAATCCATTTATGATATTCTCTTGGAAGAATCGGCTGAATCGGCAACTTATAATTATAACGTATAAAGTGACATTGACAGATAACAACTAACCTAACCATCGATTGTGACACAATTTTTTTTTTGTCTTGTGTCTGTGATTTATACACAGATTATGCCGCGGCATGTAATTTACGCGAAGTCGTATCTCAAATTTTCAATAAATTATAAAAAATGATTGGAGTGATGAATTGCTGAAATATTCAAATTAGTTTCTTAAAATGCTCTATATTTTCGATAAAAAAAATAAAAAAGGGGGGTTAGAAAAAATGATCAATCCCAATTATGTATGTATGGGCGTGGGAACTACGGCCCAGGCCCTCTCATTCTAAGAGGAGGCCTGTTCCCTGCAGTGGGACGTATATAGGCTGTGATGATGATGATGATGTATTTATCATATTTTAATAAACTGATTGTTATTTATGTACTAATAATACTTGATCATAATACTCTTAGCAAATAAGAAATAAAAAAGTGACAACCCTAGTAAATATTTTAGAGCGGGCAAAAAACACTGTAGTCACATTTCGCGCGCAACAAATCATACTGGCACTTCAACAAGCTGTGACAGCCAAATTAATGAAGTTACAACCAAAATGCAATTCGTAGTGTAGTCATAAATATAACCTGCTTTTTATAGTTACAACCCAATGTTACTAAAATGCTGTTTTTGTTTATTTAACTTTAAGCTTATATTTGACTTGGCGGGCAAAATATCCATTACTGGCAAAATTGGACGGTTTCACGGTAATATTAGTAAAGATAAGGATTAAAGAAAAAAAACTAAATTTGGTGTGCAGGTTTCCTCATGAGGTTTTCCCTTCACTGTAAAGTATAATTTCACACATAAATTCCGAAAAAACTCAAAGGTGCGAGCCGTATTCGAACTCACGACCCTCTGCTTTTAAGAGCCAAAAGGTTGACCACTAGGCCACCACTGTTAAAGGTCCATAGAGAATATTTTTAAGTCAAGTCTGCACTTCTTCTTCACTTCACACCAAGATTACTTTGGCACAATCTCTCTTTCTCCCTCTCCTTGACTACGGCGACATAGCATATCTCGATCTCTCTGAGCAGCTACTTGACAAGCTTGAGCGTCTTCAGAACGTGTGCATACGCTTTATTTTCGGTCTCCGTAAATACGATCACGTGTCCTGTTTTCGCGCTCAGCTGAAGTGGCTCCCAATTCGTCTGCGCCGGAATGTTCACATCCTGTCGTTGCTTTTTAATGTCTTTTTTAAACCACAGTCCCCTTCCTACCTCTCCGAAAGATTTAATTACTTGGCTGCTGGGTCTGGGAACCGGTTGCGGTCAAGTGATAATCTTTTGCTAGCCTTTCCTATATCTAAATCCAAATCCTATTCCAAATCCTTCTCCGTGCACGCTGTTAGTCTGTGGAATCGGTTGCCGAGTGACATCAGGCGGTCGCAGTCGATAGCCATCTTCCGGAATCGCTTAGGGGCCTACTGGCTTGACAGTTCCTCTTAAATTGAGACTACCTCTGTTGTGTTCTTTGTTTAGTGTATATGCGTATATTAATGTAAGTATTTGTAGTTTTTATGTAGTCTATTTATGTTGATATGATATGTATTAGTCTATTGTATTCATTATATGTGTGTACTTGTGTGTATTCTTTGTAAGTATGGGTATTGTTTATGTTTTGTTAGTTTGGGTTTATTTTTGATTTCGGCTCTTTTTTTTTTTTTACTCTGCATTGTATGCCTACTCTTGTCTCTAATGTCCTGTCAATCGTTCTAAGGTTAACTGGAAGAGATCCCTTTAAGGGATAAGTTCGCCTTTGTACATCTGTATCTCTTGTTAACTAGTTATTTTCATGTTTTATGTACAATAAAGAGTTTTACATACATACATACATAAGGAAAAAAAGAAATACATTATTGACAACCGTTGAAATGCATGTACAAAGTAGTAGTATAGTAGCTTAAAAGTAAAAGCTAGGTTAAACCTGACTTAGATTTTTTTTTATGCTAACTTCTCCGCTGACGGTGAGCCGACTGATAGGTCAATATAGCTGGTGCTAGTGTCGAATATAATTATTCTGAAATCTTTGCCAGCGTCATCAGCTTTCTTACGTAAAAGAAGATGAAATCCTAAGAAGAGATCTATAGCCGCAGAAACACCGTCTAATGTACGCCACCTCGCTCATCGCGAGATAAGTAAGTACTTGAAAGTTCGAAACCATAAGTAAGTATGCTAAAATTCAAAGCCTAATGAAAGTTTCAGTTTGAATCGTTTCACGATGAAAAACAAAACACAAATCCATAATGATTACCATATTGATTTATTACCATAAAACTTAACTAAAGCCTCATTACATGCAGTAGTTAGTAGCGTATATCTGTTCAAACAAGTTGACATTCCATAATCTAAAAAACCGGCCAAGTGCGAGTCAGACTCGCGCACCGAGGGTTCCGTACAAATTTATATGTATCTATGAACATCCAGTCTTTGCAGATCCCTGCTCCTAAGCAAAATGTGCGCAGTGTGGGATCATTGTAGATTGGTTACTGATATAGACAGACAGACAAACTAGATCTCGTTCAAAACAATTTTCGTTGGAAGTTTACATGGTAATGTACATCATAATGTACATCATAATATATTTTTTTAATTTTATTATTCTCTTATTTTAGAAGTTACGGGGGGGGACACACATTTTACCACTTTTTAAGTGTCTCTCGCGCAAACTATTCAGTTTAGGACAAAATGATATTAGAAACCTCAATATCATTTTTGAAGACCTATCCATAGATAACCCACATGTATGTATGGGTTTTATGAAAAAAAAATTTTAAGATTATTTAAAAGCGAAAAAGTTTTTCGGGTGCGCCGGTGGGATTCGAACCCACGTCTCCTGGGTATGCGCCCCAACGGGTGTTCTACCAATTGAACCACGTCGCATCCAACCGACTCCCCCGAAATTCTTAATCGCATACATACGCCAACAGAGGCGTAAAAAATTTTTGAGTTTCAGTTCTAAGTATCGGGTAACCCCCAAAATTTATTGTTTTTTTTTTACTTTTGTGTGAAAATCTTAATGCGGTTCACAGAATACATCTACTTACTAAGTTTCAACAGCATAGTTCTTAGTTTCGGTGACTGTGACATACGGACGGACAGACAGACAGACATGTCGAATCCATAAGGGTTCCGTTTTTTGCCATTTGGCTACGGAACCCTAAAAATGACTTAAATTAGACATTATTTCTACAGCCCAACAATAAACAAGGGGCGGTTTATTTAAGTTTTTTACCTTTACATCATTTGAACGAACTCTTGCATTATTAACGGTCAATTCTATAAAGAAAATAAAACGTTGTAAGAGCCCTAAACTCTCCAGCAATCTTGCGTAGGCACAAATTCCATTGTTTGTCTAGTTAACAACTTTTGGAGAATGTAATAAAACCGGCCAAGAGCGTGTCGGACACGCACAAGGTAGGGTTCCGTAGCCATTACAAAAAAATCAAAAAATATTTTTCTAAGGATTTCGTATGTGTACGGAATCATCCAAGTTTAGGTATGTTTTATACCTTACGCTACTATTTACTCGTAAACTGCAAATAATTTCCAAGCAATCTTGGCCGCTATAATTTTCCTAGTAAATTTGATATATTTACTACCATTCTGAATTTTTTCAAATTTTTCCACCTAACAGTTTAGATTTTAGAGGGGGGGGACGCTCGATTTTAATGAAAATTTTCACTTTAAAGTTGAATATTTCGCAAACAGATCACTGAATAGAAAAATCATGTTAGCAACCCCGCAATGGTTTTAAAATACCTATCCAACGATACCCCACACTATAGGATTAGTCGAGAAAAAAAAATCACCCCCCCTTTACGTCTTTGGGAGGTACCCTAAAAAAAAATTTTTTTTTATTTTTTATTTTACCTCTTTGTTGGCGTGACTGATATGTATATTCATGCCAAATTACAGCTTTCTAGTACTAACGATCTCTGAGCTTAGCCGCGGACAGACAGACAGACAGACAGACATGGCGAAACTATAAGGGTTCCTAGTTGACTACGGAACCCTAAAAACAACATCAATTGTTGGTGGGAGACCACCAAAAACATTTTCATGTAAAATGTTCCCTAGACGAAACCTACCTCAGGCTGTCAAAAAAATATCAGATCTCATGTAGAGCCAAGCTTTTAACTCTACACACCTTAACTTCACAAACTACACATTAGTCAAAATTGCTTGGCTGTTGCACTACCGTCACATGGGCGTAGGGTGAGAATAGTTATTTATGATACGAGTGCGGAAAGTAGACTATTTCCAACGAATGGCGGAGATTGGGTCTATTATTAATCAACAGGTAAATTTTGTATCTTCCCCTTTACTGCGGCTTGGGTCTAATTTGAACAGTTAGTATTGATAAAATATGCCTTATTAATAAATAAACAAAAATTCAAGGTAGTTTTATATGTCAATACAACATAATTTTTGTGGGGTAGTTTGGGAAAATAAAAATAAAGTGGGTACTTGAGACAGTGACAAGTTAAAACATTTGTTTTGGTTTGTCAGTTTAACATTTGGTGTTTGTGATTGTGGTGCTCTGAGGATGAGCTCTGGTTGAGTTCGAAACGCGTCAGTGTAGTTTGGTGGTGGTGATGGTTGGGTTTGTGTGATTTGTGTGTGTTCGTACAGTGTGGAGGGTGGAGGAACTGCATGAACACGCATTTCTTGCATAAACGTAACTATCGTAAGGTCGCGGGTGAGCAAAGTAATTGTTTCAGTTCATTAATATGGACCTCCGCAAAGTAACGCCTGATTCAATAAAATAAATAAACGAATAAATAAATAAATAAGGCTCATCCGACGCTCAGCCCAAAACTCTCGCAAACCAGTGATTTTTGGCGTTCCTGAATAGTAGTTCATCCCTATCCTCTCGCAAACCATTGAATTACCGCTCGCAACCCGTGTTGGGCAGTTCCTGAATTTAGCCCCGGGACGGCGCCGCACCATGCATTTTACGGGGCGCGGCACCGCGCCGTCAAGACGACACGGCGACGTGTATCTGCACGGCGCGGCGACGTACAGCGCGCGGCACGGCGACGTATAACTGTACGGCGCCGCGCCGTTTCATGTTTACGACACCGTGCCGTGGTCACGTGGCCAGCTAGTAGTAGTAGGCCCTTAGAAAATAAGGCCTGGGGTCTTGTTCCTTTTTTCATAGTTTTGTTTAATTACAAGCTTTTATTTAACTTGTCGTGTAGTAATAGTTGTGTGGCTCAAATCTTGGAAGTAAAATGTTACCCACTTCCATGGTCAGATGACTTGAAAGGTACCTATACATTATAGCTGTTGCCCGCGACTCCGTCCGCGAAGAATAGGGGTAGGAATACAAAAAATAGCCTACGAACTATTCTCAGAGCTACCGAGAGTAGAGAAAAAAAATTGATAAAAATCAGTCAAGCCGTTTCGGAGGAGTTCGATAACCAAACACCGTGACACGAGATTTTATATGTTAGGGTGAGTGGGGGTTAGATGAAAATAAGATGAAAAACAGTGTAAGATGAAAAACTACTCGTAGCACCCGGTGCTACGTACCGGCAGTTACCCCCACTCACCCTAGAAGAAGGATGAATGTATATAGGTTAGATGACAATGCAAGCATATTCAGCAAAAAATCTTGTTTTAAAAACAAAATTTAAAAACTTAGTTTATCAAGTTGTGCTATATAAGGATAATGTAACGTTTTCATGCTTTTGGAGGACAAATTAATTCGGTCTTATATTTGATTGTGTCTACTACACACACAGTCAGAAATTGAACGATTAGTATAAATAGGTTATACTCGCAATTTTTGGTGAGTTCCTCATCATGTTTAATCAAAATCAATGACGCGATTTTTAAAATATTTATGTTTGTCTAGTGCCCATAGTACAAGCTTTGCTTAGTTTGGGACTAGGTCGATTTGTGTAAGATTGTCCCCTAATATTTATTTATTTATTTATTTATTTTAGTCGTCGTATTACAGTCGTTTTGTTACTTTATTTTATAACTAACTTGAATGAATGAAGCCTCTCTTAACCCTTATGCCTTAGATCGATGAACCTTCATTTAGAAATACATACATAATTATATTTTAGACGTGAACTAGAAATATGTCAAAATTAACATACAGTAATCAATCAACGTATTATTGTTAACAACACTCCGTTACGCGTTCTATATTCGGAATCATGTCGCATTTTGGGAACTATTACTGACCATCAACTTTTGTAAGTTGTTATTGTGATTGTGATTAAAAATAAAATATAATTTTGAAATTAGAACATCACCTACAATCTTAGAGAATCTATGTCTATGTTACCTCGCGTGCTATCCACTTATTTTATAAGCCGGCCGGTCGATACTGCCGCAGTGGCGACTAAAACACCGCACCATTCGCACGGTCTGGCTGTTAACCACGGTTTAAATTGATCGGGAAGAGTGACATCGGCTGTTTTATTCGAAATTTGCACGGTGAGTCTTTTTTATCTCTCTTTGTAATTTAAAAAAGTACTAAAATCGGCCAGTACGACAAATTTTTCATGTTTTTTCCTCGTGTTGGGCTTTTTCCGAATTTTGTTACGTGACAATGAAAAGTAAGTGAAAAAGTTCGTTTTCAGTTACTTTTACGATTATGAAGAGTCTTGATTACTTTACAATAACTTGTCCCAGATATTTTGTTATGAAAATTAGTACATACATTGAATCTTTTAAAATTTTCTTGCAAAAACGTATAATTAAGTTTTTAGCTGGTCTGGACTTCGTACTAATAGTATTATATAAATTATACTGGTTATTGTAGCACAAAGAGAAGGTACTAGAGGTTTAATTGAATTTAGGTGTCAAAGAAAACTTACGTAAGTTGTTAAAGTATTATCCTTTTAAATGTACCTACTATAGAAAACAAAAAACTATAAAGTTTATTGGACTTATCTAAAGTTTACTTAGTGCAACTGTTTGAATGAATATTTTAAAGGTTAATTCATAATCGAATCCATATCCCAATAATAATATTATAAATGCAAAAGTGTGTCTGTCTGTCTGTTGTTACCTCTTCACGCTTGAACCGCTACACCGATTTAGATGACCTAGATTAAAATGTAGGATACTTTTTAACCCAAAAAATTGCTTAGTTCCCGCGGGATAAACGAATTCCTCGCAGATAGAGTCGCGGGCAACAGCTTGCTTAAAAATATAAAAATTAAATTTATAAAAATCTTGAACCTCTTATATCAAAGACGAATGTCAAAATGACAATGACAATGATAATGTGATAAGGGCAAACAAAAGTTGACTAAGGGGCTGTTTCACCACCACCCATCGATTAATTTTAACTGACGGATAAATGTGATGCCGTCTCCGTCTATTCGAACAAAACAAACAGAGACGGCGTCACATTTAACCGCCAAATAAATTTGATCAATGGATGGTGAAACAGGGGTTTAGTCTAATAGTTCAGTCACCCGTGGACATTTAAAGGTTATTTATTTTTGTCTTTGTGAAATTGTCACAGATTTCACCATTTCATATATTAAAACCAAAATCTTAAAGATCTAACCCTCTGTAACCATAAACTCTCTATTATCAACATCGTCATCCCAGCCTACATTTAGGTCCCACTGCAGGGCACACAGGCCTCCTCTCGGAAATCAGATTAAAGTTATTCATTTTTGAGTTACCTACCGTTTCGAATGTTAATAGGCCCACTGAAGAGACCATAGAAGTACATATTTTAAGACTGTTTTTTTGTGGGCGGTTTAGATTTTTACACGCTTTATTTAGACTCATTTGGTCCACAAGAAGAAGGAATAATAGGTAAGTGAAATTTTATATTTGAGTTCGAAATGGATTAAGTTGAAAACTAGTATATAGTTATTGATAAAATTAGAAAAACTTTGCTTTCAATAAAAGATATGTTCAAAAAGTAAAAAAAAAAAAGTAAAGTACCTTTTGCAAAATGGGATACGTCAATGCCTTATAGTTTCGTTTCAAATAAAATGTTGACAGGACTAACAATTGCCTTCATCATCATCATCCCAGCCTGTATATGTCCCACTGCAGAGCACAGGCCTCCTCTCAGAATGAGAGTGGTTGGGCCGTAAAGCTCGTGGTAAATTTTGAATTAATTTCGCACATAAATTCTGAAAACCTCAGAGCTGCGAGCCGGGATTTGAACCCACGATCCTCTGCTTGAGAGGCCATAGGTCAAACCAACTTGGCCACCACGGCGGAAATTGCCTTGGTGCAAGCAAATGACAACTTCAAGGTGACGAACCTTTTTTTACCCCTACTACAGTCGTACTTTTTTTCGAGTTTATGAACGAGCTTAGCTTGTTTCACTGACTAACCGAACCTAAGTGCAAAAGCTAGATGAAAAGATATTTTTCATCTCTCATACTCGGAAAGTGAGGCAAATCATATCTGACATACGGGAGGATAACTATTATTTTCTTCCCAAGGGTAGAATAGAATTGAAAAAAAATACAGGCATTGGCTGTCAATGGAACACATACACATTCAGCCAAGCATTACGGCATATACATGGAATAATTAAGCATTGAGTTTTTTTTTGTTAATTAGTCATATTACAAATTTTATAATGCCAGTGAAATATTATTAAATTAAATTATTAATTTCTTATTTAGTGACTTAAACCAGAAAAGTTAGAAAATGTTAAAAAAAAACATGGTAAACGACAATGTTATTGTCCACACAGCCTATCTCTATACAGCTTAACTCCGTGGTTCAAATTGGTTACTTACATATTTTATAAATAAATTTACTAAAATACCTACTTTATCTACTGTTTTCATTGATTATTATATTGAACATTCTAAATTTTGTTAAATTAATTATTCCTTAACAAGAAACTCCATTGAAATATTTTACAACGATCATATTGACCAGTTTAGACATTTTTATTTATTTATACTTATATTTTCTTACTTTCCTTGTAGTCGAAATGAAAAGCAGAGTCTTTAACTCGGGAAAAACACAAATATCACCCTCGGAATATTGGCACCCTCGCTGTGCTCGGATGCCAAGTAACCTCGTGTGGTATTGGTTATTTTCCTCCCTTGTTGAACAATCTACTATTTAAAAGACTTCAAAAGGAGGACGTTATCAATGTGGCTGTATTTGTTATGTTTGTTACTTCAGAACTTCGTCATTTTTTTTTGGTCAGACAGGGAATACTCCAATTAGGTAGGTCCCATTGTCACCAGTCAGGATACGATGTGCGAAATTACATTAGTAATTTACCATGAGCTTTACGGTAAAGGAAAACATCATGAGGAAATCTGCATACACCTGAGAAGAAATTCAATGGTGTATGTGAAGTTCCCAATCCGCACTGGGCCCGTGTGTGAACTACGGCCCAAGCCCTCTCATTCTGAGAGGAGGCCTGTGCCCTGCAGTGGGACGTATATAGGCTGGGATGATGATGAACTTGGAATAGCAAGAAATAAAAAGAAATTGAACCAATTAAAAAAAAAATACCATGAAAATAACTTTCTACTAACCAGCTTGAAGTCGATGTATCAGCACAAGGCAGCACGATTGGTAGAAACCCAATTAGAAAATATGTACTAGGGGCGTTCAATAAAAAGTGAGAATGAGTATGTTATAAACAACTTTTACTAACTGTCATTTTATTTTTCGACATAGTCACCTTTTAGCATAATACCCTTAGTATATCTTTTTTCTAAACTTAAAATTCCATTTTTAAAAACGGTCTCATCTTTAGTACTTAAAAAATCTTGTACTGCAGCGACTACCGCGTCGTCGTCTTCAAATTTCTGGCCTCTCAGGTATTGTTTCAATCTCGGAAATAGGTAGAAATCACTGGGAGCGAGATCTGGTGAATACGGAGGATGCTTAAGGATATCGAACCCAGCATCACGAATTGCAGCCATTGCAACGGCGGACTTGTGTGCCGGGGCATTGTCCTGGTGGAACAGCACAACTTTCGAGAGTTTACCTCGCCGTTTTTCGCGGATCTCATTGCGCAATGTTGCTATTTGTTTGGCGTATAATGTGCCCGTAATAGTGGCTCCATGCTCGAGATACTCAATCATTAATACCCCTTTACCATCCCAAAAAACAGAGCCCATGACCTTACCGGCAGATGGGCTCACCTTGAATTTCTTCGGAGTTGGAGATGATGGCCTTTTCCATGTCATAGACTGCAGTTTCGTTGATGATGGAGCCATGTTTCGTCCATTGTTATAAATCGCGCCAAAAAAAGTTCCCGGTCTTGCTGCATCAGGTTCAAAGCTTCTTGACAAATCTCTAGTCTAGTTTGTTTTTGCGTGTCAGTAAGCATTCTTGGTACCCAACGCGCAGATACCTTTTTCATACCCAAGCGTTCATGTAAAATATTATGCACGCTCCCCGTTGAAATCTTTACATTTTCAGCAATAAAACGAACCGTGACACGACGATCCGCCAAAACTGAGTTTTCGACTTTTTTCACAATTTCTTCAGTTACTGCTGTAGTAGGGCGTCCGGAGCGGGGGACGTCCATTGTCGATGTTCTTCCACGTCTAAATTCGGCGCACCAACGTGCGACTGTCGAATACGGAGGAGCATTAGACCCTAAAGTGTCCCGCAAATCCAAATTGACTTGGTCAGTAGAAAATTTTTCAAACACAAGTATTTGATAACGGCGCGCGGTTCAATTTTCGCCATTTTCGCTAACGTACTCAATAGCATTGCAAAGAAATTACCGTATATTTTTTTAAACAAAAGACAGTTAGTTTTTTTTTTCCATAGCAATCAGCTAGATAGATTAACTTTACCGGCCAGTATTTAATTTCGTAATATTAAAAGAGTTTGCATCTCATTCTCACTTTATATTGAACGCCCCTCGTAGGTAAGATAGATTACTAGGTCCACTTTAGCTGGCTCCTGCTGAGGCACCGACTTCAAGCAGATTAGTTGAAAGTTATTTTTATGGTTTTTTGTAGTCGGTTCAATTTTTTTTTTCATAAAATAAACTAGCTATATTTTATCAAGCAAACACACAAACTTAACCTCTTTAGTCCTTATTATAATAGTGTTGGGTTTTGCCTGTGACTTCGTCTGTGTTTATCGCCATGCCGTTAAAACAGACAGACTTAAATTTGTATTTATAATTTTAAGGCTTAAATTTTATCATCAAACAATATCCAATAACTCATTAACTAAACCCGATTAATGTACAACAATTCTAAACTAAAAATAAGTATGTACAATAAGAAAAAAGAAAACAAAAATACAAAATAATGATAATTATAACTAAAACACGACCACTTTAGCCTAGTTGGTAGTGAGTGACTCTGCCTACGAAGCAAGAGGCCCTGGGTTCGAATCCCGGTAAGGGCATTCATTTTTGTGATGAGCACGAATATTTGTTCCTGTGTCATGGATGTTTTCTACGTATTTAAGTATTTATTTATCTATATAAGTACGTTTATCGTCGTCTAGTACCCATAGTACAAGCTTTGCTTAGTTTGGGACTAGGTCATTTTGTGTAAGATTGTCCCCTAATATAGCTAAGCTAATTCTTCGTCCGACGAAGCTGCCAGCTCTTCGGTCCCCTGTGACGTCGATTAACCTCTTAGGATGAGCTTTAAAGCGCTAGGACCCCACGGACCAAGGGTCTCGACACCGAATGGGACAAAATCGTATTCGCTGCCTAGACCCCTGTATTTCAGTCCTTTCGCTTTTTCAGCTGCTTCTGAAGCTGCACCAGGTCTGTTGCAAGTACCATGGAGATGGGAAGGGGCCAGCGTGTCTGAACAAGTGGCATCCCATACTAGCACCCGACCCATCTTCCATGGAATCAGACTCATACCATCCGGTCTCTTGCCATCGTCTCTTGCAATGCCTGTGGGCTCAAGCAACGTTGGCACGTTGACGGTGGCAAGGGACCGGCGTATAATGTCGTTTAGTGCAACAGCCGTTTTATTTTAAGTAATAGGTATAGCCTCTTATGTCGCGGCCTTTTTTAATCAATGTAGAAGTTAAGACCTAGATAAGAGTCATACGTTTTGTAATTTTGGAACTTACTTAAACGTCTTTGAAGTTTTTTATTCACTGAATAATTTGTTCTTTATATAGTACATTCGGCTGTTAGCCTTACTGATGATTTGTTTTTTATAAAGTACGCCAGGACTTAGGAGGATAGATACTTCTATATATACTACTGTTATATAGAAACTACTTAGTTACTAACTGCTAGTTAAATAAAGATCTATGTAAAGGTTATATAAATAAGCAAATGATTATAGATAAGCGATATGTCAAATTCCGCTGATGTCCCACGCAAAATCTAGGGCCTTGATGCTAGATAAGCAAAGCACCCCCGTTACGTCAACAGCCCTAACGGCCCGGCTACGGAGAGCGCCGGAACAGTGCGCGTTTTCATTTTCATATGGTGCTGGGGGGGTTAGCATCATTATCGTTATCATAATACTATATCTGAAATATCAACACATCGTAGATTAAAATACTAAAAGTGCGAAATAAATGTCTATAGCCGATATATTCAAATTCAAATAATTTAATTCAAGTAATTTCACAAACTCATATTCACAAATAATAATACAAAACCAATAGAATAAAATACAATACAATGACTCTTTATTGTCCACCACAAATAAATCTATACTAATATTATAAAGCTGAATAGTTTGTTTGTTTGTTTGGTTGAACGCGCTAATCTTAGGAACTACTGCTCCGATATTTGAAAAATTGTTTCAGTGTTAGATAGCCCATTTATCGAGGAAGGCTATATAGGAGCGGAGCGGAAGAATGTTTCAAAATCGGGGGTTTTTGAAGTAAAACTTCTGGGAGTACGGTGGTAAATGGAAACGCGGGTGTGCGGGGGGATCGGTGGGAGCGGGAGGGCGGGTGAGGATGGTACGGGGGGTGCGGGGGGATTTTTTTTATATCGAGGAACTAAGGAGAGCCATAATTGATGAAAAAGCAAATTGGATAAAAAAATAGGTAAGCTGCCCAAATTACTAATTCCACTCGGACGGAGTCGCGGGCAAAAGCTAGTCAATACAGAAAAACAAGTACATGGAATAAAATTAACAATCAGAAAATTAATACTTACTTTCTACCTTACTTACTACGCCGTGCCTGTCACAACAGTGCCAAATATATATGGGCAATCGTACATTTCAGCGATTACGGCTAGAACGGCGTTGCGGCTGGCCCGGACCCTGCGCACAAGCGCAGCGCTGCGCAAAGAGTAGTATAATACAGCGTGTATTTTTCACACGCGAGTATATTTTGATGGCAATTAGTGTTGGTCCTAAACAACACATTTACATAAATTTCGTTAACTAATTGTGTATTTTTTTTTCATACAAAATAATTGAGCACGCAATGTATTTGTTACATCTAAAGTTATCGACTGATTGACGTTTCTTTTTACACGTTATATCGTGACAGTGCAATAAAACTCAAAAATAATAATCATTAATCACGCCGATTTACCCGCCTGACATATTTATTTTCCACGTGTTGTCCGTGCACTTCAATGCAAGTGACACATCGTCGAACGATGGACTGGACTCTTTCATACTTCGTAGATTGGTTTCAAATAATTTATCAAAAACTTCTCGTATCTTATCTCTCAATTGGTCCACTGATGTTCGAGGTTGCGAGTAAACCTCGTTTTTCATAGCTCCCCATAGGATAAAATCTAGGGGTGTCAGGTCAGGGGAGCGCGCCGGCCACCGACGGGGGCCAAATCGTCATATCCATTGGTCACCAAGCATCAAGCTTAAAGCAGTTCTCAGGCGTGCTTATGAGTGTGAACAGGCAAGCGGGAAATGTTTTCTGCTGTTCCAGTCAGGGTCAGGCTATCACGAATACGCTGCAGAGCCTTCACGATAACTCGTTGATTTCGCGGAGTCCGCCGGATCAAACGGTAAATTTTTAACGCTCTTCTACTGCTTTGTTGAGCTTCTCCATAAATTAATGTCATATCAGCGAGTTCGTTTGCAGGGCGACCGCGGCATTTTTGAAGAAATGTTTTGATATGCGACAGTGATGTGACAGTGAGTTCAAAATCTTTATTTTCGGCCATATACCTAAGTTGTAAAATAGCCGAGGAAAATCACTGGTGAGGTAGGGCCCTTAAGTATAAATACGAGTATTTCCTTTTCTAAAAGAGATATAGAATAGTAGAATAGACTTCTTTACAGAAATAAAATTACTCCTTAATATCAGGGCTTTTATATGACACTTATTTCATTAGGGGCCGCTGATAGGCCAATTTGCCCTTTCTCCTTTCATAGTATAGGTGTTAGTATTTTTAATGATAAATTTTAACGACAGAATATATCCGATTAAATTATTAAATTAGTATAAGTTTTACGAGGGGCGTTCAATATAAAGTGAGAATGAGATGCAAACTCTTTTAATATTACGAAATTAAATACTGGCCGGTAAAGCTAATCTATCTAGCTGATTGCTATGAAAAAAAAACTAACTGTCTTTTGTTTAAAAAAATATACGGTAATTTCTTTGCAATGCTATTGAGTACGTTAGCGAAAATGGAGAAAATTGAACTGCGCGCCGTTATCAAATACTTGTGTTTTGAAAAATTTTTGTTACGGACCAAGTCAATTTTGATTTGCGGGACACTTTAGGGTCTAATGCTCCTCCGTATTCGACAGTCGCACGTTGGTGCGCCGAATTTAGACGTGGAAGAACATCGACAATGGACGACCCCCGCTCCGGTAGATGAGACCTTTTTTAAAAATGGAATTTTAAGTTTAGAAAAAAGATATACAAAGTGTATTATGCTAAAAGGTGACTATGTCGAAAAATAAAATGACATTTAGTAAAAGTTGTTTATAACATACTCATTCTCACTTTTTATTGAACGCCCCTAGTACTTCACCAAAATACTTCTCGATCGCGTTTACGTAAAAATTTCAATTCTATGGAAACATGGACGCGCGGCCGCGGAGGCGCTGTCCATGTTTCCCTAGTAATTGATTTTTTTACGTAAACGCGATCGAGAAGTAATTTAGTGAAGTAAAACTTATACTAAGCGTACTGAACCAAATTGTTTTATTAATGGACGCCGTTATTCGACCAAATATAGTTACATTAATCTTCGCGATGATGTATAAGGCTTTATTCCATACATCTGCCAAAGAAATAATTGTAAATGAATGTTTTCACCCTGGTACAAGATTTGGTACTTACATTTTGTGTGATTGCGGTCCGGTTACGGAGTTTGTTGAAAACTGCCTTTTGCAAATCGGAGATATCAAATCGCGTTGTTCTCAACAATGAGATCAATTTCAGTACAACGATCCTTTTCCATAATTTTATTTAACGATACTGTTGATTGTCATTTAGCCGCAACAATGTTCCATCCAGAACTGCTCACAACTAACTAATAAACTTTAGAATTCAAACGGCCATAAAACTGGCTTCAACCTTCTCCGCTCAAAATATAATAAGTTTTAAAACTGTTCCGTTTATATCTGTCTAACCACAATGCAATGTGACGTAATTGTATAATGGTAACAGTAATATCAAACTATGAAGATAAAGTAAGGCTTAAAATTATAATGTAACTAAATTATTTTGAATTTGTCTGGTAAAGACAAAATATCGATTTTGCTGATAACGAACTACTTAATAATGTTTAACTAATATAATCCGTACCCAATCTTCCCAATGCGCACTGGGCCAGCGTGGGAACTGGATTCTGAAAGGAGCCCTGTGCCCTGCAGTGGGACGTATATAGGCTGGGATGAATATAATTTAAAAGAGCTTTTATGAACTAAAATAAATTAAAAATTGGATAGTCTAGTGACTAGTGGTTAGAGAACTTGCCTACAAAGCTTGAGATTTCGGGTTGTACGGTTGGAGCATGCACACCTGGACCTATACATGTACGTACATTCGGGGCTCATAGATGTGTTTAATACATGTGTAATTATGTATATTAAAAGTTAAAAACTTGGTTTACTTTGGGACTTGGTCAGTTGGTGTCAATTGCCCCGTGATATTTATTTATGCTCTTTCCTAATTTACCAGTTTTCTAAATGATAATCATGATTATGCTATCGCCACCGTTTTCGTTACTATATTTTGAGTCGATAGCCAGCTTGACACACTCATGAAACAACAAATGGCTTCAGTGAAGTAAACAGATTATGTTTGATCGATTCATTTCATAAAGGCTTTACTTTGAAAAAAAAAATTATCTTCGAATGATTTTTAAACTTTGCTTAAGTAGTTTTGGACTAGGTCAATTGGTGCCGATTACTTTATGATTTATGATAATATATATTTTTCAATATATTAAGACAGAAAACTTAAGTATATTAATTTGGAACCTCTACAACTATATCACTCAAAAGCATCGAGTGACAAATTAAGATATTCGTCATTGTTTCGTAACTTTTACTTACAAAATAACCCCAATCCATTGTGTCGACAATATTTAAATGTTGTTTAATTATTTATACCTATTTAGAAATCTATTCGTCAGCCTATTTGCATTTGTGTAGAAACTGGGTTACTGATAAAGGGTTACATTTCAACTAAATTAGCACTTAAGTTTACTGCGTTTGTTAAATATATTTACAGTTGTTATCTATGGTTTCACATAATTTGACAACTCATAATGTATCATTCTTCATAATCAACGTTAGTCATAAAGGGATTTTTTTTCTGAATTGTTATTAAACAAATCTAACGTAACCACTGCATTTTATAAGACGCTTATGAAAAATCCTGAAAAAAACTGTTTCAGAAATGACTAACGTTGATTATGAAGAATGATATATTGTGACATTTATGACTTACTAGCTTTTTCCCGCGACTTCGTCCGCGCACAAAAAAGTTTTAAAGTCAACTCCCGATCTCTATCCTGCGAGAAATTTATAGTCCTAAAGAAACGATTACAGAGATAGGGTCCCATTGAATTCAATATATGAAACTCGTTTTTTCCTTTTCCCGCAGGACTTTCCGAAAATCCTAAAATTAGTTTTTTTACTTTTATTTACCTACTTGTATGCCAAATTTGAAGTCTCAAATAACTATAGTTACGGGATATAGGGCCACATAGAAGCAAAAATACCATCATTTCAGCCGAAAAACGTCCACTGCCACTCGCGTCCAACGCGATCCCGCAACCTTAACCAGAAAGCAAAAATATAAATCCCATTTATTCCCGGTTCCATTTAACCGGTGGGAGTATCGAAAAGTCCCTTCTCACTGTACCTTTATGACACTCAAGGTACATGTGTGTAATTAAAGTCCCAAAAAACCATAAAAACGACACCCATATTGATATTTAGACATTTCAACCCCATTGCATCCCAACAGGGGAGATGGTATTTCACGTCCGCCACGTTGGATTTTAAAATCGTTGTTGTTTTCGTAACCAGCGACCCGATAAACCATAGAAACAAAACCCATGTTGATTTTCAGACTATTTCACCCCATTTCCCCCTTTTAGGGATTGAATTCTCAAAAAACCTGAAATACGTGTTCACTCATTTATCATTAGGAGTACTTCTGTGAAGTTTCGAATAAAATAGTCGAACTAATCTTGTTTCCCCATACAAACTTTGAACCCCCTTTTCACCCCTTCAGGGAGTGAATTTTGAAAAATCCTTTCTTAGTGCACCCCTAGACCTTATAAGGAACCTACATGCCAAATTTGGAATCTCTAAGCCCAGTGGTTTGTGCTGTGCGTTGATATGTCAGTCAGTCAGTCAGTCAGTCAGTTTCTTCTTTTATATATTAAAGATATTTAGATTACTATACTAAACGGGACTTATCACGCAAAATAATATTTACCTCGACGTTTCGCAAGTGCGGGTAAATTGAGATAAGGGTGCTGCTTATAATCGGAGTCAAGTGCGTGTAGATCGAAAGACTCGAGCGGCTAAACGAACTTGACACCCTACACTTCAGTTAACTTATGACCACAGCTGCTACAATGTGGCCGAAACGTCGAGGTAAATATTATTTTGCGTGATAAGTCCCGTTCAGTATAGTAATTATAAGTGAAAATCACAAAAATTTAAAACAGTAGCGTGTATTCTTGATACAACCACAAACTTTACAAGTTCTTAGTATAGGCCCTGATGATTATGTTTTTCTATAAAATTACTAAAATGCAAGATTTTTTTTTCCTTACAAAATAGTTCAGCGCGCAATGTATCTCATTTTTATTCGCACGTCACAACTGTCACAAGTGATAACTTTAATATATAATATCGGTTCATAGCACTAAAATCTACTTCTGGTTACAGTTTGTGGTTGTATCAAAAATACACGCTGTATAGTTATTAAGAACAGCAGATCGATGCAATCGTCACGTGTGTGTTGACCTTTCCCTGCCTGCAAAAGCATCTACCTCTACATTAATAGCAGGCCTCATTTTGCGAGCCAATTCCTTGTATAACATACGAGTGTGAACGCTCGCTACTAAAAATATACTTTAATTCGTCAATGTTCACTAAGAGAAATTCAATAGAAATAGTCTCACCATTCTTATTACACTCATATCGCTATTACTCGTAGTTTTCTGTCGCATCTATACTCTATACTAATACTATAAAGCTGAAGAGATAGTTCTTCAGTAGACACTTGAAATATACGCAAAGTATTCAATTTAAAAATAAATAATTTAATTAAAATAAAACAAATATTTAAGGGGGCTCCCATACAAAAAACGTGATTTTTTTACCGTTTTCAGGGTTCCGTAGTCAACTAGGAACCCTTATAGTTTCGCCATGTCTGTCCGTCTGTCTGTCTGTCCGTCCGCGGCTAAGCTCAGAGACTGTTAGTACTAGAAAGCTGTAATTTGGCATGAATATATATATCATATCAGTCACGCCGAAAAGTGATTAAATAAAAAAAAAACTAAAAAAAATATATTTTAGGGTACCTCCCATAGACGTAAAGTGGGGGTGTTTTTTTTCCTCGACTAACCCTATAATGTGGGGTATCATTGGATAGGTATTTAAAAATAAATAGGGTTTTTTATAACCAATTTTTGATAAAATGAATATTTTTGGAGATCTTTGGAAAAAATATGAAAAAATCACGTAAGTTAAACTTAATAAAAACTTTCTAGGAAAATTATTTTCAGTTTAATCAGTTGTGCAGTTACAATAAAATACAATACAATGACTCTTTATTGTACACCAGGAATTGTAAGCAATACAGAAAACAGGTAGGTACACAGAGAGTAAGTTACAAGGTAAGCAATAGTCGGCCTTATCGCTTAAGAACGATCTCTTCCAGGCAACCCTTTAACATAAAGAAGGAAGGACTAGTTTACAGCAGGTGGTGCATCAAGTGGGTCAGAAAATATCAGGTGCATCAGCAGTTTAAGTTTTTGTAAAAAAATATTTCTAAACTAAGATTGTAATTTAACCGCCATTGCAAGCATTTTGTTCTTTAAGTACCTATAAGATCACGCTAACAGTATCTTCTTTCAAATAAAAAAAAAATATTACATCTGAAAAACAATCAACATAAATTATAATACTACTAGTTCTAGTAGGCTGCAGCATAGATTAGTTACCCAATTCGCCGATAGATGGCGCTGCACCACCGACGTTAGGACCAAAACAACCACATTAATAAAGTATGCAAAGATTTTTTCGTACCTGCTACGGAACCCTATCTTGGGCGTGTCCGACACGCTCTTGTTATAGATAATGATACGGAACCCTTCGTGCATGAGTCCGACTCGCACTTGGCCGGTTTTTGAATTTGATTTTGTATAGGACCTTGCATCTAACTACAATTAATGATCGAAAAATTACATTGTCACTACATTATATGTAGTATAAAACAAAGTCGCTTCCCGTCTGTCTGTCCCTATGTATGCTTAGATCTTTAAAACTACGCAACGGATTTTGATGTGGTTTTTTTAATAGATAGAGTGATTCAAGAGGAAGGTTTTTATTTATAATACATACATAATATTGCACCCGTGCGAAGCCGGGGCGGGTCGCTAGTTCTTTACAAACTTAAAAACTTAAATTTAAAAAGAACTGGCGACCCGCCACACACACAAACACGTTAAAAAATAAATATTTTTTCTTATTTTTTTTTAGTTACTAGTGAAGCCATGAAAAGGGTTTTAAAAAAGTACTCTATTCAATATTATAAGTTAACAAATCAAAACAATATTATTCTACTTGTGTTTGAATAATAAATCTCTCACTCAAATTCAGCAGCGGAAAGAAAATGATTTGAAACCTCTAATAGTTCATAATATAATCCCTAGGTGATTGGTTCCATCTATAAATAATTATGCTTTCAGATATGTAGGTAGTGCGTCATCAAACTTTATTTTGGTTACAGTATAGTATACTATGTCGTCCATTTCTGTCACAGTGGCTAACATAAGACTATTTAGTTTATAGTAGGTACCTACCTTATAGCCTTGACCTTGTGAGAAGGGACAGTTGGAGTTTTTAACCATAATTACGTTTCCTATAAATAAGCTAGCTTGTTAAAATTGTTACTCAGCTATAAATCAATTTTGTTCTTTTTTAATAACGGTATAGAAAGAACTAAGTACCACTAGTTTATTAATGTAAATACTAAATGAAACTAAACTTAACCAATTAAATTAAGCTAAATCAACGTTTTTTTGTGTGTGAATTCAACATTTGCTTAGTTTTTTTTTTATATATTTTATATTTCTTATCACCGATCTTAAGATAATTAAAAGTAACAAGGTTAGTAGGTACCTACATTATTTTCTGTCCATCATAAAAAAGTTCAAATTCAAATTCAAATACAAATTGTTTATTAAAATAAATAATTAATAACACGAAAAGTCGTTAGTAAGCGCTGAGATTATGTCTATGTGTTAGTAAACTAAGACCGACATACTAAAGTACTGACTCTATACAAATTGACCTTAATGGAAAACTAACAACCTAAACATAACAACATAAACATAATACAAACAATACCGTGCTATATTCATAAATAACTTAAATGTCTAAACTAGGATACTAAAGTAGCCTGTTTCTTAGGCAATTTCAATTGGTAAAAAAGGCGAAATTAAACACTTCAATCACTAGGTAAATCACAGTTTTACCTTAATGAAGCTATTGTAACGAGAGTTTATGTTATTGATCGTAAACGCTTGTTAAGATTTTTTTTTACATTTGTTTGTCTTTGCTTTTGCTAGACTCAGACATAACACTCATTTTACTATAACAGGTTTCTAACTTTTAGTAAATAATGAGGTTAGAGCAATACTAGGATACGTGCGCGTGACTACTTCAATTGCAAAGCGAATGGCCGAGGGTATGTAAAAGCATTTTGATTACGTCTCGTTTTTGCTATTGTTGAAACTCCGATAACTGTTTACAGAAATCCTACATTCGATTCGAAGAACGATTGACCTAGCAAGGCTCTAATGGTCTTAGGGAAAGTGAGACAGACGAACAAAACGTCTTCAACAGACAATAATGTCAACATAACAACTTGATACCTTAAGGGAAACTGACCTACAAACTTCAGGTCAAAACCAAGTCTTGGTATTCAGAGAACTGACCACTAGTAATGTCGATGGGATGCACGATTTAAGTGGCTGCACTAAGTCGATAAGATAGGTACTTAACCAAAGCAATCACAAATAATAATATCATCTAATCGTAATCACCTAAAACTACTTAACAGATTGAAATATTTACAATAGAATTAACAATTATTTAACTTACAAAACATTTACACGTGTCAACTATTAAAGACAAAATAAATTAACTAACTAACTAACTAATTTGGCTCAGGGACCCAACAAGGTTGCGTTAAACGTTAAACGCTACCATGGGGGGGGGGGGGGCATGAAAGCATTAGTATATGTACTGCCGAAGCAAGTAATCTCGCATTGTATATATTACTAACGGATGTTAAAAACTTCGATAGTGCGATGCAGACCTCATACCTGTCTGTGCAAATGTATGAGACTTGATAAAAGCGCCATCTAGTGAGTAATTTAAACACATAGATGCATAAGTAAATTTAGTTCTTTAAGTTATTGCAATAAGGTTCATACTGATGTATTATGCATTTTTCATTTCCACATTACGAAGTTTCACTTCTTCCGCGCGAAAGAACTGCACGCACGATTTTTCTTTTATTTAAAAAACATGCACTTTTTTGTAATCTACTCATCATTTCATCATTTTAAAATATATTTTATTAGTAAATGGTATCTTCTTATCCAAACAAAATCGTTGTAGGAAAAAGCTTTTTCTAAATATCCCATCTCTATCAGTTACGAACACACCAGAGAAACTCTTCAAGTCAACATTGATTGCAGCTGTCAAATCAAGTTCTGAAATCAAATACACTTAAGCTGCGAATGCACTTTACGTGTAATGTGTCTA
The DNA here is from genome assembly GCA_947859365.1 of Archips crataeganus. Lineage (NCBI taxonomy): Eukaryota > Metazoa > Arthropoda > Insecta > Lepidoptera > Tortricidae > Archips > Archips crataeganus. Next base: position 9,899,452 of record OX402049.1, on the reverse strand, counting down.
TGGAAGTTCGTTTTCTACTTTGGCGTATTTTGCATTGAAATATCTATTCTATTTTCTAGTACCTACCCTGTCTATCTAGAAATCGTTCAACAGATAGAAGAGATTACGATTCTAGCCCCTAAACTAGATAAAGATATCTAAGGTAGGTAAGGTAGGTAAATGGTTCTTAAAAATAAAAATAACACCATCTTTTTCTATTGTCTGTAAACTTTTATTACTTAAGTTTTACTTTATCATTTGTCCCAGAATAAACATTTTATTAGCCAGCAGGCTATGTACCGGGTCAAATCTCTGTGAGTGTGACTGAAGATTATTTTCAAATTGAAGTTATTATTCTGAGCGCGAACATTTAGCGTGTGAATAGAAACTTAAATAATATATACCTGTATTTTTCTTACTTACTGTTGTTGAGACGAGCAAAGTGAAGCTTAAAAAGATGTAGAAAGATAAAATTATCCCTGGTTAAACCAGACGTCGAAGAAGAAGCCGGATAACGGTTACACTTAAAATATCTTATTAACAAGTAGGTGAACGATGTAATAGGTTAAATAATTTTTAACCTTGAAGTTAAAACATTTAAGGCCAATTTATGAAAAACTCAAGGCAATGAAATGTGTAGTAAAATTGCACGTTGCATTTAACTATTTTTAGCGCGTTTTAGTCGTCAGTTCTTGACACATCTAGTAGCTAGACAGTTTATTGCAGCGTTACCAGAGTTCTGCCCTAATCCCATTAAAGCCTCAGCCCTGTCTGGCGCAGCTGTTACGTAACTATCACCGTTACCTAGTAGCCTATCTAATAGAGACATGTCGTTAGAACCATTTCATTTATTGTAATTTTTCGTTTTGATATATCTGAGTGAATTATATCTTGCAAATCGATTTTCAACTACTTTTACTTTTCTATCAGGTGATACTAAGTTTCATTTTATTAATAAAGTACCTACCTATATTTAGTCAACTAAGAAACTCCTTATCCACCGTAAGGTTCAATTTCAGTTGTACAGCTGAAAACATCAAAGGCTATTTTATTTACTAACAAATGTGACAGTCAGCCTTATTATTTTTCTATTGATATAAAAAAAATCATAAAAACCGGCCAAGAGCGTGTCAGACACGCCCAAGATAGGGTTCCGTAGCAGGTACGAAAAAATCTTTGCATACTTTATTAATATGGTTGTTTCGGTCCCAACTCCCACCGCGCGCTAGGGTTAACAGCGCGATGTGCCTAGAATTTCAACGTCAGCGGTACAGTGCCATCTATCGGCGAATTGGGTAACTAATCTAATCTGCAGTCTACTAGAACTAGTATGTATGTTGATGGTTTTTCAGATGCAATTATTTATTATGTATATGAACCGATTTATTTTTTTTTTTATTTGAAAGAATATTACTGTTAGCGTGATCTTATAGTACTCAAAGAAATGAAAATGCTTGCAGTGGCGGTTAAATTAAAATCTTAGTTAGAAATATTTTTTTTACATAAACATAAAAACTGCTCAATTGATTAAGTTGAAAATAATTTTCCTAGAAAATTTTTATTAAGTTTAACTTAAGTGATTTTTTTCATATTTTTTAAACGTGCGGTTCAAAAGTTAGAGGGGGGAATACATTATTTTGAACTTTCGGATTGAATATCTCCGAAAATATTCGCTTTGTCAATAAATACACACTATAGGGTTAGTCGAGAAAAAAAAATCACCCCCCTTTACGTCTATGGGAGGTACCCTAAAAAAATTTTTTTTTGTTTTTTTATTTAACTACTTTGTCGGCGTGACTAATATATATATTCATGCCAAATTACAGCTTTTTAGTACTAACAGTCTCTGAGCTTACCCGCGGACGGACAGACAGACAAGACGGACAGACATGGCAAAACTATAAGGGTTCCTAGTTGACTACGGAACCCTAAAAAATGGCGAAGCACTTACTTAGTCCATCATACCAACATGATTGATTACAACCACACCCGGAACTTAATCTCAAATTTTATGTTTCTAAAATTATCACAAATTTTTGGTAGCACCGCGGCGGCCATGTTTATGAGTATGACAGTAATTAATAAATAACAATAAAAAATATCACCTGACAATTCACACCAATTGACGTATGCCTAAAGTAAGAAAAACTTGTGTTATGTATGAGTACTGTACTAGGCAACGGATAAATATGCTTACATAGATAGATACATACTTAAATACATATTCAATACCCAAGAATCAAGACCAAACATTCGTATTTTTCATTAAAATATCTGCCCTGATGCGGGAACCAAGCCCGAAACCAGAAGCTTCGGAGTCATGTTCTATAACCACTAGGTCATTTTTGTTCGTCGCAAAATCGCAGAACTTTATTTATTTATTTATTTATTTATAAACATTACATCCAATACCCTCACTAAAGACGCCTATGTGAATCAAATCATAAGTATAGACTAATAAATAGAAGATCCCATTGAAGACAAGTGACATATTACTTTGTTTTACCCAACAAAAGCCCTCTCAAAACATGACACATTGACAAATTTGGTACAACATTCACATTACAAATGACGAGACAGTTACTCGTCCCAAAGAAATCACATTTGAACAATGAATAACAAGTGCTTAAAACGATGTTATTGAAATATGAGTTGTCCATATAAAGATTTCACCGAAACGAAAGAGTGTTTTCGATTAATAATAAGTACCTATCGAGTTAAATACCTAGTACTAGATGACAATAGAGTTTAATAGAGCACAAAATGTTAGGTACTTATACTATGATAGAGATCTTTAACAAAAACACGAGAAGAGACACCACGTCCAAAATGTTATCATATTAAGAAACTTCTAATAACTGAAAACCTCTTTATATCTTTAGAAAACGTATAAAACGATACTGGCCGGTTACAAAAAACTATTGCTGTTAAAAAAAAATGTCGCACGCGGTGTGACACAAATTATGACGGTTGTTGTTTCGTATTTTGTGAATAGTAATATCTTAATATTTTATTTTCCAGATTAAGAAAAGAGCAAAATGAGCTACCTGGAAAAAGTTGACCGGTACCTGGACTCGTTGAAAGTAGGGAAAAGTGAGTTTTTTTTCATATAAATAGTGTCTTGAAATATATAGATATCTATCAGGAAAAAAATGCGAGAGGAATATAACGATTCAGCAGAATGAACTGAAATAATTACTTTGCTCAAAGCTTTGAGCAAAGTAATTGTTTCAGTTCATTAATATGGACCTCCGCAAAGTAACGCCTGATTCAATAAATTGTTTCAGCAGAAATCGAACATTCTGCTCTTTTTTAAGTGTAAGGCGTAAACAAAGAAGAGACGTGGGATGGGGGCGCATCGCAGTCGTGGGGCTCCTTGAATCAGTTTTCATACTAATTGTATAGAAGCGTTGCGATCCAAAGCAGACAGAAGAGACGGGGCGGAGACACGGCCTGCGAACAAACGACGCGGACTACGACGCGCCCCCGTCCCACGTCTCTTCTGTGTTGCGCCTTACAGCCAATATTTGAGAAAGTGACACTCATTTTACCTTAGATGTTATAACTACTACGGTAATTTTTTAACATCAGCTAAGGCGCTTATATATCTTTTTTCTAGCAATGAATAGCAAGCTACAGAGTTGTTTATAATGATTACAACGGCATCAAGTACAAACATGAAGATGCTTTCTTAACCCCTAATGGTCGTTTGCGCGATCTAGGGTTGAAAAATTAAGTCGTTAGCCCTGTGGGCTTCCTATATTTTGATACTACCTAACCCTCGGTCAGTTAACTCGGGGTGTTTAGTTTTAACTTTGGTCCATCCAAGTGCGCCTAAGAGGAAAAATACGCAGGTAAAAGGGCAAAATCATAACTAACAATATTTGTATTTTTTTAATTATGTGTTTTAGGTGCCATGGTGGACTCATGGTTTATGATGTCCAGTCCGATGCCTATACTTTTTGTGGTGATCGCCTACCTGATAGTCGTACGAGTAGGGCCCAAGATGATGAAGAACCGACCCCCGCTCAGGATCACCAGACTCATCACCTATTACAACGCCACGCAAGTGCTATTCTCTGTGATGATTGTTTATAAGGTAAGTTTAAGTGATCAAAGGAAAATCAAACTAAGATTGTAAGTTTTTGATAAAATCGTGGTGGCAGTTGTATCGGAACATGGAAAAAAATTAAAGTTACAGTTATAAACAAGAAAAACCTTAATTTCATTCAGCTTTGTTTACTGGCTTTATTCTCAGTAGGTATTGTCACCTGCGATGATTCGCTTAAAATTCCGTACCAAATACATTATTTTATTTTAATCTGACTTAGTTGCATAATTGACAAGATTTAATTTTTTAACACCTGAAAATTAGTACAGGTATCGAAAGAGTTTTGCCTTCTAAACACGGAAAAATATTTATTATAATTTATTTCTCCATATTAAAAAAAATAAAAAACATTAAAAAATATATGTGAATTTACCAATACTACCACAAAATAGATATATTATGTTCCCTTTGCCCTTTTCACAAGAAAAAAGAACTGTAATAATTTTAAATTTGATAACAACTGAACGTCAGATTTACGTCATCACTTTTTTTAATAGAGACTAGATAAAAGTAAACTATCTATTGTGTGGTAGTTTTGGAGTTATTCCCTTTTAGAATAAACACATCTTAAAAAATTTGTTATAAATTAATTAATAATCCTAGTGAAAATTTTAAATTATCAGCGTCTTTCTCTTTCCAAAATTATAGCCTTAGAAAATATGAAATCTTGTCAATTTGTGCACTAAACTGCCAGGGATAGAAGTGTTTTATCGGTCTCCTAATTTTTTCATATTTAATCCTTTCAGGCTCTCAATTTGAACATATTTCGAGATGGACTCATATATGCAGGATGCAGATATCCGTCAAATACACAAAATAAACAGGTACCTTTGTAATTTTAAGATATTTCAAAATTATTTTTTTTTTGCAGAAAAGAGTTATGTATACCTAATTATTTTCACTAAAACGTATAAAATAGTTATACATAATTCTTTACTTACTTCTTTTATCTAATTAATATTACAATTTACAATTAAATAACTTACATTACACAACAAGTACTGTGTACGTAGGAGACATCATTGCAAATTAATTATATCAGGCGTTCATAAATCTAAATTAGATGAATTTTAAGTGTTATGTTTTTGTGCTTGATGTTTGTTTTACGAATCATACGAAAATGCCAAGTATTAAAGAACAGCAATTTTACAAGCAAAGGCTACATGTAAAAGAATAATAAAATTGTCCCGGGCAAAGGATAAACCACGCTAAGACCACTGAATACTTTGGTTTCCAATACTATTAAAAGCCTTTGGCCTCAAGTCAAAAGTCTTTGTCCAGTGTGTGTTGCCAGTGATGACTTATGACACTGAGACGAGGCCACTACCGATGGGCCTCATAAGAAAGCTCAGTCACTCAGAGGGCGATGGAGAGGGCTATGCTTGGAGTTTCTCTGCGGGGTCGCATTAGAAATGATGAAATCCACGCAAGAACTAAAGTCACGGACATAGCTCGAAGAATCGCTAGACTTAAGTGGCAGTATGGCCCGAAAGGTTTTAAAGTGGCGTCCGCGGACCGGAAGACGCAGTGTAGGTAGGCCTCTTAACAAGATGGAGCGACGACCTGGTTAAGGTGACGGGAACGCATTGGATGCGGATGGCACAGGGCCGATCTGTTTGGCGAACCTTGGAGGAGGCCTATGTTCAGCAGTGGACGTCTTTCGACTGAAATGATAACTAATAAGCCTGAAGAGGACAATTGAGTGATTCAGGAATTACATATCAATAAATAACAATATTTTAACCATGCTCTGCGCTCCTATTAGTTATAGCCGTAGTAGTTGCTAATAATAGTAGTGGAGAAGCAAAGTAATAATATAGCTATTTGAGCCCTCAAGAGTTTGACTTTGTGGCCACGAAGCAATATTTCGGCAGCTTAAATAGACTAACTTTAAAAACGGACGATATGATAGTGTTCAGTTACTTTTCAGGCTGACCTTACTAGAGCTACTTAGGAGAAGATAAGAGAATTTCAACCATATTAAGATAACAGTATTTGTATATATTATATAAGTACTAGCCTTCCGTCCGCAGCTTCGTCCACGATAAATTAATTTTCCCGTAGGAAAAGGTATTTTCCCGCGGTAAAAAGTAGCCTATGTCACTCAGTGATGATGTAGCTTTCTAACGGCAAAAGATTTTTTTAAATCGGTCCAGTAGTTTCGGAGCTTGTTCAATGCAAACAAACAAACAAACAATCAAATCTTTCCTCTTTATAATATTAGTATAGATATATATATACCTACTTATTATAACTTTTCGCCATATATACCTATTTAAGTAAATTCAATTAAATTATAGGAAAGATACCTAAGCATCTGTATACAAGTTTTCTGTATGTAAATATTTGATTTTCAGTTATTGGACTTGGGCTGGTGGTACTTCTTTGCAAAATTCACTGAACTTTTAGATACGGTGTTTTTTGTACTGCGGAAGAAAGATAAACAGGTATGAATTTGAATACATCATAATGGACTTAACACACCGAGCGTCCTGTGTGCCACACTGTATAACATACACACTACAACAGACCCTAACACACAATTTTTCTACGCGAGAAATTAAATGCTCCAGGACATTCCAGGACCAATTATCGATAGTTTTTAGTGGGTATGTATTACAATACCGAAGTACGAAAGACCAAATGTATTAAAACATCGAATAATGGGTCAAAAGACCGACACGATTTTTTTCTGAAACCGTTCACTTTTTAAGATTGTTATAAAACTAACCTAACCTAACCTAATGGATTCTGTATGATGCCGTTTTAATAAATTCTGAGAAGTTTACGGTTTCAGAAAAATATCGTGTCGGTCTTTTGACCCATTCGACGTTTTAATACATTTTGGTCTTTCGTACTTCGGTATTTGTACCTAATACATCCCTTTTTAGTTGATAAGCAGTAATACCCAAGTAATAAAAATGTAAAACCTCATCAATACTACTATTGCCACGATTTCAATAGTACGGCCTGTTTTGGATAAAAACTATGGTTTTCTTGCCGAAAAATGTGACAAGTCTGATAAAACAAAAGTTTTAGGGGCTGTTTCACCACCCATTGATTAATTTTAACTAACGGATAAATGACCCCCTGTTTCACCATCCATTGATCAAATTTATTTGACGGATAAATGTGATGCCGTCTCTGTTTGTTTTGTTCGAATAGACGGAGACGGCATCACATTTATCCGTCAGTTAAAATTAATCAATGGGTGGTGAAACAGCCCCTTAAAGTGGCAAAAGTAAGAATGTGAAGTTTATGTGTAGGTAAATGTTCTTTGATAATAAATAGTTATCGTTAGTGAAACATTTGCTTAAAAAAACCATTTGTTTAAATGAATCTCAATAAAATCAATCTCTGCCAATTATTATTTTCAGCAAATAAAAAAAATACGAAATGATATTAGGTATATGCTAAACATTGGTTTGCTGACTAAAAGTACTGCTATAATGCGGCAATTGACAACATTTCCTTATTTTTGACACCTGAAAATTACTACAGGAATCGAAGAGTTTTGCCTCCTGAACACGGAAAATTTTTTATTATAATTTATTACTCCATATTTAAAGAATACAAGAAATTAAATAATATATCCGAATTTACAAATTAATACTACCTACCACAGAATAGATATGTTTCCTTTGCCTTTTTCACCAGAAAAGAATTTAAAATTTAAAATTTGACATTAACATTGAGACTTGACAGATACATAAATTATCTAGTTTTATTAATGTTAATGCACGAACGACATGTTATTGTTTTAAATAAGATTTTAAAGGAGCCCGCAGTTGTGATCGAAAAGCAAGACAGAACTTGTGATTGATTGATTGAGATTGTCCCCTAATATTTAATATATTTAACCAAACCGCCCATGCAAACCACACACAACGTCAACGTCAGATTTACGTAATTTAATCACTTTTTTTTAATTGAGACTAGACTAAAGTAATGAATCTAGTGTGTGGTAGTTTTGGAGTTATGCCCTTTTAGAATAAATACATCTTAAAAAATTTGTTAATAAATAATTAATAATCCTAGTGAAAATTTTAAACGATCAGCGTCTTTCTCTTTCCAAACAGAATACAGAGAACGAATCAAATTATAGTCTTAGAAATATGAAATTTTGTCAATTGACAAACCTTTCATTTTTTTAACACCTGAAAATTACTACAGGAATCGAAAGAGTTTCGCCTTCTGAACACGGAAAAATATTTATAATTATTTCTCCATATTTAAATAAATACAACAAATTCAAAAAACATATATGTACTTACCAATACTGCCACAGAATAGATATGTTTATTTTAACCTTTTCACTAGAAAAAAGAGCTTCATAATTGCCGCATAAGTTGCTTGGGAAGTGAAAATAGGCGAACAATATTTCCGCGAAATGGCAGTACATACACTAAAAACTATCAATTGTACAATTGATGGTGTTCAATATAAAGTGAGAATGAGATGCAAACTCTTTTAATATTACGAAATTAAATACTGGCCGGTAAAGCTAATCTATCTAGCTGATTGCTATGAAAAAAAAAACTGTCTTTTGTTTAAAAAAATATGCGGTAATTTCTTTGCAATGCTATTGAGTACGTTAGCGAAAATGGAGAAAATTGAACTGCGCGCCGTTATCAAATACTTGTATTTGAAAAATTTTTCTACGGACCAAGTCAATTTGGATTTGCGGGACACTTTAGGGTCTAATAGGTTTAACGACCGCTTTAGCCTAGTTGGTAGTGACCCTGCCTACGAAGCAAGAGGTCCTGGGTTCAAATCCCGGTAAGGGCATTTATTTGTGTGATGAGCACGAATATTTGTTTCTGAGTTATGGATGTTTTCTATGTATTTAAGTATTTATTTATCTATTTATCGTCGTCTAGTACCTATAGTACAAGCTTTGCTTAGTTTGGGACTAGGTCGATTTGTGTAAGATTGTCCCCTAATATATATTTTTTTTAATGCTCCTCCGTATTCGACAGTCGCACGTTGGTGCGCCGAATTTAGACGTGGAAGAACATCGACAATGGACGACCCCGCTCCGGACGCCCTACTACAGCGGTAACTGAAGAAATTGTGAAAAAAGTCGAAAAGTCAGTTTTGACGGATCGTCGTGTCACAGTTCGTTTTATTGCTGAAAATGTAAAGATTTCAACGGGGAGCGTGCATAATATTTTACTTGAACGCTTGGGTAAACTCTCGAAAGTTGTGCTGTTCCACCAGGACAATGCCCCGGCACACAAGTCCGCCGTTGCAATGGCTGCAATTCGTGATGCTGAGTTCGATATCCTTAAGCATCCTCTGTATTCACCAGATCTCGCTCCCAGTGATTTCTACCTATTTCCGAGATTGAAACAATACCTGACTGAGAGGCGAGAAATTTGAAGACGACGACGCGGTAGTCGCTGCAGTACAAGATTTTTTAAGTACTCAAGATGACACCTTTTTTAAAAATGGAATTTTAAGTTTAGAAAAAAGATATACTAAGTGTATTTATGCTAAAAGGTGACTATGTCGAAAAATAAAATTACATTTAGTAAAAGTTGTTTATAACATACTCATTCTCACTTTTTATTGAACGCCCCTAGTACAGTCCATTTTTGTATTTCTGACACATCGTCGAACGTTTTCATGTAAGGGTCATAATAGTTTTTCACCCCCGACACAAAAAGATCGGTGTTATAAGTTTGACCGCTATGTGTGTGTGTGTGTGTCTCTGTCTGTCTGTCTGTCTGTCTGTGGCATCATAACTCTTAAACGCGTGAACCGATTCAAATGCGGTTTTTTTTATTTGAAAGCCGGTTTCAGCTGAACCGAACGGCTTAACCAATTTTGATAAAACATACCAAAATATGTTTTATCGAAATTGGTTCAGCCGTTTCAAGGCTATCAGCACTTTTAGTATGCTGCGGAAGGGATCTTAGATTGAATCGCGTTGGAGGTTTTTAAATTCTTAATTTATAGTTATCCTTGTCAATGAATGCGACGTCACTGTGACAATTTCTGTGAAAAGGTTCTACAGTGGATCACAATTCAGTTGTTTTAAACTTTCGTGATTTTTACTAATAATTATTATACTAAACGGGACTTGTTGATTACTGCAGCGGCCGCGAACTAGGGGATTGCCGGCCGAGTAGTTTTTTCTCAAACATGCATCATCATCATCATCATCATCATCATCATCATCATCATCATCATCATCATCATCATCGTCATCGTCATCGTCGTCGTCGTCGTCGTCGTCGTCTTCATCATCACTATCATCAGCATCATCATCATCATCATCATCATCAACATCATCATCATCATCACCATCACCATGACCATCATCATCATCATCATCATCGCCATCATTATCATCATCATCATCATCAAATCATCATCATCATCATCATCATCATCACATCACCATCACCATCATCAACATCACCATTATCATCATCATCACCATCACCATCACCACCATCACCATCACCATCACCACAATCACCATCATCATCACACCATATCACCACCACCATCACCATCATCATCATCATCACCATCATCATCACCACCATCACCATCATCATCACCATCACCATCACCAATATCATCATCATCTTACCTTACCTTAAATTAGCGTCATGGTAGAATGTCATAATGAACCAAAACGCAAATATTACTTATACTTAGTTTTTTTTTAATGGCTAAATGCTATGATGCCATCTACGAGCATTATAACCCCTAGAGACGTAGTGAAAGGCGACACTAATCTGTCGACTAGTCAGTGATTTATCAATGATGTATTTCCTTACTCCTTGGTTTACCGTCAGTTTCAACCATAAAGTATGACCGATGAGACAGCTGACATTTACGACGTAAAACAGCTTCAATATACGGCATCATGTCTTGTTGTGCAGTTAAATGGTGCGGAAACAACAGTAAAAAATGTAATGAAACAAAAAACAATGTTACTTTTCATCGACAAGTCCATTTGTTTATTTTATCAAAATATTTACGAAAATTTGATTAGTTGCAACGCGGGTCAAGTTGGATTGGACTGGTCCGTCCCCCATCTTTTTCTTTCTCACTGCAATCGTGTATATCTATCTCTTATTATCGTAATTAGTCTCAGTGTGTCGCCAATGACTAGTCTGCCGTGTCAGGCCTAAGTAACGTATCTCCAAAAACGACGATTAGAGAAAAACGCGATCAAAGTTTTTGTTTTTGTTCATCTCATTGCTTGTTTACTAATGAAGTTTAAAATTTGAAATTTACACAGTAGGTTAGAAATATTATTGTGACGATGTATTTTTAATTTTAACACTGTGCTACGAATCAATTGGAAAAAAGACGGTTTTTAAAGTTTACACGGCCTTACTTTTCATACAAAATTCTGTAACGCAAAGTTGCATATCTGAATATACGTTAGTTAAGCGTGACCATGCTCTTTTTATTACCCAAAACTGTGTAATGGCTATGACCTGTATCTTTACTTACATTACTTTTGGGAACCAAGAAACAGAACATTTAAGTAAATTAAAAGTGGGTAGACTCTTTTATCTAGCTAGTCCCGTTATTTTATTTTATAGATATACAAATAGGTAAGAAGGTTAATAATAAGTAAAGTGGAAGCTAGAAAACTTTTTATTGAATTTTATCACAGTAACAGGATTTCTATTAATTCTTAACTTGTAGGTATCTTTTTTAATAAATAATACTTATAAGGTCTTATAACAATATATTATTATCTTTTCTCCCACTCACTCCCCTCTAGTTAAACATACTCTTAACAAAATTATAATCAATATAGCTCTCCTTGGTTTCAGAGGGTAGGTACGTATCAAAATATATAAAGTTTAAAATTAATAATGGACGAAAATACATAATGGTCATTTGATATAATTATTCTTGGAAATTCTCAACTTTATTACAGGATAAACCAACCATAATAAACCGAACCTAACCTAAACCAATCTGTAGATTACAAGGTTAAAAAAGTTCGTTTTATCAATAGTTTCAAAGAAAATTTTAGTATATATTATGACCATCATGTATTTCGTCCATTATTCGTTTTAAACTTTATATATTTTGATACGTTCCCGTTTCAGAAGGTGTTACGTATTATGAAATATAATTAAAATGCCTATTTAACATATAACAACAACCTGATTTGAATTAAACTGCACCAAAAGATTTTTCAATTTCGATTCTGCGGGCGAGTTCTGTATGACCTATCTAACGTATTTGAAATACGGGAGATATCCATTACACGTACGTACAAAAATCCTAGATACGTTAGTTCGGCTATCGGTGTTTTTATTGAATTATGACATAAAATGAAAATCTTCGATATGTATCAGATAGTATAGCATCAAAAATGACGATTTAGCACTGTTAAGCGTAACTAACGTATCTCAAGTTACGTTACTTAGGCCAGACACGGCAGTAGTGTGGTGCGATGCATTTATTTTGTATTGTCGATAATTATCCACTAAATAATTATTGTATCTATTGATATCGGATTTTTTTTTCGTGGTTTATTACTATTAGACTTCGTGATATTAATTATAATTCTTATTTTCGTGTACGGTCGAACAAATTGAATCATGACACAGGATAGAACCTTTTAATAATCAATTTCACTATGATTTCCATGACAAAAGTATGAGATGTCAACAAAACATTAGTAGCACAAAGGTCCACCCTGGGTCATGATTCAATTTGTTCGACTGTACCTGTATTGGATAGGTATAACGTAATTTTATTTGAACTATACCTATTATGATAATATTTTAGTACTTACTTAAGTTCAATAAACCATTAAAAGTACTTTTCAACTTGTTTAGTTTAAGCTTAAAATAAATTCAAAGTTGGCATTTAAATTTTACCAGAGTGTACTGCTTGAAAATCCTTTTTGCACAACCTTTTATCGATATCGATAGAAAGCATAGTCATTACGATGCACGCCCTAGCGATCGGGTTCGGAATACTTCGGAACACTTCGAACCGATCGCAACTCCCCCCGCACCTCAGCTAGTTGACAGAATCGTTTCCTTTTAAATTCGCAGGCATTACGTCTCCAGGGGTTATATGCTCGTAGGATGCCATAGACCTTATACATAAGGCCAAGGCCAGCAATGTTGTATGAAATTCCATTATTGACCTCTCGTCTAGCCGTACCTGCAACGTGACACTTCGTGGCGTATTATAAGGAACATAACGTCAATATTTCATAGCATGTTTGAGAAAACAATATTTACCTCGACTTTTCGGCCATATTGTACCTAGCAGCCGTGATAACGATTTGTCAACTCGCAGATTGCTGCAATGTGGCCGATACCTCGAGGTGAATATTGTTTGCGTGATAGGTCTTGTTTAGTATAGTAATTACGATTCAGTTGGTTCGATTGTGTACACAAACTTCCTCTTATGACAACGACAAAATTTTAAATCCTCAGGTGACGTTCCTCCACGTGTACCACCACGCAATAATGGCGCTGTACTCCTGGTCTTACCTAAAGTTTGCTGCCGGCGGCCAGGGCACTATACTCGCGCTCCTCAATTCTGCTGTTCACGTCGTCATGTATACCTACTACCTCCTCTCCGGGTTGGGACCCCAGTTCCAAAAGTATCTGTGGTGGAAGAAGTATGTTACTACTCTGCAGTTGGTAAGTTAGTGGTTTAATCTAACTCAATGTGGCAAAATAAAGTGTGGGTAGAGGGCCTATTAGGGGTCCACTGGCTGCAGATAGCTTAAAACCCAACGCTCAAAGTTGTAGAGATCCTTTGGGATTAATTTATCTACATATTTGTATACTAGCTGTTGCCCGCAACTCCGTCTGCGAAGAATAGGGGGTATAAAAAATTGCCTACGCCCTATTCTCAGACCTACCGAATACGGAGACAAAAGTTTCATAAAAATCGGCCAAGCCGTCTCGGGAGCTCGATAACAAATACCGTGACACGAGATTATTATATATTAGAAGATAAATAAAAAATAAATAAAATAAATAAATATCACGGGACAATTCACACCAATTGACCTAGTCCCAAAGTAAGCTAGGCAAAGCTTGTGTTATGGGTACTAGGCAACGGATAAACATACTTATATAGATAGATACATACTTAAATACATATTAAACACCCAAGACCCGAGAACAAACATTCGTATTTTTCATACAAATGTCTGCCCCGACACGGGAATCGAACCCGGGACCTCAAGCTTTATAGTCAGGGTCTCTAACGACTAGGCCATCTGGTCGTCTGAACATCAATTACAGAAAATCTATGTACTCATATAACTTCAGAACGGCTGCACATATTTCTCTTATCTTTTTTGAAGTGAAACTTCTAATGCGACTTCCAATAAGGTTGCGTTAAACGTTTAACCATGCTACTATGCTACCATGGAGGGGGTATGAAAGCATTAGTAAGTATATGTACTGCCGATGCCGAAGCAAGTAATCTCGCATTGTATATATACTAACGTATGTTAAAAACGTCGATAGTGCGATGCAGAACTCATACTGTCTGTGCAAATGTATGAGACTTAATAAAAGCGCCATCTAGTGAGTAATTTAAACACATAGATGCATAAGTAAATTTAGTTCTTTAAGTTATTGCAATAAGGTTCATATTGATGTCTATCTATCTATCTACAGCCATTGTCCGTCCACTGCTGGACGTAGGCCTCCCTCATATTGCGCCAACATTCGCGATCCTGGGCTTCCCTCATCCATCCACTGCCCGCTGTCCTCCTAAGGTCATCAGTCCAACGTGTTGCAGGGCGTCCCACACTACGATATAATTCATATTGATGTATAAGTGCCTTTTTCATTTCCACATTACGAAGTTTCACTTCTTCCGCGCGGAGGAACTGCACGCACGATTTTTTTTGTTTTGTTAGTAACATAAAAATTGAGAGGTTTGTGTGAAAGAATTTTTTTTTAATTAGCAGTACACCCAAGCGTAGCCGGGGCGGGTAGCTAGTTTATTGATACAGACACATGCTAATTTTTCAGTTTCCAACTAAAACACTCGCGCGTAAGATTAACATCTTTAACCTTTAACTGACGACCTACACGTCTCACAGACGCGCAGTGTTTTTTTGGACCCGAAACAGTGACTTCGAGATTTTATAACATAAAGCCATTGGCTTTTCTATTTTAAATATGCGAGTAGAACTCCCAGTAGTCAATTCCCAATACTTTTTTCAAAAAAAAAATAATTTGAAGACTATTGGCATTTGACCTAAAATAACAATAAATATTACAAACTAAATACAAACTGAAATATAGATGCACAGAAAAAACCCCAGAAAAAAGACCAATGCTGGGAATCGAACCCAGGTCCTCAGCGTTCCGTGCTGCGTGCTTACCCCTACACCATCACTGGTCTAGAAGTTAGCGACGAATCTTTCCCATACATCGTACACTTCAGTCTGTTATAATCACATTAGGCAGTGATAAAGCGCATCTATGTTAATGCCCTCTACCGAGAGACTTCAACACTCCTTCGGAGCTACCCGCTCACCTGGACCAAGAGATGGCGCTACTAGGCCAACTTTTACAAGTTAAGTATGAAGTATCTTTTTCTATTTATTTTTTTATTTTCTTCAACTTCATTTTTTTTTTTTTATTACTTTTACGGTCATCCCGTGAAACCATATATTTAAAACTAAATACAAACTGAAATATAGATGCACAGAAAAAACCCCAGAAAAAAGACCAATGCTGGGAATCGAACCCAGGTCCTAGCGTTCCGTGCTGCGTGCTTACCCCTACACCATCACTGGTCTAGAAGTTAGCGACGAATCTTTCCCATACATCGTACACTTCAGTCTGTTATAATCACATTAGGCAGTGATTAAAAAAAAATGAAGTTGAAGAAAATAAAAAAATAAATAGAAAAAGATACTTCATACTTAACTTAAATATTAATTAATAATAAATATTAATTAAAAAATAACCCCGTATAGTAGAGTGTAAAATCAATAACAAGCGGAGGAAGTCACCTCTAGCGCATATCATTCCGGTTTAATTTATCAAAAAACTGTAACAGTTTGGATATTATTAAAGGTTTTACTGATTTTAGTTTTTATTTTTTTATTCTATTCCTAGGCTGAAGTAGAATGTCTGACCTACACAGAAAGGTTCTTTCTGCTTAGGTGCATCACTCATAAAAATCTCTGGTTCTAACTCGAGAAAATTAACTGTGCAAACGCGCTAGGGTTGTCACCAGAATTGACCTTTACTTTTTTAGTGGTTAATTTGACCGGCTTCCTGATTTAAAATTATATTAAGTTCTTTATTTATAATAATATCTTAAACAAGACCACAACTGATGAAATGATGAGTTTTGTTTTGGCAAAACACGGTATCAGGAGATAATACAGTGTTTAGTCTAATCAAGACCCTACATTTTAAGAGTTATAGTGTAAATTGCAATGACGTTTTTCAACGTTTTTGATAGAAAATCAGTTACTCTAAGCATGCATAATATAGATTAGGGTCCGAATAGTTAATTTAACGGTGTTATCACAAAACACTGTAACTCGAGTTACAGTGTTTTGTCATGACACGGCAGGGGGCGTCAGTAGGTTCGTCCGCGGGCTTCGATAGAACAAGCAGAATATACATATTTTCGCTCTGCGATAGTATTTTTTTATTCATCTTTGAACACGTTTGGCTGTTATCCTCGAATTTTATTATAAAAGTGATTTGTTATATATAGTTTGTGCTTTAGAACCTTGGTTTAAAATTGAAATAGTCATTTTAGCCTAACTATTACGGTAAACGCAAGAATTGTTAATTATCAATGAGCCTTTGTGTATCAAAGGCTGTTTCTATTTATTAGTTCCCTTATTTGGATAAATATATCAAAAATAAATGTTAAAGGTGTATGCTTTACTTTACCTACTTTAAATACTGTACTTCCTGTACTGTATTTCCTGTGTATCGAATATGTGTAAATAAACATCTCTCTCTCTCTCTCTCTCTCTCTCTCTCTCTCTCTCTCTCTCTCTCTCTCTCTCTCTCTCTCTCTCTCTCTCGAATACAATTATTGTCAGTTTTCTACATGAAGACTGATTCTGTGTTAACTTTGAACTCAATAAATAACTTTAATACATTGAATAAATGACTTACTTTTACTGTACGGAGGTTTAAATATCGAAGTAGGTAAATTGGGATGGCTAGCCATCACAATATAATATATAAAAGTACACAACTAATTATGTTAAAATTTCGTGTTTCAGGTCCAATTTGTGATAATGCTCCTCTATTGTCTCTGGACTCACTTCTCTCCAAGATGTCAATTCGCAGTCGGGTTCACCTACTTCATCTCTACGAACGTAATCATTTTTCTCTTTCTCTTCCTCAATTTCTATTCTAAAAGCTACAAAAAGAAGAGAATCGCGGAGAAAGAGATTCAAAAAGAATATGAGAGAGCGAGAAACGGGACCAAACAAAATGGTGTCACTGAGGCAAATGGACGTGCGGAGAAATGTGGGAAAAAGAACGGGGTGTGCACAAATGATTGTTCAGATATTCCCAATCTAGAGGAGGTCCCGTGTGAAGTAGATAAAGCGTGTGGTGACTACATAAAAAAGGGTAAAGTGTTCCTTACTAGACGTACGGCTAAGCAAGCGTACGGGCCAGATTATGACTTCGAAAGCATAATAAAGAAATGATTCTTATGTTCGAACAATAAGGATAGTTCCGGGTTTTTGAGACTGATTATTGTGATGGCGACGCTAAAAGAAAAAATAGTTTAAGAACGATTGATAAATGAATAGATAAAATTGTTTTAGTACTAAGGACGTATAAAATAGAGCTTAAAATTGTCTTTATTTTAATTTTACATAGAGTAAATTTTGTCACTGATATGTTGATTGTGCTCATAAATTTTATCGATGAAAATAACATTTCAGCATATCGTAGATTATTCGCAGAATCTTTTTATGCTATTGAAAATATTGAAAACGTACCTATCAGTGAGAAGATACGCTTTAAAAGAAAAATTATATTTATATTTAAATGCCAACCGCACAATTTTAAATGATGTAGACGCTAAGATTAACTGAAATTATTGCCTTAATGCTGTTATTGTTTGTGATGGTAGCGTACTTATAGTAACTTGGAAAAGGATTGTACCGTATTGGAAGAGAGTTACACCGTACAGATAATGTTAGAAGACCCAAACGTCGTTAAATTAGTGCGAAACAAAATGTTACATAATAGGTAACCATAATGTGGTACCTTAAATATTAAGGTACATTTAAGAAATGTATAGTCCATTCCAGCTATATAATAGCAACCAAAAATTTTATTGTTGCGCCTCTATATTAGTACACGTAGCAGCAGATTTATTTATACGAACAAGAGCTCAAAAAACTCTATGCTATTCAAACTCCAACTCTACTATTAACATAGATCAGTTAGTATGCTTAGTATAAGTTTTACTTCAACAAAATACTTCTCGATCGCGTTTATGTCAAAATTTTTACTAATTGATTGTAATTGATTTTGTAATTAATTTTTTTACGTAAACGCGATCGAGAAGTATTTTGGTGAAGTAAAACTTATACTAAGCATACTGTACTCTCTATAGACTCATTTTACTCGTTTGTCGTGTTTAATAAAGAATATTTGTATTGTTTAGTACATGTGCGTATTTCATTTTGGATTTTTCGTCGACATAAATACGCTGCTGACTGTACCGAGACGGATTTTTTTCATTACAAAAGTTTAACAATATACGCATATTGGTATTATAGTTATAGTCTTAGACTTGACAGTTATGTCAAGCACCAACTGTAGACAACAGTCTTTACAGTTTGTTGTGAGGGGCCGTTTAAGTATCATGTAAGCATCAAAGAGGGTGGCAGTATATTCTTTCGTTAATTTTGATGACTTAAGGGACGAGCGAAGGGTCTGATTAGCGACTACCGATTACTTCAACAATATTAATTTACTAGCTGTTGCCCGCGACTCCGTCCGCGAAGAATAGTAGCCTACGACCTATTCTCAGACCTACCGAATACGGAGAAAAAAGTTTCATAAAAATCGGCCAAGTCGTTTCGGAGGAGTTCGGTAACAAACACCGTGACACGAGATTTTTATATATTAGATTTACTATTCACTTTTTAAAAGGAACTTGAATGCTTTTGTAAATAGCAACGCTTACGTAAAACTAGAAGAGGCAGGAGCTGAGCTTGCACTTTGCTTACTTTTGCTGACAAAAGGGGTCAAAAATGGCTAATCTTTGCTTATGTGTTACTTGAATGGCTCCTTAGTCTAAAATGTTGGGATGTCAGTTGGGCGAATAACTTTAACTAAATAAGTATAGACTAATTTTTATGACCAAATTTAAATAAGTTTCATTAAGGATTTATAGAAGTTCAAGTGTTCATTCCTTAGTTTAGCGACATTTTTGTTTAAATCAATCAAGTTTTTATTTTTAAAAAGTTTTGTACTTAACAGTAATGTTCCTCTTGGCAGTTGTGAATGTTTTCGTTGTAACTAATTAACAATATCTGTGGTGGCTGTAAGCTTGTTTTTAATTTTAAATTGTTTAATCTGGTGCACTATACATAATTAATTTTATTTAGTACTGAATCATAGCTCACACAGAAGGGTATACAAATGACAAATTTTCAGCAGTTTGTAATTAATATTACTATTAATATTATTTTGTAAGACAAGATCCGAATTATTAATAAGTATTAGCTATTTGCCGATCACCGTCCACTTTATATAAAGTATATCGTGGTCCACGTCTTTTTTTTCGAAGTTTACAAAGATTTTAAAATTGCGGTATAATAGTATAAATAATTGTTGATAAGGACATGATCACGAAGTTATATTGTTTTTTTTTCTGCATTTGATCACTGCTCGAGATAAAACTTCTTGTATATTTCGTTGGTCGATGATTTGAACGCTGTAAAACGCTAATAATTAAATATATAGGTATTACGTTATTCAGGACTTTTTGTGTAAAATTAATGTTTCGTTTACTTCAACATTTTGTCTCCGATAAAGTTCCGTGAAATTTATATAACACTAGCTTGGCTTGAGGCTTTCCCCCGTTAGTTCCTTATCCCGTGGGTTTTTAGAAAAAATAAATCTTCCTAATGCCTCTATGATCCTCAAGAAATATATCTACCAAATTTCAAATCTCTAGCGGCAGTGATTTTGGCCGTCTGTCAGTCAGTCAATCAGTTACGTTAAATTGGCCAGGGCTCGCCTAAATATCCAAGTAATAGTACGTTGGAATCTTATACTATAAGTTTTTTTTTTTAACTTCATTTATCTGTGTTGTTGTATCTTCGACAGTCTGATGATTTACTGTGCTTATCTAATATTCATTATTCTCTGGTTAACATGACTTTTTTTTTAGTATAGTGCTCAAACAACTGCGTCAAAAATTTAAAATTAGTTAAAAAGGCGTCACTGTTTAAAAACATACATACTTAAGTTATTCATTGTTATTTTTTTTATACTACTAAAGGGATTTAATCCTGAATACCTACGCCTCAAGTAAAGCCGCAAGAAAAAGTAAATGTCCAATCTACAATATTCGAAATGGTTAATTTATGATACTTATAACGTTGCCTTTTTTAATTTGATTTAAGTTGTTTAATAATAGTACAAAATAATTTTAATTTTAAGATAAAATAAAAAGTTACTAACTGATAAAACTGTTTATTTTAAGAATCCTTGTCCTCTTTGCTATTCTGTTTACATCCCACATGATTAGAATACTAGGGGCGTTCAATAAAAAGTGAGAATGAGTATGTTATAAACAACTTTTACTAAATGTCATTTTATTTTTCGACATAGTCACCTTTTAGCATAATACACTTAGTATATCTTTTTTCTAAACTTAAAATTCCATTTTTAAAAAGGTCTCATCTTGAGTACTTAAAAAATCTTGTACTGCAGCGACTACCGCGTCGTCGTCTTCAAATTTCTGGCCTCTCAGGTATTGTTTCAATCTCGGAAATAGGTAGAAATCACTGGGAGCGAGATCTGGTGAATACGGAGGATGCTTAAGGATATCGAACCCAGCATCACGAATTGCAGCCATTGCAACGGCGGACTTGTGTGCCGGGGCATTGTCCTGGTGGAACAGCACAACTTTCGAGAGTTTACCTCGCCGTTTTTCGCGGATCTCATTGCGCAATGTTGCTATTTGTTTGGCGTATAATGTGCCCGTAATAGTGGCTCCATGCTCGAGATACTCAATCATTAATACCCCTTTACCATCCCAAAAAACAGAGCCCATGACCTTACCGGCAGATGGGCTCACCTTGAATTTCTTCGGAGTTGGAGATGATGGCCTTTTCCATGTCACAGACTGCAGTTTCGTTTCTGGGTTGTATTGATGGAGCCATGTTTCGTCCATTGTTATAAATCGCGTCAAAAAAAGTTCCCGGTCTTGCTGCATCAGGTTCAAAGCTTCTTGACAAATCTCTAGTCTAGTTTGTTTTTGCGTGTCAGTAAGCATTCTTGGTATCCAACGCGCAGATACCTTTTTCATACCCAAGCGTTCATGTAAAATATTATGCACGCTCCCCGTTGAAATCTTTACATTTTCAGCAATAAAACGAACCGTGACACGACGATCCGCCAAAACTGAGTTTTCGACTTTTTTCACAATTTCTTCAGTTACTGCTGTAGTAGGGCGTCCGGAGCGGGGGTCGTCCATTGTCGATGTTCTTCCACGTCTAAATTCGGCGCACCAACGTGCGACTGTCGAATACGGAGGAGCATTAGACCCTTAAGTGTCCCGCAAATCCAAATTGACTTGGTGCGTAGAAAAATTTTTCAAACAAGTATTTGATAACGGCGTGCAGTTCAATTTTCTCCATTTTCGCTAACGTACTCAATAGCATTGCAAAGAAAATACCGTATATTTTTTTAAACAAAAGACAGTTAGTTTTTTTTTTCATAGCAATCAGCTAGATAGATTAGCTTTACCGGCCAGTATTTAATTTCGTAATATTAAAAGAGTTTGCATCTCATTCTCACTTTATATTGAACGCCCCTCGTATAATATGACAAGCTGCATGAGAGAAAGGGCTTAAAGCATTCGGAGCTGGCTGTCAGACTCGAGATTTCTTCAGGTGCCTCATTAAACGCACCTTTTAGGTTCACTTCGTCTATATTCCCGTTTTGTTACTTACACTAAGTCAATAGGAATATACAGGTTGGGCCCTGCAACGGGAGCAAAACATTAAATTGTAATTTTTTTCAACCAACTTCAAAAAAAAATTCAAAATGTATTTATTTACCATAAAATTTAAATTAAACGATACAAGAGAAACGGTGATCCCACACTAGGCACAGCCTGTATCGTGGAGATCCAGATGCAACAGAAATTACAACAATGAAAATAAAAGATGTTTCAAGTTTTTTTTTATTGATTTTTACCTCCATGGGAATGTGAATAACTTGGGAGTGTGGATGACATGGGAATCTGGATGAGTTCTGTTGGGAATATGGACAAGTTTGAAATGTGGACGACATGGGAATGTAGAGATGAGAGACGAAGTGGATGATTTGGGAATTGAATGTGGACGAAATGGGATTGTTGACGAGCTACAAAGTTGACAAAATAGGAATATGGACGAAGTGAACCTAAACGAAACGCACATCTGCGTTCAAATGACTGCCAAACTATGACTGCGGCATTAGGCGAAAGTCAAAAAAACGCATGTGCGTTCCCGGCTATAAATGCGTTAACTCTTTCAGTCTGGCTGGCGAGATTACTCGTTTTGTACGATGAGCTCTCGAAACCAGTAGACAAGTAGGTATGGAGGGAGAGGAAGTATACACGTTTTAAAATTTTTGACATTACAGCCTGGATTAGGGCAATCGGCAATTACTTGCACAGGCACCGGGCACATTGCATCCCGTATTCTTGTAGTAAATGTAAATTAAATGTAAATATGTACAGTCGAAGGCATAAATATGTAATGTACACAGTCATCGCATCAAACTAATATAATTTATGTAAACATCAACACTATGTTATTAACCATAAGGTTTATGTTTACATATTTTGACGTAAATATTGTGTACATGTCTGTACCTACCATGTACCTGTACTTGTAAAATATTGTTAAAAAAATCACAAAGAATCGGACGAGCCATTTTGAAGGAGTGCGACCAAAACACCGTTACACGAGATTTTTATACTTACATTAGATTTACGCTCCTTTTGATAATATTAGCTAACGAGTTATCTCATCTACCAGCTCTAAAAACTGTTTTACCTAGCCGAGTTAAATCTTCTTTCGGACGTAAAAACATCATTTCTGTTAACGAATTAACTCGCCTACATGACTGAGGAGCAGATATCATTTCACTGAACTTAGCATAGGTACTCTGTAGATTCTAATAATAATAATAAAGGAGGTTCCTCTCTCTGTCGCCCTAACCACCGATAGCTTAAAAGCCTCGCTGCCGGTGGTACCCTAGGTTAGGTTTTTATAATGATTTTATGTTTTGTATGTATAGTTTTATATTTTACTTTTTGTATAATTATTATAAAAATCTAACCTAAGAAAAAATAAAAATAAAGAGAATAATAATATTGGGCAGGCCATATAACCCGAAGAACCGATAACCGTTGGGGTAGACGAGTTCTTGAGTGGAGACCACGGATCGGCAAACGTAGCGTGGGACGTCCTCAGACTCGGTGGAGCGATGATCTTCGCAAGGCGGCTGGCAAGAGCTGGATGACAGTGGCCGAGGATCTTGCTCAGTGGCGCGCCATGAGAGAGGCCTATGTCCAGCAGTGGACGAACATAGGCTGATGATGATGAATAAAATAAAAAAAATAAAAATAAATAAATATCACGGGACAATTCACACCAATTGACCCAGTCCCAAAGTAAGCTAGGAAAGCTTGTGTTATGGGTACTGGGCAACGGATAAACATACTTATATAGATAGACTAGCTTTTGCCCGCGACTCCGTCCGCGTGGAATTAGTAATTTGGGCAGCTTATTTTTTTTATCCAATTTGCTTTTTCATCAATTATGGCTCTCTTTAGTTCCTCGTTAATAAAAAAATTACCACCCCCGCAACCCCCCCGCACCCTCCAACCCGCTCACTCCCGCACTCCCCCCGCACAGCAACCCCGAACCCCCACCGCACCCCTCCGCACCCCCTGCACGCCCACCCACACAGCACCCCCCGCACACCCGCGTTCGTCCCATCCCAAGTCAAGCGTGCCTTATAGAAGTTTTACTTCAAGTTTTACTTCAAGTTTTTTTTTGCCGAATATCTTGAAAACGGTGCATCCTACGGCAAAATCAATGAAATTTTCATCCCCCCTGTAATACCCCCACACCCTCTCCCACGCGCCCTCCCCCGCACCCCACCCTCCCCCGAACCCCCCCTCAATGCCCCCCACCCCCCCACCCCCTTGGTGTTTTTGTCAAATATCTTGAAAACGGTGCATCCTACGGCAAAATCAATGAAATTTTCATCCCCCCTTTAATGCCCCCGCACCCCCCCCCCTTAACCCCCCCCCCCCTATCCCCTTGGTGTTTTGTCAAATATCTCGAAAACGGTGCAAATCAATGAAATTTGAATCCCCCCTCTTAAGCCCCCGCACCCCCTCCCCCGCACCCTCACCGCCCCCCCTCAACCCCCCCACCCCTTGGTGTTTTGTCAAATATCTTGAAAACGGTGCATCCTACGGCAAAATCAATGAAATGTTAATCCCCCCTTAACCCCCCCCGCGCCCCTCACCCCCTCAAACCCCCCGCACCCTCACCCCCCTCAAGCCCCCCCCCTGGTGTTAACACTAAAAGAATTTCTCAAATCGGAGTAGTAGTTCCTGAGATTAGCGCCTATATAGAAGTTTTACTTCAAAACCCCCGATTTTGAAACATTCTTCCGCTCCGCTCCG
Source organism: Archips crataeganus (assembly GCA_947859365.1). NCBI lineage: Eukaryota > Metazoa > Arthropoda > Insecta > Lepidoptera > Tortricidae > Archips > Archips crataeganus. The sequence goes on along the minus strand of OX402049.1, from coordinate 9,874,455 downwards.
CTCCTATTGGTGTTATCGTGATGATATATAGCCTTTAGACTTCCTCGATAAATGGGCTATCCAACACTGAAAGAATTTTTCAAATCGGAGCAGTAGTTCCTGTGATTAGCGCCTATAGAAGTTTTACTTGAAAAACCCCCGATTTTGAAACATTCTTCCGCTCCGCTCCGCTCCTATTGGAGTTAGCGTGATGATATATAGCCTATAGCCTTCCTCGATAAATGGGCTATCTAACACTGAAAGAATTTTTCAAATCGGAGCAGTAGTTCCTGAGATTAGCGCGTTCAAACAAACAAACAAACAAACTCTTCAGCTTTATATATTAGTATAGATACATACTTAAATACATATTAAACACCCAATACCCGAGAACAAACATTCGTATTTTTCATACAAACATCTGCCCCGACACGGGAATCGAACCCGGGACCTCAAGCTTCATAGTCAGGTTCTCTAACCACTAGGCCATCTGGTCGTCTAAATAATAATATTATAATCATTATAATTCTTAGAAAATCAAAAACTGAGCAAACTAGCAAGTTATTAGTTTTATTATATCTTTTCAAAATAGTGTCCATTCTCATCAATATACCGCTGCATCCGATGGAACCTGAGAAAAGCACTTAGCCCACTCGTCCTTAAGGGTCTCTTCGACGGCCTTTTGAAACGCACCCACTGCTTCCTCGGTGTTCATAAAAAGTTTTCCACGAAGTTTTTCTTTTATTTTCGGGAATAAATAAAAATCGCAAGGTGCGAGGTCGGTGCTATACGGCGGGTGACCCAGTAATTCCACGTCTGACGTCACTAAATAGTCGATCGTTCGCCTGGCGGTGTGCGACGAGGCGTTGTCGTGGTGAAGAAGGATCCTACTTCGAGGTCGTTTCTCCCGAACTTTTTCCAATACAAGTGGCAAACAATTGTTACTGTACCACTCTGCAGTAACTGTTTTTTGATCCTCTAAAACAAGGGTCTTCAACCTTTTTGAAGTCAAGGGCCTAGTATACTCTGATATTGTTTCGGTGGGCCGCAACATAATAAAAACATTCCATTCTAAATTAAAACTTTTTACTCTGTAATTAGGTATAATTTGTAGACATGTGAATTTAATTTTGTCTATACAATGTCGGGCCGCCATGGACGCAACCGCGGGCCGCCGGTAGAAGACCCTTGCTCTAAAACAATTGTCGCATAGTGACCTGTCCTTCCGAAGAACGAGGCCACCATCTTTTTTCCCACGCTTCGACCTCTCTTCACCTTAGTTGGCAACTCCTCGAAAGGAAACACCCACTGAGTAGACTGTCTCTTGGTTTCTGGATCATAACAGTAAACCCAGCTTTCGTCACCCGTAAGTATGTCGAACACAGCATTTGAGTCACCTCCGTTAAATCTTTGAATCAATTCACGGCACCAATCAACCCGACGGAGTTTTTGGGCCTCGATCAAATTATGAGGTATCCACCGGGCACAAAGCTTCCTGACCGCTAAATGTTCATGGAGGATTTTATGCACTTGACTCATACCGGTGCCTAAGCTTGTCCGAATCTGCTGATACGTCACTCTTTTGTCAGGCTCGTATCATAAATGCCGCACAACACTGATTCAATGTTATTTTCAGTCGTCGCCGTAGAAGGCCGTCCCTCACGCAGATCATCGGTGAGATTAGTGCGACCACGTTTAAACCATCGATATATATGTACTAACGTACTAGATATCGCGATCCGAACACTCATTCTGTTACACTGCTTTGACCCGTTGAAGGTGCAACGGACTTCAGTGCGACTTTGACATTCATGAGCATGAGCGGCGAACGTACTAATTTTTGATTGAGACTCCGAATGTAAGCGTGAACCTGCACGTAAGTAACAATTCTGTTAAAGTAATGATTTGTAACCTCTTTACGTATAGCTTAAATATCTATGGTCTAAGAAGAAGAAGACTAGACGTCGTTACATTTGATTTGACATGAATGATTTGTGTTGTGTATGATGACTGTAATAAATATGAATCCACGGTAATCCATCGCATATTATTTAACAAATTCACTACTCAAGTAAGTAAAATTACATGTTGTTCAAGTGACTAAGCGGCTAATAATATTGTAATACCACAATAAAAACATTATTTTAAATAAAACGTCACGCCATCCTACAATCATAGACTAAAACATACAGACGTTCCCATTCAAAATTAGTTGTAGGTAAAAAATTGTGACTGACTGAACTTGAATGACAATTTGTTTAATTGCTTTATACCCAGTTTGATATTTTTGAATATTTATTTTATGTTCTTTCTTTTTAGTCTAAATAATATCAAAAAATTTATGTCGTCGTCAAATATGACGTCGTGCGTTTTTCGATACTGCAAAAACACGGCAAAAAATGTCAGCGAATCATCAGGTGTCAGTTTTCATAGGTAAGTTGAGTTTCATAGGTAAACTTGGGAAACTTTTTTTCTCCTAGTAGGATCGAAAGAGCTCGTGATTCTGAGCAGAAATCACATAAAACTTTCCGAATTTAAAAAAAAGTCAAAAGGTACAACAAAAAATAAAATTGCCCAGGTAAAATAGCTGTGTCACTTCTGCGGTGTATAATCTATATCGCGATGACGTATTGTGACAATCCGGTATTTGAACATATTGTTGACATGAAAAGTCTTGTCTATCGGTAGAATATATGTCAATGGTTTAAACTCATTAAACCAGTTGTAAATAGTTGCACGAGATGGGGCTTCATCTTGACAGGCCAATCGAAGTCTATCACAGCTTTCTTGCTGACTTAAATGACATCGAAAGTCATAAAAAAATCATTGCACGAAAATTTTCTCGCGTTAAATTCATGTTAACGTGACACAGACAACTTTCAATTTGCCGCCAAATCGTAAAACAAAAATGACAAATGAATGAAATACATACTCAATAATATTGGCAAAGAGTTCCATTTTCAAAATTTAAACTTAATTTTTTATTATATTGTTTACAAGTAGCCAGTTCTAAAAACTTTCAGTGACGCCCTCGTAGACAACAATAAGCCAGAAAAACTCGAAGCTACATGACCAAGCGCGTGGGCGTGTTTGGCTTCTACGCATGCGCATAACCGTCATTACCGCTCGGATGCGCTCTCGCTCGGGTGCTTGGATCTGTTCGTGTGACGAACATTTGCAAATATGCTCAAAATCTCCGTTCAGCAGATAAAAGATTTCACGTAGAAAACCAACAATAGGTACAGTCAACGTCATAAATAAGTTACCACTTTTGTACCTTCTCGCTTTCAGTCGTTGTAGAATTTTGTATCGCTTTTCAAACATGACAATGAAGTGACAAGTTACAAAAATGATCACGTATTTATGACGTTGACTCTACAATCACTACAAAACTTTTATCAGAAATAATGTAAAGTAACAATTTCGTACCTTTCGATAGGTCAAAGGCATAATTTGTCCAAAAATCGAAAAATTGAAATTGCTTGACAAATAAAGATTGAACATGAAAAATAACTTAAAATGTCTCTTTTGTATAACTATAATTTAAAAAACTTAATAACCCCCAACGCAAGTAGGTCACACATATATGTTTGAAAATAACGTACCTACTTAAATACCCATTATGCGTCTAAGATCCCTACTGCAGCTAACAAAAAAGCTGATAACTTTGAAACGGTTGAACCTATTTTGATGGAACATTGCCAAGAAACCTGCTTTCAAATAAAAAAAACCGCATCCACATCGATTCACTAGTTTCAGAGCTATGATGCCACAGACAGACACGCACACACACACACACACACACACACACACACACACACACACACATAGCGGTCAAACTTATAACAGCCCTCTTTGTGTGTCGGGGGTTTAAAATCATGAAAAGTGGATACTACCTGTGCCCTTGTTCTACCGAAGGTACGATTTGATATTCAGTGTTTATGAGAAAACGCGAAGACTATGAGATATAGCGTCGGCTTCACGGCCGACATCATGCTGAGTTGGGACCATTTCGTGATAATGTTTGTATCTTTTACCGTTTTTCTTTGTTAATTTATTAAGATTATGTCACGAATAAAATATTTTTCTTTCTTTCTCTCTTTATATATCACTTTTGTATGTAGGACACGCTAATAAATTTATCGAGTACCTATTATTTCACTCTTTCACAGCTTTCATGTGTCTTCCATGAAATCCAGGATACTTGTGAGAGCGGGACGCATACCTGGGAGAGGGGAGGGAGAGTTGATAATTTTTAACTTCGCCCAATATAAAACCTATCTCTATTCGCTAGGTGCAAAGTAGGTGGTGGGAGAACCCCGAATCGATTGCAGCGCCCGCCGTGGCCAAATAAGAAACCGTAGACGGACCAACTGTTACTATTTACTAGTGAAATTTACGTATATATGAAGTATTAACCAAAAATAAATAGAATGTGCGTCACGAAACTTGTTGCATGATTAACTGCAAGAACAATGGCAAAAACAGTCATCACAAATTGTATAAATTTCCACAACCAAGTTGTAAATGTGAACAACGAAAAGACTGCGAATGAAAAATGTACTTATAGGTAATCGCTGTCAATTAGGAAAACGTACCTAAGCTAACTTATAAAGCAAAATTTCTAATATAAAAGCTAATTCTATTATACAGGGTTATTTGTAATTCACTAGCATCCTTTTAACCATAAACTCCTACCACTTAAACAAATGTTTTTTGTTTTACGGCTTTTGTCATAACTTAATATTTTTGGTGTAATAACGTTTTGAAAATTTTAGATTACCTCTTATTTTTACGATACTCTGTGTATTTGTATGGGGAAATAAGTGCATCATTTTAAAAAGTCGTAAAACAAAAAAAAATGTTTGAGTGATAGGAATTCAGGGTTAAGAGGATGTCAGTGAATTAAAAATAACCCTGTATATCCAATAAATTACCAGCTTAACACAACAAATTTTATACGAGGGGCGTTCAATATAAAGTGAGAATGAGATGCAAACTCTTTTAATATTACGAAATTAAATACTGGCCGGTAAAGCTAATCTATCTAGCTGATTGCTATGAAAAAAAAAACTAACTGTCTTTTGTTTAAAAAATATACGGTAATTTCTTTGCAATGCTATTGAGTACGTTAGCGATAATGGAGAAAATTGAACTGCGCGCCGTTATCAAATACTTGTATTTGAAAAATTTTTCTACGGACCAAGTCAATTTGGATTTGCAGGACACTTTAGAGTCTAATGCTCCTCCGTATTCGACAGTCGCACGTTGGTGCGCCGAATTTAGACGTGGAAGAACATCGACAATGGACGACCCCCGCTCCGGACGCCCTACTACAGCAGTAACTGAAGAAATTGTGAAATAAGTCGAAAACTCAGTTTTGGCGGATCGTCGTGTCACAGTTCGTTTTATTGCTGAAAATGTAAAGATTTCAACGGGGAGCGTGCATAATATTTTACATGAACGCTTGGGTATGAAAAAGGTATCTGCGCGTTGGGTACCAAGAATGCTTACTGACACGCAAAAACAAACTAGACTAGAGATTTGTCAAGAAGCTTTGAACCTGATGCAGCAAGACCGGGAACTTTTTTTGGCGCGATTTATAACAATGGACGAAACATGGCTCCATCATTACGACCCTGAAACGAAACTGCAGTCTATGACATGGAAAAGGCCATCATCTCCAACTCCGAAGAAATTCAAGGTGAGCCCATCTGCCGGTAAGGTCATGGGCTCTGTTTTTTGGGATGGTAAAGGGGTATTAATGATTGAGTATCTCGAGCATGGAGCCACTATTACGGGCACTTTATACGCCAAACAAATAGCAACATTGCGCAATGAGATCCGCGAAAAACGGCGAGGTAAACTCTCGAAAGTTGTGCTGTTCCACCAGGACAATGCCCCGGCACACAAGTCCGCCGTTGCAATGGCTGCAATTCGTGATGCTGGGTTCGATATCCTTAAGCATACTCCGTATTCACCAGATCTCGCTCCCAGTGATTTCTACCTATTTCCGAGATTGAAACAATACCTGAGAGGCCAGAAATTTGAAGACGACGACGCGGTAGTCGCTGCAGTACAAGATTTTTTAAGTACTCAAGATGAGACCTTTTTAAAAATGGAATTTTAAGTTTAGAAAAAAGATATACAAAGTGTATTATGCTAAAAGGTGACTATGTCGAAAAATAAAATGACATTTAGTAAAAGTTGTTTATAACATACTCATTCTCACTTTTTATTGAACGCCACTAGTATAATTTGTAATTTTCACAAGATTCGGGTTTATTCGTGTCTTGACATTATATTGGTCGCCATTGTATCTCCTAACCTTAGTTCAAAAGTCACTTATTGTTCATCAGTTCCAAGGATAGCTCTTTGGCGGTCGATTTTAAGGCATATAAAGTTTTGACCTAATTCATTGTAAACGCAGTTTGATCAGATCGCAATCTAAATCGGTCGAACGAAGTTAAGTGAAGTATCGTTTATTAAAAGAAAATCACCAATTGATACGTGAACGTGAGTAGATAGTTAAATTGTTTCACAATTTCCACTAACTAACGTTGTCATGTCATCTACTAAATGTAGTTTATATTATTATAATAGACGTAAACTTTGGGTGTTTAAAGGAGGTAACTTCTATAATTATTGAATTGTTTTGAATAACTATCTATCTCACTAAGAAAAAGGTACACCATTCCTAATTTAGAAGTAAGAGTTATTTTATCAAGGGAAATGCAAAGTTCCAGCGAGACTCAAATGAAGTTATGTGGAACAATTATTTAAATACTACTCATAATTTGACTAAGTTTTCGGTAAACTATGCCTTTTGAGGTAAATCATTACCATAAATACTTACTAGGGAAAGATTATAACAAATGCACGATACAAGACAAGGGCCGGAAAAATTAAACCTGTTTCACCAGTTTCTGATAAGTTACTGACATTATATCTACAGGGTGCCCGCCATTATTCCGAAAGTTTTTAACAGCTTATTCCTTACCTTATTTGAAGTTAAAAATGTTAATTAATGTCTGCTAAATTCGGCTTGGTTTTAGAAATATTTCCATTTTTGTGTAAAATCGTTGTAATGAAATCTCGAGTATGAAACACCTTTAAGATTACGACGTTGCGAGATAATTTGACTGTAAAAGCTTAATCCAGTTCTGTCACCGAGTGTTTACGTGTGAGGTATCAACAGAAATGTCGGCGAATTATTCATTTTTCCCTAAATATGAAATAAATAATAAATAATAGTTTAAAAAAACTAAATAACACGCTTTACAAAAAAACAACTAAAAAATAAAACAATAAATTTCAATTCACTATTCTTATAGTGCAGTAAAAAATCTTAATAAGCAATTATTATATTGTTATATCCAGATCAAAATTTGTAAACAATTCTAAATATTGTAAAATAAATAATAATAGTTTAAAATATTTTATTGTAAAAAAAGCGTGGGGTGCATGGTGTCAATTGTCAAGGATTATCATTTTGATAACATCTTAAAAAGCACCCCACGCTTATTTAAAAAAAAAATATTTTAAACTATTATTATTTATTTTATCCCCACCCACCCCGCCACCTGCCACCTGCAATGTAAATAAACGAAAAGGCATACGGCTAAGAATAGTGATCGTAATTTTTTTGCAAGTTATTTTGTGGATTAAATATTGATCGTTTTACGTGTTTTGAGGGTTACTGATGGCAGGGAGCAAGGAACGGAAGAGTGAAGGGTTTGCGCACTGTTCACCCACTTATAATCGCTTCATGTCCAGGACTCCTGCAAAGTAACTAGACTCTGGCAGTCAAACCTTAGAAATTATGGTCGGTCTTGATCTCCAGAAGATATTGTGGAAGAAGCCGCCGTGGAAATTACTGAGAGTGGGAGGACTACTATAAATTATGTTGAGCATGTAACATGAAGTTAAATCTGACTTTTTGTTATCATGTCACCATATAGCAATGATAGCTTCCGGTGAAATAATGATCGGTTATTGGACAACAGTTTTCTTTATATACGTAACTGTAGCAAGCAACGTATCTTCGGGAAAAATTATGATTGGCTCGAGATTGCCAAGTTTTCCCGATGTCTTTTTCGTAAGAGTCAATCTGTCTCTACTTTTGAAAAGAGATAAAATATAACATTATTCCTAACGTTGCCAGTTCGTCCTAAGGTAGGTATTGTTTTACTGGTGATACAAAAATAATGTAATTATGAATGAATAAAATAAAATAAAAACCGGCCAAGTGCGAGTCGGACTCGCGCAACGAGGCTTCCGTACAAATTTATATGTATCTATGAACATCCAGTCTTAGCAGACCCCTGCTCCTAAGCAAAATGTGCGCAGTGTGGGATCATTGTAGATTGGTTACTGATATAGACAGACAGACAAAAAATTTATGCTTTTCGCAATTTTTCCTTTATCTGTGCTATAAGTCCTTGCTTCGTACCAAATTTCAAGATTCTGAGTTCACGGGAAGTAGCCTGTAGGTTTTGATTCCCTTGCGAGTAGTTGCGAGTTTGAAAATATGCGGCTTAAATTGCTGTTTCTTTTGATTGCGTTGACATAGAAGTTTGATTTTATTACAACTTAAAGGTATTATAGACTTGAGTATTTGATATTAATTTCAATTTAATACCTCTACGCGTTCATGACGAAAGGGGTAGTAACTTTAAAATTAAAAAAAATATATATTATATGTGTAACTAAAAATTTACGGTTTTCGCAATTTTTCCTTTATTTGTGCTATGAGACGTTGCTTCTTACCAAATTTCAAGATTCTGAGGTCACGGAAAGTACCCTGTAGGTTTTGATTCCCTTGCGAGAGTCGACAATTTGCGGAAATTTGCGGCATAAAAGGCTTTATCTTTTGCTTGCGTTAAAAATTTATGCTTTTCGCAATTATTCCTTTATCTGTGCTATAATACGTTGCTTCGTACCAAATTTCAAGATTCTGAGTTCAAGGGAAGTACCCTGTTGGTTTTGATTCCCTTGCGGGAGTCGACAATTTGCGGGAATTAGCGCTATAAAAGGTTTTTTTTTTATTACGATAAAAATTTATGCTTTTCGCAATTTTTCCTTTATCTGTGCTATAATACGTTGCTTCGTACCTAATTTCAAGATTCTGAGTTCACGGGAAGTACCCTGTAGGTTTTGATTCCCTTGCGAGTTTCGAAAATTTGCGGAAATTTGCGGCATAAACGGCTGTATCTTTTGATTGCATTCGCTTAGAAGTTTGATTTTTTCACAGCTCCAAGGGACAGTAGACCTGAGTATTTGTTATAAATTTTAGCTTGATACCTCCACGCGTTCCTGAGAAAAAGGGTCTTGACAGATGGACGGATGGACGGACGGACAACAAAGTGATCCTCTAAGGGTTGTTTTTTCCTTTTGAGGTACGGAACCCTAAAAAATAAAAGTCAGATGGACCTAGGTTCTTCTTACGTTTTTTACTCCTTACGATCTAGGATTTACGCTGTTAAAGTTATTAGGCTTAGTCCAGGGGCTCCCTGTGTAATGTCGTCTCTATTTAATATCTATACTGAAGAGTTTGTTTGTTTGTTTGTTTGTTTGTTTGAACGCGCTAATCTCAGGAACTACTGCTCCGATTTGAAAAATTCTTTCAGTGTTAGTTAGCCCATTTATCTAGGAAGGCTATAGGCTATATAACATCACGCTAACACCAATAGGAGCGGAGCGGAAGAATGTTTCAAAATCGGGGGTTTTTGAAGTAAAACTTCTATATCTCGGGAACTACTGCTCCGATTTGAAAAATTCTTTCAGTGTTAGATAGCCCAGTTAGATAGGGCGGGTTGGGAGCGGGTGGGGGGGCGTTTTGAGAGCGGGTTGGGGGCGGCTTCAGAGAGGGTTGGGGGCGGGTTGAGAGCGGGTGGGGGGGCGAGTTGGGAGCGGGTTGGGAGCGGGTTGGGGGCGAGTTGAGAGCGAGTTGGGGCGGGTTGGGAGTGGGTTGGGGCGGGTTAGGAGCGGGTTGGGGGCAGGTTGGGGGCGGGATGAGAGCGAGTTGGGGGCGGGTTGGGGCGGCTTGAGAGTGGGTTGGGGGTGGGTTGGGAGCGGGTTGGGGGCGGATTGGGAGCGGGTTGGAGGCGGGTTGAGAGCGAGTTGGGGGCGGGTTGGGGTCGGGTTAGGACCGCTTTGGGGGCGGATTGGGAGCGGGTTGGTTTATTATGAAGTTTCACTTCTTCCGGAAGGATCTAAGGAGAGCCATAATTAATGAAAAAGCAAATTGGATAAAAAAATAAGCTGCCCAAATTACTAATTCCACGCGGACGGAGTCGCGAGCAAAAGCTAGTTTTTTAATAAACAGACTTAGAATTTATCCTAATGTAGGTAGATTTTACAAACAAAAACATATCCTAACCATGAAGAACGTCAGCTAAACTTGTTTTCATTAAAATATAAAACGATATTTTTAAATCATTTTTTTTACAATTTTTTAGCCTATTATATGCCTCATTGCTCAGTCAGGTTTGCAATTATTGTACTACTTATTTTTGTCGGGAATATACTTTTGCCTGCCACTCCATTTAATATGCGTTCAAGTCAAATTACTTACTTTCTTATTATGCTTGCTCTGCGACCCGAAGTCAAACTTGGAGTCCGACACTAGTCGCATTAATTCATTGAAAAAATCGCGATACAATTAATTTTACATCCAATTGCCTACGCGACTTTTCAAACGTCTCTCATCATATCAGCTAAAAGAGTTCCACAACGATCAGTCTTGAGCTGCCCGCATCCAAGTATTTCCTGTGAACTTTACCAGATCCATCCATCCATCTTGTTTGGGTAGTTACTGCGCCACATCTTCCGGTTCGCGGTCGCCAACTTTCTGCCCCATTATCGCTCTTCGGTTCCCCGAGCTATGTCAATAAAATTGGTTCTCCTTCACATCTCCTCATTTCTGATTCGATCATGTAAGTTAAATACCACAGTGTTCGACACTTTAATTCCAACAATCGACACCCTGCTTGTCGCCTTTTTTGCTACGAATTAAGATTGAAAGTGTCGGCTAATTAGGACAGCGTCAGGAACTGGTATTTACCTCCGGTAACTCCGAGAATAACTCGCTCCTTCGCTCTTTTTTCTTTAGGATAAAAAGTTGTAATGGTTCTAACTTCTGAGATACGCACCATTAGTTAATTCCAGCTACTAAATGCATTGCTACTCGCGCATATTGATTGCTGAAACAAATTATTTTGCAGAATCTTTTGGTGTTGGCAGGCCGCAAAAATGACTACGACGGTCAACCTTCGCAGTTCATGGGACTTGGCGAAATCTAAATGTAAGTAATGAGTAATGACATCAATAAATTATAAAAAAAAACCGGCCAAGTGCGAGTCGGACTCGCGCACCGAGGGTTCCGTACAAATTTATATGTATCTATGAACATACAGTCTTAGCAGACCCTTGCTCCCAAGCAAAATGTGCGCAGTTTGGGATCATTGTAGATTGGTTTATGATATAGACAGACAGACAAAAAATTTATGTTTTCGCAATTTTTCCTTTATCTGTGCTATAAGACCTTGCTTCGTACCAAATTTCAAGATTCTGAGTTCACGGGAAGTACCCTGTAGGTTTTGATTCCCTTGCGAGTGTCGAAAATTTGCGTTGGTTACTGATTTTTTTTTTTTTTATTTTTTTATATAAGAGGTGGCAAACGAGCAGACGGGTCACCTGATGGAAAGCGATCACCGTCGCCCATGGACACCCGCAACACGGGGGGCATCACAGGTGCGTTGCCGACCCTTTTAGGAATTGGTAGGCTCGTTTTTTAAAGATCCCTAAGTTGTAACGCTCCGGGAATGCTGCCGCAGAAAGCTGATTCCAGATCTTTGTCGTGCGAGGAAAGAAGTTTCGCTTAAAACGCACGGTACTAGAATGCCAATCATCAAGATGGTGAGGATGGAAAGACAAACGGTTCCTCGAAGTGCGGTAGTGGAATTTAGCCGCAGGCAGCAATTCGAACAGTTCGTCAGAACACTCCCCATGATAGATACGGTATAATATACAGAGAGACGCCACATCCCTCCGCAAAGCCAAAGGATCGAGTAGGCCAGAGAGTGCCTGATTACCGACAAATCGAGCAGCTCTACGTTGGATGCGGTCAAATGGAAGAATTTGGTACTTGGGTGCCCCAGCCCAGAGATGAGAGCAGTACTCCATGTGCGGCCTAACCTGCGCCTTATAAAGTTGTAAGCGATGGGCTGGCGAGAAGTACCGTCCCGCTCTATTAAGCACCCCCAATTTTTTAGAAGCTAACTTAGCTTTGCCTTCCAAATGACCACGAAACTGAACATCATTCGAAATGTCGACACCCAGGATCCCAATAGACGATTTGGCATCAAGGGAAGTACCATCAAAACAAGGCGAAACAACAAAGGGATCCTTTTTAGTGGAGAACGCGCATACTTGAGTCTTTTGGGGATTAAACTGAACTAAGTTTAGTCCACCCCAATCTGCGACATGCTTCAGCATGATCTCAATTTGAGACTCAAGTATATTCCGGCTTTCAATGACGTGTTCCCTGGATAAATTAGCGCGACCGGTATAATACGTGTCCCCAGTACTGTCATCTGCATAGCAATGAATATTGGTATCATGCAACATATCATTGATATGCAGAAGAAATAACGTGGGGGATAAAACGCAACCTTGCGGGACACCAGAGTTTACAGGCTTTAAGTCAGAACATGAGCCGTCGACTACAACTTTGATGCTCCGACCCGAAAGAAAACTTGCAACCCAAGAACACAACTTTCCAGGCATTCCGTACGCCGGAAGCTTAGACAACAGAGCTCCGTGCCAAACCCTATCAAAGGCTTTCGCTATGTCCAAACTAACTGCCAAGGCTTCCCCTTTGCTCTCAATCGCCATAGCCCAACGGTGTGTTAGATAAGCCAAAAGATCACCAGCTGAGCGACCACGTCGAAAACCGTATTGGTGGTCACTAATCAGCTGATGCTCCTCCAGATAACCTAAGAGCTGGCGGTTAATAATCGACTCCATTACCTTGGAGAGCAAAGAGGTGATAGCTATCGGTCTGTAGTTGGACGGGTCTGAGCGATCGCCCTTTTTAGGGATCGGATACACGAGAGCTGTCTTCCATCCACACGGGACAACGCCAGTAGAGTAGGAAAGCCGGAAAAGACGCGTAAGGACCGGTGCCAACTCGGGAGCACACATTTTAAGCACAATTGGTGAGATTCCATCTGGTCCACTCGACTTATGGATGTCTAGGGAAAAAAGGGCCTTGCGCACAGTTTTTTGCAAGAACCGAATGCTCTGCATAAAGTGAGCACACCGCGGTATGGTCGGCGGTGTATTACCCCCGTCATCCAAAGTCGAGTTAGACGCAAAAAGAGAGCCCAGAAGATCGGCTTTCTCTTTCGCAGAGTGGGCCAGGGAACCACCATTAGCACTCAGAGGTGGAAAGGTCGGCTGGCAGAAATTTCCAAGGACAGCTTTGGCGAGAGACCAGAACGCTCGAGTACCCGAGGGAAGACGCAGTAGCTTCTCGCCAATTCTGCCTATGAATGTTGACTTCGCTTTAGCAATGCTTCTCTTAAACGACCTAGAGGCAGCATTTAGCTTCTTTTTGTACGCGCAAGTGTTGGGATCCTGAGACGCTACCGCCTTAGCCCATGTCCGGTAACATTCCTGCTTCTGACGGGAGGCTAGTTTACAGGAACGGCCAAACCATGGTTGGGATCTACCACCGATGCGGACCAACGAGTTTGGAATATATAATTCCATTCCCTGAAGGATTACATCGGTGATAGAGTCGGCGCTAACGGTAGCGTTCGGATCAGACGCCGAGAAGCAGACCTGAGCCCAAGGGTAGGACGCAAAGAAGGTTCGCATCCCGTCCCAGTCCGCTGATTTATAATGCCAGACACGGCGGCTAGTTTCATACTGAGAGCGCGTCGGTCTTGTGAGAAGCACAATGCTATGGACTAGACAGTGATCAGATGAGCCTAGTGGTGCGTCAACAGAAACCCGATAAGTGTCTGGGTGAGAGGTCAGCATGAGGTCCAGTAAGGAAGGAACATGAGCGTCCACGTCCGGTATCCTCGTAGGCGAGGCAACCAGTTGGGTCAGGCCATAGGCTAAAGCGAAGTCATACACAGATCTCCCCGCATGGTCAGTTGTGCGTGACCCCAGCCAATCGGCATGATGGGCATTGAAATCGCCCAAAATGACTATTTCAGCGGAGGGGATCTGCTGAAGGAGGGAATCCGTCACCGATTGAACGTGCTCAATGAGTCGATCAGTTTCGGCATCTCCACTATGGGACCTGTAGAGGCAGGCGTAGATACGAGGATGGTCGTCGCAGTCTACGCGTAGCCAGATAACGGACAGGTCCCCTACTTCGAGGCTGCCGAGGCGACGGACGCACATATCCTCCCTGACATAGACGCAGACCCCAGCGCGCGGCACAAAAGAGTGCTCCACGTTGTACCCCGGGTAGCGCAGGTAAGTGATGTCAGAAGGGGGGGATATCTGCGTCTCGGTTAAAAATAACAGGGCTGGCTTCTCTGTCTCAAGATGGTTATGGACAGCATTTAGATTCGAGTGAATTCCCCTTATGTTGCAGAAATCCACACAAAGCGTGCGAAGGGATGCCAATGACGCCCGTCTCTTTTTGCCCCTGCGACCAGTACCAAGCGGGATTTTGCCCTCCCCAAAATACGACGGGCAGCCTGAACGGGAACGGTCAGGGGGGGATTCTCCTCCACAAAAAGTGGCGGTACCCCCTTGGGGTAGTGTTGTTTTTTTAAATACCGCAGCCATACTGAAATTAGAGGGGGGGGGGGAAGGGCTCCGGAGTTCACACTTATCAGGCGAAACACAACGGTAATAAATACAATCATTTCACGCCGACGTTTTGTGTGAAGGTGGTATTACACCGGGCGAGCCAGCCCAAATCGTGCTGTAAAACAGCAAGGCTCTACCACTCAAGAAATGTCACTCATTTGGCACCACCCAGGGGTCACGTGTAGGGTCTCGAGGGTAAACCTACGGACGCGAGTGACTTTAACCCCCAAAACTAATATAGATAGACAGACAAAAAAAATTATGCTTTTCGCAATTTTACCTTTATCTGTGCTAGGTATAAGACCTTGCTTCGTACCAAATTTCAAGATTCTGAGTTCACGGGAAGTACTCTGTAGGTTTTGATTCCCTTGCGAGTTTCGAAAATATGCGGAAATTTGCGTCATAAACGGCTGCATCTTTTGATTGCGTTGGCTTAGAAGTTTGATTTGTTCACAGCTCCAAGGGACTGTTAACCTGAGTATTTGATATAAATTTAAGCTTGATACCTCCACGCGTTCCTGAGAAAAAGAGTCTTGACAGACAGACGGACGGACGGACGGACGGACAACAAAGTGATCCTTTAAGGGTTCCGTTTTTTCATTTTGAGGTACGGAACCCTAAAAACGTGGTAAGTAATAATATAAATGCATGGTATTGTCTGCTTCACAAGTGCAAAATCGTGAAAAATAGAGATAAAGCTCCTAAAAATTTGTATGATAGCTCATTGGATTTGAAATAACTTCAAGAAAAATGTTTTTTCACGATTTTAGTGCACATAAAAAATCCAATTGTGGTAAACAAATCAAGTTGTAAAAAAAAGGTTTATCGTATTTTGGCTAAACTCAAAATTATTCGACGACATAGAAGACAGACCATTAAATATGATTCCTTTTGTCATCTTTCGGATAAGGAACCTTATAAACCACATAACTTAACTTTTTTGTGACTATTCGCATACATATCCTCCTTCTTGGTTTGAAGTCGGTTAAAAATGAAATCTCACGCCTCATGCCAATTTAGTCTGTGTGTCTAGAATGACAAATTGATAGAAACAACCATACATTATAGCTATTCACACGAATTTATGTATCATTTTGTGTTAAAAATATTATTATTATTATTATTCTAGATGGTTTTTAACACGGTATCTATTCAAAAGAAGGATACTACCTCATTTGAATCAATTTACTTTTCTAGATGATGAAATTGACGACCTACCTCTAATGTCAAGTCCTGGGCCAGTCCTAACGATAGTGGCCATTTACTTGGTCTTCGTGTTGAAGTTGGGGCCTGCGTTCATGAGGAAGAGGCCAGCATTCAAGCTCACTGGGACACTATTTGCATACAATACTGCCCAAGTGGTCATATCGCTCTATTTAGTACAAAAGGTAAATGTCAAGGTCCAGAGTAGACCCGAGTGGTGCAAGCGACATTGGCTTTGTTAGACGCACACTGACCCCTGAAGAATCGCATGCAGTGTTTGCTGCAAGGCAGAAGGAAAATACAACGGGATGAATATACATTCTGTTACGAGTAGGTACCAGTAGAAACAGCTGCCGTAGATTTTCCTTAAACTAGCAGTTCAAGTTCTTATTATTTAGAAAGTCACAAGCAGTTACTTATACACCGTGTTTTTTTTTAATTTCCGTTAACTTTAAGGGAAGATTATTCAAGTCAAATAGAGTTAAATTCTCGGAGATACTAGTGTCTTAACTCTTACTATTTTTGAGATATTCAATAGTTAAATTTAACAGCTGAACCAGTGTAAAAGATCCTTCATTGCGTCCTATTATTATTTAGGTATCTTTTAAATTTCGTCAGTAAAGAGTTTTCCATTCATAGATATTCGCTACAAGGAGATTATTGAGATTATTATTATTGATTATTGACATGTGCCGTCTTGGATGAAATTTAATTTTGTCATAATTGACACTAACTTTTGTGTAGTAACTCTAAGGAACCTTTTACACTG
This sequence comes from Archips crataeganus, assembly GCA_947859365.1. Lineage (NCBI taxonomy): Eukaryota > Metazoa > Arthropoda > Insecta > Lepidoptera > Tortricidae > Archips > Archips crataeganus. The sequence continues at coordinate 9,857,666 of OX402049.1, read as the reverse complement.
TAAAAATGTACAATGCATGAAAAAAAAATTTTTTTTTTTCAATTTTAACACAAATCATTATACCAGGTAGTTTCAGTTAATGTACCGAGCAACGTGTCGATTTTAACGGAAATAAAAAAACATGGTGTATATTCTAAATTGTGCATACGTAGAAGTAGTTTGCATTATCTATATCTATATATTTATTTACATGCATTATACTTACTTCCTTTTTTAGTACACAATTTTTAACGTTTTCTCTTTACCAGTATTTCAGAGGAATGCTAGAATATGGCTTTGTACCCAGAAAATGTTACATGAAGGATGAAAAAATTCGAAAAGAGGTGAGGATGTTTGCTTATTGCACGCCGCAGACCATGATCTTTTATGTCCATTATATCTTACGGCATGTTTTTAGTTGACTGTATCAATGATGTGCACGACTGTTCATATATAACCTTGTTTTTCTATGTTTTTTGTTCCTTTTTTATGATTAGTATTGTCTTTGATTTAAGGATAATGTCAAATTGTAAAATAAACGAATTTGGTTACAAAAATGCTAATATCGTCTCTATTTTAATATTAGTAGACCAAAAATGCTATTTCACTTATTTTTTGTAAACTTTATATTCTCAACATAATTATCTTACTTTTCAGGTGATGTTTGGAATTTGGCTATACTTCGCCGCAAAAGTCTCCGAACTCCTCGATACTGTCTTCTTCGTTCTTAGGAAGAAGGATAACCAAGTGACTTTCCTCCATATATACCACCACTCCATAATGGTAGTTGGTACTTGGGGATTCTACAAGTACTCAGCCTCCCATACTGCAGTTTTCATAGGTTTTATGAACTCCTTGGTGCACGTATTTATGTATACATATTATGGATTGACTGCGTTAGGTCCCAACGTGGCCAAATATTTGACATGGAAGAAGTATATGACCTCATTTCAGTTGGTAAGTTGAACGTGTAACTCAGTGTCTATAATAGGATTATTATTCGAATAAATGGAATATGAAAAATATAAAAATACTAGCTGTTGCCCGCGACTCCGTCCGCGAAGAAAAAGGGTATAAAAAATAGCCTATAACCTGTTGTCAAACCTTCCAAATATAGAGAAAAAATTTGATAAAAATCGGTCAAGCCGTTTCGGAGGAGTTCGATAACAAACACCGTGACTGCCGCAACCATTTGAATGTATTTAATTTTTTTTTGCATCGGGGTGAACTTTTTTGGGCATTTGATTGCAAAATCGATTATTATTCTGAAATATGTACAATTATTTTCGTTTTGTTTACATCGGTGACATTCAATGACTTCCAACGTCTGTTGTCAAAAAAGTCATTGCCATTAAAATAAATTAGTTCCACTGAAAATCCGCAACATAGCGAGGGCTAAATAGGAACTTGTCATGCTTTAATATGCAGGTCAGTGCTTAAAGAGCTTTACAGACTGCAATGCAGGATAATGAATGGATTTCTTTTTCCCTGAATGGCAACACTGGCATAGATAATAGATCGCTCACTTTTGTCTCGAAATTCGAATTTGTGATTTTATTTTGCTTAATATACGAAATGTACACACCCAATATCATATTTTCTCAAGTTTATCGCGATTCCCAAGGTCAAAGAATCGAAATGCTTTAAAATTCCAGCGAAATAATGCGTTGTTTGGGAGAAACGTGTCAAAATGGTGTTGTAGATCGCCATCCTGCTCTGTCTCGTTTTTTTTATCCCGTTCTGGCCGTTCACTTTTATATTATAGATTATACATTTTTATTTAAATTTCAAACATCATATTTCATTACCATTTCGATTGGCTTTCCTTATACTCATACCATATTAGCATTTATGTAATAATCTGTGCCATTAATTTCACTCGTAACAAAATTTTTAATTTTAGATAGCAATTTTGCAAGCGAGTAGTATATTAATTTCATAGTTTCTGGCATTTTGCCGGTAAAATTGCTAGAATTATCTTTAAAAAAATGCAATATTTTCCATTGTAGTTGTATGTTACGAGTATCTAAAATTTGAATTTGGATCTGCAGTCAATTTAAAAAGGGTTATTACAGTAGCAACAGTAAAAGCTAGAAATTAAGTAAAGAAAGACTCCATTTCTTTGTTATCATAATCACAGATAAAGTTTTTACCTATAAAGCAAATAATACTTTATTCATTTGTTTTCTATACCCTGTCTATTTAACAGAGTTAGCAAGGCGTTCTCTCTGTTGCACTTTTGTATGCAAATGAAAGGGACAAGAAACTGTCAGTGGGCGTCAACAATCGCACGTCGATGGCGGGGTCGGCTTACATTGCCGTTTGATGGAATAGTCGTAATATTTCTCGTGATTTTTTGATTTTTCTCGTGGCACCTCAAATAATTACAATATGTCATGTTTATTCATCTATTAATCATAATAATGTAATTTAAAGTAGCAGATAATAATATTTAAATATGTGCCCTGCAGTGGGACGTATGTGCCGGTGCATCGTCCATATAGCTGACCAATTACGAGCATTCTCTGTTTTTCTAGTACTAACTCTGTTAAATAGACAAGATATACTAATCTTTATTGTGATACCTACCCTACCGATAATGATTAATATTTGCTAATATTACTTATTAGGTACTCGTTTTGTGCTCGAAAATTTCGAATGTTTTGTTTTCCCTCAGTAAAATATGCTTATTCAAAATTGATATTTTACAGATACAATTCGTTTCGCTTATCGCTCAGTACTCCGTAACCATCAAGGTGTCAGAGTGCCCACCATCCAAAGGCGTTGCCGTATTCATCTTCAGCAACACTGTGTTCTTCCTGATTCTTTTCACAAATTTCTATCGGCAATGCTACATTAAGAAGGATTTAACAAAATCCAATGAGGTTAATGGACTAAAAAAATCTTTAAGTATTAGAGATGTAACAGAAAAAAAAAAGATTAGTTAACCTACATTGCTTAGTTGTAGTCAATTACGAAATTACCTGTCTTTGTAAATATATTGTTGTTGTTTCATTGATTGTACGAGAGAAATCATTCAACTATTTTTATACGTTTTTGTGAACAAGATGATATTAAAATTGTGTATTACAAATAATTTTGTTTTATTTAAAAACATCACAAATTAACAGACTAGTTGTGTGTGTGTGTTGCCATGCCAGTGATGACTTATGGCACTGAGACGTGGCCGCTAACGATGGGCCTCATAAGAAAGCTCAAAGTTACTCAGAGGGCGATGGAGAGGGCTATGCTTGGAGTTTCTCTGCGGGATCGCATTAGAAATGATGAAATCACGGACATAGCTCGAAGAATCGCTAGATTTAAGTTGGCAGTGGGCATGGCACATCGCTCGTAGAACTGACGGCCGATGGGGCCGAAAGGTTCTCGAGTGGCGTCCGCGGACCGGAAGACGCAGTGTAGGTAGGCCTCCAACAAGATGGAGCGACGACCTGGTGAAGGTGGCGGGAACGCATTGGATGCGGATGGCGCAGGGCCGATCTGTTTAGCGAGCCTTGGGGGTGGCCTATGTTCAGCAGGACGTCTTTTGGCTGAAATAATGATGATGATGATGATGATGATGACTAGTTAAATACAATAACAATCATTTAGTTAACATAATATAGACTTAATTGTGCACTAGAAGTCGTATTAGACGTATGCCTCGCCAACTATCGTTTGAGCTCACTGAGACAACGTCCGGAACGCATCGATGGCGAGCGTGCATACTGAGGCAACTGCCCGCTACACCACACGAGCACCGCTCCTCCACAATATCTGTGCCGCGTATATAGGTGCAAGCGACCTGCCTCAGTATACGTCGTACCGATTGACAAAAGGGTGTAAGATGCAATCATATACGTTACTTTATTTCGGAAACTAATAGGAATATTCGTACGAAATTTCTGTGGCAGGTAAATTTTAGTATTTTAATAATAAATCTGCAAAAAACCGAAAATCTCAAAATTGACAGTTGCACCAGTATAGGTAGGAGGTATCGCTATGTGCTATTCCCAAATTCCAGCTATCCGTATGTAGGTACCAAGATTTAATTAAATCCGTCCAGTCGTTTCAGCGAACATGAATACGTTCGTTTTAGCGTTCTAAATTAGAAAAATGACTTAGGCCCACTTGCACGGAAATTTAGAGATGCTAAAATAACACGGAGTTTACTACCTCAGGGTTAATATATTTTTTTTTTACCCGACTTTGTCTTGCACGGAATGAAATTAGCCCAGGGTTTTCTAACCCGTCCATTTTATGTGTCAAAATCGAATTCATTACTTAAAAATCGCATCCGACCAAAATACAATACAAGTTTTTTTGGCCTCGGAAGCGTTAAGCGTGCCAAAAATTAACCTTGCTTTCCCCCTCTTAAAATAAAATACACCGGCGTTTTCTGTGAAGTTGAATAATATTTTTATTCTAGTGAGTGTTTGTTTTGTGATTGTTTTATTGGTTTCGGTGGGAGATGGAAGGTAACGAACCGTGACGGGGGCAAAGGCGAAGGTAACCGGGTCTTACTGGCACCGCGTAAGCGTGTTGTGGAATCCCAAAATATTGTCAATGATATAATTACAAGTTAAGTATGAAGTATCTTTTTCTATTTATTTTTTTATTTTTTCAACTTCATTTTACAAATATATGGTTATATGGTTTCACGGGATGACCGTAAAAGTAATAAAAAAAATGAAGTTGAAAAAATAAAAAAATATATAGAAAAAGATACTTCATACTTAACTTGTAAAAGTTGGCCTAGTAGCGCCATCTCTTGGTCCAGGTGAGCGGTTAGCTCCGAAGGAGTGTTGAAGTCTCTCGGTAGAGGGCATAACATAGATGCGCGCTTTATCACTGCCTAATGTGATTATAACAGACTGAAGTGTACGATGTATAGGAAAAATTCGTCGCTAACTTCTAGACCAGTGATGGTGTAGTGGTAAGCACGCAGCACGGAACGCTGAGGACCTGGGTTCGATTCCCAGCATTGGTCTTTTTTCTGGGGTTTTTTCTGTGCATCTATATTTCAGTTTGTATTTAGTTTGAAAATAAATGATATAATTGATAAACAAAACATGGATATACCAGCCGCGGCTGCCATACAGCACACTTACATGGTCCCTGAATATGCCCCGGGTACCAAATTATTATACGGCACTAGTGACAAAGCACCGTTTATCGTACAGGTTGTAACAGTAATAGATGACCTTACCTCCGGCTATTCTATCCGCCCCCTCAAGTTCGCCAAGCTCATTCACCAGAATGGCGTCCGTGGCATAAAGCAGGCTGGCATTAAACCCAGCGGTCGCAACCGAGTGCATACACACCCTATTCTCGCGGAACATCGATATTGCGCGAGTATATCGACATATAACGTCACGCGTATGGGACTGGTGCGTAACGTACCAGTAGAATTGACCCGAGAGGAGTTTACCGGTTACCGGTCATTTGACATCACAGCAGCTGACAACTTGAGTAATCTATAAACATCTATAGCTCTCAACCCTCTCAACCTTGACGCTGGCAAAATTAACCCATTGGACAGACGCCATTTAAAAAAAATACAATACAATCAAAAAAAAATCAAAAAAAAAATCAAAAATTGTACAAATACTTGAGAAAAAAGGAATCAGGGGAACGCCACTTTTGTTATTCGAAAACTATCTTTCTGGCAGGAGACAGCGTGTAAAATTGGGTGAATACGTGAGTGACGAAGAGGATGTATTATATGGTGTGCCTCAGGGAAGCGTTTTAGGCCCAACTCTGTTCCTGATTTATATCAATGACTTATGTGACATGTCAATTCCAAATGCAAAACTTTTTTCGTATGCCGATGATACTGCGGTGTTGTTTACGGGTGGATCTTGGAGTGAAGTGAAATCTTGTGCTGAAACGGGGATGGCTCATATTTCAAAATGGCTAAACTCTAATCTTCTATCTTTAAACATAAATAAGACTAAATATATATGTTTCAGTATCACAAAGAGTGCACAACCTGAAAATGATATCCAACTCAAAATTCACTCATGTCAACCTTTGGACCCAAACACCTTTATTTGTGGCTGTCCTAATATTGGAAAAGTCTCTCAAACGAAGTATCTAGGAGTTATAGTGGACAAACACCTAAATTGGTATTCTCACTTAGACCAGGTCATCAGTAGGGTCAGGAAACTGCTCTGGATATTTAAGTCGTTGAGACATATTGTACCAGATACTGTCACCAATTTACCAAAGTCACGTAATTTATTAAAAGAAATATACAAGTCCCTGGTGCAATCTGTCTTACTGTACTGCTTACCTGTTTGGGGTGGTGCCTCTAAAAGTCGTTTCATTGATTTGGAACGTGCACAGCGGGCACTATTAAAGGTCATGTATTTTAAAAAAATCGGATTTCCAACTCAACTATTGTACCAAGTCAGTGACGTCCTTTCGGTTAGAAAATTATATATTCTGCAAAGTATCTTAAAAGTACACAAGACCTTACCATATAAACACAATTACAAAAACAAAAGAAAAATAGGTAACATGGCTAAATCATTAAAAACTAATACGGCATTTGCCAGGACACAGTTCAGCAATAAATCTGTGCATCTTTATAACACATCAATAAGGAACTAGACATTTATCCTAAGTTATATCACGAGTGTGGAATCTTGCTTACAAATTTGGCTGAAAACTAAAACTTATGATGACACGGAACGTTTGATAAAATGTTGCTCATAGGTCTCGTGTGGCGGAATATATGGATAAATCACATCTATGATCGAGTTTAGCTTGACATGTTTCGGGCTAATCCGTAGCCCTTCTCCCCGGAGTCACACGTATCCGTATTTTTCGCTATGAGTGAGTCTTGCGGTGTAATTTGTGTTTATAAGTCTCGTATACACAATGTAAACATGTAACATGTACACTCACACACTCACACATACACACACACACTCACATACACACACTCACACACACACACACACACACACACACACACACACACACACACACACACTCATACACACGTGCGCGCGCTGCGCTCGCATCGCACGCATGCTCTTGCATGCCTACTCCCATTTTCTAGTTTCTAGTTTATATTTCCTTTATTATTTTTTATGTTATTTTAGATATTATAGTACTACTTATTATAATATATGGAAGAGCGGGGCTTCCCAATACAGGCATTTTTGCTTACCGGGCAGCTCCATCCCTTACTATAAATGTACGTTCAAATTTTTGAAAATAAAGAATTTTGTATTTTTGTATTTGTATTTTTGTAAAACGTTTATTCTGCAAATAGGCCGCAAAAGGCTCTTTTACATGTCACTTTTTTAAACTACCAGCGCTTTCGTAAGGACCATCATTGCCAAGAAGAATGCGCCGCAAGAAACTTGGCAGGAAGTCATCTTTTCAAATTAAAATATAATAAATTACAAACTAAAAAACCATACAAATATAGAATTAAATAAAAAATAATAATAATTATATAAAAAAACAATACAGGGATGCATTGGGCCCCATAGTTAAAAAAAATATATAAATCGGAGATAGTCTTCCAATGTCACAATCATTAAAAATGAATGTGTTAAAACACATTTCAGGTCAAGTAACCATTAAACTTTTGGATTTCAAAAGCAAGCTTACGCCTGCCGCCCCCAAAGTTGGCTCACACGCACTCATGTCATGCTCTGAAAGCAGAGCGGTACCGAGGGCATGTATCGCTTCAGTTCCCATAAGCCTTATGGGACCGTCTTGGGAACTTCGGCGTCGCGGGCCTGTGGCTAGTTAATAAAGTATTAATTAAAATATAAAAGTTTAAATCCATAAGCTTAACAATATACAGCCTTAAATATAGCAAAGGGATGTATAAAGTCCCTGAGTTAATAATAAATAAAAATACTTCATCTGACGATCTTCATCTGAAAAATATTTCAATGAATGACGAACGACATTGTATCCTTCTCTATCACATAACAAGAACTTGCATAAGTCTTATTCTTTCTGCCAGATTTGAAGTGTCATTGCGCTTTCGGTCGTTTTAAGTTTAATGGACACTATTATTTTACCTGTCAAATCAGTAAATCAGTCATAACAAGACATCGGTAACTCGTGGCATTTAGGTAGCATTTGACGTTTCTGACAGACTAGTGAGTGAAGTGACTATGTTTCTCTGTACGACTCGAGCAAAGAAACCAATTACAAGAAATCTTTTCAACAATACTATACAATACAATGTCTCTTTATTGTACACCACACAGAAAACAATACAGAAAAACAAGTACATGGAAAAAATATACAAGTTAAGCAATAGACGGCCATTTAATATTTGACTTTCGTTATAGACAATAAATATTTGCTCAAAATTTTTAAAAGTTATTGAGTGTGTTGGTTAAAAAAAAGTTTTTGTTAAAAATTTCATTTTTATTGCAAGCTTTTTTGTTGACTGTACTTGCATTGTCATCAAACCTACATAAGTATACCAAATTTCAGCCAATCCGACCACTGGAAGTGGATCAAAATCGACTTCCAAAATTTGGCCCGTACATAGGTACAATGTAGGTACATACATACGTTGCAAGTTAAATAAAAGCTTGTAAAAAGCATTCTTGCGTAAGTTTGTTGGTGTTCTCTTTGATTTCTACTTCTTTATTTTGTAATAAGCTATTAAAAATTACTATTGTAAGGTATCCTGAATTTTTTGATAATGCTATTTTTAGCTTTTGATAAACAAGTTTACCTTTTGGATGTAGTGGACCTTTCAATTTTAAAGAATTATTTTATCTTATCTGAAAAACGTGTCTCATCACTAGTGCCCCCTAATTTCCACGAGTTACCGATGTCTAAAACAACAACAATTAATTTACTAGTTCGTGTTTATAAAAAGTTTATCGTTATAAAGAGGAAAAAACTGTGTGTGCTTTAGACCACACGACTGAAGTAAAATTCTTCAGCTCCAACTACATATATGTTTTATATATATATATATAAATCATATACCAACATAACAAACATACTTATATTATTATGATTTATATATATATAAAATAAATCATATGTGTATTATAAACATACAATATAGGTACATCATATAGATGGAGCTGAAGAAGTTTTACTTCAGTCGTGATTAAATGGATGAGTGAGGTCTGCGATTGATTAATTTTAGGCGACCAAACAATATTTCAGGAGAAACAATTTTACATGATATGTACCTAATGGGTCTTTTTTCAACACAATTTATTCTACACGCGGAGACAAAACAATGGATACATGATAGACCGGGAGATGGTGACACGAAATATTAGGTAATTTGTACCAGTATGGCGGTTCTTCAGGGGCCTAATTACCAGTGATCGGAACTCTGGGTGCAAAACTTTAACAAAACTTGCCAAGCGGGCATGAAACAGTGCTTACAGACATGAAAATATTAATAAACTACTGAAAATCTGAGATTTCGATATAGAGTTAAATTTAACACTTAATCTGCCAATAATATTCTTATTTTTCTTGGTTGTAAATTCTCCTTAATGTCAGCTTTACAAGTTTTGTTAAAGTTTTGCACCCATAGTTCCCATCACTGCTAATTACGTAATGATACCGGCGGCTCAATCGTGTGGGCGTTAATCGAACGTGTCTGATAAATAACGAGTGTCAAACGATTTGTTCCACAAAAATTCTTGTATTTTCCGATAGTCGATAAAAAAGAAGGCGGTAGCGTAATGCCATACTTTTCCGATGTGACTTGTAGCCTGCCATACCGACGCGAATACATTTATAAAAAAAAAAACCACTTCCCTTTGGTTAAATAATTTTTTGTATTTTTTTGTAATTTTTTATATTTTTATCATTAAGGAATAATGATAGACAACCATTTTCTGTAGTCGGACTTAAAAATAAACAGCTAATAGCGGAGACATTCCAAAAAAACTGATGTCTTTCATTTGATCTTCAAATGACGTCATCAAAGGTTCAAAGGCATTTTTCTTTTACCTTTGCTCTCACGCTTCACTTAAAAAAACAATGTCAATGTCTGTCATAATGTCATTTAAATTTAACTGATGTCAATAGCATAGGAAACAAAACAAAAAGGCTATTTTCATTTATGAATCTAAAAAATGGACTATAGAAAGTGTTTTATTTGCTCAAATGACTCCATGAATAGCCCCAGCCCATGAATATTTTATATAGGTATGCACTCAATGTTGATGATTGAACAGGTAGATACTCACATGAGCATCTTAGCCCCCCTTATTTCGGCAATATTGTGCATATCGCTGGTAGCTATGTACTCCAAAATAGACGCATTTCGCAATTTGGGTAGATTGAGCGTGTCAGCCTTGACAAATTTTTCACCGGAGTTTCCACTGGTAAGCATTTTTTCAAAAATTATCGTGGAAAATAGACTTTCAGAACCAGAAGGTTAGAAACTTATTGACGACATGACGACGTACGAATGACAGATGACAGTATTTTTTCTCTAAGCAGATAGGCAAAGGAAATCAAGAGTTTCGTGCCACTGATGACGTATATCCGGTCAACCATATCCGGTATTTAGCAAATTAAATTTAAAAAAAATACGCGACCAAATTTTACGAATTTACGAATTACGAAGTCTATTACATCTTTTGTTAATTACGACCGTTTGATTTTACTTGGTGACTTTAACATAAATTTTACTGACAAAACCGTCACAAAGTTTGATTGTCTGATGCATTTCTTAACATCAGTTAATTTAACTCAACACGTACGTGAACCAACGCATTTTACTGACCACAGCGAGACGACCATAGACCTGATTTGCACTGACGCTCACGTTGTGAATGTCGAAGTGAAGCACATTCCCAGCCTGGGCAGACACGCTTTCATTACAGCTAAGTTTGACATAAAAAAACAGAAACCGACACCGAGACGTATTACTTACCGACCACTCAAAGACATTAATTGAAGTGACTTCGACAATGACCTTGAATATTTAAATTGGGACCAAATACTATTACTTAATGACGTGAATAATATGGTTCGAAAATTTAACGAACTTATACTCCAATTGTTCGACAAACACGCACCTGAAAAGACGATTGTGGTGAAGGAGGCTCTTAAACCATGGCTGACGAGCAATGTGAAGTTGATGATGCGTCTAAGGGACAAAGCTCACGACAAATACAAACGAACCAAAGCTGATGTTCATAAGCAATACTACCTGAACCTGAAACGCCTAGTAATTGCAGCCATCCATAGCGAGAAACGTGCCTTCTTCGAGCACCACATCAATGACGTTACCGACTCAAAGACTCTCTGGAAAAACTTAAAGCGCACCGTCCTTCCAGACCCACAGACACAGACTGACCTCCCGACACACTTTAACGACCCCGACTTAATAAACCGGCATTTCTTAAATATACCTGGTAAACCGGCCGTATCTATATCTGACCTGACACGGTATGAATTCGATAGACATAGTGACAAAAAATTTACTCTTTCACCAACAACGACAGGAACTGTGACAAAAATTATGACCTCTATTAAAACAACTGCAAAGGGACATGATTCGATTGCTATTGACATGCTACTTATGACTCTTCCGGTGACTTCGAAGGTACTGACATTCATCATCAATAGGAGTATTGAGACTATGACTTTCCCGACTGATTGGAAAATTGCTCAAGTGACCCCGTTACCTAAAAAACCTAATCCTGTTAATCTGTCCGAACTCCGTCCTATTAGTATCCTTCCCTGTGCGTCGAAGATAGTGGAAAGGGTAGTTTGCGAACAGCTGTCGGAATACTTGGAGAAATACAGCATCCTACCTGAACTGCAATCGGGTTTTCGCAAGGTCGATCGACAGCTACTGCGTTACTCGATGTAGTCGATAATATTTTGCAGGCTAGGGATGCTGGAAAAAGTACTATTTTAGCACTTTTAGATTTCTCCAGGGCTTTTGATTGCATTAGCGTTCCCTTGCTATTATCCAAGATGTCGTATTACGGATTTGATGTCACGGCGATAAAATGGTTTAGCAGTTATTTGACTGACCGTGCGCAGACTATCGTATTGCGTGGGGTGGATGGTGGTACTCTGCGGTCTTCTCTTTGCCCTGTGACACGGGGAGTGCCGCAGGGCTCGATACTGGGTCCTCTGCTCTCTATATTGTACAGTTCTGATATTGTCAGCAGTATAAAGAGCAGTGGATACCATCTCTACGCGGACGATCTGGAGCTGTACGTCTCCTGCGCGCCGTCAGAAACTTCCATTGCTGTAGACGCCATCAATGCAGATCTCGATCGTATTTCAGCTTGGTCGGAGAGGAACTGTTTAGTTCTCAACCCCGGCAAGTCGAAGTATATAGTTTTTGGATCGAGGCATCAAATTCGGAATACTATTGATGCTCTGACTACCGGGGATGTTGCCGTTATGGGTAAACCAATAGAACGGGTGGTAGAAGCCAATAACCTTGGTCTACTTATGGACGGCAAGCTGAGCTTTGAGAACCACATCCTAAAAGTTGTAAGTAACTGCTTCTACCGCCTCAAGGTTCTGTACAGTATACGCGATTACCTTAGTGTTGATTTGCGTGTTAACCTTTGTGAATCGCTTATATTGTCCAGATTAAAATATTGTGATATTGTTTATGACGACTGCATTGTTGGTTGTTCCAAGAGGCTTTAACAGCAAATGCAAAACGCATGCGCTCGTTTTTGTTTCCGTACCTGAACGCCGCTAACTTGCTGAACATGCCTGCACGCAGGCGCATGCACCTCGCCACTTTGCTGTTCGGTGTGAGACGCTACAGGACACCGTTGTACCTCTTCAATAAATTTTTTTGGTCGAAGAGTGAGCGCAGGAGTGCTATGGTTCTTGTGCCTAAACACCGGACCGCGGCATTTCGCGGAAGTTTTAAGTTCGCGGCGTCCAAGTGCTGGAATGATATTCCTCCCCCTGTCCAAGGAGCGTCTAGTAGGTACACCTTCAAGCGCAAGCTGAAGGATCACTTATTAACGCTCCAAAAATCCTACCTATAAAACCAGCACTTGATATGCCAACCTGATGTTTTACAGGGTTATGTTTTTGCAGTTTTTTTTTCTTTATTGTATTTATTTATTTACAAATTATGCTACGCAATAATAAATCTAAATTATTTGTTAATTCATTATCATTTTATTAAGTAGTTTATATAGTATATTTGTGTATCGTTCCGTGAGTCACAGACGGTTCTGGCAGAAAATCAGCGCTGCAGGCGTCTAACGCCTCAGCATAATGCTGAGTCAGCGACCGTTTCACTTTTGCATGGAGACACATGCAGATCTGTGTATTTATTACTTCGTTGTTTTGTGAACTTTGTTTATTTGTATGAATTTGTGTGTACTTTCTTGTATTTGTGTGTCTTGTAAAAGTGAATAAATGTCTTATTTCTTTCTTTCTTTCTTTCTTTCTTTCTTTTAAAATATTCAAATTTGTTTCTCAAATTGGCTGAATCTATAAGAAAAAAATATAAAAAAATACATTTTTTTTTCTAACCAAAGGCAATTCAACCATTTGTACCAAGCTGATTTTTGCACATCTAATCATCGTCGAGTAGCCATTCACGAAAATCACCTTGCCATACTTTTCCGACGGTTCCCAATGGCCGCAAGGGTGTATTTTTTTTTGCAAAACGATTTGTACCACCCTAAAACTTTTTTCAACAGTTCTCTGTATGATTATAAATAGAAGTCTGATAATGCCATATCTGTGGGAGGTGGCGAATGTGTACAATATTTTTTCAAAATTCTAAGTTTTTATTCGTATTTCGAACGATTTGTACCAGTATGGCACTAATTTTTCCTGTAAGTTTGAGGTTTGGCATATATAAATACAAAATTTAAACATCTAGGTGGCGGCAATCTTGTCTTATAACCAGATGTTACGTTGTATAATATTGTATGGCTACCACCGCTCGAAAGATTTCTCGAATTGTAGAGGTCTAGGCTCATAGTGTTCGTAAGACATAATGTATGGCAACGCAGGTATACGGCACCTGCTTGTCAGGGGACCCACAACTACAAAGCAATAAATGTAGTTCTACTCGTATGTATTAGATAGAATAAAGCCCAACACACACAGAAAGCGGGTGCGGACCGGGTCGGGCCCGCGACCGGCCCGCGACAACGTCACAACGTCTAATAAATCGATAAACACCGGCTGCATACATGCACATTACGCACATGCGGGGTGCGGTGGTGCGGAAAGGGGGATGCGGGCGGGGGTGCGGGGGAGAGGTTTGCGAGGGGTTGCGTGGGGGTGCGCGGGCGAGGGGGAGGTGCGACGGTATTAAAGGGGATTTCATTTTTGAAGGGTTGAGGGGGGGGGGGTGCGAGGGAGAGGGTGTGGGGTTTCAAAAGGGGAATGAAAATTTCATTAATTTTGTCGTAGGATGCACCGTTTTCAAGATATTTGACAAAACACCGGTTCTCGTCCAATCACCGAGGTTAAGCAACGTCGGGCGCAGTCAGTACTTGGATGGGTGACCGCCTGGTTTCATTTTTGTTTTTTGAATGTTTTGTTATGACGTTGTCATGTTAAACTATCGTCCCTAAACCGACTTTACAGATAACCGGTTCTTTTCAAGTTTCGAAAATTTGAAATGCCATACTGTGACAATTCGTTTCAATTTTTTTTTAATATCTTACTCGAGTGTGACAATCTTCCGCCCCATAGTTACAGTATGGGATAGTTTTTTAAGGTTGAATTTTATTCAAAAGAACCGAATACAATGATGCCTTACTGTAGCCAATGATTTTATGTCTTGTACCTTGAAAACGTGTCGAAAAATCAAGTTTTTCAAGAATGGCGCCACTTTTTCTCCGTACAAGAAGTATGGCAAATCATGATAAATTATCATTGATAATGGTCACATTGTATCGTATAGTTTCCAAAAATCCAAATGCCATACTGGTAGGTACAAATCATCAAAAAATATTTTTTTTAATATCTTGGCTTAAGTCCGACAGTCATCCGCCTCATGGTTACAATCTGAAATATTTTTTTAGGCAGAATTGCATCCGAACGAACAGAATACAATGAGCCATGCTGTAAAAAATGATCTTACGTATTTTACAGTCGTATTTTTAAAACTCGTCGAATAAATAAGTTTTTCAAGTATGGCAGCACTTTTTCTCCCTACTAGAAGTATGGTATAAATCGTTTTGAAAAAAAAAAAATCCTTCGCGGCGGTATGGCGGCCATTTGGAACCGTCAGAAAAGTATGGCTTGGTGATTTTCGCGAATGGCTACTCGACGATGACTACCTATGCAAAAATTAGCTTGGTACAAATGGTTCGATTTTTTTTTAAATTAATGTGTTTGCGTCGGTATGGCGGGTTGTAAGTCACACCGGAGAAGTATGGCATTACGCTAGCCTTCTGCTTTTTTATCGATCATCGGAAAATACAAGAAATTTTGTGGAACAAATCGTTCGACACTCGTTATTTATCCGACACGTTCGATTAACGCCCACGCGATTTGGCCGCCGGTACCAGCGCTATGACCATCATTTTCCTTTTTGTCATTACGTAATTAGACCCTTGAAGAACCGCCATACTAGTACAAATGACGGGTCAATCAACTTTTTTTTGTAAACGATTTTCTGCTACTTTCTATGAAAACCGAAATAATTAAAAAACTGATTGTTTTTCCTTATTTAAAGTATACTTTTCAAAACCCTAGATTTTTGTAGTCAATAATGGTATAATTGCCATATTTATTTTATTTTGTTTAGCTTCTATTTCGTGGGTTACCCAGGGGACAATGTTGTCCCCGAAATTTGTATGAAAATAGTGGTATGTCCCCTGGGTGACCGGATTTTTTCATAGAAATACTTATTTTTTTTGGTTTTCACATACGCACTATGATAAACAGTTTATCTAATTACTGCAAAATCATGGTTTCACTAACCAAAGATTACAGAGTTAATTGTAAAGGAGTAAACAGAAATTTACAAAAAAAAGTTGATTGACCCACCTAATATTTAGTGTCACCATCTCCCGGTCTATGAATGGATTATATAAATGTGTAAAACGTCTCGATATGAAAATTAGTTATTTTTCAACTCGTGTTACTGCACGTTGTCTTCGACACGCACGGCATTGACATAGAAAGGTAAGGTAAGAAATGTTACGGCAGTTGACTTTGGTTTGGTACAATATATTAGCAAAGGCTGGGAATAGGCCTCTCCCATGGTACGCTACTGAGGTTGATCTTCATCTCTCCTCCTCACATCCCTGCCCGCTGCCTTACAGATATCATAGATAGCCCTATCTAACTACAGGACGCCCTACACTAATAAATAAACAATAATGTGTGGACACGTAACATAATATCTACAAACTGGAAAAAAAAAATATTATTCTCTATTCAGTAGTATCAAACTTGAACCAGTTTTAACAACTATATTTTTTTCAACAAGTGGCCATTTCACCGTAATCCTAAATGGTAGATATTTATACTTTTCTATTGAACCACTACACTGTTGCGTTGGTTCCTGATTATCGGAGTGGTTGCACATATTGCATGATAGGATAGGTGAAGTTCAGTATTATTTATCTTATCAGGTCGCAGTAACTTCTGGCAGTGTTCAAAAATTTATGTAAAGCAAAATGAAGAATCTTACCACAAACACGACGTTTAATGACGGTTTTTATAAAAGTGCATGTAAGTATTATAGTTAGGTATAATATTATGGCTTTTTCACAAATTAATTCGCTTAAAGCACAGAATAAAAAAGGAGCAGTAGAACGTCTCGACAGCGTCCTTGATTATAATTACCTACGCCGGCTCGGTACACAAAATCACGATAGGGCTGCCACTCTTCAGTTATGTTTTGATAATGTTAGCACATAATCATCATCATAATCTTTAAACCTTAATTAAGATTAGAAGTTAAGATTTGTAATTTCACGTGACATTGCGTCATCCTTTTTCGTGCGTGCAGCCGGCGTTTATCGATTTATTAGACGTTGTCACGTCAAAAATAGTAACTATTACTTATGAAACCAAAAGAGTGTAAGTAAGTTACCATATTTCCTTTTAAATTGTTACATATTAAGCTGTGACCTATTTTTCAAAAGTGTTTTTCAATAAAAAAGACACGTCAAGATCGCTTACTTTCTTTCTAATGCTAAAAAAACGAAGTACACTATATGTAGGTAGGTACCCCGCCATTGATTTAATTTTCGTAATTGCGTTGCATTCAATGAGTAACAGTCGCGAAACCAATAGGTACTTAACTAACACAAATAAAAAACAACTTAATACAAAATAAAAACGGTAAAATAATATTATTTTTAGTCTTACTTTTCCGACTGAGTTGGTAATCTAAAAAATTACATTTCTGGTTTTGATATAGATGAATTTAGATATCCGTACACCGAACAATACTGTTTATCGCCGGCTCCGGAGAACAAAATGATAATCGCTATTATCATAGTTTTAGTATTATGCCATATTTGAAATCAGTGAATGCTAATACACGTGTACAATTTTTTTCATAATTTTTATACTGTTACTTACCGAGTTACAAAAATATACAATATTATTCAACAATTTTACCTATTTGAAAAAAGACAAGAACAAAGCTGTATCATAATATTAACATATTGTGTTCAAGTTTTTCAATATTATTAACGGTAATAAAATGATGTTCTCGTAAAAATAATTGCCCAAGAAAACGATAAAGATAGGTTATCATTTTATTCCCGTAAAAAACCGTTCTACAACTTCGTATAATGTTCACCTAGCAAAACAACTCTTTCGGTGCCGAACAGTAAAACATTATTGTCATCCTTTTTGCTTCTCGTACGTTTGTCAATCACAAATTGCAATGGCAAGTACAACAACATCGGGGGTGCCGCGCATGTGGCAATGTTTGTTTATACTGATAATACTAGTCGTCAATGTCGTCTCAAATGTGTTTGCGGAAGTGTTGTGGAGCTTTTGTTTTAATTATTGTTGATATTTTCAACAATAATTAAATTGTTATTGTTTTTTTTTGTGTATAAGTTTAGTGAATGGAGTTAGTGAAAATGGACAAACGAAGGACTGCACGATTAAATTCTATTATGAATAATGTTGACAAAGCTAATGAGGATTATTTAAATAACGGTAGGTACCTAATACTATTTTTTAATACTTTATTTTATAATACTTTGACGCGTCTGATGTGTGTGTGTAAAAGTACAAGTTATACGTAAAGCCGAGTTTAGAACTGCAAGAAAAATCTTGCAAGTTGTATTAGATTGCGCGGCGTTAAAGCGAACGAGTTTGAAGTGGTCAACCGAACGCCGCAAGGTAATGCAACTTGCACGTTTTTTCTTGCTGGTCTAAACTGGTCTTAAGAACAATAATATTCAGTTATCAATCATTTTTGTACGTTATTTACCTTATATTAACGTTTAATGTGTAGTCATAATATTGTAGTTATTATTATATTCCCTATTGTAGCGTGTAGTATGTATATACATTGGCCTCTCAAGCAGAGGGACCTGGGTTCAAATCCGGCCTCGCACCTCTGAGTTTTTCTAAATGCATGTGGGAAATTACATTTGAAATTTACAACGAGCTTTACGGTGAAGGAAAACATCGTGAGGAAACCTGCACAAACCTGTTAAGCAATTCAATGGTGTGTGTGAAGTTCCGAATCCGCACTGGGCCCGTGTGGGGACTACTGCCCTAGCCCTCTCATTCCGAGAGGAGGCTTGTGCCTTAGTAGGACGTATACACCGTGAAATTTCAGTGGTTGTTTTCCCGAAACGAGGTGATTTAGTATCGATTGTACAATCGATTTATAATTACTATTTTGATTAGAGTCAAAAATCCAATTGTGAAAAATGAAAGCCGAAAATGACCGCAAACCAATAGTAACGCTTCGTTGGTACCTAACCTATCGTACGATCGTACGCTACTTGTACCAACGAAGCGTTACTAGTGGTTTGCGGTCATTTTCGACTTTCGTTTTTCACAATTGGATTTTTGACTCTGGTCAAAATAGTAATTATAAATCGATTGTACAATCGAAACTAAATCACCTCGTTTCGGGAAAACAACCACTAAAATTTCACGGTGTATAGGCCGGGATGAGATGACTATGTTTTCTATTAATAACATATTTGAAACCTCCACGATGTGGTACGTTTTGATTGCGGTTTGATTAGATTTTGAGCCTTCCAAACTGAGGCATCTTTTATCAAAACTATTTTTATTTTCAGAAGAAAACCAAGGAGAAAGTATCGAAAAGACCACTGCGACAGATAAAGAGGTGATTATTAAAAATCATGATTACACTTTACGAGATTTAAAAAACATAGTTTATCGCGAAGAAAACAATAATTTATCAAATGAAGATTTCTCGCCAGTTGTGTCCGAGTATATGCCAAGCCCTGAACGCTTGAGAACTTAGATAGAGTCAAAAGTTCATCAAGTATAGGAGGAGACTCAGACTACCTAGAACATGCCACTCAGAATATATTTTTCACGACACTGCTCGAAAATGTGGCCATAGATAACCTAAATCCAGTACTCAAAACTGCCTATATATGTACATTTAACAGCTGACTCATTTATGGCGCACAAACACGACAACAAAGTTACACTAATCGAAAACAGGACGTATCAGTATATGTATTTCATTATACGATACGACTTTTTGAAAGATAATTTCTGAATTTCATACCTGGCGTGCTGAAACGACATTATTGGACCAATCAACAGTAACCGTCTGCTGCATGCGATGGATGGATGGATGAATGGATGGACGGACGGACGGACGGACGGACGGACAGACGGACTGGATGGACGGGATGGACGGGATGGACGGGATGGACGGGATGGACGGGATGGACAGAATGGACGGATGGACAGATGGACGGGATGGTCAGGATGGACGGATGGACGGATGGACGGGATGGACGGGATGGACGGAATGGACGGATGGACGGGATGGATGGACGGATGGACGGATGGACGGATGGACGGATGGACTAATGGACGGAATGGACGGGATGGACGGGTTGGACGGGATAGACGGGTTGGACGGGATGGACGGGATGGACGGGATGGACGGGTTGGACGGGATGGACAGGATGGACGGGATGGACGGGACGGATGGACGGGATGGACGAAATGGACGGGATGGCCGGAATGGACGGGATGGACGGGATGACGGGTTGGACGGGATGGACAGAATGGACGGATGGGCAGATGGACGGGATGGACAGGATGGACGGATGGACGGATGGACGGGATGGACGGAATGGACGGATGGACGGAATGGATGGACGGAATGGACGGGATGGACGGTATGGACAGAATGGACGGATGGGCAGATGGACGGGATGGACAGGATGGACGGGATGGACGGGATGGACGGGACGGATGGACGGATGGACGGATGGTCGGATGGACGGGATGGACGGGATGGACAGGATGGACGGGATGGATAGATGGATGATTATGATGATGATGATGATCGCATTAGTCGTGAAAAGCACAATGTTTAGTCTCGGCCAAAAGTGCAATAGATGGACTCGTACTTTCGAGGGCCTCCGCTACGCGTCGGCCCTCAAACAAACTCGTCCATCTATTGCTTACTTTCCAGCCACTACAACAATGTACTAGAGAACCCCGTCAACTAATTCAAATATTTCGCTTATTTTGAATGCAGCAGTTTCCATAGCATCACCTTCACCGACAGTCGGTGGAAATAACAAGATTTGTACTTCTGATTTGACACCAACTTCAAAGCATGCGTTGAATGAATCTTCATTGCAGCGGTCATCAAAACGATGTCTTAATCAAATATTCCAGAACTGCAACCAGCGCTCGACCTTTGATGCTTACGAAGGTGACAAGCACGAAGAACAAACAAGGACCCTTGATGCTACTGATTTGGATGAAACTCTACAACCAGAAAATAATATGGAAAGTATCTTAACGGACGGATCGATGATCGGCAATGAAAGCACAACAACGATTCAAAATCAACCGATAATAATAAATAATAAAATAATGGAAGTCAGTGTTTCTTCTGCAGAACCATCAATTTTAAAATACAAATATAACGTCGATTCTGAGTATTTCCGAATAAATACAGAGTCAATCCAAAAATTAAGAAGCATGCGAGGTTCCAGACAGACACCTAAATCTATCGTCAGCCCAAGCCCTGCCCTTGAAACTGAACTACCAGTATTATATACACCTAGCTCTTGCCAATTAGCAAGGCATTATACGACGAACTGATTAGCCTTTGTAAAGCAGGTGATATTCCAAGCTACTATCATGCTTTTTATGAGTCCTTGACTTATGTAAAGAACTCTGAAATGAATAATGATGATGAAGATGATGATCAAGAATAAGAATCAAGTAATAAGTACCTAATAAACTTTATTGTTTTAGTTTTTTTCAAGATTCTGTTAATTTTATCCCAATAATTGAAATAAAGACAAAGTTGATTACCATATTATTGTTTCATTGCAATACCAGATAAATTACATTATCATAAACCAATTTTCTCAATATTAACGGAAATAAGATGATATGTAACTATTATTTTTACAAATCGAATCGTAAAAATAGTAGAATAAAATGATAAAACAACCATACATACGTATTTTAAACCCTTGAAAAAGCGGGAATAAAATGATAATCGACTTTATTAATCTCAGATGACGATCGATTTCCACTAACTTCTAATTTTTTAAATAACTCCTTTATAATATTACATAAGTCACACTAAAAAAGAAGAATTCTCAAAAAATTAGCTTTCCGTAACGCTGACTATCATCAGTATACGTCCACTTGTTTAGAAGTAATTGGCAAAAATGTGTTTTTTATTTTTCCTGAAAAGTTACGTTTTTGCGATTATCATTTTATTCTCCGGAGCCGGCGTTATATCGTCGTGACATAGTTAATAGGTAAGTACTAGGGGCGTTCAATAAAAAGTGAGAATGAGTATGTTATAAACAACTTTTACTAAATGTCATTTTATTATGCGACATAGTCACCTTTTAGCATAATACACTTAGTATATCTTTTTTCTAAACTAAAAATTCCATTTTTAAAAAAGGTCTCATCTTGAGTACTTAAAAAATCTTGTACTGCAGCGACTACCGCGTCGTCGTCTTCAAATTTCTGGCCTCTCAGGTGTTGTTTCAATCTCGGAAATAGGTAGAAATCACTGGGAGCGAGATCTGGTGAATACGGAGGATGCTTAAGGATATCGAACCCAGCATCACGAATTGCAGCCATTGCAACGGCGGACTTGTGTGCCGGGGCATTGTCCTGGTGGAACAACACAACTTTCGACCGTTTACCTCGCCGTTTTTCGCGGATCTCATTGCGCAATATTGCTATTTGTTTGGCGTATAAAGTGCCCGTAATAGTGGCTCCATGCTCGAGATACTCAATCATTAATACCCCTTTACCATCCCAAAAAACAGAGCCCATGACCTTACCGGCAGATGGGCTTGAATTTCTTCGGAGTTGGAGATGATGGCCTTTTCCATGCATAGACTGCAGTTTCGTTTCAGGGTCGTAATGATGGAGCCATGTTTCGTCCATTGTTATAAATCGCGCCAAAAAAAGTTCCCGGTCTTGCTGCATCAGGTTCAAAGCTTCTTGACAAATCTCTAGTCTAGTTTGTTTTTGCGTGTCAGTAAGCATTCTTGGTACCCAACGCGCAGATACCTTTTTCATACCCAAGCGTTCATGTAAAATATTATGCACGCTCCCCTTTGAAATCTTTACATTTTCAGCAATAAAACGAACTGTGACACGACGATCCGCCAAAACTGAGTTTTCGACTTTTTTCACAATTTCTTCAGTTACTGCTGTAGTAGGGCGTCCGGAGTGGGGGTCGTCCATTGTCGATGTTCTTCCACGTCTAAATTCGGCGCACCAACGTGCGACTGTCGAATACGGAGGAGCATTAGACCCTAAAGTGTCCCGCAAATCCAAATTGACTTGGTCCGTAGAAAAAATTTTCAAATACAAGTATTTCATAACGGCGCGCAGTTCAATTTTCTCCATTTTCGCTAACGTACTCAATAGCATTGCAAAGAAATTACCGTATATTTTTTTAAACAAAAGACAGTTAGTTTTTTTTTTCATAGCAATCAGCTAGATAGATTAGCTTTACCGGCCAGTATTTAATTTCGTAATATTAAAAGAGTTTGCATCTCATTCTCACTTTATATTGAACGCCCCTCGTACGTAATAAATGCGAGTGAGTCCCGCGCCGACCGAACGTAACCGCGCAGCATGCCTGACTGATGTTTGCCGAGGGTATGCTGAGATTTCGTGTCGCGTAGGTACTTTTCGCGTTCCGGCCGTTTGTATGAAGACGTTCTACTGCTCGTTTTTCTGTACTGTGCTTACAGCTTCAACTTTGTCTACGCAAAACTAATATAGGAATACCTACAGTTCAAAAAGTTAGCCACCATAACCTACTTATACAAGTTAAGTATGAAGTATCTTTTTCTATTTATTTTTTTATTTTCTTCAACTTCATTTTTTTATTACTTTTACGGTCATCCCGTGAAACCATATATTTCAAACTAAATGCAAACTGAAATATAGATGCACAGAAAAAACCCCCAGAAAAAAGACCAATGCTGGGAATCGAACCCAGGTCCTCAGCGTTCCGTGCTGCGTGCTTACCCCTACACCATCACTGGTCTAGAAGTTAGTGTTACATATGTACCTATGTGTGTGTATAACTTAGAAATACACGTTAGTTCGCTAACAGCAAGCGGTTGTTTCACTTGTCTTAACCTACGTATCTAACAGTGGCGACGAACTACCCACATTGAAAAAAAAATGTCTGGTTCTTTATTCGGCCTTTTATCTGTGTTCGACCACAATAGCCAGAACTGGGAGACATATAAGTGTCGAATATCACAGTGGTTTATCGCGAACGACATCAACCAGAACAGCGATCCCGTGGGAATAAAGAGACGAGCGATCCTGCTGAGCGCGCTCACAGGCGACACGTACAAGTTGGCGGCGGATCTCGCGCTGCCGAAGCAGCTACACGATGTTCCCTACGACGACATCCTCGCATTGCTGGACAGTCATTTTACTCCAAAGGTTTGTGGATTTGGAGAGCGGTACCAGTTTTACGCGGCTACCCAGCAGTCGGGGGAAACGTACGCTCAGTGGGCGGCGAGATTACGCGGCTTGACGGCGATGTGCGACTTCCTCAACGTTGCGGAAGCGCTAAGGGACCGGTTTGTCATGGGAATGTTGGCGGGACCCGAGAGAGACAAGCTCTTTGCACAGGACCTTAAGGAACTGACTCTGGCTAAGACAGTGGAGTTGGCGGAGAGCGGGCGAAGCGCGCGCGCTGGGGCGGCTGCTGTGCAACCGGCGCCGCCGCACGAACAGCTGTTTAAAATCTCGCAAACACAAGCGCGAGCGGACGCAGTCGCAACGAGTGTCGGCCTTAACAAAGAACAGTGCCAAGTGTGTGGTTATTACAATCACAAAACATCACAATGTCGTTTTGCTAAGTCTAGGTGTAAGAAGTGTAAAACTACAGGTCATTTACGTAGAATGTGTAAAAAAATCAACTACGTAGACTCGGGCACCGTGGACGAGGGCGATGATGATGATGGTGAGTGTTTTAATATTCGTACAGTAAAGGGGGAACCGATGACGGAAACCGTGTTAATGTCGGGGGTACCTTTAAAATTTGAAATTGACAGTGGGTCGGCCGTTACTGCGATCGCAGAACACACGTACAGGAAATATTTTAGTGATGTATCATTGTCATTAACAAAGAAACGTTTGATTTCGTATACCGGTGATAGCATAGCCTGTTTGGGGGTAGCAAAATTACCCGTCCGTTACGCAGAGCACACACACACACTAACTGTTTACGTTATACGCGACGGCGGCCCGCCGATCTTAGGTCGCGATTTTATTTCATTATTTAAGTTAGAACTGTTGCCAGTCCGGTATTGTAAACAAACTGATGATGATATAATCAAACAGTTGCAATCTCTTTACTCGTCGGTGTTTTCTGATAAACTCGGACAATTTAATAAATTTAAAGTCAGTTTACAATTGAAAGAAAATGCTAAACCGATATTTATTAGAGCGCGGCCAATAGCATTCGCCCTCCGAGACAAGGTAGATAAGGAAATAGATCGACTGTTAACATTAGGTATTTTAAAACCGGTCGACCACGCACAGTATGCGTCACCAATAGTACCCGTGCTAAAGCGAAACGGGTCAATAAGAATTTGTGCTGATTATTCAACGGGCATTAACAAACAGCTGATTATCGATCAATACCCCTTACCTACTGTAACCGAATTGTTTTCGAAATTATACGGCGGGGAACAGTTTACAAAATTGGACCTGTCAAATGCATATAATCAGTTCGTTCTAGACGATGCCTCGCAAGAATTAACGTGCATTAATACGCACCGCGGCCTTTTTAAATACACACGTATGGTGTTCGGTCTGTCGAGTGCGCCCGCCGTGTTTCAGCGCGCCATGGAGAGCGTGCTGGCGGGCGCGCCCGGCACGCTGTGCCTGCTCGACGACGTGCTCGTCACCGGGAGGGACGCCGCGGAGCATTTAACCCGGCTCAAAGATGTCTTACAAAGATTACAAGATGCGGGTCTCACCTTACAAAAAGATAAATGTGAATTTTTTAAAAACGAGGTTAATTATCTAGGCTATATAATCAATAAAAATGGGCTAAAAAAATCTCCCCAAAAAGTAAAAGCAATGTTAGATGCACCGGTGCCTGTCAATGTAAATCAGCTGCAATCATTCTTGGGACTAGTAAATTATTACAGAAATTTTGTGCCCGCGGCATCTACTATTTTAAGTCCGTTATACGAACTGTTAAAAAAGGGGACTAAATGGGTCTGGACCAAGGAACGACACAAAGCTTTTTTAGCGATTAAAAATTGTCTGGCATCTGAACAGGTATTGACACATTTTAATGCAGATGCTAACGTGATTTTAACAGTTGATGCTTCTCCTTGCGGCTTGGGGGCGATACTGTCTCAGATAGAACCCGATGGATCCGAACGGCCCATATCGTTTGCGTCGCGAACCCTGAACGCCGCTGAGAAGCGATATTCGCAAATTCAAAAAGAAGCTACTGCTATTATTTTCGGGGTAAAGCGTTATCATCAATATTTATACGGTCGGGCCCTTCCTTTTATACTCCGTACGGACCACAAGCCGTTGTTGTCGATATTTGGTCCACATCGGGGTATACCGGAAGTAACTGCTAATAGGCTCCAAAGGTACGCCCTGTTTTTAAGTGGATACAATTATAACCTTGAGTACGTACGGAGCGCTCACAATAGTGCAGATTTTTTATCCCGTGCCAGCCTGCCCGAGAGCACCGGGGCGCGGGACGCGGAGGGGGAAGAGGGCTGCGCGGACGCTGCGGCGGCGATACTCGACCGAGCCTCTTACGTTAATTTTGTTGTGGAGGGCAGCTTACCGGTCACGTTAGAAAAATTACGCGAACAAACTCAAAATGATGCTATATTGAAAAAGGTATCAAATTATGTTTTGAACGGTTGGCCTAAAAAAATACATGATATACATTTAAAGCCGTATTATCAGTGTAGGTTACAACTTTCTTATGAAAATGGATGTCTTATGCGAGGACATAAAGTGGTAATACCGGAAAAAATGCAAAATATTATATTATCTGAACTACACCAGTCACACCTAGGCGTCGTAAAGACAAAGGCAGAGGCTCGTTCGAGAATTTGGTTCCCGGGTGTGGACGCGGCGCTGGAACGTATGATAGGCTCGTGCGCCGTATGTGCGCAGCTGCGGCCGGCGCCGGCGCGGGCGCCGCTCGCCTTCTGGCCGCACCCGCCGCACCCTTTTTACAGAGTTCATTTAGATTTCCTCGGACCAATTAATGGGCATTCATATGTAATCATAGTTGATGCGTATACAAAGTGGGTTGAAGTTTACGACATGAAAAATAATACGACAACAACCGTAACCATCACTAAGTTATACGACTTTATGTCAAGGTTCGGGGTCCCTCATACTTTGGTTAGTGACAATGGTACATGAAATGAAATGAAATGAAATGAAATGAAATGAAATGAAATGAAATGAAAAAATTTATTTCGCACACACAAAAATAAAAAATAAATAAATAAAAAAACAACTATTAAGACAATACAATTTTAAAATATAAAATAAAAAAAAAAAAATATATATGAAAAAAGTGTACGAAAAAGGTCCCGCCTCAGCATAAATGCGGACTCCTGGGGTGGAGCCAGCGCTGGTCTTCCGGCGAGACCATTTTTATCGGTCACAGAAACCCTGCCGCGCAACACGGCCTTACGCGGTATGCTGAACGCAGCCGTTGCAATTGCATCGAGCAGCGCTCTCTGGCGGCAAACAGAACAAACGACCGATACATAACCTAAAAAAGACCGTGCGCACGACATGGTTCCTGTGATTGAGGAGAGATTGATACAAAACAACTTACGCAAAACAGATATAAAAATTAGCCTTATTACACAAAAAAAAGAGAAAACAAAACAAAAAATGTGAACATCGAGTTAGATTAAATTGTTAATTCCAATCGTTTGTATTGGGGACATAAAAATAGGTAAGAGGTTAAGTCTATATAGTATCATAGATCTTCTAAGCTCTTGTGTCACCTTTCAACACTCATAATAAAAAAAATAAAAAATAAAAACTTTACTTATTATCCTTCAGGTTCCACATCATCCACATGGATAAAGCAAGTTAACCAACTTTTTGTGCACATATAATTATAAAGTATGTAATCATCGGAGAGAACAAAAGGAGATCTTATATTGTTTTCTTAATGGAACAGAAAAAACAGGTATATATCATCATAACACTCACTAGATAAACTAAAGAAAAACAGACTACCTAAACTAAAAACTAGAAACAGCTTATGTTTAAAGTTAATGTTTCCTGTTGCCGCTGGTGTTCATTTATAAACTTTTTAAGTGCATTTCTAAAACCAGTTTCACTTTGCAGGTTCCTGAAGGGCGGCGGGATATTATTCCAGCATTTTGTCGCCATATATCTGAAACTACCTCTGAAAGCTGCGGACGCGTGTTGAGGTGTCATCAGCTGTATACTGCATTGTCGTGTTCTCTGCGACCTCTGAGTGGACAACCACGACAACTTATCATAGAGATATGCTGGAGCTTTGTGCTTAATAACACCAAAAAGGAGGCACGCCAAATGCAGCCTGCGGCGTTGCTCCATCTTGAGGATATTGTGCTTATTTAAAAAAGGTGTAACATGCGCTCTTGATGGAATATTAAAGCAAAACCGAGCACAGGCATTCTGCACCCGTTGTATTAGACGTCCACGTTGTACATCGTTCACATCACGCGAATTTCAAAATTTTTGCAGTCTAAACGGGATTTTGCACGTGACGTCACCGGCCTATTGTCCTGCGAGTAATGGACAAGCAGAGATTTGTGTAAAAATAGTGAAAAAGGGCATAAAAACTTCGCTTAGTGGCCATAGCACGCAGGATTCAAATGCCAGACTCTTAAAATTCATGTTTGACTATAGGAATTCGGCTCACACCACTACTAAACAGTCACCCGCGGAATTAGTCTACGGTCGTAAGCTCCGAACTCGGTTAGATCTTATTAACCCTAAAAAGTTATCGCCATCGTCCACGACGCTCGCTAATACAGTGAAAAACAATCAGTGTTTGCAGAGTAAGACATCAGGAGGTCAAAATAAACAATGTTTTGTGCAAGGAGACCATGTACTGTATAAAAAATTTATAGCAACTGGTAAATTCACATGGTGCAGGGGAATAATTGAAAAAAAAGTTGGTAATGTTATCTATATTGTTAAAGATGTCATTACATCATTAATGTTAAAAAAACATAAAAATCAAATTGTATTATTCAAGGGTCAAGATTGCTACACGTCTAACAGTTGGGATCTTGAAGTAACTGGGCAACATAGTAATTCATCAGTTGACAACCAATCAACTGCAAGTGAAGAGTCACAGGTTAGTGCGGGGGAGGAACAGGAGAACTCATCTAGCCCAGCAACCAGCGCTGAGGTAGAAGAACCGGCCACACGTTATAACGAGAGTTTGGATCCAATTGAAGATAACAACTCTCAATTGAGACAAGACTCTAATGCCACACTGGAACCTGAGCGGGTTGAGTCAACTGACGAGGACGTGTTCCTGGAAGCCTTGCCGGATCCCCCCACTGAGACCGCGGAAACATTAAACCCAGTGCCCGGAAGCAGTAGTCTAATGACATCCCACAGGACTAAACGCAACCGACCCAAACCCGACTACTTTTAGGTCTTAATTACTTATTTTGTATTTCTTACATATAGTTATAAATACTGAGCGTGTTTCTAAGCTAAGAGGAGGAATGTTACATATGTACCTATGTGTGTGTATAACTTAGAAATACACGGCAGTTCGCTAACAGCAAGCGGTTGTTTCACTTGTCTTAACCTACGTATCTAACAGTTAGCGACGAATCTTTCCCATACATCGTACACTTCAGCCTGTTATAATCACATTAGGCAGTGATAAAGCGCATCTATGTTAATGCCCTCTACCGAGAGACTTCAACACTCCTTCGGAGGTACCCGCTCACCTGGACCAAGAGATGGCGCTACTAGGCCAACTTTTACAAGTTAAGTATGAAGTATCTTTTTCTATTTATGTTTTTATTTTCTTCAACTTCATTTTTTTATTACTTTTACGGTCATCCCGTGAAACCATATATTGAAGAAAATAAAAAAATAAATAGAAAAAGATACTTCATACTTAACTTGTAAAAGTTGGCCTAGTAGCGCCATCTCTTGGTCCAGGTGAGCGGGTAGCTCCGAAGGAGTGTTGAAGTCTCTCGGTAGAGGGCATTAACATAGATGCGCTTTATCACTGCCTAATGTGATTATAACAGACTGAAGTGTACGATGTATGGGAAAGATTCGTCGCTAACTTCTAGACCAGTGATGGTGTAGGGGTAAGCACGCAGCACGGAACGCTGAGGACCTGGGTTCGATTCCCAGCATTGGTCTTTTTTCTGGGGGTTTTTTCTGTGCATCTATATTTCAGTTTGTATTTAGTTTGAAATATCTACTTATACAAGTTAAGTATGAAGTATCTTTTATATTTTTTTATTTTTTTTTTCTACTTCATTTTTTATTACTTTTACGGTCATCCCGTGAAACCATATATTTCAAACTAAATACAAACTGAAATATAGATGCACAGAAAAAACCCCAGAAAAAAGACCAATGCTGGGAATCGAACCCAGGTCCTCAGCGTTCCGTGCTGCGTGCTTACCCCTACACCATCACTGGTCTAGAAGTAAGCGACGAATTTTTCCCATACATCGTACACTTCAGTCTGTTATAATCACATTATGCAGTGATAAAGCGCGCATCTATGTTATGCCCTCTACCGAGAGAGAGACTTTAACACTCCTTCGGAGCTAACCGAAGAAGTTGTAAAAAACTGTAAAAGTTGGCTTAGTAGCGCCATCTCTTGGTCCAGGTGAGCGGTTAGCTCCGAAGGAGTGTTAAAGTCTCTCGGTAGAGGGCATAACATAGATGCGCGCTTTATCACTGCATAATGTGATTATAACAGACTGAAGTGTACTGTATGTATGGGAAAGATTCGTCGCTAACTTCTAGACCAGTGGTGGTAAGCACGCAGCACGGAACGCTGAGGACCTGGGTTCGATTCCCAGCGTTGGTCTTTTTTCTGGGGTTTTTTCTGTGCATCTATATTTCAGTTTGTATTTAGTTTGAATTATAACCTACTTAGTTAACAATACTATAAAAAACCCGTTTTGCGACAGACAATAATTATCAATAAGATAAGATAAGATAAGATAATTTATTCAAAAATTTTGTAGTACAAGTTAACAATAAATAAAATTTCTTACAAAAATTGTATTTATTGTTGACTTGTACTACAAAATTATATGTATCAATACAATTTTAATGGATAATTTAAATGTTTATAATGTTTTCATGAACTTTTTCCAGTCAGTTTTATTGTATGGTTACTGGCTTCTTAAGATAGAGGCAGAGAAAGTATATCATTGTGTTTTCCACCATCATGACAGCTGGAGCCACTGGAGTACTCACACCCACTGTTACATTTATTTTAGATCCAGAAGTTGATGAGCTGCCTTTTATGACTAAACCTAATACTGTAATAATAATTGTGCTTCTCTATTTGGTATTTGTGCTAAAAATTGGCCCAGCGTTTATGAAGAATCGAGCGCCATTTCAACTGAAGACCACTCTGTTAATTTACAATTTCATACAAGTCGTACTCTCGGCGTATCTAGTGCACCGGGTAAGTTGTACTAATTTAGCATTAAATTCAAGAATTTTGTCTTTAGCGAAAATGGGGTAGTTACATCTTTATTAATTAATAGTTATTTGTGATACAAGGTTGGTAAGTATGGTTTTACAAATGAGTTGTAAAACCTTGCCAACCGTGTATCATACGACGTTTTACAATACATTTGTGAGAAAATAGGCAATTAATAACACAAAATTGTAAAATAAAAACAAATTTCTCGAGATACTTATTGGTAGCAAAAGATTATTTTGCGCGGTTTGCGCTTTACTTTAAATATCGGGCGGAATTAATGCCATTTTATTGTCGACTTCATCACTTGAACATCACTCATATTGTTTGGTTTTTGTACATATACTATAATCAACAACTCAAAACAACGCAAAGTTTTACAAAAATGGCGCGTCCGTAATGCGCATGCGTAAGTTTTGTTTTTAATTAGGCTAACTAAAATTATCAGGCAAAGGTTCGACGCGTTCAGCCAATTCGATTTTTTCGAATAAATAAAAGGTGGAAATCATTAAAATCTGCGGTTTTTAAATTACACTTTATAATAATAACAATCAATTTTGCAAATTCATTACTTAGTTTTGTATATTTATACATTTTTCTACGTATATATCGATATTTTTTTATTTTTGTCACTTAAAACTCTTTGCTTGTAAACTTAAAATGAATTAAGAATAAAGAATTCTTTATTGAATAAAGAATTTTGACTTTGACTTTGACTTTGAATGGAAAATTAAAAAAAACTGTAAAAAAATCGCACTAGTGCGTTAAAATGAACTTACGAGCCATGTATACATATATACATCCTATGAAAGTCAATTTTTCGAGCAAATGTATTGTAAACAATTAAACAATCGTTAAACAATTATATATAGGTACTATATTGGGGTAGTTACATCTTTACCCCTGATTATATGGCTGTTTATTTATGACCTCGATTGTACCGTGTCACCAGCACAAAAATTTAATCAGCCGTTGAACATGTAGGTATTAAACAAATTTCACGCGAAATCTACGGTAGAGAAACCATAAATTTAGTATCATATTATTATAGAATTTCAGTTATGGACTTCTCGAAACGGGCCTTTTGGCAAGAAAATGCTACATGGATGAAGACAGTTCACGAAATGAGGTAAAAATAAATTACACAATAATTTGGTACTTACCTATTTCCATTTAACTGGATTTGGAACCAATAGCAAAAGTAAAGCAGCTGGTAATGACTTTTAAACTAAAACTTGTATATATATCCAGTGGTTCGGTGCGTGGCATATTTTGTTTAAAAGCAATGAAATTATATGTAATTCTTTTTTTTAGGCCATTTATGCACACTGGTTATATTTAGCCGCTAAAATTAGCGAGCTTTTGGACACGGTCTTCTTCGTCCTTCGGAAAAAGGGTAACCAAGTGACATTTCTCCACGTTTACCACCACACCATCATGGTGTTAGGTAACTGGGCTACACTGAAATACTGGCCGTCACACATTTACGCATACATTGGCTTCATAAACTCTTTAGTGCACGTATTTATGTATGCGTACTATGGACTGTCTGGACTGGGACCGACTATGGTGAAGTTTTTGTGGTGGAAAAAGTACCTCACTAGTTTTCAGATAGTAAGTATATTATACTCTTTGTGAGATCAAACTAACGTCCAACATTTGACATTTGTCTAGTGAAGTTTGTAGTGATGGATGAGGCTAAGACGTATCGTTTGTCAAACCTAGCGGCAGAGCGATTATTAACAAATTGTTCAAATCGATTTTACAGTCGATTTTGGTACAATTATTATCAGATATCTATGACAGTCTTCTCAAACAAAAATGTTTTACTAATTGTGTATGGCATAGGGAAACGAATACTTGAATTTCCCAAAGGATTTCATTTCACAATTTCCACAAGCAATCAATTCAACTTCAATGTACCTTTTTTTAGGGACCATCGTATTTAATTTTATTGTCATTTTATTTTAGTTTTAAACGTATCGTTCATTATTACAAACAAATCGATTCTTATCAACTTACGGAAATGTCATGTGGAAATGAAATGAAATTAATGAATCGTGAATGAAAGGTAGCGATCGTTTAAAGAATTTATTGGTTCAGCGTAGGAAGTGCTGCGCTCAGCGGAATTTAAAAGAACTTTCTTCGTATTTGGTGCGCTTCTTGCGATGCCGGGAAAAAAATAATTTCCTGTTCCGTTGTAGACGGTCTCCATCTGGGGCCGTCGGGTTGTGCCGAACCCGTCGTTTTTCTGCATTCTGCAGTCAAAATGTCCAAATTCGTTACAATTAAAACATTTTCTTCCCAGTAATTTATTGGGAAACTCGGCGGAAACATGATTTCCTCTCTCATATACCGTGAAATTTTAGTGGTTGTTTTCCCGAAACGAGGTGATTTAGTATCGATTGTACAATCGATTTATAATTACTATTTTGACTAGAGTCAAAAATCCAATTGTGAAAAACGAAAGCCGAAAATGACCGCAAACCAATAGTAACGCTTCGTTGGTACCTAACCTATCGTACAATCGTACGCTACTTGTACCAACGAAGCGTTACTATTATAATTGGTTTGCGGTCATTTTCAACTTTCGTTTTTCACAATTGGATTTTTGACTCTAGTCAAAATAGTAATTATAAATCGATTGTACAATCGAAATTAAATCACCTCGTTTTTGGGAAAACAACCACTAAAATTTCACGGTGTATAGCATTTTTTAAATGTATTTCTCTCGTTCTTTGGTATAACTGGACTGTTAGTTTTAAAATTATAGTTACTTGTCGGCTTCATTTTTTCTTTCACTTCTTCATAAATTTTCATCTTTTCTTTAAGTTCTTTGTAAGTCGTGATTCCGTAGAGCATGATTTTGTTCGTGGCTGCGTCTTCAATTCAAATTCAAATTCATTTATTTCGTCAACCTAGGTACATTTAGGTGATATTGATAACCAATTTTAACAATGCAAGAGAACAAGCTATGATGTGCCTGCCGGCGTCGAAATATAGAGGATAGGTTTACACAACGTCAGTTAACAGTACATAAGATCGGATACACTAATTATGTAAAAATGTCAAAAAAACAAAAACAAAATTAAATTTAAATTAAAAATAAATGTAAATTATCTTGTTATTATTATTAGGATGCAGAAGAACAACTAACCTAAGCAATGTCATTCAAGAAATCTTTGACACTATAATAGCACTTTTCAATTAAGCGTTCCGTCAACAGATATTTAAACCTATTTGTGTTTTCTACCTTGAGTGGTTCAGGAAGCTTATTAAATAATTTTGGTGCCATGCCAATAATACTTTTAGCCATCAAGGCAGTATTGCATCTATTCGTCTGCACCGTATGCTTTCTTGGACGCAAGTTGGATGCATTATATGTGGTTTCTCTTTCAGGAAACAATTCAGGGTTACACTTTACAAACATACAACATTCCAATATGTATAGGGTTGGTAGTGTTAACAGTTTTAGATTTATAAAAAATGAGCTACAGCTTTCAGCCGGTTTTAATTTACAAATTGCTCGTATGCATCTTTTTTGAGCTCGAAATAAAATATCTCTGCAAGACGAATTGCCCCGAAAAATGACTCCATATCTTAAGTTTGAATTGACATAGCCATGGTACGCTGCTAATACAGTTTTCAAGTCATTTGTTTTGGACAGTTTGTAAAAAGCGAAAGAAAACTTGTACAGCCTTTTGCACACTTCCATGGAATGTGATTCTCATGACATGTTACTGTCAATATGGAGTCCTAGAAATTTTGTATTAAAAGTTCTATTCACAGACGTATTTTCGTAGGATATGTTTAGACTTGGTACTGCCTTTCTCTGTGTAAAGTACATTAATGCTAGTTTTTGCTAAATTTACTTTCAGATTGTTGCAATTTAACCATTCAACAACATTCTTAATAGCTGAATTAATTTCATTTTCCAAATTATAGTTACTATGGGATTCTACAAAAATAGTATCTACTATCATCAGCAAAAAGCATCATCGGGTGCTGAGTAGACTTTGTGATGTCGTAGATGTACACAAGGAAAAGAAGTGGTCCCAATACACTAACTACACTATGGCCATCTATTATATATTTGATAGCTACGTAATCTGGTAATCCGCCTCGCTTTCCTAGCTCTCGCATAACGTGAATGTAATCCACGCAGTCCTCGTCCTTTTTCTTTTTCCTTGCTGACATCATTTCATGTATCGTTTTGCTGTCAATTTTATCTGGAAATTCTACCAATATGGCAGATTTTAAAGCAGACCAAGTCTTGAATGGTTTTTCTGAGTTCAACCATAAGGCTGCTGAGCCCGTCAGGCTCCTTCGTGCAATAATAAGTTGTTGTATGGGCGTCCATTGAAAAATTTCAGCATTTTCGTCTATATCTTCTATGAATTTGGATATGGTGTATGTCTTGTCCTTTCCGTCAAATTTTCTAATAAGGTCCTGCGCATTATAAAAAGTATTTGTCGGGGTCGGGATAGAAGGTGCTTCGTCTTCGTTTCTGGTTTTAGGCATCGTCTCGTCGTCGTAACAGTCAAAGAACAATAATTTACCTTCGTGGTCCAAACCCGTTGTCGTCTTCGTTCTTCGCTCAGTGACTACCGACTGTTTTGGGTACCTGCTTTCACGAGCTTAATGGTTCCTTGTGAAAACCGAAGAAATTCCCGGTGACGAGCCCCAAAAAATGTGGGAACCAGGCTCGTGAATGAAAGGTAGCGATCATTTAAAGCCTTTATTGGCAAGCGAAAATAATAAATAAAGACAAAAATCGTAGAATTACGTAAAAAATATACATACCTACCCACCGTGTACTTTCGTCGTACGTCGTCAACTGCCATAACATCTCATTTGTTCTTCACTCAAACTCGGTATTCATTCTTCGTTCAAATTCAGACGTACATCATCTCATCACGCTTCAATACACGCATACCATACTTACCACAGTCATATCAGTCAACACACTCGGTCACAACACTGCTTTTTATAAATGAAGTACCTAATTAAAAAAACTAAAAACCCGACTGCAGTGTAAAAAACACAAAGTTTAAATAATTTTACATTATTGGACCCGGGCATGTCCTAAAACTCGGGCCAATAACACCGGGGGACGGGCAGCAGTGCCATTTATCAGCGGCGGTATCCCACTGCAGATGCCAACCCGCCTGCCAACCGTGGCGACTATGGCAATGACCCCCCCTATGGCTAGTGAAATAATGAGAAAACTTGTAGTATTCAGG
Organism: Archips crataeganus; assembly: GCA_947859365.1. Classification (NCBI taxonomy): domain Eukaryota; kingdom Metazoa; phylum Arthropoda; class Insecta; order Lepidoptera; family Tortricidae; genus Archips; species Archips crataeganus. The sequence goes on along the minus strand of OX402049.1, from coordinate 9,821,078 downwards.
TTTTAATAAACATAAAATTGTACGATATATAACATAATATACTTAGAAATCTTGACTGACAATGTCATGACAAACGGAAGTAAAGTTATGGTAAAGTAAGATGCTGACAAGGAAGAAGGTTGCAACTCTTAAGCAAATAGATCATATCACGTCATTCTCCCACACTGTAGTCTTTAAGATATCGAGGTGGGTTTCGAGTTCTGCTCGATCTTATGAGAACTGGAGGTGAAACTTCTACGCGTAGTGGAGTAGTGCTTGAAGCAGGGATCTGTTGCGTAGTAGCTGGAGCTTGTGCAGGAGAGTGAGAGTTTGTTGTTTGAGACTGCACAGGTGGACTAGAGGGGGCAGAGTTCGTTTGTACTTCTGCACGAAACGGTGAGCTGGGTGGGGTCATATATTCTTCGTCTATCATGGGCTCCGTCTCTAGGATTTCAAGTATTGCGCCGGTATTCTCCCCCAAAGGGGCGAGGTGTCAATTTGATACCGTTGTCTCTCGTGCATCTTGTAATCGGACAAACGAGTAGTCGGGGTTTGACTGTATTGTTTCGACCTCTTCTACCAAGGGTTTATTTGTTTTTATGACCAAATCTTTTCATTAGCACTTGACCTGAACTAGTGAGCCATGTTGGTGTCGTATTTCCATTGGGCGATCGGCGAGTGTGCAATAGTGTGCATGAACATTCTTTCGTGCGGAGTACAGTTCGTTGCAGTACACAGCAAAGAGCGAATCGAGTGCAGGGCCACTGACAAGTATTGTTTCCAGTGTTCAATCGGTGCATTATGAGTTCCATAAGCTAATTGTACTGCTTTTCATACGGTCGAATTCAATTTTTCGACCTGACCGTTACATTGTGGGTTGTATGCAGTGGTGTTGCTCGTAGCTACCTCTTTAGAATGGAGGTAATCTCTAAGATCAGCTGATAGGAATTGCGTGCCTCGGTCTGAATGAATGAATGCGGGCATGCCAAAGATCATGAACAGGCTGTTTAGATGCTTGATCACAGTTTTAGCACTCATGTCGCTGTACGGAAAGGCAAACTTTGATGGGAGAGGGCCTTTGAAATCTACGCTTAAGCGTTCAAATGCTGATGTCGCCTTTATAAGTTTTGGCGAGGGAGTTGGGTTGTTGAAATACCTCGGTTTGATCTCAGCGGACAGACGGCAATTGCGAGTCATCGACCTGACTTCGTCGATGGAGTAGGGGAGATTCTTACTCTTCAGCCAGTGGTACATTCTTGCCACTCTTGGATGGAAAAGTGATGCGTGAAGAGATTGGAGTTTAGATGTGGTATTCGTCGTGTGGTATTCGCGTTCAATACCCGAAGTATGCTTCTAAAATCCGAAGGTTTTTTTAAGATCTCACGGAGTGTAACTGTTTACGTGATAAATTATTATCGAAAAATATTCAATAACTATGATCTAAAAAAAATTATCATAAGTTTAGTTATGTTTAAGAAAAGCGAGATATTGTTTTTTAGTACTTGACAAGTATTATTACGGGATTTTATTAATAATTGCAATCGATCGTGCGCATTTACTTTATATAGGCATTGTGATGTTTCAAATGTGGGAAGTTAGACCTCACAAACCATAGTGTATTGTTTACTTAAATTCTAGAACAGACTTTTTAAATGAACTTGGATTGACTATACGGAAATAATATAATATATTTAATATAGATAGCCCTTGTTAACAATGTTTTTGTGTTCATAATGTTTTTTTTTTTCAGGTCCAATTTGTGTCAATGTTACTGCACTATGGTTTGGCTGTTACCATATCTGACTGTCCTCCATCAAAAAGCTTTATTGCCTTATTTTTGTTCAATATGTTTTTCTTCCTGGTCCTCTTCAGCAATTTCTACAAGCAGTCCTATGCAAACATTAAAAAGACTACGCGAGAAAAACAGTGAATTTATGATGACACAGGATAAGACGAATGAGTCACCGATCGAGCAAAATGTAACGTAAATGATGGTGACGTAGCAATAAAGACAAGTGGAAGGACAAACAAAACCCCACAGGCCCATTTGAAGTTGCAAATTAATCAAGCATAGCGGTCTTGTATAGGATATGATGGGTAAATGTATCTGAGGGTTATAAGAGGCCAAAGCCTAAAAACAAATTAATTGTTTAGGTTTATATTTTTGTTTGTTTTGTACCTATTTTTGCCTTGAACATAGAACATGTAACATAATAATAATTATAATAAATCTTTATTATTCAAAACACATGTATAATTACAATATGAACCCTGGAGAATGTGTTAGTTTTCACTGTGTTACAGTCTCCAGTGGATATCCTTATCATGAACATAGATTCGTTGTTAAGAACAAACAGACTATCAATTTAGAAAAGAGAAATAGTTACATATAAAAGACTAGTAGGTTAAACTAAAAACTTCTTAACAAAAAATTAAAACGCCGAAAAAAAACTGAAAAGAAAAATAATAAACATTTTTTATTTAACCTTAGTAGACTGAGAAGGTAACGCGGCGTAAAGCATGTTATTCACTATCCGTGCCTGCTTCTTTTGAACTAAAATATTTACCATCGATTTTGTATAACCATTTGAGATCGCTATCTGATAAATAGTTTTCAACTCTAAATCAAAATGTTTCTTAGAAAGAGGCACAGTCAGCAATCTGTGTATATAATAATGGAAAGAAGCCAGTTTATGCTGCCACGGATGATTAGAAGATGCTGGTATAACGGCATCTGTGTACGTGGGCTTACGGTATATTTTAAACTAGCTTTTGCCCGCGACTCCGTCCGCGTGGAATTAGTAATTTGGGCAGCTTATTTTTTTATCCAATTTGCTTTTTCATCAATTATGGCTCTCCTTAGATCCTTCCGGAAGAAGTGAAACTTCATAATAAACCAACCCGCTCCTAACCCGCCCCCAAACCGCCCCAACCCGCCCCCAACTCGCTCTCAACCCGCCCCCAACCCGCTCCTAACCCGCTCCAAACTCGCCCCCCCCACCCGCTCCCAACCCGCTCCCAACCCGCCCCAACCCGCCCCCAACTCGCTCCCAAGTCGCTCTCACCCCGCCCCCAACCCGCTCCTAACCCACCCCCAACCCGCCCTCAACCCGCCCCCAACTCGCTCTAATCCCGCCCCCAACCCGCTCCCAACCCGCCCCCAACCCGCTCCCAACCCGCCCCCAACCCGCTCCCAACCCGCCCCCAACCCGCTCCCAACTCGCCCCCCACCCGCTCCCAACCCGCCCCCAACCCGCTCTCAAACTGCCCCCAACTGGCTCTCAACCCGCCCCAACCCGCTCCCAACTCGCCCCTCCACCCGCTCCCAACCCGCCCTATTTAACTGGGCTATCTAACACTGAAAGAATTTTTCAAATCGGAGTAATAGTTCCCGAGATATAGAAGTTTTACTTCAAAAACCCCCGATTTGGAAACATTCTTCGGCTCCGCTCCACTCCTATTGGTGTTAGTGTGATAATCGATGGTGGAAGTCTCAATTGGCGTAAGGGACAAAATACCGAAAATCACTTTTAAACATAGAAAATTAGAGTTTTTTTTTCTCTGTCGATTGGCAGTATTCAAGTCACGATACGCCTCTTACTTTTGCTGTTATTAACATTTATTATTTTAAAATAAAATAGCTTAAGGGACATGAAATAAAATATTTGAGCTGAAAAATGGCGTAAATGTATTTGTCGACGCAGCTGCCAGCGCCACCACGCGTTCATCCGCGGAACTATTTTAGTTTAGCTGCCTTCCGCGAGAGGCGCTTTATTTTTGTATAAAACTAGCTACAGCCGTCGGACCGACCACTGTTGTCTCCATTACCAGCTATAACCTACTTACTTACCTTGTACTCACGTGATCATTTTTTAAATATTTTATTAAAATAATTTGTAAAAAGGAAATAAAAAATCTTTATTGAAGAAGACCCTGAAGACAGTAGCAACTGCCCCAACAGTATTATTTTTTTAATTTTTGGGTCGTAAGGGGCTGTGGCAGTCTCATATGTCCTTTACGACTCGGCTCATGTCGTTAAAAAAAAACAACAAATATAATAAAAGGGCGTATGGGTCAGTTATTGTTTCATTGCCCTTTACACCCCAATATTTTATAACGAATAAGATAATAAAGCAAAAACCGCCTGTATTTCTTGTACCTTACATCAAAATACTAACCATAGCTAGTTTTAAAAGTGCCCCTTACTGCATGCAACTTTATTATAAGTCTTAAATGGTGTTGACTTACGCTATATTTTGTATACGTTTAATGTTTATACTTGCACGTTACACCATTGGTTCGCAACTTATTTGATTTATTTGTTTGCGCATTGCACATTCGGTCAGTCGTGCCAGCTACGTCAAACACGGAGGACGTATTTGATTGCTGTCATTTGTTCTGTGTCAACGCGCGTGTTTTTTTTATAAGATGCCAAAAGCAAAACAAAAAAGAAGAATAAGTTGATGTCCAGCTTTAAAGTTTTGGTGACTTGATCAGTGGGTGTTACTGTCCAAGATAATTAATAATTAATAATTAATTAATTAATTACTTTTTTTTAAATAATCTTAGATTCGGTAAGCAGCCGTATTGCTAATAAAAATAAATAATATTTTAATTAATTATTGTTATTATTATTATTATAGAGAAAATAATTAATTACAATACAAGCTTTTAAGGGCATTAAGATGTATACACTTAAAGATTTTAAGCATACTAATATATATTTATGTCGGCAGCCGATCGTTAAATCCGGCCGATCATGAAATTCCTAGGCATATCACAATATGCCTAGGCAGATCGATAAGAGCAACGCGTACCTAGATACCGGGCACAGATTTTACGATCGCCCGCCAACATAAAACACATAGTAAATTGTCGGTCGTAAGGGGCAGTAACAAACAGACATTTAAAAAATGGTGTAATTGGTACGTCGGAAGGGGCATTAAACAACAGCAATTTATAAAATAAGGAATACTTTTATGGGCATAAGGGATATCAAAAACTATAACTAGAGTAAATTGTTTGTCGTAAGGGAAAGTAACAAACAGACATTTTAAAAATTTAGGTTCTTTTGTGGGCATTTAAAGTAAAATAACTTGTTAATGTTAGGTCGTAGGGGGCATCAAAACAGATGGTTTTTAGAACTTGTGGACTTGTAGTGATTGATGTTACCGACATACCCTCAATGTATAGCGATATTTTTCCCAAAATCGTTTTTTCCAGATTGCAAATTTTCCATTCGCATTTTTTCCCAAACGCATTTTTCTCACTATTGTTTTTTACTGAAGCTTAGCTTTCACAGTAGCGTCTTTTTCTAATTGGGATTGACACTCCACAGTGGAGCTCCTTTTTCTGTGTGCTTTTGACCTTTCGGGCCGATGCAAACTTAACATAACCTAAACCTACCTATGTTTCTGTGTGTCGATTAAAGTTTGAAAAAAACGCGATTGTGAAAATAAGCTTCAGTAATAAACCATAGTGAGAAAAAAACTTTTGAGAAAAAATGCGAATGGAAATTTTGGTGTATTTCCGTTTGGCAAATTATTTTTCCCAAACTGACTCATTTGGAAAATGTTTATTTTTTCTGAAACTATAAACTATTCAGGATCTATTTCAGGACTATTCTGTAGGTTAGGTTAGGTTTGTTTTATAAAAATCCTGATAATTTTACAGTTTAAGAAAAAATAAACAGTTGGGAAATGAAACATTTGCCAAATGAAACAGTTTGGGAAAAATAATTTGCGAAACATTTGTAAATCTTCATGATTTTGTTTTTTTTTTACAGGATATTGTCCCAAGGAACTACTGCACAATGTATCCAAAATGAAAAAATATCTTTATCTAACTCAGGCCTAAAAAAGCTGTGAGATCGTTTGAGAGTAAATGTAGAAGTACAGATGCTATCATCACTATTGTGTAGAATAATACTGTTTTTCCTTTTAATTGAAGTGTCCGTTTTAGTGATAGAGATATTTTTGCATTTTGGATACATTGTGCAGTAGTTGTATCTTCCAGAAGTTGTTATTTTTCGTTATTTATGTGTCCTATTAGTAAACGAATACATACGTTTTATTTTGTTTTTATTTATTTTATTTATTTTGTAGTAAACTGCATTTGTTTTTATTCGACTTTAGCTAGCCATACACGCACAGATTTGTCGGTCAGATCTATCTGAAAGTCGCCATATATGGACAAATTTGTGCGCCATCAGACAGATCTGACGGACAAATCTGTGCGTGTATGGCTAGCTAATAAATACGGTACGTTAAGCAGCATTAGATAATAAAGGCGTTTGTTGTTGATTATTTCGTATTAAAAAATTCCATGTAAAATTTATTTGAGTTTTATTTAGCTTTTAACCTAATAGTGTCCGTTTTTTTTTAAAAAAAGTTACAAATTACATATTTTTTAAGGGGAGGTGCAAAAAATATGGCTTTTGCGCGTTATTTCAATGAATTAAAGCGGTTCTTTGAGTAAATTCACTATTTTTTTAATTTTACTAAAGGAATTTACGTCCAAATAAGTAGCAAATAAAATATATAATGTCCTATAAGACCTAAAATCTGTTACAACATTATTTATTTAGTTATGGTTTATGAGTGTAAGGGGCTATATGACACCCGTATGTCACGGGCGTAAGGGACAGCTATTTTTCTTATTAAGCTTTTTACGAAAATGCCTATAGAATCACGTTGAAAAGCAAGAAAATTCAAGATTTTATGTAATTTTAACGTCCTGCCAAGTTAAACATTAACAATGCTGTGAGAGTTTGAAAATTACCAAAAACTTATTTTCGCTCTCGTGGAAAGTAGCATTTTGTCCCTTACGTCAATTGAGACTTCCACCATCGTATATAGCCTGCCTTCCTCGATAAATGGGCTATCTAACACTGAAAGAATTTTTCAAATCGGAGCAGTAGTTCCTGAGATTAGCGCCTATAGAAGTTTTACTTCAAAAACCCCCGATTTTGAAACATTCTTCCGCTCTGCTCCGCTCCTATTTGTGTTAGCGTGATAATATATAGCCTATAGCCTTCCCCGATAAATGGGCTAACTAACACTGAAAGAAATTTTGAAATCGGAGCAGTAGTTCCTGAGATTAGCGCGTTCAAACAAACAAACAAACAAACAAACAAACAAACAAACAAACAAACTCTTCAGCTTTATAATATTAGTATAGATTGATGTTAACTATTTAATTTTGAAATCGTTAAATCCAAAAAGTTCAACGAACAATAATTTTCCCCCAATTATTTCTTGAATTTTATCTTTATACCTGGTTTACACTCGCGTACGAGTGGCGAGACGAACTGCGGGACGAGCCACGAGACGAGAGTGTGAACAGGCGCGCCTCGCGCCTCGTCTCGTGATTTGCTTTGATTTTGAGGCTCGCGTCCGGAGCGAGACGACGAGGCGAGGCGCGAGGCGAGGTGACGAGGCGAGAGTGTAAATCAGGTATTACGTGTTTGTTATTCAGACCATTAATGAACACGTCAAGCTGTCTCATACTCCCCTTCCAGCATAGGATCAAATCATTAACATACCTAAAATAGTACACAATATTACTATAACCCACAATATACCGATTCTCAAAATGATCTATAAATATATCTGCCATTAAAGGACTCAGAAGTGAACCCGCAGCTAAACCATCACTCTGTAAGTAATAAAGTCCACCGGAACTAATTTGAACCGGAAATAATTTTGTTTCATGCATAAAGTTACCAAATCTATTAATTCGCAAACTTCACCCGGATGCAACCGCTTCCTTTCTAAATGGTATTTTAGAATTTCTAGTGTCTCACTATATGGTACGTTAGTAAATAAACTATCTACATCTAAAGAAAACAACGTTGCATTCGGCGGTATGCTGATGTCTTTAATTTTACTAACCAAATCTAAACCATTTTTTAAACTATAAGAAGGTTTTTACAGGAAGCCTTCACACGAATAATAATACTATTTAATTTTTTCGCCAATTTATATGCTGGAGCACTCACGTATGAGAAAACTGGACGCACAGGCACATTATCTTTAATTTTAGGTAATCCATATAGAATTGGTGCCTGCGGATTCTGCATGAACACGCGTTTCTTACATAAACGTAACTATTGTAAGGTCGCGGGTGAGCAAAGTAATTGTTTCAATTCATTAATATGGACCTCCGCAAAGTAACGCCTGATACAATGAATTATGGAAGGAACGCCGTTGATAAATTTCTTTACATTGATGAAGGATTCCTCCTGATGAATTTTCCACGGGCCCTAGGCGTTATGGTTAATGCCAGTGCTACTTCCGCTGTCCGACGTTCTAACTGTGGGTAGCCCTGCATCTCATCATCATCAATTCATCACTGTTATTTATTAGATAATTATAATATTATTGTTATTTATTCACTTTGTTAACATGTTTATTACATTTTTAATAAAATAATTGCTTGTAAAGTGGTAATTTTCTTAATTAACCCTAATAATTACTTATCTATACTAAAATTATAAAGAGGAAAGATTTGATTATTTGTTTGTTTGCATTGAATAGGCTCCGTAACTACTGGACCGATATCAAAAATTCTTTTGCCGTTAGAAAGCTACATTATCACTTATCTTTAATACTCAACAATTTTAATGCACTTTGGTTATCATTATATAAGGCAGCTTTTACATTAGTTTTTAGAATCTCAAATATAAAATTTTTTATAAAACATATATCTCTACAGACATCCCCCATTGCCAAACACTCTGCTTCGGTGGTAGAGAGTGCTACACAGCGCTGCTTTCGAGATTCCCAATTGATAGAGTCATTTCCTATTTTAATTATAAAGCCTGTGTAGGACCTCCTATCATTTAGGTCATTAGCCCAGTCTGCATCAGCGAAAGCAGATAATTCAAGATTATTACATTTTGAATAAAACAAACCATAATTAATCGTCCCTGCTAAGTATCACAAAACACGTTTGGCAGCGAGCCAATGAGATTGATCAAAACAATTGCTAAATTGAGAGAGCTGGCTGCAGGCAAAAGATATGTCAGGCCGGGTACACACACATAGGTACATTAAACAACCCAACAACTGTCTGTAGTTATACACACTATCATCCAAATGTTTTTCTGATTTAATTAATTTACAATTCAATGACATAGGTGTAGCCACAGCTTTACAATTTTGCATTCCAAATTTCTCTAATATTCTTTTAACATAATTGGATTGGTCAAGTACTAAAATTCCTTTAGACCTATCCCTGGTAACAGTTATACCTAGACAATTCCTTAAATTTCCTAGATTTTTGACATTAAAGTTATTTTCCAGTAATTTTATTAATTGTATTTTATTTTTACTATTTTTACTGGAAAATATGTAAAAATCATCGACATAAAGAGCGATTATCACGAAATCATGATATACTCGCTTAATGTAAACACAAGGCTCACACTTAGATTGTGTATAACCATTATTTGTAAGTAAAGCATCAACCTTGCGATTCCATATTCGACTGGCCTGTTTTAGACCATAAATCCCTTTCATAAGCAAACATACTTTAGTATTATCACCATTGCCAAAGCCCTGAGGCTGCTCCATATAAATAACTTCCTCGAAGTCTCCATGTAAAAAAGCTGTAGTGACGTCTATGTGGCTCATATCAAAATCAAATTTATTAGCCAAAGAAAATAATATTCTCATACTAGAGTGAAGAACTACAGAGGAAAAAGTATCATTGTAGTCGACCCCTTGAACTTGAGTGAATCCCCGTGTAACTAATCTAGCCTTATACTTATCAAACTTTCCTGTGGTATCACGTTTGGTCTTATATATCCATTTGCACTTGACCACATTAGTGCCAGGCGGTGGTCGATCTACTTCGCGCCATACATTATTGGCAATGAGTGACTCATATTCAGACTGCATGGCTGTCTGCCATGCCTGACCATTAATACATGAAACAGCCTCCTCATATGACTGAGGTTCATCCAATGTCATAGCATCCTGCACAAACATAGACAAGTCGTAATCGCCATACCTTATAGGTGGCACCATACGCGTGCTACGCACAGGCCGTCCCAGTTCAGAGGCGGACACCTCTGGGCCCGACGCTGCTTCCCCTGCAACCGGCCTCTCATCACCCGACGAGCTTGACGAACCGCTGCTCTTACCAGTAGGTGACTGGAAGTCGGAGCCGCTGTCGCTGCTCAAGTATTCAGTTGCAGGCTCTGAAATCATTGGGGAACTGACATTAGATTGGCTAATTTCAATATTTTCACTAGCTTTTGACAAACTGCCATTTAATTCATCATCATTATTAGATAAATTAGTTTCCTGAATATCATTATTTAATGGCATACTACAGTCAGATGTATTATTCTGCTGAAAAATATTATTATTTAAATGCACATCACAGTCAAATATATTATTCTGCTGAAAATTATTATTCAATTGCATATAAGAATTAAAATTATTATTTTTCATAGTCATTGTATGATAAAATTTGTGCTCAATAAAAGACACATTTCTTGAAAAAATTACTCTAGAAGGATTAGAAGGTTCTACAAGTCTATAGCCCTTCGTGGTTTCACCATAACCAACAAAGATATGTAATCTACTCTTTGCATCCAACTTATTACGCCTCTGCTGTGGAATAAGAGAATAAGCAATACATCCAAACACTCTGAGGTGACCAAGATCAATTTTTGATCGGGTCCAGACCTCCTCAGGAATGGATCCTGACAAAGCGGTAGTAGGGCTTCTGTTTTTTAAATATATAGCTGTCATTACAGCTTCGCCCCAATACCTCTTACAGAGACCACTCTCCTGAAGCATGCACCTTGCTTTCTCAATCAAAATTCTGTTCAATCTTTCGCTGACTCCATTTTGAGCATGACAATATGGAACACTGGTTTGGTGAAGTATCCCCTCCTTCCTCAAGTAAGCAGCGAATCGTGCATTGCAGTATTTGCCACCACAGTCTGAACGCAGACATTTAATTGGCAATCCAGATTACTTTTTTTTTTTTATGGTATAGGGGGCAAACGAGCAGACGGATCGCCTGATGGTAAACGATTACCGTCGCCCATGGACACCCGCGACACCAGAAGAGTCACAAGTGCGTTGTCGGCCTTTTAGGTAGGAGTACGCTCTTTTTTTGAAAGCTTGAAGGTCATATCGGTCCGGGAATACCGCAGCAGGAATCTCATTCCAGAGCTTTGCTGTGCGAGGCAGGAAATTTCTGGAAAAACGCACAGTAGAAGACAACCAACCATCCAGATGGTGAGGATGGAAGTGTTGTCGCGTAGGGTGGTGGCGGAAGGATGCGGCAGGGATCAACCCGAATAACTCCTCGGAGCACTCTCCGTTGTACATGCGATAGAAGATGCACAGTGAAGCTACATCTCTACGCAGCGCCAAGGAATCAAGCCCATCAGAAGTTCGTTGGCAGCCGACTATTCGAGTCGCTCTCCGTTGTATGCTATCCAGAGGGAGAAGCTGGTACCGGGGAGCCCCCGCCCACAGATGAGAGCAGTATTCCATATGTGGGCGAACCTGCGCCTTATAAAGCTGAAGGCGGTGGGCTGGAGTGAAATACCGTCTCGATCTGTTGAGCACGCCGAGCTTCTTCGAGGCTAATTTAGCCTTACTCTCCAAGTGGTCGCGGAACTGGACTTCACTCGAGATGTCAATACCAAGGATTCCGATACTGGCTGTGGTAGCAAGGGGAGTGCCTTCGAAAAGAGGTGACGCGACAAACGCAGACTTTTTTGCGGTAAACGCGCAAACCTGTGTGCTTCTCAACTAGGGCTTTTAATTCTATAAAACAAGACATAACATCAGACTTACATCGTATTAGATATCCGAACGTCTTCCTGGACTAGTCATCTGTGAAGGTCACCAGATAACGTGCACCTCCCCAGCTGCTTACCGATACCGGACCAAAAACGTCAGAGTGGATGAGCTCCAGTGGCTGGCTGGAACGCTTGACTTCTCCCTTCGGGTAGGATTTGGCCTTCATCTTCCCCTCAAGACAAGCCACACATTCTTCGAGTGCAATGTCTTTCTTATCCTGAAACATAACACCAGAAACCATACCATTCTTCAGAGCCTTCATCCCGCTAAGACTCAAGTGTCCAAGTCGTTTGTGCCACACATCAGTTGACACACTAAAAGCAGCATCAGTACAATGTACTTCCCGCCTCTCCGGCAGGACAATGGAAGAGTGCACTACCTGTGAAGCACACTGATTAGACCCTACACCATCCAAAATATAGACACCCTTTTTATTAGTCGCTGTACCAATACATTTATCATCGTCATAGATAAAACAAACCTCTTTCGTAAATCTGATAAATAGACCCTTTTCAGTTAACTTTGATACTGAAATCAAATTGGTGGAGAGCTTGGGCACAAACATCACATCACTGAGCAACATATTTTGATTATTGAGAGTAACTTTGACATTTCCAACACCCTCACTAATCAACCTATCATTATTGGCAATAGAGATATGGGATTTATTTGCTTTAAACTTAAACAAAATCTCCTTACAATTTGTCATGTGAGAAGTACAACCTGAATCTATAATCCAAACATTGGCATTAAGTGCCATCAAGGCAGTAACTAAAAAAGTCTGTTCATTACCACTGTCAAATTTTGCCTTTTTGTCCCTTTTTAATTTATAACACTTTGATTTTAAATGTCCAGGCTTTTTACAGTAATTACAAGTAATGAATGTTTTACGCTGCTGCTGCTTGGATAGGAACGCACTTCCACTTTCACTAGACACTTTACGAAATTCTTCTTGCAGAAGTCTAGTGCGGACCATCTCACTAGATAGGCTGCCAGTGATGCTTGCTGTTTCGAGGTTAGATACCAATACGTCATACTCAGCCGGCAACCCGCTGAGCAGCAACTCTGCCACTTCACCATCTTCGATGACACGGCCAATATCTGCCAGTTGTTGAACTGCAGTCATGACGGCTTGAATATATTCAGTCATGCTACTGTAATGCGAAAATTCCGCTTTATGTAGCTGACGCAGTAGCACAACACGCCGGTACAAACTTTTATCTTCAAAAACTTTTATAAGGTTTTCCCATGCTATTTTCGCCGTCGTGGCATTGTTTACATACTGATAACAGTGGGATTTCAAACAAAGGCATATTCGTGCAAGTGCACGCTGATCCCTATTACGATCAGTATCCGATCCTTCAACACAAGCCCATAGGCCCTCAAGTTTAAGGGCCATTTTCATGGCAAACTTCCATGTATTAAAATTGCTCACACCATCTAGTCTATCTATCATACCTCCAACACCGCCGCCGACAGACATAACGGAAGGCGGGTCGTTACTAGACACGGGTACACGAGGCACGCCATCTTGGCTTAGGCCGCCATCATTCCCGCCAACATCATTAGGCATATTAAACGATGAGATAGATATTATCAAGTTTCTCAATCCGCTCCGCGCCCAACAAGCACACCAATTTTTATTTATTTCTTCTATTAACTTCTATTAACTCTGGGACCAAAACCTGTTGAGAGGCAACGTGGATCGCAGTGGTAATTGGTGGCGTGGGCAGCGGAGACAAAAAGAAACAACTGAAGTTCAGGAATCCGTATATTGATGACTTCTACTATTTAATATATTTTACAAATACACGTAAAGCACCGTGACACATAAACAGATTTACTCAATGAACTTACAGAACAGAAAGATAATATTATCAGTATATACCGCACCCGGTCAGCAAAGAGGTTACAACGAAAAAGACAGAGGTGTTGCCCCGCTAAAAATAGCTCAGTATTATTGCCAGAGCAAACACATGTAAAAGACATTATGTTATTGTTATAAAGCATATACGACACTAAGGGGGTGTTTCACCACCTTATTGTCAAACTGCTGGTTACGTAACCAATGAATAAACTAAGTACTGGACAAATCTGTCAGCTAGTGTTTTTTCAGTTTCACCACTCCGGTCCTGTGCAAACTAAGTACCACTTAACTAATCGTGGGTTTAACAAAAAGTCGGAATGGCAACGTCACATTTCACGACCACGCGTTCCTGTTCGCACACTTTCGTTCAAAGACTCACTCATTATTAAAGCAAAAGAAATGGTTAACTACATAATTTTTGAAAACATCTATTTTTTTGCATAAACAAATATGTAACATTATAATTGATCCAAAAACGGTATTTATTTACGACACTTTGTTAACAATAACAAAGAAAAATAAAATCACGTAAAACGAATCGAAAAGTGGCGCCAAACCATTTGACAGATAAACTTTTTTTTAATGGCGACATACAAGTTCAGGTAGAACAAATGATTGAGCCGCTGAAAAAAAGTTTGTTATTAAAAAATATTACGAAATTTTGGATTTATTTTTACATACTAAAAGTGTACCTACATTTTTTTATTCAAATCTAGATATTTAAATTATTTTATGCAATTTAGCATGACCTCTTTCTTTAAAAAATAAAAAATACTTTGATTTATTTTGCTGAAACCGGCTGAAGGGCTCTCCAACCATGGCCACAAAAAAATAAACTAACTTTATGTGACGGATAAAAATGCTAAATGCGTCCTGATCTGATGGTCAAATTAAGAAACAGTTTGTCCGTCACTTAGCGCTAATTGAGACTGGTGAAACAGAAATTTTAATTCCATCTGTCAAATAAGGTTATGATTAAGCTAATCCGAACTTTAAGAAAAGTGGTGAAACAGCCCCTAAATATTAAAGTAATATTTAACACTCTCTTCCCCTCTTTTTTTCGCTTCCTATCTTTATCGCTCCGGGACGCGTGGTATCTTAATTTATCTGTCAGTTGTATTAATCTGGTGACCTCCTCCTATACGCTAATTTTTGATGTACGGTTGTAGTTGTTTTAGTTGAGTCGTTGGTTGTGCGTCGGCGTGCCAAAGGTTAGGCTACGGACCAAACAGGTGGGACGCAGCCGGGCTGGGCGCGTTGACAAACTTCATACGCTGCGTGTGCTGTATTGGCGTGAGGTTCGTTTTTGTGTGCAGGTCTTTAAGCAATGCCTCGTTTATCGTTGGTGTTTTTTTTATTTTGTGGACTTTTGATTTGGCGAACCTTGTGGTGTATGGCCGTTAGCTGACGTTGGTGCGTCAGCGCGTTTATGGTCAGGCCGTGGATTGAAAGGCGGGACAAAGTCGGGTTGGACGCGTTGGCGAAACCTTTCACTACGCCGCTAGTTGACGTTTGCGCGTCAGCGCGACGACGGTCAGGCTGGGGACCAAAAGGTGGGGCTCAGCCGGGCTGGTCGCGTCGACGACTTACGTACGCTCCGTGTGGTTGGTGTAGAAGTCGCGGGTTTTATGGCTTTTGTCGAGTTCGTTTTGTTGTTCGTACTTTCTTTGTTAGTGTCAGGAGATTTAATCTGGACCAAAGGTCGGTCAGGTGTGCCGACGTGCAAGTGGTTTGGCGTAGGAACTTGGGTATAGGTTGTGATGTGCTTCCAGAGGCGGCATGTTTTCTTGGCGTCTTATTGTGCCACGTTTTTTTTATAGTTTTCTCCTATAGAGTTTTTATAGAGTTTTGCCTTTGATATGGTTGCTATTTTTTATAGTTTTTTTTCTGTGACAATTGTTGTAGAGTTTCCCTATATTGAGTCAGTTATTTTTTCCAAATTCAAAAAGACGCGTTTGACCGTCCCTCAATCGTTTGCGTAATGTTCTGGCCCTAGTTATTTCCTAAATTCAAAAGACGCGTTTGTCCGTCCCCCTTTCGTTTGTTTGTCTTTTTGGTATAAGTTTTATCCCTTTTTCTGAATTTCAAAAAGACGCGTATGTTTGTCCTTCCCACATTAGCTCATTTTTAGGTCCTGGTTATTAGTTTTCTAAGTGCAGAAAGACTCGTATGTTTGTCCCTCCCTCATTGGCTCACTTTTAGGTCCAGTTTTTTCGCTCAGTAATCCGCTCGTTATCGTGGTTTGGGTTTTCTTTCCATAGGTTCAAAACGACGCGTTTGTCCGTCCCCCTGACGTCTGCTTATTATTGTGATGTCGGTTTTTATCTTTCTAAGTGTAAAAAGATGCGTTTGTCCGTCCCGCTGTCGTTTTCATATTGTTTTAGGCCCAAGTTGACGATCCCTGGATTCCATACCATAACATAACATAACTCATATCTTTGGACGGGGTGGTTGTACATAAGTTTGTGTGTGCATGTGCCTGACGAGGCAATCGTAGTATTATCTGTAGAAGTTCGATAAGTTTAGTGTGATAAGGTAGGTTAGTTGGCACGACGTTATTCTGACGTGTCTTTTCAGCTCGCTTGTTTCGACGTTGCGGTCGACCGTACCTCTTGTATGGTTGAGCTCTGCGGCGTGACGGGTTCGAGCTTCCCCGGATTTGACTCTCGGATTTGACTCCCGGATGTGGACAAAGCGGTGGACGATTCGAAGTTGGGCGTAGTGCATGCCGTTAGGTCTCGTAGGACCGCGCTGCCTTGCGGTAGGTGCCGCGTTCAGCTTGGTTTCTTTGCTCACCGTCAATGCTTGGCATTGTTGTAAATTTATTATGTTCGCGTCGTTGCGACGGTTAGGTTTAGTTTAGGAACTAAGTAGCTTTAGTCATAAGGTAGGTGTATATATAAGGTGTGTTAGTTTGAGGTTGTTTTCCACGCGTCCAAAGTATATTTTTAGTACTGGCCAGTTAAATCTCATGTGTCCGTTGCTTTACTGTCGAGTTTCAAGTTGACGTCGATCGTCAAGTTGCAGTTGTCATTTTCCTCTAGTGATGGGGGAGTGTCGATAGGTGTTGTCGATTGGGTTTTGTTGGAGGTTTAGTGAAGGGGGTGTATCGATATTTGACATCGTTGTTTTATCGGATGTTTAGTGATGGGGTTGGGTCGATCTTTAGTTATCGATGTTTGTTGGATGTTTAGTGTTGGGGTTTTGGTCGGTCTTTTAATACCGATGATTGTTGTTGGTTACCTTGTATTGGTGGCGCGCTATCTTTGAAGTTTTCGTTTGGCTTGGGTGTTTGCGGAGTCGTAGAGGTAGAGGAACGGTTTCGTAATTGTTCTGGGCATACAGAAGTTGAACTTTTCTTTGTTTTGTTTGGTAGGGAGATGCTGTAGCGAAAACGCTCCGAAGGAGTTTTAAATGCATTGTGTCGCTTTGACAACCTCCGTGGTATAGGGTCGTTCTTTTACAGGCCGTTGGTATTTCAACTTTTCAAATTTCGATATTCGTGTTTTGACGGAGAAAAAATTGGTAGTCAAGAGCCATTGTTTCGCCAGTAGGCATCGAATAAACAGCCTTACTTAGGAATTTTTTGGATTTTCTGTGTGAAGAAAAGGTTATTTTTGTGTCTTTGCCGCATCAGTTTTTAATCGCGGGCTACCTGTTTTGTGGACGTTCGTGTTCGTACCTGGACCTGGACCTCCGCGGAAGAGGTCCGTAGTGTCCCGCCGTCGCTTTTGAGGACCGAGAAGCTAGCTGCGTCTTACGCCTGGGTGAGTGTTTAGTGAAGCTCTCAATCTCGTTTTGATTTCACTCCGACCAAATCTCAGCTATTTTTCCGATAGGATTCTCATTTGAGGCAATCTTGTTCTAGCTTCCCGGAAGAGGGACCAGGCCTTCGTCAACCGACGACTAGCGCCCGTTTTAGTCGGAACACCGCGAAGAGCGTGAACTGATTCGACCCTGCGGAGAAGACGTGTGGGATCGCCGCGGGTGTAGTCCACGTATATTAACGAATAATCCCCTTAGTTATAATTAAGCCGACGTGTTTAATGCGAACCTCTAGGTACTGCTTATTGCGTAGCACTAGGTTGAACGCTATGGCAGGCTTGTAGGAATCCGTTAATCCATGGCACTCGGCTGGATGCTATGGCGAACTTTTAACTTGGCGAACTCGTATTTTGTGTTGCTTAGCTCCGTACTGAACGCATTGCACTGAAATTTATTTTAGGTCTTATCCCAAAATTCCAAAAGGCGTATTAAACGCCCTCGTACCGCACTATAGCGG
Source organism: Archips crataeganus (assembly GCA_947859365.1). Taxonomy (NCBI): domain Eukaryota; kingdom Metazoa; phylum Arthropoda; class Insecta; order Lepidoptera; family Tortricidae; genus Archips; species Archips crataeganus. Next base: position 9,803,119 of record OX402049.1, on the reverse strand, counting down.
ACTTTTCGGTACCGTTTACTAAACTTTGTTAGCCTCAACGCCTTACGAATTGAATTTTACTTCTAAATTTGCCATGCTTACCGTAGTTTAGTCTGCCAAGCGACTCCATTTCACCCCCTCATTCCCACGCTCGCTACCTATCACCCACTGTTGCTTGAGAGAATTTACTCCGCGCGGTAGGCGGTATTGCCTGGAACTACCTACTACTGTTTCTTTTGGTACATTGTAAAGCGCGTTTGCAGGCGTTATGTTAAATTGTCATGTTTATATGTGTAATGTATTACATTATTATAAAATAAAATTGTGCCCATTGCCCGAGGTGCGGGGCGCGCGGACGCCATGACAGTTATTTGACAGTTGGCTTTATTCAGGCATCAAGAGCGGACCGCACTCACGGCCGTAGGCAAAACCAAAAAATTATTGTTTTAATATCTCCTAATTACTTACCCCTGTGACGGAGGGACGTCACAAGTGGCGACGAGAATACGGGTAAGCATTGCAATTACTTCGAAAACAGTGGAAAAATAAATAAAGTGATCGACAAACGCATTGTTGTTCCCTTGAGCATTCCATATCAATTCTACCCAAAATACAAAAACGAAAATTTTGATTAGAAAATTTTGTTAAATTATGGAATTATGAACGGTGTTCATTAACAAACTAATATTAAGAGATTGATCACTATCGTTTCCACTTACCTACCCACCAATAATAAACGAATAACACGATCAAATTTAATTGAAATTGATTAAACCATAATTATTAGTTGATCAGTAAACGAATTTAATTGAATTGAGCGCAGTAATCTCAAATAAAAGCAACAATTTGGTGAAATTATTAAATAAAACACGTAAACGTCAGATACGCGTTACCGTTTTATTTGATTGTCCTAATTTATTTTTATACATATTGTGATTTGTGACAACTAGCGTAATTAAATTTATATTAGGTAATTTCTGACGTAAAGAACGTAAGTTCTGTCCTAAATTGAGTCATGTAAATTATGAGATTAGCTACATTATATCGAACGCGTAAATAAACTAAATTGTATCAATTTTGAGAATAATCAATGACAATAAAAATGGATGTCTTTCAAGGAAAATTGGTGATGGTAGCTGAGAAATGTAAATAGTAAACTGACAATGTCAGTTGGTACTAAACAAATTGAGGTTATAAATTTAACAAAATTTTAAACCCCTCTAAGTAGTAAGCTAAGAATGACAGCTGGTACTAAAAATAAAAATAAAATAAAAAATAAAAAGAAAAGTAGTAAACCGGGTTTATTTGGTTAGTACTAACAATAAAGCGATCAACAAACGAAACGTGGTTTCAGGTCTCACAAGAACATGTCTCACTTACCACCTCTTGAGGCATTCGACTGCGAAGGCGACGCCACCTGCGTGGGTTTGCGTTGGGAAAAGTGGAAACGGGGATTTGAAATTTTCTTGCTAGCGTCGAACATAACTGATGCTGAAAAGAAAAGGGCTACGCTTCTACATATGGGAGGCTTACCTTTACAAGAGATATATTATAACTTACCGGATATAGATCAATCAGGCGATTGCACTGATTTGTACCAAATTGCGACGAAGAAACTTGATGATTACTTTTCTCCAAGGCAAAGTAAAATTTACGAACGCCACCTATTTAGGCTATTAAAGCAGGAGCCAGGTGAAAAGTTTGATAAATTTCTTGTACGACTGCGGCGACAAAGTGCAAAATGCAAGTTTACAAATGAAGAAGATAATCTTATTGATCAACTCGTAGAAAAGTGTAGTTCTAAAGATTTACGGAAAAAAATATTGACATTGGGGGATGATGTCAACCTTGATAAAATTGTAACACGTGCAAATGCTATTGAGGCAGTAGATAGGCAACTTAACGGTTATGACCAAGAGCCAAAGGCAATGTCCATAAATAAAATAAGTGAGAAAATTAATAACTCTAAAAATGACCCCTGTTTCCGATGTGGCAATGTGAGCCATACCGGCAATAGTGACAGTTGCCCTGCCAAGTTTAAACAATGCCTAAAGTGCGGGTTCGTAGGCCACTTCAGGTCTCAATGTAAAACCCGTGCTAGCAAAAGGAAACCTAATAATGAGAGCACGAACAAATATTCGTATAAAAGACCCAAATTTACGGTAAAAGATGGGGGAAAAAAATCCTCTAATACAACAAGTAACAATACCAGTTCTAATGAAAACACTTCGAAAACCAATGTCGACTACATTTTCCATATAGACGAGGACACCATCTTGAACTGTAATTTAGGTGGTGTAGATGTAAAAATGATAATAGACTCCGGCAGTAAGTGTAATATTTTAAGCGACAAAACTTGGAACCATCTAAAAGCGAACAGTGCAGTTGTAAAAAATCAAGTAGCCAAGCCAGACAAAAAATTTATGGCTTATGGCAGCGAGAAGCCGCTGATGGTCATCGGGTCATTCGATGCAGACATCTGTGTTGGAGATCGAAAACAGGCAGGGACATTCTACGTCATCAAAGATGGCACGCGGGATCTACTAGGAAAGGACACTGCAATGGCACTACATGTTCTTAAACTAGGGCTAGAAGTGAATATGGTGAGTGAAAATGCCTTTCCTAAAATTAAGGATCTGCAACTGAATATTTCTATAGACAGAACAGTAAAGCCAAAAACACAGCCCTATCGTCGAGTACCCATTCCTTTAGAAGATAAAATTAATAAAAAAATAGATCAACTCGTTAAATTAGACATTATTGAACCAATAAACAGACCATCAGGTTGGGTCTCGCCGATAGTGCCAGTGCTTAAGCCCAATAATGACGTTAGGATATGTGTAGATATGAGGTGTGCTAATGAGGCCATATTGAGAGAAAATCACCCGTTGCCGACAATGGACCAATTGCTTCCAAAATTTAATAAGGCACGTGTGTTTTCCAAACTTGATATTAAAGACGCGTTTCACCAAGTTGAGATAAGCGAAGAGTCTAGAGACGTCACGACATTTATTACGAGTAGAGGGTTATACCGCTACAAACGACTAATGTTCGGTATCTCATGTGCACCAGAATACTTTCAAAAAATTTTAGAAAGGATTCTTTTGCCATGCGATGGTGTTGTCAATTTCATCGATGACATTATTGTCTACGGCAAAGACGATATCGAACACAGTAGAAGATTAAATCATGTTCTTGAAGTACTCAGAGAATATAACATTCTCTTAAATCAGGGCAAATGTGTTTATAACGTCTCTAACATTGAATTCTTAGGTCACAAGCTGTCACCACAGGGTGTCAAACCTCTTGATAGGTATATGAAGGTTGTAGATGACTTCAGAGAACCCAGAACTATAGAAGAGGTTCAAAGTTTCTTAGGACTCATCAACTATGTAAACAAATGAATTCCTGATATGGCCACTAAATCCGAACCTCTTAGAAGGTTATTATGCCTGAAATTAGGAAAACACACGGATATAACGTCTCACTGGGGACCAACCCAATCCAAAGCATTTCAAGAATTAAAAAAATCATTAAGTAATGTTCACACTCTTGGATATTATGATCCAAACGATAAAACTACTGTGATGGCTGACGCTAGTCCTGTAGGTCTTGGAGCAGTTCTTATTCAGTCTGATAAAAACGGGCCACGAGTGATCGCCTACGGAAATAAGAGCTTGACTGACGTAGAAAAACGTTATTGTCAGACAGAAAAAGAAGCACTCGCACTAGTTTGGGCGGTAGAACATTTTAAAATGTACCTTTACGGAAAGGAATCTTTTGATTTAGTCACAGACCACAAGCCACTGGAAGTTATATTTGGTAAGAGGTCAAAACCGTGCGCGAGAATTGAGCGATGGGTATTATGAATTCAGACCTATAATTTTAAGGTTATATACAAACCCGGAAAAACAAATATCGCAGATTGTTTATCCCGCCTCTGCACCACATATAACTCTCAGCCTTTTGATAACGAATATCATATAAATCAGATTGTTCAACTCGCGAAACCATGCGCAATAGGAATGGATGTAATAGTAGAAACGTCAATTCGAGATAACGAAACACAGTTAGTAAAACAGGCATTGACAACTGAAAATTGGGATCCGTCTATTAACAGCTTATATAGGGCATTTCAAACAGAGCTGTGGATGCATGACAACCTTTTGTTAAGGGGAAATAAAATTGTTATTCCTCGTGAATTACGCCAACAAGTACTGGACGCAGCTCACGAGGGGCATCCCGGTATTGTTGCCATGAAAGCCAGATTACGCACCAAAGTGTGGTGGCCCAAAATAGATGCTGATGCTGAAAGAACAGTGAAAAGCTGCAAGGGTTGCACTTTGGTGTCTGCGCCAAATCCTCCAATGCCGATGACTCGTCGAGAGTTGCCGTCACAGGCTTGGGTTGACGTTGCAATTGATTTTTTAGGTCCGCTGCCTAGTGAACATTATTTGTTTGTCATAGTTGACTATTACAGCAGATATAAAGAGATCAAACCAATGAAGGTCATTACGTCGGGTGAAACAATTAAAGTTTTAAAAGAGATTTTTTCAAGATTAGGTACTCCGGTCAGCATGACAACAGATAATGGTAAACAGTTAGTAAGCAATGAATTTAAAGCGTTTTGTCAAGAATTAGGTATAAAGCAGTATTTTACGACGCCATATTCCCCCCAACAAAACGGCGAAGTCGAACGCCAAAATCGTGATATTTTAAAACGCCTGAGGATCAGCCAAAGCCAAAAATCAAATTGGTTCGACGATTTATTATTATACCTCACAATGTATAATAGCACTCCACATTCGACCACTGGAAAAACCCCTTCGGAGTTATTTTTCGGTAGACAGTTTAGGGACAAAATACCGTCGCTAAAAGAAATAGATAGTCCATTTGTTTCAGATTTCAGGGATAAAGACAAAATTATGAAAGAAAAAGGAAAGGAATATGGGGATAGGAAAAGAAAAGCACATGATTCGGGTCTAGAAATAGGCGATAAAGTATATGTAAAAAATATGGTTAAGACCAACAAACTAACTACAAATTTTAACCCAACCTCACATACTGTTGTAGATTCCAAGGGACCTGAATATAGCGTAAAAAATGATGAAACCGGACAGGAAATAAAAAGAAATATTATTCATCTAAAAAGAGTTGAAGGACAGTGGAAAGTTGATAGAGGAAACAAATCGGATTCGGAAAGTGACAGTGATAGTTCCGAAAATATTTCGTCACAGTAATGTAATGTTTTCTAAATTAATTCATTATAATATTTTGATCTGTTTGATTGATGTATCAGATGTATTAATTTATATTATTAATTTAATTTAAAAGCTTATTGTATTTAAGTTTTCTCATTCTTACTTATGATTGTTAAGTTGTTGTTTTCTTATTTTAATTTTCATGAACTGTCAAATTAATTTAGGAAAAAATGATTTCTATGTTACAAGATGATGTACGATTAGAATTACCTTAATTTGCTTATGAAACATAATTTTTGATTGTTTAATATTAATTGTAATATTTTATGATTGTTATGAATTGTAGTGCGTAAGGTTTGATTAAATTTGATAAAAAGGGAAAGGTGTAATGTATTACATTATTATAAAATAAAATTGTGCCCATTGCCCGAGGTGCGGGGCGCGCGGACGCCATGACAGTTATTTGACAGTTGGCTTTATTCAGGCATCAAGAGCGGGCCGCACTCACGGCCGTAGGCAAAACCAAAAAATTATTGTTTTAATATCTCCTAATTACTTACCCCTGTGACGAAGGGACGTCACAATATGTTTATTGTACTACACGTTTTTCTTGGTGTGACCTCAGTCGTTCTGTACTTGACCAGCTGTGGACCTGTGTTATTTCTACAACAGGTGCTAGTGCGTGATTTTCGCGGTTAATCTGTCGCGTGTGTGGTGTTTTTTTGTGACTAATACATTTGACCTTTTATTCAATAAATTACCTTCGTATCATTGCTACTGTGTTGTTTCAATCCTTTATTTTTTAATTTTAATGTAGCAGTAGGTAGGATCTTACCTATGAGACTAGACGAGCTATGAGCTGACGACAAAAAAGCCGGTAAAGCAACACTAGAAATTTTGCGAATCCCTAGGCCACCGTATCGAATGGGAAGGGATCCTTGGGTCCAGGCCAGGACTGAATAAGTATTACATTACCTAATGCTCCACATACCTAACATGTTTTGTACTAATATAGTAGGTAAGAGATAAAACTTACGAGTCATACAAAACCATAATTATAATAAACCGGCAAACTTGCGAGGGGTACCTATTTATAAGATATAGATTTTTTTCGAAGAAACCGGCCAAGTGCGAGTTGGACTCGCGCACGAAAGGTTCCGTACCATTATCTATAAAAACGGTAAAAAATCACGTTTTTTGTATGGGACCCCCCTTAAGAGGGTTTATACCAAAAAATTGCGAAATCCGCGATTTACCATGTTTTCTTAGTCTTTTTCCGTAGTAACATTAGCAGATTATGCAGAATTATTTAAACCCGTGTAATAAGCATTTCAATAGCTTCAGATTGTATATTCTATTTAAAGAATTTTCTCACATATTAATACAATTCGGAGCACTTTCTTAGTCATCGTTTTCGAAATTTGCCAAAACAAGTCACTTTGTCAGGGCTACAATTCTAAAACCCGCTTAAAATCCGTGTACAAAATGTTAACTTTTGACAATATAACAATAATACATGTTTTATTGATTCTATACTACTGCGACTTTATGTTTTCTTTAACAAAATTTCCAAATGAAAACTACGTACTTTTCACTAAATTCGTGGCGTATTTTAATAATCTAGTTGCTTACTAAAATTATTGTAGGTCCATTATAATGACGAAACAACTCATCATTTATAATATACGCTCAAAAAAAAATTATAAAATTGTATTTTCATATTTTTCCAACATTTTTTAAAATGTTACTATAAAGCTCGCCGAACGGGCAACGGATTGCCATTCGCCCGGAGGGCCTTACAGAGTGTGGACGTGTCGCTCCGTGTCTCATTTTTCGAATTACGATTCTAGATTGTAAGAGAGGGACAAAGCCGTTTAGAAGAGATAAGAACATTGAAAAGTCTAGTGTCTCAAGCAATCATGATACTTGTTACATTTAAATTATTTTTTTTCATCATCGTCATCATCATCATCCCAGCCTATATACGTCCCTTTGCGGAGCACAGGCCTCCTCTCAGAATGAAAGGGCTTGGTCCGTAATTCTCACGCGAGTCCAGTGCTTATTGGGAACTTCACACAGACCATTGAATTTCTTCTTAGTTATGCGCAGATTTCCTCACGATAATTTATTTTAAATGAAAAAAAGATAATTTATTTTGAGAAATTTTAAGATCCGCTGGTGATCTCTCTTAGATCGGCTGATTACCAAGACCTGATGATGTACTTGGAAGGTCGTAACAGAAAATATGAAGTAGCCGCCATTTTGAACTTTTTATTTATTGGACCGATTGCTTTCAAAATCGATATCTGGGTATCCGGTTGGTCTCCGACATCGAATCTGTTAATAGAATGAGAAAAAGTAGCCGCCATTCTGAACTTTTTAATTATTAGGCCGATTGTTTTCAAAATCGATATCTGGGTATCCGGTTGGTCTCCGACATCGAATCTAATAACAGAATGAGAAAAAGTAGCCACCATTTTGAACTTTTTAATTATTGGACCGATTGCTTTCAAAATCGATATCTGGGGATATGGTTGGTCTCCGACATCGAATCCGTTAACGGAATGAGAAAAAGTAGCCGCCATCTTGAACTTTTTAGTTATTCGACCGATTGTTTTCAAAATATATGTCTGGGGATCCGGTTGGTCTCCAACTTTGAATCCGTTAATAGGATGAGAAAAAGTAGCCGCCATCTTGAACTTTTTAGTTCTTTGAAAGATTGCTTTCAAAGTTCTTGATCCAATTCCAATTTTTGATCTTAAGGTAATTAATACAAAAAATGTGACAAATTAATAACCTTTTTTTGTTTATATAATACGACTTTTTTTAATATTTTTATATTAATTTTACACATTTACAGCAACAAACAAACCGTTATGAAAAAAAACCTCATAACGCAAAAATACTTATTTTGATTCAATTCAAAACCTTCTCCGCTCCTAGCTATTTTACTTCCTTAATTTTCGTTAATATCGCAAGCATAACGTTTTTTATATTCATACTTAACTATATCAGCATGTCCTAATCCGCACTGGACCCGCGCGGGAACTACGGCCCAAGCCCTCTCATTCTGAGAGGAGGCCTGTGCCCTGCAGTGGGACGTATAAAGGCTGGAATGATGATGTCGATAAAATGTACTAACAACAGTTCGCCTGGTTAAAGTATCAATATTGGTTGCTAGCGCAAATAGTCTGGGTAGTTCCCACTGTCTACGCACACATAGATAGTTGCGCGTGTGTGCATTGAAACTTCACCTGCGGTCTGAGGCGACAACGCTCTTAAGTATTTGTTTTATTTTAATTTAATAATTTCCTTTTAAAGTGAAATGTATAACTAAACATTCTATGAATAAGTATTTCAAGCGTCTACCCTACCTGGTTACCGTTATCAATATTGAGCAACAAAAAAAGGATAATTTGTTGTAATTCCCACGGGATAGGGATTTATTATATTCACTAAGTAATACCAAATACATAGAAAACATCCATAACTCAGGAACAAATATTCGTGCTCTCCACACAAATAAATGCCCTTACCGGGATTCGAACCCAGGACCTCTTGCTTCGTAGGCAGGGTTACTACCAACTGTATGCTGATAAGCAATAACGTGTCAACCCACAAAATCACGAAAATTGTGATATGAATGCAAGGTTGTTCCTGGTCGTCTCTTCTACATTTCATAAAAACGAGTTATGTGACTTAACACCTTTAACATATCGAAAAACGGCAAAAATAGTTGACATAAATGCGTTAATTCGTGTTGTGGATTTTACAATAGTGTGTTTAGTACCTTGACGTAATTGAAACATCTAAAAACCGCTAATTTTAATTTCAAAAAGATGTCAAGAGGGTTAACACATTATTGCAAAATGTACCTCCCAACGGCTCTGTTTTGGCAGTAGCAGGCACAGAGATTTTATTTATTAATATTAGGTGATAAAAACTAGTAAACCAGTGTGGACTATGCAGTAATCTATTCATTATTAAGTGTTAAAACGTGTGTACATTCAACATAGTCGAGGTAAGTCGTATAAGTCATTTTTTCATGATCTTTTTAGCGGTTCAATCTTTTGAGGTTAGCTCGCCGGTAAAATCTAAAAACAACGGCAATATCGTGTAAGTTTCATTAATAATCATGTTGGCTAAGTATTTTCCACTAATTAAAGGTAACTTATGTATTAGTTTGTGGTGGTTGTATTAGAAATATCGTTAGTAAAGTGTGTCTTTTACACATGAAACATTATTGCAAAATTCTTTAACAGTATTTTTAATGTGTTATGGTAGTTGACTGATTGTTGCAAAATAAATTTTAGCCCATGATTTCAAATTAGTATAGTGTCATTAAACTTGGTCGGTTATAGCAAATTTAGAATTAAAATGATAAAAACTTTTTTTTTGTTGTAAGTACCTTTATATTGCTAAAAACAAGTTTTATATTTAAACTTATTAAAAAGCGCTAACCAGCACACACGTTATTAAGAGAAATCACATTTTATTCATAGACATTAATTAAAAACGGTTCTTTCACAGCGAGAACTTGCTTGTAAGCTATCCTAATTAGAATTTACCTAATGAGCATGATTTTTTAACTTCATGAACGATTTTGAGGGTTAATTTTACCGAATATCTATTTTTATTAAACTGTGATCATAATAGGCATGACAGGTTACATTACAAGTTGGGGTGTGCAGTAAGGATGGGCGTTACTGGTGTTGCGGATGCATGCGGGTGCAGCCGCTGCGTAGTACTACTTACCCTCACTGGACACCCCAGCTTGTAACTTACAAGTAAATTTATGAATATTGCTTTTATTTTCAGAATGGCGCCGCCAAAGTCCAGAGGCCACTTGTTGGTAAATCTTGCTACTAGGAATAGTAGTGAAGAGGAACCCAACCTTATTACTGTTCCTAGAGCTTCACAAAATCATGAAAAAATTATTCCAGGAGAAGTGACTGTGGAATCACCCACCGAAATGCTTGCGGAAACACCGGAAAATATTTCTTTACCAACCAATAATTTATCATATTCAGTGGAGTTTGAGAATTCTCGTTGCAGTGGACTATTTTCTGATATTCCAGCAGAATATGAGAGACAATCCATCTCGCCGTGGATCGAGTTGATTAACTCACAATCTACCTTGCCAGAAACTGGCGACATGTTAATACATCCTGAAGCACCGATTGCCAACGCAATCGAAGAATTATTTAACTCTACAGAAGAAATAGAAGTCAATGTGATACAAAGTCAAGCAGAACTTGGTGCAGGTGACCAGGGGATTGTTGATCGTGAATCACAGATAACTTCAGCAACACCTAGAGAAGAAATAATAAACCCAATGACCCCGGCAGTCAATAGATTAGCAGAACAACCCGATTCTATAGGTGAAGCTGAAGATAATCCGATGCCATCTACCTCTGCTAGTGTTACTGAAAATCATCATAGCTCTGTGGATCCTGATTATATACCGGAGTTTAGTGAAAATAATAATCTTGCACAAGAAGGACGACCAAAAAGAGGGCGAAAAAGAAAATATCCAGACCAAAACAGAATAACCAGGAAAAAAAAGTCTAATAATAATGAAAATTACATAAGCGCGTCAGGTAAGGAAGTAACAGCAAAACAGTTTCAGGGTACTGAATATGACTGCAAGTGTCCACTTAAATGCACTGTTAAATTAACTAGTGAGCAACGAAAGAACGAAATCAACAAATTTTGGAGTTGTGGATCATACGAAGCCAGGTGTGCTATCTTGCAAGGATCTGTAATTGAAAAGAAAACTCAACGGAGTTACTCAGTTAATTCAAAAAGACTGTTTACTAGAAAATATACGTTGGCCAATACACCACTATGCAAAAAGCATTTTTAAACACATTGGGTATTAGTCAATCGAGGATTGATTGTGCTTTAAATAAATTCAGATCGCAAGCTCCGTTAAGTGACAAAAGGGGCGTCAATTCTGGAGGCAAAAATGCAATATCACAAGAGCAGCTAAGCAAACTAAAGCAATTTATAGACAGTTTGCCAAAATACACCTCTCATTATTGCAGGGACATGACAACTTCTATGTATTTAGCTCCAAACTTGAATCTTACACTTATGTACGAGCTGTAAAAACAAAAGAAATACCAAAATCCTGTTAGTTTTTCAAGATTTAGAGATTGTTTTTATAAGAATTTTAATCTTAGATTCAAAAACCCCAAAAAGACACATGTTTCCGATGTGACCGATACAAGGCAAGCAAGACAGGCGTAACTGGGGAACAGTTACAATCTCTGCAGGAGGAGCATAATAATCACTTAGATATTGCTTCGAAACTAAGACGTCAAATGAATGAAGACTTAGCTAATGCTAAAAAAGATGAGACCTTAGAAACTCTTACGTTCGATTTGGAAAAAACTCATTGCCTACCTCGTCTACCAACAAGCATCGTATATTACAAACGGCAGTTGAATCTTTATAATTTAGGGATACATTGCGGAAGCACTGGATTGGGTTTTTTTTACATTTGGCTGGAACAGGAAGCAGGGCGTGGCACTCAAGAAGTAGGATCTAGTCTGAGGAAGTATGTTCAAGATCATTTGAAGGAAGGAACCACCCACTTGATTCTTTGGTCTGATTCGTGTGGCGGACAAAATAGAAGCATCAAAATGATATTAATGCTCCTGCATATTCTGCACCACCATGAGATATTGCAAGTCATTACCATTCGGTTCTTGCAACCTGGCCACACGTATTTGCCAAACGATTCGGAATTTGGGGATGTTGAGCGAGCTTTAAAATCTCAGATTCGTCTATATACACCGGAAGATTACATGGCTGTGATGGAAAACTGTCGCCGCAATAAGAAATTTACGATCACTAGACTCCAGGCAGACGATTTCCGTTCAGTTGCACCTATGCAAAATCGCATCACAAATAGAAAAACTGATATGAATAAACAAAAAATATCATGGTTGACTACTTCTGAAATAGAGATTCGGCGAAATGAACCATCTAAGTTGTTCATGAAGTCAAAACTAGAGGACGAACCCAGAGTAGTTGACATTGCCAAAGGGCGTAAGAACACGACCACTTCGCGTAATTTTGATGTCGAATTACCAATTCTCTATCCCAATGGTAGAAAGCTTTCAGCACCAAAAGTAAAAGACCTCAAAGAAATGATCAAACTCATACCAGCCGATGCAAGGCCTTTTTATAATTTTTTAAGAGACATAGAATCGGAAGATTTTATTGATGATGCCGAAGGTTTTGGCAATGAGATTGATTTCGAATTAGAATATTATGATAGGGATGATATATAAGAAATAAGACTGAATTTTATTGATAATTTTCATAAAGAAGACTGAAACTATGACGACTGAAACCTACACGTTAAGTTTAATAAAAACTGCGGGTGAGCAAAGTAATTGTTTTAGTTCATTAATAAAAACTGTTACTTACTATGATGACTATAAGACAAATTAATATAAATGTATAATGAAATTCCTACAGGTTTTATTTTGGAATGATTGTTATTAAGATTGTTATTCACTTTTTATAATAGGTAATTAATGTTTCATTTAATATTGATTTATATTTGGTTGATTATTTCCTAAGAGGAGTTTAGAAGGATATTTTTTTCATTTTTTTTTAAATATTGATTTACATTTTATTTATTTTTTTGTTGAGAAGAGTTTGTATTACTTTAAGTTCGGAAACATTGTTTTTTTCAGTTTTAATAATTATTTCCTTAAACATTCAATTTTTTTGAGGAAAATAACGTATTTTGTAAAGGATATTTTTTTTTGGATTTCGATTTTATTTTATTTTTGAAAATTAATAATAATTACTTCAGAACTTAACTCAGTTTTTTTATTATTATCTTTATGTATTTAACACTGATATTCATTAAACAATACTATGTTATGTTGTTTAACTTAAATGCAGAGATAATGATACCTTAATTTCGCATTAAGCAAAATCATGTTAAGGTACATGACATGTTTTTTTTCATAAAATATACGCTTAATAATAAATTTAACAAAAAGTGTTATGTGCTGTGACACGTTTTTTATTGCTTTTAACCATATACCACAATATGCAATAACAATAAATGCGATTAAATAAAAAAAATCACGTATTAATTACACATAACTGTAAAAAAACATCATCGTTTAACCATTTTTCAAATGATAAAAACAAAACTTTTCATATATTTCGTAAATTTTAGAACAAACTGAAATATTCGCTAAAAAAATCTTTAGGCGCCATTTTCTCAAAATGATGCTCCTGTGGATTGACATGTTATTGCTTATCAGCATACAACTAGGCTAAAGCGGTCGTATGACGTACATTAACGCATGAAAACAATTAAGAGCGTTGTCGCCTCAGACCGCAGGTGAAGTTTCAGTGCACACACGCGTAACTATCTATGTGTGCGTAGACAGTGGGAACTACCCAGACTATTTGCGCTAGCAACCAATATTGATACTTTAACCAGGCGAACTGTTGTTAGTACATTTTATCGACATCATCATTCCAGCCTTTATACGTCCCACTGCAGGGCACAGGCCTTATCTCAGAATGAGAGGGCTTGGGCCGTAGTTCCCACGCGGGTCCAGTGCGGATTGGGACATTTTATCATTTCAGTGATATAGTTAAGTATGAATATTAAAAACGTTATGCTTGCGATATTAACGAAAATTAAGGGAGTACAATAGCTAGGAGCGGAGGAGCTTTTGAATTGAATCAAATTAAGTCTTTTTGCGTTATGAGTTTTATTTTCATAACGCTTTGTTTGTTGCTGTAAATGTGTAAAATTACTATAAAAATATTAAAAAAAAGTCGTATTATATAAACAAAAAAAGTGATTAATTTGCCACATTTTTTGTATTAATTACCTTAAGATCAAGAATTGGAATTTTATATTTTATACAACTGTTGTATAAGTGAGGTCTAAAAAGGCGAGTGACGAGAGTTGAGATACGAACTAATGTGAGCATCGCAATGGAAGACGGCACAAGCCATTTAGACCAAATTATGCACCATTGCAATAATATTATTTTTTCTACTTCATCCATCTTTTCTTCTATTAACTTTAATTATGGCAAACTACTTTTTGCCCCCGACTTCGTACGCGAAGACAATAACGTTAGTTGTTTGGATGAAATTTGCAACACAGGTTGTTAAATAGGATAATGCCAGGAAAATGCAAAGTTCCCGCGGAATAGGAATAAGTGAATTCTATGGCCGCTAAGCCGAGGTGGCCTAGTGGTTTGACCTATGGACTCTTAAGCAGAGGGTCGTGGGTTTGTGCTTGCATCTCTTCTCTGAGTTTTTCCTAATTCATGTGCTAAATTTACGTTTGAAGTTTACAATGAACTTTACAGTGAAGGAAAACATCGCGAGGAAAGCTGCACACACCTGTGAAGAATTTTAATGGTGTGTGTGAAGTTCCCAAATGGCACTGGACCCGCGTGGGAACTACTACCCAAGTCCTCTCGTTCTGGGAGGAGGCTTGTGCCTGATTGAAACAGGCTTATTTTATCCCGGGAAAGTGCAAAGTAAAGTTCCCTAGGGATAGAAATAACTGTTTTGACCTATTATGAAAATAAGAGCCAGTGTAGTTTTAACTAGTGTTTTTTTTTAAATCAGGCTCTCAGTTCATCACTTATTTCTGTCCCGTGAGAATTATCCCGCAGAAAAGTAGCCTATGTCAATCAGGGATACTGTAGCTTACTATTTGTGAAAGAATTTTAAAATCAGTCCCGTATTTGGATGGACTTACTTCTATCCCGCGGGAATTTTGCATTTTCCCAAAGAAGAGTAGTCTACACCAATCAGGAATAATGTATCTTTCTATTGGTGAAAGAATTTTTAAAATCAGCCCCGATGTTGAATTCACTTTTTTCTATCCCGTGGGAATTTAACATTTTCCCGATGAAAAAGTTGCCTATGTCAATCGGAGATAATCATATCATATCATATAAAAGAATTTTTAAAATCAGTGCCGAAGTTGAATTTACTTATTTCTGTCCCGCGGGATTTTTTATTTTCTCTAAAAAAAGTACCCCATGTCAATCAGAGATACTGTAGCTTACTATTGGTGCATGAAAATTTAAAAATTAGCCCCGTATTTGAGTTCACTTATTTCTATCCCGCGGGAATTTTGCATTTTCCCGAAAAGAGCAGCCTATACCAATCAGGAATAAGTGATGTAACTTTCTATTGCTGAAAGAATTTTCAAAATCAGCTCCGAAGTGTAATTTTTTTTTCTATCCCGTGGGAATTTTGTATTTTCCCGAAGAAAAAGTAGCCTGTTTCAATCATGGATAGTCATATTATATAATATGTAAGAATTTTTAAAATCAGCCCCGAAATTTTATTTATTTATTTCTTTCCCGTGGGAATTTCGTATTTTCCCGGATATAAAGTAACCTTTGTCAATTATGAATAGCGTAGCCTACAAATGATAAAAAAATTAAAATCGGCTTAATAGTTTCAGAGATTCCGCAACAAACAGAAAAACAAATAAAGTCTAGATATTTCCCTATCCCGTGGGAATTTCGAAAAATCCTTCGTTAGTGCACCTCTACAATACTCAAGGTACATGTATGCCAAATTTCAAGTCTCTAGCACCAGTAGTTTAGGCTGTGCGTTGTCTGTCAGTCAGTCACGGTACTGTTTTATATGTATAGATTATAGAAAACTCAACTCAACTTGACTCGAACCGACAAGACCCGACTCCACTCCACTCCACTCGACTCCACTCGACTCCACTCCGCTCTACCACAGTAAATAAATAGAGCAGTATGGAAACTAGGCTTATTTTTTGAAATAAATACCTACGCTCCAATAGAGCATAAGGATTGTCGATTTAATTTTTGTTAAATTGAAAAGTTTTTTGTTTAGTTTGTTTAACGCTATAATCTCAGCTAGTAAGGCCTGGTTTGAAGTAACTAGCTACACTTAATTAAGAGTATTAGGGTCGGCACCCATAATTTCTGTTAAAAAGAAACAAACGACCAACTGGATTCCCAGATATAGATTTTGAAAGCAGTCGGTCGAATAACTAAAAAGTTCAAGATGGCGGCTACTTTTTCTCATTCGGTTAACGGATTCGATGTCGGAGACCAACCGGATCCCCAGAAATCAATTTTGAAGCAATCTTTCGAAGAACTAAAAAGTTCAAGATGGCGCCTACTTTTTCTCATTCCGTTAACGGATTCGATGTCGGAGACCAACCATATCCCCAGATATCGATTTTGAAAGCAATCGGTCCAATAATTAAAAAGCTCAAAATGGCGGCTACTTTTTCTCATTCTGTTAACAGATTCGATGTCGGAGACCAACCGGATACCCAGATATCGATTTTGAAAACAATCGGTCGAATAACTAAAAAGTTCAAGATGGCGGCTACTTTTTCTGATTCCATTAACGGATTCGATGTTGGAGACCAACTATAACCCCAGATATCGATTTTGAAAGCAATCTTTCGAAGTACTAAAAAGTTCAAGATGGCGGCTACTTTTTCTCATTCTATTAACGGATTCAAAGTTGGAGACCAACCGGATCCCCAGACATATACTTTGAAAACAATCGGTTGAATAACTAAAAAGTTCAAGATGGCGGCTACTTTTTCTCATTCTATTAACGGATTCAAAGTTGGAGACCAACCGGATCCCCAGACATATACTTTGAAAACAATCGGTTGAATAACTAAAAAGTTCAAGATGGCGGCTACTTTTTCTCATTCTATTAACGGATTCAAAGTTGGAGACCAACCGGATCCCCAGACATATACTTTGAAAACAATCGGTTGAATAACTAAAAAGTTCAAGATGGCGGCTACTTTTTCTCATTCTATTAACGGATTCAAAGTTGGAGACCAACCGGATCCCCAGACATATACTTTGAAAACAATCGGTTGAATAACTAAAAAGTTCAAGATGGCGGCTACTTTTTCTCATTCTATTAACGGATTCAAAGTTGGAGACCAACCGGATCCCCAGACATATACTTTGAAAACAATCGGTTGAATAACTAAAAAGTTCAAGATGGCGGCTACTTTTTCTCATTCTATTAACGGATTCAAAGTTGGAGACCAACCGGATCCCCAGACATATACTTTGAAAACAATCGGTTGAATAACTAAAAAGTTCAAGATGGCGGCTACTTTTTCTCATTCTATTAACGGATTCAAAGTTGGAGACCAACCGGATCCCCAGACATATACTTTGAAAACAATCGGTTGAATAACTAAAAAGTTCAAGATGGCGGCTACTTTTTCTCATTCTATTAACGGATTCAAAGTTGGAGACCAACCGGATCCCCAGACATATACTTTGAAAACAATCGGTTGAATAACTAAAAAGTTCAAGATGGCGGCTACTTTTTCTCAATCCGTTAACGGATTCGATGTCGGAGACCAACCATGTCCGCAGATATCGATTTTGAAAGCAATCGGTCCAATAATTACACTTAATTACGTGTTGTACACATAAGTACAAACTAATGTACTTATAAATTTGGTTTAAAAGTTATATGTACTGAAATAATTATGTACCTACTGCTTAATTTTAAGTTTAATTGCTGCGCCCCAACAGGGCATCATTTTTGTACAAATTTTTGTAAGAAATGTTGCGCTTCAATAAATACTGAAATACTGAAATACTAATTAAAAAGTTCAAAATGGCGGCTATTTTTTCTCATTCTGTTAACAGATTCGATGTCGGAGACCAACCGGATACCCAGATATCGATTTTGAAACAATCGGTCGAATAACTAAAAAGTTCAAGATGGCGGCTACTTTTTCTCATTCCGTTAACGGATTCGATGTCGGAGACCAACCATATCCCCAGATATCGATTTATTTATTTACTTCATATTTTCTGTTACGACCTTCCAAGTACATCATCAGGTCTAGGTAATCAGCCGATCTAAGAGAGATCACCAGCGGATCTTAAAATTTCTCAAAATAAATTATCTTTTTTTCATTTAAAATAAATTATCGTGAGGAAATCTGCGCATACCTAAGAAGAAATTCAATGGTCAGTGTGAATTTCCCAATCAGCACTGGACTCGCGTGAGAATTACGGACCAAGCCCTTTCATTCTGAGAGGAGGCCTGTGCTCCGCAAAGGGACGTATATAGGCTGGGATGATGATGATGACGATGATGAAAAAAAATAATTTAAATGTATCAAGTATCATGATTGGTTGAAACACTAGACTTTTCAATGTTCTTATCTCTTCTAAATGGCTCTGTCCCTCTCTTACAATCTGGAATCGTAATTCGAAAAACCGGCCAAGAGCATGTCGGACACGCCCAAGGTAGGGTTCCGTAGCCATTACGAAAACATCAGGTAATATTTTTCTAAGGATTTCGTATGAGTACGGAATTATCCACGTTTAGGTATGTGTTATACCTTAGGCTACTATTTACTTTTAAACTACAAATAATTTCCAAGCAATCTTAGCCCCCATAATTTTCCTAGTAAATTTGATATATTTACTACCATTCTGAATTTTTTCAAATTTTTCCACCCAACAGTTTACATTTTAGAGGGGAGGGGGGGGACGGTCGATTTTAATGAAAATTTTCACTTTAAAGTTGAATATTTCGCAAACAGGTCACTGAATAGAAAAATCATGTTAGCAACCCCACAATGGTTTTAAAAGACCTATCCAACGATATCCTACACTATAGGGTTAGTCGAGAAAAAAAAAATCACCCCCCCTTTACGTCTGTGGGAGGTACCCTAAAAAAATTATTTTATATTTTTTATTTTACCACTTTGTCGGCGTGACTGATATATATATTCATGCCAAATTACAGCCTTCTAGTACTAACAGTCTCTGAGCATAGCCGCGGACAGACAGACAGACGGACAGACATGGCGAAACTATAAGGGTTCCTAGTTGACTACGGAACCCTAAAAATGAGACACTGAGCGACACGTCCACACTCTGTAAGGCCCTCCGGGCGAATGGCAATCCGTTGCCCACTCGGCATGCTTTATAGGAACATTTTAAAAAATGTTGGAAAAATATTAAAATACAATTTTGTAAACTTTTTTAGGGTTCCGTAGTCAACTAGGAACCCTTATAGTTTCGCCATGTCTGTCCGTCTGTCTGTCTGTCTGTCTGTCTGTCCGCGGCTAAGCTCAGAGACTGTTAGTACTAGAAAGCTGTAATTTGGCATCAATATATATACGAGGGGCGTTCAATATAAAGTGAGAATGAGATGCAAACTCTTTTAATATTACGAAATGAAATACTGGCCGGTAAAGCTAATCTATCTAGCTGATTGCTATGAAAAAAAAACTAACTGTCTTTTGTTTAAAAAAATATACGGTAATTTCTTTGCAATGCTATTGAGTACGTTAGCGAAAATGGAGAAAATTGAAATGCGCGCCGTTATCAAATACTTGTGTTTGAAAAATTTTTCTACGGACCAAGTCAATTTGGATTTGCGGGACACTTTAGGGTCTAATGCTCCTCCGTATTCGACTGTCGCACGTTGGTGCGCCGAATTTAGACGTGGAAGAACATCGACAATGAACGACACCCGCTCCGGACGCCCTACTACAGCAGTAACTGAAGAAATTGTGAAAAAAGTCGAAAACTTAGTTTTGGCGGATCGTCGTGTCACGGTTCGTTTTATTGCTGAAAATGTAAAGATTTCAACGGGGAGCGTGCATAATATTTTACATGAACGCTTGGGTATGAAAAAGGTATCTCCGCGTTGGGTACCAAGAATGCTTACTGACACGCAAAAACAAACTAGACTAGAGATTTGTCAAGAAGCTTTGAACCTGATGCAGCAAGACCGGGAACTTTTTTTGGCGCGATTTATAACAATGGACGAAACATGGCTCCATCATTACGACCCTGAAACGAAACTGCAGTCTATGACATGGAAAAGGCCATCATCTCCAACTCCGAAGAAATTCAAGGTGAGCCCATCTACCGGTAAGGTCATGGGCTCTGTTTTTTGGGATGGTAAAGAGGTATTAATGATTGAGTATCTCGAGCATGGAGCCACTATTACGGGCACATTATACGCCAAACAAATAGCAACATTGCGCAATGAGATCCGCGAAAAACGGCGAGGTAAACTCTCGAAAGTTGTGCTGTTCCACCAGGACAATGCCCCGGCACACAAGTCCGCCGTTGCAATGGCTGCAATTCGTGATGCTGGGTTCGATATACTTAAGCATCCTCCGTATTCACCAGATCTCGCTCCCAGTGATTTCTACCTATTTCCGAGAGTGAAACAATACCTGAGAGGCCAGAAATTTGAAGACGACGACGCGGTAGTCGCTGCAGTACAAGATTTTTTAAGTACTCAAGATGAGACCTTTTTTAAAAATAGAATTTTAAGTTTAGAAAAAAGATATACTAAGTGTATTATGCTAAAAGGTGACTATGTCGAAAAATAAAATGACATTTAGTAAAAGTTGTTTATAACATACTCATTCTCACTTTTTATTGAACGCCCCTAGTACCAGTCACGCCGACAAAGTGATTGAATAAAAAAAAGTAAAAAAAAATTTTTTAGGGTACCTCCCATAGGCGTAAAGTGGGGGTGATTTTTTTTTTCTCGGCTAACCCTATATTGTGGGGTATCGTTGGATAGGTCTTTTAAAACCATTGCGGGGTTGCTAGCATGATTTTTCTATTCAGTGATCTGTTTGCGAAATATTCAACTTTAAAGTGAAAATTTTCATTAAAATCGGCCGTCCCCCCCCTCTAAAATCTAAACTGTTGGGTGGAAAAATTTGAAAAAATTCAGAAGGGTAGTAAATATATCAAATTTACTAGGAAAATTATAGCGGCTAAGATTGCTTGGAAATTATTTGTAGTTTAAGAGTAAATAGTTTCCTAAGGTATAAAACATACTGTAGGCACGGCTCGATACCGCTAGCCAGTGGTAAAATGTTGTCCAACTGGCAGGTTAGTTTAATGTTATTATGTATAAAATTTGTAAATAATAAAAAATAAATTAGAAGCGTCAGCGGTATGCGAGTCAGGGCAGATTTGCTCCGGACAGCCCAAGGTGCTGGTCATAATACTGTAGTAGTTATACTGATTTCAAGGAATAAATCCACGTATAAAAATATCTATTATTATTACTTATGGAAGTTTAGCATCACGCGCGTATCCCTGTACCAGTTCTACCTAAACTCTAGCTCAGTCCCACAAGTTGGTGGAGGTTAGGCGCGGTCGATGTCTTTTATGTTTTAGCTAGCCATCCAGAGGGCGGCGAAGAAAAACCGTGAGCGGTAAATGAAGGATGACCAATTCCCCGTTGAAAGTCGCGCTTTGACTCATAAACGGAGCGCGTGAAGTGTATGGAAACTTTGGGTAAAAGTATCAATTTAAGAAGCAAAACCGTGAGTCAGCTTGCAATATTTTGTGTTAGTTAGAAATTGTGCTCCGATAAAGATTATTTGGAAAGAAGATGGCGGAAAAGTTCGCAGGATACTCAGATGTAGAAGATTTTATTCACCAATTTGAAACGATTGCGATCATCAAGAATTGGAATGCAGAACAGAAGCGAGTGGCCATCGCGCTTTATTTAGAGGGACCCGCGTTGGCATGGTACAAGGCCAATTTTACGACGTTGGAGTCGTATGATTTAGTAATACAGAAATTGGCAGAACAATTTCCATCGCAAGAAGACTATGCTCAGTCTTTTTATTATAGAAAGCAAGACCCGAAAGAGCCGTTGCTGTCATTTTATTATGATCTCGAGAGATTGGCGTTGAAAGCAGGCATTACTGAGGACGGTAGATTTATTAAGCACTTCCTCAAATCAATTAATTCGCAATGGCAAGCCCATTTAGCAGCTAGATTGTTCGCATCAAAGGATGAATTAAGAAAAACAATACTGCAATTGTGTGATGTATTTAATGCGGAAGCAAATATGAAAACACAAAAAATAAACTTGCCGATTTTTAATGATGAAGATTTTATTCCTAGATCACAAGAAACAAACACGGGGTTCACACCGAGTACGCCGCAGTCACGGTATGGTACTCCAGAGACTCCAGTCACTTGCGTCGGGACGCGAGAGGCGCAGCAAGGCGCGCCAAGGCCGTACGGCGGCTATAATTTACGTCCACGCCAGTGGTACACAGGAACGCAGGCTAGCGCTTCAACATCAAATGTCCAGAGGCGTCAAGAGAGCCGTGGCGCGTCAAATATAAATGCGGTTGTTCAGGAGCCGAATCTTGAAGCACAGCATAATGTTCCGCAGATCAACACGATTTTTTCACAGAAGTTTCCAGATATTGGTAATATTTATACGAGCATGGACACGTTCGTGCCGACGGAACTTAATGGCAAGCTATGTAAGGCTTTGGTGGATACTGGAGCCAATGTTTCACTGATATCTGCTGCGCTTGCAGAAAAATATTGCTTGAAGTATAAGCGTGCACTTGGCACACCTTTGCGTGCGGCAGGGGGCTCCAATATTCATACTGTAGGAGCGGCTAGCACATATTTACTTGTGGACAGGGGTTGTTGTCCCATAAATTTGTTCATAGTAGAGGAAGATTTGGATAGCGTAATCATAGGACAGGATTTCCTAAGTGCGCATAACGCAATTATTGATTTTTATAGGGGCAATTTGACGTTGAAGGGAAAATTCCGTGTCAACTTCATTAAAAAAATAAGTGACACGATGTCTAATTTAAAGAAAGAAGTGCGAACGAATGAAAATAGGTCGAAAGAGGTTGAGTGTGAGAAAATAGGTTTCTTGACCACAGAATGTCAAGTGCGTTCGGTTAAAACGGCAACAGGGTTCTGTGCTAATAATTTTTCTGTTTCAGACTCAAATCGTATGGCCAAGAAGGTTGTGTCGGTCAAGGAAGTATCGATAGTTCATGGAAAGTCGGAGCGTAAGATTGAGGTTGAGCGGAGCGAGGTTGGAAAGCGTGAAAATATTTCGAAGTCGGAAGGGTTTCAAAGGAAAGCTGCTCTGATGATGAAGGAGCGAGAGGCGACTTCAGAAAGTTGTAGAACAAATGATAGATGGTTTGCGAGAAGGCGTAGAATCGTGAAGAAACTCGGCACCGATACGGTGAATGGTAATGTAAACCCGACTTATAATTTTATAAAAACTAATAAATATAGTTTTCCACAGAGGGGAACCCTAAATCGGTTTAGAAGTGAGTGTAAGGAGTCGAGTGAACTCGATAGTGTGACAGATGCTATTAAAAAAGTTCATTAGAGACGTCGTGTCCCTGAATTTAAGAATAAAAAGAAATTGACACTTGCGTCAAAGGGTAGTAGTTGTCATGTAAATAAAATATTTTGAATAATTTTTACAGCGATTAACGAAATATGATTTAATAGATAATGGGTTAATAATAGTATTTGTGTCTGTCATAGTTTAGTATTATTTATAGGTTGTTTGTAGTACAAGTGCTGTGTGCCGGAAAAGATAGTGAATGGGTTTCGTACATTGTGCTAAGACAGGTAAATAATAGGGATGATTAATAGTAATTGATTTATGTGTTTTTATGAATGACCATAGGATTTCTCGTGATATAGGGGTTAGAAAAGTTAAATTAGGTAGCATAATTCAATTTAATTTGCTTTGCTCTAAGTTTTAGGCGCTAGTTATGGGAATTAGTGTTATAATGTTATTATATGACTTATGTGTGCTATAAGGTTAATTTAAGACTTATGTGCGCTATAATGATAATATGTGACTAATATTTTCTTTCTTATGTATTTTTCATATTGGGAGATTGAATATTTGCATGCTGAGATGAGAAAGCAGTCTACAGCAGCCAGGCTGTGGTTGATGAAGACTGATGGCAGCCCCAGCTGTCCATATCAAAGCTGATGTCTGATGGCATCGATGGAATCATAGCCCACTGATAAATTTTTACTATTATTTTTAGTTTAGGGATTTTTTTAAATATAAAAATTCACCAAGTATAAGATTATTGGAACATACATCTCCCAGTATGAGCTATAATCAGACATGATGTGAACTTTGGTATATAAAGAATTGGTAGTTCTAGATTTTCTTAGCATGTGAAGAACTTCATATCTTCATGTGTTCATGAGGCCCAAAGATAATTGGTGTTCACGGCTGGTGATTATAATGTTTGTTTTTTTTGTGTGCCTTTCAAATAGATTGAAGCAGCAGAAGTCCACACAGCCATCTGGGATCGCCGATAGGCTGCCCAGAGGTCCACACTTGGATCCATGGCTGTGAAATAAGAAAAATGATGGAAGACTCGCAGCTTGTAGCTGTGAAATAAGAAAAGATGGAAGACCACTAGCCAAGCAGAGTAGCAACTCCGCTCTTGGGTCCTGAGAAACAAGAATATGAACACCACAACTCCTCAGCATCTGGCGCTGAAGAATGGGCAGAACACAAGAGGATATCTGCTAAGATATCTGGTACACCGCATAAAAAGGCAAATTATGCTAGCAACATGTGCTAATAGAGCAGATGTTGGCAGTATGATATTCTTGCCATGAAGCTCTGATGTCTAGAGGCATTCTGGCCAAAAATTAAATATGACACAGATGTTTCAGTGCAAGAATGATGTGTCATGTTGCGCAGGCAACATTGCATGTCCTATTGTTTAGCTAGGACATAACTTGGAAAAGGCGTTAAGCTTTTTTCGGGTTTTGCTTAACGAAGCCCCATCTTTATAGGAACTCTATGGCAATTGCTAATAACAATAGTCATATACTAACATAGAGTTCCATGAAAAAGATGTGGCTAGCCACTAGCAGTGGCACTTTCATAACTGTATATCCCGCGAGGTAGGATTTTAGAGTAGGCTCCGTCCCTTGAGAGGATGGGAGGATATGTAGGCACGGCTCGATACCGCTAGCCAGTGGTAAAATGTTGTCCAACTGGCAGGTTAGTTTAATGTTATTATGTATAAAATTTGTAAATAATAAAAAATAAATTAGAAGCGTCAGCGGTATGCGAGTCAGGGCAGATTTGCTCCGGACAGCCCAAGGTGCTGGTCATAATACTGTAGTAGTTATACTGATTTCAAGGAATAAATCCACGTATAAAAATATCTATTATTATTACTTATGGAAGTTTAGCATCACGCGCGTATCCCTGTACCAGTTCTACCTAAACTCTAGCTCAGTCCCACAATACCTAAACTTGGATGATTCCGTACACATACGAAATCCTTAGAAAAATATTACTTGATTTTTTCGTAATGGCTACGGAACCCTACCTTGGGCGTGTCCGACACGCTCTTGGCCGGTTTTTTGAGCGTATATTATAAATGATGGATTGTTTCGTCATTATAATGGATTTACAATAATTTTAGTAAGCAATTAGATTATTAAAATACGCCACGAATTCAGTGAAAAGTACGTTGTTTTCATTAGGAAATTTTGTTAAAGAAAATATAAAATCGCGGTAGTTTAATGAATAGAACCAATAAAACATATTGTTATATTGTCAAAAATTAACATTTTGTACTCGGATTTTAAACGGGTTTTAGGATTCCAGCTATGACAAAGTGACATGTTTAGCAAAATTCGAAAACGATGACTAAGAAAGTGCTCTGAAATGTATTAATATATGAGAAAATTCTTTTTCTCAAACATTCTATGTTAATGTTTACGTTGTGTTCCTTAAAACAGGCTTCAAAATACACCATTGCAGGCCTTGGCCGGCAATGCGATCGTCTATTGTTTCATCTCACACAGCACCATGATGCTTATAGGTTTGGCATCATAGCATTTAGCCATTTAAAAAAAACTATAAGCAATATTTGCGTTTTGGTTCATTATGACATTCTGCCACTACGCTTATTTAAGGTAAGGTAAGATGGTGATGGTGATGGTAATGGTGATCTGCCTAGAGAAATATTTCACCATCAACATCATCATCACCATCATCATCATCACCATCAACATCATCATCATCACCACCATCATTACATCATCATCATCACCATCATCATCATCATCATCACCATCATCACCATCATCACCATCATCACCATCATCATCATCATCATCATCATCATCATCAGCATCATCATCATCATTACCATCATCACCATCATCATCATCATCCATCACCATCACCATCATCATCATCATCATCATCATCATCACCACCATCATCATCATCATCATCGTCATCACCATCATGATGACGACGACGATGATGATGATGATGATGATGATGATGATGATGATGATGGTGATGGTGCATGTTTGAGAAAAGCACTGTACAAGCCTCGGCCGGAACAGGGGTTGCCGGCCTCATATCATGCCTTAGATACTCGGCCGGCAACCCCTTAAGTCCCGGCCTCTGCAGTAATGTACTATAAATAGTGAATGCAATCTGAAGCTAATGAACTGCTTATTATACGGGTTTAAATAATTCTGCATAATCTGCTAATTTTACTACGGAAAAATACTAAGAAAACATGGTAAATCGCGGATTTCGCAATTTTTTGGTATAAACCCTCTTAAGTTCAGTATTGTGTCAAATTGAAGGCATATTAAACTCTTGACCTCTGATAGCTCTCTCCTGCGACATTTCTGACTGTAGGGTATGCGTATCGAAATTTTAAGGTAGACATCACTCGGCTAGCAATAAACCAGTCAGATTCTAACCCGCGTTTCATTGACTTAGCACTGGTGACGATTACGGGATTTTTAATTAATTTATGGGTTGAATTAGTGTTAATTTCCACTTCAACAATGCCTATCGGTAAATTGGAACCATTTGATCTGAGTTCGAAACAGTGGCCGGCCTACATCCGTCGCGTAAAACAATTTATTTTGTTGAACGAAATCAAGGACGCGCTCAAAGTACTGAACTGAACACGTACCACAGGTAATAAATTATTGAAAAAGGTTTCGATAATAAACCTTATTTACTTAGACTTGTCAAAAATAAAAACGTTCCGAGATTAGAGCTATTAGGTATTTTGTTGGGAGCACGATTATGTGCTAAAGTGATCCAATCATTGCGTTTTACTGTAAGACAAAAAACTATTTGGACTGATTCCACCGTTGTACTTGGTTGGTTAAAAACAGATGTGAGGAATTTAAAGATGTTTGTTTGTAACAGAGTCAATGAAATTAATGAACTTACATGTGATTTTCAATTTAGACACGTGCCTACCACTATGAACCCAGCTGACCTAGCCTCGCGGGGAATTGATGTACAGTCAAGGTCATATATATGTACATTGTATATTTCCAAGGTGTTACAAATATCTATACAACTCTATGCCATTAACCGCAAGGTTGATGTTCACACAATATTTGATGCAATGGCTGTATAGATATTTATGCCTTCAACTTAGATTATTTATGCAGCCTTCAACTGTATCATATCAGAAAATTCAACCGGGGAAATTACCTTATTCACATAGTTGCAAGGCTCAGCATGTTTCTTGTCCGAATTGGTTTTAACCCAAATCTTTCTGAACCATACAAATTTATTTTAAAATAATACACTAGCAACTCATTGAGCTGATACATGTATATCACTACACTTGTATTTTGAGTCCTTTCAAATAAATATCCAGTCTATTTTTAAACAAGTTCACTGAAGGCGCACTTATTGCAAGCTCGGGGAGTTCATTCCACAAAATTGCTAAATTTTCTTCTTCTGTTTTGATGTTGATTGTTACTTTCTCTTTTCTTGTTTTGAGTACCTACTCTTCTGACATGCAGCTTTCCCACACAGGTACAGCTTCTTCAATCTGCAGCCGTTGTGATACAACATCACTTTTAAGAGTTTGGATTGAAATATTTGCTTCTATTGCACTCAAGTCGGTGATGTACCGTGACCTACTTTCCTGCCTAATAAACTGATGCGCAATTTGTAGTCCTTGTAATTCTGTATTTCAGCAGTGGATAGCTTGCAGCTCAGGTTTGGCTTTATCTTCTTGGGTCGGGCAGCAGTGCAAAGCGGTGTGTTCGTAGAAGATGGTAAATGGGCAGTATGCAGTTGAAGAGAGTCGTTTTCTATTTTTATTGAAATTTGACAATATTAAGCATTTTCACAAAATTGTCAATAGTCACTATACACTGTCGACTGTCTGTCACTGAATGCACTGAAGCAAAAGCACACACAACTACACATATGTTTATGTGTACACACATTATTATATCGCAACGTGTCAAACCGTGATCTCCAAGATGGCGATTTGTCAAGCTTTGTTTCGTGTTAAGAAAATTCCAATTATCACTGCAATCCGAGTTTTGTGGATACATGTTGTCGACTCAAAAAAAATATTTTTCATTTTTTTGTAACTGAAGACAGATTTCAAACAAATCCGCCTTACTTCAATTTTATTATTGGGATCAGCTTGAGATAAGAAAATACCATACCAAAACCTCAAACGTTATTTATCGCATTCTCATCCCAATTTGACACAAGAAACGACAAAAAATGACAGCTTACGAAGTCCAATCCTATCCACATTTTGGTACCTGCCGAATAGACAACATAACGCTACGTCGCACTCGGCTCTCGGGGATTCGGGGGTTTTAGTTTTTCTTATTTATGAGTTAAATTGTAATGGTTTGATATTCCCGCATTGACAAAGTAATTATTAGAGAGTTCTTTATATGTTTGACAGAAAATGCGACCTCAATCGCTCTGTTTTCTAAAAAACTTTGACAGCTGCCAATAATTCCCCTACAATGATGACGTGGCTTCCCGAATAGGAAAATAAAGCTCATCCCAATCTCAGCCCAAACCTGTCGCAAACCAGTGCTTTTTGGCGTTCCTGAATAGGAATCCTATCCCGATCCTCGCTCAAACGATTCCATTACCGGTCGCAAACCGTTTTGGGCCAGTCCTGAATCGAGCCCCTGGTCAGCCTGAAAGGGCCATGAACAGGATCGTGCCAGTGCAGTGCAGTGTTGAAGAATAGATTCTCGAGTACTACAGACATATCCCTACGTCGAGCCCTTTGCCCGTAACAAAACTGTGCATACGATTTTAAAAAGGAATAGAAAACATATCTTCTTGTTTTTAAAGGTGATTTTATTACTTCTCCAATAAGAAACTGTTACTGCGATTGGTTTTTACAAAACTGTGAAGAGGAAAATTAATTTCTACGAAAAATAAAACGGACCGAAGGTTGTGCTTTTTCTCAAAACGGAATGATTAATTCAAGGCGGGGTTTGTATTTAAAGGTTTATTCAGTAGGTAATAAAGTGTTTATCAATGTAACAAGTGCTTTTAATTTGCCGTAGTTATCATAAGTAAACAAAGTATGAAGGGCTGTCATTTACACTTACTTGTCAATTTACTACGCTGTACATTGCCGGCAATTTAAATTTTGTTAGAAAAAATAAATAAATTCAGAATTTTAGTTTATTAATTAAATAAAGGTCATGGTTAAGTTAGAGAACTATGTTACTTTACCCCATTTTAATAAAATCTCCGGCACCGGTAACACACTGTATTTTTTCTCGAGCTACGATAATCGTATGGTCGAGGCGAGAAACTCGTACCATGTAAATAGGCCTTTAGAGGAACGAATACTGAAGTGGATCGGTTGACATGTAAGTAAAAATATTGGTATTTTATTTGGAAATCTTTTGGGGAATTTTGACAATGAATTATTATGGATGAACTACATGGAGAATTGGAGATCTATCCGTCAAGGACGCTAAGAAAAAAATCTCAGCATGGCTTCGCTCCCTCTCATATAACGATATAGAGGCCCTAATGAGGACCGGTATCTTATACGGTGGACATGGGTCGAGGTGTCGAGTGGCGAAGACACGTGGACCAAATATTACCTGTGAATAAACATAGATATACTTTGACACGCACGAGTATCAGTCCCGGACGGCTGAGTACGATGCAGATGACGAATTCAAAGATGCGTCGGACGGCGAGGAGCGGCCGGCGTCACCCGGACTACCGCAGTCGCCGCGCTCGCCAGCGAGAGCGAGCCGCGCGCTGGCCGGGCCGGCGCCCCCTCCGCCGTCGCCCGCCGCATCAGCCCGCGCACTTCGTGCACAGCATCGGGCTCAAAGAGCAGTGGCTCCGTGAACTTACGTTCAAGACTAGTAGTGTTGCATGTGTACTACTAGGCAAAGAGTTTAAAATTTAAGTATATGTTATTAGTTAGGTCTACCTTTGCATCGTATCGTGTTTGGCATAGCTTTAAACGGTTTAAACAAAACCGATTGTTATATATGTACCTATGTATATACGAGCATGTATGTGTTGGTCTTGTGTACATATTATTGTATATTTAAAGGGGAGAAAATGTAGGGTGTGCGTATCGAAATAGTAAGGTAGACATCACTCGGCTAGCAATAAACCAGTCAGATTCTAACCCGCGTTTCATTGACTTAGCATGACTTTACTTACCTGACCCCGGGACACTTTTTAGTAGGCTTCCCTTTAACGACCTTGAACCAGACATTTCAGAAGTCCAAGCAAATCGACTGAAATTCTGGCAGTTAGTAGAAAGCTTGTTTAATACAAGGTTTTTGGAAAGTATGGCATAAACAGTACTTATTTAAACACTTTGCAATGTAGACAAAAATGGCGTGATGATATACCTAACATTTCTGTTGGTGATTTGGTATTGTTAAAGGAACCCAATTCTCCTCCTCTGTACTGGCCAATGGCCCGCATATCAATAGTATTTCCTGGTACTGACAAAAAAGGCAGAGCATTTGAGGTAACTGCCCCCAATGGAAAGGTTTATAAGAGGTCACTCTCAGGTATATGTCTATTACCATAGTTGTTATTTGCTTTATATGAGAATAGGTATGTTAGGACTGTTTACCTATGTATAATTATATTGCTGTGACAGTAGGTAGGTACGTTAAGATTGCTTACCTATGTATGGTTAGGTTAATATAACAGTATGTTAAGAGTGCTTAGTCATTACTATTATTATATTAATATAGCAATAAGTATGTTAAGGTCACTTACATACTTGTGTATAATTTTTTAATACCTACGACTACCGTAGTTGTTGGCCCTGGCCCGGGTGGGCATTAGAAATTCGCATCACGATTTTGGGGTTGCTAAGGGTTGTTTTTTATAGGGGTTGTTAACCCCTTTCAAACGACACCCTTCTTACTGCGCGGAGATGCATAGATTTTTTTTTATTTTTTTTTAAGTTGTATCAATTAGTAAGTAATGACAATACGACTATGGTATGTCACGTGATTGACACGTGATTATCACGTGACTATCACGTGGTTATTTCAATTTATGTTTTATTGTAAAGTATTTCCAATAGAAAGTCAGGTTTGAAAAGGTTAGGTTAGAAAAGGTTAGGTTAGAAAAGGTTAGGTTTAAAAAGGTTAGGTTTGAAAAGGTTAGGTTTGAAAAGGTTAGGTTTAAGAAGGTTATGTTTAAAAAGTTTAGGTTGTATCAAAAGTCAAAATCATTTAGATTCGCATGATTATTTCTATTCAGTTAAGTATTATTATCAATTAAGTGCTTGTTGATCTAAACCAAAGCCAGCGAGCGAGCAAAGCGAGCAAGCAAGACCTATCGGAGCGGAAGCGCGGTATGGTTAGGTTCAAAGGCTAATGCGGGAGCATAGCGCATCGAAGCTCCCGCTAACCTTTGGTATTAGTAATTTTTTTTATGACCACACGGAAAAATGTTTCAACGGTTCACCTAGGTGGTCTCGGGAGGTGGACAGTGGGAAAGAAGGGATTCCACATAGTCTTGTCTGTCCTACCCCTAGTGTATAAAAAAAAATGATCTGTCACAGAAGCTATAGCCGCACCGCTGAGGTCGAAGGTTCGCGAAGTAGCCCTTAGGTCGCTCGCTGACGAGACCACAGCTCCGCGCCCCCCCTTCCCTGTACCCCCCTCATAAGCGCCGCCCCTTTCCTCCACTATACACAACATGGTTTATTATCACGTGATTGTCACGTGACTTTTACGTTGGTTATCAGGATATACAGAAACTATGGTAATTCCATGGTAATTCCATGGTAAATTCATGGTAATGAGATATACGGAAATGAGAAAATGGTAAGGAAACATTAATATCATTCTAATAACTAATTAGCGCTATTCTAACCTAAAAACTTTCACCATGGATATCTCCATAACCATGGGGTTCCGCAGGGTGGGGGTGGTACAGGAGAGTAGTGCCTACCCCCCACCCTCTCCCCACCCACCCCCCAACCCCCTACGAGGATGCGAATTTCTAATGCCATAGTTTGCAATCCTAGCTTTGTACAGACCGCCATCATTTAGAAATAGCGATGTCTTTATTGTATCACTAAATTCAACATTAGAACAAATATCCTAATTTTAAAAATGTAATAATAATTGGAGATATACACATTAACATTATTTCAGACAGCGGCGACTCTACTGCCCAGAACTACCTACATGTATGTTCCTTCCATGGCTTACTCCCCGCGCACACGTTTCCTACCCATCAAAGCGGCTTCTGTTTGGATCATATCTTCCTTAAAACCTATCTTCCATCAATTTCGCTTGTTACTAACTCGACAACAACCGATCACAATGCTGTCCTACTAACCTTGAATTGCAAATTACCTAATACAACTGGCACAAAACTAGTTACTAAAATAAATTTGAATAAACTTAAAGAAGATTTATGCAGACTTGAGTTTGACCCCGTTTACCTTTCTGATGACGCGGAAATTTGCACGTCAAACCTAATGAATTATGTTCGGCAATCAATTACAGAAAATACTGAATCCATTCGGCTGAGTAATAAAAAATATAAAATTAAGCCCTGGATTACCCCGGGACTTATTCGATCTATGAGGCATAGAGACAAATTACATAAAAAAGCAAAATCGGATCCTGATAACATGATTTTACAAATATCGTACAAAAGATATAGGATTTTTTGCAATAACCTACTCAAGAAAATTAAAAGCAATTACGATAAAAATCAATTAGAAAAAGCTGGTAAAAATAGCAAAAAAGTCTGACAGTTTATAAAAAAAAGTTATCTTCAAGGTTATTACAACTGCACCCGTCGCAGCTAACGTCAGAAAACAGCGTAAATGATTATCCCACAAAAACATTTCATGTTAAATGTTGCCAAGACGAGACCATGTAGCTCGCACTGTCAAAAAGTAATCAGATCTCTTGTAGAGCCAAGTTTCTAACCCTACGTGCTCAGCTCTAAATCTATAAACCCTAATTTTACACTAATTAATCTGGTAGGCGTGCAAACCGTGGACTAAACTGGCGAGTCGGCCGCACGAACCTTTTGCAATTCGGCATATGGGCTTGAACCTAAAAATCTATTCAATCTTTTAAGCTCTTTCCGTGCGGCCGAGTCGCCAGTTTAGTCCACGATTTGCACGCCTACCAGATTAATTAGTGTAAAATTAGGGCTTATAGATTTAGAGACTTTTTGACAGTGCGAGCTACTTGGTCTCGTCTTAGCAACATTTAAACTTATTTCTATCCCGCGGGGATTTTGTATTTTCCCAGAAATAAGTACCCTATGTCAATCACGGATACTGAAGCTAATATTGGTGAAAGAATTTTTAAAATCAGTCCCGAAGTTGAATTCACTTATTTCTATCCCGCGGGAATTTGGCATTTTCCTGAAGAAAAATGTCAATTGGGGATATTCATATCATATCATATGAAAGAATTTTTCAAATCAGTGCCGAAGTTAAATTTACTTATTTCTATCCCGTGGGAATTTTGCATTTTCTCAGAAATATGTACCCTTTGTCAATCACGGATACGGATACTGAAGCTTACTATTGGTGAAAGAATTTTTAAAATCAGTGCCGAAGTTGAATTTACTTAATTCTATCCCGCGGGAATTTGGCATTTTCCCGAAGAAAAATGACAATTGGGGATAGTCATATTATCATATCATATGAAAGAATTTTTCAAATCAGTGCCGAAGTTGAATTGACTTATTTCTATCCCGTGGGAATTTTGTATTTTCCCAGAAATAAGTACCCTATGTCAATCACGGATACTGAAGCTAATATTGGTGAAAGAATTTTTAAAATCAGTCCCGAAGTTGAATTCACTTATTTCTATCCCGCGGGAATTTGGCATTTTTCCGAAGAAAAATGTCAATTGGGGATAGTCATATCATATCATGTGAAAGAATTTTTCAAATCAGTGCCGAAGTTGAATTTACTTATTTCTATCCCGTGGGAATTTTGCATTTTCTCTGAAATATGTACCCTATGTCAATCACGGATACGGAAACCTGAAGCTTACTATTGGTGTAAGAATTTTTAAAATCAGTGCCGAAGTTGCTTTAAAAATTTTCTGTCCCGTGGGAATTTTGTATTTTCCCGAATAAAAGTAGCCTTTGTAAATCGGGGATAGTCATGTCACAAAATATGTAAGAATTTATAAAATCAGCTCTGAAATTGAATTATTTCATTTCCATCCCGTGGGAATTTTGCATTTTCCCGGATAAAAAATAACCTCTGTCAATTAAGAATAGTGTAGCTTTCTAATTCTGAAAGAATTTTTAAAATCGGCTCAATAGTTTCAGAGATTCCGCTACAAACAAATAAACAAAGAAAGTCTAGATATTTCCCTAACCCGTGGGAATTTCGAAAAATTCTTCCTCAGTGCACCTCTACAATACTCAAGGTACATGTGTGCCAAATTTCAAGTGTCTAGCCCCAGTAGTTTAGGCTGTGCGTTGTCTGTCAGTCAGTCAGTCAGTCAGTCAGTCAGTCAGTCAGTCAGTCAGTCACGGTACTGTTTTATAGGTATAGACTAGGTTTTGCCCGCGACTTCGTACGCGAAGACAATAACGTTTCCTAGTTGTTTCGTTGAAATTTGGCATACAGGGAGCAACCAAGCGGCCAAATTGGGTCACGAAGGGCATAAGGAAATGTAGTAAAGTAAAAAGAAAGCTTTTATGGGAGTTTAGATCTAAACCGACACTTACAAATACTTAGATTAAAATTAAAGAACTATTCAGTTAAAATGAAAGCAATTACTAAGGCGTCGCAACGTCTACAAAACAATAATGCGATAAAAACTACGGATAATAAAACAAAAATGGCATGGAAAATAATAAATAGAACAAGACCGAACAGCCCCAGGGATTATTTACAAACAATCAGATCGAAAGACACTGTTATCACTGATCCACAAGATATTGCGAATGCATTCAATGACTTTTATATTGATAGAACATCGCAATCAACTAGCAGTGCTATTAAACGTAATAATCCATATAGAAACGATAACATGGTAACCGCATTGGCGTCTATAAATAAATCTATACATATAAAATCCTTTGTCCTGACTGACGGATCAACGCACAGCCTAAACCGCTGATCGAAGAGACCTGAAACTTGGAGGGTGTGTTCTTTGTATGACGTAGGCATCCGATAAGAAAGGATTTTTCGTAGTTCTACTCCTAAGGGGGTAAAAAAGGGGGGCAAAAATTGTATGGGACAACGTGATTCCTTGGTCCAATCTACTTCAAATTTTGCATAAACATTCTATAACAGAATTGATGGAAGACGTGTTTCGTATTTTATTGAAATTCATCCCTTGACGGGGTTAAAAAGGAGTAGAAAGTTATTTTGGGGGTGATTTGCTTCGAAGTTGATATCAATACTCCTTAGTGCTTTTGATTTAAATTACTTTTTATTTTGACACCATGTAAACGAAACGAAACTTCAAATTTTGCAAACCATTTGTCTACGTTTGTCAACCACTTCCTGATCTGATCTCTGATAATAACTAATTATAATAAGTGTTTGCATTTCACCAAGCTTTTGCTTTTACAAGCGCAGCGTGGGACGTCCACCAACGAGATGGACGGACGTTTTGGTGAAGGCCGCAGGTTCAGGGTCGATGCAAGTCGATTCCAACCGTAATGATTGGGCGTCAATGAGGGAGGCCTATGTCCAGCAGTGGACGTCCTACGGCTGAAATGATGATGATGATGATGAAGCTTTTATGTGAGTTCAACCTTTTTCGAATAATATCGAATTGAGTATTCAAACATCATTTTTGAACTCGCATAAAAGCATGGTGCAATGCAAATACATATAAAATGCTTTGTCCTGAAGTCCTAAATGACTGACTGGCCTAAACCACTGTATGTAGAGACCTGAAACTTGGAGGATGTGTTTTTTGTATGACGTAGGCATCCGATAAGAAAGAATTTTCCGGAATTCCCACGGGATAAGAAATATACGGGATGTATATATTTCATCAATCAAGAGTGACCCTATCCCCATAACGAAGATTACTAAACTGTTCAAATTGGGCATGCAAGTAGACTATTAGATTAGGTATAAAGCTAATTTCAATAATTTTGAAAATTCCCACGCGATAATGATAAATCAGGATTTATATACTCAAATCAACTGGATCCTATCTCCATAACTACAATTACTAAACTTTCAAATTCAGTATAAACGTAAATGGTCATACATAACAGCAAAAAAACTTAATGCAGGATTTTTGGAAATTCCTGTGGGATAGATAATCTCTGAAACTTCCGAGCCGATTAAAAAAAAATCTTTTACGAGTAAAAAGTTACACTATCCTTTATTAACATATGCAAAATTCCCAAGGGATAGAATAGTAGATTGTACACCAAGGGACTAAAGCACTGCATTATGTCACGGGCGCGATATTGAATCCTGAGCGTATCGATCGAGGGACCCAAGATTTAACTCCCGAGCGTAGCGAGGGGGTTTGAATTAAGATGGAGTCCTGAGAGCAGTGAAGGATTTAAGCGCGCCCAAGGCAAAATCAGTTTTATTCCTTTTGCGAGACAATAAAAACCAAGGCTACTAGAAAAATACTCGAAATAGACCCAGAAGCACTGATTCTGACACTGACTTTGCGCCTTTCGCAGTTTTCCATTTGTCGAAATCTTTGTAAGCTTTTAAGTATTTTTCCTTCGACTTCTCTGGGAATACATTATTAACAATTTCTAAGGCCGGCTTGCGCAGACCTGGGTTAGCTACTTAACTCCGAGCGAGTTAACTTCTAACCCAGGGTTAACAAGTGTCAAAATGTATGGAACTGTCATTCTTAACCCAGGGTTACCGATTTAATTTTTTTACCCTGAACTGTGCAAGTGGTCCTAAGGCGTCTAATTTAATGGAATCAGGAGTCAAATCACTTTCGTCACTCGATATTTTCCTAATGTTTTATCTTCTTTTGCAGTTTTGATACTTAAAATTGCAGCGTATTGAAATACTCGCGGCTTTTGTTTTAAGTATTGATTATATTTCGTTCGGCTTGCCGTGGCGTGGCCAGCTCGATTTTCGAATAAGTTCGATTTTCAAATAAATGAGGCGCGGCGCGCGCCGCCGTCCACCTCCTCGCCGTCGGCCACCAGCAGCTGCAGCAGCCGCGCGCCGCGCGATTTTGACGAAATTAGACTTTAAATGCATAACAATAAGAACTAAGAGAAGTGAGAATCACATTACTGCCCGGCGGGTTATAATGAAATTCAGTACAACATTACACCCCGACAAAAGACAAGGGCTATAATGATTTACTTTGAGTAAGGTTTGCATGATATATAATGAGGCATTGTCGAGCAGGTGGTGTGAAAAAAAAATTTCAACTTCTGAGCTCATTTTAAAATGTCTTTCACCAATAGAAAAGATACACTGTCCTTAATCAACATAGGATGCTATTTTCCGGATAAATGCAAAATTCCCGCGGTATAGAAAATAGTAAATTTAACTTCGGGGCTGAGTTTAAAAAAAATTACCAATAGAAAACTACACTATCCTTTATTGGTATAGGCTAGGCTACCTACTTATTCGGTAAAATGCAAAACTCCTGTGGGATAGAAAGAAGTGAATATCACTTGAGGGCTGAAATGAAATTTTCTTTCACCAATAGGAAGCTACACCAACCATTATTTACATAGACTACATTTCTCCGTGAATAAGCAAAATTCTAACGGGAAAAAAATAAGTGAATTCAACTACGGGGCTCTAAGACGGGGCTGATTTTAAAACTTCTTTTACTGGTAGAAAGCTACACCTTTAAGGACAATAGGCTACTTTTTCTCGGGGAAAATGCAAAACTCCCGCGGGATAAAAAAAAACAAAAATTTGCCACAAATTGGAATTCTACGCGGACGAAGTCGCGGGCAAAAGCTAGTAAATAAATAAATAAATATTACGGGACAATCTTACACAAATCGACCTAGTCCCAAACTAAGCAAAGCTTGTACTATGGGTACTAGACGACGATAAACATACTTATATAGATAAATAAATACTTAAATACATAGAAAACATCCATAACTCAGGAACAAATATTCGTGCTCATCACACAAATAAATGCCCTTACCGGGATTTGAACCCAGGACCTCTTGCTTCGTAGGCAGGGTCACTACCAACTAGGTTAAAGCGGTCGTTCTATGTTCATATTGTTGTTGTTGTTGTTGATGTGTTGTTGTTGTATGTTCATGACACCAAGTTCTCCCATGGACGTTTACAGAATTATAAAAAAAAAAAAAAAGTGTAGGACATGACCAAGTGTCAACTAAAGTTATTAAATATTTAGCAGAACATATAGCGCCACACTTGAGCTATCTTCTTAATATCAGCATAAGCGAAGGTATTTTTCCTAATGTACTAAAGATAGCTATCATAAAACCACTTTTTAAGAAAGGCGATAAGCAAGACATGAATTCGCATAGACCTGTTGCCCTGTTATCAGTATTTGCAAAAGTGTTTGAGAAATTTATTCATAATAAAATTAATAAAATATACACGTATCTTGAAAAAAAATTATACTAGCAAAGGAACAGGAAGGGTTTCGTAAAAAAGTTCGACAACTATGGCAATTTTCAATTTGCTTGATACTGTAACGAAAAATATGGATAAAAGAAAACCGACTTGCTCTGTATTCATGGACATGACACAAGCTTTTGATTTTGTGGACCATGAAATTCTTTTAAAAAAACTTCATGCTTGGTGGTATACCTATAAGGGGTAATATATTAAAGTTAATGGAATCTTACTTGAGTCAAAGACAACAATATGTAGAAATAATTAAATTTGATTCGAAGACAAAAGAAGAAGTTCCAATTTTGTCTGAGAGTCGCATTGCTGAGTATGGTGTTCCGCAAGGATCGGTACTGGGTCCACTGCTTTTCATTATTTATATTAATGATTTACCAAGGGCAGTAGGCAGTTCAATGCCCTTGTTTGCAGATGATAGCACAGTAACAGTAGAGTGATATAAATTCTACACTAGGTAATTGTTAGAGTTTAGCAAGCTAATACCAATAAAAGGATAAGAATTCTACAACGCTTTTTATTGAATATATTTAACTGGTAGTTCTACTTGACATGACATACCTGACAGACAACTGAAAAGTCTTCTAAAGCAAACCATAAACGAGAACTAAATAATGTAAACCTTTTTTGATGTAAAATCATATCCTAACACTCCCACTGACTTTACATCAAGTAAATAAAACATTTTGGCAATGCAATCTTCTGATAGAAACAACAAAACAAACTAAAACACAATTAGTTAGGCATTAACAAGATTGATCTCCCACTGCTTAATTAGACCCATTCATCGTTAAACATAAAACCCGGTTTCTATTAATAGAGAACTTTTGATAAGTTAGAGCTTTTGTTAAAAAATCTGCCAATTGGTTAGAGCTTTCAATGTATTCTACTGTTAATATTCCTTGCTCAACCTTTTCTCTAATAAACTTGTACCTTACATCAATGTGTTTTGATCTCTGGTGATATACCGGATTGCAAATTAATCTTATAGCAGCTTGATTATCTACAAAAAGGCATATAGAATTTTTGGGTTCCCCTAGTTCGTTCAAGAACTGTTTGAGCCACAGGAGTTCCTTGGTGGCATCGCAAGCAGCCATGAACTCTGCTTCCATAGTAGAAAGCGCAATGGTTTGTTGCTTTCGGCTTGTCCACGTGATTGGTCCATTATTCATTAAAAACAAATAACCGGTTGTTGACTTCCTTGTCTCTATGTCACTAGCATAATCTGAGTCTGAGTAACCTACTACACCAGCACTTCCTTTATACTCTATGCCAAAATATCTCGTTCCAATTAGATACCTAATTATGTGCTTAACTGCTTTCACGTG
Source organism: Archips crataeganus (assembly GCA_947859365.1). Lineage (NCBI taxonomy): Eukaryota > Metazoa > Arthropoda > Insecta > Lepidoptera > Tortricidae > Archips > Archips crataeganus. The sequence goes on along the minus strand of OX402049.1, from coordinate 9,762,884 downwards.
ATTAGAGTTCGGGTTGTTAACATACCGGCAAACTAAATTAACGGCGTACGAAATATCTGGCCGCGAGACTAAAGCCAAAAACAGCAAAGAACCTACTGCCTCCCTATAAGGAAAACTGACAGACTCTTCCTCTCCTTCAACTGAGCTTTTCAGTACAACATTGCAGTCTATAGGTGTAGAGCAAGCACTAGCACCAATCATATTGAACTTTTTTATAATCTGTTCTGTGTAGCTTGCTTGACTTACAATGATAGACTTTTCAGTTTTCCTTATCTCTAATCCAACATAACAATTCAAGTCTAGAACTTTTATTTCAAAAGTTGTTTTCAGTGCCTTAATAACTAAATCAAGGGTATCATTATTTGAAGCAAATATAAGTCCGTCATCAACATAAAGTATTAACAAAACCCTTTCATTATTAAGACGACTGCTGAATACACAACTATCCGAGTCCAATTGGACAAACCCAAATGATTTCAGAAAGCTAGTGAACTTAATGTTCCAACACCGCGGTGCTTGTTTGAGCCCATATAGAGACTTATTGAGTTTGCACACTTTACCAGCTTCAGCAAACACTCCTTTTGGAATCTCCATTACAATATCTTCATCAAGGTCTCCATACAAGAATGCTGTTTTTACATCGAATTGTACTATTTCATAATTATATTTGGCGGCCAAGCTTAATAACACTCTGATTGAATCGTATCTAGTTGTTGGTGCAAATGTTTCCGAATAGTCAATGTCTCTAACTTGACTGAATCCTCTAGCACACAGTCGTGCTTTATATTTCTCGATTGCACCTTCTTTATTCTTCTTAATTTTGAAAATCCACTTTGATGTGATTGCTTTTTTATTAGTTTTGTCAATGATAGTCCAAGTATTATTTTCATCATGAGCTTTCAGCTCCTCTTTGATTGCAGCTAACCATTTGCTAGACTCGTTGCATTTTATCGCCTCGTCATAAGTGGATGGTTCGTAGGATTCAACTAAATTAGCCTCATAATTTACAGGCACCCTAGGTCGTAGAGTCATTGTAGGGACACCTGATGCACCGCGTACTGTTTGAGGAGGTTCAAAAGTTAAGTCACTATCATCACTGCTTCTAAGACTTTCATAACTAGTGTCACCTTCTTGTGATCGTGGGCTTGACGGCTCTCCTGAAGCTGGAATTTGCTCTGAGACCACATCACAGGGAGATTCAATAAACTCAACTGTAACAGGTACCTTGTTGAAAGGAACCTCGCTATCTTCATCAAAAGTGACATCTCGAGAAATCCTTACTTTATTTGTGTCAGGATCAAACATTCTATAGTTTTGATTTTCATAACCTACTAGAATCATCTTTTGACTTTTTTTTTCCCATTTTGTTCTACATGCGTCTGGAATATGAACGTAACCAATTGACCCAAATATCTTCAGATGTTGTATATCTGGTTTCTCACCAGACCAAATTTCAATTGGTGAAATATTTGGGGTCTGACTGGAAGATGTCCTGTTCAACAGATACACCGCACAACCCACAGCTTCTGCCCACAGCTTCATGGGCAAACTGCGTCCATAAAGCATTGTACGGGCACTTTCGACAATCGTACGTATCTCTCTCTCCGCCCGTCCATTTTGCTGAGGTGTGTATGGAGCAGTACATTCGTGCACAGTTCCATTTTGATTTAGAAACTCTTTAAAATTATTATTGACATACTCTGTACCATTATCAGAGTGTAAAATGCCTACATTATGGCCAAATTTATTGAGTACAATGGCGTTAAATGTTTTAAAATGATCCAACACCTCACTTTTGTGCCTCATGAAGCAAACATACAAGTAACTTGAGGCCGCATCTTTAAAAAGGACAAAATATCTCATACCTTGCACCGAGGACTCACTCATAGGCCCGCAGACATCGCTGTAGACCAGGTCTCCCGGGCCAAGCTCACCTCGAAGAGAACTGTGGAATGGTATACGGGTTTGCTTTCCATACATGCACGCTTCACAAACAAATTTTTCAATATCACTTTCGTTGCACTGAAGCTGTCCATTTTTAATCATTTTTCTAATTTCTTTCACATTCAAGTGTCCAAGCCTTTCATGCCAAACCTTCAAACTTCCTTCTGATGCTTGTACTGTATTACAACTTGCACTGCTAACTGTTTTAAAATTCATTTCGTAAAGATTATTTGACTTTTGAGTTGCAGTTAAGACAACTTCATTGTCTTTGTAGATAAGAGCAGATGTGTCTTTCTTCAAAATCACAAATCCTAAACGCATAGCAGCTCCTTCAGAGAACAGATTTCTGCAAAGTTCTGGTACGTACAAAACTTCTTTCAAAACATTTGTCTCCCATTGCCCATTAAGACATTTCTTTATCAGCACCGTGCCCACACCTTTCACTTTAAGTTCAATTTGGTTGCCTAATTTCACCGTTCTGTTGCAGTTACTGTTATATTCTTGTAGATACAGGAAAAAATCCTTTCTATAGGTCATGTGTACAGAAGCTCCACTGTCTAGCAACCAAACGTCATCATTACAATTAGTGGCAGCACAGGCTTTTTCAGCTACATGAAAGGCTACCATAATACTCTTGTCTTGGTTGGTATTGGGAGGTCTTGGTCCTGGTTTCCTTGCACGACATTCTCTAGCAAAATGGCCACGCTTGTTGCAATTATAGCAGACAAAGCGTTGGCGAGTATTCATGACGTCATCTTGATTCTGTTTCTGTTTTTCTTGGGCCGTCATAAGTGCCACTTCATTCTGTTCTTCAGCTGTCAAACTGGCTTCTTCATCCATAAGTCGAGCAGTAAGGTTGTGAATTGTTTGTTGATTTTTATCAAGCGACATCCATGCCTGTCTTAACGAACGATACTTTGATGGTAACGTACTAATAATTTTGGTAATAATAGCTGTCTCGCTAATTGTTTCACCACTATCCTTAAGTTGCTGTGCAAGGCTCTCGACTTTAGAAATGTGTTGTGCTACGCCATCTGACGGAATCATCTTGTAGTTATAGAATCTCTCATGAACTAACATTTTATTGAATTCCGACTTTTGCTCATAAATAGATTCAAGCTTATCCATAATTTGCTTAGCATTCTCGCAATTTTCTACAAGCGCAATTTGTCTGTAATCCATCGCAGACGTTATAATGAACATTGCGGTGCCGTCATTTTTCTTCCACTCTTCATTTTCTTTCGCATCTTTCGGTTGCTCCGTACTGATGTTTATTCCCTTCGCTCGCAATGCGCATTTAATTTGGAACTTCCACTGACGAAAATTATTGCCATCAAAACGCTCTACATTCATTTTTAATCCTGAAACTTCCATTTTCACTTTTGACAGGAAAAAATTTTCACTTCATATTTTATACGGAGATAAATATACTTCACTGCTCTTTACCACTTTTATTGATGCTGGGCCACATAACCTGTTAGAGTTTAGCAAGCTAATACCAATAAAAGGATAAGAATTCTACAACGCTTTTTATTGAATATATTTAACTGGTAGTTCTACTTGACATGACATACCTGACAGACAACTGAAAAGTCTTCTAAAGCAAACCATAAACGAGAACTAAATAATGTAAACCTTTTTTGATGTAAAATCATATCCTAACAGTAATATAATCGTTTGGCTTAATAATAACAACCTTAAGGCAAATTTAATAAAAACCAAGATAATACACTTTTCTCAAAGGGAGTCCACTATACCAACCAACATTTCCTACCATGAATTCACAATAGACGAGGTAGAATCTATAAATTTCTTAGGAGTCACAATTGATCAATCTTTTACCTGGACGAAGCATGTCGAAGTAGTATGTCTGAAACTGTCAAAATCGTCTTATGCACTACACAGACTAAGCAGAATAGTTAACGTGGAAACTGTTTTAGCAGCATACCACGCATTGATCGGATCTGTTTTAAGATATGGAGTAACTAGCTTTTGCCCGCGGCTTCGCTCGCGTGTACTATGAGTATTACAAAGAACCAAGATATCAAGCAAGCAAGCATACAGGCAAGCAAGCAAGCAGGTCCACAATTGACCGAGAAATCGGTGAACCTACCTACATAAAAAAAAAGTGGAATGCATAACCTCCTCCTTTTTTAGAAGTCGGTTAAAGAGCCCTTTGCGGCCTACTTACATTATAAACTTATGAATTTTGAAATTTTAGCTTTTTAAAACCAGTAAAACGCAAAATCCCGTTTTTTCCCGTTCCCGTAAGAATTTCGGGAAATGTTTTCTTAATGCTCCACCCGATCCCTAAAAAGGGTGACCGCTCTAATCCATCTACCTATAGGCCAATAGCCATAACTCCCCTGTTCTCTAAGATAATGGAGTCCGTTATCAACCGCCAGCTCCTTCGATACCTTGAGGACCGACAATTGCTCAGTGACCGTCAATATGGTTTCCGTAGCGGCCGCTCGGCCGGCGATCTACTGGTTTACCTGACACATCGTTGGGCACAGGCGATTGAGACAAAGGATGAAGCATTGGCTGTTAGTTTAGATGTGGCGAAGGCCTTCGATCGGGTTTGGCACAAAGCGCTCCTCTCAAAACTTCCGTCCTTTGGGCTTCCTGAGAAATTATGCGGATGGACCAGCAGCTTCCTAACGGACAGAAGCATAAAGGTTGTAGTTGACGGTGCATGCTCTGATTCCATGTCTGTGAATGCTGGTGTCCCTCAAGGCTGTGTGCAATCGCCTACACTCTTCCTTCTGCTTGTCAATGATATGCTGCCATCCGGCGGCATTCACTGTTATGCGGATGATAGTACGGTTGATGCCTCTTACACCGGCCGCGCCGGTATTTCTCGGGAAAACGTCATAGAGTGCCGAAACAAACTTGTGTCTGAAATTGAGACTTCCCTAAAAGAAGTTTCAGAATGGGGTCGACTTAATTTAGTCCGTTTTAACCCCACTAAGACACAGGTTTGCGCGTTTACCGCAAAAAAGTCTGCGTTTGTCGCGTCACCTCTTTTCGAAGGCACTCCCCTTGCTACCACAGCCAGTATCGGAATCCTTGGTATTAACATCTCGAGTGAAGTCCAGTTCCGTGACCACTTGGAGAGTAAGGCTAAATTAGCCTCGAAGAAGCTCGGCGTGCTCAACAGATCGAGACGGTATTTCACTCCAGCCCACCGCCTTCAGCTTAACGTGGATTGTTTTTGTAAATGGAAAGAACATATAATGTCTGTATGCTCGAAAGTTAATAAATTTATTTTTGCTTTAAGAAGAGTAAGCCAGGTGATATCAATAGAGGCAGCGACAATAGCATATAACGGTTATAGAGATTCTACATTTCGATATGGCATCGTTATACAGAAGCGATGCATTAGAAGTATTTTCGGTCTACGTCGAACTGACTCATGTCGACCGTACTTTATAAAATATAAGATTTTAACTGTACCCTGCATATACAAACTGGAGGTCTGCGTTTTTGTATTTAAGCATGGGAGTTTGTTCAATCTGAAACAAGACATGTCAACACGCACTTTGAGATCTCAGTATAGAAGTAGGATTCATAGGCCATTTTCAAGACTCAAACTGTCTTCAAAAAATTCCTATATCATGTGTATTGACATATATAATAAACTGCCGGACTCATTTAAGGATAACCACCTAGAAACATTTATTAGTTTAACGAAACAATGGCTGTTGAAGAAATGTTATTACAGTGTTAGAGATTTTCTTTGTGATAGTATTAACTTGTAAGTAATTTAAATTATTATGGTACTAAACTAATTCTATCGACATAATAATGATAAATAATAATGACATCGAATTTAAAAGATTGAGTATAATTTTCTATTTTTCATCTTACAATGATATGATTATGTGACTATTCTTATTTTAGATTTTTATTCTTTAACTGCGTGTACATCTGTAAAGGTAGGGTTAAGTGAAACTTACATTTATGCATATGTAACTGCAATCTATAACCTTAATTCATCGCAATAAATTTTCATTTCATTTCATTTCATTTCAAGACTGGCGCATTTCCGGCGGTCAACCAATCACATGGCGGGTAGTTTTGATGGGAAAGACCGCGCAACTGGAGGGTATAAAACCACCAGTACTTTGCTTGAGCAGGCAGTGGACAGTTCTTCGTGGTTTCGTGTAGGTAGTTGAGATTCGCGAGAAAAACTCCTACCCACGCCATCGCTCGGACCAAGTTCGTCGATTCCGCCACGCCGCTCGATCCCGTGAGCCGCGCACGATCCCGGCCTCCCACCAGCGGGTCTCACCGGGATAGTGCGTGGAACGCGTGGGAAGGCGGCGTGCGCCGATTGGTCGCGCGCCGCGTCGTTTCGCAGCAGTGAGGGTCCCCTTTCGGGTTAAAAGAGGGTAACTCGAAAGAGCCCTTTTTAGGGCTACCCTCCACCCACGCGTCATTATGCCGCATGAAGGTCCGCTCCCCCCCCCCGGCTGCCTCGCCACGCATGCAGCCCGCCCCCTCAGCAACGGGGCAGAAGATGAAGCCGACGACGGCTCCGCAGGGGGAGTTCCGGCGCGCGTCTCCGCAGTCGCCGCCCCCGCAGCCGTCCACTAGCGGCACCTCGCCGCCCTCGTCCGCCGCGCCGGCAAAAGCCGGCCCCGCCGTCAAGCGTTCGCCGCCCGCGACGCGTCCGTCGCCTGCGGCGCGCCCGCCGTCCGCGGCGCGTCCGCCGCCTGCGACGCGCTCGCCGCCTCGTGATCCGCGCATTCACCGTGCGCCGCTCACATCTCGCGACCCGCGCGCGCCTCGCGCGCCGCCTGCGAATTCCACTTACCGTCTGCCGTCTCGCGCGCCGCTCGCGCCCCGTGCGCCGCCGGCGTCCCGCGCGCCGGCCGCGCCGGCCGCGACCCAGGCACCGGCCGCATCGCCATCGCCCCGCGCGCCTCCGTCTGTGCAGCCCGCGCCGCGCTCTTCGCAGCCCGCTGGCGCGACGTATGCCGCGGTGACCGCGCCCTCGACCTCCACAACGGCGACGACGCTGCCGACCATCCGCATTCCGTCGCCGTCCCGTTTCTCGCCGCCGGCAAACTTGCCGCCGCCGTTCGCCGCGACGCAGAAGAGGCGTTTGACTCCCTCCCCGTCTTTAAGCTCTCGCCAGGCCATCCCGAGGTTGCCGCATCTCGCGTCACCTGCGAGGACCTGGGGGCCGACGAGGGGGGGGTCGAATGCGTCTCGCGTCTGCCGCCGCACCCTTTGCCGCCATCACCATCATCGTCATCATCAGCGCAGCCACGGCCTTCGCAGTTGCCGACGCCCGCCGCCGCCGCCGACGCGAGCGGGAAGAGGTACCCGCCCATCGCTGTGAAGAGCCTGCCAGGGTGGCCGAAACACTTCCGCAAGATGCGGGAGAGGTTAGGCCACCCGCCGACTGCCAAGCCCAGGGGAGAGGGCATCGTTTTCACCCCGCGGTCCGAGGAGGAGTACCGGGCCGTACAAGATTATCTTTCGAAGATCCCGGACATCGCCTGGAATTGCTGGAGCCTCCAAGAGGAGCTGCCGTTAAAGGTGGCGATTCGTGGGCTTCCGGCAAACACACCTCCAGCGGATATCGTTGCGGACCTAAGGGAGAAGGGGTTCCTCCCGACGTTCGCGAGAGCAGTGAGGGCGCGCGCGGGGCGCCCAGGCTGCCTACATCACGTCCAACTGCAGAGGACCGCCCAGACCATCCCGGGCATCTACACTATTACCGAGCTGCTGGGCATGCGCGGTATTAGGGTAGAGGCCTGGAGAGGACGTCCCGGACCAGCGCAGTGCCACCGGTGCCAGGCCTTCAGGCACCGTTCGCGGCATTGCCACCATCCTCGAGCCTGCGTTCGATGCGGCGGTGAACACGCCGCCCGTGATTGCCCGCGACCACGAGATGAGCCGCTGACATGCGCTAACTGCGGAAGACCCCACACCGCAAACAGTGTCAAGTGCCCGGAATACCAGAGGGAGGCGAGGCACAGGTCAGCGGGAGTCGCTCCGCGCTCGCGCAACCGCGCGCGCGCCTTCGCCCGGACCACCCCTATCGGCGCCACAGCCACGCAAGTGGAGAGTGGAGACGCGCCAAACTCCCTCATGGCGGCGGCCAATGACGGGAGTCGACCACCGCTTAACAAACGGCCACGTAAACGCGGCGGGAGGAAGATGAGTTCCAGAGCTGCGAGAACCCCAGCCGATCTCAACGGCTACGACGGCCACCGGCCCGACCCAGGCGGTCACCGCCCCCAGGACGGGGTTGAAGGCGAAGCCGGGTTCGGCAGCCGAGGGACACAGGGCAGAGGTCGTTGAAGAGCTCATCCTGGTGCTCCAGGAGTTGCTCACGGCCCTGCGATCGGGACAGGACCCCGTCCCGATCATCCTTAGAAAGCTAGCCGATCTGTGTGCGCGGAACGGCTAGTTTTCTAAGGAATCAACCGGATTTGACTTTGTTTGTGTTTGTTGTTCCCAGAACCACCTTATTTTGACCCATCGCGCCGCCAGCTGACGGTCGTTCGCCGGACTTCCCCGAACGGGGTTCCATCTGGCGGGCTTGACCTCGCGGGCGGCGAAGATCCTCGGCAGTGACTCCAGTGTGGCCACCCACCCGGCCACCCCCCAGTGACCCGGCCATATTCGTGGTCAGCGTATGACGCCGCTTCGCGAGGCGGCCGGACGACATTCCCAGTGAGCAGGCAGTCTTGTCTTAATCGCGGAAAGTGAACAATTGTGGAATACTTAAGTCTATGTAAGTATATCTGTGTAAGGAGAACCAATAAAACTGTAAGTAACAAGCCCATGTTGTTCCTTATTTATACTTGTAACTACACTATGCTCAGCTAAAGTGAATAGAATAGCTCAAGAGCCTTCGTAGACTAAATTGTGATGCACATCTATGATGTCTAATGCTTACTTACTCGTACTATGGACAAATAACCGCTTATTTCCTATTCACTTTACCCAGGGCAAGAAATAAATATGAAATAGTATTGCACCGCACTGGTTAGAACGCTATACATACACCGTGAAATTTTAGTGATTGTTTTCCCGAAACGAGATGATTTAGTTTCGATTGTACAATCGATTTATAATTACTATTTTGACTAGAGTCTAAAATGCAATTGTGAAAAACGAAAGTCGAAAATGACCGCAAACCAATAGTAACGCTTCGTTGGTACAAGTAGCGTACGATCGTACGATAGGTTAGAAACCAACGAAGCGTTACTACCTATTGGTTTGCGGTCATTTTCGACTTTCGTTTTTCACAATTGGATTTTTGACTCTAGGCAAAATAGTACCTAATTATAAATCGATTGTACAATCGATACTAAATCACCTCGTTTCGGGAAAACAACCACTAAAATTTCACGGTGTATAGTTTACATCTCAGAAGTGGGATACGAACAAAGTATTTTTTTTTCTCTTTGTTATTGCAATATGCATCGTACCATTTGTATGCATTGTTTATTTTCTAAACTAGAGGGTGAAACACGGTAGCTTTCATAATTATTGTCTTGCGTCACATGAACTTTTTATACCAGTATCTTGACACAACGTCTTAGACGCGACGTAAGGAACCCTTGTGTCAAGTTATGTGTTAATTAATTTACAACGATAGCCGCGATGCTTACCACTGTCGGTCGGTACGCGTTTGTACCAGATTGACTGCACCTTTGTCAAAAGGAAGACTAAATATTTGCTTCACTACTAGTTACGTAACTTTGCCGCTATAGCCGATAACCATGGTAAAAACGCACCTACCCACGTAATGCTTTTAATAGTTATATCATTAAATGGTTAAGAAAACTACTTAACGATAAGGGCGGTTATCACTATCAATGACTGATATGTATTATTAAATGGTTTAATCACCTTGTTCCGCTATTTTTATTATTAGAAGTGTTTAGTGCTCTAACCCCATGTAACGGCGGTAACGTATGGTTGAGCTATGACTTTGCTGTGATTATTTAACATTCCAGGATATAATGAAGGTTAACCCTGATGGCCGGGTCCTATGTACCCCGACAAGTCCGACGCTTGGAGCGTCAGCATCACGACGGCCGCGCAGCGCAACGAGGCATCGGGCAGCAAGCAGGGCCACGCGGCGGGCGCGCAGCCCGTCCAGCCGCCGCTCGCAGGGACGACCCAGCCGGTGCTCACCAACCCAGCGCAGGGAGCGCAGTGGGCGCAGTCAGCGCTTGCGCAGCCAGGTCGACGGCAACCTACGTAGCAGCGCGGGCGCCCGTGCAGCTTCCAGGCGAACACGACGTCAATCCCGCGGCGAGCTGGGACACCGCTCGCGCAGCCGAGGTGGCCGCTGCACGCGCAGCCGCCGATCACGCAGCCACCGGTCACGCAGCCGTCGGTTACGCAGCCGCCGGTCGTGCAGCCGCCGTTCGCGCAGCAAGGCCAGCCGGACCAGCAATCGGCCCAGCAAACGCCGAGCGAGCAATCCCGGCGATTAGCAGATCAAAAAAGTCGGTGAGCCCCCTAATGATACTACTATTTCGGTCCTTGTCACAGCATTAAAAATGTTAACAAATAACAATGCCAGCTTAGAGAAATTAGGTTCCATGAACAATACTGTACCTGAATTCGATCCATGTAGAAGAGAACAGACTATGACAATTTGGTTACATAAGGTGAACGAATGCGCCACCATCTATGGTTGGACGGAGAAACAAATAATTCACTTTGCATTACCAAAATTAAAGGGCGTAGCCCAAAGATGGTATGAAGGTCTACCCTCGGTCCTCTTCTCGTGGGTCGAATGGCAGGAAAAACTCTTGTCAGCATTTCCCTCTCACGAAAATTATGGCCAGATGCTTAGCGACGTATTAGCAAAAAGGGCTCGTTTTAACGATTCGTTGGAAGAGTATAAGAGTATTATTATAAGAAAGTAGCCCTGATAAATAGATGCGGTATTGTGGGAAAGAACGCGGTCCAATGTATATTGCACGGCATTGATGATCGCTCTGTCAAATTAAGCGCGGAAGCCGCGCAATACGACGACCCTGATAAATTACTAGCATACTTACGTAACGCTAAAAATATTAGGTCGCATAATGATCGTAAGTTTGTTAAAAGTGTACCTCCAAAGGGACAGGAAGGTCAGGCGCGTCCCAACTCTAGGCTTCTTAGATGCTCTAATTGTAAAAAAGATGGTCATGTTACGTCACAGTGCACACAACCCATTAAAAAATGTGGTAGGTGTTCAAGAATCGGCCACGAAACCGAACAATGTTATGCAAAACTTCCCAATGAAAAGTCAACTTTATGCGTTAAAAGTGATAATGATAATGAAATATGCCACCCCAGTGGGACCCCGATAAATCAAATCAATGTCCCGAACCCATACGATAAATACTTTAAGGTTGCTTTAGTTAATGACACACCTGTCAAATGTTTTATCGATTTTGGTAGTGAATGTTCGATGATAGGTATTTCGGGATTTAAAAAAATTAACACCACAGACGTTGACCTGGAAACATCTAATTTACCCTTACTAAAAGGATTCGGTAATTCCATAGTAAAACCGATAGGAAAGCGGAATGTTTGCGTTGCCATAGATGACGTAGCTGCTGACGTTGAATTGCTGATTGTTGCTGATGGTGATATGCCTTTCCCTCTGTTGTTCGGACAGACTTTAACGGAGCAACCACACATTTTAGTGCAAAAGATAAGTGATCGCTTGGATATAATGCAGCTCAGTCAGCTAGTATCCGTTAGTAATAAAATAAGGCTAATTTGTGATGATGACGTAGAAATTTCTGGTTTTACTACTATTCGAGTTCGCCTGGAACCTCACTATAAAGGGGATGTTTTCATAGAGGGGGGCCTTCGCTGCCAGAAGGGAGCAAGTTATAACGTGCCGAGTGGTATTTATCGGATAGCTGCGAATGGGGTCAGACACGTCGCAGCGAATGCCTCCTGTGGCTCGCGGTCGTAAAGCTCTGGAAGAAGACAGTTTAAGCGTTATGAATACTTTTCACTTGACTAATAGGGGCGATGTAGCTGACATAACAGAGGCTGACCTGAAATGTGGTAATTATTGGTGTAGTTATTGCTAAATCAGTACAGAACGTGTTTTGCTTTTAATCTGTCTGAATTAGGTAGTACTTCTGCAGGGGAGATGTCAATACAACTCAAAGATGATGACCCTGTGGTTTGTAGGCCATACAGATTAGCAATCGCAGAGAAAGAAAAGGTTAGGGAGATGATCTCAGAATTATTAGATAATAACATAATACGTCCATCGACCTCACCATACGCAAGCCCCATTGTTATTGTTAGGAAGAAGAGTGGTGACCTTCGTCTATGCATAGATTATAGGGCACTGAATAAGAAAACTACTAGAGAAAGCTATCCAATGCCCTTGATTGACGACCAACTCGATGTTCTGACTGGCAATAAATTTTACACTACCCTAGACCTGACGTCAGGGTACTACCAAATACCCATACGCGAGGAAGACAAGCATAAGACCGGTTTTGTAACGCCAGATGGGCACTACGAGTTTATTCGTATGCCCTTTGGTCTTGCTAACGCACCAGCCACCTTCCAGCGTCTAATGAATCAGGTGTTAGGTCTCACTCGTCACAAAGAGGCCCTAGCGTACCTAGACGACGTCATTATACCATCTACTGATATATCTGAAGGCATGAGTAGGTTAATAACTGTTCTGGATCTATTCCGTGATGCAGGGCTCACTCTAAATTTGACAAAGTGTTGTTTTTTTTGCCTAAATGTTGAATTTTTGGGGTTTGAGGTATCAGAGGACGGCCTTCGTCCGGGATCGAAAAAGGTTGAAGCCGTTGAACGCTTTCCAGTGCCCTGTGACCAAAATAACGTTCGCCAATTCCTTGGCCTCTCTAGATTCTTTCGCAGATTTATACCACGCTTCTCTGTGATTGCGAAACCATTGACCCAACTCTTAAAGAAAGACTCAAAGTTCGTGTGGGGCCCGGAACAGGAGTCTGCGTTTAGGACACTCCAACGTGAATTGGCCCAAAAACCAACATTAGCTCTGTATGACCCTTTAGCTACTACTGAACTGCACACGGATGCGTGTAAGGTTGGCGTTGCAGGCATCCTCCTCCAGAGGAATAAGGAAAGTATGCTTAGGCCAGTTGCATACTTTAGTGGACAAACTACCCCAGAAGAACAAAATTATTCATCGTACGACGTCGAAACCCTGGCCGTCGTAGCTTCTTTACATAAATTCAGAGTGTATTTAGTAGGCATCTCCTTCAAAATATTGACAGACTGCAACTCTTTTGAGGGCTACTTTCCAAAAACGGTTTATGGTGCCTCGTGTTGCAAGGTGGTGGGAGCAGATGCAGGAATATAATTTCAGCATTGAATATAGACCAGGTACAGCTATGGCTCATGTTGACGCGCTCAGTCGCAACCCCATACCAGGTTCGCCACAGTCAGTGCAGCCCTCTCATAACGTCCTCCTAGCCACTGATTGTGATTGGTTGACTACCGTCCAGAATGTAGACGATGAGGTTCAGAGAATAATACGCATCCTAAATGACCCTCAACTAGACGACGTCATTGATATTAAATCTAATTACAAACTGAAAAACAATAAATTGTTTAGGGTAACTATAGATGGTGATAGATGGGTTGTTCCGAAAGGGGTACGTTGGCAAACTGGTAAGCAAAATCATTATGACATTGGTCATTTTGCACTAGACAAAACCCTAGAAAAGATTAAAGCCACATATTGGTTTCCTAAGATGCGGGCTTTCGTTAGCAAATCTGTAACGTCATGTTTAGAGTGTGGATATTCAAAATCATCAGGTGGCAAGAAACCAGGATACTTGCATCCAATCGAAAAGGTCGATATTCCCTTCGACACGGTGCATGCGGACCACATCGGCCCCTTCGTACGGAGCAGTAGGGGTCACGTCTATGTATTAGTATTTATAGACTCTTTCACTAGGTACATTTATCTGAAGCCTGTTAAAAATACAAAATCACAGATATCTATCAAGGCTCTCCGTGAATATTTCGGTATATTTAGCGTTCCCCGAAGGATTATTACGGATAGAGGCACTTCCTTCATTAGTGATACATTTAAGAGGTTCCTTAAGGATAAAAACATTAAGCACGTTTTAAACGCCGTTGCCACACCCAGAGCAAACGGGCAAGTGGAGCATTATAATCGGACGATACTAGATGCTCTAACTTCTAAGTGTGTTGGCACAGCCGACAACAAGTGGGACGACCACTTGCCCGACGTGCAATGGGGACTCAACAACACGTTTAATAAGGGAATCGGTCGCACACAGTCCGAAGCATTATTTAGGACTAGCTTAGTAGGATCCAGTGAAAGTCGCGTGCTCATTGAATTAGGCAATGACATCACTGACACCGAGCATCAGAATATAGACGAGATTAGGCAGGGAATTAATTCACACGTAAAAGCCTCACAGGAGGCCCAGAAAGCGGCTTTCGATGCTCAGCGTTGTGACCCCATGAAATATCATGTTGGGGACCTAGTGCGAATCGAAAGACAGGCCAGCCACAGGTAGCAGTAAACCTTATAAAATCATCAAAATCCTTGATCATGATAGATTCCTCATTGAAGATACCCCAGTAACCCGAAAAGGTAATAAACGCTATTCTACTTTTTTAACGACCGCTTTAGCCTAGTTGGTAGTGACCCTGCCTACGAAGCAAGAGGTCCTGGGTTCAAATCCCGGTAAGGGCATTTATTTGTGTGATGAGCACGAATATTTGTTCCTGAGTTATGGATGTTTTCTATGTATTTAAGTATTTATTTATCTATATAAGTATGTTTATCGTCGTCTAGTACCCATAGTACAAGCTTTGCTTAGTTTGGGACTAGGTCGATTTGTGTAAGATTGTCCCCCTAATATTTTTTATTTTATTTATTTACTGTAGTTGCGATAGACAAAATCAAGTCATGGCTTAGCTATAGCAGACCTCATGATGTCTGACTGGCGCATTTCCGGCGGTTAACCAATCACAGATCACAGCAGAGCTAAGCTGTGATTGGTTGATCACATGGCGGGTAGTTTTGATGGGAAAGACCGCGCAACTGGAGGGTATAAAACCACCAGTACTTTGCTTGAGCAGGCAGTCTTGTCTTAATCGCGGAAAGTGAACAATTGTGGAATACTTAAGTCTATGTGAGTATATCTGTGTAAGGAGAACCAATAAAACTGTAAGTAACAAGCCCATGTTGTTCCTTATTTGTACTTGTAACTATACTATGCTCAGCTAAAGTGAATAGAATAGCTCAAGAGCCTTCTTAGACTAAATTGTGATGCACATCTGACATCTATGATTTCTAATGCTTACTTACCTACTCGTACTATGTACAAATAACCTCTTATTTCCTATTCACTTTACCCAGGGCAAGCATTAAATGTGAAATAGTATTGCACCGCACTAGTTAGAACGCTATATAGTTTACACAAGTACTGACCGCGCCCGACGTTGCTTAACCTCGGTGATCGGACGAGAACCGGTGTTTTTGCCAAATATCTTGAAAACGGTGCATCCTACGGCAAAATCAATGAAATTTTCATACTCCCCTTTAATTTTGATATATTAGAAGACTAGCTGTTGCCCGCGACTCCGTCTGCGGAGAAATAGGGTATATATTCTCAGGCCTACCAAATATAGAAAAAAAGTTTCATAAAAATCGGTCTAGCCGTTTCGAAGGAGTTCGATAACAAACACCGTGATACATACGAGATTTAGAAGAAGCTGTATTTAAAATAATATTTTAAGAATTAATTGGATGAGTGAGGTCTACGATTTTCCTTTCGACGCACAGTACCAAATACGCACTTTTTTTTTATTTTTTTTTTATATAAGAGGTGGCAAACGAGCAGACGGGTCACCTGATGGAAAGCGATCACCGTCGCCCATGGACACCCGTAACACGGGGGGCATCACAGGTGCGTTGCCGACCCTTTTAGGAATTGGTAGGCTCGTTTTTTAAAGATCCCTAAGTTGTAACGCTCCGGGAATGCTGCCGCAGAAAGCTGATTCCAGATCTTTGTCGTGCGAGGAAAGAAGTTTCGCTTAAAACGCACGGTACTAGAATGCCAATCATCAAGATGGTGAGGATGGAAAGACAAACGGTTCCTCGAAGTGCGGTAGTGGAATTAAGCCGCAGGCAGCAATTCGAACAGTTCGTCAGAACACTCCCCATGATAGATACGGTATAATATACAGAGAGACGCCACATCCCTCCGCAAAGCCAAAGGATCGAGTAGGCCAGAGAGTGCCTGATTACCGACAAATCGAGCAGCTCTACGTTGGATGCGGTCAAATGGAAGAATTTGGTACTTGGGTGCCCCAGCCCAGCGATGAGAGCAGTACTCCATGTGCGGCCTAACCTGCGCCTTATAAAGTTGTAAGCGATGGGCTGGCGAGAAGTACCGTCCCGCTCTATTAAGCACCCCCAATTTTTTAGAAGCTAACTTAGCTTTGCCTTCCAAATGACCACGAAACTGAACATCACTCGAAATGTCGACACCCAGGATCCCAATAGACGATTTGGCATCAAGGGGAGTACCATCAAAACAAGGCGAAACAACAAAGGGATCCTTTTTAGTGGAGAACGCGCATACTTGAGTCTTTTGGGGATTAAACTGAACTAAGTTTAGTCTACGCCAATCTGCGACATGCTTCAGCATGATCTCAATTTGAGACTCAAGTATATTCCGGCTTTCAATGACGTGTTCCCTGGATAAATTAGCGCGACCGGTATAATACGTGTCCCCAGTACTGTCATCTGCATAGCAATGAATATTGGTATCATGCAACATATCATTGATATGCAGAAGAAATAACGTGGGGGATAAAACGCAACCTTGCGGGTCACCAGAGTTTACAGGCTTTAAGTCAGAACATGAGCCGTCGACTACAACTTTGATGCTCCGACCCGAAAGAAAACTTGCAACCCAAGAACACAACTTTCCAGGCATTCCGTACGCCGGAAGCTTAGACAACAGAGCTCCGTGCCAAACCCTATCAAAGGCTTTCGCTATGTCCAAACTAACTTCCAAGGCTTCCCCTTTGCTCTCAATCGCCATAGCCCAACGGTGTGTTAGATAAGCCAAAAGATCACCAGCTGAGCGACCACGTCGAAAACCGTATTGGTGGTCTCTAATCAGCTGATGCTCCTCCAGATAACCTAAGAGCTGGCGGTTAATAATCGACTCCATTACCTTGGAGAGCAAAGAGGTGATAGCTATCGGTCTGTAGTTGGACGGGTCTGAGCGATCGCCCTTTTTAGGGATCGGATGCACGAGAGCTGTCTTCCATCCACACGGGACAACGCCAGTAGAGTAGGAAAGCCGGAAAAGACGCGTAAGGACCGGTGCCAACTCGGGAGCACACATTTTAAGCACAATTGGTGAGATTCCATCTGGTCCACTCGACTTATGGATGTCTAGGGAAAAAAGGGCCTTGCGCACAGTTTTTTGCAAGAACCGAATGCTCTGCATAAAGTGAGCACACCGCGGTATGGTCGGCGGTGTATTACCCCCGTCATCCAAAGTCGAGTTAGACGCAAAAAGAGAGCCCAGAAGATCGGCTTTCTCTTTCGCAGAGTGGGCCAGGGAACCACCATTAGCGCTCAGAGGTGGAAAGGTCGGCTGGCAGAAATTTCCAAGGACAGCTTTGGCGAGAGACCAGAACGCTCGAGTACCCGAGGGAAGACGCAGCAGCTTCTCGCCAATTCTGCCTATGAATGTTGACTTCGCTTTAGCAATGCTTCTCTTAAACGACCTAGAGGCAGCATTTAGCTTCTTTTTGTACGCGCAAGTGTTGGGATCCTGAGACGCTACCGCCTTAGCCCATGTCCGGTAACATTCCTGCTTCTGACGGGAGGCTAGTTTACAGGAACGGCCAAACCATGGTTGGGATCTACCACCGATGCGGACCAACGAGTTTGGAATATATAATTCCATTCCCTGAAGGATTACATCGGTGATAGAGTCGGCGCTAACAGTAGCGTTCGGATCAGACGCCGAGAAGCAGACCTGAGCCCAAGGGTAGGACGCAAAGAAGGTTCGCATCCCGTCCCAGTCCGCTGATTTATAATGCCAGACACGGCGGCTAGTTTCATACTGTGAGCCTAGTTTAGTAAGTACTTGGCGGCTAGTTTGATACTTGGCCAATAAACGCATTTCACCAGATATGTATATTACCAAACACGCTGATAACCAAATACGCAATTGAAAAAACTAATTTTGCAACTTACCAAAAACGTATATGGCCAAAAAGAATTAACTTATTATACCAAGAAACGCATAAGTTCAAAATTACGTTACGTACCAACGTACGTACGGACTTGGAAAATGGTAACTTCCGTCACAAAGTCGACAAAACCCCCGCTTCGCGGGGGCTTCTATTCTGGGTAGTTGTGCCCTTCGGGCAGGATGACATACTAACCTAACCTAAACCTAAGTAAATTGAAATTGACCTAACTTGCAACTTCGGATGGCTCTAAAACAAATTACGAAAAACGCAAAAAAAAATTTTGTTTTTAAATATTGGCCTTTTGCGTTTTTGGTACTAACTTGGTCATTCGCGAATTGAAGAATTTAAATACGTGATTAGCCAAAAATGTATGTATTGGCCTTTTGCGTTTTTGGCAGTATGCGTCGGAAGGACAATTTATTCTACACGCGGTGACAGAACAATGGATACATGATAGACCGGGAGATGGTGACACGAAATATTAGGTTATTTTTACCAGTATGGCGGTTCTTCAGGGGCCTAATTATGTAATGACAAAAAGGAAAATGATGGTCATAGCGCTGGTACCGGCGGCCTTATCGCGTGGGCGTTAGTCAAAAGTGTCTGATAAATAACCCTTCCTTCTTCGCAGTCGGGTAATAACGAGTGTCGAACGATTTGTTCCACAAAAATTCTTGTATTTTCCGATAGTCGATAAGAAAACAGAAGGCGGTAGCGTAATGCCATACTTCTCCGGTGTGGCTTACAGCCCGCCATACCGACGCGAACACGTTAATTTAAAAACAACAATTGAACCATTTGTACCAAGCTAATTTTTGCACAGCTAATAATCGTCGAGTAAGCCATTCACGAAAATCACCATGCCATACTTTTCTGACGGTTCCAAATGGGCGCCATACCGCCGCAAACGATTAATTTTTATTTTTTTTTGCAAAACGATTTGTACCAGTATTGCATTTGCATTTTTAGAAAGTACTTGCCATACCTGTGGGAGGTGGTAAATGTGTACAATATTTTTTCAAAATTCCAAGTTTTATTCGTAATTCAAGCGATTTGTACCAGTATGGCACTAATGTTTCCTGTAAGTTTGAGGTTTGACAAATATAAATACAAAATTTCAAACATCTAGGTGGCGGCAATCTTGTCTTATAACCAGATGTTATGTTGTATAATATTGTACGGCTACCACCGCTTGAAAGATTTCTCGAATTTCGGAGACCTTGGCTCATTGTGTTCGTAAGACATATTTATGGCAACGCAGGTATACGGCACCTGCTTACTACATAGCAATAAATGTAGTTCTATGTATATTAGAATAAAGCCCAACACACTCAGAAAGTGGGTGCGGGCCGGGTCGGGCCTGCGACGGGCCCGCGACGGGTATATTTATTTGCATGGCGGTATATGGAAGACATCACACCGACGACGGGGTTGGGTCGGGCGCGGTACGGGTGATATAATAGTTTTTTTGCAAGTTTATTATACTATGACAATTCGTTTCAATTTTTTTTATATCTTGCTCGAATGTGACAGTCTTCCGCCCGATAGTTAAATTTTTTTTTAGGTTGAATTTTATACAAAGGAACCGAATACAATGATGCCATACTGTAACAAATGATTTTATGTCTTTTACCTTGAAAACGTGTCGAAAAATCAAGTTTTTCAAGTATGGCGCCACTTTTTCCCCCTACTAGAAGTATGGCAAATATGATAAAGGTCACAGTGTATTGTATAGTTTCCAAAAATCCAAATGCCATACTGGTACAAATCGTCAAAAAAAATTTTTTTTTAATATCTTGGCTTAAGTCCGATAGTCATCCGCCTCATGGTTACAATCTGCAATATTTTTTTTAGGTACCTATAATTGCATCCAAAGGAACAGAATACAATGAGCCATGCTGTAAAAAATGATCTTACGTAATTTAAAGTCGTATTTTTAAAACTCGTCGAATAAATAAGTTATTCAAGTATTGCGGCACTTTTTCCCCCTACTAGAAGTATGGCAATAGTTATTTGTGCAACAAGAGAGCAAAGTTGGTTTTTACTGCGAGTGTTGATTTTGAATCGCGAGTAAACGAAGGGTTCTATAGTTTAATCACGAACGTGAGCGAGTGATTCTAAGTTAGAATCCTGAGTGCGCGAGAGATTCAAATACACGAGATGCAAAAAAACTTTGTTCTCGTGTGACACATACAACTTTTCACCTCAGCAGCGAGAACATAATAATTATTAAAGGTATGCACATCGTCTTTTTGCCTTTATTGTGGCTTTCAACATTGAGTAAATACCTACTCCATATTGTAGATAACAATACACTCTCCGAAAAAGCGTTTGCACCCTTTGCTAGTCTATTTTGCTATTTTTCGCGAGACTTTTCAGGCAAAAAACTTAACTCTGCATTTCGTATTACTGCCTTAATTCGTCTGGTGTTTAATTGTTGACTTCGTCAGTGGACTCACTCATATCATATTTAAATATTTATTACTTATTATTTATTCTTATAATTTTCAAATTGCCTTTGATCGTGTATCAAACTCATAGATATCGAACTCTGTAGCTTGCGAAACAGAAGAAGCAAATAATTAAAATTTGAATGCCGCCATTTTTTAGGTAAAGATGCGTTCCGATATTGCACCCACTGTATTTATCACGATGTTCAAGATTGTTAAAATTATGAATAATTATATAGATACATGTTAAACTTTGTATTTTTTCTACAACATTTTTACTATTTTGATTGTATAATAATATTATCCAATTATTAAAAAAAAAACAATAATTAAATTTAAAACCTTAACAGACGAATTACAATTTTAAGGTTAGTACTTGTTATGAGTATCCGAACGTTCAATCGTTCGTTTATTTTTTAGGTCTACTAGGTATAGAATTTGAAATCGAACTTAAAATCGATTTGATCTTATTTCTCGCTCTTTTCGTATCGAAATGAAAGTGACACATCAAACTGAAGTTCAAATCTTTCGAATTTAGCGAGTAGAGCCATCGTTGTCCTCGACATAAAAAAAAATAATTAAAAAGCTACTTTGTCTCACGCAGTGAGCAAAATCGGATTTTGCTCACTGTTTTTTAGTAGCAAAACCTGCCTGTTTATGGTGCTGAGGTGAAAAATATAATAACGGTCACATTGTATCAAATACTTTCCAAAAATACAAATTCAATATTGGTACAAATCGTTTGCAAAAAAAAATTACTCCTTTGCGGCGGGTATGGCGGCCATTTGGAACCGTCAGAAAAGTATGGCATGGTGATTTTCGCGAATGGCTACTCGACGATGATTAGCTGTGCAAAAATTAGCTTGGTAGGTACAAATGGTTGGATTGTTTTTTTTAAATTAATGTGTTCGCGTCGGTATGGCGGGCTGAAAGTCACACCGGAGAAGTATGACATTATGCTACCGCCTTCTGCTTTTTTTATCGACTATCGGAAAATACAAGAATTTTTGTGGAACAAATCGTTCGACACTCGTTATTTATCCGACACGTTCGATTAACGCCCACGCGATTGGGCCGCTGGTACCAGCACTATGACCATCATTTTCCTTTTTGTCATTACGTAATTAGACCCCTGAAGAACCGCCATACTAGTACAAATAACCTAATATTTTGTGTCACCATCTCCCGGTCTATGAATGGATTATATAAATGTGTAACACGTCTCGATATGAAAATTAGTTATTTTTCAACTCGTGTTACTGCACGTTGTCTTCGACACGCACGGCATCGACATAGAAAGGTAAGGTAAGAAATGTTACGGCAGTTGACTTAGGTACAATATATTAGCAAAGGCTGGGAATAGGCCTCTCCCATGGTACGCTACTGAGGTTGATCTTCATCTCTCCTCCTCACATCCCTGCCCGCTGCCTTACAGATATCATAGATAGCCCTAGCTAACTACAGGACGCCCTACACTAATAAATAAATAAAAATGTGTGGACACGTAACATCTACACACTGGAAAAAAAAACAATTTAATATTATTCTCAATTCAGTAGTATCAAACTTGAACCAGTTTTAACAACTATATTTTTTTCAACAAGTCACCATTTCACCGTAACCCTTAATGGTAGATATTTATACTTTTCTATTGAACCACTACACCGTTGCGTTGGTTCCTGAATGTCGGAGTGGTTGCACATATTGCATGATAGGTGAAGTTCAGTATTATTTATCTTATCAGGTCGCAGTAACTTCTGGCCGTGTTCAAAAATTGATGTAAAGCAAAATGAAGAATCTTACCACAAACACGACCTTTATTGACGGTTTTTATAAAAGTGCATGTAAGTATTATAATTAGGTATAATATTATGGCCATCTATGCGCAAAACTAATATAGGAATACCTACAGTTCAAAAAGTTAGCCACCTTAACCTACTTAGTTAACAATACTATAAAAAAAACCGTTTTGTATTAATTAATTGTAAAGTAATTGTAGTGGATAATTTAAATGTTAATAATGTTTTCATGAACTTTTTCCAGTCAGTTTTATTGTATAGTTACTGGTTACTTAAGATAGAGGCAGAGAAAGTATCTCATTGTGTTTTCCACCATCATGACAGCTGGAGCCACTGGAGTACTCACACCCACTGTTACATTTATTTCAGATCCAGAAATTGATGAGCTGCCTTTTATGACTAAACCTAATACTGTAGTAATAATTGTGCTTCTCTATTTGGTATTTGTGTTAAAAATTGGCCCAGCGTTTATGAAAAATCGAGCGCCATTTGAACTGAAAACCACTCTGTTAATTTACAATTTCATACAAGTCGTACTCTCGGCGTATCTAGTGCACCGGGTAAGTTGTACTAATTTAGCATAAAAATCAAGAATTTTTGTCTCTAGCGAAAAATGGCGTAGTTTACATCTTTACCCCGTATTAATTAAACAATCGTTAAACAATTATATTTATACTTGCTGACCCGGCAAACGTAGTTTAGCCATATAAATTATAGCCTACGACCTATTCTCAGACCTACCGAATACAGAGAAAAAGTTTCATAAATCGGTCAAGCCGTCTCGGAGGAGTTCAATAACAAACACCGTGACACGAGATTTTTATATATTAGATAGTACGGAACCCTTCGTGCGCGAGTCCAACAAAGTTCTTCAACATTTTGGCAAAAAAAATCTAAATCTTTTACATACCCCACGCAAACTGCGGTTTGCCGATGCCTGCTTTAGTATAGCATTTATAATTATGATTTTGTGTGACTCGTAAGTTTTATGTCTTACTATATTAGTAAAAAAACATGTTAGGTATGTGGAGCATTAGGTAATGTAATACTTATTAGTGAAAGAATTTTTAAAATCAAGCCTGAAGTTGAATTCACTTATTTCTATCCCACGGACAAAAAAACCAACAAAGTTTAGATATTTTCCTATCCTAGGGGAATTTCGAAAAATAATTTCTTTAGTAATGTCAAGTCTGTTGCACCAGTTGTTTAGGCTGTGCGTTGTCTGTCAGTCAGTCAGTTAGTCACGGTACTGTTTTATAAGTATGTATATGCTCGTGTAAAGAACCCTTCGATAGCTGGAGATCACTGGTCCTAGGTTTCTATTAGGATAGCCCGAGGGTCCTTGGCATTGTGCTCTCTCAATATAAGGAAAGCCACTCACCTTGGTCTGCTCTCAGGCGTCTGCTGCTGTTGTTATATTAACACAGAGTCCACAATGTCACACACGCAATAATGTTCAGAAAAATGTAGTATCCCGATGACCGAAATAATATCACCAAAAAACCAGTACTTTGGTTAAAAGAACAGTACACACCAAAAACACGTGTAATCCGTACGTTCGTTTTCCTCGAATTCTCTTGACAGCTCTTCTGCCGCCAACCGACCGCAGTATTATTATATATTAAATATTAAATTCTCATAATTAAAGATTACAATGCCTGAACAGTATAAATTAAACGACGATAACTTTTTTCATTGTGACCCAATTTTAATGAAACAAAGCTTAAATGTTGGTCCAATTTAAGCTACATCTATCTGCCAAAACCGTAAGAAATCCGTTCAGTAGTTTTGGAGATTAGCATGTACATACAGACAGACAGAGCTCTACTTTGACTGTTTTATTATAGTAATAGATATATATTGGGGTAGTTACATCTGTACCCCTGATTATATGGCTGTATACATATTTATGACCTCGATTGTACCGTGTCACCAGCACAAAAACTTAATCAGCCGTTGAACATGTACATTAAACAAATTTTACGCGAAATCTAAGGTAGAAAAACCATAAGTTTAGTATCATATTATTATAGAATTTCAGGTATGGGCTTATCGAAAGGGGCCTTTTGGCAAGAAAATGCTACATGGATGAGGACAGTTCACGAAATGAGGTAAAAAGAATTTACGCAATAATTTTGTACTTACCTATTTCCATTTAACTGGAATTGAAACCAATAGCAAAAGTAAAGCAGCTGGTAATGATTTTTAAACTAAAACTTGTATAACCAGTGTGTGGTTCGGTGCGTGGCATATTTTGTTTAAAAGCCTAATGGATGATATTATATGTGATTCTTTTTTTAGGCCATTTATGCACTCTGGTTATATTTAGCCGCTAAAATTAGCGAGCTTTTGGACACTGTCTTCTTCGTTCTTCGGAAAAAGAGTAACCAAGTGACATTTCTCCACCTTTACCACCACACCACCATGGTGTTAGGTACCTGGCTTGCACTGAAATACTGGCCATCACACATTTACGCATACATTGGCTTCATAAACTCGTTAGTGCACGTATTTATGTATACGTATTATGGACTGTCTGGACTGGGACCGACTATGGTGAAGTTTCTGTGGTGGAAAAAGTACCTCACTAGTTTTCAGATAGTAAGTATATTGTACTCTTTGTGAGATCAAACTAACGTCCAACATTTAACATTTGTCTATTGAAGTTTGTAGTGATGGATGAGGCTAAGACGTATCGTTTGTCAAACCTAACGATTATTAACAAATTGTTAAAATCGATTTTACAGTCGATTTTGGTACAATTATCAGATATCTATGACAGTCTTATGAAACAAAAATGTTTTACTAATTGTGAATGGCATAGGGAAACGAATACTTGAATTTCCCATAAGATTTTCATTCAGTCATTTCCACAATTTCCGTAAACAATTAATTCAACTTCAATGTACCTTTTTTTAGGGACCATCGAATTTAATTTTAGTGTCATTTTGTTTTAGTTTTAAACGTATCGTTTATTATTACAAACAAATCGATTCTTATCAACTTACGGAAATGTCATATAATCGAAACAACACACTCGGTCACAACACTGCTTTTTAATAAATGAAGTTATTAAAAAAAAAAAACCCGACTTCGGTGTAAAAAACACAAAGTTTAAATGATTTTAATCATTAGATTATTGGACCCGGGCATGTCTTAGCTGCGGCCAATAATACCAGGGGACGGGCAGCAGCGTCCTTTATCAGCGGTATCCCACTGCGGTCGCCAACCCGCCGGCAATGACCCTCCTATGGCTAGTCCAACAATAAAACGGCCCCTAGTCCCCGGCGGCCCCGCTTTCCAGGCCATGGTAGCGGCCTAGATAACGGCGGGGCAGGGGGTGCTAAGAATCCCCGGGGGCGATCCGGCTAACACTACCGACGATCTTTGGCCCTGGCAACATACAACTGCCGTACACTGCGGACTGATGACAGGATATTTGAACTGGAGGAAGAACTGAGCAGGGTACGATGGGGAATAATAGGGTTAGCAGAAGTCCGAAGAGAGAGAGAGAGGACATGATAATCCTGAAGTCCGGTAACTTGCTCTATTTCCAGGAGGGCGATCAACAGACCCAGGGTGATGTCGGGTTTATCGTCCACAAGTCCCTCGTAAATAACATCGTGAAGATCGTGAGTGTGTCGAATAGGGTAGCGTATCTTGTACTAAGATTGACCAAACGATATTCGTTAAAGGTCGTACAGGTTTACGCTCCGACATCGGCACACCCCGATGAAGAGGTGGAAGCTATGTATGAGGATATCTCCAGATCAATGCATGACTCCGGAACTCGCTTCTCAGTTGTTATGGGGGATTTCTATGGAAAAATATTCAATAACTATAATAATATCTAAAAAAATTATCATAAGTTTAGTTATGTTTATGAAAAGCGAAATATTGTTTTTTAGTACTTGATAAGTATTATAACGGGATTTTATTAATAACTAGCTTTTGCCCGCGACTCCGTCCGCGTGGAATTAGTAATTTGGGCAGGTTATTTTTTTTTTATCCAATTTGCTTTTTCATCAATTATGGCTCTCCTTAGTTCCTCGATATAAAAAAATTACCCCCCGCACACCCGCGTTCACATTCAACACCGTACTCCCAAGTCAAGCGTGCCTATAGAAGTTTTACTTCAAAAACCCCCGATTTTGAAACATTCTTCCGCTCCGCTCCGCTCCTATTGGTGTTAGCGTGATGATATATAGCCTATAGCCTTCCCCGATAAATCTGCTATCTAATACTGAAAGAATTTTTCAAATCAGAGCAGTAGTTCCTGAGATTAGCGCATTCAAACAAAAAAACCTGTTCGAAAAATTCTTAAAATAGACGTATCATTCTTATTTGTGAACCGATTGAAATGAAACAAAGACTAAATGTTAATCCAAGAAAATACCAACATATCAGTGAAAACCGCATCCTTCTAGGTTAAGCCGTTTCTGAGATAGCGCGCACAAACGCACAGACAAACAGACAAACAGACAAACAGACAATAATTCTAAAAATCATTGTTTTGGGTTCTATTGTGCTAATAAATAGCCCTAGTGACAGTTTTTCTCAAATATCTTCAATGTACAGACACCGACTTGTTACAGATTTATTATATGTATAGATTGCAATGGATCGTGCGCATTTACTTTGTATGGGCATTGCGATGTTTCAAATGTGGGAAGTTAGAGCCCACAAACCATAGTTTATTGTTTACTTACATTCTAGAACAGACTTTTATAATGAACTTGGATCGACTATACGGAAAACTGTTGGACGTCAATATTTAATATAATATAGATAGCGCTTGTTAAGAATGTTTTTGTGTTCATAATGTTTTTTTTTTCAGGTCCAATTTGTGTCAATGTTACTGCACTATGCTTTAGCTGTTACCATGTCTGACTGTCCTCCATCGGGCTTTATAGCCTTCATTTTGTTCAACATTTTTTTCTTCCTGGTCCTCTTCAGCAATTTCTACAAGCAGTCCTATGTAAACATTAAGAAGACTTCGCGAGAAAAGCAGTGAATTTATGATGACACAGGACAAGACGAATGAGTCACCAATCGAGCAAAATGTAACGTAAATGATGGTGACGTAGCAATAAAGACAAGTGGAAAGACAAACAAAACCCCACAGGCCTATTTAAAGTTGCAAATTAATCAAGCATAGCGGTCTTGTATAGGATATTATATATGATGGGTAAATGTATCTGAGGGTTATAAGAGGCCAAAGCTTAAAAACAAATAAATTATTTAGGTTTATATTTGTTTGTTTTTTACCTATTGTTGCTTGAACATAGAACATGTAACAATAATAATAATAAGTTATAGTTTTATTGGTTGCAAGAGTTCCCGGTAGATGGCGTTGTTACCATTGTCAACACGCTATCGTTTGTCTTCCCTAATTTGTTTAAATGAGTTATATGCGATTTGTCGAAAAGAAAGAATTGTGTTTGATTCTTCCTTATACATGGTACATATATGATCTCTTCGGGGAAACCGAAGGTTTTGTCTGTGCAATTGCGGATGAAGTTATCATGACGAACAACTACCGGAGGTATATCCTGAAGGGCGGTACGGTCGACATTTGTCGGGCATGCCGCCGTCCCGGGGAGTCACTCAGGCATATTATTTCCGGTTGTGGTCATCTTGCTAACGGTGAGTACTTGTACAGACATAACCTTGTAGCCAGAATTATTCACCAGCAACTTGCTCTGCTATACGGTCTTGTGGACTTTGAAGTGCCTTACTATAAGTATATACCTGCGCCAGTTCTCGAAAATGGTCGTGCCACGCTCTATCGGGATCGCTCTGTTATCACGGACAGGACTATTTTAGCCAATAGGCCTGATATCGTGCTGACAGATCGATTGAAACGCCAGACAATGCTCATCGACATCACCATCCTCCATGACGAGAACCTCGTGAAAGCTGAGAAGGACAAAGCCAGTAAGTACCTTGACCTAGCTCACGAGATAACCACCATGTGGGATGTTGATTCGACGATCATTGTCCCGATAGTCGTTTCTGCGAACGGTCTGATAGCGAAGAGTCTCGACCAACACCTCAAGAGACTCTCGCTAGATGGCTGGATCAAGGGTCAGATACAGAAGGCGGTACTCCTGGACACTGCGCGGATAGTCAGGAGGTTCCTCTCTCTGTCGCCCTAACCACCGATTGCTTAGGCCCCGCCTCGCTGCCGGTGGCACCCTAGGTTAGGTTTTTATAATGATTTTACGTTTTGTTTGTATAGTTTTATATTTTACTTTTTGTATAATTATTGTAAAAATCTAACCTACGAGAAAAAATATAAATAAAGATAATAATAATAATAATAAATCTTTATTGTTCAAAACACATGTACCTATATTTACAATATGAACCCTGGAGACTATGTTAGTTTTCACTGTGTTACAGTCTCCAGTGGATACCCTTATCATGAACATAGATTCGTTGTTAAGAACAAACAGACTATCAATTTAGAAAAGAGAAATAGTTAAATATAAAAGACTAGTGGGTTAAAATAAAAAATATATACGCGTCGACTTGAGAACCTCTTCCTTTTGTTTTCGTCGGTTGATAACCATCACCACCACTTGTACATCATATTGTGTGCGTGATTGTTTGAGTGTGTGTGCGTGTGTAAGTGTGTGTGTTTGTAGAGAAACATGTTACAAGTTCTCTATAATAATGTTTTGCTATAATCATAATCTGGAGTTTTTGTATAGGGCTGCGTTGCGCTGTGTGACGGGCAATTCTGTATTGCATGCATACTAGTAGGTACTTTATGGTACGAGTACTAACCGATCCTTCTAGTTGTGAAACAGACATTTTTTATTAATGTTTTTATTGTACTTACATCTAATGACCCCGAACTGGTTGAGACTAGAGTATGGAAGGAACGTTGATAAACTTCTTTACATTGATGAAGTAATCCCTCCACCGTTTTCAAGATATTTGACAAAAACACCGGTTCTCGTCCGATCACCGAAGTTAAGCAACGTCGGGCGCGGTCAGTACTTGGATGGGTGACCGCCTGGTTTTTTTATTTTTCATTTTTTATTATGAAGTTTCTCTTCTTCCGCGCGGAGGGACTCCACGCACTATCTTTTTTACTATATTGTTATCCCGTGACCAGTTATAGTATATTACAGCAATATAAAAATACATTGTGTTCGGTCATCATAATTTAATAACAGAACGTTACAATGCATATTATTATAATGTATAATGGTACCATTTTTAAATAAGCCGACTACAATTTTTTAAGTCCTTACAAAACAAAACGTTTAAAGACTAAAAGAGATATAAATAAAATGCAATCTTACATGGAAGACAAGATGGTGAAACTGATTATAAAACTAGGTTTGAATAAATGTATTTTGTACTTAAACGAGCTATACTGTACTACTTGTTACACCCCCTACGTAAATAAGATATTGAAATAAAATTAGCACGCGTGTTAGACAATACAGCCTTAGATCATTGCAACAAGCAGTACAGTAGGTATAATATGAAAAAAAATTAAGGCTATTCAGCTGCTCTCCAATTTAATTGTATTCATTGCAGTTGAGAACGACTCAGATTAAGACGCTCGTTTTATTCAAACTAAAAATAATAAAGCACTGCTAAGACTTACAAAATTATTTTTAAGTACAATGTACATAAGATAAACGGGGTACGTATTATAATGTCTAAATCTCAAATACAGTCATATCGGTTGAAATCCATACAGTTGAAATGCCGAAAATCATAAAATATAATGCATCAAAATATATAAAGTTATTTCACATAAGTTCGAAACGCATAAGCTTGAAATGCATAGTGGTCGAAATATACATATAATAGTTACAATGCATAATGGTTCCTAGTTTTTTTGCAAAAAAAATGCATATATGTTTACAATGTATATGTTCAAAATACATAAAAATATAAAGTATTATAGTTAAATAAAATACCAATCAGGTACGTTTTCCATAATGGCTGAAATACATAATCCAAGATTAATATAAAAAATTGGTACCTTTTTGTCAAAAAATGTAATCTCAATAAAGGCACCCTTTGTCTGAAACGTACAGTTCCAAACAAGATTGGACTGAAATTATATAAGAAAAATTGTTATTTCATGGCAATTAAAATTTGCAACGCATTGCCTATGTCGTGAACTGAATTACCAAGGAAACAGTTTTACCTAAAATTATGGCGATTTCTCGCTGGGGAGACTTTTTATTCTCTCGAAGAATTCTTTGTGAAAGTTAGGAGTTTACGTAATACTTAATAGTGTTATATTGTATTAAGAGTGTTCAGTGGTTTATTTTTTTTTGTTCTTACTACTATTTTTTCTAACTTTCGATTGTACATTGTGTCTATTTATTATTGGTTAGTGACATGAAATGAAATCCTTTTATTTATGGTATTATTTGAATTCTTATTTTTTAATTCGTTATTATTGGTTATTGACATGACCTGAGATTTTATTATTATTATTAGTGAATGACATTATCTTAATTTATTAATTCATTATTATTAGTTATTAACATAAAATGGAATCTTATTATTATTAGTTAAATCAATTTGATTATTATTACTATGATTATTGGATCTTGACAAAATGATAAAACATGTTTATTAATGTTTATTGCATGCCTATGAAGGTAAAGCAATGGACTGTATTTAAATAATAACATCTGTATTTACATTGATTTCAAGCAATAAATGAATAAATAAATAAATAAATACACTATACCCGAAAGACAGAAAAATTATAAAAGTCCCCTTTCGTATACCCTAACTGGTATCTCGCTGGCAGCGAGCGTGCGAAGCGAGCGAGCAAGACCTTTTTGGGCAGAAGCGACTCGGTTAAGCTCCCGCTCCCGCTTTAGCCTTCGATGATAGGTTTTTTTTTTTTTGTAACAGCACATATATTGTTTTTAGCATTATGAAATGTAGATGATATACCAATTTTTATCAAACAAATTATATTTTCCACGTGGTAATAAAAAAAATAACTAACACCAAAGGCTAATGCGGGAGCTTCGCTCCGCTACGCTCTCGCATTAGCCTTGGAACCTAACCATTCCGAGTCGCTTCCGCCCCGAACAGTCTTGCTCGCTCGCTTCGCTCGCTCGCCGAAAATAAGCAAATTTATTTCATTTCAAATTATATAGATATGGTTAATAGTACTGTGATGGTAGGGTAACCCTTGTTTTGTTAACAATTCATTTTACTAAATTCTTATTGTTTAAAGCAATTATTATATTGTAGACATCTTGATTGTATGTATTTTAACCGTATGGATTTCAACCATTATGAGAAACGTTCTTTAGGGATTTTAATTGTTATTTATTTCAAATATTATATATTCTATTTGTATATATTCTGAACATACATACATTGTGAACTTAGTCATTTTAATTGTATGTATTTCGACCATTATTAAAAACGTACTTTATAAATTCTGATGGTTATTTATTTTAACTATTATATTTTTCGATTGTATATATTGTAAACTTATAGATTTTGATGTTATACATTATGATACGTCAAATATTATTTATTTTTATTAGCAGTTACGTCTTACCGTTTACTAATTTGGAACGTAGGAGTCGTAGCTTCTAATAGTTGTGATGGATGTTACCACACGCCACTGTTGGCGATTAAGAATTTCGGGGGAGTCGGTTGGGAGCAACGTGGTTCAATTGGTAGAACACCCAGGTTGGGGCGCATACCCAGGAGACGTGGGTTCGAATCCCACCGGCGCACCCGGAAAACTTTTTCGCTTTTAAGTCTTATTATGATACGTACCCGATAAAAGTGTATCCGATTAAAATCGCCCGCAATTAGTTACATTAATCTACAGAATTAACACCTTATTTCTATTGGCTGAGAGTCCTGTATCTCGCTTTGGAAGAATAGAGTATAATTATATATCTATCTAGATTGTATTAATATACATTATTTAGTAAGACAATATTCGTGTGTTCACCAGTCAGAGTAGCGAATATAAATTAAATCATACTATCGTCATAGGTTTGCAATGCGAGAGGTACTACATTCGATTGCGCGTATGTCAGGGCGAGATAGACAAAAACTAGATCATTTTCCCCCATCTTACCCTTGGTACTACCGGTGGTCCTACTGAGATTAATTTTTGCTCGTAGTACTAATATCCTGAATAGTAGTACTACGAGCAAAAATTTTGCATTACCCGTGGTGCTAATTATCAATTTAACATCTATATCTAAGTATATATACATATAATAAATCTGTAACAAGTCGGTGTCTGTATATTGAAGATATTTGAGAAAAACTGTCACTAGGGCTATTTATTAGCGCAATAGAACCCAAAACAACGATTTTTAGAATAATTGTCTGTTTGTCTGTGCGTTTGTGCGCGCTAATCTCAGAAACGGCTTAACCTAGAAGGATGAATTTTTCACTGACATGATGGTATTCTATTGCATTAACATTTAGTGTTTGTTTCATTTAAATCGGTTCACAAATAAGAAAGATACGTCTATTTTAAGAATTTATCGAACAGTTTTTAGAAGCATTGTTATTGATTTTACGGAATCTTCGGTTAATATATTATAAGTTTTGTTAATTGTTAATTATAGTCTCTTAAATGATGATTTAAAACTAATGCGAATATAAATTTTAAAGAAAATGGATAGTTCATAGCAAAAAAACCAACATAGAATGAGCTGACAACAATATAGTAGACTATACTAAATAGGGTTCATCTTAAGTTGGACATGCACACAGGCGTGGCAGGGGTATATAAAGCGAGCCGCTAGCCGCGATGTGGCCATTACCACTGCCGACCGCCCGACAAGAAGGGTCTGCCGTGCGACCTCACGCGCGCAGCGACCCATACACCACCGGACTAACCTATTTACATAGCCGACAGCTGACGATCGCTCGCCGGACTTCCCCGAACGCGGTCCCATCTGGAGGGTTCGATCTCGCAGGTGGCGCAGATCCCCGGAAACATCTACAGCGTGGCCACCCGGCCATCCCCAAAGTGACCCGGCCATAGTTGTGACACAGAATAAGTAATACTACATTAACGTACAGTAGGTCCACGCGGACGGAGTCGCGGGCACAGCTAGTATAAAATATAACAAACGGTTTCGAGATATGCTTATGCTAGTTTTCCAGCCAAGCAGATTAATTGTGTTAAAGTATGGACTGTGGTATGGATCTAATGAGACAGTTTTTTTTTAATTGATAAGTAGCATCACGGGAAATGCAAAATCTCCCGTGGTACTCCACTCAGGATGGTAGTACTACGGACAAAAAATAATCCCCGTGGTACTACCAGTAGGACCACCGGTAGTACCACAGGTAAGAAGGGCATTTTCCCTTACACGCTATGAGCCCGTAAGGACCTAGTAATACCTAGATATACTCAAACTTGTAAACAAAAAGTATTTGCAGTGAGTGGGGGTAAGATGAAAATAATAAAATAAATAAATATCATGGGACAATTCACACCAATTGACCTAGTCCCAAAGTAAGCTTAGCAAAGCTTGTGTTATGGGTACTAAGCAACGGATAAACATACTTATATAGATAGATACATACTTAAATACATATTAAACACCCAAGACCCGAGAACAAACATTCGTATTTTTCATACAAATATCTGCCCCGACACGGGAACCGAACCCGGAACCTCAAGCTTCGTAGTCAGGTTCTCTAACCACTAGGCCATCTGGTCGTCAAAATAAGATGAAAAACTACTCTTAGTACCGGGTGCTACGGCCTACGAGTTGTTTTTCATCTTACACTGTTTTTCATCTTACCCCCACTCACCCCACCTTAATTTTCTTGCATAAGCGCAATCAGCTGTCAATTGTTTAATTCTGTCTCAGTTATTAACAAAGCCGATCTAACGAAGATTACCGATTTTGATGAAGAAGGAAAAACATCCGATAAAGCCATCGATTTTTCCTTAGAAGTTATTCAAAATGATAATAATTATAGGCCAACATTTGAATAATTTACCTTTGGCAAAAAAAAAATATCCACTGCTCCGATTTGGCCTTACCTATAATAATTCTAGTCACAATATAAGGCTGCGTTTCCACCAGAGATGTGCGAGGATGCGTTGCGAAGGATGTGTTTGTCATGAACCAGTAGAAACACTTCATTCACTTAGAACCTTTTAAATGAAGTGTTTCTATTGGTTCATGACAAACACATCCCTCGCAACACATCCTCGCACATCTCTGGTGGTAACGTAGCCTAAATCTGCTCTTTTGTTATTACCAGACATCGGAAATAATCGGAATTCAGGGATAAAAGTATATGACAGGTAGGGAATTCCTATATCGATATCCTCAATTATCGACGCTTTTCTCACAAACTAGGTATCACACTCGGTTTAATTTGTTTGTGTGTACATATTTTTTCAAGTTTATTTTAACAACAGTACACAATGAAGAACAAAATGTTGATGGATGAATATTCAAAAATACTTTTTAAATAAAGAAGACAATTGAGTTATTATCTTGTTTCATTTATATATTAATTTATTTCAATATTATTTTACAAACAAAACTTAGAGCGATCATCATTATATTATAGGATCGATAATTGAGTTTTCTGAAGGAACTCCTCTGACATCTGAGTTTTTCCTCCTAAGTTATGTATGATGTTTTGGTTTTTATACAACATTCCACATAATCTAATATTCCATTTTTAAATTTTGCGATGGCATATAAATAACTAAATCATGGGACAATTGACACCAATTGACATAGTCCCAAACTAAGCAAAGCATGGGTAGGTACTAAAAAACGGATAAACATACTCATATAGATAAATACATACTTAAATACATATTAAACGTCCAAAACTCGAGCACAAAAATTCGTATTTTTCACATAAATGTCTGCCCCGACCGGGAATCGATCCCGGGACCTCATCATTCGCAGTCAGGTTCCCTGACAATTAAGCTATCCGGTCGTCTATTAAATTATTATTATTATTATTAGTATATTAAAGTAGATACCAAGACAAGTAGTAACAGTGTTAACTACATCTTACCAACTGATCATTTTAAATAGAACGTCTAGGAATACATTTAAATTTCGATTTTAAGGCTGATTGTGACAGTCTTCACACCATGTCATGTTAGAAAGATAATTAAGCAAATTTTAAAATATTTAGCTAAGTACGTAAAAATATGTTGAGCATGTCATATTTATAATACAGTCACTTAAACTACGCTTAAAAGTCGTCTATAACAGTAGTACCTATGTTCATCGGATGCACTTAAATCGAGAAGAGCAATACCTTTACTTGTACAAACACTAGTCGTTACCCGAGACTCTGTCTGTGAAGAATTAGTTTATCGCTGTCACGTGGGAACTACGCAGTTTTCTGAGATAAAAACTATAATTATGGACAATTAATAGCTTAGGAATTTGGGATAGAGTTGCTAATAAAATACGGCCCACTTACGTAATTTTGTCAAAATTTTATCAACTATACTACCCCAGTGCCCTATGGGTTTTCAAAATCTACATTTTGATTACAAACTGTGTTAGTAGGTATGTTATCGTTATCACACAATCGTAGCTCTCAGTAGACATAATACGTATCGCATGTAATCCATATTTACTTATACTTATATAATTTATGTACATTAAAATCCTATAAATACATTAAATTAATCACATATAGCTTATTTGACCTTATTCTCATCACTCTGGTCCTTGTTCTCATTGGTCCCATTTCCAATTTTTGGGTGATCCTTTATTCCATTTTTCTTAACTTGGCCGTTGGTTTTTGTTTCTTCTGGTGTCTTGTAGGACTTATAGTAAAAATCGTAGAATAGGTAATAGAAGAAGATTGAGTTCGGTAGGGTGAAGACCACGCTCCAGCGTGGGTAGCCGCAGTCATAGAAGAGAAGCTGCGAGGAGTGGAGAAACGTTATGCAGAACTGGACCTAAGAAGAAAAATATAATCAATTTTATAAAATGCATTACACAGTAAATAACCTTTGCATTGGGCCTTCGCTTGCCAAAGCGACGGTAATAGGGTATGCAATGTATCGCATTTATACAAGAAAAATCTAGTGAAAATAAACGGATCACTCACGTCTTAAAACGAGTTTAACTCGAAATGTTTCGGGCTAATCCGTAGCCCTTCGTCTGGAGACGCACTTCACGGCGGCTGCCAAAACGACTCCAGAGGAAGGGCTACGGATTAGCCCGAAACATGTCGAGTTAAACTCGTTTTAAGACGTGAGTGATCCGTTTATTTTCACTATGTGTGAGTCTCACGATAGTTTCATGTTTAAAGTGTACCTACAAGAAAAATGTATTATGTTTTACCAAGACCCATCAACAACTGCCATAAAGGTTTGTATCACTACATGTTAAAGATAACATCGGGGAAGAAGTACTCCGTTGTATGGAGTGACAGAGCACTGCGCTCTAGTATACGTTTTTGGCACAAAAAAAGAGTCTCGAACGCACTCACGATATCGTCTTAGTTACTAATTTATACTGATAGTGTTAAAGATTCAACTACCGCGTTCGTATATTTGTTGCAACAAAAACTTCCACATCAAATGTAACGAATAACGGCTGGGATCATTGTGAAAGAAACACAAAGACTGCCGGCCGATACCAGTGAAATAAATGAAACGTCATCTATCATCATCCCCAGCCTTTATAAGTTCCACTGCAGGCCACATGCATCCTCTCAGAATGAGAGGGCTTGGGCCGTAGTTCCCACGCCGGCCCAGTGCGGATTGGGAACTTCACACAAACCATTGAATTTCTTCGCAGGTTTATGCAGGTTTCCTCACGATGTTTACCTTCACCATAAAGCTCATGGTAAATTTCAAATGCAATTTCATGTTAAAGCTACTTCAATATATATTTCAAACTAAATACAAAGTGAAACATGGATGCACAGAAAAAACCCCAGAAAAAGACCAGCTCTGGGCATCGAACCCAGGTCCTCAGCATTCCGTGCCGCGTGCTATTCCCCTACACCACCACTGGTCAGGAGTTTAGACACAAATTTTTCCTATACATCGCACATCTCAGCCTGTTAAATAATTACATTATGCAGTGATACAGGCCATCTATGTTAAACTCTCATCGAGAGACGTCAACACTCCTTCGGAACCAACCACTCACCCGGACAAAGAGATGTCGCTACTAAGCCAACTTTAACAAGTTTGGTATGAAGTATCTTTTGTATTTTTTTATTTTTTCAACTTCATTTTTTTACTTTTACTGTCATCCCGTGAAATCAATAATATTTCAAACTAAATACAAACTGAAACATGGACGCATAGAAAAAACCCCAAAAAAAAGACCAGCGCTGGGAATCGAACCCAGGTCCTCAGCATTCCGTGCCGCGTGCTATTCCCCCACACCACCACTGGTCAGGTGCTTAGACACAAATTTTTCCTATACATCGCACATCTCAAGTCTGTTTAATAATCATTTGATCAAATGATACTTCATACCAAACTTGCTACTTCAATAATGTTTATTACTAACCATTTGCAACGTAGTTATGTGTCGCTTCCACGAAAAGAATCTCTGGTACTTCGGCCCCATGGCTGCGAACATGTAGTAAGTGTACATGATGATGTGGACGAAGGAGTTGATGACTCCAATGAGGGTCCCATGGCCTCCAGGGTAGTACTTAGTGGCTCCCCAGGAAATCATAGGCATGACGGTGTGATGGTACATGTGCAAGAAAGTTATCTGCCGCTCCTTCTTTCGGATCACGAAGAAAACGGTGTCTAGGAGCTCCGTCATCTTCGCTAGGAAGTAAACGTATACTCCTCGTGCAACCTGAAAATATATTATGAATGTTTCTAACTTGGAGCATAATCTAAAAAACTACATAAGTCAGATCTTATTTCTACTGTACACTTTTCACTATCAGTAAAATAAAATAAATAAAATATTAAGAATTTCATTGGTCTTAGGGCCGATTTTTCAATCCCCAGATAAAAGTATCCGTCAGTTAAAACTATCGCTTTCCTTTTCTCAAGTCATAGGAAAAAAAGGATAGAGCTTACATTTATCTGACAGGTACCTTTATCTGGGGATTGAAAAATCGGCCCTTAGTAAAACATTGACAATTGCCTAATGTGTGTATTTATTGGCTTTTTTGCTGAAAATTTATTTGATTTGATTTAAGATTGATGTTTTGGAGTCTTTTGAACTGAAATATTTATTTGCATTATTTACAATACAACTTTACAGATATTCAAAATACGATTAACAATAAAAATAAAGACTGAACCTAAAACTAAAAATTTATATATAAATTTGGAGTCTTTTTGTATTTTTTTTATTTTTCAACTCCTATTTTTTTATTTTTACGGCTATCCCGTGAAATCGATATTTAACTTGATGATTTGATTTGGTTATTTGAAAATTACACATGAATTGTTTATTGTGTGTCTCATAAATTAGGTGCATTATTACTTAGATGGTAGGTTAGTTATGTTATCAAATTGGTATTATGGATTACTAACTCGTATTGCTTCTGGCTTATCCGAGAAGTCTACTGGTTGACATTTCCAGCTATAAGTCCTCAACCATCCTGCGTCCAATCCCTGAAATTAATGATGGAAAAAATATCAGTTTAAATATAAATACTTAAATAACATCTCAAGGGTACACCAACGAAATACAATTACGGGTTAATTCACTTCCTATTGAAATCTATAACAGGGTGAAATTTTGAACGTGATACAAAGTCAATGTTTTCGATACATCTCTCAAGGACTAAAAAAGCTCTGCTCAGTCTCGAGTCGCTAAAGTAATAATTAGAACTTAACTAACGATTTTAGTTATCCCATTTTTTATTGGCATGTGTGGTTACCCTACAGGATAGGTCAAAAAGTTTAAATTTGTTTCATAATAGGTACTCGCCTCTTTGGTGCTTGGACAAACACTTTAACATAAAAATAAAACAATACCTCTTATTCGTGACGTGAGATGTCATAACAAAATATCTCTTGGTTTATTCAAATTGACTGAAAAATGCTGTCTGCTTATCCTAATACGCACGTTGAGCATTTAGATTATGGTTATTTTTTATCACATATCACGTAGTACGGTGCGGACCAGACATTGTTTCACGAAAATATCCAGACTCTTTAATCTCGTCTCGTCGTCGTTTAATAAACCACATCTGTCCAACACTTGAGGGATTATGGACAATTGTCCGTTCCAGGACATGCACAAGGATCGCGAGCACGCTACTCTTTTAATGGGGTGAAATTAAAAGGCGGGTCTACAAACGTGAGTTACGTACAGTCACAGAACTTCGGCATAAATTATACAGGCATTTGATGCTGTAAAAGCCAATTTGTTTGTGCTTGGAAAAATAGTTTTCGCAAACCTGCAATATTTTGAAAGATGTATACAATAATACCTCATACTATGTTGGAACTACGGCCCAATTAAGCCCATTAATTCTGAGAGCCTCAAGAGCCTGTGCCCTGCAGTGGGGCGTATATAGGCTGGGATGATCGAGTAAACAAGAAAAGTAATTATCCCCACTGTACGTTTAGAAGAGGTATAGTCGAGGTGAAAGATATGTTTGCATCTTTTTATGTTGTCACTGTCACTTGGTGTTTGAATTTTTGTAAAAAATTGTTAAAAGGCGACCTCGACTGTACTATTTAAGCAGTTTTTTTTTGAAAATTTAGTTTTGATAGTTTCTATGTTTGTGCTTAATTGTCAGAGCTAACATATTATTATATGTTTATGCGTAATGTCAGAGCTGTGATAAGGACAGACAAACAGATATTTTATATTCTCGTTATAACGAAACCATAAAAGTTCCGTTTTCTATTTTTGGCTACGCAATCCTAAAAAACAAAATTACTGATGTAATTACTACTTAATTATAAACACCTCGTGGAACAGCCAGCAGCTAACAAGCACTTGGAGGAAATTGTAAACGACCATTGTCTTCTGAAGCTGGAAGGGCTCTCTGTCTTTCATGTAGCGTGGGCCCCATTTCAGCACAAACTGAAGGTACAGGTATATGATGGTGAGCCCGGGGATCGGGCTGGTGATCAGAAACCAATCATTGGTGCGGGGGTCTGGAATTATAAAAATATAAATGTTATTTTTTTTTACAAGACAGGCGGAAAACGAGCGGGTGGGTCACATGATGCATAGCATTTCAACACCGCCCGTAGACAACCATAACATTATCAGAATTACTGTACGTTGCCGGACCTTTAAGGGACGAGTAGGCTCGTATTTTAAAGATTCCTATGTAATATGAGTCGGTAAAGTTTGGCGTTACAAGCTGATTCCAAAGTTTTACCGTGCGAGACAAAAAGTAGGTAAATGAAATAGAATTAACCAATACAAATTATTAAAAATATGAGAAAGAAAACATTAAGGGTCATATATTTTTAGTCAGGGCAACACCGGCGTGTGGGACGCCTGGCCAACTTACGGCCCATTTAAATAAATCATAAGTTTGCTGACTCAGAGTCGCTAATTTTATGTCCACAGGAGAGACAACTTTAATCATGTCATCATGTCAATCATGTAGTTTCATAACGGTTATTTTTTGTCCAGCTTTTCGTTGTTGCTGACCGTACTTTGTTGTGATGTCTGTTTAGGTATTAAGTCGTACTAGTGCGTACTATTGCGATTCGTTTCTGTCGTGGGTTTGTTCGATATTTCATTAGGTGTTAGTCTTAGGTATATTTCATAGGGAGTGAGTTTTAGGTCTTAGTTGTTAGGTTTGCGGCCTAACTATAGGTTAAGGCCTTTGGACATGACTATGTTACCTGAGTAGGTCGACCACTTGTGGTGGTAAACCATTTCGCACTCAACCACCGTTCGGAAAGTGACGCATTTTCGATAATCGGTTGAGTATGAAATGCCTTGGTGTATATTTCCCGGATTAGACTATACCTGCTGTCGCGTTCGAAATTTAATTAAAATATTTCGTCGAATCTGTTCGGCAAGTAGCGCGCAGCATTTGTTTGTTAGGGTTATGTTAGGTGTTTTGGTTGTAAATTTTTCAAATTATTTTGTGTTGTTTACAAAGTTGTTTATTTTCTAGTCATGCTTCAATGGGGTAGCCAACGGTTAGGGCGCTCAGCGTAAAGGGTTACTCAAATCAGTGGTTCACTTCATGCTTTGTAAATACTGTTCAGTTGATGTAATATTTAGCTTTTATGGCTTAGGATAATTGTACACCCACGACAGTCGTAGGTCTCGCTATCGGTAACTCTTTGTTTTTTTTTTATATAAGAGGTGGCAAACGAGCAGACGGGTCACCTCACCTGATGGAAAGCGATCACCGTCGCCCATGGACACCCGTAACACGGGGGGCATCACAGGTGCGTTGCTGACCCTTTTAGGAATTGGTAGGCTTGTTTTTTAAACATCCCTAAGTTGTAACGCTCCGGGAATGCTGCCGCAGAAAGCTGATTCCAGATCTTTGTCGTGCGAGGAAAGAAGTTTCGCTTAAAACGCACGGTACTAGAATGCCAATCATCAAGATGGTGAGGATGGAAAGACAAACGGTTCCTCGAAGTGCGGTAGTGGAATTTAGCCGCAGGCAGCAATCCGAACAGTTCGTCAGAACACTCCCCATGATAGATACGGTATAATACACAGAGAGACGCCACATCCCTCCGCAAAGCCAAAGGATCGAGTAGGCCAGAGAGTGCCTGATTACCGACAAATCGAGCAGCTCTACGTTGGATGCGGTCAAATGGAAGAATTTGGTACTTGGGTGCCCCAGCCCAGAGATGAGAGCAGTACTC
Organism: Archips crataeganus; assembly: GCA_947859365.1. Classification (NCBI taxonomy): domain Eukaryota; kingdom Metazoa; phylum Arthropoda; class Insecta; order Lepidoptera; family Tortricidae; genus Archips; species Archips crataeganus. The sequence goes on along the minus strand of OX402049.1, from coordinate 9,720,648 downwards.
CATGTGTGGCCTAACCTGCGCCTTATAAAGTTTGTAAGCGATCTGGCGATCTGGAGGCTGGCGAGAAGTACCGTCCCGCTCTATTAAGCACCCCCAATTTTTTAGAAGCTAACTTAGCTTTGCCTTCCAAATGACCACGAAACTGAACATCACTCGAAATGTTTTCGAGTTTGAACGTTCATTTGTTATTTTATGTTGGCTTTATCTTGTCGATCTGTTGGTTAGGGTTGTCACATCTGAGTCAATTATTTATTAGGGTTGTCACTTTGGTTCGGGAACTTCAATTTTTGGTAATTCTCGCCCATATCTGCAGCATTATAAAGCTGCATGAATATTTTAAAATGCAAACATTTTGGCTATTCACCGTGTGGTTTACTGGCTGCTTTTCCTGGCTGCAAACACTATTTCAAGGGTAGTAGAAATTTTATTGGAATTTAAAATTGAAGTTTGGGTTTTGGCAGGGAGATTGTTTTTGGTCATTGTGACAGAATTGCTTGATACTTAAGACGCGCTGGTCGCAGAAGAACTTGATGAAGAAGTTGATTTTTTCTTGAATAATAGTGTTTGTGTATTGGATGGGCTATATAGAGCCATCTCAATAATATTTATTCGCTTATTCGTTTCCCTGCATGCCTAGTTTTAAGGCAGTGGTTTTGACAGCCGATTGTTCATCGGGTAAGTTTCGCTTTCATTGGTTATTAGAGCAGGTTGTTCGAGTAGGCTTTTGTGTTGGAAATGGGCTAATTTTAAATTTCTTTCCAGCCCGACCGTCACCCGGGTATCTCACAATCGCTGTGGACCCGTGGGAGAATAGTGTTCCTGTGGCCAACTTAATTCTGTGTATGAAGTACACGGTGGTTCAATCTCGCCGGAAAGAGAAGTCTCCAGTGATGCCGTACACCTGAGTATTCATTATGATTAATTAAGTTGCCGACGGAGAGGGTTCCAGATCCAGCTAGTGTTGAAGTCTAGATCTCTTTAGGAGTTTATATTTAAGGCATAAATTTTACGATACTATATGTTCATACTGTTTTCCTTTGCGGCACTTTATTTTACCGATTGATTCGTTGATGCAACGTCTTTTACTTACGCTCATTCAACTAGATAATATCCAAATTCTTGGGTCAACATGCGCATGTAGATTTAGGGAGTAGGATTTAGATTCTTGGTTAACTTTGCGGCTTTCCGTGATGCACCGTGCCCATATTTCATCTAAATTCAAATCGGGACTTATCAAAAGTACCCTACGTACGTTTCGTCTCGGCTTTTTTTGGCATAATTTATTCTTTTGGTATGATAACCGCTAAATTTTAAAGTAATTGTCAACTTATATATATATTCCACCGTCTCACGTGAGACTACGTTTGTTTTCCGCGGCATACGCAGAGTGTATTTTGTAGTTTTGACACAAAGTGAGAACCCTACTAATTGTAATAAATGGTGTTTTACGGCAGGATTTTAATGTTTTATTTAAGCTAGCATGTTTAGGCGTTTGCGCGCACCCTAAATGCCCACAGACTGCTTTTTTATGCTACACCATATAACGTAAATGCACACGATCCATTGCAATAATAAATAAAATTCCGTAATAATATTAGCCAGGGCTTGTCAAGAACTAAAAAACAATATCTCGGTTTTCTTAAACATATTTTTTTTTAGATCATAGTTATTAAATATTTTCCGATAATAATTCATCACGTAAACAGTTATTACACCTATATTATCTTTTCTTTATAAAAAGCAGTGTTGTGACCGAGTGTGTCGTTTCGAGTAATTATACGACATTTCCGTAAGTTGATACAAATTGATTTGCAATAATAAACGATACGTTTAAAACTAAAGCAAAATGACAATAAAATTAAATACGATGGTCCCTAAAATAAGTCACATTGAAGTGGAATTGATTGTCTGCGGAAATAACTCAATGAAAATCCAATGGGAAATTCAACTTTCCAAGTACCTATTCGTTTCCCTATGCCATACACAATTAGTAAGACATTTTTATTTGAGAAGACTGTGATAATTGTGCCAAAATCGACTGTAAAATCGATTCGAACAATTCGTTAATAATCGCTAGGTTTGAAAAACGATACGTCTTAGCCTCATCACTATAAACTTCAATAGACAAATGTCAAATGTTTTTTTAATTATTATTATTAGAGGATTCGATTTGTAGCATTCGAACATGGCGGATGTAGATAGTATCTAATTTTGGTATTTCTGTTTCTTTGGCTAGTTGAAGTATAATTTTGATAGTGTTTTATGCGGCGATGAACATTAACTAACAGTGATCACAAAATTCGATATTGCTCTCGTGTCTGACATTTTTAATGCGCAAGTTGTCTCCACGTGGTTTCTGGATTTTTTCTATCAAGTTGCAGAAACTACAATCACCGTACAACGTCGGTCCCAAGAGAGCTTACTTTGACACTGGCGAAATTGTCCTACCTAGAATAGGACAGAAGCCATATTTTTAAAATAATAATAATAATAATATTATTTTTAATTTTTATTTTAAGGAACTTTGATCAGGTAAAGGATCATTCTTCGGAATCGGATTCTCCGTCTGATTCCCTTGGCGTTTTTTACTTTTACTTTTTTCAACCTATTTACTATAAAATATGAAATTGTATTTAATTATAAGCAGATTTATCGAATAGGCATTAATTTTGGTCAGTTTGGTATTGAAATATACTACTTTAAGTTTTCAGTGCCAGGGGAATAAGAAAAATGACAGGTGAATAAGATAAACCGCCAAGGGAATAAGAAAAACGCCAAGGGAATCATACAAAAGGACAGGGGAATAAAAAAATAGAACATTGAAGAGAATGTAATATTTGAGACCTGCTATCAATTGAATACATTTCTAAATGAATAAATCAGCGAATTAAAAGAAAACTATTTTTCTTTACAAGAAAACGCAAGAAAACTATGATTCCCTTGTTCAAAACCCAAGGGAATAAGAACCAAGGGAATAAGAATATGTATGTTTCTTGTCGATTCTGCCGAAACTGTTATTGTTATAATAATTACTACTAATTCAACATATGCAGGCAGTAATGTAGTTTTCTTTTTACTTAACACTATGTACCAATTGCATGCACAAAATTTTATATGTAAGTCCAAGAGAATCAGAATCACAGTGAACCAAAGCCAAGGTAATCATATATTTACCTCCATAGCTAATAATTCCAGCGTCGAGTCACGACCTCTCCCGGCCATGCTGGAAGCGTTACTGACGTTTGTCGAGCCCCGCGATCACAACGCGTCATATGACGTTTAAGTAGGGATCAGCAGGATGTTGAATGAGGCACCAAGGGAATCATAGCTTAGCTCTGGACAAAGCTTTAAGATCGTTTTTTTTAAAAACTGCGATAAATTTAGGAACCATATTTTTTTCTTTTAAACCAATGACTTATATTGTAACTATTTAACTAAATACAATACTTGATTTCAATACATAACATGTTCTTTTCGGGGTAGTTTGTTCACAAAATGGGCAATGGACGCACCAAGGGAATAAGGTTTTAGAGGTTTGATAATTATTTACAGTTAATTATACTTACTTTAAACAAAAAAGGAATCGTGCCCCAATTAGATTAAGTGCTAAAGTAATGTATAAAAAATATTCTAGCCAATTATTTGTACATTGCGGGTACTTTTTCTGCCTGGACGCTCTAATTTGGTCCTCCGAAGAATGACCCTAAATTGAACATGTCAGTTCCAATAGGCATTGACTACATAAACAAACATGTCAAATGTTGGACGTTAGATCTCACAAAGAATATTTCATCCGTAAATTGGAAAGTCCTCATCCTAGTTCTGAGAGGAAACTTGTGCCCTGCAGTGGGACGTATATAAGCTGGGATGATGATGATATTGATGATGTTGACTACACAAACTACCTCGACTCAGTCAATAACAACGAAAGTACCCTTTACGTCCTGTTTGAATGCACGAAGAGGCCTTTTCTGAGTGTTTCAGGTATGCCTGTCGCTATTTTATAGTTAGTAAGCATCACTTGGCACAATAATCTTATTGTCAGAACGTGACGCCAACAAACTGTTTCACAGTTTGGCGTACTAAAATATATTGTTATGTATGTGCTAATATTAAAAATAAATCAAAAAAAAAAATATTTTAGTGTGAATTAAACATATACATTGATACTTAGACAAATATCAAATAGAGGCCCATTGGCTAAAATTATTTTAATACGCGTATTTGCGTTGAGATTGCGTCAAGGCAAACATAAACACGTGCTTGTACTTTGTCGGTTTGTGAACAGATTTAAAATCACCCACTTCAATTTCAAACCTCTATTGGAATAAATCCATGTACACATATTACATCCGTAAACGCTCGTATCTAAAATACCGCGGTCCCAAAATACCACATTTTCGAAATACAACATTACCGATTGTAGAAAAAAAGAGATCTACAAACTAAGTATATTCTTAATTATATTCTTTATTTTAACAAAAAAAAATAACCAATTTAACCAAAAAAAAATTAAAACGAATAATGCCGAAACAAAAGAACGACGGGCGTTGCGTCTTTTGAAATTTTGTAAAATAAATATGTACACATAGAACCTAACTACAAACTGTTGGAGAATGTGCCCCACTCGTCAACTTACAAAATGTATATAAAAAAAGGAAGAAAATATTATATAAAAATTACACACAAATTTTTAAAGAAGGAATGCTGAATATTAAGAGCTTGTTAAGAGATAAAATGTTTTTGCTTAGCTGGATTTGGATGAATCTTCCAACGGAAAAGAGATGAATGGGTTGGGTGAAGGTGGATATAGAGTTCCGGTGGTTTGAATATTCAGATGAGGACACAATTTTTTTTTAAATAGACGTGGGAACAGCCTTCAATATGAAATATAGTTATTTCACAAAATAATAATAATCTTATTTCTCTTAGATGAATCAATCTCTCTTGAGAGCCAAAACATCAGTCGGAGTCGTGCAAAACTCGAAACCCTTTCTAAAGAACTTGTCTATTGACACTGACAAGGTGGCCAGGAACATTTTGATTTCGCGTATCAAAAAGGTTCGTTACCGGCAGCGTAATGCTGCACTATTTAACACATTATTAATGGAAATCGATAAGCTCATGGGAAATAATGTGTAGTTTAAAGTGAGAACAACGGCATTTGTCCACGTGTGAATTGAACCCATGGGCTATATTGCTTATGATCTATTGTTTGGCAATCATGATTTTCTACAGTCAGCGCTCGGCCTTTTGTACACTCTATAGCTAGTGCAAAATTGCAGCTCTTGAAAGAGGTTGACTAAATAGTTATACTATAAATTCGTTTACGGCCGGGGAATATGTCGATGAACATAAAAACTTCAAAAATATAGTCGAACGGACAGCCTCTTTCTAATTTTTAAATAGATTAACAATGATTTCTATATTTACTAACGTTTATTGGCGACTTTGCTCGCGTGAAGCATTAAGTTGGGCATGTTAATTTCAATTACGGAAATTCATATCCTTGGAAAAAGTTACACACTAAAACATGCTGTGAAAGACGTGCCAAGTCTCGATTGACATTTCTTATTAAAAAAAAAATCTCATAAACATACAAGACGAAAACGAGTAATTTCAGCTAAAAAGTAACTTTTTAATCATCGAGAATCCAAGTTTTAAAAGAATTCCTTTGTAGGTCTCAAATCCTATTTTCGTGCCAAACTTCACATTTTTAAGCACTGTTCAATTTTGATGATCTGATCCCTAGGGTACCTTATTTCACCAGAGATGTGCTATGTTACGTTGCTATGGATGTGTTTGATATCCACCAATCACCGAAAAGGAAGAATTCTTTAAACTAAACACTTTTTGCGGATAATTCATCTTTTGTACCATAATACTTTTCTTTTTGAAAACATTAAAATAATATAATGATATTCGCTTAAAATAAAGGTTCGGCGAAACCGCTTCTTCAAATACGGCGACGGTATGGAATCGCAGTGACGCATCGTAAACGTCACGTCTTTACTATGAAAAGCATGCGGTAAAGTCTTCTAAACATCACTGCAGACAATACTAAAACATACATATAGATCAGAATATAGGGCAAATAATACAGGAGTTCCACAAGGAAGCATATTGGGACCTTTACTTTTCTTCCTCTATATAAATGACTTACCCAGAGACACAACGCATAAAAGTATATTGTTTGCTGATGACACGACACTTGTGGTTGGATGTGATGGGTTGGACACGTTTGAATTGAATATTATTAATAAGGGATTAACTGACATTATTGAATGGATGACAATGAATGATTTACATATTAATATTAATAAAACTAAATTTTTGCAATTTACTTCCTATAATTCTAATTCTGTATCTTTAAAAATTAAGTATACGGGTGACACAGTTAATGAGGAAAACAAATTAAATTTTTAGGTATAATGTTTGATAAACATCTCAACTGGAAAGCCCAAATTGATTATATTTGTAGCAGATTAAATCGTTTTGTGTTTGCCTTAAAAAGAGTGAGAGAGACTGTTGGTACAGAAGCTGCGTTGTTGGCGTACCATGGTTGCGTGTCTTCAGTGCTAAGTTACGGCTTGATACTGTGGGGAAACTCTGCAGATATTGACAGAATATTTAAAATATAAAAAAAATGCTTGGATCACTGACAGTTGTGTCCCATTATTTAGGAAATAAAATATATTACCATTGCCATGTATGTATATTAGGGACGTATGTGTTTTTGTCAACTTGCACGCAGAGTAGGTACTATAAAAAACGCGGAGAAGTTATACCGAGAAAATCACGAGCCCATGTTATGTCTCTTTTATGCAAACCTCCTTGTCGCAAAGATTTGTATCAGAGAAATGTGTATAATATGAGCATTGTAATTTTTATTTTAATCATTTTCCACAAAATTTAAAAACTCTGTCAGGAAACATGTTTAAATGTAAATTAACAAAATGGCTATTGGAAAAATGTTTCTATAGTGTCAAGGATTTCTTGAGTCATAAGGAGTTGTAATTTATTTATTTGTGCGCGGTTATTTTATATATTTTTCTTAATAATGATTTAGTATACCTAATATAATAATAATCCAAGATATAATGTAATAATGTAGCAAGTGCTTTTAATTATAATAACTAGTCTATTAATTATTAATAATAATATATATAATTATGAAATAGAGAATATTGACGAAAATTGAAAATTAATCTTAGTGACCTAAAACTAAATATTTGTACGCTTGCTTGCATGCTGAATACATGTGCTAAACTTATTTTATGTTCTTTTTACCTACTGTATTCTTACAAATAAATGTTTTTGAATTTTGATTTTTTTTTGCGATTTCGTACCGTCGCCGTATTTTATTTGAGCAGCGGTATGGCCGAACCTTTACTGTCAAAACATACCTGCTAGTTCTACAAATAGTTTATTGTAGGTTCGTGCGATTGTATTGTTGGAGAGCGACATCTTGCGGCGGGCTGTTTTTGCGCACTATTCATTCGATGTTGTCATGAAAGGCAGACCGGCATTTTCCGACAAGCCTTTGTGTAGCAGATTCCTGAAAATGTAAATGTAATACTTAGAATTTTTGAAGTAAAACTTCTTTAGGCACACCTGACTTGGGAGTAAGCTGGTGAATGCGTTACGGAAATAAGGCGAACGCGGGGTAAAGTCGTGTGGTCTAATTTGAAAATTGAGATTACAAATGTTATCCTAGGATCCGCGTATGTACAACAACCTTCACCAAGCTGGTTAATGGATGAAAAGTATTTTATCTATATGAAATTAAATATGTTGATAAATATATTGCAAGTGGATTGACTAAAAAATTTCAGTCCAGAATACTGCCGTGATCAAGCTAAATGGCGGCTAAGTGACATTTTGGTCAATTTCGACTTTTAAAACCATTCTACTTAGAAAAAAAATCTCTATCGCTCTGTCTAGGAACGGTAATTCTATCTATTACCGTTGCGGAAATAATTTTCCGAAAAAAGCAGTTATGTGCACAAAAATATAACTTGTCTTTGCTTAAAGGCGACTAAGTCGCTATACTAGACTAAAAAGCTACTAAAGTACTTTAACGTTTGGATTTATTTTGCTTTTTCATTATCTATATATATAAAAGAAGAAACTGACTGACTGACTGACTGACTGACATATCAACGCACAGCCCAAACCACTGGGCCTAGAGATTCAAAATTTGGCATGTAGGTTCCTTATAAGGTCTAGGGGTGCACTAAGAAAGGATTTTTCAAAATTCACTCCCTAAGGGGGTGAAACGGGGGTCCAAAGTTTGTATGGGGAAACAAGATTAGTTCGACTATTTTATTCGAAACTTCACAGAAGTACTCCTAATGATAAATGAGTAAACACGTGTTTCAGGTTTTTTGAGAATTCAACCCCTAAAAGGGGGTAAGGGGTAACAAAGTCTGAAACCGACGTGGCAGACGTAAAATACCATCTCCCTGGATGGGGTGCGATGGGGTTGAAATATGTAAATAAACTAAATGACTGTTGATATATCAACGCACAGCCCAAACCACTGGACCTAGAGACTTGAAATTTTGCACATACTAGGGGCGTTCAATAAAAAGTGAGAATGAGTATGTTATAAACAACTTTTACTAAATGTAAAAAACATAGTCACCTTTTAGCATAATACACTTAGTATATCTTTTTTCTAAACTTAAAATTCCATTTTTAAAAAAGGTCTCATCTTGAGTACTTAAAAAATCTTGTACTGTAGCGACTACCGCGTCGTCGTCTCAAATTTCTGGCCTCTCAGGTATTGTTTCAATCTCGGAAATAGGTAGAAATCACTGGGAGCGAGATCTGGTGAATACGGAGGATGCTTAAGGATATCGAACCCAGCATCACGAATCGCAGCCATTGCAACGGCGGACTTGTGTGCCGGGGCATTGTCCTGGTGGAACAGCACAAGTTTCGAGAATTTACCTCGCCGTTTTTCGCTGATCTCATTGCGCAATGTTGCTATTTGTTTGGCGTATAAAGTGCCCGTAATAGTAGCTCCATGCTCGAGATACTCAACCATTAATACCCCTTTACCATCCCAGAAATAGAGCCCATGACCTTACCGGCAGATGGGCTCACCTTGAATTTCTTCGGAGTTGGAGATGATGGCCTTTTCCATGTCATAGACTGCAGTTTCGTTTCAGGGTCGTAATGATGGAGCCATGTTTCGTCCATTGTTATAAATCGCGCCAAAAAAAGTTCCCGGTCTTGCTGCATCAGGTTCAAAGCTTCTTGACAAATCTCTAGTCTAGTTTGTTTTTACGTGTCAGCAAGCATTCTTGGTACCCAATGCGCAGATACCTTTTTCATACCCAAGCGTTCATGTAAAATATTATGCACGCTCCCCGTTGAAATCTTTACATTTTCAGCAATAAAACGAACTGTGACACGACGGTCCGCCAAAACTGAGTTTTCGACTTTTTTCACAATTTCTTCAGTTACTGCTGTAGTAGGGCGTCCGGAGCGGGGGTCGTCCATTGTCGATGTTCTTCCACATCTAAATTCGGCGCACCAACGTGCGACTGTCGAATACGAAGGAGCATTAGACCCTAAAGTGTCCCGCAAATCCAAATTGACTTGGTCCGTAGAAAAATTTTTCAAATACAAGTATTTGATAACGGCGCGCAGTTCAATTTTCTCCATTTTCGCTAACGTACTCAATAGCATTGCAAAGAAATTACCGTATATTTTTTTAAACAAAAGATAGTTAGTTTTTTTTTTCATAGCAATCAGCTAGATAGATTAGCTTTACCGGCCAGTATTTAATTTCGTAATATTAAAAGAGTTTGCATCTCATTCTCACTTTATATTGAACGCCCCTCGTAGATACCTTATACAATGTAGGCATCCACTAAGGAAGGATTTTTGGGAATTCCCACGGGATAGGGTAAAAACGGGATTTATATATTCGATTCCGAGTGACCCTATCCCCCACACTAACTAGACTCTTCAAATTTGATACACAAGTAGGTATTACATTATTTAAAACATTGATTTCAGGATTTTTCAAAATTCCCACGGGATAAGGAAAAAACGGGATTTATATATTCAGTTCAACGGGATCCTATGAACTTTAATTACTAGACTCTTCAAATTTGGCATAGAAGTAGGTAATTATAATAGTAAAAAACAGGTTTAAGAATTTTTAGAAATTCGCACGGGATAAGGAAAAAACGGGATTTTTCGTTTTACTGGTCGTAGAAAGCCGAAATTCGGCATGTAGGTTGCTTGGGGAGTGTAGATGAGCATTTAGAGAGGACTTTCCAAAATTCCCACGGGAACGGGAAAAACGGGATTTTTCGTTTTACTGGTCATAGAAAGCTGAAATTTGGCAAGTGAGTTTCTTGGGGAGTGTAGAGCTGGATTGAGAGAGGACTTTCCAAAATTCCCACGGGAACGGGAAAAAACAGGATTTTTCGTTTTACTGGTCGTAGAAAGCTGAAATTCGGCATGTAGGTTGCTTGGAGAGTGAAGAGGAGCATTGAGAGAGGACTTTCCCAAATTCCAACGGGAACGGGAAAAAACGGGATTTTTCGTTTTACTGGTCGTAGAAAGCTGAAATTCGGCATGTAGGTTGTTTGGGGAGTGCAGAGGAGCATTGAGAGGGGACTTTCCAAAATTCCCACGGGAACGGGAAAAACGGGATTTTTCGTTTTACTGGTCATAGAAAGCTGAAATTTGGCAAGTGGGTTCCTTGGGGAGTGTAGGGGAGCATTAAGAAAACATTTCCCGAAATTCTTACGGGAACGGGAAAAAACGGGATTTTGCGTTTTACTGGTTGTAAAAAGCGAACATTTCAAAATTCATAAGTTTATACTGTAAGTAGGCCGCAAAGGGCACTTAAACCGACTTCTAAAAAAGGAGGAGGTTATGCATTCCACTTTATGTATTTTTTTATGTAGGTATGTTCACCGATTTCTCGGTCAATTGTGGACCTGCTTGCTTGCTTGCCTGTATGCTTGCTTGCTTGATATCTTGGTTCTTTGGAATACTCATAGTACACGCGAGCGAAGCCGCGGGCAAAAGCTAGTTCATTATAAATGCTAAACTTAAAAGCGGTTATTATTTTTGGGTACCTACACTAAAAGGCGACTAAAGATCATTAACCGCTATGTAATTTGGTATCGTTGAAATAAAATCTTCATTGATACCTGACTACAAGGCGATTATACAACAATACATCACTAAAAAGCGGTTGAAACCACATCACCGCCTTTAAGTCTTGTATTCACATCACACCACAGTTCCAGTAAAAAACCTAGGGTCGAAAGCGGGATTGGTCCATACGCAAAGTAAACCAGATATTTTCTTTAATTTTATGCATAACTAAAAAGCGATTATTCTACAATACACGACTAAGAAGCGGCTAACTACACAACTTGAGTCACTCTTCTGCATCGTCGCTTAACTCCGAAATTTACCAAATAATATAATAGACGTGTCAGTGCGCAGCAAACTGTTAGCGTAGAAAAAAGTAGGTATCGCGGGCGGGCGGGGTCGTATTCCCGCCGAATTTCATTACAATCATCATACGAAGTATGTTTTCAATTCGTGGAATTGCAGAATTAGAAGTAGGTAGCTTTTTATATTATCCTACTGTATAATTGTACATATATTTTTTATAAATATACTACAGCTGGTTCCCTAAGAGCTAAAAGTTTATTAAACATGATTCTTTGCGAATCCAAATGTGAAAATCAGACCCATACCCAGAATCGAGAGCCGAAAAAAGACTTCCCATATTTTTCTTCTTTCAAGGTCAAAAAAAATACAGCAATAGACTGAATGACGTGACTATTTCATTCAGTCTAATTTTTCCATTAAAATATTTAAAATTTAGGTGTTTGATTTATTCTAGAATTTTTTTTTATGTTAAGTAGTTATTGTTTATTAACCGAATACAAGGACAATGTAATTTTGAAGTTGGTTTATGCTTAGGTAGGTTAAAAGTTCCTCAATAAATCAATGGTATTTCGAAAAAAAAATTTAATAATCTTCGAAGGATTAAGATAAGAACAAGGAGTCGAGTTGATCTGAGAGAAGTTTAATAATTTATTTTCAATGGCATATTATTATTCATATGGAGATCGTTCCGAATTACTGTAACTAGGTGGCATTTTTTTTTGAGATTGTAACTCTCATATTTGGTTCGTTTGGACAATTTGAATGCGGATTTAACGTCAAAATAATCAAATAATTCATACTAAAATGTTTCATGAATTTGTAGCTAAGAACAGTTTTGCTGGATTCTTAAAAAAATATTGAGACTCGTGCAAGACTAAAAAGCAGCAACTCAAAAAAGGTGTGTAACTTAACCACTTTTTAGTTATGGTTAGGTATATTCAAAAGTAAACAGTTAACAGTGAATTTGTTTAAAAGGCGGCTATGTGCCGATTGCTTAATACTTACAAACTTAGACTAAAAAGCCACTTAATCAGGAAACTGCTTTATAGTTAGGTAATTGTAGTTAACTACTCATGTCAAAACAATTCCAATATCTTTAATAAAAAAAACATGTCCAAAAAGCATTTAAGAGCCTTGAACCGCCTTTTTGTACTGTATTGTGAAGAGGTTTTTAATTGTTTTTCATAATAAAGGAAAACATTACATACAATACAATACAAATATTCTTTATTGATCACCAAAAACAGTACAGTGACATTACAAAAATAAAAATTCAGGTAGACAATAGGCGGTCTTATCGCTAAAAAGCGATCTCTTCCAGACAACCAATAACTCGGAAATTAATAAATATCAACAGACTAATGCAGGTGGCAGAAATAACAGACAAGAGAAACGCAGTATTACTTAATAGACAACAAACGATAAAAACAATACAAATATAATATGAATTATATAAATAAACAAATACATTCAATATAATACTTATACACTAAATATACTTAATACAAAATATCAATGGAAAAAAAAATGTCAAAAGGCCGCATGTGAGAAAAGGATTTAAAAAGGAAATTAAAGAAACAATATAAACAAAAAGAAAAAGAATAAAGAAGGGTCAAAGAGCGAGGATTACGTTAGAGACAAATAGTGAGCCTTCAGAAGTTACATTTAGTGGTACAAAGTTTAACTTATAACAAATGCGACTATAATCATAATAAAGCTGAATAAAATATCTATAATTTGGTAAAGCCTGACCAGAAATATATGACTATTCGCCATGTTGCGGAATTTCATTGGAACTAATTTCTTACACTGGCAATAATTTTGATGATTGTCAGTGTCACTGTGGCGGTTTCTTTGTTGAACAATAACAAAAATGCCCAAAACGATTCTTAGTCAACAACGGATCATTGTAAATAATGTTTATAATAAACTACTGAAAAAAAAACGCTTGGGGTGGGGAATGAAACTATTTCGCTACAAAACCTTTCCAAATTAACATCAGAGCTAACAGGTAAACGTTGTAAAATCGCTGTCAATTGAAATTGCGAACAATGTAAATAAACCATTTTAATGAAATATCCATATTCTAAGCACTTGTTTATTGTATGAATGGTTTGGGATAGTGTTGTGGTAAGTATTGATTAAATAACACACGGATTTAGCAGTATTTATTTTGATGAGGGAAAATGGAAATTAAAGACATTTTAAATACAAGGTTTGTTTACATTGTTTGCAATTTCAATTGACTGACAGTTTAGACAAGTCAAGATGTCATTGTAGTCTGGTAGGTACTGAACTATTGCCATATAAATAAGAACAATAGCGCCCTCTTGACAATAGTCATATATTTTTGGTTTACCTTTGTTGTGTTATGAGGTATATCTAAATCAAACAAGAGACTCTGATCAAGACTGACTGTATTACTTTATTTTATTACCCACATCACAATACATAAACTACCTACAATTTCCTTTTTTTTATAGGTACACTAGTAAAAACATTTTAATCCCTTTCAGAAACAAGAAACACAAACGTTGTTATTTTACGGGATCTCATGTACATGGTGCATTCAGTAGTTAATTTTCAAACTTAAAAATATATAACTAAGTTGTAATAGCATTATCATTAATTTATTATTATTTATTTATTAACCACATCATTAATTCATTTTCAGTTTTAGCATACTAAAAATTATACATTTTATAATTTTATTTCATCACATTAAAATTAATTACATATTTTATAATGTGCATAATAATTAATGAATTTTTTTATGATAATTTCATGTAAGTACATGCATTAAGTATACAATAACAATTAAATAAACAACAAACTACATACCCAAGATCTATCTACATTATTACTAATGTGTAGGTTTTGTTACATACTAGGTATACTAAATTAATAATTGAGTACAGCAAATAAACATAATTTATCTGATCAATTCATTAACATTTGTACATGCAGTTTTGAATCTATAACATCTGCGTTTTTATATCAAATTCATTACTTAACATAATGCCATTGATTAATAATTGATTTGGGTAGGTAGGCAAACAATAACCACTTCATTAATACAATGACTAGCAAAATCTGACTAAGTAGTTATTACAACGAATTTTATTAATTTTCTATTGACTTATACAGTAAACCTAATACCTACTATACATCTTTTTTAAGGTATAGCTATTCTTGTCGACGCGATCAGGTTGCGGTGGGATCGTGTTTTAGTGTTCAAAAGCCCCATCGATCAGGTGGTTTAACCGACCTGCCAGAACGAGTAATTACTTTCATTATTCGTAACGTTGCTGGACACTGGGACCGCACGGGAATCGAACCCGTTCTGAGCGCACGGCTGCTGCGCCTGCGCTAACGGGACATTCAAGCATGACGTCATCGCGTCATCACCCGAGACTGCTATATCGTCGTAAGGCAGCGAATACACTGCGTTTCTTGCGGTTGAAACATCAGGGCGACTTTCAGAGTCTTTTATCAAATGACGCCTGTTTCTTATCAAAACACCACCATCAGTTAATTCTATCGCATACGATCGTAATCCACGCAATGATAAAATTTTGCCGCTAACCCAGGACTTGTTTACCCTAACCTTTATTTTTTGTCTTGGAACTAAAGGTGTTAAATTGCGAGCATTCCGGTCGTAATATACTTAACATTTGTTTTTCCTGACGTGATTGCAACTCTAATCTACCGTATTAATAAACTTTTGGTTGTAATAACTTCGGTGGGCATGGTACGATACTTCTCATTTATCGGTCATTTAAGAGCTCGGATGGGGACGCCAGTCTACTACTAAGTATTTAGATACTCCAACAGAGCTAACCTAAAATCAGTGCCTTCCACACATGTCTTCTTTAGTATATTTTTAATAGTTTGTATATTTCGCTCCGTCTGTCCATTAGACTGGGCGTAAAGTGGTGAAGAGGTAATATGCTGAAAATTCCGTTGTTTAGAAAATATTTCAAAACTTTGAGACCGAAACTCAGGACCATTGTCTGACAATAAAATGTTTGGTATACCTTGATGGCTGAAAATTACTTTAAGTTTCTGTATAACATGTTCTGAAGTTAAAGAATTTAACTGTGCAACTTCAACAAATTTACTATACTTAATAGTCCACTGCAAGTACCTAAGTACTTGTTACCTTTAAATTGAAAAATGTCAACTCCAATTTTCGACCAGGCCCTGCTCGGTATTTCATGAGGAATGAGCGGTTCCTTTCCATTTTCGTTTTTAAACATAATACACGCCTGAAAGTTGTTTATTAAATCTTCCAATTGTGTGTTTATATTTGGCCAAAACATAATCTTTCGAATTCTTAGTCTACATTTTTCCAGCCCTAAATGGCCAATGTGCACGCGCCTCAACATTTCGCAATAATGCCATCTCTAACCATTTCATCTAATTTATTTTTTATAGAATCCTTTAACGCTATCGGCAATTTTCTCGGTGCATGTACCATCGGCTTAATATTTTTATCGACTTCAACTTTGTACTCTCCTGGCATGCAACCCACGCCTTCAAACACGTCCGAGTAGTCTTGAAACAGACGATCATCTATACCATGCCCATTTACGCTAGATACAGCCAAAACCAACTGAACGACATTTAACTCGGTACACGAAATGAATCTCGACCTACTATAGGCGGTGAAGTAACGTCGGCAATAAGAAAATCTAAAATAAACTCACGTTTTTTGTAGACAACTTTTAAATGGCAATGGCCTATAACTTTAATTTCATTACCTGAGTAACCACGTAATCGAATTGACGATGAATGTAAATCCTGTTCAAGTATACCTAATCTGTGTAAAAAACTTCTCGGCAAAATATTGACATCGGCCCCAGTATACAACTTAAATTTTATTTTACAAGTATTAATCACTAGATCAACAGACCAGTCTCTCAATGAATCGGAACAATAATATAATTATTACCTGGTCGGTCGACTCCGCTGCCTGGATTTCTAACACATTGCACATTCGAGAATAATGATCATAATTATAAACACCTTCGTCCTGATGCTGGACACCTTGAATTGTTATTATAAGCTAAACCACACATCATACACAATTTTGGCTCGTTTCTTATCAACAATGATTGTTGTTGTTGTTGTTGTTTTACACTTCGCTGCGGAACGGTTACCGGGTATATCGGAGCAAAATTACGGCGCGGCGCAAGCGGCGGATAACTTCGGCCCCTACCTCCTCGCAACGTGCCTTGATAACCGCGCGACCCTCTTCGCGCTATCCAGTTTACTTGATTCTGCAACGTACCCTCATTCTCAATTAATTATTAAGTAATTATTTATTTATTTTATTATTATTTAATAATTATATCTTGCTGATCGTCCCTGCTAATTACATAAGCCTGGTGCTCGCTTGTTTCCTTTTTAATAGTTCCCACTTGCAATCTGGAAATTTGAGCCACATTACATATGCCCATAGACTTTTTAAGTGTCAAGTCTGGCTCCCGCAACAGACGTTCCCTTAACGCATCCTCCTGTATCCCGCATATGAGCCGATCCCGAATCAAATCGACCATCAAATCATTAAATTCACACGTACTGGCTAATCTTTTAAGTTCAAATGCATACTGCTCAATGGACTCGCCTTGCTTCTGATTTCTAGTAAAATATTTATGCCTTTCTATTGTGAGGCTCTTTTTTGGTAAGAAAAAAGAATCGAATTTCTGGAGCACTACTTTAACGTCCTTAAATTCTCCTTCAAATTGTGTACAGACTTCTCGGCATTGTTCACCGATAATATGTAGAAGTATGCTTATCTGCACAGTGCTGCTTTTCTTTTCAAGCTCACAAGCGTCAAAGTAGATATTAAAAGCATTTTTCCATTTTTCCCATTCTTTGGATAAGTTGCCCGATGTTACGTTCTCCAAATTATTCGTAAAATTAAATGCCGGCTGTGGCGGTAAAACCGCTTCCATTATAATGCAGATTAGCACAAATTAAACAGTTCACAAAACTATCCCTACAGTACACACTACTGTATTCCACGTAATATATAGTATGAATCAACTGCTTAATATATTATTTAATTTTTAGACCGGCTGCGCCGTGTTGTGTTATGAGGTATAGAGAAAAAAGGTAAAGAGAAGATAATTGATCTTAGGTTCTACATGTTTACATTACTATAAGTTAGCACCTCGAAACAGATTGCGAAAGAATTAAACATTCTCACCTAGTATTATATTCCTACCCACTTGGACTTTTATCAATGATAGTTAAAGTTTATTTTTTCTTTCATTTTTGTCATTGATATTGACTTTTTTTTTTATTTGATTTTTATTTGTCATTGATTGCAAAGAGGACGGTGAATCCTGTCCTGCCGTGATACAGTTTTAACTAGTACGAAGGGCAGAGGACGCTTACTTGATGTAGTCTATTATGTTATGTTGTTAATCGGCCTTATATTTATCTTGATTAGCATACTTATTTCGTAACTATTCATTTTTTAACTGATATAATGAGCTGTCATTTAAGTCTGGTTATTTCTTGTATAACAATTAACATTAGTTTGTAAGGCGAAAATGTTACTAACTACTACAGACATGGTTCTGAAAATAAAAATTATTATTATTATTATTATTATTATTATTATATGTAAATCAAACAAGAAACTCTGATCAAGACTGACTGTATTACTTTATTTTATTACCCACATCACAATACATAAACTACCTACAACCTTATGACAACACGTTTAAAGATTTATAGAAATTGACCAGCATCAATTTGAATTTTTATTTACGTTTTTCGCCGTTTACTCAAAAGTTGATTTTGCCACTTAGCCGCCTTTTAGCTTGAGCACGGCAGTATATGATTAATTTTTTTTTTAAACATTTTAGCGTTTAAGCTGTAAGAAGTTCTTTATTCAACAGCTTTGCCATTAGACATTTATTTAAAACGTTTTACTTGTAATAGCAATTGATATAATATGATATGACAATAAAAACATTGCCCTTTTTAATAACACAAAGGCCGGTATTCCTCAGGATATCTAATGATTGCTTGACCCTCAGCTGCAACCAAATTGCCGATCACTGATTATCAATTAATTAATTAACGATCGCATATCACCTTTGATCAGTTTATGCTGAACAGTTTGAAGCTCCAAATAAAAACAACACTAACGCTATTTGAGCTTAATATTCATACATTGATACGCGTGAAGATAAATAAAAAAATTAAATAATAGTATTTTATGCAACGGTTGTATAAGTGAGGTCTTAAAAGGCGAGTGACGTGAGTTGCGATACGAGCGAATGCGAGTATCGCAATGGAAGACGGCACGAGCCGTTAAGACCAAATTATACACCGTTGCATACAATATTTTTCCTACGACTCGACTCTACTGTACTGTACTGTACCCTACTGTAGGGTACAGTAGGGTACAGTCGGGTACAGTATGGTAAAATGGGATACAGTGGGTAACAGTAGGGTAAAATAGGGTACAGTAGGGTACAGTCGGGTACAGTCGGGTACAGTAGGGTAAAATGGGGTACAGTCGGGTACAGTAGGGTACAGTCGGGTGAAATAGGGTACAGTAGGGTACAGTCGGGTACAGTAGGGTAAAATGGGATACAGTCGGGAACAGTAGGGTAAAATAGGGTACAGTAGGGTACAGTCGGGTACAGTCGGGTACAGTAAGGTAAAATGGGGTACAGTCGGGTACAGTAGGGTACAGTCGGGTGAAATAGGGTACAGTAGGGTACAGTCGGGTACAGTAGGGTAAAATGGGGTACAGTCGGGTACAGTAGTGTACAGTCGGGTGAAATAGGGTACAGTAGGGTACAGTCGGGTACAGTCGGGTACAGTAGGTTAAAATAGGGACTGTACCCGACTGTACCTTACTGAACCCTATTTTACCCTACTGTTCCCTACTGTACCCTATTTTACACTACTGTACTCGACTGTACCCTATTTTACCCTACTGTACCCGACTGTACCCAACTGTACCCTATTATACCCTGTTGTACCCGACTGTGCCCGACTGTACCCGACTGTACTCTACTGTATCCTATTTTACCCTACTGTACCCGACTGTGCCCGACTGTACCCGACTGTACTCTACTGTATCCTATTTTACCCTACTGTACCCGACTGTACCCTATTTTACCCTACTGTACCCGACTGTACCCTACTGTTCCCTATTTTACCCTACTATACCCGACTGTACCCGATGTACCCGACTGTACCCTACTGTACCCTATTTTACCCTACTGTACCCGACTGTACCCTACTGTACCCTATTTTACCCTACTGTACCCGACTGTACCCGACTGTACCCTACTGTACCCTATTTTACCCTACTGTACCCGACTGTACCCGACTGGACCCTACTGTACCCTATTTTACCCTACTGTACCCGACTGTGCCCTATTTTACCCTACTGTACCCGACTGTACCCTACTGTACCCTATTTTACCCTACTGTACCCGACTGTACCCGACTGTACCCTACTGTACCCTATTTTACCCTACTGTACCCGACTGTGCCCTATTTTACCCTACTGTACCTGACTGTACCCGACTGTACCCGACTGTACCCTACTGTACCCTATTATACCCTACTGTACCCGACTGTACTCTACTGTACCCTATTTTACCCTATTGTACCCGACTGTACCCTATTTTACCCTACTGTACCCGACTGTACCTACCCTACTGTACCCTATTTTACCCTACTGTACCCTACTGTACCCGACTGTACCCTACTGTACCCGACTGTACTCTACTGTACCTCATTTTACCCTACTGTACCCGACTGTACCCTATTTTACCCTACTGTACCCGACTGTACCCTACTGTACCCTATTTTACCCTACTGTACCCGACTGTACTCTACTGTACCCTACTGTACCCTATTTTACCCTGCTGTACCCGACTGTACTCTACTGTACCCTATTTTACCCTACTATACCCGACTGTACCCTACTGTACCCTGCTGTACCCTATTTTACCCTACTGTACCGGACTGTACCAGACTGTACCCTATTTTACCCTACTGTACCCAACTGTACCCTATTTTACCCTACTGTACCTGACTGTACCCTATTTTACCCTACTGTACCCAACTGCACCCTATTTTACCCTACTGTACCCGACTGTACCCTATTTTACCCTACTGTACCCGACTGTACCCGACTGTACCCTATTTTACCCTACTGTACCCGACTGTACCCGACTGTACCCTATTTTACCCTACTGTACCCGACTGTACCCGACTGTACCCTACTCTACTCAACTCAGCAGGTCTAAACTGGGCTTTAGTGTTGAGTGTACCCTACATTTAATATTATGTGGCAGCTAGGTGTGTCGTAATAACGACATTACGACACGAGTGCTGTTATGGCGAATAGATTAAGTATAGACTTTCTGAAGTCATATTATCTATGTTCTTATATAAATATATGAACAAATGTTCGCGACCATGTAAAAACCAGATAAAAGTACAGGAGTAGGAAAAAAATAAAACCGCCTTCAAAAAACACCCAAAAAAACTACGAAATAAAAATTAACCCGACCACAATAATAAGCATGAAAATATCTTTCAACTAATCTGTTTGAAGTCAGTGCCCTAGCTCGAGCCAGCAGGAGTGGACCTAGTAATCTAACTTACCTACTATCTACCTACATATAGGGCATCAACACTCCTGCTGGCTCGTGCTGAGGCACCGACTCATATTGTTTAGTTAAACTTTTTACCAAGAAACACTTTCTATCGAATGACAGTTTCTAAACGTTTCATTTCATATATTTTACAAAACGCATACCTATAGCTCCGAACAAAATAACACTCTTTTAAATATAATTCTATAGTTTTATATTGATTTGAGGGGGCATATTATGTTATCTTACTAACCTAACCTGTACCTCTACCATGAGTTTACACTAGTTCACAGTGACCGTACTCGCTAGCGACGGCGTAAATGATTTGTATGGAGAATTGTACTTCCGTAAGTGACCGCTAGAGGCGCTGTACAATTCTCCATACAAATAATTTACGCCGTCGCTAGCGAGTACGGTCACGTAAACTAGTGTAAACTCATGGTAGAGGTACTGATCGCCAGCGTGTCGACATCGGTAGGTATATCACGGGAGACACACCCTTTATAAAATTACGATTAGCTTAACGTCTATTTATAAATTTTCATCTAAATAAAATACTATGACAAAATACATAGAACAAATCTATATGTTCTTTAAAATATAATTGTACTGTTTGTTAACTTTGTAAAATGAAAATATGGATCATAAAATTCATTAAATGTGTTTCTATGGAAGAAGTTTCACTAAAACAAATAGTCCTTGAAAAAATAATATTAGAAATGAAAATGTACCAAATATTATGTGAACATTAAATTCATTTCATTTTATTTCATTTTCATTTCATTTTCTATGAAACGAAATTCTATGAAATTTCTGCATATAAAACAAGGGGCATCCCAAATTTCAACTCAATTAGAAACTGGGAAGTGAATCAAATTCAACTTGCAAGATTTCACTCATTGAGGAGTTCCGTTGGCCATCTCTGCGGTCAAGACATCAGATCCAGTTTACCAAATGATAGTTTCTGAATGCAAATGCTCGACTTGTCACCGAAAATACTAAAATCGCTATAAATTTCTCTTGACATTTGAGGAGTTCCTTAAATTCCTCATGGATCCCATCATCAGAACTGGATTCTGGTAACAACGGAACTAACCTAAAAGCATTATGCTTTCAAATAACGAAAAAAAAATTCCAAATCGGTTCATAAATGACGGAGTTCTGAAATAACACACATTAAAAAAAAACGAATTGAGAGTCCCCTCCTTTTTTGCAGTCGGTTAAAAAGCCTGTAAAAAGTATTGCGTTGAATTATTTTACATTTACTCCGGAATAAAAAAGGATATAAAAAAGACAATTAACTTCAAATTCCTTTGTCAAATCATGCCTAATGAGATTTCGTTCATTAAAATATACAGTTCAACCGAGCTTTAAATCCACAGCATTGCTATATTCCTGTTGATCGAGCACAAATTATTCACTTTCGTATTTACTTTCGTATCGCTTCACTTTGGTCTTAATGCTTCAAAAATACCGCAATAAGCTGTTATCGCAAGCTTTGACCTTTTAGGAAAAAATAAACACACGATAATGGCACACACGAACCTACAGAACCGCTAAGATGGAAGACATGAGCTTTATTGAAGTGGCTTTAAATTACATAATATTACACGCTAATGATTTTTAATCATTGTACAGCGGTTTGTTCGGTGAAACGTGCATCGCGCGCGGGCGTCGTGACCATACTGAGCTGAGCTTTCGAGGGATAGTGTTGCAGACATTAATTTCGTTTTCCCCAGAGTAACAATTATCTTCTGAAGATTTTCTAGAGCCGGACTGCAGTTGAGGCGCATGACAGTCACCATTTCAATTCTGTCAATAATTAAATATTATAGACGAGGGGCTAAATCCAGGAACGGCCCAACACGGTTTGTGAGCGGTAGTTCAATCGTTTGCGAGAGGATAGGGATGAACTGCTATTCAGGAACGCCAAAAATCACTGGTTTGCGAGAGGTTTGAGCTGAGCTTGGGACGAGCCTTATTTATTTATTTATTTTTCTTTTTTTATGTTAGAGAGGCCAAACAAACGAACTAGTGGGTCACTGTGGGTCACCTGATGTTAAATGATCACCACTGTCCATAGACACCCGCAGCACTTTACACGATGCCAGTGCGTTGTCGGCCCTAAAAGGGAGAAGAAAAAGGAAAGGGAATATATACGTAGGGCAGATGCCCCAGTTCTGGCCACTTTAAGACTGATTGTCTATTCAAATGCCTGTACCTTAGTAAACTCAACTTAAAGTTGAAAATGGCCAAAACCGGCCCGTGGCCAGAACCGGGGCATTTGCCTTAGGAGGGGGAGAGGTATTGGGCCCCCGGCGCTCTCACTGACCGTACGAAACGCAGCAGGAGTACGGCTGCTTCACACCGGTGTTCTGTGAGCGGGTGGTACTGCCCTGGACGAGCCGGCCCATTCGTGATGCAGCGGCTAGCTACAACATGGCTCTACCAAATCATGGCACTACAAAATAAACACCAAAAACACTATAAACATTTTGTTCTTATTTATTTATTTATTTATTTATTTACTAAGCGAATTAACAGGAAAATAAGCTCATCCCAAGCTCAGCCTATTCCTATTCTCTCGCAAACGATTGAAATACCGCTCGCAAACCGTGTTGGGCCGTTCCTGAATTTAGCCCCAGGTTCTACATTAGAGCATCATCATCATCATCCCAGCATATACGTTACAGGGCACAGGCCTCCTCTCAGAATGAGAGGGCGTCGGCCGCAGTTCCCACGCGGACCCTGTGCGGATTGGGAACTTCACACACACCAATGAATTTCTTCGCAGGTGTATGCAGGTTTCCTCAGGATGTTTTCCTTCACCGTAGAGCTCATGGTAAATTTCAAATGTAATTTCGCACATAAATTCCGAAAAACTCAGAGGTGCGAGCCAGGATTGGAACCGACAACCCTCTGCTTGAGAGGCCATAGATCAAACCGCCAGGCCACCACGACTAGATTAAATAGATAGAACAAAACAGATAGGTACATCAATAAGAACAAAGCCTATGTAAATAAATATTAGTCGATGTACCTATGGATCCGTGCATCTGTGCTTATCGTAGTTTTTATAATAACACTAGCTATTGCCCGCGACGCCGTCTGCGAAGAATAGGGGTATGGAAAATAGATGTTGACCGATTCTCAGACCTACCCGATATGCGCACAAAATTTCATGAGAATCGGTTGAGCCGTTTCGGAGGAGTTTGGTAACAAACACCGCGACACGAGAATTTTACATATTATAGAAAAATATGTATCTTTAAATTTCACACGACCCCAAAAATGATCCTGCACTCAGTATTCCGAAATTTTAGGGGAAAATCCCCAAGTGCTGAGGGGCAGGGAGAAAACTCCGCCGCCATATTGAAGAGGGATGAAAGGGGAGGGGTGGTGCGGCCTATTTGATTTTCCCTCAATTTGTGTATAGCCTTTATGGAAATTGTACCTACATGGGTTTCTTTTGTATCATACCACGGTAAAAAAATCAATGAAAAAACAAACCACGGACGTTATAACCTTTATGCAGGTCTTTTTTTACGCACGAAGAGACAAAAATATGAAATTTATTTAATAGAATTCTTTTGTAAATAAATTAAGTTATTTATTTTATTGTAAGTGTAAATAAATTTTGATTGATTGATTGACTGTAAGTACCTACGTAAATGTGACACTTTAAAAAAGCATTTTTTACTAACAATATGAATAGGTGTCAAACTGCAGTCATGAAAGAATTAAGGAAAAATAATAAGTATGTTTAACTTTAAACTTAACTCATTTTAATTATTTCTTTTGTTTCGACTTTGTTTTTTATTAATAGATCAGGTCTCACGTACAATATTCAAGCATTAATGGCTTACCAAGCAAAATATTTGCATAACAACAAGTCAAAACAACATTTTGCAATGCGGCTCTCCACACCTGACATCGTAAAACGCTATGATTTCGCAACCAATTAACAAAGACCCTTTATTTACTCCTACCTTCGCGCATCCGTAGCTCTTTACGTATGGTTACAGTTTACCAAACAATGTTCACTCGTGCACTTCAATTGCACTCTAAGTGCTATCGTAATAGATGTCATGTTCGAATAGTTACAGGAATGTGACGAAATTGCCCGGTAACTGGTTGGCCTGAATACCGCGGTCCAAAGACTACTGCTTGGAAAACCTCAGCACTTACACTCTTCTTTAATATGTGTACTTAAGTATGTGACATCTTAAAGTGCAGAGAAAGCATTATTGATTGTAAAATAAATAGAGCAGTAGGTAATCTATATCTTTCGCCTATAGATATATTTACCTATTAAGATTAAGAAGTTAAGACGACTCCACCAAATAGAGGAAGGCTTTGTAATTTGTTCCTTGTTTTATTCGTAATATTATGAAGTAAGTTTAGATCAATAATATTAGAGAAGTTCAACATAAAATCACTGCTACTTTTCATTTACAACTGAGCCCAAATGGTTAGAAACTATACGATCTTGAAATCACGTGGAATCTTTTTTTAACCCTCGTGAAAATAGCACGGTAGGTAACGTTAAACCGCAATGGCACGGTACATAAAATTAACAATAAATAAAATAAAATTAATGTTTCTAACTATAACTTTCGTGATTTTCTCTATAACTTTCGTGATTTTCACTCATAATTACTAAACTAAACGGGACTTATCACGCAATAAATATGTATTTATTTACCTCGACGTTTCGGCCACATTGCAGCAACCGTGGTCACGAGTTATAACGGGTGTTAATTACGATGTGAACCTGGCTGACACACTGGACACCTCTTTACTTAATTTTATTTGGAATTAGAAACCACAATAACATTATATTGCGTCTGGTCAACTATTTCTTACCTAGCAAATAGTACAGTGCAAATAGTCTGGGAGCCGCAAAATAAAATTGTTTTAATGTCACTTTATTTGCGTGTCGTCAATTGTTACTCTAGTACAAATTGTAAAGAGATTACAGTTCACGAGCCGCAATATAATGTTGTTGTGGTTTCTAATTCTAAATTAAATTAAGTATAGATTCCTACAAGTACCTCCACCTAAGCAAAGGAAGAGCGGGTCGTCCTAACACAGGCACTGTAAGCCTAAAGGGAGGCCCCGGAAATCTGCATTTATGTATTAACACGCTTGTTAAAGGAAATAAAGATTTTTCATTTTTTTTTTACTAGCTGATGCCCGCGGCTTCGCCCCCGTTGATTTTTTTCTAAAATTTCTTCCATACGAACCTTCTCCTGAGAGTAACAAATGCAACAAAACAAAAAAGAATTATCCGAAAAATTGCATGGTTCCCGCGGGATAGTGATAAATGAATTATTCGCAGACAGAGTCGCGGACAACATATAAATAGATATGTTACTAATTTCAATCTACCGATCAAAACTTCCTATGTGTTCGCGAATATGTTTGGTTCAGTCGAAATACAAATTGTATTGGATTAGTAAAAAAAAACTTAAAACATTTATGTAGTGATTAAATTGTCTTTACATACAAATTAAGAACTAAAACACTGAATAATTACTTAATATACACAAGTACACCTGTGTATCTCTGTTTCGTACGTCTTGGCAAGGATTTTCCGCTTTTACTGGTAGCAAAGCCAGGTTTTCAAAGTGTGGTGGAAATTATTCGACTAGCTATAGATTGCGGGGCTAACGAAGTAGATTTGGTATGATAGATCAAGGCTACCCAGCGTAAGTATGAAAATTTTTACAGTAATTTAAAAAATGTGCTTTACCATCATGATATTCAAGATAGTGAATCCACAATATTTTACAAGCGTCGCCGACACCAAACACGCACGTTACCTATTTATTATCCATCGCAGAGCTTAAAAGAGGTGCTACACACAGAAATAATAATAAAGAGGATAGAAGTGCCTTAGACGCGTGACCTTGGCGCCGCGCTTGTGACTCGTAGGTCACAAGCGCGCGACTTGTGCCTCAGTGCTATTTGAAACGTGGGTATGACAACAAGTGCATTAAAATGGTGTTTTGCAGCATTAGCAGTTGCGGAAACTCGTCCACACTGTGTAATTACACTAATAAGGGGATTACATTTCATTGGTATGTATTAATTTAATGTAATAATGCGGTTTATATCCAAATACAACTTGAGAAAATATTTCATTATGAAATATTGGTTTACACGTTATTAACACGAAACTTCATATACCATTGCTACTCATGCCCATAAAAACGCAGATAGTTTTTAATTATATGCAGCAATGTAAAGTAATTTTTGATAACCCTTCCGTCTTGCACAAAAGTTCGTGGTACGGACAAAAAAACAGGTTACAGTTACAGACATAATGCCGACGCGGCCAATAAAGAGCGCCGTTGTGTAAATGTGGGTATGACTTACGTTGAGTGTTATTCAACGCTATCTCTAAGGTGTAAGGTTCATAATTGTTTGTAAGCAAAAATATTAGTAATTGTGTGCGTGATTGCGTAGTACGGTTCTGGTCTTTTGCATGTGTGCATTAACACAGTAAGTAGAGGGGATGAAGCAGCGGAACGAGTTCCGGAAGAAAATAGGAACTAAGGCATTTCTATCCTCTTTATTATTATTTCTGTGGTGCTAAACTAAAGCTTGTATCGATTAGGTACTCATACTCATACTCATACTCATACTCATACTCATTTATTAATTACGGTACGCCCCCGGCAGTCAAAATATTATTGCAAACACATCACACACCTATCCAAATAACACTAAATAAATAAATTTAACTATACTTTTCATTTTCTTCGCGACTTAGGTACATAACTTGTTTTAACTCTCGAAGAGCGTGCGTGCTACATTTAGAAAATGATGAGACACTTTTGATAAAGTACTTCAAACAATTTTTTATTCACAGTTTTCGCGCAAAATTTAATGGTCACCTACCTACTGAAGTTTTTCTCCACAAATCCGAACTGTAAAAAGCGTATACATACATTTAGGTGTACTTACAAGCAATAGATGAAACTCTTAAATCGTTTACAGAAGTAACTTCTATACAATGATTTCATTTAGAACTTTATATTATATGTATAGGTAATACTCTTCTGTAGAATTGGGAACAATTGGAATGTCATTTTAATGATTCTTCGCTTACACGGTCAATTTTTAAATTCCGCAAAGACAAAGCAAAAATTTACAACTATTCAGTTGAATTGATTTTTTCTTAGAAATGAAAGACTACAGTTTAGTAGCAGAATTTTAAAAAAACAGCCTTGTAGTATCATTAATTATAATATAAATACTGCTAAAATAATGATAACTATTTGCGGTGGGAGGTACGTAAGTAAGTACCTAGATATTAATTCCTACGGTGCCTGCATGACTGTTCATGGTGTCGCAATGACTTGTTTAAAACGGTTATGTTTAATAGCCATCGTTGCATAAACTTAGGCTCGACTCTAACTTGACATGACACCTATAATTTAGTTTTATAGTAGTGTCATTGTACGTATATTATGTGACTAAATTAGCTGTATTTGTGAATGAAAACTTGGTTTCGTGTTACTTATATGATAAGTTAAAAATGCTTGTGATTCTTTAATGCAATCTGATGTTAATGAGTAGAAATTAAATGAACCTAGAAGCTTAGGATGTTTGAATATACCGGCAATGTTTCATTCGTTTCCTATTAAGTATTTATTATAGAACTGTAAAATGGTGAACCACACATTCTAGAGTTACACAGCGTAATCTTTTTGCGAGCATTTAAAAAACTGGCTAAATGCTAGTTGGATTCGCGCACTGAAAAATTCGTTCAAAACTTATAGGAAGCTAGAGTTAAAAAAACGTTTTTTAATACTAAAATTTTGCTAACTGGATTTTTCTTGACTGTGCTTACATTATCATCTTATCTATCTACCAACATATCCAAATTTCAAACCTATCAGATTATTGGAAGTCAGTGAATTTCAATTTGAAAATAACATACTCACATAACTAAGTAGATAAGAAAGTTGCATATTAAATACAAGCTTCATTAAAGTATAGTATAAGTGTAGTAACTATAGTATTTAAACTTATACGTTTTAATTGAGAGTTATTTAAGTAATCCTGCAAGAAGGGTCCAGTATTTTCTTAAGTTAAGGAACCCTAAAAAGTTACTACGGACTTTCTGTATATTAGCCAGCGCTCTAGCTTTTTAGCCGACTGAAAAAAATGAAGAGGTATCAATCCGGTTGTATTTTTTTATGTTTGGTATTATAAACCGTCATTTATAAACCGATTTGAACTTTTTTTTTGGTTGGACAGGGAATAGCTCCAATTAGGTTCCATTGCCACCAAAGTCAGGATCTGATGAGTAGATTCTGGAGATCTCGAGAAAACTCTTTTAATATTATGTGGATACCTATAGTACAGGTAGTAATTTGGGTATGTATTTGTAGTAATTAACTCCTGCATTTGCTCTTGGTCAATAACTAGTACCTATTTCACGGGTTGCGATTATATTACTTCAATACAGTTGGCAATTCATATGGTAAGATGGAATTCATGGTGAAACACCATAAGGATTCCTCAACACTTAATTGCCAGCTTCACCCTGCCGGAGGAGTGGAGACAGGAATTAAAGGGATACCCACCGGACAGCAGGGGAATCAGCGTCAACCCAATATTAAAGCCGTCAGGCTTTTGGATTCCCAGGGGGGACTGGTACCCAGCTTAAAGGTTCAGGATGGATTGTGGTCGCTCGAATGTAGTTGGAGGGAGTCACGATTGCGGGTGTAGTGCTGCTGTTGAGGAAGTCGAGCACATTAAGCACAAAATATGATGGCAATCCAGCAGACTTGTTCACCCTTGACAACGACGCAAGTGGATTCGTGATTTTTGGAGTCGTGATTTTCTTTCTTTGCATGAAGCGACTGTAAAAATAACACCCTTAACACCACACAATTAAATAAACAAAATAGGGAAGTTAATAAGGATTGATTAATGTTTGAACAGCTATGCACTTTGACCGTAAACACTGTTGGTGTATCAATAAATAAATAAATAAATAAAAGCCACAAAGAGTGTTTTGTTTAATACCTCAGAACTACGTCATTTAGAAACTGAAGCCGTGCACGTGCCAGCAGCGGTGGCAAATTTAAAAGCCCAATTGATAGTAAGTAAGTACCTTAGTCATCTTACCTACTACGCAACAAACTACAAAACAGACACGAAGGTATTTAACTAACACTTGTAATGGCTCTGGCCCACATTAGAAGTGCAGGCTCGTTCACAAGATTTTCACGTATAGATAAGTAAATAGTTTCCAAATATCCTTTTCCTGTCTGTTTGTAGATATAAACGCGTAAGATTTTAATGAAGAGTCAATATTGACTTAGCGCATTGCCTCTTATGAAATAACGATACGGATTAATTGCCGTTAATAGTAGATTGTTCAACAAGGGACTAAAACAAGTCATAATGACACAAGATATTCAGCCACCCGAGCACAGCGAGGGTGGCTATAATTCGCGTGTCATTATGATTGTTTACTCTCGCGTTAAACACTCTACTTTTCACTTTGAATGTGAGGAAAAAAAACGACGTTTTATACAATATTACTTTTTACAACGAACGCTCAATACGAATAATGGACATCTGTTCTAAATTCAAATACTATAAGTATACTTATCAAAAAACGTTGTCCCGCGGTTTTTTCTTTTCTTTTATATATTTTTTTGTAAAATGTCGCTTTAAATGCTTGCATAATCAGCCAAAAGATTCAAACTAGAAAACTATTTTAAAACTAATTGGACTAGGTCTGCATAGTAAAATTAATTTATCCTTAATATAATTAAATAGATTAATATTCATAATCACTCATTTATCATGTTTCACGAAATCAAATTTTTTTTAAAATATTATTGCACGGTTTCATTATGAGGTTATTTCCACGCCCTAAAGGCTTACACAGACCGAAGCGCGAGGCATACGCGCGATGCCACGGAGCGTCCGCAGCGCGCTTCGGTCTGTGGAAGGCTTTAAAATTGTCTATGTCCAGTCACTGAAAATGGCGATAATCCTCCATTCACAAACACTGTGATTGGCAGTTTAGAGGTTTCCAAAGTAAATAAAAAAAAAACTTTAATCCCTATAGACATCAAAAAAGAGCTTTAGTCCCGATATGCAGAGACTAAAGTAACATTTTAAGAGCATGAGAAGTGAAAAATATAATTATGTAATGAGAGAAAATTTATTTAGCATGAAAATATTACGCTTTCTAGAAAAGAAAGAAAAACTGACAAAGTGCGAGTCGGACTCGCACAACGAGGGCTCCGTACAAATTTGCAGGTATGTCAAAATATACGTAAAACAAAGAAAGTGATATCAGAGCCCTGCTACATACTAAACAAAATGTGTAAGCAGTATACAGCTGCCTATCTAACTATTACGATTCTCGATATAAAGCCCGTGACAGACATACGGACATTGTAACGACATTAATAAGGTTCTGATTGCTACATTTCCGGTACAGACTTCCCCCTATAAAAGGATTTTTTTAAATCATCATCATCATCCCAGCCTATATACGTCCCATTGCAGGGCACAGGCCTCCTCTCTGAATGAGAGGGCTTGGGCCGTAGTTCCCACGCGGGCCCAGTGCGGATTGGGAACTTCACACACACCATTTAATTTCTTCGCAGGTGTATGCAGGTTTCCTCACGATGTTTCCTTTCACCGTAAAGCTCATGGTAAATTACAAATGTAATTTCGCACATGAATTCCGAAAACTCAGAGGTGCGAGCAGGGATTTGAACCCACGACCCTCTGCTTGAGAGGACATAGGTCAAACTACTAGGCCACCACGGCTTTTAAATACCGGCCAAGTGCGAGTCGGACGAAGAGTATCATTGGGGGTTTGTTGTATGGGAGCCCCCATAAATATTTATTTTATTCTGTTTTTAGGGTTCCGTAATCAACTAAGAACCCTTATAGTTTCGCCAAATTTGTTCGTCTGTCTGTCCGTCCGCGGCAAAGCTCAGACTGTTAGTACTAAAAAGCTGTAATTTGGCATAAATATATATATATATATCAGTCACGCCGACAAAGAGGTTAAATAAAAAAACAAACTTTTTTTAGGGGTAGACCCCATAGACGTGGGGGTGATTTTTTTTTTCTAGACTAATCCTATAGTATAGGGTATCATTGGATAGGTATTTCAAAATAAATAGGGGTGTGCTTGAACCATTTTTTGATAAAGTGAATATTTTTGGAGATATTCACTCCAAAATTTCAAAATAATGTGTCATGTGTCCCCCCCCCTCTATCTTTTGAACCGCACGTTTAAAAAATATGAAAAAAATCAAGTAAGTAAAACTTAATAAAAACTTTCTAGGAAAAATTATTTTCAACTTAATCAGTAAAAAAAAAAAAAATAATAATAATAGCAGTTGAGCAGTTTTTAGGTTTTCGTAAAAAAAATTCTAAACTAAGATTGTAATTTAACCGCCACTGCAAGCATTTTTTTTTCTTTAAGTACCTGTCTATAAGATCACGCTAACAGTATCTTTTTTCAAAAAAATGAAATCGGTTCATATAATAAAGAATTACACCTGGAAAACCATCAACATACATACTAGTTCTAGTAGACTGCAGATTAGAGTAGTTACCCAATTCGCCGATAGATGGCGCTGTACCGCCGACGTTGAAATTCTACATTGCGCTGTTAACCCTAGCGCGCGGTAAAAACAACCACATTAATAAAGTGTGCAAAGATTTTTTCGTACCTGCTACGGAACCCTATCTTGGGCGTGTCCGACACGCTCTTGGCCGGTTTTTCCTGTTAACCCCATCGCTGCCAGAAGAATCTGGGAAACACCGCTGACTCACTTTGCGGAGAAACTAACCTTTGGGGTCTTCCTAGAACGCAATGTGTTGACAGGGTTAACCAAACAATAGCTAATTTGAATACTTTAACACCAGAAATATAACAAAATTGAACAGCGAGACGTAAATGTTTTTAGTTTTTTTTTGTCAACGGTATTTTGCTTAACAAAATTTAAGAAAACGTAATGAAATTTGAACCCAAGCGCTTGCACTGAACGGGATTTGAACACGATCCTTTCCTTGAGAGACCATAGGTCAAACCACCAGGCTACCATGGCTGTAAATTAAAAATATTTAATAGACAAAAATTTCATGGGTATCGAAACGTATTATTTCTTCGTCATTATACCCAGTTTTCACAGATATGTACGGGGTAGATATTTGTGTGAAAATACGAAGGTTTGTGTTCGAGTCTTGGATTTTTTATATATATTTAAGTATGTATTTATCTATATAAGTATGTTTATCCGTTGTCTAGTACCCATAGTACAAGCTTTGCTTAGTTTGGGACTGATATATATTTATTTAATTATTTTGCTATTAGCTTTTCCCCACAACTTCATTTGCAATTTAAAAGTAAGTTATACAGCGTAAGAAAAAAAAATGTTTCTCCTGTGGACAGAAAATTAGCGACTTTGAGTCAACAAACTAACATTTATTTAAACGGGCGAAAAGTGGACTAGGCGCCAACACAACGATAGTACAATGTATTATAATAACTTTTACAGTCGCTCCATGCAAAAAAAATCACGACAAAACTATTCTACAACAAAAAAGTAGTTCCTTGCATCCACTGGGTTACGTCGTTTTCAAGGGTGAACAAGTCGGATGGATTGCCGTCGTATTTGGTAAACGAACAGTAGCGTAGAATGTGCTCGACGTCATGAACAGCAGCTCTGCACTCGAACTCCGGTGACTCCCTGCAACCACATTTGTGCATACGGCTCAGGAGCGACCACAACCCGTTTTGAGCCTTTAAGCTGGCATCAGATGGGTTGACGCTGATTGGTTGCTTTCCGGTGGGTTTGGCTCTTATTCCTATCTCTTTTCCTCCGGCAGATTGAAGCTGGAAATCACGAAGTTCCTAGCTGTCTGGTAAGGCAAATGTCATGCTGTTAACCAATATGGTAGGGGATTTGTGAATTCTGCGTGAACAGGCAGGTGGGCCGGCCGGGGGCGCGTCGCAGTCCGCATCGTTTGTTCGCAGGCCGCGTTTCCGCCCCGTCTCTTCTGTCTGCTTTGGATCGCGACGCTTCTATAAATTTAGTATGAAAACTGATTCAAGAAGCACCGCGGCTGCGACGCGCCTCCGTCCCACATCTCTACCGTGTGGCTTGCGCCTAAGCCTGCGATCGAAAGTTATCTCCAAATACTTCGGGATAGGATTATATTTTTAGACCGACCTGCAAAACAAGTTTTCATGCAGGTAATGGTAAATTGTAAACTAAAATGTTTACATGTCTCACGTAGGCTACACCTTAAGATTGAGAAACTTACTTGTAAAATGACACCAGTGCGAAACCGGAGCGGCTCGCTAAAGTAGTATAATTAAGTATTGTTCCCAGTCCCAGTTATACTTTTCTGTTTTCTTCGATGTGTTCTAATTTTAAAATAATTTAGAAAAAATGTTTTCTTATCATAAAAGCGTAAAAATAAACACACAAATTGTGACGTAAAATATTATAATTTGATGTCGAAGTTGTAAAAAATAGCTTACTTTTACGACTTAAAGATTTTCTCGCGGTTATAATTCTAGGATTGGCAGGAATGTGGTTAGACCAAAAACGCTTGCGGTTTAAGGTTCTAAGTCTTACATTTAGCGGTTAAAATAATCGGCCAAGTCTAACTCATACGCCATTGACCCGAAAAAGAAGTATACTGTAGATTGTGATTGAGAAGTGTACTGTAAATTGTGGCACGAATAAAAATCATGGTTCACGTCGTAGTCATATTACGCATTAAAGGGACTATCATCAACATACTTAAACATAATGATAATACAATTCTATCTAGAATATGTTAGTAAATATAATTTTATACCTGTCGTTTCGCCGAATTTTATTACGCAGATTTTTCTTTCTCAGACAACTATTGGCAGCCCTTTTTTTGGCCGAGTAACGTTTGGTATAATTTCGGTTCGCCTTATTATTTGTTTCGCTGAGTAGTCAGTAGGAAGAAAAGCGATACGCAGATTTACTTTAAGTAGATTGTTTGTTTCGTAATTGTTTAATTTTATCGAACAACTGTTCGTCGAAACATGATAAGCAGAAGTTATTGTTTAGTAGATTTAAGGTTCAGTCAATTTTTGTTTCGGAATTGTTTCAGTTAACTGTACAACTGTCGCCTTTTTATACATTTAATAGAACATCGCCAGCAAAAATTTGCTGATTTTATTGAATAACAGTATAGTTATCAAAAAAGTATGTATTAAGTAAGACAACATTGCTTAATTTTCAGCGAGCGAGCGAAGCGAGCGAGCAAGACGGAACGGAGCGGAAGCGACTCGCATAGGTTAGGTTCAAAGTTTAATGCGGGAGCGTAGCGTAGCGTTTTTTATAACCACCGGGAAAACCTCCTACCCACAAAAAAAAATTCAATAAAACGTTTGGGAAACATTAAACAACAAAATCTATTACGGTCCATACATAATTGTATGGTCGCCTTTTGTACCCCTGACCTTTGCGGGATAATGATTTTGCGAAATAAATATTAAGCACCTGAGCGACCGAGCTCCGCTCGGGCTGAAACTCGGTACCAACCTTTTTCCAGAGATAAGGAAAAGCTAGATCAATTTTTCATCTCCGAAAACTCCCACATACCAAATTTCATCGAAATCGTTGGAGCCGTTTCTGAGATTCTGAATATATGTATATACATATAAAATGACACCAGTATATATACAGGTATAGGTTGAGTTGCGAAACGTTTGTCTGCGAAACAATACATCTACACGAACAAATCCATCGGCGTACCGTTATTCGGCGAAACGTTGTCTGCCAATCTGCGTAAAAATGGTCGTCGAATCATTAGGTAACCCTTACGTTGATACCACAAATAGTAAGGTGTTCATTGTTGCTACTGTCGCGAATATCACAACTTGTTTTTAACCAAGTGTTTGTTTAATAAAATAAAATATTGTTAAAAGCTACTTACCTATAATAGTTTTAGTATCTAAAAAAAATTGCATCTTGATATGGTGCGCCAAAAAATATGCTGGTTCAAATTCCAATAATAACTTTACGCGTTTTAAAGACATTGACAGAGGAAAGAGCAGACTGTGCTCTTACATAAACGTGTTACTTAGATACTTCAATACGGAATATTGCCACTCTTTGGCATAAGAAGCAGGTGTACTTGTGTTGCCCGTCTTGTTAGTTTGTATAAGCTTTTAATAATCTTTTAACATTGTATTTGGTCAACGCCTGGCTTCTGACTGACCATGGCTTCTGAAGGGCAACTTGACTTATTAGCTTTACTTGTTTGGAAATCGTTAAAATTTTGCAAATCCACCGTCTTTGGCTGACCCATCTTCAAGTAATGTAAGAAGTAGTGTAAGTCTGACAACTTAACAAAAACCATTGTGATTGCAACACAATGCCTACTTTAAGAAAGCGGCATCTCTAAGGCCCTCTTTACCGTTAACATTCACAATATAAAGGTTGACATATTGGCTAAATGACGCCACATAGGTTTACCATTAGCGCAACCAGACTAACTTGAACTCTCAAACAGTTGAAATAAAACTGAAACCAGAGCTCAACATAACGAACTGTTGAACGCATCAATTTGTCTTAATCTTTTCTTCTGCAAATTCTAAAAGAAATCACGGTTTTAAATAGATTGGTTGAAAGCGTGGTCTATTTTGATTGACATTTATTTTAATTTGTACAATGAATTTAGACACCTTGTTGTACGACAAAGCCCATTATTTGTGCTTTGTGATAGTTGTGCTCTTATAATGTAGATCCAGAAATAGGAAACTTAAGTTAAAAATAACACAGAAAAATTTGGTTTTCGTGGGATAGCGATAAGGGTCATAAGTACTTACAATATTTTGTCGCGTCTTTCCTGTGGACATGGCAAAAGTTAAGAGTCTATAGCCAATATTGTTTAGCCAAGTGTACACCTAGTATAGTACCTAGACATAATGCGGTATGTCAGCATTATTTAAGCCGTGATTGTGGCATGTGGTGTGGGATTTAGTAGTGGTAGAGCCATGTTGTAGCTAGCCGCTGCATCACGAATGGGCCGGCTCGTCCGGGGCAGTACCACCCTCTCACAGAACACCGGCGTGAAGCAGCAGTAATCCTGCTTGCGTTTCGTACGGTCAGTGAGAGTGCCGGGGGCCCAATACCTCACCCCTTCCCTCTTCCCCTCCCTCACCTCCTTCCCCTGTTCCCTTTCCTTTAGGGCCGACAACGCACTGGCATCGCGTAAAGCGCTGCGGGTGTCTATGGACAGTGGTGATCATTTAACATCAGGTGACCCACTAGTTCGTTTGTCTGGCCTTTATAACATAAAAAAAAAAATAAAAAAAAAATGATCTACTCATATCATGATTTTAATCAACGAGTAAAGTACGTAATCGACTTTCCCTTTCGTTACTCATATTATAACGACAGCCGTCGAACTTTACGGTAAACTATGTTTTCACTTAAACGCGTAATTATATAATCACGCGGTTTTTCACTTTTTTCATGGCGGAACACTTTCTTGTTTTAGATGATTACATATTATAGTTTTGTTTCGTCGTTTACTGCACTGTGCAGCAAGGGCGGATCCAGCTTTGGGGCCAGGGGAGGGTCACATATAGTCGTGGTCAAGTCACAAGAAGTTATAATTTAACTTAATAATAATATTAGATGCAGGTAAAAAGTATGTATTTTATTAATCTATGTAAGTAGGTACTTTACTTAAAAATACCTATATTTAAATAACAAAATCAATTTTTCTTTTACATCTTCCGAAATGCGTTATCACCTTCATCTACTTCAATGGGTACGTTAATATGGACGTGGAGAAGTGCCAGTCCAGTTAGCCATTCTTCAACCATTGAAGCTCTTAGCCACGATTTGATTCTTCGTAACGTAAAGAAAGATCTTTCCGCTGTCACTACACTAACACAGAGTAGGTAGGCCTCCAACAAGATGGAGCAACGACCTGGGCCCTGTACCACAAAAAATACAAGTGTTACTATTCGACAAAATTGTCAAGTTTCTCATAGTAAAAAGTTACAATTTTGTCGAATTGTAGCACTTGTAACTTTTGTGGTGCAGGGGGCTGGTTAAGGTTGCGGGATCGCGTTAGATGCGGATGGCACGGGACCGATCTGTTTGGCGAGCCTTGAGGGAGACCTATGTTTAGCAATGGACGTCTTTCGGCTGAAATGATGATGATGATGACAGAAACTAGTATTACTACTATTATCTAGTAACAATGTATGTATAATCGGTTGCTAGTTGTTTCAATATCAATATCTTGATTACTGTAAGTATTCGCCTTTTGGCATAAAAACGTTTAGCTGCAACAAATTAAGTACTTAGACAGTCGTTCCTGTAGGTCACTTACGACTCTTACGAGTATTATTGAATCTAGAAGAAAGATGTACAGGATATTTGGCAGTCGAGTGTAGGGGTTGTAAGGGCTGATAAACAGGTCATTCTGAACATTTTTGACCACATTTACTATTATGCCAAGTTGCACGGTTTTTGAGATATAGAGGCCTCATAACACAAGTACCGACTTAATGGGAGGTCTCAACCTTATATGTAAAAATGTAACCTGTGTTAAATGCAAATAAAGTTTATTTTATTTTTATTTTATATTTTATATATTTTTTTTTGAAAAATCACTCTTTTTGCCAAACATCCTATATAGCCTGTATTGAATTTTTTTTTAGTGTTTACCCCAGGGGTATTTGGAAATACTTTATTTTTTGTTATTTTTTTACTTTTCTTTTCTTAAGTGGCACATGTTTGAAAAGCCCGTAAATCAAAGAAGTTTATTAAGTAATTTGTACGCGCAAATCACTGTTACTTTTTTTTTAGTAGACACGCAAAGTTACAAAATATTTAGATTTTTTTTTTCGTCATTTCTAATGAAGTTTTTTTAATAACTCTAGCAGTAATAGGCAATTATTTGAATTTATTTTGAAGAACCAGGGTATTGCGAAGGCAAAACACTTAAAATTAATTCAATACAGGTTATACAGGAAGAAAAAATTTTAAAAATCCGGCAAAATAAGTGATTTTTTCAACAAAAAAAAAATGCTATACTTACAGGATGTTTAGTAGCTACGTGCAAAGCTTTAATGGGGTGATAGCCGTGGTATTTTTGAATATTTTTAGCCATATATGTCTTAGCCGAAATTTTAGGAAAATACCCAGAATTTGATAGTCACGAGTCAATATTGCCCCAATGAGCGTTAATTTGGAAACCAAATCTTTTATTTCGGATAGTTTAATGTATATTGGAAGTGTCTTTCTTGCCACAAAAACAAAATGGAGGCATTCGAAATTACCAAAAATGTCTTAGGGTAGAACAGAGTAATTTTTCTGTGCCATAAAAAAAATAAAAAAATCCTTGAAACGTTTAAACATTTTTAGAAACATGCCTGTTTATTGTTCTTTCTTTTACGGTATCACTCATTGACATTGCTTTCTAAATCTGAGATAAAAAGTAAAAACCAAACTCAGGGAGCACTCGCTAAGAAAGCACTAGTCTTGAAATTTTACTAGTAAATAACGTGTGAAAAAGACAAGTCTACGTCATTTTTCTGTGCCATATTTAAAATTTCCAAATTAACGCTCATTGGGGCAATATTGACTCGTGACTATCAAACTCTGGGTATTTTCCTAAAATTTCTAAGTCTTCAATTAAAAAAAAAAAACAAATTTCGGCTAAGACATATGGCTAAAAATGTTCAAAAATACCTCGGCTTATCACCCCCTTAAAGCTTTGCACATAACTACCAAACACCCTGTACATATATCCCAAAAACCGTGCAACTTGGAATATAAATGTGGTCAAAAATGTCCAGAATGACCCTAACTATCACCCCTTAAAACCCCTAACTCGACTGCCAAAAATCCTGTATATGACTCTGCGGAAATACTCTTCAGTTCTGAAAGTTTTTTAACGTAGTACTTTATTAACTATTTTGAGAATAACAGTTGATTGAAGGAAGATTAGTAGATTAGTCGTTCCGATTGAGGTTAGGTCTAGCTAGACATTAGTGACTTGGTCGAAACAAAGCGCGCGCAGGTGTCAGTGTCATCAGATGAAAGGTAGCGGTGGCACCGTAAAATTCAAATTTTCGATGTGTTCCCGAATTAATGCGTTTGCCATTATACAATACAAAGTACTAACTATATTAAATAAATTAAATATTGAAGGTACCTACTTACATAAAATCTATATTGTGACAAAAATATATAAAAACATTGTTTATTAATTTTAATTACTTAGTGGTCCACCTAGGTCCTGGACCCAGCCCATGGGGGGTCATGACCCCCATGACCCCCCCCTGGATCCGCCCTTGCTGTGCAGTGGATGAGCTAACAAACTGCATCTAAAAGTTGAAATTTCTTTAAGTTCTGAGAATTATTTAGTGCACTTTATATGTGTAAATTAGTAAAGTACCCTGTGGCTTTGCCCCTGTTGCCGTATCCCGCGCTAATTTGCAAAATCTGTCTTTTTTTCTTTGGTTAGGTACATCATAATAGGAGCCACAATATAAAATTTAGTATATTCTAACTAACCAGTTACCCTTAGGGTTTCGGCTGGAAATTCGGTCAGTCTAGGTTTTTTTCGCGTAAAAATATCGTGATATTTTATTTAAATCGTTAGACTTATTATTACAAACATTTATCAACAAGCAGGCACAAAAAATCAAGTTGTCTGTCAATTGCTACAGGTACTTTTTTTTTAAAATATAACACCATTTTCTTTGGCATCCATGTAAAAAAAGCGAGATTAAAAAGGTATATCTTTCTCAAAATAAAGTTTATTTCGATCTAAATCTAGTTTAGTCTAAATAATATTGGTCACTTAGGGGGTGTTTCACCACCTTACTCCTTACATACCTACACCTTATTGTCAAACTGCTGGTTACGTAACCAATGAATAAACTAAGTACTGGACAAATCTGTCAGCTAGTGCTTTTTCAGTTTCACCACTCCGGTCCTGTGCAAACTAAGTACCACTTAACTAATCGTGGATTTAACAAAAAGTCGGAATGGCAACGTCGCATTTCACGACCACGCGTTCCTGTTCGCACACTTTCGTTCAAAGAGTCACTCATTATTAAAGCAAAAGAAATGATTAACTATATAATTTTTGAATACATCTATTTTTTTTTGCATAAACAAATATGTAACATTATAATTGATCCAAAAACGGCATTTATTTACGATACTTTGTTAACAATAACAAAGAAAAATAAAATCACGTAAAACGAATCGAAAAGTGGCGCCAAACCATTTGACAGATAAACTTTTTTTTAATGGCGACATACAAAAGTTCAGGTAGATCAAACG
This sequence comes from Archips crataeganus, assembly GCA_947859365.1. Lineage (NCBI taxonomy): Eukaryota > Metazoa > Arthropoda > Insecta > Lepidoptera > Tortricidae > Archips > Archips crataeganus. Next base: position 9,679,199 of record OX402049.1, on the reverse strand, counting down.
ATTGAGCAACTGACACTGAAAAAAAGTATGTTATTAAAAAATATTACGAAATTTTGGATTTATTTTTACATACTAAAAGTCTACCCACATTTTTTTATTCAAATCTTGATATTTAAATTATTTTATGCAATTTAGCATGACCTCTTTCTTTAAAAAATAAAAAATACTTTTATTTTATTAATAAATTTATTTTTCTGAAACCGGCTGAAGGGCTCTCCAATCATGGCCACAAAAAATAAACTAACTTTATGTGACGGATAAAAATGCTAAATGCCTCCTGATCTGATGGTCAAATTAAGAAACAGTTTGTCCGTCACTTAGCGCTAATCGAGACTGGTGAAACAGAAATTTTAATTCCATCTGTCAAATAAGGTTATGATTAAGCTAATCCGAACAAGAGAGAGCTTTTTAAGAAAAGTGGTGAAACAGCCCCTTACAATATTATTTAGACAGTCTGTTAAGTAGCACTGGCTGGTACTAATAAAATATTGACTGCTTCTCGTAACCTATGGAGGATACGAGCACATGAGGATGTGCCCAAGAGCTGCGGTTTTTTTCTATTCTGGATACGCCCGAGGACAAAAGCAGTGCTCGGGCCGGTGCATTTCAGGCATCGGCAAACAGTTACTGGCCAGTTTTTAATAGGGAAGGGAGCAGTATAGGTATAACAGTTTGGCTTTTCGATGTATTTATCTGCTGTTAATTTTTCATACTAGCATGCCTAGTGGCCGCCAGTAAAATTAGAAGAAGAAAAATTGGTAATAATTTTCTCTCCAGAATGCTGACATCAGTGGATTTTAGCTTCCAGGAATTAGTGGATTGACCTAATGCATGGCAAAGCTAGACAAAGTGGGAAACGAGCCTCTAGAAAACGGTTTCTAAATCGTAGGATTCTACAACACGCAGTGATGTTGTGTCCATAATCTGACGTTAGTTAGTAATATCACTAATAGTTATTATAATTAATTATGTTATTGCTTGCCAAATTAAATTGTAAAAGTATTAATTTTCAAGCAAAAGACACTAAATTGTGTTATTTTTCTAAATTCTAGGAATAAGTCTCATCTCAAACTCAGCCCAAACCTCTCGCAAACCAGTGATTTTTGGCGTTCCTGAATAGTAGTTCATCCCTATCCTCTCGCAAATGATCGAATTACCGCTCGCAAACCGTGTTGGGCCGTTTCTGAATTTAGCCCCTGTTGTCTACCGTTGTTGCAAATTTGAGTGATTGTCTTTGTTTTACAATTGTTAGAATTTTTTAGACAAATAACAGGTACATAATATTATTATCTATATGCACACGCAAAAATATGAATCTTGAATGACATGTTCACTATTTAGATGCTGGACCTTGTACATTACCTATTGGTAAACAATTACCAATCCCCAAAACTGAGCAAAAAAATTAGTAGCGACATCATTTGTCCGGGTGAGCGGATAGTTCCGAAGGAGTGTTGAAGTCTCTCGATGAGGGTGTAAAGATTAATGGCGCTGTATCACTGCTATATAATTAAAGTGATTATCTAACAGATTGGGATATGGATGTATGGGAAAAATTCGTGTCTAAACTCCTGACCAGTGGTGGTGTAGGGGAATGGCACGCGGCACGGAATGCTGAGGACCTGAGTTCGATTCCCAGCGCTGGTCTTTTTTCTGGGGTTTTTTCTGTGCATCCATGTTTCAGTTTGAATTTAGTATGAAATATATGGATTTCATGGGATGACCGTAAAAGTAATAAAAATGAAGATGAAAAAAAAATACAAAAAGATACTTCATATAAAACAAAAATTTCGTTTATTTACGAACGGTTATCCAACTAATATTATAAATTCGTAAGTTTGCGTGTATGCGTGTTCGTTAGTTTCGTTACTGTTTCATGTTAACACGCCTGGAAGTATTATTATTATTATTTATATCATCAGGCAGGCAGTTGAGGGCAACTGATAGGTGCCTGTATCCAGCTGTTCCTTGGTCAAGTATTCTTTGTACTGCTAATGTGTTCGTCTAATCGCTTTTTAAATTGTTTTTTTTTTTATTTTTAAATTGATGAAATTTGGTGTAGATACCTGGATCTCTGGAATGAGACATAGGCTACTTTTTATCTCGTATCTTCCCGGACACAAAGACGCACACCATTATATAAAATCCCGAAATCTCAACAACTAAGTCTAGAGACTCGAGATTTAGCTTGAATGTTGTTCACGGAACGTTAATAAAGACCACGATGTGATTTCTGCGAATTTTCATGGAAATTTTAATTTTGCTTTTCCATTACGGCCCACCGAGCGAAGCCACAGTCACAAATATTTAGTTAAAAATACCTATAAGGTGAGCTTCGAGCTACACTTTCACTGGTTTTACTAGATACTAATGATGCGGACGGCATAGAAAAAATCATCAATAGAGTAATAAATACGGAATAATATCTGATATAATATTCAACACTTTATCACTTGTAAGTAGGTTTTTTTTTTTTTAAAAAGTAGGTACTGTGCTAAAATAAGTTTTTCGCTATTGTTTTTTCCTTTATTCGCCATATGGAACAAAGGCATTTTATTAATTACAATTATGATGGTACACTTACATTTTCTATTCATAAAAAACTGAGCTTTGTTAACTACCTATGCTACCTATACAGTGACTAAACATTTACTATTGATGTCGATAATAATATCTGCGCGTTCAATCCTGGTCTCCTGCTTGAACTTAGACCGACCAAGCACCGACCGAGCACCGACCGAGAAGGACCGAGAGACTGCAGCAATAGCCACAGTAACATCTCAGATCACATAAAAAGTAAAGATATAGCGCTGCGAACAACGAAGTGAGGCCGGTCAAACTACACCAATCCGTGTGCTTACACAGTGGCACGCACACACTTGCAACCAAACTATACCAAATTTTGCTTAGAACCCAAAACGTCAATACTAGTGCTGCCATTATAATGTTGTAGTTACCCTATTATTGGGTAAATGCCGCCTATGTAATAAACCTTTTATTTTTTCATTTTAAATGCTATTCTTTATTAGCACGGCTTAAAACGTGAGATTGTGACACGCAACGTAAAGTTATTTGTTTCTTGTAAAAGTTTATCAACGTTTTTTATTGTAGTAACGGTATCAACGTGACACGCAACGTAGTATCGGGGTAATAAGAATTATTATGGCAACACCGGCCTACGCACACATGTTTATAAAACCAGCCTCACTCGGCTGTTCAGCGCGCTCTATCTTTACTTTTTATTTGATCTGAGAGTAACATCACATTTTTTTCCAATCAGTATGACATTTACACTCTATTAGTTCATTCCTCTATGGTGGACGGTCTATCAAGATATCGCCACCGTATAATGTAATGTATACGACGCGGCGTGCCAATTATACTTCAACTGCTACTATTACTTCGGCTTTCACACGAACAGGATACCTAAGTGAGACGGTGACTGTACTTGATCCATGCACAGATATTTTTTTCATATCGAGTTGGATCATTCTTGAAGAGCGTACTTTCGTCTACTGCATTAAAGTAAATTAAAGTTTTTTTTTTGTATAAAACTGGAACGTGACTGTGGTGATCTCACCTGATGTAAAGTGTAGTTCAGTAACAGTCTATTCACTCTAACCTTGAAGAGCCCTAGGTTGTATTTATCTGGAAATGCAGACAACGGGAGCGAATTCCATTCCTTAGCAGTTCGCATTAGAAAAGATGCCGCGAAGCGCTTCGGACGGGCCACTGGAATACTAACCACATAAGGATGAAGACGCTCCCCCCGCCTGGATGCCCGTTGGTAAAATGGAGATGGGGGAATTAATATATAATTTTTTATTTTTTATTTTATGTAATTCCTGCGCACACTCACCAAAATGTATGTTTGACATACAGTTGACAGATTTGATTGTCTATGGTAAACTTTGTTTTTAGTTGACGTTCGATATGAAAAATTACATTTTTCTTATGTTGGCAGTAAAAACTTATCTGGGAAAGTTATATTTCTAAAAAGATAGTGCGTGCAGTTCCTCCGCGCGGAAGAAGTGAAACTTCGTAATGTGGAAATGAAAAGCAACCAAGCACAGCGCTAGCGAAACAAGTTACATAACTCGTCGCTAGATGGCGTTGCTCCTCGTGCGCACGTTATTTTCAATAATTTTTCGTGATGTTTCGTAATTCTTCAAAGATATTCAATACTTTTTTTACTAAATACGTTTAAAATACTTTATTCTACGATCTACCATTAAAATAGTTTTGATTTTTACAAGTTTTCATACTAAACCACGCAATTGTTCTGGATCGCACTGACAAAGTTTTTAACATCCGTTAGTATATAGGTATACAATTCGAACGTCTCGTAAACGTCAACTTGCGTTGCGTTGCGTTGCGTATTTAACGCAACGCATTTAACGCAACGCTTGTTGGAAGTCGCATTAGAAGATTCACTTCAATAAAAATCCCATGAATTTAGTTGCTTGTTTTAAGCCGAGTTTACACCTGCAAGAAAATTCGCGCAAGTGTAGTGCAACTTGCACGGTTTTCCTTGCAGGTCTAAACTGGCCTTTAGTATTGAGTAACGTGTAACTTACATTTAATAATCTGTGGCAGCTAGGCGTATCGTTATAACGATATTACGACACATGCATGAATAAATCATTTCATTTCATTTCATTTCAAGTGTCGTTATGGGGAATAGAGTAGGTATATAGACTTTCTGAAGTCATGTTATCTATGTTCTTATTTAATTGTTCGTGAGCATGTAAAAACAGATAAAAGTACATAATTATCGCTGTTACTGGAGCTGTAGCCATTATAGAAACTTGATACTTGCCAGATATCATCTTTTAAGAGCATAGATGTGCATTGTGTGCAGTGAGAATAGAAGGGATTTAGGGAGATAGAGAACGGGAGTTGTTCATAAATTTTAACTTTGGGTATAAAAACTATACCCTGTCTATTTAACAGAGTTAGCAAGGCGTTCTCTCTGTTGCACTTTTGTATGCAAATGAAAGGGACAAGAAACTGTCAGTGGGTGTCAACAATCGCACGTCGATGGCGGGCTCGGCTTTTTTGGCGTTTGTTGGAATATTCGTAATATTTCTCGTGATTTTTTGATTTTTCTCGTGGCACCTCAAATAATTACATGTCATGTTTATTCATCTATTAATCATAATTATGTAATTTAAAGTAGTAGATAATAATATTTAAATATGTGCCCTGCAGTGGGACGTATGTGCCGGTGCATCGTCCTTATCGCTGACCAATTACGTGCATTCTCTGTTTTTCTAGTACTAACTCTGTTAAATAGACAGAGTATAAGTATGTAGTTAACTATAAATACGTATGAGAAATTTAAAATTTTCGTCGCATGATTATACGCCTCTAGGTTATTTTAACAATACGTGCAATAGCCGTATCTAATAAATTTCCCACCACAAACCGCTAACAAGTCACAAACATAAGAAGAGTTATCATCGTTTAGGAAGCGGCGCACGCACACCCTTCTAAGTTCTGATGCCGAAGACCGATTAGACGCGGTGCAATATTGCTATTGTTAGTACTAATTGCTAACAATAATAGAGATACTAAAATAATGACAACAAACAGGAAGAAATAGGTGGATATGGTGCATATTTAAATCGCCTTGTTGGCCTACTAATTTTAACAATAGTTTGGTCAAACCTCTCCTTTAATCCACCTCTCCATTTCTTCCGTGGATGGCGGAAGAAGCGACTAAAGAAATAGATTAAGGTATATTGTACTAGTAGGTGATAGGCAAGGCTCGGATTTTTCATCGCATGGTGAGATGAAAGAAAACTATGCAGTCGATATAAAAACTAAAATTTAACTCATACTCATACTCACTCATTTTCTTAGTCGCGTATTACTTTTATCCCTTTATCAGACTGACAGATAAAAAATATCAATCCAAAGTTAATCTTATTTACTTAATGTAATTAAAATTATTTTTGTTGAGGTAGTACGATGTGGGAAGTCTAGAATATACTTCTCTAACGTCCGCGTTGATGTAGAACGATTTCAACCAATATAAAACCTATTCTAGAAAGAATGGAAAAAGTCGCCATGATATATATACTCATTTTACAATTATTATTTTAAAATAGACAATACACCCGCCATAAAATGTCGAGATTTTGAAGCACAGATTCCTGTATCTATGTGCCCTATGGATATTACAAACTAGGAGCTTGGCATTTAATTTTTTTATTTAAAACTAGCTTTTGCCCGCGGCTTTGCTCGCGTGTACTATGAGTATTCCAAAGAACCAAGATATCAAGCAAGCAAGCATACAGGCAAGCAAGCAAGCATGCCCACAATTGACCGAGAAATCGGTGAACATACCTACATAAAAAAAATCATAAAATGGAATGCATAACCTCCTCCTTTTTTAGAAATCGGTTAAAGTGCCCTTTGCGGCCTACTTACAGTATAAACTTATGAATTTTGAAATTTTAGCTTTCTACAACCAGTAAAACGCAAAATCCCGTTTTTTCCCGTACCCGTAAGAATTTCGGGAAATGTTTTCTTAATGCTCCCCTACACTCCCCAAGGAACCCACTTGCCAAATTTCAGCTTTCTATGACCAGTAAAACGAAAAAGCCCGTTTTACCCGTTCCCAATTTTGGAAAGTCCTCTCTCAATCCAGCTCTACACTCCCCAAGGAACCCACTTGCCAAATTTCAGCTTTCTATGACCAGTAAAACGAAAAATCCCGTTTTTTCCTTATCCCATGGGAATTTATAATTACCTACATCTATGCCAAATTTGAAGAGTCTAGTAATTATAGTTCATAGGATCCCGTTGAACTGAATATATAAATCCCGTTTTTTTCCTTATCCCGTGGGAATTGTGAAAAATCCTGAAATTAATGTTTTTAATAATGTAATACCTACTTGTGTATCAAATTTGAAGAGTCTAGTTATTATAGTTACCGAGATAGGGTCACTCGTAATCGAATATATAAATCCCGTTTTTTCCCTTTCCCGTGGGAATTCCCAAAAATCCTTCCTTAGTGGATGCCTACATTGTATAAGGTGCAAAATTTGGGCTGTGCGTTGATATATCAACAGTCATTTAGTTTATTTAATATTTCAACCCCATCGCACCCCATCCAGAGAGATGGTATTTTACGTCTGCCACGTCGGATTTTAAAACCGTTGTTGTTTTCATAACCAGCGACCCGATAAACCATAGAAACAACACCCATGTTGATTTTCAGACTTTGTTACCCCTTTCCCCCCTTTTAGGGGTTGAATTCTCAAAAAACCTGAAACACGTGTTTACTCATTTATCATTAGGAGTAGTTCTGTGAAGTATCGAATAAAATAGTCGAACTAATCTTGTTTCCTCATACAAACTTTGGACCCCCGTTTCACCCCCTTAGGGAGTGAATTTTGAAAAATCCTTTCTTAGTGCACCCCTTGACCTTATAAGGAACCTACATGCCAAATTTTGAATCTCTAGGCCCAGTGGTTTGGTTTGGGCTGTGCGTTGATATGTCAGTCAGTCAGTCAGTCAGTCAGTCAGTTTCTTCTTTTATATATATAGATATGGTTAAATTTAATTTAAACTATTTATTTAATTTACAATTTACTTTTGATATTAATTAAATGAATGAGTATGAGTATAAATATGAGTTAAATTTTAGCTTTAATATATCGATCGACTCCGTAATTTTCTTTCATCTTACCATGATGCGACGAAAAATCCGAGCCTTGGTAATAGGCTAGCAACCTGTCACCTGTACCACTATCTAACATTAAACTCTGTGTGTGCTCTGCCTAACCCCTTTGGGATAACAGACGTGATGTGTGCATGTATATGTTAGTCAATATTACCAAACTACCTATAACATAATTTATTTTAACTTTAGATAGGTATATCTACTTATTTATTGAATGTAAACAATCTTGGAGTAATGGCTGACTTACTCATCAACGTGCAGTCCAAACCCTTGGATCTAAAAAGTTGAACTTTTATTGAAGTTCTCCTTATTAGAGAGACAAGGAATATGTAGGTATTTTGCAGAAATACTACGGGATAAGAATTTCTGACATGGAGGTGAAACTGCGGCGCAAGTTAGCACATACACATGATCAACAAAAAACATATTTTATTTAATTTATTTTCTACCATCTTTTTTTGTCTTGGTGTAGTTGATAATAAACAACTTACTGCCTTGCATAATATTGGTATTGTTAGTAGGTATTTTGTGTTTTGGTTCTGCTCTCATGGGAAACAAAGATATAAAACAGCGTAGAGTTGAATTTATGGATACGGGAGTAAATCTTAAAAATTAATTAAAACTTAATGATAATATGAAGTTCCTGATTGACGCTAGACTTTTGCGGAATTACGGAAAAGCACTTTTATTGTAAGAGAAAGCGTATGTCCAGAAAAGAGATGATTACAAGCGAAATGAGTAACCCAGTCCTTTAGTCAGCATAAGCCTATAATTTAGTTTAATTACATTTCCCATAAAATATCATTTTATGTTTAATTTTTACTGTAATCTGCCTATGAATTATCTAAGTGAAGATCACGCCGTCTCTCCTATGTTTTACGCACTATGACGTCTTAAATTGATTTTTATTCTTTAGCACATAAGTTCTAGACTTGATTGATCTAAGAGGTGACACTTATTTCACGTCGCGTGTCAATAAGTTGCTCATCGTTAATTATAGATTCGTTGTCGAAGGTGCAAGTAGATGCAATTATGCAAGTGAAGTACTATAACGTACTTATGAAGGTTAAAATCATCTCGATCTTAAATGATTGTCGGTATTTTATCAATATGGAATGGTTAGAACGATATGCTGTACCTTTTTAGGAGGGTTCTGTAGTCCTAACAGGTAATTTGTACAGCTCGTGGTCTAAATACGCACTTCGTCAGTTTTTTTTAGAGTTCCACTGGGTAATGGAACTCTAAATCGGAACCCTATTGCTCTCGTTCGTGGGTGCGTTTTGTCAGGGCTCTGTCACAAGAGACTTATACAGGACCTTACTTCGCAGCAGTTCAAAAAAAAATTTACTCGTTGCTATGTGAACTAAACTTGTCTTCGACAAAAGAGTTTCTGAATATGAAATTTGCTAATGAATTTGCTATTTCTTCCCATTGTTAGAATAAATTATCGATCTCTTTATTTTGTTAATTATAAGAACCATCAACAAAATCTTCTTACATAAGTAGGTAGGTACTAAACTTTGCATGCTTAATTAAATAGAATACGGCTGCGTTTATTATTATTGATGTAACAACACCCTATGGAACCCATATTGCGCAAATAAAAATCATTTCATTTTATTTCAAGGCTCAAGCCCCTAAACCCGATGCAACAATCTTAAAGAAATCACAAAATTTGTATCCTTTATTGGGAACGTATCAAAATATATAAAGTTTAAAACGAATAATGGACGAAATACATAATGGTCATAATACATACTAAAATTTTCCATGAAACTGTTGATTAAACGAACTTTTTTAATCGTGTAATCTACAGATCGGTTTAGGTTAGGTTAGGTTTATTTTATGAAAATCCACTGGAGTTAAGAATTTCCAAGAAAATTGGTTTATATCAAATGACCATTATGTATTTCGTCCGTTATTACTGTGAAACTTTATATATTTTGATACATACCCTATTTATTAAGGTCACTATAGGAATCATGGACAAAAACAAACCACTAGTTTACTACTGCGCTGCGCGACCTCGCGTGCAATAACGCTGCGTCTGTTCCCAATTAATACCCAATTTGGGTTTGCAACGGTGCGGAATAGCAAAATAAGTACTTAATAATAAGTTCCTTGAATTGAAAATCTGTTCATTCATTTGGAGTCTAGTCTAGACGTACAATGTAAGTGTGTTTATTCTGCCTTTACGCCGAAAATTATTTTCCAACTGTTTATTTTTTCAGAAACTGTAAACTATTCAGGATATATTTCAGTATTACCCTGTAGGCTAGGTTAAGTTATATTAGGTTTGTTTTATATCAATCCTGAAAAGTATACTGTTGAGTCTAGATCCCTAGTGCACGTTAGAGGGGTAATCTATTCTTGATGGTTCCTTCAATAATACGTGGACTGTATAAAAAAAGAGTATAATAAAAATAATCGAACTGAGAAACAATTATAATGCCAGTGCAAGCGCGGCGCGTACAGAGATTCGGTAGCGTACGGTCGGTGATCTGTTGCAATAAAAAAAAAGTCCAAGGCGCGGGTGGCGGCCGGGTACGTATCCGCGCCCCCCGCGCTGTAGCGTCGACGCGGCCTGATGATGCGGGCATCAGGCGCTTGGCCTTAACAATACAGTTTCAGAAAAATAATAGTTGGCAAATGAATCAGTTGGGTAAAGGCAGAGAACCGTAAGTGTGGGTTGTTAATATAACTTGCAAGATTTGTGAACTAACAATTATAGAATAAATAAGCAGTGTTCCTAATATTTGTTTCTAATGAACAATTATTATTATTTTTAAACAAATATTTATTTGAAAGTGAAATTTTTCTTTGTTTTAAACTATACCGCTCCATAAGTTAGTACAGGTACACAATAAACAGACGAGAAAAATATTAAAAATAATATAATAAATAATAATATACGACGTAATTAGAGAAGTCACGCCATTACGTGTACTATACGTATACTTTTGAGCTTTCTTATTAATCGACGGAAACAATATAAGTGGGCTAACATTTTTTGCTCCGTTACTGCAGTAGTACTCAGCCCTTGGACATAAAATTGTATTTCATAACAAATATTTACTCATAGAAGTATTAGTGTTTTTTTTATTATATATTAAAAAAGTTAATTTTAATTTATATGAGCGTTTTCCTGGACCAGACGACCAGTGGAAAGGGTAATAGGAGGCTTCAGCCCAACATTGGGACAGCACACAGGCAAAATAAATTTAAAAAAAGTTCGGTAGTTTTGCGCTAAATAGATTAGCATGATTTCTATTGGATACCTACCGTAAAGTCGGGTCACATTAACCCTAGAGGGTAACTTTGACTGCTTATGAAAATCCAATCAAGTACTTAGTTTAATCGAATCAATTATCATGATTTTTCCCATGGTAAGCTTTGCTTGGTTTGGGACTAGAATTGGTGTCAATCGTCCCTCGATTTATTATTATTATTATTCATTGAAACAATAGTGTGTTAAAAAATTTAGTTCTATTAAATAGGTACTTTAGATGTATGTAATTTAATAATAATGTTTAATGTTTGTTTGAAAAAAAAACCTTGTTGAGTTTCTTGCCGGATTATTCTCAACAGGGTTTTCCCGAACCGGTGGTAGATTCTTCGACGTTCATAGGAGCATCAATTGGTGCCCAAATTGAATAAATAATTTTGACTTAGAACTATTGCTGCAAAACTGCAGTAAACTTGCGATTTTGGCCAGGTGACCCGGTTTACTGTAATCTGGCCAACCAAAGTACCTCCTAACGTCAAGTATCGTACCTATTTGCTTATTAAAGTCTTAACTTTATCTATATCTATCTATAGTATAATAAAACAGTAAAAGTAGAGCTCTGTCATTCTGTACGTACACGCTAATCTCCGAAACTACTGAACAGAATTTCTTGCGGTTTTCGAAGATAGATGAAGCTTAAATTAAAGCAACATAGAAGCTTTGTTTCAATAAAATTGGGTCACAATGAAAAAAGTTATCGTCGTTTAATCTATACTGTTCGGGCATTGTAATCTTTTAATATGATGGTAAGTTATAATACTACGGTCGGTTGGCGGCAGAAATTACTGTCAAGAGAGTACGAGGTAAACGAACGTACGGATTGTGATCGAGTTTTTGGTGTGTACTGTTATTTTAACCAAATTACTGGTTTTTTGGTGATATTATTTCGGTCATCGGACTACATTTGAACATTATTGTGTGTGTGTGTGACATTGTGGACTCTGTGTAAGAAGGCGCCTGAGAGCAGACCAAGGTGAGTGGCTCAACGGCTACAAAGGGTTCCGTACCATTACTATCTATAAAAACGGCAAAAATCACGTTTTTTGTATGGGAGCCCGCCTTAAGTATTTGGTTTATTTTATTTTAATTTATTTTTAAAGTGAATGTACCTATAACTAAATATTCTGTGAATAAGTATTTCAAGCGTCTACCTGTTGCCGTTATCAATATCGAGCAACAAAAAAGGATAGATTTGTTGAAATTCCCACGGGATAGGGAACAAACGGGATTTTTTATATTCACTAAGTAATACCAATGATGATGAGACGATGGGTTTTTGGATGTTGCCGTTGCCGGATTTTTGTTTTATTCAATGAAAGAAATTAAGAAGCTTTACTGCGCGGACGAAGTCGCTGACACCAGCTAGTAAAATAATAAGTTTAAGACCCGTTTTATAGCAACATTCTTGTTGATGCTTGGCTTGAGATAACGGTAAAAAAGGTTGGTGTTAACTGCATTAGACGCGTCATGGTCCACGACTGACGTTTTTTACCTGTTTCTAAAAAGTATTTGCCGTCTGTTTCACGCGCTTCATCCATCAGTTCATTGAACTTGACGTTGCCTAAATTAGTCTTTGTAACAAACATAAATAAAAATAACAATAATAAATATCACGGGACAATTTACACCAATTGACCTAGTCCCAAACTAAGCAAAGCTTGTACTATGGGTACTAGACAACGGATAAACATACTTATATAGATAGATACATACTTAAATACATATTATATACCTAGAGAATTTTTTAGCACGAACAACTTGTGATTAGTGTTTGACAATAATAACATCGATTTGGTTTGGTATTATTGTTTTATATTTTCAAACGTGTCTCATTGATATAATGCCACTTATAAGACATCGATAAACTAAGTATTAGACGGAAAAATATTCGTTCGTGCTAGGAAAATCTCTAGGTATACTATACATATTAAACACCCAAGACTCGAGCACAAACATTTGTATTATTCACACAAATGTCTGCCCCGACCGGGAATCGAACCTGGGACCTCAAGCTTCGTAGTCAGGTTCTCTAAGAACTTGGAATGAGTTCTTTATATTGACTGCCATGTTACTTATTAATTATACCGATGAATTATTTAATAACGGAACGGACTATAATAACGGAACTTCATCTTTTGCCGAAACTAGTTTATTATAAAGGGTTTTTTATGTCACCGACATCATACAAATTAAACAGTTTTTTTAATATTTTTGTGTAAAAACTTTTCAAATTTCAATCAAAGTATAAATCTTTACATTACCTACTCTGCGCCACATTTTAGGTACATGATATGCGATATTATACTTAATGAAATGTAAATAATTAAATAATAATTTATATTAACGTGAAAATACGAATATTAACTTAAGTATAATTTTGTTACTAACCCAAATGATCCAAGTTGATCGTAAGCCGTAAAAAAATGAATTATTATTATTTTAATCGCCGCGCGCCCTACTCGCACGCGCAGGCGCTTCAAACTTACCAAAGATTATAAATAGGTTCTATATGATTTCATTTCCCCTTCGTATTTGACTAAGCTCTTGGAATTATTGGTTAATGGTATAAACTACCTTACTTTTACTACCTACGCGAGAGAAGTTGCGGGCAAAAAAAATTTGAATATAAAAGTCATGAACAGGGGCAAAATTTAATGACAGTCAGGGCGTTCCTTTATCGACAACCTCAACTATTATATCGACGCTTTTGCCATATAGTAGTGATCGCCCCAGCATTGTTTGAAGTTTGTATTATTTTGTAAGTCTTATTTCGGAGACAAATATTTTAAAGTTTACACAAAGCGTATTTTAAATGATAGCTGGGTAATGAGTACCATTGCACTATTAAATATTTACGATAAACTCGTAAGACCCAATTCGCTAAATTTAATACAATGTCAAAGCAAATGTCAACTTGTCTTAATCTATATCTATACATATAATAAATCTGTAATAAGTCGGTGTCTGTACATTGAAGATATTTGAGAAAAACTGTCACTAGGGCTATTTATTAACGCAATAGAACCCAAAACAATGATTTTTAGAATTATTGTCTGTTTGTCTGTGCGTTTGTGCGCGCTAATCTCAGAAACGGCTTAACCTAGAAGGATGCGGTTTTCACTGATATGTTGGTATTTTCTTGAATTAACATTTAGTGTTTGTTTCTTTTGAATCGGTTCACAAATAAGAAAGATACGTCTATTTTAAGAATTTATCGAACAGGTTTTTTTGTTTGAACGCGCTAATCACAGGAACTACTGCTCCGATTTGAAAAATTCTTTCAGTGTTCTAGAAAGCACATTTATCGAGGAAGGCTTTAGGCTATATAATCAGCACGCTAACGCCAATAGGAGCGGAGCGGAGCGGAATAATGTTTCAAAATCGGGGGTTTTTGAAGTAAAACTTCTATAGGCACGCTTGACTTGGGGGGGGGGGGGTACGGTGGGGGGTGGGGTTGGGGGTTGCGGGGGCGGACAATTTTTTTATATCGAGGAACTAAGGACAGCCATAATTGATGAAAAATCAAATTGGCCAATTCGCGAGTCGAGTCGCGGGCAACAGCTAGTTGACAATAAGTTTCAAATTATGATAGCCCTTTCGAACCCGGTTGATACAATTGTGCCGTTTAATGGCAATTAAAATTTAACTTTACATCATTGTAACACTTTTCATACTCACTTGGGTTCGAAAGGGATAGTCGTAATTCGACGTGGGGTACGAGGATAAAGATACTTCTTCTCTACTTCTTCTCTTCTCTCTCTCTCATCATCTCTACTGAGAATTGATTTATTATTGTGTTTAATTTTTATACTTTCTATAAAATTATATTTTTACAAAAAAAACTTGGAGCGATCGTTAGTATAATTATGGGAAAAGCGTCGATAGTTGAGTTTATCGACAAAGGAGTCCCTAATTGTCATTAAATTTTGCCCCCTAAATTCCGATACTGTCTGGTCATCCTGGTAATATTTTATTTCTTTTCCCCATCTATTATTATTAAAGACATACAAATATTAAGAAAAAATAACAATAATAAATTAATACTATAACTATAAATAAAATAAAATAAAACTAACTTAAACTAAAACTAAATAAAATTAACAAAAGGTTCCCCCCGCGGCATGGACCCAAAGACACTGGCAGCATTACCTCGCTGTATAGCAATGCTGATACGTTGTGCGAGGTAGCTGCCAGCTCTTTGGTCTCCTGTATTAGTGTCACAAAGCCGTTTACAAATATCTTTGTAAAGACTTTTTGCGCTGGAGCCCCACGGACCAAAGGTCTCAACCCCGAATGGAACAAAGTTGTATTCAGAGCCAAGACCTGATTTGCTGTTCCGCGGATGTGGGACGGAGCCAGTGTGTCTACACAAGTAGCGTCCCACACTAGCACACGACCCAATTTCCACGGAATCAATGACATTTCGTCTGGTCTCTTGCCATCATCTCTGGCGATGCCCGATGGCTCCAGTAACGCAGGCACATTGACGGTGGCAAGAGAGCGACGGATAATGTCATTGAGAGCAGAGTGTCTAGAGAAGCGGCCCGCGCTCTTCTGGCACGAAAGGCCGTGGTGTCCGAGCGCGTCGACCTCAAAGCCGCAGGGGCATTTATGCGGTGCGCAAACTGCTACTCCAAGTCGCAGGCAGATGGAAATTCTGAGAGTGTCGGGCTCTAGAAAAGTACCAGTGTTGGCTGATGGAAAGGCGTGCAACCAGCAGCCGGCTTCCTTCGTACCTGAAGCCAATAGTCTGGCACGATGAGAGCCCGTGCTGCGGCTCAGAAGGAATTCATAAGTCAAATTTGACTGAATGTCGTCCCAGGACCTTTGAAATTTTAAATTTTCTGGGAAATCCTTTCCCGGACAGGCAATAGACCAATCATTTTTAGCCTCCGTTAAACCCGCAGTCTCATAGTTTAAAGGGCAAGCCCTCAGGATTTTACCTATGAGATCTGCCGAGCTATGGGCGGAGGATAAAAAAGCTGGTGCGGAAATAGAAGAAATTTTGCGAATCCCTATCCCACCAAAGCGAATGGGAAGGGATGCTTGAGTCCAGGATTCTTCGCTTAGCTGAATGTTCAGAATTGATTCCAGGTTCGCTTTGATTAAGTCATCCATTTGTGACAGTGAAATTTTGAATTTAGTGAATGGACAGCAGCGAAGTACATAAGTAAATTTTGGAACGAAAAGACAGAATTTTAAAATTGTCAATGCGAAATGAGGACTAATTTCAAGTAAACGACTTTCATACCTTTTGAATTTAGAAATAGAATCTAAAATGTAATTCGGAAAGGATTCTTCGAAAATAGGAGACCCAAGGAGGCTGAGAGAAAATCTGTTTACTATCTTAATGTCTGGCGTCAGTGCATCAAATTTTGTTTCCCCATCTTATTAACTTATTTAATTGCGGTATTTACTTTAAATTTAAATCTTTAAAAAATAAACTCTGCCGGTGTTCTACATATGTATAGCAGAGCATTAGCGAAAGTGCCCACGTCACAGACTTCACGTCCTAGTAATTAAGGTGTTAGTTAAGTATAATATAAATTATGTATGTTAGTCTTTAAGGTATTTTTATATGGGCCTATGCAGCCTGAAATAAAATTATTCTATTCTATTCTATTCTATTCTATTCTTCTATTCTATTACATCAAAGCAGTTTTGTAGTTCATTTAACATTGTTTCTCCTGTGGTAAACGTATGGTGGTTTGAGAAGATTTTTATAACAAATCCGTCCGTCGATCCATCCCAGCCTATACACGTCCTAATGCAGGGCACAGGCCTCCTCTCAGAATAAAAAACAAATACCTATGTACAATTAAAAAAAAATCGACTGACATAGTTGTATCATTATAATATAACCCGATAAATTCAATATACTTATGTCAGTTTGCCTCTATGTATATTTTAACAATAGCACTGTCGTAGTGATTGGCATTTTTTTAAATGCACTTATTTGCCCTTTAGCTTTCCATTATTCTATGCGGACGTCACAAAAAGCGGCGTGTATTACAATTGTACCTACAGCGTGTTTTATATGTATACATGTAGTATATCGATATAACCACAAGTTGTAACTAGATATTGATTTTAGTGTTATAAAGCCATATGCCATGAAATTAAAAATTATTGCAATGTCGATTGCAATAAATGTTAAGTTTTGCATTAACTACTAACTATTTTTTGAAAAAAATTCGAGTACCTACTAATGTATTACGTACAATAATTTCACACAGGGGAGAAGTGGATCTAATCTTCTTCGGGTAAATGTTTTTTCGTTCATTATGATTACTCACTTCTTTTTTTTTTTTTAATAGCCTTTGTCCGTGTCCCACTGTTGGGCAAAGGCCTCTCCCCTGGACTTCCAACTCCTGTCTGCACTTCTTTCATAATAAGATCATTAATTATTATTATTATCATTGCACGTTTTTATCTAGTTAAACATATTTTTTGTTAAAAACCGCATGCTTAATATTAAATTAATAATTTACTAAACATTCTTACCACCTATACCCAACCTAACCTAACCTACATTAACCTACATTGATACCATATTCTAAGAAATAAATGATTGATTGATTGAATACTGCATTAGAGTATAATTTTGAGTCATAATGCTAAAGTCTGCTAAATTTTATCAGATACCGTCAAACAGTTTTAGCGTGAAAGAGAAAATAACATTCACCCTTCCATCCCTACAAACTTCCATACTTATAATTAATTATAATATTAGTAGGATACGACGTTCAGCTATCAGTTTTTATCATATGTAAACAAGTCATCTATTGTGACAGTGGTGACCTCTCGTCAGCAAATGCGACGTTTTGAATAAAAAAAAGTAGTGATTGCAAGCTATTTTATTTTATAAGGAAAAAAAGTCATAATTTTTTTAATAAAACATGAAAGTTTGTTTGATATCCCCTATATGTTTCAGGTTATATCAAAAATACACCCATAGTACAAGCTTTGCTTAGTTTGGGACTAGGTCGATTTGTGTAAGATTGTCCTCTAATATTTATTTATTAACTTTGGTTCTCTGTCGGATCACTTCGTTACGAATTCGATCTTTTAGAGAAACTCTGAGCATATCCCTTTCCGTAGCACGTTGAGCAACTTTAAATTTGTGGACCAGCCCTACAGTGAGTGTCCATGTTTCGGCACTGTATGTCATGACGGGTAGGACCAGCACGCTGAAGCGGCAATGGGCAGGCCACATAACCCGAAGAACCGATAACCGTTGGGGTAGACGAGTTCTTGAGTGGAGACCACGGATTGGCAAACGTAGCGTGGGACGTCCTCAGACTCGGTGGAGCGATGATCTTCGCAAGGCGGCTGGCAACAGCTGGATGAGAGTGGCCGAGGATCGTGCTCAGTGGCGTGCCATGGGAGAGGCCTATGTCCAGCAGTGGACGAACATAGGCTGATGATGATGATGATGATGATGATTTATTTATTTATTTATTTTATTTAGATTCAATAAAATAAAATAAAATAAAAATATATTTAGAATCACTCCTTACAAATAGAGAATGTCTAGGTTCACTCGATTCTTAGTTTTATAGCCTATACTTCGTTTTTTTTAGCATTAGATAGAAAGTAAGCGATTTTGATGTGTCTTTTTATTGAAAAACGCTTTTGAACAATAAATTACAGCAAATAGGTATGTAACAATTAACATTCTTTTCATTCTTTTTGGTCATTTACATTCTTTTGGTTTCATAAGTAATAGTCATTATTTTTTAAAAAGCGTTTTTCAATAAAAAAAAGAAAGAAAGAAAGAAAACATTTATTCGTGATATAAAAACTTCAAAAATAACAAAGGAAAAAATAAATAAAAATGCGCATATCACAAAATGGTCCCAAATCAGCAAAGTGCCGGTCTTGCGAACGGCGCTGATCTTCCTTTGGGACCATCGCGTCATCCATCCATTGAAAAATAACAAACACAAAGTGAAACCAAACGCATCAATTTTAGATTACAAATAAAAATTCAAAAAAACCGGCCAAGTGCGAGTTGGACTCGCGCACCGAGGGTTCCGTACAAATTTATATTTATCTATGAACATCCAGTCTTAGCAAACCCCTGCTCCTAAGCAAAATATGCGCAGTGTGGGATCATTGTAGATTGGTTACTGATATAGACAGACAGAAAAGAAAAATATGCTTTTCGCAATTTTTCCTTTATCTGTGCTATGAGACGTTGCTTCGTAGCAAATTTCAAGATTCTGAGTTGACGGGAAGTACCTTGTAGGTTTTGATTCCCTTGCGAGTGTCGAAAATTTGCGGCAAAAATAGATTGGTTACTGATATAGAAAGACAGACAAAAAAAATTATGCTTTTCGCAATTTTTCCTTTATCTGTGCTATAAGACCTTGCTTCGTACCAAATTTCAAGATTCTGAGTTCACGGGAAGTATCCTGTAGGTAGTTTCGAAAATATGCGGAACTTTGCGGCATAAACGGCTGTATCTTTTGATTGCGTTGGCTTAGAAGTTTAATTTTTTCACAGCTCCAAGGGACAGTAGACCTGAGTATTTGATATAAATTTCAGCTTGATACTTCCACGCGTACCTGAGATAAAGGGTCTTGACAGACGGACGGACGGACGGACGGACGGACAACAAAGTGATCCTATAAGGGTTCCGTTTTTCCTTTTGAGGTACGGAACTCTAAAAATAAAAGAAGCAAAAAAAAAAAATAACAAACAAGAAACCATAATTCATATCATCTAACCTATGAATAATATTATTGCAGCATCTTACACAATTTTTAGCAAAGACTCATCAAGATTGTTTACCATTTCTAAAGTTAATGTTTTTAATCATTCATAAATCATTAACACAAATTCACGAATACATCTTTAAAATGTATGATATTATCCTAATTTGATGATCCATTAGCCCACTGGTTAGAGTTTGTGACTATGAGGTTGATTGTCGAGGGTTAGGTTTTTTATGTGATACAAAATTAATGTTTCTAGCTCATTTAATGCTAAGCATAAGCAGCATAATACTTATGTAAGTATATTTTTTTTAACTAGCCGGATTGAAGTTATTTGCTGTATAATGTACCTACTAACCAGAATATGAGCTCTCGAGTCTTGGATATTTAATATGTACCTATTTAGGCATGTATTTATCTACATAAGTATTGTTTACTCATTGCTTAGTACCTATTGTACAAGCTTTTCTTGGTTTGGGATTAGAGATCAATTTTATTGGTATTCTTTTATGTGTGTATATGTACAATCAACTTCAAAAAAGCAGAAGGTTATCAATTCGGCTACGCTTATTATTTATATTAAAAATTAATTATTCATACTAATTAATTTCCTTTATGAGTTTAAACAATGGAACTATTAGACATAACCTTTAAAAATCAGTAAGAGTACCTATTGGTGACTGTAATGTACCTAATAGCTTAAAGGGCATGCCAGGATAAGCTAAGTGAATCTGCCCCCAGCGAGTTTTGACTTATAATTTTTTACACGACTAAGTATGGCAAAGCCAAAAGGAAGTGTAATGATTTTAGCAGTCTATGTATGTTTGTATTTATGTATGTATGTATGTATGTATGTAAAACTCTTTATTGTACGTAAAACATGAAAATTAACAGTTGACAAGAGAAACATATGTACAAAGGCGAACTTATCCTTTAAAGGGATCTCTTCCGGTTAACCTTTGAACGATTGACAGGACACCGGAGACAAGATAGATTTATGTATTGTGTGTTCCACCGTAGCGTCGAGACTTCTCATCCGATTTTAATAAATTAGGTATCAATCGATTTGTTACGATGCTCCGGGTAACATAGCCTTCTTTTTAGGGTTCCGTAGTCAACTAGGAACCCTTATAGTTTCGCCATGTCTGTCCGTCTGTCTGTCTGTCTGTCCGCGGCTAAGCTCAGAGATCGTTAGTACTAGAAAGCTGTAATTTGGCATGAATATACATATCAGTTACGCCAACAAAGTGGTAAAATAAAAAATAAAAAATATTTTTTTTTAGGGTACCTCCCATAGACGTAAAGGGGGGTGATTTTTTTTTTCTCGATTAATCCTATAGTGTGGGGTATCGTTGGATAGGTCTTTTAAAACCATTGCGGGGTTGCTAACATGATTTTTCTATTCAGTGACCTGTTTGCGAAATATTCAACTTTAAAGTGAAAATTTTCATTAAAATCGAACGTCCCCCCCCTCTAAAATCTAAACTGTTGGGTGGAAAAATTTGAAAAAATTCAGAATGGTAGTAAATATATCAAATTTACTAGGAAAATTATAGCGGCTAAGATTGCTTGGAAATTATTTGTTCTTTAAGAGTAAATAGTAGCCTAAGGTATAAAACATACCTAAACTTGGATGATTCCGTACACATACGTAATCCTTAGAAAAATATTACTTGATTTTTTTGTAATGGCTACGGAACCCTACCTTGGGCGTGTCCGACACGCTCTTGGCCGGTTTTTTATATATAAAAATATATTGGACGGAATTAACATAAAAAAATAGAGCAATTAAAAAAAAATTTTAGCATCTTTCTGCTTGTGTGGCATTATTTAGATAGCTCTTAAAAAATTATGTGGAGGTTTCTTAATAGGTTTTTGGTTTAAGATAAGTGTTGGGGAGCTATTAGCTCCTAAAGTCGTTAAAATTGTATTACAAACACAGTCACAAAGTTATTTGATATCAAGTTCAATTGAGCGGCAATACTACATTCATTTTGTAGCAATACTACACGGTTAATAAACCATCTCTCAGCTCCATCGTGAACAACGTATGAAGATCGTGAGTGTGTCGACCAGGATAGCGTACTTTGTTCTAATTGTAAGATTTACCAAACAATATTCGTCCTATACAGTCTACGTATACAGTACAGTGTACGCTCCGACTTCGACACACTCCGACCAAGAAGTGGAAGCTATGTATGATGATATCTTCAGAGCCATGCATAGCTCCGAAACTCACTTCATAGTTGTTATGGGGGACTTTAACTGAAAACTGGGCAAACGAGATGGTGAAGAGCTGCGAATTTGGAGTAGCGCGTAGGAAGCAACGGGGCCACCTACTGGGCGGCTTCGTGGAGAAGGAGAGACTCTATAATGATGAACTCCTTCTTCCAGAAGCTAGAGCACAAAAGGTAAACTTGGATGAGCCCTGACTGTGTTACGAGGAATAGAGATAGACCTTATCATGTCGACGAAAAGTCAAATATTCACTGATGTCTCCGTGATCGGTGCGGTTAGAATCGGGAGCGACCACCGTATGATACGAGGCACATTCTGCAAAGTTACATTACAATAAATAAATAAATAAATAAATAAAATATCACGGGACAATTCACACCAATTGACCCAGTCCCAAAGTAAGCTAAGCAAAGCTTGTATTATGGGTACTAAGCAACGGATAAACATACTTATATAGATAGATACATACTTAAATACATATTAAACACCCAAGACCCGAGAACAAATATTACAATAGGTGTAGGTTAAGTAAATTAAAAAAAATAGGTTTAGGTTAGGTTAGAGTTGTGTCCAGGGGTGAAGCGCCAAACTACGCGAAATAGGGGCCGTGGTCGCATGCCACCATAAAATGAATTGTTATGTAGCAACCCTTAAGGCAAGGTGGCATGCAATCAGGCTCTTCTCTGAGGTCTGTGTTTAAGAATTTCGGACATAATATTTTCTTGCTTGATCGAATCAGGAGTTAACTTGCGGAGGTTTATATTTGTTGTCGCGGAGTTGCAAATTAATTGTTCTTGTGTGTAGTTCTTGAACATTTTCTTATTTCATACTTCTTAGAGCGCGTTTTTTCCGTAGTCGGGTTTCAGTTTTTCAAACTATTTTTTTATTGATATGGCATTCTATTAGTAACAAGTATTCAAAATTTCAGCCCTCCAAACTTAATAGTTTTTAGGGTTTTTTTTTTAAATAAACTAAGTAATGATCTTTCATCAATATTTTTTTTTCTAGCCAGCCGATTTTGACGTTCGTCACGTATATATTGTGCATATAGTAAAGACAATTAATTATATGACATCAATTTTAGGATATATTGCCATATAAAAAATTACAACAAAATATATTTTTTTTAAAGTACTTCCACGTCAGCGACACGTCTAAGTTTTGCACCAAAGCAAGCCTCTTTAATAAGCTACAAAATTAATATATTTACTTAATTTTATCTGTGGTAGAACAAGGTGTTTTTTTTAATTGAATACATCACTATACATTTTCCATACTCACTCGTTAAAACTAATCGATTTAATTAATAATATCAATTTATATCACTGGCCAGTGTTCATGATGAACGTACATGTTTCTCTAAAGAGTTTTTAATCGATTACTTTTAACGAGCGGGTATGGAAAATGTTTAGTGATGTATTCAATTATAAAAAGAACACATTGTTCTACCACAGATAAAATTAAGTAAATATATTCATTTTGTAGCTTATTAAAGAGACTTGCTTTGGTGCAAAACTAGGAGGTGCCGCTGAGGTGGAAGTACTTAAAAAATATGTTATTGTATTTTTTTATGGCAATATATCCTAAAATTGATGTCATATAATTGACTTTACTATATGCACAATATAGGTACGTGACGAACGTCAAAATCGGCTGGCTAGAAAGATAATATCAATGAAAGATCATAATTAGTTTTTTTTTAAACTATAAAGTTTCCAAATTTGGAATACTCGTTACAATCAATAAAAAAACATATAAGTCAAAACTCGCTGGGGGCAGATTCACTTAGCTTATCCTGGCACGGCCTTTGCTTGCATTTGTAATTAATTAAAAAATGGTTGGCTGACAGAAAGTGCCTTAACCCTAAGGCATTGAATTCACCTTTCGTACAATTCCATAAATCTTTGTGAAACACAATGCCATATTGTAACCTAACAGAATTGTGCAGCTGTACCTATATGCACCAAGTTTTGATGCAACTGCAGTATGAAACTTCACAAGGACGTTGTATGCGACTCATTTCCACACGATGCTCTAATGTTGGTTGCATTTCTCTGTTTTGAAACGACGAGGCCAACCGTGCGAAACGTGATGAAATAGGCCTAACATGTTAATAGGTTAACTAATCCCATTGATTATTTTATGTGACTATTATAACATAACCATGCGCCATACCATAAGACACCCGCGCTCTACCCCATCAAGATTTACTGAAAACATTTATTATGTACCTATTTATTTATTTACTTGCGTTTCTATTCTACACTTCATTGATTTTTTTTGTCAAACAAAAGAAGTATGTAGGATATAGGCAATGAATAACCTTTATTAACAACGTGTTACCACGGGGAACGACGTCCATCGAATTGGATGTTTTAGATTAAATAAAAATAAAATAAATAAATATTACGGGACAATCTTACACAAATCGACCTAGTCCCAAACTAAGCAAAGCTTGTACTATGGGTACTAGACGACGAAAAACATACTTATATAGATAAATAAATACTTAAATACATAGAAAACATCCATAACTCAGAAACAAATATTCGTGCTCATCACACAAATAAATGCCCTTACCGGGATTTGAACCCAGGACCTCTTGCTTCGTAGGCAGGGTCACTACCAACTACGCTAAAGCGGTCGTAAGCGCGTAAGCGGTTGTAGATTATACAATAAAACGCACTTTTATGTTTAGTTAGGTTAAATTCCCTTCCGCTGAGTATATATTTATTGTGAATAAGCTTTGGGAAGATAGCTAGAAGCGCATTTCACGTCATCGTTAGCATAAAGACGCCCAAGTACTGCTGAACATAGGCCTCCCCCAGAGCGTATCTACACTAATATTATAAAGAGGAAAGATTTGTACCTATTTTTGTATGTTTGTAATGAATAGGCTCAAAAAGTACTGGGCCGATTTAAAAAATTCTTTCACCAATAGAATGCTACATTCTTCCAATTTGACATAGGCTACATTTAATTTTGAAAAAAAATAGGGATCCTTGGTAAAATTTGAACAATGTAACCGAAGGTGTAGAAAAATGAGTCTTAAAATGTCTTTCGTCGAATGCGCTGCCGAAACTATTAGCGATAGAACAAAATAATGTACAACAATATTGAAGAACATCATAATGTCTACAAAAAACTCCGTGGTAGCATATGTCCAACTATTGTAGTTATGTCACTACAACAACTTTTTTCATTTTAAACATTAATGAAAATGCTAACCAAATTCAAACCATGCTATTTATGTGTTTATATTAATCCTTATCCAAATAAATTATTTAATGGTAAAGACCATTTAACTACCTATAAAATAGTTTTTAAATTATTTAAATTGGACTTTCCATTCAAAAGATATTACGAATTAAAAAATTCAAACAGTAAACAAAACCGCCATAGCGCCGTGGCCGTTGTTTGCGATGCAGTCTGAAAAGCGCGCCGGGCATCGCGGCGGGCGGGGTGGAGGGGGCACTGAAATACAGGAGTGGGGCGTGCACGTCTGTAATAATTAATAAATAATAAATAATATTTTTTTAATAAATAAAAATATTTGTGAAAAAAAGTGTTTTATATCCAAATTTCCAAAAATAAATAATTGTCTACCCCGTGCGAAGCCGGGACGGGCTGCTAGTACTTTATAATAATAATACGTATAAATAAAATATTACCTACTGGTATGATTGATAAAATTATTAGACGCATTTAGAACGACATATTGTCAAAGGGGACTGACATTCTACTGTAGGTACATAAATTTACTAAAACTGACATTATTGTCTCTAATTGATTGGCAGTGACACAAAACGTTTGCAATTCAACACGACATCCAGCGCTCCGATTGGTCAACTGTCATCCGCGACCAAACACTTGATTGTATTTTTGTCGCATGCCTACATGATATGACACTTTGCTGCAGCTCACGATACTGCACAATATGGACTGCACAGAATCGCAATTGATCACATTCGTTATTCTTCACAGTGATTCTACGCAACAAAGTATTTTACAATTATGATATTTTTTATACATAATAACGTTTATTTCTATTTGGGCTCTTTTATTCCCATTCTCTAACCATTCCAAAACAGAATAAAAAATAAATATAAATGGACGGGACATTTATAGGAAAGGACTCAAAACACAAGTGCTCTGATATGCACGTATCAGCTCAATGAGCTGCGAGTGTATTATTTTAAATAATAATAATAAATAAGCATTTCACCTGATTTTTACATTTTTAATCATCCTTGGTCCTCGAGTAATAAGCCCGCGTATTCGATGTTTATAAGAGTTAAATTAAAAAGGCAATAGCGTAAAAACAATAACGTAATAATAATAAATTGCGGTTGTGTGCAATCCATATTGTGCAGAATCGCGTATAGACAGACGGGAAATAGTGTAAAAATAATGACTGTGAAGAATAACGAATGTGATCGACTGCGTTTGTCTGGAATCCATATCGTGCAGAATCGCGAATACCTACCAAGAATTGGGCAGTTTTTATCATCATAAAAACTACTTTAATAGAACACTACGAGGGGCGTTCAATATAAAGTGAGAATGAGCAAACTCTTTTAATATTACGAAATTAAATACTGGCCGGTAAAGATAATCTATCTAGCTGATTGCTATGAAAAAAAAAATTAACTGTCTTTTGTTTAAAAAAATATACGGTAATTTCTTTGCCATGCTATTGAGTACGTTAGCGAAAATGGAGAAAATTGGACTGCGCGCCGTTATCAAATACATGTGTTTGAAAAATTTTTCTAAGGACCAAGTCAATTTGGATTTGCGGGACACTTTAGGGTCTAATGCTCCTCCGTATTCGACAGTCGCACGTTGGTGCGCCGAATTTAGACGTGGAAGAACATCGACAATGGACGACCCCCGCTCCGGACGCCCTACTACAGCAGTAACTGAAGAAATTGTGAAAAAAGTCGAAAACTCAGTTTTGGCGGATCGTCGTGTCACGGTTCGTTTTATTGCTGAAAATGTAAAGATTTCAACGGGGAGCGTGCATAATATTTTACATGAACGCTTGGGTATGAAAAAGGTATCTGCGCGTTGGTACCAAGAATGCTTACTGACACGCAAAAACAAACTAGACTAGAGATTTGTCAAGAAGCTTTGAACCTGATGCAGCAAGACCGGGAACTTTTTTTGGCGCGATTTATAACA
Source organism: Archips crataeganus (assembly GCA_947859365.1). NCBI lineage: Eukaryota > Metazoa > Arthropoda > Insecta > Lepidoptera > Tortricidae > Archips > Archips crataeganus. The sequence continues at coordinate 9,652,081 of OX402049.1, read as the reverse complement.
ATGGACGAAACATGGCTCCATCATTACGACCCAGAAACGAAACTGCAATCTATGACATGGAAAAGGCCATCATCTCCAACTCCGAAGAAATTCAAGGTGAGCCCATCTGCCGGTAAGGTCATGGGCTCTGTTTTTTGGGATGGTAAAGGGGTATTAATGATTGAGTATCTCGAGCATGGAGCCACTATTACGGGCACATTATACGCCAAACAAATAGCAACATTGCGCAATGAGATCCGCGAAAAACGGCGAGGTAAACTCTCGAAAGTTGTGCTGTTCCACCAGGACAATGCCCCGGCACACAAGTCCGCCGTTGCAATGGCTGCAATTCGTGATGCTGGGTTCGATATCCTTAAGCATCTTCCGTATTCACCAGATCTCGCTCCCAGTGATTTCTACCTATTTCCGAGATTGAAACAATACCGGAGAGGCCAGAAATTTGAAGACGACGACGCGGTAGTCGCTGCAGTACAAGATTTTTTAAGTACTCAAGATGAGACCTTTTTTAAAAATGGAATTTTAAGTTTAGAAAAAAGATATACTAAGTGTATTATGCTAAAAGGTGACTATGTCGAAAAATAAAATGACATTTAGTAAAAGTTGTTTATAAAATACTCATTCTCACTTTTTATTGAACGCCCCTAGTACCACTTGTCTAACCGCGCCCGCAACGTGATACGTCCAGGCCTATTATTTGGAACACAACGTAAACATTATATAGCATGTTTGAGAAAAGCAAATTACCAACTCATTGCTTATGCTTATCCATGTCACACAATACATAGAGGAAATTATTTATTATTTTAATGCAGTTTTCCTACTTCAATTAATTGTTGCCCGCTGTCTTCCTGTACAATTAATTGAAATAATTATGCCATCGTATCTTGCATGCTTAATCATCACTACATAGTATAAAACAAAGTCGCTTCCCGCTGTCTGTCCCTATGTATGCTTAGATCTTTAAAACTACGCCACGGATATTGATGCGATTTTTTTTAAATAGATAGAGTGATTCTAGAGGAAGGGTTATAATTGTATAATACATGCATTGCACTCGTGCAAAGCCGGGGTGGATCGCTAGTTCTTTTTAAACTTAAATTTACGTTACAATTACATATTTTTCTTATTTTTTTTTTAGTTACAAGTGAAGCCATGAAAAGCGTTTTAAAAAAGTACGCTATTCTTTTCTTTTGTCAGTTTATGTCTATTCATATTCAAGAAATTGAAGTAAAATTTCACTTTAATCTCCGATTACGAGTATAAAAACGGTACAAGTTGGTTATATTAAAATCTGTGTTTTGGCTGTTTCTGCAAAAGTGAAATGTCAAATTTTCAGACAAAGACAAACGAATCGTAAGTTAACGTTAGCTTAGCAAGCGTTTAAGAATAAGAGGTCCACTCTTTGCGAGGATGATTATTTGCCAGTACCCATGTGGTACCCCAATGGTTAGAGCTACACGGCTTTTCAGGTTGGCGCCCCTGACTTTTTTGAATTTTTGGGTGAAGGAAATTATAGATTTTTTCGGGCCATCTTAGAACTTTTCCTTTTTCGTATTTTGTTTATAAACTAGACGCGGTGCTAACACGCACTATAATCGTAAAGCATATCCAATAAAAATCGTAAAGCATTTTTTATGTAAACATAAGTCATGGTCGTAAGTAATTATTATTGTAAACTATTCCTATTTTTTTTATTACTTAACTAAACAATTTAAACAAAAGACAATAGTCATAAAAACACTAATACCGTTTATAAGATTACTAAGCAGGTATTTTATCCAACTTGTTTACAATATCAATAAGTTACAAGTGTAATGTATTGTACCAAATAGGTTGTTAAGCTGCGGCAGATAATTATCATTGTCATACAACACACATGTGGTTCGTGGTGGGTAACATAAAAGGAAATTTCCACTTAAAAGAATCAGGACATTTTGGGAGGCTGTTTTAGTTAAGCCCAGTTGCATTTACGCTACTTACCTGTAAATTTCTATGCAGTTCAGAGTCCAAAATTAAATATACAAACTTTTTTAGAAATCCAATACAATACAAATATTCTTTATTGATCACCAAAAACAGTAGTGACATTACAAAAATAAAAATTCAGGTAAACAATAGGCGGTCTTATCGCTAAAAAGCGATCTCTTCCAGACAACTAATTACTCAGAAATTAATAAATATCAATAGACGAATGTAGAATCCTCATGTATTTAGGACGGCGTACTTACAGGAATCAATGTATGATTTTTGTTTTATGAACAACAGTTCCTACAAGCCAACTTTTTCTAAGAGAAGGCTTTCGGTACATATTTATTCAATTAGTAGTAACTACCCTTTACCCGCGGTTTCGTTCAAGTGAACTATCAATAATAATAATAATAATAATATGAATGGCGAGCCACCGCCTACCAAAAGTTCAGTTTATGAGATATTGAAATGGTTGGTGTCCGTTATCTCACTCCATAGCCCGGTAATCCTGTCCACAACATCCCAACCCCATAGCCAATTCCATGTCGCTTCCTACCTGGCAATAGATTGGCAACTGTAAAGGACTGTCCGCTAGCACATCCTCATGGTGTATTAGGGGATAGACCTCCATAGTTGCGCCCATCTCATTTATACACCGTGAAATTTTAGTGGTTGTTTTCCCGAAACGAGGTGATTTAGTTTCGATTGTACAATCGATTTATAGTTACTATTGGTTTGCGGTCATTTTCGACTTTCGTTTTTCACAATTGGATTTTTCACTCTAGTCAAAATAGTAATTATAAATCGATTGTACAATCGATACTAAATCACCTCGTTTCGGGAAAACAACCACTAAAATTTCACGGTGTATATTATAAGGTACCAAAGGCCTCTTCATGTTGGCTGCGGCCCCATGAATGCCTTTCAAATGACCGGGTCCCCATGGGCCCGTGATCGGAAATCCGTACCAACATAATAATAATAATAATACTTTATTGACCAAACAGAGATGAACATAATTTTATGAAGTCTCTGACTACTGAACTAGGTATAGGTATAAACCTTTATCTCAGTTGTCAGCGTCTTCTCCCAATTTATTGCAAGTGAGCCGTTTAAAGATAAAGGTAAAATTATTATCTTTTTTTACTAAATAATTTACAAACAAAACTAATTTATAAAAACTATGAGAATTAATTTATCTACAGGCAACCAAACTCAGGTATTATGTGTAGAAAGTGTTGGCGTATGTAAAAAGTGATGTGTAAGTGATGATAATGCTATATTATGTATAAATGGAGTAATTAAATATAATTGAATTATTAGATCCGGCAGTAAAATTTAAATTCTAAGATTTCACTTAATAAATTTCCGAGGGAACTCGCAAGAATTATATCGTGGTCTCCATTTACGTTGCATGTAGAACATCCATACAAATAATTTATTTAATCAGGCGCTACTTTGCGAAGGTCCATATTAATGAACTGAAACAATTACTTTGCTCACCCGCGACCTTACGTGATATGTACCTAGTTACGTTTATGTAAGAAAAATTTGTGTTCATGCAATTCCTCCACCTCCATACTGTGTTATTAAACCGCAATCAGAATGGGACTGTCAAAACTGTCATTTCATACATATTTCGACATAAGCATATAGAATTAATGTCAACTCCAATCCCTTTAAAATCGCGGGCGAATAATACGAACACACACAAATCACACAAACCCAACTATCACCACCACCAAATTACACTGGCGCGATTCGAACTCAACCAGAGCTCTTCTTCAGAGTAGGTACCACAAACGTACGCTACGCTACCAAATGTGATGTGTGTGGTGTTGTGATGTGTTGTGTGTATTTCTTACATAAACGTAACTATCGTAAGGTAGCGGGTGAGCAACGTAATTGTTTCAGTTCATCCGTACAAATTTCATATATTATGTGGCCTTAGCGGTTGAGTTTGCGTGATTTTACCTACGTACATTCTGATCTTATTGGAGCACTCTGTCATTTAATGGAATAAAAAGTAGCTCATATTTTATTCCAGGAATCCAGCTATCTTATCAAACAATCAACAAAATCGGTCCAGCCGTTTAGTGAAAGAGTACCAAACACACACACACGTGCATACACATACTGATAAGCTTTCGCATTTATAATATTAGTACGATTTCACTCACCATGTTTATAATAATTATACAATGTGTCAGAAACAATTATGCAGCAACTCTCGGGAGTCACTTTCGAATGTCGCGTAGAGATGGGACGCGGCAATTTACTACGCACCCACACTCATGTTTAACAACAATAATTAATTCTACTAATATTATAAATGCGCAAAGTTAGTTTTATTTATTTAGGCATTCTGCCATTCAGACAAAAACAAAACACAGGCTACTTGTTATTTCGATATTTCCATGGGAGATTGATGACAGATTCTGAAATTTCAAGCCCTAAGGCTGTAAATTGTGCATGGGCGTTCTTCATAAAACGTTAATTAAAACCACGATTTTTTATGAAGGAATTTAATATTTATCTGCTAAAACAATACTTTAAAAAAATGGCTTTGATGCTGAATGAAATAAGCAGGTAGGTTGGTAGGTACTTTATTAGGTGTACCTACATAATAGAAATTTCGATGTAAACTTGCTTGTCAAAAAAAATCACCTTGATAACAAGAAAACGGATGTGTTGGAATGGAAATATCAGAAATAGGAAAATTAGATGCTGTGATCTTATTTTTTTTTAATTAGAGAAAGTATGCAGTATGATTAGGACACGCACTTCAAGAAATAAAAAGAAACATTGAAAACAGAAAATTCAACTGACCTTTTTTCTTAAAACAAAAGAGTAGTAAAACTTCTAAACACGCGCCGGTTATATTTGAAATTAACGAAGACGTGTTCGTTCCTTTTGACTGCCGGAAGGGAACTAAGGTTGTTTAGTAGCGAGACTGCGAGTGAGCCGGCAAACCTCCGGATGAATGGCTTTAAGAGCGGCCGCATTCTTGCGAATATGCAGATACATCGGACTTAAAGTCGACTGCGAAATAACGTAAAATTATAATTTTTCATGGTGCCACATTTTAAGCAAAAGTGGGCCATGAAAGAACAGAGTCGGCTTGCCCATATTTTGAGTACAAAACCCTAAAAAGTGTTAACTACAATTATTACACTGACTTTATTATTTTATTCAATGTAGGTACCTACTGTCATGCATTAAACGTAAATAAAGTGAAAGTACCAATACTATAGGTATTTCTAGTTTACTAGTCAACTACTTGTTGTGTAGATGTCGTTATCCAATTCTATGATAAGTACCTATTCCAAGTGCAAGTGATATAGCACACACTGATCAGAGGCCTTATTGTCTAACGCGCGGGCGCTTGCCATCGCTTTCATTATCTCTTTCTGTCACCGCCTCATATCGTTTGACAGTAAGAAATAGTGAATGCAATAGCAAGCGCCCGTGCGTCAAACAATACGGCTTTAGGTTATTCAGGCGCAGAAAATATTCAATTGCTTCCGAGTGAAGACATTGACAGAAATGTTGCAAAAAAATCAGCCAAGCACGAGTCGGTTTTTAAACGGACGCATCTATAATAATCCAGTTTTAGCAGAGCCCTGCTTCTAAGCAATATTGCCTGTCTGTTTGTGTATGTAAGTATGATTAGTCGTGTGTCTGGGGTTATTTTATATTAGATGGGACCTTTAATTATTTTTTTATTGTAGCGGCAATCAAAATACACAAATTTCAGCTGCCTATTTTTTACGGTTCTTTAGGTACAGCGCTGTGACAGACAAATGAACAGACGGACAATGTAACGATATTAAATAGTTTCCGTTTTTAACCCTTGGGTAGTACGGAGCCCTAAAAAATGTATTTTCAAAATGTCATTATCAATTTTTCAATGCCATTACTTAAGCATAATGACATCCTTAGCTACTAGTATTGAGGTTGCAAACCTCTGTGAATGAAAAACCACTAAATTAGACAGATATTGAAATATAGGATTAATAATATTTTTCGCTTTAATCATTTATTATATTTTTACGAGCTATTTTGTAATACGTTATATATTATTAAATTTGTCTCTAAACTCACCGGTTAAAAAATCAGGATTTTATCTCGATCCCATGGGAATATTGGAATAAAATGTTTCAGACTTGATGAAGTGAAGAAGGAACAAACACACATACGCAAGTACACAAAGACATACTCACAAACTTTTAGATTTATATAAAAGTTTACCGTAATTATTAATTAGTAGGACTACGAGTTCGAGGAGCCGCCCCGAAATAGAAGAAATTAAAAAAAAAATTGGGAAATTATTAATTAAATCCAACTTAAACAGATGTTTATGCACAACTTTCTAACGAGAGCATGCGGCAGACCTTATGTCTATTGAAACTGTGTCCCAATTACAAAGAGTAAATTGCTATCGCCATAGTAATTTTCTAAGTGCAACTGTACTAGTATACCGTTCGGTAAACTTGTTGATTTTTGAGTATTGAAGTAATTCATGAGCTTCAAATTTATGCAAATTATTTTATTATTTGCTATAATTCTGTCGTTCTAAGAGAAACTTTGATGAGTTAAGCTTTATTTACACGGTTTGAAAAATAACCTACATGTTTCGTTACTTGCGTTACATTACTGTTGTCAATCATTGACTTATCTTATCAGTTCAAAGCACTTCGGCTCCGCAACACAACAAATATCTCAAGATATTTAAAATTTAAAACGTGTAGGTAATTAAAGCATTAATTACATATTATTCACAAAACTTATATCGAATTAATTAAAAGCTACATTGAAATGCCTGCTCTACATGTTGCCGCTTTGCATGATTTGAGCATGTATTTCCATCTCGTTCTAACGTATATTGCATGCCTCAGTTAGCGAAAATTTATTGGTCAAGCAATGTCTACACATCAGGAAGCATAAGAGAGGTGCTAAATAAAATAAACATGGAAGAACTAATCACATTTAATATTACATTCACATTTCCTCACTCCATCGACTCTATTTTTGTTATTCTCAGTTCTCTTGGTGGAGTAGCTTTGGAAGTAGAACTTGAGAAAAAGAAGAAAGAAGGAGCCAATGCTGCACATGCAGAAGTAGTGGAAGAACGGGGGTAGAGGGCAGGGCGTCAGTTTCTGTTGGTAGTGAAGGTGGGATATCACTAGTACGAATTGTACCTGAAAAAATAGTTTTGAATATAGTAGTGAATTTATGACAAAAAAAAGCTTCCTAGCACCTATAGTCTCTATGCTGGGCCTCCGACGGACGGACGGACAGACAGATGGATAGACAGACATGAACTATAAGGGTTCCGCTTTTGCCATTTTGGCTTTGGAACCCTAAAAAATAGAAACACTTCATTGCCAAAGTTAGAAAACGACACAATTTCGTTGGTTGAATGGGTGGTGATTTCCGAAGGCATCTTTGCGGGGTCAAACACTCATATAATCTCTTTTTCGAAAAGTACCTAAAGTTACCGACATGGCCCAGCATATACGCTAATAAATCTTATTGATTATCAAAAAGATAAAAACACTTGCAGTTGCACGTATTTTTCAGAAATTAGTAAGTATCCGATTTTTTTTAAATTCAATTTTTATTTCCTTATACTCGTAGACCTGTCGCACGTGGATATTCAAATTACGAAAAATATTACCGTTTGTCTTTCCACTGTACGCGTAGCTGCGAGTACGAACATGGCGTTCCAGAACACGCGTACCCTACGGAAGCCCGGGTACGCGTACCCGGGCTCGCGTAGGGTACGCGTAATGTGCGCGCAGTCCGTACGCAGCTTTACGGAACGGAGCCCAGATTTGTTCCTTCGCCCAATTTTTTTATTTCTAGCAACTTTGCCTATCGTAATTAGTAGCAACATTCCATACTTATCGTGCCCTAATAGTCTAATTATGCATCTTTTCTTCTTTTGACGGTTTGCAAGAGTCTGTATTTTTTACTGCAATGTGGCCTTATACGCTACTGCAAGGCGTCCAAAACACAGAGTTTATTTTTAAAATATTTTAAGTGCTTAAGTCCAGGGAGTGGTACAAATTATGATTTAAATTAGCAAAATTTTGTATATTTCTTTCTGTTTTTTTGGGTTTAAGTGTTCAACTTTTGTTTACACGATGTTTAATTCCTTTACAAATAAATAAAAATGCATATAAATTATATTTCATCATTTTTACAAAATATTTGCTTTAATTTCGTTTTTTTTTTCGTTAAAACGTGTTTTTGTCATGAAGAAAAAATTATAGTCGTTAACCTTAATTACATTATTTTAATACTACACATACACACACACACACGTACACATTTGTATTAATTAAGATATCAGTATATTTGATTATAAATGATTAAAAAATAGTATCTCAGACATCTGTTCTACCTATAAGGTATGAATACAATACGGATTTTACTATACAATTTATTCCCAACCGATAACCCAGAATTTTTAAGCAAACATTAAAATTAATTTCCTAAATAATTCATTAAAAAAAATGTAAGAAATCACTACGATTGTAAACTAAATTTATTTTTAAATATTCTTTTTATTCCGATCCAGGACGACATTAATGCATTTAGAAAGTTCAGTCAACAAAAAAACTTGTAAATATTGAATAGATTCCTCGACTCTTTTTAATAGATTTCTTTCGCATAAAGTAGTATTTTATTTTGACTTTATCACCTAACTAACATAACAGTAAATACCAAAACCTGAAGGTTGGACAAGAGGTAGGAGATTTCAGACTTATTGCTGTATGTGGTTACGGCGGGTAATGATCTTTAGGACATTTTAATATAAAATGGTGAAATATATACAATTTCACAAAGAAAAAGGATTTTATTTTTTATAATTTAAATCTCCACGCGTGATAGATCTATGAGATCTATTAAGGAAGATTTTATGACGGCTTCACCCCGATGGCCCCCGTCGCTACCGCACAGGTTGTGGGGGTCAACAATATTGAGTGACAGTCGGATATTTGCCTTATAAATAAATAAAATAAAATAAAAATCGGCCAAGTGCGAGTCGGACTCGCGCACGAAGGGTTCCGTACCATTATCTATAAAAACGGTAAAAACTCACGTTTGTTCTATAGGAGCCCCCCTTAAGAGGGTACGATGGCTGAGATACTTTTAAGAATTAGGTATTTTCATGGAATGTCGCTGTCTCGCCCGAACCCCTCCGTGTCAGTACAGCGAGAGCGGGACGACTGCAGCTCAGACCGTTAATAGGTGAGTAAAATTGATCAAAACAGCATTTCGTAGTCCCCTGTTTTCTTCTCGAAAACTGGACCAATAAAATTATTTTTTTCAAAAATAATTAGAGGACGGATTTAGCTATGCCCCTATGTTTTCCTTTTTTTGTTTATATGAGGGATTCTTTTCTGATGAGTGTCTGAAAATGACGTTGAAATTGGGCAATTTTTTTAAGTTTTTGAAAGCTCATATTTGTTATGTTAATTGAAATATGGGAAAAAACGAAACATAGGGGCATAGCCTTGGTAAATACAGATTACACAGTAAAAAAAATTTGGCTCTTAAGCCATTATCCTGGGAAGAAAAAAGGGACTACGTTTGTATGGAGAAATGGTGCGCATCATATACCCTCTTAAATATTTCATTTTAATTTAATTATCTATTTTTAAAGTGAATATAAATAAATATTCTGTGACTATTTCAAGCGTCTATCTGTTGCCGTTATCAATATCGAGCAAAAATGAGCAAAAAAAATCACGTTTGTTGTATGGGAGCCCCCTTAAATATTTATTTAATTCTGTTTTTTTAGTATTTGTTGTTATAGCGGCAATATAACAATACTTACATGATATGTGAAAATTTCAACTGTTTAGCTATCACGGTTCCTGAGATACAGCCTGGGCCCAATTGCATAACAAAATGCAAGCAAATAGTATCAGAGAATTTCAATACTATAAGCTTGTAATTTGTTATGCAATTGGGCCCTGGTGACAGACGACAGATGGACGGACGGACGGACAGCGAAGTCTCAGTAATAGGGTCCCGTTCTTACCCTTTGAGTACGGAACCCTAAAAACAACTAAATCTGTTTTTGTATCGCAAGTTTTTACGCATTTAACGACCGCCTTAGCCTAGTTGGTAGTGACCCTGCCTACGAAGCAAGAGGTCCTGGGTTCAAATCCCGGTAAGGGCATTTATTTGTGTGATGAGCACGAATATTTCGACGGCAACAACGTATATGATTCTAACTGAAAAATGTCAACTTTACAGGAGAGCCAAATGAAGGTAGAAGTCTTCATAACTTTTTTCGTAATAAAGATAATAGTCTAAATTTTTACGCGTATAATTATTTTTATATTTCCTATCTGTTTTTAATATCACATTACTCAATAAAATTGTAGTTTTTGAGAAAATGCAGATAGGCCACATAAACTAGGTTCATTAGCCTGCTCACAACCATATATACTGTTCTATCTACCACTTGGAATTATGTACTTGGTTAGAATTTTCTCTAAAATTTACGTAAACAGTTCTATCTGACACATAGAATGCTATGCTAGGATGCTTAATTAATAAAAAAATATTTATATAGGTCTATCTAACACTTCGAATACTATTCGTCGCAAAAAAAAATAAAAATTATAGTATAAGATTCTATGTGAAGATTACGTTATTAGTTTAAAATTACTTATTTCAGTACTTTGTAAATTTTGTATGATAGATTTTATCACAAATAATGTTTTTTTTAAATATTTGCACTTAAAAATCACGGTGTTAATCTATATAATTAAAGTTTTTGTAGATAGAACCATATACATCATCAGTTTGTAAGCTGACCCGACATGTTAAAAAGTTCTAAATACAGCATGTTTCTGTAAAATTATACGAGGTTGGGTAGTTCATTCAATAAATCACAATGAATTTCAATATTAGTCATATCTTTTTCGTAATAATTATTATAATCACAAATTTCAGTCTCAATCATAACGTAATAATAAATTATTTCTAAAGCAAAACGCCTATTGAAAATAAAACAAAACAAATGTTTTTCTAAAGGAAACAGAAAATCTTCTTCAAAAAATAGATGGTTATTATAATGAAATTAGATTATTATGATTAGATTCTAAAATGTGAAAGAACGTCTTGAAGATTTGCTATGACCAGTGGTGCACCTCATTTTATCAATTCTTTTAACATAATTTACTATTAAATTTAACATGCTCTTCTAAAGACCAAAATTTCGAAAATATCTGGAATCTTAGCAAATTGGAACAGGTGTCGTAGTATTTAAGTTTACATTTTCAAGGTGGTTTTGTAGTCCTTGGTTGTCTTAAAGTACCATCTCTCGATTTGTAAGCTTTTCCTAAATTACATTTTCTTTTTCGAACTCTGTCTATCCACTTGTTTTCATTTTTACTCCTTTTCTTACCAGGATTCGTTTTTTAACCCCTTTACGTGACCGTTTCTTGTGCACTGTGTTTAACTCTTCATTCGACACTTGATCGACTGATGAATCCATAGATGTTGAATCTAAACGTGGCCGCTTTGACTTGAAATTGCCAATTGTTTTCTTTGTTCTTTTAGTAACTTTTTATTGAAAATTACTTCTTTAACATATTTTTCATTCCAATATAATCATCATCAAAGTCACTGTAATCAATAAGCGCCATTGCGCCCTGTCCTCGGCTAGACGCATCCAGCTTCTACCAGCAGCTTTTCGCAGATCGTCACTCCACCTGGCCGGAGGGCGTCCTACACTACGTTTGCCAAGACGCGGTCTCCACTCAAGAACTCGATTACTCCAGCGGTTGTCGGTTATTCGGCAGATATGACCAGCCCACTGCCACTTCAACTTGCTAATTCTCTGAGCTAGGTATGTCGATGACCTTAGTTCTGTGTCGGATATCTTCGTTGCGGATTCCATCTTTCAGAGAAACTCCGAGCATAGCTCGTTCCATAGCTCGCTGAGCAACCTTGAACTGGTGGATTAGCCGCACTGTGAGTGTCCACGTTTCAGCTCCGTAAGTCATGACGGGTAGGACGCACTGGTTGAAACCTTTCTTTTTCAGATATTGCGGTATGGATGATGAGAAAACTTCACGCAATTTTCCGAATGCTGCCCCGCCCAGCTGAATCCTCCGCTTGGCCTCCATCTCAAAATTGTTTCTACCTAGTTTGTTACCTTGTTTCTTATTGTTTCTAATTCATTCATTTTCGGCTAGTCTGCAACCTGAGTTATAAGCAAAATCTGGGATTTGATACTCAGATTCATTAAGTATGCCTGTATTTGAAGAACACGTATTATCTGGCTCTTCAAACACTTGTGACAATTCCCTATATAATTCCTCGCAAACAGCTTCGTCCATTCTTAAAGGTGACTCTGAAAGCCAAATGCTATGCATTATATCAAGCTACATAACATATTATATTAAGCTTCAGCTCGTAGCTATACATGCATATTATACGATAGCAAGTTAGTGATGCAAAGTTTAGTTTTTAGAAGAAGGGAGGCTGCTCGACTTCAACAAAAATTTACACTTTAAACTTGAATATTTCTCAAACGAATCAATTTATCGAGAAAATAAACAGTCTTGACGTCTAACACTTAACGTCTATGCCTGGATGTTACTCTAAAAAAAAATATTTTATTTTATTTTAACACTTTTTTAGTATAATTGCTCCATATTATATCCATGCAAAATTACAGATTTATTGCACAAATAGTCTATAAGCTAAGCTGCAAACGGACGGACAGACAGACAGAGATGGCAAAATTTTGGCTACGGAACCTTAAAAAAGTAGGTAAACTGAACCCTCAATATAAAAAAAAATAAAGTTGTACAAAATATTACTCAAAGTTTTTTTTTAAGTACGACGTAAATAGTTTAACGTGACTGATAGAACAATTTACATAGTTTGCCTTTGTTCTTTAAATTACGTAAAAAGTTCTAAGTGTCAGATAGTCCTGTATACGCGGTCTCCTTAAACATCGTTTTATACGTATGTAGATCTATGTGTCAGATCGAACAGTGTACCCTGTATTTTGCTGTTAATATATCTAATTGAACTAAAATATGAAAAATTGTTACATACCTCCATTTGTAGTGGAAGCTTGATTCAATTTTGGTTCGAAACAACCAATCCCCGAACTTTTTGCTCCTGATTTCATAGATTCTAACCATTTTGTACGTATGTTCGTCATGAGTTAAAATAGTGTTTTGACTGAAATAATTAATTTAAAAGAATGAAACAGACTTTGAGCATAAAAAACAAATAAAATATGAAAGTATATTAGTTGTAATACCAGTAATATTTTAGCTATTGACGTAAATATTCACGTGCGTTGAGTAGTCGACCTGACCGCGAATGGAATGCGAAGTGGTAAATCGCACTTTGTGTGCGTGAGTGAATGAGATAGCGTTCATCGTCTATAGTTCGATGTGGCACTTCGAATAGTATTCGTATCAGTTTATTGGATTTGACCACAGATGGAACTGTGTGCGACATTTGTAAAACCTAAACTAAGTGGAATTTTAATACAATTTTTATATTAGGCGGTAGGTATGAGCTTCTAGATTGTTATGCTAATGCGTATGTAGTTAGAACCTTTTAACACATTGCACCTTGTACGTTGTTGCCGTCGATTTGTTCCTGAGTTATGGATGTTTTCTATGTATTTAAGTATTTATTTATCTATATAAGTATGTTTATCGTCGTCTAGTACCCATAGTACAAGCTTTGCTTAGTTTGGGACTAGGTCGATTTGTGTAAGATTGTCCCCTAATATTTATTTATTTATTTCTTAAAGAAAACAAAAATATGTAAGAATATATATATTAGGAAATTTAAGTGTTGTGTGACTGTCATTCATAATGATGCTGCCATAGCGTCCAACGAGTTAAACAAAATAATTTATTTTTACTCAAGGGATTGTGTCTGGCAAGCTGACAAATTTCAAGTCTTTAGCCAAGTGTTATAGATAGGCTTCAGTCTTGATGCATATAACTGTGTCGAAAAACCGGGAGCTCATTTAAAGTAATCACGGATTACATAGGTGTATCATATTGTTATAAAAGTGTACTCAAGTTTTGAGTCTAGTTTTTAATACGATGCTGAAAACTTACCAGTTGAACCTTTGTCAAATGTTTCTTCCACCAAACATATTTCTGGTATTCAGGGCCCATTGACGCAATGCCATAGTAAGCATACATCAGCACATGCACAAAACTGTTTAGCAAGCCAACTACGACGAAATGATCGGTGGGATGGTACATCAGATGCAGCCAAGTCCAGGAAACCATGGCAGTATGATGGTAAAGATGTAGAAAGGTTACTTGGTTATCTTTCTTTCGGAGTACAAAGAAAACTGTGTCCAGGAGGTCCAAATGTTTGGCAATGAAGTAGGGGTAAATTTCTGTAATCACCTAAAATGTACACTACAATTACTTATCGCTAGATAAAAGCCCGTTATAAACCTACTCGCAATATTCACGAGAAATAAATATTGCTACTTCTTGCAGTTAGGCGTTTGAATAATACTGCGTTTTTAATTTTGATAATTGGATTGCGGATGATAAACACAAAATTAAAATTAAATAAAAAATACGTACTCCTTGTAAATCTTCTCTTTGAGGACATCTTGTGGTTATAATACCATATCTTACAATGTATCTCGCGTACTGTAACCAAAAAAATAGAATCTTTCGAATTTAAAAGTCAAAATTCAGGAGTTTAAATTCTGACTGACATTTTTGAATGGATTAATAAAAACTGTCAAAAATAAACTAACGTACCAGATATACAATGTACACAGAAGACACAACTTGAAAAGCATTATATTTAGTCAGAATACTTTTCAAATCATAAGGCTGTCGGTCCTTCATGTAGTTTGGTAAAACTTTCAACACTAATAATAGGTACATGGCTAGTACTATCCCAAGGCCTATTGAAGTTTCGGACAGAGACCATCTTTGTATTGTGTCTGTAAAAAAGGAATATTAACAACATTGCCTTCCAAACAAGATACTGATCCGATACACAGGTGACCATAGGGCTGGCTCTTTGCTCGAACAACGTATTGGCATTGCGATATAACGAAGAAACGCAACCAGCCTTATTATGGGTACCCTACCCATTAAAAACGACGGAAATTTAGAATAAAATAGTTTTAGTTTTCTTGAACTGCAACAATTACTTTGCTCACCCGCGACCTTACGGTAGTTAAGTTTATGTAAGAAATGCGTGTTCGTTCATGCAGTTCCTCCACCTCCACACTGTAAGAACAAACACAAATCACACAAACCCAACCATCACCACCACCAATCTACACTGACGCATTTCGAACTCAACCAGAGCTCATCCTCAGAGATAGCACCACAACCGTATGCTATGCTACCAGATGTTAAACATTTGGGGTTATTGGGGTTTAACATTTGGTAGCATAGCATACGGTTGTGGTGCTATCTCTGAGGATGAGCTCTGGTTGAGTTCGAAACGCGTCAGTGTATTTTGGTGGTGGTGGTGGTTGGGTTTGTGTGATTTGTGTGTGTTCGTACAGTGTGGAGGTGGAGGAACTGCATGAACGAACACGCATTTCTTACATAAACTTAACTATCGTAAGGTCGCGGGTGAGCAAAGTAATTGTTTCAGTTCATTAATATGGACCTCCGCAAAGAGACGCCTGATTCAATGAATTAATTTAGTTTTCTTATTTTTTTTAAGTATTTATTACTAAAGTATTTATTATTATTAAACACATACAAATATTGCGAAACAATAACAATAATAAATTAATACTATAACTATAAATAAAATAAAACTAACTTAAACTAAAACTAAATAAAATTAATTAATTAGTATTTATTTGTTTTTTTTAGGCACCTACTCATTTTTAAATAAATAAATAAATAAATATTAGGGGGACAATCTTACACAAATCGACCTAGTCCCAAACTAAGCAAAGCTTGTACTATGGGTACTAGACGACGATAAACATACTTACATAGATAAATAAAAACTTAAATACATAGAAAACATCCATAAGTCAGGAACAAATATTCATGCTCATCACACAAATAAATGCCCTTACCGGGATTCGAACCCAGGACCTCTTGCTTCGTAGGCAGGGTCACTACCAACTACTTAGGCTAAAGCGGTCGGTAGTTTTGTCAGCAATCTTAAAACCACAAACCATTAAACCACACTCATGTATTAATGCATCTCATTATTCACCAGTCACATAAACAACTAATTGGACGGTGTAGGTACGTCATAGAAATGGTTGTTTAACTTAAGAAATTCGCTCTCGTCTTGACAGTTTCTTAATGTGTTTCGGGATACCTCCTAAACTGTCAAGTTTTTTTCTTTCTTTCTTTTCTTTCTTTTCTTCCTTAATGGCGGCCACTAGGCTTGTGCCAATATCAGTTAATTGCTCTGAGAGCGACTCACGTTGTACGGTAATTGAAGTTTTTGCAACTTGATAGTAAAATTCCAAAAACCACGTGGAGACAACTTGCGCATTAAAAAATGTCAGACACGAGAGCAATATAGAATTTTGAGATCACTGTAACAGTTAAGGTTAACCGCCGCATAAAACACTATCAGAATTATACCACAACTAGCCAAAGAAACAGAAATACCAAAATTATATACTGTCTACATCCGCCATGTTCGAATGCCACAAATCGAATCGTCAAGTTTTTTTACTTACTACTGTAATCGGCTGTCAAACCTATTCTCAGACCTACCGAGTGTAGAGAAAAATGTTTCATAAAAATCGGCCAAGCCGAACCGGAGGAGTTCGGTAACAAAAACACTGTGACACGATATTTTTATATATTAGATTTATTATAAAATTTAAAAAATAATGCTAATAATGATTTATTATAAATAAGGCTGATGCCTGCCAGGTCATGGTTATTGCCCTTAGGGTGCTATAAATCATCATTCTACAAATTTCTAGCCTTCTTCCTAACCGTTACTCGGAGGGTTCTCTAGCTCTCAGAAGCGTTAGACAATACGGCCTCTGAACTTAAACGTTTAACTAAGCTAATACAATAAACAGGCAACTTACCAGTTTCTTTAGATGGAAAAATGTTTTCTCTTATAGCTTCGTATCCCGTGTCCATGTTTGAAAATAAATATTACGTTGCTATGCTACTTCCACAATTATATTTTTCATTCTATTAAAAACCCTATCGGAATCAAATGCTTGTCGTTATCCTCGAGTGAACATAGATTTCCAAATGTTTGAAAATGGGTGACAGTTGGTATTATATGCATTCGTGATTAGTGAAATAAATTGTAAATTAGTGTCGGTCAATCGCCTCTGTATGTATGTAAATGTATTAATTACTAAACATTATACGGAATTGTAGGTCATCGAAGTAAAACGGTGTTATTCTATTGTTAATTAAAATGCTGTGCATTTCTACCATGACTACCCGAATGCAAAATAGTCTGTGTCTAAAAATTATTTGAAAGCGAACTTTGACATAATTTTATAATTTATGCTACCACGGTCCAGAAATGTTAAGAAAAATAAGTTTTGAAAACGTTATCAACAGTCTTATAAAACATTTTGTTCTTTAATGAATCCATTTTCAAAACCTAGTTAAAACCATTTAAAAACCCATAGTTACTTATTCAGAACATAGTTTCAAATTTGGTCACACCTAATAATAGCAACCGAACCGTTAAGCTGCGTACAGACTGCGCGCACTGTACGCGTACCCTGGTACGCGTAATCGGGATACGTAGTCCACGCGTACATTGGATACGCGTACAGCTCCTGTACGGACCGCCACAAACCTGAACGCGAGGTCAATCGATCCACTGCGAGCCGAGCCTCAGTCATTCGCCATGAATCGAAACAGACCCTCTAAATACAGCGTACTTACCCGGGCGCGCGCGATCGCTTTGGCGCTCGACCAAAAACCGACAGATGGCGGCTCGCTGCGAGCCGAGCTCGCGCGGCACGCGTTCCCCTAGCTAGAGTGTACGCGTAGCTGCAAGTACGGACATGGCGTTCCAGGACACGCGTACCCGGGTACGGGTTTTAACAAAAAAAAACACTTTAAAGTTGAATATTTCGCAAAATAATCACTGTATCGAAAAATAATCTTCACAAAATAATCCCTTTTAATTATTTTAAAAGACCTATCCAACGATACCTCACACTATAAATTATGACGAAAAAAAAATTACCTACCGCCACTTTACGTCTATGGGAGGTACCCTAAAAAATTTTTTTTTACATTTTATTTTATCACTTTGTTGGAATAATTGCTAATATAATATGTATACTATCCATGCAAAATTACAGCTTTCTTTCTAGCACTAATAGCCACTGCGCTAAGCCGCGGACATAAAGATAGACAGACTGACAAACGGACGGACAGACAGACATGACGAAACTATAACGGTTCCGTTTTGCCATTTTGGCTCCGGAACCCTAAAAATTAAAAGTTACGATTGTCACCATGCAAAAATGCTGTTTATCAGTGTTTTTGCTAGATCGAAAATTAAGCTCAATGCTAGGAATGCTTGGCTTATGGCTTGTCCGGGTCAAAATCTTTGCACCCATCCAAATTATCAACGGAGCTGGGACGTACTTTGCAAATTGACTTAATCTGAAATTTTAAGTTTCAGGCCCAGACAATGCAAGGCGAGAACGCTGTAGGAAGGAAAGAATCTGGCGAGTGGCTTCAAGCCTATCCTTCTTTTAATACTGGAACCTTCCTGGAGCCTGAAACCTTGCGAATTGCAGTTGGGCTGAGGTTGGGCGCTGCTTTGTGTTCTCCACACCGTTGCCCTTGTGGTGCCAATGTCTGCCAAATGGGCCACCATGGGCTTTCCTGTCAAAAAAGTGCCGGCCGCTTTTCCCAACACGCTACGCTGAATGATATTATCCGCCGGTCTCTTGCCACCATAAACGTGCCGTCAATATTAGAACCAAATGGCACTGCGCGGAACGATGGCATAAGGCCGGACGGTATGTCTCTGATTCCCTGGAGGATGGGTAGGGTTTTAGTTTGGGACGCAACCTGGGTCGATACCCTAGCCCCTTCACACCTTCTGGGTACAACAAAAAAAGCTGGCGCAGCGGCTGAAGCGGCCGAGAGTAGGAAGTATTAAAATACCAGGGTCTCGGTTCAGCTTACAATTTTGTTGCTGTCGGTTTTGAGACCCTGGGTCCTTGGGGTCCCGACGCACACAAATTGATTAAAGAAGTGCAAAAGCGTCTGGTTGACACCACTGGAGACCGAAGGGCTGACAGCTATCAACGAATCACCATCGTCATTCAACGGGGGTCTTTTATAGACTTAGTCTAGTTTTAAGTTAGATATTTACTTAGATTATAGTTAAGATTTATTAATTGTTATTTTTTCTTAATATTTGTATCCTATGAATAAAAGTGCCTTTATCTACATTAAAGCTCAATTTTGAAAAAAAGATATGATACAACATCGGCTTGGGGCTGATAACTCACATTAAGCACCTTGCTAAAGGTATATATTTAGACCACTTTACAGCAATTCGTTAAGTAACATGTCGCTGCTTATCTAAAAGAACGGCTTAATTCGAAATGATACGCTGTGTAATTATACACCTTATTTGCAATAATTAAAGTATTAAGTTGCACACCGTAGTATTTTGGATTAGGCCGTTGTTTCAGATAAGCAACGTGTATATTGCTGGTTAGATATCGCATTGTGAAATAAGTACATTAAACTCGTATCGTACCCAAATACATTTGTTTTTATTTAGGTACCTATCATGGAATTAATACCTAAACAGGACTGAGTACTACGACAAAAAAGTAAGGCCTATAAATAACCAGAGATTTGCATCTCATTCTAATTAGGGTGATCAAGTACTGGTGCGAGTGGGACACAATTCTCTAGTTTCTCTAGTTTGTATGTAATCTCTCGGACCGCTGTCTCTAGTTGCCATTATTAAACTGTATGGCTTGGTAATATGGGCCACTTTTGATTGACTAATAAAAGTTAGTACTCAGTCCTGGTTAGGTATTAAGTCCATGGTACCTATAAATCGCTAAAGCATTCTACATTTCGACGTAGGTACGTAATGCTATTCATATTTTGTAGGCGCTTCAGCAATGTCGTTACGTCGCCAATTTTGATCATGTTTTTGTTAATAATGTTCTTAATCCCAAGAAATAAAAATATCACGGTATCGAAAAACTAAAGACAGTAAGAAGAGCTTGTTTCGGCATATAGGAATGAGCATTCAGCAGCATTTGTTAGAATCAAATCATTCATTTGTATGAAGTGTTACATTAATATTATCATTATTATTATTATTATATTGCGGCAAGGGGATGCGTCTGGGATTCTCTTTTGGTTTAAAAAGTCAATCGTCATTGTCGCATCTTTGCAGGGTGCCGTACCCAGAGGGTGCCAACGGGACCCTATTAGTGAGACTCCGCTGTCTGTCTGTTGTCTGTCTGTCTATCTGTCCATCTTTCCGTTAGTTTGTTCCAGGGCTTTATCTGTTGAACTGTAAATTTTCACCGATGTGTTTCTATGGCCGCTACAAGAACAAATAATAATAGAAATATAATTAAATTAAAGACAATAAACTGTGTGCGCAATTGCACGATAGACGAAAAAGTGGCGACATCGGTTCTCGTAGGAAAGACCGTATTTATTTTACAGATTGAATAATTAGATAGTATTACGAGCCACCAAACAAACAATAAAAAAACACTTAAACAATAATGTGAGCCGTCGTCGTTTTCTGCAATGTTACAAACAATCCTAACAACCGTAACGGCCCGGCCACGACTTCGCGCGACCGGCGACGCGAAGAGCGTTTTATCAGTTCACCGCGAGGCTGAGACGCTCGCCGCCAAGTGGTTACCTGGCGGCACACGCAATGAACTGATAAAACGCTTGTAGTGCCGCCGGTCGCGCGAAGTGGTGGCCAAGCCGTAAGTGCCTAAAATAGGAGCTGTTTCCCATCGCAAAAACGCTTTTGTCTGACGATTTGATTCGCACGTAACTAGCAGGTTATATAACTTTACTGACACCGATAATTTGTGGGCATGTGGTTGATTCAGTTTTCTTTGTTACATCAAACTTTTTACAAGATTCACGTTTAAAGCGTTAGAGGTGTGAAGTCATGTCGTTTGTAAGTCGTTTTCAGTCAGTGTGCTAGACAAGAGGTTTCGTTTCAAAACTCATAGGAAGCCACAGGTATCAGGAGAGTGGTTTTGACACCACAATACTATATACAATGACTACAGTACAAGAGTACCCTACACATAGAATTTGGCTCTTCGAGGTAGTGGGGACTTGACTTGTGTACAGAATTCTTGTTCAATTACCAGAAAATAAAACGGACCAAGTGCGAATCGAACTCACGCACCAACGAGGGTAGGTACTGTGGGTTTTGTTCAGTCAAGGACCAAAACATATTGACACCACAAAATGCCAATAAATACAATCCCCCTTATTTTTTAATATCTATTATGGCGGCAAAAGAAATACACATTTCATATAAATTTCAGTTGCCTATCTATAGATTACGGTTCTTGGGATACAGCCCTGTGACGGACAGACGGACGGCGTAGGAACATTAATAGGGTTCCGTTTTCACACTTCGGGTACGGAATCCTAAAAATAAATATAACCGAATTCGGAACCTCCTCATTTTTCGAAGTCTGTTCAAAAACTCTTACTAAAAAAACTGCTGTTTGTGCGATTCACCGACATAGCTCGATGAATCGCCAGACTCAAGTGGCAGTGGGCAGGGCACATCGCTCGTAGAACTGGTGGCCGATGGGGCAAAAAGGTTCTCGAGTGGCGTCCACGGATTGGAAGACGCAGTGCAGGTAGGCCTCCAACAAGATGGAGCGACGACCTGGTTAAAGTTACGGGAACGCGTTTGATGCGGATGGCACGGGACCGATCTGTTTGGCGAGCCTTGGGGAGGCCTATGTTCAGCAGTGGACGTCTTTCGGCTGAAATGATAATGATGATGATTCCAAATAATAATCGCATTTTACACTTTTATGTTAGTATTAGTACCTTCACAAGGTTTCCCAAAACTCAACGATAACTTTGGTACCGGGTGAGAAGCCAAGTTATAATATAACTGGTCTGAAAAAATAAGACCAAAAGCCATGTCTCTTAGTTATGCGATAATCTGCGATAAAAGGCTATTTTTCGAAAATAACCAACACTAGCCTTCCGTCCGCAGCTTCGCCCGCGATAAATTAATTTTCCCGTAGGAAAAGGTATTTTCCCGCGATAAAAAGTAGCCTATGTATGTCACTCAGTGATAATGGAGCTTTCTAACGGCAAAAGAATTTTTGAAATCGGTCCAGTAGTTTCGGAGCCTATTCAATGCAAACAAACAAACAAACAAACAATCAAATCTTTCCTCTTTATAATATTAGTATAGACTAAAAGTATATCTTATGTGACCCTATTATCGCTTAACTAAGGTAAATCGCACAACTCCGGTGGTAGACTTCGGCCGTGGCTGGTCACCACCCAATAGGATGAGCCAGGCCGCCAAGCTACTCTCGTCGTGTTCCAGCCTGTTGCCTATAGAAGCCATTCTGGAGGAAGGGTCTGAGCAGTTGTGCAGCGCGCGCGTACCAGTTTCGTTGCCCCGCATTTTGCTGTACGGTTTGCACTGCTTGGGGGCGCGCGTAACATCGCACTCAACTGCCTTCTTCCTGCTTATTCCCGTAAATTCAAGTCTAGGGTGAATGAGCATTTACTAGACAAGCGTGCTTCATCGTAGGCCACATCTTCGCTTTCCATCAGGCGCGATTGTGGTCATACGCAGGCCTATAACGTATAAAAAAAGAAATAAAAAAAAACCGGCCAAGTGCGAGTCGGACTCGCGCACCGAGGGTTCCGTACAAATTTATATGTATCTATGAACATCCAGTCTTAGCAGACCCCTGCTCCTAAGCAAAATGTGCGCAGCGTGGGATCATTGTAGATTGGTTACTGATATAGACAGACAGACAAAAAAAATTATGCTTTTTGCAATTTTTCCTTTATCTGTGCTTTATTTTTCCTTTGACCGTGCTTTGTACCAAATTTCAAGATTCTGAGTTCACGGGAAGTACCCTGTAGGTTTTGATTCCCTTGCGAGTGTCGACAATTTGCGGTGCGGCATAAAAGGCTTATCTTTTGATTGCATTAAAAATTTATGCTTTTCGCAATTTTTCCTCTATCTGTGCTATAAGACCTTGCTTCATACCAAATTTCAAGATTCTGAGTTCACGGGAAGTACCCTGTTGGTTTTGATTCCCTTGCAAGTTTCGAAAATATGCGGAAATTTGCGGCATAAACGGCTGTATCTTTTGATTGCGTTGGCTTAGAAGTTTGATTTTTTCACAGCTCCCAGGGACAGTAGACTTGAGTATTTGATATAAATTTCAGCTTGATACCTCTAAGCGTTCCTGAGAAAAAGGGTCTTGACAGACGGACGGACGGACAACAAAGTGATCCTATAAGGGTTCCGTTTTTTCCTTTTGAGGTACGGAACCCTAAAAACTACAGTGTTCGACACTTGAATTCCAATAATCGGCACCCTGCTTGTCGCCTTTATTGCTACGAATTAAGGTTGAAAGTGTCGGTAATTGGGGCAGCGTCGGGCACTGGGATAATTATACACCGTGAAATTTTAGTGGTTGTTTTCCCGAAACGAGGTGATTTAGTTTCGATTGTACAATCGATTTATAATTACTATTTTGACTAGAGTCAAAAATCCAATTGTGAAAAACGAAAGTCGAAAATGACCGCAAACCAATAGTAACGCTTCGTTGGTACAAGTAGCGTAAGATCGTACGATAGGTTAGGTACCAAAGAAGCGTTACTATTGGTTTGCGGTCATTTTCGGCTTTCGTTTTTCACAATTGGATTTTTGACTCTAGTCAAAATAGTAATTATAAATCGATTGTACAATCGATACTAAATCACCTCGTTTCGGGAAAACAACCACTAAAATTTCACGGTGTATAGGTACCTTATGTGACAATGATTTTGCTTTAATTTTTTCGACTGACATTACTTGACCTCCCGCCCGTTACACAGGTTGTCGTTCAGTTTTGACACAACCTGTGTAGTTATTATTATAAGTTATACCTATACATATACACACACACATATTTGGCGACCAGATAGCCTAGTGGTTAGAGAACCAGACTACGAAGCTTGAGGTCCCGGGTTCAATTCCCGTGTCGGGGCAGATATTTGTATGAAAAATACGAATGTTTGTTCTCGGGTTTTGGGTGTTTAATATGTATTTAAGTATGTATCTATCTATATAAGTATGTTTATCCTTTGCCTAGTAGGACCCGTAATACAAGCTATGCTTAGCTTACTTTGGGACTAGGTCAATTGGTGTGAATTGTCCCGTCATATTATTTATTTATTTTTATTTATATTGTGAATAATATAAACCACGTAAGAGTGACAGCAGTTTTAGCTACATAGGCCACATAACTCAAAGAGTGCAAGAACATTTTTGGAAATTGCGACCGAAAGACACGACGTAGGCGACAAGATAGTCTAATGAATCGAATAGAACTGTCAGGTAGCACATGCAGAATACACATGAGTTCATTGAAGAAGCCAAAAAGAAAAATACATAGAAAAGTGTGACCGACAGCAAGTGCAAAAAGTTCAACCTCAGATGTTATTTTAATTTCGCACGATACATACTTACTTAATTGTAACCTGTTCTTATATAATCAAAATTACCTTATTAACCATGATATTTACAACCAGTTATTTATTTTATAGTCGAAGATGCAATTTCGACACCTTGTTCATTGGTCGTTAAAAAACTCCATTCGAAACAATTTGTTGATAAAAATAAATTTCATTCAAACTGTATATAATTATATTTTATGCCCACTGTAAGCAACGGGGTTAATTAATTCTTAATAACAGGAATTGAAGAAGAAGGACGACTTGCATGCAGCATCTTAAAACAGCTTAGTCATTGCCTGTTTTTTTTTTATCACTCTAACTTGTAAGCTGTATGCTGTATACTACGATAATGATTTATTTTAGATTTTTCAAGCCCACGCATGTAGCGGAACCACACACTGACTCTAAACAAAATGTGTACTTTAAAGCTAACTATTTTGCAAAATGATCCCTAAATCAAAAAATGCGTATTATTATTATTTATTTATTTATCATTATTTTTGTTTGAAAACCCTATCCAACGATATCACATACTATGGGTTTAAATGAAAAAAAAAACACTTTAAACGTAGGGAAGTACTAAATACTCTAAAAAACATTGAGCACGTGCTAATTATATAGGTATACCTACCTATACATGCAAAATTACAGCGTCCTAGCATTAAGTAAAAAAAATGAAGTTGAAAAAATAAAAATACAAAAAGATACTTCAAACCAAACTTGTTAAAAGTAAGGCCTAGTAGCGACATCTCTTAGTCTGAGTGAGCGGTTAGTTCCGAAGGAGTGTTGATGTGTCTCGATGAGAACTGAACATACATAGATGGCGCTGTATCACTGAAAAAGTGATGATAACAGGCTGGAATGTATGATGCATAGGAAAAATTTGTGTCTAAACTCCTGACCAGTGGTGGTGTAGGGGTTTAGCACGTGGCACGGAATGCCAAGGATCTGGGTTAAATTCCCAGCATTGCTCTTTTTTCTAGGGTTTTTCTGTGCATCTATGTTTCAGTTTGTATTTAGTATGAAATATATGGATTTCACGGGATGACCGTAAAAGTAATGAAGTTGAAAAAAAAATTAACAGTCTTTCAGCTAAACCGCTGACTGTCAGACAGACAGAAGGAGATGGAGATGGATGGGGATGGATGGATGGAATGGTGAAACTGTAAGGATTCCTTGCAAGCTACAGAAGACTAAAATTGGTGGTTCCAGGTAGGAAAAAACTGGTCTAGATTTACCATATAAGACTCTCACGTGAACGTCTTTCAGCTGAAATTATGATGATGAGTGCTCATGTGCCCTGCAGTGGGACGTATGTATATAGGCCTGTGCCCTGCAGTGGGATGATGATGATGGACATCTCGCCCCATTACGTTTACGAGTATTATGGTCGTAAGACGTCATTTTGACATTCTAATCGTCGAACAGTGTGGCAAATACTGCCAAATCTATAGTGGAGCACTCCATACAGTTAGAATGATGAACTTTAGGCCGACTTCAGCCACGGTGAATGTTACTATTAATATTAAATAAAATAGGTAATTTGCTCGACAGGCACTTTTAACGAACATTACGTAGTAGCAACGTACGTATTTACAATTTTATACCAGCTATTTTAATGATAGAACTCGCTGCATCCAAAAATCAATGAAACAATCAGGCGCAATGGCTTGAATGCCAACGTTTTATCGTCAATAAACAATGCCAACCTCTTCACACTTGACATCTGAAGACTCTGGCGCATCTTAAATTAACGCACGCGCGTACGTACCTATCTGTTGACAGTCTGAATGATTTTGTTTTTTGAGGTAAGTTGACGACCTTATTTTAATTTCACATGCGTATCCGCGATAATATCTTGAATTTTATCGGGATTCAAAATAACATTTAGGGTAGGTATCGTCAGTTTTCACGCAATTGGCATTGATCACTTTTTTACAATGTGGTCTAATTCCAAAACCATTTCGAGGAATAGGTTTATTAAATCATTTTATAACATTGTAGTAAAAAAATATTAAACGATCGTGTGTATTTTTGCAAAATAATGTTTGACCTTTGTTTGACCTTTCTGTGGGCATTATCTTTGAAATTCTTTGCAACAAGAAAAAAAAAGCCGTCCGTCTAGTTTCTCTATACTATTCTCTGTCACTTCGACGTAGTTATCATCTGTCAGTAAGGATAGGTACTATTTTGAAAAACATTCTTCGCGTTTTTCATATTTTAATAATGGATTTATACAGGAAGTGTTTCATTCCTACTTGTGGAAATGATTCTGTCAATAGCCCAAACAAATTAATTGTTTGCATTAGAGAAGATTTACAAGAGAAGTGGTGCCGCAAAGTTAATTCAACGTTTACAAGATGTTCTTATTGTTTTGAGGATCATTTTAATGTAAGTATGGATTAAATCCGCCAAAGAACTTTCAAGGGAACACTTCTGACCATTTTATTTTATACATACAAAAAATACTATAGCCGTAAATCGTTTTTTTTACCTATTCTCTTGGAAGAATCGGCAACTTTAGTGTTATTGTTATTGTAATGTAAAGTGACATTGTCAGATGACAACTAACCATCGATTGTGACACATTTTTTTGTCATTATGTCTGTGGTTTATACACAGATTCAGCCGCGGCATGTAATTTACGAGAAGTCGTATCTCAAATTTTCAATAAATTATAAAAAAATATTGGAGTGATGAATTGCTGAAATATTCAAATTAGTTTCTTAAAATGCTCTATATTTTCGATAAAAAAAATAAAAAGGGGGGGTTAGAAAAAATGATCAATCCCAATTGTCAGAAAATTGTATTTTGTTACTTTGATCGATTTGGACCGCAAAAAAATGTTCAATTTAATAACTGACGAAGGTTTTCGTACCTAGACTGAAATATACAATTTTTTTTATTTCATTTCATTTTTATACTATTTAACAGTCGTAATGTACTCGTATATAGTAATACAGTCAAAAACTGCATCGTGGCCCACTATGGAACCTTTTCACAGAAAATGTCAGAGTGACATCGCGTTGATTGACAAGGAAAATCATTATGACGCTTACTATGAAAATGTTTTAAGATGGGTTAGAATTCAAAAGTTTTGACGGTACCAAGTAAAGAATTACTTATGTCTTTGACTGTTCTACGCCAGTCAAGTTAGTGTAGGTATTCATATCCCACCAAAATCGTAAATGTGAAAAAGCACAAAAAATAGTACCTCTTATCAGAGAAGGTAAGGCTTAAAATACACTTCATGTAAATTCAAATAATGACATAACTTTGATTTTTATACTGAGCCGCACGACCTCGTTAAACAGTAAAAATAAAAATAAAATTACAAATTAAGTTCTTAGCTGTAACAATTGGGAAAAAGTTACAGGAGTGTGAAATAGCGCGCAAAAGGATTCGTGTAAATATACCCACTCCTGCAGTGTCACTCACAATCAATTTTTTAAACGTTTGCCTGACACCTGCTGTGCGTTTGGCTGGTTAGATCAATTTACTAAAATCGTTTATTTCCTAGTAAATAACGATTTTGGTAAATTGATCTAACCAGTCGTGCGTTTTGATGTGACCAAAGGAACTAACTAATTACTGTGCTAACGCGTTCGTGTCAAAGTTAAATATTTACTATGAAAACAGTTTCACATAAGTGCCTAGGAAGTCGGAGGGCGTCTATTTTATATAAAAAATTAAACCTAAGTTTTAACATTACTAGTTTAAACTTGATTTACTAAAGTAGATACAGAATGCCGATACAGAAGTTTTTATCGGTACTTTTGCCTGCCGTCATGACCTAAGCCCTTGAGCCTGCCGAACCTATAATTCCTGAAAGCCTACGTCAGCACAATTCTTTTGAGCCATGACATAGCCACATACGATTAAATCTCAGCTTTCTTAAATGTCACGGGGTTTCAACTCAATTTATCAATTAATGTTTATATGGAGCTTGACGTGACGAGTCTCGTGACTTTTTAATACGGAAGATATAATTACGGTATACATTATACGTACCTAGTACATATTACTTTCGTGTGAAATGTTTTACTTAATTATTTTATTGCTAACTAGCTTGTGCCTGCGGTTTCGCCACCGTGGAAGAATATAAAACAGACCAGCTTCTCAGATCTCATACTTTTTTTTATAGTAAAGCCGACAAACGATTTGACCTTAGTATGTCATCATCATCACCATCACAAAATATTCAAACATTTCTTCTTAGTACATCTCAATGATCCTCAAGGTAATTGTTTGCCTAATTTCAAGTCTTTAGTTTCAGTGGTTCACGAAGTGCGTTGCCTGTCAGTTACTCACAATGACATTTTATTGCTCTAGACTAGCTATTGCTCCCAACTTCGTCTGTCACTTTTATTGAATCAGGGATAGTAGTTAAATATTTTAGGATGGTTTCAACAGTTCCAGAAATTATTCCCCTGCCTACATACAAAAAAATAAACACACAAAATGTACCTCTTTATGAAGTTGGTATCTATACTAGGGGCGTTCAATAAAAAGTGAGAATGAGTATGTTATAAACAACTTTTACTAAATGTCATTTTATTTTTCGACATAGTCACCTTTTAGCATAATACACTTAGTATATCTTTTTTCTAAACTTAAAATTCCATTTTTAAAAAAGGTCTCATCTTGAGTACTTAAAAAATCTTGTACTGCAGCGACTACCGCGTCGTCGCCTTCAAATTTCTGGCCTCTCAGGTATTGTTTCAATCTCGGAAATAGGTAGAAATCACTGGGAGCGAGATCTGGTGAATACAGAGGATGCTTAAGGATATCGAACCCAGCATCACGAATTGCAGCCATTGCAACGGCGGACTTGTGTGCCGGGGCATTGTTCTGGTGGAACAGCACAACTTTCGAGAGTTTACCTCGCCGTTTTTCGCGGATCTCATTGCGCAATGTTGCTATTTGTTTGGCGTATAATGTGCCCGTAATAGTGGCTCCATGCTCGAGATACTCAATCATTAATACCCCTTTACCATCCCAAAAAACAGAGCCCATGACCTTACCGGCAGATGGGCTCACCTTGAATTTCTTCGGAGTTGGAGATGATGGCCTTTTCCATGTCATAGACTGCAGTTTCGTTTCAGGGTGGTAATGATGGAGCCATGTTTCGTCCATTGTTATAAATCGCGCCAAAAAAAGTTCCCGGTCTTGCTGCATCAGGTTCAAAGCTTCTTGACAAATCTCTAGTCTAGTTTGTTTTTGCGTGTCAGTAAGCATTCTTGGTACCCAACGCGCAGATACCTTTTTCATACCCAAGCGTTCATGTAAAATATTATGCACGCTCCCCGTTGAAATCTTTACATTTTCAGCAATAAAACGAACTGTGACACGACGATCCGCCAAAACTGAGTTTTCGACTTTTTTCACAATTTCTTCAGTTACTGCTGTAGTAGGGCGTCCGGAGCGGGGGTCGTCCATTGTCGATGTTCTTCCACGTCTAAATTCGGCGCACCAACGTGCGACTAACGAATACGGAGGAGCATTAGACCCTAAAGTGTCCCGCAAATCGAAATTGACTTGGTCCGTAGAAAAATTTTTCAAATACAAGTATTTGATAACGGCGCGCAGTTCAATTTTCTCTATTTTCGCTAACGTACTCAATAGCATTGCAAAGAAATTACCGTATATTTTTTTAAACAAAAGACAGTTAGTTTTTTTTTTTTCATAGCAATCAGCTAGATAGATTAGCTTTACCGGCCAGTATTTAATTTCGTAATATTAAAAGAGTTTGCATCTCATTCTCACTTTATATTGAACGCCCCTCGTATGTAGATATAGAAATGTACTTTGATATAGAAAACACGAATGCTTATTTGTATGATAATATTAAAATACTAACTGTAGACAATTATTTTCAGAACAGAACGTGCAATAGGCTGCGACTTGTTTTGTCGCTCGAATGTGTCTCTGTCCCACTAACCTATAGAAATGTTCTCAGAGTTTAGCGTGTTAATGCTGCTGGAGGCGTTAATGCAATTATTTTAAAGATCTACAGCCGATGAACAACACTAGTGCTTCATCCATCGACTTCAAAGCTAGGTTATGACTATGCACTTCCTTACTCCTTAGTACAATAGAGTGCTTTCCTACTGCACTACTGCTATCGTTGACGTGTATTAATTTTATTCACTTTGGAAGCTGTCACTCGAAAATATATTCTATGACTCCCACTTCACAGCGTTGGCAGTGAACTGGCTGGTAGGTGAATACAGCAGCTGTCAAATGCAAACAAGTGTACTCTGTTACGCAGTAACTATTACATAATCTGTGACAAAATCACGGTGTGTGTGCATGTGCGTGTGTATTTGTTTTCAAAAGCATTTAATTACAGGATTTAGGAAGATCTTCAGTATTTTAATAGGTAATTCAGTTTAGCAAGACGCTCTTTGATAACACTCGAATATAGAAAATTTGGCGCACATTAGTATGGAACACTCAATGCGCGTGGCCCGGTTTTTAAAGATTATTACTTATCGGTTACTTATAAAATAGTTAACAACCCACACTTTCAAAATTTAGACTATAGACGAATATAGCTAATCAAATCACCTGGGGCTTCTTTTCGTCACTACTATTTTACATAATAAGTTTTTATTAAAAGAACTCTTTATAAAGGAACAATTACAAAACAGGTAGGTATATAAGGCCCCCCAACCCCCTACCCCCCAACGCAATTAGGTCACATACATATGTTTGAAAATAAAAATAAATCCCATTATTCGTCTTCCGTAGCTAACAAAAGAGCTGATAACTTTGAAACGGCTGAACCAATTTTGATGAAACATGTTTAAGAACCATCGCCAAGAAACCTGCTTTCAAATAAAGAAAACAATATCCAGATCCGTTCACCCATCGTTGAGCTAGCTAGCTAGTTGATAATAGCGGTCAAACTTATAACACCCCTCTTTTTGGCTCGGAAGTTAATAAAAATGTTGGAAGGGGAGACCAAGAAGTACAATTCCATGATCAAATTGATGATGTCTTGAAGAAAGATTACCTATATCAAGACCACCCGAAACGAAAGATGCGAAAAAGATGTATTTCAGGGTCGTAGCAGGTGGAAACAAAATAGTCTTTGCCGAGCCCTTTGCTGGGAAGGAGACGTGATTGTATATTATGTATTATGTATGTACAAACTTTTTTGTTCACTGTAGGTACTTTTTGATCTATCTTTATATGTGTACCACAAGTCAATCCAATCACTTAAAGTGGATGAAGTTCGACTTGCAAATTTGATTTGAAGACAACTTGCTTTGCTTTCTTTATTGTATATCCATGTAATTGTTGGTTAATAAGAGAGACAGATATATTTATAATCATATTGGGAGAGTTTGTGGGAGCCCGTGTGCCGTGCGGTTCTGTATCGGATGCTATAACTAGGATCCACATAATATCAGCGTCGAGCCACCTTTAGTGACCCGACGAGTGCTGAGTGGACTCCTTT
This sequence comes from Archips crataeganus, assembly GCA_947859365.1. Taxonomy (NCBI): domain Eukaryota; kingdom Metazoa; phylum Arthropoda; class Insecta; order Lepidoptera; family Tortricidae; genus Archips; species Archips crataeganus. The sequence continues at coordinate 9,619,942 of OX402049.1, read as the reverse complement.
TTCGCATATGTAGCTTATTTCTATTTTCAATTATTGTTTTTACTTTTCTCTTAGCATGTACATGTTACTTATTTTTATTCTTTTACAATTTTTGTTTACAAATCAAGATTCTACTGTCAAAGTTATTAAAACTTTAGCACCACACACCGAAGACCGGTGAAGTGTGATAACTCCCTAATGCAATGCAATCGTATAGAACGCACTGAAAACTAAATGATAATCGAGAAAAGAAAATTTAAATTATATTGAAAGTAACTATTGCCCGCGACTCCGTCTGCAAAAAAAATCGGTTATTGCTATCCCGCGGGAACTATACCATTTTCCGAAATAAAAACTATCCTATGTCCTCCCCAGGGTCTCAAACTATCTCGATACCAAATTTCATCTAAATTGGTTCAGCGGTTTAAGCGTGAAGAGGTAACAGACAGACAGACAGACATACAGGTAGACAGACAGACAGAAACACTTTCGCATTTATAATATTAAGTTTAGTGTGGATTGGACATAAAACGAAATCTATACTAATATATAAAGCTGAAGAGTTTGTTTGTTTGTTTGTTTGTTTGTTTGTTTGTTTGTTTGTTTGTTTGAACGCGCTAATCTCAGGAACTACTGCTCCGATTTGAAAAATTCTTTCAGTGTTAGATAGCCCATTTATCGAGGAAGGCTATAGGCTATATATCATCACGCTAACTCCAATAGGAGCGGAGCGGAGCGGAAGAATGTTTCAAAATCGGGGGTGTTTCAAGTAAAACTTCTATAGGCGCTAATCTCAGGAACTACTACTCCGATTTGAAAAATTCTTTCAGTGTTGGATAGCCCATTTATCGAGGAAGGCTATAGGCTATATATCATCACGCTAACGGTTGGGAGTGGGTTGAGGGGTGGGGGGTTGAGGGGTGGGGGGGTGGAGGGGTGGGGGGTGGGGGTTTGGGGGGTTGGGGGGGTTGGGAGGGTTGGGGGGAAGGTTGAGTGGGGGTTGAGGGGGGCGGAGGGGGGCGGAGGGGGGGGAAAGGCGCGTGGGAGAGGGTGTGGGGGCATTAAAGGGGGATGAAAATTTCATTGATTTTGCCGTAGGATGCACCGTTTTCAAGATATTTGGCAAAAAAAAACTTGAAGTAAAACTTCTATAGGGCACGCTTGACTTGGGATGGGACGAACGCGGGTGTGCGGGGGGGTGCTGTGTGGGAGGGCGTGCAGGGGGTGCGGAGGGGTGCGGGGGGGGGGGTTCTGGGTTGCTGTGCGGGGGGGGTCATTTTTTTATTATCGCTGACTAAGGAGAGCCATAATTGATGAAAAAGCAAATTGGATAAAAAAAATAAGCTGCCCAAATTACTAATTCCACGCGGACGGAGTCGCGGGCAAAAGCTAGTATAGAAATAAAGTACATTTAAAAGTCAACGAGAGTGATGTCACTGCCTCTTACAGTAGGTAATAAATAATTATAATATAATAACAAAACATTTTACCCGGCAAGTAAATAAATTAAACATGCGGCCTACGGCGGGTGCCTACGCATCATATTACCGAAAAATCATAATACCTATTTCTGAAATATCGACGCTTTACACATTGAAAACAAAATACCGAAAGTAGGAAATGCCGATTACCGATATACCGAAGCTTGAAATAACTACTTCCAGATGATCTAAACTACAAAATCTCGAAAATTAAAATATCTATTAATTCAATTTATATAATACTAGCCTTCCATCCGCAGCTTCGCCCGCGATAAATTAATTTTCCCGTAGGAAAAGGTATTTTCCCGCGGTAAAAAGTAGCCTATGTCACTCTGTGATAATGTAGCTTTCTAACAGCAAAAGAATTTTTGAAATCGGTCCAGTAGTTTCGGAGCCTATTCAATGCAAACAAACAAACAAACAAATAATCAAATCTTTCCTCTTTATAATATAAAGTATAGATGCAAATAGGTATCGTGATTCTAGTAAAATATCACAGTTGAGTAGGCATAGGCAGGTAATTAGTAAATAATAATCGATCAAAAGTTAATAAAGAACATTTTGCCGCACCTTACCTAGTACGAAACACACAAAGCGCGTGGCCCGACATGGACCAGGCCAGTTTTTGGATTATGGATTTGATCAATCAACTTAAACCTCAATACATTCAAGATTGACCTGGACGATTTTTGATGGTCTTACAAAATGCCTATTGGTTATATAATAGTTAACAAACCACTTGACTGTTGCAAATATTGTAGACTAGACGATTAATAATTTATATACTTAGCTAATCAAATCGCCTGAGGGGCCTCTTTTCGTCACTTTTTAGGCTTCCGTAGTCAACTAGGAACCCTTATAGTTTCGCCATGTCTGTCCGTCTGTCTGTCCGCGGCTAAGCTCAGAGACTGTTAGTACTAGAAAGCTGTAATTTGTCATGAATATATTATATCAATCACGCCGACAAAGTGGTTAAATAAAAAAAACAAAAAAATTTTTTTTTAGTGTACCTCCCATAGACGTAAAGTGGGGGTGATTTTTTTTTCTCGACCAACCCTATAGTGGGGGGTATTGTTGGATAGGTCTTTTAAAACCATTGTGGGGTTGCTAACATGATTTTTCTATTCAGTGATTTGTTTGCGAAATATTCAACTTTAAAGTGAAAATTTTCATTAAAATCGACCGTCCCCCCCCCCTCTAAAATCTAAACTGTTGGGTGGAAAAATTTGAAAAATTCAGAATGGTAGTAAATATATTAAATTTACTAGGAAAATTATAGCGGCTAAGATTGCTTGGAAATTATTTGTAGTTTAAGAGTAAATAGTAGCCTAAGGTATAAAACATACCTAAACTTGGATGATTCCGTACACATACGAAATCCTTAGAAAAATATTACTTGATTTTTCGTAATGGCTACGGAACCCTACCTTGGGCGTGTCCGACACGCTCTTGGCCGGTTTTTAAAAATAATGTCTTTGTTGAATTCAAGCTTTTTATTAACTGTATACTGTAGGTATATGAAGCTAATCAGATCACTAAAAGTGGATGAAATTCTTCTTGTAAAATAGAAAGACAACTTACTTGTATTACTACAAATATTGTAGGTAAGATAATTCATAAATTGCTTTAATTTTTTTTTGTTAATTGCTTATTAGAGGTCATACAGGGTTATTTTTAATTCACTGACATCCTCTTAACCCTGAATTCCTATCACTCAAACAAATGTTTTTTGTTTTACGACTTTTTAAAATGAAGAACTTTTTTTCCCATACAAATACACAGAGTATCGTAAAAATAAGAGGTAATTTCAAATTTTCAAAACGTCATTACACCAAAAATATTAATTTATGACAAAAGCCGTAAAACAAAAAACATTTGTTTAAGTGGTAGGAGGTTAGGGTTAAAAGGATGCTAGTGAATTACAAATAACCCTGTATATGCTGAATTTAGTGAATATTTTTTCTTTGTTTCTAAATAATAACTTGTAAATAATTCTAATCAATTTTATTTGCTGTGCTTAAAGGTTGTCTTTAGTTTAAAAAAAAATAGAAAGTGTAAATTTTATTCATTCTCTGAGTTTTTTTTTAACGGAGTTACCTACGTTATATAACTTATACTTTGTTATTACTAAAGCGATCCTTATCACCTTATCAGTGTAGTTACTAGAATGCAAGTTAACCTTTTGGTTCCTAGACGTGTACATAAATTTAATACATTGATATTTTCAATGGTTATCTAATTTTTGAAATATTTATGTGTAACATGAACACTATTCAATATGGGTACTAATATTGCATACTCGGTGTTGCCCACGACTTAGGCTGCGAAGAATTCTTTGAAGCTATCATATCTCATTCAAATAGGGTCAGCGGCTTCATCATGAAGAGGTAACAGACAGACAGACACAATTTTGCATTTATAATATTAGTATGAATAGGTAACTACTTTTGAGACTTACTTGTCTTATACGTTTCTATTCCTACTAATCCTAATTTCTACTAATATTACAAATGCAAAAATTTATTAGTGAGTGTGTATATTTTTATTCTTTCACGCTAAAAGTGGCTGTACGTATTTGGGTGGATGAAATTTGGTAGGTATGTAGATTACTATCCTGCCTTTTAGCGGCAACACATGGTAGTTTAAGTAAAATCATTGCTATTATCTTAACTGGGGTATTTTAATGGCTGTGTAAAGGCTCATAACTGCTTTTTGTAAGGGTAACTTGAATAGCCCCCTCAACTAACCCTCTTATACAGGGTACAAAGAATGAACGCCACGTGGAGGGCAACCACGTTAAATATTGGAAATAGCACATTGTATGAAAAAGAGACTTTTCTTTATTTTTAAAAACAAAAAATACTGCATTTATGGATTTTTTAATAATTGCTTGTCTTAGTCGGGACTCGAAATCAGTCAATTGCGACAAGCCTGGTTTTTAATGTGACCCTTTTACTTCTAGACTTAAAACTATGTATGCCATGGCAACTCGAACGTCAGAGGACGTAATAGACAATAGAAATAAAGAAAGAAAGAAAGAAAGAAAGAAAGAAGATATTTATTCACTTTTACAAGACACACAAATACAAGAAAGTACACACAATTTCATACAAATAAACAAACAAAGATAACAAACAATGGAGTAATAAATATGTACATACTCAATTCTGCATTGTGTGTCAATACTAGGGGCGTTCAATAAAAAGTGAGAATGAATATGTTATAAACAACTTTTACTAAATGTCATTTTATTTTTCGACATAGTCACCTTTTAGCATAATACACTTAGTATATCTTTTTTCTAAACTTAAAATTCCATTTTTAAAAAAGGTCTCATCTTGAGTACTTAAAAAATCTTGTACTGCAGCGACTACCGCGTCGTCGTCTTCAAATTTCTGGCCTCTCAGGTATTGTTTCAATCTCGGAAATAGGTAGAAATCACTGGGAGCGAGATCTGGTGAATACAGAGGATGCTTAAGGATATCGAACCCAGCATCACGAATTGCAGCCATTGCAACGGCGGACTTGTGTGCCGGGGCATTGTCCTGGTGGAACAGCACAACTTTCGAGAGTTTACCTCGCCGTTTTTCGCGGATCTCATTGCGCAATGTTGCTATTTGTTTGGCGTATAATGTGCCCGTAATAGTGGCTCCATGTTCGAGATACTCAATCATTAATACCCCTTTATCATCCCAAAAAACAGAGCCCATGACCTTACCGGCAGATGGGCTCACCTTGAATTTCTTCGGAGTTGGAGATGATGGCCTTTTCCATGTCATAGACTGCAGTTTCGCTTCAGGGTCGTAATGATGGAGCCATGTTTCGTCCATTGTTATAAATCTCGCGAAAAAAAGTTCCCGGTCTTGCTGCATCAGGTTCAAAGCTTCTTGACAAATCTCTAGTCTAGTTTGTTTTTGCGTGTCAGTAAGCATTCTTGGTACCCAACGCGCAGATACCTTTTTCATACCCAAGCGTTCATGTAAAATATTATGCACGCTCCCCGTTGAAATCTTTACATTTTCAGCAATAAAACGAACTGTGACACGACGATCCGCCAAAACTGAGTTTTCGACTTTTTTCACAATTTCTTCAGTTACTGCTGTAGTAGGGCGTCCGGAGCGGGGGTCGTCCATTGTCGATGTTCTTCCACGTCTAAATTCGGCGCACCAACGTGCGACTGTCGAATACGGAGGAGCATTAGACCCTAAAGTGTCCCGCAAATCCAAATTGACTTGGTCCGTAGAAAAATTTTTCAAATACAAGTATTTGATAACGGCGCGCAGTTCAATTTTCTCCATTTTCGCTAACGTACTCAATAGCATTGCAAAGAAATTACCGTATATTTTTTTAAACAAAAGACAGTTAGTTTTTTTTTCATAGCAATCAGCTAGATAGATTAGCTTTACCGGCCAGTATTTAATTTCGTAATATTAAAAGAGTTTGCATCTCATTCTCACTTTATATTGAACGCCCCTCGTAACTTTAGATTTAGAGCAAATTTTTCGTTTTCACTAATATTCATGAGTAAAATCTTCACACTAATCTAATGAAAGATCAAATAGGATTTTAAATGTACCGTGTCATAAACAAAAATATGCAACGGTTGGGTCGGTGCATGACAACATACACAGCGTTTCTGCATGATGGTGGCTCGTTGGTTAGTCTTATGTCTTATTATGTAACCAGTCAGCGGGCAGCGACTAACGGACTATTGTCAAAATATAGGTAGGTATGTATTGTGGATGAGGTCAAAGTATTTAAGTTGAGTTTTGTAATTGACTAACAAAGTATTAGATAAGAAAACTATGTAAGTTCACGAACATAATATTTCGTGGCTTAATCGTTTACCTATGTTAATGTGGTTTAGTGATACATGTTTTAAAAAGTTCAAATGTGATGGTGATAAACAAGCTTGTTTTAATGCAAAGGGCGTAAGAAGTCAGGAAGATAACAGCACAGCCCCGAGCACGTGCAACCGGCGAAGCGGCATGCGAATTCTACGTTCATTGCTTGGTCGACACTCTCACCGTCCAGCGCTTTGGAATAAAATTACCAAGAAATTACACGCAATGTTTAAAAAAATAATGTTCAGCCGCCGTTCGCGCGTAGTTGTGGCACGACGTTTGACGGATCTGCTTCACCCCCTAAAAACCTATTCTAGCTTTTCTTTAATTATGATTGGGAGGAAAATGAGCAAGCTTGAACCTATTTCATGATAAATAGTACTACGGTTCTTAGGCGAGAATTCTTTTATAAGGTTTAACGTCAGTGTTATGGCTTTAAAAACTTCAAAGGCTATTTTCGCTTAAAATAAATGAAAATGGTTTATCTAGCAAGAAAACACTTGATAATACATGCGGTAGGTACATCTAGCAGAGTCCAAACTAAGCTGAGCCTGTATCGTGGTAGTCAGAGAGTGTGATTAACAGAATTAACTAAAGTGTCTCAGAAGTTGTTGTTACATACTAAAATACAAACTGGATTTCGCGGTCAGTGTGTTTATCTTTGTTTGTGTGTGTGTGTGCTTATAAGTCAATGTGACAATCACTTTAATTATTTTTCTTCTGGTGTAGGAACTGTCACAAAAAAAGGTAAAGTATTTACTTGGTCGACTACTACAACTACATGTTCTTAGCCGATTGCACTCAGCAGCAGCCGACGAGTTGTCGCCGCAATACTACTGGTTTTTAAGTGTTTCTGTGAAATGATTCCAGTAGACTGCGACGTGCCTTCATAGAAATACATAAAACCAGCATTGTTACGGCACGTTGCCTACTGCTTTACTACATTTTAAAATGCAAATTATATTTTTATTACAATTAGGTAAATACTGTAATTACAATTAGGTATGAACTACGGCCCAAGCCCTCTCATTCTGAGAGGAGGCCTGTGCTCTGCAGTGGGACGTATATAGGCTGGGATGATGATGATGATATACTATAAACTACGCAAAATATTAAGAACCTTGCATTTTAAACCCTCGATACAATCACCACGATTAAGACACCGGGTTGTGAAACCCCGACGCAGGCGCTACTCCGCTCTCAGTACGAGGCGAGCAGCGGACTCACTGGCCCACTCCTGCGCACCAACGGCCTTGGGGTGAGTTGCACAACCTACACTTGAACTTTGATTGAATGCCGGTTCGATCCCCACGCGGGATCCACGCTTTTTGTATTTATTATTTATTTTATTGTGTTTAGTGCAATATAAAGAACTAGCTTTTACCCGCGACTTCGTACGCGAAGACAATAACGTTAGTTGTTTGCATGAAATTTGGCACACAGATAGTTTATTACTTGGATTAACACATAGGATAATGCCAGGAAAATGCAAAGTTCCCGCAGAATTTGAATAAGTGAGTTCTAAAGCCGGTAAGCCGCGGTGGCCTAGTGGTTTGACTTATGGTCTCTTAAGCAGAAGGTCATGGGTTTGAGCCCTGGCTTGGACCTCATGAGTTATTCCGAATTCGTGTGCTAAATAACGTTTGAAGTTTACCATGAGCTTTACAGTGAAGGAAAACATCGCGAGAAAAGTTGCACACACCTGAGAAGAAATTCAATGGTACACACCCGCACTGTACAAATCGCACTGGGCCCAAGTGGAAACTACGGCCCAAGTGTTCTCGTTCTGGGAGCGGGCCTGATTGAAACAACAACATTTTATCCCGGGAAAGTGCAAAGTAAAGCATGCCGCGGGATAGAAATAACTGTCAAAACATTTTGAAAATCAGAGACAGTGTAGCTTTTTATTAGTGAAATAATTTTAAAAATCAGCCCCCACGTGCAATTCACTTATTTCTATCCTGTGGGAATTTTTAATTTTCCCGTAGAAAAGTAGCATAGGTATGTCAATCAGGGATATTGTAGCTTTAAAATTGTAAAGTCAGCCCCAAAGTTGAATTTACTTATTTCTATCCCGCGGGAAATTTGCATTTTCCCGTAGAAAAGTAGCCTATGTCAATCAGGGATATTGTAGCTTTTTAATTGTAAAATATTTATAAAAAATCAGCCCCTAAGTTGAATTAACTTATTTCTATCCCGTGGGAATTTTGTATTTTTCCGAAAAAAAGTACCCTATGTCAAACAGGGATACTGTAGCTTACTATTGGTGAAAGAATTTTTAAAATCAGCTCCAAAGTTGAATTCAAAATTTTCTATCCCGTAGGAATTTTGTGTTTTCCCGAAAAAAATGTAGCCTACGTCAATTGGGTATAGTCATATCATATCACATGAAAGAATTTTTAAAATCAGTGCCAATGTCGAATTTACTTATTTCTATCCCGTGGGATTTTTCATTTTCCCGGAAAAAAGTACCCCGTGTCAAACAAGGATAATGTAGCTTACTACTGGTGAAAGAATTTTTAAAATCAGCCCCGAAATTAATAAATAAATAATAATAAATAATAAATATTAGGGGACAATCTTACACAAATCGACCTAGTCCCAAACTAAGCAAAGCTTGTACTATGGGTACTAGACGACGATAAACATACTTATATAGATAAATAAATACTTAAATACATAGAAAACATCCATAACTCAGGAACAAATATTCGTGCTCATCACACAAATAAATGCCCTTACCGGGATTTGAACCCGGACCTCTTGCTTTGTAGGCAGGGTCACTACCAACTAGGCTAAAGCGGTCGTTGAATTAATTTATTTCTATCCCGTGGGAATTTAGCATTTTCCCGGATAAAAAGTAACCTTTATCAATCGAGGATAGTGTAGCTTTCTAATTCTGAAAGAATTTTTAAAATCGGCTCAATAGTTTCAGAGATTCCGCTACAAACAAATAAACAAAGAAAGTTTAGATATTTCCCTATCCCGTGGGAATTTCGAAAAATCCTTTCTTAGTGCACCTCTACAATACTCAAGGTACATGTGTGCCAAATTTCAAGTCTCTAGCCCTAGTAGTTTAGGCTGTGCGTTGTCTGCCAGTCAGTCAGTTAAACCTGATAATCTATACCTATAAAACAGTACCGTGACTGACTGACTGACTGACTGACAGACAACGCACAGCCTAAACTACTAGGGCTAGGTACTGTTTTATAGGTATAGATTATCAGGTTTAACTGTGTAATGGATTTGATTATAAACGCAATAAGAGAGATTTTTCTAAATTATGTAACTACATCTGCATTTCTAGCGGAACACTGAAAAATAACCTTTTCGCGACACTGCTCGAAAATGTGGCCATAGATAACCTAAATCCAGTACTCAAAACTGCCTATATATGTACATTTAACAGCTGACTCATTTATGGCGCACAAACACGACAACAAAGTTACACTAATCGAAAACAGGACGTATCAGTATACGTATTTCATTGTACGATACGACTTTTTGAAAGATAATTTCTGAATTTCATTCCTGGCGTGCTGAAACGACATTATTGGACCAATCAACAGTAATCGTCTGCTGCATGCGATGGTTGGATGGATGAATAGATGGACGGACGGACGGACGGACGGACGGACGGACAGACGGACTGGATGGACGGATGGACGGGATGGACGGGATGGACGGGATGGACAGAATGGACGGATGGACAGATGGACGGGATGGTCAGGATGGACGGATGGACGGATGGACGGGATGGACGGGATGGACGGAATGGACGGATGGACGGGATGGATGGACGGATGGACGGATGGACGGATGGACGGAATGGACGGGATGGACGGGTTGGACGGGATAGACGGGTTGGACGGGATGGACGGGATGGACGAGATGGACGGGATGGACGGGTTGGACGGGATGGACAGCATGGACGGGATGGACGGGACGGATGGACGGATGGACGGGATGGACGGGATGGACGGAATGGACGGATGGACGGGATGGATGGACGGATGGACGGATGGACGGAATGGACGGGATGGACGGGTTGGACGGGATAGACGGGTTGGACGGGATGGACGGGATGGACGGGATGGACGGGTTGGACGGGATGGACAGGATGGACGGGATGGACGGGACGGATGGACGGGATGGACGGAATGGACGGGATGGCCGGCTTGGACGGGATAGACGGGATGGACGGGATGGACGGGATGGACGGGATGGACGGGTTGGACGGGATGGACAGCATGGACGGGATGGACGGGACGGATGGACGGATGGACGGGATGGATGGGATGGACGGAATGGACGGATGGACGGGTTGGACGGGATAGACGGGTTGGACGGGATGGACGGGATGAACGGGATGGACGGGTTGGACGGGATGGACAGGATGGACGGGATGGACGGGACGGATGGACGGGATGGACGGAATGGACGGGATGGCCGGAATGGACGGGATGGACGGGATGGACGGGTTGGACGGGATGGACAGAATGGACGGATGGGCAGATGGACGGGATGGACAGGATGGACGGATGGACGGATGGACGGGATGGACGGGATGGACGGAATGGACGGATGGACGGGATGGATGGACGGAATGGACGGGATGGACGGGATGGACGGGATGGACGGGATGGACAGAATGGACGGATGGGCAGATGGACGTGATGGACAGGATGGATGGGATGGACGGGATGGACGGGACGGATGGATGGATGGACGGGATGGACGGGATGGACGGGATGGATGGATGGACGGGATAGACGGGATAGATGGACGGATGGACGGATGGTCGGATGGACGGGATGGACGGGATGGACAGGATGGACGGGATGGACGGGATGAATGGATGGATGATTATGATGATGATGATGATAATGATTTCCTCGCATTAGTCGTGAAAAGCACAATGTTTAGTCTCGGCCAAAAGTGCAATAGATGGACTCGTACTTTCGAGGGCCTCCGCTACGCGTCGGCCCTCAAACAAACTCGTCCATCTATTGCTTACTTTCCAGCCTCTACAACAATGTACTATTGTTTTATTAATTGTTTTTCTGTACTACAGTTACTTGCTTTTATTCTGACCAACTATTACCCCGCGACTACCTCGAGTGTGTTGTGTAGGTACCTAATAAAATAGATCATTTGAGTAAATTAACTGAATGATATAAAAAGAAAAGTCCTAACATCTTGACTGACACATCAATGCCCATAAAAACCCTAAGTCTATAAAAGCTTTAAATTTTGAATAAATGTTACCTTTACAATGTAGTTGAAAAATAAGAAAGTGTTCTTAAAATTCACCCCCTAAGAGGGTGGACGTTTGTACATATAACTTCCGTAATTTACGAATTTATTTATTTACAAATTAAGAATATTATTTATGTGGTTAATTAATAGTCAAATCAGCAAAGGAGCTTTATCCATTATTTTCCTAATTGTACTTTTATTAAACCTTACGTGCGTTGTTGTCTCATCTACAATGACATATTGTGTGCCAAATTTCCAATTAATTTCACAACTGTAAGTGGGTGAAATTTGACAAGCAAAATATGATCCAAACCAACATATAAACAAACAAACATGCACTGCTAGTATAAAAGCTTAAAAAAACAACCATTTTTAAATTCAGATATTTAAACATCTTGCGAGATCTTATCAATGGAGTTTACAAATAATAAAGTTCGAAGACACATATAAAATGAGTTTAACAAGGGTTCAATCGAGCGATGGAGTCACGGGCTGTCATACTAGTCATCTAGAGTGAAGTTTCTGGGAGGGAGGGGGATAAAGGATGCACACGCTGTCGCTCGTCACATAGTAATTGTTACACGACAAGGGGACCGTCGAGACATGGTTTTTAACTAATGCCATGACCATGAGTCGGATTTTAAATGTCTCCGCTTCTGTGGAAGCGTACCCTAACTACAAGGTCCTGTGTTTGTGGTCTTTGCAATCAGTGCTTAGTCTAGTAGCTATTATCAGAGGGTGTTAATAAAGCGACTCGCACTGCGTATTGTATAAACTGTGTTGATGTTACTCACGTCAATGATTAGTTTTTTTATGTCAGGGCTACGAATGTCAGGGTTATGAATTTATGACTGTAATTTAGAATGAATTTGATACCAATCAATTGACATACTTTTTATGAGTTGCCGAAATCCGATTTACAGTAGCTTTTGTACGGTAATACTCAACTGTGACGTCACTTGTAGGTTGAATTACTATAAAATTTTGCTAAAAATTAAAGAAAAAACCGGTCATAGTTTTAGTTACAACTTGCATTCAATAATTTGACACCAGTATGAATTTGCATGTCATGTAATTTTTATTTATAAATTACGATAATAATAATGTAAGTAATTTGAATAAGTCGTTGTACTGGTTTGACCTATGGCCTCTCAAACAAGGGATTGCAGAGGGTGTGCAGAAATTTGCACTTCTGATTTTTTCAGAGTTTATGTGCAAAATGACATTTGTGATTTACTGCTTACATTAAATCACAAATGTCATTAAATGTTATTAGCTTTACGGTTACGGAAAACTTCTTGTGGCAACCTGCACGCACACACCAGTGGCAAGGCAATGCGCAATGATGTGTGTGAAGTTTATAATGCGCACTAAGCTCACGTGGGAACTACAGCACCAGATCTCTAATTGTCATGCAAAAATATCCATAAAATTGTTAGTATACAGTCTCACAAGAACGGCTAGTAAATTCAATAATTACTTAATATATGTATATCCATTTGTATGAATCAAATTGACATACTTAAATATTTAATCTTTGTCTGCAGCAATCTTTAGTGCCATGCTTGGGGGCCAACATGAGAAATGAGGTTCTACCACCAGCAAATTACATATGACATTGAGTTTTTATCAAATTACATAATTTGAAAAATGCCCATTGAAAAGAATAAAATAAATCAATTGGGGATGTCTATTTTTTTGTAATCTAATATATAAAAATCTCGTGTCACGGTGTTGTTACCGAACTCCTCCGAAACTGCTTGGCCGATTTTTATGAAACTTTTTTCTCTACACTCGGTAGGTCGTAGGCTATTTTTCATACCCCTAAATGTTCAGGGGTGGTTCACCCCTTAATTTTTTCTAATAAATCGATGAACGCCGGCTGCATACACGAAAAAGGATGACGCAATGTAAGTACATGAGTGGCGTAGGCCAGTTGCAAGAGAGAGGCGAACGCGTTGCAAGAGGATGTATGAGGATGGGTTTCATTTTTTTTGCCTCTACTCTAAGGCGGAACAAAGTTCGCCGGGACAGCTAAATAACAGATACATTGTAAATTGTTTTCTGTAGTTTTTAATTTTTAATATAATGTGATGCATTTATTATTTATTACATATCAAATAATAAATGACATTGAAATATAATGTCGTTAAATATAAGTTGCACTTTATTCTGTGTGGAATACAATTATTTAGAATGCAAGCCGCTTCCAACCGCAATGATTGGGTATCAATGATAGGCCTCTGTCCAGCAGTGGAAGTCCTACGGCTGAAATGATGATGATGTTGGTGAAGTTATAATTTAATTTTGAAGTGTGAAGTAAATGAAAAAATATTGAAATTAGTTTCTTATTCTTTTTCTTTTCTAGACTATGGGTCATATTTTTTTAGGCAGGCATTCCCAATTATAACCAACTTTATTGGTCTGAACCACGTCTGAAAAACTTTCCGCATTTCTTCGCATATTATGACTGGTTTGAAACATGACGGATTTATCTCAATTAGATGTGTGACCCGTGCATTCAATTTTAATTAAGTACATTATTATTGAGTTTTTCGGAATTTATGTGCGAAATTACATTTGAAATTTACCATGAGTTTCAGTAGTGAGTGTCAGCGAAGAAATTCAGTAGTGTGTGTGAAGTTCCCAATCCACACTGGGTCCGCGTGAGAACTACGGCCCAACCCCTCTCATTCTAAGAGGAGGCTTATGCCCTGCAGTGGGACGTATATAATATAACCAGAGCGAAACAACTGTTTCTGAAGCACGCTAAGGGCGGGTACCGAAGAATCCTGTTTACCAAAAAGAAAATTTTCACCGCAGAAGAGAAATAAATCCGTCAAAATCACAGGGTCTACGCTAACAGCTCTCAGAAAGCTTCGCAGAAGGTCGTTAAGGTGGAAAGAGGACATCATCCGGTTATGTCATGATTTGGTGGGGCGAGTCATACGAGGGAGTCACCGAACTCCATTTCTGCCAACAAGGCATAAAAAGTAAGGCGGCAAATTACCAGAGTGAAACTTTGGACCCCGTAGTACTGCCACTTACTCATACATTGTTTTCCAATGAGCATTGGATATTTCAACAAGACTCCGCTCCAGCACATAAAGGACGAACCACTCAACAGAGGCTAAAGGACAATTTATTGCGTGCGATGATTGCCCCTTTGGAAGGCGCAACCTCAACCCCTTGAACTACCAGCTCTGGACAGTTATCTATATATATAAAAGAAGAAACTGACTGACTGACTGACTGACTGACTGACTGACTGACTGACTGACTGACTGACTGACTGACTGACTGACTGACTGACTGACTGACTGACTGACTGACATATCAACGCACAGCCCAAACCACTGGGCCTAGAGATTCCAAATTTGGCATGTAGGTTCCTTATAAGGTCTAGGGGTGCACTAAGAAAGGATTTTTCAAAATTCACTCCCTAAGGGGGTGAAACGGGGGTCCAAAGTTTGTATGGGGAAACAAGATTAGTTCGACTATTTTATTCGAAACTTCACAGAAGTACTCCTAATGATAAATGAGTAAACACGTGTTTCAGGTTTTTTGAGAATTCAACCCCTAAAAGTGGGTAAGGGGTAACAAAGTCTGAAAATCAACATGGGTGTTGTTTCTATGGTTTATTGGGTCGCTGGTTATGAAAAAAACAACGGTTTTAAAATCCGACGTGGCAGACGTAAAATACCATCTCCCTGGATGGGGTGCGATGGGGTTGAAATATGTAAATAAACTAAATGACTGTTGATATATCAACGCACAGTCCAAACCACTGGACCTAGAGACTTGAAATTTTGCACATAGATACCTTATACAATGTAGGCATCCACTAAGGAAGGATTTTTGGGAATTCCCACGGGAAAGGGAAAAAACGGGATTTATATATTCGATTCCGAGTGACCCTATCTCAGTAACTATAATAACTAGACTCTTCAAATTTGATACACAAGTAGGTATTACATTATTTAAAACATTAATTTCAGGATTTTTCAAAATTCCCACGGGATAAGGATAAAACGGGATTTATATATTCAGTTCAACGGGATCCTATGAACTATAATTACGAGACTCTTCAAATTTGGCATAGAAGTAGGTAATTATAATAGTAAAAAATAGGTTTAAGGATTTTCGGAAATACCCACGGGATAAGGAAAAAACGGGATTTTTCGTTTTACTGGTCGTAGAAAGCTGAAATTCGGCATGTAGGTTGGGGAGTGCAGAGAAGCATTGAGAGGGGACTTTCCAAAATTCCCACGGGAACGGGAAAAACGGGATTTTTCGTTTTACTGGTCATAGAAAGCTGAAATTTGGCAAGTGGGTTCCTTGGGGAGTGTAGAGGAGCATTAAGAAAACATTTCCCGAAATTCTTACGGGTTCGGGAAAAAACGGGATTTTGCGTTTTACTGGTTGTAGAAAGCTAAAATTTCAAAATTCATAAGTTTATACTGTAAGTAGGCCGCAAAGGGCACTTTAACCGACTTCTAAAAAAGGAGGAGGTTATGCATTCCACTTTATGTATTTTTTTATGTAGGTATGTTCACCAATTTCTCGGTCAATTGTGGACCTGCTTGCTTGCTTGCCTGTATGCTTGCTTGCTTGATATCTTGGTTCTTTTGAATACTCATAGTACACGCGAGCGAAGCCGCGGGCAAAAGCTAGTAATAATATAGAGAAGAAGGCTTGCTCAAACCACCGTAATATCGAGTCGTTAAAGCTGGCTTGGTGGTAGCAGAGGCATCGATATCTCTAGAAAAGGTGCGTGCGGCGATAAACTACAGTAACTTAACCATTGTACGTAACGTGCTATTTCCTACAACATACAAAATATAATATAATATTAAAAATGTTGCTTTACAAGTTAGCTTAGGTACTTTTTCCTCTTGACAGCGATTACCTATACACATTTTATTCGCAGTCTTTTCGTTGTTTACGTTTCCAACTTGGTTGTGGAAATTTATAGAATTTGTGCGCATATTTATTTATTTATTTTTGCTTAATAATTCACGAATACGTAAATTTCACCAGTTAATAGTGACAGTTGAATAGGCTGCGATGATGAAGTACATTATTTGTATAGGTTAGGTATAGTATTTTTTGGAGCCTGGTAGTTTTAGTTGTGATTTATAAATCTTGAAGAATTCAAGCTAAAGTGCCATGATAAAGAGTTAAAAAAAGACAAATGGAATTACAATATTCCACACAAAATTGTTGCTATATTCAAATACTAATCAAACTTTTAGAAGAAAAAAACATTTTTCTAGAATTTTCCGCTATCTAATCAGACTTTTATATTAGAAAAATACAGCAATCTAGTAGTTTCAGACACGTTTACGAGTACTAACCCGCAGTCCAGTAACCTTCACAAACCTTAAAGACGTGGGCGCGAATGTCCACGCCTTGCATCACTAGCCAATTTCGACACGCATTCTGACTAGCTTACTGGTTCCGAAAGGTATAAGATTGCGTCTAAATTTAATTCTATAAAAACTAGTAAGTAAAATGGGCCGTTCGGTTAATATTCAACTTACTACGAGCAATTTGTTGTTGCTAAACATACCTAAATATCCCGAGGATTTTCTAACAGAAGATATGAGGATACGATGCGCACCATTTCTCCATACAAACATAGTCCCCTGTTTCCTCCCTGGATAATGGCTTTAGAGCCAATTTTTTTACTGTGTAATCTGTATCTACCACAGCTATGCCTATGCATAAGAAATATGAGCTATCAAAAACTGAAAAAATTGCCCAATTTCAACGTCATTTTCAGACACTCATCAGAAAATAATCCCTCATATAAACAAAAAAAGGGAAAACATAGGGGCATAGCTAAATCTATCCTCTAATTATTTTTGAAAAAAATAATTTTATTGGTCCAGTTTTCGAGAAGAAAACAGGAGACTACGAAATGCTGTATTGATCAATTTTACGCGCCTATTAACGATCTGAGCTGCAGTTGTCCCGCTCTCGCTGTAGGTACTGACACGGAGGGGTTCGGGCGAGATAGCGACATTTCATTAAAATACCTATTTTTAAACATTAAACATTTCTCAAAAGTCTCTCAGCCATCCTATCCTCTTAAGGTTTGCTATGTCGCGATGATCAGTTCAATTAAAAATAGGATCATTTTTTTATCTAAATTCACTCAAAACTCAAAAGAAACAATAAAGTTTAAAATGGAAATAGGTTACTGCCAACAACAAAAAAAAAATTTAAGAACCTATTAAATTTTGTAATTACCTTTTAATAATTCGATATATTATGTATTTTGGTTGTTATTTTTTCAGAAAGCTTTTATTTAAACTATTTCTCATTTACAAGCAAAGCACGGAATTTTATACAATTCCAAATGTCTCCGATTGTCGGACCTAACTTGCGAATTTCATCAAAATCATCAGATCCGTTTTCGAGAATCTCACTAACTTAGTAACAACCATTAATAACAAAATATTGTAATGGTCATCGGACTTGATATTTGGTAAATCTTTCTAGCACCAACGATGATGCAATAATGAAAATTATTTCAACAAGGTGAGTGTTTTAGAAATTGTATATTCACAAAGAAAAATTTACGAACGCAAAAAAAAGAAGAGATTTAATTATTGTATAGTCGGAATCGTTACATTACATACCTACCAGCGTAATATTTGCCATTTAGAGATTACCTACCTACCTACCTACCTGCCTACCTAGCTCATAGAATTTGATTGTGAAACTGACTGGTTTTGGTCATGACGGAGCATGCTTTATGATAGCTTTAATTCTGCCCTCATAATGAAGAATGCAGTAATCGACAAAAAAATCGATTTTGACTTTTTACGCAAAATGGCACCGGTGAATTCTTACCGGTGCCTTTTTGCGTAAAAAGTCAAAATCGATTTTTTTGTCGATTACTGCATTCTTCATTATGAGGGCAGAATTAATCTTGAGATATTTGCAAGCCAAAGTTTTGCAGTAGGATGCCACGAAATAATGTCAAAAAATGTGAAGATGTTTGGATATTTACATAAATATCTGCAAGATAGATTTAATGTAGAATTAGACTAGGTCTTCAAATCAAAGCTAGATTCGGTTAAAAAAAGATGTTGTTCAATCCTACACTTACTACAATATAAAAGCGAAAGTTTTTGAGTACCTATGTGCGTGCATTGCATCCGAGCGTTCGTTGTCTGTCTGTCAGTCAGTCAGTCTCGTTACTCTTTTGTGTGTACAAGATACTAGACATGTCTTATTTATGAGTTCCTGATATTTCGACGCCACTAATAGCGTCAGGATCACGGGTCGGGTAGACTGAAGAAATTGCGCCTGAGAAATAGCGCGAAAATACATTTATGTTTACAACTCGGATGACGTAAGTGGGTACTTTTTTAGAGTAATAAATATTCGCGCGCGATATGTCAAGTCCGGTCACTATGTCAAGGGCACTGGACAGTTTAAGGCATATATCCTCGTATGTGCCTATATTTAAAAATATATGAATATGATTTTCGCATACTTTTGCGTGCCATTTTCACCTGCAAAATCAAGTGAACGTAATTTACGACATAGTTGCACCGATTTTAAAATTAAATTTAAATATCTAATTTGTTAGAAATATTTTTATCACAAACTTATCTCTCGGATGGCAAAAACAAACAGTAATTCAATCGAGCGGAGCCAGTGAAAAATATTAAAATGATTGACATAATTATATTTGGCAGATGTGTTTGTCTATGGTAAACTTTGTATTTAATTGACGTTCGATATTAAAAAATACATTTTTCTTATGTTGGCAGTAAAAAAATATCTCGAAACCTTCAAGAAAAATCGCGCAAGTGTAGTGCAACTTGCACGGTTTTCCTTGCAGGTCTAAACTGGGCTTCAGTATTGAGTTTAACCTAGATTTAATTAAAAATAAAAATAAATAAATAAATAATCTGTGGCAGCTAGACGTATCATGATAACGACATTCGACATTACTTTATTTTTTTTTATTTATTGAGAAAAGAAACAAACGGTCATATACAAGAATGTGTACAGAAAGACTTATGATTAACATAAGACCTACAGTTTCCTTAAATTGTTAAAGTGCTAAATACAATACAAAAAGGATTATAATGGGGAATCGACATAGACTTTTCTGAAGTCATATTATCTATGTTCTTGTTTAATTGTTCGTGATCATGTAAAAAACAGATAAAAGTACAGAGATTTCTCCGAGAGGCAGAAGTACAAAAATACTATTTATGTCCATCATACTCTATACTAAGTTCCATTCGTCTAAACCAACTTTGGAAACACTTTTGCAAGTCTTCGCAAGAACCTGTTTCTCAGTTTAGCACACAGAAATAATAATAAAGAGGATAGAAGTGCCTTAGACGCGTGACCTTGGCGCCGCGCTTGTGACTCGTAGGTCACAAGCGCGCGACTTGTGGCTCAGTGCTATTTGAAACGTGGTTATGACAACAAGTGCTTTAAAATGGTGTTTTGCAGCATTAGCAATTGCGGAAACTCGTCCACACTGTGTAATTACACTAATAAGCGGATTACATTTCATTGGTATGTATTAATTTAATGTAATAATGCGATTTATATCAAAATACAACTTGAGAAAATATTTCATTATGAAATATTGGTTTACACGTTATTAACACGGAACTTCATATACCATTGCTACTCATGCCCATAAAAACGCAGATCGTTTTGAATTATACGCAGCAATGTAAAGTAATTTTTGATAACCCTTCCGTCTTGCACAAAAGTTCGTGGTACGGACAAAAAAACAGGTTACGACTAGTACAGACATAATGCCGACGCGGCCAATAAATGGCGCCGTTGTGTAAATGTGGGTATGACTTACGTTGAGTGTTATTCAACGCTATCTCTAAGGTGTAAGGTTCATAATTGTTTGTATGCAAAAATTTTAGTAATTGTGTCCGTGATTGCGTAGTACGGTTCCGGTCTTTTGCATGTGTGCATTAACACAGTAAGTAGAGGGGATGAAGTAGCGACACGAGTTCCGGAAGAAAATAGGAACTAAGGCATTTCTATCCTCTTTATTATTATTTCTGTGGTTTAGCAGGTCAAACGCGGAATCTAACGACAACAGAGCTTCCTCACTCCAAGATGTTGATGAAGAATGGCATTAACGCTCCCCGAAATAATGTCTAGGATCTTTTTGATGTCCATGTATGTAATTAGTGGGTCTTGTCGCACCAACATTTCAGGTAGTCGACACGTTTTCTGCAGTTACTGCTGTTTGCGGGCGAATACTTCTGTGGTCATCTTCGAGGTTGGTTCTATCCTTTGTCAATTCACTAAACCATCTAAAATCTGTTGCCTGGGAAGGAACAGTCTCTTAAGGCTGATTGTCATCGTTGGATACTTAATTGTTTGATTAAACCTAATTTTAAATCGTAAAATAACATAGGACGCAAAATGTTCGCGATTGAGCTTCATCGTTTCAAAGAAAAAACGCGAGAACTGTTAGAGTCAAATATCTGGAAAATATTTTTTTTTAATTGGAGCAAACTGGCTACTTGTGTTCTATTTTTAAATAAATTTGCTTTTTAGGGTCCTGTACCCTAAGGGTAAAAACGGGACCCTATTACTGAGGCTCCGTCTGTCCGTCTGTCCGTCTGCCACCAGGCTGTATCTCGGGAACCGTGATAGCTACAGAGTTGAAATTTTCACAGATGATGTATTTCGGTTGCCGCTATAACAACAAACACTAAAAAATGGAATAAAATAAATATTTAAGGGGGCTCCCATACAACAAACGTGATTTTTTTGCTTGTTTTTGCTCGATATTGATAACGGCAACAGGTAGACGCTTGAAATATTCACAGAATATTTAATTATATATTGACTTTAAAAATAAATCATTAAATTAAAATAAAAAAATATTAAGGGGGCTCCCATACAACAAACGTGATTTTTATAGATAATTTAGACGCCCAGGTGGCCTAGTAGGTAGATAACCTGCCTACGAAGCTTGAGGTCCCGGGTTCGATTCCCGCGTCGGGGCAGATGTTTGTATGAATAATACGAATATGTGTTCTCGGGTCTTGGGTGTTTAATATGTATTTAGGTATGTTTCTATCTATATAAGTATGTTTATCCGTTGCCTTGTACCCATAACACAAGCTATGCTTAGCTTACTTTGGGACTAGGTCAATTGGTGTGAATTGTCCTGTGATATTTATTTATTTATTTTTTATTTAATTGTACGAAGCCCTTCGTGCGCGAGTCCGACTCGCACTTGTTCGGTTTTTAAAAATATATAAGTACTTATCTTATACAGACGTCTTCCATTTTTAAAAGCTTTTTATTAACTTCCAATGTACCAATGTAGTATGTACAGGTCAAATCTTGGAAGTCGAATTTGACCCACTTCCAGTGGTCGGATTCACTTGGGATTTGGTATACTTACGAGTATGTAGGTTGGATGATAATGCAAGTACAGTCAACAAAAAGTACAGTCAGCTAAAAAGCTTGCTTTAAAAATGAAAATTTTAACAAAACTTATTATTTATATTGGAGCAAACTGGCTACTTGTGTTCTATTTTTAAAAGTATATGTAAGTATGTATGTACGGGTCAAATCTTGGAAGTTGAATTTGACCCACTTCCAGTGGTCAGATTTACTTGAAATTTGATATACTTATGTAGGTTGGATGACAATGCAAGTACAGTCAGCGAAAAAGCTTGCATTGAAAATGTTTTTTTTTGCAAAAACTTATTTATTACAAGCTTTTATTTAACTTGCAATGTATCTATGTATGTACGGGTCAAATCTTGGAAATCGAATTTGACCCACTTCCAGTGGTTGGATTCACTTGAAATTTTGTATACCTACTTATGTAAATTGGATGACAATACAAGTACAGTCAACAAAAAGTACAGTGAGCTAAAAAGCTTGCTTTGAAATTGAAATTTTTAACAAAAACTTTTTGAATTTCGATCATCTTTAGACGACCAGATGGCCTAGGAGGTAGAGAACCTGACTACGAAGCTTGAGGTCCCGGGTTCGATTCCCGCGTCGGGGCAGATATTTGTATGAATAATACGAATATTTGTTCTCGGGTCTTGGGTGTTTAATATGTATTTAAGTATGTATCTATCTATATAAGTATGTTTATCCGTTGCCTTGTACCCATAACACAAGCTATGCTTAGCTTACTTTGGGACTAGGTCAATTGGTGTGAATTGTCCCGTGATTTTTTTTTTTTTTTTTATTTATCTCAAAACTTATAGAGTGACCTATACGTATTCTAGGAACTCTAATCGCCAACTTCAGACAAACGGCACCAACTAAACTACGATTTTTAATTTCGTGGAGTTCTGACATTTCTTAGTGTTACTAGGCAAAAAATATTTCCCGAAATTTTAAACGAGATAAAACAAAACCTAGGAAATACAGATCACAAATTCCTTAGTATATACATTCAAATTGGACATAATGTAATAAATCATTAATTAATACGAAGTTACAATATTTTTTGATCTAACTGTTCAGACGTAATAAAATATTTAACCCTTTTATGAGTAAAAAATAAATTGTCTCGGGTATCATTACGATGATTGACATATATCGCAAACTTTTGGACTTAAATTATAATTAATAGTTATGTATTAAGTTTCAATCGTCGTCTCAAGAGGCTTGTAATTTAAAATTTCATAGACATAACATGTTTAGTTACATATTTTTAAATAATAAAAACTATCAAATATCATTCTTCTGTCAAAACAATATTAAAGTCATTCGGCTTCTGTCTTGAATGTTCGAATGTGCTCGCTCTCCTGTTTCCGTATTATTTTTGTCGTTTTCGTTGATTGATATTATTATTTCGTTGAAAAGTTTTTGTTTTTTGCTATGTGTTATGTTTTTTAAAAAGGACTAATATCATTATGAACTGTCTCACACGTGCCATGAATACACGAATCTCTTAAAAACCTATGAAATAAATATAGACTAATAAATTAATACTGATAACTTCTTGTAGTAAAAGCTCTCCTTCACTATATTTATAATTAGTAATGTGCCTATTTTATTATGTTTCTAAAATAATAAATAGATTTAAAATGAAAAAATGTTTGTTGCCTCTGAAACGTCAAAATCTGGCATTTGTCAGAATTCCACGAAATTAAAAATCGTAGTTTAGGTAAGTAACGTTCTAAGGAAGAGGAACAAAGATACTCCAAATTAAATATTATCTTATTTAAATGTAAGATAAGCTTGTAACGCTGAACATGTTGTCATGACTGCAGTTGTTTTATTGTAACTAAGTCATAAGTGTTAGCGTATGTATCATCGTCATCGTCTCTGGCCTATACTTGTAACTACATACGGGCTGCTATGTTGTGTACATTCCCCCTCTTAGAATGAGAGGGTATGGGCTGTTTTGATTATTGAAAACTTCACACAGCATTGAATTGCTTCGTAGAGGGGAATGCAGTTTGCGTCCCGATGTCTGCCTTCACCGAAAAGGTGACTCCCCGAAAAACTCCGATGTGCAAGTGCAGTTTTGAACCCTCCTTTGCTATACTCCATTTAATTTAGAATTATAAAACACAACATATATATGTATATTTCGGCTCGTGAACTGTAATCTCTTTACAATTTGTACTAGAGTAACAATTGACGACACGCAAATAAAGTGACATTAAAACAATTTTATATTGCGGCTCCCAGACTATTGTACTGTACTATTTGCTAGGTAAGAAATAGTTGACGAGCCGCAATATAATGATGTTGTGGTTTTCAATTCTAAATTAAATGAAGTATAGAGACGATGGCTAGGTACCACGATATAGAGTAGAATCATGTTCTCTTCTACAGGGATGAAAAATTATAAAAAATGCACTACATACGTATACACGGCACTAAACCTAATGCCGTGCCGTGGTGGCTTAGTGGTTTGATCTATGGTCTCTCAAGCAGAGGGTCGTGGGTTCGAGTCTGAGTTTTTCGAAATTTATGTGCGAAATTACATTTGTAATTTACCATGAGCTTTACGGTGAAGGAAAACATCGTGATACCTGTACCACTACCATGAGCTTGCAGTGACCGTGCTCGATTTTCCATACGATTCATTTACGCAGTCGCTATCGAGTGTGGTCACTGTGAACTCATGGTAGTGGTACTGATTTACACTCTCGCCTCGTCACCTCGCCTCGTCGTCTCGCTCCGGACGCGAGCCTCAAAATCAAGGCAAATCACGAGACGAGGCGCGAGGCGCGCCTGTTTACACTCTCGTCTCGTGGCTCGTCCCGCAGTTTGTCTCGCCACTCGTACGCGAGTGTAAACCAGGTATGAGGAAACCTACATACACCTGAGAAGAAATTCAATGGTGTATGTAAAGTTCCCAATCGGCACTGGGCCCGCGTGGGAACTACGGCCCCAGCCCTCTCATTCTGAGAGGAGGCTTGTGCCCTGCAGTGGGACGTATATAGACTGAGATGATGATGATGATGATGATAAAACTTGATGCACTACTGAGCTAGTTAAACACCAAATTCTGAACACAGGAATAATAATTTGTGTCCTTAATTTTACGTAAAAACTTAACTTTTTGTTTTTTTTTGTTCTGCCCTCAAATCTTGGTTAACCATTACCGTATATGATGATAACACTAGTTTCAAAACGACATAAGGAAAGTTGTATGTGGTTACATAATAGTTAGGGCATATTGTTCATAACAAAAAATAAACTTGTCCTACACGGTCAGACACATCAAGCGACATTAACCCGCCGTATCGCAATAGCTGTCGCACGACACGATCACCTTTCTAAAACATTTTAAAATTGACACTTTTTATGCGATAGTCGGGTCAATTATAATATTAGTTTACTAGCTGTTGCCCGTGGCTCCGTCTGCGAAGATAAAAAATAGCCTACGACCTATTCGCAGACCTACCAAATATAGAGAAAAAAATTGATAAAAATCGTCAATGGACAAGACATTAATTATGCCATCCGTATTAAACAAGTAATATTTTTCTAAAGATTTTTTTATTCGCCTTAGGAGATGACTGCTGGTAGCCAAGCTTTTAATTCGTCTTGTTTGGCATCTAGATCAGCTCTCTGCTGGGTTTCGACGTCCCTAACCTGATGCTTCACGAGACTCTCCACTCAGGATGCCTTGCCACTGAATCTTCCCATAAAGCGGGCTCAATGGAACATCTCTTCGTATGCCGTTTCTGACCGTCTCTGAATATCTTTTGTGATCTTAAATTTACTGAGTTTACAGTTTACTCGCAAAACATGCTTAAAAAAATTATTTGTTTATAAAGTACCTAAAGTACTACACTACACAATAACACACATAACACAATAACACACATACAAATACACACATTAACACGCTTGCTATTTCAGTATTTTTATGTTTATTTCAATTCAAAATTTGTAATTAGTTATAAGTAGTTTCTTTCTTTACGCTCAAACATTGTTATTAGGCAAACAAACTAAGGTGTCATTCTACGGGACAGGCCCATGCCTAGTGTAGGTGATTCGGATAATTATAAATTGCATACAATCATTTACAGTGAAATTGTGTGTGCAAACTTGATCATTTGTAGTACGGAACTCATGTATTTTCACTGTTTCAATAAATTTATTATTTATTTATTTATTTTTAAAGGTCCTTTACGGCTTAATTATGAATGTTTTATTTTCGGGGTGCTTCTTACTTACTTCTTAAAGTAAAGGTCATTTACGGCTTATGAATGTTTTATTTTCGGGATTCTTCTTACCTACATGATACGGATCTTCAAACCCATAAGTGCAATCCTTGCTTCTTCTATTTCTAACTGGTTTTTACTGAACGATTGTAACCAATTTTTTTGCCGCTGTCAATCCTTCATTTTACGTCAGTTACTAGTTTGCATGATGTAAATGCATCATAGCGTCTCAGTCATGTTATTGAAGTGTATCTAAGTACTAGTAAAGTAAGAGATCTAAGTAGTGTTAGTAGTTGTGGTAAACTAAATATAAACTGGTATCTGGTAGGTAAGTTGTAGCTTCTTGACATTTCCAGCTTTTTTCAGGACTCGTTTTTGCGAGAAGACTTGGATTAAAAATGTCTGTCTTACTCATAAATATGTCAGTTCTTAAGGTGTAAAAATACACATTAACAACTGATTTAAGCTTTTAACCGGCTTAAAAGTATTATTATTATTTAGCTAACTGATTCCGTACCATCAACCACCACCAACCAACCACCAAAAGACCAATGGCCAAATGATTAGAGAACCTGAATACGAAGCTTGAGGTCCCGCGTTCGATTCCCGCGTCAGGGCAGATATTTGTATGCAAAATACAAATGTCTGCTCTCGAATCTTGGGTTTTTAATAATATGTATTTAAGTATATATGTATCTATCTATATTCGTATGTTTGTTTATCCGTTGACTAGTACCCATAACTCACACACAAGCTTTGTTTAATATCTAACGACCGCTTTAGCCAAGTTGGTAGTGAACCTGCCTACGAAGCAAGAGGTCCTGGGTTCGAATCCCGGTAAGGGCATTTATTTGTGTGATGAGCACGAATATTTGTTCCTGAGTTATGGATGTTTTCTATGTATTTAAGTATTTATCTATCTATATAAGTATGTTTATCGTCGTATAGTACCCATAGTACAAGCTTTGCTTAGTTTGGGACTAGGTCGATTTGTGTAAGATTGTCCCCTAATATTTATTTATTTATTTATTTAATATGGGAACTAGGTTAATTGGTGTGAATTGTCTCGTGATATTTATTTATTTATATATATGCAGCATTTATCTCATTTTTACGTCATGTTTTTGCGTAAAAACCCAACCTATACGAGTAATATTACCAATATTAAAGTGTACCTATTTAGAAGGTGCACGAGGGTTAAACATTCACTAAAGATGATAAATTTATATTTTATTTCTTATTTTATACAAATAATTGCTATTTTATAATAACAATTTGGTTACGACCCAGATAAAATTACTATTAATCTTTTCTAATCGATGTGCTGGTGGCACATAACTATAAAATAAAAATAAAAAAATGATTTATTGTACAATCAACATCAAACTACTTACAATGCTCAATAATTAAAGTAAGTTTATACAGAGAAGTCACAAAAGTTGTCAAATATTCCGACCCCCCAAATTAGGTAAGGACCCGTGTCTTGGGGGACTAATTTTGAGTATCTCCGACTTCGGCGATCTACGTACAACATTTACAGTGATAATGATAATGATCAATAGCAATGATAACAGAAGTTATACAATAAAACAGTAGCAACAAAATTTAATATATAAAAATAAGATGAAAACAAAAACTAAAACTACATACCTAGCAACACTTATCTAGGATACCTACTCGTACGCAAGTCTGATTCAGCTTAGGAATTATGGATACAAAAAAACTTGAGAGGTTATTTATAATTAAATATCACTTACTTTACGTATTTGAACATAATTTTAAATATTTATTTTTGTATTTAAATCTCAATCAATCATCTCATTCGAGCCGCCAGACGCGAACAATGCAGTAAAGCCACATCGTTAGGTTTATTTAGGGTTTCTTGTTATTTATTTACACTCGGCAATAGTTCAAACGGTCATAGGATAATTATTTAACGTGTCTTGTACCTTTTTAGGGTTCCGTACCCAAAGGGTGCCAACGGGACCCTATTACTGAGACTCCGCTGTCTGTCCGTTCGTCTGTCGGTCGATCCGTCTGTCACAGGGCTCTATCTCTTGAACCGTAATAGCTATATACTTGAAATTTTCACCAATTATGACGTATTGTTGTGGTCGCTATAACAACAAATAGGTACTAAAAATAAAATAAAGTTAAAATTTAAAGGGGGTCACCATACAAGAAACGTATTTTTCAGCGTATATAAAAATGGATATTTATAATTTTTCAGCGTATATAAAAATGGATATTTATAATTTTTTACTAAACTATTTTTAAAACACTACGGAGGTACCTACGGAAAACTTCATGTGGGATCCGATCGATGTTTAGAAAATTTTATTTCCGAAGGTTTAGAATCCCGAAAACTTCATTTGTCCGAAAGCATTTTTGTCTGAAACTGTAAATATTTCAGGATTTATTTCAAGACCATCGTGTAGAACCCTTTAGGTTAGGTTAGGGTTGTTTTATAAAAATCCTGAAATATTTACAGTTTCAGAAAAAAATGCATTCGGATAAATGAAGCATTCGGGATTTTAAATATTCGGAAAAAAATAATTCTAAATTTTGATAGGTAACCCTTCATGTACGAGGCCAACTTGCACTTGGCCATTTTTTTATTTAAATAGTAATCGCTAAACGCGAACAACACAGCTAAATAATTTATTGAATCAGGCGTTAATTTGCGGAGGTCCATATAATGAACTGAAGCAATTATAGGTAATTTGCTCACCCTCCACTAAACGATAGCTACGTTTATGTAAAATATGCGTGTTCATGCAGTATTACATTGATTTTAAGTAAATTCACCTATATTTTTATTAGCAGGAGGTGAATAAATATTATAAGTATAAAAATTGGTAGAATTCTGATGCTTAACTACTTTTCACAATAACAGAAATTCCTAAATGAAGCGTTTAACTTCATGTAAAAAAAAACAATATTCAATACAGCGTTCATGTTCTGATCTGATTGCCTCACTCAGTAAATATTTACAAGTTATTTCACCAGCAATTTATTGTTTATTTGTTAGTTTGCACAAACACAGTAAATAAATATCATAGGAAATCATTAAAAGTTTGAGACTCAACCAGTACATTGACAATTGGATTTTATTCAAATGCAAGTTAAGTTTATCTTTTTGTTAAAGCCATCTGGCGCTTTCATTGACTCAACATGAACTTGAGTAATCTCTTATCTTATTATACAAATAAATTATATTATTATCTAATCTTATAAGTATATAAATTTCTCGTGTCGCGGTGTTTGTTATCAAACTCCTCTGAAATGGCTCGACCGATTCTCATGAAATTTTGTGTGCATATCGGGCATAGGTCTGAGAATCGGCCGACATCTATTTTTAAGAACCTGACTACGAAGCTTGAGGCCCCGGGTTCGATTCCCGTGTCGGGGCAGATATTTGTATGAAAAATACGAATGTTTGTTCTCGGGTCTTGGGTGTTTAATATGTATTTAAGTATGTATCTATCTATATAAGTAGGTATGTTTATCCGTTGCTTAGTACCCATAACACAAGCTTTGCTTAGCTTACTTTGGGACTAGGTCAATTGGTGTGAATTGTCCCGTGATATTTATTTATTTATTTATTTATTTTATTTCATACCCCTAAATGGTAAGGGTGGTTCACCCCTTAATTTTTGACGTGACAACGTCTAATAAATCGATGAATGACGGCTGCATACACGAAAAAAGATGACACAATGTATAGTGGGTTCCAGTTAAAATGACGAAAAGTACTTAATACCAACATCTATTGTTTAATTGCTATCTTCAAGTGGGGTTGTAAAACAATTATGCAGGTGTATCGGTCGGTAGGCCATACTTCGGTCAGTTTTATTACGTCTCTTTGTTATCTTTTCCTTTCATATTCAGCAACAAAAGTAGTTGTAAAATCCCATGTTAAGTGCATTTTCGTCATTTTAACTGGAACATACTATAAGTACATGAGCTGCGAGGGCCAGTTGCAAGAGAGTGGCGAACGCCAGGATGTACAATGTGGGGTGCGGGGTTTGCGAGGGGGGGTGCGGGGGATCCAAAATCTGCTCATTTATTGCCTCTACTCTAAGGCGGAACAAAGTTCACCGGAAACAAGTTAGCTATGAAGTATCTTTTTGTATTTATTTTTTTATTACTTTTACGGTCATCCCGTGAAATCATACATTTCGTACTAAATACAAACTGAAATATAGATGCACAGAAAAAACCCATTTTTTTTTTTCTTCTGTGGTTTTTTCTGTGCATCTATATTTCAGTTTGTATTTAGTACGAAATATATGATTTCACGGGATGACCGTAAAAGTAATAAAACAATGAAGTTGAAAAAATAAATACAAAAAGATACTTCATGGCTAACTTGTTTAAAGTTGCACAGTAGCGCCATCTCTTGTCCAGGTGAGCGGTTAGTTCCGAAGAAGTGTTAAAATCTCTCAATAGTGGATGTAACATAGATGTGCGCTTGTCACTGCATAAGGTGATGATTTAGCAGACTGAAATGTATGATGTATAAGTAAGATTCGTGTCTAATCTCTAGACCAGTGGTGGTGTAGGGGTATGACACACGGCACGGAATGCTGAGGACCTGGGTTCGATTCCCAGCATTGGTCTTTTTTCTGGGGTTTTTTCTGTGCATCTATATTTCAGTTTGTATTAGTACGAAATAAAAGTTCACCGGATCAGCTAGTATATACATAAAAGTCTCGTGTCGCGGTGTTTGTTACCAAACTCCTCCGAAATGGCTCGACCGATTCTCATGAAATTTTGTGTGCATATCGGGTAGGTTTGAGAATCGGCCAACATCTATTTTTCAAACCCCTAAATGTTAAGGGTGGTTCACCCCTAATTTTTGACGTGACAACGTCTAATATACATCGATGAACGCCGGCTGCATACATGAAAAAGAATGACGCAATGTAAGTACATGAGTCGCGTAGGCCAGTTGCAAGAGAGCGGCGAACGCGTTGCAAGACGATGTACAATGCGTGGTGCGGGGGGGTGTTGCGAGGGGGGCGGGGGCGGGGGGGACTTGCGGCGGTATTAAAGGGGGTTTCATTTTTTTTTGCCTCTACTCTAAGGCGGAACAAAGTTCGTCGGGTCAGCTAGTTTTGTAATAAATAATATATTGTTAGTTACGGAACCCTCAGTGAGTGAGACCGCCTCAGACTTGGTGGTTTTATTTCTGTCTTCAAGTCATTGTTCGTAGCTTTGACGTCATTGCTGTAACCTCTGTTAGCGGGTTTCAAAAATATATATAAGTAAATAAGAGGAAATAAATAAAATGTGACGCGTGTGTAACTTACGTACCTACTTTGGTTCAAATAGCAATAAAACAACGGAAAATAAATAAATTAAAACCACCATTGCATTTACTTTTACGTACATGTACACATTATGCATTGCACTTTTTTTAATAACAGTTATTTTTTGAAAACATTTGTTAGGTACATACGCAGTTGAAGGCTAAAAGATAACTAACAATTTAAAAACTCCAACTCAACTTGGTCACACTTATGTTTGAAAATAAAGTAAATGCCCATTATGCGTCTAAGATTCTTTACGTAGCTAACAAAAGCGCTGATAACATAGAAACGGCGAACCAATTTTAATGAATTGTCTAAGAACCATCGCAAAGGAACCTGCTTTCAAATAAAAAAAACGCATCCAAATCGGTTCACCCGTTTAAGAGCTATGATACCCACAGACAGACACACACATAGCGGTCAATCTTATAAAACCCCTCTTTTTGTGTTAAGGGTTAGAAAGGTATGTCCCCGTCTGAGTAACAAATGTTTCGAACATAACGAAAACGAACGAACAAACACAATTAAAAATCATGCTGAGCTGGGATCATTTCGTGACAATTTATGTGTTTCTATTTTTCTATCTTTTTAAAAAAACTAGAGGATACGATGGCTGAGAGACTTTTGAGAAATAGGTATTTTAATGAAATGTCGCTGTCTCGCCCGAACCCCTCCTTGTCAGTACAGCGAGAGCGGGACAACTGCAGCTCAGACCGTTAATAGGCGCGTAAAATTGATCAAAACAGCATTTCGTAGTCCCCTGTTTTCTTTTCGAAAACTGGACCAATAAAATTGTTTTTTTCAAAAATAATTAGAGGATAGATTTAGCTATGCCCTTATGTTTTCCTTTTTTTGTTTATATGAGGGATTCTTTTCTGATGAGTGGGGCAATTTTTTCAGTTTTTGAAAGCTCATATTTCTTATGTTAATTGAAATATGGAAAAAACTAAACATAGGGGCATAGCTGTAGATACAGATTACACAGTAAAAAAAATTTGGCTCTAAAGCCGTTATCCAGGGAGGAAACAGGGGACTACGTTTGTATGGAGAAATGGTGCGCATCGTATCCTCTTGCGGATGGCACAGGACCTGTTTGGAGAGCCTTGGGGAGGCCTATGTTCAGCAGTGGACATCTTTCGGCTGAAATGATGATGTAACAAATAAAAGTTTTTATTTCTTTCTTTCAAAAAGCCACAAAATGTGTTTAAAAGTTCATAAAAAAAGTGTTTTAACGAAATTTTTTCGTCGAATGGTAATGAATCAGTAGCACCCTCGCCGGCTGCCTGTTTTCACCACTCGACATGTCTCATTCACACTTAAAAAAATCCTTCTTTGCTCACATTAAAAAATTTACGTGACGCCACTTATATCTACCTACAAACATGAAACTAATATAATATACATACAATGTATTTCTTGCCTATGCCAAATAACAAACTGTAAAAAAATAAATGTAGTGCTGAATATTGCACAGTGGTACGATCCTCTAACTTTCTTCCTACTTTTAGTATTTAATTTGCTCTTATACAGAAATGATAAGAGGATATTTATTAATACCCGGTTATTAATTAATAATAATAATATGCGGGAGATGAAATAAATAGAAAACAATTATTAAAGCAGTAAATACCATTTATTCGATAATTTCAGCAATAATTAGCTATGCACACAATAGACAGACCTTTATAGCCATAGACATAGTAATAGGTAGTTTAATTTGGCAGAAAGAAAGTAAAAGCATATCGAAGGGATTTCATATAGCAATTCACAGCAGGTAGCTTAAAATAAATAACCGTTAGGAGAACACAATTTAGGGTATAAGCTAGCGAGTTACAATTATATATTTATATCTATATAATCAAAAAGAATGGTAGCTATTAACTAGACAATTCGTACCTTTCTCGATCACAGCTCGATGTCAATTGCCCGCTCCAGAGCGGTGCGAGAGTATTTATGTTGCTGTACAAACATGTGACGTCATGAGAGAAAATCGTCTTAGGCGATAAACAAGTTTTTCGTTACTACCTATATATATTACAGATATAAATAATGTTTAAATTATTAGAATATAAATCAAAATACCCTGTTCTCCCACAAATATAATATGAAACAGTGAATATTGACGAAAATTGTAATTTAATCTTAGTGACCTAAAACTAAATATTTGTACGCTTGCTTGCATGCTGAATACATGTGCTAAATTTATTTTAAGATCTTTTTACCTACTTTATTCTTACAAATAAATGTTTTTGAATTTGAATATGAATTTGAATATATTTTAGTTCTCGACTAACTAACTTAGTATTAAGTGTACCTTATTTTTGCTTACAGATCCGACATTTTAAGCGACAGCGCTAATCCGGTTTCAACATTGCTTGAAACGAGTAAGTACCTATGTTAATTTATTTATTTATTTATTTATATTTATTGTGAAACATAAAGTCATATAAAGAAATATTATACAAAGAAGAAGAAAGAAATACAAATATTTTACATGCTTAAATATAGACCTATAGTTTCCAAAACAAATATGAGAAATGTAGTATCATTACCGCAATTCTCATACATGTGTAAAACATAATAATTAATTATCACATCACACTAACAGAAATGTATACAACTATATTCTATCTTACCCTAAAAACTTGTGTAACCATTTTGTGCCATCACAAAAAAAATGAAGAATTAATGTTAAGTGATGAATGAATTATGTTAAGTGAAGTTGTCTGTCTTTTATGACCCTTTTCTCAGAAACTCTAACCTACTTAAAATATAAACCCAAGTTTTAATTCCCACGAGTTTTGCGTGAAAATACACTTTTAATAATAATTATAAATAGTATACCTGCGCGATCCTGAAGAAAAAGGATACGAACCCACCAAAAGATGATGATGAAAGGTTGAATGAAAGTGTTCACTATCGGTGGACATAGAATTATGTAATTCTATAATATATGAAGTAAGGCCTCAATAAAAGCAACTAAAGGAAAGCGTTCAAAAAATGCGGATTGTGACATTGGTAGAAACCCACGTGCCCCCAGCGTAATAGAGCAATGTAACACGAATTTCAACAAATATGATGATCGATTGTGCTCTTCGATGCACTCCGCTTCTATGAAAGCGCACCCTTAGACTAGATGTATAATCGCTGTCAAATGAAATTGCGAACAATGTAAATAAACCATTTAATGAAATATCCACATTCTAGCACTTGTTTGTTATTTTAATGGTTTAGGATAGTGTTGTGGTAAGTATTGATTAAATATGGCACGGATATAGCAGTGTTTGATGAGGGAAAATGGAATTAAAGAAATTTAAATAAAAGGTTTGTTTACATTGTTTGCAATTTCAATTGACTGACAGTTTAGTTAGGCTTACGGCGTGCAATATTTTGTAGATTAAAAGTAAAGCAATTCTGTGCACTAGCTACTACATAACGTACAATTCTAAGTGCCTTTCATAAGTTTTTTACCTACACGCTTTGCCAGTTACGTGTCCTATCCTGACCCTCTGAAAAGAATTGAAGTTTCATTTAACCCCTTGTTGCAGGTTCAAGCGCAATGTGGCTTAGCATACTGATTTACTTGGTATATTACTCTATGTACACTGTTCTTCTTGCCATTGGCGGCCTCTGGTGCTTCGAAGAGTGTGCTCTTACGGAGGAAGAAGAATACCTGTTCTATAGCCAGCGCAGGGCGCTACCGTATTAACTTGTAAGTATTTTACTTTTGCAATAATCGCTTAACCGAATTCGTTATGATTATGAACGATCACAAAAAACACGACGCCAGCATGCCGAAATGACAAACTTTCTTTAAGCACTTGTAGAGCCTTATTTATGCCTCTAAATTCGTTAACCTAAGATACCACAGCCTAGAGTTTTTTATAGTTCCGTAGTCAATGGATGCAAATGGGACCCTATTACTGAGACTCCGTTGTCTGTTCGTCCGTTCGTCTATTTGTCCGTCCTTCCGTCTGTCTGCCATAGGGCTCTATCTCTTGAACCGTAATAGCTAGACACTTGAAATTTTCACCAATTATGTATTACTGCAGCCGCTAATAACAACAAGTAAGTAAATGAACTGAAACAATTACTTTTCTTACCCGCGACCTTATATGATAGTTACATTTATGCAAGAAATGTTTGATCATGCAGTTCCTCCACCTCCACACTATACGAACACACACAAACCCAACTATCACCGCCATGTAAGTAACAGGAAAGTATCAAGTACCTAACTACTAAAAATAAAATAAAGTTAAAATTTTCGTCGTCGGTCTTCATACAATAAAAGTGTTTTTTTAAGCGTTTTTGACGCGATCTTTATGATTTTTTTCTGTGTTATTTCTAAAACATTGTACGTAAGTACGGAACGGTACGAGTCCGACTCGGACTTGACCGTTTTTTCATTTAATTGATGTAATTCATTTACAAAACAAACTGTATCAAGATTATCGTGATTATTCAAGTGTGACATTGATACTCCGTGGCCATTCATCTGAGCGTATTTTGTTTCCTAATTTTATCTCGTCACATTTCAAAACTAAGTGCCAGCCAATAAGTGCTTAAAACGAGGCAACAGTAAAATTCAATCACAGAATAATTTGCCATACGGCAACGTTTTTAAGTAATTATTAATCTTTAGAAATATACAATGTTTTGGCTTAAAATTATCTTGTTTTCTGTCAGTTTCACTTAGCACAATAAGCGGGTCGGATACACTCTTGTGGAATTATAAAGAGTTAATAAAAAAAACATACCTACAGACGAATTGAGAACCTCATCTTTTTTTTGATGTCGGTTAAAAATAGCTCTTCAATAAAAAGGAATTTAATTAAATATATTATTAGGGTATTGGGTGGTTATTAGGGTCGTGGGTTCAAATCCTGGCTCGCACTTCTGAATTTTTCGGAATTTACTTCGCAAATTTATTTTACAAACTGCATGAATCTACACCTGCGAAGAAATTCAATGGTGTGTTTAAAGTTCCCAATCCGCACTGGGCCCGCGTGGGAACTACGGCCCAACCCCTCTTATTCTGCGAGGAGGCCTGTGCTCTGCAGTGGGACGTATATAGGCTATAATGTAAAAGTATTTTACGAAATACTTACATAAATATCCGAGCTACAGAAACTATAATTTTGTTAAAAAGTTACTCAAAAACAACAAAAACCGATCAAACTCTTTGCAGAATTATGTATCCGCTTAAATACCGACTGTCAAAATACGATATTATTCTCTTTAAGAGTACTAATATTAACTTGTATGACTTGTACGCGTATACAGTTCCTGGATCATACTATTTCAAAAAGAATTCGAGCCATTTCTCATCTCAAAAACCAGGTATCGATCAAAATAAGTGAAACTTCACGTATGATTTTTCATGTGAATTAAAAAAAAACACCTCGATGGATTATTTAAAAAGTATTTTCAGTAGAACAACTATAGTATTTATAATTAAGCATTCGGTTACTTGGAATAAATGTCAATTTTATTATTTAGCATAAAAATAACAGGTTTACGTTCATTAATATCATAGATTAACGTGTCATACAGAAGCTTTAGCGTATGTGAAGTTTATATTATTTATTTCTTCTTTATATTTCGACTGTGTGTTGCATGCTTTGTATGTTATTATTATGAATAATCGAAAAAATCCTTGGATAATATCTAGTTCAATGTAATTTGATTGATACAAAAAGGTCTAGGTCTAGGTCTAGGTACACAAATTTAATTACATATTCAGTTACAGATTTATCTCAATGTAAATAATAAAAATGCATATGTTATGTTGCTATACTTATAAATCTTATTAATTAAACTTACAAATTAAATGATGGTTGTAATGTAATAGTTGGTTTTAATTGTTTTTCAGCGTAATTAAATTTTGTCAAAAATCATTTTGAACGATATTATTTTTGGTCAAAATTCAAAGTGGTTAATTCAAGTGGACAATTTTCCATTTGTACTTAATGACAGTAAAACATGGGAAAATAGTTTCATAGCATTTTAACCTTTTATATACAAGCCTTACAGGATTTATTTTTACATTAAAGAAACACTAAATTTCAGGATTAATTAAAACACTCATTATTGTAACATTACGCTGAACTTAGATTATTTATGCACAAGATGGAGCGTCAGTAGCAAACATTGCGATACAAAACGTCCACAAATCCATTTGACAGCTTCATATTACGATCGCGTTACGTCATTCCGGTTGTCACTGTGTGCGTGCTTAATGATACCAGTTAATTTCACATTCCCCAAAATGTGGGGAAAGTGAAGCTGATTGGGGAATGTGTGGGGAGAGCTTCAATTCGGGGAAAATGAGGGGATTTTAAGTATGAACACAAATACGCGACATTTGACATCAAATTTCTGCTAGTCTTGATTAATTTCCTACAATTCATTATTCGCAACAGCTCTAAACTAAGTCACTCGGCCCACATAATTTTTCATTCCCCACACGTGGGGATATTCGACAACGCGTTTGGGGATTTTAGCATATTACTATTGGCAACCCTGCAAATGACGCAAATGACATATAAGCCAATTGGCTTATATTTTTACGGGACGTTTCCATGCCACCAAAGCTCTATCTAGTGCATAAATAATCTAAGACGCTGAATTAATTTTGGCGTATCATCCGATTATGCAAACATATACAGTAATGAAATTCCAATAACACGGACGAAACAAGGTCGTGAGCGAAGTCTTGAAATCCCCACTATCTGTAATTATTTCTTGTCGCCTCTGGTTTCGTTTAGTAGTCTGTGGCGAGTCAAACGTTTACGTTTCGAGCGTGCGGGAAATAGTTCTTATACTTGAACTTTTTTAATTTTTTATCATTG
Source organism: Archips crataeganus (assembly GCA_947859365.1). NCBI lineage: Eukaryota > Metazoa > Arthropoda > Insecta > Lepidoptera > Tortricidae > Archips > Archips crataeganus. The sequence continues at coordinate 9,581,532 of OX402049.1, read as the reverse complement.
TATATGTGGGAGACTCCAACAATAAGTCAAAAATAATAAATTGTAAAAAAATATTTATTAATACTTTTAAAGTTTTCCGTTGCTGAAAATTATGGAACAGTGATATGTAATGATTTGGTTGGAAAATGCGCGTTGTAAGTTTTGTTTGCTCTGCTAGTTTGTGTTTCATAAATTAGTCTGAGAAGTGTGAAGACAGTACTTGTTTTTTTAAAGGTGAGTGTCATTATTTTTAAGATTAACATTATCGGGGTTACTGTTTTATTATTTATCCATTTATTAATACTTTTATTTGCAAAAACTTGAAGTTTTTTTAATCATTTAACTTTAATATCTGAACAATCGATTGGAAAAATTATAAATGATAAAATATACCTACATTAATTTTCACTTGTTACTGAAAATCCCGCCCGCCTTAAGGTAATCACGGTTTCGTAAATAAATAAAATTTCGGAATTAAAATTAATTATGTGTAATAATTTTGTCTTCTCCCATGTACAAAAATCTCGATGTAGTTCCTACTTGTCAGAATTAATCCAAATTTACTTAAAAAATAAATGAAAATTATGGAATCACGCAAAATAAGCAGGTTGACGAGTTTTATTTTAAATACTTAATTCGTCGGGCCATATAAAATAGCAAGTCAGATGACTTTTATCAAGAGAGACCGGCGCTCTCCTGTTGTAATCCAATCGCAAACATTCCCACATCAGTCATATAATTAAAAGCTTTTAGGGGATTTGACTTTGGTGTCAATTATAGTTACTTATAGGTATTATGAATAGCGGTTGCCGGCAACTACGATTGAATCACGCGAGAATACTGCACTTTTCCAATTTAAAAAAATGCATATCTGTATGTTAATATGATATAGTACTTTTCTATCAGCGGCATATTTTTAAAATTAATGCGGTACTTCCTGATTGCCTCCTACATAAAAAAAAAATCACACAGGCAAAAAAAGATCACATCTTTATTATATTAGTATGCATATCAGTGGCTCCGGGTTGCCTAAATCATTTACATTACGTCGGTATTTATGACGATAAGTATAAAAATCTTGTGTGTACTGTACACTAAGTCCGCAGATTTGTGGCCGAAGACATACACCTAACTCATTTTTTTCTCATTCTACATGTTGGCTTATGAAAATGTGCACTCCACGCCATTGAAAGATAGATAATAATATTTATAAAGAGGTGATCCTCTTACTTTCTCTCTTAAAAATAAATATTATGGGACCATTTGTATTTCGGTATTGTTTTGGCACGTACTTATTATGAGTTTGCAAGAACGTAATAAATTTTGAAACGGAAAATTTCATTCTCGTCAGTCTAAGGGCAAGTACATTCAGAAGCTGTATATGTATGAGCAGTTTTAGAGTTGAAAATGATCAATGAATGGTAGTAGAGACGTGTATAGATCATTTTGAGCTTCTACTACTTCTGCTGATTGTCTGTCCTGTTCATTGTGAAGCCATCGTGACGTACCCAACTGTTTTTAAGCATTCCATAAAACAATAGGTATTCGCACAGAAAATATCAGTCAACTGCGTACTTGAACTTTAGTTCAACATTTTTTGCTTACCAGCACCAGGAAAAAACGTCTCTATACGCATATACCTGCCTGTTAGCAATTCAGTAACACTGAGAGTACGAAGTCCTTTTGTCGACTTGACAACTTTTTAGACTTTTGTTAACAGTAGGCTGATTTTTGTATCTATAACGTAGGTACCTATATAATATGAAGGTCTGTCCACAGTCCGGTACCAATAGACAACGGTTACACGTTCAATTTGGCGTCAGTTCAGTCCATCATTCTGGCTTTCTGTCATTCACAACGGATTGATAAATATATTAAAAGTATTTAATTTTCATCAGTCCGGCTATCAATTCGTCAGTTCGAGAGGGTTACACCAGTCATTCTCATTTTGATTCTGATCAGGAGGATGGACTGAACTGACGCCAGAATGAACTTGTAACCGTTGTCATACAGTGGATACTATACGTTGTACAGTAGTAGCTTGCTTACAATTAGTGTGGGACAATACTAGATCAATTGGTGTAATGCTCTCAAGATATTTATTTATCTATCACTAGCTGAACCATTAAGTTTGGTAGTTGAATTAAAATTGCGGGATTTTCCTGAATTCTCATGGGAATTTTCAAAATTTAAATTTTGGTTTACGTTTATGTATGAAGTGTAGAAGACATTCGTAAAAAAATTCATTTTTCAAGACTAAGCAGTTGAGATTTTGGGAATTCACTAGCGTAGGTCGCGATTTCGGAGGAATGTCAGAATAAAAAGTAGACTATTCATTATTCCCGAGATTCAACTATCTACATACCAAAATTCAACTAAATCCGTCCAACCGTTTAAGCGTGAAAGTATAATAAACACACGTACACAGTGCGTAATATTATTTAGGATAGTAGTAATATTAAAAGGATTAAAATACTTTTCTTAGGACGTCATTCCCAAGTTCGTGTAAAATGTTCTTTTCTAGTTGCACCTGCAACTTCAGGAGTGCAGCTGCGTTACGTACTTCTTACAATTCAAGGTGACGTGTTACACAAGAGTTACAAACGATTATCTAATTTTACCTCCACATTTCCTGGAACGGAAGGAAGATTGTGGAAGTTGGAGCTAACCGGTGGTTAAAGGTACTCGTATGCTGGTTTTCGCTTAAAGTCCTTGGCTCGCAATATCCTGCCTTAGCGTGCGTGCGCCTAGTTATGTAGCTATTCTATTGCAAAATACTGCGTAGGTACCCGATTAATGATGCCAAGATTTTGTTAAGCTAAATTCCTTGAAACCTTTCGAGTAATTTGATGTTGAAAAGTCATTTCCTTCCCAACCATCCAATGATAGTTATATTAGTAGGTAACCGTTTTAATGAGAGGAAATTACGTAAGACAAAACAAGGATTTAGATTCATAATATTTTTAAATAGGTTGCTCATCGACTTTTGAATGTTTCAGTATCTAACTAAAAAAATAAATAAAGGTAATCTAGTCTAATCATTACCTAGTATACTTAATCCCATGTTTTCTGACCATATAATATCCCGAAAAAGGGAAAAACATAAAATGGTGACCACACCTTTAGGTTTCGGTTGCTACAATTCAAAATCGAGGTGCGAATCTTGGTAGTCGAGTTCCACTAGCTTTCAGCAATTACAGTTACACTAAGTAACTTGAAATTTCATATGTGTCGAGTTCTGATGGCACCACAATAATAAAGTAGCATCAGCAATAAAGCTTGCTTATAATTAAGTAACCCAGCCCAATGCCTTCATAAAGTCACGCCACCTAATTTTGAAGGTCTAAAACTATGAATTTTAAAATTGGAACGCTCTGGCAGTGACCGCCATTGCAGGGTTTGGTCAAATTCGACCGCCGAGGCCGACCAGTCCACGGCAGAAGGCCAGATTACAAAATGTCTTTTGTAATACGTTATGTTTTTTTAAGATTCACATTCTTTTACACGCTTTGACCACTTACTTGGTTGTGGTCTTTGTTTTTATAAAAACCAGATTTAAAATTTACAGCATCTTAAGTCCGTTAAACTGAGTGAAATTTTCTACAGGATAGGTACTAAATAAGTGTTTCTATATGAGATAGACGCAGAGATCGATGCCCGCATCGGCAAAGCGGCCACTACGTTCGGGAGACTTCGTACAAGAGCTTGGGAAAACAAGCACCTCACGTTAAAAACGAAGATGCTTGTTTACCAAGCCTGTGTCTTGAGCACACTAATGTACGGAGCGGAATCCTGGACGACGTATGCAAAACAAGAACGCCGACTGAACTCGTTCCACATGCGCTGCCTTCGAAGCATACTAGGCATCACGTGGAAGGGTCGCGTGACAAACGAGACCATCCTAGGGATGGCACAGCTGAATAGCATAACAGCCACTCTGAAGCAGAGGCGACTTCGGTGGCTGGGGCATGTGCACCGCATGGAGCGGACTCGTTTGCCTAGGCAAATTCTGCTAGGACAGGTCGCAGACGCAAAAAGGTCCATAGGCCGACCCATGTTGCGCTTTAAAGACTGCGTCAAGCGTGACATGGTTGCTTTTAATATCCCTAGCAACCAATGGGAAGAGCTAGCCGAAAATCGTGGCAAGTGACGACAACTTGTTCACAAAGGCCAATCAAGGCATGACGATGCCTGGTTTCAGTCGCTGAGGGAAAAACGCATAAAGCGCCACAACCTGGCCACCAACCCTCGACCATCTGGGGCTGCGTACACTTGTCGCGAGTGCGGCCGAGGGATCTTATCCCGTATCGGTCTTTTTAGCCACGAGCGGAAGTGTCGCCAGGGTGCTACTTAAATCATCTGTCACAGATGTAAAGGCCTATTATTATGAGATAATATTAGATAGATAATGCATTAAAGGATTTGTCACACTGAATGCGTTCTGCGGTCGCGGTCAATTCGACTGAATTTAATGAATCTGATTTGTTAAAGTTTTTTATAGTTTTTTGCAATTTAATCACAAATTTTAAGCGTGGGCACCCATGGGAGCCGAACTAGGGACAATATTTTATCATTTTAAAAGTCATTCTTTACTGCCCACAACTTTTAAAAATATTACGGTTGATTGTCTGCTGTGAAAAGTATTTTCATAAAAATATTTGTGTCATTTACAATCTAAATGAATTGAAAATTAAAATTCTTACTTCGTTGTACACTACTCATGAATGTCAAGATTACTATCTTATTTTGTATGCGTCTTGGAGGTCTTGCAAAACCTTGCAGATGAAGTAGATAATGCTTAAAGTAAGACAAGTCGGTTAATTAATAAAAATATTCTCAAGAAAATTATTCAATTTAATTACTAAATAATTGAATTTTGTGAATAATTAATTAGATACTACGTCGATAGAAGAAGTGTTCTTCAATATTAAGTACTTGTACCTAACAAAAAAATAGTCTATCTTTTTAGAACACATTTTTCTTACTTTGCCAGTTCTGTATAACCCAAAATATCTCGTGTCAGATTCCTAAAGCAAGCATCATACTTTGGTGTTCGACTTTGTCAAATTTGACTAAAACTATTTACTAGTGAAGTGGAAAAATATGGAACTGACATTGAATCATGCCAAGTTTTTATGAGGCTAACGATGATAGCGACACGTGTAGCTGCATTTAAAAGTTGGCACTACAACACCATGACCTATGTCCCAGTTTTGTGTTTCTTAACACTATGACACTGGCCAGTGATAATTTGTCGCTGCCCAGCGCTAACTGGAGCTTGCATCAGATGAGGTTATATAGGTAATATACTAGCCTTCCGTCCGCAGCTTCGCCCGTGATAAATTAATTTTCCCGTAGGAAAAGGTATTTTCCCGCGGTAAGAAGTAGCCTATGTCACTCAATGATAATGTAGCTTTCTAACGGCGAAAGAATTTTTGAAATCGGTCCAGTAGTTACGGAGCCTATTCAATGCAAACAAACAAACAATCAAATCTTTCCTCTTTATAATATTAGTATAGATTTCAAAAGGATTATTACTTCTACTTCGGAATCGCTGAAACTTATTTTTGAATTTAGTAAGTTTACTAGTGCTTATTACCTAATTGGTTACTGTAGTTGTAATAAGCTCTCAATTCAGGAGGAACTTCGGCAATTTTGTTGGAGTATAATTGAGATAGCTCTTACAAATAGATAGCAAGTATGTAGGTAAGGTAGACGACTGGGTCCAATCTTGCTGGCTCGTGCTGAAGCACCGAATTCAAATGGACTAGTAGGAAGCATACACAAAAACATATCTTGATTTATGTGTGGTTGCGCATTAAATACTTTAATAACAAATCAACAGATTTTGAAATAAAACAGGTTTTGTCCTTTTCACTTCGTTCTTATTTCTGAAGTCTGTCAAGCTTTTCATGATTTTTTTTTACTGTCGGCATTTTTTTTGGCGCATGCCTTTTGTTCAGAATGCAATTATGATTGACAACGCCGCAGTCGCATTATTACGTACAAGAATCGTGTTTCAAAGAAAGAAGAAAGAAAGAAAGAAAATACATTTATTTATAACATCACAAGACACATCATCAATATTTTACAAAACAAAAGGCAACACTAAAGCTAAAGATAGAATCATCATGTCATTGCGGTTGCAAATCGGACACTGGCTCAGCATAATGCTGAGGCGTTTAAAGCACCCCAGCGCTGATTTTCAGCCAGTACCGTTGGTGACACCCAGATCGCTCTTTAGATAGATAAATAAATAAACTGCACACTAATAGCTACATACATACATAAGACTACATGCGTAAATAAATAATTTGTAAATTGTAAAAGCAAATAATAATAACAAAATTTCTTGAACATAATAATTAGTATATCTCACTTGCCAAGTATACAACCCTGAGCGGACTAAAACGAAAAATGAAATAACCGAGACAATAAAAGGGCAATAGCGGCAATAGCGGTAAGGGCATTTATTTGTGTGATGAGCACGAATATTTGTTCCTGAGTTATGGATGTTTTCTACGTATTTAAGTATTTATTTATCTATATAAGTATGTTTATCGTCGTCTAGTACCCATAGTACAAGCTTTGCTTAGTTTGGGACTAGGTCGATTTGTGTAAGATTGTCCCCTAATATTTATTCATTTTTATTGATTTTAATAAAAATCAAAGAAGTTTTATGAAATAGTGCTGGAAAGGAGAGCTGGAAATTAAGGTTGTTTCACATTTTCTTTGTTGGATTTGTCGAAGAAATGCGTAAATACCGCTTCACAATATTTTCTCAGTGAACGTTTTGAAGACCTACATATGGGTGACCAGGAAGGCATTACGAATATATTGTAAAAAAATATTCTCAATGGTATGTAAGGGTCTTACACACCGTAACAAATAAAAGTTGTCTCTCCTGTGGTCATAAAATGAGTGACTCCGATAAAACTTAAGATTTATTTAAATGCTGATGCAGACTTGACCATAAAATATTGGCTATTATAGACCCTTAACTTTTGCCATGTCCACAGGAGAGATGCGAACAAAAAAAAAGTATAATAATATGACCCTAACATGATTTACCTCTGCCTCTTTTCGTACCTGTCCCACTACGATTTTACTTTAGACGTCGCGAAATTTTTTTGGGTAAAATTGTTTTAATGTTTATTTGGGTACAAACGGTACAATATAGCTAATTATAATAGAAATCTTAGATTATACATTAACCAGTAAAGTTAACACAGGTTGCTATTACATGTTACTAACCAAGCAATATAAAATCGTGACATTACTTTAAAAGACTATGGATACCTGTAGAGGCAGGAAAATAACATTAACATGAAAAAGTGTAACGTAAAAAAAAAAATAGCTAAGTAACAATTTGCTCCCTAACTAAAGCTGTAAACTCTTGGAGGCATGTGTTAAAAATATCATATTCAGAAAAACTGGAATTATAAATTTTGCAAAATCTATTAACAAAAGAATTTCTAACATATTTAGGACGTGTAACGGGGACAAGAAACAGATTATTAATATGTCGAGGATTGGGGCGTGGAACTCTATAACTTAATCTATTAAGAAGGTATGGGGAGTCAATTTTATTATTAATAATTTTGAACAGTAATATTTGGTCTTTTACAGTACGTCGACTTTGGAGTGAAAAATTATTATTAAAATTAAATGTTTGACAATTTAGGGTAAAATAAAACGATAACTTGTCATTTGGCGGTAAAAATCCCTGAACCGTTTCGTGGCAAAAGTCAAAGTTTATGTGGTGTATTTTGACACAATATTTTCATTGAAATCAAAACACGTATAACAAAATATATTACCTTTAACGTTGGTAGCGCCGCTAGCACGTAAGTTGAGTTGACGTAGGTATGTATAATTACAAGTTGACGCAGGGAGATAATAATGTATGCTACAGTCTGATTAACTGTTAAAGTAATTCTTTAAAATAAGAAATGTACTACAACTTTGTTGCTCTCTTCAATTGCCGTTGCGGGCCACCAGATAAAAACAACTGACTTGGTATACCGATGTCAAGTTGAGGTTTGAAACTTAATTAAAATTTGAAGTTAATACAGGCCTCTTGAGCGCAATAAAGTTACAAATTAAATTATTTAAAATTAATCGACGATTAAATTAGTTAATTATATAAGGTGTATTTTCCCGAAAACAAATTATTCTGAAATATTTCAGCAGTTGGCTGGGTTAGTTTGATATACTGAACACAAATTCGACGACCGGATAGCCTAGTTGTTAGAGAACCTGACTACGAAGCTTGAGGTCCCGGGTTCGATTCTCGATCGGGGAAGACATTTCTGTGAATAATACGAATGTTTGTGATCGAGTCTTGGGTGTTTAATATGTATTTAAGTATGTATCTATCTATATAAGCATGTTTATCCGTTGTCACTTGTCCAGTACCCATAGCACAAGCTTTGCTTAGTTTGGGACTAGGTCAATTGGTGTTAATTGTCCCGTGATATTAAATATTAATATATATATAAATGAGTTTAAGATTTTTTTTTAATTGAGGTTCACACATTCATCGATGTTCAAAATATACCGTGTCAAGGGCGTGACTAAATTTGAATCAAAAATTCCTTCACAGGGGTGTTCAGTTAAATTAACCCAATAACCTGCTAATATAATTTGAAGACAGAGTGCATAGAACTTTATGGAACCGTCAATCATTTAAAACCAAGATTAAATTTTGAGTTAAATCTCCAACCTCAATTTGACAACGATGTACTAAAGCGTTTTTTTTAACAGGTACCCAGGGAAGGAACTGGTTTAAGATTCTCATTGGTTTAAGATTACATGAGAACTTAAAGCTATTTAATACATTATTATTTTATGGAATGAGCAAAAGAAACAAAAAAAGAAACAGAAGGTATAAAGGTAGTGCATTTCTAACTTTAATGAATAATGTATCCCGCTGATCACCGGTTAACATTGATTTACGATGCATTAGCGTTTTTTGAGCAGCGGTGTGGACGGTAGTAGGGTGAACGTTATAAATAAGTGATTACTTTTGTACCTTGTCACTTTAATGTCATGTTTGAAAAGCCATACGAAATTATGTAACGTCTGAAAGCGACAAGGTACAAAAACGATCACTTATTAATGACGTTGACTGTACTCGTACGTGTTAAAAAAGTGAGGCACTACCTTATTTTGAGCAACTGTGTGGTCGCGCATTAGGTACTTTACCGGTTAAACATGTTTATGTACTGTTCGTTCTTGAGTGCAGTGTAGGTAGGCCTCCAACAAGATGGAGCGAAGACTTGGTTAAGATTGCGGAAAAGCGTTGGATGCGGATGGCGCAGGACCGGTCTGTTTGGCGAACCTTGGGGAGAGGGGGCGGGGGCTTTGTTCAGCAGTCTTTCGGCTGATGAGGATGACGATAATGTTGACTGTTCGTTATTTCACTAATTTCTCGGGACAAGAGTTCGTGATTTCAATCGCTGTAATGATAATGGTCAAATAATTCAAAACTCCTGGAAACTCCTCTTAGTAAATTAATGCTATATTACCAAAATAGATATAAACCAAAATAGTTAATTATGTTAAAGTAAATGCAGGTAAACAAACGCAAACGAGGAAGTTTATATTTAAATTATAAGACACATTGACAAATATTTTTTCACACCTTTCATTCGCTGTTGAAGGTACTTTTTTAATTTATTCATTGGCATGTATCATTTACGCAATGTGCCAATGAACACAGACAATTCAATCAATTAATAACAAGCACATTTCATGTTTTAACTTTAACAACGTTATTATGTAAATTGATGAATTTATCGTAGCTAATAGTTTAACAAAATGTCACAATAAATTATACGAGTTAGCTATGAAGTATCTTTTGTATTTATTTTTTCAACTTCATTTTTTCATTACTTTTACGGTCATCCCGTGACATCATATATTTCGTACTAAATACAAACTGAAATATAGATGCACAGAAAAAACCCCAGAAAAAAGACCAATGCTGGGAATCGAACCCAGGTCCTCAGCATTACCCCTACACCACCACTGGTCTAGAGATTAGACACAACAACAACTTGCACAGTAGCGCCATCTCTTGTCCAGGTGAGCGGTTAGTTCCGAAGGAGTGTTAAAATCTCTCGATAGAGGGTATAACATAGATGTGCGCTTGTCACTGCATAAGGTGATGATTTAGCAGACTGAAATGTATGATGTATAGGAAATATTCGTGTCTACTCTCTAGACCAGTGGTGGTGTAGGGGTATGGCACACGGCACGGAATGCTGAGGACCTGGGTTCGATTCCCAGCATTGGCCTTTTTTTCTGGGGTTTTTTCTGTGCATCTATATTTCAGTTTGTATTTAGTACGAAATATGCGTATAAATTATACGTTTTACTTAAATGAAAACTATCGATGATTGTTATTGTGATTTAATGAATATTGATATCCGACACCATTGTAATATTAGATTCCATTCGATTATTTTTTATCATTGTTAAAAGTAGCACAGGAATACTTTATCTGTGGTGACCTTTCCCTATCTATCACAATAATCCATTTTCCTCATAGTCGGTGTGAAAAGTTGTATGTGTCACTCAGGAACAAAATTATTTTCGTCTTGGGCGTTAACACTTGAATCCTTCGTTACGCTCAGTATTCTATTGTAGAATCCTACGCTTCACTCTGGATTCCATGTACTGCCCTCGCCGTAAATACATCATTTTGCTCCCTTGTGACACAAATAACTATTAAATAGGCTTATGTTTTTTTTAAACAATGCACTGCGCCAAAGTGTCGTGTTTTACCCTCACAGAATTTATATGTTGTTTAGTAACCAACATATTAATATTAAGCTGATATAAAGTAAACCAAAATAACATTTTATGATGTCCTTGAGCTGCAAAGCTGCATCTTGTTTTAAACAAGATTAAAATAATTTCAAAATTACATATTAACTAGGTACTTATATAATTTTAGGTTAAACCGCTGTTTAACACATCCAGACAGTGGGGGGATCCTATTTGGTACACAATTTCACGATAATTCCTGCTTCATGTTTTGCTTGAATCGAATAAAAATAAAATCTGATCCTAACCCACGGATGATATCCTAATAAATAAATTAGGCCTGGCAGTGGTAGACGACTGTTATAAGAAAAGAACAAGAGTACGTGATGTCATTTGTTTATAAAAAAAAACATAGCAATAAAGGCTCTGTTGCGTAGACGTACTTAATCTTCTTTGAAACGTGTCACTCATTATCGGGTATTCCCTACATTTTTTTAATTCGCATCGTGAGTAATTTTCCATCTTTATCATTTGAATCTATTCGCCATTAAATGCAATTAATTATAATATCTCTTCATTTCTTATTAATTTCAAACTGCTCTTTAACAAAATGGCAGTGACTGCGTGAAAATAAATGTGTAATAAGTACACACGTTTTGGATTCCTAACAACTACGCCTAAGAGGATTTTATTATAGTGAAAATAAACGGATCACTCACGTCTTAAAACGAGTTTAACTCGACATGTTTCGGGCTAATCCGTAGCCCTTCCTCTCGGAGTCGCACGTCACGGCGGCTGCCAAACGTGCACTGCGTGCTAACGCCCTGGATAAACCTGCGCTAAGGATTTTATTACTTTATTTTTATTTTAAACTTGTTATTGCAATCAGTTTTAGTTAAATACCTAATAAAAATTCAATTTACTCATCATCATCTTCGTCTTATAATCTCATTGCTAGGCACAGGCCACCTCTCAGGATGAGAGGACTTGGCTTATACCTTCCACGTAGGCTTAAGTCAGTACAACTTCATTTACATGTGCCTACTAATAAATTAAGTTAACTTTTTATAGGTACGTATTTCTTATTGTCACTTTATAAGTTGAGCAGATACTATTAATAAATAGTAACATATGGCGAAATTTCATTGCATAATACAAAAAAAATCACAAAGTACAATAGCAACCATTTAGAAATACCTGTAGCACTGGACACACCCTAACATTGCTCTTTGTAACCCGTAGGTCGCATCACCACGTGTATTTGCATTAAATATCTCTGACAGAATCTTTGCATCCTGTATAAATCATTGTTTTTCTCAATTTATAACCATTGCTTTGTAAAGGAACGTGATTAAATGCTTTATTGTACGTACAACAAAATAAACCGTTTATAAAGTAGCTATTATGTATCATCATCATTAGGTTGCAACCGGGTTTAATGACAATGACTTTGGAAAACGATTGAACAGAAGTACTTAGTCTTATATGCTTTAAGCTTTCGCGAATTTTACTCATAATTCGTAACACGCCAAGACCTAACCACGCCTTTTATAGGTATTGGTAAAATTATCTTGGTGTTTCGGCCAAATTGCAGCGGCCGTGGTCATGAGACGACTGAAGTGTATCGCCGTGTGAAATGCCCGCTGCAAACGTCGAGGTAACTGTTAACAATATAAAAGGTGTGATTGTAATCAACTATCTATCACATGGATAAGACAGATATGTGTATTTTCATGCAAGAACCCCGCCCGTAATTGACCACTTCCACATGAATAAACGTAATTTTGTGTCACACAAACCCAAATACTACAAGCACCACAGGAGATGCAAACTGTTTTAAATTCTATGAGAGTTAATTCTTAAAGCTAAAGCGAGAATGACTGTTCCCAATCAAAACGAATGGCCTAAGCTAACCCCAATAAGTACTTTCAATTTTTATTTATGTAAAAAAACTACTCTAATATTTATAACCGGGGAAAACAATCAAGTATTTATTAAATTTAGTCATCGTTTACAAAAGCCACATGTTTGTTTCGTAGTCGGGTACAGTAGGGTACAGTCAGATGAAACAGGGTACAGTAGGGTACAGTAGGGTAAAATAGGGTACAGTCGGGTACAGTCGGGTACAGTCGGGTACAGTAGGGTAAAATGGGGTACAGTCGGGTACAGTAGGGTACAGTCGGGTGAAATAGGGTACAGTAGGGTACAGTCGGGTACAGTAGGGTAAAATAGGGTACAGTAGGGTACAGTAGGGTAAAATAGGGTACAGTAGGGTACAGTAGGGTAAAATAGGGTACAGTAGGGTACAGTTGGGTACAATAGGGTAAAATAGGGTATTTTACCCTACTGTACCCGACTGTACCCGACTGTACCCTATTTTACCCTACTGTACCCGACTGTACCCTACTGTACCCTATTTTACCCTACTGTACCCGAATGTGCTCTATTTTACCCTACTGTACCCGACTGTACCCGACTGTACCTTACTGTACCCTATTTTACCCTACTGTACCCGACTGTGCCCTATTTTACCCTACTGTACCCGACTGTACCCTACTGTACCCTATTTTACCCTACTGTACCCGACTGTACTCTACTGTACCCTATTTTACCCTACTGTACCCGACTGTACCCTATTTTACCCTACTGTACCCGAATGTACCCTATTGTACCTTATTTTACCCTACTGTACCCGACTGTACCCTACTGTACCCTATTTTACCCTACTGTACCCGACTGTACTCTACTGTACCCTATTTTACCCTACTGTACCCTACTGTACCCTATTTTACCCTACTGTACCCGACTGTACCCTACTGTACCCTATTTTACCCTACTGTACCCGACTGTACCCGACTGTACCCTATTATACCCTACTGTACCCGACTGTACTCTACTGTACCCTACTTACCCTATTTTACCTTACTGTACCCGACTGTACCCTACTGTACCCTATTTTACCCTACTGTACCCGACTGTACCCTATTTTACCCTACTATACCCAACTGTACCCTATTTTACCCTACTGTACCCGACTGTACCCTATTTTACCCTACTGTACCCGACTGTACCCTATTTTACCCTACTGTACCCGACTGTACCCTATTTTACCCTACTGTACCCGACTGTACCCTATTTTACCCTACTGTACCCGACTGTACCCTACTGTACCCGACTGTACCCGACTGTACCCTATTTTACCCTACTGTACCCGACTGTACCATACTCTACTCAACTCAGCAGGTCTAAACTGGGCTTTAGTGTTGAGTGTACCCTACATTTAATATTATGTGGCAGCTAGGTGTATCGTAATAACGACATTACGACACAAGTGCTGTTATGGCGAATAGATTAAGTATAGACTTTCTGAAGTCATATTATTATTATCTATGTTCTTATATATTTGTTCGCGACCATGTAAAAACCAGATAAAAGTACAGGAGTAGGAAAAATAAATATCGCAACACCAAAATACTTAAAAGTCAAATACACGCACACGCATCCGCACATCCGGACATATTTCGCCACTCTTCCACTAACCTCGGTATCCATAAACTTATATCTATAATCGGTGACTAGCATTCCAACCTTCACATACATAATCATACAAATAATCCACGTTTTGCCGAAAGAACGAAGGTCAACTTTCATAAGTCATTGTGAAATGCCCGTGTCAATATTATTTTAGCAGTCAATGTCAATTTAACTATAAGTATGTGGGTTAAGGACTTGGTTCTGTGTTTATGAGGTGAACCGGTGAAATTGCAATTAATTATATAAATCAGATTCACTAGCACTGCGAGACAATGGAAAATAAATCGATGAATGATTTAATTACCTACTTGACTAAAATTAACCTACGTACGGTCAAGTGCCAAAGTAAGTATCGATTTAATCCTCCCATCGTTACATACCTATACCTTAATTCGACGGCATAAGAGCTATGGGACATATTTATGAGCAAGTTGTGTGCACCCATATTTACAAACAACACAGAAAACTCATGACGTCAAATAATATCTCAAAAAAAACTCTTCAATTAATTTAAGACGACTCGATAATGCATTAAATTGTTCTTTTTGGTTTTAAGAAACTTTGCCGTTAATTAACGTCGGTTAACCTACTAATATCAAAGTGCTGCAGTAATAAGTAAGTTAAGTACAGCCATTTTAAAATAAAATTATGTTTGTAATTTACTACTTATCGGACCAAGTATATCATGAAAAAAAAAACAACCTACAGTGCAAAATTAATAAAGACCCAAGTGGTTTACATAAGAGCCGTATGAAATTATTATTTAAATGCGTGTTAGAAAACATAAAATTTCATATCAAACCATCGCTTGCGCAATAGTGGTTTAAATTAGACTCACAATGGTTTTAGCCGCAAAAGAAATATTACAAATGTTATACAATAAACTCTCTCTATCACTCGATACAGTTCGGAGGTACTTGTAGAATTCTCTTATAATAAGTGGAGGGAGGTATGATAATTTTAAAAGTGAAAGCCTATGTTAACGCCATCTATGTGGCGGTTTAGTTATTTAGTTTGGTTACAAGAGAATCAAGCTTTGGCGATATATCTAAAGACACTACTAGTTGAAATACGAAATACAATAGTCAATCTAATGCTCCTCTGCCATCTGATAGAATGGGAATTAATTTCATTAAATTGCATAAAAAGTGTGTTATTTTTAAGTTTAAAAAAATCAACACAAGTTTAGAGTGCCTATTATAACTGCATCGATTTTGATTCTGGAGTTGGAGCTGTCTAGGCATTCATAAATATCTGAATGCGACCGTATTGTCAAATGCGATGATACATGGTCTGATATGCTTGACAATCTAGACAGTTGCGACGTTAAAGATGGCGACTGTATGTGTATAGTGAAACATTTTTAGCTATTTCGATTTGAGCTTGTCAAGCTAGCAGACGTTTCTTACGTTTTTACCGCCACTTGGAGCAAAACAAATCAATATTCAAATATAAATCAATAAAATTCTAAACACACGAACCAAATCACGCATATCCTCCACATCGTGTTCATAATAATCTGGTGTCCTTAATTAATTTTCGAAACGACAATTACAGCTGTTTCACGAGGCTATGCGAAGGTCTGAAGACGTGTTGTCGAATCACAATCTCTTGCAGAGCCCGCAATCTTTCAAAGTCGAGCACGATTTTACCGCGTTTAAGCACGGAAAGACAAAAGTTTTCCTCGGTAATAAAATAACTTTTTTTTTAGATTAGGACTAACTGATTTTCAAATTGTACCTTATTTTTAATTTTAGGGCTAGTGGATATCTAGTAAACAATAACCATTCTAGCAAAAGCGTCCCATCAGTGTCTAAATAACGCGCAGTTGGAAACCAAACGCAACCGTCAAACCGGTCAAGCGACCCACTGCTTCGATTGCAGAAATATCAACTTTTTGCAGCGGTAATAGAACTCGATTTCGGTTGACGCAACACCTGCCGTTATGTCCTTGTAGACTTGTGGTGTGCGCCATCTCGTGATTGGTCGAACTATGGCGGGCAATTCAATTGTGGCCGAGATCGCGACGCGAGCGCACTTTCGCGGGAAGCTCAAGATTTCACTTTCATTTGGAGAAATGAGATGTGCACGTGAATAAATGGGCTTATAATATTAGTTTTGCTTAAAAATGCTGTGTAACATCGTTCAAAAACATCGGTACGGTTTAATAAAACAGCCTGACTTCCATATTAAGACTAGTTTAAGATGTTTTTTAAGTATTTCGTCTTCAAATTCATAACTTTATTTTCTTTCTTTTCAGGTGACAGCTTGCTAGCGGCAAATTGTTGCCGGCAAACCGCGCATAGACTCAGCCGTTACTCCGTAAAGTAACTAACGTATTCGTTTACGTTTACGTTAGTGCTCACCCGTTACCCTGTAACGTTGCTAACGTATACGTGTACGTTAGTGCAGTGTTAGTGATCATTGACTGATTCCTAGTGTAGTGTACCCGTGCTTTAGCCAAAATGTCGGGCTTTGTGAAAATCGCCATCGACGACTACTATTCCGATAGTAATTGGACGACCATCATCGAAAAGTACTGGATGATGGCAGAAAAAGTATCAGGTATTTATTTCTCTTTTTTATTTAAGTATTTATTTTTAATATTATTTAAAATGCTAATCTCACTTTCGAATTGTTAAAACTCATGGTAATACTTTATTAAGTTATAGATTTCTATTTTGGTTGATAACTGCCTTACTTTCTGTAATTTATCGGAAATATCTAGATTATATTGTGTCACAGAAGCTAGAAATTCAATAAAGTGAAAAATTATCTGCATTTTTACCTCCTAAATGGTAGAAATACTTAAATTAATTAAAACAATTCAAATGACAAACTGGGAAAACGAATAATTAAATGTACGCATGGTAAAATTGCCTCAACTAAAAATACTTTCCAAAATTAAATTCAATGTTGAACCACGTTACATCCAAAGGAGGGCAAAATAATTAAAAGACGTATTAAAAAAGTACATCTCAAAAGTGAATGAGAGTACAGTAAAAAGTAGACGAATACGTTTATAGCAAGAGGTGTGAATGTGACTCAAACAGACCGTAACCAGTAGGTAACCGAAGTACGCTTGATATTAAACAGATTGGTACTTAAATATATTCTAAGATTGGTATAGCAAAAAGCTTACCTAAAACATTCTAGTACAAGGCACTGATTTCTTGTGATGGGTCATAGAAAGGCAGTCCATGATAATAACATATTTCTTCACTGAGTTGCTCAAATTCATTTTCTTGTTTTAAAATGTAAAATATCAGCTTGAAAATTTTTCAGCTTAAGTTGAGGAATCTCTGGATGAGAGTGAGAGATTAGGTATATTATAAGTTGAATATACGGACTAAGGCGTACAGAGTACGTAAACTGTCAACGCTTTTATTTCACCCGTAACGATGTTTTGACACTTTAACTTTACTTTATTAACATTAAAAATAAATAAATACGTTAGTAATAGAACAAAAATTAATAACGTTAAATTGTCATCTTATCAGTCATCACTTTATATCTATGTGATGGGCCGGTTTGGATGGGCCCATAGTCAAAGATTGATTACCTAGTACCAGCTGACTTCTTATGAGTGCATTTATTAACGTTCGGTCTAAGTTTCTAATCTGTGTGTGAATAATTTTCGATTCAATTTGGCATTGGCCGATAAGAGTCTTGAAATTCGTCCACATACTGTAATAACTGTAACTTATACATGCCCTTGAGAATTGAGTTTGCCTAAGAACTAATACCGAAAATAAATACATTTTTAGGCTACTTAGGTTTTAGGCCAGTTATCGATTTCATTAGCTCTTCAAATCCTTGCACATTTCTTCCTGACTTTTGTTTGAAACTCCCCCGTAAAAAGTTCAAGCAAAAAAAAATGCTTAAGTAAAACATGAAAAAAATGAAACGCGGAAATAAAATTTTAGTTCCTGATTATTATTATGTCGCATTATTGACAGTTGATGAGTTTAATCACAGTCATTTAGCGGTGACTAAGCATCTTGAATTCAATGAGAGTAAGAATTTCTACGCCCCTAGCGGTGTAACTAGTGCTGGAGATCACACAACTATCACGATATGATGCAAGTAGTATGTACCACAGTATAAATGCATGCAATATTTCAATACCTAACAAACAATTAGTACCTACCTAATAAACAAATTTTATCTTTTTAACAAGTACCTATGCTAGATCCCACAACCTCCGCAAACTGGAATATTTGCCGAAATATGTAGTTCCCAAATGCACCAATATAGGTACATATACGAAAGACGCACATGTGACAATCCTATTAGATGTAAGAAAATGTTAATTTTGTTTTATTAATGTTCAAAACCTAATTGTACAGTTCAAATACCTTCTGTAGCAGCGTCTGGCCTGTTGCACTTAAGCCAAATGAAAATGATCAATGACTAAATCATCAATTTTCATGTCGCCGATTTTCAATTCAGCTTTGTTTTATTTGGGTTCTTATGAGGCATCTTATATTTCTACAGAATATACAAATTCATAGAAACTTATATTAAAAGACAAAAATAAAAAATTAACTTAAATTAACTTAATCTAAACCTAAAAACCTGTATTTACAAAAATCTCCCAGATCGCTGCTAATGGGCAGGGTGCCCATATTGCTGGCTGCGTTTCCTCGTTGTATGGCAACGCCAATACGTTGACCGAGGAAAGACCCAGCCTTATGGTCACCTGTGGATCGGACAAGATTACATTTTAAAAATTTAAAAAGTTTTTGCTTCGGATCCCCACGGCCCCAGAGTCTCAACAGCAAAAGCCGCAAATATGTAGCTGTCTGCCAAATTTGCGTATTTGCGGCGTTTTGTTGTTTCGGCCGTTGCAGCCGCCGCGCCCGCATTCAATGACGTAGTAGCTACTGTAGCTAGGTGGGACGGTGCCAAAGTGTCCAACTGTCCACACAAGTAGCGTCCCGTCATTGATGTTTTATTTTGTATTCAAAACCTAAGTTTTTGATCTACAAAACAATTCAGGTGGCATCCATAAGAATTAGCTGAAAAAAAGTCGCGAGCAAATTAGTTTGTTTGCTAGGTAGATTTTGTTATGTATCGGTCAACATTTTTCTCTTTTATAAATAGACTAATTAGAAACACAAAAATTAAAATTCTTTGGACGTTGAAATTAAAAAAAAATTGCCCCCTAAAATAACCTTCAGTCTAATCATGGGTCGGTGTACTGCAACGCACCAGTTTTAACATAGAAAGCCTAGAGGTCGTGTCGACACCTGACATTGACAGACCAATTGCGTGTACGCAGCCAATCTCTGCGAAGGCCTGAGGTCTATTAAGTTAGAAGTTAAGGTCAGCAAACAATTCGAGACGTCGAGATGCGAGCGTAGGTAAACTTAAGGACCTTTGGTGGCCATTGAGTAACAGAGTATGGTGTGTGGAGGACTCATGTGAGATTTAATAAACTGCACCATGTCATATGAGAAATATATTCCTACATCAAAATCATTAATAATAAAACTATTTTAAAATCTACTTTTAAATCTTGGTTTAAGTGTTTATTTTCTAATAACAATAGTATTATAGATTCGCATACATTTTCCATCCTTTTGCAATCATCGTGGATATTCTGTCGTAATGGTAATATTCTGGCTTTAAGGATTTTCATCATAAGTTAGTGCTACTACCTTGTAAACGTTCCAAAGTTCCCTCTGCTTATTTAAGTTGAACTATTTCTTATTGTTTTGTTTTAATTTAATACCTCTACAGATGATTACGCTTATACTATCTAAATATTCATGAAATATATTTCATTTTAATATTTTTTTACCTACTTGTTAAAAAAATAGCAACTTCCGTGATACAACAACAATACGAGGTAGTGGTGGTAATGTTTGGCCTACCTACGTAGGTACATAGGTACAGTCACGAGCATTAATATATATACGTTTCCTAATTTGCAAAATAATATATCTATGTAAGATTTCCTAACTAAATACACATACATAACGTTCAAACTATTGTATCCAAAAAAACCACCACAGTAATGTACACGATATTGAAAGCAAAATTAAGTCAACAACCTCGATCACAATATTGTATACGCCATTGCTCCCTTTTTGAAATATACGTGACAGTTTCTAAATAATGTCTACAACGCAGTGTCATCAATATGTACGAGGGGCGTTCAATATAAAGTGAGAATGAGATGCAAACTCTTTTAATATTACGAAATTAAATACTGGCCGGTAAAGCTAATCTATCTAGCTGATTGCTATGAAAAAAAAACTAACTGTCTTTTGTTTAAAAAAATATACGGTAATTTCTTTGCAATGCTATTGAGTACGTTAGCGAAAATGGAGAAAATTGAACTGCGCGCCGTTATCAAATACTTGCGTTTGAAAAATTTTTCTACGGACCAAGTCAATTTGGATTTGCGGGACACTTTAGGGTCTAATGCTCCTCCGTATTCGACAGTCGCACTTTGGTGCGCCGAATTTAGACATGGAAGAACAACGACAATGGACGACCCCCGCTCCGGACGCCCTACTACAGCAGTAACTGAAGAAATTGTGAAAAAAGTCGAAAACTCAGTTTTGGCGGATCGTCATGTCACGGTTCGTTTTATTGCTGAAAATGTAAAGATTTCAACGGGGAGCGTGCATAATATTTTACATGAACGCTTGGGTATGAAAAAGGTATCTGCGCGTTGGGTACCAAGAATGCTTACTGACACGCAAAAACAAACTAGACTAGAGATTTGTCAAGAAGCTTTGAACCTGATGCAGCAAGACCGGGAACTTTTTTTGGCGCGATTTATAACAATGGACGAAACATGGCTCTATCATTACGACCCAGAAACGAAACTGCAGTCTATGACATGGAAAAGGCCATCATCTCCAACTCCGAAGACATTCAAGGTGAGCCCATCTGCCGGTAAGGTCATGGGCTCTGTTTTTTGGGAAGGTAAAGGGGTATTAATGATCGAGTATCTCGAGCATGGAGCCACTATTACGGGCACATTATACGCCAAACAAATAGCAACATTGCGCAATGAGATCCGCGAAAAACGGCGAGGTAAACTCTCGAAAGTTGTGCTGTTCCACCAAGACAATGCCCCGGCACACAAGTCCGCCGTTGCAATGGCTGCAATTCGTGATGCTGGGTTCGATATCCTTAAGCATCCTCCGTATTCACCAGAGCTCGCTCCCAACGATTTCTACCTATTTCCGAGATTGAAACAATACCTGAGAGGCCAGAAATTTGAAGACGACGGCGCGGTAGTCGCTGCAGTACAAGATTTTTTAAGTACTCAAAATGAGACCTTTTTTAAAAATGGAATTTTAAGTTTAGAAAAAAGATATACTAAGTGTATTATGCTAAAAGGTGACTATGTCGAAAAATAAAATGACATTTAGTAAAAGTTGTTTATAACATACTCATTCTCACTTTTTATTGAACGCCCCTAGTAAACAATTACGTTTGGTTCATTTTTCATAACAATGTATACGCGTGGTGTTAGCGTTGCTCGTAATTTGCAAGGAAAGGCGACAGTAATTTTTATTTTTTTGTGAATCTACCCTCAAATGAATGAAGTATAAGAGATAGATGCAGATCAAATATTTCATATTTGTCTACGTCACGTTTGTTTGGATGTGTCACACAGAATAGATGTGTTACGTGGATTAACACATAGGATAAATTCGGGAAAATGCAAAGTTCCCGCGCGATAGGAATAGGTAGTAAGTCAATTCTATAGAAAGCTAAACTGTCCCTGATTGAAATAGGCTTATTTTTTCCCGGGAAAGTGCAAAGTTCCCGCGGGACAGAAATATTTTTTAGATCGATATAAAAAACTTTAACTAATAGAAAAGCTACAGTTCTTGACTGACATTGGATAACTACTTTTTCTCCGGGAAAACGCAAAATTACCGGGGCACAGAAATAAGAGAATTCTACATTTGGTCAAAATCAAAAATCTTTCACTCATAGAAAGCTGCACTGTTTTTATTTGACGTAAGCTGCTTTTATCCCGAGAAAGTGTAAGGTTCCCGCGGGATAGATATAACTGCTTTGACCTATTTTGAATATTCTTAAATCTCAATCAAAGGCAGTGTATCTTTCTATAAGTGAAAGATTTTTAAATTAGTTCCGAAATTGAATTCATTTACTTTTGTCCCGCGGGAATTTAAATGTTGGGAAAACCATTCTATATCCTTTCCCCGGACTCAAACTGTCTATATACAAAATTTCATTCAAATCGGTTCAGCGGTTAGGTATATATCCCCATACAAACTTTCACCTCCCTTTTTGCCCCCTTAAAGGGTGATATAATAAAATAAAGTTAAAAACTAAAGGGGGTCGCCATACAACAAACGTGCTTTTCCAACGTTTTTAACTCCGGCGACGGTTGCCAGGTGACAGCTGCTATGCTGTTCAGACGTTTACCTAGCTATAAGTTTACGATTTTGGTGCTTACATTTTGGCGATTTTTTACCGAACAGTATTTAATAAACTCTGTACGGAGGTAAGGAACCCTTCACAGACGAGTCCGACTCGCACTTGACCGGTTTGTATAATGACTTAAGAAAAATGAACAAAAATGTTCCAATCATTGCATTGGTATACATTGTTATGAAATATTGAGCAAACATAATTGTTTACATATTAATGGCACTGCGCTGTAGACATTATTTTGAAATTATAACGTATATTTCAAAAAGGGAGCAATGGCGTATACAATATTGTGATCGAGGTTGTTGACTTAATTTTGCTACAATATCGTGTACATTACTGTGGTGGGTTTTTTGGATACAATAGTTTGAACGTTATGTATGTGTATTTAGTTAGGAAATCTTACATAGATATATTATTTTGCAAATTAGGAAACGTTTATATATTAATGCTCGTGACTGTACCTAAATCAAGCAGACTTTCTGTTTGTGGATTTTTTTCTGAAAAAAGCTTTCCAGCAAATGATACCTACACCACTACCTACACAATGTATATACCGGTAACTCGATTTGAAAATTTGCATGAACTTCTCATTCCTCACTGATACCATAAACCCATGTCCTCTCATTGTTAGGGAATGCCTATGCCTAGTAGTGGGACATATATCTATATATCTATATGCTGGAGAATCTTCCTTTGATAATGATACTATACATCAACTTCCAACAAAAACAAAAATATCCATGGTAGAGCAGGTATATGTATACAAGGGTGACACAAAAATGGTGATACAAAATTAGTGTTTCTTATTCTTAATGTTGGACTACATAATGCATTTACTCAATTTTTAAAATTAGTCTGGAATAAATTTAAGGTGTTCATACTTAGTTGAAATGAAATCACGAACTCAATGTATGGACACCTCAAATTTAATAAGACTAAGTAATTAAAACACATTAATTAGTTAGGTTAGAGCATTATATTGTCCAGCATTGACGGAGTAAGAAACAATCATTTTGTATCACCATTTTTGTTTCACCCTGTATGTAGAAATTAGACGAAAAAAAAACAAAAATATTAAAATATATAATAAATATTAGGGGGGCAATCTTACACAAATCGACCTAGTCCCGAACTAAGCAAAGCTTGTACTATGGGTGCTAGACGACGATAAACATACTTATATAGATAAATAAATACTTAAATACATAGAAAACATCCATAACTCAGGAACAAATATTCGTGCTCATCACACAAATAAATGCTCGTACCGGGATTCGAACCCAGGACCTCTTGCTTCGTAGGCAGGGTCACTCACTACCAACTAGGCTAAAGCGGTCGTTAAAACAAAACACAACAGCGTTTCTGTAATTAATATCATGTTGATTGAAAACCCTATTTTTAACCCCCGATGCAAAAAGAGGCGTGACATAAGTTTGACCTCAGTATGTGCTTGTGTGCGTGTGTGTGTGTGTGTGTGTGTCTGTCTGTGTCATCATAGCTCTTAAACGGGTGAACCGATTTGGATGCCGTTTTTTATTTTAAAAGCATGTTTTTTGGCGATGGTTTTTAGACACGTTTCATCAAAATTGGTTAAACCGTTTCAAGGTTATCAGCTCTTTTGCTAGCTGCGGAAGGGATTTTAGACGCATAATGGGCATTACATTACTTTCAAGCATGTGTGACCTAATGGCGTTATTGGAATCTATTTTGACCACTATATACAAGATGCTTTAAATTAAATCCGGAATATTTCATCAGGTGGTTGGGTTAGTGTAACTGAACACTGCAAACCGAAACCGTAATCATTTAGATTTTCAGGATTTTTAATAGGGATGTTTCCTAGGTAAAAAAATAATAATTCTTATTAGTCCGTATTTTACATTATCAAAAAATATTAGACACGTAATTTTTCTTTTGACAATTAAACAAAAAATGACGAAGATATGGCGCGTTTAAGTTCCGCGTGACGAGACGTGACGTCACTTGTTCCTAAAACGCTCATACAAAGTGTAGGAACAACTGACGTCACGCGAAACTTCAACGCGCCATATCTTCGTATTTTTTTTTAATGGACGAAATAAAAAATACGTGTCCAATATTTTTTGATAATCTAAAAGACTGACTTGTTAGGAAAGTAGCCAATTGTTGTTGACAAATGTTTCCATACATAAATCGATGTTCAAAATATACCGCGTCAAGGGCGCGACTACATTTTAAAACGAAAATTTCGATGAAAACTCTTTACAGATTAAGGATTAATTAAACTAACCTAACCACCTGATGCATTAGAAATTATGAGATCCGCGCAAGAACTAAAGACACGGACATAGCTCGAAGAATCGCCAGACTCAAGTGGCAGTGGGCAGGGCATATCGCTCGTAGAATTGACGGCCGATGGGGCCGAAAGGTTCTCGAGTGGCGTCCGCGGACCGGAAGACGCAGTGTAGGTAGGCCTCCAACAAGATGGAGCGACGACCTGGTGAAGGTGGCGGGAACGCATTGGATGCGGATGGCTCAGGGTCGGTCTGTTTGGTGAGCCTTGGGGGAAGCCTATGTTCAGCAGTGGAGGTTTTTCGGCTGAATTGATGAACCACCTGATGAAATATTCCAGATTAAATAATTTTGAGATACCTTGTATGTATGTTAAGTTAAATTATATTCTTAATTATGTTTTATTTTTTTAATTGGTGGTAGATGGTACTCATGGAACCGTAATTAAATATTTCTAAGAGCAAGATAATAAGCAATGACTATGCAACCAGCCTTTGGGGACTATGTAACATTAAACTAGGTACTACACATAAACTATTACATTAAACTACTACATTGGACTATTAGTAATGACCGTGATAGTCTAAAATATTGTGTTCTATTGTGTACATTACCTAGTTATAGTGAAAATATACGGATTACTCACGTTTTAAATCGAGTTTATATCAACATGTTTCGGGCTATCCGTAGCCCGTCTTCCCGTGCACTATAGTGCTAGCTTCGGGAAGGTGGGCTACGGATTAGCCCGAAAAATGACGAGTTAAACTCGTTTTAAGACGTGAGTAATCCGTATATTTTCATTATGAGTCTCACGGTAGTTTCATGTTTAAAATGACCTAGTCTTATTTATTAGTTTTATTACAACTTGCAATTCACAAGTGCATAAATGATCAATGAACCCCATTCAATACTGTAACCACTTCATATCGCCCGGCCACGACTTCGTGCGTTTGGCGGCGCGGCAAGCGTTTTATCAGTTCATTGCGTGTGCCGCCAGGTAACCACTATACGGCGAGCGTCTCGGCCGCGCAATGAACACAGAAAAACGCTTGCCGCGCCGCCAAACGCGCGAAGTCGTGGCCGGGCGGTTACGGATACATTTACAACGTCAACGCCGAGTTTTTACGCACTACGCAGGCGTTACGTAAAAGTGGTTGATGAGTTACGTCCGTGACTTTCACATCTCTATGCCTTAACCTTGGTTAGTTTGCTAAATAACTGTTTCGTACATTGGGTGCAGAATTAACTTAACGCTTTCAGCGCAATATCACAGATTATTCATAGTGAAAATAATCGGATCACTCACGTCTTAAAACGAGTTTAACTCACAGATTATTACCTACACTTAATTTTTTTTTAGCATTAGAAAAAAGGTAAGCGATCTTGACTTTTCTTTTTATTGAAAAGCACTTTGGAAAAATAAATCACGGCAAATATGTAACAATTAACAAGGAAATATAGTCATTTATATTCTTTTGGTTTCCTAAGTAATAGTTACTATTTTTTTAAAAGCGTTTTTCAATAAAAATACATCAAGATTGTTTGCCTTATTTCTAATTCTAATGCTAAAAAAAACTAAGTATACGTCTAGGTAGCATAATAGCACAGAATAATTAAATGAGCTAATATTAATCTCTAATAGCATACCAGTTGTCAACTCCTACTTGCCCCAATAATCTGCAACTGTCACACTGTCTGCTACCTCTTCACGCTTAAACCGCTGAACCGATTTAGATGAAATTTGGTGTGGAGATAGTTTGAGACCCTGAGAGGGATATAGAATAGTTTTATCTCGGAAAGCTTGTTTGTACATTAATATGTTTTAGTAGCATGTTAGTTTCCTGTCGCAAATAGCGATAAGACTAGGACTATTGTCACTGTATAGGAATCTACGCATATATAAGACCCCTAGTATCTCAACCGCTAAGTTTAGAGACATGAATTTTTGTACGGATATTCTTCATAGTATAAAGTAAATGATAAGTTACTATTTTTTTAAAAGCGTTTTTCAATAAAAATACATCAAGATTGTTTGCCTTATTTCTAATTCTAATGCTAAAAAAAACTAAGTATACGTCTAGGTAGCATAATAGCACAGAATAATTAAATGAGCTAATATTAATCTCTAATAGCATACCAGTTGTCAACTCCTACTTGCCCCAATAATCTGCAACTGTCACACTGTCTGCTACCTCTTCACGCTTAAACCGCTGAACCGATTTAGATGAAATTTGGTGTGGAGATAGTTTGAGACCCTGAGAGGGATATAGAATAGTTTTATCTCGGAAAGCTTGTTTGTACATTAATATGTTTTAGTAGCATGTTAGTTTCCTGTCGCAAATAGCGATAAGACTAGGACTATTGTCACTGTATAGGAATCTACGCATATATAAGACCCCTAGTATCTCAACCGCTAAGTTTAGAGACATGAAATTTTGTACGGATATTCTTCAT
This sequence comes from Archips crataeganus, assembly GCA_947859365.1. Classification (NCBI taxonomy): domain Eukaryota; kingdom Metazoa; phylum Arthropoda; class Insecta; order Lepidoptera; family Tortricidae; genus Archips; species Archips crataeganus. The sequence continues at coordinate 9,554,088 of OX402049.1, read as the reverse complement.
AGTATAAAGTAAATGATAATCACGATGTAATTTGTGGTAATTACTATGGGAATTTAATAAAGTCGTAGAATTTCAATTTACCTGTCACACCTATTTAATGGTTCACGCGAACGAAGCCGTGGGTAAAGACGACCAAGAAATTCCTTTACCACTCTAATATGACTTCTACGACTTAAAACATCAAAGGCTATTTTTTTCACTTGCAAGCCAATGTGACAATCAGCCTTATTGACCTTATTGTTTTTATTCTGATGTAGGAACTGTCATAAAAAACCGGTTGTCTGTAAAGTCGGTTTACGGACGATAGTTTAACGTGACAACGTCATAACAAAACATTCAAACACCCCCCCCCCCGCACCCCGCACCCCCCGCATTGAAAATTACTCGAGCGCTAGTACTTAGATTGGATTATGTAATACTGCAACTGGCCTTCACTGCTCTGTAGGTACATGTAACGTTACATAACGTTACATGTACGTTACATTGCGTCATCCTTTTTCGTGTATGCAGCCGCCGTTGTCACGTCAAAATGTTAAAGCACTTACTTTGTTGACTATACTTTTACTCTGTATACTATAATCAACTGCCATTGTGAAGAGTAAATCTCGACACATTGTACAACTAAGGAAAACGTCCGTGTGCTCGACACTGACCCAATACATGGCACCTTCAGTCTTATGTCATAGTAAGAGAGGTGACAGATGGGTGTCATCTACTGGGCGTTGAGGTATCAAGCATTGGTAAGTTTACGTTATTCAGTATCTGAATATTGACGATATGAACCATAGGATAGATAGATAGAACCATAGGATAAAAATCCTTTACTTATTCTATCATAAGCAACAAGTACATATTTCTTTTTCTATTGTCAATATTCAGAAACTTAAAGTGCAATGTGTCAGGATTTCATTCATACATAACAACCTTGACTATAATCGTAGAGCCATTCAGTAGTGAGTCGAGAAAAGGCCTTATACTAAGAAGTTCAAAATTCGACCTTCGTTTAGTGCAGTGCCGTAGAGAATGAGCGCGAGATGAACTTCGATTTGCGAATTTCCGAGTAGCCCCCTAGACGTATGACATAGAGCACGTTTATCTTAAAAGTACATTGATATTTAATTGAATTAATGGGATATTGGTGTTGTTTAATACTAAACATGAACGGAAGGGTTACATGCTAAGTTTGAAAATAGAATTTCGTAGTATGAAGCCCACCTGCCAACCCAACCAACGACCATGACACTCAGTGCTTCGCAATGGAGATACGATACGCTAATATAATGCAATGTGGACCCACCATTATACCAAAATTAACTACACTAATCAACGGCCATAGTAAAGAGTAAATCTCGACACAAATGTACACAGTTTGAACAATAAACTTCTTACAGTTCTTACAAGTCACAAAGGCGAACGGGCCTTACTTGTTGTAAACACTATCTGCACATGTGTACCTACCCTGTGAATCCAATACACTGTAACTCCCATAGACAGTGTACTGAAAATACAGTGTATTAGATTCACAGGGTACAATGTGTCAAAGTGTGCGTGAGATTGAAATCAGATGTGATTAAGCATATAAAATAAAAATTAATGTCTAACCAATTCGTCGTACTACACAAAATTTGCACACTTTCAATCTATTTTACACGTTCGATCACGAATAAAGCCTGCTCGCCTTAGTGATTTGCAAGAACTGTATCACTTTGATACAGTGAACTCTGCAGTTTTCTATACCATGCGCTTGTATATGCACTAAATAGTGTAATTTACTCGGCTCTTATTACGTTTTGTTATTACAACTTTCTTACAGAACTCACGACGCTTAAGAGTAGAAATTAAATAGTTCGCCACTTTCTTCATGATTCACATTTTCTGTATAAAACGCTTAAACACGTTAAAAATCAGGTTTTTTTAACCCTTTTTTTCTAAGCCATTTGCTGCCTCAGCTTGAATTAAGTTGAAGCGGGAACCTACTTGGTAATATTTTATTCTCAGTACTGATCAAACATTTGAATCATCTACGATTATTTTCTTACATATCTTTATGTTGTTAATATTCTGACTATTCGAACAAAGGGCTTCGTTTCATCTTTTTTAATGCGGGCCGCTAGAGAACGGAATTCGTTTCTGTCGTCTGTTTTTTCCGGATAAATACAATTTAGAGCTATTCAAGGCTAGAGTAAGTAGGCTGTAACTATTTTAAACTAAAAATAAATAAATAATTTTCTTCGCTTTATTTTGAGCTTGAAGTCCCGGGTTCGATTCCCGCGTCGGGGCAGATATTTGTATGAAAATACAAATGTTTGTTCTCGAGTCTTTAATATATCTATCTATATAATATATAAGTATGTTTATCCGTTGCCTAGTAGTCCTAGTACCCATAACACAACCTTTGCTTACTTTGGGACTAGGTCAATTGGTGTGAATTGTCCCGTAATATTTTTTTTATTTATTTTTATCTTTCGTGATTCATAGGAATCTTGCAATTATTTTCATTATATCCTCTAATAATTTTCTAATTGTAGCTCTTCTTTTCAGATCCCCGCGTCCAAGGATGGTTTCTGTTCGACACGCCCCTCCCCACTCTTGCCATGGTGGTAGCTTACCTCGCCTTCGTAATGGTCATCGGGCCTCTGTGGATGGAGAACAAAAAGCCTTTCCAAATAAAGAACACCCTGGTGGCGTACAATGCTTTCCAGGTGTTACTGTCGTCTTATATGTTCTACGAGGTGAGTTATAAGTAATTATAAGTTCATAGCTTTTAGTCGCGATTTCGTCCCAGAGATAAAATTTATGGACATTTCCTGTTCTCTATTCCGTGGGAAACTCCAAAAATCACTTCTTACCGCACCTCTGTCAATGAATCGCATTTAATTAAGACCGCACCACATCATTATTTTTTAAAATTTGTAGCCTAATTCAATTGCAATTTGCATCGCGCAGTAAAGTTTACAGTTTAAGCCCTTCGTTAAGACCTTGGTAGCATATCGTCAACATACGTCACCATAAACCACAACTGACGATGTCAAGGTATATGCTCTATCTAAGTATACAATCTAAGGAACCATGCAACCATGGCTCGGCATCTTGAGCTAGATTCTAGTAATAGGCTGTGATTTGTACATAACAGGGTAATTGTGTAGGGTGAATTAACTTTTTTGTGTAGTTTATTCTGTCCCTGATTTTTTTTTTTTTTGAATGAGTCGCCAGAGGGGTCAAAGACGCGAAGTCTTTGCTGTTTTTTACTTTAAGGATTGGAAGGGTGACTTGTGCTCGGGAAAAATCCCTTCGGACGAACTGGGAATGGAGGGCCCAGACAGTGTCCGACTTGCACGGACTAAAAAACCCGGTCACAAGTCCCCTTCTCTATTGGTTATCAAAACAAAAACGTGTGCTTTAAATTTTGAGGAGGGGAGGGTAGGGAGGGGTCTGTCCCTGGTTGTCTAAGTCACACTTCATACTGTTTCGTAGAAAAATGCTTAGGTTGCCCAAGGCACAAAATTTGTTTAACCATAGCAACGGGTGGCAATAAAATGTTGATTCACCGTTCATCTGTAACTTCTTTGACACTCGGCATCAGATTGATTGACAGATTGAAAAGCGAGCCTACCAATTCCTAAAAGGGTCGGCAACGCACCTGTGATTCCCCTCGTGTTGCGGGTGTCCATGGGCGACGGTGATCGCCCTCCATCAGGTGACCCGTCTACTCGTTTGCCCCCTCTTATATAAAATAAAATTCGCCTACTCTATCCAAAACTACACAAATATTTTTTACTAGTTATTGCCCGGGATTTCGTCTGCGAAGAATTTGTTTATCACTATCCCACGGGAACTGTGTATTTTCTACGACAAAAATTGTTCTTTGTATTTCCTAAATTTTATTCAAATCGATTCATACGTTATAAGTTATAACATTCTGATTTATAATATTAGTACGATTGAACACCACAAATCAGTACGGTGAGCTTACAAAATATGAAAACGCAAGGTAAATATCAGGTGACCTTATCGTTTAAAAGCGACATACTTGTTTCGTGTTAAAAATTCATTGTTTTAGTCTAAAAAAATTCAATAACAATGGGACTTTAGCAAGGTCAAGTGGAAAGGTCAGGTGCCCGATATAGCCGGAAGCGGCGAAAGTGGTCGCCGGTAAACTGGTTTTTTGTCAATGATCTCACTCATTGACGAGAACCTCTAACGAAGTATCAATAAGCCGCTTTTTTAGGTTAGCTAATACGTTTAGCCGAAGTTTTTTAACACTTCCAACTGTCCGTGCATTACGTGTAATGCATTGAAGATACATTAATTACGAGTATCCTTGGGACAGTTACAGTGTGTATACCTTCAGACTATGTCGTTGTCAAGGGCTAGTTTTCTATCTATATTAAGTATATCTACTACTAGACTATAACTATTATATTATACAGGGTTATTTGTAATTCACTAGCATCCCTTTGACCCTAAACTCCTACCACATAAACAAATGTTTTTTGTTTTACGGCTTTTGTCATAAGTTAATATTTTTGGTGTAATAACGTTTTGAAAATTTGAGATTACCTACATCTTATTTTTACGGTACTCTGTGTATTTGTATGGGAAAAAAGTGCTTAATTTTAAAAAGTCGTAAAACAAAAAACATTTGTTTAAGTGACAGGAATTCAGGGTTAAGAGGATGTCAGTGAATTGCAAATAACCCTGTATTCTATCTTAGCCCTCTTCGGTTGAGAACGTATCAAAAACCACTGGCGTAGCAGGTGCCCACTTACCATCATTTTATTTGACGATTTGCTGGCCACCATATATCTTAATTTTTTAAATTTCATTAATAAATTGAACCGAGAAATTGAATACATGTCTTTTGAACCAGACAAGCGTCTCGCGTTTTTACGTTGCGTCACACTTTCTATCCCTTTTAGCTCTGTGTATAGGATATTGTCTACTGGCTACGGTTATAGTATCATTTTGATGCGCCAATACGTGACAATACATAAACGGTACCAGTTTTAGCCAATTTAAGTGTCTGTCGCTAGCCCAGTAAAATATTCGTTGCGCGCATTTGAAAATTCTCTACTACAAGGCGAATTCAAACGGACCAGAGTTATATAAATAGTTAACTCCGAGTTAAGCTCTTACCCAGGGTTAAGTAATGTTTAATAACATTGTAGATCTGTTTTAAAAAAAAGACCAAGTGCGAGTCGGGCTCGCGCACTGAGGGTTCCGTACAATTTTTTAAGTAAACAGCTGTAACTATAATAATCCAGTATTAGCAGAGCCCTGCTTCCAAGTAAAATGTGCGTAATGTGGGATCATTTTAGATTGGTTAAATGGGCTTTTCGCAATTTTTCCTTTATTTGTGCTACTAGCGACCCGCCCCGGCTTCGCACGGGTGCAATTATGCATGTATTATACATAATAAACCTTCCTCTTGAATCACTCTATCTATCAAAAAAACCGCATCAAAATCCGTTGCGTACTTTTAAAGATCTAAGCATACATAGGGACAGACAGACAGACAGCGGGAAGCGACTTTGTTTTATACTATGTAGTGATAAGACGTTGCTTCGTACCAAATTTCAAGATTCTGAGTTCACGGGAAGTACCCTGTAGGTTTTGATTCCCTTGCGAGTGTCGAAAATTAGCGGCATAAACGGCTGTATCTTTTGATTGCGTTGGCTTAGAAGTTTGATTTTTCACAGCTCCAAGGGACAGTGGACTTGAGTATTTGATATTAATTTCAGTTTAATACCTCCACGCGTTCCTGAGAAAAAGGGTCTTGACAAACACATAGACGGACAACAAACTGATCCTATATAAGGTTTCCGTTTTTTCCTTTTGAAGTACGGAACCCTAAAAATATACCTTGTTCAATATCTCGCCGGATTCTTCTCAACAGGGTTTTTCCGAAACGGTGGTAGATTCTTCGACAGTCATAATAGCTTCAATTGAAGCCTAAACAGAATATAAAAATTTTGACTTCGACTTTGACTTTGTATGGAACTTTCAGTCATGACCCAGAGTTAAAGATTTCTTTTTTTACCCTAGACAGTGCTAGCGGGCCAAAAAGTTAATTTTTAATCACCCAATAAACAATCGGACTAACTTCATTTTAATGATGGTGCATGAACAAATCATCATTTTTAAATGATAGTACATACATGCAGTCACGCGCTTCGGGCGCCTTGACCGATTGCGTCGCTAGCACGAGCAGCGTCCGGCGTTGCAAGTTGCAGCCGGTCAAGCATGACGCCAGTTACTACTGTGAACGGAACAATATCTTTTGGTTACTTAGACCATTGGTTTCGTTGTGGTTGCAATTATCCCAAAAAGGGGTAAAACTGTGTTGTGAGGGGTAACGAGCAAGATGCTATCTGGCGTAGGTACAAACATGACGGAAAAGTCGCATTGCATTTGTTTTTAACAAACAGTGGAGAAATTTCTACAATTTCCAGAGGTAAATAAAAAAAACATATACACTGACATACCCAATTTTTTTTAAACAAGATATCTGCTGTAAATGGTATATTATCGCAATGTCCATGGCTCCACATAGAATCTTGAAGTCGCACGATAATCGTCTTGCGAAATGTATCTATAGGCGGTTACTGACGAACTGCAGTCCAACTGCAACGTGCAACTGCAAACCGTAAAGATCATGTTAAATTTTAAAATGTAATCGAATTTTCGTGCAGTTTTAGTGACTGCAACGGAAAATGTATAGGTAGTCAGTCGCACTTGACAGTTACGTTGTTGTTCGAATGCACTCCGTCTGTAACGCTCCTAAGATTCTTCTTTAATCTCGACTTTTTTTACAGATGTAGTACTACTTATGACCTCGAGAGTCACCGGTATTCTGGAAACTATTTCACAATACTTAAAGTTTTATTCATATTCATATACCTACCTAGTACATTAGGTCGTTATTATTACTGTTTATTTGTTATTTATAATAATAATAATTTAAAACATACATTATACAAACAAATACATTATTATTTTAAAGCACACGAGGAGTTCAAAATAGAGAGCTAACCAATGTTTTATTCTTCCACGGGATTTAAGTCGCGGATTAAAACTAAACAAAAGACGTGACATTATGGAAAAACAGACATTTTGGGAATGATACATTTTAGGAAAACGGACATTTTCAGGCCTGAGCCTTTAAGACTCCATAACAAATGAAACTCTACGATCAAACCCTTCAATAACTTTCTACCGGCCACCAATTTACATTTACCGTCAGCTGAGACGCCACTCTCGCTATCACTAATAATTTTATACGTGTGGATTCAGTGCCTGGTTTCGCCACAACAATTTGGTTTTACGCGCCTGATTTGTAGGTTAAGTAGTAGGTTTTTGATAGACGGATTTAAACGAAAGTAGGTTATTATCGTTCAAGTAAGATGTTGTTATTGCGATCTGTATAATTTTTCGCTGTACGTTACCTTTTTATTGGTTATGATATGATTAGCTATTGCCCGTGACTCCGTCTGCGAAGAATTCGTTTATCGGCTATCCCGCGGGAAGTATTCAGCTTCTGGGGTATAAAATTATCTCATTATGTTAAATACTTAATCCTGGTTATAAACTATCTGTGTACCAAAGTTAATTAGAATACCTAGAACCGTTTTAGCGGGAAAGATTAACAAACATCCTCACATCCATCATCCATCCAACCATCCATACCTATAAACTTTCGCACTTATAATATTAGTAAGATAATATATGTTATGATTATGACTACCTCTGTCTCAAAAGTCCTTCAGTGAGCTTCTGATCTTAAAGAAAAGTGCAATGTTTCCACAGCACGCAGACGGAATCACGAGCAGCAGTTCGTTTTTACAAGCTTTTATTTAACTTGCAATGTACCTATGTAATCTATGTATGTACGGGTCAAATATTGTAAGTCGAATTTGACCCACTTCCAGTGGTCGGATTCACTTCAAATTTGGTATACTTATGTAGGTTGGATGACAATGAAAGCACAGTCAACAAAAGTACAGTCAGCTAAAAAGCTTGTTATAAAAATTAACTTTTTTAAAAAAACTTATTAATATTGGACATTTAACGCGAACGCGTTGAAGACGTTTAAGTAGATAAAAAAAGGTATATGAAAGGTTCTGACTGTTTTGCTCTTGGGAGTTATTTTTTGACCCATCATCATCATCATCTCAGCCTATATATGTTCCCACACGGGCCCAGTGCGGATGAGGAACTTGACACACACCATTGAATTTCTTCGCAAGTGTCGCAGGTGTGTGGTTAGGTCAAACCACTAGGGTGCCACGGCCCCCACTATCTTTCTTGTCTTTTGACTATTTCGTTCTTATTCTTAACCGTTTCGTTCTGTTCCAGCACTTGATGTCGGGGTGGTGGGGCGACTACAGTCTGGCGTGCCAGCCGGTCGACTACAGCGAAAGTGAACAAGCGAGAAGGGTGAGTTTCCTCATTGACTTCCCTGCAATTTTTCAAAGATCCTCCTTCATACACATCTTGTCCTGATAATTACAAATAACTAAAAAGAATTAACCTAATGGATACAGCCGTTCTGAAATGATACGCTTATCTACACATATTCAGCAATTGATTTTATGCACAATACAAACATTCTTTATTGAAGACAAAAAGTACAAAAATATTAATTAGATAATATAGAAATGTGAACAGGTTAATGGAAGCTAATGTACTCGAACCATAGCAATCTATCTATCTATTCTTGTATATATATGATCAGAATCTCGGGAACGGTTCCAACAATTTCCATGAAATTTAGTATACAGCGTTACGGGGGCAATGATTGATCTAGCTCTATCTCTCTTCGAGTTTTAGGCCGAGCAAAGCTCTTTCGCCCTGGTACATACCTACTCAGTAATAAAATATAATATTATATTCTCCTGAGTCCTGACCTTTTCTAACTGATGTAATGCTTAAGACCTAGATGAAGGTTGAAAGAAGAAGGAAAGGAGGAAGGGTTGAAGGATGAAGGATTTGTAATTTTGTTAATTATAGGATATTAACCCCCTTTTACACCATCCATTGATCAAATTTATTTGACGGATAAATGTGATGCAGTCTCTGTTTGTTTTGTTCGAATAGACGGAGACGGCATCACATTTATCCGTCAGTTAAAATTATTCAATGGGTCCAGCCAGAACAGCCCCTTAAAGTTGTATATTCATTAAATAATTTGAACTTTATATAGTACAGTCAGCTACATAGAAAAAGTATCCCTCTGTAATAGCGACAGCCACAGCGGGGGTACCTTTTATCTGCAGCTGACCGTACAGTCGGCAGTTGTTTTTGCAGTTGATGTGTTCTTTATAAATTACGCTAGGACTCATGAGGAGATGACCAGATGGCCTAGTGGCTAGAGAACCTGACTATGAAGCTTGAGGTCCCCGGTTCGATTCCCGTGTCGGGGCAGATATTTGTATGAAAAATACGAATGTTTGTTCTCGGGTCTTGGGTGTTTAATATGTATTTAAGTATGTATCTATATATATAAGTATGTTTATCCGTTGCCTAGTACCCATAACACAAGCTTTCCTAGCTTACTTTGGGACTAGGTCAATTGGTGTGAATTGTCCCGTGATATTTATTTATTTATTTTATTTATATACAGGATTGCTCATTTAAATCGGTCAGTATGGGAAAGTCTGAAACTATAAGACATACGAAGATCTGTTCTTAGGAACCATGTCATCGATTTTAGTAACAAGGAAAACTGCATTCATACATTTAAAAAAAACTTCACACGTTTTAAAAAAACTTCATACATTGAAAAAAAATCATACATTTAAAAATAAATAAGGATATGAAACAATGCATTTTATTCATTTTAAGGGTGAATCAATTTTTTAGTGCTACCCGTTGCTATGGTTACCTACACAAATTTTGTCCCTTGGACAACCTAAGCATTTTTCTATGAAACAGTATGAAGTGTCACTTGGACAACCGCTGACAGAGTAAACAACACAAAAAAGTTGATTCACCCTTAGACACCATGTTTCATAGTAACATTCACTGCTTAAGACCTACACAATCGATATCTAGAAATAGTGTTACTATTATTTTTCAAAACGTCCTGGTTCGATTCCCGAGCTAAGTACAAGTTTTTTTTTAAATTTATGAATGCAGTTTTTCTTCTTATTAAAATAGATGTCATGGCTCCTAAGAACAGCTCTTCGTGTGTCTTATAGTTTCAGACTTTCCCATACTGACCGATTTAAATGAGACACCCTGTATACCTAGTCTTTTTGCAGTAGACCATCGTTATAACTTTAGCTAACTTCAACAGAGTACCTAAACATCCGCTACCCTCTCATTTATCTCTCATTAATATCAAACCGTCCACAAACTCGCTGACTCATATTTTGTAACCAAATTACAATCGAACATCTTTTGCGTAACGGAACAGTCACTTTTACACTAATGCCTGTCGGTCGGGCCATTCGCAATTACCGTATCGTCTCGCGTGTTTCTAGGTTGTAAAAACAAAGTATTATGTTGTTTAGTTTCATTGATAAATATGGAAGGAAGGCGGTATTACAAATATAATGGTTTATGTTATGTAAAGTCACTCATTTTCGTAAAGATTGAGATAAAAGTTAGTGATGTTATTTGGCTTTATATAATCGTACCACCAAACGGCGATAACACCATTATTTGGGAAATTATGTGCCCATAAGTTCTAGCAACAAAATGATTTGTATTTTGTAGTTTCATTCACTGTGCATCAGTTTTGTTTATCATATTTTTTTACTGCAAACGCGTTGAAGTCTTTTATTGCAGATGGAAGTATTGTAATAAGTTATAGGTAAAAAACTTAAGTAAATGACCTGTGTGTAGTAGTGCACCGAATTTATATGGAGCTTAAGTCTTTGTTCTAAGTTGGAACGTCAATTTGTTTATACGGACACGTTGCTACTACATACAACAAGTCATTTACGTACTTAAGTTTTTCACCTATATTTCGTTCCTTTATTTAAATACCATGAATAAGTTTCACACACAATATTTTCTTGAGAGTAATTGGTATTCAATTAGTGATGCTATCTCCGACGCCTTCCCACAGATTACCTGCACTAATGTTTGCTTCAAAACAATTTACTAGAGGCTGTTTGCTACTGAATGTATTTAAAATGAGTCTAAAGCAACTGAACTCGTGGAGTAAATTTGTGTTCTATCATAGGCAAATAAAGTCCAATTTTGTAACAAGCGTCTCGTAGAAAGTGCAAAAAATGGTCGACTGATTCTTAAAATTGTCTTAAATTAAATCTATGTCCGCAAAAGCTACATTTTTAATTGTCTAATTACATTCCGCTTAAGTTGCTTAGGTAATGTATACTTTCTGTGAAAATGATAAGATTATTAACAGGTTAACCACTGTTAGTTTAAAGTGATTTATAGATTAAGATAACAGGTATTGTAATAGATGAGTCAAATATTATCTTAAATTGCAATCATTCCATTTAAGGTTCTACCGAGCTTTTCGTGCTAATCGATTTTGGGTGGGAGATTTTGGGCGTGGGTGAGGCACGATGGCTCAAGATAGGTTGGCTGGAATGCGCGTGTTTTTAGGTATTTTCATCTTATTACAAAAACAAATATATATTTTAAAAATGTAGCAACACTACGCCCTAGAAAACATCTTGTTTTATTAACATACAAAAAGTCATGACCTGCCGTGCAGTATTTACGTCGTACGACGAATTTATTTTATTTTTTAGAGAAGACTTTGGATTTTTTTCTACCGAGCGAACTACAAACTACGAGGGGCGTTCAATATAAAGTGAGAATGAGATGCAAACTCTTTTAATATTACGAAATTAAATACTGGCCGGTAAAGCTAATCTATCTAGCTGATTGCTATGAAAAAAAAAACTAACTGTCTTTTGTTTAAAAAAATATACGGTAATTTCTTTGTAATGCTATTGAGTACGTTAGCGAAAATGGAGAAAATTGAACTGCGCGCCGTTATCAAATACTTGTATTTGAAAAATTTTTCTACGGACCAAGTCAATTTGGATTTGCGGGACACTTTAGGGTCTAATGCTCCTCCGTATTCGACAGTCGCACGTTGGTGCGCCGAATTTAGACGTGCAAGAACATCGACAATGGACGACCCCCGCTCCGGACGCCCTACTACAGCAGTAACTGAAGAAATTGTGAAAAAAGTCGAAAACTCAGTTTTGGCGGATCGTCGTGTCACAGTTCGTTTTATTGCTGAAAATGTAAAGATTTCAACGGGGAGCGTGCATAATATTTTACATGAACGCTTGGGTATGAAAAAGGTATCTGCGCGTTGGGTACCAAGAATGCTTACTGACACGCAAAAACAAACTAGACTAGAGATTTGTCAAGAAGCTTTGAACCTGATGCAGCAAGACCGGGAACTTTTTTTGGCGCGATTTATAACAATGGACGAAACAAGGCTCCATCATTACGACCCTGAAACGAAACTGCAGTCTATGACATGGAAAAGGCCATCATCTCCAACTCCGAAGAAATTCAAGGTGAGCCCATCTGCCGGTAAGGTCATGGGCTCTGTTTTTTGGGATGATAAAGGGGTATTAATGATTGAGTATCTCGAGCATGGAGCCACTATTACGGGCACTTTATACGCCAAACAAATAGCAACATTGCGCAATGAGATCCGCGAAAAACGGCGAGGTAAACTCTCGAAAGTTGTGCTGTTCCAGCAGGACAATGCCCCGGCACACAAGTCCGCCGTTGCAATGGCTGCAATTCGTGATGCTGGGTTCGATATCCTTAAGCATCCTCCGTATTCACCAGATCTCGCTCCCAGTGATTTCTACCTATTTACGAGATTGAAACAAACCCTGAGAGGCCAGAAATTTGAACACGACGACGCGGTAGTCGCTGCAGTACAAGATTTTTTAAGTACTCAAGATGAGACCTTTTTTAAAAATGGAATTTTAAGTTTAGATAAAAGATATACTAAGTGTATTATGCTAAAAGGTGACTATGTCGAAAAATAAAATGACATTTAGTAAAAGTTGTTTATAACATACTCATTCTCACTTTTTATTGAACGCCCCTAGTACAAGTAATCGTGTTTCGATAAACACTTGTCATTAGAGTGAATCCTCAAATATCTTACACATGAATTTCAGGACTATAGCTTTACTTGTAATGATACAGCACGAGATTAAATGAATGCAATAAATGCACCAAAAACACGGTAGGCGGGACATAAATAATGAGTCTCCGTTGTATGTTTGTGACAGAGCTGCATCTTTTGAACAGTACTAATAGGTAGGTAGCTATTTGTAATTTTCACAAAGAGTGTATAATATAATGTAAAATCGCTATAACATTATCATTAAACATTGAAAAAATAAAATTGTGGATTGCCTTAAAAAAAAATATAACAAAGACTTTTTAAATATTTTAGATCTGTGGATACTGTAAAATACTAACTACAAGTATATAAACCCATAATAGATATTACACGTCTGTTGCCACAAAACGTAAAAGCACTCTACGCCGTAAAGTAGGTATGTCCATAAACATTGTGTGCAGATATCGATGCATTAAAACTATAGAGGTGAGCACCGTTAATTTGTTATACTCTCCATACCACCTACCATCTTAACTGCTTTCAAATTGAATAACGCCTCGTTTCGGAACTTACGATAGTATTATGATTAAGTATATCTTATACTTACAAAACTTTTATAAATAACTAGAGAGAGAGAGAGAGATCTCTCTTAAGGAGATCTATAAATTAAAACTAATGTGAGACACAGACATAATTACATAAATAAGGGGTGCACGGGTCACTCACCCTTCACCTTTGTATTATATATCAAAATACGTATTTCAGCATATCCTTATAGACGTCATCCCGCGTCTGAAGCGCAGTCTGTACCATTGTTATGCGTATTTGAAAGCCCTTTTTTATTATGAGAGGGATGCAACCACCGCCCATATATATCAAAAACTCAAAGAGAGTCACTAATCTGTTGCCGGCCTTTAAACAAGGAGACGGAATAGGGAGTGGGGAGAGGGCATTGTAGGTATTGGGCCCCGGCGCTCTCACTGACCGTACGAAACGCAGCAGGAGTACTGCTGCTTCACGCCGGTGTTCTATGAGAGAGTGGTACTGCCCCTGACGAACTGGCCCATTCATGATGCAGCGGCTAGCTACAAAATGCCTCTACCACTACAAATCAATGAACTACGAGTGTAACCTTTGACATTGCTACTCTGCAACCGCACGTGCTGTGGAGCTGCGTATGTGTGACACTCATACGCGTCTTTATGTAGACTCAACCTCGTCCACATCCACATAAATCAACGTATGAAACATTCAACCTAATATTTTTCAATCAATGTCAAAAATTACTTTGCTCTAATGTTAGTACACATTATATTTTTTTTAATGAACATAATGACGAATAGTTTCTGTTGGCAATCTCCCTACGCCCTTTCTGCCCTATACGTATACATAATATATCGGACTGCAGAAGTAGCTAAAACATCTGTGGCTAATTCTCATTTCTGTTTGAAAAATCTAATAATTTGCGACTGCTTACGCGTCTACATATTTACGGCATCTCCGAATCGGTCAAGTTCATTGAATGGCACTGGCTTCGCGCTTTCCAATGTTTGATTGTCCACCAAAGGAATTTGAAAGTGTCATGACACTCGCGCCATTGAGCTTTTCGCAAAAAAGAGGGAGGAGAATGTTTTTTCATCTTCACATCTATCTACGCTGCTAATTGGTCATGCCTTTTTTCAAAGAGGTTTGTTTTTTGACAGCAACAGGACTTCGATTTTTTTATAATAATTACTTACGAAGATAGTGCCTCCATTATTAATCAAAGCTTCATTTTAAGACAACGGACGTACTTTGGAGTTACCTAGATATTTTTTTTCAACTTTATAGCTAAAATATGTATATGCCTACTCATTCCCTTGCACTAAAAACAATAGCCATAAAAATCATTACAGTTCCTTTTGGCTTTGCCGTAGTCGTGTAAAAAAAAGGAAAGTAAAACGCAAACTTCAAACCATAAGAACAAGTTTTCAATCATGGTCTAACTAGAAAACGGTACGTCTCGGTTTAGTTAATAGTCCAGTATATATTTAAACTTCTTGACTTAACTAAGGGGGTGTTTCACCACCTTATTGTCAAACTGCTGGTTACGTAACCAATGAATAAACTAAGTACTGGACAAATCTGTCAGCTAGTGTTTTTTCAGTTTCACCACTCCGGTCCTGTGCAAACTAAGTACCACTTAACTAATCGTGGGTTTAACAAAAAGTCGGAATGGCAACGTCGCATTTCACGACCACGCGTTCCTGTTCGCACACTTTCGTTCAAAGAGTCACTCATTATTAAAGCAAAATAAATGGTTAGCTATATAATTTTTGAATACATCTATTTTTTTTGCATAAACAAATATGTAACATTATAATTGATCCAAAAACGGTATTTATTTACGATACTTTGTTAACAATAACAAAGAAAAATAAAATCACGTAAAACGAATCGAAAAGTGGCGCCAAACCATTTGACAGATAAACTTGTTTTTAATGGCGACTTACAAGTTCAGGTAGAACAAACGATTGAGCCGCTGAAAAAAAGTTTGTTATTAAAAAATATTACGAAATTTTGGATTTATTTTTACATACTAAAAGTGTACCTACATTTTTTTATTCAAATCTAGATATTTAAATTATTTTATGCAATTTAGCACGACGTCTTTCTTTAAAAAATAAAAAATACTTTGATTTATTTTTCTGAAACCGGCTGAAGGGCTCTCCAACCATGGCCACAAAAAATAACTAACTTTATGTGACGGATAAAAATGCTAAATGCCTCCTGATCTGATGGTCAAATTAAGAAACAGTTTGTCCGTCACTTAGCGCTAATCGAGACTGGTGAAACAGAAATTTTAATTCCATCTGTCAAATAAGGTTATGATTAAGCTAATCCGAACTTTAAGAAAAGTGGTGAAACATCCCCTAAATGTACGCAACTAGGACTTAACTAAGTGTATGTCGCTCGTAGAACTGATGGCCGATCGATGGGGCAAAAAGGTTCTCGAGTGGCGTCCACGGACCGGAACACGCAGTGTAGGTAGGCCTCCAACAAGATGGAGCGACAACCTGAGGCCGTATTGTCTAACGCTTCTGACGCTTGCCTTCGCTTTCACCATCTCTTTCTGTCATCATCTTATAACATTTGACAGAAAGAAATAGTGATTGCGAAGGCAAGCGTCACAAGCGTTAGACAATAAGGCTGCTGGTTAAAGTTGCGGGATCGCGTTGGATGCGGATGGCACGGGACCGATCTGTTTAGCGAGCCTTGGCCTATGTTCAGCAGTGGACGTCTTTCGGCTGAAATGATGATGAGATGATGACGCAACTAGGGTTCTTCTGTTATGATTTGATAATCATTCCATCTTGCCCGGTACAATAAGGCTGCGGCTCCACTGAGGCGGAGACGAGCGGAGCTGAGAGGAGACGTGTGGGGATCGACCAATCATATTACATGAACGGAGACGAGATGTGGATTTCATGTAATATGATTGGTCGATCCCCACACGTCTCCTCTCAGCTCCGCTCGTCTCCGCCTCAGTGGAGCCGCAGCCTAAGACTACTAGATGTCAGGTCTATTACTTATTCATCATCATCCTCTCGATGGCCCAGACGAATAAACTTGTAATCGTAAAACGACAACTTTATATCTGCAGCCGTTATGTATGTGCTATACATATATCATTAAATAGATATCAAAATTACATACAATTGTTTTATTTATTTATGTATAATAACTTATAAGTATATTGTATAGGTATAGTTAGGTATTTGAGATTTACATATGCATTTATATTTATTCAAATGTTTTGCTCTATACTTTGCGCGAGATAAACCTGGAAAAAAGTTCACTGACCCGACTTCTACCACGTTTCACACAAAATGTACGTTCTCTGTCGCTCGCTATACAAACTGTCGCTAATCATATGTCGCGACACGAGTTTCATAATACTCTGACCAAATGTGAAAAGAGTAACTTCGAAAGTAACACTTTTTAGGATTTTTGTTGATGTAATATGACATTATTACTATTTTCTTATATATTATTGTAGCATAAATTACGGTTGATGTGATTGCTAAATTTCACAATTTTCATAATTTTGGATACAACTGACTTTTTTTTTACTTTTATACACTTTAAAATAAATACTTTGTAAATTTAACCATCAATAATATATGCGTAGTTCATTATATACTGTAATTACTTCATTATATAGTATTAATCAACAATTGTATTTTACACACTCAAAACTCGAAATTTTAAGTTACGCGCTTACGTTTGCAAGCGTCGTTCGGGCAGGGGCGCGACACTCGGTCGCCATTTTGTCCGTCTTTTACTTTTGTTTCGTTTCCATTCCGCCTTCGGCAAGCGCTTGCGTTAGACGTACTTGGGAGAATTTCACTTTGTTGTTTATTTGCTAAAGGTGTTGTTATTTGTTTTTGTTACACACTTAAGTACTTACATTTCAACTCAATCAGAAACCGGGAAATGGGTCAAATTCAACTTGCAAGATTTGACCTGTTGCCGGCGGTACATACAGAATGCGCGCGCCGACACGATCGGGTAACGAGTGCGAGTGAGAGAGAAAATCGCGTGATGCGCGGCGTCCGCCATGGCGGCGCGCCGCGGGTATTTCACGGCGGCGGCGCGCTAAACGAAACCGCGGCGACGTCGGCGCGCCGGCGCGGCGCCCATATCTACTACGTACTTACTTTGGATTAAGGTGTTTTATAAGTGTCTTGTATCTTGTTTTATAAGTGGCTTTACGGGTAATTTTGTAACATCCTATGTATAATTATTGTAGCATTAAAAACTATTTCCTTGAAATACTCTTTTCTTTTTAATAAACATTTTTATTTTAATTATAAGCTCTTTCTTTTAATCTAATGCTTTAAAAAAAAATAACTAGCATGAAAATGTTTGTTACGTCTGGCAAGGTCAAGCGCTCACCCTGCCTTCTACCACTTTACGGTAGGTAAGGCGTATTAGCGATAATTGTCATAGATTTTGTATCGTATCGTTTGTAAAAATGACGTACAGTGGTAGACAGGCGTCAATGAATTTTTGTCCAGGTTTATCTCGCGCAAACTTTTTTTTATATTTGTCGATCCTTGTTTTTTTGATTGCTCTTCTCTACCACTCAAAGGTTGACTGGCAGAGAAGTCAATGTAGAAAACCATTGCACGTTTATTCGTCTATACTAACGAATAAAAAATAAACACTTATTTTTCATAAACGGTAAATCGGATTGGCTTAAAAAATTACAACGTGCCTTAGGGTATATCGACGGTCCCTACGTACAGTCCCTTAAGTGGTAGATACGTGATTTTCAGGTTTTGTTTTTATAACCTTCAGATCACTTAATAGTTTCGGTTCAGTTCAAAAAATTTTAAGTTTTTACTCAATTTGAACCTTTTATTCATAAACACAAAATCTCGTAACTACAGAATTAAAGACGGTTTCCGAAGTAAAGTCACAGTACTGGTAATTCAGCGATTTTACGTCGGGACGCACGCGTTACCCCGCCCGCCTGCCCCGCAACTGCCACTTGCGTTCGTGCTGTGCTGTCCAAGGCGACGGTCATGTTTCTATTATTTATCTGTAAAAAACGATTAAGAAATATGCCCACAAGAAGGAATAAAACTAAGTATAGACACGCAGAACCACGAAAGACCAAGAAAACACGTAACCGAATATAAAATTCTCTAGGTATGCTTTAAAAATTATAATTTTGTTTTAATCTATTTTAATGTATGTAGTCAGATAATATTCTATCATCAATTAAGTGTACTGTATGAAAGGAATTTGTAGTATTTTAATTTTAAGTTGATTAATGTCGCTCAACACTATCCCAACGTTATTATCGGTATAAGGTAGTTAAGTTGTTTTGCACGGGAAAACTTAACTTACCATTTTTAATAAGTGACACTTAAGTATTTTTACGTCGGAAAGTTAAACTACCTTCTATCGGTAACTGCCACTTAAAGTGTTTTACTTCGGAAATGTTTGTTTCATGTTTGTAAGCTACTGCCACTTATGGTTTTTTACGTTGATATTTGTATTTCTAGCACAATCTGGACATTACAAAATATTATAAACCAAAGGACTGAAACTACTAAAAACTCATTGCAATAAATATCTACGTCTCCGCCACCCAATACTACACTTACCGTAAGTCCACGGTACCATTATTGACACAGAGCTAACAAAAATAAACAAAACAAACACTGATAATACAATAAAGTTGCTGCTCAAATTCAGACGAATAGTATTGATGTACCTGTTGCAGGACTTGAAAAGCAGACTCTTGTTGCCACTCCGAATATTACTAATGGTGCAATTTTTTGCGATCCTGACACTATAGAAATTGTATCCCAACCTAAACCTTTATCTAACAAGCAGCTACCCGATATGTCAACTACCGAAATACTTTCACTCACGGTTATTGTGGTAGAAGAAATGGTAGTCGAAGATTATGCCATCAGATGCAAAATCATTTAATAATAAAGAAGCACCACTGATAAATCCGATTCAAACTGCATCTAAAAGTACTTGAGACGTCGTGCTTAGATCGTCACACAATCCAACGAAACGAATAGTATTATTGTTGAAGAGGTAGATTTAGATGCAATTAATATAGAACAATCTTTAGATACCAGTACGTCTTTGGCGTCTCCATCTATATCGAAAATAGTGCGTAACATTGAAACTGGAAATTTAAGTTTCTCTAATATATCGTCTACTTCGTCTATGTGTGTCGTATAAGCCCATCCATTAATGACGAAACCTTTGCACCTTCAAACTGTGGTGGTGATAAACAGAAGGGATTGACACAGAAAGAAGACTGACCAAGAGAAAGAGGAAAGTTAAGAAGAAAGCTAATTTGGGGAGAATACGCAAAGCTAATAAGAATGAATGGATAGATAGTCAGAGAAAGCAATTATAAAATCAGGGTTTAAGTTACATCAGTCGGGGAGGGAAAGAGAGACCTGCAAAATCTATGTTAAATGGTTGTGATGATAAATGTCGGTTAAAATGTAAAGAAAAAATAGACGAGAATGTTCGACAACAAGTGTTTACAAGATTTTGGTCTCTAGGCAATCGTGTGCGACAGTGGGGACTGGGGATTGCTATCTCGATGGCGTGAAAGAATTTGAAAGAAACGCATTACAAAGGGCGCATCAAAAAGACATTTTTCTATTAGATACCATGTGCCAATTACTGTTGGTAGTAATAAAGAGGAGCGAGTTTTGCTATAGGTGAAGGTTTTGTACGCACAGCTTTAAATAAAATCGCTGAGCGTGACGGGCTGTTAGTGGAAAGGGATATGAGTGGACACCATGATACCATAGGACCATGAGGACCCTAAAGTCAAGAATGAGGAAATGATTAAAAGCGTTTGTGAACATGTAAAGTCTTTCACCCCAGTTGAAGCACACTATACTCGGAAAGAATCTTCAAAGCTATATTTAGATAGTGACTTGACAATATCCAAAATATTTAAACTTTATGAAGAGTGGGCAATAGGGTCAAATCTGGATACGGCTAAGACACTAAGGCAGTATACTGATATTCTTAATGAAAACTTTAACCTTGAGTTTCACAGGCTAAAAAAGACCAATGCGTTGAATCCATTGCGTACAAAAACCTGCCGAAGCCCATAAATGAAGATGATCAAGACCGATTCGATAAACACATGCCTATCTTGTGCTATTTGCAATATTAAATATAGAGTTTGGTAACATTTTTAATGGTTATTTTAATATTGTTACACCTGGCTTGATATTGAAATTATATATTACTATTTCAGTCTACGAAAAATAGTAAGTATGAATGCAAGAAAATGAAAAACAGTGTCAAGATGAAAAGCCACTCGTAGCACCCGGTACTAAGAGTAGTTTTTCATCTTAAACTGCCTTTCATCTTATTTTCATCTTACCCACACTCACCCTAACTATTAATTTTAGTGGTTTTTGAAAAGTTACGGGCGCAGTAGTTAAAAATGGTTCCCAAGTATAATTTTCTAAGTGACAGTTAAACATTTGATCAAATATAATATTCCCACGTAATAGTCAATAAGTACCAGTTATGTTATTTTTAATTTAAAGTTTCCGCTGTATAAGTGTGTAAGTGTCAAATAATATACTTAACATGATTTTTTTCACTTATTTCTATATTTTTCTTAAAGTATATACATCAAATAAACCTATACTACCAAATTTCATCATTGTGCGATAAATTGAACATGAGCTACACGTGTTTGAATGTTTATAGCGCTCTCTCCTAAAATTTGACGTTTGCAGTTACAGCACTTTACGTAGGGACCGTCGATATAAAAGCATGAGAAGCAAAAAATTTTTTTTCAGATCACGTGCAAAGAAAGGCCTTTGCACGTTTATTCGTCTGGGCCATCGATCCATGGCTATACGTTATTTTTACGTTAGTTTTTTTTACAGTAGGTTAGATTAGATTTGTTTTATAACAATTCTGAAGAAAATATTGTTTCTAGAATCTATGGCACAGGCCTCGTCTCAAAACAAAACGACTTGACCTCGCGGGCCCGCTGCGGATTGAGAACATCACAATAGTTCCTTACAACGCTTTCCTTCACGTAAAGTTTTTTTTTTATTATGAAAGGGAGGAAGATGAGGATGCGGGTCATCCTGATGAAAAATGATCACCACCACCCATAAATATCAACAACAAAAAGAGAGTCACTGAAAGCTTATATTTCAAACTAAATACAAACTGAATAATATAGATGCACAGAAAAAAACCCCAGAAAAAAGACCAATGCTGGTAGAGGGCATAACATAGATGCGCGCTTTATCACTGCATAATGTGATTATAACAGACTGAAGTGTACGATGTATGGGAAAAATTCGTCGCTAACTTCTAGACCAGTGATGGTGTAGGGGTAAGCAAGCAGCACGGAACGCTGAGGACCTGGGTTCGATTCCCAGCATTGGTCTTTTTTCTGGGGTTTTTTCTGTGCATCTATTTTTCAGTTTGTATTTAGTTTGAAATATATGGTTTCACGGGATGACCGAAAAAGTAATAAAAAAAAATGAAGTTGAAAAAAATAAATACAAAAGGATACTTCATACTTAACTTGTCACTGAAAGCTTGTAGTAAATTTCAAATATTACTTGCACATTTTGAAAAACTCAGAGTTTCGAGTCCGGTTTTGATTCACGAACTAAGGAGAGGCTATATATCAAGTTCACTAGGCTATCACGACTTCCATTACTGATTATAGGTACAGAATCAACCTCGATTATAAAGTACTTAATCCATTTTTAGCTGTCTAAATTCTATGTCGATGACAGGTGAATCTATGTATGTATTATAAATTATAATTGACTTATTTACATTGCAATAGGGTATTTGACAGCACCAATCAATTGACACAATTACTTTTTATGAGCCGTCCAAAGCTCAATTGATATTTTTTTTTCAAAGCAAATAACATTGTCATGGCATAGTAAAGTATTTTTTATTACAGTTGTGACTTGCAATTAATCTTTAATTGTGTCAACTACCATACCATCTAAAACAAACAGTAAAAAGAAAAAGTTACTTGTCGCTTACTTTTAAACCCCGTTTCGTCGTATCATTAAATACGTACGATTAAATGATTACGTACCTAATCAAAAC
Organism: Archips crataeganus; assembly: GCA_947859365.1. Classification (NCBI taxonomy): domain Eukaryota; kingdom Metazoa; phylum Arthropoda; class Insecta; order Lepidoptera; family Tortricidae; genus Archips; species Archips crataeganus. The sequence continues at coordinate 9,531,359 of OX402049.1, read as the reverse complement.
TATTTAAAAACAACAATAATTTAAATTATCACATCACAATTTTTGAGTACTCTGTTGGTTTAACCTATTCAACTTGCTTTATACGCCGACCCTAGTAGCATGCTAACTCCCTTAATGCGACAAGATTCTGTACAGCTGGTTACGTTTTTTCCTCAGTACTTTCATACAAATTGCTGTATCAAGTTCGCTTTCAGAGAAAGCTGTTCTCGGAATGAAGGTAGTAGGTTCCTAGTTGAGTGTGCGATGCCGGCCGCCATATGATGGAGTTAAAGACCCAATATAACCAATATAAAGTTTCCATGATATGACAGACTGGCAAAGCGCGTGTCGCGCCACACAGTGTAGGGTACGGTACTCATATGCGGATAATCTTATATACCTATAAAATAGTAACGTGACTGTCTGACTGATAGACAGCAAACAGCCTAAGCAACTGGAGCTAGAGATTTGAAATGTGTTAAGACACATTTTCCAGTCATATATAGTAATTGCGCTAAGAAGAGATGATTCGAAACACCTAAAAGAGGGTGATATCCAAAAGGGCGGGAAGCCGTGCAGCCACTGTTAAGTTTTGGTTGACCATAACTCGTTAATTTTACTACCAGATTTATTTGCAAACAATAAAAAAACAAAAAAAAAAAAATTTGGACATGGATTTTTTGGAAACCAAAATTTTTGGTGAAAGACTTCCTACGTTGCATAGTTTTTACGAATATTCGATGAGCTCATTTCACTTTCGTCCGAGCTGTGTGCCCAGTCGCATTGCTGCAGGACTGGTTATATGGCATTGGAGATCACAAATTTTGGTGAAAGACTTTCTACGTTGCATAGTTTTTGCGAATATTCGATTAGCTCATTTCACTTTCGTCCGAGCTGTGTGCCCAGTCGCATTGCTGTAGGACTGGTTATGTGGCATTTGAGATGAGCAAGACAGCCCACTCGCCCATACAAACGATTTAGTTTTAAAGACTAAACTTTGGCCCCGTTTTCCAAATCAGACTATTTAATTATTTATAAGATTATTTAAGTGAACAAGTACATGTTTTTAATGTGAACAGAACAGAAGTCGTACCATTCATTGTCTAACGCGACGACGCGACGCTGGCGATCACATTCGCCATCTCTTTCTATCATCTGTATTCTTCTCTAAAATTAAAATACTATTCCACGGGATCGCACTACCGTGATGTAAAGTGTATTATGTCTCAATCCAGGTCTTTGTGTATCTGTACGCCAAGTTTCATCGAAATCCGTTCAGACGTTACTGCGTGATTAACACATAGACATCCAAACACCTTAACAAACTTAGAATAGATTGATAATAGTATCTTCAAAATCTTGAAACTTGCTATTTTCAGAATCTTGACACTTGCGGTGCGAGAAATTTCATGTCAGTTTCGTTGCATTGCGTGGCCGCGCGTTTATGTAGGTATTTGTGCCCGATCATCGACGGCTAATCGACGGTAATGTACCGCAACTTTCATGATACTTCTCGCTCTGACTATATGTGGCTCTAGTCGTAAACTCATATCGAAGTAAACTATTTTCCACGAGATTATCTATAAAATATGTTTTGTTCTTAATATTTCACTTTTAATTGTTTGTTTCGGTAAATTGCATGTGACAGGCTTTTTAAAATAAGAAGCGTAGCTTAAAACAAGTCTCTAGTGTCCAAAATTGAGTTCATTTATACTCGCTTATTGTTCCTCTTTAGAAAAAATACTTCTCCGGCCTATTCACGTCCGAGATTGAGAGGGCTTGGAATGTAGTTCTGTGCGTCAACTGGGAACTTCATACACACCATTGAATTGATTCGCAGTTTTCTACAGGAACCGCTCGCCAAAAAGTTTAAGGAAAATTTTGCACACAATCAAAAAATCTAATAGGTTTCCACCCAAGACCCAATGCCTGAAACCCTATAGGTCAAACTACTGGACTGTCACGGCTTTTTTATACTTATCCCGTCTGTTGTCCTCACAGATGCTGCATCTATGCTGGGTGTACTACTTCTCCAAGCTGTCAGAGTTCGCGGACACGGTATTCTTCGTGCTGCGAAAGAAGAAGAGCCAGGTCACGTGGCTGCATCTCTACCACCACTCCCTGACGCCGTTTGAGGCTTGGATGCTGGTCAAGTTCATTGCTGGTACGTGCTAGACGTGGTGGTTTCTTTAGTTAATCGGGGGTTTTTTCTCCTGTACCTTTATGTGTTTTTTTTTTCATGTCTACGAAAACTCCGACAATATTGTGGAAAAGTGTGAACAATACGAATTTTACCACACACAACACTCCTGCATCCCAAAGGCAGAGCACACGAAATTCTACATTTACGTTTCGGGGCTACTTTTAGCAATTTTAGGTTCAAAGTTAGGTAAAAATGGTACATAACACAGACAGGTGGCTAGCCTATCGCCTACAATGCACCTAGGTACCTTAACCTTAGTTGCTTCTTACGACATCCACGCAAGAAATGAAGAGGTGTAATACTAAACTCGACGCCAAACAGGTAACGAATTTTAACGCTTGTTAATAAGTAGGGGAGTTGCATTATACCCACCTGTACGCCTATTGTCTGACGAGCGTGCGCCTGCTGTCGCATTCACTGTTGTCTGTCAAGCGGTATAAGATGGTGTCAGAAAGAGATGGTGAATTCGACTACCAGCGGCCGTGTATCAGACAATACGACCTCTGGATCATATCGTACTATAAAAAAAATACACCGGTAAATAGTACACCCTCGCACTCATTGATCGAACGAAGCATAATAAAATGTCTACCTACTTGTGTAAAGAAAAGTTGTAATGAATAATGAACTATAAATATCTAAAACAATTTCCACCCAAAAGGACAAAACTAGAGAATTCTCCATCTGAGCTGCTACATCTGTTAGAAACTTAAATTAAAATTAAAAGTAAAATATTTATTGACAATTTTTATTGGTAGAGATGCGCATTTGACACAGACTTTTTAATTGTTCGTTTGGATATACATAATACATATATTATTTTTGTTACTTGCTAAGTATTTTTTTTTTTCACACGAAACGGCGGTAGCTTAAATTTATTGTGAACGACTTTACGAAGGGCCGGGCTGCGTTCCCGCCTAACATTAAGTCATTAGAATGTTTTGTTGCTTTTAAGTTTGTTTTATCGAAGGTTGAGTGATGCGTCACAATATCAAAATTAGTGAAATACACACACAAAAGAAGAATTTAAATATCAGTATTCAGTGAGCCCTAAACTAGGCTGGCTGAGCCCTTAGGACCCGTTGAGTTGATTGATTAAGACGCAGGAAGTATCCAGTGCATAACATGATATTCTTTTCTAGGTGGTCACGGAACCTTCTCGAACATCGTGAACAACCTCGTCCACGTCATCATGTACGCTTACTACATGGCGTCAGCTATGGGACCCCACATGCAAAAGTACCTCTGGTGGAAGAAACACCTCACCACTCTACAGCTAGTAAGTTTTCTTTTCCAAATTACTACTCACATTAAAAATCAGAAAATATATCATCTGGGCATTTAAAGTGTACCATTTACTCTTTTTTTCTAAATTGAAAAAAATTTGGGGTTTTCTTATTCAAAACCACGAGTACTAAGCTATTAAATAAATTTAACTGTCCTTATTTTTGAGTTAGTTTTGTGACTTTTTTTAGGTACTTACACGGTTTCTATGGCTAATTACAAAACTAACACGAAATATTTGTATGGAAAATTAGGGACACATTTTCAATGAAGTAAAATCCATAGCGCTCTTGATTCGGAGAAAGAAAACCCCCAACTACCTAATTCTGACAAAAAAAAGGAGGAGGTCCATAATTAAGTTGAAAATGCCTATCTCATGCTGGGAATCAAATCCAAGCAATTACCATACACGGATAAATTTCCCGGTGTGTTTTTTTAACAATAGGTTTCTAATGAGAAAGCTATAAATATAAATACAATTCCAGGACTAAAGTTTCCGAGTTTGATAGTGAGTAACTGCCTAATTATGCTAAATCAGGTTAAAACTATGCTTGGAAAAGTTGGGTGTGAATAACGCCCGAAAAAGTTCGTAATATAATAGGTATTTAAATAGTATTTTACGAAATGTCGCTCGGCTTGTTTTCTTTTTTAAACGTTGTCCAACCACTACAGCCGTGTCACGCGTGATATGATTTTATATTCTGCGTAAAATAGGAGTATGAAATCGGAGGAGTTCGATAATCGATAACAAACACCGTGACACGAGATTTTTATATACTAGAAGATGACCTGAATTGCCTCTCTAACTATTCCAGTGCTATAAATTAGTGGTTATATATAATTAATTATAATAATTCAGTTATTAGTGTTGTCACAATCCTATGGGATCTAGTCATGCAAGATAAATTATTAAGTTTAAATTAATTTTAATTCATTTTTCGATACAATCAGTAAATTTTATTTAATTCCGGTTTGCATTTTAAATTATGCTGTCTTTATTTAATAGGTCACCGTAACATCAAAAAATTTTGAGTGGAAAGAATGAAAAGTAAAGGCTCAAAATATATAAGGTACCAAACGTGCTTTAAGGATTTTCTAGCTAGACTGATAGCAGTTTTCCTCACACGGTCTAGGTACAGATTAACAAATTACAAGTCATTCAACATTACTTAAATATTTCACATGCAGTTGCGATTCCTTGCATTAAAATTCAACTAGCCAGGTTATTTAGAATTTATTCGTTGAAATGGAAAACACATAATTTTTTTTCTTACATTCAGTTAATTCAATAAAAAATATTTTGGAATCATTACAAACATGAAACTACTATGAGACTCACTCGTAGTGAAAATAAACGTCTTAAAACGAGTTTAACTCGACATGTTTCGGGTTAATCTGTAGCCCTTCCTCTAGAGTAGCACGTCACGGCGGCTGCCAAACGCGCACTACGTGCTACCGCGTCGCGCGGCTACTCGACGCAACTGACAGCGACACACAACTACCCCCGTTTTCATCATCACTTTTATTGTCATTGTCAAATGTAGGGTAGCACACAACACTAACAACATCACTCTGTAAAGGTTCGCTCACACTCACCGTTGACGCAGTACGAACATCCAACACTGTTTTCCAACTCGGGGGTACCGACCAACCACTATCCCGGTTGAAATTTGGATGACGACCAATCTCAATGGCTTCACGCACCTTCCGCGGAATGAAAAACTTTTCTCTCGCAAGTACGGAAGCCTTATCAAAACGAATGTAGTGCGTCGAGCCCGAGTCCATTGAGTGTTCGGCTACCGCAGACCCCTTGTTGTCTTGCTTTTTCATACTGCGTATGTGCTCCGATAACCTTGTGGAAACATTACGTCCAGTCTCTCCGATATAATTCTTGCCACAGGAACAAGGAATCTTATATACTCCAGGACCACTAAAGGGCTCCCTATCCTAGCGAACGTACCAACGCCTAAGCTGCATATGAGGACGGCATAACAAGTGCCCAATTTTATCCGTTCCCCCTTTACAAACGGCAAGAATACTGGCCACCTATCAGCCGCCATTGGCCGTTGACGAGCGGATGCGTTCAAGAACTGGTTACTCTGCCTCCAGTTGTACCCATTGCTCTCCAACACACGTTTTACGTGACCTAGTTCGCAATCCACAAATTGTGGATCACAAACACTTAAATGAAATTAAAAAAGTTTATTTCACACGCAAAAAAAACACAAACAATTGTTTCTATTATAACCTAAGATTAAAACAATAAACAAGCAAACAAAAAAATGAAATAAAATTGAAATAAAATATTATACTTAAGGCTCGATCTATCAACGTTCTTGGCACAGAAGATAAATGATATGGATGATGGTGTGAATCTGCCCTCAAATATCGATCTGTATGAGTTGGCTTACGGTAAACTGTAGTTTCCAATCTCCCACAGGGTCTCCGCATCACCAAAACATCCAAAAATGGCAACCGTCCATCACTCTCTCTCTCCACAGTGAACTTAACCTTATCGTGCAACGTGTTCAGTACCTCTACCATGAGTTTACACTAGTTCACGTGACCGTACTCGCTAGCGACGGCGTAAATTATTTGTATGGAGAATTGTACAGCGCCTCTAGCGGTCACTTACGGAAGTACAATTCTCCATACAAATCATTTACGCCGTCGCTAGCGAGTACGGTCACTGTAAACTAGTGTAAACTCATGGTAGTGGTGCAGTTGAGGTAGTCAGAAAACCGCGACAAGTCATCTCCAGACACAATCGCAAAAATATCGCCACCAATATTTAGGAACCACGGGAGCGTTGTTTAAAGCTTTACCCTCCAACCACTCCATAAGAATATTGGTGGTAACCGGAGCAATCGGTGAACCCATAGCCACTCCATCAACTTGCAAAACAATAATCACCACGCCAAACCAAATATCCGCTTTTCAAACACAACTCAAGTCCCTCCATGTACACTGTAGGTAAATCAGAGTGACACACAAAAGGTCAGATATAATTCTTAAAGTCTTGTCCACCGGTACATTGGTAAAAAGAGAAGTGACATCAAAACTAACGATCAGTTCGTCCTCACGTATATGGATATCATTTTAGCAAACCGACAAAATGTCTCGAATCTTTGATAACCCCGACTAAACTCGTTTTAAGACGTGAGTGATCCGTTTATTTTCACTATGGAATCATTATGATCATCATCATTATTTAATTCAAAATTGGTTATTTTTTTGGATGTTTAATCATCCCGAGTACCTACTACCTACGTATTATTTTGTACTAATGGAGACCTTTTATTTTTGGCGGATAGTGGTATTTTGCACATGTGAGCTTAATACAAAGTAGTGATAGGATATTTTACTAAGTACTCAATATCTTCAAAGAACGTAAATTGTAAGCCAATAAATGGCTCCGCGCGGTTGCCTCACGAGTGTTCCGCCAGTAAGGATAGACCGCACCTAGCATTCCGCCTGACGGGATCTGTGCTTACGCAAGTAGGATATGCGCGGAGCGAGATCGCACGCCGTGACCATACTGCGGTAATAAATAATTTTAATATCATTTATTTAATCTTCTTGACACATTATCAAAAAGACAAGTACCTACATGAGAAGTTACAATCTAAGTAATTCAGCAGCTCAAAGAATTCTTTAGGGAATTTTGTCTTTGCGTTTTCGTTTCACACCAATTTTTACCTAATTCCCCTAAAGCACAGTATATTCGCACTAATATGTTTTTTAGGATTCCGCATTATCTGTTCATCTGTCTGTCTCTCAGTTCATCTGTCACAGGGCTGTTTTTTTAACCGTAATAGGTAGGTATACCTAAATTTTCAATGAGTATATTTTGCTGTGACTGTTATACCTAATTATGACAACAATAAAAAACTGGTCAAGTGCGAGTCGGACTCGCGCACGAAGGGTAACGTACCATTACCTATAAAAATGGCAAAAAAATCACGTTTGTTGTATAGGAGCCCCCTTGCATATTTGTTTTATTTTAATTTAATATTTTTTTAAAGTGAATATTATACATATATCTAAATATTCTGTAAGTATTTCAACCATCTACCCGTTGCCGTTAACAATATCGAGCAAAAACGAGCAGAAAAATCACGTTTGTTGTGTGGGAGCCCCCTAAATATTTATTTTATTCAATTTTATCAGTATTTGTTGTTATAGCGGCAACCAAAATACATCATCTGTGAAAATTTCAACTGTCTAACTATCTCGGTTCAAACATGAGATACAGCCTCGGACGGACAGAAAAACGGACAGACGGTCGAACAGCGAAGTCTCAGTAATACCGTTTTTACCCTTTGGATACGGAACCCTAAAAATGGATTCACATATTCAACTTTTTCTATCCGATCTTTAGGGAACTTTTGCGATTGTGAACCGTTTGTATTCGACGTTTGCTTAGCCTATTTTTACAAGCATTGACCTTACAATGTTTATGAACATTGTAAGTTAGTAAGTTGGCTTCAAATCTTGCAAATAGAATTTTAACCACTTTTAGTGATTTGGTTGTACATAATGTAAGTAGAATGACAATACAAGAACGGACAACAAAAATTATAGTAAACAAATAGTCTTTATTATGAATTAAAGCAAAAGAGTATTTACCGTCTTGTTGATACTGCTATTTTGAAACCTTTATCGCTAAAGCTTTTGGACGGCATCAAACTAATAAAAAGTCTCACGTATGATGCACTAAAATTCATTCCGTTTTACCTTTTAAAAACTGACAAATACATACACTCAAACCTAATAAGTATGTAACTGTCCATTTAAGACAGTCGGGTAAAAATGTAAGAATTCCGCAGTATGTCTGTGCCGTGCAGGTTTCGACACCGTCCCAGCGGAACGCCGTCCTTTCCCCGATTTGCTGGGTTGCGCTTGCGCACGCCACCATTCTAGACTTAACGTCCTTTCCTTTACCTGTACGAGTACACTATTAGTGTAGAATGAATCACATACAGACCTACTATCAAACCATTGACCATAAAACATTCTCACAGTACTCGTATGTTTCAATAAAGATAGCAATAAGTCAACTGCAATAAAGCATTTTTCACCGGACTGTCGAAGGAGGGCTATGTTTCTCGAGTGTATGTATGTATGTGGGTATGTTATGTATCATTATTTGGCACGCGCTGCAGTACCCTGTGAATCCAATACACTGTATCTTCAGTACACTGTCTATGGGAGTTACAGTGTATTGGATTCACAGGGTATATACTGCAGCCTAAATGGCTCAATGGATTTTAAAGGGGTGCGCCTCGATAGATATAACAACATTTGATATAACTGTAACATTTGGTATAATGCTACATTTGATATAATACGATTTACTCAAAAAGTAAACTTCGGAGGATTGATATTAATTCTATTTGATATGCATTAGGTTAGGTTAGATTAGTTTATTTTATAAAAGAATCGTAGAATGTTTACTTCTCGAGTAAATCGAATTATGTCAAATGTAGCATTATACCAAATGTTACAGTTATATCAAATGTTGTTATATCTATCATTACACACCCATTTTAAAGTGTGAGGTGTCATTAGATTCGTTTCAGTTGCGAGGGTGACATAGGGTATTATATTTTCTCGGAATTCCCATGGAAACGAATTAAACAGACGGGTTTTTTTATCTACCTAGTATTGAAACTAAAGTTTTTCAGCTATTAAATTGGGTGCTTCCACTTCGGTAGAAACTATGTTGGGAAGAGAAATATACAGTTTTTAGCGGCGCTTTATAGCTCGCGTGACTTTTCTATTCCTCTTGTATTACGACTAGTTTTATGCATACTTTACCTACTAACTTCATTGTATGTAAAGGTGTATTAAAAACATAAGATAGTAGTAAAGTGCACCAATTGCCGCAGTGATTCGATGGCTTTTTTTTCATACATTTTTTTTACATTTCTCCGGTATTATATATTTTCGTATTGACTGCAATCTAGTTTAAAAAATGATGTACCTACTAAAAAAAGATAACTCATTCTGAATTCAGGCACAGGTTACAGAAAGTGGAAATTGTAACCGCAAGTGACCGCATGTAACTGTTCTAAGTTCCGCATTCGTGGCCTAAACCTAGGAAGCCAGGCTTTACAGATACCCACTGGGTTGCTAGCGCGATTGCTTTACTTTAGCAATCATACACATACTAATTTCAGTATCCTGCCTACTAGTATTGTAAATGCAAAACTTTTCAGTGTGAGCGTGTGCTTGTGTTTTATAAAAACGGCTGGAAAAATTTAGATGAAATTTGATATGAAGATATTAAATTTCTGGGATACAATACAATACAATAACTCTTAATAATAATACAAAAAAAATAATACTAAAGCTACTTTTTATTCCGATATACCTCAACCTCTAAGTCAAGAGATATGAAATTTCCTGTCGCACCAGTGTTCGTCATACAACGTAAATGAATACACGATATTATGTCTGGGGCTTACCTTTAAAATTTAGTAAAATGGAGCAATTTCAATTCACACCAGCAAAATAATATCACGGGACAATACACACCGATTGACCTAGTCCCGAAGTAAGCTAAGCAAAGCTTGTATTATTGGTACTAGGCAACGGATAAACATACTTATATATATATATATAGATACTTAAATAAATATCAAACAACCAAGACCCGAGAATAAACATTCGTACTTTACATACAAATATCTGCCCCGACACGGGAATCTAACCCGGGACCTCAAGGTTCGTAGTCAGGTTCTCTAACCAGTAGGCCATCTGGCCGTCTAAACTGTTAACTATTCAGAATATATTTCAGGGCTATCATGTGGGTTAGGCTAGGTTAGGTTATAACAATTCTGAAAAGTTCAAAGTTTCAGAAAAATAAACAGTTGGCAAATTAATCAGTTGGGAAAATATAGTTGGGAAAAGGAAGAGAACCATCTAATATACTAGGGGCGTTCAATAAAAAGTGAGAATGAGTATGTTATAAACAACTTTTACTAAATGTCATTTTATTTTTCGACATAGTCACCTTTTAGCATAATACACTTAGTATATTTTTTTTCTAAACTTAAAATTCCATTTTTAAAAAAGGTCTCATCTTGAGTACTTAAAAAATCTTGTACTGCAGCGACTACCGCGTCGTCGTCTTCAAATTTCTGGCCTCTCAGGTATTGTTTCAATCTCGGAAATAGGTAGAAATCACTGGGAGCGAGATCTGGTGAATACGGAGGATGCTTAAGGATATCGAACCCAGCATCACGAATTGCAGCCATTGCAACGGCGGACTTGTAAGCCGGGGCATTGTCCTGGTGGAACAGCACAACTGTCGAGAGTTTACCTCGCCGTTTTTCGCGGATCTCATTGCGCAATGTTGCTATTTGTTTGGCGTTTAATGTGCCCGTAATAGTGGCTCCATGCTCGAGATACTCAATCATTAATACCCCTTTACCATCCCAAAAAACAGAGCCCATGACCTTACCGGCAGATGGGCTCACCTTGAATTTCTTCGGAGTTGGAGATGATGGCCTTTTCCATGTCATAGACTGCAGTTTCGTTTCTGGGTCGTAATGATGGAGCCATGTTTCGTCCATTGTTATAAATCGCGCCAAAAAAAGTTCCCGGTCTTGCTGCATCAGGTTCAAAGCTTCTTGACAAATCTCTAGTCTAGTTTGTTTTTGCGTGTCAGTAAGCATTCTTGGTACCCAACGCGCAGATACCTTTTTCATACCCAAGCGTTCATGTAGAATATTATGCACGCTCCCCGTTGACATCTTTACATTTTCAGCAATAAAACGAACCGTGACACGACAATCCGCCAAAACTGAGTTTTCGACTTTTTTCACAATTTCTTCAGTTACTGCTGTAGTAGGGCGTCCGGAGCGGGGGTCGTCCATTGTCGATGTTCTTCCACGTCTAAATTCGGCGCACCAACGTGCGACTGTCGAATACGGAGGAGCATTAGACCCTAAAGTGTCCCGCAAATCCAAATTGACTTGGTCCGTAGAAAAATTTTTCAAACACAAGTATTTGATAACGGCGCACAGTTCAATTTTCTCCATTTTCGCTAACGTACTCAACAGCATTGCAAAGAAATTACCGTATATTTTTTTAAACAAAAGACAGTTAGTTTTTTTTTAATAGCAATCAGCTAGATAGATTAGCTTTACCGGCCAGTATTTAATTTCGTAATATTAAAAGAGTTTGCATCTCATTCTCACTTTATATTGAACGCCCCTCGTACATGTGTAGATAAAATACACTTGCTAATAGATACAACAGAAACTAGAGGTGGAAGGTAAGGTTTATCTTCCTTAAACATTTATCTGAGGTTAATTACTTACTGTTCAATTATCTTACTATTAGTTTAATTATGGAAGATTATCTTTAATAATAACTACTAACTCAGTGTATTTATTTTTCTTGAGTTAGAAACACACATTCCTATTCATATTTAATATTTATTGTAAACATTTAATAATTATACCGTTGTCACAAATTTCCTTTGAATAAAATCGTTGTTTGTTTTTTATTAACACAAAATATACATATTTACAGAAACATATTTTAAAACACAAAAATAAAAAAAACTTAAATTAACTTAATCTAAACCTAAAAACCTGTATTTACAAATGTCTCCCAGATCGTTGCTAATGGGCAGGGTGCCCATAATGCTGGCTGCGTTTCCTCGTTGTATGGCAACGCCAATACGTTGACCGAGGAAAGAGCCAGCCTTATGGTCACCTGTGGACCGGACAAGTTTACTTTTTAAAAATTTAAAAAGTTTTTGTGCTTCGGATCCCCACGGCCCCAGAGTCTCAACAGCAAAAGCCGCAAATATGTAACTGTCTGCTAAATTTGCGTATTTGCGGCGTTTTGCTGTTTCGGCCGTTGCAGCCGCCGCGCCCGCCCTCAAAGACGTAGTAGCTAAGTGGGACGGTGCTAAAGTGTCCACACAAGTGGCGTCCCAAATAAGCGGCCGTCCCATTTGCCAAGGTACTAACGTCATTCCGTCAGGTCTCTTGCCGTCATCACGTGCTAGCCCAACCGGTTCCAATGTAGACGGCACGTTGATGCTGGCAAGAGCCCGACGGATTATGTCGTTGAGGCAAGCGTGGCGAGATAAACGGCCGGCGCTTTTGGGACAAGCTAGACCGTGGTAACCCAGCCGATCCACGCTGTTGCCACAAAAGCAGCGATGTGGTACGACGATGTTTCCGCCCAGTCTTAAACCGACAGCCAACCTGTAACTATGGTCGTCCATAAGGTTTCCATAATTTATGGACGGGAACGCCTGAAGCCAATAACCAGACTCCTTTTCTGCAACAGCTAACAAGCGAGCCGTCTCTGCGCTGTCCTTGCTTGTGTCTAGTAGGTGAGAGTAGACCCGGAGGCAGATAGGTTCGTCCCATAGTTTTTGACACTGCGTGCTAATGGGTAGATCTTTGCCTGGCCAGGCTAACTTCCAAGCGTCTTTGGCTTCGGACAAGTACGTTACCTCAAAATCACGAAGTGATGGGTTGAGAATTTTTCCAATGAGGGATAACGTACTGTGTGCCGAAGACAAAAACGCTGGTAAAGTAACGCTGGAAATTTGGCGAACGCCGAGACCACCGTGCCTGATGGGTAGTGTTGCTTGTAGGAACATCCTGCTATCCATTTTGATGTTTAATATTTTTTGAATTTGTACATGAATAATTTGGTCTATTATCTCGCAACAATTTTGATATTTCCAAAAGGGACTGCACCTCATGGCGTAGGTGAATTTAGGGTGTTTGTTTTTTATAGTTCGTAGAATATTATACGCGCCGCAGAGCGATTTCGGAGTTAATTAATTAGATGAACTGCGATCACTGTACTAAAATATAAGGAATAGAAATATTACCTCAACAATAGAGACCGACGATATGGTAAAGCCGTGGAGTTCTAGTAGTTTGACCAATGGCCTCTCAAGCAGAGGGGCGTGGGTTCAAATAACGGCTCGCAACTCTGAGTTTTTCAGAATTTATGTGCGAAATTAATTTGAACATTGTGAGGAAACCTGCATACACCTGCGAAGAAATTCAATGGTGTGTGTGAAGTTCCCAATCCGCACTGGGCCCGCGTGGGAACTACGACCCAACCCCTCTCATTCCGAGGCCTGTGCCCTGTAATGGGACGTATGTAGTCTGGGATGATGATGATGATGATCTGGTAAAGGTTGTAGGAACTAGTTGGATGCGGGAAGCGCAGGACCGAGCATTGTGGAACTCTTTGGGGGAGGCTTTTGTTCATCCGTGGACCTTTTCTACTGATATGATGATAATAAATATAACCCGATCTAAGATAGGTTCAGTCTCTAATAAAGCGCAGCCCTACCGAGCTTTTGGCGCTAATCGATTTTAGGTATTCTATGCACTCGTGTATGTGTGTGTGAGAGCGGCTAGAATCAAAGCCGTGCGTAAGCGCGGGCGACACGAGTTCCCCGTTCGATGGCCGCAAGAGAACTAAAGCAGCCCTCACGCGGACATGGGGGAAGCACGATGGCTCAAGATAGGTTGGTTAGACTGCGCGTGTATTTAGGTATTTTACATCGTATTACTAAAACAAATACACATTTTAAAAATGTAGCAACACTACGCCCTAGAAAACATCTTGTTTATTTAACATTCAAAAAGTCATGACCAGCCGTACAGTATTTACGTCGTACTACGAATTTATTTTATTTTTAGAGACGACTTTGGATTTTTTCTATCGAGCGAACTACAAGTAATCGTGTTTCGATAATCACTTGTCATTAGAGTGAATCCTCAAATATCTTACACATGTATTTCAGGACTATAGCTTTTCTAGTAATGATACAGCACGAGATTCAATGAATGCAATAAATGCGTCAAAAGCTCAATAGGGCTAAGCGTTACTTTGCGGAGGCCTATATCAATGAACTGAAACAATTACATTGCTCACCCCCGACCTTCTTCTTCTTAAGGTGGCGGGTAAGCAAATTAATTGTTTCAGTTCAGAAATAAACACGTCTATCTATTGAAGAGATTGTGTTTCAAAAAGGATAAAAAATTTGAAAACATGTAAACGTGTAAACAATGATAGCAGAAAAGTGGAAAAAGTGGCAACATCTGTTCTAGACGAAAATGTAAGCGCTTACATTTATAATATTTCTCTTCTTATTTGTTCTTCGACCACAATAGTATTCTCCACCAAATAACGATGTGACAAAGTAGGTACACAGTATTCCTGTAATGAAACTGTGCGAGAATATCGTATGAATTTTCATTACATTACGGGGCCGCGCGTCTATGAATTTACAAGTGATCGATCATCGAAGGCGATGTATCGCAACTCGTACAATATATCTCGCGCCATCTCATGAGGATTTAGTCGCACGTGCCGATAGGCGGCGGTGTTTAATCTAGTGATGTACCGGATATCCGTATCGGTATGCATATCTGCAGATATCAGCCGGAAAAAATATCCATTATAATTTTAGCGGAACATAAAACGGATCTTTTGTAATTAATTTCATTACATTTAACTGTAATGTTAAAGATATATAACGAAATACTATTTTACTATAGCTCAAATGACGCTTTTATTTCTTAGAATCACATAATTGGTACATTTTAAACATTAAATTTGAAGTCTTCAATTGGCAATACTAGACCATAGGTAGCGGCAATGTGAAAAAAATATGAAATCCACATTCGTACCGCGGATCTAGACACACTAATAATAATAATCTGTAGCGCCATTTGGATATCAATTTTAATGTTCCGTCACATTAATAATTAAGTTTATTATTTTGTGACTATTGTGTTTCCTCCTAAAATAACCGAAAAAAACATAGATTAAAAATAAAAAAACACATACAGTCGAACATAGAACGTTTTTGAAGTCGGTTAATAATTATAAGTAGTAGTTTTTGATAAGATAACTCATTTTTTGTGTCTTTACTTTCAGGCTCAATTCTTCATGGTACTGTTCCATTCCATCAGCGCGCTCGTCTGCGACTGCGGCTATCCAAAGTAAGTTATTTACAAGATTGCTTTTCATTTAATCTTACTCTTTAAAATCACACACACTTCTCTGATCTTGAAGGAATGTGTCTGCCAATTTATAATTTTCTAGATCTAATGGGTAAGGCTGTGCGTTGTCTGTCTGTTGTTCAATTAGTCAGTCAGTCACGTCACTCTTTTATTATTAACTACTAGCTTTTGCCCGCGACTCCGTCCGCGTGGAATTAGTAATTTGGGCAGCTTATTTTTTTTATCCAATTTGCTTTTTCATCAATTATGGCTCTCCTTAGTTCCTCGATATAAAAAAAATTACCCGCCCCCGCAAACCCCCTCACCCCCCTCCCAACCCCGCCCCCCCACCGAACCCCCCCGCACACCCGCGTTCACATTCACCACCGTACTCCCAAGTCAAGCGTGCCTATAGAAGTTTTACTTCAAAAACCCCTGATTTTGAAACATTCTTCCGCTCCGCTCCTATTGGTGTTAGCGTGATGATATATAGCCTATAGCCTTCCTCGATAAATGGGCTATCTAACACTGAAAGAATTTTTCAAATCGGAGCAGTAGTTCCTGAGATTAGCGCGTTCAAACAACAAACAAACAAACTCTTCTAAAAACTGTTCGATAAATTCTTAAAATAGACTTATCTTTCTTATTTGTGAACCGATTGAAATGAAACAAACACTAAATGTTAATCCAAGAAAATACCAACATACCAGTGAAAACCGCATCCTTCTAGGTAAAGCCGTTTCTGAGATTAGCGCGCACAAACGCACAGACAAACAGACAAACAGACAATAATTCTAAAAATCATTGTTTCGGGTTCTATTGCGCTAATAAATAGCCCTAGTGACAGTTTTTCTCAAATATCTTCAATGTAGGTACAGACACCGACTTGTTACAGATTTATTATATGTATAGAATATAGAATGTAAGAACAACAACAACGTAACTTTTTTGGTAGCAGAGGTGCTTCCCTATTTCAACAAAGTACCTATTAAAACAGGAGATTAAAAGCTAAGTTTTGCGTGAATACCTATCACTTTCTAATATTCTTTATGAACTTTGAATGGGACTGTCTTGTACGAGTATATATTACAGATAAATGGCTTTTATTTAAGTCGATTATTAAATCCAATTTCCAACTATGAAAAAATTGTGCTACTAGTATTAATTTATTTATTTATTTATTTATTGCGTTTCACATTGTACATTTGATGTTACAAAATAAAATACAGCTTCAATGTGAACCCTGTAAGGGCACAGCAACAGTAGGACAGATACGCATTTCATTAATAATATGTCAGCATAATTATACACTATTATTTAAAACATTATTAATCATTTTTACAGCTAATTAAAATTAAAATTTAACGGATAAATAGTTTTACAAATACATACCTACACACACATTCGCATTTACCAATTACACCATATCACATTCAGCAATAACTACAATTTAATTATCACGGTATAAATAATAAATAATAAGTTATAGATAACATTTTTTTTTTTTTTACATATCCTAGAATAAAATAAAATCAATATCAATTTTCATCAAAAAATTCTTGAACACTATAGTATGATTTCTCACTCAAAAATGCCTTTAGGCGGTGCTTAAATATGTTCATGTTATTTTCTTGTTTAATTTCTTTAGGTATCTTATTAAATATTTTAATTGACATAGCAAAGGGCGCTGTATGGATCATTTTTAATCTAGAAGCAGGAATGGCCAGTCTATTTTTTTGGCGTAAGTTTGACGGACGGTTATATTGTGGGAAGAGTGATATGTTATTCCTTACAAAAATGGATACTTCCAAAATATACATGGATGCTAACGTTAGGATTTTTTGTTCTTTGAAGTGATTTTTGCAGCTTATCCTGTTGCCTATATTTACTAGAATTCTAACACAGCGCTTTTGGAGTTTGAACAGTTGCAATGCATGTGGGCTATTTCCCCATAAAACTATTCACTACTTCACTACTTCACTACTTTACTACTTCAGCCAAGCGTGAGCGTATGCATAATAGGCACTTATGGCTGTCTTTTTATCGGTGCACTTTTTTAGTTCATATAGAGCGTAGGTAAAACGGCTCAACTTTGCAGATATAGCATTTATATGTTCTTTCCAGTTTATGTTAGTGTCGATATGTATGCCCAGGAGTGGAAAAGAATTAACGCATTCCAAAGTACAATTTTGAAACGTATAATGTATGTCTAAACTTCGTTTTTGATAGGGTCTGAATTGTATAAGTTTGGTTTTGCTGAAATTTAATTTCATATTATGATTGTCTAACCAAGCCACAATACTCGAGAGGACCGCGGTTATAGACTCACTCAAATTTTGTTCATTTTGACATGGGATCAAGAGAGAGATGTCATCAGCAAAAAGGGTGCATGAAGTGTTCATAATTTTGGGCAGATCATTTATATAAATCAAGAACAAAAGACATCCAATAACACTCCCTTGGGGTATTGATTGAGACATTTCTGTAGCTTCAGAACGAATATTTTGTATGTGGCCTGACATGTGGTTAAAGTTCTCCACTTCAACACATTGTGTGCGATTAGTAAGGTATGAAATAAACCAGTTATGAGCACATCCCCTAACTCCTATTCCATACAATTTCCGCAGTAGAATATCATAAGTAACGCAATCATAAGCTTTACTCATGTCCAGCAAGATACCGATTGCATATTTTTTTTCGTTTATTATTTTTAATACTTCACGCATATATTTATAAACAGCCAGCGTCGTCGATCGTCCTCTTCTAAAGCCATTTTGGGAGTCACTAAATATGTTAAATTTATCACAAAAGGAATAAAGTCGGTTTGACATAGCCGTCTCAAAGATCTTGGAAAAGGTTGACAGGAGTGCTATAGGACGATAATTACCACAGTCACTTTGGTTGCCTTTTTTGACAGGTACCCTTTCTTTGCTTCTTTAACTATATCTAAGTGTCTTTCAAAATCAATCCACGAAAATGTTGAAAACAGACAAACTATTGCAGTGCACTGAAGCACTGAAGTGTGTACACGCAACACGCAATCGAGGAGAACGGTCACTGTTACACTACTAGACTCAATGTCAGGACTTAATATCGATTAATTTTTAACGTTTAAGCAATTGTCTTACAACTTTTAGCTCCATTCTTATCGCTATTTAAACTGAAGAGTAATTGATACTCGTAGCGCCGAATTTTAGACTTTACCTACTCAAATAAACTTTGTATTTAAAAAGTCAAAGTTGAGATTTCAATGACGCAAATCATATGCATGATCCCACTAAAGAGGCACATAGTGGTAAAGGAACATAGGTGTCTGCGTCAGTTGACAACATTTCATACGTCAGTACTCAGAGTAAAACTTTATAAATAATAACAACATTAAATATGAAAATTACTATTAATTGTCTTTTGTTTCCAGGATCATCGCCTTCGGCCTCATTCTCCACTCTACCATCTTCATCGTCCTCTTCATGAACTTCTACATCCAAGCGTATAACAAGGACAAGAAGGTCGCCAAGAAACCCACAGTTGAACCCACCAACAACAACAACGTCGCCAACGATACCGAAAAAACCAACGGCCAAGTAGTCAACGGCCAAGTCTCAAATGGCCAAGTGCCCAATGGCCAAACCAATGGCTATGTCCGAAACGGTTTAATAAACGGTCACGCTACTGACGTCAGAGAAAAAACGAAAGTGCAATAGAACTTGTTAATGGTTATTGTTTTATTTAAGTTTCACAAGGAGTGCTTCGAATGCCCTTGATATCAAAATGTCAAAGTAGTCATGTGACATTTTTAAGTTTAACTTTATCACTTTTATAATAACAGTAAATTACTTTCTAAAGGTCCAGGATCATGAACTATAATGCCAACTCGTGAAAAAAAAATTCAGAGTCAGTCGTAATTGTCTCAACATGCACAATTACTCACATTGGAGCTTGTTAAAATAGTTTACTGTATGATTATTTAAACGAATCTCATCTTCGGCTTCATGGCTGCGCGCTCGGAAGATAATCGCAACTTCACCCTTTCGCTCGCAGGCATTGTACGGAAAGAGTGTGTTAACTTTGGTCAATATCAACGTGAACGCACGACCAACGTCAAGACACTTGACTCCGTATGCTGTTTAATAGCGAACTGATCAAGTTATGATTGGCTGCCCTACCGCAACGATGGATTCGCAATCGAGCTTCGTTAATGTAATAATTTACTGCGACCTCTTAGCGTAGTCTCTCCTTCATGTAAATTATTAATACATCGTATGGTTTTAAAGCTTCCCCATTGCCTTAAAATGGGTTGCCTTAAAGTTGTTCTATTTAAATACCTACCTAACTTATAATTACGAAGGTACTATGTAAGAAACGTTCCACTGCGAGCTATTGCTAATATAAATAGCTTACAGTTAGCTAAATATACACCTGCACAAAATAGCTAACTCAAATTATATGTACCTGACAAATAATTTGATGGTTTTATCCACGGATTACAAGAAAGAGGTTGTAAGGGTCATATGTGAGTTATACCAGACCCTCTCATTGCCACTGCAAAATATACACATAGTGTATAGTGTGGTTTGACACATAAATATACAACAAACTTAGTATGTAAGATTATCTGCAGAGTGCGTATTATTGTTTTAAGTTAAGGATGAGCATTTGCTCATAGTTGTGTAACGTGCATGACTTCCACCAAGCCTTTCCAGCTTCCTTTTATTCCATGGCTTTCGTCATATATTTGAAAACAATCAAGTCTAACGTACAGTGGTAGAGACAAAAATATTACCCATTGGTCATTATGACAAAATGGGTTTAGTTTTTTTATTGAACTACCTCAATCGTTCCGTCCAGTGATGACATTATGTAAAATAAGTTTCGTCCGCGAATATGCTCAAGTAGATTTTTTAGTTGTAAATATAATTAAGTGTAAGTGTTACGTTTACATGAAGACAATTGGAAATAAATTAAGAAAGCAATGAGGTGATAAATATCCAGTTTCTTGTCTTGAGTCGTTGATGCTGGTAGTGGGGTACTGTAAAGAGTTTTAAATTTTATATTAATAAGCGAAATTTGATTATATCCTGAAAAACATGGCCTTTTTATACCTTGGCCTAAATCGATAGTAAAACGTGTTCAATAACTTCCAACTCTGTCCTGAAACCAGCATACCACGCATAGACATTATTTTGATGGGTTAAAAATGGCTTAAAATTAGTGAAGTAAGATGGATTTATATAAGGCCAAATTGGCATCAGTCATTGTGATTCGCAATTCCAATGAAGAATAAAAAGTAAACTCTACGCGTTATTATGAAACTACTGTGATTAAAGCTAATATGTACTTAACTGTGTAGTTTTAATTACGGCTTTTGAATAATATGTATATACTTGTATGTATACCTACTTACTATAAGTATAGAGCGGTTTAGAGCAATGTAAATATTAAAAGGAATCTCAGGCATAATAAGCGTTGTACATATAAGTATAAATAGAACGAAAATGCAAATACATCTTTAAAAAAAGACATAAACTTGCTTGGTATGTTCATACTAGCGATATGTCTCTCTTTCACGTCTTATAAAATAAAAGACGAACTATAAGCATTTCGTTATTGATCAATGATTAACTTTTCAACCGAGCAAATGAAAAACGACGAGTGTAACATTTTTATATACATATATCTTGGTGCCGCTGTGTCACTTATTTTTTATAGTCTGGCTAAAGTTTTGTATTTATGCAGTCTTTATTTACTGAAGATTTTCTGTGTCAAATTGAAACTTCACCAGGTAGTTAATATTGTAACTATATTTTATAGCTCACAGTGGATCGGGTTGCAAAAACCATATTGGTACGATTATTTGGATACCAATGTTTATACCAGTCAGTTTAGACATCTTTTTATTTTAATATAGGTGTTGTATACAGTATGTACCTATTGTACCTAAGTGTAATTTAAGTCGTTTTAAGTCAACTGTAAAATAAATTTGTATAATTTTATACTGTATTTTGGAATAAAGTATTTGAAATATATTATGGTCTTTTTAATCTAAATGAAATACAAAATTTGCAGATGCGTGGTGAATAAATAAATGAGAGCTGCATTCTCGTCAACTTCCAGAAACTACTTCAAAAATAAATATATTTCACCTTTTCCATACCTTTCCCTAAACTTAAAATAATCAGGACCACAAATAGGGCAGATGCCCCAGTTCTGGCCACTTTAAGACTGATTGTCTATTCCAATGACTGTACCTTAGTAAACTCAACTTAAAGTTGAAAATGGCCAAAACCGGCCCAGTGGCCAGAACCGGGGCATCTGCCCTACAACCAATTTTACGTATTCAAAAGTGGATAAAAGTAACTTTTTTTTACATAAAACTGGCCCGTGATTATCTCACCTGATGAAAAATACGTAACTGTAATAATTACTGCAAATATGGCAATTCGTTCCAGCAACGGTGTAAGTACCTAACAGTTTTGACCGCTAACAACCAAACAAAAGAAATTTATTCAATGAACTCTTTATGCTAATCTATGTAAAAATGTACTTAGTAATCTAGATAAGTAAATAAAAACTTAAAGTTAAAAAACAAGCACTTTATTTTCTATTTTATTGCTAATACACAGTTATCAGCATGAACTATCGGAAGTTATGAGAACAACTGTATATTCACCAAAAATCTATGTATAATGTCAAAAAAATTTTACCTTTTGAGGCTATTATTAGTTTTTTTATAACATTTTCTTGTATTATGTTGTTTTATTTTGCTATTTAAAGTGTTTAAATTTAGTAAAGCCACGTTCCTCACAGTTATCGATTGTATTAAAAATTAAGATGCTTGCTGTGTTTGCCTGTTATTGGGTTATCACTATTTTATTATTTATTTTATACGCATTGTTTTCTGGTTTATTTTATTTTATTTTATTTTACAGTGTTTGTATCTGTTGGCGAACCAAAATAAATAAAGGCTTTGAAAGCGTTACTGATCACGCCATCTATCTAATACGTAAGAAACTAGAACAGCGGTTAGTTTGCAAGGTAGAGTTAGGAGCATTAAGTCTGAAGGGACGAACCTCGCGTTCTCATTGTCACGAAGAGATGACGCTAAGTGTATTATTGTTATTAAGGAGATGACATCAAATTAATAATACAACACAACGAGTGGTTGTAAAATTAAATTTTCTAAAAGCAACAAAGAGCGTTAAGTTTTTTGTCTTTGGCGTTGTTTCACCCAATGAATATTCAATTCTCTAGCCACAAGCTGGTTTGTGGCAAACAACTGGTTATAAAAATCAAAAAAGAAAAAGCTCTATCTTTATCTCTTATAAGTTACGGTGGTATGCTAAAGCCAGTGGGGTATTTGAAACCATAAAAGTAATTCCAAGAGGCGACTATAACAAAAAAAAAATAACACTCTAGGTATTTTTACCCTGAAAACCAGAGAAGTCCGAGAAGACAGGCTGCCGATTAGCCCGAAACATGTCGAGTTAAACTCATTTTAAGACGCGAGCAATCCAGTGGGACAGTGGGACACAATTATAGGTTAGTAAAATGATAATAACCTACAATTCTATTGAGATACTTATTCTGAGATTTGTGCTGTTTAATAATTTTCTATAATGCAAGCTCTATTTGTATTGCGTTCTGTCGTTAAGGTTTTTTTCACTCACGAATATTTCGGCGAAGTCGACGAGGTGCGGAGCAATCAAAACAAGTACAATATTTTAAAGAAAGAGCAATTTCAATCAGTATACAATACCTTTGAAATAAATATCCTTAATGCTCAAAAATGACCTTACTACTCAGTCAATTGGATTTTAAGTAGTAACTTTTCATTATCATCATCATCATTTCAGACGTAGAACGTCCACTGCTGGGCATAGGCCTTCCTCGTTGATACCCAATCATTACGATTGGAAGCGGCTTGCATCGACCTTGAACCTGCGGCCTTTGCCAAATCGTCCGTCCCTCGCTGCGCTTGCCGGCCCGTGGTCTCCTTTCCAGAACTTTTCAGCCCCAACGACCATCTCTGTTCTGCGTGCTATTATGGCCTACCCATTGCCATTTCAACGAGCTAATCCGTTTGGCTATGTCTGTGACCCTAGTTCTTCTACAGATCTCTTCATTCTTGATTCGATCCCGTAGAGAAACCCCGAGCATAGCCCTCTCCATAACTTGCTGAGCAACTCTGATCCTATTAGGTATGCCTAACATAGTGAAGCACCACGTTTCGGATTCATATTTCATCACGTGCAACACACACTGGTTAAAGACTTTCGTCTTAAGGCACTGAGGTATTTTAGAGGAAAAGGCATTACGAAATTTCCCGAACGCTGCCCATTCGAGTTGGATTCGACGATTGACCTCCTTCTGGAACTTGGACCTACCTAATTGGACAGATGGTCCTAGGTGTCAACAACGTCAAGAGCCGAGTTCTCAACCATAACGAGGACTGGGGCAACATGGATATTAAACGTGCATGACTTTCGTCTTGTCCATGTTCATCCTAACCCCTGTACCCATGTAGGCCCCTTGGGAAACTCGATTGAGGCGATTAAGTATCTTTGACTGGTTTTTTTGCACTTCTTTCAACGTTCTAAAAACTAGTAATAAGTAAACACAACACATAAAACACATAAAATAAAACTACACATCATTTAAAAATGTCGAGAATTCTAGAACTTGACTCTAGAGCTGTAAAAAAATCTGCTTTTATAAGTATTCAAAAAATAGAGTCACAAATAGCGATCCTCAAATTTTGAACACTCAAGTACTAGCGCCACTAGAAACCCTAGGTACTTCACAGTGTACTCATATTATTAAAGGTTGCCTTATTTCTAGCCATATCATTTTCTATAAAGCCTACTTGTATGGTACAAGTATATGGTCCCACATTTTTAGAAAGACACGGCATATTCGAATCCGTCAATCTGATTGGCTGACATGCTGACATTGACGGATTTGTGTTGCAGACCTACTACGCACCGTCGAGGCGCTCTAATGGGCAATTGGACATCGGTGCTAATTATCAGTTTTTGGTCAAAAATGTGTAAGTATGAAAATAAAAGCAAAAAATCAAAAATACATAATATTATGTAAGTACGAAACCACGTAAGTATTTTTTTATAATTTGTTTCCAGTATTTAATTCAATGGGTCCTTCTCAGATTACTAATCCTAAAGTTAATCCTTACTAAGTAATTAAATCTTGCAGAATAAATTAACGGCACGTCGATAGCTATAAAGGGCCCTAACCTTAATGATCACTAACAAAATGTCAATAAACCTGACGTTAAAGTATTTTTTCTCCCCTTTCTAATTTGTGAACCCTAAAATCGCAGCCGACTTTCAAACCACGGTAAAGAGACCCCTTTGCCACAGCAACAAAAGAAAGAGTAGCACACATCGTGGGGTCTAGCTTAACTGGTATTTAAATAGCCCTGCATTGAGGAGGGTACAGGGTTGAGACACGCATTTTCTGTCACCTTTCGTCTGTGATTGAGAGAACGAGAGCGCAATAGAACCGTTCATTCTTTTTGACGTTCCGTTTTACGCAATTTTTTTATGTTACCTATTTTTGTTTTTAAGTTTTCAGATTCAAAACTATTGTGTTTCCCGATAAAAATGCTGGAAGAAACATTTGCTACAAAAAATAAATATTTTATGGATATTTAAACCGCCTGTCAAGTCATCATACCTATACTTTCACAATATTCAGTGTCTAAAAACATCATGGCATTTAATTTTTAAATTTACCACTCTACACGTATTAGCACCATTAAACGATCTTAAGTAATATAAAAAAATAAGTATAACCACAAAAAGGAGAAATAAATATTTGAAACAATAAATTACAGGAAACCAATGAAAACCTAGCTTTAAAATAATTATTTAATTTTATGTATTATACTCGTAAAGTATATCCATTTTTACAGAAAATAACGGACATGAATCAATACAACATTGCGTGGAACGGACCACGATACTGTCTCCGCCGGCCGGGCCGATTCCCTCGTCCGGGGTTGGCTCGGCAGTCGAACACGCGTCCCCGCCGTGACTTCACGCCGCGTCGCACAAGATCACAACACAATAATACACAAAAATCATTTAAACATCTGAAATAACAAAAAAATACAGTGAAACAGTGCGATCATAGTGTGATTAACACACATTTATGTGATTAGAGTGCGACAAAACGCGCGACAATGGAAGGGAGCGAGCTTTTCGCCCAGCGTCCTAGTATCGTGAATAATGACATGAAACAACATTTTGTACGGCGATAAATCGGCTGTAACATCGTGCTTTAATCGGTAATGTGTCGTCAACGTTAGGGCCGAGATAGTGTAATGTTTTTATGAGCCACCGTTTTGCCGCAACGCTTAAGGGTGGGATTGCTATGGAATATGCTAATAAGCAGGTTTCTTTTAACCCGTACACAAAAAACTCTGCACTAGACACTGCAGTGCGTTTTGTGTTGCAAATTTCATGGTTGATTTGTTTCCACTGGAGTTTTCTACTGCATTTATGTCGTTGTTTTGTTTAATTATTAGTTTACTTTTGCACCATTTGGGTTTATTTTGCGACAGAGATTTTTCTTTAAGTTTTTTCCCTAATTGAACATTCTACAATCACAGTCTAAGGCAATCTTTCAAGCAAATTATTAGCTTTCATTCACAAAATGATTATTCAAAATTGCCCTCTTAAAATCCAGTTTTAGTTTGACAGTCGTACTGCAGTAACTGTATTAAGTCAGACTCCATAATAGACCGAGGGACTAGGTGCCAATTTCCTTTGTGCAGATGAGTCTGTTTGCTCTAATTTCCTGCTCTATTCCAGATATTAACCTGTCTGCCTTTGCATTTTGCAGTGTTTTATCGTCGTCAATTTCTGCGTTTGTTTTGCTTTTGAAGTTAGTTATCAATTGAGATTTTGTTCAAGTTTTTATGGCTACTATTGGTTATGTTTTGATTTCACTTTTAAAAACGAATATGTTATCTTTTTTACTTAATTATTCATTGATACTTTCTGAAATTTAAAAATTTAGAAATTTAAGATTGTTAAAAAATCATCAGATATTACGTATTTGTTCTAAATAACACAACTGACATTATTAATTTTGCAACAACAGATGACTATAGAACCTGCAACTATTTGATTTGAAATAATTTCTTACAAAACGTTATCCCCTGAGATAATGGATGATATGTTTCCATCAAAAGCTTCGTCGAATAAAAGGCTTAATAAAACAATCTTGTAAGAAAAACCAATACGCCGCTCCGCCAAGGATAAAGGCTTCATGTGAACTCAACAAAATAGAACAAGAGCAGAACAAAACTATCCCGTCTACGACTTATTTCTTGCGCGGAAGTTATCAACATTTCGACCGGTTTCGAGCTCGCTACAGCGTTCGTTGGCTCTTGAGGAATTAAAACTATTTGAATCTCTTTTGAATACAAGTGTCTGTTGGAAGTAATGAACTTTCGATGTGATTTGTTTGAACTTGATACTTATTTGTTTACTCGTTTAAATTTAGCTATGGGCCATATGGACCATATGGACCATATTACAAATTTAATAAAGTCGATGCAGAGTATTTAGGGACCTAAGTACCGATTTTCTGGTGAGATCGAGGACAACCGCTGAAAGCAAAGCAGCATTTGATATGATAAAGAAAATACAGCAATAATAGAAACCTCTGTCAAACGTACTTCGTTGTACCGTTCCAATTTGAATCAAAGTTCCTAACAAGGCACAGTAGAAGAGAGATCACGAAATGCTTCTCATTTTAATAAACGAATAGCTACTAGAGGTCTTATCAAACTGCATCTAAACTTTCCCCTTATATTATAACGCATAATGTTAGTAGTACGTTGATAATACGTTCTCTCCATCTTGCTTATTACAGCCGTCTTCAATTATTTTAATTTATCCTTTTCCAACATGTCTCTTTCAGTTATTATGTTTCGTCCTTATGCGTTCAAATCTCACCGCAATTCGGTATAATGAGCTCGAAGATTTCTTCTTTTACAAAATTATAGTCGTCTTTATTTTATTTTTAGTGTGTCTTAACAGCACCTGCCTTGGAACCTTTTGTTACACTGTTGCTTCCGATGTGGTTTATAGGTACTCTAAGACGTTTGATGGCAGGTGTAATTGTTATTTCTTAAAATAGCGATGTTCCTTTCATTTTATTTAAATATTATTATAACCACAATGCTGTCTCAGGTATCAATTAGTGTCATTTAATCTAATTTATTTTGTCTACGTTTTTGACCATAAATAAATATTTTTATTCGTATTTATAATGATGGCCCTTTTATTTTTTCCGCCCCTCGATAAAATATATTTCTAAAGCAAACAAACCACTAAATTCGTTTAAAAAACCCAACGCACCCTAAACAGGTGTGCGTTCAAGCGCAAAAGTGGCCCACGCGTGGCTTGTGACTGACAACCTGACAGTTAATAGTTTGACAATTATTTTTAACCAGGCTTTCCGAAAATAAGTCTTCCTCCTTCCCGATAGTGATGTGGGGGCAGAAGAAATAAAGTTGTCGCCATTTAATGGGCGCACGTGTCAAGTAAAGACAGCAGACAGTAAAAGTAAAGCTTCTGAGGAAACGATGCGTGTAAACTTGTCACATGAGTTGATTTGTGACATTCGGCTGTGACATATTGGCGAGGAATCCCCTGATTCCGAGAATGAAGGCCAGGATCCATGTGAATGTAATAAAAAAGAAAATTAATTCGTAGGACCATTATCGTAAGCGAAAATATATTCACAATCTCCTTCGTGTTATTGTCCTGTCAGATCCTGAAGCCAGTAATTAATAAAACAAGCATTTTATCAGTAATGAAGTAAAAAAAAAATAGTACCTACTCTAACCAAATTCGTTTTTATGGTCGATTAATTCAATTACAGTTAGGTATACGTAATTAAAGTAATGTAATTTAATTTGATTTAACGTAAGTTAATTTAATATGTTTATTTAATTTAATGTAATTTAATTTCTAGTATGATAATTTTTGTATTGCAGCATTTCAATATACAACATCGTACGACTTAAGGCGAAAATGAGTCGATAAGCAAATATTATATACGGTAAATTGGCAAAACACTTAAAACGATAAACGAGAAAAACAAAGTCGATATAATTGCATTTCATGTACAAACCGACTCTAAATATAATAAAGAATATTAAAAAAGGTTTACTAGCAATAACAATAAAGCAGACGAGGATGTCCGTTTAGAAAAGGTCCCAGCTAAGCAAACACAAACAAACGTAACTAAACAACCATATATTGCGGTCGTATATACAATAGGTATGTTAACAATGGGTTTAGAGGCCGGGATGGAAGGGTTAGATATTGATATTATAGTTACAATGATTTGAAATGTATTATGCCAAGTTATAATCTGAATTACATTCACAGTGCCAGTTTTGGTGGATACGGGTTTGAGGGCAATGAATTTGTGGACGTCTTTATGAGTTGGGGATGTCATCGAAGGTCTAAGTCAGTTGGGTGATAAATTACGGCACACACACTAGCTAGAATAATATATTTACCCTAGTGATACGTAGTCGACCTATCTTGCAAAGAGAATAAAAAAGTTTTAAAGAGATACTTAAAACATTTTAACTTTGACTTTTTTATCAAAACGAAAATACACAGCATAAGAAACTAAAGTTGTCTCTCCTGTGGGCAATTGGGCATAAGCGACTCCGAGTCAGCTGGGCTGAAAGTTGGCCGATGTAGACTTGACTTAAAAATATTAGCTGTAGGCCCTTAGCTTTTACCATGTCCGACAGAGAGACGCGAACAAAAAAAAATTGTATGACCCAAAATCGAGTTTTCCTAAACAATATGCCACGCGGCGTTTACGCTTATCAGATGTAAAAATAGTGAATTTTACAAATCTAAAGAAATTCCAATAAAAGCGGCCGACAGAATGAAGATATTTCCTATTAAAATGTAGCGATGACATAATAAAAACAATTTTATCTTAGAACAGTCACACTATAGGTTGCAGGCCTTCTCTCAGAAAAATTATATAATCCTATATTACCTATGTATGCAGTTTTTTTTTTATTTCCGTGGTCTTGATTTGTTTTTCATTTTCTTCTTTACAGGAGATGTGTATATGTACTTAGATCTTAAATTCTACTTTTCTCAAAGTGTCAAGCAGTTCACATTTAACAGTACACGATGTTGCTTGCAACAACAAAGCCAAGCACTCCGCATTTACTACACTATTTGTACTGGGTGTTGTGCGCGACGGGAGCGTCATAAAATGCGGCTAAGCCTCCTTACCGGACCTTGTAGGACAAACAACCTCAGATTCTAAGGCGGCCGCTGCAATATAATATGCGAAGCGACGGAATATGGGGTAGAAATATTGTAATAGTATTTTATGCAACTGTTGTATAAGTGAGGTCTTAAAAGGCGAGTGACGTGAGTTGCGATACGAGCGAATGCGAGTATCGCAATGGAAGACGGCACGAGCCGTTAAGACCAAATTATACACCGTTGCATACAATACTTTTTCTACGACTCCACTCTACTGGTACAGTCGGGTACAGTAGGGTAAAGTAGGGTAAAATAGGGTACAGTAGGGTACAGTCGGGTACAATAGGGTACAGTCGGGTGAAATAGGGTACAGTAGGGTACAGTCGGGTACAGTAGAGTAAAATAGGGTACAGTCGGGTACAGTAGGGTAAAATGGGGTACAGTCGTGTACAGTAGGGTACAGTCGGGTGAAATAGGGTACAGTAGGGTACAGTCGGGTACAGTAGGGTAAAATAGGGTACAGTAGGGTACAGTCGGGTACAGTAGAGTAAAATAGGGTACAGGAGGGTATAGTCCGGTACAGTAGGGTAAAATAGGGTACAGTAGGGTACAGTCGGGTACAGTAGGGTACAGTCGGATGAAATAGGGTACAGTAGGGTGCAGTCGGGTACAGTAGGGTAAAATAGGGTACAGTCGGATACAGTAGGGTAAAATGGGGTACAGTCGGGTACAGTAGGGTGCAGTAGGGTAAAATAGGGTACAGTAGGGTACAGTAGGGTAAAATAGGGTACAGTAGGGTACAGTTAGGTACAGTAGGGTACAGTAGGGTAAAATAGGGTACAGTAGGGTACAGTTAGGTACAGTAGGGTAAAATAGGGTATTTTACCCTACTGTACCCGACTGTACCCTACTGTACCCGACTGTACCCAACCGTACCCTATTTTACCCTACTGTACCCGACTGTACCATATTGTACCCTATTTTACCCTACTGTACCCGACTGTGCCCTATTTTACCCTACGGTACCCAACTGTACCCGATTGTACCCGACTGTACCCTACTGTACCCTATTTTACCCTACTGTACCCGACTGTACTCTACTGTACCCTATTTTACCCTACTGTACCCGACTGTACCCTATTTTACCCTACTGTACCGACTGTACCCAACTGTACCCTATTTTACCCTACTGTACCCGACTGTACCCTACTGTACCCTATTTTACCCTACTGTACCTGACTGTACCCAACTGTACCCTATTTTACCCTACTGTACCCGACTGTACTCTACTGTACCCTATTTTACCCTACTGTACCCGACTGTACCCTATTTTACCCTACTGTACCCGACTGTACTCTACTGTACCCTATTTTACCCTACTGTACCCGACTGTACCCTATTTTACCCTACTGTACCGACTGTACCCAACTGTACCCTATTTTACCCTACTGTACCCGACTGTACCCTACTGTACCCTATTTTACCCTACTGTACCTGACTGTACCCAACTGTACCCTATTTTACCCTACTGTACCCGACTGTACTCTACTGTACCCTATTTTACCCTACTGTACCCGACTGTACCCTATTTTACCCTACTGTACCCGACTGTACCTGACTGTACCCTAATTTACCCTACTGTACCCGACTGTACCCAACTGTACCCTATTTTACCCTACTGTACCCGACTGTACCCTACTGTACCCTATTTTACCCTACTGTACCCGACTGTGCCCTATTTTACCCTACTGTACCCGACTGTACCCGACTGTACCCTACTGTACCCTACTGTACCCTATTTTACCCTACTGTCCCCGACTGTACCCGACTGTACCCGACTGTACCCTACTGTACCCTACTGTACCCTATTTTACCCTACTGTACCCGACTGTACCCGACTATACCCTACTGTACCCTATTTTACCCTACTGTGCCCGACTGTACTCTACTGTACCCTATTTTACCCTACTGTACCCGACTGTACCCTACTGTACCCTATTTTACCCTACTGTACCCGACTGTACCCTACTCTTCTCAACTCAACTCAGCAGGTCTAAACTGGACTTTAGTGTTGAGTGTACCCCTACATTTAATTTTATGTGGCAGCTAGGTGTATCGTAATAACGACATTACGACACAAGTGCTGTTATGGCGAATAGATTAAGTATAGACTTTCTGAAGGCATATTATCTATGCTCTTATATATTTGTTCGCGACCATGTAAAAAACAGATAAAAGTACAGGAGTAGGAAATAGTATATTTCATTACGAGTGCGGAAAGCCTGTCATTGCAAAGAGTTCCGACAAATGTCTACCCGAGCCGAGGCGCAGCCGAAGGTGAGGGTTGACAGTCGGAACAAGTTGCAATGACGATTCCGCACGTGTACTGAACAACTATTTTTAATACAGTTGCGAAAAAATGAAGCAATTTAATGAAATAATAAAAACACAATAAACTCAACTAACTAATCATTTATTTCTTATAAAAGTTATAATTCACATATACATTGAAATTGGTACAGTTTTTTATACTAACTGGGGAAGTTTTAGGTTGCATATTTACTGTTTGAGACAAACTATTATTAATTTCGTATGATTGTTCATGTATATTTGTCAAAGGTGTTATACAATGGCGTTTGCTAGTTGATGGAATTGGATCTGATGAATTTTCATTATCAACGAAGGCAGATGGACGAACGTTCTCTTCAGTATTGTCATGTGAAGGAGACGGACTGGACTTTAAATTAATGGATTGTGTGATTTTTTTCCCAGTTTCTAGTTTGTTGTTTAATGAATCAGCAATATAGCCTTCTGCAACTTTGTCTGACTTCCAACCTCCTAGTCGCTTTAAGGACGTCAAATTGGCTCCTGAATCTGCCAATAATGTAGCAGAGGTCCTCCTGAAGCTGTGCCCAGTATAATACTCAGCATCCGGCAGACCAAGAAACGTAGCTATTTCTTTTGGCATATTACCAAATTTGTTTATCCCGATTGCTTGAGCTGTACACTTCCCTTTTTGATAATTTTGGAAAAAACGGTCGGTTTTTGCTTTTTGGGACCGCTGATTCATATACTTTTGCACTATTCTAAGAAAATCTCCTTCAACAACAAAGCTTCTCGGTATCTTATTTTTTGTATTCGGAATCTTGATTAGTAGCATTTTTCCATGGGCTTCAATATCTTTTAAAGTAATATTGGCTAACTCCTCTCTGCGGCAAGCTCCAACAACGCCAAAAATCAGCGCAACCTACAAAAAAAGAGAGTTGATTAATATTTTTTTAAATAACATATTGACTGTATTTTGCGATTTCGTAAATTGAATACTAAAGAAAAATATAAGTATTTATTAATAAATTACCTTCGTGGCTAAATAACGATCATCAGGAGCTTCGTTCAACCTTTCCACTTCATTCGATGTTAATATTTTCGACTTTTTAGTTGTAAAACCGTCTGATTGTCGTTTTAAGAAAGCGTTTAGTTTTGGGTATTCACTTATATCCACGTTGTTCCTTATTTTTAGCATACTTTTTATCATCGAAAACCTCGACCATAACGTAGAAGGTTTTAATTTTGCTGAGAGTTCGGAGAAGTATGCCAACATAACATTTTCTGAAAAACTATTTGCTTTTTTCTCTTCTCTCCACGCAATAAATTCGTCGTATGTAGATATGTAGCGACTTTTTGACTTTTCCGGTAAAATGTTCTCCGAAGCATTTTGTGCAATTATACTGAGTTCCGGTGGTGTTAATTCAAATAAAATATCGTCGAAATTACTCATTTTGTGCAACAAACAACTAAACTCGCAAAGAACATTTACGGAAAATGGCGCCAACCGTAAAATAATTATTTTTTTGTTTTCTTCACCCGTTCTGGGTAGGCAAAGGGAACTATGCCCATACAGCCAAGTCTTCAGTAGAATTTTTTTATTGATATGAAATGAAAATGAAATTTAATGAGATAAAATGAAATTAAATGAAACCTAACCTAACTCATTGAATCAAATCATTAAATCTGATATTGAAACAAATTAGTAGCTTCTTTTTAGAAATATTTGCATGAATTATAAAAACTTCTATGATTTTTTTTTAGTAAAAACTTCGTGGTTGGTTTTTTCTTTTTAATAGACATTATTTTGACAGTTGGGAAAGAGAACGCACGAGTTCGGAAAAGGTAAAGAAAAAGCTCGAGTGTGTAATAGCCCACATCCCGAACGCTATACGTCCCTGCAATACACCACTTTTTGAGCAACTGTATTAAAAAAGTATTTTACAACAGCTTTGACATTCATACGTTTATGTTTTTTTTGTCTGTTTATCTCACTTTAGAGAATCACAACATAAATATTGATCTCCTAATCAAACATTACCTACTCATTTTTAGTAAATGAAAGATACATTTAATAAAAACTTGAATATTTTTTTATTCAGAACTTCCCTGGCGTTAATTAGTTGATTCAACGTATCGTGAGGCTTAGTTCAATATTGGAACACATAAACAGTATTAATACAGGTTATCAGAAAAGGTATGGTATTTTTGCGCGCGATCAGGCTTGGCCAAATTAGTTAGAATTGAATATCCAGGGTTCACATAATAATATTTTCTCAAACATGCTATGAAATATTGACGTTATGTTCCTTAAAATACGCCACGAACTGTCACGTTGCAGGTGCGGCTAGACGAGAGGTCAATAATGGAATTTCATACAACATTGCTGGCCAAGGCCAGCAAAGTGATCGTCTATTGTTTTATGTGACACAGCACCATGACGTTTAATAGGTCGACGTGGTCGACGTGGATGGATGGATGGACGGACGGATGGACGGACGGACGGACGGACGGACAGACGGACGGACGGACGGATGGACGGACGGAGGGATGGATGGATGTTGATGGATGGATGGATGGATGGATGGATGTTGATGGATGTTGATGGATGTTGATGGATGTTGGTTGATGGATGTTGATGGATGTTGGTTGATGGATGTTGGTTAATGGATGTTGATGGATGTTGTTGGATGTTGATGGATGTTGATGGATGTTGATGGTTGTTGATGGATGTTGATGGATGGATGGATGGATGGATGTTGATGGATGTTCTTGTTCATGGATGTTGACGGATGTTGATGGATGTTGATGGATGTTGATGATGTTGTTGGTGATGGTGATGGTGATGATGATGGCGGTGATGATGGTGGTGATGATGATGATGCATGTTTGAGAAAAACTCTATACAAGCCTTGGCCACGAACAGGGATTGCCGGCCTCGTATCACTAGATGGCCTCGTTAACACTCGGCCATCTATAACTACTCGGCCGGCAATCCCCTATTTCGCGGCCGCTGCAGTAATGTACTATTAACTACGCATGAAATACGAACCGTTCTGTTCCGTTTTCATTTCTTTTTATTTCCAATTATTTTTTACACGTCGAAAGTTATTCATACGTAATTCAGCAACAGCCGTGGTGACCTAGTAGGACGTAGATAGGCTGTGATGATGATGATGATGAATTTAGGAATAGAGAAAACTAAAATATTATTGAACTACTTAAGTAAAACGCCCTGAAATGCATAGTCGTAGTTTGATTCCGCCAGTCCCCTTTTCCCAGGATGGTACCTAAACTATGTTGGATATATAAATAGTTATATATATATTTACCTGTTAGTGTACCTCGTAATATGTTTCAGGGTCTATTTAGCTGTACGTCACGCCCTGTGATTGATCTGGCGACCAATTTGGCCTCACGAATGGGCTTTAACTTCTTTCCGAATTGCGTGCGGAATTATAAGGCTAATCCAATCCAACTAAGTTGTGTTACAGAATTTTACTAAGTGAATAAGTTTTTTTTGGACTATCTCAAAAGAAAAAAAGAAACCCTTATAAGCTCACTTCGTTGCCTGTCTGGTAACCTTGTGAATTAATATCTATAGCTGTATGGTATCTCCCAGTGACAAAAATATATGAAAATTAGCAAGAAATAAGGCCCCACAACACTAGTGTTTGTTGCAGCTCTGACCTATGCGACACGCCGAGTTTCTCGCTTTACTCTATGATAAAACGCAGCAATCGCACTTGCTGCGGTTCAACTTAGTTTAGCGATGAACATTATTTTTTTTGTGTGCAATTCAACATGCAGTAAACGACCAAATACTGCATTTTACGTTAGTATGAGTTAATTGCTGCATTATAACTTTGTGTTTAAAGAGTTTTATGAACAAATACTGCATTTTTTCCAACTAAATTACTGTGTTTTAGGCATTTAAAAATAATAAAAAATATATACACGGGTAGATACGAATTCACAGGTGCCATTTTGCGTAAAAAGTCAAAATCGATTTTTTGTCGATTACTGCATTCTTCATTACGAGGGCAGAACATTAGTAAAGGGACAAGTCCGAAAATCACTGATCTGTCTTAGTAAATACGAGTACTATGAAGCACTAACTTATTTTTTCTTGCTTTTAAATTTGTAAGAAAATGTTGCAATTGGCCGGTTTTTTTTATTTCCTTATCTAAATCGTTTCACTCTATGTAGTTAAAGTAAAATATGTACCAATTTCACCCAAACTTTATATTTCAACGTCAAGTAAAATAAAGTTTGAAATTGTTAAAATCTGACAAAAGAAGAAAGGGAGAGGGTTAGATATAGAAATGCGATTGATTAAACTTGCCTCTATGGTCATCATAATAATATTATATTCTATCATGTTTGATAATATCAAAATATATCTTTTTCATACAGAAGATCCTCAATAAGTATTAGTCACACTAGATATATGCTTTATTTTCAATAACAAAGCTTTATTGAATTTCATGTGGTGCTGATTAACCTCCCTAAGTATATCTCTTAGTTTGACCGAGGGTTTCGTGGCAGAACACCCACATCGCGCTACGAATCGCCTTTGCAAGCGAAAACACATTAAAGAAGGAAGGAACAGACGAACAAACGCAACGAAAAGGTCATTTCGCGACTGGAAATCAAGAAATAAAACCGAAGGGGAGGGGCAGGACCCGTCAGTGGAGCGTCTGCTTCACCCCCTGAATACCAACAGTGATCGAGTCCATTTGATCTGAAAAAATCAGGTATTCGCTGGAGCATTGAGTATTTTTAACTTGGAATTCAAAACTACGTCCTACTCCAAAAGAAATACTTGTGTACTTAAGTATACCTACCTAAAAAACTTTACTTTTTCATTACGAATAAGTGGTGACAGGCATAGATATAAATATTAATCGTAAAAGCATTTGGAGGTCACTCCCGACTCTACCATCATTACGGTACCATAGATAGCAGGTAATAATATTCTACTGGCAACACTGCCTGCTATCGCTCGACAAATATTATTTGTACATGCGATCGTTAGCAGCAAATTAATAGTTACTTTTCAAGGCTGAGTGACTAAAGTTCTTTTTAAAGTAAGTACTCTCTTTAGTAACTTTTGTCTCTATAAATATGCCAATGTAGGTTTGCTACCAAGCAATAAAATGAAGTAAATTGGTTAAAAGGAGGTACCTAATTAAATAACTCAATATTAACGACACTATAGTTTTTACTATAAAACAAGAGTTGTAAAAACAAGCTGATAATTCCAAATCTCGGACACCATTCTAAAGCAGGATAGCTTAAAAACATTCGAAACAGAATCGCATTGCAAAACAACGTTGCCAACACAAAGCATTCTATTTTCAAATTTTTCACGCAGCAGCCGTCCCAATGGAGTGATGGATGGGGACCGTTGTCTACTGTCACGTGCTTAGATGAATTAAAAAGGGCAGATATGCTCCTTGCAATTAACTTGTCATGGCAACAAGCTGCTGTCCACAGAAACAATTTATTATTTCAACGGTTTGGAAGAAATTTTGAATGCGGCTGTGTAAAATAGATAACGGTTTGTAGCCATGGTTCCTTCTAAGTACGTGGAACTTTCATCGTTCAAATTTGTTTCTTTACTATTAATCTAGATCCTAACACGCGTTCTTTATTTAGAGAAATTTACAACTAAAACATTGAAAAAACTAGACCATTTTGATTTTAAAAAGGTGGGGACCAGCCTGTGCATAGTTCCCAAAAGCTATTCGCATTTATTTTCCTAAACTAGGTAATTTCATCAATATGAAGAGGATAATAATGTTTGTCCTTATAAGTTTAATTTAATAGTTTCGATCCGTGAAATAATTTCCACTTATGATTTGACATCCAAAGTCAAATTCTACTAAGACTCTAAAACCATTCCCGCATAATGCTCGAAATGCTGGGACTTCAATCAACCCTTAAATTAAATTTGATATCTAGAAATATGTATGTATGAAATATGTAAGTAAGTAAATATATTATCGTATTGTATCGTCCTACCAATCGCAAAACATGACCATGTCATGTCATGTAACGGCGATTAATTCCGAGCAGTACGCTTAGTATAAGTTTTTACTTCACCAAATACATCTCGATCGAGTTTACGTAAAAAATTCAATTACTAGGGAAACATGGACAGCGTCTCCGCGCGCGCGCTTCCATGTTTCCATAGAATTGAAATTTTTATTGAAATTTTTATTTAAGTATTGAAGTGAAGGAAAACTTATACTAAACGTACGGGTGCCTTATGCGGTGAATATAAGTGACTGATGATGAATCCACAAAAAAATTAAGTATTTTAACAGTTTGGAAGGACGGTAACAATGAACAAAATAAGCACAACACTAATTTTAAAATAACTGAAATTGAATCTGTCTCTCCACTTGAACAATTCTATGCCACATACTTACCAACGTCAAACAATTTTTTTTTCTAGAAGTAACACGATTGGCTACGTCTTGCTTTATTACTTAGTATGTTCACAAACATTTTAACAAACGACTAAAAGTGAACATTTACATTTACAATGTATAGCGACAAGCAACAGTCGGCGCCGTCGCCAACCATCCTAATCCTAATAGAGTCTTGCCAGTCAGATCTTGACAAAATAAACTGAAATATGTGAAAAAGTAACCTATTAGTGTCAAAAATAACCTGTCATATTCTGTCCAACCGAAAGGTATTAAAAGTTTATTACATATAGGTGTTTGTTGTATGGACTTACAAAAAATGGATAATTTGGTATACCTACTTCGAAATTAGTATACACATTTTTTGCCACTAATATAAGAGTTGGTATGCAATATTATTCTAAGATATTGGCGATTTAAGATTTTTCGAAAAAATGGCAGATGTCCTTTATTGTTTTTACGAATTCGTAAAATCACCTAAAAGGTTAGAAAAGTAACTTTCTGTCTGGCAACATTGCATAAAGCTTAATAGTAAGAAGGACAGATGATTTCTAATATCGTCTTTCAACCACGACCCTTATTTGAATCCCGTGTCTATGTGACCAGAATAAAAAATAACAAGTAACATCTGCTTAATTTAACATCGCGTTAACAATAGAACAAAACATTAACCTCTGTGGCATTCCGCAGTCGAGTAACAAATGTTGCTCGAACAATCCGCTGGCAAAGAAAAAAAAATAACAAAAGACGCAAAAGCAAAGATTTATTATTTCGGTTTCTAAGTAGAGCGTGCTTTGTATTTTACGGGGTGGCGTAAAATGATATAAATGAATAGAAAGACACTTAAGCACTTATTTGAATTTGAAGTAATTTAATTAATGTGAAAGAAGATAATGTATACGTATTCCTGAAGAAGCTTTCTAATTAGGGACACTATGTATTTAAAAAAAATGGCCTAGTGAGTCTCGGACCTGACGAATTTATTAAATTAATTTTTAAATTATATAAAAAATTGGTTTTTGCGACAGCAAAACCCTAATGAATACCAATGATAAAAACCTACTAACTCCATAAATAAAACTACAAGGCGAAATGATCACACGATTCCGAATAATGTCCACTCTCCTTCGTTTTGACAAGGCATGAATGGGCCTGAGCAGGCATGAAAACCGGCATGAAAACCGAGCATGAAGTGGTATGAAATGTGCCCGTTTCTTTGTGCCGGCCCAGCCCGCTTACCTGGCTGGTTGAAAGGTTTTTTC
The DNA here is from genome assembly GCA_947859365.1 of Archips crataeganus. Classification (NCBI taxonomy): domain Eukaryota; kingdom Metazoa; phylum Arthropoda; class Insecta; order Lepidoptera; family Tortricidae; genus Archips; species Archips crataeganus. Next base: position 9,491,582 of record OX402049.1, on the reverse strand, counting down.
TTCCTTTATTGAGGTTGCTGTGATTTCAAATCTAATTATGACGTAAAGGTGTTTCTGTATTTTGATGGTTATCCCATGTTGGGGTGCACCTGAGTTTTTTATAGGGCTGGATTCTTTGTTGGTTTTGTGATGCTTTTTGAGTGATCTTCGTGTAATGATTGTGCTTCTTTATTTGGGTTAAGGGTGTAATAAAGACGTAAATTTTTAGAGTATTATTCTATTAGTATTTATGTTTACGATACTCAAGGGAAGTGTTATGCCTATAGAGTTTGGGTCAAAGTTTTTTTAGAGATTTATCAGTTTCCTACCTTAAATTTGTGTGAGTCATATTAGTGTAGTGCTAATTCAATTTGTCTTGACAAGAAAAATATTAGAATAATTTCACGTACATTTGAGACAAATACCACGCGGTATTTAAGTTTAAATATTCATCTCCAGTTAACTTGCAGGAGTATTTTCTGTTGCGGCTTGTCTAACTATTTGACATGACTGCAACATTATTTATTTATGGCAAAATGTCTTGTCTTCTTTATACACACTCTCTGGTTGAATGCGAAGGTCCTACTTATTCTACCTTTCATAATTTCTTTAAGAAATTCATTCGGATGTTTTCACTATCCTAAAGTGGAAGCAAATGTTTTCTATCCTGTGGACATAAAATTAGGGACTCCGAGTAAGAAATTTAAGATTTATTGAAATGGGCTTGAAATGGCCAGTCATCCCACACGCCGATGTAGACTTACTAAAAAATATTGGCTATAGAAAGGCTATAGACCTTTAACTTTTGCTAAGTCCACAGGAGAGACGCGGACAAAAAGTGTATAACCCTAATTCATTCGTATCTTATCTCTCTTTTGCGACCTTTAACAGGCTCTAGGTGCTGGATGTAGGATGCTGTCGACCATGTTCTATCTCAGTATTTCAACTGAACTATGCCATACTAATGATGACGACGTCATGTAGACCCTTAGCAGGGACATTGTTCTTGTAGTAGGGACATCCATGGGTTGCTGTAATGTGCTGTGCCTTGAAAGTCCCGCCTTCTCGCTATCTGGAACCTACTGAGGAGATCTCGTTCTCGATCCGCCGTCTTCACGTGGTTCGAGGTCAGTCTGGCTGACGAGTTAAATAAATTAAGTACAAAATAATAATAAAAAAACACATTCCATATACTTGCGCCTGACGATACTAGTCGTGCGACATTTCCAGACTCGACTCCGATCCGATAACTCATAGTTACACAACTTTTCCGATAAATTCTTACACCATGCCACTCCTGCCAAGGTAACATCGACTTTAACGTGATGGGATAAAGGTCACGTGAGCTGAACCTTCGAGATTATTCTTTCGGTCACGCGAACAGATTATTGGTAAAATAAAAATAGCTATATTAGCCATGGCAGCGGGGTCGAAATTGTGGTTACGGTGTATTGAACCATGTAAATTCAGAGTACATGTCACAGGTTGCTATGGCTATTTGGACTTTACGCCGATGTATTTGGAGGTAATCAATCTAGTATAACGGAAGTTGAACTTTGGAAATAAATGGTAAAATGTATCCTCAGATTTAGAACTGGCCAGTTAGAAAAAAACATGCCTTGTGGTAACGATCCTCAGCATATTATGGCTTGACACTGACATCTGAGGTGAGACTGTGTTCGCTTTTGTAATAACTGTTTTATGTTGCATTTAATGTAAAATTTTGTATTTATTTTATTTTGTAAGTACCTACCTATTTATTTTCTTTCTCTTTTGAGTATTTCTGTTTTTTTTCTTTACCGCACGTAATTTTACTGTCTGCTTATCCACTATATAATAAATTTTCTTCTCTTAACTAGGTTAGCCGGAAGAGATCCCTTTTTAGGGATAAGTTCGCCTTTGTTCTCCTCTCTGTGTACTTGTATTTTTATTTTTATGTGCAATAAAGAGTTTACATACATACATACATACTTTCTTCCATAGGTAAATAGGATACGACATTGACCTACAACGTAACTAATAGGTTCAATTGAATAAGACTAGATTGTTAAAAGATTGTCACGACACGATCTTTAGTACCAAAGTTCTTCAGTCTGTAACATTTCTACAGTAGCACGGTTACGAAAGTCGATAGCAATTCAGGACCGAGACAACTTTGATGCTTTCGACGATTATCGCATATAATATTATTATCAATGTTAGTCGTTCATATTTTTCAAGAAAATGTAAGTAATATAATATACTTATTAAGTATACTTATTAAGTATATTATATTATTAAGTATATTTCAACGGTTGTCAATAATGTATTTCTTTTTTTCCTTATTTTTGTACAATAAAGAGTTTACATACATACATACATACATACTTACATTTTCTTGAAAAATATATAAAATACTTATTAAGTATATTATATTACTTACATTTTCTTGAAAAATATGAACGACTAACATTGACATACGAAATATACACTTTTATATTTTTATATAGGTAACACCATTTTCACGTTATCGTTCTATAGTGGCATGTAAGTAAACTTAATTTATTTTCTTATTCCATGCATAGAATTCTCATGAATCTTTACTTTTTTCTAACATGTATGCATTAAATCGAGATTAGAGTCCCCAGTTTTGTAATTGTAGAAATTTTTGATATTTAAAGTTACAACAATTTGTAGGTACTTATTAAAGCTATCGGCAGTTATTCTTATAAAGTACTCTAGGATCCAGATAGTATTGACAGTGAGAAACAAAATTGGATTATAGAGCTTAAAATGATCCACATACGACTCTTCTGTCAAAGTAATAAGAGGGTGAGTAAATCATTTTAGCTCCTTATTTGCTCAACCACATTCTCTCTGATTTTGTTTCAAAAAGTTCAACTTTACTTTTTGAAAACCTAGAACGAATGCAATGAGGTAATTGACGATCGCACACGACCATTATCAGGAGCTTTCAGGTAGAAAAGCTGAAAAATCGAAAGCACTTTCGGTGACGACTAAAAGCTGGCTTATCGACCGATCTGTTTTAAGGTTCTTATTTATAGAGGTCACTGGCGACCGATAGGGCACGCCACCCCGTAATGACCAATTTAATTCGTACCACAGATTATTACTATAGTCGATTTTGCACGTGAATGCAGGAAATTCCTCAAGACTTATGCCAAGATAAACATTCCAAATAACCATAAATATAACATGCGTTTATGTTCTGACCCAGTTTACAAGCGCTTTTGTTACTAAAATTTCTTACTAATACCCCCAATCAAAGAAATTGAACTTTTCCGTACTTGGGCGACAAAGGTGGAATTTATTCATAGTAGCTATAGTACAGTAGGTGTTCTCTTGTATTGAGATACAATGTATACATGCGTTAGCTTTATCACATTTTCGGGCGAACATCTATGTGCTTCAAAAGTTAGCCAAATTTAAGTGATCGAACGCTGATCCCGGCAGACTCATTTTCGTTATGTCCTAACAAAGAAGGTCGATAGATAGGTGTATACACACACACGCGATAGTGTATCGAGGTACTACATGGGTACTTAGTTCACACCATTTAAAAACACATTTAGCCAACCATTTCAAGACACAACTCTAATAAACAAACACTTCATTTTAACTCTGAAAGTAGATTATTTTCAAGCAACAGTGAAATTAGATTTTTCGTTGCTTTGATCAATCAATAGTTTGTCAGTTTACTTAATAATTAAGCAACTATTGCCCACTTAGGGCCATATAAAATTTATGGGGATACGCGTCATGACGGCTCATAAAAATATGTCAATTGAACTCATAAAAATTTGGTCTTAAATTCGCTTTAAGTTACATATTCAAACACCACACCACGCGTTTACATCTTTTCCTGTACTCACGATATGTCTTACGATAAAATAACATCGTGCCCAAAAGTTTAAAAGTTATATGCAAGGCACTTCATTTCATTGCCTCGTCATTACCAAATAGCAGCTGTTGGTTGGTAGGTTGACTGAATAGGTAGGTAGGTTTGAATGCCAGTCTCATAATCATAACTTTGACAATAAGTTCGCTTCTGTATTAACTTGTCTTTTCTGAATTGAATTACATCAACTTTGGTTGCTAGCTACTGTTCCAAACTTAATTTAACCATAATGTTGGCATTATCTCGGCCCGTCAGTCGTTATTAAAACGAATCTAACTCCAGTGAAAACAAAATAATTAAAAGTTTAATCAAACCGTTCAAATACAACGATTCGTTACCATAACCTTTCTCGTCAAACAAACGTTTAGAATAATACGGAATTAATTGTATTTTGTTTACAGTAGAAGTGATCAACTAACATAATAAAACGTCAAGCTTTAGTTTTCGAAAGTGATCAACGGTCTATTTCCATTTTCAAAAGTGCTTAACGTTCGACTTCTATTTTTCTAAGTGATCGATGTTCATTTGATACCGATGTGACTGCGAGTGTAGCCAATGACAGTTCAGTATTGTGTTATCGCAAGATGGCGCGTTCGGCCCGGCAGAGGCCTACTGTCAGGCACTTCCACAATCAGCCGGAGCTGCAGCGGGGAGGCAGCCCTAGCCTGATGCTGAGGTGGATCCTCCTGGTCTGCCTGGCAAGTTGCGGCCCTCTGGGGAACACGGTGAAGCAAGACGGTAAGTTTTTGAATAATCAACTTCCTCTCAGTACTAGCACAACCCTTTGTTGTCTGAAAAATTGTTCAAAAGTTTTCTTAGTATCATTTAGAAGCTACTCTTATTTCTTTCTTACTACAGTGAGAAACAGTGAACTCAAAATGATATACAGCACTTGAGTCTGAGGAATAATATGCAAACATAGTCGTACAGAAAACATCCATATTGGTATCTTCAGTCTTAGTTAAATAAAATATAGCTAGATGGCATTAGTACAGAAAATACTATACTTAATTGTACTTAAAATTATAAATAAAGCTAAATGGGCTTGCTAGCTAGCCAGCAACGACCGCCGTGATGAAGAAAAATTTTACTTTGATTGAGCCTACCTCGTCGATATAACAATAATACGCGTAAAATACAATGTACGGTCGACCTCAGAAGTCTTTAAACACTTTAGTACTTTGTCACTCTCACTAATGTGACATTTCAAACTTCACAGCATTACTGTTTATTGCGACAAAGTACTAAAGTGTTCAGCGACTTCTTCTGAGGCTGACTGTAAGTATGTGGTGAAAAAAATACTAATACTCGCTAGCTGACTGTGCAGCCGCTACTGCGACGCTTTTAGTTACCAGATACGAGTTTCCCTCTCTAACACTAGCCGTAAGAAAGAGACAGCTACACGCAAGAAATAATTACGTATGTCTGCACCATCCGTCACCTAATGACTTATACGAAATAGAACGATTTATTTTGGGAACAATCGAAGCTTATTTTTGTCTTATCGAAAATCCAATAGACAGGATTCATAGTCTGTTGCAGTGATGATTTCGTTAGTGTAATTATTTATTATAGCTAAAAATGGGCCAATAAAAATTTTTTTAGGAGTACCATTTAAATAGAATCCTACCTACATTTGACTGATTCTTATCTATTAATTAGTTTAGTGTATATATTGTGCAAATGTTAGTTCAAGAACATATCGATAAACGGATGTCGGTAATCCGATACCGTATCTCCTCTCATTCAGTACCTCTACCATGAGTTTACACTAGTTTACAGTGACCGTACTCGCTAGCGACGGCGTAAATGATTTGTATGGAGAATTGTACTTCCGTAAGTGACCGCTAGAGGCGCTGTACAATTCACCATACAAATAATTTATGCCGTCGCTAGCGAGTACGGTCACGTAAACTAGTGTAAACTCATGGTAGAGGTACAGCACAATCTTATTAGTGCTTTTGGTCAAAACCAGAACTAATATGTTACGAACTGAATGTATCCTATCTATCGTCAACAGCGCCACTTAAACCGTTTTTCAACCGACGAAAACAAAAGGAGGAGGTTCTCAATTCGACGTGTATATATATTTTTTTTTTAATGTATGATCACGCATAACTTTTTACAGAGTAGTCCGATTTTGATGATTCTTTTTTTATTGGAAAGCGTATACCCCGAGGGTAGTCCCATTTATATTTGGTAACAATATTCCTACCCTAAGGGTAGAAAAACAGGGGATGATTGATTGTTCAGTTACTGATTGTACTATATGACCACGCATAACTTATTACAGAGTAGTCGGATTTTGATGATTCTTTTTTTATTGGAAAGCGTATACCCCAAGGGTGGTCCCATTTAAATTTGGAAATAATATTCCTACCCTAAGGGTAGGAAAACAGGGGATGATTGACTAACTTTTTACAGAGTAGTCTGATTTTCATAATTCTTTTTTATTGAATAGATAGGTATACCTTGAAGTTGATATTATAAATTTGGAAAAAAAATTACCCCAAGGATGGAAAAAAAGTATAAAATAAAAACTTTTTAACAAAAAATTAAACCGCCGAAAAAACTGAAAAGCAAAAAATAATACCTTTTTTATTTGACCTTAATCTAGGTACCAGTTTGAAGTCGGTGCCTCAGCACGAGCCAGGAGGAGTGATAGAAGCCAATCAGGTAGACGATTAAAGGTCCTCCTCCTGGCTAAGTGCTGAGGCACCGACTTCAAACTGGTACAAATAAAAAAGGTATTATTTTTTGCTTTTCAGTTTTTTCGGCGGTTTAATTTTTTGTTAAAAAGTTTTGTTGAGTTGGTAACGTAAGAGCTCTTGGACGACCAAGCGTGTTTGTATAAGAAGGGAACGAATTGCGTTTCCATGTCGATTGTTGTCCGAAGTATTATTGGATTATGTGAGCCACTACATTGGCTTGCTTTAGGTTTTTTAGGCTACAATGGAACGCTGCAAAAGGGCAACATTGAATGACTTCGAGAGCTTCGCCGAATTAATTTTGTCTGAATTTTATAAAACCGTTACTTTATTATCTTAAATGTCTGAGCTCTTCAATGCATTGGTTGGGTAACTAGATTACCTGCTTTTAAAAGAAAAGAAGAGAAACCTGTAAAACGGTATTTTTTGATTTAATTCCCAAAAATATGATGCTAAAGTTTGATTAAATGAGACTTAAATTTATTGTTGAATTGGGTCCACGTTGCCAAAAACACTTTGGAAATTTATGTTCTTTTAGTTTTAAGAAACATACCACAATACATTATGAATATTTTATAAATCGTCGCATTTTATTTAGTGTTTATCATTCATGTTCCAAAAGTACGGCCACTGCAAGACGTTTTAATTGCTAAGTAGATAAGTACCCATGATATAATAAGATGTGGATTAAATGTTACATGTACCATATATAGATCTTTTTGGTGAAATTCATGACATGTTTACTTGTTTTTATTGAAAAGCATCAATAGCGATATTTTTATAAACACTGAACTGGACTCGACTTCGTATCACTTCGGAAGTTTCGTATCTTGCTTTTACGTTTTCTTGAAACTTAAACTGTATCTGCATATTACAAGGTTGTATTTACAATTACCAAGCAGGATAAGACAGGAGGTTATGAAAGTTAAGAGTTGGAACGTCTCTTGTTTTGTAAATCGCGTCGTAAAACGCCGTTTAACTACGAAACGGGCGCTGCCATAAACATTTTAGGACCATCTGACGTTTATGGGCGCCTAGTAAGAGCCGGTTCGATCCTAACCCAAAAAGATCAAACAGGGCATTGATAACTATTCGATATTTCTTTCGATTATTGCAACCTCAGTTACAAAAGTCTCGCGAAATCTGTAGGCGAGGCGAAAGGTCATGAAACTGTTCGCCCTGATGAGGCTACGTGGCCACTAAGTCTTGAGGTGTGCACGTCAACTAGGCGGTGTGAGAGGAGAATTACCACTACAAGAAAGTTGCGCTGTGCGAAGCTAGGAAAATTAAGTTATTGTACTTTTAACAGCATAAACAGTGCCCCACTGCTGGACAAATGTATCTTCTCTTGACCTCCTCTACTCCATGTTTGGCACAAATTAGATCAATCCATTGCATACGAGATACACGTCCAAATTGTTCGCCGTCACCTTTTTGGTCTACCTCGTCATCCCTGGCCATTCTCCGGTACCCGCCAACTCGTTGTGTGAACCCATCTGTGGGTGCACGGGACAGATATGTCCAACCTAGTCTCATTTTAGCTTAGCAGTCCTTTTTCCATGTTAATTACGAATCCTATTAGTGGCTATTTTTTTCTTGCACAAAGTCTAGTGGATGTACGCAAATGAGGATTAAAATGAGAATGTGATATATGAAATGAAATTAAACTTCAATATCACAATGACGGTTTTGTTTAACAACTAAATGAACCAATTAGAAACAAGACTAGGTATCTAGTAATATTTTGTTAGTCAGAAAACCCTCATTCAAATTGCACAAGACCCTAAAAACGTAGAAAAAAAAATTTCTATCAAACAAAAAAATAACAATGATTGATTCCATAAACCGCACGATCAAAATCACCCATCAACGGTGAAATCACCTAGGTGTGCACGTCAGAACAACTCCATTAAATCCAGCTAGTTGCACAAAGGTGAAATAAAACATTAATTGCTGTCAGAGGGGTGGAAACAAAGGTTTTTTCTGGCCCTCCGTCACGGTGCGCGCCGCTGATGGAATGGAGACGTGGAATGGTTTTATTTCGCTATCGAGCGAGTTTTGGCTGAAAGCTCATGTTACTTAGCGAAGGTATGGCTAGAATTTGTAGTTTTGAAAATACGTGGCAGCTCTAATTCAGGAGTGCAACTGTTCGGAGACAAGTGGCGTTAAATCGACAGGCCAAGGTTTGTTAAGGATACAAGCATCCGACAATATCCAATTCCCGCCGAAATCAAGAAATGAATACCATGACATCTGACTTTGCTTCCACTTGCGGCCTCATCTCCTTTATTTTACTACTCATTTTTCACCATAATTTAACTATGGTTAAAATCTGACAAATCCTGCGGCACTGTGGCCCCATAAGCGGACCTTTATAAAAGCAGTGTGAAGTGTAAACTGCGAAATTAATTATACCAATTATACTGCTAAAATTAGATGATAAGTACGCAATAATATGAATTATGTTGAAATGAGTCGCATACGTTAGCAATAGTTGTTTCATGTTTCATTTAACACTAGATATCTATGTAGATAAAATACATACCTAATGCAGTAGAAAACAAAGAATTGTAAGATACATTCGAAACAATTTCACCGGGAACTTAAAGAATTAACCGCACCACCGGCAATAAATTTACAGATCACTCCATTAAGTGGTATTGCTGAACCAAATACTAGTTTAAAAACCTGATGCAACAAGGCTTAATCTTCCTCTAGTGTGATTTCGTTCCTACTCAATAAAGCTCTTTGGCTTCATGCTTTTCAACTTCATTTAATCAAATTAAGATATAATTTTCACAAAACGCAAGGCGCCCTTTCGATGTCGGAGCCCTACTTTCGTGTGCCTTTCTAAGTTTCAACGTGCAAGTCATTTTGACCTAGTTCAGTTCAATTTAATTTAAAGCGAGTAACTAGCGACATCTAGTAACGGATATAATCAGCTGCTGCCGCCACCTTTAGCGATACATTTCGCAGTATTTCACGCTACTCATTTACGCTTTTTATTTATTTTTTAGTAAACCCTAAATTTTTCATAAATTTACTAAAACTTTTCAAAAGCCGTTTACTAAATTCTGCTACAGTCACGCCTCCTTCCCAGCAAAGGGGTAGGCAGAGATTATTTGTTTCCACCTACTACGATCCTGAGATACATCTTCCGTTTCCACAACACTCATTAATATTTTCATGCATGCCTGCCGGTTTCGGGTACTCTTGACCTGACCTTTCTTTAAGACATCCCCAATCTGATCATCCTTTTCCTGTCCTTTTTGGTCTACCCCTTCCAATATTTTTATCTACACTCGCCTTGTATATCTCTTTGGGAATTATTCTTTCTGCAATCATGCTCTCCACATACCCGAACCAACAGATCATTTCTTTCTCTGTACGAAGTCACATCATCTTTCATGCCACAGCCTACAACGTTCTCTTACTACACTACTCATTCTTTTTTTTCAGTAGTTGGAATAATTACTTAAACTGAATTCTAAAACCATCAAGAAATAATTAATAATAATCTTACAATTTTACCCGTTCATTATTACTTCGAAAATTAATCAGAGTGGTCCACCACATATTAAAAGTAATAGTTTATGTTCGGGAATCGCACTAAGAAACCTTGGCTTCACAGTCAACTACCACAACCACTATGCCAACCCGCCAATGCTTTATAGACCAAATCCATCCATTTCAGACGATTCATAGCTCACCTGTTTACTGTTAACCCTCTACGTGCCGTATCTCTTTGAACCGTGTCGCGTTCATCCGGGACCTTTTAGACTTCAAAGGTTTATTGACGTTGAGGTGAATATAAATAAATTCGATGGGAAAAAAGTGCTTTTATAATGTGCGTGTGACAAAGTGGATGTTTGTACGCACACTGACGCAGGTGAAGGGTTAAAATTTATAACGTCGCTCGGAGTTAAAAATCAATTTCATCCCTATTTTATTAGTCGTGCTAAAACTAAGATTCTACTTCTCGATCTTCAATTATTTTTACTTAAGCTATCATAATGCATTGGGTACCTACTTATTTGGATTGAGTGTGTATCACAAAATTTAATATTAATAAAATTTTTAATAAAATTGACCAGGACATCTTTGAACATTAAACTACCGTGAGACTCACTCATAGTGAAAAAATACGGATAACTCACGTCTATAAACGTCTTAAGCTCGACATGTTTCGACATGTTTCATGGGCTACGCTACGGATCAGCCCGAAACATATCGAGCTAAACTCGTTCATAGATGTGAGTTATTCGTGACCGATGACCAGTACGCTTAGTATAAGTTTTACTTCACCAAAATACTTCTCGATCGCGTTTACGTAAAAAAATCAATTACTAGGGAAACATGGACAGCGCCTCCGCGGCCACGCGTCCAGGTTTCCATAGAATTGAAATTTTTACGTAAACGCGATCGAGAAATATTTTGGTTAGGTAAAACTTATACTAAGCGTACAGGTTACACCGGCCAAGCACTGCTTTCTCCTCGGACAGATCCAAAAAGGAACCGCAGCTCTTGGACACAGAAGGAGGCTATTCGCCAAGCACCCCCCACTAAAAGCCTTGTGTCCTCCTTGTTTTAGTCTAGCTAGTCTTCCTCAGTTATTTCTGTAATGGAAGGTCTGGATCGGTGTTAAACTACTAACTAGCGTAATTTTTGATATTCGGAACCACGACAGGAAAAAAGGAACGGCAACTTAGTAAAAGTGGGACTGGTCTGGCTGTTTGCTGTATGTATGCCAACCGATCTGTCTGCAAAAAAATCTCAAACTTAAAACAGCGACCATACAAGAGATGTATTGAGGCAAAGCGGTATTGAAAAGAACTACATTTTCTTAAATGGGGCTGCTGCCTTAACTTTAAAAGATTAAAAGTAAAATCATGACCCTAAATTATGTTCATTAGACCCAAAGGCCTAGATGATTCATTTCTAATAACATTTGTATTACACGTTAACTTGACGCGGGTACACAATCTCGCAGCAGCAACCCTGGGCCCTCGTCCCGTGAGGGCCGTACATTGGTGTTAGCCATCCGAACTTGTCATAATGCCAAGTTTATGAGCCATGATGCTAGGGCTGTGCCGCAAGGACTTAACGACAAAGTTACAATGGTGTAAGTAAGTATACCAGTATACCTAAGTATAAATGGTGTATGCGTCGTTTTAAATCAATGGGGGTTCGCTTCATCAGCCACCGACTTCTTTTTAAATGTCGCAACCTATGATTTTTAGTGAATAAACTAAAGGCGTATCAGTGATAAACGAACTTTTTAACATGTGTAGTTTACAAAATTCCTATGTTTTTTAAGTGAAATAGGCTTTCTAGCTCCAAGGCATTGTAGACTGAGAATTTGAGATTCATTTGCACTTCATGGCTCCAATGAGTTCCTGAGAAAAATGATTTTGACAAACAAATAGACGGACGGACAACGACGTAATCTTAGAAGGTTTCGTTCCTTTGTTAAAAAGCTTTTATTTAATTTGCCGTGAAATTAAATGAAATAGTTTATTTTGCTTTAGACATGGTAAAATCGGTCATAAAAATAGTGCTAATGAGCTGTGACATATCTAACCAGTTACAATAGCATGCAAAAAAATCTTATTTTCTAGAATTGTTAGTATAAATTGGGTCATATCTTGGAAGTAGCATTTCAACCAATTCTAGTAATCGGATTTTCGACTCCGATGACAATGCAAAATAATGTACAGTCGGCAAAAAACACTTATATCGATAACGAATTTATTAAAACAAAAACTTATTCCTTTTTAAGATACGAAACCCTATACAATGGGTCAGTGACTTTTTCTGGTCCTGGACATCTTGAAGCTGCTCACCGCCATCTTGAAAAAGTTGGCCACCTGACACTGGTAATTGATATATAACGCCATTAATCAGCAGCTACAAGTTAATTTGTGCTAACTCGACGGAAACTTGAACTTCAGTTAGGTGCTTATTGATTTTGTAAAGAATGTTCCTCGGAGAATAAGTTTGCTAACGGACGCACACTCAGTTAAGTAATGGAGCTTTAATAACGATAAAGATAACATTATAGCTTGATAATGTAGATGATTTATCTTTTTATTATTATATAATTTATTTTATTAAAATACAAATGAAACACAGTATAAGGTTTTGATACTTTTAGAAGCTTTCATTTATTTGAAATAGGATAGGTACGTATATATATACTGTAGTCTAAATAACAATGCAAGTACAGGCAGTGAGAAACCTTGTATTTTTTTAACAAAAACTTATTAACGATCGATGCATATACAAATACGGTTTCGATGGAAAAAGTTTCCGGCTTGTGGTAGGTTACCAACGTAACTTAAGAGGGTTTATACCTGCTGAGCTGGCAACGTTGCATTTTTGTAAGTTTTTCTCGATTATTCCATAAAAATTGAATGAAAATTGAAAATGTTTTGTATACAAATTGTTCTGATATATAAGTTAATGTGTCTACTGCAATAATAATTCGTGATAGACTTTTATTTTCTCTAAAAACGAACAAATTATTGCCTAACGGTTTTTAAAGAAAATAAAAGTTGTATCACGAATTATTATTGCAGTAGACACAATTAACTTATATATTAGAATAATTTGTATACAAAATATTTTTAATTTTCATTCAATTTTTATGGAATAATCGAGAAAAACTAACAAAAATGCAACGTTGCCAGCTCAACAGGTATTAACCCTCTTAATGTCGTAATTGTTATTCTGTGTTTTGCCTACGTCCGCATTCTTGGGTTTGTCAGAAATTAATTAGTACTTATATTCGTTTTTGTAAGAAAAAAAAACATCTTACATCTTTTTTACTGACTGTACTTGAAAACTTATATTTCTACTAAACTACTCAATTCGATCACTAAAAGTGGTTGAAAATTGACTTGCATTTCGTCACTAGGTAGGTACTTTGAAAAAAAGCTCGTATCTCAAAATCCATAATTTGGCTAATTGAACTTTACTGAGTGTGCAATAAAGTTCAGTTTGGTTTACATATTGATTTGAGATACGAGATTTTTCAAAGTAGTGACGATTTGCATGATTTGACTGCAACCATTAAAACAATTTTTTGAATTTGTGATACCAAAACAATCATAGAAATTATTTTTGTCAGCGCTTTTATTCACATTCTGAGTAGATAGGTGCCTAGTTCTTCGAGGCCATGTTAGTCATCGAATGCCCGGAATATTTTTTGTGCAAATAGAGGAGAGCTGACTAAGCTATTAATGCGTCAACAAATCTGAAAGTCTATGATCCATTTAGAAAATTAAGGTTCCTTTCGGACTCTTTTCCATGTCTTCAGACACAGGCACGTACAGCGTAACTAAATTTATCAGACAGACGAAAACTAAAAAAAAATATTTAGTTGGACACCTTTAAAGGACACCAGGGTCGGGCTGGGCCGGAAGGGCCGGGGTGGCTGATCACAAGCCCGAGGCCCGAGACTAGATGATGGTAGATGGGATACTATCGGAAAATACTGCCCCCCCGCAAGCCAGACCCGTGAGGGGCCCACGCAGGCTGGGGCCCGGCTGGCAAATGCCACCTCGACTATATAGCCAGTCCGACGCTGAAGGATACCATCACTTATTTCAAGAATGCTTTAAAGTGTATTTTAATCAAAAACCGTGGTTACAAAAACTTACTTATATGGTAGGGTAGATCAAATAAATATTTTTCGTTGAAATAGAATTATGAAATTTGGCAAGAAGTAACACTTCACAATACATATAAGCAAAGAAAAAAATGTGCATTCCATACATATTAATAAGTTTAATTTCGTTCAGTCACCAGTTTGTAGGGCCAATTTACACTTGGTCGGCATTTTAATTTATGTGGATATAGCTACATTTTATCATTGAGACAACGATATTGCTGAAGGAACGAAAGTGTTTTGGGATATATGGAATGCACCAGTAGTTTGATTGAATACGAGTACAACAACACACATATGTACAGCTTATAGAAAGAAAGAAAGAAAGAAGGAAAACACATTTATTTACAACAACACAAGACAGGTGAGCAGGTCGCGGGTGGGCAAAGTAATTGTTTCAGTTCATTAATAATAATAATAATAATAATCTTTATTACTAACTTTTACATCGTATTTGACAAATATAACTAAAAGGATAAACAAACACAGTAAAAATTAAAATAATACACACCCTGAACTAGGATAAAATAAAATCCACAACACATTAACACAAGACACATATATTTTTACAAAACAAAAGAACACTAAAGCTAAAGATAGAATGTGTCATTGCGGTTGCAAATCGGACACTGGAAAACTATAACTATAGCAACTTTAAATAATTTATTGAATCAGGCCTTACTTTGCGGAGGTCCATATTAATGAACTGAAACAATTACTTTGCTCACCCTCAAAAGGTCGTAAGGTCGCGAGTGAGCAAAGTAATTGTTTCAGTTTATTTATAGCAACTTTTACTGAGTATATTTACATACTAAAAAAGTTAAATTAAGATAAAATCGCAATAGTCCTAATGTCGTTTTTGTGTGACTTGCACAATCCACGTCGACATGCACTAACTCACATGCCATGATTCTAATTATTTTAATTGCTGCCATAGTTTAACCGCTGGAGCTGAAGTGCGGTTACATCAAAATTAATTATATTAAATGAATTATATTTGAATACAACTTCAGGTTAAAAGTGAGCTATTAAAACGTTGTTCTGCCAAATAAAAATTGCGATGAAAAAATGGGGGGTGGGGATAGGACGGTGAAAAATAATCTACAACCTATTCTCGTACCTACCAAAATGTACAAAAAAACATAAAAATCGGTCGACAGTTTCGGAGCAGCGACTTATATTAGATTTTTACATACTTAAACTAAGTAAAAATAAATTTATGATAAAATTTGCTTTCAAACTAGTATGAAAGATAGCTTGAAAAGATTACTCCTTTGTACTCTATTTGTTTTGTATTATTTTTGTTTTATATTACAATAAAGTATTTACATACATACATGCGTAAATATGATTGTTAGTTATGAGATAGAGTTCAGTTCAGAGCATCTACTCAAAGCCAAATAACCCAGGGACGTCCACTACCGAATTTAGGTCTCCCTCAAACATATATGTGGAAAGAGCAGTCGTACAACCCCTTTACTTCTACTTACCCAACAAGTCATCAGTCTATCCCGTAAGCGCCGACCCACGCCACGCACATTATTCGAAAAACCATCACGTTCCATCACAAAAAAATGTAGACATAACGCAAAAGTATAATACACATTTCAGGCCCCACAACTTGTTAAAAATACTCTTAAAATCCCCACAATTTTTCTTTTAACATGGAAATTACTCGGCACCAACTAGCGTAAGAAAAAGCCAACGACTCCCTTGAGATACGAACCGCGATCAGTCTTAATATTAATGCACTTGTTTAACATGATGAATGGGGACACAGCAAAGCACTTTGTGGACTCCGTATATTGTTAATTTCGGTTAAATATAAACTATACGACGCGTAGTTAAACCGCGGAAATGTTAAATTGATTTAATTTTGTTACTTAAATGCAAGCTACAGTGAAATATACTTTATAGTGACTGGTTTATTTCATAAATTAGTTTGTCTTGTTAACTTTTAATATTAATTTGAATACCTAAGTAATAGTTTCGTTGATAGGGTGTTATGCCTTCGCTCATAATGGGAGGGGTTAGAACATGGACGCTGCTTGGTACATAGCTGATTAGATCACAAAACAATAACTTACAATGACTCTTTTGGATACTATATCCTCCATAAAAATGTTATAAATGCGAATGTTTGTGAAGATGTTTAGTGAAAATATTTTAAGTTTAAAGAAGAATAGACGGTGCTGTCCAAGAACATTAAGGCTCTGGTCCCACCGCCAACGATGAGCGAGAAGCGATTAGAGCTAGAAATTAGAGACGAGTTGGCGAGCAGCGAGAAGCGAGTGTGTCGTTTCCGATAATTTTGTCACTCGGCTTTAAGCGAGTATTCGAGTGCGACGGGCGATTTCCTGCACCACTCGCTCAGGCGGGATTCCACGCTGTACAGCAAAATGATCGCTGGTTTGTCTTTCAGCGTGAGTTCTGACGGCCAAGCGAGCATTGCTGAGCGAGTTTTATCGTTGATAGCTTTTATCGCTGCGATCAACTATCTAGTGAAGAGAGAGTCCTCGCATATATCAATCAATATCTTTTGTTAGTTTCTTGAGGTAGTCGCTTTCTCTCCCTTGCTGGTGGGACTAGTGCCTTAGGTGGGTTCCTCGGCTTTCAAGATCACAATACAATCAATAGATGGCGTTGTACGAGGGAACTTTGTACTTTAAACGGGTAGCTGTAACTTTTTTATAGACCAAACTTTATAATTGGGATGTCCCAATTTTTGACAACGTATAATAAATCGAAAACCGTTTGGAGAAATAGGCTTTGTGAAGCGTTCTCAGAAATCAGATTCCAAAAATATGATAAAATGAATTAAATAAAGAAAATTTAAGTGATGACCTTCATTTGACCCCTGCAGTGTATCGTCACAAAGGAAGGTATAAAGCAGGTCTACACTCTAAAGCAAATTGATAGTTTGAAATGTTGCTGTCCTGCTTATAACAGCAAAGAGTGACAAAGACGGAACTTTAATCACATGATGCGCACCTGGCTTTAAACCGTTGTCATTTATCGTAAAGTCCGAAATGTATACGAGTATTTCCAATGTATTTTTACAAATTTAATTATTAAATTACTACGTTATAAGTAAATATAAAAAAATTTAAATATCAGATTTTAATAAAAAATATCTATTTACTATCACACCATTTAACAAACAGGAATAATTGAAGCTAAAAGAAGAGAAATAAATAAAACTATATTTTGTCATGGTTCATTTAGGACCCTAAGCCGTACTTGTACTTATTATTGACAGTGACAAGACAAATCAGAGGCCCTACCACGAAGTGCATAATTCGAACTTCGTTTTGTGCAGTCCCGCTCACGCTAATATGATTTGACACGAGAGTGAGAGGGATAATACGATACGAACTTCGATTTACGAATTTCGTAGTAGCACCTCAGCAGTGCCACAGATTATGTTATGTGCGACCTGAATTTTTCTAGGTAATGGAACGTGGCTCTCTCACTGTGACGTCATCCAACGTATTTCTTAAAAAAATTATAAAAAATTAAATACTCAACCAAATTCAAAATCGATGAAAATGGTATCTTAAAATATCCTATTCTTTCCAAATAAAATATAAAAACTATAGGTTATTTTTTTTGGTGCATCCCAATTATAAATGCTTCTTCTTCTTCTAACGAAGTGAAACCGCTGATTTAAGCAAGTAGTCAGTAATAAAAGGAATCGTTACATAGAGAAAATTCACAATTTAAGCAATAGGCGGCCTTATTGCTACTGATTACTGAAAACTTTTCAATTATTCTATGTTTTACTCGCAAGTAGAAGAGCCATTGCATTTCACTTCCACCGTGCAGCGATTGCACTCCTAAGCATCAATATAGGGGCTAATTTGACACACATCTGTTCGATATTAGTGTAAATTTGGTTTTTGGTCGGTTTTCTTTTCATTTAGACCGCGTCGAATGGAAGCCATACAAACTTTGACCATTAAATAATTTGTAGCCGCTTACAAAAATCAAGTTTATCATCATTAATAATTAAAAGTCGTAAATTTCAACTCCGAACCACGTTAAAACAACCGTAAATGTTGTTAAAAACAGCAGAAACTCGTTAAATTACCGCGCTGATACTTTTCACGAGCGAATACCATTTAGGTGCTTTTTCACCCTTAGTAAGGCTTGTGATAGAAGACAATTTTTGCAGCCTATAGTCGCTCGCAACAGCAGAAGTATACTCGCATGCTTCCGACCCTAGGCTAGGCATTGAGCAAAAACACCTTAATAAGAATGATGACACCACCAATCAACTGACCTGTTTTCTATGAGCTGTCAAGATAATTCTCCCATAGATTTTGTATGGCTATTGCTTTTTATGACGTCACTTTGTTGCCAACTCAATCCACTAACTATTTCAAGCAACTATACCCTGTCTATTTAACAGAGTTAGCAAGGCGTTCTCTCTGTTGCACTTTTGTATGCAAATGAAAGGGACAAGAAACTGTCAGTGGGCGTCAACAATCGCACGTCGACATGTGAATCGCACATGGCGTTTGTTGGAATATTCGTAATATTTCTCGTAATTTTTTTGATTTTTCTCGTGGCACCTCAAATAGTTACATGTCATGTTTATTCATCTATGAATCATAATTATGTAATTTAAAGTAGTAGATAATAATATTTAAAAATATGTGCCCTGCAGTGGGACGTATGTGCCGGTGCATCGTCCTTATCGCTAACCAATTACGTGCATTCTCTGTTTTCTAGTACTAACTCTGTTAAATAGACAGAGTAAATTAAAATTTGTAGTTAATTGAAAATTAAATTGATTTTTAGGGCTAAAATGTTTTTTTTATTAGAATCGCGTTTTGCAATTATTGTTTTAATGGTGTCATTCTACTATTAGTGTGTGTGAGAGAGAGAGATTTATTCAAACATATTCGATACACAGGAAAAAACCATCATATATAATAATAAGTATTTATTATCAGTAGAAACATAACATTTAAGTTAAATGTGTTGAACCCAATACGGGCGGGTAATCCGTATCAGTTCAAACTTAAATTTTTAAACATTTTACAGAGCCTGATATTGTTTTTGTAAACAAAAATACTATCTACTTTACGTATATTTTTATTATTTTTGATTTTTAACGGGTAATTTGCGAGTCAAAGGGCCTTGTGAAATATTTTCAAACACAAAAATAAATTACCGATAATCGGCGTAGTCACTGAATCGTTAGTGCTGTTACTTTTAAAGAGTTCCAATTTGGCAGTTATAAATCATAGGCCGGCTTGAAATGGGGTCTCGGAATTTAAATTCGAAAGCTGTGTCCCAGGACGGACGGGTATCGGCCTGGCCACGCCCGATAACTTAATCCCGGGATAAAAATTATGATACGTACGATGTGCATAGGCAACCCTAGATACCTAGTGTTGCCTATCGATAGTCCGATATCGATAGACTATCGATAGTCTACCGATAGCGCTTTATGCGTCCCTATTTAACTTACTTCTAAGTATAAATTTAAAAAAAATAAAAACCCCTAACGCAATTAAGTCTAAGATCCCTTCCGCAGCATGCAAAAGAGCTGATAACTTTAAATTACTGACAAAAAATGGCTGGATCAACTTTTATGAAACATGCTTTCAAATAAAAAACCGCATCCCGATCGGTTCACCGGTTTAAGAGTTATGATACCACAGACAGACAGACACACACACACACACACACACACACACACACACACACACACACACACACACACACACACACACACACACACACACACACACACACACACACACACACACAGCGGTCAAACTTATTTTTATGTCGGGGGTTAAAAAGGCTATTGTTAGTTCTTTTATAACATTTTCTTGTATTGTATATTGTTTTATTTTGCTATTTTTAAGGTTTAAAATTTAGTTACGCCACGTTCCTCACTGTCATCGATTGTATTAAGATGCTTGCTGTGTTTGCCTGTTATTGAGCTATCTTATCACTCTTTCATTATTATAAATGCATTGTTCTTTTGTTAATTTTATAGTGTTGTACCTGTTGGCGAACCTAAATAAATAAATAACTAAAATAAATAAATTATAAGTAATACTATTGTTAATGGCAATGCTACCGATACTATTGATATTACTGAAAATTCGATACTATCGATACCTACAGTATTGCAGAATCAGCCAATAGTGACCAAAACTATTGATAGTATCGACAGTTTTGTACCATCGATAGCAACGAATTTTCAGTAATATTTATAGTATCGGTAGTATTGCCATTAACAATATTAATGCTCATAAAGCACTATCGTATCGATACTATCGACACGTGACGACGCTATAGATAGTACTATAGATATCCTGAATAGTTTTCGAGGTCAACTATCAATAGTTCTGCAACAATGATACAGTCACATAGGTTTGAAATGTGTATATTTGTGTCTTTGAGAAGGAAAGGGGGTTAACTTATTGTGTAGTTAAATTTTATTATGTACCTAGATAAGCCTGAAGCGAAAAACACGCGGACAGACGAACAAAAAATCACCTCTTGGTATTGTTTTTACAACGTACGTACAGTCGATGGTCATCATCATCCCAGCTTATATACGTCCCACTGCAGGGCACAGGCCTTCTCTTAGAATGAGAGCAGTTGGGCCGTAATTCCCACGCGGGCGTAGTGCGTACTGGGAACTACACACACCATTGAACTTCTTCGCAGGTGTATGCAGGTTTCCTCACGACGTTTTCCTTCACCGTAAAGCTCATGGTAAATTTCAAATGTAATTTCGCACATAATTGCGAATCGGGATTTGAACCAACGACCCTCTGCTTGAGAGGCCAAACTACTAGGCCACCACGGTGACAGTCGATGATACTGATTCCATATTAGGACGGATCCTTTTCAGTAAAAATGTCATGTTGACATTCGATACGTCTGCCACGAAAACCATCATCACATTTATTGTGAAAAGGTTACTTCGACTGCACCTGAAAAAAAATTACAAGTCGATTTTTATTCCCACTTAATTTATGCGATTAATTTTAAATTTGGCACAGGTATGGTATAACCTCTGATGACAGTAATCATAATCAAATAACGTCAACATAAAAAAATTTAAATAAAAAATAGAACCGCCTTCAAAAACACCCCAAAAAAATATTAATTAAAACGGTTATTATTTAACCGACTATAATGAGCATTATAATATCTTTCTACTAATCTGTTTGAAGTCGGGCCTCAGCACGAGCTAGCAGGAGAGGTAGAAGCCCAACAGATAGTAGGTATAATAGGGATAATAGGTAGGTAAGTTAAATTACTACTATGAAGTTTGAGGTCCCAGGTTCGGTTCCCGCGTCGGGGCAGATATTTGTATGAAAAACACGAATGTTTGATCTCGGGTCTTGAGTGTTTAATATGCATTTAAGTATGTATCTATCTATATAAGTATGTTTATCCGTTGCCTAGTACCCATAACACAAGCTTTGCTTACTTTGAGACTAGGTCGATTGGTGTGAATTGTCCCGGGATATTTATTTATTAATTTAATTACTAGGTCCACTCCTGCTGGCTCGAGCTGAGGTCCCCGACTTCAAACAGATTAGTAGATAGATATTATAATGCTCATTATAGTCGGTTAATTTTTTAATTAATATTTTTTTGGGGTGTTTTTGAAGGCGGTTCTATTTTTTATTTAATTTTTTTTATTTTTGGCTTTTTAGTTGTATTGGTATTAAAAAGATGCGTAGGCGTAGCCAGTAAACGAAGCCCCGCTTCTGTTTACGCTCTGAGGATCGCAAGGTAACTAACAAACTTAACCAGGGTAAACGGGGGTGGTTTGAAGGTATTTTTTTAATGCGAAAAGCTCTGCCCCCCGAGCCCCCCGTTCCAGTAGCGAGGCTTCTATTACTACTCTGAGGAACGCAAGATAAACTGACGAAGACAAGACAGCTAACTAACCTAACCAGGTTAAACGGGAAGTGATTTGAAGGTATTTTTTATTACGGGAGCTCCGCCCCCCAAGCCCCTCTACCGGTACCGAGGTTTCTATTTCCACTCTTGAGGGACGCAAGATAACTGACGAATCAAACCAGGTTAAACGGGAGGTGGTTTAAGAGTATTTTATTGCGGGGGGCTCCGCCCCCTGAGCCCCCCTCCATCAGCGGGGCTTCTATTTCCATTCTGAGGGACGTAAGATAACTATCGAACCTAACTAGGTTAAACAGGAGGTGGTTTGAAGTTGTTTTTATTACGGGGGGCTCTGCCCCCCGAGCCCCCCTTCCAGTGCCAAGGCTTCATTTTCCACTCTGAGGGACGCAAGATAACTAACGAATCTGGTTAGGTTAAACGGGACACGGTTTGACAGTTTTTTTTTATTGCGGGGGGCTCCGCCCCCCGAGCCCCCCCTCCCCCTAATAACACTTTGACTTTCACTAACCTAACCAGGTTAAACGGGGGATGGTTTGAAAGTATTTTTTATTGCGGGGGTCCGCCCAACGAGTCCCCTTTCCGGTAGCGATGCTTCTATTTCCACTCTGAGGGACGCAAGATAACTGACAAATCTAACCAGGTTAAACGGGAGGTGGTTTAAGAGTATTTTTATTGCGGGGGGCTCCGCCCCCCGAGCCCCCCTCCAAGAGCGGGGCTTCTATTTCCACTCTGAGGGACGTAAGCTAACCAGCTCCGCCCCTAACAGGGTTTAATACAGGTTTGGTTTTAAACAGAGAGTGGTTTGAAGGTATTTATTATTACGGGGGGCTCCGCCCCCCGAGCCCCCCTTCCAGTATCAAGGCTTCCATTTCCACTCTGAGGGACGCAAGATAACTATCGAATCTGGTTAGGTTAAACGGGAGGCGGTTTGACAGGTTTTTTATTTCGGGGGGCTCTGCCCCCCAAGCCCCTCCCCTCTAATATCACTTTGAGGAGCGCAAGGTAACTAACGAACCTAAACAGGTTAAACGGGGGATGGTTTGAAAGTATTTTTTCTATTGCGGGGTGCTTGGCCCCCCCGAGCCCTCCCCCTTTAACATCACTTTAAGGAGCGCAAGGTAACTAACGAACCTAAACAGGTTAAACGGGGTATGGTTTGAAAGTATTTTTTTATTGCGGGGGGCTTCGCCCCCCGAGCCCCCCTCCACTAACTAGACTTCCATTCCCACTCTACGGGACGCAAGATATCTAACGAACCTAACAAGGTTAAGCGAGAGGTGGTTTGTAGGTATTTTTTATTGCCCCCTTTTCTTTGTACATAGGTGCCATACCTACTTACTATAGTTTAGGTGAATAACTTACACAATTCTTAGGACTGCTTTGGCCAATTAATATTAGTAATAAAACGTTGTAGGTAATTCGATGTTCTTGTTATCAATATAAGGACGAACAAATATGCTTTAGGACTTTCAACAGTATGCCAAACATTCTTGGCCAAAAAATTTTAGAACAATCAACATTATGCCATACAATACAACAGGCACTCTTCGCTGACTGTACTTTTTGATCCTGGTTACCAAAGTACTCGTCAAGACGAATCAAACGAGTCCAAACTCGATGGGGTTATGTCGTTTTATTACGGAGTTCTTATGGTCACCTTCCAACTCCATCTTCAGACCCTAGTTACCATCTAGGATCAAAGTACTCGTCAAAACAAATCAAATGAGCTCAAACTCAATGCGGTCGTATCGTTTTATTACAGAGTTTCTATGGCCATCTTTTAGCTCCATCATCAGATCAGCTCCATGTCATAATAATATTGCATTGTCATCCAATTCACACATGTCTGCAAAATTTCAGCTCAATTGGAAACCGGGAAGTGGGTCAAAATTAACTTGCAAGATTTGACCCGTTGAGGAGTTCCGTTGGCCATCTACGGTCTTCTTCATCAGGTCCAGTTTACCAAATGATACTTTCTGAATGCAAATACTTCACTTGATACTAAAAATGCTAATGTGTGGGGAAAGTGGTAGGGGAAAACTCCGTCCAATCTTGGGAAGCCCTCCTGACCTTTGCTAATCACACTTTTCATGTGGCTGCTGATTCGAATCATCGTTCACTCACCTCTGCTATTAAACGCAACACTTCTCATCGTCCCATTCTGGTGCCTTCACCCAGGAATAAAAAAAACGGTACCCATAACTCGAACCCAATAAAGCTAATAGAAAATAAGCTTTCAGATGGTAATGTACGAGGAGCAGCAAATCTATTATTTAGTACCGATTCCCTAGCCCCCGACACAATTGAAACTTACAAGGCACTTTGTGATAAACACCCTACGTCGCCTCCTTCAGCTGGGTTTCCAAACTCGCTTCCCGTATCTTCCTTGAATCAGCAACCACCCCACTGTTTTGATGAAAATGCCACTTTATTGGCAATCAATTCTTTTGCTTACGGGTCTGCCGGTGGCTTGGATGGCATGACTCCGCAACACCTTAAGGATTTAACGGATCCTTTTGTTGGGGATGCAGGAAAATCTCTGCTTCGTGGTTTATCCAGCCTGGTGAACCTTATGATGGCCGGTCAAGTCCCGGATGAGATAGCCCCCGTGATATATGGTGCTAACCTGGTGGCCCTAACTAAGAAGGGTGGGGGGATCCGTCCAATTGCTGTCGGGAGCACTTTCAGGAGACACGTTTCGAAGTTGTGCTGTCGGGCCTTTCGGGAACGCCTGGTTCGAAAATTTCAACCCTACCAGTTGGGTTTTGGAGTGAGGGCTGGTTGTGAGGCTGCCGTGCATGCGGCGCGCACATTTCTGGCGGGTGAGGATTATGATGTTTTTGTTAAGATTGACATAAAAAATGCGTTCAATAGTCTTGATAGGGGCGCTTTTCTGGCCGAAATCCAAAAGGAACTTCCCGAAATTTATAGCTACTTGTGGCAGTGTTACGGGACGCCCTCGAAATTGCTTTTTGGTGATAAGGTAATAGAATCGTGTGTTGGTTGCCAGCAGGGGGATCCTCTGGGCCCCATGATTTTCAGTTTAGCTATAAACTCAATAATATCTTCTTTGACCTCAAAGTTCAACGTATGGTACCTTGATGATGGTTCTTTGGGCGGGAGTGCACCGTCAGTTTTGGAGGACCTTCGTACCGTCATCAGTAAATTCTCGGCAATGGGACTCTTTCTTAATTTTAATAAATGCGAGTTATTTTTCTCTGACCGCATTCCAGTCCGCTCTCGTCCGGACATTCAGTCGAAATTTGATTCCCTTTGCCCCAACATGATTGTGCAGGATAAATCTTCTCTCTCACTCTTAGGCGCCCCTGTGTTTAATGAAGCAATATCACCTTTTTTGACAGCTAAGATAGAGCATTTTCGAGCTAACTCGTCTCGTCTTTTCGAAATTAAGCCTCATATGGCAATGTACATACTGCGGCTCTCTTTGTTTGCTCCAAAGTTTATGTACCTTTTGCGCAGTTGTCCCATTTGGAATTTTCGCGACATAATCGATCAGGTGGATTCGACGTTGCGAGAGGTTTTGTCAAGACTTCTGAATCTGTGTTTTGATGACCGTTCGTGGGTGCCAGCCGCCCTTCCCATTTCTCTTGGGGGTCTTGGGATTCGTCTTACTTCTGGCGTGGCGCTCCCTGCCTTCCTGTCCTCGACACACGGCTCTTTGGCTCTCATCGGCATGATCCTAGATATACCTTTGGCTGATGTTCGGGTTGAGTGCTTGTCGGAGGCATTGTTGGCGTGGAGAGTTTTATGTCCGGATGTTAGTTTGCCCTCCGAGGTTGAGAGACAGAAACAATGGGATCTCCCTCTATCAGATACCTTTGGCTGATGTTCGGGTTGAGTGCTTGTCGGAGGCATTGTTGGCGTGGAGAGTTTTATGTCCGGATGTTAGTTTGCCCTCCGAGGTTGAGAGACAGAAACAATGGGATCTCCCTCTATCAGAGAAGATTTATGCTGGCCTTCTGGACCATTGCCCGGACGACGCGGACAGAGCGAGACTTCTTGCGGTCGCGGAGGGTGAGTCGGGACATTGGCTCCATGCTCTCCCCTCTGATAATTTGGGCACGGTTCTTGATCCCAGTTGCCTGCGCATAGCGGTCGGCCTGCGTCTTGGTGCGAAAATATGTGAGCCTCATCGTTGTCCATGTGGCCATACAGTGGATTCTCTTGGACGTCACGGACTGGCGTGCACTAGGAGCGCCGGCCGTTTTTATCGTCACGGGGCTTTGAATGACTTGGTCAAGCGGGCCCTTACCTCAATTTCCGTGCCTGCGGTTCTTGAACCAAGTGGCATGCTTAGGGATGACGGCAGGAGGCCTGATGGAGCCACGCTGGTGCCCTGGAGTCTGGGACGTGCACTCGTTTGGGATGTTACCTGTGTGGATACCCTAGCGCCGTCTCATATCGCCAGCACTTCAAGGGAGGCTGGGGCCGCGGCTGCACAAGCACAGGTTAACAAATGCAGGAAATATTCTCTGCTTTCTGCACATTACGAGTTTTTGGCGCTTGCCGTGGAAACTTTGGGTCCGTGGTCATCTCATACCAAGGCGTGGTGCAGGGAAATGTCGACGCGTTTGGTCCTCGCTTCTGGGGATATTAGAGCGGGAAATTACTTTGCGCAGCGTTTGAGCTTCGCTGTGCAACGTGGCAACGCGGCCAGTGTTCTGGGTTCCTTGCCTCGGGGTGATGATGGGCTTTTGTTTAATTAGTTTTCTTTTTTTTTTAGCCTGTGTTTTTTTCTGTATAGTTGTTTTTTTTATATTAATACTTTTATATTTATACTTATTATAAGTACTAACATAGGATTAAGGGATGTGACTTATTTAATTAATATTGTATTTTCTTTTAACAAAAATAAATTACTGATTTAATACTTGAATACATATTAAAATGCTAAAATCACTATAAGTTTGCCTGTAAAATTTGAAGGTTGCCCTCGATTTCTCTAGGATCCCATGATCAGATCTTGACTTGGTGCCAATGGGACCACCTCAGGAGTATACTGTTTCAAACAAAAAAATAATTTTGAAAATCGGTTCACAATTGAGGGAGTAATCGCGTAACAAACATACAAAAAAAAACATACAGACGACTTGATAACCTCCTCTTTTTTTTGAAGTCGGTTAAAAAAGGGTGTTTAATAAACTCAAAATCTTAAATACGTTTGAATAGACCTCCAGAATATCACTACTAAACTCACCATGAAAATACAGTGCTCGGTACATCCTAATCCTAACTAATATTATAAATGCGAAAGTAACTCTGTCTGTCTGTCTGTCTGTCTCGCTTTCACGCTAATACTACTGAACCGATTTAAATTAAATTTGGTACACAGATAGTCTAGAGCCTGAGAAAGGACATAGGCTATATATCATCACGCTAACACCAATAGGAGCGGAGCGGAGCGGAAGAATGTTTCAAAATCGGGGGTTTTCGAAGTAAAACTTCTATAGGCACGCTTGGCTTGGGAGTACGGTAGTGAATGTGAACGCGGGTATGCGGTGGGTTCGGGGTGGGGGGTGCGGCGGAGGGGGAGGGGATTTATGTGGTGGGGGTGGGGGGGGGGTGCGGGGGCGGGTAATTTTTTTATATCGAGGAACTAAGGAGAGCCATAATTGATGAAAAAGCAAATTGGATAAAAAAAAGAAGCTGCCCAAATTACTAATTCCACGCGGACAGAGTCGCGGGCAAAAGCTAGTATTTTATAAAATACAAAAGTGGTACCATGGATGTAATCCCATATATTTCATTTTCCTATTAAGCCGTAGCAGTCGCTCAGAGCCCGTCCACCGCACAACATACATAATACAAGCGCCCATACGATGACTCTATCTTCAAAAATAATACACTTATTGAAAAATAAAGGGCCATTTTGACGCTTACAAAGCCCCAAATTCAAATAAAGTTACAATTTTACAGTCACTTTCACCGAAATGCAATATATACAAATTGAATTCAAACAACCCTTCCCATCGATTTTTAATAAACCCCACTCACATATTCCACAAATTGTTATACAAAATGTAAGCGGCCGTGGATAAGTCAGTTTCCATTATTACACATCATAGGGGATGAAGACAATACACGTATAAAAATCAGAAAAAAAACCATCTTCAACTTAAAACAGACAAATTTTTACTTTAAGGAGATAAAAACAAAGCATATGTTGACTTTGGGACACGCAGAAACATCTTTGCGCGCCGCGTTATGTAATGCGGTTAGAAAAATCGTTGTTCTTCCAAATTGAATCTTATTCCTTGGTGTTTAAGATATCGGGGTGTGTTTTCATGGAGTTGGAAGGGTGCTTGAAACTCGGAGCCCTAGAGGAGACGTCGAAAAAGTGCGGCGCGCTAACGAGGAAGGGAGGCGTTGCTGTGCTCTTCTTAGGTCCCGAGAATTTGTATTTGACCGTAAATAGCGAACTTTTACCATCTCCTAAATCAAGATAGTCCTTGAATCTTCGTATATATAAAAAGGAAGTCCTGACTGATTGACTTACTCATCCACGCTCAACCT
This sequence comes from Archips crataeganus, assembly GCA_947859365.1. Lineage (NCBI taxonomy): Eukaryota > Metazoa > Arthropoda > Insecta > Lepidoptera > Tortricidae > Archips > Archips crataeganus. The sequence goes on along the minus strand of OX402049.1, from coordinate 9,462,889 downwards.
AAACCTAATGTTTATCTAAAAGTTAGCATGGAAGTTTCCCTTGTGTAGACCAGGAATAGGGTCATATTTTGCGACGGGGGACAGACGACATCGGGAGCGCCAACTAATTACTTTTAGTTCAATTGATTCGCATATTTCGCAATAAATGTTCCTAACCTATAAGAACCTATTTGGATTTTATCTGCTTTAGTTACTATCAGCTTGGGTAAATTTGCCGCAAAGTAAAATGGATCAAGTCAATAATATGCATAAATTATAAACATGCTTATTTTTTAATACGCATGATACAAGGTTACCAATAAAACAACTTCAGCCCAGTGCGAGATTTAACTAAATATGGCCACATAGTGGAAATTTTTTTTCTTCTAGCAAGTGGTCATTGTCAATCTATACATATAATAAATCTGTAACAAGTCGGTGTCTGAACATTGAAGATATTTGAGAAAAACTGTCACTAGGGCTATTTATTAGCGCAATAGAACCCGAAACAATGATTTTTAGAATTATTGTCTGTTTGTCTGTGCGTTTGTGCGCGCTAATCTCAGAAACGGCTTAACCTAGAAGGATGCGGTTTTCACTGATATATTGGTATTTTCTTGGATTAACATTTAGTGTTTGTTTCATTTCAATCGGTTCACATATAAGAAAGATACGTCTATTTTAAGAATTTATCGAACAGTTTTAGAAGAATTAATAAGCTGAAGTGTTTGTTTGTTTTAAACATGAAACTACCGTGAGACTCACTCATAGTGAAAATAAACGGATCACTCACGTCTTAAAACGAGTTTATCTCGACAAATTTCGGGCTAATCCGTAGCCCTTCCTCTCGGAGTCGCACGTCACGGCGGTAAACATGTCGAGTTAAACTCGTTTTAAGACGTGAGTGATCCGTTTATTTTCACTATGTTTGTTTGTTGTTTGAACTACTGCTCCGATTTGAAAAATTCTTTCAGTGTTAGATAGCCCATTTATCGAGGAAGGCTATAGGCAATATATCATCACGCTAACACCAATAGGAACGGAGCGGAGCAGAAGAATGTTTCAAAATTAGGGGTTTTTGAAGTAAACCTTCTATAGGCACGCTTGACTTGGGAGTACGGTGGTGAATGTGATCGCGGGTGTGCGGGGAAGTTCGGTGGCGGGGTTTGCGGGGGGGGGGGGTTGCGGAGGCGGGTAATTTTTTTTATATCGAGGAACTAAGGAGAGCCATAATTAATGAAAAAGCAAATTTGATAAAAAAAAATAAGCTGCCCAAATTATTAATTCCACGCGGACGGAGTCGCGGGCAAAAGCTAGTTTTAACTATAATTATATATATTTTTTTTAATTTTCATTTAGATTAGTGCCGTATCAAGAGCCAATTGTTAGTTGTGAGTGTTGTTGCTTGTATTACTATAATTAATTATTATTGTTGTAAAAACATAAACCGTCAAACATGTTTAAAATCGTAATATGAAAAGCGATTGGTGGAAGCATGCAGGCGCTAAGAGGAGCACCATATGTTCCGCTTACAACCAATGAGCGTAGCCATTCTTATTAGAATTGATGGCAGAAAAGGGGAAACTGATTTTCTCTCGCAAGGTGAGACTTAAAATTCATCTCAAGAAAACCCTAGAAAAAAAATCGTGCGTGCAGCTCGTGAAACTTCGTAATGTGGAAATGCAAAAGGCACTTATACAACCTTATTGCAATAACTTAAAGAACTAAATTTACTTATGCATCTATGTGTTTAAATTACTCACTAGATGGCGTTTTTATCAAGTCTCATACAAATTTGCACAGACAGTATGAGTTCTGCATCGCACTGTCGAAGTTTTTAACATCCGTTAGTACATATACAATGCGAGATTACTTGCTTCGGTAGTACACATACTAATGTTTTCATACCCCCTCCATAGTAGCGTTAAACGTTTAACGCGATCTTGTTGGAAGTCGCATTAGAAGTTTCACTTCAAAAACAAATGTGGGATGTAAGTTATTGATATCTCCAACACAAGGCTGTTGGAACTAGAAGGAGGCGAAAACCGACAAAAACAGTAGAACTTGCAACACAAAAATTATTAAGATGACAACCTGTCAATTGCGCCAATAGAAATCTTAGGATTATAATAATTTACTGCCGATGATTAACAACAAGTTACATAAATTAAAAAAAAAATCTTCATATTATCGGGTATGTATTACAATACCGAAGTACGAAAGACCGAATGTATTAAAACATCGAATGGGTCAAAAGACCGACATGATTTTTTTCTGAAACCGTAAACTTCTCAGAATTTATTAAAACGGCATCATACAGAACCCATTAGGTTAGGTTAGGTTAGTTTTATAACAATCTTAAAAAGTTAACGGTTCCAGAAAAAAATCGTATCGGTCTTTTGACGGTTACGTATCAAAAAATCTAAAATTAAAAAACCTAACGTAAAATAACCTACGTTCAAAATACCTAAAATCTAAATACCTAATGATTTTAAATACCTAAGCAACTAACACCTACCTACGAATTACCTAAGTTTAAAATAACTAATGGAGTAAATGTCTTATGTTTAAAATATCAACAGCTATGACACCTAAGTTTGATACACCAACATTTGAAATACCAAATGGTCAAAATACCTAAATGAAACGAACATCGCTTAATTTTCGGCGAGCGAACGAAGCGAGCGAGCAAGACGGTTCGGAGCGGAAGCGACTCGGAATGGTTAGGTTCAAAGGCTAATGCGGGAGCGTAGCGGAGCGAAGCTCCCGCATTAGCCTTTGGTGTTAGTTATTTTTTTTATTACCACGTGAAAAATCTAATTTGTTTGATAAAATTTGGTATATGATTTACATTTAGGTACATTTCATAATGTTAAAGACAATAATACCTAATGGAAATAATCATTTTCTGTGCTGTTACAAAAAAAATACCTAACATCGAAGGCTAAGGCGGGAGCTACGCTACGCTTCGCTCCCGCCTTAGCCTTCTGAACCTAACCTATCCGAGTCGCTTCTGCCTTAAATAGTCTTGCTCGCTCGCTTCGCTCGCTCGCTGCCAGTGATATACCAGTTAGGATATACGAAAGCTTTCGGTATTTTGAATATAAGTGAAAAAATCATTAGGTATTTAGATTTTAGGTATTTTGAACGTAGGTTATTTTACGTTAGGTTTTTTAATTTTAGACATCGCAATACGTAGCCATTTTAAGCTTTCGGTATTTTAAACATAAGTGAAAAAATCATTAGGTATTTAGATTTTAGGTATTTTGAACGTAGGTTATTTTACGTTAGGTTTTTTAATTTTAGATATTTTGATACGTAACCGAGTAATTAGTAATATCTATGATTTTTATAATTGGTCACACCGTGTAAAGTAGTCTTTTTTTATTAATAGAGGGGCAAACGAGCAAGTGGAGTCTAGTCTAGGATGTAGGTAGACCATGTAAGCCTAATATCTTGTCTTAGGGCCATTACAGACTGACAGCACTTCAACCGCATAGTAACTGCTAACTTACGATCACAGCGTTCAGTTTTGCTGACTGCAACATAACTGCAATCTAAAATGTATGGGCAGTTGGCAGTTACGTTGCGGTTGGAATGCAGTCCGTCTATAAGGGCCCTTATGGCCTCTCAAGCAAATGATCGTAGGTTCAAATCAGGGTTCGCAAATTAAATAAATATTAAACAAAAAGAATTTAAAAAAAGGTTATGGAAAACATCGTTAGGAAACGGGTTTGTGTAGAACAGGTTTGTGCAGAACCTGCGAAGCAATTAAATATGTGTGAAGTTCCCAATCCGTACTGGGCCCGAGTGGGAACCATGGTACAAGTCCTCTCATTCTGGGAGATTGTCATACACTTTAGTTTTGAAATATAGGGTTGTGCTTGAATGATATTTTAGTCCGTTTTTTTTGATAAGTCATAGAATCAACTCTTTTCAAGAGACTATTTAACCCCTTTTTGCTTTAACGGTATTTTGTAATAACATGTAGAATAAACCAACAATGAACATAATAATATTCGTACGTAAAACACTCAACGACCCCAACTACGCTGGAAGGCAGAAGTGGTCCTTTATGCCCAAATTAGAGTTGAGAATATAGGTATTCACAAAAAGATTGACCTTTACCATTGCTGTGATTTATTATTTATGTGCTTTATAATAGTTTTTTTTTTATGTATGTATGTACACTAAACAGGCAGCATAGACGGCATAATGACTCCTACGTCGTGAACAGATTTTTTTCATACCTTATTATTTAAGCCCTATTTTGTGACGACCGGATAGGCCAGTGATTAAGAAACCTGACTAAGAAGCTTGAGGTCCCGGGTTCGATCACCGGTCGGGGCAGACACTTTTTTTTTGATAGCCTATACAGTGTCCCACTGCTGGGCAAAGTCCTCCCCTTTCTCCTTAAACGCTGAAATTTATGTTTTTATTTTAATTAATTCAATTTTGATATTAAGTTAATCGAGAATCATAGCTACCCTACTTTTGACGTTGATTCTGTCATTGTAATATTATTAAAATTACATAATTAAATACAACCTCTGCAATTCAGTTGTCCGGAAACCTCTAAAAATTTATTAAATAAAATCACACTTACAATGAAAATGGTTAGACTGATGTAGGATAGAACGACCGTTCGTTTATTATTTTTAACTTTATCGTGTTACAATAACTTTAGCATTTTAGTCAAGTTAGTAAAAAACTGCGGTAGAAACAATGATTTCTATTCACTATGAGCCACCCTGTGTAACTACTCAAACAAATGCATCTTGGAAAACACCCCTAATTTTAAATAATTTTATTGTTACAGGTAAGATCCAGCACAGAACACATACATACAGAATACTTGTACTGTTATTCTCTATTATATATTCTGTAGATCCAGTTACTTGACAGCGTGAATCTATTACTCTACAAAGAAATACTGCATCAACATTATATCACTCTCTAAGGTATGAGTATGTCTCTTTCTTCCAAAGGCTTCGATCGACAGCTATACATAAAAGTTTACCCCGCACATTCTGGTATAAAACTTTTTAAATTAAAATGTTGTATGTTCATTTACCCTTGTCGAACAAATTAATTCTCTGTCACCTGCTGTAACACTTGTACCAAGTTATACATGCTGTTTAAAGACAACATGATACAAGAGAAACTCTTCAGATCCCGGTTTGTGTAACTGTTAGGATAAGTTGGGAATTGTAAAGTACACAATAACATAAACAGCCACGTGGGAAAATATTTGACGAGTGCTACAACTTTTTTACCTGTGTCCAATTCTTTAGACGGTACGATAACTTTATAACAATCAATAAAAAGTCTCTTTGATAATGAAATCCTACTACAATACAACATAAGCTATAAATGTATGAGTTCCCAACAACAATCAAAACCACATAATATTTAATATCTAAATTTTGCGGATAGAAAACCACACTTTCTGGCTAAAATGCACTAAGTATTTACTGTGTACACATTAAGTGATGATAAATAAAGCAGCATACTTCATGTTTTTGTTGATTATATATTCTACTACAGAGCGTTTTTACTGGCTGACGGACTGACAGGCAATGCACAGCCTAAACCGCTGAAACCAGAGATTAGAAATTTGGCAAGCATACAATTTTAATGTAATAGAGGTGCATTAAATAGATTTTTTTCGAAATTCCCACGGAATAACATTTTTTATTTTTTTATGGGGGCGAATATAGTTTCAAGATATTTTCAAACGGATATATAGTATCGAGACGGCACGCAGTCGACGAGCAAGAATGGCGGAGACAGAACTCGATCTATACAGGGTGCTAACAAATTAGATACCAATATTTCTATGGCTTAATCTACTCATCAAATCAAGTCACTTTTATTCTAACAACTTATTAGAATTAAAAAAATCTCGATTTTCCATTGCTAAAGCAGTATTCCGTTTGGATGGATATGTACGAAAAGATTATTTTCTATTATTAATTAGCCTGGAGAAGTGTCCCACTGCTGGGCAAAGGCCTCCCCCCATTTTCGCGAAAAGATTGCTTTTGAAAATTTTGAAAACTTGTCTAAGCGAAAGTGAATTGTTTTGATGAGTAAGTTACGCCCTGGAAATATTGGTACATAATTTATTAGCACCTTTTATAACATTGACATGCATCCGTAATTCCCCACCCCAGTTTACCCATGATCATGATCATGATCATGAGACTGGTAGATGCATTATAGGGAGTTCATTAAAGATAGTCGCAGTTTACGATCGCTTTTTCCCGTTCAACCTGCGTTACCGTATCGTAAGATACAACGGACACCCGTCGTTATTGGGCGTAGGAGTACACTGGAGAGCCAAGACCGGTTTACATTGATACCGTCGATCCCGGGTTCGGTCGGATTACAGTATCTGATCCGCCACTCAACTCGAAAGTCTCGAAACTCCAACTTTTTTCTTAACGCATTCGAGTAACGCGGTATGATGAGTAATGGGTTTGGGCGAGATAAAAAGTATTGCGCAACTGTTGATCTAGATACCTGAGGCCCCGTTGATTTCGATTACAACTTGAATTAATGTGCAGTAATGATCCCAAAAACCCGGGGTAGCCACAGTGGTTCGACCGGCCACCTCTCAAGCAGAGAATCATGGGTTCGAACCCGAACTTACATCTCTGAGTTTTTAGAAAATTATGATGAAGGAAAAATATATATACAAAGAAATATAACCGTGTGTGTGAAGTTGTCAGCCTGCAATGTGCCTGCGTAGAAACTATAGCCCAGACACGCTCAATTTGAGAGGTGGGTCCGGTAGTGGGACGTATGCATATTATAGACCGGAGATGAATGATTCAAAAATATAGTATAGAAATATGAAATACGAGCTGCTGCCCGCGACGCCGTCTGCGAAGAATTCGTTTATCGCTATCCCGAGGGAAATATGCAATTTTCCGGGATAAAAAGTATCCTATATGTTAATCCGGATTATAAACTATCTGTGTACCAAATTTCATCAGAATCTGTCAAACCGTTTTAGCGTGAAAGAGTAGGTAACAAACATCCATTCATCCATCCATCCATTCATACTTACAAACTTTCGCGTTTATAATATTAGTAGGATAACAGTCGCTTATATGATAATTGATAACTTAACTATCTGAGGGATTTCTTGTATAATATAATATACATAATATATTTTATTTTTTTCGAAATCTGCCATGTTAAAAAAGCAACTGTTACAATCAATTCTCATTAGCTGAACAAGGACAGCAAATTAATGAAGAAATTAATTGTATCACCGCTCCATCCATCTGTTACTTAGGTCTCAGGAGCATTCAAAGAACTAACTTCTAAAACTCCATGTTTTGTTCGCTTGGTGCGAGTCACAAGCAGGAGCGGGGCGTGTGATACAACTTTGTAGTGGTGATAACGCTATAGGAATCGAAAGATAATTCGTGGGATATACATACATGACCCACCTCGCGCGATACATATTTTACAACTTAGTGTTTGTAGATGGTCTTTATTTGACTCTGATCGCGACTGTAAATATGAAGACATGATAGGTCATGCTTGTATGCAAAATCAGCTCCATTTATAACAATCATGTGTATTTTTTTTTAATTTTGTACGTTATATTACGTGTTACTATACCTACCTATCGATATAATCTAATAATATAAATAAATAATAAATAAATAAATAAATAAATAAATATCACGGGACAATTCACACCAATTGACCTAGTTCCAAAGTAAGCTAAGCATAGCTTGTGTTATGGGTACAAGGTAACGGATAAACATACTTATATAGATAAATACATACTTAAATACATATTAAACAACCAAGACCCGTGAACAAATATTCGTTTTATTCATACAAATATCTGCCCCGACGCGGGAATCGAACCCGGGACCTCAAGCTTCGTAGTCAGGTTCTCTACCTACTAGGCCATCTGGTCGTCAAACACAATCTATAAACACAGTTGAACGACGGTTTTTGTAGGGAAAATTTGATATCTCTTTCTTTATTAGTATAACTTTGCCAAACCGGGTTTGGCAGCTAGTGCTAGAATAATTATAACAACAAATTATTATTATTATATTTGAAAATATCACTTTAAATCGCCATTTCATGGCAAGTCTATTTGATTCAAAATTCACTAAATGTGAACTTTTATTTTATCCATAATTTCTGATGAAACGATACGTTTTTTATTATATTTCGCATTATAAAAGCAGTCGCTTCTGGCCGGCACCACGCGTGTCACAGTATGGCATTTGAACCCGGATCGATTCCGTCCGGCCCGGCTTTTATTCGGATCCTTTGTACTTTTTCATCTCCAGAGGATTAACTGAACTTCTGCGGTCCGCGTCAGTTCGATACGACTTATCTTCTATTTATTAGTTTTCTTTGTTTATTCCCTTTAAATTTGTTTCCTTACGATTTAGGTTAATGGTAGAACATGTTTGATCAGTATTAATGCTTGGGCAGGAATAAAAAGAAAAGCTGAGTAAAATATAGTACATTGCTACCTAGCCCTGAAAGCAGGCAATTGCTGGATGAATACTAGTTTCAACGGACGAGGTTGCCGCAGAAAACTGGCAGGTGCTCTCTTTATGTACCCACGACTCTTAACACAAGCTCAAGAGACGTAAGGCTACCAAACTTTCTTATGTTGTTTGTAATTTATTATATTTAATTTGAAAAGATGACTTCCTGCCAAGTTTCTTGCGGCGCATTCTCCTTGGCAATGATGGTCCTTACGAAAGCGCTGGTGGTTTAAAAAAGTGACATGTAAAAGAGCCCTTTGCGGCCTATTTGCAGAATAAACGTTTTGAAGTCACAAAACAAAACTTCATAAATCAACTTAGCTTCCTGTATGCGGATTGCTTTCATTGTAGTGCTAAAATTTGTATATGCATTGTATCATTGTAACGGTTGCACTGTAGCTCTCAACAATCGATGTGACTTCGACGCCTACTTGGGCGGTCGGCTTGCATACGAAAGGCAGTTTGCTACATTCTGTTATGCAGATCCGAATCTAAGCCGAGATGGTCGGACATCAATTCTGCCGTCGTAAGAAAAAGGGGCACAACTAGCATTTTTTGTGAAACAGAAAAAGCCTAAGTGCACACTTGTTCTTTGTAAACTTATGCTGTTTCTTTTTTGAGCAAGTTTGCAGTTGTGCCCTTTATAAATACGACGGCAGAATTGCTCTTCAATATATCCCTTTCACAACTGTGTTACTAAATGTTAGGCTTCGGATACTAGGCTACGAATTCACTAAAATATCTTTAATTAATAGTGAAATAATATGGATTACTCACATCTCAAAACGAGTTTAACTCGAGGTTTTATTTCACTATAGGTACTTCGTTTTTTTTAACATTAGAAAGAAGGTAAGTGATCTCGACGAGTCTTTTTATCGAGAAACACTTTTGAAAAATAAATTAAGTACAGCAAATATTTAATTAATTTGCAACTAACATTGCCCGCAGGTGGAAAGGCCAAGTCGTCTTACCTCTGATGCGACTACCTTCATTTTAAAATTTTAATTTTAAATAAACACAGATAAAAGTATTAAGTATACGCTATGTGTAAATTGCCGCTTTTTGATATATTTGCAAGTTTTAGATATGCCTACCGAAAGGGAAATGCATAATATAAATAAATAAAGTATGTATCTATGTATATTATATATATACATATTCTATACATATGTATATGTATAAGATATGTATCTATTTTGTTTATTTGTTTATTTTGTTACACACTTTTTTTTTCACCAACTTATTTGTGCTGATTCCGGTCCAACAAGTTTGATGCAATGATATGAAGGGTTTGACTGAAAATCAGCGCTACAGCAGGCACCTACTGCAGCTTAATGCTGAGTCAAATTCCTTTTCGACATCTCAATTATGTTTTTTGTTTTAATTATTATTATTGTTTTCTTTTTTATTATTATTTTTCTCCTGTATTAGTCAGTGTATTTTTCTTTTTTTGATGTCGAATAAAGTTATGTCTATGTCTATGTCTATGTCAAATATATAACAACTAACAAGGACTATGGTCATTTACATTCTTTTGGTTTCATAAGTAATAGTTATTATTTTTTAAAAAGCGTTTTTCAATAATAATACTCATCAAGATTGTTTACCTTATTTCTAATGCTAAAAAAACGAAGTAGGTCTCACGGTAGTATCATGTTTAGAATATCTTAAATTAAGTCCATATTTGAACATTTTTTCCGTTCCGTCAAGTAACGGAGCCTCGCATAGCGGAGCTCTTATTTCCATGTGGTAGTTAATGTCTGGAGTGTCCACTTTTTTTTTTTAGTAGACAAAAGCGAAGAAGAAGCTAAATGAAAGTAAAGTTTTCAGAGCTCATTGAGTCGTTGTTGGCAGTAAAATGATCCTGTTGCTGATCCTCACTGTAGCTCAGCCTGTTGGATACTTTAAATATATTTTGGGTTAAAAGTGACTATTGACTATAGTAATTAGCTTTCATTATTGTCATAATCTAAATTATTACCTACATAGATACGTTCAAAAACAATCTTTCATAGCAATTTGCATCAGCGTACTTCGATGTAGGCGAAATTGTGGTTTACATTTAATTTTAAGTATCACAATTGGTTCTAAGACAAATTATAAGTGTTTCCATTCAATTTGTAGTGTTTGTAGTGTTTGTAGTGGTAGAGCCATGTTGTAGCTAGCCGCTGCATCACAAATGGGCCGGCTCGTCCGGGGCAGTACCACCCTCTCACAGAACACCGGCGTGAATCAGCAGTACTCCTGCTGCGTTTCGTACGGTCAGTGAGAGAGCCGGGGGCCCAATACGTCTCCCCCTATCCTATTCCCTCTCCTTTTCTCAGGGCCGACAACGCACTGGCATCGTGTAAAGCGCTGCGGGTGTCTATGGACAGTGGTGATCATTTAACATCAGGTGACCCACTAGATCGTTTGTCAGGCCTCTTTAACATAAAAAAAAAAAATATTAAGTGGTCGGAAGAAAATAAATAAATCCATAAAATTATTTAACATAAATGTATAAAGAACGAAGCACTATTTACCGAAGATTTTTTACGCTATCCCATCTACATAATTAGCATGCATAAATGCTGATTTTATTAACTTCTTTAAAGCTACTAACACAAGCTCATTCGTCACTAAGCGGTAAACGCCAAACCCATCCAAGCCTCAAGATAACCCTCTCGAATTGCAAGCCTATTTCAGTGCCCGATTGTTGTAACGCAATCTGATTCGGGCTATTGTTCTATGCAACATTGACACAATTGACAGATGATACTGACGTACAACAGCTCTTGAGATAAATCAGTGAATCTAAACTGTTTCCTTTAATTTCCAATAAGATTCTATTTACATGTTCCGAAAGTGTGTCTAACTACATTTAACTAAGTAATTATTATTTTATTATAAAACTAGCAGGTCGCGTTAATCATTGATGCTCCGCTCCTATTGATCGTAGCGTAATGTTATATAGCCTATACCTTCCTCGATAAATGGGCTATCTAACACTGAAAGAGTTTTTTAAATCGGACCAGTAGTTCCTGAGATTAGCGCGTTCAAGCAAACAAACTCTTCAGCTTTATAATATTAGTATAGATTAAACGACGATTTTTTTTTCTTCTAGCAACAGAAGAAGAATATAAGTTGTTTTAAAACATCGTTAGCAGCCAGTGTCAATTTAGGTTCAACTAACTAAAAAAAGAATTTCCGTCACAAACTTAAAATTAAATCATGAATTATTGGATATTTCATTCAGTCAGGTACGCTTTTCTGATGCTCATCATTAAAGTACTGTCGGGAACACGTAATTATGCGTTTTAATGGCTTACTGCTGCCATAATTTTGCAGCCGATTGAACGCACATTTTCGTTTGCGGCATTTGAAACAATCTCGGGTTTGAGTGGCGATAGAGAATGCGTACTGCAAGCATCTCATTTGTGTTCTTTCAATAGCCTACTAAATAGGTACCTATTAAATAAATTACTGATTAAAATTAATAAATTATATTTTGTGTGCTTACTTGCTTAGCAAGAGACCTCCAGGCTTCGTCAAAGTACAGTCAAGGAAACTCAATCGCGTACCAGGGTGGAACCTTTTCACAACCAATTTCATGATATTTTTTTTAGCAGATATATGGAATGCCAAACATGACATTTGCAATATCTTGAAGGAATCGACGGACAATATTTATCTAAATTAATGGTACTGTTCTAATATGGAACTCCAGAAAGTACGTCTGAGTGTATTACTTATTAAAAGACAAATTATATCTCATTTGCGTGGAAGCCGACGTCAAGGTGCTACTGAACCGATTAGTTCATCTGTCTCTCGCAACTCGGGAATTCATTTTAATTACCTCCCTAATTGATAGGTGCTACTTACCCTTAATTATTAACCTGCAACTACCTAGGTGGGGCAATTTCGGGTAATAGTTGGCACGAAATTAAAGGTGAAGGTGTGGAGCGTTACTCGTTTATATGTTCTGAATTGGTGCGGGCATTTTGTGGAATTTTCTTTAATTAATGAACTAAAACAATTACTTTGCTCACCCGCGACCTTACAATAGTTACGTTTATGCAAGAAATGTGCGTTCATGCAGTTCCTCCACCTCCACACTGTACGAACACACACAAATCACATAAACCCAACCATCACCACCACCAAGCTACACTGACGCGTTTCGAACTCAACCAGAGCTCATCTTCAGAGTTACCACAACCGTATGCTATGCTACAAAATGTTAAACTAACAAACCAAAACAAATGTTTTAACTTGTCACTGTAACTTCTCAAGTACCCACTTTATTTTTCTTATTCTCAAACACATTTCTTGCATAAACGTAACTATTGTAAGGTCGCGGGTGAGCAAAGTAATTGTTTTAGTTCATTAATATGGACCTCCGCAAAGTAACGCCTGATTCAATAAATTATTTTCTTTAATTGTTTTTTAATCTTTTAGGTACTTTAAACGAACAATTCTCATAAAAAAAGGTTGCTGATAAACAATAATGTGTTATCCCACAAAATACAGAACTTTTGTGTGGTACAAAAAATTGCGTTCCTAGCGCAGTTAATGCTGGACAATTTATAGGTATAATACATTAACATAATTCGTTCAATTAATCGGATTAAATTGAATCACAAGGTCAAAATATGGTGTACCCTAAATGAAGTAATACTATTTTTTTTTTAAATGTTGTTGAATTTATATTTGCTAGCATTAGTTGAGCCTGGGACACTTAATTTAGTATCGCGTAAAAATAATCGTCCTGTAGGTTTGTTACGTTATTGGTTTCTAATAAAATACTTTTTGGATTTTGATGTTTTTTTTTATGTAGCTGTATAAAGTTTTGCATTTAAGTCTTTGAATAACTAGTACAGTAGGTACAAGTAAAAAAATAGCCACAAAATTACAAATGGCACTGCTCTCTACAGGGTTATTTGTAATTCACTAGCATCCTTTTAACCCTAAACTCCTACCACATAAACAAATGTTTTTTTTTCGTTTTACGGCTTTTGTCATAACTTAATATTTTTGGTGTAATAACGTTTTGAAAATGTGAGATTACCTCTTATTTTTACGATACTCTGTGTATTTGTATGGGAAAAAAGTGCTTAATTTTGAAAAGTCGTAAAACGAAAAACATTCGTTTGAGTGATAGGAATTCAGGGTTAAGAGGATGTCAGTGAATTGCAAATAACCCTGTATATAATAGTAGGGTAGAAATAAACTCGAATAACAACGAGCAATGCTCGGTCGACCAGACTTAGAAATGATAACTGTGATATCATAATAGTGCACTTGTAACATGATTTCTGCATTGAATAAATTAATTAAATATTTTTTTATCAATTTTATTTAACAGGTCTTAGTGCGTTGAGTACGTAATTTAATTACGATTGAATAAAATAATTGAGTAAGTAGATAAAATTCATGGAATATTTGAGACAAATTACTGGCAGACATTAATTTCATAATGCATACGCACACGTAGGTAGGTACTTATGTCTTATCTACTTATTTTACTTTGTTTCATACTTACCCGCAATTAATATAATTGCTCAACAAACTCTCCTTGCCAAAATTACCAAAATACAGTCAGCGTGATAATTTTCAAGTACTTTACTTGCATAATGAAATGAATAATACGTATCTACATAGTATAAAACAAAGTCGCTTCCCGCTGTCTGTCTGCCCCTATGTATGCTTACTTACTTACTTACTACACTGGCTCAACGACCCAAAGAGGATCTTGGCCTCCGACACCAGAGAGCGCCACTCTTCCCTATTTTGCACCACCTCGCGCCAATTGGCTGCGCCGAGGGCGGTTACGTCTTTCTGCACTTCGTCCACGTATTTGAGGTATTTGTGGACTTCGCCAAAGCCTATGATAGTGTCGACAGGGGATCTCTGTACAATGTTATGCGATCATTTGGAATACCCAACAAGTTGACTTTGATGGTCATGGTCGCCACTAGTATTAGTATTAGTAGGATGTATGCTTAGATCTTTCAAACCACGCAACGGATTTTGATTCGGTTTTTTTTAATAGATAGAGTGATTCAAGAGAAAGGTTTATATTTTTAATACATGCATAATTGCATCTGCGCGAAGCCGGGGCGGGTCGCTACTAATGTGTAATTTAGACGACCAGATGGCCTAGTGGTTAGAGAACCTGACTACGAAGCTTGAGGTCCCGGGTTCGATTCCCGTGTCAGGGCAGATATTTGTATGAAAAATACGAATGTTTGTTCTCGGGTCTTGGGTGTTTAATATGTATATAAGTATGTATCTATCTATATAAGTATGTTTATCCGTTGGCTAGTACCCATAACACAAGCTTTACTTAGCTTACTTTGGGACTAGGTCAATTGGTGTGAATTGTCCCGTGATATTTATTTATTTATTATTATTATTTTATAATTAGAGATATGGAGTAGTACATTTTATACACGAAACGATAGCATAAGTATGCAGGAACTATTGTAACATCAGTCATGACATGTTTTGATGTTATTAAAGACTACCTATTTCGAACGCTGGTAAACAGAAAAAATCTTTTTCTGCCCACTTCGCGAAGTTTCGTTTTGTGTAAGTATTATTAATGAGACAATAGGTCTTACCCAGACAGGCACCTATTTCAATAGAAAACCTCTCTGACCTCTTTGATAAAAAAGCCGCTAATTGAGAATCATTTATAATAATTTAACGACCAGATATCCTAGCAGTTAGAAAATCTGACCATACCGACCGTAGTCAAGTATAAAAAATATAAATGCTGCTTACTTTGGGATCTAGGTCAATTAGAATCCATTATCCCCTGATATTACTTACTGTTATTAATAGTGATAATTAATAATGATATGCTTATCGTACACAGTAAAATTGCGAGCAATATTAATTAGAAACGTTCAAAGTTACTGTAAGGACTGTATTAAAGGAAACAGCCCCTGTAAGTAAGGGATGACTGTAAATTTGGAAATTTCAGGATAATACCGAAACGATCCGCGGGATGGACGCTGTGACAACGACTGAATAGATTTTGAAAGAGGCCGCCAGTCACACCACATAGAACGCTCTATTAAAAAAAGAATTAAACCGTTGTATTGCTACGGAGCTCTAAAATGTAAGCATTCCTAGCCTATAACGTGTGCATACTTCGAAACTAACCCGCGAATTCAATTTAGGTACAGAATATTCCAGAGGTTTCATTTTCTCTCTTGATTCTGGAGTCTAGCTGTTTTTCCATGAATTAATAACAAAGACACACTTTCATTTTTATAATATTGTGATGTAAGCTATTCTGCATATTACTATTTATTTTTATATAAAAAATTCAAAACCTAATGGTTGACTTTACACAATTGGCTTAAACACTACTACACATAAGTTATCCGTCAAAACAAATATTTTACGACCCAGGTGAGTGAACCACTTCTTTCCCCGTTACCCGTGTTCACCTCAATCTTACTCCCAAACTCCATGACCAGCAAAGTATTTTCATGCCATAAACCTGAATTATGTACATATAGAGTTTATCTCTAACATACAACCTCGTACAATTTTCCCAACAATTAAGCACTGTATTCAAATTCATTTTCTGGAGCTATGTTATGGCGTGGAAGGCCATTGATAATTGATTTACGATTATATGTATAATAAATAGGATATCATGTTGCTATAAAGTCTATTTTTTCTTAGCAACGACTACCAACTAGTCATGGCAAATTTGTATTCTTGTTAACTAAAATTGTGTTCACAATTAACGTGGTTGTTAAAGTCAGTTTTGATTGTGATTAAACGTAACTGGTTTTGTTATTTAGTTTCATATTTTGTTTTCTTATCTCAGGTACAGTCACGAGCATTAATATATAAACGTTTCCTAATTTGCAAAATAATATATCTATGTAAGATTTCCTAACTAAATACACATAGGTACATAACGTTCAAAATATTGTATCCGAAAAACCCACCACAGTAATAATAATGTACACGATATTTGTAGCAAAATTAAGTCAACAACCTCGATCACAATATTGTATACGCCATTGCTCCCTTTTTATAATATACGTTATATTTTCTAATAAATAATGTCTACAACGCAGTGCCATTAATATGTAAACAATTATGTTTGCTCAATATTTCATAACAATGTATACCAATGCAATGATTGGAACATTTTTGTTCATTTCTTAAGTCATTATACAAACCGGTCAAGTGCGAGTCGGACTCGTCTGTGAAGGGTTCCTTACCTCCGTACAGAGTTTTTTTAAATACTGTTCGGTAAAACATCGCCAAAATGTAAGCACCAAAATCGTAAACTTCTGAACATCTAGGTAAACGTCTGAACAGCATAGCAGCTGTAACCTAGCAACCGTCGCCGGAGTTAAAAACGCTGAAAAAGCACGTTTGTTGTATGACGACCTCCTTTAGTTTTTAACTTTATTTTATTATATTATATTATATATATAGATTAGTATTTGTTGTTATAGCGGCCACAGAAATGTTTAGCTATTACGGTTCAAGATATAGAGCTACTTTTCTTCTTTCTTCAATCTATATTTAATATTATAAATGCGGAAGTGTGTCTGTCTGTCTGTCTGTTAACTCTTAACGCTTAAACCGCTTTACCGATTTTGATGAAATTTGGTATACAGATAATTTGAATGCCGGGAAAGAAATCACCCTTTAAGGGGGCAAAAAGGGAGGTGAAAGTTTGTATGGGGATATATACCTAACCGCTGAACCGATTTAAATGAAATATATAGACAGTTTGAGCCCGGGGAAAGGATATAGAATGGTTTTCCCAGCATTTAAATTCCCGCGGGAAAAAGTAAGTGAATTGGGAATGTCTAAAAAAAATTACCAGTGGTTTTTATATTTTTTTTGTATAGAAAAGTCATGTATAAGAAACTAATTTCAATATTTTGTCACTTAGTCCACTACTTTTTTCAAAATGAATTATTGAAACTATTTTGGTTGATGACGTCAGATTGTAATTGAGGGCTCCCACACTGCCAAATTTCTAAATCTGTCTAAATGCGTACGATAAGGCAACCCCTTTAATTATTTTTTGCGTGGTGGTACACTGTAACTAGTGTCACTTTACTGGCGCTGTCAAAGTGCTAGATGTCAGGCAGTGGGTCCAAATCAAACTCCGTAGTTATAATCCACGCGTAAATTTGTGAAGAATTCTAACCACACAGAATAAAGTACGACTTGGACCGGTCACGCAATTTACACCAAAGTCAAATGAAGGTCATTGCTTATTTGTTATGTAATAAATTCATTATATAATATTAAAATTAAATAACTACAGAAAACGAGTTAAAAAGCATTTATCTCGCAATGGTTTTCGATTTAGTATACATTGCAAAAAATAGACATACCCAATTCAATTTCGGAACTGATTTAAAAAAAATCTTTCACTGCCTTTCATTGCCTTTGATTGAGATTTAAGAATTTTCAAAATAGGTCAAACAGTTATATCTATTCCGTGGGAACCTTACACTTTCTCGGGATAAAAGCAGCTTACGTCAATCAAAAACAGTGCAGCTTTCTATGAGTGAAAGATTTTTGATCTGTCTAAATGTAGAATTCTCTTATTTCTGTGCCCCGGGAATTTTGCGTTTTCCCGGAGAAAAAGTAGTTATCCAATGTCAGTCGAGAACTGTAGCTTTTCTATTAGTTAATGTTTTTTATATCGATCTAAAAAAATATTTCTAACTTTGCACTTTCCCGGGAAAAAATAAACCTATTTCAATCAGGGACAGTTTAACTTTCTATAGAATTCACTTACTGCCTATTCCTATCGCGCGAGAACATAGCATTTTCCCGAATTTATTCTATGTGTTAATCCACGTAACACATCTATTCTGTGTGACACATCCAAACAAACGTGACGTAGACAAATATGAAATATTTGATCTGCATCTATCTCTTATACTTCATTCATTTGAGGGTAGATTCACAAAAAAATAAAAATTACTGTCGCCTTTCCTTGCAAATTACGAGCAACGCTAAGACCAGGCGTGTATACATTGTTATGAAAAATGAACCAAACGTAATTGTTTACATATTAATGACACTGCGTTGTAGACATTATTTAGAAACTGTCACGTATATTTCAAAAGGGAGCAATGGCGTATACAATATTGTGATCGAGGTTGTTGACTTAA
Organism: Archips crataeganus; assembly: GCA_947859365.1. NCBI lineage: Eukaryota > Metazoa > Arthropoda > Insecta > Lepidoptera > Tortricidae > Archips > Archips crataeganus. The sequence goes on along the minus strand of OX402049.1, from coordinate 9,444,219 downwards.
TTTTGCTTTTAATATCGTGTACATTACTGTGGTGGGTTTTTTGGATACAATATTTTGAACGTTATGTATGTGTATTTAGTTAGGAAATCTTACATAGATATATTATTTTGCAAATTAGGAAACGTATATATATTAATGCTCGTGACTGTACGTCTTTAACTTGGCCGTCAGAAAAAACTGACCTGCTCGACTTGCGTATGAAACAATACAATATATAAAACAACCCTAGATTTCTTGACAAGTCGTAAGTCTGTGGTCCTAATATAACCCCTTGCCTACAAGTGCTTATTAAAGCTTAATACTACTTTAACATTAGGTAGGTAATTTGTCTGCATCTGTCATTTTGACTTGGCCAGACAAAGAGAAAACATAACATAACTGTAAACGAGTCTGTTACTTTATATACATTTTTTCACCAAATTATTTTAGCAGCTGTCTATTACAAATAGTACAGTAATAGACTATTTAATACGACCAATCAACTGACGTACATTTTATGATCTGTCTTAAACTTGTTCCTCCATGAATTTTGTATGGTTAATACTGAACTGTGACGTCATTTGTTAGCCAACTTATTTGACTACCTATCTATTGATTTTAAAGCTATTAATAATCAAACTTTACAATTGATTAAAAATTAAACTAGTTTTCCAGGTTAAAATTATTTGTGTTTCAGGTCAGAATTATTGGTTAGGTACTTAACTGTGTTAAACACCCTAAGTAGCCTTCATCAAAAGAGAATTACAACATAACTGAACAAGACCATTCTGGATTAATAACAAAACCAATAAGCTGTTTGTCTAACGAATCTGCTACAGAGTATTTGTTTTCCTTTCCTTTAAATAAACGACACTTAACCGCCGTCATTACCAATATTGTGCAATATTATCACCTTGCGTAGCAATATATTACTTTAGGAGCGGTAAAAATATAATGACACAGGTTAGCATAAGGGTAACTACTATTAGAGGGCTGGGGTGAACAGACAAATTGAAAACTATTTTGCAAAATGTCTACAATTTGTGGATGGAATTGCTGACGCAATTATGGGTGTTCTCCCCCTCTTACCTATCATGGTGTTATGTTTAGTTTATCTTCGTACGAAATTCTGGAAAAGTAAAGACACAAATAGGTCGTCTTGCAGAAAGTAATGATGAACGCTTTCTGAAAAAAAAATCCACAAATATCCAAATTCCATAAATCAAGGTTAATTATTTTTCTGCATGCTAGTGACCATAAGTCGTTGAATCTGGTTTAATTTTAATAGTTAAACCTTTTCACTACTAATTAATTCTTGTACCTAATACTATAAATGTGCACACTTTTGTGTTTTCATACGTTTTGGTGAATTAAAGTCACCAGTGAAACGTAATTTTTTTTTGAAGCGCAATCACTGCAATGATTATAATAATAGGTAGGTAGGTACTGGTAGATGCATCGAAATATCGGGATCCCATCAATGGTAATCACGGATCACTAATTATTATTCCAGTAGTTCAGGCAAAAGTGTTTCATGTGTTCTGCACGGTGTAACAAAGCCCGCCTTAAATAGATTTTAAAAAGTTGCCGCACTCGCAGGCCGTGCCATCTGCGGATCCGAAGTTATTTAATAAAAATATATTTCCCGGGACTCTGGCGTTCCGGAGGATTTTAGTTCGTTCCCGGGGAGGATTTAAGAGACGCCTCTTTGCTTAGCGCGGGCGCATTTACGTTTTTTTCATAAGATCGCTTTGCGAAGCGACCTGGGTTTTAATTTGGAGCGAATTGAGAGCGACTTTTACAACGGTTAATAGTAAGGTAGTTTCGTGAAACTGAGAATGGGCTTTGCGCTTACCATTTTTGCTTAAGTTCTCAAGTATCTTCAGTTTAAGACTTAAGTACACTGATGATAAAGTAACTGACTTGACTCAAAAAATAGTTAACTGTAAACTGGAGAAATAATGTAGAATTTGACTATTTGTGTTTTGAAGTGACACAAAAAAAAATTCGTGGATTGTTAATACTCATCACATATCAGCAGAAAGACGTCAATTGTTAGACACACGCCTCCTACAAAGAGTTTCACAATGATTAGTCCTGGGAGGCCCCTTCATACTCACTAAAATATTTATGGCCTCAGCAGAAAACTGAACTGAGATATGGTGACACATGTTCAACGATTGTCTTAGTTATTAGGTAGCATGATACTTTAAAAATCTTGAGCCATTATCAGACACATATCCAGCGCGCTAAGAAACGCTATTACCCAGCAAATGCCCAGCACTTTTGGACACTCATTATCCTATTACGAACGATAGAGCACTCAACTACCTACGTCGTGTGGTTGAGACCGTCCATACACAATCACGTGGAAAATTACACACATAGGCTTTCAAGTGGCGCTACCTAAGCAATACGAAACGCTAAAGCGTATTGGAAATGGTCCACACACATCCACAAATTTTTCTATTGTATATAACAGGGATGGCGAACTAGTAGCACGCAACACAATAATTTGGGTGCGTCACTAATCATCGAATACTTACTTCGTGGATAGTTTATAGTATAAATCTTCCCAGGTGAATTTTTCGCTTCGAGCCATTACATTAAATTTGAACCTTAATACTAAGACGATACCGTTTATTTTGAAAGATAAGGGCTCGAAGCGAAAAATTCACCTGGGAAGATTTATACTATACCAAGCATTCACTAAGTCAAGAATCTTTGATAACCAATAGAGAAGGGGACTTGTGACCGGGTTTTTTAGTCCGTGCAAGTCGGACACTGTCTGGGCCCTCCATTCCCAGTTCGTCCGAAGGGATTTTTCCCGAGCACAAGTCACCCTTCCAATCCTTAAAGTAAAAAACAGCAAAGACTTCGCATCTTTGGCCCCTCTGGCGACTCATTCAAAAAAAAAAGTCAAGAATTTGATGGCACATCGAAGCCAGCTTATTATTGTTTTCATAAAATTTGCACGGTTGCAAAGGTTTCAATCCTTGGAATAGGTATAATGCCTACATTACTTAAATAAGGACATTATTTCGTCGTATCCTACGATAAGAGCCACTATCACCATAGGGGCTTTTAGTTTTTATTGTAAAATTGAAATCTACACGTCAAGATACATGTTAATAGCTTTAAATAATATTTTTAATATTTTTTATTAAATAGTAAAAAAAAAACATTTTTAATAAGCCACAATTACGTATGTCTCACTTCTAACGTGGAGTAAAGCCACAAGTATGCTGCTGTCCTTATTCGCCGTGCAAAAAGGATCGACGCGGGCGCGAGGAGGGAGCGCAAGCGCCGTTTCTACTGTATTCGGCGGACAGCGGCGGAAGAGTCGCATGCATTCGTAATGGTTATTTAATTTGTAAGATCATCATTGTTTTCGTTAATTGTTAAAGAAACCACAAAATAAATCGTCGAAGACATAGATTAGTGAAAATAGTTGCAAAAGATGACGCTGAACGAAAGAGAAAAACACCAAGTAATTTAAGCTAAATTTATTTATAAAGTTTTCCATTATTCAGATCCTATTTATTACTTCTTTAAGGTTTACTTTTTTATTATATATTTTTAAAATTACGTATTTATATGTTTACATAGTTTAATGAAGAAATTTACACAATTGAATGAAGTGGTTAGTGTTGCCGAGAATAAAGCCCGAACGGCAACTGCGGCCTTTTCAGCGGAATAGCTCATTTTTATTTGTATAGCGAATGTGTGGCCACAATTGCGGTAGTGTCCTTTTTCTATGTACGAATTATGTTTTATTGAATTATTGCTTAAATATTCACTTTTTAAAGATTTATTTGGTAGTCTTATTAACAATGCGGCTGCATGGAATGAACATAATTGTTTTTTGATAACAATAATTATTTTGAACGTGTGATTTTGCATGTCTCCTTTTTGGGTTCTTATGGTACTTGTGGCCTTTTTCACCATATACGGGGTGGAATTTTGTAATGCCATCTCCAGGGGAAGTACTCTAAATACTGAAAATAGGAAAATTTACTCAAAGGACCCATTCATTTATTTTTGAAAAGAAAGAAAACTGCATTCTAATATTTTTGAAAATTCGCTTGCCTCACCCGGGAATCGAACGGGGTGCTATTTTTAACAGATTTTGCGGCAACCGAATTTCCGAATATATTTGAATGCAGTTTTCTTTCTTTTCAAAAATAAAGGAATGTTTCCTTTGAGTAAATTTTCTTATTTTCAAAATTAAGAGTACTTTCTCTGGAGATGGGATTACAAAATTCCACCCTGTATAGCAAGCAGCATTACATATTGAAAAAAAAAATGTGATTTTGGTATTATTATATCTATTTACCTTCTAATTTGTTGTCAGTCTGTCAATAGGCACGAATATTACGCTCTTATACTATAACTGAACTGGCCAAAAAGGTTGGATACTGTTACATGTGGACCAACTGAAGTAGATAACCTAATGAAATACGTAGTGGGATACAATATTATTTATAAAGACAAAGATCGATGAAGGTGCAAAAATTTTAAGTTCTAGTCAAAACCGAAATCGTATTGTCTTTAGTTTCTATGAGTACATTATTAAAAAATATTAAATTTTCGTACTCTACTGAATGGCAAAAATTGGACAAAGAATGATAATGGTGAAAAGATCACGTGGAGTAGGGTCAAAATTACCTATATGTTATTAAATATAAATAAATAAGATATAAAAAAGAAACACGAATTGTAGTTACAAAACATGGTGTTGATCTGATGATAGAGCTGGAAGATTTAATCTCGATTTTTAGAATTTAATCTCGTTGAGTTTGGGCTCCTTAGATTCGTTTTGACGAGTACTTTGAACCTAGATGGTAACCAGGGTCTGATGATGGAGCTGAAAGGTGACAATAGGCACTCCATAATTAAAAACCGCAACTCCATCGAGTTTAGGCTCGTTTAATTCATCTTGGAGGGTATGTTGGTCCTAAACAAACTCTAAAAAGTTATTTGTAATTCACTAGCATCCTTTTAACCCTAAACTCCTACCACTTAAACAAATGTTTTTTGTTTTACGACTTTTGTCATAACTTAATATTTTTGGTGTAATAACGTTTTGAAAATTTGAGATTACCTGTTATTTTTATGATACTCTGTGTATTTGTATGGGAAAAAAAGTGCTTCATTTTAAAAAGTCGTAAAACAAAAAACATTTGTTTGAGTGATAGGAATTCAGGGTTAAGAGGATGTCAGTGAATTAAAAATAACCCTGTATTAAAAAAAGAAAAAATGTTTTTTAATAAAAATAAGCTTTTATTAGGTACATGTTAATATAAAGAACTAAAAAGTTGAAAACAATTTATGCCACATATAAAATCTTTGCGTTTTTATCACAGGAGCAATTTTTTTAATAAAAGCGTATTACATTTTGTCAATAGAAATAAAAATGGTGTAACAATGCTTTTACTAAAAAAATAGAGCCTGTGATAAAAACACAAAGATTGAATAATATGTGCAATTCTATTTATTTTTTAAGTTTATGAAAAATTAAGAAGTTTTTAGTTTCACTTGTTTCCCTAAAAGAGACTTGTTTTATGTTAGAAAATTACTGTGGGTACCTACGCTTTATGATTTAAAAAATCTTAATAAATAAACAAATATTCTTGTTATTTGCCACTTCTTTCTACATTACGAGAAATATACTTTTTTTAAATTAAAAATATGTACTTTATTTTAAACAAGTTAGCTATGAAGTATTTTTTTTTTTTTTTTTTTTTTTGTACTTATTTTTTCAACTTCATTTTTTTATTACTTTTACGGTCATCCCGTGAAATCATATATTTCGTACTAAATACAAACTGAAATATAGATGCACAGAAAAAACCCCAGAAAAAAGACCAATGCTGGGAATCGAACCCAGGTCCTCAGCATTCCGTGCCGCGTGCCATACCCCAACACCACCACTGGTCTAGAGATTAGACACGAATCTTTCCTATACATCATACATTTCAATCTGCTAAATCATCACCTTATGCAGTGACAAGCGCACATCTATGTTACACCCTCATCGAGAGATTTTAACACTCCTTCGGAACTAACCGCTCACCTGGACAAGAGATGGCGCTACTGTGCAACTTTAAACAAGTTAGCTATGAAGTATCCTTTTTTTTTTTTTTTTTTTTTTTTTACTTATTTTTTCAACTTCATTTTTTTATTACTTTTACGGTCATCCCGTGAAATCATATATTTCGTACTAAATACAAACTGAAATATAGATGCACAGAAAAAAAAAAAACCCCAGACAAAAGACCAATGCTGGGAATCGAACCCAGGTCCTCAGCATTCCGTGCCGCGTGCCATACCCCTACACCACCACTGGTCTAGAGATTAGACACGAATCTTTCCTATACATCATACATTTCAATCTGCTAAATCATCACCTTATGCAGTGACAAGCGCACATCTATGTTACACCCTCATCGAGAGATTTTAACACTCCTTCGGAACTAACCGCTCACCTGGACAAGAGATGGCGCTACTGTGCAACTTTAAACAAGTTAGCTATGAAGTATCTTTTTTTTTTTTTTTTTGTACTTATTTTTTCAACTTCATTTTTTTATTACTTTTACGGTCATCCCGTGAAATCATATATTTCGTACTAAATACAAACTGAAATATAGATGCACAGAAAAAACCCCAGAAAAAAGACCAATGCTGGGAATCGAACCCAGGTCCTCAGCATTCCGTGCCGCGTGCCATACCCCTACACCACCACTGGTCTAGAGATTAGACACGAATCTTTCCTATACATCATACATTTCAATCTGCTAAATCATCACCTTATGCAGTGACAAGCGCACATCTATGTTACACCCTCATCGAGAGATTTTAACACTCCTTCGGAACTAACCGCTCACCTGGACAAGAGATGGCGCTACTGTGCAACTTTAAACAAGTTAGCTATGAAGTATCTTTTTTTTTTTTTTTTTTGTACTTATTTTTTCAACTTCATTTTTTTATTACTTTTACGGTCATCCCGTGAAATCATATATTTCGTACTAAATACAAACTGAAATATAGATGCACAGAAAAAACCCCAGAAAAAAGACCAATGCTGGGAATCGAACCCAGGTCCTCAGCATTCCGTGCCGCGTGCCATACCCCTACACCACCACTGGTCTAGAGATTAGACACGAATCTTTCCTATACATCATACATTTCAATCTGCTAAATCATCACCTTATGCAGTGACAAGCGCACATCTATGTTACACCCTCATCGAGAGATTTTAACACTCCTTCGGAACTAACCGCTCACCTGGACAAGAGATGGCGCTACTGTGCAACTTTAAACAAGTTAGCTATGAAGTATCTTTTTCTTTTTTTTTTTTGTACTTATTTTTTCAACTTCATTTTTTTATTACTTTTACGGTCATCCCGTGAAATCATATATTTCGTACTAAATACAAACTGAAATATAGATGCACAGAAAAAACCCCAGAAAAAAGACCAATGCTGGGAATCGAACCCAGGTCCTCAGCATTCCGTGCCGCGTGCCATGAGGGTGTAACATAGATGTGCGCTTGTCACTGCATAAGGTGATGATTTAGCAGATTGAAATGTATGATGTATAGGAAAGATTCGTGTCTAATCTCTAGACCAGTGGTGGTGTAGGGGTATGGCACGCGGCACGGAATGCTGAGGACCTGGGTTCGATTCCCAGCATTGGTCTTTTTTCTGGGGTTTTTTCTGTGCATCTATATTTCAGTTTGTATTTAGTACGAAATATATGATTTCACGGGATGACCGTAAAAGTAATAAAAAAATGAAGTTGAAAAAATAAGTACAAAAAAAGATACTTCATAGCTAACTTGTTTAAAGTTGCACAGTAGCGCCATCTCTTGTCCAGGTGAGCGGTTAGTTCCGAAGGAGTGTTAAAATCTCTCGATGAGGGTGTAACATAGATGTGCGCTTGTCACTGCATAAGGTGATGATTTAGCAGATTGAAATGTATGATGTATAGGAAAGATTCGTGTCTAATCTCTAGACCAGTGGTGGTGTAGGGGTATGGCACGCGGCACGGAATGCTGAGGACCTGGGTTCGATTCCCAGCATTGGTCTTTTTTCTGGGGTTTTTTCTGTGCATCTATATTTCAGTTTGTATTTAGTACGAAATATATGATTTCACGGGATGACCGTAAAAGTAATAAAAAAATGAAGTTGAAAAAATAAGTACAAAAAAAAGATACTTCATAGCTAACTTGTTTAAAGTTGCACAGTAGCGCCATCTCTTGTCCAGGTGAGCGGTTAGTTCCGAAGGAGTGTTAAAATCTCTCGATGAGGGTGTAACATAGATGTGCGCTTGTCACTGCATAAGGTGATGATTTAGCAGATTGAAATGTATGATGTATAGGAAAGATTCGTGTCTAATCTCTAGACCAGTGGTGGTGTAGGGGTATGGCACGCGGCACGGAATGCTGAGGACCTGGGTTCGATTCCCAGCATTGGTCTTTTTTCTGGGGTTTTTTCTGTGCATCTATATTTCAGTTTGTATTTAGTACGAAATATACTTTATTTTAGCCCTCTCATTCTGAGAGGAGGCCTGTGCCCTGCAGTGGGACGTTTATAGGCTGGAATGATGATGACTTTATTTTAAAAATAAAAAATTGTTGACACTCAAATATTTTAACAACTACAATTTGGTCCTAAAGGTAGTTGTGGCCCCGTATTTTTCGACGATAAAAGGCACAATGTAGCTTATGGCCCCTTAAAACTCATTTAGTCCGACGAAAAAGGATTTAAAGGACAAAATCAATACATAATATACCACCAAAAACATAAATTTTGTTTTAGCAGAACCCTAGAACACTAATACACATTACTTAATTACAAAATTATCAATTTGTTACTTATCTTTTAAAAGAAACACAAAAACGCTTCTCCTGAAAAGTAAGCATTTTGTAATTGTGGCTCTTATCGTAGGATACGACGATTTTTGTATTACGTACCAATGTTTTTTTCGCAATGAGACTTGATTTTTAACCCCTAAAACAAAAAGAAGGGTGTTTATAAATTTGACCGCTATGTATGCATGTGTGTCTGTTTGTGGCATCATAGTTCTTAAACGGGTGAACCGATTTTAATGTGTTTTTTTTATTTGAAAGCGAGTTTCTTGGCGATGGTTTTAGACATGTTTCATCAAAATTGGTTAGGGCGTTTTAGCTACGGATGGAATCTTAGACGCATAATGGGCATTCACTTTATTTTCAAACATATGTGTGACTGAATTGCGTTGGGGGTTTTTAAAATTTTTAATTTATGGTTATATCAGGCATTACTTTGCAGATATCCATAACCAACCCGTGAAATACTTGTTATTGAGTAGTTCCGGTGACCAACTGTGGTGTTCCTCATCAGTTCCACTTCACCGCGTGGTGATTCCCGAAAGAAAATTACGAGTTATTAGAAAATATATCCAAATGACTATAGGTGTGCCTACAATATTTGACGAGTTCCCTTAATTTCCGGGGGACCCACTCATCAGATCCTAACTTGGTGACAATGAGAGATGTTTTTTTCTGAAATCGGGTTGTATACATGACAGTACACGAACAAACATAAAAAAATACAACCGATTTGTTAACCTTTTTTTTTAGTCGGTTAATAACTATAAATTAAAAATTTTAAAAACCCCCGACGCAATTATGTCACTGTCAATGCCCGTTATGCGTCTAAGATCTCTTCCACAGCTAACAAAAGAGCTGATAACTTTGAAACGGCTGCATCGATTTTGATGAAACAAACCTAAGAACCATCGCCAAGAAACCTGCTTTCTATTTAAAAAAACCGCATCCAAATCGGTGCACCCGCTTAAGAGCTATGATGCCACAGACAGACAGACAGACACACACACATAGCGGTCAAACTTATAACACCCCTCTTTTTGTGTCGGGGGTTAAAAATAAACTTTGATGCTTTTTAGTGCCTAAAGATTAAACGACGCCATCACTCCATACATAGACATACTTTGCAGCATCGGCATGAAATAAAGTTTCTATCTCGAATCCCTATAGCTACGATAAAAGACACCCTTTTTGGTCATAAATTGAAACCTAGGAGGTATAGTTAGCGTAGCTGACCTTCAAGAACTAAATTACCTAAATTTATTTCCTTACGGCTTTAGGCAATCGCCAAAACGACTTCACATTTCCCAACTACCCGATACTTTATTAGAACGAACTATTAAAACCATCACAAGTTTAAAAATATAGTCATGTTTATAACTAACTTATAGATAGTAGATTATGGTCTAAATACTTAAATTGCTTTACACAATAAAATATGACGTCCGTGCGTATGTTTATTGGGCTGTATCACTTTCAAACGACCTATGAACACGAGCTTATTTAAACCCTCTATCTTTGGTTTAGAGTTGATATTATGTGACGAGGAATACTGTGAGTTTGACGAGACCCAAGCTGCCATTTGGCTCATTAGCTACATTTATTTTAGATCGTAACGAATGATATGGAATAACCCATCACGCAATAAGCCCTTTACAACGCACGATTGGGAAATCGTCGCTAAGACCTTAAATTTTTGACCTTTGCAAAAATCAGTACTTAAAAATGATGTAGATAATAAATACTTAATACCCCTAAGTTGACAATTTTATGACGTTAGATTAAAAAAATGTTTCCATGAATAACCAATATAACCATGTACTTACATGTACAGTCAACCACAAAGATAACGTACTTATCCACTTAATTGCATACCTGTGAGTTTCTCTCGTTGTAATACCGTTTTAACTACATGGGAGTAAAGTCATTATACAAAAATACGAATTTTTATTCGAATAGAAAAGCCTGCGACGATATAGAGAAAAATATTTGACAACAAACACTACCAACGAAACGAATTAATAAATTAAAATATCTTAGTCGTGAACTGTAAACATTGTCTGAAACAAGTTTAGAAACTTTCACTATAATTTAAACTTAATTAAAATGGCCTGTATCAATTAACAGTTAAATTATACAATAAAATAGTTTTATTTCAATTCGTAAATCGACCCGTATATGTTTGATAATCAACAACGCATAACTGAAGAACATGTGTTCCGTGGTTTATACATCGTTAATCTTCATTTTGTTAATTAGTTTGAGTTAAAATGTTAATTTCAAAACTTACTTGAGAAAAAACGTTGACAGCTTTATGTTGTTTAACTGCACCTGTTGTTTTTAGTTAACTTTATTGTAATGCTTTCGAAACAATAGACTGTTTTTAAAACTGTTTGTTAGCGTATAATAAAAAGATGCTATTTTTACTGAACTTCAAGAACGCAAACTATTTTAAAACACTCTCCAATTGATGTTCTTCGTCGTTGAAGAATTTCAAAATCTTTAAATAAAAAAAGAAAAGTTTTTCCCCGCGGTTGTTAAATAATTATTTCCCAAACACCTAGTAAGAGTAACAACAGTCGCCTCCTAGTATTGGATTTCTCTAGGCGCTGAAAAATATCTGAAAACGCATTTACACGGTTGACAATGCAGTTCTGTTTAGACGTTTTTGATCAAGCAAGCCACACAGAAGAGACGTGGGACGGGGCCGTGTCGCATTCCGCGTCGTTTGTTCGCAGGCCGCGTCTCCGCCCCGTCTCTTCTGCCTACTTTGGATAGCGATATAGGATAGATTTAGTATGAAAACTGATTCAAGGGGACGCCGCGACTGCGACGCGCCCCTGTCCCATCTCTCTTCCGTGTGGCTTGTGCCTAAGTATACAGCTTCATGTTCATGAAGACAACTGTACTATTTTATGTATTACTAGCTTTTGCCCGCGACTCCGTCCGCGTGGAATTAGTAATTTGGGCAACTTATTTTTTTTTTTTATCCAATTTGCTTTTTCATCAATTATGGCTCTCCTTAGTTCCTCGATATAAAAAAGTACCCCCCCCCCCCGCACACCCGCGTTCACATTCAACACCGTACTCGCAAGTCAAGCGTGCCTATAGAAGTTTTACTTCAAAAACCCCCGATTTTGAAACATTCTTCCGCTCCGCTCCGCTCCTATTGGTGTTAGCGTGATGATATGTAGCCTATAGCCTTCCTCGATAAATGTGCTATCTAACACTAAAAGATTTTTTCAAATCGGAGCAGTAGTTCCTGAGATTAGCGCGTTCAAACAAAAAAACCTGTTCGATAAATTCTTAAAATAGACGTATCTTCCTTATTTGTGAACCGATTCAAATGAAACAAACACTAAATGTTAATCCAAGAAAATACCAACATATCAGTGAAAACCGCATCCTTCTAGGTTAAGCCGTTTCTGAGATTAGCGCGCACAAACGCACAGACAAACAGACAATAATTCTAAAAATCATTGTTTTGGGTTCTATTGTGCTAATAAATAGCCCTAGTGACAGTTTTTCTCAAATATCTTCAATGTACAGACACCGACTTGTTACAGTTTTATTATATGTATAGATAGATTATGTCAAACAATAAATTTAGCGACGATGAAAATTCGAAATTCACGATGGCACTGCCGTGCCAGCTGCACTAATTCAAACGTGTTTCATCTTAGGTCACATCTACACACACACTTCTTTATTTCCAAACTTTAGTAGACCAAAACGTGCCGCAGAGCAAATAGCTAACGGTCAAGGTCACGAATGTTTTCCAAGATTTCCTAAGGTCTGATTTTGACGTTTCGTACCCGGCATATTTAAACGGAAGAGGTGAGAAAAGGTTCCCTTGTTATTTCAACTAATGTTAAAATGAATTTACATTTTTCAGGTGTTTTAATAGGCTAATCTTTATTGTAGATAGATGAACGGGGTTAAACCAAAAACCGCTTCAAGCTCAAGTTGTTTTAGGGTTTCTAAAATATTTTAGGGGATTTATTACTAGTTAGTTCATAGAATACTACTTAATTTTACATGTAATGCTTTTTGTTTTGCTTTTTAGGCATATTTTATGTTTTTTTTATGTTAGAGAGGCCAGACAAACGAACTAGTGGGTCACCTGATGTTAAATGATCACCACTGTCCATATACACCCGCAGCGCTTTACGCGATGCCAGTGCGTTGTCGGCCCTAAGGAAAAAGGAGAGGGAATAGGGGAGGGGGAGATGTATTGGGCCCCCGGCGCTCTCACTGACCGTACGAAACGCAGCAGGGAGTACTGCTGCTTCACGCCGGTGTTCTGTGAGAGGGTGGTACTGCCCCGGACGAGCCGGCCCATTCGTGATGCAGCGGCTAGCTAGCTACAACATGGCGCTACCACTACAAAAATGGAAAACTATCACTCACTATTTCTCAATTCTGGTAGCATATAACTAAATAAATAAATATTAGGAGACAATCTTACACAAATCGGTCTAGTCCCAAACTAAGCAAAGCTTGTACTATGGGTACTAGACGACGATCAACATACTTATATAGATAAATAAATACTTATATACATAGAAAACATCCATAACTCAGGAACAAATATTCGTGCTCATCACACAAATAAATGCCCTTACCGGGATTCGAACCCAGGACCTCTTGCTTCGTAGGCAGGGTCACTACCAACTAGGCTAAAGCGGTTAAACTGTGCTATATTTTTTTATATCGATATATATAGTCCACAATATTTTATTTTAATCAGTGGGCAAATCAAACCAAACAAACTGCGCATGACTGCGAAGTCGGTGCAATAATATACTAAGTACCTACCTACATCCAAGAGAACTAATATACTAGGGGCGTTCAATAAAAAGTGAGAATGAGTATGTTATAAACAACTTTTACTAAATGTAATTTTATTTTTCGACATAGTCACCTTTTAGCATAATACACTTATTAAATCTTTTTTCTAAACTTAAAATTTCATTTTTAAAAAAGGTCTCATCTTGAGTACTTAAAAAATCTTGTACTGCAGCGACTACCGCGTCGTCGTCTTCAAATTTCTGGCCTCTCAGGTATTGTTTCAATCTCGGAAATAGGTAGAAATCACTGGGAGCGAGATCTGGTGAATACGGAGGATGCTTAAGGATATCGAACCCAGCATCACGAATTGCAGCCATTGCAACGGCGGACTTGTGTGCCGGGGCATTGTCCTGGTGGAACAGCACAACTTTCGAGATTTTACCTCGCCGTTTTTCGCGGATCTCATTGCGCAATGTTGCTATTTGTTTGGCGTATAATGTGCCCGTAATAGTGGCTCCATGCTCGAGATACTCAATCATTACTATCCCTTTAGCATCCCAAAAAACAGAGCCCATGACCTTACCGGCAGATGGGCTCACCTTGAATTTCTTCAGAGTTGGAGATGATGGCCTTTTCCATGTCATAGACTGCAGTTTCGTTTCTGGGTCGTAATGATGGAGCCATGTTTCGTCCATTGTTATAAATCGCGCCAAAAAAAGTTCCCGGTCTTGCTGCATCAGGTTCAAAGCTTCTTGACAAATCTCTAGTCTAGTTTGTTTTTGCGTGTCAGTAAGCATTCTTGGTACCCAACGCGCAGATACCTTTTTCATACCCAAGCGTTCATGTAAAATATTATGCACGCTCCCCGTTGAAATCTTTACATTTTCAGCAATAAAACGAACCGTGACACGACGATCCGCCAAAACTGAGTTTTCGACTTTTTTCACAATTTCTTCAGTTACTGCTGTAGTAGGGCGTCCGGAGCGGGGGTCGTCCATTGTCGATGTTCTTCCACGTCTAAATTCGGCGCACCAACGTGCGACTGTCGAATATGGAGGAGCATTAGACCCTAAAGTGTACCGCAAATCCAAATTGACTTGGTCCGTAGAAAAATTTTTCAATCACAAGTATTTGATAACGGCGCGCAGTTCAATTTTCTCCATTTTCGCTAACGTACTCAATAGCATTGCAAAGAAATTACCGTATTTTTTTTTAAACAAAAGGGAGTTAGTTTTTTTTTTCATAGCAATCAGCTAGATAGATTAGCTTTACCGGCCAGTATTTAATTTCCTAATATTGAAAGAGTTTGCATCTCATTCTCACTTTATATTGAACGCCCCTCGTAGTTATCCCTTCACATATTCAAGAACATGTATACCTATTTATTACCGTATTATCGCAGTAATAAGAACTATGTACATATTATCTAGATATCATTGTACATAGATATTGATGCTTTTTAATGTAAGACCCAGTTTGCTATTCAAAAATTAGTCTGGTGAAATGGAAAACGTTAAAATAATGTCTCTTAACAAATTTTAACTGTATTTTATTGTCAATAAAAAGATATATTTCACGAAAAATCCTAAACTAATTGCTTACGCGTCTATTCCGGGTGTTTATATCCTCGCTAACGACGTTCAAAAGGGCCGTTCCATCACGCTTCGGGCATTAGGGGCTGCTCACAAACAATAATAGTGTTTAAATTGCACCCACAAATTTATTGTAATTACCTAAATACGCCCATTGCGTGTCCTGTACCGTCGACTTTAATGATTCGAAAGTTATACACCGCGGTGTTCGTATTTTACACTAACATTAGATTTGCTTTATGGGATCCGAAGAGACCATGGTCAGTTCCGTAGCACCAAAAACAAAACTGTAAATAAAACAATGCTTTAACTATTTCTAGACAGGTGGTTAAAAAGCTGCGGCACACATCGAAACTCCGTTAGTCGCGCGCACTATTGTTATTTAGGTACATCAACTTGGTAAAAATCGAATTCTGAAAATCGCACTTCATTTATCCATAATTCTAAGAAGAACGGTTAAGATATTCAGTTTAAATATTTCAACGCAGTCAGAAAATACTGAACCCTACAATACAATCTATATAGATGCATAACCTGCTAATAATATAATTGGTCGACGAAGCTCTATGTCTGGCTAATTAAATAAAATGTAAAGAGTAGCCCGAGCTCAAAGAGGCACTTGATTATAATAGACGGAGGATTTACCAGTAATTAGTAGACTGCTCGTTAGCCAGGCAAACTTCGCGAAGGACTGGGAACTAACTGTGCGAAACCAGGAAGACAGTAAACCGGCCATGAGTGCGTGTTGGGCTAAATTCCGGTCGGGTTCCGTATTAATGTTAAATTTTGGTTTACTACTAATCGTTAACTTTGAACTCCATAGTTTTACTTTTTAGAACGTTACGTTAGGTTATATAGTAAGGCCGTGAATTTTTTCAAGCATCCTGAAATCACCATTTAGCTGGGAGGGAAGGAGACTCTTACTACACTTTAAATTTATTAAAATAATTAAACACTGTAAGACTTTAATAATTCGCAAACGGATCCAATTTATCCCCATCTTAAGCTCCAAACGCACAGACAGCGGAGGCGTGGCGGTGCGGTGACGGTGACGGTTGTAATATTCTAACTTGTATGAACGAGTTCGCGGTACGGTACCGCACAACCGTCACCGCCACCGCACCGCCACGCCTCCGCTGCCTGTGCGTTTGGAGCTTGACGTATAGGGTAGGTACCAACTCTTATTTTTTTACTAAGATTTTGTTCTAGGTACTTACCTTTATGTCTGCATGCGAATTAATATAAAATGTATACCCATACAAGATTAGAGCTTACTTAAAGCTTGTAAGCTAAGCTGCGGAAGACCAGACGGACATTCTGAGTGGCATGGCGAAACTATTGGTAATTTGTCCTTGTTAGGAATACGGTGCGGTGCTCTAAAAAAATTAAATTGAGAAAGATTGTCATTCATGTACATTTTACGGCGAGAAGGAAACGCCATAAGTATTTCTTGAAATGTTTCAATGTCTACAATGTGTTATTTTTATCAAACTAAGTATATAGTATGGAATACAATGCCTTCTTCGAAGTCTTAAACAAGTATTCAAAGGAAACCTAACTCAAAGTCTAAGTCAAAGGAAAGGATTGTAACTAAATTTTCTCGACTTTAAGATACTGGGACTTTTACGTGAAAGTATCAACTGATACCGACGTGTTAGATTTTCACTAAGTGTATCTCTTCGTTTCCCACAACTACATGGGACTATTTACATATATCTGCAACGAATATTAACAGAAATTTTGTTCATAAAATATTCCAATGAGATTGAATAAAAATTAATTACCTGCTGAATCGCGTTAGTAAAACGTGTATTTTATATGTATCATCCCAGGTATGCAATGCTTGGCTCTCCACAATTTTTTATTACCGAATAAAGTTGTGTTACAAAATCATCTTGTCGATTCTAAATTATTTTATTAACCCACTGACTTTATCCCGCGACTTCAATTTTATGGAAAAATAAAAAATTGGCGATTCCGTGAAAATTTCCAGAAAATCCCTTCTTAGTGCACTTTTATCATTGTTAAGGAACATGTTTGCCAAATTCCAAGTCTATCTTCATTGATTTAGGCTGTGCATTGTCTGTCAGTTAATCAGTCAGTCACGTTACTCTTTTATAAATATAAGATAAATAATAATTTTAATTAATTCATTTTTAATTCAGTTTGATCAATTTCGTCGCAGATTCGTAAATTATATATTCCGTTAACTCAATTTTTACTCGCTTAATATACGATATAGCGTGCAAGATGAATGGATTAACTGAAATACAATATTTATGAGCTCATCCCGGTATTCATTCCCTAGCGTTACAGAATGAAATCAATTTGACACCTCATTACCATACACTCCAACAAATATATGACTTGTCACGAATTTCATCTCTTTGTCACATCGGTAAGGTAAAAACAGAGTAAAGCGTTTCGTTTCCAAATCAAATTTACTCTTTGTTTTGGGCTAACGTTTAGGATTTCGTTCTTGTGTTAGTTTAACCGTCGTAAAAGCAAAGATTTATGATTTTCTGAAGCTCGGCTGTGCTATAAAAGTAAGGTTTTTTTTAACTCTTAGACGCAAGAATTACAACCATTTTAGTATATTGCGTTTTTTCACATACTTAGTGGAAATACGCAAGGAGAGGGTGCATAATTTCAACATACATCTTATAGTTCAAATATTAACTGCAATCTTATTATTAACGCACAATAAAAAAAAAATTCTTTCAGATTTTGAACAGATAATCTATCCATGTCGCTTCTATACCTATACACCGTGAAATTTTAGTGGTTGTTTTCCCGAAACGAGGTGATTTAGTATCGATTGTACAATCGATTTATAATTACTATTTTGACTAGAGTCAAAAATCCAATTGTGAAAAACGAAAGTCGAAAATGACCGCAAACCAATAGTAACGCTTCGTTGGTACCTAACCTATCGTACGATCGTACGCTACTTGTACCAACGAAGCGTTACTATTGGTTTGCGGTCATTTTCGACTTTCATTTTTCACAATTGGATTTTTGACTCTAGTCAAAATAGTAATTATAAATCGATTGTACAATCGAAACTAAATCACCTCGTTTCGGGAAAACAACCACTAAAATTTCACGGTGTATAGTTCAATACAAAGAGACTTTATTTTTTGGCTCGTCAGTGTGCACGGTCAAGGACTTAAATTCATGAGCCACCATGGAACCATTTCACAGTAAACTTCATAGTGACATCGCATTAATTAACAAGGAAAATCGGGACTTTTCCTTTGAAAAGGTTCCATGGTTGCTCGTGAATTAAAGTCCTTGACTGTACATGCAGTCTGATACGGACACTGCCGTGTAGCAATAAGCGCCTTACGCCTTCTACGCCGATTAAAAGCATGAACTGACAAACCCATGCCACCCAACTTCGAGTCTTAGTACTCTCCGATGAAGTTAAAAATGAAATAGATTTTAAGTTCGCTAACCCATCCGCTGCCGCGCCCCACCCAGGCCGCTGTCAACCGTAAAAGCCAAACAACGCCTGGTAAAAGCCGTCATATCAACCTGAGACGTTTCACACGTGGCCCAAAGACGACACTTTGGCGGGAAAATTTTAAGTAAAATTTCTGTCGTATGAGGTATTGTTCGTTAAAAGAGTCCCTAAAATAGAACAGCAGCAAACAATAATTGTCTTTTCGCAACAAAAATCTTATTTAATGATTTACCATCTACAAAAAAAGGCGAAATTTTAAACCCGATACAAAATATGTATTCATTCGCACAGAAAAAAGGCCATTCGCGCTGAAAAAAATAATTCTGTTTGTCTTCTCATAAAGATACTGTAGAAGTAAAGAGAACGTTAGAAAAAAAAATCATACAGAACCTCCTCTTTTTTTGAAGTCGGCTAAAAATACATATGTTGGTTATTCATTATTAGTCTTAGTATATAATTTGTTCACCTTACACATCTCCACAATGTAACGCTTACATCTATTATTTAGATGAACACTGGAAACTAAGACTGGCATTGCTAATTTGAATTGTTTTAAAGTATTCTTGATATTCTCGGGAACTCTAATTATTACGAATTATAAATAATAAATAAATAAATAAATAAATATTAGGGGACAATCTTACACAAATCGACCTAGTCCCAAACTAAGCAAAGCTTGTACTATGGGTACTAGACGACAATAAACATACTTGTATAGATAAATAAATACTTAAATACATAGAAAACATCCATAACTCAGGAACAAATATTCGTGCTCATCACACAAATAAATGCCCTGACCGGGATTCGAACCCAGGACCTCTTGCTTCGTAGGCAGGGTCACTACCAACTAGGCTAAAGCGGTCGTTATGTTGGTTATTCATTATTAGTCTTAGCATATAATTTGTTCACCTTACACAACTCCACAATGCAACGCTTGCATCTATTATTTAGATTAACACTGGAACTAAGACTGGCGGGAGCCCCTTTTCTCCCATAATCTTTTTTATCCGAATTTTGAAAGTCAGAAATGGATGTCCATAATATTCTTGCTCATAAATATCGATGGTCATAATTTTTTTAAAGCATATCGCTTAATAGTTCTAACTGCAATGATCCATAATCCTATTGATCATAACTTTAAAAAGTCATAATATTGATATCAATGAAATTTAACGGAATATCGTTGATTATTCAGAAACATTGTAAGGCATATATCATAAAGTAATAATTGTTTTCAGTCATAATTTTGCATTATCTAAAATGCACTAAGCATATACATCGAAATCTATAACATCTAAAGGAATATCGATAATTATTCAGAAACATTGTAAGGCATATCGCTGGCAGCGAGCGAGCGAAGCGAGCGAGCAAGACCTTTCAGGGCAGAAGCGACTCGGACAGGTGAGGTTCAGAAGGCTAAGGCGGGAGCGAAGCGTAGCGTAGCTCCCGACTTAGCCTTCGATGTTAGGTATTTTTTTTATGACAGCACAGAAAAGGATTATTTATTACCTTTAATATTATGAAAATGTCATACAACCATGACACTGAATGTTATTACAAAGTAATATTATGCCTAAAAATAATTATGACCTGCGAAAAAAGGCCATGCAATAATTATTATGAGTGACTTTATTACCTTTAACATTATGAAGAATGCATTCATGACACTGAATTATATGACTTTACTTATTGTTCTTTACAATAATTATGACTTAAGAAAATTGTAAATCCAATTTATGTTGTTTAATATTATGACTTCCGATAATATGACGAAGAAAAATTATGACAGAAAACGTTATGGGCTTGAAAATTCGGAACAAAAATTTTATGGGAGTCATTATAGACCCAAGACTGGCATTGCTAATTTGAATTGTTTGAAAGTATTCTTGATATTCTCGGGAACTCTAATTATTACGAAATATAAGTAACGATTTCATTTCTAGGTTTGCACTGTATTTAAAATAGCTTTATTTCACCGCTTAAACTTGTGCCTTGAGCCACCTACCATTGCTTTGTATAAGTAAAATTCGATTGACATGTCATCGAGCCGCTTTCTCCGCCTTTTTATATTTTTGCAAATGTCATCTTTATGGTACGCAAGGAGGGGCTTTGTGGGCAAATAAAGAGTTTATGTAAGTGGGTGAGAACTGAATTAATTTAGAATTTGATGCCTTTCTGAAGGACGATTTGAATTTGATTGCCTTATAAATTCGAATATCATGTTTACTTAAGGACTTTATAATAATTTCACACTTTTATTCATAGCTGAAATAAAATTAGAAAAAAAGCTACGAATTTAACTTAATTGTGAAACTGTTCAATTTTTATTTATTTTTCTAACAAATCTCATTTTATTTCAACAGTAAACAAAAGTACGATATAAGTTCATCAGATTTATTATTAATCAGTATCAAAGACATTGTTAAACATTATACAGTGTGCGTGAAAAGAAATGACTAAATTGATTTATTTTTTATCTTCATAATTCATAATCTTCTTTCCTTCTTAGTTCTTTAAAGTTAAACTACATCCTATTAAGAATTAAAGTCAGACAGACAAAACAATTGTATGTCTCACTCTAACGTTGCAGTCAGTTAACGAACAATGAGAGAAAAATAGCTGAGCACCAGCGCTGATAAAATGGCTCACTAAGACGCGGAGCAATGATGTTCCACTATATAAGGTTCAGAGATTTGACAGCAATATTGCGATTTTATCTTTTCTGAATAGCGACGTTAACTGTGACGTGCGGCAGTTGTTTTTAATAAGAATGTCAAAATGTCTGTCAGTCAGAAGGGCTTACCGGCAATATAGGGATTGGCGTAAGGTAAAGACCAACTATACTGTTACAAATGTCGTTTATTTCATAAATGCACGCTCATTTTTTTACTCTATTTATTAGTAACTTTACTTTGCAATAAATGTTTAACAGTATTATTTGGTACTGTAGTAAATTTCGCAATGAAAATCTAGACTACCTTCATAGTACAGAATGCTATATAGGGTGAGTGGGGGTAAGATGAAAATGAGATGAAAAGCAGTGTAAGATGAAAAACGCTTGGGTGCTACGAGTAGTTTTTCATCTTACACTGCTTTTCATCTTACCCCCACTCACTATATTAATATATAATCATGATGACGAGGGACAGGGTAAGTAATAATAACAATAACATATGATTCGGTATCGACAAAACAACATATTATTATTTAAGTATTTGGTCACCAAATGGCCTAGTGGTTAGAGAACCTGACTACAAAGCTTGAGGATCCGGGTTCGATTCCCGCGTCGGGGCAGATAGTATGAAAAATAAGAATGTTTGCTCTCGAGTCTTGGGTGTTTAATATGTATTTAAGTATATATTATCTATATCCGTTGTCTAGTATAAGCTTTGCTTAGTTTGGTACTAGGTCAATTCGATTGGTGTGAATTGTCCCGTGATATTTATTTATTTTATTTATTTATTTTTCATTAAATTATTAACACTTTGAATTTCGTGTTGTTCTATGGAATTCGTCAAATCATCTTATCGAAATTACAAAGGGCAATTCAAAATGTAAAGTACGTAAAAAAAATTTTACTACAACTCGCCACAATATTGCCCATAACTTGGACAATTCAGCGATATCCCGCGATGCGATATCTCGTGTCCCGTCTCTAGCACTGAAAATTGCAAGCTATCCAGCTGACAAGAAACGTCGAGAATCGCGGACTGCGCGACGCGGGGTTTCGGGAGGATCCAATTATGCAGCCTTTAGAAGGTGTTACGGTGTAGACACTTTTGCCATTATCTCAGACACTAGAAGAAATATAAGATAGGTAGATAATAACGGTAAAAATTAAGGTAGTCACTCTCGAACAAAAAAGTGAGATCGGGTACGCGTTTGTACGCGTGTGTGTCAACTATAGCCTGGAAAAGTATCGTTTCACTTGTGTGTGCATATAATATTCATATGTATAGCGAGTGTAGATATTTTGAATTTTTAGCTTTCCCAGGCAAGACAAGCGAATTTTAGAAAATCTTTAATTGCAGTTTTGTTTATTTATTATTTTAAAAATAAAAGAATGTTTCCTTTCAGTAAAATGAGCTAACTAAAGGATTTAAGGTAATTCCCCTACAGGTCCCATAGATTTTTTCCACCCTGTATTCAATGTTTCCATTCAATCAAGACACACGGTAGTGTGTCAGGGCAACGCAAAAAAAAACGAACAAGGGTGAATAATTAAACGCACCCTTTCGACGCTTTTTCGCAACCCAATACCTTTTTTCCAGTGCAGCTAAGAACCTGTTTTTTTTACAGATTAATCATTTCTATAACCTCACAGCCCAGTAAAAAAAATTAAAGTACTACCATTATTCTAAATTATCCGTCTGCGAATAATTCGTTTATCGCTATCCCGTGGGAACTATGCAATTTTCCAGGATGAAACTATCCTATATCCTTCCTAGGGTTACTTACTAATGTTTCGCAAATTATTTTTCCCAAACTGATTTATTTGGCAAATGTTTAATTTCCCAACTGTTTATTTTTTCTGAAACTGTAAACTTTTCAGGATTGTTATGAAACAAACCTAACCTTAACCTAACCTACAGAATAGTCCTGAAACATATCCTGAATAGTTTACAGTTTCAGAAAAAATAAACATTTGGGAAATGAAACATTTGCTAAATGAATCAGTTTGGGAAAAATAATTTGCCAAACGGAAGTACCCCTTCCTAGGGTCTCAAATACCAAATTTCGTCTAAATCGTTTCAGCGGTTTAAGCCAGACAGAGCTACTTCCGAATTTGCACTATTGGTAAGGATTACTTAACGTACTGTGTTTCCGGTAAATAAAAACATTGATTGTGGCTGATGTTTCCATCTGCCCTTGTAACCACACACCTATTAACCGTACGTACGACTGCTTAGTTCTGGAATGCACCACCAGTCCACCTTTCTGCGATGCACATAACGTGTGATATTCTGGTTAAATACGTTTTCTATTCCTCTACTGCTCTAAAATTCTTGCGCTGAAAGGTGACGAAATTTTATTCTCAGGCCGTGCTATAAATACAGTAGAATATATTAAAGCTGAGTGGCCTGGGCGAAGCGGACCGGCCTAAATATCCCTAGGCGGTTTACGGGCAACCACTTCTTTACAGCTCGAGTGACTACGGAAAAAAGTGCTAAATAGTAGGTAGGTAAGAGATGTATTGAATTTTTATGTTAAAAAATCGTTTTCTTCGATATGTCACGTTGTCGTTGCAAAGAGGCGATATGTGTTTGATTCCAAGATATTATTTTCAAATACAGCCTCTTGCAGTGAATAACCCTTTGATTTCGATCGCAGTATAGAGATTACTTTTCTTTGCATCTAACTTGCTGTCATTTTTTTTTTTTTTCTAATTTTTTTTTTCGAGTCTTTAGTGCACCTGTGTGACTATGCCAGCCTCATTGGGGGACTCAATGAACTTGCTGTCATTAAAATTACTTAAATTATTATGGAAAAGGCCTTAAGAATAAGTTTATTTGCAACCATATCGGTTTCTACAGTACGGAAAGTATCATTGATCATTACAGTCTCAAAGAACCAATCAAAAAGTTTAATTCAAAAAACCGGCCAAGAGCGTGTCGGACACGCCCAAGGTAGGGTTCCGTAGCCGTTACGAAAAAATCAAGTAATATTTTTTTAAGGATTTCGTATGTGTACGGAATCATCCAAGTTTAGGTGTTTTATACCTTAGGCTACTATTTACTCTTATACTACAAATAATTTCCAAGCAATCTTAGCCGCTATAATTTTCCTAGTAAATTTGATATATTTACTACCATTCTGAAATTTTTCAAATTTTTCCACCCAACAGTTTAGATTTTAGAGGGGGGGGGACGCTCGATTTTAATGAAAATTTTCACTTTAAAGTTGAATATTTCGCAAACAGATCACTGGATAGAAAAATCATGTTAGCAACCCCGCAATGGTTTTAAAATACCTATCCAACGATACCCCACACTATAGGGTTAATCGAGAAAAAAAATCACCCCCACTTTACGTCTATGGGAGGTACCCTAAAAAAAATTTTTTACTTTTTTTTATTTAATCACTTTGTCGGCGTGACTGATATATATATTCATGCCAAATTACAGCTTTCTAGTACTAACAGTCTCTGAGCTTAGCCGCGGACAGACAGACAGACAGACGGACAGACATGGCGAAACTATAAGGGTTCCTAGTTGACTACGGAACCCTAAAAAGGATAATCAAATCTGAACCGCAAATCATTAGAATTTGCTGTAGCACATCGTGGATACTCCAAAGAAAGCAAAATAAATGCGCATCTACGCACGTACTGTCATAAAGGTACGTCCACACCAATGATGTGAATTTTATTACCCTCTAGTCTTAAAATTCCAAGACTTTCTGAATTCACACCGACCTGGGAAAGCGATAAAACTGTCATTTGTTTTGAATTTACGAGTTTCCAAGAAAAGCCGTTTTACGGGTCAGTGGGACGATTTGACACAAAATAAGCCGTTGCAGTGCGTCTATTATCCGATTACCATATAAGACTGATTACTGTACAGTGTACACTATGTAAGACTGAAATTTTACTAATTAGACGCTAATAGAAGCTTTGACATCGTACTAAGTGACCGAAGATTCGGAACAGTACGATAAATCGATTGCATCATTGCAGTGATCTGTAGTTAGGGATTATACCGAAGTCTAAAAACACAATTAAAAATTTTGGGGTTGGGTAGTCGTAAAGAAACCTTTAACGTTTCGCCATGTCCGTCTGTCTGTCCGTACGCGGTTTAGCTTATAGGTAGAGGCTATTACTATTAAAAAGCTGTAATTTAGTATGAACATATTAAGTAACTAGGTACCTACGTGGACAAAAATAGTAAAATAAAATCTTGAAAAATATTTTTTTGGTAGGTACCTGCCTCCCTACACGTAAAGTGGGCATGATTTCTTTTGTCATCTAGACCCAGTGTGGGGTATAGTTTGATAGGTATTTCAAAACCATTACAGTTTTGTTAAGATCATTTAGGGATGCTTTTGTTAGAGTCAAGTGTCCCAGTATTTTTACTTTTATGTATAAATATTTCCCACAAAACTGCCCCTTAGCTCAGTGGACAACTGCCTATACGAGTCTCAGACTAGTAGGCTGTAAAATAACATTTAATTACTATTTGCTTTCAACAAGTGTTAACTTAGTGGCAAAGTTAGGTGTGGCGCGTAATTACGATGTGGCAAAGTTTACCTAAACATCCCGCCAAGTTAAGGCCACCTGACACTGGACATTAATAATTTAAAGCCCTCGCACACGCTCTGACTAACGCATACGGACGGAATTACGGTCCGATTGTAGCTAGCTTCTAACACTAAGTTTGTTCATTGTACAAATGTACCTATAGTAAGCCTTTAAGAAGGCATTTAGTGATTTATAAGGCAGATTTTAATAGAGTTTATAAACCAACCAAGTGCCGCAAACTTGCGTTAGAAACTTTAGGACCGTGGTCATCTGCAACCAAAAAATTTGTTCGCAAGATGTCGGATAAATAAACATACGAGGGGCGTTCAATATAAAGTGAGAATGAGATGCAAACTCTTTTAATATTACGAAATTAAATACTGGCCGGTAAAGCTAATCTATCTAGCTGATTGCTATGAAAAAAAAACTAACTGTCTTTTGTTTAAAAAAATATACGGTAATTTCTTTGCAATGCTATTGAGTACGTTAGCGAAAATGGAGAAAATTGAACTGTGCGCCGTTATCAAATACTTGTATTTGAAAAATTTTTCTACGGACCAAGTCAATTTGGATTTGCGGGACACTTTAGGGTCTAATGCTCCTCCGTATTCGACAGTCGCACGTTGGTGCGCCGAATTTAGACGTGGAAGAACATCGACAATGGACGACCCCCGCTCCGGACGCCCTACTACAGCAGTAACTGAAGAAATTGTGAAAAAAGTCGAAAACTCAGTTTTGGCGGATCGTCGTGTCACGGTTCGTTTTATTGCTGAAAATGTAAAGATTTCAACACGGAGCGTGCATAATATTTTACATGAACGCTTGGGTATGAAAAAGGTATCTGCGCGTTGGGTATCAAGAATGCTTACTGACACGCAAAAACAAACTAGACTAGAGATTTGTCAAGAAGCTTTGAACCTGATGCAGCAAGACCGGGAACTTTTTTTGGCGCGATTTATAACAATGGACGAAACATGGCTCCATCATTACGACCCTGAAACGAAACTGCAGTCTATGACATGGAAAAGGCCATCATCTCCAACTCCGAAGAAATTCAAGGTGAGCCCATCTGCCGGTAAGGTCATGGGCTCTGTTTTTTGGGATGGTAAAGGGGTATTAATGATTGAGTATCTCGAGCATGGAGCCACTATTACGGGCACTTTATACGCCAAACAAATAGCAACATTGCGCAATGAGATCCGCGAAAAACGGCGAGGTAAACTCTCGAAAGTTGTGCTGTTCCACCAGGACAATGCCCCGGCACACAAGTCCGCCGTTGCAATGGCTGCAATTCGTGATGCTGGGTTCGATATCCTTAAGCATCCTCCGTATTCACCAGATCTCGCTCCCAGTGATTTCTACCTATTTCCGAGATTGAAACAATACCTGAGAGGCCAGAAATTTGAAGACGACGACGCGGTAGTCGCTGCAGTACAAGATTTTTTAAGTACTCAAGATGAGACCTTTTTTAAAAATGGAATTTTAAGTTTAGAAAAAAGATATACTAAGTGTATTATGCTAAAAAGTGACTATGTCGAAAAATAAAATGACATTTAGTAAAAGTTGTTTATAACATACTCATTCTCACTTTTTATTGAACGCCCCTAGTACCTACCTAGTAAGTTAGTTGGCGTCTCAGTCGACCTCAGGGTCGGGTCTTTTTTCACCCTGAGGCTGAGCATAGCCGTGCGTGCTAACTAGGCAGCAGAGAAAATGTAACCAGTGAACTCTTAGTGAAAAAATACGGATCACTCACTTCTTAAAACGAGTTTAACTCGACATATTTCGGGCTGAACCGTAACTCTTATTAAAAATTAGGTAGGTGCACTTAAAGCCTTGCATAAAATGCCGGGCGCTAGTCAGATGTCTTATTCTAACTATCGCCGTCATCTTTGTGGAACTGCTGTAACGTTTTAGCCAAATATTGAAGGCCACTACTTATAAAACGATTTTTTTTTATTAGCCTGTTATAGTGTCCCACTGCTGGGCAAAGGCCTCCCCTCTTGACCTCCACAACTCCCGGTCCGGCGCAATGTCACGAAAACAAAAACAAATTTATGTAAACATTTTCGTCTGCGCCGTGGCCCAGTGAAATCTGTTTCCAAATTAAAATTAAAACTGCTAACATTAAGGCTACGAATCGTTAGTCTTAATTTGAGTTGGCCGATGAGGTAGGTCGGCGACACAGTGAGAGCGAGGCCGTAGATTTTTATACCTTTCTAAAAGTTGTAGCGAAAATACATTACATTACACACATTAATTGCAATTTAGTTTAGTGAAGTCAAACGAATTTCCTAAAGTAAGGTAATCGCAGGTAATACCGCCCCCTTAAGTCGATTTTTATGTCTATCATGGATTTTAAGGGTACTGGTTGCCCTGACTTTTTTATTTTATTTTATTAAGTATTTTTTTAAGACATAGCACCCAAATACAACGAAATAAGTCATTATGATTCACGTTTTTCTCCCACATAATATAATGCGACATCTGTCTGCCATTTTTGTCTCAAAGATAAAATAATAGAATGTCATTTGTATTAAATAAAACTAAACTACAGTGTAATACAAAACAAATAATAATACTAGTGGCTATGTGAGCTGCAGACCTCGCGAAAATGGCTAAAATAAAAACAAAAACAGTATGTACAAAAAAAAACAAAGTTATTTCGAAACTGCTCATAAAATTTCACGAGAATCGGTTAAGAAATGTGACCGACTACTACTAATATTTGAATCAACATATCATCTAGAGTAAACTAGTATAATTGACATTATCTCACTTTCCAATCAGTGCATCAGTGCGAGAAATGTCGTGTTAGTTGCGATACACTGCTGTCTATGATCGATCACTTACAAATTCATGGTCACGCGGCGCCGCAATGTAACGGAACTTTCGTGATATTTCTCACTCGTCTTACATAAGATTTTAGAAAGAAACGGCAACTCGTGCATAGCGACAAAATCTATAGCTTCGCAGTGTGTTGCGGTCGTTAAATTGAAATGCACAGTCAGCCTCAGAGCGTGATTGACGAGCGCCAGCGGTAAGCAAATACGATACGCGCACGTACGCTTACACCGCACGATGCGACCACGACTCAGATACGACACGATTCAATTATGACGACCGGATAGCCTAGTTGTTAACCTGACTACGAAGCTTGAGGTCCCGGGTTCGATTCCCGGTCGGGGCAGACATTTGTGTGAATAACACGAATTTTTGTGCTCGAGTCTTGGGTGTTTAATATGTATTTAAGTATGTATCTATCTATATAAGTATGTTTATCCGATGTCTAGTACCCATAGTACAAGCTTTGCTTAGTTTGGGACTAGGTCAATTGGTGTAAATTGTCCCGTGATTTTTTTAATACTAAGATACAATAGGGTAGACGTCCTAGTGCTGCTAACTGTCCTAGTAGCATCTTTAATCTTGTCTTCTCTCTTTAGGGCATAATAATGTCCAGCACTGGGTTATTTACCTTACAATACAAAATTTATATGCAATGCGATTACGAACAAAAAAGCAGAGTAAGCAATAAGGAGATGACTCTAATCGACCTATCTATACTTCGTTTTTAGGGTTCCGTACCTCAATAGGAAAAAACAGAACCCTTATAGGATCACTTTGTTGTCCGTCTGTCAAGACCCTTTTTTAGCATTAGAAATAAGGTATCTTGAAGTCTTTTTATTGAAAAACGCTTTTAAAAAAATGATAACTATTACTTATGAAACCAAAATAATATATTCATGGTCATATTTCCTTGTTAATTGTTACATATTTGCCGTGATTTATTTTTCAAATCTGTTTTTCAATAAAAAGATGCGTCAAGATGCTTACCTTCTTTCTAATGCTAAAATAAAACGTCATAAACAGAACGTTTGAATTTTAAACCAAGTTTGTCTAAGAAACTAGTAATCTCACATGTTGCCACGCGGCAGTTACTTATAATATAACGGTCGTCGGACGTAGACATTTTCGACAGAAATGTCCCGGTGACGTATTCAAAAATTGTAACCGGCTAGCCGGTCGGAGAAATAAGAGACAGAGAGATAGTAAATAAAATATAATACAGTATAAAATATGTATATACAAATTGTCTCAGTCAGCACTGCTCTTCAATAAATAATAAAAAAACACTGGCCTAGGTTCTCTGGACAGGTGGGAAGGCAGGGCAGGGTATTCAAGTAGCCTCGGAGCGTCCAATAGGGGGTTCAAGCTTCACCGGCGGTCTGCTCCGAGGCAGTAGAGCAGAACGTTCTTAGGTAGGTTGGAGCGTGGAATCGTAGGCAGAAGCGAAAAAGGAAGGGCTGGAAGAAATACCCTGCTTTATTGCTTGCTTGAAACACCCATCCAAGTCTCGTGTTAGTGCCTAGGTCAGCGAAAGAAAACTAAACAAGACTTGGATTAGGTTTCACAATTTATGTACAAGAAAATAGAGAGAAAGAACAGAACAAATAATATTTACAGTACCTGCAATAGCGGCAGCCCTTCATAATACAAGCAACTCGGTAAATAAGTATTTTTACAGAGTATAAATTATAATTATATATTCAGGAAATCAATTTACGGCATAAGCCTTGCCAAATTGTAGTGCCAATGACAGGAAAAAAAACAAAAGAAAATCAATAGTTCAGAATTTAGAATTTTGTTTTTCTGTAAGCGGCCAGTTGCGCACCACGGAGGTTTGCCGTGTTACAAAATTTAACTCTTGGTTCTCATACATTTCATATTATCTATTATTAACTAATTTTTTTTTTTAACTGTATTATCTTCATCCACGCTTTCTCTGCCTACCCTATCTTAAGTTAACAGCCATGCAAATATTCCAGGTCTATTTAGGTCATCCGCTATAACCTGTCCCGCTAATGGACACTTGATGCCGAATACATCCGAGAGGGAAATCGAAAATGTCTTCAGCACTCGCCTGCCGCAAAATACCTCTTAATGTATGGTAAAGTAAAACAATTTTGAAACTCCTTTGTCTGAAAAACTGTAGACTTTAAGTAATCGAAAACTAGATGTGAATTGTTACACATTTACCTCTATATCCAATAATATCCATAAACACTTGTTATGGTAGAGTCATTTTTCTATGATCCCTGTAACACTTTCAGTGATAGATGTTTTAGAATAATGTCATGAAATTAATTATATACTTTGAAAAAAGTTCACGTACTGAAACAAAAATCATCGAATAGTGACCCTACCATAACTTCATGTTGACATTTAACTTTTTCTTTTGTACCTATTAAAAGTATTAACAAATTGATAGTTTTTTTTATCATGCGGTGCAGTTATCTTACAAACTGCAACGGTTCAATTAGCCACTTATGATATTGATCCATGTAACTGCATTAAAACTCACCATTAAACCTAAAGCCTGAGTCAATGTCACGCCGAAAATAAGTCTAATATAATTAACCCTTTAAAATGTTATTCAAGATATGAAGATATTTTGATTGATCTTTAAAAAAATATCTTAACTATTTTTCACTTCAAGTTTATTTCTAATTCGAATGCTAAATCAAAATTTATGACGACCATGATTTCACGATTATCAGTACAGTCCCGTGCCGTCGCTTCTAAAGGCAGGCACACACGAGTTATTAAATTTGCACGCGCGTCACTAATTATCGGGCCGACTCAGACGCGTATTTATCAGAAAACAGAATAGCGCGAAACAAAGCTTCGGGAACAGTAAATCATTATTCGTAATAAAAGGTGCAGATGACTTGTGTGTTTGGGTTTTGTTATTGGAAGGGCTGTTTGTAGTTAATTTTGGTTAGATTTCCGTATGATAAATACGCACAAACAAAATCCTTACGGAACACGAAAATAACAAAGTCGTGTCCTATTTTTAGAATTATTTACAATAAGAATATACACCGTTTATTTTTTATTTCCGTTAAATTCGACACGTTGCTCGGTACATTAGCAGAAACATACTACTTACCTGGTATATTGATTTTAGTTAAAATCGATTAAAAAAATATTTTTTCATACATAATAAATCAAATATTATTTATTTTATTAGCAGTACGGCTGCTTACCGAATCTAAGATTATTTAAAAGCGAAAAGTTCACACGCCACTGTTGGCGTATGTAAGCGATTAAGAATTTCGGGGAAGTCGGTTGGGAGCGACGTGGTTCATTTGGTAGAACACCCGGTTGAGGCGCATACCCAGGAGACGTGGGTTCGAATCCCACCGGCGCTCCCGAGAAACTTTTTCGCTTTTAAATAATAATAAATCAATATTACAGTGCAAAAGGTCCCTTAAAGTTATACAAAAGTTAGTAAGTATGTAAGTATGTAATGTTAATGTCGAACGAACTCTCCTCAATAATCTCCTTGTAGCGAATAGCTATAAATGGAAAACTCTTTACTGACGAAATTTAAAAGATAAATAATAATAGGACGTAATGAAGGATCTTTTACACTAGTTCAGCCATTAAATTTAATTATTGTATAAGTATCTTAAAAATAGTAAGAGTCAAGACACTATTTTCTTCGAGAAATTAGCTCTATTTGACTTGAATAATCTTCCCTTTAAGTTAACAGAAAACACGGTGTATAGATGAATCTGAATAAAAACTGCGGAAGCACCATTTCAACTTCATCAGGAGTCAAAACCTGAGACCTCTGAATTGAACAGAATAAAATGTCCGGAATTAAATTTAAAATCTACATGGTAAAGCTTAAACATTGTATAAATCTAATTATTGAAACCAATACATTTAAAATATGCATTCCCAATAAGTACATCATTTTGTGTATTAATAGCGTCTGTCCACTAGTGTGGTGCTTTTTAGTAGAATTTTAATTCCTTTGTGCTTGAACATTATATTTCTTACCTCGATAGTATTTAATAGCAAAGACAAAAGAAAACTTGATATTCATGTTACGATGTGTTACGATTACGACTTTAAGACTGCAAATGCTAGAAATGCAAATTGTTGTTTTACTGCGGTATCCTGAGAAGCAGGTCCAGAGAAGTATGTGAAACCTTTCCAAATTTATAGGTTCAGCTAGTTACGTAACTTTGTTAATATATTTCCACTAAAACGTACGTATTTTATCCCCCACGCTCAAAATTGCGGACTGAATAAAACTATCAAGGGTAGGTATTTATTCTATGACCTAAGTCCCGATTTCCATATGCATGAGCGTCGGACGGCTGTGCTACACTCCCTACTTTAATCTCTCAGTATAAGGTTCTTTATCGCTTGAGTAAACTCTCAAGAGTCCATTTGACTAGTACATATTAGTAAAAGTTCCCAACTTCCCGATGTGGGGTGGCCATAAGTTGAGGGTTTAGAGGGACAGTTTGACAGCCAATTGTCTGATTAAAACTGACTTTAGTTTGGCATTCCGTCACACGCGCTCAGTTGAGGGGAGTTCTGCTTTAGTTGAGTTTAATAGACCGGTTATAACCTTGAAGTAAGTTGCCTCTCAGTTGCGGTGTTTTCTTAATTCTTTAATCTAGTTGTACATGTCATAATAGGTACTAATAACAAAGCAGGTAACTTATTCAAAACGTTGTTTTGTGGCTAAGTAATGGTGACTTTTAAGATAAAACTTCAGTTATAAAACATAGTATTACATGTTATGACCCACAAATTAAAACAAATTAACATGGTACAGGCAGTCTTCGAAAGAAAACTAGACCTTTTTTGACGTAAATTCTGTGTTATAAACTGAAACTTAAGTATATTAAAAAGCGGCGCGTTTCTTATAATCTCAATAATCTTTCCTATAAATAAAATTGTAAGTCTTTGCTTTGTGAAAAGTGGGTTAAAAATATGACATTAAATATCCGAAAACTAACTGTCTCGATTTTTTTCCGCTTTGGCCACCCTACTTCTCACTATCCGAAATAAAATATTTATACGAACGGAGAGCACTTTTTCTCTTTGATTCAGTGGTTTTATTGGCTCGCCTGCTTCGCGGTAATAAATGTGTTTGGGGTGGGCAGCTATAAATAAAATTAGTCACAGCGAATGCCTCTTTTAAGTTGATTCTATCATAACACTGATAAACTAAGTGCATTGACATTTGAGGGAATCACTTGCGCAAAAACATTATTTCTTCACAAACGTGCCGTTAAAGTGTGCAATATTACGGAAATTCCCGCTGGTTACAATATAATATATATTAGGTATTTCTGATTCAAACAAATCTTCCACGAAGTATGCACCGTAACAATACTTACCTATAGGTATTAAATCTTACTTATCGTTCGCTTCGTATATCAGTTTGTGTTTATACAAAAAATGTTCGGGTAATGTTACAGGCTTAATACTAAAAAGAATAAAAATTATCGTACCTATGCATGTTTCCTTTGAAAATCAATGATGACCGGATAGCTGAGTAGTTAGAGAACCTGATTAAGTACAAAGCTTGAGGTCCCGGATTCGATACCCGGTCGGAGCAGATATTATATGTATAGGAAAAATACGAATGTTTGTGCTGGAGTCTTGGGTATTTAATATAAATTTAAGTATGTGTATACAGTTATACAAAAATGTCCATCCGTTGCTTAGCACCCATAACACACGCTTTGCTTGCTTTGAGATTGGGTCAATTCTGAACTCCAACCGCCGCAAGTCAAATTTTTGAACAATTTACTTAATCACAAATAACTTTATATGGTTTTTAGGGTTCCGTAATCAACTAGGAACCCTTATAGTTTCGCCATGTCTGTCCGTCTGTCTGTCTGTCTGTCCGCGGCTAAGCTCAGAGATCGTTAGTACTAGAAAGCTGTAATTTGGCATGAATATACATATCAGTCACGCCAACAAAGTGGTAAAATAAAAAACAAAAAAATATTTTTTTTAGGGTACCTCCCATAGACGTAAAGGGGGGGTGATTTTTTTTTTCTCAACTAAACCTATAGTGTGGGATATCGTTGGATAGGTCTTTTAAAACCATTGCGGGGTTGCTAACATGATTTTTCTATTCAGTGATCTGTTTGCGAAATATTCAACTTTAAAGTGAAAATTTTCATTAAAATCGAGCGTCCCCCCCCTCTAAAATCTAAACTGTTAGGTGGAAAAATTTGAAAAAATTCAGAAGAATGGTAGTAAATATATCAAATTTACTAGGAAAATTATAGCGGCTAAGATTGCTTGGAAATTATTTGTAGTTTAAGAGTAAATAGTAGCCTAAGGTATAAAACATACCTAAACTTGGATGATTCCGTACACATACGAAATCCTTAGAAAAATATTACTTGATTTTTTGTAATGGCTACGGAACCCTACCTTGTGCGTGTCCGACACGCTCTTGGCCGGTTTTTTTGGCTATATAAACCCCTGGCCAAGGGTTTCCAAATGGCGTTCGTGGACCGGAAGTCGCAGTGTAGATAGATCTCCAACAAGATGGAGTGACGACTTGGTTAAGGTTGCGGGAACGCATTGGTTGCGGATAGCGTAGGACTGATCTGTTTGGCGAACCTTGGCAGGCCTATGTTCAGCAGTGAACGTCTTTCGGCTGAAATGATGATGATGACGCTTTTAATTCCTGTGACATTTCTGCTCCTCTTATATTTCTGTAGTTAATTTAGTAAACTTCAGGTTACGCCCTGAACGTAATTTAAACCATTCCATAAATTGCTTCCGTGTTAATCAAAACACTTGTTTTAAACTTTTTCTTTTAAAGTTTAATAATATAATTAGCATTTAATTAACATAAACACGCGCGCAATACTGCAGCAGTAGAGTTACAGCTTGCCCAGAAAGAGTAGAAATTAAATGAGGGCGCCACCATCGTTCGTATGGTAACACAAATACTAGGACCCGAATGGTCTTGATAATAGTGAGTTGTCATATAAATATAAGTTATTTATGAGACCTATTTTGCTATACTGACATTACATGACATTATATGATATTTTTTGACTGACTTTATATTTTGACTTTTATTTTATTGTATTTTGTGTGTATTGACAATTTGTTTTATTTTGATTAAATGACTTTGATTTTGCTACAGTACATTGAAATAGGAATAGGAAAATTGGGAGTGGGAGATAAGCCACTGATGGCTAAATTTACACAGTCACCCCAACACAGATTCAGGCGAATTTAGAATTAAGCTTGTCAATTGGCATGCTATGGGAATAATGAAATTTAGGTATAACGGCGCCAAACGTGATGTTTCATTCAAATAATTAAAAACATTTTTTTAAATTAAAGATTTATTAATCAGAATCTAATCTAAAAAATCAGAGCCACTGCTCTTACTACTTTCACTGCTATCATCAGCTAAATTTATTTCAAGTTTATCTATTTCTTCGTAGAGAATGCTTCCTCTTTCGTAGTATTCTTTTTCAATTTTCTCCACATGCTTGCAGCTGTTTTTCACACATATCAACAGTTATCTGGCTGAAGGCTTCTTCAGTGATTTTTTTTATGTCCGTTGGCACTACATTTTGTTTAGCCACTTTTTGTTTAGCTATACCCGAAACAAGCTCAATGGGATTTAAATCACAGTGGTAAGGCGGGAGCCTTACCACTTCATGACCATGCTCTCCTAATAACTCATCAATATCATAAACGGGCTCAGGCTTATGTTTTTTGACGATTTCCAATAAAGATGGTTTTCTCAATGTAGGGTCGAATGTAATGTCGTTATCCAATAGCCAAAGTTTGATGTCATTGACGCGAGTAGCCGATGTTGGGGCTTTATCTTTCACAACACTATGGTAAGGCGCGTTGTCCATTACGATGATGGAAGGCTCATTTAAATTTGGAATGAGTTTTTCTGTCACCCATTTTTTAAATTTGTTGGCATTCATTTCTGAATGGTAATCTTCTTTTTTATTTGCACCACTAAATATTAACAGAGCATTAGGCACAAATCCATCGGCACTTCCTGCATGGACTATAATCCACCGTTTACCCTTTGAGACATCCTGCTGCACACCCTTAATTTTTAAAGATTGCCAGCATTTGGTTACTTTATATGATGAATGTATATAGCTCTCATCCAGATAAATAATTTTTTTTTGTAATTCTTCAGGCAGATTTCGGTTTTCCATAATAATTCGTAAGTATTTCTCTCTCTTAGCGGCTATATTTGTTTTTAAGATCAGCGACTCTCTGTTTGAAGAGCATTTTTTAAAGGAAAATCCTATGGAATGCAAGTGTTGCCTGAATTTTTCAAGTCCACATTGAATACCCAATTCCTGTTTTGCACTCGCTAATAATTTTCTTGTGGTTGGCACTTCCTTGCGTACTGTGTAGTAGAATTGTACTATTTGACAAATGGCGCATACGGTAAAGTCGACTATTTCAATTTTCGGACGGCCTTTCCTGTTTTTCGCTGGAGTGCCAAATTTTCCATTATTATTTTGACCTTCATCAACTATACGCCTAACGGTACTTACAGATCTTCCTGAAATCAATAAGTAAACAAAAAGTTATAGAAAAAAATTTTATTGAAACAGGCATTACTTTACGGAGGTCCATGAACTACTATAAATTACTTTGCTGTTCTGGGGCCTAATCGCGTTAAGTCGCGGAGAAGTAAAGTAATTATTGTTGTACATGAATAAATAATAAAACAAACAAAGTTTAACTGACATAACGCAAAAGCATCAAAACTTCGCTGTTGATCTATATTTTCTTGTCAAAAGTGATGCAAGTGTTTTGAAATTCCTAACCTAAAATTATAACCTACAAATCAAAGATAAACATCAATTGATCAATTATTTCTGTCAGATTATGGTTACTGATAAATATGTATCTTTAGTTTCAAACACGCACTATAGATGTAATGCAAAAATAAATAAGAATACTTACCAGTCATTTCAGCAACTCGATTGTAAATATCATCTAGTTCTGTAAGAAGTTTGCCGGCATGATATTCGGCCAAACATCGTCGAAATACTTTGTATATGATTTCTCTGGCGCCACTTCTTATTGTCTTATTCATTTTAGATGGGAAATAGCGTTTAGATATAACAATAATAACAGAAAACAACAATTAACTCACGACTCGATCTAATAACCAAGGGACTACGCACATACTACGTCAGTTTTGACAGTTTTCTTAGGGTTACAAGTAAAAAGAGATTTTAGTTCAGTTTTATTTAATTTCTACTCTTTCTGGGCAAGCTGTACCCACATGTAAATTTATAGCACCGACCAAAACATTTCTTGTGAAATTGGTTGCCGAAACTCACAAACTCATAACGCTTTCACTGGTAAAAGTTATCAGATCTCATCAAGAGCCAAAGCCCATAACTCTACAAGGCCTGACTCTGTAAACTCTACATCTCTATCAAAAAGTACGATTTGGCTGTTTCGCGGCCGTTAAGTTAAATACCTACTTATGCTGCCGACTGTACCGATTAAACCACATCGCACAAAAAAGACAAACCTAAAGAACATAAAATTATCATTTTTTTATACGGACCAACTCCCCGATTAATACGCGAACGATTTTCATCTGTAATAAAGATGTCATAACTTAACAATGTAATTTCAACCTTTAACTGGTCATAATAAGAGCTACAATGTTTTTAAGTTTTAAGGGATTATCGGTAATGGAGTCTTTCCTACACATGTTGCCGAGTTGAGCGATTTAAGGAAGTAATGTCTATATTTAGGGAGAAAAAAGTTGTAAGGTTGCTTTGTAGAACGAACGTACTACGGTACAAAATGGTTCCGTTGCATTATTTCTGTTCTTCTAGTACTGTAGGTATGGACTTTGCAAAATCAATTGTATCTTGGGAACGGAGTCGGGAACCGTGGTAGCACCCGAAGGGACTTTTGATCAGGGCATTTAAAGTTTAAACTGCATTTTCCTAACAACTTTTTTGAGGTCCTTTCGTCAAGAGTTGGGCTATCAAACGCATAAATATGTTTTCAAATTCAACTAACACTTCAGGAGATCGACACGGTGAAAAAAATAAACTTTTCACCTTTACTATTTGAAGACGCAAGTGAATGTAGTAGCCTTGTAGGGATTAGGCTACTTTTGTATCCCGATATTCCCACGGGAACCATGTAAAACCCCAGAATGTTAAGTCTAGAGACATGAAATTTCGCACGGGTATTGCTCGATGAAGACCGAGATGTAATTTTTGGGAATTCCCATTAGAACTTAATATTATAAACGCGAAAGTTTCTATGGATGGATGTATGGCCATGGCCGTTTGTTACTCTTTTACGCTAAAAACGGTTTAACGGATTCTGGTGGAATTCGGCAAACAGAGTTTTTAACCTGAATTAACATAGTAAGATACTTTTTAATCCCGGAAAATCGTAGTTCCCACGGGATAAACAAATTCTTTGCAGACGGAGCCGTGGGCAACAGCTAGGTAAATCATAAATTGGAAGCTATGCAATCATTTTTTAGGAGCGCGTAAACTGGGTTTAATTTATACAGCTAATTTGTCGCTTAACATTCCCATAAGGATCCCTGAACAATAAATAGAAGCTGAACAAATACGCGGTCGGCGTCACATTGCTCCTGGTGCATTCCAGCTTTAGCGGGATTTCCGTAAATTATTACTGACACCTTATTTGTGTGCGGTAAACCGACAAGTTTTTCTTTGTCATTGCTTTTATACTTAATTTTTAACACAATGTCTGCTTGTTTGTTAAACGTGACGGGTGATTAGTTTTAAGAACTAAAATCAATCACATTACTATTTCGCAATAACACGTGCACGACAGCAACGTCTGTGCGACACATTTATATAGGGTCATTCGGGAGACGTGAGCAGGAAAAACTTTACCGGATTCAGTTAAATATAGGCTACTATTTATTTTTTAATGTTAAAACCAAAAGTGTCAAATTATTTTCTAAATGCATGGTCACTCTATAATTTAATTAACTTCAAAATCGAAGAAAAAGATTGGTAATAGTTTAAGAGGTTTAACCATTAATAATTGGCTGTTATTCGGCGTCTGCACCAAAGATTGAAGTATCAAGTGAACTTAAATACAAACCGTCTCTTCAATATGTAAATATAAGTACAACCGCCCTTTAATCCAAATGCCTAAAACAAGCATAAAAAAAAATCAAAACCTTAAAATTATTTCACCTCAATTCTAATGCAAAAATCACCTTATATTCTAAACAGTAGAGTCCAGATCTAATCTCTTACAACTCGACCAATACATCCATCAATCGATGCCCAACTCACGTCTAACAAGAATCAAATTAACAATTTATCAATTTGTCGGAAGTCCAAATTGCCACTGTTTTAATTTAAACTGTAACCCGTCTGTGGACGGACGCGTTTGGTCTGGTTGTGGAGCAGTAGTGTTGCGGTTGCGGTGGCCATGTGGGTTTTGGGAGGGTTAAAATGTTTTCCGTGTTGACTGTCCGGGTATCACCTGGTTGGTGGACACAGGATACTAGTACAGTACGCGAGAACATAAGTTAAGTTACCTATAGTAGTTTATTCACCATAGGAGAAATGTGTACTTATTCTCGTGTGGTATATATTAACGCTTTATACTACACTAAACTATTAAATTCACCAAGATAATTCTCGATATAAAATAGGGCACGCCAATAACCAATAATACCTACTGGTTTTTTGTATTTTGTTGACTTTAGCGCGCCAGTTTTCGCGCCAAAAGAAGTTACAGAATCATATCCTCCTAAGGCCTAAGGTCCTACCCATAGTACTTATTAACTTTGTTATTCAGACCCAGCTCCTTCAACAGTTGTGTAGTCATAGCGTACCACGGTCCTACCAGTAGGACTTAATAGAAACCCGCCATTTTGGTTTCTAAGTTCTGGTCCTGTATAACTACAATTACATAAAAAAAAATCTTCTAAGTACTTGGGTTTGAATGAGTATAAAACAATAGTACTAATGGTAGGACTACGTCTGTAGTGACTATTCGTAGGTTCCAAAAAAAAATTAAAAATTATATCTGTTTATTTCATAACAATTATACAATAATGACATACCTAGCCAATCTTTATTTTTAAAGATTTCTAATTGCTAGGCAGTTACGTTAGTCCATATTACGCGCGTGTCAAATCAAAGCGACAAAGTTTCATATCTCTCGCTCTACTGCACAGAAGTTTGATATTACTGCTATAAAAGTCTACTACTATACTTTTTTGTATAAAATTACCTACATCGTTTGGTGAGCAACGTTATCTAGAATTAAAATAAAAAGACACAACAGCAGGCTTACTGTCTAACGTTTGTGATTGTGGTGTCATAGTTCATAGAACTATAATGCAAGACAACAACATTTTTTCTAACCATAATACGTTTTGTGGAAATAAGAGCATTGATTGGTGTGAACTTGAGTGACCGAATGAGGAGTAGTCTAATAAGGGTGGCATGAAAGATGATGTGTTGGCTTGTACAGAGAAAGGAATGTTAAGTTGGTTTGGGCATGTGGAGAGGATTGTCGAAGGAAGAATTACGAAAGAGATATATTGAGTTCAGTAGGTATCTCATTTTGATCAGAATTACGATAGAATTATCATCGTAATGCTCTCGGGGTGATAGACTGATGGTCCGGAGTGATGAGAGTTAAATATATGAATTAAATATACTCGTCAACCTGTTGCGAACGATGGAAACTAGAGTGATGGCCTAAACTAATGCCAGAATTAGCGTGGAACCGAAATATTAGACATAGAGATTAGGTTCACAATACTTATATGTAGCCATTAAATGTTATTGACTTGACCCTACACCATAAACCATATAGAAACTACAGCATGTCAGGTACCAAATTTAAATGAAAAGGGGGAACGCTGCCAGTATCTTCGGAACCTTGCCTAAAGAGACTCCCTTTAATAATATATTTTAGTTATTATTATTATTATATTTTTAAGGTTTTTAGTTTAAGATATAATTGTCATGATTGTAATTTTAATTTAATGTAATTTTCATAACTATATTCATTTAAATATACTCTTTATTCTCTTATAGTAAAAAAATATATGAATTACTTAGGGTTATGGCCTCTTGCAAATGTAAAAAAAAATCTATGCTTACGTAATCACAAGGTACAATATTTTGAAAGTATACTGTCATAGAAATAACTTGTTTGTGGCAAACAACTACTACTCCAAGCACTTAAATGTCCCAGGGCATAAAATTCAAAAATAGAAAATACTATGTCTTTCCCTAACTCTTACCACGCCTTTACCAATTCTATTTAGATAGGTACTTTGTTCTGAGGTTCACGAAGGTCCCACAGTGGTACGACGACACCCGACCTTCTGATATTTTCTCCCGTACACCTTGACTTGCGATATATTTCATTTGCCCACCATTTCGGAATTATTTTCGTACTTGCCAGGCCCGCAACATATTTAGGATTAGTTATTTAAACTAAAATTTGAATATTCACTACAACAGATGTTAGACTGTCTCTGACGGTAAGCGGTATTTTTGCATCAATAGCTCGTATCAAATTAGTTAATAGTTAGTTATCTAGGCTAGGGTAAATGATCCTATTTAAAATGTTCGGGCGTGTTTTTCGTGTAAAAATCTGATTAGAGTCCAGTTTTTTTTTCTATTTTGTTTCACTTTAAGAATCATAAATAGTGCTAAAAATCTGATTACGACTGTATTGTCAATCTCCTAAGTGCGTGATCACATATTAAATTTTATAAGCACCTAGCCAGTTCCGATGTTTGTGATGGCAAGTAATGGTGACTAACCAGTCACCAAGCAACTGGTGGTTTGTAATGGTGACTGGTTAAGCCACAAATTAATCGGTTACTGTCTTATTTTGTATGAAAAAGCGAGTTTTTTCTTGTGTTGAAATCTATTTGCAATATACACGTTAGTGTGTAGTCTCATATACCTCAGTGAAGTAACACACTGCGTCCTCTACGACGTAGCACGCTTCCTGCATTTTATATAAAGTCGTAGCGGTCCTACGAATTCTACAAGGCCACCTAGTGGAAGTCTCCAATCTTCTGCAAAAAAGGCTTTAAGAAAAGGTATTTAATATTTTTTGTTTTTCCACCTTAACGATATTACGTTCTTTTGTTTTTACAAAATATAGTATCGTGCGAGATCATGATCAATCTCTATCGTGTAATTTCAGTGGTAATTTTTAAACCCATTATAGTATCAAAAAATCTGTATAATTTTTCTGTCAGAAAATCTTATGATGGATGTGAGTTCGGCTGTTTTATTTTTACTCAAATAATACCATTCTTATGCTCCGACGTCGGCGTGTCGTGGTATTAGCGGTGACGGTTGTCACGATCTCTTCGAGTTTTTCATTTCATTCATGGATTCACCTGTTATTATGTACATCAGTAACAATATTAGGAAAAAATCTTTCAAATTGAATTTCATCAACATCCACTGGTCGTATTCTCTTGATAATTTATGAAGATCGTATGACAAATGACAATGTAAGTAAAATCAAAACGAACTTTCTAGTCAACAAAATTTATTAGGAGATCAAATACACCATTCTTTAGATGATAATAAATAATATATTCAATAGAAACCAATTTCTTAAAAGTTAATTCTTTGAAATTGATATAGGCAATCTTAGAATTATTTATATGTTGAACGAAACAGCTTGTCTGTGTTGTTTTAACATAAATACTGTAATTTAAAGGTAATTCATAATCGCTCGTTCAAATGGTTTTATTGAAGGCCTTAAACAAAACGTATTGGTTGTAGGGTTCCGTTTTGTTTGTAAAATAAACTAAGAAAAGGTTTATTACAAAAATTTAGAAGAATACTGTTTTTGTTAACTATATACAAATGTTTCTAGAATGATAAATGAATGAATTCCTCACAGCCCGATGTCGTAGATTTTATTAGACAGCCATTTAATAATGCTTTCATTAATTTGCATGCATCGTATAGCGCCGGTTTTTCTACAGTTTTCTCGTTGTTTTTTT
Source organism: Archips crataeganus (assembly GCA_947859365.1). Classification (NCBI taxonomy): domain Eukaryota; kingdom Metazoa; phylum Arthropoda; class Insecta; order Lepidoptera; family Tortricidae; genus Archips; species Archips crataeganus. The sequence goes on along the minus strand of OX402049.1, from coordinate 9,400,419 downwards.
AATTTTCTTTATGTATAATTAACAAAGTGTACCTATGTATGTTTAACTTGCAATATTTGTTAAGTTCACATCTTGCTAGTTAAATTTCACCACCTTCGAGAAATCAGTTTCACTTGACGTTTGTTACGGATATGTGGTTTGGATGACAATACAACTAAATAGTCAGACAATTCCTATGTGGTTAGTTTATTGGTGTAAATAAAAGAAGCAATGAAGCTGAATAGTCTTTAATGTTTTGACCATACAACTTTATTTTCGCATGTAGTCTTATGTAGCTATTAGTGTGCAGTTTATTTATCTATCTAAACAGCGATCCGGGTGTCACCAACGGTGCTGGCTGAAAATCAGTGCTGGGGTGCTGAAAACGCCTCAGCATTATGCTGAGCCAGTGTCCGATTTGCAACCGCAATGACACATACTATCTTTAGTTTTCGTGTTGTCTTTTGTTTTGTAAAATATTGATGATGTGTCTTGTGTGTTGTAAATAAATGTATTTCTTTCTTTCTATCTATCTTTCTTTAACTGAAAATTAACCTTAGCCGGTAAACAACATTTCTTGTACTCATATAAAATGTTAAATACAATATTTATTTTTCAATTTAAGGCTTTCAAATAAAAACTGCCGCGGAACTCTCAAACAGCTGGCACATTGCGCATTTAACCGGTTATTTTTATAACGACAATCAAAACGCCATGCCACCTACGTCGCTGCCGTATAAATTTCACCTAACCCATACTTAACCCTGTAATAGCGGCGTAAATACATCGAGCCGAGAGCTATTGGTGTTTACAGGGTTGCCGAGTATCGGTAGCACTTTTTTACTTGATTATACAATCCCGGTTTTTGCTACGAGTGTATAATCGCGGTAAATATCAGGCTCATCAAAGCATATTTATTTTTTTTAATTACTTATCTTTTGGTAAAACAATGTAAAACGATCATTTTGAAAATATTTGGGTGTATATGAACCTTGTAAAACTTGGTTAACCAAAAGCACTGTCCTCACTGATAGAAAGTGCTAACCTAACCTAAATAGTTTCCCATGCCGCAATCGGCCGTTGTTAAGTTACATACGTACATACAAGTATCTTTGAAAATGAACCAGTATATTTTCATACAGGGTATTTTTTTAATCAGTGCACAAATTTTGATACGTGATTCAGTATCGTTAATAGATCACGATTATCTGTTCAAGATTTTTTTTTACATTTTGAAATTTGGGTTGGTCATAGTAATTCATCCAATAAATTGGTCGAGTTCCTAAGAAAAATAAAAAAAATAAGTGATAAAAATTATAACGAAAAATACTGAAATTTGTTATTTTAACGACACTGTATCATATATTAAAATTTGTGCACTTATTAAAAAATTACGCTGTATAATGGTTTTTCTCAGACTAAGATAGCCTTTGTACCTACATCTGTTTCTCTTGTTAACTGTTAATTTTCATGTTTTATGTACAGTCAAGTGTAAAAATATGGGTGCACACAACTTGCTCATAAATATGTCCCATAGCTCTTATGTCGTCGAATTAAGGTATAAGTATATAACAATGGGAAGATTAAATCGATACTTATTTTTGCACTTGACCGTACAATGAAGACATACATACATACATACATACATACATACAACAAATGCAACCATTTCTATCCTATATTACAAAAGTTTTTAAGTGGGTGGTTGCTACTCTTTCACACTAAAATGACTGGACAAATTAAGATAAAAAAAATTAAATAGCAGGATCTCTAGAATAACATTATATGTTAATTTTTATTCCAACATTCCCATTATATACGCATGTATAGTCCCAAAATCGGAGACACTACGTCAAAAAACATAAAATTTCGCGCGAATGTAATTTTTGGGGATATTTTTTATAAACCGTTGACAACCCTACCTAAGCATCGAATATTAATATTTTTCGGCTCGAGTGCACCGGCACGTGACCCAGGGCTGTGAATTCGGGACGCTGCCCGGCACACGCCTGCAGGCACTGGCTCGGAAACGGTCTTCTATTTATCTTTAGCTTAGCTAGCACTGAACGTTCAAAAAGACGCAAAAAATCTGCTAATATTTTAAAAATGTAAGAAACAAGAGTTACTAAATAAATAAACTGAAGGTCCGTGTTTAATTTGATATAAAGGACTTAATGGCGTGATTATATTTAAAAACCCTTCGCCTCATCTGCGCTTTTCATCAGGTGAGAAAGTGGTCAATCACGGGTCAGTTTTATGTAAAAAAACGTGTTGGTCTGGTTACATAACAAATATAATAAAAATAAAACATCTAATATTAAGTAGTTATTAGAACTAGAAAAATATTATAAAAAGTTCCCCCTGCGGCATGGATCCAAGAACCCAGCATTTCTTTGCCGTGTATCAAACGTTGCGCTAGGAAGCTAATTAACTAGCAATGAATTGAACTACCTAATTAAAAATACTAATATAAAACGGATATAAAAATTAAAGATAAATTCTCATTAAATTCAAAAATGACATCAAAATTCAAATCATAGGTATTTCACTCAAATAATAATAATTTCAAAATAAATAAATTTGAACTGTACCTAATGAGTGCCTCCTTTCCGACACAGCTACTGACACATCTACTGCAGCAATATTAAATTGAACTAAGTGTGAACAGTGTCTTAAAAATTGTGTAAGTAGGTATACCTACACAACTTTTGACATGTAACGTATACTAAAGAAAGTGTTCACTTCGCGACACTCGAGTAGCTACCAACTGCTTTACCTGCACCCGTCTACCTACCATCATAAACAAACAGCGCACCAGCCAACAAAAAACATCTTATTTTATCGCCTTCTTTGTATTTATTTGGAAGTCGTAATATTGACTGGCTAAAGCCTACGGTAATATCGAGATTAGAATCTCAATCAGTATTATCATTACGTAATTTTCCGGATTTATTCGTGCTTCATTAAAATAGATACAGTGCCTAGCGCCTGCAGAGATATATCTAGTCTTCATTTCCTCGAGTGCAAAACCGAAAACTTAGCACTTATCATTTAGCTCACCCGGTTTAACGTTAACCTAAATACGGAGTTCCAGCCAAACTGAGTACTCTCGGGACCTTGTTCTATGCCAACAATTTATGACTGCATTAACTTACCTCAGTCTAGAACAAAGTAATGGGCCCGCTTTATGGTAATTGAATGTCTAGGTGTACCTGTATCTATTTAGTATACTTAATCATCATCATTTCAGCCGAAAGACGTCCACTGAACATAGGCCTCCCCCAAGGCGCGCCAAACAGACCGGTCCTGCGCCATCCGCATCCAACGCTCTTTCTAGGGCTAAAAGTCTCTAAGTTAAGCCGTGGACAAACGTATGGACTTGTAGCGACTACTAGTGCCATCTAGTCATCACATAAGAAACTAATTTCTACAATCCTGCATCGCACTATCGAAGTTTCTCAACTTTGTCCCCAGAATTCGGTCCCCAGGCATAACATCTGCCTGGAGAGAGATCTCTCTATTGTAACTACCCCCAAAGACTGACGGACTGATACGGCGAAACTATAACGGTTCTTTTTTTTATTTTGGCTTTTGGCCAGAAAAAAATTAACATGAGACGTAGTTCTTAATTTAAACCAAATACAAGAGAGTCTGTATAGTTCCTATTTTATTCCATGAACAGCCTTACCGGTGGGGCAACAATCTGACACAGTAAGTTAGCTAGGCTATCTCTGACCTAAATCTCTGTAATCCACAGCAACGTACAGACATCTCTGAACATTAACATTACTAGCATTCAGAATCGTCTATAAATTATGTAGGTGCAAGTACAATCAACCCAAATAGTACTTTCTTATCCATTAATTTGACAAAAAATTAATAGTTTATGAATTTTATGATTTCAACCTAAAAAATACAAAAAGGTATCCATAAATTACTATTGTGTATGTATAGTGCACATTGCCACTTAGAAATGGTTTTTACCTCTCATTCAGCAGTTTTCCGCGTTTGTTATAAGCAAATTAAAATGATGCTATTTATTCCATAGCTGTTATTTTTTTTTATTAACTTGACCTTTTTGATGTTAGCGTTGTGTTCGTTTTACTCACCATAAGATACCATTAGTGTTACTCTTAACGTTCTCTTGGCACATGTGTACATTGTATGTATGAATGTAAGTAAACCCTTTATTGTACAAAAATAAAGAAAAAAACACCATCGACAACCGTTGAGATGCATGTACGGACAGAGGCGAACTTATGTATGTACAGTCGACAAAAGCGAGGCCTGCCCAGTTTCAAAACAAATTTTCTTACAGCCGTTGAAGTTCATTGGTATGGATTGGTATGGACAGATGTCTAGCCACTGCAAGAAAAATGGACATTTAAGGTGTCAAGGCGACCTTTTTGTCGATGGTACTTAGTTTTACCACTACTTACTTTTTTTTTATTAACTTCGACTATGCGCTAGGATAGAAGAAAAGCAAACTGGACAAAAATATGTTATTGTACAGTATTCATTCGGCACAGAGTTTTAGATCTTTTGGCACATTACAGTAGTGTTGACGACTGTACCAAGAAATAGTTCCAGCAAATTGAGTCGGGTACTTGTAAGTAAAGGGTTAGACTGATGCGGCATTTGGTAATAATTTACGTATTTTCGGGATACTTAACCTATTAATATTTTAATCCCAAACGCGTTTTTTTTACCAACAATAAGTGTGAGTTGCACCAAGATGCTGTAGCGACAGCGAATGTTAAATCAGCCGTCAGATTTTTGGTTTATATGCTTAGTAAAACGTCATAAATTTCGGTTTGCAGTAATTTACTTATACACCGTGAAATTTTAGTGGTTGTTTTCCCGAAACGAGGTGATTTAGTTTCGATTGTACAATCGATTTATAATTACTATTTTGACTAGAGTCAAAAATCCAATTGTGAAAAACGAATGTCGAAAATGACCGCCAACGAATAGTAACGCTTCGTTGGTACCTAACCTATCGTACGATCGTACGCTACTTGTACCAACGAAGCGTTACTATTGGTTCGCGGTCATTTTCGACTTTCGTTTTTCACAATTGGATTTTTGACTGTAGTCAAAATAGTAATTATAAATCGATAGTACAATCGAAACTAAATCACCTCGTTTCGGGAAAACAACCACTAAAATTTCACGGTTTATAGGTAAACGAAGAATTGATAGCGGAAATAAGAAACACAAGTTACTCACGTATTTAGTACTTAGTTGAGGTATGCCCGACATGTTTAAAATCAATTTCCTTTCCAAGGACGTTTCTAACGGAATGCCAACAGTGAACTGCACGCCAGCGTTCTTACAGCTCCGTCACTTGGCACGGAAAACTACCCTCATCTTCATCACAATTATTAATATCACAAGTAGGGTTGCATACTGCACTGACCACATCACTCTCTAAAGGCTTGTCCACACCGACCACTTGCCATGTACGTAATTAAAACCATTTTCCAGCTCGAAAACACCGACCACCCATTCATCATCATCATCATCCCAGCCTATGTACGTCCCACTGCAGGGCACAGGCCTCCTCTCAGACAGAATAGAGACCGACTACCCATTACTACTACCAAAATTCTTCTTTTTTTTCTTATTTTAATAATTATGTCTGTGTCTCATGGTACTTTTTAGGGTTCCGTACCCAAAGGGTAAAAATGGGACCCTATTAACGAGGCTCCGCTGTCCGTCCGTCCGTCTGTCACCAGGCTGTATCTCATGAACCGTGATAGCTAGACAGTTGATATTTTCACAGATGATGTATTTCGGTTGCCGCTATAACAACAAATACTAAAAACCAGAGTAAAATAAATATTTAAGGGGGCTCCCATACAACAGACGTGATTTTTTTGCTCGTTTTTGCTCGATATTGATAACGGCAACAGGTAGACGCTTGAAGTATTCACAAAATATTTAGTTATATATTCACTTCAAAAATAATTACCTAATTAAATTAAAATGAAACAAATATTTAAGGACCGTTTTCATAGATAATGAATGGTACGGAACCCTTCGTGCGCGAGTCCGACACGCACTTTGCCGGTTTTTTTAATTTGACAGCTGATTTGACATTGGTTATCTTTATAGTAACTTATACGTCTCATACTAAATGCTCGAAGTTTTCGATTATCAGTAATATTCATAGAGTTTACCTTTAACACAGACAGTACCTACTTTCTTAATGTTACATACCCAAAGGTTCCGGATTCGGCTCATATTCAGCCGACTTCTTAAAATTAACAATAATACATAACAATTTTTAATCAAATGACCGCTTAAGCCGTTACCTACGGATAATAAAAACAAAGCTTTCTTTTCCTAAAAAAATAGCATGCATTCCTCCAAAGCAAGCGCATACTCAGTAGTTAAATGGATACATATTTTAAATGGATACGATTTTTTGTATGAAGTGGTGAATACATCAAGTTAGCAGCATCTCGGGGGAGTGCCGAGGCGGTTAGCAACACTCAGAGCGGGGGAAACGAATTGTGCTACGTATGTTTTGAACCATAATTTTCAGGGTGTGGGTAACATGTTTATGGGCTTAGAAGGGCAATGTTTTAAAAAGGCTGTCAAATTTCGATTTGACGCGGCAGCATGTTTGCTAATTTATTGTATTAGTTACGGCCAAAATCTAGATTTAATCTGTCGCTTAAAAACTTTTCTAAATCAAAATGAACATTTAAAAAATGATTGCTATTGCGATCATCAAATAAATTAAAAAACACGTTGATTGCCCCTTAAGAGTACCTACGTAGAGGCAATAATCCATTCGTTACCTAGCGTAATGGAAAACCCATTTCGATGATGTACCTTCATTGCCTTGCGACATCGTCATCAATAATTCAGCAGTTTACAGCTTATACTGATGTACTAGATCAATAACGATTATTTCTGAGTCTGATTCTGACTAAAATTTAGTTAAACTGTACCGAAAACGAAGAGTAATGATACTCAAGTAGTACAAAATGAATGTACAACAGCTGTGAAACAGTTTGTACCAAAACCTATAGCTGTGTATGCCCGGCTGTGTAACAGAATTATATACAACAGTAATTTCCTGTTTTTCCGAATACGGTTCCTAGTTGCCATTGTAGAACTGGCCTCTGACAGCGCAGCCATTTGGAGTGGACTTACCCAGTCGAGTCATCATCATAATCATCATTTCAACCGAATGACGTCCACTGCTGTACATAGGCCTCCCCCAAGGCTCGCCAAAAAGACCGGCCCGGCGCCATCCGCATCCAACGTGTTCTAGCAACCTTAACCAGCTCGTCGCTCCATCTTGATGGAGGCCTACCTACACTGCGTTTTCCGGTCCGCGGACGCCACTCGTGAACCTTTCAACCCTGCCCTGCCCACCGCCACTTAAGTCTTCTTCGAGCTATGTCCGTGACTTTAATTCTTGCGCGGATTACATCATTACTAATGCGATCCATCAGAGAAACTCCAGGCATAGCCCTTTCCATCGCCCTCTAAGTGACATTGAGCTTTCTTATGAGGCCCATCGTTCGTTAGCGGCCACGACTCGGTGCCATAAGTCATCACTGGCAACACACACTGGTGAAAGACTTTTGACTTGAGACACTGCGGTATATTGGATGACAAGATATTGCGAAGCTTCCCGAACGCTGCCCAACCGAGTCTAATTCGTCGATTCGCCTCTTTCTCGAAATTGAACTTAACTAATTGGAATGTGTGTCCCAGGTAGATATAATAGACTTGAATGGAGACAAAACATCGAAGTAGACAATTAAAAAAAAACTTCACTCAAGTAAGTCCTTTTGGTGTTGTTTGAATGTCGACAAGTTTAAACACTAGTTATTTACAGAATAAGTTCACTGACTATGTTATTTGTAATATTAACGTTTTCCAGTCCATTTCATGTTACGTAAGCTACTGAGCAGTATATTAGATTCTCCACTCTACTTAATGTTCCCATTATTATATTGAATTTCTATTAATATTTAATATCCATAAAAGCTACTGAACGCAGCTTACGTAGGTAGAAATAATGTTTGTTTACGATTGAAGATCTTAATGGTCAGTTTCAACAATTAACAATACAATACAACAATACAAATACTCTTTATTGAACACCAAAACAGTACAGAAAAATTGATAAAAAATAAATAAATATTGTCTGAAAACACAATTTGTTTAATAGGTACTAATTTCAATTAGTGAAATCTATACTTATTTTTACTTTGTCACCAAATGCCTTTGATTAGATTAATTTAGGAAATGGAGTAGATGTAATGAAATGTAATCCCAAGTGATAAAATTTTTAAGCTTTTTTCTTTAGTTAAATAGGTATTTCAAAGACAGGTGGTATGACGTCATTTCTAAACGGCTGCAAGAACACAATTCAAAGTTTTTATACTCCAAACATATTTAATGCAAACAAGCACTCCTTCAAGCCGATTTGGTTTTAGGGTACCGTCGTCTGATTGACCTCGATCAAATTGACGATTTTGTGTTTAAAAAAAATATATACGTGTTTGCACTATTGTTCTAATAAACGATACGAACTTATTTTAAAACGTTAAGGTAAACGTTAATTAGACTGCGTTTCCACCAGAGATGTGCGAGGATGCGTTGCGAGGGATGTGTGTGTCATGAACCAATAGAAACACTTCATTTAAAAGGTCCTAAGTGAATGAAGTGTTTGATTGTGATTGGTTCATGACACACACATCCCTCGCAACGCATCCTCGCACATCTCTGGTGGAAACGCAGCCTTAATGTCCTAGTATTTGACATGCTAATGTCCAAAAAATTATGCCCTACTCTACTATAACCTCTATTGCTAATGCTAATGATATAAAATTAAAGATGGCAACTAAATACTGGGACAGTTACCAACACTCGGACGTCTACCTTACACAGTGCGGGACTATCTTTTATCCACATTTACATTTTGCATTTACAATTTACTTATAGTAAAGGACGTGCTCGTATCAAAAACACAGAGTTTTGGGGGAAACTAAATTAACCTTCTCATTTTTGTTTAAAGCCTATTACAAGCTTATTATTGTTTTAATAACATATTTAATTTAATTTATTGAATCAGGCGTTACTTTGCGGAGGTCCATATTAATGAACTAAAACAATTACTTTGCTCACCCGCGACCTTACAATAGTTACGTTTATGCAAGAAATGTGCGTTCATGCAGTTCCTCCACCTCCACACTGTACGAACACACACAAATCACATAAACCCAACCATCACCACCACCAAGCTACACTGACGCGTTTCGAACTCAACCAGAGCTCATCTTCAGAGTTACCACAACCGTATGCTATGCTACCAAACGTTAAACTAACAAACCAAAACAAATGTTTTAACTTGTCACTGTAACTTCTCAAGTACCCACTTTATTTTTCTTATTCTCAAACTACCCCACAAAAATTAACTTTTATTGACATATTTAAAACTACCTTGAATTTTTTTGTTTATTTATTTATAAGGCATATTTAATTAATACTAACTATTCAAATTCGACCCAAGCCGCAGTAAAGGAGAAGATACTAAATTTACCTGTTCATTAATAATAGACCCCATAGTGTTGTACCTAATTATTTCCATGCATTCCAGAGCATCCAGACGCAACCCCTTGCCGCAATAATGTAACACAGAAGAAGAAGAAGAAGAAGAAGTTACAGTGACAAGTTAAAACATTTGTTTTGGTTTGTTAGTTTAACGTTTGGTAGCATAGCATACGGTTGTGGTAACTCTGAAGATGAGCTCTGGTTGAGTTCGAAACGCGTCAGTGTAGCTTGGTGGTGGTGATGGTTGGGTTTATGTGATTTGTGTGTGTTCGTACAGTGTGGAGGTGGAGGAACTGCATGAACGCACATTTCTTGCATAAACGTAACTATTGTAAGGTCGCGGGTGAGCAAAGTAATTGTTTTAGTTCATTAATAACATATGTAAGTATTTCTTAATATTGTATGAAACATTGAACAGTTTATTAAAATACCAATTGGATTCCTTCGGAACCCAACGCAACATCAGCCAGAGTCCTGAGTCATCGAACTCATTCCTTATTCAACAGTTGATCAGTCAATTGTGACCGCCATTGTATTGTAATCGAAGGAGATAGCTTCAGATATTACTGTAATAGCTCCACAATGGACCCTCTTCGGGCCCGGGGTTTATTGAATATTAACATTAACCTCTTATTGGCCGTTAGTTCAGCAGGTGGCTTTAATTGGGACTTCGGGCTTGATACGTGCATTTAAATTTGATAAGTCGTAGTAAACATGTGTTCTGGCCATCCTAGGTTAAAATTAGACGTGGTTCCGTTTGATTAACATTTTCAAAGAGTATTTTTACGATTTTGATTTCATAAATTGCCCCTGTGGAAAACGTAGTATTAAGTTGGTAGCTATAGTTCTTTTGAAATGTACCAAAATAGTACTTCACAAAAATATTTTGTTTTAGAATTTAAATCAAAATTTCAATTTGAATGACTTCCAGAGCATAACAAGTTTGAATACATTGCAGTGTTTGATCTAAATAGAACAAAGAAGTCTTCATCAGGATGCAGCGGTTCTTTCATAGCACTCAAAACAAGGGTGGGACATACATATATGCATGAAAGTATTTAATATATTTTTATGTTAACGGCACCATTAAAAAAAAGTTAATGATCGCGTTTCACGCACGGCGGTCAAATCTGCAAGCGACGTCGCACGGCATAATAAGTGAATTATAATAATAAATCACCGCAAACTGCTCTTTTACTGGAATTAAGTTATTAAATTATATGTACTTATTATGTTTTTGTTTTGAATTAGTATTTTTGAAACGGTGCTGCAATGCGCTAATCTTGTGTTCTCAAATAAAACATATATATTATGGATAATACAAGTAAATACATCAAATAATATATGTAACTGTAACTCACATTTGAGTGAAGAATTTTTTCATAGTCAATTAAAAAATATGTATATACATTTTGATAGGCACTAGGCTATAAATATTAAAACCATAATTATTAGAAATTAGTCTCTACAATACCATGCATGGATCCACAATCGGTTATCTTTTCAACCGACGAAAACAAAAGGAGGAGGTTCTCAAGTCGACGTGTATATATTTTTCTTTTTTTTTATAATACTTAAAGAATAAAAACCACTGATGCGGCAAAAGCTTATACTTGTAGCTTCACTGTATCATTATTGTTTATCTTTATTTTAGCATAGACAATACATTATATATTTTTATACTAATGTTAATAGAAATATATTTTATTCCAATTATATTTTGTATGTAATTAGAAAAAGAATGTTATACCTAGTTATTTATTCGTAAATTCTAAAGTCAAAAATTTAGATTTAAATATTTATGCAAATATGTTTCTTATAGTACCACGTCTTCATTTTGATTTTATCATATACACATACATATAGTTAAAATGTTCTTTGAGGGATATAAAGAAACAGAAAGTTGATTTTTAAAAGGCGTCAGTGGAGTTATTTAATAGGTTCTGATAAATTATTGTAGAGTTTTATGCACATAACCTATTTTTTCTCTTCATATTTACTTAGTTCGTATTTATTTACTTAATCCATATGACAAGTAAACAACGCCAATCAAGAACCATGGCTTTAAAAATCAACTGCATAAGTGCCGTCGTTCATTAGATCGACATTAAAGCAGCACGACATATACCTACCTGCATGCAACCGTCATGCAAACCACATGCTAACGTCATGCTTTAGACATCCACACAGAATGTAAAATGCCTCTCATGCGACGCATGCGATCATTAATTTTTGTATCTCAAAAGTCCAAAACGTCCCTGTGCACTGACCCAATACATGGCACCTTCAATCTTATGTCATAGTAAGAGAGGTGACAGATGGGTGACATCTACTGGGCGTTGAGGTGTCGAGCATTGGTACATTATCGAACCAACTAAATCGTGACCCATCGTGGAACCTTTTCTCAGAAAATGTCACAGTGACATCGCATTGCTTCACAAGGAAAATCATTATGACGCTTATTGTGAAAACGTTCTACGATGAGTTAGAAATCAAATGTTGGACTGTACCTTTAAAATCACGCTGTTCATTATAATTCATTTACATGAGCGGCCTGTTGTGGGTAAAGTGCGCTCATGTTTGCGGAAGCCCGCACGAACGGTGTTCAAGCGATTGTGCGCAAGAAGATCGTCTCGTTCTTAGGGAGGCTCTGAGGCAGTCTCAACGGGATCCTGTGTGTCATTGCTGACAGGTATGACTGCCCCATTCTGACGTATTGGATTAGCCGAATAAAGGGAGTGGCACGATTTAGATTTAGTCTTAGATAGATTTAAGTGATTTTAATTGTAATTGTAACTGTACCTGTACTATGTATATATTAGGTCTTGCTAACACCATTTGGATGTAAAAAAACATCATAGAGATTTATATATTTAGTTAATTACTTGACGGCGGGATGGCCTAGACTTTACGGCACAATAGGGAAAGAAACTTTCGCATTTAACAAATAAGATATTCGTACCAATACCAGTGCGCGTTTGGCAGCCGCCGTGATGTGTGACTCGGGGAAGAAGTGCTCGAAACATGTCGAGTTAAACTCGTTTTAAGACGTGAGTGATCCGTTTATTTTCACTATGAGTGAGTCTCACGGTAGTTTCATGTTTAAAATATTCGTACCAAGTTTCAAGACGAAACTGCTATCAAACATTGAAGAGTTCCGTCTTGCGGAGACGATCCTTTCACTGCCACATTATTGTATCGTCGCCGAACTTAACTAAGTACATAATGTAACTATGACACATCTCAGTCAGATGATAACAGGAAGTGGTCAAAAAATTATTGGGGAATTTTGAAATCATGACTTACGAGTACATTTATTTATTTAACAACACTCGTACAGCTAATATTCTACTAGTATTAAGTTTAGTTACCGATCCAGATAAGCGCCAAAAGACTAGTGTGCAGTAACAGCCCAAAAAGACCAAAGTCTGTGTTAAGGCTAGTTACACAGTAGCGTCATGGTTCGAAGAGAGCAATCGATGTTCACTATAAATTATATGGTAAAATATATAGAAAAACAAATACAAAGGTCTTCGCTGGCTCTGAATACAACTTTGTTCCATTCGGGGTTGATACCTTTGGTCCGTGGGGCTCCAGCGCAAAAAGTCTTTACAAAGATATTTGTAAACGGCTTTGTGACACTACAGGAGACCGAAGAGCTGGCAGCTACCTCGCACAACGTATCAGCATTGCTATACAGCGAGGTAATGCTGCCAGTGTCTTTGGGTCCATGCCGCGGGGGGAACCTTTTGTTAATTTTATTTAGTTTTAGTTTAAGTAAGTTTTATTTTATTTATAGTTATAGTATTAATTTATTATTGTTATTGTTTCTTAATAATTATTTGTATTTTAGTTATATGGTTAGTTTCAAAAAATAAATAAATAAATAAAAGTACACATTGCAAGGTAAATTAAAACTTGTAAAAATAACCTACATTTCGTTGCTGAAGTTTTCTGAACCTAATACTCCTTACACTTCCAAAAGCGTTTTAACAAGCACCAACTGCATTTCCCCGACAATAAACGCTTCAAGTCGTTGTAAAAGTGCCTTGTGAACGCCGGCTTGTGCAGTGCATGGCAAATGAATTACTTCTGTGTACTCTACGCCTTTTAATCTCCACTAATGTTATAAATGCGAAAATTTGAATATTTGGATGTATAGATATTTGGATGTTCGATACTCCATCAAGTAAAAAGGTTCATCTGAATCAGATCGGGCAGTTTATAATGTTACACACAGTACAGTTAGTATTAGTTGCCCGCGACTTCGTTTAGTAGATTCGTTTAGTATTTCATAATTTTTAATCTAGTTCACTTTTGACCTTACCCAATTCGCATATTTCATCATACCAAGAAAGGTATAGTATAAATCTTCCCAGGTGAATTTTTCGCTTCGAGCCCTTATCTTTCAAAACAAACGGTAACGTCATAGTATTAAAGTTCAAATTTAATGTAATAGAATAGAATAGAATACAATAGAATAGAATAATTTTTATTTCGGGCTGCATAGGCCCATATAAAAAATACCTTAAAGACTAACATACATATTTATATTATACTTAATTAACAACTTAATTACTAACACGAGAAGTCTGTGAATGAATGAAGAATGGCTCGAAGAGAAAAATTCACTTGGGAAGATTTGTACTATAGGTGGGTTCTTTCAAGTAAGTACCTAATAAAACCTGACTCTTTTAGCTGAATAGTCAAAGTCACTAATTTATTTACAGTTTTTTTTTCTGTTCGAACTTTGTTGTAATACATACTATATGTAATTTTATTTATACAATCTAATTATACAATCCTCAAAATTTTTTATTTGTTTTTGCTACACAATCATGGTAAAAGCGGCATTATTTTTATTTATACATTTCAATAAAATATTACTGGTGACAAGTACAAATACCTACTATTATAATATAAAAATTATGCGATATCTTCGTACAGTGAATATCATCAACACGGAATAGAAAAAACTTGTTATTTTCTCTTCTGTGGTCATCAATATCTGCTTGTATTAAGTAACGCTATGGTCTCCGGTTTACGTACTAGCCTGAGCAAACAATCTTTTTTCTAAGCTCTCGATTTAGTTAATAACGAACCATTTTTCCCTTTTAATTTCACCCTCATAAAACAAACAGCTTAGCCGCAACACCCCACCTTTCGCAGTCGGGTAATTAATATCCGGCGTCAAAGAATGGAGTGTTCTCCCAATGGGGCCCATTTCCTAAACGTTACGGAACCATCAATCTAGAACACGGACCATTAGCGTATTGGTTTTGGTGGATCCAAGCAGAAGATACCGAAAGGGTGGATTGAGCCTGAGCGTGTAAGGCCGGAATCAGCTTTAAGCTCGGTTCCGGAAATGTCCGCTAGTAAAAACTTCAGATCGTATTTTGGCAAATCAGCAATATTTTACTAGATCAGTATACCACATCGTTAGTAAAATTTACATTGAAATGTGAACAAATGACATAAGACACAATCGTCATCACGAACCATTTGACCTGTCTATATAGGTAGGAGCTCAAAAATATCTGAAGACATGCTTAAACGACTGACAACATGGAGATAGTTTTGAGCACCTATACAGCTTCTACCTATTTACCTATGTACGAAACAAATGAAAAACCAATCATCTTGGGCTGAAACTTACTCGCTAACTGGATCCGAGTTTCGAATGATATCTGCTATTGTTTCTCGCAATACATTACAAGGATTATGTTTACATTCTTCACGATAACCTGGCCTTATTCTACGAAATTCTATTTTCGAACTTCGTATCGTGCCGTTCCATTCACGCTTATAGTACCAATCAAACAGGAGTGTGAAGGGTGCGGCACGATACGTACTTCGAATTTCGTAGTAGCCCCTCTGAGTGGCGGTATTTCTTTGGCTCATCAAAGTTCTCGTCCAGTCCAGAGGTAGCCGCTGATTTTACATATTTCTTTTTCCTTGTCAACAGGCTGCGCGTTCCCGTCGCGATGGCACGGCCGCTGGTTCCAGTCGGGCGTGATCCAGCCAATCCTGATCGAGGGCGACCGACTCTCCAACAAGGGCCGCTGTTTGTCCTCCGAGGGAGACAAATTCCTCATTGTCGATGAGTAAGTACAAAACTAATAAAGCTGCTAGTTGATTGTTAAAGCTTGCTGATTGGTGAGCGAAAGACTACCAACAACGAGTCAGTTTCAACCAAGATTTGGGTGATTGCACTTGATTGCGCCGTCGAGACGCGCTCGCCGTGCAGTCATTGGCACGCATTCCTTTGATGTACCGACAATTCTCCGATTTTTCCCGATTACAGACAACGATGGCCACTCACAGACGATTATGCTCTCTTCACAATCGTGCATACCCGTACTCGCCCGTCATGGGCCATTGTGTAGACTAGCCAAACTGATATTTGAGTATGATTGTGATATTCTGGATAGTCTCAACCAAATGTAGTAGGGCAAATGCCCCGGTTCTGGCCACTGGGCCGGTTTTGGCCATTTTCAACTTTAAGTTGAGTTTACTAAGGTACAGGCATTTGAATAGACAATCAGTCTTAAAGTGGCCAGAACTGGGGCATTTGCCCTATAATAGCAAAAATGGAATTAATTAATGCAATTTTACTTGGCTATTTTCTTTCAGGAAAGGATGTTACCGCTGCGTAGTAATGCATGAAAAACATACCAACGTTTTGCAGTACAAGGAAAGTGAGTACTTATCTATCTATGTTTACAACCTATTAACTATTGTTCTAAAGTTGAATACAAACATACTTAAATTATTATTGTGGCATTCAAGTTTTTTAATAATTCGTTGTCCTATTCACATAATTAGGATAATTAGGACTTTTAAGGCAGCAGAAGAATTTTCTAAAGGAACTAAAGATGTAAAGGAAACCTTTTTAAATAAGCCAGAGTCTGTTAGCGAGCTGCTAACAAAGTTTCAAAAAGCTAGCGCGTAAGGGTCCACTTAGGGTCAATAATTAATATATGTACCATTACAGCGTTTGCTGCTTGTCAGTCCATAGGCATAGCGATATAGCATTATAGTTTTTAAATCAGAGGAGATCAACTCCTGACATCTAAAATCTATTCGCGCATAATCCTCGGTCTCACCTCACCTGCCTAATGGAAGCCTAAGGCTGGTGGAAAGGCCAGAGATATCCACCAATCATATTCATTGGTCCACATAGTATAGCACTGGTCGTCATCATCATCATCATCATAGCACTGGTGGAAAAGGATTTATCTAAGCTATGTTTCTATATGGAAATATGTGCGCTCTGGAAACGGTTACATAGTTTCGTAATGTAGCTTCACATCCTCGCAGCATAGCTGCATATCACATTTCTGGTTGAAAAGTGCCTTTAGCTAATGCCTAGCGAAAAGAGACAAAGTAGCAAACGAGCTAGCTCTTCCTGTTTTCCAGCATTCTGCCATCGCCGCGACGCTCTGCCCCATCTCTGTTCCCTCATCACCGGCGACGCACTCCTGTACTCCATGTTCAGAGAAAACGCGGACCCGGTCGACTGCCCTCTGAAGGGACCATTCTCGTTCACTTACAACAGGTAATTATACATACTCTAAAGTTTGTTGGGTAATACCTACCACGTTTTGCACCGATATTCTTACGTCTAGAATCTGGCACCTTGGTCGCAATGCTCAAGCATTGCAAGTGGAGGATGCACGTTTTCTTCTTTTTGTACGATATTCCTTCTTCACCGTCATCCAAAGTACCTACATCTCCGTACTAAGTTTCAAGTCGATGCCATTAAACGTTGAAGAATTCTATCCAGCGGAGACGATCCTACCCGGACCGCCAGAAATGAAATACCAGGTAAAGGTTGAAATAACAGACAAACTGGTTAATCCACAGCATAGTAAGATAAGTAGGTAAAAATTTAAAGCATCACAAAAAAAAATACCATAATATTTCACCCAGTGATTGGACAATGTCAATTGAACGCCTTTGTAAAACCTTTTTAAGACCCGTGGCTGACCAATGTTTTCAGTGGGTATTGTAGTAAGTCGATGTTCAAATTGTACTATATCAAACATGTGACGTCATCTCTAATTAAATTTTACGATGGACAATATATAAGGGTCTTTGTTCGGAATCACCCAAATACTGAATGATATTATTCTGGATTCATTTTGTGATACCGTGTACCTACGCTATATGGCATATTGATCAGCTCCTTTTCTGAAATAATCTCTAGTTAACAACAACAATATTTAACACAAACTTACAGAGTAGACAAAAAACATCCAAAAACGTAGTCTTCCATGTGTCAAATTAACTTGATAGTCATCAATGATTAATAGTCCCAGCAGATGTTAAACGGGCGTTTAATGAAGATCACTGTCGCCTCACTGCCACTGCCCGGAGTCCTCAATCATGCAATAAATGACTAATGACTTTTGTAATTAAAATTCACGCGAAATCATCGCAATGAAGAAGACCTAAATAAATAATGCGTCATGATTGGCTATGAGGGATTAGTAATTTCGTTTTTAGGGTTCCGTACCCAAAGGGTAAAAAAAAAGAAGAAGAAGAAGAAAATATTTATTACACAAACTAAAAATTACATGAAGCAGTATCCGGTGGACCCCAAACTAGGCTGAGCCTGTATCTTGGGACCCGTTGAGTTGGATAACATAGTACATTTTTATTTATATACATGTATGAAGTATGATACACTTAAACCAGTTTTTACACTTAAAAACGGGAACCCTATTACTGAGGCTCCGCTGTCCGTCCGTCCGTCTGTCCGTCTGTCTATCCGTCTGTCACCAGGCTGTATCTCGGGAACCGTGATAGCTAGAGAGTTGAAATTTTCACAGATGATGTATTTCGGTTGCCGCTATAACATCAAATGGAATAAAATAAATATTAAAGGGGGCTCCCATATAACAAACGTGATTTTTTTTGCTCGTTTTTGCTCGATATTGATAACGGAAACAGATACCCGCTTGAAATATTCACAGCATATAGACTTTAAAAATAAATCATAAAATTAAAATTAAAAAAATTAAGGGGGCTCCCATACAACAAACGTGATTTTTATAGATAATTGTACGGAACCCTTCGTGCGCGAGTCCGACTCGCTCTTGGCAGGTTTTTTTTATATGGCTCTGACCATGAGAGTAATTTTGTCGGTGTCTAGTGCATCCTTTTGCGACGAGGAGCCAAAAGTTACAATTTACCTACTTACCTATGTACATAATATACATACATAAAATCACGCCTTTATTCCCAAAGGGACACTTTTAGCAATTTTAGGTTTAATTAAAGGTATAAAAGTGGTACTAGGGGCGTTCAATAAAAAGTGAGAATGAGTATGTTATAAACAACTTTTACTAAATGTCATTTTATTTTTCGACATAGTCACCTTTTAGCATAATACACTTAGTATATCTTTTTTCTAAACTTAAAATTCCATTTTTAAAAAAGGTCTCATCTTGAGTACTTAAAAATCTTGTACTGCAGCGACTACCGCGTCGTCGTCTTCAAATTTCTGGCCTCTCAGGTATTGTCTCAATCTCGGAAATAGGTAGAAATCACTGGGAGCGAGATCTGGTGAATACGGAGGATGCTTAAGGATATCGAACCCAGCATCACGAATTGCAGCCATTGCAACGGCGGACTTGTGTGCCGGGGCATTGTCCTGGTGGAACAGCACAACTTTTGAGAGTTTACCTCGCCGTTTTTCGCGGATCTCATTGCGCAATGTTGCTATTTGTTTGGCGTATAAAGTGCCCGTAATAGTGGCTCCATGCTCGAGATACTCAATCATTAATACCCCTTTACCATCCCAAAAAACAGAGCCCATGACCTTACCGGCAGATGGGCTCACCTTGAGTTTCTTCGGAGTTGGAGATGATGGCCTTTTCCATGTCATAGACTGCAGCTTCGTTTCAGGGTCGTAATGATGGAGCCATGTTTCGTCCATTGTTATAAATCGCGCCAAAAACAGTTCCCGGTCTTGCTGCATCAGGTTCAAAGCTTCTTGACAAATCTCTAGTCTAGTTTGTTTTTGCGTGTCAGTAAGCATTCTTGGTACCCAACGCGCAGATACCTTTTTCATACCCAAGCGTTCATGTAAAATATTATGCACGCTCCCCGTTGAAATCTTTACATTTTCAGCAATAAAACGAACTATGACACGACGATCCGCCAAAACTGAGTTTTCGACTTTTTTCACAATTTCTTCAGTTACTGCTGTAGTAGGGCGTCCGGAGCGGGGGTCGTCCATTGTCGATGTTCTTCCACGTCTAAATTCGGCGCACCAACGTGCGACTGTCGAATACGGAGGAGCATTAGACCCTAAAGTGTCCCGCAAATCCAAATTGACTTGGTCCGTAGAAAAAAATTTCAAATACAAGTATTTGATAACGGCGCGCAGTTCAATTTTCTCCATTTTCGCTAACGTACTCAATAGCATTGCAAAGAAATTATCGTATATTTTTTTAAACAAAAGACAGTTAGTTTTTTTTTTCATAGCAATCAGCTAGATAGATTAGCTTTACCGGCCAGTATTTAATTTCGTAATATTAAAAGAGTTTGCATCTCATTCTCACTTTATATTGAACGCCCCTCGTATAATAATAGTGACAGGTTGTTATCGTATCGCCAAAGCCTAAAATATATACCCTTAACCTGTGTCTTTAGTCGCTTCTTTCGAAATCCACGGAAGAAGTGGAGAGGTGTACCTAATTCTAAACCCGACACCACACGAGAACAATTAACAATCCGCAAACAAAATTGGCTTTATTATTTCTAGTAGGCATTTGCTTATGTAAATTTGATTTTTTTACTGAGAAACAAATGGCTGTAAGATAGATATGGTTCTTATTCATGAATCGATTAAGTGTTTTGATAGTAATATAACTTAACTAATAATTTTTGCGTATAGAACTGGAGCGTCGCAACTTTATACCGAAAGAGACGCAGTATTTAACCGTAGTTCGGTAAAAAAAATCTAGATAACGAAATATAAGAAAGAGGTCAAGGTGTTGAACGGTGACAGCGCGAATCTATGACGGACTAGCGACCCGCCCCGGCTTCGCACGGGTGTAGGTAACTTTGAAAAATAGGTGTGAAAAATAAAGAAAGTCTAATTTAAGGTGGTAAGTTTATTATATTTACCTCTTTTTCCCCAAACTACACCCACACGAAGTCGGGGCGCGTCGCTAGTTTTATGAATAAAATTTCGACCCGTACATTTAATTTAAACGATCGTATTCTGTTAATCACGCCAACTGTCAAACGACTGGCAGTTATGTCAAACGCCATAAGGTTACATTAGAAATGTTATTATGGACGGTAATTTTTCTTATATTTTCTAATTTTCCGCGCAATTTTCTTAATTTTTTCTTTCATAAGAACCTTCTCCTGACAATGACGAACACAACAAAAAAAGAATTAGTGAAATCGGTCCAGCCGTTCATGCGTGATGCCGTGACCAAGGGAAATAGGGATTCATTTTTATATAAGTATATGACGGATTAAAAATGGTTTAGGTTTATATATAACCTAACCTAACTGGCGGAAAAAATGTAGTCTCTTCCTTACCGTGCGATACTCGGACACGGACTTTAAAAAAAACATTATGCAATAGGGATAATGAATACCACCATCAACTGAACTGACATACTTATAATGAGCTGTTAAACGATTCTCCCATATATTTTGTGTGGCAATAGCTAGTTACGACGACATTTCTTTGCCAATTCAATCGACTAACTATTTATTTGTGTCTTATCGCGACAATTTATTGCTACTTATGCATGCATTCACTGTGGTCAAAACATCGAGGTAATTTTAGCGATAAATTGTCGTGATTAAGGCGGTCCCTGGTGTATTTCTTAATAACTAATATTGAAAATCGCGAAAGTTTAAAATAATGCAAAAAGAGATTTTTTCCTAGAGTCAAGTCTAGAAATTGTTGTTTTATAGTGTGATCTACATGTGTGATGTGGTCTATTTCCAGAGGTCATGGTGACTGCAAAATTCCTGTGTCGTCTATTGAAAGCTGCACCGAGGATTCGCGGCTGCTACTCAACTACCAAGCCTGCCCTGATATATCCGCTTCTGAGAGTACAGGTATCTATACCATTTTTTTCCTCATCATCTCAAATCGGACTATAATATAGGCTACCACAGACCGCAGCACGGGGCATGAGCGCAACGCAATGACCATGTTTATTATTTGTTTTGGGTTTTTATTGTCGTTTATTGTCAAACAATTTAAATTGACAAATAAGACGATTGGATAAAATAGGTATTCTAGTAGTTCTCAGGACTACTAACTTCTAGGAAAAGTAACTTCCAGAAAAATTTAACTTCCCTACATACTTATTAAACCTATAGCACAGGGTATGAAACATTTCGTGGTATGTTCATTTAATGATTTTAAGATATTGATTATCTTAGTTTTACTCGTACAATCATTACATAATAAAGTAGGTCTTAAAATCTCGAAGTACCTTATTTAGCCCACTCGGTAAAACATCTCGGCCTAATCACAGTAGGTAGGTACTTGATTTTAAAAACCCTATTTTGTATTTATAGCAATTGTATAAAATACTATTTTAAATAAGTAATAGCCCGGTAACGTGTCCATTGCTACGCAAAGGCCTTTTCTCTCTACGAAAAGTGATCCGTTATCTTTGCTCGTCGCTATAGTTAGTTCTACCGTCACATATATTAGTGCTCAAATAAGAATAACCCTGTTATTATTGTTCTGTTCTGGAGACATCCAGGAATAGATAAACAAGCAGACAACTGCGACGGACGACTCGCCGCAACTAGTCTTTTATTTATAGGCTATTTAAGGCGGACATTGTAGTAAATATTGGAAAATTATGTACCTAGTTTATCTAAGTGTTTCAAATTGTGTTGTCGTCTAGTACCCATAGTACAAGCTTTGCTTAGTTTGGGACTAGGTCGATTTGTGTAAGACTGTCCCCTAAATTTAATAGCAAAAGTTTAAAACATTATTTATCCATACTTTCATACTTTTTAATAATATAAATGTGAAAGTGTGTTTGTTTGTTTGTCCTTCTTTCACGTCGAAACTGAGCGACGGATTGCCGTGATTTTTTGTGTGGACATAGTTGAAGGGCTGGAGTGTAACATTAGGCTACTTTTTTCCACGGAAAAACACATTTTAATCTACTTCAGTATATGTTAATCCGCGTGTTAGCGTGGCTTTTTCAATATTGATAATTTTTTAGAATCCATTCAATGTTTCAGTCACAAATCACACCCTACATTCAAACAAAAAAATCTCAATAAAAACGTTTATCTCTTCATTAAATTAGTAGGTATAAATAAAAAAAATACCCGCCCAATGTTTAATTAAACCTATATATACCACCCGACAATTAAATGCCTTTAGCAATAGCATGATTTAGATATCGTAGGTCATAAAATCGTTTTAACTTAAACATTGCCAAAGTACCTGCGCTTTCTTAGGCGCCTTCGCTAGCTCTCACAACAACCCGTTCAAATTTGTTTTATTTCAACCTTAGCTAAATCTAAACAGCATCTCGAATAGCTGACACCCTGGAAGATTGCCCGATGCATTTGCATGCTATTCAGATACCAGAATTCTAAGCAGCCAGACAATTTCCTTTTTATTAATGTTGTGTTTAAAATGCATACCTAGTGATTTGCGGGGTTCATTGGCACCTCTTCAAGTCTTCAGCTTTGTTTAAGAGTAGGTATTTATGGTTTGTGAATAGCTGTAAGGGCAAAATGGGATGAAAAGCTTAGTTTGGGTATATAAATACGGAATGAATAAATCCGAAACTGCATATCTACACTCAATGATTAGCAGTGGCGGGGGCTGAAAAATTTTGCAACTAGGTAAAGCCTGAGCAAAAAAAAAACCTAAAAAATACTCATTTATCCTCTTCTTGAAAAGCAAAGTTTAGTTTTGTCCACGCCAAATGTAAATAGAAGGAAAAAACTAACTTGGGGCCTTACCTCAGTGTCATTTTCAAAAAAAAAACCTGCCTTATTGATGAACACATCATTATAAAAGAAACTTCGGTCGATTTTTCTTTTTATACGTAATTCTAGCCTTCCATCCGCAGCATCGCCCGCGATAAATTAATTTTCCCGTAGGAAAAGGTATTTTCCCGCGGTAAAAAGTAGCCTATGTCACTCAGTGATAATGTAGCTTTCTAACGGCAAAAGAATTTTTGAAATCGGTCCAGTAGTTTCGGAGCCTATTCAATGCAAACAAACAAACAAACAATCAAATCTTTCCTCTTTATAATATTAGTATAGATTAAATTCGTTTCCAATTTCAAAGTAATCGAACGACTTCTTTCTGAATTTTCAGAGCAGAAAATTTCTAAGAACCCTTTTACCTTAACGACTGAGTAGGCATTCCTGAAAATGTTACTTGAGTATTAAGTTCACTGATTCCTTACACGTCACCGATTCAGAAACTTTTGGGCTAGTACTTGCCTTTTCTAATATTATGCTGCTAAATAAAATAACTTGCTCCGACTCCCTACGACGACGCTAAACAGAATAAACACAATAAGGACCCCCAAGTCCCATTTGACTAGCTACGGCTACGGAGTCGAAAAGTTCTATAATAGGCCACTTTCCTAACTAGTCAGTCTTTTAGATTATCAAAAAATATTGGACACGTATTTTTTATTTTGTCAATTAAACAAAAAATTACGAAGATATGGCGCGTTGAAGTTTCGCGTGACGTCACTTGTTCCTACACTTTGTATGAGCGTTTTAGGAACAAGTGACGTCACGCCTCGTCACGCGGAAGTTCAACGCGCCATATCTTCGTCATTTTTTGTTTAATTGTCAAAAGAAAAATACGTGTCTAATATTTTTTGATAATGTAAAATACGGACTAATAAGAATTATTATTTTTTTACCTAGGAAACATCCCTATTATGAACAAAAATGTTTTGTGAATTTTCTTGCGCCGATATGTACGATAGTACATTATTTCGTCGTACATTATACTTACCACGAAATATTTGCGAATTCACAGAAAGGTACAAACCATTTTTAGCCACAATATTTCTATTGTTCCTAAACCAAATACTACAATTTCGGCTAGAAGTAAAATACTATTCCATTACAAAGAACATACAGACGAATTGAGAATCTCGTTCTTATTTTGAAGATGGTTAGCCCCTCTTATGCGGAAAGTAAATAAAAAAACGTGCATTCTAGTCTCAACTGTTTCATATAAAGCCAATTTTGTAGATACAAATAAAAATACAAAAAAAAAGCCTTACATTTAGCAAGGATTCGTGTCTTAAGCTTAAGCATACGAGGTGTTAATAAACTTTTTAAAAAACAGTATTTTTAACAAAAAAAAAAGATTCGCTAATTTTTAGCCGAATATTTTTCCCAACTGATTCATTTGCCAACTGTTTCAGATGGACAAATGTTTTTTATAACCGTCAGTACTTCAGGATTTTTATAAAACTAACCTAAACCTAACCACTAGAGTACAACAGGTTACTTACTTAAATTAGTCCTGAAATAATATACTGAATACCTAGTTAACACTTTCAAAAAAATCGTTCTTCCAAGAAACAGTTGGGAAATTAATCAGTTGGGAAAATTATTTTCAGCGAAAAGCCATGATTCCATAAAAAAAAATTGTAATTATCTTTTCGATTTTCAAAAAATCAATAATCCATCCATCGAAAAAGAAGACTCATCGAAATCGGTTCACGATCGCAAAGATATTGATGGACTTACCATTGAACCTCCTCTTTTTTTGAAGACGTATAAAAAGTAAGGAACACATGTAACATTAAGAGGCTTAATGAGTGGCCCTGAAATTACAGTGGAAGAGTTGGAGTGCCTGGCGACCTGGAAGGAAGGCAGCCTCCGGTTCCTCGTGGGCAAGCTGCATCATAACCACGCCACCAGCAACGAAGATCGCTACCGCTGCTTCGTCTACGAGAAGACCAATGGTATCGGTAAGACTATATATTCACTTAGGTAATTGAGGGAAGCAAAAGCGCCCATTGAGATATTGCTACTGATAATAACGGTGTTTGTTATCGAACTCCTCCGAGACGTCTCCTCCTTCTTTGTACTCTGTATGTCTGAGAATAGGTCGTAGGCTATTTTTTATACCTACCCCTATTCTTCGCGGACGGAGTCGCGGACAACAGCTAGTAGAAGCATATAGTTGAGAGCCATAAATTAGCTTTTATAGAAGTTTTATAGATACTTCTAATACCACTTCTAAAAAGTCCTGGCAAGGCGTGTTTGACCACGCATGAATAACTAATGCTGATATAGGTAAAAACTAGAAAGGCACCTTAGGCACCTCTTGCATGTAGTAATTACGTAAAAATTTATAAAAACGATAGTAACAAAGTTAAATAACAGACAGGTGTCCGTATAGAAAGGTTGACGTTTGAAATCAGATAAATAAAAGGTTTCATATCAGTTTTGTTCACTACTACGTACTCGTAATAAGGATCTTTCGCAAGTTTTTAATTTAAAAGAATTCTTCTTTTATGTTTATCTCAGTATTGATAAAAATATCTACTTACTTACCTATAAATACAATTACTATGATTAAAATTAACATAATAATGGCGTTTTAAAAGTTTGGCTAGTTAAAATGTAGATATTCTACATTTTTCGACTGCCTTTACTATTATTGCTCTTTATAATGTAGTCACTCCCTTTTAACATTATGTATCAGCTTTTTCAGTCAAATAAACTTTAACCTTTTTTCATTCCAGCATCCAACAGCATGAAAGAAGGACCCAGTTCGACCGGCGACGTCGAATATCGAGTTGCCCAGTCTGGAGATGCCACCTGCAACGGGCTCTTCAGTGCCACCGAAGGATCCAGGACGATGGCTTTAAAACGAGGTAATTACTTCAATCAATAAACAAAAATATAACCCGATTGTGTTAAGTTGATTTAAGAAGGGTTAAATTAGCTTTCCCAGGTCGATTCGGTTCTCATGTACCTACCTACGATCGTTTTTGCTTGTGTTTCATTCCTAAGCACACGGCGTTTTTTTAACGCGCCGTCGACGCGCGTTTACAGCGCGTTTTTCATTCCATAGAACAGCCATATTTATAACCCGCGTGCGTATCGCGTTTGTATCGATACAAACGCGCGTCGACGGCGCGTTTACAAAACGTCGTATGCTTAGGCCCTTACCCTCAAAGTTAGCTTAACAGTGACCAAAACATAAATCGACTGTCAATTCGATCTCAGTCGTCCTTTAACTACCTCTCTATGTCTTCCATATTATATGCGTAATTATTTGGATGATGAATTTTGAATGAGTTAGGTAGTTAATATTCTTTAATTACACACATACATGTGTAAATCTATTTACATGAGAGTTTATAAAGGGAGCTAGCCAGGCTGGAACCGGGCGCGTTGTTAGGCGCGTGATAGGAATGGTGGTTAAAGACCTAAGAAGGTGGTTATCTCAAAACTGCTGATGCAATGAATGACGGTAGGGTACCGCCACAATCCTCACTCAACAACCACCCTTTACTTCCAGTGTCCGTCCGCTTCAACTGCCAATTCCCCACGTGGATGACGTTCTCTCACACCTGGCATACCCTAGACTTCAGCAGCAACTATACCTTCTACCAGCGGAATGCCACGCTACGTATTACTGACCAAACGGGAGCAGACATCAAAGTCTACTGCGTGAACGTCAAAGCTAGCTCGCCTAGTGGAAACTCAGTGGCGCTGGTGGCTCATTGGCAGCATCATTGGTGAGTTTCCATCATTATTTCAACCAATTGGATGTAACCCACCGACCTCATCTTAAAATGTTCCCACAACGAAATGTTCTCCTCCGCAAAGAGATGCAATTGAACGTCTTTATTCATAAAAAGTTACAAACCTGTCATAATAAATGTTATGTTCTGTCTGTGTCTGGCATGTAGGTAGAACAAATAAAAAAGACAAAACAAAAGTTTAGCGATCGTTTATTAACTAAATCATTATGAAGAGAGAGAGACCTGTGGCAACTTTGTTGGTTAATTTTTTAATGTAGTGTAGTATATAAGTTTTATT
The DNA here is from genome assembly GCA_947859365.1 of Archips crataeganus. Classification (NCBI taxonomy): domain Eukaryota; kingdom Metazoa; phylum Arthropoda; class Insecta; order Lepidoptera; family Tortricidae; genus Archips; species Archips crataeganus. The sequence continues at coordinate 9,372,801 of OX402049.1, read as the reverse complement.
GTACCGTTTGTGCCCGAAAACAATAAATAAATAAATAAATACGTGGTAAAGCTTTTGTTCAATATTGTTTGCAGTGCGTCTCGATACGTGTGCGTAGTACTGTACCGCCGTGATACGTACATAGCGGAGCTGCAGCGGGGATCGCCGACCTCGCGGCCGGACGATGCTTGTTCCAATCATCATTTCAACGCCGTGACAGCGCCCTATGTCACATTAGTTGGTGGGTATCTAATAAATGGGTTGATTTGCACAGCCTTACCTAAATGATCATCTCCGGACTAGGTATCAGCATAACGCGTAAGGCCGTGTTGCACGGCAGGGTTTCTGTGACCGATAAAAATGGCCTCGCCGGAAGATCAGCACTGGCTCCACCCCAGGAGTCCGCATTTATGCTGAGGCGGGACCTTTTTCGCACACTTTTAAATATATTTTCTTTTATTTATTTTTTTTGTTTGCTTGTTTATTGTTTTAATCTTAGGTTTTAATAGTAATAATTGTTCGTGTTTTGAGTGTGTGAAATAAACTTTTTTCTTTCTTTCTTTATTACACGTCCTACTGATTAGCACAAGACTCTCAGAATCAGTGGTCTTTGGTTGTAGTCACCGCCCGTTCCCAGCACGGATTGTTCACTTAACGCATTCACTGCCACCTGACTTCCACAGGTACCACCGACGCACATGTGCGTTCAAAATTTATGAATAATTATGACAGCGGCACTGGGCGAAGTCCCGAAAACGCATAGGTAGGGTCGGTGGCAGTGAATGCGTTAAAGCGTACCATTGAATTGCTTCGCAGGTGTATGCAGGTATCTTTACTATGTTTTCTTTCACCGAAAAACTCATCATAAAATTGAGATAAAATCTAAATCTACATAACTCCTATAAGTATTCGGAAAAACTCAAAAGATGCTTGAAAAGCTATAGGCCAAACCACTAGGCTGCTACGGCTATTTTTAATGGATGGTACTTACGCTCTTTCTAATTTCATTTTTTTTATTTCAGCAAGCAATCCAGAATCGAAAGAATGTCCGTATTCTGGTAAATATGAGATACAAAGCAATCGACACGAGAGAAGTGTAAGATCTATACGCGAGAGGAGAACCGAGAGTTCGGTTGATAGGAACGGTACTAGGTTGTTCAATTTTAGCATAAGCAATATGTCGAGCGCCCCGATGCTGAGAAGCCGCAGGCAGGCCAACGAAGTCGGCTGCGTCGTCAGCGGGTTCAAGAGGCTGGAAGTGGGGTGCAATTCTGTGAAAAATATGGAGTTCTACTCGAGCTGTGAAAATAAGGAGGTTATTACAGGTGAGTTGAAACTTTCTAAAGAATCTATTTTGAACTTTATTATCTGCAGGCATTACCGGGTTTTAAACTCAGCTAACTCTAATAAAAAAACGACCCATTTTAGCCCTGAAAATCAGATTAATTTTCAATTCCTTAATTGTAAAATTTGACTTTTATTTGCTTTGGAATAAGTCAATTGAGTTGACCAATAAGTGACGTCATATTTCGCTATTGCGATACAAAATGTATGGATGAATCTCATTTTAACAGCTCATTAAAATTATGTTAATTGATTGATTAGTTGTATCAAATGCGTTTGTGTTCCCTAATCACTATAATCTGGCCGTTTTTAAATCCAGAGTAAATTACCATTTGCTAGGCAAGCGTGCTCCATCGTAGACCTCATCTTCGCTTTCCATCAGACGTGATTGTGGTCAAACGGAAGCCAAAAATGCTCTATTCTAACTCTACCACGACCGTTTCAGCGTACACCTGCCACGGGGGCTGGTACGAGAACGGCGCGTCGTTTGTGGTGACGACACCCGTGACGCGCGACAGCACGGCGGCGCGCCGCTACTGCTTCGTGTCACGCGACGCGCGCGGCCCCGCGCTGCTCGTGACGCGCAGTGCGACCAACTGCGAGCGCAGCGCCACCGTGACCGCGCCCAGCGAACAGCTGCTGTTTGACGCGAGACCAACAGGTAAATAAAGTATGTACTAAGCGCGACAGCACGGCGGCGCGCCGCAACTGCTTCGTGTCACGCAACGTGCGCAGCCCCGCGCTGCTCGTGACGCGCAGCACCACCGTAACCGCGCCCAGCGAACAGCTGCTGTTTGACGCGGGACCAACGGGTAAATGAGTACCTACTATGCAATACAATGAACGTTACGTTCATTCTATTATTATACATAGCGTTCTTTCAGGGTCGACCAATACGGAGTCACAATTTAACTGCACTCTTTGTGAGAACTGTATTCATTGCCACCTGTAAATGAAGTTGCCAGCTGGGTAAAAGTATATTTTTTTTATAAAACACGGCATCTTTGTTCCATAAATTTGGATTTTTGTTACTCACTTTAAAATAGGAGATTCTTCATTTATTTGGGCGTCACGATTCCATGTTAAACATTTTTTTACTGCCACAGGTGAATGTCAAGATCAGACCAACGCACAGCCTCTGCTGAGGCTACCCCTGCCCCACATCATCATTGTGACAGCTGTCATCCTACACTACATCATACCGAGATGATTCTCAACTATAGTCAACCCTGCATCCCCCCTGTAATTACTATAGTGTATTTATTAATAAGCAGGCTTAGTAAACAAAACTAGAAGATTTAGCACTTAAGCTCTTTACCCGTGTACTATGCTGTCAATTTTTAATTTTTCTGCCTGCGCGTTTTGATGTATTTTTTTTGTACTTTACGAATTTTGTACTCGTACACATTTTACGCAGTTTGACCTTTTGACCACTCGAATCGGTGAACCGCGCATTTTATCTCTAACTACCTAGTATCTGTATTCATATAGCGTGCTCGGTACTAGCGTGCGCGATTATGTATCTACTTAGGTACTCTGCCGGTCGGTTAAAAGGTTCAAACACTAAATTTTACTAGGAATTTTGCATTTATTTTAAAATTAGATATAGGATCGACACATAATTTACTAATTGGATTTTCTTGCAGTTTAACTTAGTGATCAATCTTTAAGTATAAGGTCCAAGAAAATCCATTAGGGTTTAGGTTTTGTTTTCAAATTCCTAGAAAAATTATGGCAATTTAAATAGGTAACAAAATATCAATCACATATAATAGGTACACATTATAATATCATAGATAGTCCCAAATCGCCTAAATTTTCAAGCAATTCTAGTTATCAAAAGCAATTTAGAAAAAAGTTTAATAAAAAATGATCCAAATACCTAATAAAAAAAGTTCATTTCTGTAGGTAAATGAAAGTGTTTCCATAACCAATTTAGTTAAATATCGAAGGAGGTAAATTAAGATTAAAAAATAATAATTTTGTATGTTGCGAGATACTTATTAAGTATTGCTTATTTTTCATTTGTTTTACCTATCTGAATAGATTTCGTACTCGTATAATTACACTTTACTTTTGCTTTGTAAATAACCGGTACTAATTCATTTATTTTTAACAAACTGGAATTAGTCCACATGAGATTAAAATATTCAACACTATACTTTAAAAGTACAAGTAGGTGATTCAATTGCATACTCACAGCGCTTTTAGTAATGTTTTATACGGCCTCAATTTTTTCAATACATGTTTGCACTATTCAGATCAAAAGTTGCGGTGCTGTATCTAACAGCCCATTTACTTGTACCATATCGAAAATATCTCTGCTAAGTTGATATATATATATATCTAGTGAAAGCGTTGATGCAATAGTAAATGTCTACAATGATACCACAATTGATGGGAATGGTTGTGAATAATATATTTCTTGTTGCACCAGTTGAAAATGTTTTAAAAGCTTCTCTACTTAAATTACTATTATTATTCTCTACTTTAATAATTGACTGTCTGTAAATTATTTGTTTTGTAAACAACCGTAGAATATAGGAGCAGCATTAAATATCAGCGTTATATGAAACGAATATAGCTATGAAACTTTATATTTTTGTTTGATATTTTGTCACTTTTATAATTCCTTATTCATTACTTTAGAATTTTAATTGATGCAGACAGCTTAAATTGTTAAGATATTATTGAGAAGCTTGTTTCTCTCTGTAACATAATTATTCAATCAGTTTTATAATAGATAGATGCGATTCCTATTTGATCATAAACACCTAGCTTTAATAATAAAGTACGGCGTCAGAGACTGTATAATTTATTATTTTATTTTATGTTGAATTGAATTTTCATTTCAGTGATTTCATGTATTTATTTATGTAATGATATCATCATAGCGGTTAATTAATTCTAGCAATGAGTTTTAAAGCACTACTGCGAGAGCTTGTATAGTAGCAGCATGAAAAGATTCGACACTTTTCGATCTTAACTCGTTGACATAGAGTCGAAAAGTGACGAATCTTTTCATTCCGCGACTGTAGAATAAGTACTGGTGACGTTAATTTGTGTAATATGAATAAAAATATAATCCCTGCCCTTTTAAATCAAATCAATTCTTGTCAGAATATTGGTATTATTTGACTGGCATAATTAGGTAAATGAAACCTATCTAAATACCTAACAAGAGACAAAAATATTGACGGATGAATTTTAAAGTTTTTATCATATCGACGGTTAAAAGGCAAAACGCATGAAGCGACACTTTTTGTCAAAATGAGTTATATACATATTTGAAATCAGCGAATTTTTCTCCGTCGTTTGAGCCGGGTTTCATGTAAAATGCAAAAAATGTCGCTTCATGCGTTTTGCCTTTTAACCGTCGATATTTAACTATTTTATAGTTTTCGTGGTAGCTGCAAATCATGTAAATTTTTCACTTGGAAGCTTAGAAATATGTACAAAATTGTTACACAATGTTATTGGTAGTTAAAATAATTATTTAGCAATAATTTTAGGGTACATTTTTCACAACAATTTTGAATATTTTGTTACTTTTATACATTTACGGCTTTTGTGTTTTACTCCCATAGTTAGTTACAATGAGATCTTATATTTTGTAAGCAAACAGCTTTAATAATTCTTTTATTTACGAGTAATGTACGGTCATATATTTAATTTCAACAATATCACATCACAGTAGCACCGGGTTCTAGGCAACTACAACTTATTAAGGCCTTACCTAATTTTACCTTCTAGATATTTCAGCAATGTATGTTCAAAGCGGATGGGTACATTTTCGAGCGTTTTGACCGTTCGAGCCATACGTCATTATTCTCTCATGATTAGGTATACCACAGAGGAATAACTTGCAACAACTTTGGTCAAACTACATTCAGCATTGCTACGATCTCTTGTTTTATCAAAGTTAACTCTGAGCGTTATCTTTTTTGATAATTTTGCTTACTGAGAGCGTAATGACGAAAAAACAGTAAAAACGCTGAATATTGACCCGTATGCAGTTTAGATACTATACCTAAGTCTTTGTTACAAGCCCATTTGATGGTTGCTTGGTTTTATAATATCAATGTTATAGTCTAAGAGCTACTATCATTAGATACGATGAAAGTATTTGTTGGTCATATGAACCATGTTCAACATTTTTTTGACAAGCAAGGATCCTTTTTAGCAAATTGCTAGTAGGTATAGTCAAGGTCATAAATTTGTACGTTACTAAGGCCTTAAAAATATCTACACAACTCTAGATGCCAAAAACCATAAAGTTGCTGTTTGCTTATATTTGACGCGATGGCTGTATAGATATTTATGCGTTCGACTGTACTTAACTATAATTAACATCTTTATTTTCTTTCTTACATAAATAAATAAAGTATTAAATAATAATTCATATTTTATAATTTTAACCGATTTAAAAAGGAAGAGGTTCTCAAGTCGTCGGTTTTTTTTAGATCAAAAATTAAAATATTTTTTGTTTAAAGTTGTTCAGTTTCTAACGTTAGTTGCTCTTAGCGTAATACAATGAACAAGTGGCTCAAAGAAAGTTAGTGCTAAGGGATCGTTTATTCAGGACGTAATAAAAAAACGCCGTTCTGGAAACTAACTCTGCGCTTGATAAGGTAAATGTAAAATTTTAATAGCTTTCAGGGCGCCAGATAGAAAATGAATAACTCTTTTGATATTAGAAATTTGAATAGTTACTAATTCCAAAGACAAAAATACAGTTGGAAACAAAAACTTTGAAACATTTTCTCCGGAACTTTATTATTGTTACACGTCAATATTTCTTCTGTGATGGGCGAAATTTACATGTGTTTTTTTTTATTGATAGAGGGAGGCAAACGAGCAAGTGGGTCACCTGTTGGTATGCGATCACTACCACCCATGAGAACCAGAAACCCCAGAAGGGTCACTAGTCCGTTACCGGCCTTTAAGGGAACAATACACTCTTTTCTTGAAGGACCCGATGTCATAGTTAGTTGGAAACACCGTAGACGGGGGAGTTGATTCCACAATTTTACTGTGCGTGGCAGAAAATGCCGAACGCACAGTTGTAGATGGATATTCATCAAGGTGGTGACGGTGGAACGCAGACTTACGGCGCGACGTGCGATAGTGGAAGCCCGTAGCTGGTAATAAATTGAATAGCTCCTCGGAGCACTCCCAGTAGTAGAGCCTGTAAAGCACACAAAGAGAACCTACGTCTCTTCGCAAGGAAAGGGGATCCAAACGAGCAGAAACTAGCGGGTCGCCGACAAGTCGAGCTGCGCGACGTTGGATACGGTCAAATGGAAGGAGAAAGCATTGGGGCGCTCCCGCCCAGAGGTGAGAGCAGTACTCTAAGTGCGGCCGCACCTGGGCCTTATACAGTTGAAGAAGGTGCTTTGATGTAAAGTACAGTCTGGATCTATTCAATACCCCAAGCTTTTTCGAAGCCAATTTGGCTTTTCCCTCCAAATGACCGCGAAATTTAACGTCACTCGTTATGTCCACGCCGAGAATCCCTATGCTGGATTGGATATCTAGGGGAGCGCCATCAAAGCGAGGAGATAGCACGAACGGGGACTTTTTCGCGGAGAACACGCACACCTGCGCCTTTGTGGGGTTGAATTTAACAAGGTTGGCCCTGCCCCAATCCGAAACCTCCAAAGTTGATAATTAGTCAACTAGGTAGTTACAATAGAACGTACCTATCCTCCACGAATACAACCAGTTACCTAGCACCTAGGTACTTTCTTTCCAACTGTATCTGTGCTCATTGAATATCAGTCAACTATTGTTCAACAGTTCAGTATTTATTTTTTAAATTTAATAACAACAAACAGTCCCTTAGCCAACTTTCATTGCGTCACTCCTTGTTACGACTTCTCTAAGGAAACTTTCCTTAATCAAGCAATACTAATTTTAAATATAGAATAGACTAGATAACTGAATGAACGAATACTCAACTAAGATCAATGTATATGTAGTTAAGTTAATATAATTAAACGCGACAGCAATAATTATATTTGTATTTATAGCTATTGAGGCGTTAAATTTTTAATAGTTGTGCTACGTTCAATGTTGAGGAATTGTGTTAAGATCACGAGATCAGTTGGTTCAGGATTTGAGAAGCTTTTAACTAACTTTGTGAATAAAAACTTGGATCGTCTTAACCGCATCTACCTGTTAATATCCGACCGAACATTGGGTTTCCGTTTAATTTCGGTTTTGGCAGATTTTTAGATAGAATCGAAACCGAAACTTGATTGGCACGAGCTTTTGTGCGACGTTCGGGAGCAATCTGTGTCGTTTTTCATGACTAAGTAAAGTACGTAGTAATTCCGTAAAAATCAAATAAGTACATAGAACAGATACACACTTTCCTAAAGCTGCTATCAATTTATCGAGTAATCGTTTATATTAACACAAATATATATTTACAAAAGCTAAAATGAACACTCGAACATGATGATGATGATGAAACTAAAACAAACCTAAATTTGGTTTCGCTTTCGGTTGCAAATACTAGTTTCGGTCGGACCTTACCTACATTCAACGATGTTTCATAGTTTTATGTAACTTCTGAGTTACAATTTGGTTTCGTGTTTTTTCAATCAAAAAATCAATCGTTCCTACTTAAGAGTTTTTGGTCATTGCGACTCAAACAATCAAAAAATATGAAAATCAGATTTTTTAAAACGTAGCTGAATGTTTGCGCTAATCAAACGCAAATGAAAGCTTATAAAAGCTTAATGGTACAAGCAAAAAAAACTCCATAAAGTTAAAATCGGTTAGAGTGCACTCAGACAGAAAGCGGTCTGTACGCTTAGTATAAGTTTTACATCACTTCAATACTTCTCGATCGCGTTTACGTAAAAAAACCGGCCAAGAGCGTGTCGGACACGCACAAGGTAGGGCTCCGTAGCCATTACAAAAAAATCAAGTAATATTTTTCTAAGGATTTCGTATGTGTACGGAATCATCCAAATTTAGGTATGTTTTATACCTTAGGCTACTATTTACTCTTAAACTACAAATAATTTCCAAGCAATCTTAGCCGCTATATTTTTCCTAGTAAATTTGATATATTTACTACCATTCTGAATTTTTTCAAATTTTTCCACCTAACAGTTTTGATTTTAGAGGGGGGGGGACGCTCGATTTTAATGAAAATTTTCACTTTAAAGTTGAATATTTCGCAAACAGATCACTGAATAGAAAAATCATGTTAGCAACCCCGCAATGGTTTTAAAAGACCTATCCAACGATACCCCACACTATAGGATTAGTTGAGAAAAAAAATCACCCCCCCTTTACGTCTATGGGAGGTACCCTAAAAAAAAATATTTTTTATTTTTTTATTTTACCACTTTGTTGGCGTGACTGATATGTATATTCATGCCAAATTACAGCTTTCTAGTACTAACGATCTCTGAGCTTAGCCGCGGACAGACAGACAGACAGACAGACAGACGGACAGACATGGCGAAACTATAAGGGTTCCTAGTTGACTACGGAACCCTAAAAATCAATTACTAGGGAAACATGGACAGCGTCTCCGCGCGCGCGCGTCCTTGTTTCTATAGAATTGAAATTTTTACGTAAACGCGATCGAGAAGTATTTTGGTGACGTAAAACTTATACTAAGCGTACTGGAGTTCAGAGTCCGCTTTCAGAGTTCTGAATTCTTTCGAATGTACTCAGTCTCTTACGATAACGCACACAGCAGGCGACTGGAACTCTCGAGTGGTCAAAACACAGAACTCTAAACGCCGAACTCGGAACTCCAGACCGCTCTCTGTCTGAGTGCGGTCTTATAGGTATAATATCCACCTTTGCAGGCGATTCTAAAACAAGTTAAAAAAGTAAGTCCACAAAATCGCTTTAAAAAGTTCTGTCTGCAAATGATCTGTTCTCAAGCTAGAATCTCACTTCATCTAATTAGTTCAGGCCTTAGTTGCACTCAATCCAAATTGTTGGACTTTGAGAACCTTGGTATTTTGTAACATATTTTGTTATTGACACAATTCCTGAACAAGGAACTACACGGTAGACGTTGTGAATAAGGGAGCTAGCGTTGTTATAATAATGTGACAGAGAAATATTTTTCAGAAGCGGGACATTTTGGAAAATTCTCAAAAGATTTTTTAATCATAAATGTTTTAAGAATATTCCCCGTGGCTAAGGTCATCAGTGTTTCCATTGTGTGATATAGGTACATTTGAATTAATTAAGTATAATAGCCAGCATGGATTATTGAATAATAAACAGCGAAATTAATAATGAGCTTTTTATTCCTACCTACTTCTTTACCTACATATTTTGCATCCTTCGTTATATACATAAATAGGGTAAATCGCCAATAACTGGCCCCCCTCGTACTGAAAATGAACTCTATTCCCCTATACAAACAGAATTCAATTTAGTATAACGTGGCCAGTTATTAAAGGGTGACTAGTAATTAACGACCAGATGGCCTAGTGGTTAGAGAACCTGACTATGAAGCTTGAGGTCCCGGGTTCGATTCCCGTGTCTGGGCAGATATTTGTATGAAAAATACGAATGTTTGTTCTCGGGTCTTGGGTGTTTAATATGTATTTAAGTATTTATCTATCTATATAAGTATGTTTATCCGGTGCCTGGTACCCATAACACAAGCTTGCCTAGCTTACTTTGGGACTAGGTCAATTGTTGTGAATTGTCCCGTGATATTTATTTATTTATTTAATTAACACCTTATACTATTTCTATTACGTGTGAATATAGTTCATTTTTAGTATGAGGTGGCCAGTTATTGGCGATTTACCCTACCTATGTAGATCTTTGTGACACTAAATAGTGCGTCACACACACACACACACACATTTGACACATTTTCACATTCATTCATTTTTTTTCATTTTCAGTGAAACGGTTAAGGCCTATTAAGTTTTTAAAGTACTATTCTATTTTGTCACTCTGGACATTTTATAATGTCCCCAAAATCCTTAAGTAAGTACTTATTTTATTACTAATTGGCCATCTCTAATTATTTTAGGGTTTTATGTAAGAATTTTAAAATTAAAACCATCTTTATGCAAAAATCATATTTATTTTTATTACACGTAGATATTTGAAAATATTATCAAAATAAATAAAGATGTCAAAATAATTAATTACGTTATTTTATTTACGTTCAAGTTTAGATCTTCGGATTAAACAGACACCTTTAATCGAAACATTATTGAGTAAAAAATATGGAAACATTGTACATAAGCGCTGATAAACAGTATAATTACACTCTTCTCTTTGGGCAGTTGTGTAACAATAATGGTAGAACCCCACATAAAAGAGCATAATAAATGAAAAGGCGCCATTTTTTAAACTGTCACATTTTTGACTGTGAACATGGCAAACATTTTGTTTCATATACTTAGGTAAGTGCTTAATTTTCCTCTTACATCCATTTTCAACTATTTTTAAAAAGGAGTCTAAAATGATTTATAACTTATTTAATACAACTTATCTTCATTTTTATTTCATATCATTCATTTAGTACTTTTGTAACTTTAAAAGTATCTTATCATCATCATGGACATGAAATAAAATATTAATTACAGCAATAAGAAACCGGATCAATTATTTTCTACGATATTTTAAAGGAGTTTATAAAGGTATTCTTAAGCACCCCATCCGAGTATCATACAGATGAAGTACCTACTTTTAATTACATAAGAACTTGTTAACCAAAATGATGAAATAAAAACCAGCAGTCTTAGTTTTAACTTTCAATACTTTACTTAAACTAGATTTTATTTTAGTGAACTGCGCCCTCGTGAATAATGTACGAACTCAACAAAAAAATCATAACCAAAGGGTGATAATTATAAATAAAGTGCAACCAAACTACGCTAAGCAAACTGGTTGAACTTGGCACCAGGTACAGTACGCGTCCAAGGGCTAATTTTCTAATTTTGCCGTTCGCAGCACCTCGTCTTTACATAAGCACTCTTAATTCGTTCTGGAGCGCGTGCGCGCGGATTTTGCCTTTAACCTTTAAACCTGAAGCGTAAGTAAGTAGTGCTTTAAAGGATTAAGGGATGTATTTTTATAATATAATTTATTGTATTTAACCCTTTGAACGCCCCATTTCGAGTAGGTACAAATGTGTCACTAACACGCCGAGTGTAGACGAAAAGTAACGCAAATTTCAATCGTAATGTTGCGTGTCAAAGTTTCTTCGACAATAAACGTCATGACCACTATAAGCGTCGGTGGCGTGGTAGGCACGGCAGTACAAGACCTCTTTAGGTGTTCTTGGCGTTCAATGGGTTAACTGCCCAGGTTAGTACCTATTGTGATTGTCACTGGTGATTTACTAAATATAGTCCTTGTTTTAAATCACTTTTTTAGGTAAAATGGGAAGGGAAGACTGCAATATCACAATATATATATAAAAAAAATAAATAGCAACATGGTACAGTAGTACACAACTGATATGGCTTACCAATGTACCGGAGCAGAAGACGCGTTTTCGAAGCGCGGGAAATGCAAACGACCATTCGGCGTACTCCACGCACGGCACGTATTTTTCACGTGCCGCTATTGGTGGGTCCATGTTAGCGCCGCGGGCATGTTAGTCAGCCGCCATACTTCAGAGCACGGCCGTAGCTAGGGGGGGGGGGGCATTGTGGGGCAATGCCCTACCTTAAAAATACCAAAAAATAACATAATTTTTTCAACTTGAACTGCAATCAATAGGCCTCAAAGGCTGTCAATGGGCCACGAGAGAATGGCTGGTATGATATTTCTGGCCTTTGAAAAAAAAAGAACAAAATCTGTTGATCTGGACGAAGTTCTTCGCATTTTTAAAACATGGCGAATCGTAGAACTCAGCTGTTTTAAATATTTTTAATTAAGTAAATGGTATTTTTGGTCGTATCTATTTACTCGTATCACCCCACCCAACAATTAATTACCTATTACCTCACTCTCACTCAGACGTGGATCTCTACGTCCAAATCTGGAAGTTCAACCATCTTGTTTGCTTGTTCTTCATCATTGAGGATTTAATAGTTCTTAGATCCATGCTCATGCTCTTTCACAGAAATTATTTGTCTTCGAATCAGTCAGTGATATATGTACATGGTGATTGATTTAGGAGCCCGTGCTTCGAGGGCAAATCGATTATGATATATTTTTTTACTTCCGCCCTACCTGTAACCAATGCTGCCCTACCTGTAACCAATGCTGCCCTACCTGTAACCAATGCTGCCCTACCTCAAATTCGACTCTAGCTACAGCCCTGCTTCAGAGTGAATAAGGCGGATAACAGGTGCACTCTAATTTGCACCTTGGAACTATAATTATGAAATAAGAGTGGTTTAAAGTTTGAATCGTACCTTCGGCTATCATGGAAATAGTTTGTTCGTGTGTCTGCGCGGCCGAAAATGCATGATGCGCCATATAAAGTGTGTACTACTGTATTAAAATCTGTACATTATATTATGTTGCATTTCTTTTCCAAATGTCTTCTTATTCACTTCTTACCGTCGGTTAGACGTGCATACATGACCATTATAGTTATTATGCTTACAATCTACCTACAGCCTCTTCTCATTGTCATTTATCACATGCCCAATTAAACTTTAACATTATTAGTGTGTAAATATTGGAACATTTTCTTAGCTAAGTTAACATCATCTAGATTTTTCCAACCATCTGTCTCAAACACACCTGGATGTTCTTTTATAAACTTGAAAACTGTACATTGCAAATCCGCTAATTTATATCTTTCAGAAATAACCGCCATCTCCATACAGTTTGTTACATTAATCTGCTCTGCAATGGCATACTGCACTAAAAAGAAGAGGTTACTCAACTGAAATTTACCAGCAATATCCAATAAGTTCAAACAGTCCTGTTTCAGTATATTCTTTATACTGCCAGTGTACAAAAACTGTAAAAGTAATTCCATGTCATTGTCGTTGATGTCTAAGAATAGAGAAGACACATTCTCACTTTTCACCATGTTTCTCAATATTGGGCTATGAGCTGCTAAAATAATTTTGTGCACTTGGTACTGCTTCCCACTAGAGGACTGCACTGAGAAATTGGTCTTCTCCTGCTTAGAAAGCAAATCTCCAAAGTCATGGTTAACCTTAATTTGTTTAACTAGATCCATATTAAAAGGACTGATTGGACTAGTTTTAATTAAAACTGGGATGCACAATGTATGAGCTTCAAACTGTTTTAAAGAAAGAAAGAATGTTTTCAAAAAGAAGTTTTCATTTGGCTGACTTGACTTGAAAACTTGCCATTTCAGTTCATTGAGTAAGTAGCATCTGGATGAGTCGTAGGGTTTTTGAGCACTTTCATTTGAGTTGCTAATACCAATATTGAAACTCCCTTCTTTCCTTAAGCATACAAATAGATTAAATAACTGCTTGTTACCAGGCCCATAGGAAGTTGTAAAATAGAACCAAAGGTCCGGTTCATTGCCTGTGTATGTTCCTCCTATGTCATATTCACCATGCTTTGTCAATTTTTCATTGATGTCGAAGATACATAGGTGTCTCGCATCTGTAGTTTGCCGCTTGTGTAGAGTTGATATGTCATCATTATTCATCTGTTACGAATAAATAATCGTAAAATTACTTCCACTAAAAAAAATTCAACTGATATAGAAAATGGAATAAATAATTCCACCAAAAACATTTTCATGTAAAATGTTGCCATGTACCTGGCACTGTCAAAAAGTTACCAGATCTCATGTAGACCCAAGCTTAACTCTACACACCCTAATTCTGCGAGCCCTAACTTCATAAACTCCTTAGACCTTAGTCGAAATTTATGGCTTAACAGTAGCTACGTATTTTGAAACCAGGGCCAACCCTGGCCCACCAATGCAGATCAGAATTATTTCCAAACAACTGTCGATAGTATAATCATTAATTATATAGTATGCCTTAGATATTAATGTTTTCTTGTTGATGAATTTAAAAAATTTGTATGTTTGGTTGGTTGGTTAGAGGCATAACAACCGGAAAAAAAATGTTTAGCTAAAAATCAATATTTATGGTGCAATGTCCTTAAAATATATACTTACATCAACGCACTGGGGGGCGGCAATCTCCTCTTGTGCTAGTGGTACACGCCGGACTGGGAAAGCCTCTAAGAATAACATCTCACCATGTGCGCCTAACATAACAGCAGCTTCTGTATCTTGCTACCTGAGGGAAAAGGTTCCAATGTCAACATGCAGCTCCTGAGGCCATATTGTCTAATCAATCAGCCATACGCAACCTTTTTTTTTGTGTGTGCCACTAATGTGTTGAAGCAATAGTGCAGCGGGCCGCAAATTTGATTGTCAACATTAAAAGTCAAAATTTCTCTGAATTGATACAATTTTTATGCCCAACGGGTCATTCGTAGAAGTATGGTGGGCCGCATACGGCCCGCGGGCGGTAGGTTGAGTATAGCTCTAACTCATGGCCGCTCATAATCACATTAACCATCTCTTTCTATCACTATCTTATATGTATGATGTATGTAAGGAGGATACTGAACTATTCAAACACTGTAAAATTATTAGTGTCCAAAACAGGTTTAAACTCGCTATTATCAGTGAAGAAATCCATAGATTAGAATGTCTGAAAAAAACTATTAGACCGCAACACCTTAGGAAATTAGATTATTTACCTCATTATGTTGTGCCTAGGTGTGCGAATGTTTACGGAAAACGCACTTGCGAGTACATGCTACCTAAAATTCTTAATGAGCTACCAACCAACACTCGCACTCGTATTTGTCAGAATACAAATCATTGTAAGCAAATTTTGAAAGCGGCTTTTATTTGTTAGTGTATAAATTTTGTATAGTACTTTAGAAAAATGAGTGTGCTCAGCGGCAGTTAAATCTATTAAGATTTTGCTCGCTGTTATACTTGAAATTGTATTTTTTATTCTATTGTTTAAATAAATTAAAAAAAAAAATACTGTTTGACAGAAAGAAATGGTGAATATGATAGTAAGCACCTGGGCGTTTATTCAAGCATTTCAACTGGTCACATTTTTTATAAAATGGCTGTAGATTTTAATGGGACTTTTGGTTATACAATTAAAGGTCCTGTACGTCTACCATATAACTGGAAACTGTAACAGAATCAACAGCCATTTCTTAAAAATTGTAACCAAATAAATGAGGCAGTTGACACTTGAATAAATACCCACCTACGCATTAAAAGTACTGCATGCATACCATTGCATGATTGACACTGGCGCTGCTAGCCATGCCCTGCATGCAAAGTTTTGAGAAGGGCACTCTAATATTGTCATGAGATGAGTCTATGCTAGGGTTACCCGGCCTTAAAATAGAGTAGGAATTACCATTATTTCATATCCTGTATAACCATTAACCTTTTGAATGCCAGTGTTGGCTACAGACAACAATATGGTAATACAAAAATTAACCAACCCGCATCTGCATAGAATCAATTTTGTTAGTAACAAAAACAATGTGTGCCAATCAAAAGGATAAACAATACCCAACCAGCCAATAGTCAGTGTCAATCACATAATCATGTTGTGGTATGCAGTGCTTTCAATAAAGCAACCTTTTATATACTAAACTATCTTTTGAATTTTTTCATCATCATCACATCATCATTGTATCATCTGTGACAAGTAAGACTAGAAAGCAGGTTTTTTTAATTTCTGCATATGAAAGGTTTTAAAAGAACTTATCAATGCAACATTTGCAAAGAAAATTAAGTGATAGTAATTGTAAGCAAATACAGAATTAATAAAAACTTTTTAACAAAAAAATTAAACCACCGAAAAAACCGAAAAGCGAAAAATAATACCTTTTTGATCTTAATCTAGGTACCAATTTGAAGTCGGTGCCACAGCACGAGCCAGGAGGAGTGATAGAAGCCCATCAGGTAGACAACTACAGGTTCACTCCTCCTGGCTAGTGCTGAGGCACCGACTTCAAATTGGTACCTAGATTAAGATCAAACAAAAAGGTATAATTTTTCGCTTTTCATTTTTTTCGGCGGTTTCATTTTTTTGTTAAGAACTTTTTATTTTATACTTTTTTCCCACCCCCGGGGTAATTTTTTTTTCCAACTTTATAAAATACCAACTTCAAGGTATACCTATCCAATAAAAGAAGAATTATGAAAATCAGACTACTCTGTAAAAAGTTATGCCTGGTCATACAGTACAATCATCAATCCTAATTTAAATGGGATCACCTTCGGGGTATATGCTTTCCAATAAATAAATAATCATCAAAATCGGACTACTCTGTAAAAAGTTATGCGTGGTCATACATAAAATATATATTATATATATATATACTAGCGACCCGCCCCGGCTTCGCACGGGTGTAACTTTGAAAAATAGGTGTGAAAAATAAAGAAAGTCTATAATTTATGGTGGTAAGTTTATATATTTACCTCTTTTCCCCCAAACTACACCCACACGAAGTCGGGGCGCGTCGCTAGTTTTATGAATAAAATTTCGACCCGTACATTTAATTTAAACGATTGTATTCTGTTAATCACGCCAACTGTCAAACGACTGGCATGACAGTTATGTCAAACGCCATAAGGTTACATTAGAAAAGTTATTATGGACGGTAATTTTTCTTATATTTTCTAATTTTCCGCGCAATTTTCTTAATTTTTTCTTTCATAAGAACCTTCTCCTGACAATGACGAACACAACAAAAAAATTTTATTATTTTGTGAGATTCTACATACGAGACAGCCTCAAACAGGGCAATAGCTTCACCGGAAAAAACAGACGATTGGGGGTGACATTTAAAGCTCAGCATGATCTTGTAGCGAGGGATCCAGACAGCCGAACCCACAGAACCCTCATCAGACAGTTTGGAAGCATCAGTGAATACGGAAGTCCATCCTTCCCATTTTTCTGACAGAGTCATATTGAAAATGGTGTCTGCACAGGGGGTATCTTTCTTAATACCAAAATGTAGAGTAATATTAGGCTGGAAGATAAGGGCATCAAAATTAATGGAAAACAGAGGGTTGCCAGAAAATTTAAGGATCGGGGGACTGTCGGAATATTTTTGGAACGTTTTTACTAAGCAAGGAGTTTCTTTATGGGTCCAATATTTAGACGAGGGAATTATTTGGGAGAGATTAAATAGACGGGACATAAGTGGGTGGTCGGAATACTGAATAGATTTTAGAAGATAGCGGTCAGATAGGAACTGTCTACGTAGTCTAAGTGGGGGGTCGAGACATTCCACTTGAAGAGCATTAATGGGAGAGGACTTCATAGCCCCAGTTATAATTCGGAGGCACCTAGACTGTATCTTATCGAGGGAGGACAAATTAAGCTTGCTGCAGGGTTCCAGAAGGAAAGAGCCATAGTACAGGTGGCTCCGAACGATAGCGTTGTATAGTAGTTTCTGCGCGTAGGGATGAGCACCCCACCATGCACCCGAGAGAGCTCTCATCACGTTTATGCTTTTCTCACATTTATTTTGCACGTATTTCAGATGGGGGACTCCAGACATACGCGAGTCAAGATATACACCCAGAAACTTAACACTGTTCTCGACAGTAACATATTCCTCGCCGACAACAATATCCACATCGGGAATCCACCTTCTTCTGGAAAAAACGACAGCAGAGCTCTTCGATGCTGACAAACTGAGGCCATGGTCCTGCAGCCACTCATTGAGGTATCTTAAAGCAGCGTTTAAACGTGATGTGCTATCCGAGAAGGAGTCAGAAGAGTAATACAACACAATGTCGTCGGCATATTGTAAGATGTCACAGAAGGAATCCACTGTTCGATCGAGGTCCGAGGTGTAAAGGCTGTACAGGATTGGACTGAGGACAGATCCCTGCGGTAGGCCCTTCCAGACGGTCCTGGGAGGCAGCATATAGTTTTCGGAGCGAACACAAATGGAGCGTTCCATAAAGAGGTTGCATATAACATGAATCATCTTTCTCGGGATACTCAGCTCTTGCATTTTCTGCCTGAGTAACGGAAGTTGTACATTATCATATGCTGAGGTAATATCTAGGAACACGCCCACCAGGTGTTGACCTCTAGAGAGGGCTAGCCTGATGTCAGAGGTGAGGATGGATAAGCTGTCTATGGTTCCCATTCCTCGACGGAAACCAAATTGCGATTTTGAAAGCATATGACGACTCTCCAGAATCCACTCTAACCTGTTTTTAATTAGGTGCTCGAGGATCTTGGCTAACACAGATGAAAGTGCAATCGGTCTACGAGAGGAGGGGTCAGACGGGTCCTTATTGGGCTTTAAAAGTGGAATGACAATTTGCTGCTTCCATGCGTCAGGGATGGAACCAGATTCGTAAATGTTGTTGAATAAGGAAAGCAGATATCGCTTTGAGAGGTCGGTGCAATTCTTCACAAAGGAGTAGGGGATTCCGTCAACACCCGGAGAAGAGTCATTCAAGTGATCCAGAGCCGAAGACAACTCTGAGAAGGAGAACGGTTCATCCATTCTATCTGACGAAGGAGGGGACGGGAAGGAAGAAAAGCAATCTTCTGATGGCACATAAGGAGGGGATAGTTTATCCAGGAATGCGTCTAACCAAACATTTGGGTCATTGGATGCCTGGTTGGTCATAGTCAAGGATCCGCGGTATCTTTTTATGTTCTTCCATACTATGGAAGATGGGGAACGCGGGGACAGGTTTTCACAAAAACGCGTCCAACCCAGCCTTTTTTTGGACAACAGGAGTTTTTTACATCGAGCATTAGATTTTTGGAAGGAGAGGTAATTTTCCATATTGCTCAGATCAGAGAGAAATTGATCTTCGGCTCGTTCCCGATCTTTAATAGCCGCCGTGCATTCTGCATCCCACCAAGGGGGAGACGGAATTTTGTTAAGTGAGGCGTTTTTAACGGGGAAGCAGGAGTCAGCGGATGACGATAGTATAGAAACAAAGCTATTATATTGTTCTAGGAAATTTTCATGCGAGACAGGGGGCAATAAGAGGACTTTGTTCTCTACCAATGAAGAAAATTGCTCCCAGTCAACTTTGTCTAGTCTAAATTTTAGGAGAGGAGGGAGTGGAGAAGGTGTAGACACACCAGTGGGGAATGAAATAACGATGGGGTAATGGTCACTCCCATAAGACCTGTTTAGAATTTGCCAATCAAGGCTAGAAGCTAGTCCAGGAGAGGCTAGAGTTAGGTCCACTGCGCTAGGGTTTTGGGAGGGGGATGTTCTCCTAGTGGGAGAGCCATTGTTTATTAGGCATAAGTTCGACTTATCGAATAAATCTAACAGAAGCGTGGAATTGGAGTCACAAGAGAGAGATCCCCATAAAGTATTATGGCAGTTAAAGTCTCCCATAACTACTAAAGGACCGGGGAGAGAAGACAGAATATAATCTAGTTCAGAGATGAGAGAAGGATTAGGGTATGGGATATATATAGATATAAATGTGGAACCTAAGGTTCTAACAGCTACAATGTTAATACCTGGGGAATGTTGGGGAACAGAACAAAGGGAATAAGAAAGGGAATGTTTGACAAGGATGGCACAACCATCCCAGCCATCAGTGCTGTCATCGCGGAGACATGAAAAGCCAGGGACCCTGAATCGGGAACTCGGCTTCAACCATGTCTCCGAAATGGCGAGTAGGAATGGTTTGTGTTCATTTATTAAAAAAGATAGCTCATGTTTTTTGTTCCTAACACTTCTAACATTCCATTGTATTACTGTCTGGCAAGCTGTATTGGCCATTATTGAGTGATATTGTTGTAGACAATTGGTTTAGCGTTTCTATGACGTTGTTCGGTATAGTATCGGAGAATTTCGAGAGGAGGTTGACTAGTGTGCTGATAAGCAGCTTAATAAGGTTGTCGTTTGGGGAAGCTAGAGATACGTCAGTATCACTGTATAGATAAGCACAGCCGTTTGACTGTGAAGATTGAGGTGTTCGAGTAATCTCTTCATGGGCAGCTTTATTGTAGCCTGGGCTACGTGGGGGGATCGGATGACGTGTGGTGAAGACGGTTCTCATATATGAGCGGGGGGATTGAGGGTGTTGAGACTGGGGATGGGGGAAGGACGATGGGACATACATGTTCTCACTAGTAAAGGGAGAGCGTTGAGGGATGCGGGCAGTGTCGGCAAAAGACCGACGTACAGGTCGGAATCGAAGAGAAGCTTCGTTGTATGGGATATTTTCCTCAGACATTACCAGCTTGATTGCTTTCTGTCTCGCATGTTCAGGGCATGAGGAGTGGATAGCGAAGTGGGGACCGCTACAGGAAAGGCAAGTGGCCTTGTCCTCCTGTACCGGGCACGATTCTCCTTCATGTGACTGTGCGCATTTGTAGCAACGGGGCTTTGAACGGCAGGCAGCCTTAATATGGCCAAAGCGGCAGCACTTGTTGCACTGTATTGAGGGCAGTTGGTAGGTCTCTACGGGCAGTGATGTGTAGAAAGAGAATATTTTTTCTGGCAGGATTTGGCCTATAAAAGTAAGTGCTACTGTTTGAGTTGGGATCCAAGTTGTTTTTCCATCCTCGGTAGACTTCCGGTTCAAACATCGTGCCTTTATGACTTTAGAGTCATCGTTTGAATATTCAATTGAGTTGACGAACTCCTCTAGGGTCCATTCAACTGGTACGTTACGTACCAGTCCCATACGCGTGACGTTATATGTTGGTATACTCGCGGAATACCGCTGTTCGGCGAGAATAGGATGAGCAATGAATGCATTTGCCGATTGAGCGTCGGTGAATTCCACGGTCACTCGGTTGCGACCGCTGGGTTTAATGCCAGCCTGCTAAATACCACTGACGCCATTCTGATGAATGAGCTTGGCGAACTTGAGGGGCGAATAGAATAGCCAGAGGTAGGGTCATCTACTATTGTTACTACCTGTACGATAAACGGTGCTTTGTCATTAGGACCGTACAATAATTTGGTACCCGGGGCGAATTCAGGGACCGTGTAAGCGTGCTGTATGGAAGCCGCGGCTGGTATATCCGTGTTTCGTTTATCGATAGTGTCATTGATAATATTTTGGGCTTCCACAACACGCTTACGCGATGCCACTAAGACCCGGTTGACTTCGCCTTTGCCCCCGTCAGGGGGTTCGTTCCCTTCCATCTCCCACCGAAACCAACAAAACAATAACAAAACAAACACTCACTAGAATAAATATTAGTTCAACTTCACAGAAATCGCCGGTGTATTTTTTTTTTTAAAGGGAAAACTCAAGGTTAATTTTTGGCACGTGTAGCAAGCAACGCTTCCGAGGCCAAAAAAACGACGGATACTTTCATCTGGGGATTGAAAAATCTGCCCGCAATAAAATTGTACTTCCAGGTAATTTGATTGTCTCATACAAGGATGACTCATTTTGTTTATTGCACAATTTTAAGGCAATCTAATTTTGACTATAGATAAATAATAAGTACTTCTTGCGACTTGTCATGTAAGGGAAGACCTAAATCTTGATTATCAACATCGCTAACGTCGTAAATCCAAGTTTATATTTTCTTCGTAGTAGGTGTGTATAAGTTAAGATTAATTTACCTGTAATTGATTGAGATCCAGATTAAATAACCGAATTTCTGTTCTTGTTGACAACTCCTTAACTTAACAGTTTTTTGCTTTTGTAAATACACCGTACAAATCCAACTTTTAGTAGAAATTAAAAGATAGGGAAAGGGTGAAAACACGCAACAGCGACAATTTGATTATTAATGACAGTGACAGAGAGTTGCTAATGTTGCCAAGTCGTTAAAAGAAAAAAGGCCCCAATGTGAATATACAGAGTGTTACCGGCGTGTGTTTATTAAAACAGCTAATATATGATAATAATTATGTGAATTAACTGCACAATTAATTTTCCAAAATCCGCAGGTCTAATGTAGCGAGTGTACTACGTAATTTTCGTAATTCATATCGCTAATGCACTTACAAGGCATGTCGTAGTACGGGGGTAAAAAACTGAGACAACTATCACAAAATTATCGTCTTCCTTATCATTGCGTTCATGTACGGAGGTTTTAAAACATTAATTAAAGAGTTTTTTGTAATCTTTGACATAACAATTTCAAAAGTGTTGACGTCATTTTGTCAAATTACAAACCAAAAAATTAGCAAACTTGATAAGTATCTGTTTTTCTTTAATATGGCTTACGATGCCCGAGAATTGTCTGATATGCTTTTAACATAATGGCGCAACACATGGAAATGCAGCTCAATCCTTAAGGCTTAAGCCGTTAAGCCTTAATCGAGAACGTTCCCCAAATCGAGGAAATCCACACAATGTTTGATTGATAACAGTAGCGCTTCAGCGAGTTCATGAAAACAGACCAATAGACCCAGGTCAGCCTGAAGGGGCTATGAACAGGATCGTGCCAGTGCAGTTGAAGAATAGATTATTGAGCACTTCAGATAGATCCCAACGTCAAATACTGTACAAAACTGTGCATACGAATTTAAAAAGGAATAGAAAACATATCATCTAGTTTTTAAAGGTACGATTATTACTTTGCCAAGAAGAAACTGTAACTGCGGTTGGTTTTTTTTTTACAAAAGTGTGAAGAGGAAAATGACTTTCTACAAAAATAAAACGGACCAATGCTTTTCCTCGAAACGGAATAATTAATTAAACGCGGGGTTTGTATTTAAGTTTTATTCAGTATATAAAGTGTTTATCAATGTAAAAATTGCTTTCAATTTGCCGTAGTTACGAGGGGCGTTCAATATAAAGTGAGAATGAGATGCAAACTCTTTCAATATTAGGAAATTAAATACTGGCCGGTAAAGCTAATCTATCTAGCTGATTGCTATGAAAAAAAAACTAACTGTCTTTTGTTTAAAAAAAAATACGGTAATTTCTTTGCAATACTATTGAGTACGTTAGCGAAAATGGAGAAAATTTAACAGCGCGCCGTTATCAAATACTTGTGTTTGAAAAATTTTTCTATGGACCAAGTCAATTTATATTTGCGGGACACTTTAGGGTCTAATGTTCCTCCGTATTCGACAGTCGTACGTTGGTGCGCCGAATTTAGACATGGAAGAACATCGACCATGGACGACCCCCGCTCCGGACGCCCTACTACAGCAGTAACTGAAGAAATTGTGAAAAAAGTCGAAAACTCAGTTTTGGCGGATCGTCGTGTCACAGTTCGTTTTATTGCTGAAAATGTAAAGATTTCAACGGGGAGCGTGCATAATATTTTACATGAACGCTTGGGTATGAAAAAGGTATCTGCGCGTGGGGTACCAAGAATGCTTACTGACACGCAAAAACAAACTAGACTAGAGATTTGTCAAGAATCTTTGAACCTGATGCAGCAAGACCTGGAACTTTTTTTGGCGCGATTTATAACAATGGACGAAACATGGCTCCATCATTACGACCCTGAAACGAAACTGCAGTCTATGACATGGAAAAGGCCATCATCTCCAACTCCGATGAAATTCAAGGTGGGCCCATCTGCCGGTAAGGTCATGGGTTCTGTTTTTTGGGATGGTAAAGGGGTATTAATGATTAAGTATCTCAAACATGGAGCCACTATTACGGGCACTTTATACGCCAAACAAATAGCAACATTGCGCAATGAGATCCGCGAAAAACGGCGAGGTAAATTCTCGAAAGTTGTGCTGTTCCACCAGGACAATGCCCCGGCACACAAGTCCATCGTTGCAATGGCTGCAATTCGTGATGCTGGGTTCAATGTCCTTAAGCATCCTCTGTATTCACCAGATCTCGCTCCCAGTGATTTCTACCTATTTCTGAGATTGAAACAATACCCGAGAGGCCAGAAATTTGAAGACGACGACGCGGTAGTCGCTGCAGTACAAGATTTTTTAAGTACTCAAGATGAGACCTTTTTAAAAATGAAATTTTAAGTTTAGAAAAAAGATTTAATAAATGTATTATGCTAAAAGGTGACTATGTCGAAAAATAAAATTACATTTAGTAAAAGTTGTTTATAACATACTCATTCTCACTTTTTATTGAACGCCCCTAGTATCATAAGTAAACAAAGTATGAAGGACTGTCATTTACACTTACTTGTCAATTGACTATGCTGTACATTGCTGGCAATTTAAATTTTGTTAGAAAGTTAATAAACTCTGAATTTAAGTTTGTAAATTAAATAAAGGCCATGGTTAAGTTAAAGAGCTATGTTACTTTACCCTATTTTAATAAAAGCCCCCGCACCGGTAACACTCTGTATTGTAATTTTATGGTCTTTGTCAAAACCAAACAAAAAAGTTGTAGTTATTACGTCCTAGTATGTCCGAAATTAAAGGACTGTGTGCCAGTGTTTAGCATAGTAAGACCGAAGCAGCAAGTGTATTACATTGGAGTGAAATAAACGAATTATCAAGGTTAAAAAAGAGTAATGTTGAATTTAGCTCTTAAATATTATCACTAGCGAGGTGCAACGCGATTTTTTTTTATGAATTCTTATTTCTATCAAACCCATTACTATAATGTTCTCAAACAAGTTTTCAGCATTAAAATATTTTACTTTACTTTACAGTGTTATATTTAGCCTATTTAGCTAATTTTACCAACTTGGTAACACACAAATTTTTTTTTTTTTTTTCAGAATAACCGTCCTAAGAATGGCAAAGGGATGTAGTGCGTACAGCTTTTTATTTTGAACGCAGTCTTTAAAAGGCTCGAGAAGCGAGGCCGATACTGCCAAACAGGCAAACTTATCATCTGATAGACTAGTTTAATTAAATTAATATTAGTCTGTCAGATTGGTCTGTGTTTTCACAATAATTAGCCAAGATAGTTAGATAGTATTTAGGTCTGTCTACGTCATAGTTAGTATTCATATACATTAACCTACAAGTGCAGGACTGATTGTTACTAATTACTATGTGAAGTTAACATTGTATTTGCGTTTTCCTAGCTGTGTTTATATTTTGAAGCAAATGAAAATTCAAAACATTAAACCTTTGCGTAGCTTTTTTTTAATTTATTTATTCAAAAACAAACAAAAGAAGTACAGAAATACTTATCTATATACCTCTGCCAAGCAGTTTGTTGGCAGAAAGTTTATAACTCTCACAACTTAAATTTATAGGGTTCCGACACTCACTTGTCCGTTCTTATTAAATATTCAAACCCGGTGCCGGCTGCGTAGGCACAGCGCGCCGCGGCCCTTTGTTATTGACTAACATTTTTGATAATGAAGGTGGAATTACGCTGTGCGCTGCGCCGCACGCACCGACATCACCAATACTAATATACACATGACACAAACATAAACTACTCATAGTTATGCCTTTTCTATGTATACTTACTTGGAAATACTACCATTCATACCCTTCAACCCACAATCAGAAATATCAAACAGCAGTCAATAGGCACACAACTTTATTACTGGACAAACTCGATCACAAGTTATGCAACAATTCATTACTTGTGACCAAGTCCATCCAGTAATGCCTTTTTTAATCTCTTTTTGTATACTAGCTTCGAAATATCGTGACAAGATCTTATCTTACTTGGAAGTTTATTCAGGAGTGTAGGTATTACCATGTATTCGTGCGACCAATACGTTTGATCTTGTAAATCAATTTGCATATATCTTAAGTGTATAAACTCATTACAGTTTACAATGCGAATTTTGGTGTATATGTGAAATAATAAGAAAACCTGTAGTATTCAGGTTTTAATAAACATAAAATTGTACTATATTTAACATAATATACGGAGAAATCTTGACTGACAATGACATGACAAATAGGAGTAAAGCTATGGTAAAGTAAGATGCCGATAAGGAAGGAGGTTGCAACTCTTAAGCAAATAGATCATATCACGTCTTTCTCCCACACTGTAGTCTTCAAGATATCGAGGTGGGTTTCGAGTTCTGCTCGATCTTCTGAGAACTGGAGGTGAAACTTCTACGCGTGGTGGAGTAGTGCTTGAAGCAGGGACCTGTTGCGTAGTAGCTGGAGCTTGTGCAGGAGAGTGAGAGTTTGTTGTTTGAGACTGCGCAGGAGGACTAGAGGGGGCAGAGTTCGTTTGTACTTCTTCACGAATCGGTGAGCTTGGTGGGGTCATATATTCTTCGTCTATCATGGGCTCCGTGTCTAGGATTTCAAGTCTTTCGCCGGTATTCTCCCCCATAGGGGCGAGGTGTCGATTTGATACCGTTGTCTCTCGTCCGTCTCGTAATCGGACAAACGAGTAGTCGGGGTTTGACTGTATTAGTTCGACCTCCTCTACCAAGGGTTGGTATTTGTTTTGACGATCAAATCTTTTCATTAGCACTTGACCTGAACTAGTGAGCCATGTTGGTATCGTATTTCCATTGGGCGATCGGCGAGTATGCATGAACATTCTTTTGTGCGGAGTACAGTTTGTTGCAGTACACAGCAAAGAGCGAATTCAGTGCAGGGCCACTAACAAGTATTGTTCCCAGTGTTTAATCGGTGCATTATGAGTTCCACATGCTTTCCACATGCTTCCCCTTTAGAGTGGAGGTAATCTCTAAGATCGGCTGACATTATATATCACTAATATATATCATTATATATATTATATCACGTCAATATGAGAAAATACCATGCAAGTTCAAAAACCGGTATAACATAAAAAGTACAATTTTATGAACGCATCTTTACAATAGTGAGTGCTACCAACATAAATAAACTTCACAGTAATGGCGTTGCCAATTTAGCGACTTTGTCGCTAGATCTAGCGACATTTCGTTGACTACAGCGGCTTAAATTATGAGTCTAGCGACAAAAATAAATCTAGCGACTACTATTCTGACGACTTCTAAGAGTTAAAATAAAAAATATATTATTTTTACTATCTAACAAACATATGGCAAGATCTCAGCCCAGAATCTATCTTCTCTATACAGGACGCGTTCCGAAATCGGATATCATTCTGACAAGAGTCTGTCTTTTTCCCACTTGTAGCCTTTGAATGAGACAGACTCTTGACAGAGTAATATTTATCCAATCCCCCCCCCCCCCCCATTTCCCATTGTACCATGCGTAAAACAAAACAATATAGAATTAGAGGCAGGGGGGCACACTTACATATATCACACTTTTCATGCGACTACAGCGATCTCTGGTGTTTTATTAAAGAACTAAATTAGCGGCCATCTTGGTTGACTTGTCAAACTTGTCAGTCAGTTGTCATTCATCGGCCATGGCCATGGCGTACCAAATTGTACGGTCAAGGACTTTAAATGATAGGCCACTTGCCAATGTTCGTATTTAAGCCGTATAGTGCAAATCGGGTCTAGCCGCTTATACTTCGTATATGCTGATTTGAATTAGGCGGCTAAAATACGAATAGTGGCAATTAGCCTATCAATTAAAATTACGCGTAATTATAGCTGTACATCACTACCAACATATACATATAGATAGGTATACATCTATAGATACGTCACATTAGTTCTTGACCAGGGCGTAGGGTAGCAGCACCTTCCATACATGCATATTTGACCATAGAGTTGCCACTCTTGTTCATATAATATTACAATACTCTTTGATTAGAGGTACGACTATTGGGATTATTGAGCGACTTCTAGCGACTTTTGGTCTTTGTCCGAAGCTAGCAACATTTAGCGACTTAAAGCGTGCGCTAACGACTTTTTGACATGTAGAGTGGGCAACACCAGAGAGCTGCCAACACTGATATCAGTCATGTGTAGTTGTTGTAGATTGTAGTAGGTATCGTATCGTTGCTTGCTTGCTTTCTTTACTTTGCGCCGCGCGTCGTCGACCAAATAGGACTGTTCAATTGAAACAAATATTACCGCTTAATATACGAGTTTAATAAACAAAGCAATTAATGTAAACCTTTAAAAACTTACAATCGTGCCAATAATACGAGGATATGTAGAAATATGTGAAAGTGACAGTCGCATACAATCGACTCAGTTTTTGTGATTATAATGTTATTTCGCATAGTTTCAAGTACCGCCAGTTCATAGGTGCCCGAAATGTTACATTTGGGGGTTCTTTCGTGCATCGTCGAGGACACATGATCCGCACTATGTTCGAGGCGGGATAAGCTATCGTTTGCGCGTTCATCAACATTTATAATGCAACAAGATTGTTTTGCGGACGAGACCAATAGCAAAAGTCTACGGCGGAGGCCTACGAAGGTCTTGAAGATAGCTGAGAGCTTCACGAACTTGGATGAGACCGCGAAGGCGGGTCGCTTCGTGAGGGGCCCGAACTGGCGGGCCGGGAGGCGCCGCGATGGACTCGAGGGTAGGACCAAGAAGTGCTGTGATGATGATTATTGTGCTAAGGAGTCGATAGTGAGTGATGACAGTGAGAAGGTGGGGGACAAGAGGGTGACTGGCTCGTCATGCACAGCCCTTCGGACTGCTGTGGCTGCCCTGTACCCGTTTGACGACTTCAATTTGGAGAAGATTGGCTCTGGATTCTTCTCAGAAGTTTTCAAAGTAAGTGCTTGTCTTTTCCCAGTATTATAGATGGCAAGTTCTACTCTATTTTCTTCTTCTCTTCAGTTTCTTACATCTGGATTATTTTGTTTACAAGCATATTAATATGGTTAATGAATATTAATGTGCTTGTTAATCAAGAACAAATAAAGTTCTCATTTACAAATTTGGAGAGTATGGGATGGGCTGAACATTCTTGATAAACAACTAAAATGTAGGAGATCACTAAAATAGTTGTTTCCAAGCAAGTAAAGCTGATGCCTGTCAAAAACAAATTTCAAAGGGGCATACACTTAAGTAAAAAGAAATATAATGGGAAAACTAATTGTAATGGAAACATTAGAAAAATATTACTTGGTAAAATTTGTTCTTTCCGGGGATTTTTTCATTGATATGGGCATCGGAAAGTAAAATGATGTGTTGCGATTTGTGTACATTAAAACAGTTAATTTTAATTTAGCATACACCCAGGAATAGCTTAAGTAAAAATATAATAACCAATTTATTGCCATTGTAAATAGTTATAGTCAATTCCACAATTAGTCATAGAACTGTCTTGTCTCATACAAACCGCAACAATAACTTGTTTAATAATAGTCTCCCTGTGATTAACAATTATACAGTCCTTGATAATGACCATGACTTGTTTAATTCATAAAATATCCTGTGTATTTATGAATGATATAATTTTATTTATGCTTATGTATTCTCTGAATCACAAACATTGATGTATTCATTCACTGCCTGCCAACAAGCCCAACACATTTCTATCTGCATTTGACTGAAAAATTATAACACATTGGCACTAGGTAAAAGATATTAAACAGAGCAATCTCTTTGACATATTGACATTGTATGACAATGTGTAAATATTAAATAATCTAATATATAAAAATTTAGTGTCACGGTGTTTGTTATCAAACTCCTCTGAAACGGCTCGACCGATTCTCATGAAACTTTTTTGTTTGTATTCGGTAGGTCTGAGAATAGGTCATA
Organism: Archips crataeganus; assembly: GCA_947859365.1. Lineage (NCBI taxonomy): Eukaryota > Metazoa > Arthropoda > Insecta > Lepidoptera > Tortricidae > Archips > Archips crataeganus. Next base: position 9,343,048 of record OX402049.1, on the reverse strand, counting down.
GGCTACTTATGGCAAAACAACGTTTGCGGGGTCAGCTAGTAAATAAATAAATATCACGGGACAATTCACACCAATTGACATAGTCCCAAAGTAAGCTAGGCAAAGCTTGTGTTATGGGTACTAGGCAATGGATAAACATACTTATATAGATAGATACATACTTAAATACATATTAAACACCCAAGACCCGAGAATGAACATTTGTATTTTTCATACAAATATCTGCCGCAACACGGGAATTGAACCCGGGACCTCAAGCTTCGTAGTCAGGGTCTCTAACCACTAGGCCATCTGGTTGTCTAATATTGATCATAATTACCTTTGATAAGCTCCCAATATTTCAGTGTCAATATCCAAAGAAAATGAGTCTAATGTAATTGGGGAGGTAAAATAGAAGGATTTAACTAACTGTAAGCAACCCTAGAAAACACTTCTTACCTAACCGTGCTGTGTGCTTGTGGAATGAACTACCCGAACATGTGATAAGTGCGCCTACAGTAAAATGTTTTAAAAATAGACTGGACATTTATATAAAGAGATTTAAAACACAAGTGTAGTGATATGCACGCATCAGCTCTATGAGCTGCTAGTGTATTATTTTAAATAATAATAATAATAATAATAATAATTGAGGGAGTCTAGCCTGGTTTGAAATTTAAATTGTGTAGTAATGAGATGAATCTGTATTCATCAATAAACCGTGAATCACTTAAAATATTAGATTTGCCTTTTGGTATGCTATTCTCAGGTTATATTAAAGTAGCCTTTACCAAGACTCCCAACTTAGCACTGCAAAAGACTGAAACCTAATATGCAATTACTAATATTAATAATGAAAATATTTATTGTTAAAATTACCTCAATGGTTAACCGCATTGCAGGGGTTGCGGTAATGTGTAGTCCTGAAAATATTTGCTATGAGTAAGAATCGCCGAATGCTCCCCATCCCTTAGGCATCTTTGCCCCCCGGGAATATTTTTGGTGCAACCAAACACTGTTGTGACGTCAGTCAGTGGCGGCTCCTGCCTTTTACGTATTTTAGTGCTCTTTACGGTATTGTTGCGACCGGGTGCATTCATAACATTACTAAGCATTTTACTTTCTATAACAATTAAATTGAAGTATTTAGACGGTGCCAGTGTTTTACTCAACAACTAACATAATAAACGCCACTCCCCGAACATACCCAATATTTAGTTAAATGTGTAGAAATTACCAACAAACGGTTTTTTTCCTGAAACTATGCTATAGAGTGACCCACAGAATACGGGCCTCCCTTAACTTCATTAATTCTCCTCTATCATCCTGCCATCTTTTTAGGGTTCCATACCCAACATAATAAAACAAATATTTAAGGGGGCTCCCATAAAACAGACATGATTTTTTTGCCATTTTTATAGATAATGGTAGGAACCCTTTGTGCGCAAGTGCAACTCGCACATGGCCCATTTATATCTTTATCTGCTCTACTGCACATAATTAATATAATATAGCATTTTTACTAGAATACTCTGCAAGAACACTTGAAAATATGGCAGGCAGTTTGTAGATATCAACTCATTATCTCACTAATATTATAAATGTCAAAGTTTATAACCTAGATTAACACATAGGATACTTTTTATCCAGGAAAATTGCATGCTTCTCCCGAAAACAAACAAACTCTTTGCATGCAGAGTTGCAGGCTACAGCTAGTAAGAAATTAAAAACAGAGAATCAAGTAGTTATTTATGAGACATCATTATAAATAACTTTAGTGTTTATATATTAAATTCCACATTTATCTACACTATCATTAACCCCAGAATCTTTAGCCATTTGTCATTTGCAAAATACTTACTTCTGTGTGACAAAAGAATTTGTCACACTGTGTTTCTGTTAACACAAGTGATATGAAGAAAGGAATGCCTTAACTCTGACATCACTGCTGTACACCCCAAACATTCTTATTAGACTTAAAAACTAGCTGGTAAATATTGACCATGAGTAACTTGAGATGTATGATAATAATTAATGTAAATATACTGCTATATTAGTGATGTGTGTAAAAAAAAACAATTTTTAATATTTTTTTTTTCCAAAGAACTTGAAATGTTATTTGACTAAGATTGTCATGAATTCTTATTATTTATCATTTGTGGTTAAACAACTTGGAGTGCTTGTGACCCTTTATTCATTTTACTGCCCAGAATTGGCAATGGCAGTTTAAATAAACTTGTAATTTGCTCCTTTTAACATACCTCATGATACTGTTGACTTACAGATTTATAGAATAAACCACTCATACTTTCTCCTAGCACACTCCTGTTTTTCAGCTGTACTTTGTACTGATATATCAGCTATTTGTTCTCTAACCTCGAAATTAGCCAATATTTTCTACTGGGACCTAATTTTTTTTTTTTAAGTTTTGTTTGGTAGTGTTCTTAAATATTTACGTAGGTATCTGCAATTCAATGCAAATGAAATAATGGAGATTATTATTTTTCCATTGTCCGGAAAGGTTTTTTTTTCATATGTTTACGTCTTTTATTTTTCAGATTTACGTCATGCTCATTGTTAGTGAGTTTATAATGTCAAAGGTTCAGGGGTAATTTTTTAATGCTTTGATATTTTAAACTTTATGTTTACGCAGTTTTATTCCATAGCTTGTCTTATTTAATACACCCATAAACACTATCTTTCTCTAAGTTGCTACTGCTAAGGCTTGCTCATGACGATTTACTAGGAAAATATTGTGGTGGTTTCCACACAACAGTGTTGGAATTCCAAGTTCGTAGTTGGCAATATATAGAGAGTGCTACAGACCACTTGCAAAATAGGGCCATTAGTAGCCTTTTAGGACACCTAAAGGAAGAGATCTGTCCATTCTGGTTTAAAACAGAGAATGGCAATCTTGTTGTGTGTGTGTGGGTGCGTGCGTGCGGGTGTGTGTGTGTGTGTGTGTTTGTTACTGTTTCATGCTAAAACATCTGGACGGATTTGGATAAAAAAATTATAGTATGTAGATAGCTGGAAGTCTGGAATAACGTCGTCACGGACGTCACGTCGTCGGTAGACGTCGCTCAGCTAACATTACCGCACAAGTCAGAGATTGGCCATCATGTGATGTTTTATAATATTATTCGTACCGAATAGGGCAGGGGTCACCAATTATTTTCGCTCGGGGTCCGTTTTAAGAAATGAAATGACCATCGCGGTCCGCTCAACATTTTATAGGAAAAAAAAATTTAAACAAATGTAAAATTATACGGAAATATCAAAAGCTATTTTTATTTACAAATGCCACGCGTTTTTTAGCTAAAATAATCGCCCTCAACCTAATTGTTACTTTCACAAAGCAAGACAACAAGAGGTTAGATATTTTTAGGTAAACAAGAACAAACATTGTTTTACTGTGACGGGCGGGACATGAGTTAAGCATTTTGTAGAAGCCCAATAAATCCTAACCATGAAACTTTATTTATAATTACTTACCACTAGTTTAAACTGCGTTAAATATATTTTCTTTTACACGTATCACTTTCCCCGTAATGTTCAGAAAAGGCGCGAAACAGTGCTGCCAACTTAAAGTAAAAATAGGCTACCATAGACAACTGGCGCTAGGGGTACGTTCAGAAACGAATAGAATGCAAAAAAATGAGCGTTAAATGGTCAGTTTCTGACTTGCGCGGTATTGTTAGCTAAGCGACGATAGGCTACTTTTGCTATTAAGATTTTTTTTTATCAAGATTCGCACAGGAATTTGTGCAAAATCCGGAAACTTCAATTCAACTGGCTGACCTTTTGCATATATATATATTGTGGAAATTTGTTCCTGAGGATAGGCTGATGCAAACATTTCAACAGAACCTTGCTTTTCCTTTAAGTATATACATTTGCTGACTCCTATCGCACCTGTAGCAGTAGTGTGTAGCAGGGGTCTATTTCATAGTATATGACGGCTGGCGTAATATTAATGCCTGCGGAAATTAGGCAGTTACGCAGACCTATTGTTGTCTAAGCAGACCTTATTTCTTATTTATGTAAGCGTTTATAGGAAAATACATAAATACTTATGGACGGAAATAGTTTGGAAGGCCGAACATTGTTGGTGAAAATATATGTTGAGTGATGAGAGGTCTGCAATTCTCACACAAAAATGCGGGCCAAAGTAAAATAAAAATACCAGAAGGGTATTTAGGTAATTAAGATTGTAAAGTACTTAAAACACTCAATAATGAAATGGTAGTATCAAGCTAGGTAAGTACTTGACATTATCGGAATCAGTTAGTACAAGAAAGCGTACATATAAAATGAGTTTTTTTTTATTGTTTTAGGGCTGCGTCAAATATATCTATAGTATAAATAAAAATGAATCACCAAAATGTTTGTACGCGCATAACTTCCGATCGACTGCACCAAATTGGATAATTCTTTTTTTTGTTGCGTTCCTTACTGTCGGGAGAAGGTTCTTATGAAAGAAATTTAACAAAACGGACATCAGCTAGTAATATATAAAAAACTATATAAATAATTTATATTCCGGTAGGTCATATGTAAATTAAATTATTGGTTCGAATTGGTCATTGAATTACTACTGCGCACTGATTAGACACGTAACTAAACTGGCAACGTTCAAATAGACGTAAACACTTGAATACTGGAACATTAAACTTTATTATGTATTCAAACTTCTAATACTGCATTTAACAACTGACTGCGCTCAATAATTTTACCACGCGAGTTAAATATCAACGCAAAATATTGATGTGACCGATATGATGCGTTATTTAAATTCGTCTCTATCTTAAGAACAAAATTTACTTTATGCCACGATGGACATATTTACGAGTATTATTATACTTAGGTAGGCATAATGTTCCATTTAAATTACTTCCTTAGCTAGAAAAACATCTGTCATAACTGCAAAACAAGGTCGCTAAGTAACCTGACTGACTGACTGACTGTTTTATGATGACAAGAATTTTTGTAATAGCAAACAAGTTATCAAGTTTAGATTTTAAGGGCCTGGTTCGCCATTCTATTAAGTTTTAGTTATTTTGTGTGACAGAATAGATGTCTCTGATGCCGTCTCTGTTTAGTCTACCAAAATAAACAGGAATCATAGATATCTATCACAAAAAGATAACTTAATAGAGACAGACAGAGAGACAGGAGAGGCTAGTATAGCCGACCAAGTAAGTGCTTTACCATTTTTAATGACAGTTCCTACATTAGAATAAAAACAATAAGGCTGATTGTCACATTGACTTGTGAAAACTGCCTTTGATGTTTTAAGCCGTACAAGTGACATTGACCCTTAGGGTGGTAATGGAATTTCTTGGTCGACTATACTTAAACTTAAAACTTACTAGACGGAAAAAATGTGACCTATCCTATTATGACACTCGCGCTGCGAAATCAAATTAAACGATATCTTATTTATTTGTCAAACGTCTAAAGTTTTCACGCTACAGCTGGGAGCATAAAACTTGAAGGTCCAGTTTCCATACATAAATAAATACAATGACATGAAAAAGAAAATTCTTCGAAATCTGCCTTTAAAATTTTAGAATCTTTGCATTTACAAAAAAACTAGGTATTTCACATACTGGAAAGTATCCGACAGACTTTGAACGATGTTTCATGTTTTGCTATAAACATAAATAAGTATGTATGGTTTGCGTATAACAAATATGTTTTTTTACGACAAGATCAGATTTTATTTTCTGTGCCAAGCCAAGAGGATAGTAATTTTCCTGCGGCGGCCTGAACAGCCGCAATGTTTAAGTACCTACTATTATCATTGTCACCCATATCTCAGTACGACTAATAATGAATATCACAACCACTTATAAACGTAACCGAGAAGACGACGCAGACTAAATACTTGAATCAATTGAAGCCAAGGCTACAAAGTCTACAAACTTGGATTATGATTATATTAAATGTTAGTAAACTAAAACCACTAACTTTCCAGACAGTTTGAAGTTTGATTAATTTCCTCCTTGTTTTTAATATCCTGCCCTGCCTCAGGGGCAATAAAATTAAGATCAGTACGCTTAGTATAAGTTGTACTTCACCAAAATACTTCCCGATCGCGTTTACGTAAAAAAAACAATTACTAGGGAAACATGGACAGCGTCTCCGCGCGCGCGCTTACATGTTTCCATAGAATTGAAATTTTTACGTAAACGCGATCGAGAAGTAGTGAAGTGAAGGAAAACTTATACTAAGCGTACAGTATGCTTAGTATAAGTTTTTACTTCACCAAATACTTCTCGATCGCGTTTACGTAAAAAATTCAATTCTATGGAAACATGGACGCGCGCGCTTAGGCGCTGTCCATGTTTCCCTAGTAATTGAAATTTTTACGTAAACGCGATCGAGAAGTATTTTGGTGAAGTAAAACTTATACTAAGCGTACTGTATGCTTAGTATAAGTTTTACCTCACCAAATACGTCTCGATCGCGTTTACGTAAAAATTTCAATTCTATAGAAACATGGACGCGCGCGCGCGGAGGCGCTGTCCGTGTTTCCATAGTAATTGTTTTTTTTACGTAAACGCGATCGAGAAGTATTTGGTGAAGTAAAACTTATACTAAGCATACTGAACGCGTTACCTTATTTCGTTATTTCCCTTACAGTATTTTTACGCAATTATTAGTAGAACAGAAGGTTGCTTTAGTTTAGTGAAGCGATGTTGAAAACGTATGCGGTCTATTTTACTATCAATAGAAACGAAGAAAAAACCATAATAATAAATTGTAACCGAATAGAACCTTCACCTTTTTTTTTAAACCGTTGATCCACCATTGTTATAACTTTTCTTTTAAGACCAGTCTAGCAATGACAAAATCTTAGAAATTCGAGAAAAATAACCAGCAAGAAAAATAGTGACAGCCTTCTCCGTTAGGGAAACATACGAGTACATATAAGAAATCACTTCCCTCACCTTAGGAAGTGAATCATATAGGCAGGACATAACCTTGCCAGCGAAGGTTTGCGAGTATGTGAGCGGCTTATAAATAGCATAATTAAACTAACTGAGTGTGCTTGGTGATGCGATGTGAGGCCTAAAAATGCCTGATGACCGGGAGTTGGGAGATAAACCGAAACTTGGAAGATTATGTTGTTCTGATTTATTACTCACTAGCTCATACCCGCGGCGTCGCATGCGTAAACCAATAGATTGATACAGCAGTTGAATAGAATCTCCGGAATCTTGCTAAATTTCCATGGGAATTCCCAAAAATTACAACCTGGGCCCAATTGCATAACAAATTACAAGCTAATAGTATTAGCTATTTTGTATTGAAATACACTAATACTATTTGCTTGTATTTTGTTATGCAATTGGGCTCTGGTCTTCATTTACGTTGTATGACAAACGTCCGTTCTAAATTTCATTCATATCCTCTAGACTTGGCGGTTGAGATTTTGGGATTTTAGGTACATGGACGTTGCGGAAGTATGGAGATAAAAGTAGCCTATATGTTATTCCAGACATCTAGCTATCTTCATGGCAAATTTCATCTAAATCCGCCTAATCGTTTTAGCGTGAAATAATAAGAAACCCACGCACGCGCGCACATATTCACAAACTTTCGCATTTATAATACTATACTAGAAATGTTTAGGTATTTAACTAAATGTAAACAACATGAACAACCAACAGTTATGGCGTCGGGTTAACCAGCCAAATGTAATATTTGTAATTGACTTTCACGCGTCGCATTATCGAGGTACCTTTTAGTTTAGTCGCATGATGAATTATTATTAAGCGACGAAACTAAAGAGTACGTCGAATTGTGACGCGTGAAAGTCAATTACCAATATTGCATTTGGTTGGTTAACCCGATCCATAACAGTTTGTTGTTCATGTTTGTTTACGTTTAGTTAACTTAGGTAGGTACTTAACACGGCTGTATATTTTGAATCCTGAAAGGAAGACACTTGAAATTTTCACAGAGAAATCACTGACCGCCTTAACAACAATTATAATTACAAATATAATAAATAATGCAATGATCCCAATAAATGAAATCGTTACTGCTTTAACTTTTTAACGGAAACTGTACAGTAGTTAGGAAGTAAGGTATGAATTTTTTGCTACCGCTTTTTGGCAGTTTCACGTACCTATATTTAATACTACCACCACAAACCAAACCCGTGCTTTCTTGTCACCTCGCTGCCGTCAGTCCCCTCGCGGACATCCACGGCAAACAGGTTAAATAAACCATGAGCAATTATAATCACGGCGAAGACTTAATTAATCGCACTGACATTTCGCGACACATGTGAGCCCGTCTTTAATCAGGTTTTTGGGTTAATGTTACCTGATATTAAACAACCTTGCGACGAAGGCTCGCATTGCACCTTATCGTTCGTAGTTTTACGCATACATTTGGTAGTTAATTTAACTGAGACACCTCACTTATAAGGATGTTAGTTGTTACTGTAAGCTATTAATTGTCTTAACTTTTGTTTTTGCAACGATAACAAGTGAACGCTTTTCGGTATTACGATTTGACGTGTGCGATAATACCACTTGATCTACAGTTCTGGCCCTGTTCCACTTGGCTTACGTAGATGCTTTCACGCTTCATAAAATATCGCATACCGCACATTACGTCTAGATAAACACATAACGATGCAATAGTATCACTGACAAGAGACATTTACCTGCATGCTCGTATCTTTACCAGTGCCAATTTTGGGTCTCTAAATTAAGATAAGAAACTAGCTAGATGAGAATCTGATTCTTTACTACTTCGTTTAGAAGAGATAAAGTTAGATGTTTTGCTCAGAACTACAAGCTTGATAGGACTTTTGGAACTTTATGTCTTCCTCGAGTTAAATGAGTCCCAGCTAACTGAGATAGTTCCGACCCTAGAAGAGATTTAAAAAAAGACTTATTATTACTGTAATTTAATAAATGAGAATGTTTGTGAAGATGTTTAGATGTGTGGATGTTTGTTAAACTTAATCACGCAATAACGGCTTAACAGATTTAGATAAAACTTGGCGTACAGATAGACTGATCTTAATTGAGACATAAAATACTTAAAATCTCGGGAACGCGTTCCCGTGGGATATTTTAGCTTTAAACAAGAATACAGGGCAATGACGTGTTAACTTCGTCTGCAATCAATAGATGTCGTTGTCCGAGCGAACGTTGCCATAGAAACAACAACTTTGTTAACCCTTATCGTTGTATATTTTAAAATTCGCATGGGTATAACTCACAACAGTTCAGTTAGGTATTTTAGTAAATTTTAATAACCATTTAAATATTGAATTTGAAATGTTTCTCGTGAAGGTATTTATAGCGCGAGCTAAGCGGCGGGTTAAAGTACGTATATTTTTATAAGGTGGATTTTATTGTAAATTATTAGATTAGCCAGCGGGGCTCCCCCCATTCGACCTCAACTTTCCTAATATTTACTAATACTAATCATGACGTGTGCTAAATGAAAGTGACGGTCAAAACTTACAGCTACATAAGTAGATTGGGTTATGTTAGAACCACGACCAAAATGTGCGCGAGCCGAGCGAGCGAAGCGGGCGTGCGGCGGTAGCGCTAGCGAAGCGCCATTACGGCCTTTTGATTTTAGGGCTGTGAAATTTGTGGTAGTGAAAAAAGGATTAAAATTTTTCGGCCTAAAATAAGAGAACCTTAGCCAGCATAACATCAACAAAATTTAACCGCCTTACATTTCCACGTATTGCGTCAGCATCAGTAATTTCGTGACTTGCTTTACTTTATGCTACTTGTCATTGTCACCGGTCTTCAATTTAATTACTCTTCCGAATGTTACTCGAGTCTCGTCATTCCTTAATATAGGAATGAATTGTCAACAGGAAGGACGGTCTAAAGATTACCATCTCTTCGTAATGGAAATTCTGTGTTTGAATATCAATTGGTACTTTGTCACAACAATGTCTCACAAAATCATAGTCACTAACGAGAATAAGAAAAATTCCAGTACATTTGCATGTAAATAAGTTTCTGTTATGTACATCACGTACGTTAATGCCCTTATTAACATCAAAATGTGAATTGCTCAGGCTGAGAATTACTTGTTTTGTATGCTACTAACATAATCATGGTGATTTAGAGGCAGTTACTAGTAATTTTGTCCATAGACTTAACTGCCCCTAGTTTACGCATCTTAGAGTTGAGATCAAAAATCATTACTAAAATACGATCATAATTGGACTTTTGGCACTTGTAACATCATGTCAATAAGGCAATTATATTAGGTACAAGTATTGTTAACAAATAGGAGAACGAACATTCTCCATTTATTTAGTAATTATCTCAGTAACAAGACAAAATTGTACCGTTTAAAAATCTTCTTATAACATTTATTGAAAACAGCATTCTCATGATATTGAATGAACTGAGTGACTTGAGAGAAATGTTCTGTTCTGTATTAGAGTAATGTAAATACACGGTCAGTTTCTCGCGACAGGAATGTTCTCGGCAATTTTCTCGCGCGTCAAATAAATTACTTATGCGACAGTAAAATAACACAACTTTACTGAATATGAATAGCTTGATAGATAGATCCAAAAGAATAGCGCTGAATGAATAAGTATTATAAACCTATTGGAAAGCAGTATAGCAATGATGGAAATCTCGAATCTGGTGAAAGTATGCTATGTTTTTCACATACCATTCATAGTCTGTAGGTAATACAATTTTCCCCATTTCTCCAGCGCGTTCAAAACGCGGAAACTATTACGGCAATCGTTTGTATATGTAGATGATTTCTTATCTCCATTAGATTTGTATTCAGGTAGTGCAATGGATGGAATTATTTAACTGTACTTACGCAGTTGTTACATGTTAAATACTGCTTTAGTTACATTTAATGTTTTGTTTCGATATGATACGGACAGTTTGACGCCGTAATCTGGCGAAGCTAAAGTTTCGTAGTTAATATCAACTTTCCGAGACGAGGGTGCAACCCTTTAAATCCTTCCCCATTTTCCTTGTCTTTCGCTTCATCGAGGAATCAGGAAACGACCAATAGAATTTAATTTGTGCCAATTTGTTCATCGAAATATTTTTCTATAGTCACCTCCTTAATGCGGTCGCGATGGCGGTACTTTCAATTACTTAAATTGATGTGTGCACAGCACTTGGATGCCGTCAAACGACGGAGGGGCCCTTTGGAGCTTTAATTCAATCAACTGATGTGCATCTGCATGCTTCCAAATGTAAATACATAGTAGACGTAAGGCTAAGTACTACAACAACGAGCAGGTTAATACGAAGTAAGTAACTGTTAATACTGTCTTAAATTTCAAATTGCGATACGCAAATATACTACAAAGGCTTTCTGTAAAGAACTTGAACGGCCATCATGATCGTGACATAGCCTTGGTATACATAATTTATGTAGCCTTGTACAGCTAATCTAAAAAAGGATAATAACTTCGCTGAATTAAGTCCAGGCATTGTTAGTACTTTGTTGCACAGAAACCTTTTTATTGGCTTCTCGCTTATTCTTTATGGCCAAGTTTATTTCACTTTCAAAGTTTTTCATCGCTTCTTTGTAAAATCTTTCTTCTCAGTAACTTCGTGGGAAGTTGGAACAATAGCTCATCATTAGCGCCATTAATTACCAATTGCAGCGAGCCATTGTAAAGCGAAATGACATCTAAATTAACTGTTTTTGATCCCATTCCGCCACGTTCGCGAGTTTCAGGCTTTCTTGGTTGGCTCTGAGTAAACGCAAGAACATTCATACATTTATGTAGGTAGTTAAACAATTTTTATTACGGGTATTTTGCCTTGTATCATACTACAATTAAGTTATAATAAAATTGAGCGGTAAAAAATGTTACATGCAAATTTCTTCTACATGAAATATGTGTTATTGTTAACTTTAATTTAAGTAGAGTAAGTAACGACACATCTTTAGAATCTTACCTTTATTCATAAGAAATGTGCTAATCTTTTCGCCTTATTTTATTTTAGTGACTGGGTGGAGGTAGAGTACAAAAAGTTGGACACCTTAAGAGGGTACGATGGGCACCATTTCTCCATACAAACGTAATCCCCTGTTTCCTCCCTGGATAATGGCTTTAGAGCCAATTTTTTTTTTACTGTGTAATCTGTATCTACCACAGCTATGCCCCTATGTTTCGTTTTTTTCCATATTTCAATTAACATAAGAAATATGAGCTTTCAAAAACTGAAAAAATTGCCCAATTTCAACTTCATTTTCAGACACTCATCAGAAAAAAATCCCTGATATAAACAAAAAAAAAGAAAACATAGGGGCATAGCTAAATCTGTCCTCTAATTATTTTTGAAAAAAATAATTTTATTGGTCCAGTTTTCGAGAAGAAAACAGGGGATTACGAAATGCGGTTTTGATCAATTTTACGCGCCTAATAACGGTCTGAGCTGCAGTTGTCCCGCTCTCGCTGTACTGATACGGAGGGGATCGGGCGAGACAGCGACATTTCATTAAAATACCTATTTCTCAAAAGTCTCTCAGCCATCGTACCCTCTTAACGGTGGTAGGTAGTTAAAAATAGTGTTTTTTTTTGTTCGTAATGGAAAATTTTCAAGATGTCGCTTTTTTTTGTTTGGTTAACTAGAATTTAACGTGGTCCAGCTTTTTGGCCTCAACCCAAATACATACTTAATTACAAACACGTAAACTGTAATAAATTCATTAAAGAAATTTGACACCTATTGCCATTCGGGTAAAGTAATGAGACCGTTGAAAGACCGGCAATCTTAAAAATTACATAATATAAAGAACAAAGGTAATTCAATTCCAACAAGTTAGCAATGTTTCTAGCATTGCGCGCTGCGTGTTATTTTGTATCTGAACAAACATTGCAAGTATTATATAAGACGTAATAAAGTTATTCAATACTTACATCATTGTAATGTTTACCAATAAGAAGATTACAAGATTATCGCTGAACAAATAATAGTTTTTAATCATGATTATCTTGGAGCCGCAGCCCCGACCGCGAACAAAAACATAGTTTAATATCCCTTCAATTTGTTGCCTTGGTATAAACCGCAATTCAAATTCTCTTGCAACTCTGTCCAATTACTCTCCGGCCGAAATGAATTGATTGTGACGTGTGACCAAAATTTACATTGATAACTGAACTGCGGCTAATTTGATAATGTTTATCAGACTCGTCTATCGCTCGATATGTTGATAATAAATTGGAATGCAAATTCCATGCTTCCTGTAATTATTAATTTGAATTTTTTTTAAATCTTTATTTTAAGGAACTTTGATCAGGTAAATTGAACATGTCAGTTCCCAAAAACTGATTTTGGAAACTGTAAATAATAATCTTAATTTAATTACCTTATGTTTTTGTTTACAACGAATCCAAAATCGGAAAATCACTGATTAATTCCATTCGGGCACTTATCGGCCAAGTGCGGGTCGGGTTAGATCACTTAGCAGAGCATTATTATAAGTAAAAATGTACACATTTCAATTTTATTTTACTTTCTTTATTTGTTGTTGTGGCAATAGTATTACGCATTATGTATAAATTTAAGCTGTCTATCTATTACGGTTCCTAAAATTGCAGCCCTGTGATGGAATGACGGACAGACCCGGCATTATACCCTGTTATAAGGGTTTGTCACCCTTCGGGTACGGAACCCTAAGATCCTACACGTAGCAAAATCTATTTATTTTTACAAGGTAACTACAATAGTGTTTCAGCCTCTGTGATTAGTAGCAACTCAAATGAAGTCATCAGTAACAAGTCTTCTATCAAAGCTGAAATACGCTTCGTTAAAAGGAAATTAGGAACAGCGGTGTCGTATCCATAAACATGGCAACGCAATTAAGTCTTCTAACCGTACTACATAATTAACAAGGCTGTAAGTATTTTGTTCACCATTAAATACATATATATACAACAAACGTCTTGGTATCTACTGTTCCTTTCCAACATTAAATTAATGCCTAATGTAACCTTAGGTACTTTATTCGCTTTATGTACCACACTACGTTTTATACTCAGTACCTCGGCGACGCTCGGGCTGAAATTCGAAAGCAATCGTTAAATCGATTTGTCTTTACTAGTGCTAGTAAAAATTGCAGATTTGTTTTTTTTTTAATAAAAATGCTAGTAGAGTAGATGTAACTACTTAGTTGTTTTCAGGGCTCCGAACACTAGGTGCTAACGGACCCTGTCACTAAGGCTTCGCTGTCCGGCCGTCCATCATCAGTCACAGGATTGTATCCATTGAACCACTCAGGACAATAGGTAGACATAGGCTTCCCAATCCTCCCGGATTGCCCGGGAGACTCCGGTAATAATGGTTTATCTCCCGATGTCCCGGGGTACCACAATTACTCCGGTTTTTTTAAAAATTATACGCATCCTTCGCTCGCACTCACTACTACTGTCTTGCTCGAAAGCAGAAAAAATTAATTGAGTTTTTATTTCCACGTGGGTACACCCCCCCCCCCAAATCAACAGTCTCCCGGGTTGGTCCTTTCAACAGTTGGCAACCCTAGTAGACACTTGAAATTTGCTACAGAATATGTCCATATCATGGCTGGATAACAAATAATCTGAATAAAAAAAAAATAAAGACGAATTAATGAAAATTGTACAGTGGATACCTTCGAGCTCGAGTCCAACTCGCACTTTTCCGGCTATTTTCGGATGGAAAATCAACATTTATGTACCTACTGATTAAATAACTATTGACATATCTTGAAGAAGCAGTCAGCTTCTCTTCGGCCAATGAATCTTCAAATTCAGGCAAATCCCAAACATGAACACGAAACACATGTGAACAGAATCTGGTACATTGGCAGGATAGATTAACCGTCATGGGCTCGATTGCATAACAAAATACAAGCTAAATACAAACTGAAATATAGATGCACAGAAAAAACCCCAGAAAAAAGACCAATGCTGGGAATCGAACCCAGGTCCTCAGCGTTCCGTGCTGCGTGCTTACCCCTACACCATCACTGGTCTAGAAGTTAGCGACGAATTTTTCCCATACATCGTACACTTCAGTCTGTTATAATCACATTATGCAGTGATAAGCGCGCATCTATGTTATGCCCTCTACCGAGAGACGTTAACACTCCTTCGTTAAAGTTCCTTCCTTTTTCGTTTCTTTCGTTTCGTTTCGTTCCTTTGTTAAAGTCTCTCGGTAGAGGGCATAACATAGATGCGCACTTATCACTGCATAATGTGATTATAACAGACTGAAGTGTACGATGTATGGGAAAAATTCGTCGCTAACTTCTAGACCAGTGATGGTGTAGGGGTAAGCACGCAGCACGGAACGCTGAGGACCTGGGTTCGATTCCCAGCATTGGTCTTTTTTCTGGGGTTTTTTCTGTGCATCTATATTTCAGTTTGTATTTAGTTTGAAATATATGGTTTCACGGGATGACCGTAAAAGTAATATAAAAAAATGAAGTTGAAAAATAAATAGAAAAAGATACTTCATACTTAACTTGCAAAATACAAGCAAATAGTATTAGTGAATTTCAATACAAACTAGCTAATACTATTAGCTTGTAATTTGTTATGCAATTGGGCCATGATCATGCACATCTAAGTGTTTAAATGCCACTTCTGCAATGTCCTTGTCACCTGTTAAAAACCCTCACAATGCACCTGGAACGTTCACGTGCGTACTTTCACGCGGCACTCATTACACTTTCGCCTCTAATTAAAGCTGCCTATGGAACAATAGCAAGAAGCAAGAACATCTCGAACGTATGCTATTAATTGCTGATCGGATCGTACACGCTTTCTATGACGCTGACGCAGTACTATTTTAACTCGCTCAGTTGTCATTTTAAGTGACATCTTGTTTCGGCTTTTAGTAAGGTTTGAAAAGCATGGAGAAGCCCTTAGTTATTATCCTAACAAAATGTGAGCACTACGAATGTTATTTCTTTGTTACATAAATTGACGTTTAGTACGGTCGGCCTCAGAAATCTAATACTTTAGTACTTTGTCAATTTCAAACTTTACAGTATAACTGGTTATTGCGATAAAGTACAGTTTTCAGCGACTTGTGAGGCTGACTGTACATAACAGAAATTGTTTTGAATAAAAAAAAAGGAACATAAACATCGAGCGACACATTTTTTCCCAAACGAAAGTGATATAAAATCTTTGATGATATATGATAAAAATAAAATCCAATGTCACGTTTAAGGAAAAAACGCAGTATGACTACAGCAACGTGCTAGGTCGGATTGAGTATCGAGATTCCTTGCACAATAATTCACGTGACAATATTTAATTTTATTTAAAACAGAACACTTAACCACTAAAGCTTTGCACTTTTCACTGAAGTAATTCTATTGAAATTCATTCTAAATACTCAGAGCTAATTGTGTAGGTACGTTATTTTCTAATTAAGTATCAAATACGTTTCGCTTCCCACAGTTAGAATTTAAACAAAGTCATTTGTATATCTTTTGTAAGTGGTAACTTTTATCTTATCTGATCTTATAAGTATTGAAACTTAGTAACTCTGAAAGATAAAACATAAGCATATTGTGATTCTTGTGCGAAAAACTTCAACATTGAAATATGTTTGAAACATCTTGGTCTATTTGTTGAATGGTCTTAATTTAGTTCATCTTATTTTCACGACCCTCGCGATGTTTGTAGACTCTCAAAGTTGGAAATAAATTCTATTCTATTCTATTTATTCTATTTTTAATGTCCTCTGTCAAATTTAAATTAATTTTCTCGCATGGTTTCTTAATTAAAACATTATTAATTATGTGCGGACGGCGCTTGGCTCCAAATAATAATCATAAACGAGCCCATTAATCAGTCCGATCCGCAAATCACGCCACATCACCAAACTTTCTCACACCCAAAGCAAACGATTTCTTTATTTCTCGTTACCGATATTTTCTAATTTCACCCGGTTGTATAACTTTTGCTGCGAATATTCTCCTCAGTCATTGTGAGCCAGAGGACGTCACGTCCCATGATAATTAGCAACAATTTGGTTTGGTTTGGATGAGATCTGTCTAGATAATTGGTGTTTTCGTAGCACACTGCCTGCTTCATCGTAATAATTATCGTGTTGAGATGAATTTGCGAATTCCAGTTTGTTGTTGACAATGTTGTGTCTCTAAATGACTTTTCGCACATAAGTAGTCTTATAGTCGATGTTTGTGAAATGACTGAGCGAAATACGTAATCATATCTTAAAATTATGGTTGTGAAAAGCTTTTATAAATACTTACTTAAGTCCTGTATAGTATAAGTTTTACTTCACCAAATATTACTCGACCGCGTTTACGTAAAAAATCAATTAATAGGGGCGTTCAATAAAAAGTGAGAATGAGTATGTTATAAACAACTTTTAGTAAATGTCATTTTATTTTTCGACATAGTCACCTTTTAGCATAATGCACTTAGTATATCTTTTTTCTAAACTTAAAATTCCATTTTTAAAAAAGGTCTCATCTTGAGTACTTAAAAAATCTTGTACTGCAGCGACTACCGCGTCGTCGTCTTCAAATTTCTGGCCTCTCAGGTATTGTTTCAATCTCGGAAATAGGTAGAAATCACTGGGAGCGAGATCTGGTGAATACGGAGGATGCTTAAGGATATCGAACCCAGCATCACGAATTGCAGCCATTGCAACGGCGGACTTGTGTGCCGGGGCATTGTCCTGGTGGAACAGCACAACTTTTGAGAGTTTACCTCGCCGTTTTTCGCGGATCTCATTGCGCAATGTTGCTATTTGTTTGGCGTATAATGTGCCCGTAATAGTGGCTCCATGCTCGAGATACTCAATCAATAATACCCCTTTACCATCCCAAAAAACAGAGCCCATGACCTTACCGGCAGATGGGCTCACCTTGAATTTCTTCGGAGTTGGAGATGATGGCTTTTTCCATGTCATAGACTGCAGTTTCGTTTCAGGGTCGTAATGATGGAGCCATGTTTCGTCCATTGTTATAAATCGCGCCAAAAAAAGTTCCCGGTCTTGCTGCATCAGGTTCAAAGCTTCTTGACAAATCTCTAGTCTAGTTTGTTTTTGCGTGTCAGTAAGCATTCTTGGTACCCAACACGCAGATACCTTTTTCATACCCAAGCGTTCATGTAAAATATTATGCACGCTCCCCGTTGAAATCTTTACATTTTCAGCAATAAAACGAACACGACGATCCGCCAAAACTGAGTTTTCGACTTTTTTCACAATTTCTTCAGTTACTGCTGTAGTAGGGCGTCCGGAGCGGGGGTCGTCCATTGTCGATATTCTTCTACGTCTAAATTCGGCGCACCAACGTGCGACTGTCGAATACGGAGGAGCATTAGACCCTAAAGTGTCCCGCAAATCCAAATTGACTTGGTCCGTAGAAAAATTTTTCAAATACAAGTATTTGATAACGGCGCGCAGTTCAATTTTCTCCATTTTCGCTAACGTACTCAATAGCATTGCAAAGAAATTACCGTATATTTTTTAAACAAAAGACAGTTAGTTTTTTACACGCTTTATATTAGCTTCACCTGTATGTTTGTATGTATGTTTGTATGTATGTTTGTATGTTTGTTTGTAACCGACTCCTTAGGGCGCGATTTTGACCCACTTCCCGGTTTCCGATTGGGCTGAAATTTTGCACATATGTGTAAATTGGATGACAATGCAATATTATTGTAACATGGAGCTGATCTGATGATGGAGCTGGATGGTGGCCATAGGAACTATGTAATAAAACAACACAATCCCGTCGAGTTTGGGCTCGTTTGATTCGTCTTGACGAGCACTTTGATCCTAGATGGTAACCAGGGTCTGATGATGGAGCTGGAAGATGGCCAAAGGCGCTCCACAGTAAAACGACACAACCCCATCGAGTTTGGGCTCGTTTGATTCGTCTTGACGAGCACTTTGATCCCATATGGTAACCAGGGTCTGATGATGGAGCTGGAAGATGGCCAAAGGCACTCCACAATAAAACGACACAACCCCATCGATTTTGGGCTCGTTTGATTCGTCTTGACGAGCACTTTGATCCCATATGGTAACCAGGGTCTGATGATGGAGCTGGAAGATGGCCAAAGGCACTCCACAATAAAACGAAACAACCCCATCGAGTTTGGGCTCGTTTGATTCGTTTTGACGAGTACTTTGGTCCTAGATGGTAACAAGAGTCTGATGATGGAGCTGGAAGGGGGGTAGGTGGCGGGTTGGGGGGGGAATGGGGTATGGGGTAAGGGGGTCGGGGGTTTAGAGGGTTGGGTGTTAGGGTGTGGCGGTTGGGGTTAGGGGATGGGGGGGGGTTTACGGGAAATAGGGTGGGGGTGTTGGGGGGTTCGAGGGTAAGTGATTTTGGGGGGTTGTGGGAAATGGGGAGGGGGTAAGAGGCCTAGATGGTAACAAGGGTTTGATGATGGAACTGGAAGGGGGGGCGGTAGGTGGCGGGGTGGGGGGTGTGGGAGGGGTGGGGTGGGGGGGCAGGTGACGGGTGGGGGGAGGGGGGGTTTCCGGGGGTATGGGGGTCGGGGTTAGGGGGGTTGGGTTTAGGTGGTTCGGGGGTTTGTAAAATGAGGAGGGGGTAAGGGGGGTTTAGGGGACTGGGGGTAAGGGTGTGGGGTTTGGGGGGGTTTGGGGAAATGGGGTGGGGGATGTTGGGGGGTTGGGTTTAGGGGGTTTGGGGGTTGTAGGTGAAGGGGTAAAGTTAGAAAGAAAAAAATGCAACTAAAAAATAGAAAATAAATAATAGTTTAAAAAAACTAAAAAACACGCTTTAAAAAATAAAAAATAAATTTTAATAAATTTCAATTCACTATTCTTATAGTGCAGTAAAAAATCTTAATAAGCAATTATTATATTGTTATATCCAGATCAAAATTTGTAAACAATTCTAAATATTGATAAAATAAATAATAATAGTTTATAATATTTTATTGTAAAAAAAGCGTGGGGTGCTTTTTAAGATGTTATCAAAATGACAATCCTTGACAATTGACACCATGCACCCCACGCTTTTTTTACAATAAAATATTTTAAACTATTATTATTTATTTTATCAATATTTAGAATTGTTTACAAATTTTGATCTGGATATAACAATATAATAATTGCTTATTAAGATTTTTTACTGCACTATAAGAATAGTGAATTGAAATTTATTAAAATTTTTTTTTTTTTTTTAAAGCGTTAGCTATGAAGTATCTTTTTTGTACTTATTTTTTCAACTTCATTTTTTTATTACTTTTACGGTCATCCCGTGAAATCATACATTTCGTACTAAATACAAACTGAAATATAGATGCACAGAAAAAACCCCAGAAAAAAGACAGAAGAAAGAAGACTAACTTGTTTAAAGTTGCACAGTAGCGCCATCTCTTGTCCAGGTGAGCGGTTAGTTCCGAAGGAGTGTTAAAATCTCTCGATGAGGGTGTAACATAGATGTGCGTTTGTCACTGCATAAGGTGATGATTTAGCAGATTGAAGTGTATGATGTATAGGAAAGATTCGTGTCTAATCTCTAGACCAGTGGTGGTGTAGGGGTATGGCACGCGGCACGGAATGCTGAGGACCTGGGTTCGATTCCCAGCATTGGTCTTTTTTCTGGGGTTTTTTCTGTGCATCTATATTTCAGTTTGTATTTAGTACGAAATGTTTTTAAAGCGTGTTTTTTAGTTTTTTTTTTTTTTCATAGCAATCAGCTTGATAGATTAGCTTTACCGGCCAGTATTTAATTTCGTAATATTAAAAGAGTTTGCATCTCATTCTCACTTTATATTGAACGCCCCTCGTACTATGGAAACATGGACAGGCGCCTCCGCACGCGCGCGTCCATGTTTCCATAGAATTGAAATTTTTACGTAAACGCGATCGAGAAGTATTTGGTGAAGTAAAACTTATACTAAGCATACTGGTGTGTAATGTGTGTAATGAATGTTATGGCCTTGTAAAAATACAAGATATGTATTGCCCGTAACTTCGTCTGCATTGGTAAGAGCTAATGTAGGTTTCTGTTAATGTACAAAATATTGAAAATTGTTCAGCAGTTCTAGAGATTACCCTTACTTACAAAGCAAACAAACGAACAAAGTATTCTTATTATATTTTTGAAAATAATATAACTATAGAAAAGCCCTAATTGACTGATCGATTGATTCATCCTCAGCTCAGATCCTTGGACTTAGACAGCTGAAAATATGCGCCTCCCACGGGATGAGAAGTTCTGTAATGGGGGCGAAGTCGCGGGCTCAAGCTAGTTAATATATAAATATGTCTAACATTCTACATTGCTATAAAACTTCTACAGTAATGATTCATAGTCGTCCTACAAAGATTACGATTGTAAAAGAAGCATTGCCAGTGTGTACGTGACCGCATTTATGCACATGACACTGTTAACAGCTTATCGGAAATCACGATTATTGTTTCTAAATATAAATACTGTAGTGTATTAATAGCTTGTTCGGAGTTATCACTTTCATGAATAATAGTTATTTGTTTCGTTGATTTTAACACAAATAGCCAAAATGTAGATATCAAAGAATTTTAAATATGTACTGACTGCACATAACTACATTAAATTGCTATAAAAATGACCATGTTGACTTAACAAATACTTAACAACACTTGAAAACAAAAGATTTTTTATGTTTTTAATTTTAGTAATCTCGATTATGGTTTCTAAATGAAATACAGATGCTATATGTATTAGTAAATTGTTCAGAGTTATCAAAAAAATAATTAATTATACAAACATCACTTGAAAGTTTTTTTAGTGTTTCTCGTTATAGTATCTACCAGTATAATATATAGAGGCACGACTGAAACTATACCATAGACAACAATAAAGCCTGCGCCGGCGCTTAGCCGCCAGGGGTCGTTGACCGCCGGGTTAAGGCACGGATTTCTTAAAGCAATCCGCTTATTAGGTATTCTATATCGTGTGCTCCGCGCACATGGACTGTAGGCGTGTTTTGTAAGACTCTATAAAAGGAATATGAACATTTACTTTTATACCTCGAGGAGCTCGGTTAGTCACGGGCATTTTGATTTTTTTTTCTTGAAAATATTGACATGCTTGATTAATAGATTAGTCACGTCTATCAGATCATTGTTTTTTCATGTTAATGGGTGAGATATCAAATTGCAAACTCTTTTCTTCGAGTTTTTTACTTTATTTATTTTTATGTTAAAAAAAGATATTACACAAAATGCGAGAAAATTTTACCAAGAATACACGAAGAGGTCCCTCCCTGAGGCTATGTCATTTTATTATGTATTAGGTTTTTTTCTGTTGAATCTGGTTCACAAAGAATCAGGAAAAGAGCTTAGTTACGGTTTTACCATTTGCAAACAATTTAGTTTTGAAAAGACTGCTTAGGTAGTAATTAGGTAGATCTGATTAATTAATGAAACCGACATTCATTGACAGGACAGCAATGGCAGAGAAACAAAACTGTAACAAAGCTCTGAATCAATGTTACGCTCTTTTTCGACGCCTCTTAACAACGAATTCGAGATTCCCCTCGACGTTTGTCCCTCTAAGTCCGGTCAGTGAACTTGTTTGTAGTGGCTGGGCTGGGAGGGCCGAAGATTCCTAACACCCTGTTGTGATAATTTATTGCTTGCTTGTAAAGCATAGTTAGCCCTAAAGCATTGCGGAAAGCGTCGGCTCGGCGCGGCATATGTAAAATTAAATTTAATTCGGCAAATTCGAATTACAATTGAAATACATAACCCGATTTTAATTTACAGTCACATTTCAACAAAAATGTAACCACTTTCGAATAATATAATGTAATATTAAGTAGTATATATTTTACCGTGGTTTCGAAAACGTCTGAGTAAATTAGACCATAGATAAAAAGGTCCCTCGAGTAATATATAAAATGTAATCCACTTATTTTGAAGGAAATCCTATTTAGGCTGAAATAACCATCAAATGGTGAAAGTCCTTCAAACAAAACCTTGAGAAAAGTCTTGACTTACTGATCGATCAAGACCCAACCCAAACCCTTTCTCCTGGATAGCTGAAATTTTACAAGATTCCTTGTATGGTAGAGATAAGGAATAGAGACTGATTTCGGCTAGAGGGACGAAGCTGCATTTCTGAAGCTGAATTTTAACTCTTCAGAGGACAAAACGACGCAGAACGGTTATTAATTAATATTATTTTTAGATTTGTAATCTAGTATTGCTTGATAAATAAAACTACAATGTTAATCGCATTACAATGTTAAGACGAGCAAACGTCACAAAATATCTTTTGAGACTCGTTTTGTACGTATTGATAAATTGAGACACGTTGGATTAAGCAAAGTTCAAGAACATCTCAGTCTAGACGAAATAAACGATTTCGCTGCGGATATTTAACTTAGTTGCTTTTCTTCATACAAAAAAGCTGCTAGATTTAATGATGATCTATTATAGAATTATCTTAATCTGAGCTAATGAAAATCGTTTGCCAAAAGCAGAAAGTGTTCTCCCAAACATGCTCAGTTACTAGAGAATCTAAATATAGAATGCATAGTTCCAGGTATCTAGACCAGCAGTCATGTTACAAACTAGTTGTTACCGCTTGCGTCTATTTAGCGGCGTGGCGATATATTTTTAACCCAGGTTACTGGGCAATCTAGCCTTTAAGTAAGACGAGGAGTTTTTAAATCCCTCCGATCTTAAATTATCTGTTAAGAAAATCTAGTTGAAATGACAACTTGTTTTTCATTATCTTCTAGTCGGTAGGTAGGTTGGTAAATGGTAGATGTTTTCAAATTTGAAACACTAAAACAAAAAAGGACCACGTTGAAATCGAATCGCAGACTAAATTTTGAACCTCCATAATAGAGTCGATTCAAATTTCAAACCAAAACTACAACAACAATGCCATTCTATCCTGTCGTGATCGCAACGCAAGCGCAGGAACCATACGAAAACAAAACAAAACCTCCCTGCATATTGTTAACCATGTATTAACCTCCTTAGCACGGCGACCTCTTACTTACGACACGTAACACACGTAACCAGCGCGGGCGCAGGTCGGCTGGCGACATTCCTACAGCGAAAAGCGAGAGTATCCAGGCTTATTCAAGGTCTGGATAATAAACAAGTTATAAATGACGACATTATTGATTAGTCTCAAAATAGAAATGTGTCGTGATACGCCAATGATAACTGCAGTGCGGTATATGACAATATTTAAAGTGAGCACGTTTATTGACATTGCTGTTTGATAGATACCTATTTGACATCATTTTTGACCCAATCATTAAAGAATCAAGATCAGATAATTATTTAATTTAATTATACTATTATAAAAATTTGGTAATGTCAAATTACATATGAATATGAATGAACAAAAGTAAAAGAATGTTACAGATACAAATTTTAAAATTGTTAGCGATGTTTATGATAAATGAATTCAAAATACAGTTTTCAACACCTTGAGATTCGGTTCCACTTAATTGTGATGATCGCTGTAGCAAATTGTTTAGCTCCGCATCGTTTCTTAGCGATGCCATCGATTCGTAGCCTTTAGTGCCAGTGGTTTTACCTGACTGCCGCGAAGCCCAAAAGGAGGGTTATATATGTGTTTGACCTGCATATACATATGTATGTATGTCATAACTACTCAACGGCTCAACTGATTTTAGTAAAATACGTCATTCATAAAATTCGTCTCAAAGGCATGAGTGTCCCTGGGTTCAGAAAGCGCCCAAAAGTGCGGGCTGAAAAAAATTGTGGGGGTATCAAAATAAAGGGGTTTAAAAGACGTATACCAAAATATAAACAATGTATATGGTTGAAGTTTGGAGTGTCAAATCATAAAAAAAAACCACAACTGCACTTACTTTTACGTTTACCTGTAGACATTATGTCAAACAGTTGTTACATAGTCGGGGGCATATAAAAAAAAATACTTTGAAACCAAAGCCTCGACTGCGTAACAAATGTTTCCAGAAATTTACTGTCATGTCATGAATAAAGTAAGTTCAATGTGTAATGACACAGGTAAACCTTAAGCACAGTTGTGGTTTTAAATTGTTATTTATTGTTCAGTACCTAAAACCGGCCGTTCTAACATATTCAATTTGCAATAAACTTTGTTATTACAACATTCCGTTTAAAAATGTATGTCTAGCTAGATAATAATGATAACACCTTTATCGCCAGCTTCAGCACATAACTTTCTGCGTCACTATCTATTAGATTTTCCTGCATGGCGGCGGTTCTCTTATTCAAATTTCGCCACTCATGACCTCCTTGCTTATATAATATGATCGCATGCGCGATGCGTTAATGTGCCATGTTTAATTACCCGATCTCATTTACAGTGTAATGTTATCAAAAATCTCAAAACTATAATGACGCATTCAATTAACCAACGTAATTTGAATGTGGCTTACGTAAAAGTTCACAACAGTGACGGTCTCTGAATGAACTGTTTAACGAAACACATAACACAAGAATTGAGTCAACTCAAATTTATTTCACACGTGGCCCCTTCCGTATGAATTAAGTGATGGACGAATGTTCTCGCGGCCCCGGAGTATCATGTAACACGGGTAATGAATGGAGGTTCAAAATCTTTAGAATATCTGTGTTGAAACAGTGTTACTTTGGTAATGGGGACGGACAATCGGTCGGCTTTCGTCGTTTGGCTACACCGGGCGCATCTGTTCCGGACGATCGAACTTGCCTACAGTTGATTAAAGAGGCGTCATGCACTAATCTGCATAACGCTCTTAACGTAACATATATTTATGATCAGAATTTTACTCGTAAGTACTTAGTAATTAAGTGAAATTATTTATGCGGTGGATTCTTCTTAGCAATGATGGGCTTTCCGAAAGCGCTGGTAGTATCAAAAAAGACGTCTAATAGAGCCCTTTGCAGCCTAATTATACATATACAGAATAAAGAATTTGATTTTGTTTCTGAAAGGGTGTCTAAAATGTGATTTATTCTAATGTTTCATTATTTAAGAAGGCTAACCGCCAAATACATGAAATCTTTATGTACTTTATCGAGATATACTCGCACCCATTCAAACCGTATCAGAAATGCTATCGTCGTTGATACTGCAATACGGCGTAACTAGCTTTTTCCATAAGGCTCAACTTGAAATGAAATAACAGGGAAAATTAGATAAAATAGACTCTATGGGTAAAGGTAGTTACGCGGTATTGAAGTATCACCGACGCTATGTAGGTGCAAATTACAAATTTCATAAAATCGTCAACTACCAGTTCAAACTAGATGCATTTGAAATTTGGTGAAATCATTATAGATTTACTAAGAGTTTCAAAAGATAGATAGATAGATAGATAAAGACGTTTATTTGGTACTGCAAGCACACACAATCAAGATTAACAAAAAAAATACAGAAATCAGTATAAACTTAAAAGTAAAACATTTAATATTGTCTGTATGCGCTGCAGTAGTGCAAAAGGGCCGTGGCTCAGTGGTCAACATTGCTCATAGGAGCAAAACACTGATATTCTGCCACAGCCCAGAGGATCGAGAACAAAATATTACTTACTAATTCAAATAATTATACAAC
Organism: Archips crataeganus; assembly: GCA_947859365.1. NCBI lineage: Eukaryota > Metazoa > Arthropoda > Insecta > Lepidoptera > Tortricidae > Archips > Archips crataeganus. The sequence goes on along the minus strand of OX402049.1, from coordinate 9,316,516 downwards.
AAAAGATTGAACTACAAAACAAACAGTGCTAAGCATCATTAACACTTACAAAAATTGACGAGATTTAATTTTTTGACACCTAAAAATTACTACAGGCAACGAAAGAGTTTCGCCACCTGAACACGGAAAAATATTTATTATAAAAAATTCGTGTCTATCCTTTTCGAGCAAGTTAACTAAAAAATAGAACTTAAAACAGTTGTTTTATAACAACTGTTTTAAGTTCTATTGTTTAGTTCAATTAATTTTATAATTAACTAGCGACCCGCCCCGGCTTCGCACGGGTGTAACTTTGAAAAATAGGTGTCAAAAATAAAGAAAGTCTATAATTTAAGGTGGTAAGTTTATATATTTACCTCTTTTTCCCCAAACTACACCCACACGAAGTCGGGGCGCGTCGCTAGTTTTATGAATAAAATTTCGACCCGTACATTTAATTTAAACGATCGTATTCTGTTAATCACGCCAACTGTCAAAAGACTGGCAGTTATGTCAAACGCCATAAGATTACATTAGAAAAGTTATTATGGACGGTAATTTTTCTTATATTTTCTAATTTTCCGCGCAATTTTCTTAATTTTTTCTTTCGTAAGAACCTTCTCCTGACAATGACGAACACAACAAAAAAAGAATTAGTGAAATCGGTCCAGCCGTTCATGCGTGATGCCGTGACCAAGGGAAATAGGGATTCATTTTTATATATATATATATAGATTTGGTAACTTTTAGTGTTGATTATACATCGATCGACACACATCCACACCTGATTTCAGTGGTCATTGGTTAAGAAAGAAGAGCCAAAAGTACCACCCAAGCTAAACCACATGCAACCAACCAAAATAATTTATTTTCGATTTCCAACACCACTTTTTCTGACGTAACTTGCGCTTAACACACTACGAAGATTATTCCGTGATAACAATCTCAAAACGAAATGGGTTACATACAATTACTTCAGCCGGTTTAGCTTCATGGGTACAAGATTCATGCTCTAACATGCATTTATGACGAAACCTACGTGGGATTTATTGGAAACTCTTGCTTTGGATCTGTTAAAATTTTAACTGGTTTTCCCTTATGGGCTACTGCTATAAATAAAATATTAAAAACAGTCAATTAAATTATGTAACAACCATCCATGAATTTTACTATAATAATTATATGATCTACCAAAACAAAACCGTTTATTATCGAGAGAGAAATTTATGGACCTGTTTTACAACTTAATATAAAATATGTATGGCTTTTTGAAGTACATGCGAAGTGCTTTCTGAAGTACGTAGTTTCCAGTAGTAATTATGTTGAAAGTCGAAGCGTAATCTTATTTTGCGATGTCACGGTATCAATTTTGTAGTTACAAGGTAATCGTGTTTCTCTCAACGTGAAATTTTCTGAAATATTGTTATTGAATACTCGTGTAATCTTAAATTTTCATTGTAGTTTTTTACGTGGAATTTGATTTTTATTTATTTTGCAATGTTCGTATGTATACGTACGTATGTGTAAGTGTAAGTATGTACATAAGTTGTCGTCAAAAATTGTAAATCGAATTTTATCTACTTCCAGTAATCGGAATGGTTTATTACTTGGTTGGTACGGACGGGCCTATGTAGATAAGATGACAACGCAAGTGAAATGATTTTTATTAACAAATATCTGTGTTTATTTATATTAATTATTTTTTAGAAAGAAAACCGCTGGTTACTTGCCGTTACGAAAATTATCAGCTACTGTCCTGTAATTACATTTTTTAATTATTTCATTTATAAGTCATGTTCATTACAATAGGTGACATATTATTATGCAGAAGTAGGTACACAACACCCTGTTAGGGTACAAAAATGATAATTCACAGACTATTTTAATTCTAATTAAATTATATATTAATAACTACATATTAATTTATTACATGGATTTAGTAGATGATTGATGTCATAAAAAACTTATACTAATACAATATGATATGAATTTAATGTCATTTTCTAAATATAATTAAATTTTTAATCTTAGCATATCTTTAATAATGTTCAATGTCTAGTTTAATTATTGTTTATCTATTCTATACATATAATAAATCTGTAACAAGTCGGTGTCTGTACATTGAAGATATTTGAGAAAAATTGTCACTAGGGCTATTTATTAGCGCAATAGAACCCAAAACAATGATTTTTAGAATGATTGTCTGTTTGTCTGTGCGTTTGTGCGCGCTAATCTCAGAAACGGCTTAACCTAGAAGGATGCGGTTTTCACTGATATGTTGGTATTTTCTTGGATTAACATTTAGTGTTTGTTTCATTTAAATCGGTTCACAAATAAGAAAGATACGTCTATTTTAAGAATTTATCGAACAGGTTTTTTGTTTGAACGCGCTAATCTCAGGAACTACTGCTCCGATTTGAATAATTCTTTCAGTGTTAGATAGCACATTTATCGAGGAAGGCTATAGGCTATATATCATCACGCTAACACCAATAGGAGCGGAGCGGAGCGGAAGAATGTTTCCAAATCGGGGGTTTTGGAAATAAAACGTCTATATCTCGGGAACTACTGCTCCGATTTGGAAAATTCTTTCAGTGTTAGATAGCCCAGTTAGATAGGGCGGGTTGGGAGCGGTTGGGGGGGCGGGTTGAGAGCGGGTTGGGGGCGGCTTGAGAGCGGGTTGGGGGCGGGTTGGGAGCGGGTGGGTGGGCGAGTAGGGAGCGGGTTTGGGGCGGGTTGGTAGCGGGTTGGGAGTGGGTTGGGGCGGGTTAGGAGCGGGTTGGGGGCGAGTTGGGAGTGGGTTAGGAGCGGGTTGGGTGCGGGTTGAGAGCGGGTTGGGGGCGGGTGGGGGGGGTGAGTTGAGAGCGGGTTGGGAGCGGGTTGGGGGCGGGTTGAGAGCGGGTTGGGGCGGATTGGGAGCGGGTTGGTTTATTATGAAGTTTCACTTCTTCCGGAAGGATCTAAGGAGAGCCATAATTGATGAAAAATCAAATTGGATAAAAAAATAAGCTGCCCAAATTACTAATTCCACGCGGACGGAGTCGTGGGCAAAAGCTAGTTATAAATAAAATTATGTCATCATTCAACTATGTCTTATATATTAACTTAAAATTACTTTTATGAATAAAATTTTATAATAGAAATATCTATGGGCAATTATTTTATTTCACAATTTATCATTTAAAAAGTCATCTATTTCATAGTAACATTTTTCTACCAATATTTTTTTTTTTTAAATACATGGTTGTTGGTTTCTAAGGAGATCGTTTCCGGTATTTTATTAGCTATTTGTTTGTATACATCGGTAATAAGGACCATTTTTAAACATCGCTAGTTTGGTTTTTGGCATTAACAATTGTTTTTTATTTTGCCTATGTGACCTCAGTGTCTTTCTTGTCGTAAATAGGTTCGAATGTTTTCTGACAAACAATACTGTTTACCTGGCTATGATCGGAGTTTATCTAAAAGATCGAATTCGTAACGAAGTGATCCGACAGAGAACCAAAGTTATCGACATAGCCCACCGCATTAGCTCGCTGAAGTGGCAATGGGCCGGCCATATAATCCGAAGAACCGATAACCGTTGGGGTAGACGAGTTCTTGAGTGGAGACCACGGATCAGCATACGTAGCGTGGGACGTGCTCAGACTCGGTGGAGCGATGATCTTCGCAAGGCGGCTGGCAAGAGCTAGATGAGAGTGGCCGAGGATCGTGCTCAGTGGCGCGCCATGGGAGAGGCCTATGTCCAGCAGTGGACGAACATAGGCTGATGATGATGAATACTGTTTCCAATATATATATCGAAGCATTATTAAATTAAATTGTTCTGCATATTTCCACTACATCAGTGCTACAGAAATGAACTTTAGTCACAATGAGTCACGTATTCTATCTTTATTCAAACAACGTGTCAAATTCTATGAATCAGACTATTACGACGTGAGCCACGCGAAAAGGACCACCAGAGAGTATTACAACATCTGCAGCTCGCAACAAGGTCGTTCATAAACTCATCGGAATTGTAAATCTACGAAAGCGGCTCGGAAGTCGCGTGCCCGAAACATGTAGAAAGTGTAAGTTGCCATAAAATTAACAGCCCGTTGCTCTACCATAACAGAAAATGCTAATTGAAATCACCAATTACTTGGTGAATGACTTTCTACAATAGAAGAAACCCCATATGTTATTGTTAACAATCGAGGCGCACGCTATGGACGAGATTATTCGATTAGTGTGACAAATGAACGGTGGAAGAAAATAGAGCTGTTACAACAAAATGCGTGCGTGCGATTGAATCATGAGCTACGAAACCATCTTTCATGATAATAAATTTTTAAAAGTACCTACTCTTAACTTGATTACTTATTCTAATTAGCTTCCCCTTTCAGTTGTATATATATCCGCACTTGTTATGTTATTTAGATGTGCTGTACTGTAGCTAACACCTCTCCCGAGTTCAGAATTTACGATGTATTTTGTAACAGATTGTTTAATTTTCTAAATATTCCACAAATGGACAGTGCTACCAAGTTTTATTGTTTCGTTAATGAAACGTTGTGCCTTCTTAATCACACAACGACTACGATACGACTACGATATTCGTATATTGTAAGTAAAGTAATGTAGTAAACTTTCTTTCCGCGGCGAGTTAATCACACAGCAGCACAGCAATATGCGATGCTTCGCTGATTAGACAGGTACGTCAAAATTGTATGATGTATCAATATCGATACGTATCGATTCCTCATAAAATCACAACAAAACCTTTCGATTTTAAATAAACTAAGTAGGTACGTATCTTTCAATAAAATTCTGGCTTACTTTTTGTCGGCTTATAATATTACTTGATTGATTCGTAAATTGCTTGGGCATTCAATAATATCACTGTCGCAAGCTAAAATTATAGGTATACACGTTAACTGGGGTACAAGTGTAAAAAACGCAACGCGTTCGAGTTGGCTGCCCGCGATGCCCCACTTGTGTAAGTGAGGAACTACTAAGGACCAGCTAAGAGCAGGAATTTAATTTTAGAAGCGAAACGAAATTAAAGAAAATCCGTAAAATTCTAATTTAATTTTAAACCTGCTTCGATTGTTGTCAGAAAAACCCAAAACCTACATAGACGTCGAAAGCTTTTTAACAAAAACTTGAGAGTCTCAGTAAACTACCTATAGGTACATGACCATAATAGACGTTGCTGACAAAAAGATGATGACGACAATTCCACACAAATTGTTGCTGTTGATCTGCGGTTGTCAAGTTGTCACATTAAACGATCCACATTTCTGCTGACTAAAACCCGACTGGCTCAGCCAAAAACGAAATAAAAACATGACTGCATAGTCGCTTCGTGACATCTTCAAATTTAACGGCAACACCGGTTCATAAAAAAAAACCCGTCGTTTCCGGTGCGTCGCGTGCGCATCGTATAGGTGGGACGCGCTTGCGCAACAGCTCGGAAATGCGCCGCAAGACGGGAACTTGCCATGCAATGCTTTTAAACCGTTTTCATCAATACGGCATGTCATAGTTAAACATGCAAACTATGAAACAACGGTTATTAGTTATTACCGTTTTATGCTACAAACATCAATTAGTATTTAACGATCGATCACTTATCATAATGTATCTAGTCCGGTTTTAAACATTTCATTACTCCTGCCTTTATACGGCTTAATATGATTGTAACGATCATTGATCGCTTTTACTGCAAAAAATGCCTACAGTTTCATAAGCTGATCGTGAAAGATACCTTATTTTGTAAGATGTTGTGCAATTTCGTATGTTGTAAATGATCCGGTTGGGATAACCATTTAACGGGTAATGTTACCTTTTATTCGATTTGTATAAATAATTCTATGTTCGCGTAGGAGGCTTCGTTGAGGCAACTATGTACCAATCTGGTGAATTTGCTTCAACGCGGAAATGTTTGAGATACCATTTCCGATCACAATTTGAAATGTAAATTAGTTTGATGCAATTATGCCGTCGTAACGTCTTAATATCACTAAAACACTAAAAACTGTTTTCGACTTGTATCATTAATTTGGCATAGCGCCTAAAGCGAAGTCTGTACTGGTTAAAATTGTTTAACGACTAATCAACGGCTGGTGGGGTAAAGTAAGCTAATTTGTAGCATTGGAAATGTGAATGTGGGTTAACATCGGCCTAGAATAGATCGTCGCCGGTCATCCAGAATACGACTACGAAGTTAGTTTGCCAGTGATTGTGGTGTGAGCTAGTCGGGATGTACCCGTTCCAACCAATGTAGGTTAAGATACTTAATGATTTTAGATTTGTAGATAGGAAATTTGTCTTTGTGTTGATCTTTTGGATCTTCAAATCTTCTAAACTGAAATTATCATGTAATTACCTATACATAATAACAAATTTAGTGCTAATTTTTACATGTTATTTTAAGCTATCATTATTTCTAATTTTTATGTCATCGACGAGGAATTTAAAAAAAACCTTAGTTGCTCTAACTAGAATCATGACCTGACATTTTACGATCTTAAATTTATCATAATATTCAAATTAACTATACATTGGTATGGGTCAACGTTTCATAGTTTCGTGTCGAAACGTCCGTAGTTTGATGAACTTGCTTCCGTTGACACATATTACATGTACGTACACTCGTACTGCAGCATTGCACTCAACGGCCTCTAAATGGGGAAATTGCTTTGATAACTTTGATATAACGCGTTTTAGAGTCACAGTTACTTCCTGTTTCCTTCGTGTGATTAAAGATGAAGGTATGGAATTTACTTAAATACTACTAGACATAGTGGAAAAACTAGAGTAGATATTACTCACAGCATTGTGTTCAGACGCTCGCGACGCGACCCCCGACGATTATTGACACTTCAAGGCATCTATGATGTGAATTTAGTACCCTCGATATTACTGTAGATCGCATGTGGGCATGTATGTACATATACAAAGTATTACGTAATTTGATATAATTCACGATGCCAATAATATAATGCGTTCTACTCCCCTACATTGGCAGTTATGCAATGTTTTAATAATATTCTTTCCTCAAATTTCATACGTGTCTTGTATCAATTTTTAGCATCAAATCGTCTCTAAATTAAGTTTATCAAAAGATTTCGTTTGTCGGCTGTGAAAATGTTTGTTTCACAAATATAATTCCAAATAGACATCACGTATCATATAACTTGTTAAACTTTGTTATCCGTTCTAGAATTTATTAAATTAAAATTAAATTATCTCTTGTCTCTGCCACCTGTTATTGTAAAACATTATTTTCCTTTATCGTGGACATGTTTATCCAGTTTAGTTTGAGGTCGTTTATCATTTAAGGCTGCAGTTTTTTCTGCTTTAATGTTTCGGCCACCCCTCGATTTTCGTTATACCAGGTGGTTCCGCTGAGGGGCGTAGAAGGGAGGTAGCAAAAATGAGAGGACGGGAGATTCTAGTCTACTAATACTCGGAGGTTTGTCGAAATACTTTAAATACACAGTAAAGCAGCTCCATTTTGAGATAGTAATAAATAATGAAGCCGTGATATGAATTATGAGGCCCAATCATAAGCCAACTGCTACAAATGAAGCACATAAGTAATACAAAAAGTCTTGATAAACTTATCATTCATGAATACACCCTTTTGTTCAAAACGCACGTTTATAATGACACTGACATTATTCGAAATTATTCTGATTTCAAAAATAAACTTTGCGTAAAACGACAAACAGGTTTTAGTTTTAAATAATAATATAATTTGAATTTTGTCTAGTCTCATTCTTAAGGTGCGAAAAATTTTAGTCTATTGATTTTAGAATTTAGTCTGTGGTAGTGTGTAAAAATCAAGTTGCAGGATCTGTTTACATTATTTATTACTTAGTTACACGTAAAGCTAGTAACTGCAGGGTTTTAACAAAAATATAATGTACATAGTTGTTCAGAACTTGCGGTTTCACGCATTGAATCCACCCTATTCGCGTGGCAACGGATCGTATATTATAAAATTATAACGCAAAACTCGTTAGGAAACCTTCTAAAATTGCTTAGTTGGATATGTCACGATCATGATCTCTTAATGATAAAGCGAGTTAACTTAACAAGGATCATTTACAGCGGAGGGTGTGGTGGTTAAAAAACTCATTACAGCTGTAGCAATTAATGTAATTACCCTAATGAGCCGTTTACTTCGGCTTCCACAGTTGTAAGGCTGCGCTTTCAACCACATTTTTCTCAATGTCACCGCTAACACCGCTTACGGATCTGGTTAGAGCCAGTTCCCAAGTTTGTAGAGAGTATTTGATACGGATAAGTATACTTATATCTTAGTACTCGTAGATCTGCAGACAGTACAGTACAGGTGCTTCAAATGTAAGAAACAAGCCATGCTAATACTATGTATTATATTACTTAGTCCCTATTTAAAGCTACAACATTGAAGATTAGGTGATTTAGAGAGAAAAAGGGTCGCAAAGTGCATTTCACTAGTTTCGTCATGTCTAACTATACAAAGAGTAATGTAATAAGAAAAAGTAATGCAAAGCAAAATACTACACAATCTTAAACTTTCCTGTCTTTATTGATCTTTTCATCCCCTAACTGTTGTTTCTTAATCCTGGACGGGCGAGGGATGGACACTCTGTCGCCGATAATTAAACATTGATGTCGCCTTTGCTTTGTTGACAAAAATTCGGAAAAGCACCGTTAAGGGCCGTGCATGAGGGGAACTTAATGAGACCACACACACGTTGAATGAAATCGCAATCCAGAACTTAGGATTCCGGACAGATGGCTAATAGTATGCGTGCTTTTGTAAGATATCCGAAATGTAATACAAATCTTAATCAAACAATCTTAAATCCCGTTGCGGTTAGCTTCTACCGGTATAATTAATTGGTTATCAGTAATTTGATGATATTCGTCAGTTCCCATTCCCATGAGTATTAGGCTGGAACCATCAACAGGTAAGCCGTAGTTTCTCAACTGTGTCGCGACAGATGGCATAGTCGCCCACATGGCGCCAGACGATGCAAGTATGCGAGTGCGTGGTTCTTCTTAAAGCGAGTCGGCTTTCTGGAATTATGTAGGTATTTGAATTTTAAATATATGGCACATGCTTTACGCTTTAGTTGCACTTTTAAATTTGATTGCAGTTTTCAGTTTAACTTATACGACCATCTGAGCTGCTGTGAAAATTAAAATTATTGGATTTATTAAATTAATTACTATGAAATTTAATAATGAGAATATAATTCTTGGCGTCTTGTCCAAGACCAAGTTGGTCCACTGAACGCATCCTTGTACGGTCGGTTCCCTAACATAAGTATCAAATTTTCCATACTAACTGCGTAGAAAAGTGGATACTTAAGTTAGGGAACCGACCCTACCAAACCTTATTTGCTTTTCATCGGTGATTTTTCTTAAGCGTTAGTCGTCAAATCAAATTAATCATCTGAATTATAATCATTTCCGACGCTAACAGTGGGCTCAACTTGTGAATAGTACTATCGAGGTCGGCTTTTTACAACGGTGTCGATTTAACTCGCGTAGGTGCATTCTAGCATTCTACGTGCATTCTTATATGACACTTACTGGAAGAAATGTTTTATGTTCTGAACCGCTAATTATTGATGTTCAAAAAACGCGCGTCGCCTTCTACAGATTTTTAAAAAAAAGGGAGGTTTTTAAATACGTAGTTTTATTTTTTATTCTGTTAGCTTAACTCCGCCCTCCGCTTTCATTTTTGTAATGGTGTTGACGGCTTGTCACCAATCACCATTCTTCTTGTGGCTGTTCTCACGAAAATACCATTACCGATTAGAGATTTAGTAAGTCTAAACACGTCTGGTGTTTTTAACGCCTTGATATAATATAGTGTCAATGCCTTGAGGATTAGCCGCGCTCTGAATGAAGATCCTTTATCAATGTCAGATAACCGCGAAAGCACGCATCACACCACCCACAGTATACTTTATTTATGGTTTTCCCGCACTTCATTATCTAGCGTAATATTATGAAAATGATTGATGTTGCTTAATAAGTCCATTTTACCGCTTTTCGTATAATAAATAAATAAATAAATAAATATCATGGGACAATTCACACCAATTGACCTAGTCCCAAAGTAAGCTTAGCAAAGCTTGTGTTATGGGTACTAAGCAACGGATAAACATACTTATATAGATAAATAAATACTTAAATACATAGAAAACATCCATAACTCAGGAACAAATATTCGTGCTCATCACACATATAAATGCCCTTACCGGGATTTAAACCCAGGACCTCTTGCTTCGTAGGTAGGGTCACTACCAACTAGGCTAAAGCGGTCGTTAGGGGGCGGTTTTATTTCATTTTCTTATTTTCCTTCATGAGTTTTCCGGTCTTTTCACAGTTAATTAGATTCACTCGGGTGAAAGCTAACAGATTAATTTGTAAATTGTTGACGTGGTTTCTTCTGAATTCCAAAGATATAGCAGGATTATCAAGGATTACTTTGAGATTGCGATAAGTAAGCTCATGCCTTGGAGTCTTTTCGTAACATCCGTCCTTGGCTTGAAACAAAAGCTATCTGATAGCGGCGCACTGTAATCTGCCAACGTCTGGCATACACCATTAAACTCAGAATGTTGCGCCCCGCTGACTTTATGACTGGAATCATAAGATCCAAATACTGTAAAGTATTTCGTTACAAACGCCATGAGCTCATTTGTGAAGAAAATCGGATTTCGTTATTCGGCATCAAGACCATTCCTTGTGTATTAATTAACTCTGTTTTACCTCCGTCTTTAAACTGAGAATATGAAAGTATACACACAACTAAGAATACACTGCATGTATCTGAACTGAACATTAGTTGTGTTTATAACACCAGGTAATTAAAATTCAGTCCAGCATGATTCCCGAACAGTTAATTTGAGCTGCCGTAATACGGCATTGAAATAAACTGAATTAGGTTGCGTGAGTATAAAAAGCCCTTCCCTTCACAACGTTATAGCAAGAGGCGTGGTACCATCTATTTCACCCGGATTATCATAAATATTCACGAAAACTTAAAACTGCACAAATGGAAATGTGCTTATTCAGTGTTTTTATGATTAAATCAAAAAATTAATGTCTTTTATGTTGTTCGGTAATATGTCAGCCCTTCGGAGAAACCTTGTCATCATTAATATCATGACAACAAAAACTAAACACAAGGAACTGGCGTGCAAACTATTTACGACTGACGTGGACAACAAATTAATCATGGGAATCAATGCGGCGTGCGAAACAATGGGTTTCAATGCTGCTCCAATGACCTTAGCAACGCATGAATGAAAATCATGGTTTGTCATCTACCTTTGCACGTAGATATCGGCTATGCCTGTTGAGAACGCATCATCAGTACCCAAGGTTGGTCGTAAGTGTATTTATTTTAGTTTCAAGCTGTGACAGTTTTCTTATCTTGTTTTGCTCGCATTGGAATACTTGACATGATAACGAGTTATCAAGTTTGCAATCGCGCTTTTCTCTTTCTATGTTGCACTATCCAATCTCGCCCAGAGAGAATCTCTTTTTATGACTAATTCCAAAGATACATAATAATTTTATTAAATGGGTTTTATTATATTTTGCTAATTCTACAAAAAATCAATGGCTTTGACCCAGTCATGCCAGCGTGTACGGCTTCATATTGAGGTACTTGTAATCCGATTGGAAGAGATTTAGCTGTATCGTTTTCATAAGGCCCTTGGCTTAGAGTTTACACAATACAAACGTGTATTGAAAATGAAATGTTCCGGTCACGTTTTCGGCGTCCTCACCTTGTTCTTTGGAAGACTGTTTTGGTGCAATAAGGATTCTTCCTTCTTGGTCGCGGACGTCGACGTTTGTATACAAATTAACTACATTAAGGAAGTCGATCATCACAAGTGATTATTGTCAATTTATGTTTGGAACCCAATCAAATCCTACTATTATTTATTCAAGACTCTCCTACACTTTTTGTCATGGGTCGTTCAAAAATAATAGAAATACTTGACCGCAAATAAAGCAAAAATCTTTACAGTACGCCGCACAAGTTATTAGGTTCCTTCTTATGCAAAGTTTTAAAGACCATCAAAACAGGCTCTTACGTTGAAGATGCACTTATTATCTCACCTTTCTTCAAAAGATTAGAGATAAAAGCGATACTTTCTTTGTTTATATCAAGATAACAAGCCAGCGGCATGACGGATGGGCGAGCCCAGAGGCGCGTGATTACATAAAACGTGAAAGTATTATGTCGAGCAATTGAAAAGATCAACTCTTAAATACGTTTCTCATAGATTCACTGTTGGCTTTAATCTAACAGAATGTTACGGAGATATAACACTACAAAGAAAATGTATTGTGTACGTGCATGATGGTGCAGATATAAACGGTGAATTGCAATTTACTTGTAACTAGCAAAATACTCCGGTTTCGCTCTCTAAATTACAGCTCGTTTATATGCGACTGGACTGGACTCTTAGCTAACCTCTTATGTACGGTTGTCTTCAACCTTTGACATAAGTTGCCAGACAGAGAAACTACGATGGCCTTAATTTAGCTTACGTTTTGTATCTAGAAATTATCCAGACAATTGAGAATAGTAGAATTAGGTAATGTTTGGAATAGGTTTGGAGTAGGATCCTAATTTCGAGATGAGCACACAAAATTGTTTTTTTTAAATTGTTTGAATTGATTCATTGATTCAGCACTTTAAAATTTATTTGATTACACACATATCTTTTCGTTCTTTAACGTCTAATATTCTATTTTCAAGTCTTTTTGCGTAAACACAATAGTCGGGTAGTTCTACTAGCGTTTCAACCGTTATCAGTGTCCTGTCGCATACGTATATATTGAAGAAATAAATCGCACCAAACGGTAGGTTATCATAACACGACCCAGTATGCTTGGGGTAGGTACAATTTAAATTATATAAAATTGTATGCTAACCGTAGTTCATTTCTCCAATATATTCGACAGAAAACAGATAGCGGTTGTAATGCTAGTAAAATTACTCAAATCATGGTCATGGGCTCACGAGATAATAGTTGTGATGCCGTCGAATGTGTTGAAACATTAGGCTTAAATAATTAGTTGTGAAGTTAAAATTTATAATAATTATTATAATAACTTAGTATTAGCCAATACCCATACATAGATCAATAAATTGCAAATCCTTTGCTTGTAATAGTGATACAATGCAAAGACAATAAAGTACTATAATTTGGTGATCTTTTGAGCGGTTTATTTGAGCACATTTTTTATGATTATCACTTGTTATTTCACAAGACCTTCACATTATCTAGCACTATGGAAAATTACATTTCTGTTTTTTAGAATATCATAGACTCATAGTTAGTATGCTGTTTTTTTTATTGTGTAGAATGCGTGAATACGTATCGATTTTCCAGTAAAGTCTAACAAGAACACGGTTCCATACATGAACTCTTTGGCTGTTTATTCTTAGTATGTCTGACGAACCGATTTAAAACAATAAGAATAGTGCGATATAGCCGAAGTTTGTACCTCTTTTTTACTATTTACTTTTTTAATTTCTTTGTCCTTATAAAGTAAATACGTACAAATCATTATTATCTTTCAGGGTGCAAATAGAAAATTAACGATAAAGAATCTACAATCTCAGCCTTTTTGTAAAAAATTGCGTCGTCATTGAATTACTTTATTGAAGCAGTTTTATTGTTTGCAATCATTGCATGTCTAACTGATTGTTTACTTTTTGAAAGTTCCATTACTTCTTGCTACTTCAATATGAAAAATAAATTATAATCTTTTCACTTGCGTCTGTTTCATCATCACATAGTCGTTAAACTAAAGAATAAAATCGTTTTAGTAATTAATGTTTGTGATACTTCTAATGTTATCTTTATCAAGCATTCTTTAAACTATGTCAAGTCAATTTAATTCCAGCTTAGTTTTCGAACAGAGCTGACTTAAATAGCGCGGTCTGCAACCAGCGTGGCTATTAGTGCAACAATATAAAGTCTTCTTTGAAACATCTCACTTGCAGTAAATAATTATTTATCTAATCTAGAGATTATATCGTATATGGCCTGCGTTGACGTTGGTTGCATGTCGCGAGTAGCGACCTCAGGCGTCTTGTGTGCAACTAATCGTTAAGTCGCCGCGATCTTAGCGTGATGTTTACTTTTCTCCCTGAGGCATGAAAGACTTGATTATGTATTAGCGCGATATTCTTTATGGTAGACTAAAGGTTCGGCCATACCGTTTTTTAAGCGGCGGTTTGGTCGCACCTTAAAATGAGATTATTGCCGTTTTGAAAAAGACTCGCAAAATGTTTAAATTAACTTTTAAACAAACTCGTGACCACGGCTGCTGCAATGTGACCGAAACGTCGAGGTAAATATTGTTTGCATGATAAGTACCGTTTAGTATAATAATTACAAATTAACTTTTGTGTGTGGGTATGCTGTTTAGTCTAAGAGCTAGCGACCAAATCGGCCATGTGACTTCAGCTGTATTGAAACTCCGTTAGCTACTTCCCTGAACAACCTTTTCCGATAATCTTCGTGCTGGCAGGCCGCGGCGCAAAACTAAAAAATATATGATGTCCATTACCATGTAAACTTCCACCGAAAGTTGGTTTGAACGAGATCTAGTTTGTCTGTCTATCTATATCAGTAACCAATCTACAATGATCCCACACTGCGCACATTTTGCTTCTGAGCAGGGGTCTGCTAAGACTAGATGTTCATAGATACATATAAATTTGTACGGAACCCTCGGTGCGCGAGTCCGACTCGCACTTGGCCGGTTTTTTACACATTGAAGCTGTATAATATGTATAGGTAGGTAGGTACAGTGTGTAAATTCTGTATAGATTCAGGCGTTACTTTGCGGAGGGTCCATGTTAAAATAAATGGAATACTTATCTTACTTCTCCCATCAGTAAATTAGTAAGTAGCGGAGGAGCAAGATACGTATTGCATTTATTTTTTGTACAGTGTGTAGATTTCCCCCAACCATATATAATTGTTCTAGTGCAACAGAATCGTGATCTCACGAGCTTGCTTATATCTTCTGGAATCTGTATAGAACACTTCCAACCTTGTTTATTTGTTTACACTTAAAAGCGTTGGAAGTACTGCGTACCGTAGCTTAGTCTAGGTTAGTTAGTCGTGCTTCACTCGTTTATGTTCGGATTGCGTAGTGTAATGTTCGATACAACATAAACATGTCGTCTACATGCAGCTGTTCGTAAACAAAAGAACACCACAGTTTCGAGATTTCAGATTCATGCTGTTTAAGATTATGTCAAACATTGATAACTTAATCTCTGATACATATCTGATGAGGTACGATGATTCCCATTCCCAAGTCATACTAATAGAATGCACCAGGTTCAATTATTTACGACTTTTTTGGCTTTTGGTGCTGAATTATGTATTATTTTTTGATTTGTTAGTGGCCAATCGTGCAAAATTTAAACTACTTAATTTGAATTTGTTGCCTAGTATTTACATGAGAAAGTCATTTTGTGGTATCAATGGTTTCGCCAATTTGATGTCTCAATTATGCAACTCCGTAACAAAGTAAAAGCTATATGTCAGGTATCCATAAAGCGAAAGTATTTCTGTCTTTCTGTCTGTTACCTCTTCATGCTTAAACTGCTGACTTAATTTAGATAATATTTGGCATGGCCATAGTTTGAGATTCTGGGAAAAACATAGGTATAATAGTTTTATCCCGGAATATTGCATAATTCCCGCGGGATAGCGATAGACAAATTCTTCGCTGATGAGCGAGTCGCAGGCCAGTATTTATTGAATAATCATAATTGTCAAAAATGGAAACTGAGTTTAAGGTTATTTTTGTCAAATTTTAAAATTTTTGCTCTTCTGTTATGGCTACCGCCAATTATAACGGAGTAATAAGCCGTATTTTGATTGCCAGTTGAATGCGTCGCTAGAATTTTATCAAGACTAATTATAACTGCAAACTGTTAATTGAGAAATTATTGAACAATGCGGATTTATGCAATTATCGGGCTTTCTACGTGTTGCTTGTAATGGAAGTGACCAGCCATCGTAGTATAGTTCCTAAAGCGATGAAGAAATATCTATTAAATTTGCTTATGTTAAAATATTTAATACTTAACGTCCTTTCACTTACCTTATGTACAAACAAATTAACAGTGACATTAATTGATTATTTAGTGACTTGTACATTTGTCGACGATTATGGCATCAGTCCAAACAAAGTTACTTTCTCTTAGAGTGCCTGTAATAAATAGAAATTCAATCCGAATAATAATGCGAGTATTTATGAATAATCTCCGTATTGCGAGCAATATCTGCTCGAATGGTTCCAGTGGTAAAAAAATATAAACAAACAATCTATTACCTCATAATAGCTTTATTTATGCCCGTTATTATCAAATAGCCAATGACCTTGCCTCGATTTGGCCCAATACCAAGTGCCGATGACTCCTCTGGCACTTTCTACTGGTTTTTGTTGACTCTACTTATTTAAATCAAGTTTTGAATGGATCGACATTGCTCGTTTGAGCTCTGTTTGACCTAATAAATTAGCAGCTGACTTGTGGATGTATTAGATGATGCGTAGAGAATCATTTAATATTTGGCTGATGTTGACTCGTTATTTATTTTTATTCAACAGTTCATTTATCTCACTTTAATCAGCATCCTTATTAGCTCGTCTAATGTGTGACGTTCATTTTTGTAATTCGCCTTTGCAATTTATTAGGACTTCTTGAATTGACTACCCATATCCATATGCTAGATAAAGCACGGTCGCAGCTAAAATTGGCCTGGAGCTCTCTACTCTACATAAAATTACACTCTTCGCATTTCTAGTTAAGCTAAAACTTCCGTCATCTCAATGACAACATTCCGGAATCCACATTAAAATTCCAACATCAATTCGGCGTTCCAGCTCTTTAAGATTTCAGGTGGAAAGTTCTTGGCAATAATAATAAGTGTCAGGCCGTCTGTCGGAGTCAGGTGTTAACTAAAATTAATGCACGCACCTGCTAGCGCTCGTTTGGACAAACTCAGAACGCGTGTAATAAATACGTCTTTGCCACGGATAGATCTAAATACGTCAGTGTTCACTTCCAAAGGATTAATTGTTGGTTCCATTGCGAAACCTCTTCTTCCCTCGTTTGTCAACTGTCGATTTGTAGATGTTATCGAACATGGTAATTCATTTGTTTTATGATAAGTTGAAACAATAAACATAAAATTTATTTGATATTTATAGAAGTCTGTGGCAAGGCTCTTTTGAAATTCTTGTAGCTAAAGATTTATTTATTACACTATTTCTCAAGTATGCTTACTATTAAATAGGCTATTATTGTAATTATACTTTGCTTATAATTGAATTCAGTAAGAGTAGCCAGAAACATTGCTGAATATTAATAATATCAGTATTAGTATCAGCCTAATTTACCGCGATTTTTTTTTAGTAAAAACACAAAATTACAGTACCTAACCTACCTAGTTTTGCTTTCTATTATAAGAGGGTTCGAAGGTACCACCAACATCACGATCAATCTCTCTGATCGATCTGATGAGATGATCTGTCTGTTCGTCAGCTGAATTGTTGCTAATTTTCCTGGCGCGTTACTTTTCAGCATGTAGGTATGGTATTTTTCAAAGGCTTTTAATATTGAAAACGGCTGTAAAACAAACGATTGCGGACAATTTTCAAAGTAATTAATTTTTTTACGTTTAGTTGGTAGAAAAGAGTTAAACTTTTTTTCTATTTAGGAGGTAATTTCTAGTCATGCTGAACCAAATAAAAAAAAAGTTGACTAATAGAAAGATAAGCTTGGTATTCCTGATAAACATAGGCTACTTTTTATACCGGTATGTGTGACTGTCTAAAGTAAAGCGTTTATGAAGTTTGAATACAAAACGTCTTACACAAAATCTCCTAAAATTCAGATATTCTGGTTAAATGGCATGCACTTGGAACCAGTCCAATTTTACCTGCATATGTTTCGGGTGCGTAGGAGTCGAAACGCCGTCAACGCCTTCGCCAATTGCTTGTTATAAAGTTATAACGGTGGTAAAAGTGAACTCTGTAAGTAAGTATATTTTATTAGGCATTTCGAAACTATTGAAAGAAGATAATATCTATGCTGATGATCTGATGCACTGCGTGTAATACAATACAATTATGGCTAGGACAATTTCGATTGGTTTTGGATAAGTGTTTATTTTTTAAAACCGACTTGATTGCAAACAAGACAACCTTCAGCGTAGCTAGCCTGAAATGGCTGTAAACACTGCTACTAATCTTAGTAGATTTAAATAATTATGGCCGATTTTTTTTTATTAAAGTATATAATTTTAAAACAAATCGGCCATAATTATTTAAATCTATTTTTTAATGAATATTATTCAGTTTTAATGGTTATTTGTGATACGAGGTTGGTAAGTAAGGTTTTACAAATGAGTTGACGAGTGATAAACCCGGCCGCAAGGCGAGGGTTTTCATCGTCACGAGTTTGTAAAACCTTGCCAACCGTGTATCACACGACGTTTTTCAATACATTTGTGAGAAAATAGGCAATTAATAACACAAAATTTAAAAATAAAAACAAATTTCTCGAGATTTTGATGGCAAAAGACTATTTTGCGTGATTTGCGCCTTACTTAAAATATCGGGCGGAGTTAATTCCATGTTATTGTCGACTTCATCACTTGAAGAACTCATTTTGTTTTGTTTTTGTACATTTTATAATCAACAACACAAAACAACGCAAAGTTTTACAAAAAAGCGCGTCCGTAATGCGCATGCGTAAGTTTTGTTTTTAATTAGGTTAACTAAAATTATCAGGCAAAGGTTCGTTCGATGTGTTCAGCCACTGCGATTTTTTCGAATAAATAAAAGATGGCAATCATTAAAATCTGAGGTAATTAAATTACGGTTTATAATAATTACAATCAATTTTGCAAATTCATTACTTAGTTTTGGGTATTTATATATTTTTCTACGTATAAGTCGATATTTTCTGTTTTTGTCATTTAAAACTCTGCTTGTAAACTTTTAAAATGGAGAATTAAGAAAAACTGTAAAAAAATCGCACTAGTGCGGTAAAATTAACTTACGAGCCATGTGTGTGTATCCTTTGAAAGTGAATTTTTCGAGCAAATGAATTGAAAAAGTTGTTTTTATTTCAAACTACCTGTTGCCAGCGATTCCGTCTGAAAAGAATTTGTTTATCGCTATCCCACGGGAACTATGCAATTTTCGGGGATAAAAACTATCCCATGTCCTTCCCAGGGTCCTTAAACTATCTCCATACCAAATTTCATCTAAATCGGTTCTGTGGTTTAAGCGTGAAGAGGCAACAGACAGATGACACGTTTCGGATTAACAATATTGGTGTGGATTACGAAGTAATATTTACTTACATGATTTATGAACGTGTACTTCTTACCACAGCTTGCGGTATAAAGAAGACACTCGTGTTAGTTCAGATAAATTTTCTCACTCTAAGATTAGAAGGAAAACAACAAAACTGATACAATTAATAAAACAACAAAAAACACAAAACAACAAAACTGGATACAATTAATAGTTAAAGTAAACTTTTACTTCTAGTAAATTGGTGAATGGAGGAGATCTTCTATTGATCTTAATAATTTCCTAAGTATTAACCCCGCAAACTAAAACAGTTTAAATTACCTAGAAGTTTCTTTGAGAGATGCTATGTAAATTTCAGAGAGGAAATCATTATTTTATTAATTCATTTAAACTCCGAATTGATCAATGTTAGCAACATTTGACAAATGTTCAATGTAGAGTCATTTCATTAAAACGCCACAAAGGCGGGACTGTCCATAAGTTCCATAACAATACATCAAATTCTTTCGACAGCATTGTGGGTGAAGGAAGTTGCATCAGAAGCACCTTACCGCCTTACCCACGTTCATCCCACATCGCTCAGCTGGGCCCTGATTAGCCCTTTGTTACCAAGAATGGATCTAAGTGAATGGTGATACTGATACCATTTTTGAGAGATGAGCGTCGGGTATGGTTCGGTAATCTAGATACGTTGTTGAATTCAAAGGTGGCGAGAACGCATTGGATGCGGATGGCGCAGGGCCGTTCTGTTTGGCGAGCCTTGGGGGAGGCCTATGTTCAGCAGTTGACGTCTTTCGGCTGAAATGATGATGATGAAAAAACATCGAAAATAACAACAGTAGTTACGGTATTATATTGAGGTTTATTTGATATAACTGTGTATTTTTCATACTTCATCATCATAAAATAAATAAATCTAATACTATTATGCACACTAGTAGTGGGTTCTTAGGGGTGTAGGTGTTACAAACAGTGTGTTAGTAGGTAGTAGTAGCCAAATTATAGTTGATAATAATTGTGTCGGTCTCGTCTGATTAGATGAAAATTCTAAGTAGGTCTGCGTTTAATCGGTGCTTGACTTGACTTTGTATGGCCTGAGGGGATCTTTGCAGCGGAAGAGGGTCTTGAAGCAAAACCCTCTCTAGAGATATACATTCATGTAGCTTTATTTAGCCTTTATTTTATCCTTATTTTAGCCATAAAGTCGTGGTGACGTCCTGGTTTGATCAGGGGTCTCAGGGTCAATGGTTCAAGCCCGGGCTAGCTGAGTTTTTCAAAATTTATGTGCGAAATTACAATTGAAATTTATTATGAGCTTTACGGTGAAGGAAAACACCGTGAGGAAACTAACAGATGTCCGCAAGAAAATTAATTTTGTAGCTCTCAATCCGCGTGGGAATTACGGCCCAAACCCACTCATTCTGAGAGCCTCATTCATCATCATCATCATCCCAGCCTATAACGTCTCACTGCAGGGCACAGGCCTCCTCTCAGAATGAGAGGGGTTGGGCCGTAGTTTTCCCACGCGGGTCAAGTGCGGATTGGGAACTTAACACACACCACTGAATTTCTTCGTAAGTGTATGCAGGTTTTCTCACGATGTTTTCTTTATCGTAAAGCTCGTGGTAAATTTTAAATTAATTTCGCACATAAATTCTGAAAAACTCGGAGGTGCGAGCCGGGATTTGAACCCACGACCCTCTACTTGAGAGGCCATAGGTCAAATCACTAGGCCACCGTGGCTTCATCAGACGGCTTTAGGCTGGGATGATGTAGCCTAAATAATTTAATAATCCTAATTTTAATTTTATTATTTTTTCTTTTTTTCTTTATATTTTTATTCCTGTTTTATTTTTGAAATGAACAGTAAGTAGTGTGCTACACATGTCATGTTCTCGTTACTTTCGTATTAATATGAATTCTTTATCTTTGTTTCAGGTAAGTCACGTGAAGTCGTCACGTTTCGGTCATCAACAAAGTGGCGCCATGGAGACACGTTTTCCTCATTTACTGGTTCACAAGTATAGGAACATTGTTTTTAGCATCCATTTTGCTTGATTCATGATAATTGTGGTTTCACTTTCCTTATCTTTCCCTGCTGTATCTTGATGCCATCCATCAGTCAAACGTGGAGATAGTTATTGATTAAGAGGGTTTATACCTGCTGAGCTGGCAACGTTGCATTTTTGTTAGTTTTTCTCGATAATTCCATAAAAATTTAATGAAAATTAAAAATGATTTGTATACAAATTGTTCTAATATATATACGACGGGATGTATGATTTCACGGGATGACCGTAAAAGTAATAAAAAAATGAAGTTGAAAAAATAAGTACAAAAAAAGATACTTCATAGCTAACTTGTTTAAAGTTGCACAGTAGCGCCATCTCTTGTCCAGGTGAGCGGTTAGTTCCGAAGGAGTGTTAAAATCTCTCGATGAGGGTGTAACATAGATGTGCGCTTGTCACTGCATAAGGTGATGATTTAGCAGATTGAAATGTATGATGTATAGGAAAGATTCGTGTCTAATCTCTAGACCAGTGGTGGTGTAGGGGTATGGCACGCGGCACGGAATGCTGAGGACCTGGGTTCGATTCCCAGCATTGGTCTTTTTTCTGGGGTTTTTTCTGTGCATCTATATTTCAGTTTGTATTTGGTACGGGATGTATGATTTCACGGGATGACCGTAAAAGTAATAAAAAAATGAAGTTGAAAAAATAAGTACAAAAAAAGATACTTCATAGCTAACTTGTCTAATATATATGTTAATGTGTCTACTGCAATAATAATTCGTGATAGACTTTTATTTTCTTTTAAAACAAACAAATTATTACCTAACGGTTTTTAAAGAAAATAAAAGTCTTATCACGAATTATTATTGCAGTAGACACATTAACTTATATATTAGAACAATTTGTATACAAATCATTTTTAATTTTCATTAAATTTTTATGGAATTATCGAGAAAAACTAACAAAAATGCAACATTGCCAGCTCAGCAGGTATAAACCTTCTTAATAGAAATATGTATTTCTTTGTATTGGCAAATACATTTCGGCTGCAACTATAGTGTTACGATAGAATTCGGCATTGATAAAGTTGAATAGCTTGGAAGAAGCCTTGCGCTTAGTCCTGAGAAAATAACTGTATGCTTGTGTTCAAAATTGCTCATTCATCTCGTAACCATGTTTATAAATTTCACGTTTCTTAGAATCCACACAGCCCTTATGAGTTGAAGGAATGCATCGTGACGAGATGTTTCTAATTATATATACGCCATTAACAAGTGGTGAAGGACAAGTGGTAGGAAAACGCAGGATACATCCGATGACGCACGTGCACAAGCTTTACACGGCCCAATTCGCATGACTTCAGTACGCTTATTTTTATAGTAAAAAACTCAAAAACTTCTTTTGACCCTAGATGTAATGTATTTTTTGATAACGAAAAATATCGCGAGGAATCCTCGCACACGCTTGCAAAGCAGTTCAATGCTGTGCGTGAAGTTCTCGATCGCCCTCATGGGATTACAGAGGCTAGAGATGAAATAAAACACTAATACATTTATTGTAATAGCATTTCTTAAATGCAGAATTTACGAATGCTGCCAGTTGCTAACCCTATCCACAATTGGCTAAGTAAAGTTTTTTGAAGAGGTGCTAAATATATTTTTTTTCGACAGTAGTCGTCTTCTAGACCGATAAACTGCAGCTGTTTTATTTTTATCTCCTATTGTTTACTGGAAATATTTTTTTAAGTGTTCGAGATGACATTTGTGAGATTTAATGGCTGACAAGCGGTTCATGCTCAGTACTTAGTAGAAATAGAAAAAAAAAACGAAGTCAATTGTCAATGTCAAATTAAATCTAACCGTTTGCGTTTCGTTTACTTTGCATTGTCCAAAAAGCAGTTCCAAAATAATGATCGAAAATATTCAATCGTGATTTAATTATCGTGCATAATTCGTGGAGAAATGCGGTAAAATTTTAAATCCGGATTTTGTGCGGAGGTCGTTAAAAATAGTCCAAAAATCACACCAAAACGCAAAGCAAACGAAACGCAAACGGTTTGACATGGACAAAAGTGACAGATGACTTCGTTTTTTTTTCTGTTTCTACTAAGTACTGAGCACGAACGGCTTGTCAGCCATTAAATCTCACAAATGTCAACTCGAACACTTAAAAAAATATTTCCAGTAAACAATAGGAGATAAAAATAAAACAGCTGCAGTTTCTCGATCTTCAGAACGCCGACTGTCGAAAAAAAATATAATTAGCACCTCTTAAAAAAACTTTACTTAGCCAATTGTTTGTTTCATTAAAACAGACTTGGCCTATCAAATCAGACCGAGACATAATGAAGGTGTTTTAGTAAGGATTCAGTGTATGTATGTACAGCTATGAGAGATATGCTGAACAACTGTAACTTCTCGCGACGCAATGTTTTTGGTAACCGCAAGGTGTGAGAAGTGTGTCACGCATTGTTATGAAGCTTTTGTTTCGCTACCAGGGTATAGTTGAATTGCAACCTGAAAAGAGTTGTGGTATAATGCTTTTGTTTAACAAACTTAAAAAAATATTTAACTATGTATCACTCGCTATGTAAGCCTATGTCTTTCATGTAGTTCCCCTTCAGGCGCATTTTTTAGGGCACCTTTTTTAGCTGCTTCCAAGGCTGAGCAAGGAGAGCAGTGCCACCCTTTATATGGCTGCTATGACGCCTCGGGTGCTGCCGAATCCTCTCTGTCCCCCTAGTGCAGACCGAAAGCCACCCTTTATATGGCTGCTCTGACGCCTCGGGTGCTGCCGAATCCTCTCTGTCCCCCCAGTGCAGAGCGAAAACGACCACGGTGTCATACAACATCCGAGGAGCCGCCTACGTGTAGGCCTCGAACAAAGCCCCACTTTGTATGAAGTTCCTCTCTAACAAAGTATTGGATCCGTGAGCCACTGGCGAGCACATGATCGACACTAACGGAGTTGAAGCTGTTGCCATGGTCGAAACCGGCCGGATCAGATCATCAATTTAGTTTATTTAGTTTCCTACATTATAAAAACACTGTTTCAACTTTCGAGCGTTCGAAGTAACAAACAGTCGGGCAAAATAAATCTTCTGGTTCCCACGAAGACTAGTGGTTGTAATGATCAGTTTTGTGGACGCATACGGAATACTTAGAAAACCTTAATATGTATTTCAGAGGATTTCATAATATGTATTTCTCCCATTACGTTTCCAAGCCTTAGATTATTTAAACACTAGATAGAGTGTCAGTAGCAAACACTGCGATACAAAACGTCCAAAAACCCATTTGACAGCTTCATATTACGTCATTCAGACTGAAGGGTGGCAAATGACATTTATGCCAACTGTTGGCTTATATTTTTCGGGACGTTTTCATGCCAGCTCTATCTAGAGTATAAATAATCTAAGTTCCAAGCTAACAATAAATGTACCTAATATCACTTCATGACATTTAGAAAGGCAAATTGGAATAAACGTTTAATATTAATACCTTCATTCTGGGTATCAGTATCGAAAAAATAAAACGCCGTGTTTTGTTCAAAGACAAACAGAGGAATCACCCTTAATGTTTTAGGGCCGATCCCTTCTGTTGAAACAACGTAAATGTATAAAGCAAACAGTTCTCGTATACGGAACACCCATTAAACAGTTGAATCGATATTTAATATTCCGCGCCATATGCGCAAAGTATTAACGTCAAACATAAACCGAAAATTCAAGACCCTGCAAATGACGTCAGTGACGTTTGAGCTTAATTATTGTCAGCCAAACCTTGACAAATGAAATCCTACGAGTCTTCATTAGATACAATACATGGTAATCTCTTTAACTTTTTAGCACGCGTTCTTACTGAATTAGCAAAATTCGCTTGCAGTTCGTTTCGCACTTTTCCGTTGCAGAAGCTAGCGAAGCTCTCAATTTATATGGAATGGAATCCAAACTACCCACCCACTTTTATTAATTTTTATCTTTATTAATGTTATCTATTTCTCAGTCTTTTTCCCATTTCAAAAGGATCACTAAAATATCCAATGATCAGTCGGTGCAGGTATTGTTCGCTGACGTTGTTTACAATCCGCTCGGTTTGTGAACAAACAGCCAGCGATTATTTACAATAGGAAGGCATCTCGATGCTCCAAACAAACTGCTTTGTTTGGCGACGTGGCGACGAGATTTCTAGCTTTATTGTGTAAGTCACTTCGACATCTGCGTACTGCCCATCAAGTCTAAAAAATACTTGCTGTACAATAACATTTTCATTTCAAGTCCCATCCCATCGTTATACTACTTAATTATGCAAAATAAATATACTGGAAACATTTGCTCCAAATACCAAAGTTAAAAAATGCAACAAAAAATTCTGTCATATCTTGAAAATGTTTGTTTTCGCAGACGTCCGTAAAATTCGACGTTCCTGTCATCTATTTGTCTTTGTTGACCCACTTTCGCTTAACGTACATTTAAAACTTCTAACCCAACCCGACTGACATTGTTAATGATTTATAATGACGCTGCGGCGTTTTTCGTGACTTACTGTTGCCAAAAATTGGTTTAGACCATTAAAAATAAATAATCATTCACTTTCTATTTGTCTCGTTTAGATTCTTCCCACGAAACCGGTCAGTTAAAGCGATATTTTACCAATTCACAACCTTAATTGAAATATCATTTGCTGTAGCAGCTACCAAATCTGTTGCCTCGTCCTGTATCTTAGAGAGTATTTCACGCTTTCTCTCCCATTCGATACATTCATTCTTTCTGCAAAGCGTAAAGCACAGTCGATAAAAATAACCAAAACAACTCTTGAGATTACTCCAGTAATGCTGCTGTTTCGCAGTATTTTCTTTTCTTTAATCCCAACGCCCGCACAACGTGATTACACTTACATCTGTCCAAAGGCGTCAGTATCCATCCATTGATGTCGTTAATTTCTGCAGCTGGCAAACTAACAACATTCTTTCCAAGTCCCTAGTTTACAAAATCGCCTCTTTGAGCTTGATTAAGGTCATTCGATCTCATAAATATATCACGCGTATTCGTTTCACCAAAACGTTTAAAAAAATACACCTATAACGTATTACTGTTTCTCTTTATGAATTTCCAATTTCGAGGCGGGCGAATTGGCTTCGACACCAATTGGTGACGCTTCAACATCTGGACCGTCCAATCGGATGTTGCAATGA
This sequence comes from Archips crataeganus, assembly GCA_947859365.1. NCBI lineage: Eukaryota > Metazoa > Arthropoda > Insecta > Lepidoptera > Tortricidae > Archips > Archips crataeganus. Next base: position 9,289,955 of record OX402049.1, on the reverse strand, counting down.
TTTGCGAATTCACGACAACACGTATCTCTACCGGCCTTGGTACGAATTCCGGGACAGTCAGTGTAACCGCTTGATCTGTTTTAAACTGCTTCGATACCGTTCCCTTGAAATTAGTTGCCGCAGATATATTGGCTTTGATGTCACTAACGGACTGGCTATTACTACTACTGCCTATGAAATAATTGATAGAAGTTTGATTTCAAAAAGAAGCATCTTTATTCAAATCGCTTGCGTGTTGTCTGCAACGTGATTATACAATCAGCGAACCTGTCAACTAATAAGCAAGCAACTAAAGCGTGACAAATAGATAGGTGCAAATGTTTAAAAAAATAATTTGTATGTCAGAATTTGGTATTAGTTATTTATTGCACTTATTTATCGGCTATTTGTGTATTTGCTCCGTTCCGCATAGACGTAACAACGGCAAGACGAATGCATTGCGCACGCGTCGGATTCCCAGTTAACGCGGAATGCGAGAGAATCGCAATAGGTTGTGCACTAGTAGAATTGAGAATGGACAACGGGAATGTAATGCTTTTGAACGACTTAAGGAATATATGTTGAAGTAAGTTTTGAAATAAGCTGCCCATAAGATATGAATGATATTTCTATTGGAATAGTGAATTATGTTATTGATAAATTTTATTTTATTTTCACAAAGCGCCCCACGCTCTTTTAACTCAGTCATTGAACAGCTGACAGCTCTTAATCGTCATATGTATGCGTAGAATCGATTCAATGGTGACAAATATTACGTGAATTGGGTATATTGTTTTGTACTTTTCAGTGTGTAACAAATGAAAGCGTTTTATAACTACATATAATATTTTATCATTTAATACATCAGTCTTTATGATCAATAACGCTGGCTATGCAAACCGAATGCACTATTTTTAAAGCAAGAAGCTGCAATTCACACCTCACAACAAAATGCGTAACATTTGCTTAAAGCAAATATATAAATAAAATACCTAGAATTTCATAACACACGGCTTTCACCTTCTAGATATAGATATATAATAATAATTCTACGGTATACATATGTAAGTCAGGAACATTTGTTGACAAATTGAAACCCGAAACAATAATCTTGTCTACTGCTGCCACAGAACCAATAGGTAATAAGAGGAATAGAAATGTAATGCGAACTAAAAGATTGAGGCGCACATGAATATAAAACACTGTAAAACCATGTATTTTATATTTTCTCAACTCAGTCTGTCTAAAGTGGTTTGGTCAAATATTGGATTATTGCAGAGATTGTGCTTCAACACATGGATTACATTTCATTATTTATTTATCTTAGTATATCTTATGTTTAACTAGCTTTTGCCCGCGACGCCGTCCGCGTGTTATTAGGAATTTGGGCAGCTTATTTTTTTATCCAATTTGCTTTTTCATCAATTATGGCTCTCCTTAGATCCTTCCGGAAGAAGTGAAACTTCATAATAAACCAACCCGCTCCCAATCCGCCCCCAACCCGCTCTCAACCCGCCCCCAACCCGCTCTTAACCCGCCCCAACCCGCCCCCAACCCGCCCCCAAACCGCTCCTAACCCGCCCCCAACCCACCCCAACTCGCTCTGAACCCGCCCCCAACCCGCTCCTAACCCGCCCCAACCCGCTCCTAACCCGCCCCCAACCCGCCCCCAACCCGCTCCTAACCCGCCCCAAACTCGCTCTCAACTCGCCCCCAACCCGCTACCAACCCGCCCCCAACCCGCTCCCTACTCGCCCCCCCACCCAGTCTCAACCCGCCCCCCCCCCAACCGCTCCCAGCCCGCCCTATCTAACTGGGCTATCTAACACTGAAAGAATTTTCCAAATCGGAGCAGTAGTTCCCGAGATATAGAAGTTTTACTTCAAAAACCCCCGATTTTTAAACATTCTTCCGCTCCGCTCCGCTCCTATTGGTGTTAGCGTGATAATATATAGCCTATAGCCTTCCTCGATAAATGGACTATCTAACACTGAAAGAATTTTTCAAATCGGAGCAGTAGTTCCTGAGATTAGCGCGTTCAAACATACAAACAAACTCTTCAGCTTTATAATATTAGTATAGATATTTAGGATTTATTGTTTAGTTTGTTTTTTGTGGCAATAAATTGTTTTTTCTTTCTTTCAAAACCCATGAAAATCAGTAAAGAAATACCTATACACAATAATATGTCTGTGCTTCATATTACAAGTTTTGTCACAAAACTTTTGTGACTGCGGCTGCAACCCTTTGCTTACCAGCTGGAGCTAGAACTGACACGATTGTCTGGACATATAATACCTACCTTTGATTATCTCTCTGAATGTTTGATTGCGTAGTAGAGATGGTTCTTTGTGCGGATAATGTAAATGATAGTCATTTCCAAGAATTTTCAACTTTTATTATTCCATCTCTAGATCTAATTGGCACTTAGTATCTGCGGTACCTATGCTCGAACTAATGAAATGAAGTGTAGATCAAGGCGCCAGTCGCACACGTGCATTGGAAATATAAATCTGAGGCGAATGCGAGATTTTTAGGTCAAACCCGTATAGAATTCGCAACGAGAACTCTCGGTAGGTAGGCACCGCCGAGAATTGCCAACGTTAGATATGCTCGACTATCTACGTTCTAACATACTGGGTTACTGAACATGGTGACCGATATTAGCAATTTTTAATTAATTTGGATCTGATCAGATGGAACTTGATAAAAACGCTTAAAACTTTGAGCATGTTATGTATGACAATCTGATAAAATAGCTATATAGTGATTTATAAAACAAAGAACTATTTCTGATTTTTCCACTTCAAAATTTATTAAACTACTAGTAGAGAAGGTTTAAAATAATGCCTAACTATACTTCGTTTAATTTAAGGTTTGGATTAACGGTCAAATTGTAACACACGTTTCTCGGTATTTCGAACACAACTGGACTAAAATTACCCACATGTACATTTATTAGCGGTATCTATTATGTTTTCATTATAGAAGTTAACAAAATTTTAAATAGTTTCGTTGTTTCATTTAAAAAAGTGTGCAAATTTTACCGTTAAGTTTCAAATCTTAAAATAAATGGAGTGTAAATAAGAACTCCCAGACGGTTGATTAAAATGACAAAAGCATTTGAAGAAAAAAGGAACTTATTTGTGTTCAATATTCACGTTTATTAAAGTCAGCCCTTAAAGCGGAAACCTACTAAGAAAAAACAAGACACGTTTGGAAAAAAAAACTGTGTTTCACTAAAACGAAGAAACTTTATCCATTTCCATTTTAAAGTAAACTGCATAAAAAAGACGCGTTTAATTTTGCGACGGTGCCGGTGATGACCTTCGATTAACTATTAGTGTCTATTAGCAGGTAATAGAATCGAATTAAATAAATAAATAAAATAAATAAATATCACGGGACAATTCACACCAATTGACCTAGTCCCAAAGTAAGCTAAGTAAAGCTTGTGTTATGGGTACTAGGCAACGGATAAACATACTTATATAGATAGATACATACTTATATACATATTAAACACCCAAGACCCGAGAACAAACATTCGTATTTTTCATACAAATATCTGCCCCGACACGGGAATCGAACCCGGGACCTCAAGCTTCGTAGTCAGGTTCTCTAACCACTAGGCCATCTGGTCGTCTAAATAGATTGTAATTGAAATAGATTGCTATAAAAAATGCTTAAGTCTGTTCATGACTACATAGTCAGTCAGTTTCGAGTGATCTTATTTTATTACAATCAACCTGAATGTTAATGTATGATAGATAATAGCTATTTATGCAACTGTATCGTAATAGGGGTCCTTAAAACACGAATGTGGTTTCATGAAACCAGGCGTAGCCGAGTTTCATAAAGGGTCACATGAGTGTTTTAAAGCCAAATTACGTACATTTGCATACAATATTTTATCTTCTTTCACACATTTTTCCAAAAACGAAGTAGCCTTTTTGCATTTTTCATACCATAAAATCTTGATAGCATTTATCGTATAATTTTCTGAACTTTGCTAGTAATAAATTATGAGTCATTTCTTTCGCCGCATCTAAAATATCGGGCGGAGTTAAATTTTTTCGCATTCACTGATATCAGATATTTTTAAGCAAGAACAAAATTTTCCCATGAAAATTCGTACAACAAAACGACACGTATGAATGGAATGGCGCTAAACCAGTACATCACCGCGCATGTGCGCGCAATGGCGCGCATGCGCTAAAGCGGGCGCTGCCACAGACAAGTGAAAATTGGAATCAAAACTTGGTGATATAAACTTTTTGGATTTGCCCTATATCGTAATGGTAAAAAAAATTGTATTATAACATTATTTCGTTAGAAGAAAAGTGTTATAATATTTTTTTTTTTTAATATTTCGTTATTGTGTTTAAAAAGTATGTCAATATAAACTCTTTTTGAATTTTATAATTCGAATTTTACGATATGAGAGTAGATAAATGTTATTATTAATTTGTCATCAGACCACGCATCAAATTTTAAATCAATCATACCACTGTACGGGGGAAAATTCGCATTCAAGATTAAAAACGCTTAATATACAAACTTAAAATGCAAGTAACATAAATTTAATCCCGTATTAAAAACTTCTACGATTTCCTCATGCTTGATTCGATCCCGTAGACAAACCCAGAGCATAGCCCTCTACATAGCTCGTGAGGTTTGGTGGAATACATTTTGACGTGACGTGAATCTCAGTTGTTTTTTTAATTGATGTTCTTTCTGATTGGTCGACTCTGAAGATGTTGACTCCGCTTTAATGGAACCCTCCCTTATAATTCAGTGAAGTCAGCAATGAACAAAAGTCACTTGACAGTTTATGTTAGAGGATGATTAAGATATCGAAACGCAATTAGAGCAATAAAGAACAATAAAATACTTGCTTGATACAATCTAATGTAATTTTCTTGTTACTTTGTTACCATTGCAGGAAGTTGTATTTTATAATTGCCACTTAATGTGTGGCGCGACAATAAAACCTGCTATAAGTACACAGACTTTCATGGTTGGTTGTATTCCTTACATTGCATTTCATCATTGAAATACCAAGGTATTGAATTAAAGTAGGTACATTGAAGTACCAATGAAAAACCAATTCAGGGCATATAAAAACTAAGTTGTATCTAATACTCAAATATCGAGTCCCGAGTTTAACTCGTTTTAAGACGTGAGTGATCCGTTTATTTTCACTAAGAGTGAGTCTCATGGTAGTTTCATGTTTAAAATGTATCTAATACCTACTTATTGTTAGTATTATGAATTACTAACGTGCTATCGTGACTTCTGAAACAAATCTTAAATGACACGGTGTCCTCTCACTTTAATTTTGTCGCAAAGACGGTGCAAATCAAATACTTGAACTAACATTTGACTGGACTGAAAACTGGAATTTTAATATTCAAACTTTACGATAAGCCAACGAATTATATCTGCTCATGCTGCATACCTACTTCCAGTTTCGTGGAATCAAACCTCGATGAAAGTTCAAAGTCGCCGCGATGAGACAAGTGCATACGGGCTCATATATTTACCGGTCGTACAAAAAACTGCATCGGCCGGCGCGCGTTTGTACGCCGCTATATTTTTAGCTCGCCACAAATAGCCGATGTGTGTCGTTGCCGATGCATTTCTATCGTACGTTTTTGGGTCTCCATGGACTGTGATGAGTGAAGAATTTTGACCAAATGCAGCTTGATTTATTGTGTCGCTGATGCAATTCGTTTTCAGACTGTGGCATGGCCCGAGGTTTTTAGATTGTGGCTGTCGTTGTTTTGTTATCTCTCTTTTATTTTGCTTCGTATTGTCAAACTTACTGATCTTCTGGACCATTGAAACAAAGAGATTCGTCGTGGGATGTTTAATATTGTTTCTGTGCTACTGTGTCAGTCAGTACGGATCAAAGCGTGTTTTAAATTTTTTCGAACACAGAAGAGTAATTGATGCAGACTTAAAACAAATTTGTAAATTCTCCCCTCTGTTCCAAGATCATTTGCAAGGGGCTCAGGTGGGTGCATTTATATAAAAATCCAAAAAATAAAAACCCGGGAATTTCGGTGCCTTATAAGTTTCTGATAAGCCCGGAGCTTCCATCTTCCCGGAGGGATTTACACCATCCGTCTTTCTCATATATACCTAAACGGATTGTGCCTCTTTTGTCGAAATAGACACTGTTTATCATACTCCGATTTTTTTGGATATCGTTATTATTATTAAGCCGAAAGTTTCACTACGATGTTATTTTTAAGAGTAACGCAACTTCAACTAAATACTTGGAATATTTTAACCGGTAAGTACGTATTTGGAGACTTTTTTGCCAAAATTATTTTGCATTGAGTATAAAAATACCCACCGGCATTCTTGCGGCATTCCTTGTCAGTACGGGACCCCTGTGATTTAAACAGGTAGGACCGATAGGAATTTTAATAAGTACTACTCTGATCGCACTTTGTCACCACCGGCACCTAAGGAAGTTAGTAACCAAAATTATTGCTATAGATTTCCTTAGTTTTTGATTTTTGCTCCTCTTACATGCTGTGTGTTTTCATAAAAAAAGGGAAAGAGTTTTGACTCAATCTAAGTTTCTTTCTTTGTACTTGAAGCGAGCAACAATTTTTATAATCAATACTCATCATCATATTGTGCGTCAGAGGACACCTCATGGATAGCTTCCGTTGTCATTGCGGTTAACTTCGCTTCCGTATTGAATGCCATTTTTATCTTTATTCCACAAACTCTTCTTGAAATTGTTACGTGTAGGATTGACATTTATTTTTATCACTCCAGCTTGCAGTGTTACGCAATGCAATAAAAGAAACATCGAAAATGTATAAAAGTCTTTACAATCGACTTTCACCATTTTGAGAATTGAGAAATTTATAATTTTTGTGTTTTTAATTTAGTAAATTAAATTTTACAATTCAGTTTCAACCGTGAGTCTCGGGTTCTCTTTTAATACATTCAGTAAGTAGAGCAGGTATTTAGTTTGCGTAAACATCTCCTGACATCAAATTGTCTCGTCTCATCATAAAATTTGTAAGGTATACTATAAATTTTGTGTCTAGTGTGTCGGCGAAAGATCGTTAATGTTATACGAGCTGAACCTTCTTAATTTTATTACACCATAAATAATATTGACGAATCCATGAAGCGTATTCTTCCCTTCTCGTTGTAATAAAGTACCTCATCATCTGTGTGAATTAAGTTTTTCTTTTATTCCACGTAATTGGTAAGTAACGGTTGACTACGCTAGGTATAAAAAAAATATATATTATAACAACACGTAAACAAAAAAAAGTTGTTTAGATGCTCTTAAACATCGTACATTTTAGGGGGAGGAAGGAGCGCTGCTTATCCTATAGTACAGGTTTTTACCTATTTAGGAAGTAGAGCACTAGTAGTAAGGATACTCTGTAAAGATGTTTTTTGAATAAATAGTTACTATTATTATTTATTATTATTAACAATATTGTCAAGTTATTAATTCCATATCCCACTACATCTTTTGCCTTATCCCCGCAGTTTCGTTCACTAGGACGTAAAAAATGTAAAAATGCTCCACTTTAAATGTAAAAACAATAACATCGCAAAAAACGTCATCTCTACAAAGAAATTGCCGGTTTTTTATTTTATTGGATCCATTCTCGGAATTTAGATGACCATTCATTTTAATTTTAACAACAAACTACATATTCTATAGGTTGTGCTGTACAATCCTACTCCAAACGTGAGTTGCAATAAGACACAACGATAACCAATGTCATACCAGCTGTCAAATATCCGGTTAATTTAACTATGCAAGCCGATATTTACTACGTAGGTAGGTACGTACGTTTTACAAAGTTAAGTATATAAAGTAAATTTCGGATTGCAGAAATTTATTTACTCAGCCGGAGATTTGACAGCTGATTTGACATTGGCTATCGTAATAGTAACTTGGTCCAACTCACACTAAGCACAGAAATACAAAGTAACGCGCGCATAATCCAAACTGCTGTACATGGTCGCATCTGCATTCCTGCATGACCGTCAGCACCGAATCACAGAAGTGCTTTCAAATATAAGAATGTGTTATAAATAAACGTGATGTTTATTTTGATATCCAAAAAACAGTTTTTCATTATTGAAGGTTAACAAGGTTCATATGTAAATTTCTCATCGTTACAAGTTAATGACATAAATAACAGTAAACAATATGATAGCATATCGCACAAGCGATAAAATTTACACCCAGTTATAAAAAGCTATGTTGATAAAAAGGCAAATGAACATTACGACTTACGAAATTATAACTTGTCCACGTTACCGTATGAGAAATAGGACTGCATTGATTTTTTTTTGGTCTACCGTGAAAGCATCTTATCTTAATCCTACGAAATGTCATACGTTTCTCGCAGATTTTGGTGTTTTTCTGAATCCGAAACCTGTTATGGCCATGCAAAATTGTAGGTATAAAAACGTTAAGAGATTTAAACATTCTTCTTGGTTCGGTAAGGTAATCGTAGATCGGAGTTGCCCGACCGTGCGAAAAGTTAGATAACATCGCAGCCATCCATATTCGGACAGGGCATTACAAACTTCGACTAGCTTAGGGTCAAAGCGGATCCTCGACGCAGTACAAAGCATTCAAACAGTAGGTAAGTATATTTCAACAAAAATTCCTACCAATAAACATTGAATTTGATTGAACAGCTTTGAAATAATAAAATAATAATAATACATAAATATCACGGGACAATTCACACCAATTGACCTAGTCCCAAAGTAAGCTAAGCAAAGCTTGTGTTATGGGTACTGCCTAGGCAACGGATAAACATACTTATACAGATAGATATATACTTAAACTGTCAGTCAATTGAAATTGCAAACAATGTAAACAAACCTTGTATTTAAAATGTCTTTAATTTCCATTTAATCAATACTTGCCACAACTCTATCCTAAACCATTAAAACAAAAAACAAGTGCTAGAATATGGATATTTCATTAAATGGTTTATTTACATTGTTCGCAATTTCAATTGACTGCGATTTTAAATACATATTAAACACCCAAGACCCGAGAGCAAAAATTTGTACCTATTTAGGATACAAATATCTGCCCCGACACGGGAATCGAGCCCGGGACCTCAAGCTTCGTAGTCAGGTTCTCTAACCACTAGGCCATCTGGTCGTCTAAAATAAGCATTGTTTCTTATGCCCTGGACAAAATAATTAATTAGTGAGGAACATACCTACTTCCTCGGTGGGGTTTATCATTTAAAAGTATGTGGAATGTTTTCATATACATAGGTGACATTGATCTGAGTTTGCGTGTCAATTGAATGTCATTTAATACACATATCTAATAAAAAATAAAGGATTACATAATCCATACCTTACTTAAGATAAACCTAAATTGAAGTGTGTGCAAAATGTGAGGACCGCATTACACCAACGGATTCTACTACTTGTAGCCACAGAAATAATTTTTAGCTATTTTCAACTAGAAACTAATCCTGAAAAGCGGCCTCACCTCACATTTTCCACATTCAAGTACTTAAGCGCCTCCTTCGTTTCATTTCATTACTGTACCATTGCCTTCTACTGTCACCTTATTATGTGAGACGGGCAAGCTTGAAGCGCTTTGAGGAAGGCGCAATTATGGTAATTCTCACCATGTACGTGGACGGATTCAGCGGGAAATGGGCAAGCCTTTGACTTTAATAAACTATCACTTAACGGGTATGTATTACAATACCGAAGTACGAAAGACCGAATGTATTAAAACATCGAATGGTTCAAAAGACCGACACGATTTTTTTCTGAAACCGTAAACTTTTCAGAATTTATTAAAACGGCAACATACAGAACCCATTAGGTTAGGTTAGGTTTGTTTTATAACAATCTTAAAAATTTAACGGTTTCAGAAAAAAATCGTGTCGGTCTTTTGACCCATTCGATGTTTTAATACATTCGGTCTTTCGTACTTCGGTATTGTAATACATACCCCACTTAACAGAGTTCAGATATACTCTTTAAGATATTCGAATTCAATCGGAGTTTGCTGATCAAAATTTTATCAAGATGGAAAGAGCTTGGCGCAATACGAAATTTAAATACTTACTATATTTCGTTAATCATTTGATCCAATGTAAGTTAACATCTTGATCTTCCTCTAGATACTTTTCAACACGTTCTCAATAGACTTCAATAATTATCTCTCAATCTTCTGTTGATAGTTGAACACCTTTTCCTTGGTACTACCTGAAAATTGTATAAGACATAGACATTACACTACACGCCAGTACTCTATAACGAGGAAATTGAACCAGTGCCATTATATTGGCCTTCGGGAAACGCATCGAATGTTTCCTGCGATAAGATGCACTGGCGCCTGTAGAGTCTGTTGGCGCGTCGCCAAATCATATGCTTTCAGTTCAGTACGGTCCACTTTTGATTTTCTTCTGTAGGTAGATTAGAAAAATATTAGTTTTATAGTTTTATTTGGAGAACAAACAAAAATAGATGTAAAATAATAGCTCTTACAGCCTTGGCCAAAAGTATTGAGCACCCTCTAAAAAATATAAATTAACAAAATGTGCTCATCCAAACTGTGTAAAATATTACAAATCGTTAGTAAATTAGAAAAGAGCCTTACACACAATAAATGGCACGCTTGTTCGCAATAAAACAAAAGTTGTAACAAAAAATGTAAAATCTGCATTTTTCGAAATCGCTACTTGTTTGCTTCCATCGTTTTGTCGTGAACACATACGTTAGTGAAAAATAATTGTTGTGGCTTTGTGCAATAAAACGTATGTTATCCTTTCGATATGCCTAAAAAAAGAGAACTTACTTTAGCACAAGGCGTACAAATTAGAATTTTGTGGGATCAAAGCCAGTCGCAGGTGCAAATTTCAAGAACTGTCAAATGCTTACGGCATGCTGTGCAATATGTACTCCAAATATTCGCATGTACCGGCTCAGGTAACGACAGACATAAATTAGGCAGAAATAGTTGCACTACAATATATGAAGACCGACAATTAGTGAGGTTGTCATTAAAAAACCGCAAGAAAACTTCTTCTGTGCTCGCTACTGACTTTTCTGTAGCCACTAATAAGAAATTTTCTCAGCGTACGATCAGAAAAAGACTGCAAGAAGCTGGTCTGAGAGGTTGCAATGCAAAGCCAGAAAGAAACCCTGGCTCTCTGAAAAAAATATAAAAGCTCGCATCAAGTGGGCTACTCAACACCAAAAGTGGACTGCAGGAGATTGGTCTAACATTGTATGGTCAGACGAATCTAACTTTGAGGTATGTAAGACTCCTTATTTTCCCATATAATAAATATTGTTTGGTCCCATTAACTATTTAAACGACCATTATATTATATCATGTCGTTTTTATTGATTCACAGGTTTTCGGAATGCTCGGTGGATCCTACCTACGACGTCGGCCTGGTGAAGAATATATGCCAGAGTGTTTTGTACCAACTCTAAAACATGGTGGAGGTAGTATAATGGTTTTGGGTTGCATGTCAATTTCTGGCGTGGGGCAAATGTGAAGGTGAAGGCCGGATGAGTTTTTTTTTTTTTTATTGATAGAGGGAGGCAAACGAGCAAGTGGGTCACCTGTTGGTAAGCGATCACCACACCACACCACAGAAACCCCAGAAGGGTCACTAGTCCGTTGCCGGCCTTTAAGGGAACAATACACTCTTTTCTTGAAGAACCCGATGTCATAGTTAGTTGGAAACACCGTAGACGGGAGTTGATTCCACAATTTAACTGTGCGTGGCAGAAAATGCCGACGGAAACACACAGTTGTAGATGTATATTCATCAAGGTGGTGACGGTGGAACGCAGACTTACGGCGCGACGTGCGATAGTGGAAGCCCGTAGCTGGTAATAAATTGAATAGCTCCTCGGAGCACTCCCCGTAGTAGAGCCTGTAAATCACACAAAGAGAACCTACGTCTCTTCGCAAGGAAAGGGGATGCAAACGACCAGAAACTAGCGGGTCGCCGACAAGTCAATCTGCGTGACGTTGGATACGGTCAAATGGAAGGAGAAGGAGAAAAATACACAAATGTACTCGAAAGTGCATGTTGTCAGAACTTGTTGGTGACACAAACCTTGATGGCGTTATGTTCCAGCAAGATATCGCCCCGTGTCATAAATCACGTCGAACAATGCCGTGGTTTGATGGAAATCAGGTGAACATCCTTGATTGGCCTGCACAGTCTCCAGACTTAAACCCCATTGAACATTTATGGGAGCATCTTAGGCGTAAGATCCAAGGGCACGTAATAATCTTCAAAACAAGACTTTAAAAAGTGTCTTCTTCCAGAATGGCAGGTGATTAGCGGCGATGTGTGTAAAAGACTTTTCGCCTGTATGCCTGAAAGGGTTGCTGCTAGTAAAGGGGCACATAGGGGCCAACTAAACATTATTTTTTGGCAATAAATAAATGTAACCTAGTAACTGAAATCGTTTTTATTTAAATTGTGTACAGGTATACAGCGAGATCGCACAAAATCATAGGTGCTCAATACTTTTGGCCAAGGCTGTATGTTCTAATAGTTCTTATAGCTCATTTACACTCGCGTACGTGTGGCGAGACGAACTGCGAGCCGAGCAACGAGACGGGAGTGTAAATAGACGCTCGCGGCTCGCCTCGCGCCTCGTCTCGTGATTCGCAACGCTCGCGTCCAGAGCGACACGCCGAGCCGAGACACGAGACGAAGCACGAGGCGAGGTACTAGGCGAGAGTGTAAATGAGGTATTATAAATAACATGCATCTACCTCCTCGACAGCTCTCACTGAGAATTATATTAATATAATTCGACACTGAGACAGTGTGTGCTGCAAAGATTTTAGAAAAAAAAAACGAAATAATAATGAACAATAGAAAAGTTCCGATGTCTAGATTTAAGTACACTGACTTACTGATTACTTAATTAAAGTTAATTAAACACTTTAATTCTCCATCAAAATAAATAATAAAAAGTATTTGCTATGTTAATGTAATGTGTGTAATTGGTTAAAAGTGAAGTTATAATTTATTTCTTAAATAGCATTGTTATATAGGTATATAATTTATAAAATCGGAGTTTTGTTTTGGGAAATAAAAAAATATATTTTAAAGAACCTTTAGCATTAGCACATGACATTTCGCCATCCGATTTACCTGAGCTAAGAATGAATAATGTTCTTACAACGAGTGGAGATGGTTTACGTTTTAAAGTAGTTACGGCTAACTCCACTCACACGCGATCGGATAGTCCGAGTGGCCACATGCTGCATCATCAGTTCGTTACCCGGGTCGCTTCGAGTGGCCGGCAGGAGTTCGTTCCTCTTGACACTTAGAAAAAAAGAATTCGCACTTTGAACACTTAATGCAAAATATCAGAAGACCTTCAATCTTTGATATAAAAGCAAACACAACTACGTATGCGTATATATTCTACTAGCTGTTGCTTTCGACTCCGTCAACAAAGAGTTCGTTTATAGGCTATCTCATGGGAACTATCCAATTCTCTGGGATAAAATCTGACTATTTCCATGCCAAATTTCATCTGAATCAGTTCCACGGTTCCCCATAAAAACTCCCACTCCCCTCTTCATCCCCTTATTCCCATTAAAGGATGCGTTCTGGGATAAAAACTACCCTATGTCCTTTCCTGGGATTCAAACTATCTCCAAACCAAATTTGAAGAGGCAACAGACAGACAGACACACTTTCGCATTTATGATAGATATTAGTATGGATTCAGAATAATTTCATGATCATGACATTGATCATGACCCACTGTTTTCGCAATGAATGACATAATTAGGTACTTGCTTTGCGTATGTTCTGTGAATAAACATTTCATTTCATTTGCTAAGCACTGAGATGCCACTATGGCATTGCTTGTACCTAAATAGGTTCCCAAGAGAGCCAAAATATTTGAGACTAATAATTCGACTGTACACTTTTATAAGCTGATGATCGGTCTATCTAATATATAAAAATGTCATGTCACGGTGTTTGTTACCGAACTCCTCCGAAACGGCTTGGCCGATTTTTATTAAACTTTTTTCTCTACACTCGGTAGGTCTGCGAATAAATAGGTCGTAGGCTATTTTTTATCCCCCCCCCCCGCCCCCCCCCCCCCCCCCACCCCACCCCATTCTTCGCGGACGGAGTCGCGGGCAACAGCTAGTATTAGTATAATGCTTGCGGAAAAAGTTATTCAATGTGTTTTCAATTCAGCTCTCCGAGCAACGCTGGATTGGTACAAAACAGAACAAAGTCCGTAGGTTCAACGGGTCAATTTCGCTAACGAGGGCGATATCGAAGTGAGTTCGTTAGGTTAGAGTTGGCGTAAAGAGGATTAACGGGGTTTCACGGTCATTGTCATATAAGTTGTTAGCTATGACGATTGAGTGTCTGAATTGGCGCTCAAGCTCCGTTTGAATTTAGAGTATTTTACCTTTTAGTTTTGATCGTAAGTGATTTTAAACTGATTTTTTTTGAGTGACTTATGTGCTCTTGTCTGTCTATTTAACGAATTGGTAGAACTCAAAGTAATGAACCGATATCGACTGCGATTGATTTTATAATTCCGTGTTTTTTTTTTAAATAACAATTTAGCCATGTCGCAACGCAACCGTAAAGGCTCGTTCCAATTCTAGCTCGTCTCATTCATGCCCGAACATCGGAATGACCGCACAATAGATCTATGTACTTCTAATACTGACAAGGTTAAATTGCACAACATACTATGTGATCGAATAGGCGTCCAAAGTATACTTTAACAAGGAACATCTAAAAATTTGTATATCCTGGTAATTTACATAGTATTGAAGATAGGTGTACTAAATAAGTAAATAAATATCACGGGACAATTCACACCAATTGACCTAGTCCCAAAGTAAGCTAAGTAAAGCTTGTGTTATGGGTACTAGGCAACGGATAAACATACTTATATAGATAGATACATACTTAAATACAAATTAAACACCCAAGACCCGAGAACAAACATTCGTATTTTTCATACAAATATCTGCCCGGCACGGGAATCGAACCCGGGACCTCAAGCTTCGTAGTCAGGTTCTCTAACCACTAGGCTATCTGGTCGACTACTCTCCATCTAGGCTATCTGGTCGGTCTGGTGGTACTAGTGATATTATTAAGAGAAACATGTTATACCATTGTAAAACGTCTATGATGAGAAGTAGGTATTTGATTAAACAAACAGTGAAATTGCTTTTGGTACCGTCGGTTTTATCAACTTTATTAAAATATAAATGAAAACCTCAAACCGTACCCAAGTTAGATTACATTAAATTATTTTATACGTTTGGATCTTATTTATTTCAAACTTTGTATTTATTTTGCACGCCTATTTACATCCAGTTAGATACACTTATCTACTATAACGTTTCGTAAAAAACATTTGTAATATGTGAAATTTATAGCACCACAGCACCAGTAGTACGTACTAAAATGGTGAACAGACGTATGATACATTTTAAAATGTTCCGTGGTCGACCTTATATCATTTCGGTACAGAATCATATAAAAAGACCACTTGGTAGTTTAAAATAAAAGCGATTTAATCAGGTGCACTTGATTCCACTGTATAGCTTTTTATCCGTGATGAATGACCGTTCACGGGCTGGCTAATTACAATATTAAATCAATTAATCTACAAGAGTTACTTAACAATTTTTGCTCAGCAAAAAGTGAATAAAACAATACATCATTACTTGTGATGGTCGTCATCCCTTATTCTTTCGAGAAAATAAATAGCTTTCTTTTTAAGTGACTATTGTATGAACATCTGGTTGGTTTCCATAGAGTTTGTTTTTATGTGCCCACTCCCGAGCTTCGATCCCCCGATAGCGAAAACAGGAGTAACATTTATGCAGTATTTGTTTGTTTTAATGTGGCATCTATTGAATCTATGTTTGATGAGAATCAGACGATAATTAATTATCTAGGTCTAGGACAATCCGTATTTGCTATTGATCAAGTGAAAGCCATTACTCCTAAAGTCGCTGCCGTTTGTTACAGCCGTGCAGTTTGTTAAGATATATGCCTTATTTTGTAAAGGGATACTTCAAGCCCCAAGGTAAATCATAACCCAAACCGCTACGTAGGCGTCGAGTACTGTTACCCACTCCCAGCTATTTGCTCTCGGCGATATGCCTCGTATTTACCGTGTGAACGTTTGTGGACGATTATGTACGGGCTCTGAGGTAGTAAATTATACACACAAAATAAATGTATATAGTACGAATAGTCCAGTCCACACCTGAGCAACGTATTACTGCATGCTTCTTAACAGAAGATAAACTTTTTTTTCTGTACTTAAGGAAATTGTTTAGATCGGTGAAAAAAATTCCATCACGTTACAGATTAATAAGACGATTTTTCAGTGGCCGGGGTTATTCCTTGAGCGTGTCTATACTTCACCATTCGCGTAATTATTTACCAGAATGATAAGAAATCGCTATGACTTGTCAATCCTGTCATTAGTGGTAGATGAGCGTGGACAACACTGGACCTCAGCGTAATCACGCTATGACTTTTTTTTTTTATGTTAGAAAGGCCAGACAAACGAACTAGTGGGTCACCTGATGTTAAATGATCACCACTGTCCATAGACACCCGCAGCGATTTACGCGATGCCAGTGCGTTGTCGGCCGGTATGACTAGACATATATTGTCATTGGTTTGTTTGATTATTGTGAAAATATCTGTGTGATGTGATGTAGGTACATATAAAAGTTATCCACCCCATGTAATTAATAAGACTGATGAACTGTAAAACATTAGTGTTTATCCCGGTGAACAATTTATGCTAAGTAGACCGCAACTAATGCCCATCTACGTATATTATTCGACTGTTTCAAAGATGCCTCCGTAATCTTTTCACCCAACTGCACTAGTGTTGGCTTGACACTAGCGGTATAAATGCCAATTTAATGCGTCCCCCAACTTCCTCTGCGGAATGCCATGCTTAACCCGAACCCCTATATTAGGGGAAACTAAATTGATGACCGTCCATTGAGAATACGTGAAACGACTTAGAGAAACGTCAAAGACACTTAAATGTGATGTATTACTTTTCTGCCTAGGATTTGTTGGAATTTTATACCATTTACTATTACAATTTACATACTTACGTACCTATTTATTACATAAATAACTACATGGATTTTTATTGTGCCTCGAAAAAAGCAAGCGCATACTTGGGTTGTCATGGAAAGGTCATGGGACATTGAAAGCATGGAAAAAGCATGTAAACTTCATCAAAATATTTTTTATCAGTCACTTGTGCAAATAATGACTGAATTTATTATTTAAAAAAATAAAATTAGTTAACACAAGAGATTTGTTTGTTGCTTTTCATATTTTTTTTTTATATTTTGATATTTTAACGAAAAAATAAAAACATTAGATACAGCTTTAAAGTAGTGAATAAATTAGTAATCGTTTTTCTTGCTTTCTTCCTTAGCTCCAAGCAAGCTAAAAATGTTAAATTCCGTTTTAGCACAATGAACTGCTTCTGCCAGGCTTTTTTTTGTTATTTGTAAATTTTCATAGTATGGCTCCGTTCATAATTAGGCCGTAAATCTTTTAGGCAAGTTTCGGCAATCGCTTTAATTAACGATCTGACCAACTTTAATTTAACTTTTAAAGCTTTTTTTTTCTGGTAACGGAATTTTAAGGTTCCGTTGACATTTATTTTCTTAATGAAAGTTCATGAGTATAAGATAGATTTATCCCTTATTTTTTACCCAATGCTACGACATTATTGAAGCTCTGTCACTAGCTTCAGAGGACATACCTGCACCCTACACCATTAATCAATGTGCGAATCGACGGCCTGAATTTGATATCGATTGGGCGCAAGATTAATGACAATGATGTTTAGGCAAAAGTCTAAAGCATCTAAGTTACAATTAGAACAGAAAATACTTAAACTATCGTAATCGTTGTGTCAACGTATCAAATGGCATAGCAAAGGTGTAACTATCAAATCGAGCCAATACGTATACAAAACATATCATCGGCATCATCGCATATTAAATGCAGCGCGCAATCAATGCAAAGCAATCTATTAAAACAAATGTCTGTCTGACTGAAGTGACGTATGCTACAATGTACTAGAATTTACATCAGTGCCAATGGGACAAATAACAAATAAATCTAGCCGGTAATTGGCAAATCTTCAATTTTCTCTTAAGGGCCATTTACATAAATACAAAGTCGCGCGCGTATTAAGTTTGCGTTATCGCATTCTTAAGATACCGCTGCAGTAACTATACTACTTAATAATATTGACATAGACTATTGTTAGCGTGCTATCTGATACCACAGATACATAAAGATAAGGTAAATAGAGCAATTATCCTTGCGAAATGAAAAAAAGAAAGCTTAAATTTTCTGTACCGTTGTGTCTTTATTGTAAATGAAACAACCATTTCGTGTGTTTATTTCGTCGCAATTTACTAAATAATAAAATTAATCATTAAAACTTTTCGTTTCTGCCCGTGGGGTCAGTTTACAATACTTTTTCCTAAGGAGTGTAATGGTTTACCGATTTTTATGGTCGACCATGTAAGTGCTTTACCATTTTCGAGTCAGTGCCTATATCAGAAAAAATAAACAAGAAAGCTGATTGTCACATGGACTTATTAGTGATAGTATTTTTATGTTTTATGCTGTAAAATTGACATTAAACCTTAGGGGTGGTAATGTAACTTCTTGGTTAACTACACATACCTTAGTAGTTTGATTTCGGCATACCATTTAGGTAGCTGTATAGATTGAATGAGTCCAATACAAAAGTGTCAGACAAAAAATAATGGAGCTGCATTCTATTGTTGCGTTGCTGCATGTTACTGCAAATTACGAGTGGATTTTGGTATCAATAAATACTTACTTCAGAACATAAAGAAAATATTGCCGTTGCCGCAATTAACGATTAATATAACGACCGCTTTAGCCTAGTTGGTAGTGACCCTGCCTACGAAGCAAGAGGTCCTGGGTTCAAATCCCGGTAAGGGCATTTATTTGTGTGATGAGCACGAATATTTGTTCCTGAGTTATGGATGTTTTCTATGTATTTAAGTATTTATTTATCTATATAAGTATGTTTATACGACCGGACAGCCTAGTTGTTAGAGAACCTGACTACGAAGCTTGAGGTCCCGGGTTCAATTCCCGGTCGGGGCAGATATTTGTGTGAAAAATACGAATGTTTGTGCTCGAGTCTTGGATGTTTAATATGTATTTAAGTATTTATCAATATAAGTATGTTTATCCGTTGTCTAGTACCAATAGTACAAGCTTTGCTTAGTTTGGGACTAGGTCGATTTGTGTAAGATGGTCCCCTAATATTTATTTATTAAGTTATAACACATTTATAACTTACACAAATAATCTAGTGCTGAACTGAAACACGACACGACACAGACCAATAAAATAAAATAGATTAAACTGCAAATCTTGTCACGTTAAAAGTAGAACAATATTTTATTTGCTAACTGTATGCTCGATAGCCGTCCCACTCAATTTCTAAAGAGAGCTAAATAGAGTACCATCGGCAAAACGGTGATTCCGAGCGGTATTCTAGAAATCTAGTAATGCGATCTAGCCATTATGGTCGGACTGAAAGACGAATCGGCACAGATACTAGACACAAGACAACGTAATACTAATATCGTTGTTTCTAGTATTGATATGATCGCGACTGGAGTTTAATGAGTCAAGTAAATACCTACTTTTGTAGGTGGGTTTTATATATATTTTTAGGGTTCCGTAGCCAAATGGCAAAAAACGGAACCCTTATGGATTCGTCATGTCCGTCTGTCTGTCCGTCCGTCTGTCCGTATGTCACAGCCACTTTTTTTCCGAAACTATAAGAACTATGCTGTTGAAACTTGGTAAGTAGATGTATTCTGTGAACCGCATTAAGATTTTCACACAAAAATAGAAAAAAAAAACAATAAATTTGGGGGTTCCCCATACTTAGATCTGAAATTCAAAAGTTTTTTTTCGTCAAACCCATACGTGTGGGGTATCTATGGATAGGTCTTCAAAAATGATATTGAGGTTTCTAATGTAATTTTTTTCTAAACTGAATAGTTTGCGCGAGAGACACTTCCAAAGTGGTAAAATGTGTGTCCTCCCCCCCTGTAACTTCTAAAATAAGAGAATGATAAAACTAAAAAAATATATGATGTGCATTACCATGTAAACTTGCACCGAAAATTGGATTGAACGAGAAAAAAAAAAAGAATTGGTTTGATTGGTTTGTAAGTAGTTTTTTTTAATAGGTACGTCATAAACCGTAAACCGCAATTTTTTATAGATAATGGTACGGACTACGGAACCCTTCGTGCGCGAGTCTGACTCGCACTTGGCCGGTTTTTTTTAAAGTACGTCTTACCTTGCAAAATGTATACAATATGGTATAGGTCCGTTATAATTGTGCATCTAGCTTTAGGTTATTCTTGACTCTGGTTTTCAGATTTATGATACGACTAATAATACAATTTAAAACAAAATAAGCAAATTGTAGTCGTGAACTTTTAAACCATGTCGTATAATGCGCAGGCTTTAGTAAACAACCAGATTGGCTAATAAAACTACTGAGTCGACCCATTCGGTTTGGTGGTTTAGGCAGCGGCCAAGCGTGGTGGTATCCCAGTTTCTAGAACACATGACCATGACAACACGTTATTTTGAAAACAGTTCACCTAACTACAGGCTACAAGGTTACACTTATTAATTGCTGCCCTAATTTCCATTTAACTAAATACCAGAACAAGCTTTAATTAAAAAAAAATCTCACAAACCTTATCAAATTGTACATAAAGCAAGAAGACATTACCAAAAATAGTTTATTTAACTAATTTTAGTGGGTGGACTGGACACATGTTTTCCTGGAGATAAGGCCAAGCTTCATTGAAATCGTTAGAGCCGTTTCCAAGATCATCGTAAATAAATAAACAAGTATTGCTCGATTAAAGATACTGCATAAATTGAATGTGTTCTTGTTGTTTTCTTCATTTTTTACTTCTTGCCGAAATCTAGTTTTCGTTTAGTTTATCAAACATTGATCTGAGAATGATTTTGTAACTAAGTATCACGTTATCTAACTTTTCTCTGGTGTTTGCAGGTAACACACAAAACCTCGGGCAAAGTGATGGTGTTGAAAATGAACCAGCAGCGGGCGAACCGGCCCAACATGCTCCGGGAGGTTCAGCTCATGAACAAGTTGAAACATCCCAACATTCTCGGGTAAGTGTTATAAAAAACCGATCAAGTGCGTTTCGGATGACGTGCAATCTAGGATTCCGTACTAACATGCGACAAATATTCAATATAGTACAATATAGTGTAGTATAGTTTTGATTTTGTTTTTTAAACCTACTAAGCGGCGATAGTTTTCCTTTTAAATATGTTGTACATTATTTACTTACTTACTTCAACCCGACAGTTTAGTTTGTAGAACGGTATTGGCTCGACTCTAACATAAATTAGCACTTTAGAACTTGAGCTTTTAGAGCTTATGAAACCGAACCTTAAATCGAAAAATAATTTTAATGCCTGTAATGTTTTTGAAAGGTCTATTCAAGACGACCAGATGGCCTAGTGGTTAGAGAACCTGACTATGAAGCTTGAGGTCCCGGGTTCGATTCCCGTGTCGGGGCAGATATTTGTATGAAAAATACGAATGTTTGCTCTCGGGTCTTGGGTGTTTAAATATGTATTTAAGTATGTATCTATCTATATAAGTATGTTTATCCGTTGCCTAGTACCCATAACACAAGCTTTCCTAGCTTACTTTGGGACTGGGTCAATTGGTGTTTATTCAATAATATCCCACATTTTGGATTTAAACGTGAAAATGTCCCCACTTTACGAGTAGGGGAGATACCACTTTTTTTTAATATTTCATTTTACTACTTTCTCCGAGTGGTTTATATAGCCATGCACAATTACAGCCTCCTAGCATTAACAATCTCTAAGCTAAACCGCGGACGGACAGACAGGCAGACGGACATGGCGAAACTACTAAGGATTCCTTGTAGAAGTACGGAACCATAAAAAATATTAATTTTTTAATGAGATATTGAACACATCATCGGTTTTTTAAGCATCTTGATGCTCCCTGTTATCTGTAGAACAAAATTTTGAACCACTTTTATTGTTTTGATGGGATCTTTAAAGAACTATAAGCTAAATATGATAAGTATTATTATGGCATTACATTTATAGCTTTATTCAAAATCATTACCCAATATCTTATTAACTCATGGAACACAATGACAGAGTTCAAAGACTGCAAAATGACGTACACGTACAAGCCATCATTGTTCGATCTCTGCTGAACTCTTTGACGTCAATTTACTTATGTAGGAAACTTAATACGTTTTTTGTATTTGCTCTAAAATTAGAATCTTCACTATCTGAAACTTATGTGTGTGTGTGTGTGTGTGTGTGTGTGTGTGCACGATATGTTTGTATGTCTGCCTGTCAGCGGTTTATCTTCAGCTTAGAACACTGAGATTGCCGCATGAAAAATTCCGGAAGACCAGTTGCCTCCAACCACTTACTGTTAAATTACCTGTTTTTATTTTATTTATGTAGGGTTTACAGGATTAGGCAATTTTACTGCCATTTCGAATGTTTTGTTTTCATGTCAGGCAACGTTATCTCGTAATCAACGTCATCTCAATGTCTGTTCGTAAAATTATAACGATAAAGCTCCGCGTTTTTCCGGCACTGAACAAAGGCATATATCATTTTCATTCAATGGAAGGCCTCCTCCAGTATCGCCTTCTGTCTGAGATGCAACGTCCACACCAGACATTGGTTCGCTAACAGCGACAATAACCCGCATAAGATGAACGCACAATAATTACAGCAACGCTTTTCACTAAATAACTCAGCGGGCATTATTATTGGGGGGTTATTTTTATAGTGCCATGTTGTGAATTTACCTACAACCTTTGCACGTTCCTATTTAAAAAATTGTTGTATTTTTTTATCCTTTCCATTATTATTATGTCTGAAAAGTAATAAATTAAATTCACTTTTAGTACACGTTTTATTCTATTTGTTATAACTTGCTTAAATGTCAGTATTTTTCAAGCGTTGCCAAATTATCATAAACTTTTGTAATACGGTGGCAGTCGCGCTGTCAACGTTAGGAAACCTTATTTTACCTAAACTAAACACAACATACACACACACACACACACACAAACAATGCACATTGATTGATGTTTGCTACATTGGCACATAACTATCAGTACTGTCTAATACTTTATTAAAGGTATGTGTATGTAACCGATAGAGCCTTGCACAAGAGATTGGAGAATTTTCGGACACAACATAAGATGACACTGGAACTAAATTTTAACTAGCTTCTATTGTGTTTTATTTTAATTACAACTAAGCTATTCTATAACGCCGGTAAGAGATTTCTGTTTATGCTGATATTCCCTGTAATACCTATTTAATAAAAAGTTACAGACTTGTCATTATATGTTTTGCCTGTCTGGCAAAGGCAAATCTCAAAGTTTGTTAAATGTTCATAAACTTTACGATTAATGAGCTTATTTTTTATCATTACGTTAATATTATGTTTGTGTTGCATACGATATTACGGGGTTTCACGCACAATTCACCCGCTATTTTATGTTATAAAATGCGTAACTTGTGATTATGTTAATATTTCATCACAGCAATAAATGTAATAAATGTTTTGTCCGCTTGCTTAATAATTAACATTTTATACGTACATACTAAACTGTTCTTAGTTATGTAAATTATGACACACTTGTCTTCATGATAAGTATTTTTTTTATTGCTTAAAAGAAATCCTTTTTCTTATGATTAAGTTAAATATTCCAAATATATAAAAGTGCGTCTAAAATTTTAATAGGTAAGGAATTTATGGCCAATATGGGCAATAGGTAACTGTGGACCATAATATTAATAAACTGAATTTTGTATAGCAGCATCCTCGTTTAACGTTTAATTTCGTATGAACCGAACGTCAAACGCTCATATTAAGTACACTATTCTACTTGACTTTACTTGAGTGGATACAATTTATTTTATTTTCATTTAAATAATACTGGCGCCGACCGCTTTTTATTCCTTCTAAATTAGAATATTTTGTGGCGACCAGCGTTTAGTATCATGGAGCGAGTTTTTTTAATGCACTTTTGGGACGTTGATGACCTGATGACGAGAATGCATGCTTGCAATGTGATTTAGTTTTTGTGGAGTTTCGTAGATAGTCCAATACAAATAATATTAAATTTCAAGCTCCACCTAGGATAATCGATGTAGAAACGAAGTGTCAAATATTAGAAATGGACACATATCTATGGGACACTAAAAGTAAATAGAAATATTTATTTACTAGAGTACCTACGTTACAATAAGGTCTTCAAATAAGATACAGAAACAGTATTTGTTTATATGATAGGGGTCGAATGAGCACCTGATGGAAAGCAATCACCGCCGCCCATGGATACCCACAACGCAAGTTGAGTTACGGATGCGTATTAGTATTCAGTCGACATAAAAATTAACAAGCTATATACTTACTATGAAATTAGTTGTTATGATTTAACATCACACATAATACCTAAATTGAATTATATAATATTGAATTGCAGTAGCAATTCGTCATTCTTATTATACATTAAAATTCAAAATAATCTTTAAAACTATATGACTATAAAGCCATGTAGCGCTTGGTTTTAAAGAGGACTAAAAGTTTTTTAATTTATATGCAACATCTTTTTGCTTTTCAACTGACGAAAAAACCGAGGAGCTGTACTCAAGTCGACGCGTATATATATTTTTTTATGTATGATCTGTCACGCATAACTTTTTACAGAGTAGTCCTTTTGATAATTCTTTTTTTATTGGATAGGGTATACCTTAAAATTGGTCCCATATAAATTTGAAAAATAAAACCTACCCTAAGGGTGGAAAAATAGGGGTGATTTATTGTTCACTCACAGATTTTAATGCTGAGTTGTTTATTGCAAAAACCTCACTATTAATGAGCTTCAGACCTGTCAGTAATACAAAAAAAACTAAAAAGCATAAAATAAAAAAGCTCAAAATTACTTAGGTATACTTACATTAGTTTAAGAACCTAGTTATTAAGGTTAAATAAAAAAGGTTTATTATTTTATTTTATTTATTCTTTTTTTTCGGCGGTTTAATTTTTTGTTAAAAAGTTTTTCCTTAGTCGGTTGAGCTGTTGTCATGTGTTTTTCAATAGTCATCCACCATCTCACTTAGTGTACGTAGGTACCTATATTGGCCAGTCAGTAGTCTTTAGGTCACTTAATTCTTAGTGTCATTAAGATCATTTTCTACTGTCCGATTCTATGCAATAATACACTAGCTCTGTGGAATCTTGCGGCGCAGAGACACTGCGCAAATTGCTACTCTGGATAGTATTTTAGTATTTATCAAAAGCCATCCATACTCAGCACGAAGTTTTATTATGATCCTTTGTACTTCAAACACCGTCTATTTGTTTATATTCAACAATTTTACCATTACTATTATAGTTGGCCATCGTGCCATCCATCGATCACTTGATGTTCTTACAACACTACCTTGCTATGTAACCAGCTCCCTCTTATTTATTTAAACAAAATAAACGTACATTTGCTTTTCGAGGTCTCAAGATACAAACAATGAGTCATGGAACATTCTTTCTCTCATTATCTGCCCGAGATATTTGCACAAATATGGATTTCCCAATTGTTTATTTAGGATTCGAGACCCCATTTCACTGAGACGTGAGCTTCACTGAAATTTCTGACCTGCCTTGAAATTCATACCAATATCAATATAATACTGTTTAAGTAATCTAAATTCAAGAAAATCGATGACTATTGGTTTTGCGGCCGTGAGATATAAGAAGAATCTTTGGTCTTTAATGACTTCTGACCGGTATTATGAAAAGAGTGCTAAATTAATTTGTTGAAGGTGATACAAACAAAAAAATCTTACGCTGTTTCCATTAATTTGCATTCGTCTACGTTATTTGTGATAGATACGGGAATACTGGGAATAATAAACCAGTATTAAAGGACAGATTTATTCAGGAATGCTGTTTATTATCTCATTTTTAACGACCGCTTTAGCCTAGTTGGTAGTGACCCTGCCTACGAAGCAAGAGGTCCTGGGTTCAAATCCCGGTAAGGGCATTTATTTGTGTGATGAGCACGAATATTTGTTCCTGAGTTATGGATGTTTTCTATGTATTTAAGTATTTATTTATCTATATAAGTATGTTTATCCGTTGCTTAGTACCCATAACACAAGCTTTGCTAAGCTTACTTTGGGACTAGGTCAATTGGTGTGAATTGTCCCATGATATTTATTTTATTTATTTATTTATTTATTTTCATAAGTCACTAACTTAGTTAAACATCAATTTGTATGTTAGTAAATAAACAAAATAACTTTTTTTAAGTTTAATTAAGCTTGCATGTTAGGAAACACATATTCAATTTCGCTTCTACAGTAGTCACTATGCCGTAGTTATGAACGATTAATATGTTGTTTGTTACTCTCCATCCCGTTACTGGATTCGTCCGACAAGCGCCGGGAAAAAGTGCTCGCGCGTGGTGCTAAGAATAAATCAATATTTGATAGCATTTATAAGGTTTTCTCTTGCAATCCATGCTACACTGTAAGAATTAGTTTTCTATCATAAATCATTACGCGGCGTCGTCAAATATAAATGCACTAAAATTCTATACCTCTATATATATATATATATATATATATATATACATTCTTTATTTTGACTCATTTCTGAACTAGATGGAGCATTTTAAAATAAATAGTTGCACATCCGTTACCACCCTAAATTAGTGCCAGTGTGTTTCAATTGACGAAACTGCAATTGTGTAACCTAATTAAGTGAAAGGACCGAAACACACATATTTTAATCTTTGAGGTAGTGAACTCTGTTCTACTACAATCTCTGCATACGGTTTTTTAATTACCTCATGCACCACTTATGCAATTTTATATCGCAACTGGATTCCCACCTAACATACCCAACAAACCGCAAAATACGAGACCAGATGACGAAATGACCCAGAATTGATTCAGTGATTCGTTACTTCATCCCGTCGGGTCCCATCTCGCGGTTTGCTTTGTGTCACTCTTGTATCTTTTTTATATCACTTCCTAATCATCGTAACCGTTTCGAAATGGTGATGAAGCGAACAATAGCCGGCTCTCTTTAGTTCAGTTCCTGTCTCTTCGGAAATTAAAACAATGTTATTGTGAAATCATCACTTCTCATCCAACTTGATAGCCTTTTTTACAGTTATCAGACATTGTTTATTTTCTAGATGCCCTCCGCGAATGTAAATTGCAGTAAGAAAATAAAATAGAAGTTATTTATCGATCTTAACATAAGATCAGACCACGCCTAAGAAAAGTTAAAAACTAATTTACATGGCACAATATCAGCCAGTACATTAAATTCGACCGCTGAAACCTCGCAGTATTGCCCCTATCTTCTTGAACCCAGTCTTTTATTGCATAAGTATATTCGAAGCGACCATTAACCTCTGCACCATAACTGTTTCGCATAACTTCCTAGGAAGGATTTCCACTTTCACGACGTTAGTGCGTGTCATCTTCTTTTAACTATTTCTTGTTACTTAGGAACAATACTCAAAGATGTAATCATTTTAACAGCCTTATCATATAGCAGCCATCTGATTGAATGAGTCATGTTCTACTGAAAGTATATATGTAATAGGTATAGGAAATAGCTTTACAATTGACGCCTCTGTCGGATCCTCTTGCCCCATCAGCTTGATGTCATCGCCTTAGAAGCGATGCATCGTTAATTTGCGTGCATGTTAAGTTATTAATTGGCAATTTGCATTGATTGCAACGCTGATCATTTCGCGTCGGGCCTTGACACCGTCGCGTGAGCATGATGACATCGAGATAATCGCTTCATAAGAACTGTTTGTTGCTAATTCGTTAGGCAACGCTATAAAAATGTGATGACTGATGATTTTTGTGACAATGTCAATTTTTTAATGTAAGCCTCAAAAAACTAAAATACCGCGTTTCCTATGAACTATCTTTTTACCCGCTAATCCTGCTGCCAAGTCGCAGTACTTGTGTTTGGGCGTGGAATTAAGAAAGTCCGGTGAAATTATTAATGCATGGTTATTCTTTGTTAGCCCTCTAAGCTGGCAACAAATCGGCAATCATCTGATGTAGAGTGTCCGTGGGTGTGGCCGCCCACTTACCATCAGTTGATGATGATGATGTTGCTCGTTTGCCACCCTGTTTCACGACAAAGATACTGACCCCTGTTAAAAACCTTACTCAACGTTTTTGTGGTATCACGGTTATATCATATCCCACTGCACAAATTCCACTATCCACCACCAATGCAATGCATTAATTTAAAAATCGCTCCGGCTAAAAGAGCCTGTAAGAAAGTCAGCAAAACTTAATCCTGTCAGTATCCAATTTACCGAAGATCCGATAAACGTTTTAGTAAATTTTGCCACGATGTAACCTAACGAGAGTTCATCGATATTGAAATCGGGATCGGATTAGCATTTTAATGGATCCAGGTGTCGGAGCGAAAAGTTTTGCGCACTAACCGTTTATTGACTTTATTACGAGTTTCAATTACTTTGATTGCGTTGTACGACATCAACGTCAATTAAAACGATGCGACGCGACCTCATACTGTCAATGTCCTGTAGACCTGTAGACAGGTTATTTTTGGAAGTGTGGTCATACAAACTGTACTTGTTATTAAATAAATTCGTCTGTATTTATTTAGCAGTTCTTAATTGATTTTCTTATGATGAGAAGTATATTCGACCAAGTAAGTGGTTTGTCATGTTCTATGACAGTTCCTGTATCAGAATAAAAGCAAATAAGGCTGATTGTCACACTGACTTGTGAGTGAAAATAGCTTTTGATGTTTTAATCTGTACAACTGACATTGAACCTTGGCTTGGTTGGTGGTTTCTTGGTCGACTATACATTCTTATCGTTCTTTTCACCCGACTGTTGAAGGAGGGTTATGTTTTTCGAGCGTATGCATTTATGTATCATTCTTTTGCACGCCCTGCAGCCTAAACGGCTCAATGGATTTTGAAGTGTGAGGTGTCATTAGATTCGTCTCAGTTCCGAGAGTGATATAGGGTATGTATTTCCCGGAATTCCCATAGGAACGAGAGCTATACAGGCGGGTTTTTTTCATCTAGTATTGAAATTAAAGTTATTTTGTAGTAGGTTGTCGATAAAAAACGATCTAAAGTTGACAAGGATACGTTAAAACCTACAACAACAGCATCAGTTCGTAAGGTCAGGGCCTTAAACCAAGCCTTGATGTCAGTGAGGACAATAACTCCACGTTCAGTGTATGGTCACGGTTCTGACAGATCGTCAATGTCCATCCATTGTATCGAAAATAAATCCCAAACTGTGGTGTGTTATGATGAATAATTCAAGACAAGTGTATACAATGAAGACGAGTATAGACGTGCTAATGAAGTATGAACACTATTCTGCTCACTATTCGTTATTTTTGAAAATCATGTACCTATAAATATAAAATTATTGGGCTTTATCACTATGTATTGGATTGTGAAGAACATACCGTCACGCTGTCCAGTGTGTGGACGGCTGGCATGGCTTATTTTTCTCTTGTCGTTATGTGCGTCTCCTCTCAACGTAGTTTGCTTGAACGAACGGGACGCACAATACGCACATATGTAGCTAGTTACAAAACGAGTTACGGTCATTTCAGACAACCAGCCCTGGTTGAAAGGCCAAAAACTACATTACTAACAAAGCCTCGAAAAGTGTTACCGCGATATTTTAACGACGTGAAAGCAACGTATTTTAAGTCAGGTTCTATATTTATTTATCTATATGTTTATTTTGAGTGTAAGTACATAATATTGTAGAATCCGTGGTATACTTAATCATTGACCATATTTGTATCGCTTGTGTCGTAATAAAATCGAAGTCGTTTTCGAATGCAATGGCCCGTCGCACTAGTCTATTGTGCGAGCGTCGCTAAGAGTTATGTCGTCGTCTATCTTTTAAAATAGCTTACCGAAGCATCGCTGGAAATGTACGTTACACCAGTATAAAGGTTATACATGTTTATTAGACACAAATCCAAGTATTTATGTATGTCCATAAATGAAAGGATTTTGTAAAACCTTTCAGTGTTTATCTACGATTACATATGAATGTGCGCTGATAATGTTCTTTTAGATACATAAGCGTAAATGAAATAGATTTTTAATATAACTAAAATGGCGATTCACGGTTTACATAATTGAAGAATACTGATTTAGGGGGCCTGGCACACTTAGTGTTTAGCGTTAGATAATGGTACAAAAGAAGTAAATAATATATATATTTGCTTATTTTATGTCCGTATTGTCCGTGACCAAACCTAGCATGTTAGGGTGTCTGTACATATTTTGATCTTTTAGAAGTTTGAAACTGCTGTCTTCTTTTACAAAGACCACAATAGGTATATCTGTCATTATAAATGGTTACGTCTTTATACATATAAGGTTCAAAAGTTCATTGACTTGTTAAAGATTTTGTCGCTACATTAGTGATCGTTAAATTAAATTTAAGTGAGCATCACACAAGAAGGCACCTCTAAGACACGTAATGAGCTTCTTATTATGTTTATCTACCAAACAATACAGTCATAAATTTTGCTCACGCCATGAGAATTGTTAAATTGACAATGTACCTAATGAGAAATCATTTTTTTCTACCGTTTTCATTATTTGCTTGTTCTATACAATCGTGTTGATTTATTTTACTTTCTCTTGTGTATCGACGATTGCGTTAAGATTTCTGATAAACAAAAACGAAAATATAGTACTAAAAAAGTTTTTCGCAAGAAGTCTCTATCTCATAATTATCACATTCAGTTTCTGGAAACTATAAGTAACATCTTTATTCATGTTAAACTTTTTCTCAAGTGCAAAATTTGCTCATATATTGTGCAATTCATCACTAACACTTTTACTTTATACTAGTACTATAAATCCCAGAGATAAACTGCAAGAACACCATAACCATGTATCTCCCGTTGCTCTTTCAGGTTTATGGGTGTCTGCGTGCACGAGGGCCAACTTCACGCTCTAACGGAGTACATGGAGGGCGGCTCCCTGGAGCAAGTTATCCTGGGCATGCCCCCTGAGCCACTGTCCCAGGCTGTACGCATCTCTCTGGCCGCGGACATGGCCGCCGGGCTCAAGTATCTGCACTCGCTCGGCGTGTTCCACAGGGATCTTACTGCTAAGGTTAGTGCTCTGCATTACACAGGGATGGAAAAAGCAGTGGCATATTATCCTTAAGACCTGAAGCTTAGGGCGCTTGCTATCGCTTCCACTATTTCTTTCTGTCAAACAGGACAGAAAGAGATGGTGAATGCGATAGCAAGCGCCCGCGCGTTAGACAATATAGCCTCAGGTCAAACGTACACTACAAGAACTCTGCCCCAAAAGCAAACATATTGACAAAATATGGAATTTAAAGGTAATTTTTGCGAGTGTGAAAAAAGTAACCATACCTTACTTATTATATATTTTTCCATGTACCTACTTGTTTTTCTGTATTGTATATTCTTTTTTGTGTACAATAAAGAGTCATTATCATTATCAGTCATCAATATTATAACCGTTGATTTTTTTTAAATGTCAATCCAACCTTCGATATATTTTTTGCGAGAAAGGGTTTTATAATCTGAAAGAAAAACCACGTTTTTTTTCGTATTTTCAATCGTTACATTATCAAAAAGGCTTGTTAAACTAGAACATATTTTTACCAGACGAAAAAGAAAAAGATTTTATGGTAAACGGTGAGCTAAAAAGCATGCGGTACACAGCCTTGGGCGCCCTAGACTGTTAGTCAGCCTCTGGGGAAAAGAAGCACTGTAGTCACCTCACCTGAATTTGGACGTTAGGTCAGGAGAAATCCTGATGACTTGTAACCGCTCATAGGCATTTCAACCGCTAGTCATTCATCACGATGACGACAAACATCATTTGTTTATTAAACAAATACCACGTCTATACTCCAAACGACGACAACAGAACTAACAATACATGTCTTATAAAGAACTATGATACACTAGCTAGATATACAAGGTCGTATTTAAGATTTTTTGCTCACTCTTCTTTTTGAAAGTCACCATATACATAGTTGTTTGTAGCTAACAAGTCTTGTATGATTCTTAACTGATTAAATCTAAGTTTTTCGCACTATAATCAAGATACTTTTTTTCTTCTACAGAATGTGTTAGTAAAAAAAACCGCTGACGGTGAATACACTGCAGTCGTAGCTGACTTCGGACTTGCCGCCAAAATACCTCACCACGTGTAAGTATCACAAATAAACTTTTTGTGTTCAAGGTACATGTAGGAAAACGATTTTTGGAGGTACACCATAAATTAAAAAATCATGTGAATCAACGTGATTTACATCTGTATAAGTATTTTTCTTCCGTCCGTCTATTTAGTTTTATGATATAACCGTATTTTTCCAAGGCACACAATTAGGGTTGCCTGGTCAAACCCGATAAGTTGATCTGATGTTTTGTAGGATTTTTGATTTTAGATGTTTTACATAGAGTTCTTTTTTCACCAACCAATTATTTCGATTCATCGGGTTTGACCACGCAACCCTGAAAACGGTACACCAGTGTGCCGCGGCACACACTTTGCGGAACACTGCTCTAGAGTGCCACGGTCCTTCGCCAAGTACACTTTCGAGCAAGGGATTGTATGAGTTATTTGTCCTTAAATCTTGTCATACTATAAAAAGAAAAGTCCTAATTGATTGACTCATTAGTGCCCAGCCTAAACCCTTGGATTTTTACATAGACGTACCTTTTATGGTGTAGACAAAGAATAAGGCCGGATTTAATAAGAGTAATTTGAAAAGGAACCGAAACCACGAGTCTAAGCCTAGTCTTGTAATAATGTTGGTTGCGTGACTTGAAGGTAGGTATGTTTATTTCGCATCACATCGCATCACATATTTACATAATATATTATTTTCGTTAAATATCACTTTTACCACAACAACTCAATACATTCGTCAGGCATATAAAATCTACGACTATATTATTTCAAGTAAGAAGAAAAAACTGTTAAACCAGCAATTAATACGCCAATCATATTAGCAAGTGAGAGCCGCACGCTATTTTGCGTGCATTTGATGATACCATCCGCGTCTACTTGTATATATTTTCTGCATTTACACCGATGCTTGATTAAATAGTATTTTTATGCAATCGCTACATAGAAAATATTAATTTCACGAGATATTGAGTATGTAGGTGTGTCAATGTGAATACAATATTTTTTTATATAAATAATCGAATTAAGTATTGTTTTATAGATGATAAATATGGAATTTAAATAGTAGGTATAATAGTATAGCCTAATAATGTAACTAAAACTCAAGTCATATTTAATGTGTAAATTAGATTGAATTTCAAAAGTACATATAGCGAAATTAAAATGTACATGTCATATTGTGACAAGTGAAACCACGTTTTCCCTTTTATTATCAAAATTATACCTTTTTTATATGCAAGTAAATGTTATATATCCACGAGGCTTTGAGGTTTAACTGAAGTTATGGTTAAAATCCATAAATAAACAGACTACGAAATTTTCTATCCGTTTCCTCTAAGTACTTATAATTGTTTAAGTAGGTAGATAGTTTTTTCTGGAAGATAGTATTTAAATTTATTAAAATTACTTTAGCTATATTAACAATTTCCTGAAAAGTACTGCAGGGTAATTGTGTAACTTTTTTGAGACTTGGCAGCGGATTGAAATGATAATTTTTGTATGGCTGTGACAGCTGGCTGTTTCCGATACCAATTGTCAGCCCATATAAGAACTGTCAAAATGAACGCGATGGCGATTGCGAGGGAGTTAGACAATAAAATTAGCATGCTGGATATAATATCGTCTTACAATAAATTTCAATATTTACTTATTTGATAATAAACGCTTACAAAAACACATGAATGAAATAAACATGGCTCGAATTAATTGTCTGATTTAACCAAGTATTGAATAATTTTAACGAATCACAAGCCAACTGACGTGTTGTCTAAGGCGCGGACCCTTGCTATCGCATTCACTACTTCTTCCTGTCAATCGGTATAAGAGGGTGACAGAAAGAGATGGCAAGCGCCCACGCGTTAGACAATACGGCCTCTAGACTGGTATTAACTAATTTCAACCAATCAGGAAGCATAGGAGCGCTTGTGTCATGTCATATTTAACAAATTCAGTGAAAAACGAGTCTGAATTGTGTAGGTATGACGTTCTTTTGTTGACACTCTTTTCAGTTGTCTACATATACAGAACTTGAATGAATTTTTTCAATACAGTAGCGAGCACCATAGACAAAAGACTTTTGGTTCAGGACTTAAAAAACCGCCGTTGTGAATTTATTTGTATTATTTTTTGCATGAATAGAAAATGTTTTAATTAGACTTCATAATAATGCGCGGTTTCGTTATATTTTGTGCGGAGTTTAATTCAATTCTCCCTTAAGATAAACAATGACTCAAATAAGTGTAAGAGGATCCCTTTATGAATGCCAACTTTTCATTTATTTTCGGAAGAAAACAGAGAGGAATGTGTAGGAATGGCTTGGCGCGCAATTATGATGTATTAACAAGCGTTATGTAATTCTATGTACTCCCATGCCAAGGAAATGTGGGTGGGTAGTAGTTAATTCATTCATAACTGGTTCAATGCCGTTCTTGTTTTATTACCTGTCCCAAAATAACTCCAGCTGATTATACTATATTTACAAACAACCGGTGACCCAGATCCACAACTGTAAATAATGTTCTATTAACGATACTGAATCATGTACCCGAATTTATTCACTAATTAAAATTATGTACTGTGTTTACTTCAAATATACGCAAGGGCAAGGGCATTGCACTATGTGGTCAATCCGACACGATTGACTGTATCCTACATCTACAGTCAATTGGTGCATACCAGAACTTTGTGGACTTATCAATCCTTAGGTAGGTACTTAATATTATAAATGCTTTAACTGTCTATCTGTCTGTTACCTCTTCACTGTTAAGCCACTGAACCGATTTAGATGAAATTTGGTATGGAAATAGTTTGAGTCACTGGGGAGGACGTAGGATAGATTTTATTCCAGAAAATCACATAGTTTCCGCGGGATTACGATAAACGAGTTCTACGCAGACAGAGTCGCGGACAACAGCTAGTCTTATTATAATTATACTAAGTGTTGCTCGCGACTCCGTCTGCGAAGAATTCAATTATCGCTATCCCGCGTAAACTATACTATTTTCTGGGATAAAATCTATCCTACGACCTTCACAGCGTCTCAAACTATGTCCACACCAAATCTCATCTTAATCGGTACAGCGGTTATTGACTCCCGATCAGTGGCGGGCCGTGAAAATTTTTACAAGTAAACTCGGAGCAAAAAGACCTAAAAACCCCATTTTGACTCTTCTTGTAGATGCAGTAATGAAAGAGAAGCGTTTGGTAACTTCGAAAGTTTAGTCAACCCGGGGGGAATCGGGTTGTTAGTCTTCTACCCTCCTTTTCACCTCCTTAAAGAATGATTTCGGTTCAGCGGTTTAAACATGAAAAGGTAACAGATAGACAGACACACTTTCGCATTTATAATATTAGTATGGGTACAGCATTTACTCGAGGCTCTTTGATTTTTGATTGTCTTTTATCGCACAGAAACGGCTACCGGCTGCCGAGTGTGGGGTCGCCGTGGTGGATGTCGCCAGAGTGCCTGCGCGGCCGCTGGTACGACCACCGCTCCGACATCTTCTCCTACGGGATTATACTGTGCCAACTGATCGCCAGGGTAAAGTAGTTTATAATTCGCTTGAACATAATGTGTACTTAAGTAGAGTACTATTTAAGGGACCTCTCCGGTCACGAAATAGGGGATTGCCGGCCGAGTAGTTATAGATGGCCGAGTGTCAACGAGGCCATCTAGAGATACGAGGCCGGCAAGCCCTGTTCGTGGCCGAGGCTTGTATAGGGTTTTTTCAAACATGCATCTCATCATCATCATCATCATCACCATCATCATCATCTTACCTTAAATAAGTGTAGTGGGAGAATGTCATAATTAATCAAAAAGCAAATATTGCTGATAGTTTTTAGGGTTCCGTACCTCAAAAGGAACAAACGGAACCCTTATAGGATCACTTTGTTGTCCGTCCGTCCGTCTGTCTGTCAAGACCCTTTTTCTCAGGAACGCGTGGAGGTATCAAGCTGAAATTTATATCAAATACTCAGGTCTACTGTCCCTTGGAGCTGTGAAAAAATCAAACTTCTAAGCCAACGCAATCAAAAGATACAGCCGTTTATGACGCAAATAATATGATTATGTCGTTTAGACGACCAGATGGTCTAGTGGTTAGAGAACCTGACTACGAAGCTTGAGGTCCCGGGTTCGATTCCCGTGTCGGGGCAGATATTTGTATGAAAAATACGAATGTTTGTTCTCGGGTCTTGGGTGTTTAATATGTATTTAAGTATGTATCTATCTATATAAGTATGTTTATCCGTTGCTTAGTACCCATAACACAAGCTTTGCTTAGCTTACTTTGGGACTAGGTCAATTGGTGTGAAATGTCCCGTGATATTTATTTATTTTATTTATTTAAATTTCCGCATATTTTCGAAACTCACAAGGGAATCAAAACCTACAGGGTACTTCCCTTGAACTCAGAATCTTGAAATTTGGTACGAAGCAAGGTTTTATAGCACAGATAAAGAAAAAATTGCGAAAAGCATATTTTTCTTGTCTGTCTGTCTATATCAGTAACCAGTCTACAATGATCCCACATTGCGCACATTTTGCTTAGGAGCAGGGGTCTGCTAAGACTGGATGTTCATAGATACATATAAATTTGTACGGAACCCTCGGTGCGCGAGTCCGACTCGCACTTGGCCGGTTTTTTTTTATAGGCTGAACGCCATCATGCCTTGTCAGTCCGTGTGTAAAGGAAATTAAAAAAGATCACTTGCAACGTGACACTTCTTGGCGTGTTATAAGGAACATAACGGCAATCAATTTAATAACTGACGAAGGTTACGTACCCCGACTGTACATTGATGGACAAAAACCTATTTTTGACGCTCAAAACAGGCGTAAAAAAGAGGATAATGTCGATATTTATTTACATGGATGTTGGTTCCAGGTGGACGCCGATCCGGACGTGCTCCCGCGCACGGACAACTTCGGCCTCAACTACATGGCGTTCGTGGAGCTGTGCGACGAACAGACCGTGCCGGACTTCCTCAGGCTCGCCTTCAACTGTTGCATTGTGAGTTCAAAACTTTAATTCGGTTCCCTGTGTATAGACCCCGTACACCATCCCAGCTGTAACATTAAGATCCATGTACTTTATTTGCGAACCCAACATTATTCTAACCACAGTCGAACCAACTGAATCGTGACCCTTTTCACAGAAAATATCACAGTGAAATCGCATTGCTTGACAAGGAAAATCATTACGACGCTTACTCTGACTCTACGATGGGTCAGAAATCAAATGCCTCTGTACCTATTTTACCCAAGACTTATAATTTTCAGAAAATCTTATTTTCTTAACATGCTGCGGTCTTGAAAAGATATCTTTTTCAACAGAAACGCTTGTCGAACGGGTAATTCCTTCGAAGAAATGAGTTATCTTTGAGAAAATGCTTATTTACATTTCTGCTGATACGTATTCTATCTAGCTCTAACATTCCTTAAGCATTTATCGCACTCACTGAGTTCGATTGTGTCTGGACAGCTTAAACTTCAACTTGTCAAATCGCCCTAAGCGCAGTGATCAAAAAATTCTAATATTGCGTTCTCTTTCGTGTAGTACGAGCCTAAAGCGCGACCGCTATTCCCCGAGATAGTGAGCAACCTCGCGGAGATAAAGGAGGGGCTCGACGACGCGCCCTGGGGACACACCACCAACAACAACTACGAGAGGTAAGGGACATACACTTTACGAACCCCTAGCCCTGAAACACACAGACCTTTATTCCACCCATATAACTGAGTTTGATAACTGGTTAACTAGGTGGAACGTTTATTCTACGAAGAAAACCAGTTGTGGGTGGAACTATAATTCCATATTTTTAACCGAGTTGGATTACTAGTTATCCAGGAGAAATATATCTTCTGCGTAGAAAAATAGTTACTTGAATGGAATTGTCCTTCCATATGCGTAACCAAAAGGTCCTACTACATTTGTCTTTTCCAACTATCGCATTAGCATAGCTAAAACTTCATTATATTTATTTTGGTTTTTCGTTGGTTGTGTCAAGGAAATTTTAGTGCACATTGTTAACCAGTTCCACTTGTTTAACTCATTTTCTACTCTCTACGCGGAAGATACGTTTCTCCTGGATAACTAGTAATCCAAGTTGGTTAAGAATATGAAATTAGAATTCCACCCACACAGTTGATTTTCTTTGCAGAAGAAATGTTCCATCTAATTAACCAGTTATCAAACTTGGTTAGCTGGGTGGAACAAAGGCTAGAACAGAATCAGGGTACCATTACACCACAGATGTATTATGCAGCTGATGTGAAAGCTACGCTACGAAACTATGTGACCGTGTCCACTAGTGCTAAGCTACATAGTCGTTCGAGGAAGATCCAGAGCCCTCATAAACCGCACGCATTCAGAGCACCCATCTTTTAATTTAAAAAACATAGCTTAGTTGAACCCTATTCCACCAGTGGACCAATGAATTATGATTGGGGGATATCAAACTTTGAGCTAGGAAACGAGCCTTACCTGGTGGAAACCTGTCTCGAAAACTGGCAAATGCATTTTATCACTCAATTTCGTTAACGAAACATATACAATAACATACGAGGAGACATGCCTGTTGGTTTTACTTATTTTATTTGGATAAACTCAATGTATGGTTTGTAAAAAAACAGCAAGTTAACCTATCGAGTTCATTATTGAACGAATCCATAGCATCGTAGCATAGCACATCTCTAGACTTCATGCTTGACGTCCGAAGTTGCAACTATAAATATGCTCGTAAACTATTTTGACAGTGTATACATATCGTTGAAATTGACGGATGGTTTGTTTGCAGCGACGAGGCCGAGTCGTCGGGGCCTCGCTCGTGCCCGGGACTGTACGCGTGGCGCCGCCCGCACCGCCACAAGTCGCACAACGATGTCGCGCCACATCATCCACGCGACACACGTAAGTACATGCTACCTACGTAACACAAGATTATTATAATGTGTGCCTTTCGTGGCAAAATGCGCCCCATGGGCGCCCCAAGATGATAATGCTGAATTTTAACGCAATGCAATACGCAATATTTTTGGCCCTTTTTTATTCGTTTTACAGTCCGACTTTACACACACATATTATACATACTAAAATCGACATTATGCTGATTCCAAATTAGGTATAACTTCGATTTTGTCCAGGGTGGCATTTGAATCAATTTGCCTTTTAACCGTCGTAATAATTAAGGCCCTACCGTGTTTTTGGCGCATTTATTGTATTCATTTAAACTCGTGCTGTATCATTACTAGCAATGCTATAGTCCTGAAATTCATATGTAAGATATTTGAGGATTCGCTCAAGTGACAAGTATTTATCGAAACACGATTACCCTCCCCCACGCGGCCCCAAGCCATCGCCAATAACTGGCCACCCTTCAATTACTGGCCCCCTCATACTGAAAAATAACTCTGCTCCCCTACAAACAGAATTCAATTTAGTATAACGAGGCCAGTTATTAAAGGATGGCCAGTAATTAACACCTTATACTAAAAATTAAATAAAAAAATAAATAAATATTAGGGGACAATCTAACACAAATCGACCTAGTCCCAAACTAAGCAAAGCTTGTACTATGGGTACTAGGCGACGATAAACTTACTTATATAGATAAATAAATACTTAAATACATAGAAAACAAAAAAAATTAAATTAAATCTATTGTGGGTGAATAGAGTTCATTAGAGTTCCGTAGCCAAACGGAACCCTTATATTTTTAGTATGAGGTGGCCAGTTATTGAACGGTGGCCACTTATTGGCGATTTACCCTATTTGCCATCAAGTAGAAGTGAAACCCGATTCTAATTAGCAACAGTTTAACAGTTTGACGACCAGGCCTCTTATACTACGAAGTGCAAAATTCGAACTTCGTATCGTGCCATTCCTCTCACGCTAATAGTATTTAATACAAGAGCGAGCAAGACGATGCGATACGAACTTCGATTTTCGAATTTCGGAGTAGCCCCCCAGATGGCCTAGTGGTTAGAGAACCTGACTATGAAGCTTGGGGTCCCGGGTTCGATTCCCGTGTCGGAGCAGATATTTGTATGAAAAATACGAATGTTTGTTCTCGGGTCTTGGGTGTTTAATATGTATTTAAGTATGTATCTATTTACATAAGTATGTTTATCCGTTGCCTAGTACCCATATCACAAGCTTTGCCTAGCTTACTTTGGGACTAGGTCAATTGGTCTGAATTGTCCCGTGATATTTATTTATTTATTTATTTATAACATTTAAGGCCCTAAATCGAATGTCTTGACAGGGTTGTCAAATGTTTTAAGTCTTCTCCGTTTTAAGGGTTATAATGTAATAATTAATGTAGGTGTCATCCGGTGCCTGTATTGAACGTCGCCTCTCGTATTCCAGTGCAGCACCGGCGCTCGCTGTCGGAGCTGGAGTGGGCGGCGGCGCCGTGCGCGGGCCCGCCGCACCGGTCGGCGTCGGCGCTGCCCGCGCCGCGCGCGCCGCCGCGGCTGGCGCGCCTGCACCGGCTGGCGCACATCATGCTGCTGCGCGACCCGCCGCGCGGCCGGCACACCACGCCGCTCGACACCTTCCGCGGCGTCAACAAGATACTCGAGCCGGGCCACGAGCGCGCCGGCGGGTCAGTACACACTACACACCAGTACCACTACCATGAATTTACAGTGACGGTACTCGATAGCGACTGGGTAAATGATTTGTATGGAGTCTCCCTACAAATCATTTACGCAGTCGCTATCGAGTACGGTCATTGTAAACTCATGGTAGAGGTACCTCAGAGATCCGCAAACTTTTGTCTTTTGACGTGACAACGTCTAATGGCTGGTTTACACAGTGCGAGCTAGCGTAGGAGTCAGCCTTCCGAGTAGCTGCATTGCAGTTACTCGCACTGTTTGGACGTAACTTA
Organism: Archips crataeganus; assembly: GCA_947859365.1. NCBI lineage: Eukaryota > Metazoa > Arthropoda > Insecta > Lepidoptera > Tortricidae > Archips > Archips crataeganus. The sequence continues at coordinate 9,248,635 of OX402049.1, read as the reverse complement.
CGAGTAACTCGTACGTGCGAGTTGGTCAGTAGCTCGCATCCGAGTTACTTCAACATTTTTTGTTTTCACTCGCCTCTCGCCCGGCAGCAAGTCGCACATGACAGCGGCTCGGCCGTCGCTCGCATCGTTTGGACGCGTTCGGCAGTAGCTCGCCAGTGTCAGCCGGACAGCGACTCGACTCGGACTGGGCAGTACCTAGGTGTCGTGTAGACAGCAAAGGCGAGCCGAGCTACTGGCGTACGAGTAGACAAACCGAGTAGCTGTCTACTGGCCAGGCAGCAGCTCGCACTGTGTAAACCAGCCTTAATAAATCGATGAACGCCGGCTGCATACACGAAAAAGCATGATGCAATGTCCCGTACGTGCACCTACAGAGCAGCGAAGGCCAGTTGCAAGAGAGCCGCGAAGGCCAGTTGCAAGTTGGGGTGCGGGGGGGGGTGCGGTTTCAAAGGGGGATGAAAATTTCTTTGATTTTGCCGTAGGATGCACCGTTTTCAAGATATTTGATAAAACACCGTTTCTCGTCCGATTACCGAGGTTAAGCAACGTCGGGCGCGGTCTTACTTGGATGGGTGAGGGCCTGGTTTTTGAATGTTTTGTTACGACGTTATCACGTTAAACTATCGTCCGTAAACCGATTTTACAGACAACCGGTTTTTTTTAGGGTTCCGTACCCCTTTGGGTATATTAATAATTTTGACATTGGAAGACTATCTCCTGTTTAGTTTTTTTTTTTTAACTAAGGGACCCTATTCCTGTATTTGTTTTTTTTATATATATAATTTCTTTTTAATTTTATATTGTAGTTTATATGTTTATTTGTAATTATTTATTTTATTTTGGTTTGAAAACATGACTTTCTGCCAAGTTTCTTGCGGCGCATTCTTCTTGGCAATGATGGTCCTTCCGAAAGCGCTGGTAGTTTTAAAAAATAGACATGTAAAAGAGCCCTTAGGCCGTGGTCGCTTTCACCCGCCGCACGCGGCCGACAGCGGCCCGCCGCCCGCGGCGTCTGAATGGTGTGTTCGGGAATGCTCGGGAGTGGTCGTTTTCGCCCGCCGCGTGCGACGTCCCGAACGCGGCGGGCGAAAACGACCACTCCCGAGCATTCCCGAACACACCATTCAGACGCCGCGGGCGGCGGGCCGCTGTCGGCCGCGTGCGGCGGGTGAAAGCGACCACGGCCTTAGCGGTCTACTTGCAGAATAAACGTTTTGATGTTGAATGTCTCGTTGGTGTTGCCAGTTTTTCGTCGTGCGTGGAGCTGCCGTCCCCGCTGGTGCGCGTGTGCGACGAGGGCGAGCTGGGGGAGCCGCGCTGCGCCTCGCTGCCGTCCTCGCCGGGGCTGAGCCGGCGCGGCAGCCTGGAGCGGCCGCCGCCCGACCGGCCGCCGCCCGCGCCGCGCCCGCCCAACACCGGTCAGTACACTAAAATAAACATTATTCCATTTATACTTGGTTTTTCAACCGACGAAAACAAAAGGAGGAGGTTCTCAATAGGGATGTTGACACCACCAATCAACTGACGTACTTTTTATGAGCTGTCAAAACACATTTCTCCCATAGAGTTTGAATGGCAATAGCAACATATGACGTCACTTGTTCGCATACTCAATTGACTAACTATTTATTTGTTTTAAAGCAACAAAAAATCTAATTTTGCAGTTAATCGAAAATTAATCTGGGTTTCAGGGCTAAAAGAAAGCGTTTTTTTACTGGAGTTGTGTCTTCGAATTATTTTTTAATGGTGTCAACATCCCTATTCGACGTGTATATATTTTTTTTTTATGTATGATCACGCATAACTTTTTACAGAGTAGTCCGATTTTGATGATTCTTTTTTTATTGCAAAGCGTATACCCCGAGGGTGGTCCCATTGAAATTTGGAAACAATATTCCTACCCTAAGGGTAGGTAAACAGGGGATGATTGACTAACTTTTTACAGAGTAGTCTGATTTTCATAATTCTTTTTTATTGGATAGATAGGGTATACCTTGAAGTTGGTATTATAAATTTGGAAAAAAAATTACCCCAAGGACGGAAAAAAACTTTTTAACAAAAAATTAAACCGCCAAAAAAACTGAAAAGCAAAAAATAATACCTTTTTTGTTTGACCTTAATCTAGGTACCAGTTTGAAGTCGGTGCCTCAGCACGACCCAGGAGGAGTGATAGAAGCCAATCAGGTAGACGATTATAGGTCCACTCCTCCTGGCTCGTGCTGAGGCACCGACTTCAAACTGGTACCTAGATTAAGGTCAAACAAAAAAGGTATTATTTTTTGCTTTTCAGTTTTTTCGGCGGTTTAATTTTTTGTTAAAAAGTTTTTTAGCATTAGAAAGAAGGGAAGCGATTTGGCGTGTCTTTTTTATTGAAAAACACTTTTGTAAAATAAATCACAGCAAATTTGTAACTTGGCAAGAAACTAGTACGCTTTTAAAAAAATAGAAACCAGTAGTTACTATTTTGAAGTGAAACTTCTAATGCGACTTCCAACAAGCGTTGCGTTAAATGCGACGCAACGCAACGCAATGCAACTTGACGTTTACGAGACGTTTGCGAGAGGGGTGAGGTCAGGGGGTTAGGGGTGAGGGGGGCGCGGGGGTTTCAAAGGGGGGATGAAATTGTATACGATCGTTAGAAGTAGTGGCATGACGTCACGCGCTGGAAACCGCCTAAAGAGTACTAAGAGCTATAAGAGACTGTCTGTCTCTTTTGTTCTCGTGAGTTTGATTACGGTGCGAAAGAGACATACGAATATGGGGCGAGAATATTTTGTTTTAGCAATTGAAATGTAAATTTTTAGCAAAATACTAAAAAACATCAAGATAGTTATGCAATTTTGTAAGTTTAAAGGAACACTTACCTGAAATACGATCCTTTTTAAGAGTGGATCTGCTGTCATTTGCATAGTTTTTCACCGCACACTTTGTCATTGCGTGACGTCGTAACCAACGCGCGTTCGAAACACTACTGAACCAAAACTCTGCACAATAGACGCGTGTGCAGACTTTTGCTTCCGACAATTTTTGAGCGTGATTGGGAGTCTAGTTGTTTTATTGTACCTACGTCAATGCTTGCTAAGTTGAAAAACCATGTGTCTCTGTTGCAGAGCTATCGGAAGGCGCCCTGCTGGGCGCGACGCGGCGCCGCGGCTCGTGCGAGTCCGGGATCTTCTCCGTGGCCAACGAGGACCTGTGCGCCACGCACGCCGACTGCTTCTACAATGCCATGTGTCCCTGCAGCCTCATGGGCTGCCAGCGCTGCTGGTGGTGGCCGCGCCGCGCCGCCGCCGGCGACCCCGACCACCCCGACCACCCCGACCCCGCCGAGCGCGTCGACCCCGACCCCCTCGACTACCGCGACCCCCCGCTCCGCATGTGCTCCGACTGCTTACTCATCTACGACAGACTGTTCAACGCTCGCACCTACAAAAGAGACCGTCCGCTCGGCTCGGCTAACTCGAGCCTCTTTGTTCTCGACGACTCCGCCCTGTCGACCACCACGGTCAGCTCGCTTCGCAGCCTCGACGACCTGGAGGAGGTCCCGTCCAGGGACGAACCGCAACCGCGGCGTGTCCTCGAACACGACGCGTCACCGTTCCTGTGCGGGAAGCTAGACTCCAACCGTCCCGACTCCGACGCGTCAGAGACGCCGGAACCGCAAGCTAAGGAGTACCACATATTAGACAGGTGCTGCTGCGTCAGTCGGGCCAAATGTTTAAGCGGATGCGTCTCCCATAAACCTCTGGACGATGACGAGTTGAGTTACTTACTCCAACGCGGCCCGCTCATTAACCACCTCTTAAACTCGTCGTGCAAAAGGACTTCCAGTGTGTACACGGACAGCTCCGAGGACGTCGCATCGCTCGCCGGCTCCGACAGCCTGTACTGCGACGAAAGGATCCCGCGCCACGTGCGATCCGCGCAAATATCAAAAATTGTCGAGTACTTCGAGCGGAAAGGGGCGGACTTCAAATGTGACCGGACGTTCAAGAGCCACTCGCGGTTCAAAGTGAGCAACTTCGGCAAAGTGGAAATGTTACAGTGCAAAGGGGAACGCAGTGAGAAAGAGTACTTCGTTGACGTGAAGCACCGGGGCGGCGCCGGCGCCGGCCGCCTCGAGCTGCTCGAGGACGGCTGCGGCCGCAAGTGCGTGCAGCAGAGACTCATGATCTGCGAGGGAGCCGTCAAGTCCAAACTACCCTTGTTTGACAAAAAGTCATAACGGCAGTGAACCTAGTGAACGTACAGGGTTTTGGGCGGCTTTTGTTTTATCGATTGTGAATCGAAGCTTGTGTCAAACGGTGACTCGATACTTCCATAGTGGTTACGGATAAATGTTATCTTTTATAATGGTGGTCCGAGGCCGCCCGGGACGCGGCGGGCCCGACGATGGGCCCTTACTTAATTTGATTTTATTTTGACGACTGATTTAAAAATAAGCATTTGTTTTTAGAGGATGGTTCTAGATTTAGTTTTAGTCGAAATATTTAGCAGATGTCGGGCGGAATTTTTCAGTTGATTGCGGCCTATTGTTACGCAATAGTCTATGTTAGTATTACTATATACGGCAGCGCATATAATCATTGTTTTTAAACGAGTATTCTTTATATCATATTCAAGTTTATTAGATAAATAAACTAAAGTTTTGTAAATATGGTTTAGGTTTAATATGTTTCATCTAAACTTATTTATACACAGTATTATATTAGTACTTGCCAGTTCAGATAATTATAGTGTACATAAAAACGTAATTGTTAAGATTTAGCAACTGTCGTAATAATATTTTTTGTACTTTTCAAATGGCAGCAGTTTATTAGATCATTATTAGTAATTTAATATTTTTAACTTTTAATATACATGAATATACCTACTTTATGAAGATTTCAAATCGACAAAGTCACACATTGAGTTATTTAAAATTAAAGATTGTTTTTCATATATTTTCTACATTATTAGACATGACCTTCGTCGAGTTCATTATTTATGCCTCACTGTACCATGGTATGAGCGAGTCAAACAGATTTATTCAGAGTTGCGGAATACATAACTTATATTTAGCCACCAGTAACAATGATAACAATATCCCATACTACTCCTTAGAAAAGGATCCAAATTTACTGCCTTAAATCAATACAGAAATGAAACTCAATAGCATCGAGATCCAAATTTACTGCCTTAAATCAATACAGAAATGAAACTCAATAGCATCGAAAATGGCAGTATTGTACACTTTTGTTTCTTTATTTTTCTATAACTATTTGCAAGTCTGAATAGGCATAAGATTGCGCTTGGCGTCCGTCGTGTCTGTATAAGTAGAGTCGATAATACTTTATTATATTAAAGAACTACCTATCTTTATCGACACGTTACTAGTCTTCATAAGCGTGTTAATTATCCGTCGGTACTTGGTATATATATATATATATATATAAAGATCAAAAATAATCAACAAATAAATAACTTAACAAGCGTTCCTACTGTAACAGTTAACTTTGTAGTAGTGCTAATTCCTTTCACCGTCAAAGTAACCTGGTAGCTAACTATCCCATTTGAATATTTAGGGATGATTGAAGGAACGAACAAAGTGGCAGTAAGAGTAAAAACTCGTTTAATATAACTAAAATAAATGTACAAATGTGTGTCAAAAGACGGAAATGTTAGAAGCGAATGGATTATTTTTAATAGACGACAAATGCTTGGAAATCTACTATTGCGACGTAGGCACTACCTGTGCCTAAAATAAGTAGGGTACCTATTTGATAAAGTATAATTAAAATAAAAACTTCATATGATGTTCAACATTTCTAGAAATATTCAATTGAAATACTACTTTCCCTTCATTAAAAAAGTCAAGTACCATACACCTCTTTCGTGAACAGTTGTAATGGGATTCTTTTTCAATATTTTGCCTTATAAATATTCGTAAAAAGCAAACAGTAACTAGTACTTTTCTAATTATAATGTCCATAGAAAGTATGACGATAAATATTCCATTGGCGGCTCTTAAAAATAATCCATATCATATAGAAACATATTTTTGTAAATACAGTATTACATATTTATTTAATATTCATCAACATCATTATATACTTTAAATCATGGTTATATATGTCAGGGTATACTAATTCATTGTAAATATAATAATGAGAGATTAGGAAATTCCATTTTGAAAGTGAACAGTGTGACGTGACGTTAGTGGGCCCGTTACGGTTTAATTATGAAGAATATATGTCAGTGCCAAAAACAATCTTGTGTTTCTTAATTTAATTCAAAAAGTTTGAAAAGCGTGCACTCTGCTTTAAGACATTATTTGAACGGAAACCACACCAAATTACACGTTCGTTCATTAAGACATAGAAATAATGTTTATAAAAATAAACCTAGCTAATTAGAAGTCGAATGCAGTCTTTGACGATTGTCGCGCTGACAACTCTTGTTTGATGATAATTTAGTGTAATACAATATGCCTAAGATTTAAATACTTACAAATTTTGTGAACAGTCATTTACCCTAATCAAGGGTTCGGTTTAATTTGTATTGTTTGCATCAAGATTTTCAAATGGGTGAAAATATTTATAAAATATCAAGTTCGCACTTTTTATTGCTAACGCTCATTTTATTCTGACTGCTAAGATTCATGCGTGTGATCTTAAATTTTGATATGTTTGGGTTTGCTAACCTTACTGGCCTAGCAGCTCGTACATTTTTCTTTGCAGCCATTGACTACAATATTCTGATTTTAGGAATCAGAAATTATAGTACTAATAATACGTATAATAAAATTGTCAATTGATTCGGACTTAAAAATAAAAACAATAGGCACCTGAGAGAGTATTAAGTAGGTATATATCTACAAAACATACTGAAACTTGGTGTGGTTTCGTTATGAATTAATTTCAATTTAAAAGCAATTACGTGTCCGTCCAAGTAATCAGTGGAATGTTTACTTTTATACATCTTACAGTTGAAGAACGACTTAAACATCGCCGTGACAAAGCAACATGTAACTTATTTTGCTAAGAGCGATGTTGGAATGTTCATCAGCTTTAGATTATTCAGAAAACTGGACCCAAGACTGATGTAGTGTAATCTGCTTGTTTACCATTGGTAAGTCAGATAGTTAATCTCAAACCTGGCACAGCTATATGTACAAATCATGCTAAATATAAAAAACGCAACGAAACTACGTATATGTCATCATCAACACAACTAAAACTTCCAATTTGCTAGCATCGGAGATGATTTGATTAAATATACTATTGTAGGTTTTCTTAACGTATTCGATGCTGGCTGTCAATCCCTAGACTTCACGTGCTGCAAACGCACGAGTGCGTTCAAATGATTGCTAAATGATGACAGAGGCACTGGCTGAAAGTCAAAAATACGCATTTGCCGGCACAGAATATTTTAATTACCATTGCTACCTAATACTACGCTTATTTCCACATGTTAATCGACATCTATCGCGCCGGGAACTTGGGCGCTTTAGTAACGCGCAAGTCCATTAATTCAATAGTCCAATATTGTATTGCAACTTAACCAATTTAGCATAAATATATAGTCGTGTTAATACATTTTTTACTTAACAATCTATAACATCTACCAGTGGTATTGATTTGATGTCAAAAGCATGCACTCAATGCAGACATCGATGTATTTTTGTCGTCTTGAATTCACTTTGTTTCAAAACTAAACCTGCTTTAGTAGGTATTTACAAGGTTTATGTTTTTATTAAAAATAGAGATATTTTTAAATAATATCACATACGGAAGTCTGAAGCCGCCAGATATTTTGTTACATTGCAGCCGGCACTAGAATGTGTTGAAGACTTGTTTGAATCCTTCAAGAATGTTATAAGTATACCTAGTTACGATATTCGTCAAAAGTACCTGTTATAACTACACTATGTATAATTATGATGCAAGGTATTATAAATCGAGAACAACGTTAAAAATTTGACGTCGATACATGTATAATGTTCATTAGTCAAGCGAAAGTTTGTTTTCTTAGTTTGAAATTACGCTAATGTGTACACAATTCGGTAGGCCCATCTTTTTGTCTCCCCCTCATTTTGTCTAGTGAACAACTCCGCCAGGAGAGTTAAATATTAGAGAAACATTTATATGTTTATCGACGTTAACAAATATTAGCACTTGAACATTTAACAAATAAATTTGTAAACCCAACTCACCGAGAACGGTGTAACTTTCTCAAATAAAACTGATGTTTTCAAATTGCAGAATGTTACAGCACCCAATCTTGCCATTACAAAGAGAAAAGTTACACCATTTAAGCATATCAGTTTCAGAATACCTAGATAAGTACTAGTTGTTTTGATAATATTAGTATAATCTGTTTAGGACATGCACGCGGTATGAAATGTTGAAGTTTTACTAAATTATATTTTAATTAAACTTTTACAAGTTTTTTTAAAAGCCATCTTGACAACCATCTTAGAACTGAACCGATTAACAAACGCATTATTTAAATTGTTAGATATTTGGGAATGGAGTTGGGTAAAAGTACCTATTTAAAATTGACAGAAGATCTTATTTTTTTGTATAGGTAGTTAAACGTCCCTGTGCTCGACACTAACCCAATACATGGCACTTTCAATCTTATGTCATAGTAACAGAGACAGAGAGAGGTGACAGATTGGTGTCATCTACTGGGCGTTGAGGTATCGAGCATTGGTACGTTTACCTTATGTTATACGTTTACTTTATGCTACTCTAAAAAAATGCTTTTTTTGAGGTCGTAAGTCGAGTTACTTACCTTTAACAGTTCAAATTATTTACATTAAAAGCCACGTTTCTTATAAAAAAAATACTGGCTTGCCATAACACACGTAGCACAAACACAAAACGTTCCTATAGTTCCGAACAACTTTTAAATGGCATCTGCATGGCGTGCTCGTGGATTTGTATAAGGACGATTTACTGATAATGATAATTTGCTCTGTGTCTATGCTATGGTGTTTGAAGGGTTTGAACTTTAGAGATATCCATATGTGCGTGCGTGTCCGCCATTACTAAGTTAATTTGTTTTAAGGCACTAACATACTGTGTAACGGTTGTGTCCACGCCCGACTAAATGTAGAGTAAGAGCCGTCGAGGCCGGATAATTTGTAAAATGAAGGTGTATTAAATATATTTTGTTTCAAAAATGAATTTTATTTTTATTTATTTAGTCACCTGGGGCCTGTTGCATAACAAAGTACAACTTATATTACAAGCTGAACTCCCTTTCTAGTTGCGGTAAAATTACACAAAGTTTACCACTGACAGATGGTTTGCCTTCATTTCATATTCAAATTTAACGACCTACAAATAAAGCCAATTTTAGAATACCGTTACCCACGTTTGCAGATTTTGTAATAACTACTTTATTTGTATGGTGTTAAAGTTGGAAATTAAATTAAGGCAAGCAATATGCCAGTGGTAAACTAAAAGTAAACTTATTGTAATATAACTGTAGGGAGAGTTCCGCTTGTAATATTAGTTGTACTTTGTTATGCAACAGACCCCAGGTCTGTTCACGGTTCAGGATGACTTCGTCCACTGTCCCATTTCATCTCTATATTAAATCGTCCACAGCGCCATGTCGTCAGCCTGCAATTCTTAAATCGTCGCCTTCCTAACTCGTCCACTTTCTTTTATCGACCACAGTGCTACTTTGTCACTAGCTAGTGCCACCTCGTCCACATACCTTTCTCGACCACAGTGCTACTTGTGTGTATGCTTATTTGAATAGGAATATTGACGAGTTAGCACTACTATAGTTAAATAAGATTGTTGACTAGTTGGCACTGTGGTCGACATAGAGGTTTAGTTTCTTATGCCCCATTGTTTATCAGCAGCATTATCAATGGTGCAAAATGTACCGTAATGCGGCAACTGCACTACCTCGGTCACCTAATAATACGTTCGCCGCACTTGTTTCAAACTACTTTGGCCAACAAACGTCGTCTTCGCAACTGAACTCATTGCTTGGCAACTGGACACGAGAGGTGTATTTACACTTATACAAGATAAAAATAGTTTTTGAAATAAAAATCAACATGATGTTGATGGTTATCATTTTATATTATATGGTACAAATGGAGCCTAGATCTAAATAAGTATAAGGAGACGGAACTAGCTTGACAATCCAATGTTATCTCGAAATAATTGTGGCTTCGTATCTTTTCCACAGCGCCCTTGGCTCTGTTAGTTCTCGTCATCTTCTGGTGGCCACCGCTGCAAGGGACAGATAATAACTTTTTTTTAATAATTCACGGTTAATTCACGTGAACAAACTGCTAATAAACAGCAAAATAACCAACCACATTAGCAGTACAAAGAATACTTGATTAAGGAACAGCTAGATACGGCACCTATCAATTGCCCCCAACTGCCTGCCTGATAATAATATAAATAATAATAAAATAAATTTGAAAATTAGTCGCATATGGTTTGTATACCCTGGTTAGGTACTACAATAACTCACTTGCTACTCGAACGTTTGTCAATTTGTCTAACTCAGAGTTAACATACCCGACACACTTTGTCTGTTTGGATCGAATATTAGGTGAAAAATCGTCCAGTGGCTCCTAGTGAGAGTGCACGCCACGCAGTCGACGTGCAAGAATGACGGTAGGCCGAGCACAACATTACATCCACTCGCAAATTCGTCAGTCGTACCTACCCGTGATGCATGCAACTGCGTCGAAATATCGGGAAATCATTAAAAAAAAAAAAATTGTCCTAATGATCGATTGTCCTAACTCTTTTTATTTATAATCTATTAATTGTTCTGGATTTTTAACCGACTGCCGGAGGGTTATGTTTTTAGAGCGTATTTATAAAACAAACCTAACCTAACCTATAGAGTTCTAGAGGATAATCACTTCAAAGTTCCTGAAAAATTCACGGTTTCCGAGAAAAAAAGTGTTAGGACAATCGATCATTAGGACAAACGATGTTAGGGATTTAGATAAGAGTCCCATACCGGCTAATAATCGATCAAAATTTAGTATATATTTTAGTAATTTAGTATTGATATAGTATATTGCGTAAAGTTAATTAAAAACATATAAAATAGATAGATAGATAGATAGATTCATTTATTTCAGATTGAAAATTACAATTATATTCAGCATTCCAAATGTCACAAATATAAAGAATTCACAAAAAGATCGTCAAAAGAATTTAAAAACATAAATGAAAAATACATTAATATAAAATGTCACAAGGATAATAATTAAAAACAATAAAAGTGTAATAAAACAAAAATGTCAATAAAAATATTAAATCACATAATGTGTGAATGTCAAAGAAATTTAGAACCACAACTTAAAAATGATAAATGAATAATATTAATTCACATAATGTGAAGATGTCATAAGACCAAATAATTAATAAATAATAACAATAAAAACAAAAAGAATAAAAATACATTCTGATTCAGATGTCAAATTTAAATAAGGATAATATCATATTCTTTTACACAGTACAATGATTTATCCATAAGCAGTTTTTTAAGTCGGCGTCCAAATGTTTCGTCCGAACATTCACTTTTTAAGTCAGAGGGTAGACGTTCGTAAAACCTAGGGCCTATGACGCGCGGGTTTTTATCAAGCAGCGCTAACCGCCGTGGCACCACTTGCAATCGCCCAGTCTGGCGGGTTATTCTACCCGGGATATTGACGCGTTTAAACAAATTTATATTTCGGCGAGTAAACATTATTATGTCGTAGACATACTGTGAATATTGCGTCAATATCCCAAATTTTTTAAATAGTTCCCTACAAGAGTCTCTAGGTTTTACGCCAGCCAATGTGCGCAGAGCTCGCTTCTGGATCTTAAACACTCTGTCAGAATCAGTTGAATAAAATAAACCCAACTTTAAATTAATAAACGATGTCCAGTTTAAATAGCGGTTCAAAGGATACAGACAATGAAAGCAGGTATGCGTGAAAAAATTAGGGACTGACTACAAGTGGCTTTAGAGAGGCCGTGAGCAAAAAACCTATCGCAAACTCATGGTTACAAAACAATCTATTTAAAATTGAACACTTTTATTGTTTTATTTATTCATTTTAACATTTTAGTCAGGCAACTCCTATAAAAGCCTCAAAAACCACAACTTTAAAGTACAGTCAGCATCCAATATAAAGGGTGCCCAAATATATTATCGGAACTCATTTCCATTTTCTAGTATCATCCATAATCATCCCACTGCAGGACACAGCCCTCCTCTCAGAATGAGAGAGCATGGGCCGTAGTTCCCTTGCGAGCCCAGTGCGAATGGAGAACTTCACACACAATTTGTTCGCAGTTGTGTGCAGGTTTCCCCACGATGTTTTCCTGTACCGTAAAACTCATGGTAAATTTCAAACGTAATTTCGCACATACATTTCGAAAACTTAAGAGGTATGACCACGAGCTCGAACCCACGACCCTCTGCTTGAGAGGCCATAGGACAAACCACTAGGCTACCACAGCTTTTCTATTAGGTACCTATAGGTATAGTAACTGTAAACCTCAGTTTATAACTGCAAGAAAAATCATGCAAGTTGCATTACATATTCAATCTCGTTCGCTTGACGCCCTTTCAATGTACCTAATGCAACTTGCTAAATTTTTCTTGCAGTTGTAAACTGGGCTTAACTATACACCGTGAAATTTTAGTGGTTGTTTTCCCGAAACGAGGTGATTTATTATCGATTGTACAATCGATTTATAATTACTATTTTGACTAGAGTCGAAAAGCCAATTGTGAAAAACGAAAGTCGAAAATGACCGCAAACCAATAGTAACCCTTCGTTGGTACAAGTAGCGTACGATCGTACGATAGGTTAGGTGCCAACGAAGCGTTACTACTATTGGTTTGCGGTCATTTTCGACTTTCGTTTTTCACAATTGGATTTTTGACTCTAGTCAAAATAGTAATTATAAATCGATTGTACAATTATCACCTCGTTTCGGGAAAACAACCACTAAAATTTCACGGTGTATAAAATAATATAACAGATGATAGACCTTGAGAAAATTAGCAATCTTACCAATCGTGCCTTGTCGATTTTCGGAGGGCCCTCGTTGTCACGCTTTGGGATGCAATTGGTTTCGGGCGGCTTCCTCCATTTCCAGTCAAAGTTCCAGCCGGGACTTTCGCCGTGGAACTTGGACATCACTGTCAGCATGGCCAAGAGTATGCCGCCGCCAACCACAGCGCCAATCATGCCCAGGTTGCTCGCGAACGCTCCAGAGAACCCAGCAGCTTGAGCAACTTCAAAGTAATCGAACCTTTAGCCTCCTAAGACCCCGCGTACATTTTTTTGTAAGTACATTATTACAAAATGGACTTGGGATTTTAACTAAATAACAAAAGGGTTCCTAATTCAAATACACACTAATTTTTCTTCCCGTTTTTTCGTGGTCCCATTAACGAAGAATCTCCTTCGTTTAATTTCTACTATTTTATGTTGTACCTTGTGCCTACTCTCCCTGAAATTTGTAAATTAAAAAAATAAAACACGACCTTTTTGACTCGAAGACTACAGGAAAACCTACAAGAATACATTTCTGAATATTTTTCTTACAGTCTGACTCGCACTTTGCTTTCAATTACCTTCGCTCCAAGATATCTCCCCGCGAAGGAACATCATGAACGCCCGCAACGGCCCCGGACTGTCGTCGTCGTCCGAGCGCGCGATCGAGCAGCAGCTGCTGACTCTACTGAGGCTTCGAGACTTGAGGCTAGACCTGTTCTCGATCTCCTGCTTCTTTCGTTCAAGCTCGATAGCACTGGAAAGCGAAGACTCAACTTATGATATGGGTGTCCAGGGGTGATTGCTTTCCATCAGGTGACCCGCCTGGGTTTATCCCCTATTATATAAAGAATCGGACTCGTGCATAAAGGGTTCCGTATCCGTACCTCCGTAGGTACCAGGTTTTAAAAATAGTTCAGTAAACAAAATTAATAATTCTCGAGTTAAAAACGCTGAAAAAAAACACGTTCGTTTTGTCTGACCCCCTTAATTTTTAACTTTATTTTATTTTTATAGTTTTTGTTGTTATAGCGACCACGATGGGTATGTATTACAATACCGAAGTACGAAAGACCGAATGTATTAAAACATCGAATAGGTCAAAAGACCGACACGATTTTTTTCTGGAACCGTTAACTTTTTAAGATTGTTATAAAACAAACCTAACCTAACCTAATGGGTTCTGTATGATGCCGTTTTAATAAATTCTAAAAAGTTTACGGTTTCAGAAAAAAATCGTGTCGATCTTTTGATCCATTCGATGTTTTCATACATTCGGTCTTTCGTACTTCGGTATTGTAATACATACCCGCCACGATAGTACATTATCGGTGAAAATTTCAAGTGTCTAGCTGTAACGGTTCAACAAACATGTGACAGACGGACGGACAGACAGCGGAGTCTCAGTAATAGGTACCGTTGACACCCTTTACGTAGGTACGGAACCCCAAAATTAAATGTTCCACGCGAAACAGTCCCAGTCCCACATTTCGGGGATTGCTTAACTGCATATGCAATAAAATACATTTTCTATGGCTATTTCGGCTACTTATTATGTTACAAGTTAAGTATGAAGTATCTTAAGTAAGACGAGACCATAATCCTTGCACTATCAAAAAGTTATCAGATCTGATATAGAGCCAAGCTTCCTAAGTCTACACGCCCCAACCTAACTCTTCACAAACTTTACACCTTCGTCAAAATATCTGGCTTGGCCGTTTGGCTACCGTCCGTCACAGTCACACGTAAAGTGGAAATTTTATTCTTATTTATTTAGGTATATCAATTTATTGCTGTTCATTACTTTTCTATCATGCAATAGTTCTTGAAGTAGCCAAACGGCCAAGCCACATATTTTGACTAAAGAGTAAAGTTTGTGAAGTTAGGGCGTGTAGAGTTAGGAAGCTTGGCTCTATATCAGATCTGATAATTTTTGACAGTGCAAGGAATATAGGTATGGTCTCGTCTTGGCAACATTTTACATGAAAATGTTTTTTGGTTGGTTTATTTTGTAAGTTAATTAAAACAATTTTTTTTTCAAGTTTCAAGTTTTATAATTTTTTGTTGTTTGTGTTGTGTACTAATATAGCTTATGTACAAAATTTCAGCTTTCTAGGACTTCAGGTAGCACCCTGAGAATTTTGATGATCGTCAGTGAGTCAGTGACGAAATCAAGATTTTTTAGATAGGTATCAATAAAATTTGAAGTATAAGAGCTATGCAATTGTAATATTACATTTTTAATGAGTCTACATTGACATCATATCCCGAGAATTTTGTTTATCTACATCTACTGTATAATCCAAACTCAAGTTATGAGGGTTCAAAAAAACGACGAAGCGCTTCGAGAAAAGGCAGTAAGTAGTGCCCTTGCGCTTCGCTTGGCTCGTCTTGGCCCCAGATTTCAAACTCGAATAAAAGAACAAGCATTTAAAAACTACTGACTAGCCCGTGCCCTGCACAGACTTAAATTATTACGAACTCGCTCTTGCCCTTGGAAGGAGGTGAAAAACCGACAACGGTCGGGGAACACCCGACCCCAAGAACGAGAATGGAATCAAAATTCTCGCAGTGTCATAATTTCGTAATCACTAATTTTCGATACTTATTCCTTTTTTTAGTTATCTCTAGCAATTACGACCCAAACCAAGCTAGAGTTTGTCAAGCGAGTCGTGTCCCTTGAAAAAGGAGGCATTTTCAAAAATCTTATATACTTACCTTGCCTATGTCAAAACTAATAACACGCTGATAACTATGATACTTTTACTTATGTAGGTAGCTGTCTTTTTAACTACCTACTTACTGCTACATAAATTCGAGTATCAATCAATCATAGTTTTCAGTATTATTACTTAATGTTGACATTTTAGTTAAGATTTTTGAAAATGCTGCCTTTTTCAAGGGACAAGACTCTCTTGACGTTCTAAAATAATAGAGTCCAGATAAGTGATTCCACTACTTACGGCACCTTTTAGCTACAATTTCAGCAAACATGACTAAACAAGGGACTCATTTTGCTTCTTAAGTAGGTATCTGTTAATATAATTTAGATAGTACAAGAATTCATAAACGTACTTAGTTGATGCCGCGATCAATGGCATGCACAGAATGCGGGGACTTCCTCGCACGTTGGGCCAGTAATAAAATTTACTTACAGCATTTCTGATCTAGTGTTTGTAATACTTACGTGGGAAACCCCTCAACATGTCAAGTGTTGAACAGAACGTTTAGATATGTAAGTATATATTTCGTACTAAATACAAACTGAAATATAGATGCACAGAAAAAACCCCAGAAAAAAGACCAATGCTGGGAATCGAACCCAGGTCCTCAGCATTCCGTGCCGCGTGCCATACCCCTACACCACCACTGGTCTAGAGATTAGACACGAATCTTTCCTATACATCATACATTTCAATCTGCTAAATCATCACCTTATGCAGTGACAAGCGCACATCTATGTTACACCCTCATCGAGAGATTTTAACACTCCTTCGGAACTAACCGCTCACCTGGACAAGAGATGGCGCTACTGTGCAACTTTAAACAAGTTAGCTATGAAGTATCTTTTTGTACTTATTTTTTCCCAGCATTGGTCTTTTTTCTGGGGTTTTTTCTGTGCATCTATATTTCAGTTTGTATTTAGTACGAAATATATGATTTCACGGGATGACCGTAAAAGTAATAAAAAAATGAAGTTGAAAAAATAAGTACAAAAAAAAAAAAAAAAAAAAGATACTTCATAGCTAACTTGTTTAAAGTTGCACAGTAGCGCCATCTCTTGTCCAGGTGAGCGGTTAGTTCCGAAGGAGTGTTAAAATCTCTCGATGAGGGTGTAACATAGATGTGCGCTTGTCACTGCATAAGGTGATGATTTAGCAGACTGAAATGTATGATGTATAGGAAAGATTCGTGTCTAATCTCTAGACCAGTGGTGGTGTAGGGGTATGGCACGCGGCACGGAATGCTGAGGACCTGGGTTCGATTCGCAGCATTGGTCTTTTTTCTGGGGTTTTTTCTGTGCATCTATATTTCAGTTTGTATTTAGTACGAAATATATGATTTCACGGGATGACCGTAAAAGTAATAAAAAAATGAAGTTGAAAAAATAAGTACAAAAAGATACTTCATAGCTAACTTGTTTAAAGTTGCACAGTAGCGCCATCTCTTGTCCAGGTGAGCGGTTAGTTCCGAAGGAGTGTTAAAATCTCTCGATGAGGGTGTAACATAGATGTGCGCTTGTCACTGCATAAGGTGATGATTTAGCAGATTGAAATGTATGATGTATAGGAAAGATTCGTGTCTAATCTCTAGACCAGTGGTGGTGTAGGGGTATGGCACGCGGCACGGAATGCTGAGGACCTGGGTTCGATTCCCAGCATTGGTCTTTTTTCTGGGGTTTTTTCTGTGCATCTATATTTCGTACTAGTACGAAATATATGATTTCACGGGATGACCGTAAAAGTAATAAAAAAAATGAAGTTGAAAAAATAAGTACAAAAAGATACTTCATAGCTAACATGTAAGTATATTTTAAATTACTCCGGGACTCCCTTTACATTAAAGTAGTACTTGCATTGCGCACCTTCCCCGTCTCTAGCCCTCGTAGTCATACAATTACTGTTAAGGTAAGATGACCCGCTTGCTCGTTTTCCTCCTCATAATCAAAAAACCGGCCAAGAAGCGGGTCGGACACGCCCATGATAGGGTTCCGCAGCCGTTACGAAAAAAAACCTTGCATATCTTATTAATTTTACTATTAATCATACTGTCCGTATTAAACAAGCAATATTTTACAGGTCAGGCTGCTATACACCGTGAAATTTTAGTGGTTGTTTTCCCGAAACGAGGTGATTTAGTATCGATTGTACAATCGATTTATAATTACTATTTTGACTAGAGTCAAAAATCCAATTGTGAAAAACAAATGTCGAAAATGACCGCAAACCAATAGTAACGCTTCGTTGGTACCTAACCTATCGTACGATCGTACGCTACTTGTACCAACGAAGCGTTACTATTGGTTCGCGGTCATTTTCGACTTTCGTTTTTCACAATTGGATTTTTGACTCTAGTCAAAATAGTAATTATAAATCGATTGTACAATCGAAACTAAATCACCTCGTATCGGGAAAACAACCACTAAAATTTCACGGTGTATATTTACCTACTCTTAAACTACTAAAAATTCTCAAGCAAATTTAGCTGTTATAATTTTCCTTGTTAATTTGACATGCTGATTTTTTTTCAAAATTTTTATACCAACAGTTTAGCTTTTAGAGGGGGGGGGAGGACGCTAAATCACTATATCGAAAAATCGTCTTCACGACCATGGAATAATTTTAAAAGACCTAGCCAACGATACCCTACACCTCAGATTACGGAACAATAGTTTTGTTCCGTAGGTAATCTGAGCCCTACACTATAATTTATTGAATCAGGCGTTACTTTGCGGAGGTCCATATTAATGAACTAAAACAATTACTTTGCTCACCCGCGACCTTACAATAGTTACGTTTATGCAAGAAATGTGCGTTCATGCAGTTCCTCCACCTCCACACTGTACGAACACACACAAATCACATAAACCCAACCATCACCACCACCAAGCTACACTGACGCGTTTCGAACTCAACCAGAGCTCATCTTCAGAGTTACCACAACCGTATGCTATGCTACCAACTGTTAAAATAACAAACCAAAACAAATGTTTTAACTTTTCACTGTAACTTCTCAAGTACCCACTTTATTTTTCTTATTCTCAAACTACCCCACAAAAATTAACTTTTATTGACATATTATAAAACTACCTTGAATTTTTTGTTTATATTTATAAGGCATATTTAATTAATACTAACTGTTCAAATTCGACCCAAGCCGCAGTAAAGGAGAAGATACTAAATTTACCTGTTCATTAATAATAGACCCCATAGTGTTGTACCTAATTATTTCCATGCATTCCAGAGCATCCAGACGCAACCCCTTGCCGCAATAATGTAACACTTCATAAGAATCTGAATCTAACAATGAATGATTTGATTCCAACAAATGTTTTGCAAAATTCGATCTATCTGGATGCTCATTCCTATATGCCGAAACATGCTCTTTAAATCTAGTATTAAAACTTCGGCCTGTCTGTCCTACGTATATCCCATTGCAGTCATTACAAGTAAGCTTGTATACACCCGATCTAGTTCCCTTATCTACCTGTTCTTTGTGGTTACATAGCCTAGAGTACAAAGAGTTGTTAGTCTTAAAGGCAACATTAATATTGTTTGATTTTAAAATGCCATAAATCTCTAGCATCTCTTACGTCGGGGGTTTGTCTGATAAGATTTATGGCATTTTAAAATCAAACAATATTAATGTTGCCTTTAAGACTAACAACTCTTTGTACTCTAGGCTATGTAACCACAAAGAACAGGTAGATAAGGGAACTAGATCGGGGGTATACAAGCTTACTTGTAATGACTGCAATGGGATATACGTAGGACAGACAGGCCGAAGTTTTAATACTAGATTTAAAGAGCATGTTTCGGCATATAGGAATGAGCATCCAGATAGATCGAATTTTGCAAAACATTTGTTGGAATCAAATCATTCATTGTTAGATTCAGATTCTTATGAAGTATTACATTATTGCGGCAAGGGGTTGCGTCTGGATGCTCTGGAATGCATGGAAATAATTAGGTACAACACTATGGGGTCTATTATTAATGAACAGGTAAATTTAGTATCTTCTCCTTTACTGCGGCTTGGGTCGAATTTGAACAGTTAGTATTAATTAAATATGCCTTATAAATAAATAAACAAAAAATTCAAGGTAGTTTTATAATATGTCAATAAAAGTTAATTTTTGTGGGGTAGTTTGAGAATAAGAAAAATAAAGTGGGTACTTGAGAAGTTACAGTGACAAGTTAAAACATTTGTTTTGGTTTGTTAGTTTAACAGTTGGTAGCATAGCATACGGTTGTGGTAACTCTGAAGATGAGCTCTGGTTGAGTTCGAAACGCGTCAGTGTAGCTTGGTGGTGGTGATGGTTGGGTTTATGTGATTTGTGTGTGTTCGTACAGTGTGGAGGTGGAGGAACTGCATGAACGCACATTTCTTGCATAAACGTAACTATTGTAAGGTCGCGGGTGAGCAAAGTAATTGTTTTAGTTCCTACACTATAAGGTTAGACGAGAAAAAAACCACCCCCACTTTACGTCTATGGCAGCTGCAAGTACCCTAAAAAAATTTATTTTCAACATTTTATATTTTCACTTTGTCCGTATAATTGCTACACATGTCCATGCAACATTACAGCTTTCTAGCCCTAATAGTCTCTGAGCTAAGCCGCAGACTGACGGACGGACGGAGAGACACAGACATTTCAGTAGTGGTAGAGCCATGTTGTAGCTAGCCGCTGCATCACGAATGGGCCGGCTCGTCCGGGGCAGTACCACCCTCTCACAGAACACCGGCGTGAAGCAGCAGTACTCCTGCTGCGTTTCGTACGGTCAGTGAGAGCGCCGGGGGCCCAATACCTCTTCCCCTCCTCTATTCCCTTTCCTTTTTCCTCTCCCTTTTAGGGCCGACAACGCACTGGCATCGCGTAAAGCGCTGCGGGTGTCTATGGACAGTGGTGATCATTTAACATCAGGTGACCCACTAGCTCGTTTGTCTGACCTCTAATATAAAAAAAAAAAAAAAAAAAGACATGGCGAAACTGTAATGTGTTACGTTTTTGCCATTTTGGCTCTGGAACCCAAAAAACGTTGCTGTACCTTTATCTACGTCGTACCATCTCACCGAGTGGCGAGTAGCAATATGGAAGGAGTCATATTTCAACGGCTGTGGTTAATGCCTGTGGCCCCTGTGGGGCTACTACGAAATTCGAAGTTCGCATCGTTCTATCCCTTTCATTCTTCTATTTAATACCCACGTGAACGGAACGGCACGATACGTAATTCGAATTTCGACTGCCGGCTCCACGTGCTCGATGTTTGCCACAAATACCTACCTACTTACTTACCAATAATCACCAAACATCGAGCGAAATCACTCAACGCCTGATTAAATAAATTATTTGAAATCACTCAACGCAAACACGTCATCCCAGCCTTGGCAAACGCACTATTCTCGCACATTCGCCAAGCCTGGGAATGACCACTACTGATAGTCCTGATTTCTGATACGTACATAAGAAACACGTTTGTCGAATACCCTTTGATTTGTGTAAAAAACCGACACCAACGCCGATCATTGGCTAACACAAACTAAAACAGGCAAACACCTGCAAACACTTATACGTTCGTGTTTGTTGATTGGTGTACGCTGTTTGCCTTTGTTTACCAAGCATGTGGAGCCTACAGTAAGTATAAGCGTTAGCACAAGCAACGAACAGAAAAAACGCACGCCGCGCGCAGGACAGTCGAGGAAGGGTTTCAGGTGCAAAAATCAAATCGTATCCTTACATAGGTAGGTACTCACCAGTCACACATGGCGTTGTCTTATCAATCTTATTATACGTTGTTTTAGGTATATTGCTATGTATAGTTATCCAGACATATTTGCTTCTTATTGTATCATCTACGGCATGTCTATTGTAAATTAAAGAGGGCTGTAGATCGGTATAATTTATTGCACGCCTACATTTTCGCTTTACTTTTTGGATGGCAATAACGTCATGTCAATGCTGTCACTCACTGCGCCAAAAATTTTCTTTATGTAACGGGTTCTGTCACCTGCTCTTCTGCTTGTGTAACTGGCACTGTAACAAAAGAGTTCGTTCATTAGTTTCATTACATTACTTAATTTAATACATATTACTAATAATATTAATCTTACATCTTACTATCTTAT
Source organism: Archips crataeganus (assembly GCA_947859365.1). Lineage (NCBI taxonomy): Eukaryota > Metazoa > Arthropoda > Insecta > Lepidoptera > Tortricidae > Archips > Archips crataeganus. The sequence continues at coordinate 9,226,755 of OX402049.1, read as the reverse complement.
CTTCTCAGAATACAGAACACTTTTGTTCTGTAATCTGAGCTTATCTTATTAGTATTATAAACGCGAAAGTTTGTATGGATGGATCGATGGATGTAATGGATGTTTGTTACTCTTTCACGCTAAAACGGTTTAACGGATTCTGATCATTCTGACGAAATTTGGCGTACAGATAGTTTACAGCTTGGATTAACATACTTAATATAGGAATTTTTTGTCCCAAAAAATTGCATAGTTCTCGCGGGATAGCGATAAACGAATTCTATTGCAGACGGAGTCGCGGGCAGCAGAGAGCTAGTATTAAATAATTTATTCAAACCATTATGTAGTGTAGACCATCGATGATTACGAAATTTTTGATAATTATCACTACGTATTGTGCCTCAAGTGTAAATTTTAACTTTTAAAAGAATACTTTTTAAGTCTAATACTTAGATAGGTAAATTTAATTTAATTTCATCTCGTGTTAAAATAGTAAAACGAAGCAGATGTACCTGTTACAAAACATGTTACACAGGAAACACGGATTTTCGATACCTACTACTGTCAAGGCGGACGCAATAATTAACGACGAATAAATGATAAACATAAACATGTTGCCACTTATGGGGGTAAATGAAAAAAAAAATTGCGCAGTTTTTTTTCTTAAACAGCTTAGATAATAATATAATAATATAATATTTTTATTGGAATCACATGTCTAGTTAGTCCTGCGTTATAGGGCAGGCGCTACCGCGTATCTATAGTGCGAAATGGCTAGCAAAATGCCACGAGCCTCCGACCCTAGGGGGCCCTGGCCCAAGAGGCGCTCATAAATAACATTAAAATAAAATTACAATGTGATCATTTTTAAACATGAAACTACCGAGAGCAGACCGTGAGACTCACTCATAGTGAAAATAAACGGATCACTCACGTCTTAAAACGAGTTTAACTCGACATGTTTCGGGCTAATCCGTAGCCCTTCCTCTGGAGTCGCACGTCACGCCAAACGCGCGTTTGGCAGCCGCCGTAACGTGCGACTCCAGAGGAAGGGCTACGGATTAGCCCGAAACAAGTCGAGTTAAACTCGTTTTAAGACGTGAGTGATCCGTTTATTTTCACTATGACCATTTTTACAATTTTTTGCGTCCGCAGGCCCCCGCTGGACATCAGCTTGTACTCAACGCGAGCACGCCGATGCCGAGCGCGACGCCCGCGACTATCGGCACCCAGTCCTTGTCGCCAGGTACTTTAACCACTAAGTTACCTGGTGGTCTGTCTATATGTCTACTTATTCCTGCGCCTATAGGGTACACACTCACCGGGTCCTTCTTGCCGCAAGTGCACTTGTACGGGCGCTGGGTCTGCTTGCACACTTTGTCCGGGCCGCTGCGTCCGCAGTGCCCCCCGCCGGACATCAGCTTGTACAGCAACGCGAGCACGCCGATGCCGAGCGCGACGCCCGCGACTATCGGCACCCAGTCCTTGTCGTCGCCGCCGCGGCCACGGTTACTCATTGTAGAAATGGAGGAGAAGTGCTGCACACACATTTTTAACAGCTTTAGGCTCTTACTAAACCGACAAGAAACATCTTTAGCCTTAGCAGGGCGTTTATTTGAGCGTTTCAATCGCCTTATTTACATACATGGTCACATTTTTTAAGAAATGGCTGTTGACTTTGATGGGGCTTTCGGTTATATATAGGTAACAGAGGTCCTGTACTGTAATCGTAGAACCATATAAGTAGAGCCCGCGCAGACAGAGAGCGGTCGGGAGTTCCGAGTTCCGCGTTCATGAGTTCTGTGTTTTGACCGCTCGAGAGTTCCAGTCGCCTGCTGCGTGCGTTATCGTAAGAGACTCAGTACATTCGAAAAAACGCAGAACTCTGAAAGCGGAACTCGGAACTCCAGAACGCTCTCTGTCTGCGCGGGCTCATAACATGAAATTGCATCGGAAACTTCTGCCATAAATACTTTATTAATGTGGTTGTTTTGGTCCCAAATCCCACCGCGCGATAGGGTTAACAGCGCAATGTAGAATTTCAACGTCGGCGGTACAGCGCCATCTATCGGCGAATTGGGCAACTAATCTAATCTGCAGTCTACTAGAAGTAGTACCTATGTATGTTGGTTGATGGTTTTTCAATTATGAACCGATTTATTTATTTTTTATTTGAAAGAAGATACTGTTAGCGTGATCTTATAAATAGGTACTTAAAGAAAAGAATGCTTGCAGTGGCGGTTATATTACAATCTTAGTTTCGAAATATTTTTTACAAAAACTTAAAAACTGTTCAACTGATTAAGTTGAAAATAATTTTCCTAGAAAGTTTTTATTAAGTTTAACTTACTTGATTTTTTTGTTATTTTTTTTAGACGTGCGGTTCAAAAGTTAGAGGGGGGGACACATTATTTTGAACTTTCGGAGTGAATATCTCCGAAAATATTCACTTTGTCAAAAAATAGTTTTCACAAACCCCTATTTATTTTCAAATACCTATCCAATGATACCCCACACTATAGGGTTAGTCGAGAAAAAAAAATCACCCCCACTATACCCCAAAAAAATATTTTGTGGTTTTTTTTATTAGACCACTCTGTCGGCATGACTGATATATGTATATATTCATGCCAAATTACAGCTTTTTAGTACTAACAGTCTCTGAGCTTAGCCGCGGACGGACAGACAGACGGACGGATTTGACGAAACATTAAGGGTTCCTAGTTGACTACGGAACTCTAAAAATGTGGCCAGATAAACGAGGCGGTTGAATCGCTCGAATAAACGCGCAGCTGCACTTACCATCAGGTGAGATAAATGTCAAGACACTGATTTATACTTAGGTAAATTAAAAAACAAATTTGCAACTTTATTCTTTGTTTGTAAATAAATAAATAAATAAATAAAAAACCATTTATTGCCCATAATAAATAAAAAGAAAAAATACACAAAATTATGTGGCAAAAGGCTCAGGCTCAGCATGTGCGGTGTTTGTATGGTTTGTAAGTCAGTATACTCGTATACCGATTCCGTTGGCAGTCTACCATAGTTTGGTTCTCGCGGAACTCCACACTGCGTACAATTCTGTTTAGAATCAGGGCTCATTACAAAATAGTTAGGTAGGTACGGCAAACCTCGGTGCGGTGCGCTAGTCCGACTAGCACTTGGCCGATTTTTTGTCATTTCCGGGAGCTAAGTAGGTACTCATTACTCAGCATTATAAAACAAGATTTCAATACAAACTTATAGGTACTTTATTCTGATCTAAAGCTATTGCAGAGTACGCTCAAGTGGGTCAAGTGATAAAGATAAAGTAAAATAAAAGAGAATTGGTTTCGTTTCAAGGAATATACTTACTTATGATTAGTTTATCTACCCATATCTACAAAAAATACTTTACCAATAACATTTTCAACCACTTGGGAGTCAGTAAGTGCCTCAACGATCGACTAAATCACAAAGTCGAGGTTTATGTTTCGAATTTCTTTTGCCATGTGATTCTTACCTTGAGGGCATCGTTTTTCTACCAATTTCATGATTTTCAATGCCTTCATTTGAATTTATCTTAGATGTTCCAAACGGGTATAGCTAAAATGTTTACTAGTTTATACCAATTTTATGTGTTTTTGATGTGTGACTGGCGAGTGACATGGCGAGCACAAAGCAATATCCGAGTTATAAGATGCCATTGACTGATTGACACTTGCCAGTTTTCTTTCTTCTGTACACGAACTTCTACTGCGAACTCAAACTTTTTGTTTTAGTTTGTTGCTAGATTAAATATTTCCTTTAAAAAGAGTGTACTCAGATCACTTATTTAATTCACAGCATATTTAGTTATAAGTCACTTTAAAAATAAATAATTAAATTAAAATAAAACAAATATTTAAGGGGGCTCCCATTCAAAAAACGTGATTTTTTTGCCGTTTTTATATATAATGGTACGGAACCCTTCGTGCGCGAGTCCGACTCGCACTTGGCCGGTTTTTGTTATTCCCGGGACCACTGTTGTCGAATATCGTGTGTCATGTCGTGTATGGATATCGAAGTATGTATTCCAATAAATAACTCAAGGTAAGGTATTTTTATGGAGCGGCAAACTAGCTAAGTACGATTCATGGAATCTCACAGATATGGTTTATCACTCCTCACTTGTATTTAACAAGTACCTTACTAGTTTACTTAAATCTGAATCCATTACGTTGTTCTGGCATTCCAACACACTGCAATAAGTGCAACAGAATTACAATATTAAGAGAGCACCTGTAATGGAAAAGAACCAATTATGGAAATTTATTTTCCGTAAAACCAAATTTTAAGAAACGGCCACACTACATTTTTAAATTATATGAAAATGATAGCATAACGGTTGCACATACATACAATTAAAAGACAAAAATATATCTGCATCATTTATTGAAAAAAACACTATTAAGTAAGTACTTATAACATATTATTATAATCCAACGAATTAGGTACGGTAAAATTAGGTCAAATACAAAATCTTAAATACTGGTTCCATTTTCTATAATCTATACAAAGATAGATACAAGAACACCGCTGCATCACGAATGGGCCGGCTCGTCCGGGGCAGTACCACCCTCTCACAGAACACCGGCGTGAAGCAGCAGTACTCCTGCTGCGTTTCGTACGGTCAGTGAGAGCGCCGGGGGCCCAATACCTCTCCCCCTCCCCTATTCCCTCTCCTTTTCCCAGGGCCGACAACGCACTGGCATCGTGTAAAGCGCTGCGGGTGTCTATGGACAGTGGTGATCATTTAACATCAGGTGACCCACTAGTTCGTTTGTCTGGCCTTTCTAACATAAAAAAAAAAAAAAAAGATAATATGGTCTCGAATAAATCCCATACTAGGGAATATTATGTCAACTAAAATAAACTTTGTTAAAAACGTAATTATTTTTCACTGAAAGTTGGAAAGTCAATAAAAGAAAAATGCTAAGTCATGCTGCCTACTGGCATCTAGTTTACATATTATACTTGTACAGTACAAGTTACAACGAATAAACGTTAGTAGAATTTTGATTAGTCAACTCTATAATAATAACTAGCTTTTGCCCGCGACTCCGTCCGCGTGGAATTAGTAATTTGGGCAGCTTATTTTTTTATCCAATTTGCTTTTTCATCAATTATGGCTCTCCTTAGATCCTTCCGGAAGAAGTGAAAGTTCATAATAAACCAACCCGTTCCCAATCCGCTCCTAACCCGCCCCCAACCCGCCTCCAACTCGCTCTCAACCCGCCCCCAACCCGCTCCCAACCCGCTCCCAACTCGCCCCCAACCGGGTGCGCCTCGATAGATATAACAACATTTGATATAACTGTAACATTTGGTATAATGCTACATTTGATACAATGCGATTTACTCAAAAAGTAAACTTCGTAGGATTGATATTAATTCTATTTGATATGCATTAGGTTAGGTTAGATTAGTTTATTTTATAAAAGAATCGTAGAATGTTTACTTCTCGAGTATGAGTATCGAATTATGTCAAATGTAGCATTATACCAAATGTTACAGTTATATCAAATGTTGTTATATCTATCATTACACACACCCCCCAACCCGCCCCCAACTCGCTCTCAACCCGCCCCCAACCCGACCCCAACTCGCTCTCAATCCGTTCCCAACCCGCCCCCAACCCACTCCCAACTCGCCCCCCCACCCGCTCTCAACCCGCCCCCAACCCGCTCTCAACCCGCCCCCCCCCCACCCGCTCCCAACCCGCCCTATCTAACACTGAAAGAATTTTTCAAATCGGAGCAGTAGTTCCCGAGATATATAGGTAGAAGTTTTACTTCAAAAACCCCCGATTTTGAAACATTCTTCCGCTCCGCTCCGCTCCTATTGGTGTTAGCGTGATGATAAATAGCCTATAGCCTTCCTCGATAAATGGGCTATCTAACACTGAAAGAATTTTTCAAATCGGAACAGCAGTTCCTGTGATTAGCGCCTATAGAAGTTTTACTTCAAAAACCCCCGATTTCGAAACATTCTTCCGCTCCGCTCCGCTCCTATTGGTGTTAGTGTGATAATATATAGCCTTCCTCGATAAATGGGCTAACTAACACTGAAAGAATTTTTCAAATCGGAGCAGTAGTTTCTGAGATTAGCGAGTTCAAACAAACAAACAAACAAACAAACTCTTCAGCTTTATTAGTATAGATAAGTGTAGGTATGACTTCCACTTCATAAATGTGATAGAGCTATACTCACACAGTCTTATAATTTCTATTAAGCACCATCAATTATTGTCACAAATAGTTTTTTTGTACTTAGAACTAATAGGTATGTAATTCTTTACTTAATAATAATTATGATACTAATCACACTTATAGCTAGTCTGTCATTCACTTGTCATTCATTTGCCAAATCAAATGAACTGTTTCAAAGAACTTAAAAAACACTTGAATAAAAGAATAATAATGATCACAATCATACTGTCAAACAAATGCAGACATAAAATTGGTATTACTGCATTTTGAGCTATGAGCAACCAAAGATAAAAAGTTTTTCACACCACCTGCTCGACAATGTCTTATTATATATCATGCAAACCTCTCTCAAAGTAAATCATTATAGCCCTTGGCTTTCGCCGGGGCGTAATGTTGTACTGAATTTCATTATAACCCGCCGGGCAGTAATGTGATTCTCACTTCTCGTAGTTCTTATTGGTATGCACTTAAAGTCTAATTTCAAAATCGCCCCGCGTGCAGGCCGGCGCGCAGCTCGTGCACGTGCTGGTGGTGCTCAACGTGCCCAGCCCCGCGGAGGCCGCGCCGCACCTCATTTATTTGCAGTTCCGCGGCCGAACGAAAACAAAGTCAAATACTTAAACAAAAGCCGCGAGTGTTTCAATACGCTGCAATTTTAAGTATCAAAACTGCAAAAGAAAATGAAACATTAAGAAAATATCGAGTGACGAAAGTGATTTGACTCCTGATTCCATTAAATTAGACGCCTTAGGACCACTTGCACAGTTCAGGGTAAAAGAATTAAATCGGTAGGTAACCCTAGGTTAAGAATGACAGTTCCATACATTTTGATACTTGTTAACCCTGGGTTAGCAGTTAACTCGCTCGGAGTTAAGTAGCTAACCCAGGTCTGCGCAAACCGGCCTTAGAAATTGTTAATAATGTACTCCCAGAGAAGTCGAAGGAAAAATACTTAAAAGCTTACAAAGATTTCGACAAATGGAAAACTGCGAAAGGCGCAAAGTCAGTGTCAGAATCAGTGCTTGTGGGTCTATTTCGAGTATTTTTCTAGTAGCCATGGTTTTTATTGTCTCGCAAAAGGTGAGAAAAGTAGAGTATACTCCTCAGGGATAAACTACGCTCGGGAGTTAAATCTGGAGTCCCTCGATACGCTCAGGATTCAATATCGCGCCCGTGACATAATGCAGTGCTTTATCCCCTTGATGTACAATCTACTATTAAACAGCAGAAACATGTTCAAGAACATACATACAAAATAAACTTGAGTAAAGTAGGCTTAAATAGTTTTTTCTCAAACATGCTATGAAATATTGATGTTTCGTTCCTTATAATATGAACGGAATTTCATACAAAAACGAAGCCTCCAAGATGCTCATTTTTAATTTCCATTCCTCATAAATTTCTCACACGGCATCATAGCGTTCTTTCATTAAAAAAAAACTATAAACTATTTGGTTTTCGGTTCTTTACGACATTCTGCCACCACGTTTATTAAAAATAAAAATTCAAGAACTATCTCTGTTTTCTATTAAATCCGAGTTGGAAATAGAACGAAATAAATAAAAATAAATGTATTCGTTTTTTTTTTATTTATTTCGTTGCATGTTTTAGAAAAGCACTATAGTAGGCGGGAAATGGAGTTGCCAGCCTCATAAACTATCCGGAGAATATTCGGCTGGCAACCCCCTACTTCTCGGCCTCTGTAGTAATGTAAATGTACTATGCCTGAAAGTATCCTTTAAAAAATCTTTATTTTCTTCGGAAGGGACTTACAGTCGTAAGAGTGTCACAAAAAACATGTATGTCAAAACAAGTACTTAAGTAGTAACAAAGACTTAAACAAGTATTTCATTACAATATCGTAAATAACCTAAAGTTATGCCAATAATATTTGGCATAGCTTTTAACCTCAGTTCAAACTTTAGGTTATTTACGATAATTGTCTCATTCTCTAGAATGATTAAAATATTAAATGTGCAAAAAGTCCTTATTGTAAACGTCAAAGTCAGCGGGCGGCAACAAATACTTCGCAACAGTTTTGTACTGCCCCGTCGAGTCCAAAACTTCTACAAGTTTTTGGAGTTTATTGGCATAACCTGTCAACGTAGACTTGTCGATATGGCCAATAAGATTATTGTCCTTATTCCAGAAGTATGGAATGACTCCGTCGCTGAGAGCCTTGTGGAATTTCTTTACCATTGTTATGAACAGTGTAGCTGGGTTGTTGCGACTCCAGTAGGTAGGATCATTCTCGTGGTCTATGGCTTCTAAAAAGAATAGCGTCTTAATATAGTAACTAGCTATTTTGTTCATACCCATTGAATCGCGCAACTTCTTTATCTGAAAAAAAAATACAATGATCAATAAATAAATAAATATCACGGAACACTTGACACCAATTGATCTAGTCCCAAAGTAATCAAAATTTGTGTTATAGTTATAGTATAAATCTTCCCAGGTGAATTTTTCGCTTCGAGCCCTAAAAATTCACCTGGGAATATTTATACTATACATAGTATATGTATATTAAATCTATGGATAATATTTAAGGAACAAAATCGACCATTAATTGTCACATGCAATTTACGCATGCATACAAAAATTTCAGCTCAATCAAAAATCGGGAAGTGGGTCTAATTTAACCCGTACATACGATACGATACGTATACCTACGATACGTATTGCAAAGTTAACAAAAAGCTATCGAATAGTCAAACAATAATTTAACTTAATTATAAATAGTTAACATAACTCAAGTTTATTTTGGGTTAACATACTTAACTCGACATTATTTTGGGTTATAAAGTGACATTAGCTGTCAATAGAATTAAGGAGCTAAGTGAAGTCGAAGGCATAAATATCTATAGGTACAGCCATCGCATCAAAAATATACAAACACCAACCTTATGTTTAGTGACATAGAGATGTATAAATTAAATTAAATTAAAATTAAAATTCATTTATTTCAAGTATAAATAGTTCGACGCCTTGGTAACGTAATTATACATATTTATGCCCTTGACTGTAAGTTCATAGTATAAGTCAGGGGTTCCCAAAGTGTGCGCCGCGGCGCCCTGGTGCGCCGTAGAAAGTAATGAGGGGCGCCGCCGTGAGTCGATTTTCTATCATTATCATTTCATTTCACTTCATTTTTTTCAAATATAGGTAGGTAGGGCGCCGTGACAAGATTCTAAAATTGTGAGTGCGCCGTGGACTGAAAAAGATTGGGAACCCCTGGTATAAGTAGTCAGTGAAGCTCTAGAGCTGCAGCCCACATACATATAGGTAACGCCATCAGAGTTGAGGCCACGCACACAATAACATCTCATGTAATGACAGCGGGATTTTGACGTTTATTCGTACCGATAGCAAGTTCAACAGACTCAACAGTGAATTACAAGATTGACTAAAAACTTCCTCAACCTATTTCGTTAAGAATTATATAAGAAAATACATCTAGTTCAGACAAAACAGAAAATAAAATATTTTGATGTATTTTATTTAAACCAGATAAGCATATTTTTCGCTTTTTATAAAATACCGATTTTGTTCGTTGCGATTATTTCTTATGAGTTTCAAATTGTTTTATTTCAAAAATAGGTTATATGGGTGAATCAACTTTTTAGTGACACCCGTTGCTATGGTTACGTCACTTGGACAACCTAGAATTTTCTATGAAACAGTATGAAGTGTCACTTGGACAACTGGGGACAGAGTAGGTAAACAACACAAAAAAGTTGATTCACCCATATCATAAAACAAAAATTATAATATGCATAGTATTGCGTAGGTATTACCTTAAGATCATATAATTCATATTTTCATTCACTCACTCATTTCATTCATTCACTACTTTTTTTGCAATCAGTACTTTATGTAGCTGTGTGTGTAATCATTCGCCTCAACTCTGATGGCGTTACCTATACGTCCCAGTACCTTAGTTACCTTACTAAGAAAGGAATGAGAATACTCGGGCTGTAGTTCCCCCACGGGCCCAGTGCAGATTAGGAACTTAGGTACAATGTTGAATTGCTTCATGATTATGAACAGGTTCCCACAAAACGCTTTTCTTCACCGAAAACTCATGGTAAATTTCAAATGAAAATTGGCACATAAATTCCGTATAAGTAGTTAACTCAAGAAATTACGAGCCCACGATTCTCTGCTTGAAAAGCAATGCGTTGGAATGGAAAGAATAAGTTAAGTTTATTATGAAGGTAAACTCACCAGCCGAATAGCCTGCCTCATGTTGTTGGTATCATGCATTAACTCTTTTTCTTGCAAGTGCAGCGCGAGCCTCCACGAGCGATCTACATCATACTTATTCAAGCCAGCCTTGTTTGGCTTCGGCACCACCATCCAAATATCCTTTGAACATGACTTTGGAACCTTCCGGTACCCTTTGCAGATGGGCCAACGCTCTTCAGGGAACTTCAACGCTGGCACCAAATCCACATCCAATTTAAACCTGTTCGGTTTGTTCTCTATGATTAAAGTTATGGCTGGCCCACTGGATGACAGTCGCAAGGTATAAGGGATGCCATCGACGACGCTGATGCGACTACCACTGGTGTTCCTGTCGAATCGCTGCAAACCCTGATCGACCACACTTTTGAACCAATCAGTGAACTTGGAACGGAGCAGATAGTTGCGTTCGTCGAGCCATTTGTAGGCTGCTTTGTTGATCTGCCAGCCGACGCCGTCCCTGTTCGGCAGGTTCTTGAACTGGTCGCCCATTTTGAGCTGGATGAAGCCGGGGGACTTGGGTTCTAGCACCACGTCGCTTTTCGCCGGATTCAGTGGGTCCACGCGCAGGTTCACAGGCAAGCCTATGATGATATCCATGTCGAATTCATCGGGCTTGTTGATCCGCAGCCTGTCGTAATGGCTGCCAGCGAACTGGACCTTTGAGAATTAAATGTGTATTTGGAGTAACATCTGTTGTACATATTATAGCTGAAGCTACGTATAGCTAGGGAATGAGAAGACATAACTATGTATAGAATATGATATTTTATCTGATCCATGTTGCATCCAGGGCCGGATTTAGGGGAGGGCAACTGGGGCAACAGCCCCGGGGCCTCCACAAACGAAACTTCGAAAAATAAAATTGCCAAATTCCGACGAGTAATTATTTGGATCATCATCATCGTCCCAGCTTATATAAGTCCAACTGTAGGGCACAGACCTCTCAGAATGAGAGGGCTTGGGCCGTAGTTTCCACGCGGGCCCAGTGCGGATTAGGAACGTCACACACACCATTAAATTGGTTCGCAGGTGTATACAGGTTTCTTCACGATGTTTTCCTTCACCGTAAAGCTCACGGTAAATTTCAATTGTAATTTCACATATAAATTCCGAAAAACTAAGAGGTGCCAGCCGGGATTTGAACCCACGACCCTCTGCTTGAGAGACCATAGGTCAGACCACTAGGCCAGCCATCAAGGCTTTTTTATTATTTGCATATGTGGAAAATAATTTGTGGTCAGGGAGCCTCCACTCCTTTTATGCCCTGAGGCCGTCAGACCTCTAAATCCGGCCCTGGTTGCATCTACATCTATACATAGAAAAAGAAAAGTCCTAACTGAATGACTGACTGACTCAACAACGCCCAGCCCAAACCCTTGGCCCTTAAAGGTAAAAAAATTGCATACCTACAGGTTGCCATAAGGTGGCTTTGTTGTAAAATATGTACATACGGGTTAGGGGGCGTCCATTTATTACGTGAGGCATTTTTGAGGATTTTTTACCCCTACCTCCCCCTTGGTGAGATTCGCCTCGATCAAGGGTTTGGTTTCTTTGTGTAGTATGCACTAAGTTTTTAAGAGTTTCGTTTTAGTTACTAACCAATTTTGTACTTATTTGAAGTTTATATTTTTTTTTTGCACAAGCACTTTATTGAGACTATGCAAACTGCTCTAAAATTAAAGGAATTTTTACAGCTAAGTAGTAGCTATGTAAATTATCAAATGCATAATTATTTAAAAAAATTACTACAGCTATATCTAACCTATACTAAATATTTTTTAAATATTTACACAACACTAACCATATTATATTAAGTATGTAATCAAGTGTAATCACTTACCGTACTAGAATACTGACTAAAGTAAGGATCACCTTCCTTCATCTCTTTAACCAGGCGCCTGAATATGCTTTCAAAGACTTTGTAGTGTTTTTCAAAATCAGCATCCTTCAGTGCTATGTGTCGGACGTATATGTCAGCTAGGAGACTGTTTAAATTGGTTATCACAGGATTTTTAGGGATAGCTGCTTCGGGCCTAACAGGCATAACTCTGAAAATAAATAAACATGTGATCCTTACTAATCCATCTATACATTACTATTTATAATATTAATTAATTATTAATATATTAATATATATACATATTATATAGGTATACAGGGTAATTTTTTAATCAGTGCACAAATTTTGATACGTGATTCAGTATTGCTAATAGATCATGATTATCTGTTCAAGATTTTTTTTACATTTTGAAATTTGGGTTGTTCATAGTAATTCATCCAATAAATTGGTCGAGATACTATGAAAAATAAAAAAAATAAGTGATAAATATTATAACAAAAAATACTGAAATTTGTTAAGTATTTAACAACACTGTATCACATAGGTATTGAAATTTGTGCACTTATTAAAAAATGACCCTGTGTATTATATATAATATATATGTATAAATAATAATAATAATATATTAATTAATTATAATTGCGAAAGTGTGTCTGTCTGTCACCTCTTCACGCCTAAACTGCTAGGTAAACCGATTTAGATGAAATTTGGTACGGAGTTAGTTAGACACCCTGGGAAGGACATAGTATATTTTTTACCTGGAAAATTGCATAGTTCCCGCAGTATAGTGATAAAATAAATTCTTTGGAGATGGAATTGCGGGCAATACTTTGTTAGTTGTGGGTGGAACTTTAATGCAGATTGTCTATTGCAATCCTGAACTTCAAAGAAGCATAATCAAATAATGTTAACTCAAGAACACCAGTGAACTAAACTTCTTTAACCTTATCAACCCTTAGAAAAAAAAGAATTACATTCTGTAGCAGTGATCATGATAACTCTACACATACAGTTTCGAAATATCTGGTACTGACAAAGAAAACACAATAAGTAAAAAATAAGTCATAATAATGCAACACTCACGGAGTATTTGCAAACCGCAGCATCTCAGTAAAAGAGCTTACTAATCCTGACATTCTTGTGTTTTTGTTTGATTGTCTGTTTCCCTCTGCTTCTGTAGAATTGGTTTGTTGGGTAGAATGTGGTTCCTCTTTTCCCTTAGACGAATAGAGGTAGTAAAACCCTCCTGCAGCTAATGCCCCGACTGCTGCGACTGCACCCAAATACCCGCTGTTGCTGCTGTTGTTGTTATTGTTGTTGTTATTGTTGTTGTTTCCGCTATTGTTCTGGCTTGGGTTAACTTCCATGAGTACCTTAACAGGTATTGAAAAGGATTTGATTTATTGGTTACAATCTAACTTGATTCTAAAGTATTCTGCTACAATATTCAAGATTAACTTCTTCAAATTTCTAAACTAATCATCATCCCAGCCTATATTGTCCCACTGCAGAGCACAGGCCTCCACTCAGAATGAGAATGGTTGGGCAGTCTTTCCCATGCAGGCCCAGTGCGGATTGGGACCTTCAAACACACCATTGAATTTCTTTGCGTATGGATGCGGGTTTCCTCACAATGTTTTCCTTCACCATAAAGCTAAACTAATATTATTTAATTTGATAGTAACTGACTGTCTGTACATGGGTCCTTTTGTAGTGCTAGCAAAGTTTTTAAGCAAAGTTAGGACAACTTGTTAGCCTCAGTGGAATGTTTATTGCACTAAGCAATGTAAATTGTATAGAAATTCATTATGTATATGGATATTATTTGCTTGACAAATCAAATAGGTACAAATAAAAATTACTACGCATTCTAGTTTCTTTTTTCGATCACGACTTTTTATAAGTATGTCTTTTTATGCTACTACATTATTTGTCTCTAAAGAGATAAAACTAATGACAAGGGCTTACGTTAAATAATAATAATGTGTTTCTTCTATGTACTTATCTACCTAATTTGTTTGCATTCTCCGGCCGAAAACAAACGCCGGTTTTCAGTAGGTATACAATGATAATCAAACCAAAATACGCGCGATAAGGTAAAAGTTCGAATCTGTTTGGAATAAGTCAGGTTTATAGTAAGAAAACAATTCTTGATAACAAACAAATGTAGGTGTACAAACCTCGGTGCTCTTCTTAACGACGTTCAAATCTCGACCGACTTTGATACACAAAGACAGAAGTAAAGCTTATCTCTCGAATATTAATGACGCACTGTTTCGTTCCGAGCGTCACTTCGGTTTTTATATCAATAATACGAGTGCGAGCGAGACCAAGCGAGTCTAGTGTAGTCTAACCGACACGGGGAAAAACAATTTTATGGGAAACAGTGTTGCAGAACTATCGATAGTTTGACTAACGATTGTTGACCTCGCAAACTATTCAGGATATCGATATTACTATCGATAGTATCGCACATGACAATATTATCGATAGTATAGATAGTGATTTATAAGTAATACTATTGAAAATGGCAATACTATCGATACTATCGATAGTTTTATGTCCAATACAATCGATAGTATCGATAGTATTGCAATAATGACCGAAAACAATCGATACTATCGATAGTATCGATAGTTTTGTACAATCGATAGTACAAACTATCGATACTATCGATTGTTTTCGGTCATTATTGCCTAATTTTGGAATACTATCGATACTATCGATTGTATTGGACATAAAACTATCGATAGTATCGATACTATTGGTTTTGTCTTAACTATCGATAGACTATCGATAGTCTATCGATATTGGACTATCGATAGGCAACACTATCGGGAAATTACTCAAAAAATTGATAAATAAAACAGTGTTTATTACCTTAAAACTATGCAGTTTGTTGTAGTATCAAATGCAAACTACATATTTCATATATTTACGTCCTCATTTATTACTTTGTTAAAGTGAATGATAAATAAAAGTCCGAAAATGTATGGACGGATATTTATTTATACATGGTAACATTAATTTAAAAACGGGGGACGGGGCCACACGGGGGATACCTTGAATTCTTCGTTTTGTTATGGCGGCGTTCATAAACATATTGATAATAATTAAAATTAAAATAGTAAACGTATTGCTTCTTGTTTTCGTTTTTCTGTTACAGTCATAAATATATCTTCAATACACCAAATACCGGCTATTTAATTAAACATCCAATTCGAACGTGTGTAGTAAATATGTTTGGCCTAACGCTAACGTAATATTTGTCAATATCAGTCGCACGAGCCAACCGTCGGAATATTCGTGTAACATTGTTTTTAGTGTTTAATTAAGCCCTCCAATACCGCACCGCGGGGCGCGCACGCGATGGCGGGGGAGTATGTCCAGCGCGTTGCATAACACTGAATCACATACACTGTGCCGAGCTGCCAGAGTGTGTCACCGTACTATGTGATTCAGTGTTATAGAGCGCGCTGGGCATGCTCCGCGCCATCGCGCGCACGTCCCCGCTGTGGTTTGTGGTGGCCTTTAATTTAATAATGAACGCACCAGTTTGTCAAGAAAAAAAACATGACAGTGAAGTGTGGCAGTGGCAGTGGCTGGCAACCTGGCAACTCGTTTTTTTTTAACTTTACTTCGAAATTACGGTAATTTCTGCCCCCTTTTAAATTTACAGCCGCAAGTCGCATCGCAACACTGCATTGGCATTCCTTTCCTTCCGCTCACACTATTCACAGAAACGTGTCTGGTCTGCACAGAGTGCTTTATAGATACTGCCTGTCTGTGCGGTTAATTAAAAATATCCAAGTTTTTAGTGTTTGCATTAAAATGTAAGTTTATTCAATTTGAACAATTCATATTCTGCTATCTTATCAATATACCTACCTACTGATTGATTAGTTTGTGCCTCTACAGATAATTAGCCTTTATATTTCACTAATTTGTTGTTTATATTATTTGTAGTTGTCTTTCTTAGTCTACGTTGTGTGTAAGTACGTAAAATCAGAAATTTATAATGTTAAGTACTTTTCAGTAAGATTGTGATTTAGAACAAACGATATAATTTGTTGTACATTCTTAAATATATAATTGTTAAAATTTGTGTTAGGTAAAATTTATGACTTATGTATATATAATTTTTTGTACGAGATTTTTTACTTATTGTTAAATCAATTTAGAATTCAATTGAAATTTTGAATTGTTTCCATTATAGCTCCTTTGATTGATTGAATACAATTAATTTGTTGGTTACTGATAACTGTTGAAGAAACAATACCTAAAACCATAAAACTGATCAAATTAATCATCATCATCATCTCAGTCTATATACGTACCACTGCAGGGCACAGGCCTCCTCTCAGAATGAGAGGGCTTGGGCCGTAGTTCCCACGCGGGCCCAGTGCGGATTAGGTACTACACATACACCATTGAATTTCTTCTCAGGTGTATGCAGGTTTCCTCACTATGTTATCCTTCACCGTAAAGCTCATGGTAAATTACAAATGTAATTTCGCACATAAATTCCGAAAAACTCAGAGGTGCAAGCCCGGACTCAAACCCACAACCCTCTGCTTGAGAGACCATAGGTCAAACCACTAGGCCACCACGGCTTTTAATCAAATTAATATTGTACTTAAATTTCTAAAGAGCTGATTCAAGGCTTACCAACTAAAAAGTAAGAGACATTGCCTGTTATATTCAAAAATATTTAAGCTTTCCCATTTTAACTGAACACACCCAACTCTTTTCAAAAGCAAAGGATGGGATAATGATGTAATATGCTACAAATATTAATTATCCTTTTTATAAAGGAGTAGGAGGACTTTCTTCCTTTAAACCTAAATAAATAATGTATGTATAAAGGAAGATTCCACATTAGAGATTGCAACCCGGGCCCGGTGCCCTTTTAGGCACCCACAGGGCCCGGTCACTGGACCCAGTAAATAAAAATAAAAATAAAATATATAAATATCACGGGACAATTCACACCAATTGACCTAGTCCCAAAGTAAGCTAGGTAAAACTTGTGTTATGGGTACTAGGCAACGGATAAACATACTTATATGTATAGATAGATACATACTTAAATACATATTAAACACCCAAGACCCGAGAACAAACATTCGTATTTTTCATACAAATATCTGCCCCGACACGGGAATCGAACCCGGGACCTCAAGCTTCATAGTCAGGTTCTCTATCCACTAGGCCATCTGGTCGTCTTGCAAATAAACTTTGCATTACACAAGTTTTAACGGAAGCGTGCGGTGATTCTTGCCACAAAAACCTAAAAACATGTTGGTTGCTCGATCGAATTTTAATTCTCAAAAACATGTCTATTATGTTGCCGATACCTATTAATTACTTTGTTTTCGCGAAATCAAAACATTATACCCATTAGTTAGTTATACAAATCAGGACCCGTGAGCAAGTAATCATTCAGACAGACATGTTCCGTCCACCTTAGAAGCCGCGTCGAACACAAGGCGCAATTTTTCCGGTTTATTCGGATTCTGATCTGAACCACAAAATGTGGAAGATATGTAGTGGTATTCCTTAAGACCTAAGCATCTAGCCTTTAAATATGACTGTAGTAGGTAAGTTACTTCAGAAATAAACGTGTATCCAGCAAAGACGGTTCTTTCTCTTATTTCTCACGCTCCGCCACATGGCGACCGTGACACGTGAGACGCGACGCGAAATGTGATACGGACATTGTTTATGTTACAATTATAATATAATTGGACTTAACGATTTTAAACCAATATATTTGAAAATGCAATTCGTGTTTCGAAAATGTGTCAATCAAAAGTGGAACGAGAGACTATAGTTGCGCCCCAAAATGCAGCCGGCGGTAACAATGATTCAGTGTTAAAGGACATTGGAGGACATCTAGATCGAGCCAACTGGTTAATGATTTTCACCGTGTTAATGCTGACAGTGATAGCATGTTACTTAGTCTTCAAGATCTACAAGAAATGTCACGTCAGATGGATGGACCAGCAGATTACGGAGCGTGCACTTACTAGGCTCCGCTCTCTACGTCGTCGTGAACAAGTAAAAGTAAGTAAATGGAGAAGAAGATATTTAGAAAGGAGAGAGGAAAGTTAAGTTGCGTATAGTGCGGTGTGTATTGAAAAAACAATGTGGTGCGTATTTTAAGACTTATTAAACACCTATTGACTAATTTTAAACATGTATTGACATAAACAAATTTTTATGGAAACATTAGAAGTAAAAAAAATTTATGATAAGTTATATGACATTTATGTGTATTTACGTAAATTAGGCCCCACACAAAGGGCATCTAGCAAGACTGGCAGTAATAAATTTGCAGAGGCATTTTTAATATTTGCAGAATTACAATTATATGACAAAAACGCGCAAAATAACATTTCAGCAGAGCAAGTGGAAAGTTACACAGTAGAAGTCACAAAAGTATATGAATTATTTTCTAAAATTAAAGAGTGGTATCAAGCAAAAATAGATCCCTCTGATTCTGAATGTCCGTCTAGCGAAAGTACAATTTCTAAAAACAAAACTGACATCATGTCTTCGTTTGATTTAAAGACTGCTGTGGCAATGATCCCAGTAATGGACGATACTGAGAAAACTACTAAACAAATAATTTCGGCAATAGAAATGTATCATTCGTTACTGGCGACGGCTTCAGAGCCGTTATTAATTAATTTCGTTATCAAAACGCGATTAAGCGAGGGCGCTAAAATGCGCTTGTCACAAACATATACGAGCGTTGACGTTCTTGTAAAAGACATGAAATCACATTTGTTAACAAAAAAATCTTGTACTTCACTTCAGACCCAACTCATTCAACAAAAGCAGGGGTCAATGACAATCGATAACTATGCCAAAACGATTGAAGAGTTATTTGTTGACTTGACTATCTCCCAAGCCGACGGTGATGAGAACACATATTCGATTTTAAAACCGATCAATGAAAAATTAGCGATTAATCGCTTCACCGACGGATTGCGAGATAAAAGATTAAGCACCATTTTAGCGGCCCGGAACTACACAGCTTTAAAAGATGCAGTTCGCGCAGCCAAAGACGAAGAGCTGGCTACATCACCTTCAGACTCATGTGATGTTGTGCTGTACAACCAAAGGAGGGAAGGTAAGTTTCGTGGTGGACCCCAAAGGTTTTTCGGGTACCGCGGTAGGGGATCCTTTAACCTAAACAATCGTCAAGGGCCGCGTCCTATTCGTGACAACGACGTATACGAACCATACCGCACTAGTGAGCAGATACGTAATTGGCGTGGTAGAAATAACAGTTTTGGGTACCAAAACCGAGGAATTAGGTACTTTAGAAATTCCCACGGGAACAGTGGAAATAATCAGAACATACATTATATCGACGCTAACGATAGCGAACACCCGGTGTCGAGTTCGTCCGACGTAAACGAGCTTAGTCAGTTTTTTCGTGCAGAATAGTGCAAATAATAATGTTGTGAATGTTGTAAACAACTGCAATTCCGTGAGAATATCATTAAATGACATAGAATATAAATGGCTTGCTGACACAGGTGCATCGTTATCGGTAGTGAAAATTGATACTATACTAGGGTTGCCATAAGTGTGGGGGCTCAGACCGGGACATTTAAAGAAAAACTAGTAAAGGTAGAAAAAAAGGAACTTTTATTACAGCAATAGGTAACTTTAAAGGTTTAGGCCTTGCCTAAACACAAAACAACTTTTAACACAGTCATTCAATGCCAGCTAGTTTTTTACTTTTTTTTTTAGGGTTTTCTGTTTGTTGGCGCTTTTCGCTATACTTATTGGTGAAAATGCACATCATCGGCTACGAGCGCAGCGTGTAGCATGCGCTGCCGCTAGGTATATTACTGTTTACCAAGTCCAGCCCTCTATTAACTTACTATAATTTTTAAACCGGGACGATTTGCTTGTCGGCCGGGACGCCGGGACACCATGCTTCAAACCGGGACATGTCCCGGCGTACCGGGACGTATGGCAACCCTATACTATACGCGAGTTACAGTTACCTATTGTTGGCCAGGGATTTAAAATTAATGGAATTTGTGGTCAATCAGAAACATTAGGTTACGTTTACTTAAATTTAAATATCGGAGATAAAAAATTCCGACACAAGTTTTACGTTATCAACAAAGTGCCGTGCCACACTATCGGAATTTTGGGAATCGATTTTTTGAAAAAATATGGATGAACTAAAACAATTACTTTGCTCACCCGCGACCTTACAATAGTTACGTTTATGCAAGAAATGTGCGTTCATGCAGTTCCTCCACCTCCACACTGTACGAACACACACAAATCACATAAACCCAACCATCACCACCACCAAGCTACACTGACGCGTTTCGAACTCAACCAGAGCTCATCTTCAGAGTTACCACAACCGTATGCTATGCTACCAAACGTTAAACTAACAAACCAAAACAAATGTTTTAACTTGTCACTGTAACTTCTCAAGTACCCACTTTATTTTTCTTATTCTCAAACTACCCCACAAAAATTAACTTTTATTGACATATTTAAAACTACCTTGAATTTTTTTGTTTATGCCGAAACATGAGCATCCAGATAGATCGAATTTTGCAAAACATTTGTTGGAATCAAATCATTCATTGTTAGATTCAGATTCTTATGAAGTGTTACATTATTGCGGCAAGGGGTTGCGTCTGGATGCTCTGGAATGCATGGAAATAATTAGGTACAACACTATGGGGTCTATTATTAATGAACAGGTAAATTTAGTATCTTCTCCTTTACTGCGGCTTGGGTCGAATTTGAACAGTTAGTATTAATTAAATAAGCCTTATAAATAAATAAACAAAAAAAAAAAATTCAAGGTAGTTTTAAATATGTCAATAAAAGTTAATTTTTGTGGGGTAGTTTGAGAATAAGAAAAATAAAGTGGGTACTTGAGAAGTTACAGTGACAAGTTAAAACATTTGTTTTGGTTTGTTAGTTTAACGTTTGGTAGCATAGCATACGGTTGTGGTAACTCTGAAGATGAGCTCTGGTTGAGTTCGAAACGCGTCAGTGTAGCTTGGTGGTGGTGATGGTTGGGTTTATGTGATTTGTGTGTGTTCGTACAGTGTGGAGGTGGAGGAACTGCATGAACGCACATTTCTTGCATAAACGTAACTATTGTAAGGTCGCGGGTGAGCAAAGTAATTGTTTTAGTTCATTAATATGGACCTCCGCAAAGTAACGCCTGATTCAATAAAATATGGATGTATTTTAGATTTTGAGTTAAACACTATGAAGTTACATTTACAAAACGAAAGTATAACTATACCTATCAATATGGGGCAAACGGGTAGAAATTCTTACTCAACCGTACCTCCTCGCTGCGAAAAAATTTACGAAATTGAGACAAGTTTAGACGAGGAATGTGTAGTTTTTCCGAACGAGTTATGTAAAGGGGTATTTCTGTCAGGGGGAATATGTAAACCCAAAAATGGGAACATGCAAATCCAAATCTTAAACACAAGAGAAACCGAAGTTAAACTAAGTTATTTTAAACCGTAAACAGAAAGTCTACATTTATATACAGTATGTGAGTTTCAACGAACAGACGTAGATGGTATGCGAGTACGAAAATTGTTTTCAGAATTAAAATTAGATCATTTAAATAACGAAGAAAGGTCATCAATACAAAGTATATGTGCGAAGTTCGCTGACGTATTTCACTTGCCCGGTGATAAACTTACAACAACAAATATTTATCAACAAAAAATAAGATTAAAACCGAACATAGACCCGGTATACGTTAAGCCTTATCGACTACCATTTTCGCAAAGAGATGAAGTTGAGAGACAAGTCAAAAAAATGTTAAAGGACGATATTATAGAGCCATCATCCAGCGAGTGGAGTAGTCCCGTTTTATTAGTCCCAAAAAAGTCGGATTCAACCAGCGGTAAAAAATGGCGGCTTGTGATCGATTTTAGAAAACTAAATGACCGTATTATTGACGACAAATTTCCACTACCGAATATAAATGATATATTAGATTCTTTATCAGGATCAATGTACTTCAGCCACCTTGATCTTGACCAAAGCTACTACCAGGGTGACCTCGAGCCAGCTAGCAGAGAATATACGGCATTTTCAACACCTTCCGGCCTGTACCAAATGAAACGCCTGCCGATGGGATTAAAAATCAGTCCATCAGCATTTTCACGAATCATGACAGTAGCAATGTCAGGCTTAACTTACGACAAAATAATGGTATATTTAGACGATTATATTTGCCACGGAAGAAGTCTTTCCAGTCATAATCAAAATTTAATGCAAATATTGACTAGATTACGTGAAGTAAATTTAAAATTAAATCCATCCAAATGTGATTTTCTTAAAAAAGAAATGCTATATCTCGGTCATGTAGTAACGAGTGATGGTGTCAAACCAGATCCAGAAAAAATTAAAACAATTCAAAATTATCCAGAACCCAAAAACGCGGATGACGTGAGAAGATTTGTAGCATTTACAAATTACTATAGAAAATTTATACCCAAATTTGGCGAATTAGCAATTCCGTTAAATAACCTTTGCCGTAAAAATGTAACTTTCAATTGGAACTAAAAATGCCAAAAATCATTTCAAACGTTAAAACAATTATTAATGTCACCACCTATACTACAATACCCAAATTTTGACAAAAATAATACTTTCATATTGCAAACTGACGCGTCAGGTTTTTCAATTGGATCAGTGCTATGTAATAGCGACCGCAGGCCAATAGCTTATGCTAGTCGGAATTTAAACAAAGCAGAGTGCAATTATCCAACCATCGAAAAGGAATTGCTGGCAATAGTATGGTCAATTAAATATTTTCGGCCGTATCTGTACGGTCGCAAATTTAAAATCGAAACCGATCACAAACCACTCGTTTACTTATTTAATATGACCAATCCATCAAGTAGGTTAACAAAATTTAGGCTCATAATTGAAGAATACGATTTTGAGGTAGAATAAGTAAAAGGAATAACTAACGCCCCCGCAGATGCGATGTCTAGAATAAAAATAAGTAGTGACGAATTAAAAAACATGCATGAACACATTATAGCCGTCCTCACAAGAGGTCAGCGGAAAAAGTTAGAGCAAAAACAATTAAGTGCGCGAGCGTTAGATAAGGTATCTGATAACAACCAACCCGACCAACCGAGAGTTGTAGAGATCCTTAAACTACCAACCGCTTACACTGAATTAATATTTGCTGACGAGGACATGTGGAATAGCGTTAAAAATAAAACAACCGAAGAATGTAAATTCTTCGCTTATATTAAAGAAAACCATATGATATGCGTAAAACCAGTTACTCGATTGCAATGTACACGAGCTGTCTTTGCGAGAGAACTTAGTTTATTTACGAAAAAAAATAAAAATAGAATGTGTCCATATCATAAAACAAGAAAGTAATAAAACAATTATAAAAGAGCTAGCTCAGTACGTAAACAATGAGACGCACTGGACAGGTCCCAGGATATGTATAATACAAGGTATAAAAAGAATAACTAGTGATGACACTAAACGCGTAATTATGAATGACTAGCACATGTTACCGACCAGCGGACATGTAGGTATAAAAAGAATGATTAAAAACATACGAAAAAATTACTTTTGGCCAGGATTAGATAGAGATGTCGAAAACTGCGTTCGAAAGTGTGCCAAATGCCAACGTGAAAAGTACTTTAGGGATATAAAAGAGCCGATGGTGATAACAGACGTCGGGGAATCGGCATTTGATAAAATATTTTTAGATTTAGTGGGGCCCATAGATAAGGATAGTTGTAGTCATAATTATATTTTAACATTACAATGTGACTTAACGAAGTTCATCGAAGCGTATCCCATTACGTCAAAGGATAGTGTGACCGTGGCTCGAGCTTTAGTTGAGAACTTTATCTTGCGATATGGATTACCACGAAAAATAGTGACCGACCGGGGTACGGAATTCATGTTACATGTAATGCAAGAAATTTGACAATTATTACAGATAACACACTTAACTTCCACGTCTTACCACCACCAAACGATAGGCTCACTCGAAAATAATCATAAACATTTAGCATCTTACTTAAGAATACAGACAGATAATCAACCAAACAACTGGTGCACATGGTTACCCTACTGGTGTTTTGCTTACAACACGACAGTGCATACACATACAAAATATACACCATACGAGCTGGTGTTAGGTAAACAATGCAACCTACCTCAACATATTACTGCCAACCTTGACCCATTATATAATTTTTATGATTATCCCAAGGAACTCCGATATAGATTACAAAAGTCTCAAATAGAAGCAAAAGAAAATTTGTTAAATGCAAAATCACTAAGGAAAAATAGATATGATAGTGTAATTAATCCCATAGAATATAAGATTGGAGATTTAGTGTTACTAAAGAATGAAAATAGAAGTAAGTTAGATCCATTGTTTCTTGGACCATATAAAGTGGTTGCAATTGAAAACCCCAATATTGTCATAGATTATAAAGGGAAACATGTTAAAGTTCATAAAAATAGATCAAGAATTTTTGTGACTACTTAGAAATAGGTGATTATATTGCTTGTGTTTTTGTGTGTTTTGTTATGTATAAGTTTCTTGAATAAAACAATAATTCAGCAAAAATGTAAGATGTAGTGGTGTGCTTTATTAAGTATGATCTATTTATTATTAATCTTAATTAAGTACAAAAATAAAAATAATGTTTATAATTTTTATTTTTGAAAAATTAGATGTAAGATGTAGTGGTATTCCTTAAGACCTAAGCATCTAGCCTTTAAATATGACTGTAGTAGGTAAGTTACTTCAGAAATAAACGTGTATCCAGCAAAGACGGTTCTTTCTCTTATTTCTCACGCTCCGCCACAGATACCATATGCGGTGAGCCGAGAGTTCATTTTCCTTTAGCTCTCGAGCATAACCATCAGAAGATATTGCTATTTGCTCAATTAGTAATAGTAACACTCACTAGTCTTGATAGCCAAAGTTTAAGAAAAAACATAATACTTTACTTTTAGCAAATAAGAATTTGTTTTGTTTAATACCAAAGCTACCAAAGTTTATCTATTTATCTAATCTAAGTTGTTATGACACGTTTAGTACTTTAAGCTGCGTTATTAGTTTCTTATTTTAATACTATGAAACTCTGTACCAAGCGTTTTCCCAGAGATAAGACCAAGCTAGATCAATTTTTCATCCCCAAAAATCCCCCCATTCCAAGAGTCGTTTTCAAAAAAATTGTACACAATTAAGGGATTAATTAAAAACAAAATTTAATTAATTATTTTTGTGTAACGGAGTTACCCATATATACTTTGTATGACTACTTTCGTTACACAAAAATAGCGTTTGTGATTTTTGTTTTGATTAAGCCGTTAACTATAAATAAATAAATAAACTATGTACAAATTTATTTGAAAACGATCCCCAAATTTCATCAATATCGTTGAAGCCGTTTCTGAGATTCTGAGATTTTGATTTTTATAAGTAAATATACAAGAATTGCTCGTTTAAAGGTTTTCAAATAGACATTACATATAAGGAGTAAAGAGAAAGACCTGCTTGTTTAAGCTTATAAAAATGAATAATTACTAATACTAATGTTACTTTTCCGTCCATAAGTAAAAGTAATCAATTCTGTATTAAGTGTGATTTTGAGACTTGAGTGAGACTGATTATTGTGATTATCATAAGCCAGTTTGAAATAAATATTAACCTTGAATCATTGTCTTTTCCATTCATATATATAGAAAATTTTCATAAAATACTTTAAAGGTTGGCGGACCCGGTCGGGTTGGCAACAAATGAAACCGGGCCCGGCCGAGTTGCAATCTCTATTCCACATACAACTGTCTTGATTAAATTTAATTATATGCCAATTTTTTAATTCTATCAATTTACAATTATTCATAAATGTCAATATTGTTTACAGTCATTAAATCCGAAAATCAGTCAAAAATGTCAGTCAACAAGAAATATGTGGACTTGTATCTCACCGAGATTTATAAGAACTTTGTAGCAATCAAGGATGAGGACTATAAGAAATCTCAGGAGGTGTTTAAGGGAGTGTTTGACCAGGTTAAGCAGAAAATGGGAGAAAACTGCAAATATTTTGGCAAGTACAGCAACCAAGTAAGATTTTCATTTTTTATTTGGAGTTTTTAAGTTAAGTAAACTCAACTTGACAGGTAAAGAACCTCAAGTGAAATACTATGACATGCTTTGTCAAGTTATTAATTAAAATATAATAATTAGAATTGCCACTTGTACTTATAATTACCATTTAATTACAAGTATGGTGTACGGTCTACATTGACGTATTGCGTGCTCAGCACATTTTACTTTGATTGTGTAAATTATTTAGTTCACGTTTAACACGCATTCATGTAACGTGTGCTCGCATACTATTGAGGCGGACTTAATACCACACGGCATGCCAACAACGCACAGGCAGGGTTACTTCTAAGAAACGCCGCTCGCGCTCCTTCCCCCGCGCACTGCGCATGCGCCAAGCAACCGACGCCCGCGCTCCTGCTATGCCGCGTCGCCGCACACGCTGGTTCGAGCCAAGCATCCTTAACGCGCGGTCACGTCGCTCCGCGCCGATACGCCGCCGCTCTCGTAACTCGTGAGTGTTGTATGCACTACACTATCAATAAAGGTTATTATTCGGGATTATCAGTGAGTTATTATTACAAAGTGACTCTACAGTTAAGCAACAAACAGTTTTACTTGGTGTATGAGCAACAGCAGCCCGTACATATGGTCTGTAAAAAGTGTAGAGGAATATACTTAATATAATAATAAATATCACAGGATAATTCACACAAATTGACCTAGCCCCAAAGTAAGCAAAGCTTGAGTTATTAATGCTAGGCGACGGATAAACATACTTTTATAGATATATACATACTTAAATTCATATTAATCACCCAAGACTCGAGAACAAATATTCATATTTTTCATACTCGTACAAATATCTGCCCCAATCAGGGTTGCCACCTTTAGGGGAAAAAAAATCGGGACAAATCGAGCATCCACCAGAGACGTTCGGAGTCTAAGGAAAATGAAACTTTATTTTGTGTTTTTATTACTTTTTTTATTATTTTTTATTGCAAAAATCGGGACAAAATCGATAGGTAGCCGGGACAATGTCTTCGAAATCGGGACGGTCCCGACAAAATCGGGACGGGTGGCAACTCTGGCCCCAATGCAGGAATCAAACCCAGGACCTTATATATTTGTTTTATTTTACGAGGCTTAAGTGCACCTCTGTGACTATGCCAGCCTCATTGAAAGACTCGGTGGCCAAATTCATTAAACACATCTCCCTGCTATGTCCAGATTCTCTGGCTGCAAAGGAATTTTTGATGAACCTGTATACTTGTCCTGCATCCATACTGAACAAATCAAAATAATATATATACTGCCCCATCGAAAAGGTCTAAATCTTTAATCAGTCATATTCTCCACCAAAAAATGTATTAAGTCCTCATAATCAAATAATCAACTTTTATACTGTCAACTAGTGCACAATCTAAATCACACTTTCTTGTTTTGTTAGCTGTCAATAATACCATATTACAAATATTTTTAGGTTCTCTATGCTGGGAGTGTGTATGATGGAATCAAAGTTTCTAAACTAGATGAATTTGACATGGACATTGTGATCCGCCTTCCTATCAACTATGAGGATGGAGAAAATGGCATCATTCTAGAAAATGACAAGCCAGGATTTGTGAAAATGAAGATAGTCAACTCTTTTGATAACTTGGACAAGCAACCGGAATGGGAAGATAGGCACAAAGTAACCAGGGACTGGAGAGACGGTGACAAATACTTTCTTCAGAACAAATTCAGGGCCTGGATGCACAGTGTTGTGCAGAAAGCTGTCAATGACATGAAAGGCGAAGTAACCGTGAATGGGGACTTGTATTTACTCAAATATAAGATGTCGGGGCCTGCATTTACTTTAAATGTGAAGAACAGCGAAGGCAAGCCTCCGTTTAACTTGGATGTGGACTTAGTACCCGTTATCAGGTTCTCGCACCCACGCTGGCCTGAAGGATACAAGTATGTGTTTAACTTAATTTTGTTTTTAGGCAAGTACTTGTCAAGTACTACTTGATGGGTTCTCTTATCAATAGATTTTTATCGCCTATCGCCTACACTCTATAAAATATGTATTTTATTTAAATTTTGGGTTTACTAAACAGAATGAAATATTAGAAAAGTAGTTTTCTTTGTATTAGTTGCGTTCTGGCCAGTGAGAGGCAAGGTAATTACTCGGCAAAAGGTATTTAATGAAACAATTCCTTTGCTTGCTTGAAGTATAAGAAGAGGAAGGAGGTCTTGTCTAAAAATTGACTATACTATAAATTCCTTTTTTTTGGCATATTTCCACGGGAAAGCATATCAATTTGGTCTTTGCAGACAAGTAGACGGGAAGCAATCCCGCGACTGGCTGGTGGTGCCGAAGCCGGCCAAGGGCATGGCAGAGCCGCAGCAAAACCGATGCTGGCGCCTCTCGTTCCAGGACTTCGAGCGTGACATAATGAAAGGCTGCCAGCAACTCAAGATCACCATCCGACTGGTAAGGACAACTTAGATCTTTTCAAATAACTGGTCTTTATCTGCTGCTTCGCTAGCTTGATCTATGGCAGGCATGACAGTGGATGGCGTGAAATATGGCAGTGGATTGAAGTTCCGGTATTTTACTAAAGTCCCATGATAATTCCCAATTGTCTGATCATGGTCTTCATTTACGTTTTACGAAGAATACCTGTGGAAAATTTCACGCCTCTACATTTTGCGGCTGCGATTACAATAAACCAATGTGTTATTCCTGAGATACGAGGAGTGCGGAGAGAGCGGAATGGGGGAAGGGAGGAGGTACCGTGCCGGAAAAAGAAGTAGGTGGGGTCTCCACCCTTACATTGTCAGTATTCCCAAAATCCGCACAAAGCGTTTTCGCTCATCCTTCACCAACCGTATACAGTAGGTACAGCTAAGGAGTGGAGTTTTCTACTTACGCTTACGTCTATGTTCCCTGGCCGTTTTCAAGTATTCATCCTAGGATGAATGAGAATTTATTCCGCTCCTATTGGTGTTAGCGTGATGATATATAGACTATGTCCTTTCTCAGGCTCTAGACTATCTGTGTACCAAATTTAATTCAAATCGGTTCAGTAGTTTTAGCGTGAAAGCGAGACACACAGACAGACAGAGTTACTTTCGCATTTATAATATTAGTTAGGATGTTTTATGATTTGTATAATTGGATGTTTTTAGTTGTTTTAATAAAAATAATAAAAATTAAGTACCTTTTCACCATCTCACTTGAGTCACACGTCGAGGGCAGCTGGTTCCGCGGCTGAAAATGCCGCGCGGTCTAAGCGCCTTAAATACTCAGCCTTGGAGTCGACGTACGACTTCGTGCCCGTTGCGGTCGAGACGGCTGGTCCCTGGGGGGTGGACGCCAGGTCATTGGTCGGGGAGTTGGGTCGTAGGTTGCGGGACAGAGGCGGTGACCCCCGTTCCGGGTCGTACTTGGTGCAGCGGATCTCGTTGGCCATACAGCGGGGCAATGCCGCTGGGGTGATGGGCACGTTTGGGCCAAGTACGATGCGGACGGGTAACATCTAGGGGTTTTTTTTTTTATTTTTATTTTATTAATTTTCATTTTCATTTTTCTTATAATATTGATGAATTATGATTATATATTTAATTTTAAAAAAATATCTGTTTTTTTTATTATTATTTATTTTATATTGCACCACCTGCTGAAATGCATTCCTTGCTTTATTTCTTTTTTAAAGGTTGCCTGGAAGAGATCGCTTCGAAGCGATAAGGCCGCCCATTGCTTACCTTGTTTATTTTTTTCATGTACTTGTTTTTCTGTATTGTATTATTTGTGGTGTACAATAAAGAGTCATTGTATTGTAATTATGACGATTAATAAATAATGTCATACATAACAAAAGATAAGTTTACTGGGCAGGAAACAAATGTCTGGCTTTGAATATTAAATAATATTAATACAACCGTTTATCAGTGGCTATTTAGAAACGAATGGTCTGCTCCCACATAATACAATGCCCCAGCAGTGCCTTACAATGAAATCATTAATATTCTATTGTAGGTAATCACAGAGTAAAGTGCTTAGCAAGAGGAACTGGTAGCCCAATGATGTATGTTTATGGCTACGATTACAGATTACTCATTTCATGGTCTAATTTATTTACATAACAAGACAAGACAAGACAAGATTGAAACAGGAGCTCTCTCAGATAGAGCTTTCGCGCACGTACATGGTAGCGGTGGAGCAAGGAAAAAAAGTTGTAGTTCAACGATACTATAACATGTGCTATAACGGTTAGATTGCTTATCTGTCTTACTTCTAAGACTGTAAATATAAATTCCTACTCTTCAGTTGTATGTACCTATTCGACCGCAAAATAACCATTTTTTATTTATTTATTTACAGGTGAAGAAGCTGCGCGACGCGTTAGGGCTCAAAGCCATCGCGAGCTACTACATAAAAACTCAATTCCTCTGGAAAATCGAGAAAGAAGGCGACCGCAAGTACTGGCAGAACAAAATCAGCTTCCTCTTCCAAACTATGGTTGAAGATCTCCATGAAGCCATCGTGAAAAAAGATATCCGGTACTACTGGAACCCGAGCAACAACCTCATAGAAACCTTGAAGCCGTCTCTACAGAAGTTGTACGCGGAAAAATTGCAAGACGTCATTAGTTCATTGAAAGCTGGCGACATAGAGCGCAGTGTTGCGTACCTCTTAAATGCTGAAGAATTAGCGCAGTAC
The DNA here is from genome assembly GCA_947859365.1 of Archips crataeganus. Taxonomy (NCBI): domain Eukaryota; kingdom Metazoa; phylum Arthropoda; class Insecta; order Lepidoptera; family Tortricidae; genus Archips; species Archips crataeganus. The sequence goes on along the minus strand of OX402049.1, from coordinate 9,195,610 downwards.
AAGGAGTCTGAGTTCTACAAGCAACACTTAAATCTCTTAGCTAATGCTAGTTTGAAGCAACAGGTCTCTATACAGTCGGTGAGTAGTAATGGTAGCCAAAGTAGCCAAGACAGTGGCGTCGTGGACACTAAAAGCTCGAATGAGGGACAGCTGCAAAGCGACACGGCGCTGAATATGCTTAAAGTATTGATATCAAAACTTGACAAATTAACGGACAAGTTTGACAAAATGTCGGTTTCTATGACTGACAAAATTGAGGTATTGACAGACAAATTAGATAGATTGACTGACAAAGTTACTCTTCATGAGAATAAGCTGAAGCATCTGCAACGGGATACTGTGGAGTCTTTGCTACTTAGTGATACAGACACTAATTTTAGTCTGCTTGGCTGCAATATTATACAAGAAAGCACCTTACTTAACTAAGGTAAGGTAATTCTTAGTATTGGGTGTTGACTTTTTAAAGAAGTGATTTATTTTTATAAGGAATACGAAGGTATGAATAACATGGTCCTGTTTTGTTCGGCATTTCTATAAATTTTTAACTGTAAAAAAGTAGTTAGGTATAGTAACAATAGTTGGGCATATACCGCAAAGTTTTTTGGAGATATTGATAAGTAATTTGATTATTATGTTCAAACGAGTCATTGGCTTGGCTATCTGGATGCAGGATGATTTTACAAATTAGAAACAATTAGATATAAGTATAAATAAATGTATATTTTTTATAATGGTTTAATGTCCAGTTTACATACGGCTCTCGATCAATTTATAACTCGTTAGTCCCACGCCCATCAACGTACCTATGAATGGCACGATCTTACTGTAATTATTGACTAAAAGACCAAGACTGTTTAGTTAGAATTAGAGACAGCGATACATAACATTCGTTATATTTTAGATTAGATTTATAAAACAGCAAAAAAGTGCATGTCTAAATTTTTCTATGTAATTAATTGTGATAGAAGTGCCTATGAAACACACACACACACACTACACAGTTCCTTATATTGCCGATAACAAAACTGTATTTTTTAAACAACTTTTAACTTAAAATCAAAAAATTGTGTGGGATTACTCAAACGCGGGCGAGCAATCGACGTTTATATGTATGCGAGTGATTACTAAAATAAGAAACACGGGTCACCCACGCATTAGTAGTCGAAGTATGCCCGATATGTTTCAAATAAATCCGTGGTTCTTTTTCAAGGTGGGAAAAGATTAAAGAAACGAGAAACCTTGAAAAAGAACCACGGATTGTTTCGAAACAGTCGGACATACCATGACTACTAAGGGCCACTCGCACAGACAAGGGTTAAAAATGGAACTGGTTAACACTGAGTTAAGGATGACAGTTCCATACATTTTGACGCTTCTTAACCCTAGGTTAGCACTTAACGCGGGGTTATATAGTAACTCGGGTCTGTGCAAGTCAGCCTAATACGTTACTTAGCGTTTCTTATTTTAGTAATTATGTGCCTCACGGTAGTTTTTAATTCAAAGATAGTGATAATAATGATGAGCAAATCTTTATTGGTAAAAACTATTAGTAGTGACGATGAATAATAATTGTAATTTCCTCATTATGTATAAGCTCAATCTGTACAAAAGGAAAGAAATTAGTGAGGGTATCACTTTCTTCGAATTGTTGCTGTTTTGAAATGCTTATACATAACATATGTATGCAACAATTTTGTATAGTTTTTTTTAGTTTCTCCTTAATCCTTTTTCTACTCCGTAGGTAGCATTTACCAAAAATATTGCATTTAGATTTAATTTATATTTCATCACTTTTGGCTTTAAAGACAATCGAAAAAGACTGAATCCAAATTTGTATCTTAATTAATTTAATTATGACTTCATAGTGAGTTCATTGTAGCGGCTTCTAATTTAAATACAAAAAAAAAAAACAATTTTAGTAAAAAAAAATAGATAAAAAATGTACTCTTGTAATCAGCATATTTTTCTTTCAGGATAAACATCCTTTTGCGTTTACTTTATCCCAACGTCTCGCTGTCAGAAGCAAACTTTAGGTAAGAGCATTATTTTTTTTATCCAAACTGCTTCTAGTAATATAAGTAAGGTAACATAAACATTGTCGTGTTATATTTAGCATTACTAAGATAAATGTAACCTGGCGGTACAGACAAGTGCAATTTACAATGATAATTGATATGTTTGTATTGGAAATCACATTTTTCTTTTTTTTTATTTTACTCGCGGTCAGTGAACCGGATTTTTTTCCAATTCCAATACTATTTCTAATGTAAAGATTTCTGGATCGTTTTCAAAAAATTATACATAGTTAACGGCTTAATCAAAACAAAAATCACGATCGCTATTTTTGTGTAACGAAAGTTAGTCATACAAACAAAGTATATGGATGGGTAACTCCGTTACACAAAACAAAATAATTAAATTTTGTTTTTAATTAATCCCTTAATTGTGTACAAACTTTTTGAAAACGATCCTTCTAGTGTTTAAAGATCTGTAATCAACGATTAGAAAACTATACATGTATAAATCCTAGGAAGTTATTATTATAATGAATGATAAAAATACATAAATTTATATTTTATAATTTTATTCATTTTCTTCGCAGTTAGATTAAATTGGGGCTCGTAACAGATTTGTAATAGTAGATTGATAAACAAGGGTCGTAAGTGATCAATTACACCCAAGTGATAAACAAGGGTCGTAAGCAGAGTTGCCACCCGTCCCGATTTTGTCGGGACCGTCCCGATTTCGAAGACATTGTCCCGGCTACCTATCGATTTTGTCCCGATTTTTGCAATAAAAAATAATAAAAACACAAAATAAAGTTTCATTTTCCTTAGACTCCGAACGTCTCTGGTGGATGCTCGATTTGTCCCGATTTTTTTTCCCCTAAAGGTGGCAACCCTGGTCGTAAGTGATCAGATCAATTACACCCAAGATATTTAGGCGCACGAGCGAGCAAAGCGAAGGCGAGCGATGGTGTTTATAGTTCGCGGGTGTAATTGATCATTTACACTCGAGTTGAACACTACTTTTCATCACAAATGCGAGGAAATAAAGAAAAATCGTTATGTTAAAAATGCATACGCAATTTGTAACAGCGAAAGAAAATTTATCGCGCCAAACCGTCTTTTTTTTTTTAATGGCCTCGCGGCTCTTTGGCTTTGGCACATTCAGCCAGCACTGGCCAGCAGCATTATGCCAGCATGGGGTTTGGAGGTAAGTATTACGAATTCAATCTCCTTGTTTACCAGTTCGTGAATACAAAGGAGCACCATTCGATTTTTTAAATTTATTTACGTCCCTAAAGATGTAAATCGAATTTACAACACGGATTTCAAGTTAAATGCAACCTACTTTCAGAGCTTATGCGATGAAAAATAATAAACAACTGCTCTAGTATTCATAGGTAGTGAGGAATTTATCTGGAGTTGGACCAAAGCGTGAAACTGACTAACCGGAAGAGGTATAAGCAGCGAGCTATTCTTGCTAGCCGAGCTCCTGAAAGCAGCCTAACACACCCACAGTAGGACACTCCTAGTAAGCGTCAAAATGTTTTTTCTTGTCGGATAATGCGATCTCACTGACATTTTCGGCTAATAGGATCCACACAGTGAGTCACAATTCAGTGGTTCGATAGTACACTAGGGGAGACCGGGTACAAAAGTAACAGCGGGTCGAAAGTAGCAAAGGCTCTGTAGTTTTATCCAATAGTCGAAACACCTCTTCGCTACAGTCATATGACAGTCGATTCCACCCCTCTTACTTGCATCCAGCCGCTGTCGGTGCTCCGCGCTGCTACTTTGAGCTAGAGGACAAAACGTGATTTCACGAACTAAAAATAACTTTCTTGACTTTCATTCATGTCACGTTTTCATATTATTAAAAGAATGATTTTTATATGAATATTTGTATAGTCATTCTTGATTAAATGGATTACGCGGTTAGCTATGAAGTATCTTTTTTTTTTTGTACTTATTTTTTCAACTTCATTTTTTTTTTATTACTTTTACGGTCATCCCGTGAAATCATATATTTCGTACTAAATACAAACTGAAATATAGATGCACAGAAAAAACCCCAGAAAAAAAGACCAATGCTGGGAATCGAACCCAGGTCCTCAGCATTCCGTGCCGCGTGCCATACCCCTACACCACCACTGGTCTAGAGATTAGACACGAATCTTTCCTATACATCATACATTTCAATCTGCTAAATCATCACCTTATGCAGTGACAAGCGCACATCTATGTTACACCCTCATCTCTTGTCCAGGTGAGCGGTTAGTTCCGAAGGAGTGTTAAAATCTCTCGATGAGGGTGTAACATAGATGTGCGCTTGTCACTGCATAAGGTGATGATTTAGCAGATTGAAATGTATGATGTATAGGAAAGATTCGTGTCTAATCTCTAGACCAGTGGTGGTGTAGGGGTATGGCACGCGGCACGGAATGCTGAGGACCTGGGTTCGATTCCCAGCATTGGTCTTTTTTTCTGGGGTTTTTTCTGTGCATCTATATTTCAGTTTGTATTTAGTACGAAATATATGGATTACGCGGTGTTTGAGTTCGTTTGTGTCAATCACGTTCCACTTCAAGGCCAGCTTTAATTTTTTGACAAAAATGTGGCAGGGTACAAAAGTAACATAGACAGACATGATGATGAAAACTGTGTGTGTCCGAAACAAACACTGTTACCAAATACTTAGTTTGAATAGAAAAAATAATTCTCACGCCAAAAAAACATGTAATTTCCTAGACTGACAATAAATGCTAACAAAAAGTTATCTTTTTGATTATTTTCATAAAAAAATACTTTTTCAATATTTTCATATACTTATAAAGTGCCAATATTTTTTTTTTGCTCATTCAATGTTTTCTGATACATAACTTATTAATTTAATACTTCATCTCATATTTAAAAATACTTCTTTATCTGTTACTTTCGGCAACGTATCCGGGTCGAAAGTAACAACAGGCGAATTTTTTTTAATTCCCTATTTTTCACACAAAATAAGTAATAATTAGGTAAATAAAGACATCAATTTGAAGAGCATGAACGAAATTTATAGATAGCTATATTAATTTAATCAAAAATATTACGCTTAACCAGATAATGAGGTAAAAGTGCAAAATGTTAGTTTTGTCCCCGGTCTCCCCTACGTATTCCTCGCCTTGTTTGAATAATGCCAGCATAAAATTAATAATAACAAAGCCAATTAGCTCTTATAATATTTATTCCTTTGTTAAAAACAGAGTACAAACTAGTAAGAGAAACTTTATTTTACAACGCATGGATTACAATGCTCTATTCACTTTACAATAGAAGTGACAATCGGTTGACGACTGGTTACTTTAAACTGTAGTTTAAGGCCATGTTTCAACACTGATTAGTATGTATAAGTTCCTATTATTTTATGTGACAAATATCTGTGATGCCATGATGACATATAGATATTATGTCACACGACACAAAATATAGCAATAAATAAAACAGGTAGTTAGTGTTAGGCTTCAAATAAAATAAGATACATAATTCAACATGCCCCTGTGTAATAAACGACATAAGTTACAATCTGCCTTATTGATTTCATAGTAAAATTTAATTTATAACTACGGGCGTTATTTTACGGAAGAGCATATTAATGAACAGGATAAATTATTATTGTTTCAATTATCTAATTCTAGCACGGTTAACTGGACTTAGAGATGGTGAAGTGCGCAGCCAACACCCTACCGCGTACTAAGCTGGTTAGTCTTACTATCCTAAGACTGGTAACAACTCCATTCCTAGAGAACATCTACTGCACGCCACTGATGGTATAGACAGGGTCTGGGGCGTCATTATATTGTACAAATTACAAAAAAAAAGTAAACCCGCGGTTAACGCTTTGCAAAACTGGTCAATTCTACAAAGTAGGTAGGTATTCTTCAAATTAAGTCATAATTATGTTGTTCGCATTTTATTAAATTAGTTGGGAACCTCGCTGCATTTGTCACTTGATATCTATGAGTGCAGGTAAAATGTATGAAATGTGCAATGTGCATCGGATCCGATATCCGAGACATTTCATACATTTTAACCTTTTCAACGCTCTGTCAAATATACAACAGCTCTCGCTCAAAAGCCATGCATGTATGTAGGTAGATATTCTAGATACTTTCATATCGCTCTGCACGCCGTGACTGATATATCAGACATATCGTGTCGTTGGCGTAGAACCTGTGGTGCTGATATGTGTCGTTGGCATCGAAAAGGTTAATTGCTCCGATATCGTATTGATGTAATGCATGCAGGCCCTATACTACGAAGCGCGAAATTCGAACTTCGTTTCATGCCGTTCCGCTCACGCTAATGGTATTTATTACGAGAGTGAGAGGGACCGCACGATCCGAACTTCGAACTTCGAATTTCGTAGTAACCCCCAGGTTTCAGATGGGATTATGTGGAAACGCATTAGCAGTCGTAAACCGATTTTATCATCATTTGCATCATCACTACTCATAACAAACTGATTTCAATACACCCAACTGTCAAAACGAAACGCTTTTTTACATTCCTGTAGGTAAGTTTAGCGATTCCACTTTAAACAAGGGCCGTGGAATTAACTGAACTCAAAACTAGATAGGTAGATTTCTAAACCATCAAATGCGATTCAGTCTTTGAGTTAGTATATTTTATTAGATTGATTCATCTTCACGCCGCCAAGGGTTGAGTCTTCGAGAATAACGCACTTGTCCAGAACGATTAAATATACTTCAACTACATAGGTAGATTCATGGTTTATTTATTGAAGAGTTACCTATTTTACCTAGGAAATTTGTTTCAGTAGGTACACATATCCAAATAATAATAAACCTGGTGGTGGGCACTCTGTATTTGTATATTAAATTAACAGCAGTGTAAAAAAATCGTTTCGTATAGATACTCATCGCTCGACAGTCTCATTACGTACCTACTATTTACATGAATTCACGAATAATGTTACAAACACGCAAATAATATAATTTAGGCTATCCTTTTAATGCTCAGACACGTAAGACCCGACACATTTAGCCATAACATAACACAATTCATACCTTTCATTAGATGGATAATATATATTTGGGTGAATTAACTTTTTCTTGCCAGCCGTTGCTATGGTTACACAAATTTTCTATCTTGGACAACCTAAGCATTTTTCTATGAAACAGTATGAAGATATCACTTGGACAACCGAGGAGAGAATAAAGAACACAAAAAAGTTGATTCACCCATTTAAGTTTTAATATTTCTTTGACCACACTTTAATAAGAATTTGAGTTTTGCTTTATTTTATTATATCTAAATGTGTGTACAGGCCCATTGCTATTAACTAACGATCGATCTTGGCCTTCATTCAACAACGTCCAGGTAGGTATATTACTGACTATACTTACTATTATTCATCAGTTTTATTTTTGTTCGAAAAAACGACACATTGACATATGTATTGATATAAATGATTATGACAATTATGAAGTGAACAGAAGCCGCTATATACTTTAAAGCATTATATGAATCTAGTGAGTCACTGCATACTTATATCACTAAGAATTTGTCGAAGTCTATTGGATGCGGAGGGCAAAAGCTAGAAAAAAACGTGATTCTCTTACATATATCTCCATTATATATCCAGATCAATCGTTAGGTAATAGTATAAATAACTTATAAATTATAAAAAGTAAACATAAAAAAATACAAAAGCTTATTTTTATTGCACATCTTTGTGAATACATACTCGCATGAGTTTGCAAATTCTAATGAAGTAACATGACAACAAAATTGCAGGAAGTTATTTTGTTTATCTAACCGGGCGTACCAGAAAGTCCAGAAACTGATATAATTGTTTGCAGTTTACCTATTTATATTCTAAAAATAATATAGGTAAATAGTGCGGTAAAATTCACTTGAAAACTACACTTTAATAACAATAGCTATAGCTAATCTCAACGATTCTATGTTTCATATTTATAGTAACAATGTGCTTGGTTCTTTGAAGAAATTTTTATGTGTGGTATATTTATAAAAATAACTAAATGAAGCATTCATATCTTAAATTAAAAAAACACACCATGGTAAATTACCCAATACAATCTGAAAATAATTATATAAAGGTAATTCCGAGCGCTAGATAGTGCTGCCAGGCAAGATCAAGTTATCTAGTATTTTAATATTATTATTTTTTTATACAGCTTTCGATTCGTGTTAAGGTTATTATTTTTATTGACAACTGTCTTATGTTTTTCACATTATATTATTTATTTAAAATTATGTAGAAATCAACTAAATAAATTTACTTTTAAGTTGTCTAACTCGTGTTAATCAAGCCTAGAAGCTAAATTTGTGAGCAATCCATGTAGGCTAAAGTACATGATATAGGACATTTTGTAATCCACTTGTGTTGTACATAACCTTTTATATTTTCTGTGATTACATTAACCATGAAAGTCTTCAAAATACAGATTAGTCTTAATCTATATTTTGATGAAAGAATCTGCCCACAGTACTACATCGTATATAAAAGCCGTCATTTCATTAACGCGGGCGGTTGCAAAAAATATACAAAGACAATAATTCAAGATACAGATCGATTCTCAAGAGCTGGCACGAATGGATTGAACGAAAGTAATGTCACTATGATATTTTTGTAGGAAAATGACTGATGTGTGTAATTTTCACTTGTGTGAGGTGTGTTCAAATAGGTAAGATACTTTCATTCGCTCATTCGATCCATTCGTGCCAGCTCTTGTGAATCGACCTGTACATATTATTACACAAAAAACTTATAAACACTAACAAATTGACACAAACCACGATATCACGCTTCACGTGGAAAGGGTATTAAACTGACAAACCATACCGTTAATTAAATAAGAAAAGTTTTCGGAAGATAGAAAGAGTGAATAATATATAGTTTGATGCGGTATAATGAACAGAGACAGCGACTTCAACACAGCTCGAACTTACATTATTGACATAATACGTATAGGTATGCATAAAGCTTGTCTTTGTCGCCCACTGATAAAGCAAGGAAATAAGGACGTTACTTCTTTAAGTAAGTCTATAGTCGGAAATACATATGCATGGAAACGTGACATACAAGTAACTGGCATGCTTATGTCAAATATCATACAAATGTAACTAACATGAAAGCTACTTGCACAAAAATATACAATCTACAAGCACGTATATTCCCGGCAAAAGTAGGTATGTAAAGGCAAGACGACGTCCACGCGTGCGGTCTAAACTATTTTAGTTTTTACCAAAAGCAATTCACATGGTTACATACAAATAAGCTTGAATTTCAATGAGTATTTCGATTAATTTAAATGTGTTGTGCTTCTTACATAATAAATACAAATTAATTTGCAAGAACATACTATTTTACATTTCTGAAATATTCGTGAACATTTACATAACTAATCTCATAAAATTTTGAGATATACATACATAGATATACATGTTTATTTATTATTTATTTATATAATATATACACCGCGAGTCATTAAAATACGGAAGCGATGACGGCTTCATCGACGTCTCTACACCGATTCGAACGAGTAAGTAGGCACTGTAAACATATCTATTAACATAGCAAAAATGTTGTGGTGAACCCCTTTATAAAAATGAGTTAATTTCACACGTATTTTAGAGCTTTTCTGCCACTTTCATTTCTGAATAACATTAAAGTCTCCTCGGAGGAATAAAGGCTTCTGCCATTTTGTATTTAATTTTATATCGTTAACTAATTGAATTACCTTTTGGGTACTTAAACATTTGCAAATTTTCTTAAGGTTTCGACACATAGCGGGCGGGGCGCGACGTCGACGGGACGCCGACAGCACGGTTACAATCTGTAATGTACTTACTACTTTAAATAGATGCCGTCAAACAGCGCCGTCGCGTCCCGTCGAGGTCCCGCCCCACCCGCTGTGTGTCGAAGGCTTTATAAAGTAGTACATCACAGATTGTAACCATGCTGTCGACGTCGCGCCCCGCCCGCTATGTGTCGAAACCTTTAGTGTCATCCATCACATCAGACAGCACTATCCGTTTTTTATTATTTTTATATATATTAGGTACCATCCTGTATCTATATTTCACATCTGTGAGTTTAATTTTGCTTAATAACGTAAAACAATACTTTTTATATTACATACACCGTGAAATTTTAGTGGTTGTTTTCCCGAAACGAGGTGATTTAGTTTCGATTGTACAATCGATTTATAAATACTATTTTGACTAGAGTCAAAAATCCAGTTGTGAAAAACGAAAGTCGAAAATGACCGCAAACCAATAGTAACGCTTCGTTGGTACAAGTAGCGTACGATCGTACGATAGGTTAGGTACCAACGAAGCGTTACAATTGGTTTGCTGTCTTTTTGGATTTTCGTTTTTCACAATTGGATTTTTGACTCTAGTCAAAATATTAATTATAAATCGATACTAAATCACCTCGTTTCGGGAAAACAACCACTAAAATTTCACGGTGTATATCATATAAATAAATATTTAAACTAAGTATACCCACCGAACGATGTAAACATAAAGTCATAAAGTAAATAACTCAGATTGTATACCTACTATGATTCCAACTAGTATTTATCTGTTTCGAATTATTGATTTCTGCCGGACGTCAAATGTTATCAAGCAAAATTAGTCTCATTTGATTTTCATCTAAAACTAAAAGTATGAGATAAAGTATTACAATATTCATATACATAATATTATGCGTAATGCTATTATTCTAGCTAGAGAATCTAAATATTCTAACATAGTACAAACATGCCCACCATATAGTCACTGCTGGACTAGGGATGTTGCGTGGAAAAGCTTGAACCCTGCAATCGCGTTTTACTTTAGATCTACACTCCATCGGTTCAGCGTCAGCTCAGCATAGTAAAAGAAAAAATAAGTTAGTTTACTAAATTATACGATAATCTAGATTATAAAGTTAAACTTTAAATCAGATACGTTTTTCTCGTATACCAGAGTCAGCTCTAGTAGTTCAGTGAACAAAACCAACACCGAATAAACCTATCCTTAATGTTACAGACAAAGCTAGTGATATGTTGTGCAAGTTTTGAATGTTTCGAATCCAATAGTAACTATACAATGGCCGAATGTACAATTGGATGTGGCAATATTTCTTTACAAAATCATACATATTTGGAATGAGCGAATTTGGGAAAAATATATTCTAGGGTAGTTTACGAACCGAACACAGAGCTTAGGGCCTCCGTCTGTTTCGCTTTTCATATGATGGAAAGGGATAAAGTTTATCTAATGGCTCGTCTACAGAATGGCCCATGACGGGCGAGTACGGGCATGTACGATTGTGAAGAGAGCATAATCGTCTGTGAGCGGCCATCGTTGCCTGTAATCGGGAATAATCGGAGAATTGTCGGTACATCAAAGGAATGCGTGCCAATCATCAACAGACGACAGTGAGTAAATGAACAGTCACGATTGTGTAGAGAGCAACCCATAATTGTGGCGATGATGGCCACATTTTTAATTGCCCATCATGGGCCATTGTGTAGACGAGCCATAAGACTCGTGATACACTCATTCAATCACATTCGACGTATTAAGGTTCAGGCGACAACATAACGTTGCGTAGCGAAGCAGCACTGATGAATTGAATAATTTAAACACCTTCCCACTCCCCCTAAAAATACTCGCTCTAGAACATAACATTACAATGTATGACTACTATTTGGCGCTTTACAAATTGATTTGAAAATAGTTCCATACAGCACAACGGTCATGGTCAAGAAGAGTGCGTAGACTTTAGTAGGTATTTTTTGAAAAGAATTAAAGAAATATTAATATTCGACTTTTACAAAGAATATTTTAATTTATCAATTCTTTTTTTTCGAATATCTGTTAATAATAATAATACTACTCGTTACCCGGCTACTCATACCCGCTGCTTCAGAAAATAAAAACGTGATATAAGTATATATTATTTTATTCATGATTTTTTTTTGATATTCCTTACAGTGCATTCATTTAATGTTTGTAATATTTAATTATTACTATTACTATAGATGTAACATAAAAGCCAATTTGAGGCTATTTCTAGGTCTGACCTAATATTTCGTCATTCATTTAAGTTGGAATTTTTAACTACGGGTGTTTCAAAACCATGCAATGTTTAGGGAGAGACTATTAGGAAAGAGCATGCGTCATGCTTTACTTTATCATCATATTTATTAGATAAAGATAAAGCAATATAATCGTAATTTTAGATATCAAACTGCATGAAGCCAAGTCAAACTAAATGAGGCAAAAGTTACTTTCGTACATGTTGACAATCGCGCAATCCCTCGAACGAAGCAAATCGACTTACGAATTTACGTGAACATGAATTTAAGAATTTTATTGATCAGCTAAAAATAAGGAAAATAACGTCAACTCAACTTGGCTCCTAAATGCAAGCTTGAACCCTTTAATTTGCTTAATTTGACTATTTTACATAATTTAAACATTTCAACAAACCAAGTTACTCAGGACGGCTACCACTCGTGCCAGTCCCCAGAATGTCGCTCAATGTGTCTCTTCTTACTGGGTTTATTAGAAAGCGACACAGCGACAAAGCTAGTTGCGGCCACATGTGCCAGCCATTCTGTTAGCCAACAGATTCAACAATTAGTTACTACGGTCTCTTTTCTAGTCGACAGGCCACTTCCGAATCTCATCAGATTTGTATACATTTAAACGGAGTTCGCATAGGACACCATATCTACCGACCGCTCAACAGACGTTGCCTCAAATAAAGGTTCGGCCATACCGCTGCTTAAAATACGGAAACGTAACGGAATCGCGGTGACGTGCCGTAAACGTCAAGACTTTACCGAATGCTCTCCATAGTAAAGTCGTGACATTTGCGATGCGTCAGTCACTTCGATTCCGTACCGTCGCCGAACCTTAAACCGTGATACAGTCACCATTATAACCTCAGAGCTGTCATGGTGCTCAAAAATATCTGAACGCGATCTTCCGCAATCGTCATTACGAGCCTGCTTATTTTCGAGTACCTAGACAGCTTTGATGTCTGTGACGGAGACTAAATAAAATTTTTAGCGCTATTATCTATATAAACGGAGAGCGCAAAAGCTCAAACACATACCGTTGCTTGTGGTAAAGCTTGCTACGCACGTATGGTCCGGTGTATCTGAATTCTGTACGACTTGGCATACATATTCTAGACCAATCTAAGCAGTTAATTCGTAACGACTATAAAGTGTCTCAAAATTAATTCGCAATATTTCGGCAGATGGTTGTGTTAGTTTCACTGAACACCCCTATAATAAATGATTTTTCACTTCTCATGCTCTTAAAATGTTACTTTAGTCTCTGCATATCGGGACTAAAGCTCTTTTTTGATCTCTAGGGATTAAAGTATTTTTTTTTTAATTTACTTTGGAAACCCCTAAACTGCCAATCACGGTGTTTGTGAATGGAGGATTATTGACATTTTCAGTGACTGGGCATAGACAATTTTAAAGCTTTCCACAGACCGCAGCGCGCTCCGTAGCGCCCGCGCTTCGGTCTGTGGAAGCCTTTAGGGCGTGGAAATAACCTCAAAATGACAACTGTATAAAACATATTTAAAAAATAATAATTTCGCATTAACACGATGAATAATTACGAATATTAATATATTTCATTATATTAAAGATGAATTCATTTTATTATGCATACTTAGTCCAATTAGCTATGAAATAATTTTCAAGTTTCAATCTGTTGGCTAAATAAATATGCAAGCATTTAAAGCGTCACTCAACAAAAAAAAACCGCGGAACAAATTTAAATTGCTATTTGAATTCTGAACAGATGTCCATTGCTCGTATTGAGCGAACGTTGTATAAAATTAATATTGTTATTGTGTCATTATGGCTTGTTTTAGTCCATTGTTGAACAATCTAGTATTTAGGATATCGTAAGGATCGACCACACAACACAGGTGCTTAAAATACGCATTAAACCAAAACCCAAGGACGTGCCACATGCGATACGTTTTTGACGCGTGCCGTCCACACCGATGCTCAAAAAACGCTGACGCACCTTAAACGCAATGACATGACTCACTAATCACTCATGGGCATGCATCACTTTTTTGGTGCGTACGTATTGATTTACGGAGCTTCAGCGGTTTTTGAATAACGGTGAACAGGACACGCGTCGTTAATTTTGTTGTGGAGATAGGCACGTCCTTGCGTTTACAGCGCATCAGCATATTCTGAGCACCGGTGTAGTTGGTCCTTTAATAACAAGTAGATGACAAATGTTTCGATACGTTAACCGATATTCAAAGTGTACGGCATCAAATTAAAGCGTGACTACAATTAGTGTTAAAATTCCGATAAAAAATCTTTACAGGAAGGAGTGTACAGTCAAGCTAACTCAACCATCTGCTGAAATGTTCTGGATTAATTTTGAGATTGAATGTATATATACGTGTGTAGCAAGCCGTTAAGGTGCAGGATGTAGGCTCTGGGTTGACTATAATGGTCTAGCGCGTGGCACCCGACTTGCTGTGTTGGATGAGCCATTGCAGAGTTATGTCGATGTTGTCCTTCTCTTTGCACGAGATCGAATAGCAGCAGATCTCGCGATCTTGGATTGCTGATAAGTTCCTGTAATATGCACACAGATATAGTTAAAGATTTATAATTAGTACTATGTACTTATGCACGGTTGTGTCGCAGTATTAAATTTAACCTTTTGACCGCCAGCGTCGGCTATAGACGACAGTACGGTAATACAAAATTAAACCTACCCGCATCCGCATAAGAATCAATTTTGTTCCAAACAAAAACGATGCGTGGCGGTCAAAAGGTTTAAGCTATCAGCAGTACAGACAAACGAACATGTATTTAAGCTGATACCCAATATCACCAGGGCCGGATTAACCATTGGCAGAATACGCAACTGCCTAGGGGCCCCGCGCGCGCAACAAAGAAATTAAAAAGTTTTCGGAGTGTAAATTGAATTGGAAAAATTTAATCCTCGATCACAATAAGTATTCTTGCTATTTTTCGATGCATGTTACCAGTTGATTTGATTTGACTTCTTGAAAAGTGCAGTTTATATTTGGCTGAAAGAGGGCCCGAAACTCTGGCCCTGAATATCACCACTAACTTATTCGTATCTGGCTATGGCATAGTCGCTATACAGTTCCAGATGACACAGGGCACGGCTTGACCTTGACAGAGGCAACGGGCGGTCCGCTCAATCCATTCAAAGTATTCAAACTAATACATATTATACGTAATGCGAAAGTGTATCAGTCTGTTACCTCGTCACACTTAACCAGCTGAACCAATTTAGATGAAATTTGGTGTGGAGATAGTTTGAGACCCTGGGAAGGACCATCCTCCTTCCTTCCTCATCATAGTATTTATCCCGGAAAATTGCATAGTTCCCGCGGGATAGCGATAAACGAATTCATTGCCGACGGAGTCGCGAGCAACAGCTAGTTATCTATATGTCCTGTCCGTAACGTTTCCACGTATGAACTGGTACCACTACCAGGATGCGGTCAGCTGCTGCTTACATGAGGGGGGGCACGCTTCTATGAGGAGGGGGGGGGGGTTGGGCACTCACATGCGCTCGATGAGGCCGTGCTCGTCCAGCGCGTGCGGCAGGTCGCGCTTGTTGCCCAGCACCAGCACCGGAATGCCGGTAAGTTGCTGCTTCTCCAACAGGCTATGAAGCTCGTTGCGTGATGCTTCGATCTTCTCGCTGTCCGCCGCATCAACCATGTATCTAGACGACCACATCGAAGATTAAAAGCTGGTGCACATTGAACATTGAAAAAAATAGCGCTTGGAAACGCGCGCTTCAGGAATGAAATCAATGCGCCGTACATACTAGAAGTGCCTGGCGACATTGTGTACAACGAATTCGGATCGCTTGGTTCTCAAAACACGGAGAGGACATTTTCGTTAGGTAACACGAGTGAGAGAAGCGCGAGTTTGATATGTCTTTACAGTTAGTATACACAACCTTAGCTATAACGTTTTATCATCATTGATATAACGTAATAAAATTAGGCAACCCCTGTGGGAATCAAGTTGTTAAGGCGTTACGCCACTTAGGTACGCCTAGTATATACCAGCTCTAAAGCACTCAAAGCCGCTTTCAACGTCAGCGAAGGAAAAATTACACTCCATCAGCAGAGTTCAGACAGCAGTAGTCATTTCACACGTTTTTCAAAAGAGCGTAATACAAACACGTCTCATAATCATAACGACTGCCACGTGCGCTACTCGGTCTGTTAGTAGGTACCTACCTACCCAACGGCCCAAATAAAGACCGACATAGAAAATTCTTATTCGACGTTAACCAGTAAGGCAGAAACCACCAGAAATTTCGAATTTTCGAGGAAGCGAAGCAGAGTGCAACGAAAAACTCCACCAATAGCAAAGCGGCGCTGCAGTGTGATTCGCTAGAGGATTGTGTCTTAACGTTGACCATTACGTCACATCTGACTCCGTATAAATGACACCGCACTACTGTTCAAAATACGCTGACGAACCGTCCAATCCAATTCGTTTCCGCAACCTTAACCAATTCGTCGCTCCATCTTGTTGGAGGCCTACTTACACTGCGTCTTCCGGTCCGTCAGCCATCAGTTTTACGAGCGGTCCCACCTGAGTCTGGCGATTCTTCGAGCTATTCTTTCATAATCATAATCATATTACATACCTACGTTTAAAACATTTTGAAGTACCTATCTATACAAATGTGATGTTTAGATACGCCAATGCCGAATTAGAATGTAAATTAGTTATGAATTTTAATGTCTGCTTACAAGGTACATATGGTAACTAGTTATGGTCAAAGCCTAGAATTGAGAAGCTACTTGTATCCATTTATTTCATTCAAAATACCTAATAGTTAGGATTTCAGTCATAAATTAAATTACGAGGGGCGTTCAATATAAAGTGAGAATGAGATGCAAACTCTTTCAATATTAGGAAATTAAATACTGGCCGGTAAAGCTAATCTATCTAGCTGTTTGCTATGAAAAAAAAACTAACTGTCTTTTGTTTAAAAAAAAATACGGTAATTTCTTTGCAATGCTATTGAGTACGTTAGCGAAAATGGAGAAAATTTAACTGCGCGCCGTTATCAAATACTTGTGTTTGAAATATTTTTCTACGGACCAAGTCAATTTAGATTTGCGGGACACTTTAGGGTCTAATGCTCCTCCGTATTCGACAGTCGCACGTTGGTGCGCCGAATTTAGACATGGAAGAACATCGACAATGGACGACCCCCGCTCCGGACGCCCTACTACTGCAATAACTGAAGAAATTGTGAAAAAAGTTGAAAACTCAGTTTTGGCGGATCGTCGTGTCACGGTTCGTTTTATTGCTGAAAATGTAAAGATTTCAACGGGGAGCGTGCCTAATATTTTACATGAACGCTTGGGTATGAAAAAGGTATCTGCGCGTTGGGTACCAAGAATGATTACTGACACGCAAAAACAAACTAGAGTCGAGATTTGTCAAGAAGCTTTGGACCTGATACAGCAAGACCGGGAACTTTTTTTGGCGCGATTTATAACAATGGACGAAACATGGCTCCATCATTACGACCCTGAAACGAAACTGCAGTCTATGACATGGAAAAGGCCATCATCTCCAACTCCGAAGAAATTCAAGGTGGGCCCATCTGCCGGTAAGGTCATGAGCTCTGTTTTTTGGGATGGTAAAGGGGTAATAATGATTGAGTATCTCAAACATGGAGCCACTATTACGGTCACTTTATACGCCAAACAAATAGCAACATTGTGCAATGAGATCCGCGAAAAACGGCGAGGTAAACTCTCGAAAGTTGTGCTGTTCCACCAGGACAATGCCCCGGCACACAAGTCCATCGTTGCAATGGCTGCAATTCGTGGTGCTGGGTTCAATATCCTTAAGCAACCTCTGTATTCACCAGATCTCGCTCCCAGTGATTTCTACCTATTTCCGAGATTGAAACAATACCCGAGAGACCAGAAATTTGAAGACGACGACGCGGTAGTCGCTGCAGTACAAGATTTTTTAAGTACTCAAGATGAGACCTTTTTTAAAAATGAAATTTTAAGTTTAGAAAAAAGATATAATAAGTGTATTATGCTAAAAGGTGACTATGTCGAAAAATAAAATTACATTTAGTAAAAGTTGTTTATAACATACTCATTCTCACTTTTTATTGAACGCCCCTAGTACAATATGGCGAACTCTGCACTTCGAGTGAGACGAATATCAAGGATTTTTTTAAATAGATTTTTCAAATTTGCATTATCATCCATAACGACAATGGGTACAGTCATGTCGGCTTGACAATAAATGTCAGTCTGTATGTCATTGTTTAACCTTTTAGTCGCTAATCCTATCAATATTAGCAATGCGAAAGTTTGTGAGTGTGTGCCACACTGTATGGTGTATGATTGGAAGTGTAATGACTGAAATAGACTACGACACTATAACTACATGGTACACTCAGTGTATAAAACGAGTGTCAACTATAATATATGAACGCGAGTGTCTCTAATTGTGAAAACACCATTCGCAGGGAAATCGTTACGCTTTTAAATCGTCCGCAAATCGCCAGCGTGTTAAGCCTCTGGGTATTAGTTAGTTAAATTTCAGTTTTTCCAATTATTACTACTCACACGATCGCGTTGACTCCGCGACAGTACCTCTCCCACATAGAACGGAACCGAGGCTGCCCGCCGATGTCCCATACCTGAGTGAAAACAAAATTGTACATACATACATAATGTATACACAGACCCGGGGGGCTGTTCGCGTGAACGGGACAGCTCTAGGATACAGGCTCAGCCATCCCTTTATATTATGTACACAAATATTTTTTTATGAGAATTTATTTGTTATGAATAGTAAATTAACTCAGAAAAAGTAATCTTTCGGGACAGATGTCTATGATGCAGTCTCCGTTTATTTTGTTAAATTAATCGTAACTTGGCCCATCGTTCCGAGTTCATTCGACATTGGGCCAAACTTGTCACGGAATGGATCCCTAGCGATGGATATTGTAATAGAGGCAGACCAAAGCGGAGATGGAGGGACAACCTAGATTTTTATCACGTGGGATGGCAGGAGCTCGCGATGAATAGGCAAGAGTGGAGCAAGAGAGGGGAGGCCTTTGCCCAGCAGTGGGACACCAAAACAGGCTAATAAAAAAAAAATCGTAACTTAACAGAGAATGATGCAACAGGCCCTTAATTATTCAACTAATCATTTCCTGATAAACACTTAACTAAACAAGAGTTAATTGCATATAAAGCCTCGCATATATAATTATCGCGTGAATATAATTAACAACTAAATTAAATCTGTTAGATAATACTGTTGGAGCAGTGTTGATTACCTTGATAGTGACATTGCCTTTGGTAATTTTGCGCATGTTGAATCCAACTGTCGGTATCATGTCTTCACTGAACTGGCCAGACTGGAAAAAAGGAACAAGTTAATTAATTTCAATTTGTAAGTTTATTTTGTCATTATTCTATGCTTAGATCCATTTTCAGAAGATGAAATCTGACCGGACCTTGACCGGATAGCTCAGTGCTTAGAGAACCTGACTACGAAGGAAGCTTGAGGTCTCAGGTTCAAGCCCCGGTTGGGGCATATATTATGTATGAAAAATATGAATGTTTGTTCTCGAGTCTTGGGTAGGTATTTAATGCGAAATCACTACATAGTATAAAACAAAGTCGCTTCCCGCTATCTGTCTGTCTGTCCCTATGTATGTTTAGATCTTTAAAACTACGCAACAAATTTTGATGCGGTTTTTTTAATAGATAAAGTGATTCATAAGGAAGGTTTATAACATGCTTTACTACCCGTTCGAAGCCGGGGTGGGTCGCTAGTTATACATATAAGAATGTTTATCCCTTGTCTACTTTGGTCATAAAAAAAGGTGACCTTATAAAATAGCAATAGCATAGGTTTTTATCGTGAAGATTCTTTTGATGTCTTCTAAATTTTTAATTCCATTCCATTAACAAATTAACATACAATTATTAATTGTCAAGAGTGTGTACACAAGCTCACATTACAGATGATACATTTAGACAAATTATCAAACAGTCACCCTAATTTGAAGAAGCCACTACATTTGCATTGATAATGAATGCCTTTATTCTAGTTAAGGCCATAATGTACTGAACCAAACATTGGGCAACTCAGTCTGTGGTTTAGCCCTGTGGCAATATACTTTGTAAGCAACAAGCAGCTGCACTGCTTTACATCTACATTTAATTTCATAACATGCTTCAAGTAATCATATAGCCAAACATCTATTTCTCAATTTATTTAAGTTGTTGGCTAATCCTATCTGCAAAAAATTAAAGTTATAGTTTTGGATGGAATTATGTCATTTAATTACTTACAATATATTTTTTTAATTATGTTAATAAAAGTGGAATACTTGGGCAAACTATTGACATATTATCCTTCCTTCCTAATCCTTACTAATAATAATAATATAAATGTGAAAGTAACTCTGTTTGTCAATGTGTCTGTTACCTCTTCACACTTAAACCGCTGAACTGATTTAAATTAAATTTGGTATGGAGATAGTTTAAGACTCTTGGATAATATTGAACAGTGACAGGTCTTATTAGTTACCTGAAATGATCATCTATACATAGTTAATTAATCAAAGCTATAAGAAATCAAATTTCACAATGAATTGAAAATAAACATCCTGTTCCTGAACATCAGATTCCACGTTGGGCTTAAACTCACCAAAGACAACTGGGCCTTCAGACCCAGATCAAGCTAAAACAATACAAGAACACAACACTGTTGATCTGGTATCAGTTGAAAATTTTGAAATTGTTCCTGAGAATCAAATTTCAACAACATCTACTCAATTAGAGTCTGCATCTGTATGTCAATGGGTGGATGGATTTTGATAGCTTAGAAACAGAGTCTGATACAGGATCGGCATTATCTACAATAAATGTGATAGCTACACTATGTATCAGACTCAATACAGATACATAGCTTGAGTATTAATCTTAAGTCACTTTGATCTTATGTATCTGGTGCCAGTTGATTTGTATAGAACCTAATAAAATTATGGAGTTATAAAAACAATATGACAGTGAGTTTATCAAAGATCATGGAACACTTATGAATGGTAGCATCAATGCTCCCAATATGAACAAGTTAAGTATCAAGCAACATTAAAAACACTGAATTTAGACTTTCACCCATATCTCCAAAATCGTGTAGGTATATATGCTAATTAGTTCAGAAAGAACCAAAGCATGATTATGGCTATGGTAACCAAATAATTATCTAACACAAGTGATTATCAACAAATACTAGCGATGAGGGAAATGGTACCAAATATAGAAGTTACTGCGAACAAAGCTCATTACATAAATGCAATACGCAAGCCGAAACATCTCCATCATTACTCATGATTTAAACACTCATGAAAGTTACAGACCAGCCTTACGATATTCGATCTCAACCAAATTTCATAGTACCGATAAACAACATACACATTTTTTATCGCGAAAACGCAAACAATGACTTTGTTTAACACTTATTTATTGTTTTCCGATGATACTAACTGCTATGACGTTCACAAAAGTTGTTTTCCCGGAGTACTGCAAGCCGACCAGCGTGAGCTCCATCTCCTCTTTCCAAAAGAGACTCTTGAACCAATCAAGAATACGATTAATCAAAGCTAACATTTTGTATTTTAATCACAAATTATTCAGCCCTAACAACGTAAAATTATAACGCCTCTCGCGAAAAACTGCTGTCGACATCGACTGTCACTAGTGCGTTTGGTTTGTGCTATAGAAATTCAGAATGACTCAGTCAGTCTACTTCAGAAAAATGTTTTATGCAAAAGACCAATAAAATAACACTAAGCTAACTCAAGTTTATTCAATTCTTTTTTTATCAAAAATTTAAAAAAGAGTATTTAATATTACTTTTTTTTACCCTTTTGATTGTTCCTTGAAAGAAAACGAAATGTGAAAACATTTGAAAGCAAACGCTAAGGAACAAAACGCAAAGTATCGCAAGAGGTTGCCAGGTAATAACCCCGGCGCCACACATCTTACAAATGTTTCAACACATAATTGAACACATATTTGATCTATGGTTGATTGTATGGATGTTCTATTGAACAAATAAGCAAATACCGGTGCTACACATGTGATCAAATAACTGTGTTCAAACATTTGTAATATGTGTGGCGCCGGAGTTAGGTATTTTTATTTAATGAAGTAAAACAAGGAACGGGAGACATCAGTAGAAATTTAATCAAAATTTTTCGTAATTAAGGTTTATTAAAAACAATCACTTGATGAACAAGAAATTGGTCAGAGGAAGATATCGCCACGAGGGAGCAGATGAGACCTCTGTGTCCTTTTCTGATTTTCAGATGAAAGTATTGCACAGGCAATACTTTCATCAGAATACCCTCATTTAGCTATCGAAAACAATGATATAATATACAGGGAGTATACAGATACTTCCTGTATATCATTATTTTCGATAGCTACATGAGGGTATTCTGACAGATGAAATATCAATAGATGGCGTTAGTATTGCGACGTGAGGCCCATTATTTTAACGATATAATAATCTTAATCTGACGCGCTCGAGTATTTCGAGGTGACGTTTTATTTTACAACTTTGTGATCCTTCCATTTCCTTATGTCACGCTCAAATCGTCAGATTATTGAAATATACACTTTTCTCCATGTACTTAACTTACCTTATCTTAATCTGACACGCTCGAGTATTTCGAGGTGACGTTTTTTTTACAACTTTGTTATTCTACCACTTCCTTATATCACGCTCAAATCGTCAGATTATTGAAATTTACACTTTTCTCCATGTACCTACTTAACTTACCTAATCTTAATCTGACGCACTCGAGTATTTCGAGGTGACGTTTTTTTTACAACTTTGTGATTCTCCCATTTCTTCCATTTCAAATCGTCAGATTATTGAAATTTATCTGACGACCAGATGGCCTAGTCTAGTGGTTAGAGAACTTGACTACAAAGCTTGAGGTCCCGGGTTCGATTCCCGTGTCGGGGCAGATATTTGTATGAAAAATACGAATGTTTGTTCTCGGGTCTTGGGTGTTTAATATGTATTTAAGTATGTATCTATCTATATTATAAGTATGTTTATCCGTTGCCTAGTACACATAACACAAGCTTTACTTAGCTTACTTTGGGACTAGGTCAATTGGTGTGAATTGTCACGTGATATTTATTTATTTATTTATTTATACGCTTTTCTCCATGTACTTAACTTACCTTAACTATCTTAATCTGACGCGCTCGAGTTTTTCCGACTATCATTTTTTTTACAAATCTGATCGGCTGCGCTACCCTCAACGAACGCCCCTACACTAAGGGGGTACCGTGTTTTTGGCGCATTTATTGCATTCATTTAAACTCGTGCTGTATAATTACTAGCAATGCTATAGTCCTGAAATTCATATGTAAGATATTTGAGGATTCACTCTAGCGACTAGTCTTTTTCGAAACACGATTACTTGTAGTTCGCTCGATAGAAAAAAATCCAATGTCGTCTCTAAAATATAAATTAAACTCGTAATACGACGCTAATACTGCACGGAAGGTCATGACTTTTTGAATGTTAATAAAACAAGATGACGACCAGATGGCCTAGTGGTTAGAGAACCTGACTGCGAAGCTTGAGGTCCCGGGTTCGATTCCCGTGTCGGGGCAGATATTTGTATGAAAAATACGAATATTTGTTCTCGGGTCTTGGGTGTTTAATATGTATTTAAGTATATATCTATCTATATAAGTATGTTTATCCGTTGCTTAGTACCCATAACACAAGCTTTGCTTAGCTTACTTTGGGACTGGGTCAATTGGTGTGAATTGTCCCGTGATATATTTTTTTTTTTTTTATTTAAGATGTTTTCTAGGGCGTGGTCTGGCTACATTTATAAAATATGTATTTGTTTTAGTAATAGGATGAAAATACCCAAAAACACGCGCAGTCCAATCAATCTATCTTGAGCCATCGTGCCTCCCCCAAGCGGCCCCACGCCCGAAATAGTCCACCCACAATTGAATAGCGCGAAAAACGCGGTACCCCCTTGTAAGATTTCTCCCTATATGATTTTCTGACGCGCTCGAGTAACGCGCAAAATCCCCTCTTGGGCTCCCCTGCCAAAATAAATTTATCATTATTATTATTATTAAGCTTCTAGTGTACCTACTGGTAACTTCGAAAATTTAGTCAACCCGGGGGAATCGGGTTGTTACTACCCTTCGCCACTGGTATCTGGTCGTCATCACTATAGCCACTATAGGCTTGTTCGGACTAGGCTAGTATTTTAGTAGCCAAAAGTGTCTGAACACCAAAAAATTGGTCGAGTAGATTATTAAGTAATTTAGTCGAGTCAATCCATTTTATTCTATTTTTTTTAGTAGTTTAGTAGTGAGTAGCACCCCCCACCACGCGTCCGTGCTTACTCGGCCGCCGGCTAAACAAGTCCGAACCTGTCGATTTAATCGAGTTCGTTTTTAGTTGGCGTGAAAATGTCTCGACTGTAATGCGAACGATTTTTAGGCAGTAGCGAGTAGTTTAGCTACTAAATTACTCGCTACTAGAGTACCTACTAGACTAAAATACTAGCCTAGTCCGAACAAGCCTTATCAATGACGTTTTAACAACGTAACCGTAACCGTCCAAGTTTCCACTTAGCTAATGGCAGGCCACGTATTCTGAGTCCGACGATACGTCAACCAACACACCAACTCGCGTATAAACGGACGGAATACGAAACGTGAATTGAATTTATAACAATAAAGTATACGACGAGCCAGGCGTGCGGTGCGCGCGGGGCGCGGCCGGAGTCACGTGCAGACGAGCGTGGCCGGCCGCGGGCGCCGCACATTCCGCCGCCCGTGCTCGAGCGCGCCATATTTTGACGCCGCTCGTAGTCACATGACCTGGGTTGCCAGATGTACGAGAATTCCCGTACATAAACAAATTTACCTACATCGATTGATTTACCCAAAACTAAACGCTGCCGAATTTAGTTTTGTACTTAATCGCGATTTTTTTTTGTTGTCAGTTCCAAAGGTTGGGATGGAAAAAATGAAACATGTGTCGAGTTCGCCTGTAGAAAATGAATGCTTGGAGATTTTTTTGTAATGGTAATCTATCTCGTGCTCCTTTCCCCAAAGTTTTGTAAGATTTGGTATTAATGAAGGCTCCTATATCCTTAATTGCTCATGGCTAGCTTCGAATAAGTCAAAGACTGCCCTGAATATGGCCTTAAGTCAGGGTCCTTTCCCAAGGCTGATGTTTTCTGCAAAAATTCGTTTATCGCTATCCCACGGAAATTAGGCAATTTTCTGGGATAAAATATTTATCCTATGTCCTTCCCACGGTCTCAATATACCTATCTCCATGACAAATTTCATTTAAATCGTGATAGTTTAAACGTGGAGAGGTACCAGACAAACAGTTAGTTTGGCATTTATTGGATAATCGTCAGTTTTGCAAAGTCAATTTTATTGGAGAATTAGTGAAGATTAGTCTGGCAATCTTGTATATGCCCAAACCCGGCCGGCATTCAGTTCAGCCAGTTGAGTTGAGTCAGTTTAGTACGACTGCTCACTCGTTACGAACGCGTGTGACCGCGAATCTAAAACGGCTTACCGCACGTTTTGTGTATGCGGGTCAACGGAAAAACAACAACCACATACAGTGTGCTTTACACAAAAATGGATTGCGAGGACCTCACTTAGATTAGTTTTGTGCCTAGTGTGTGTGAAAAGTTGCGCGATTGTGCATGTGTTGACACAGTGATCCCAGTTTGACGTAAATATGGAAACTAGGCATTACTGGCCAGAGAACGGGCATACCGTCAAATACGAAAAGTAAGTATAGATTTGACTTCGAGCAGCAGGTGATTTTTTTGCAATCAAAGGTATCAGATGGCAATAAAATCACCTGCAACATAATCATGGCGTGAACATCTCAAGGATCTTTTTGAGTCCAGCTTCTGTTTTACTACTTAAGATTTAGAGAATATTTATCATCAAAACAATGAGTGTTACGCACGTTTCATCTATTAACGACCGCCTTAGCCTAGTTGGTAGTGATAGTGACCCTGCCTACGAAGCAAGAGGTCCTGGGTTCGAATCCCGGTAAGGGCATTTATTTGTGTGATGAGCATGAATATTTGTTCCTGAGTATGTTTTCTATGTATTTAAGTATTTATTTATCTATATAAGTATGTTTATCGTCGTCTAGTACCCATAGTACAAGCTTTGCTTAGTTTGGGACTAGGCCGATTTGTGTTAGATTGTCCCCTAATATTTATTTCTTGCTTGAAGGGAAGAAGATGAAGTAAACAACAACATACAATAGTAGCCGTTGATAACACTTCAGTAAATATAAAACAAAATAATATAATAATAATTATGTTATAAGTTATTTATGACTTTATGACACAAACAAAACAAATATTTTCAAGGAGATCCTTGATAATGGAACAGTTAAAAAAATATTTTAAAGCCGTATATCTCTGTAGGTCTATTTTTATATACATACATTCAGCTTCTTTAGTAGTGGTAGTGGTTATGGGCTACCACATTCTGGAACATAATATTTAAAATATTTATGATTTGTCACTTAAAGGTTACCATACTAGCACTAGTTTTCGAGATGCATAGATTTAATTTTGACTTCATTCTTTACACAAAAGGGTCATACACAGCGTAAGAAACAAAAGTCGTCTCTCCTGTGGACATAAAATTAGCGACTCCGAGTCAACTTAAGATTTATTTAAATGGGCCGAAAGTTAGACAGGCGGAAACACCGATGTAGACTTGACAAAAAATATTGTCTATAGCCCCTTAACTTTTCCATATCAACAAAAGAGACGCAAACAAAAACAATGTGTATGACCCAAAACAAAACTAATTATTAGAATTATGATCATAATAGCTGTTGCTCGCGACTCCGTCCGCGAAGAATTCGTTTATCGCTATACCGCGGGAACTATGCTAGTTTCCGGGATAAAAACTATCCTATGTTATTCCTAAGGTCTCAAACTATCTCCACACCAAATTTCATGTAAATCCGTTCAGCCGTTATTGCGTGATTGAGTAACAAACATCCAAACATCTTCACAAACTTTCCCACGTATAATATTACTAAATAGGATAGGATTATATTATACTAGACTTGCGTCCGCAGCTTCGCCCGCGATAAATCAATTTTCCCGTAGGAAAAGGTATTTTCCCGCGGTAAAAAGTAGCCTATGTCACTCAGTGATAATGTAGCTTTCAAACGGCAAAAGAATTTTTGAAATCGGTCTAGTAAATGTAAACAAACAAACAAACAAACAATCAAATCTTTCCTCTTTATAATATTAGTATAGACAAATAAATGAACATAATACAGGGTTATTTGTAATTCACTAGCATCCTTTTAACCCTAAACTCCTACCACTTAAACAAATGTTTTTTGTTTTACGACTTTTGTCATAACTTAATATTTTTGTTGTAATAACGTTTTGAAAATTTGAGATTACCTGTTATTTTTATGATACTCTGTGTATTTGTATGGGAAAAAAAGTGCTTCATTTTAAAAAGTCGTAAAACAAAAAACATTTGTTTGAGTGATAGGAATTCCGGGTTAAGAGGATGCCAGTGAATTAAAAATAACCCTGTAGAAGCAAAAATGTGATGATAACTAAGTAATTTTTACTAAATTGTTACCGTGAGGTATATTGGTTACTATTTATTCAAACTTTTTCTTAATGATTTTTCGGGACATATACCTCACGGTCTCCACCTACTGTTCGTTTATTACCTATACACCGTGAAATTTTAGTGGTTGTTTTCCCGAAACGTGGTGATTTAGTATCGGTTGTACAATCGATTTATTATTACTATTTTGACTAGAGTCAAAAATCCAATTGTGAAAAACGAAAGTCGAAAATGACCGCAAACCAATAGTAATGCTTCGTTGGTACCTAACCTATCGTACAATCGTACGCTACTTGTACCAACGAAGCGTTACTATTGGTTTGCGGTCATTTTCGACTTTCGTTTTTCACAATTGGATTTTTGACTCTAGTCAAAATAGTAATTATAAATCGATTGTACAATCGAAACTAAAAAATCACCTCGTTTCCGGAAAACAACCACTAAAATTTCACGGTGTATAAGCGCTCTTACTTACTAAGACGGCCAAGCACGTTTTGTTGGAAAGCGAAGCACGTGACTCAAGCATTTCATCACAAAAGGAAAACTGTCCAGACAATCCTAGTACTCAATCTTAACTTTATGCCTCCTTGCAGCAAAGTATACTAAAATTAACATTTGACACTCGTGTTTTTGCCAAACGGAGTTTTAACGTTACGAGTAAAATCATTCGAATAGAATTACAATGCGTTCCCCGAATAATAAATGACATCGAAACATACCTAACTAGTTCGGAAGCCCCGCAATTTATAGTTACTAGGATGATTTTACTAAATTTGTGAAAACCCGGCATTATCTTCAGTACAAGTGAAAAGATTGATACGTGTATTAAAATTTAGCCTACCTTATGATGAGTAGTGTGTAAACTAACTTTAAATTCTTGGCCGAAAAAAGGGGAGTGGTGAACAACATGAACTGATTGTCACATCTATGACATTAAGCCTCTATGACTCTGATATTTTGATTTTTATGATAACGGCCATCGGATAAACGTGTTTTAGAGTTTTAGAGCTGGCTCCACTGTGGCAAGACAACTTCTACACCAGGAGTTGGCCAAACACGTGAGCCGAAAATTTGTGAAGAAAGTCTTTGTTGATTGATTATTATTTCAAAAAACGTAGCCCTGAAGCCCCAGATGGAATGGCCGTGAGAACCGTGCTGGGGGGCTACTCCGAAATTCGAAAATCGAAGTTCGTATCGCATCTTCATTCTGAAGATGTCTAAAACCAGACGAAGAAAAACAGGATTATAGTAGTGTTGGCCGAGAACCCTATCGACAATTTGACTTGGTAGAAAATAGGTACTTACTGACTATTACCTACCAACTGGCTGATATAAACTCGTGCATAACAGTGATAAAAAAATGTGTACATAATTCACTGCAGGATTTAAATTAAGTTATTGCTTCCACAATTCTTCATATCATATTACCTCTACGAAAACGTTTACGCAGGTGCGTAGGTGTGACAATCAGAAATGTGCATTTAAGTCAGACTCGATTTTTACGTATTAGTTCGCAAAAGGTCTGTAACAATTTTATATCTAATATAGGTAATTAATGTCCACAGTGAAATCTTACCCCCATTCGGCCATGCGTGCTACAAAACAAAATTTGCATCCATCGCTGATTGATTATACAGCACGTGGAAAAGTTCCCACCTGATACAGAAAGCTGTCACTTATACTTACATATATGTATAGGTACGATACGAAATTGAAGACAAATAAAAATATTCCGATACAGAAGAGGTATGCTGTTAATATATTTATTAGTACAGAAATAAGATAACGTACAATTCAAATCAAAGTCAAAGTCAAAAGTCAAAGTCAAAGAAGAAGAGTAGAATAAAGAATTTTGACTTTGAATCAATCTTTCTTTATAAAAGTTACCAGTAAAACTAAAACAGGCCTTATAATACGAAGTGCAAAATTCGAACTTCCTATCGTGCCATTCCTCTCACGCTAATAGTATTTAATACAAGAGCGAGCAAGAAGATGCGATACGAACTTCGATTTTCGAATTTCGGAGTAGCCCCCCAGCACGGTTCTCACGGCCATTCCATCTGGGGCTTCAGGGCTACGTCACTAGAGTTCAATGCTGTTCATGCAAGTACTATGTATGTAGATGTACATCCATCCAGTTCAGTGTTATACAAATCATGTGACGCGACGCGGTTCTCGCCACGTAGCGCGATAAGATAACCTATTGTCATCGGGATCGTTGACAGAAATCAGAAACGAGGAAGATGAAGAGAAAATAAACTTAAATAATATTGCTAAATCATTTAAGTTTAATTCAATAAACTTAACTTCTGATCTTACAATAAAAAAAAATTTTTTACATCAGTTAAAAAATGCACCGGATTCTGCACCAGTTGTTTCTGAACTGTTTTATGTAATAGGAAAATATAATTTCAGATCTTGGATACAATTATAATACGAATGAATTGAATCAAAGGTAAAGTGATAAAACACTTCTGAGGTGTTGACACTTAGAATAGTCATTTACGACGATCCGTATAAGACAACATGTAACCAAATACTACAGGGTTCATAGTAAAAATGACTCTACTATCAATAATTACATGTAAGATAAGATCTAATTAATCAAAATCCTGTATCTACTACAAGAAAAATATAAAAAATATTTTGGCGGTAAAATATGTAAGTACCCCAAAGCACGTGAATGTGAAATATTACACGCACAGATGCATTTTCAGGTTTCAGGAAGCAACTATATAGGTTTCTCAGGATCACTGAGACCACACAGTATTACCACAGATTACTTAATAGTTACTTCGTAACAGATACTGCATCCCGTACAAAATCTTGGTACTTACCGCGATTGTAGCCACAGATTATACTACTCCGTCTCCTTAAAAATGTTTGCGTGCCGACCGACAGTGACATGGGCTGGCAGTTTGGATTATTTTTTTTTTCTCTACATGTTGTTTTACCATTTTGTCGGGATAATTGCTATATATTATATCCATGCAAACATTCTAGCACTAATATTCCAAGCTAAGCCACGGACGGACGAAGGGACAGACCGTCATGGCGAAACTATAAAGGTTCCGTTTTTGCCATTTTAGCTCTGGAATCCTAACAAAAAGGATATTTATTGTAATGCGCAGAACACATTGCCATGCTCACAGTACCCTAACGTTATAAGTACTAGATACGAAGGTCAACTTTCGAACTTCGCATCGTGCCATCCCGCTCACGCTTATAGCTTTTTATAGAAGAGCAAGAGGGACAGCACGATACGAACTTCCAAATTGTTATATTAGCTATTAATTCTAGCATAGTCGTATTAAAGTTTTCCCCCTGTTTCACCATTTTCACTTATAAAAGTCCAGGCGGCATATTTTTTCCGTGGAACACGAATGAACGTGCGTCGGCGCGCGCTTGTGACAACCTACTGAAATTTCGATCGCAGGAGATCGTCCCCGCGGTAGGTAAATATCGCGCGTAAGTACATGGCATGCATGAGGCCTGGTATTACCATCACATCCACATCTTGAGAAACTATTGTCAGTAAGTGATGTTTAAATTGTTCTATGGCTGATCAACAAAAACCCTTAATATCTTGCAAAATATTGATCTTAGAGTATGGATGGATGTACTTATTCGATTTAGCACAAAAAAATGCATAGAATATAATATAACTATAATATAATAATAATATGACACCTCACTCGCCTAATTTGCAAAACCCTCAGCCTATACCCCCTGGGAGGGGATAGGACCTGTAAATTTTGGTAGGACTCATTTCTAGTGCCAAGATAAAGTTACAAACAAGGTTTCATTGAGGTACATATTTTGGCGCCAAACTGTCATATTTAGTCTTACTTTACTG
Organism: Archips crataeganus; assembly: GCA_947859365.1. Classification (NCBI taxonomy): domain Eukaryota; kingdom Metazoa; phylum Arthropoda; class Insecta; order Lepidoptera; family Tortricidae; genus Archips; species Archips crataeganus. The sequence goes on along the minus strand of OX402049.1, from coordinate 9,163,953 downwards.
TAGTAATCGTGTTAATCGTGTTTGAAGTGAAATTGATCAATTGCAATTGCAAAGTCATATGGTGTTACTTTTTTACAAAAATTATCGAAATATTTCTGTTTTATGTATCTGTGACTGATCTAAAATAAAAATATCAACATGCGGAGTAGTATAAGATAAATACACATATATTTATCAATATTTTGCACCAATTAAACCAATAATTGGAATTTCATTTTACAATATCACTATGTTGCTTTGGATTGCTAAAGGTACTGAACTTAAGAAAGGGTCAATCTTGCATGTACTTAGTAGTAAGGTGAGGTGTTTTTATATGTATATATACAGAGATATATAGAGGCATCGGCAGTTAGTGGCGAAAGCGGTCGCGGGTCTAAAATACCTAGTACTTCGCAAACCATGCAAGGCTACGTCCACAATTCCACTAAAGCTTTAATTTTCATTTTATTTAGGTTTTTTTTTCAGGAAAATGAAATGAAATGTTTATTTACAGAACATACGGTATCATCGATAGTTCAGTTCATCTATAAAAGAACTCCCTACCTGTCATTAAATTTTGCCCCCTAAATTCCTATGACTGGTCATGAGTCTGTCATTTCAAAAACCGCCACCCTAGCTTCTTTGCCTGCTTTACATAATCACATGTATTGCTTACAAAACACACAAATTATTTTATATGTAACATTTATCTACGTTATTTAGAGCAAGATCACAAGTGTCGTCTTCGTTCAATACCTATCAACTGCATAACAGTAAACCTGAACCTATTTTTACTCAATCTTGTTACAATTCCTCATTTACAATTTAAATCTCGATCGGGTACCTTCACTCACGTAATATTCAGATCAGATCAGCTATCAGGGCGGGGCAACCTGACGACGAAAATAACTGTAGAAATCAAATAAGGCAGTGACCGAAAACTATGTTTTATGGTGTAGCCAAAAAAACTCCCATGATCTTGAGTATCATGGCGAAAATATGCCCAACATCTTAGACAGAACAGCGCAGTCGCGGCGCCCCTTGCATCAGTTATAGAAGCGTTGGGATCCAAAGCAGACAGAAGAGACGGGGCGGAGACACGGACTGCAAACAAACGACGTGGAGTGGATTGCGACGCGCCACCGTCTCACGTCTTTTCTGTGTGGCTTGCGCCCTAAAATTACAGTTTTCTACGAACTTACATGCGTCAGAATAGTCTAGATTTTTTAAGTAACATGGTAGCCGGTAGGTAACCTTATGTCTCAAGTGCTTGACATCGCAAAAGCATTCACCATAACATTATCATTCTTTGAAACGGTGATAATGGTGTAAAGAGATGGTCTATGTGCGATTGCGTTGCGGTTAGGGAATGCAATCCCGATCTCGCGGGATCCCGATCTCGCGAGATCTCGTGTAATTTTTCGGGATCAATCCCGAAGCATAATATGACGAGATCCCGTTCGAGATTGCCGGGATTGGGCGGCAGCAACGCTACACACATCTACTCGGGGCGCGAGCGGTGCGCGATAAACGAGCTTAGATAAATTAGAGTCAGTCATAAAAAAAGAAATGAATTTATTTGAGTGTGGAGGAACAAGGGGGAGATTTTTGCAGTTTGCATATAATTGTTTAGTCACGCTGTTGCCAACCAGTGTTGAGTCGGAGAGGGCACTCTCAGCAGCTGGGTACATTGCAACGGACATTAGATGCCGTTTAGCAGTTAGCACTCTTAATACACTTTGATTTTTAAGAAGCTACTTTCAAAATCACCCGTAACTACTTTCTAATCTCCTTGAGTTACTACTTTTTGTTTTGATTATGCTAATTTCCAAAAAAAAACTTCAATTATTTCGTTAGTAATATTGAAGAATAAAGGTTTTTGTTTTCTTTCAAATAATATTTTATTTTAAATAACCTCACTATCACAAACAAGCAGTTTTCATCGTTTTCAGTCATTTACATTTTTTTTAAACTAGACGAGATCCCGAAAATTCCGGGATCTCGCAGGATTGATATTTCTAATCCCGCGGGATCTCGAATTTGCGATCTCGAGTCGGGATTGCATTCCCTAGTTGCGGTACGTGCTAACACGACATGCATTAAATAATTCGCGTGCTGATTATTATTTGGTGATCGTTTAATAAATTCAGTACCATTCATTACAATTGTAGACTTTTTTCGGTGCTCATTTTGTTTTCTGGCGATCAGTATTTTTTTGGTAAGAAACCAAAAAGTCGTGAATATTTCTTGGTGGTAATTTTATTTGTTTCTATTCTAGTTATCTATTCGTATAAACAAATTTTTCCTGTTGGCTTCTTTATTATTATTGTTTATTTCTAAAAAAAGGTTATTTTAAAGAAGTATAATTGGGGATGTCTATTTTTTTGCAATGTATAGTAAATCGAAAACCATTTCGAGATAAATGGTTTTTAACTCGTTTTCTGTAGTTATTTAATTTTAATATTATATAATGAATTTATTACATAACAAATAAGCAATGACCTTCATTTGACTTTGGTGTAAATTGCGTGACCGGTCCAAGTCGTACTTTATTCTGTGTGGTTAGAATTCTTCACAAATTTACGCGTGGATTATAACTACAGAGTTTGATTTGGACCCACTGCCTGACATCTAGCACTTTGACAGCGGCAGTAAAGTGACACTTGTTACAGTGTACCACCACGCAAAAAATAATTAAAGGGGTTGCCTTATCGTACGCATTTAGATAGATTTAGAAATTTGGCAGTGTGTGAGCCCTCAATTACAATCTGACGTCATCAACCAAAATAGTTTCAATAATTAATTTTGAAAAAAGTAGTGAACTAAGTGACAAAATATTGAAATTAGTTTCTTATAATTGACTTTTCTTTACAAAAAAAATATAAAAACCACTGGTAATTTTTTTTAGACATTCCCAATTGTTATCTTTACCACTCCATAATACTTGTATGTAAAAAAAGCTGAAAGTTTACATGCCTGAAGAGAACGGTTAAACGCAAATGACAGTATTTATGTAGGAAGTGTATTCTCGGTTTTAACCACCATTATGAACGCACGATTTTACAAAGTCACTTTCATTTATCGGGTCGTATCGTAAAAATACATTGCTAGGTGTGAACGAGCGCTAACACGAGACCGCGCGGCGATAGGGTTGTCATCGATGAGTTCGTCGCTTAATAGACATTTGTAGAGGAACGTTTGTTTATGAATACATACGTGCACTATAATTTTATATCAGATCTGGACTTTATCTATCTTCTACACTTAATATTATAAAGAGGAAAGATTTGTATTTTTGTATGTAATGCATAAACTTAAAAACTACTGGACCGATTTCAAAAATTCTTTTGCCGTTAGACAGTTACATTACATTAGTATCACTGAGTGACAAAGGCTACTTTTTACCGCGGGAAAATACCTTTTCCTACGGGAAAATTAATTTATCGCGGGCGAAGCTGCGGACGGAAGGCTAGTGTGTCATAAAAGCGATAATCCCACCCAACTAACTACATTGTTGGAACAGGTCATCTAGGACTGTAAGTCTCAGTGTGTTAGAGTTCAACTTCAGCAAAACTAAAAGTTCTTGTAACTTTTTGTACCGCCCATCAATATCAATATGTTCAATGGATTCATGCTGTTAGTTCAATACCTAAGGATAAAAAAAGTGTACTAACTTAAGACCATACAGTGTCACCTACTTACTGTTAGTACAGATTGGTCAAGTCACAAAATTCCCGATTTTATCGGATTTCCCTTAATGTAGCAACCCTTGGCAAGGCAACACGAGACTGCGCGCGGGGGGCGGCGGCCTTGCACGCGCGCGGTGCCGCACGCCGCTTAAAAACGTGACCGTACGCTCACAGCGATGCCCACACACACACACACATGCGCGCTCTGAATACTACGCGCGCCGGTATACCCGACTTTTATTATCAGCTCGGGTTATTTTTGATTAATTAGCGGGTTCCTATACTGACATGGCACGTGTGAGATTTATTTTTACAATCTGTTTCACTTCGCTGTTTGAGATTCTATTTTTAAAAGGTAACATAACTAATTATCGGATAATATGATTTAAATTAAACTAGCCAGTATTATTATATTTATGGTATGGTATGGTATGTATGACACAGTTAACGGCAGTAGCTACTTTACTTGTAGTAGTCGTTAGGCAACTCGGAGTGTAGTTAAGTTTTTGATATTTCTTTGGACAAGCTATGCTTTACCATACCATATTTAAATGTCGTCTTCGTCATTAAAAAAAATTAAAAAAATGTAGAACCCGGTGGGAATCGAGTTGTTACGACTCCACGCCACTGGTAGGTACTTATCAAACACAACTACAGACAACTAAGACTCTTGTCTTTGTTTCATAAAATATTTGCACTGTTAAGCTTAGATAATTATTTTTAATTTAAATTTATGCTTGCTCGCTTAGTCTGCGACACAGAGTTCTTTAGTAACCCTACTCTAGTGAAGGAACACGTGCTACATTGACTTTTTTTTGTAAAACATTGTATTTCTTGTCATCTTGTACCTACTCAAAATTATTGAATAAATTATTTCTATCTCTCTTATCTCTTTGTTTAATTATGGAAATAAAAAGGTATTTTAATAGGTACGGTACTTAATACGTACTTACTAGGACGTCGTGCGTGGCTTGATTTGGGTAGGCACACACAGCCCAGGGCCGGATTTCGCGGAGGGCGTCCGGGGCCAGAGCCCACAGTACAGTATACTTCATTTAATTTAAGGTTTTAATTAACGGTCAAATTGTAACACACGTTCCTCGGTATTTCAAACACAAATGGACTAAAAATACCTACAATCTACATGTAGGTACATTTATTAGCGGTATTTTTATGCTTTCAGTATAAAAGTTAACACAATTTTAAATAGTTTCGTTGTTTCATTAAAAAACGTGTGCAAATTTTACCGTTAAGTTTCAAATGTTAAAATAAATGGAGATAGGTAGAGTCCACAACGCATGATCCCCATGATAGTGGTATCGGGAAAAAGGAGGGACATGATAGTGCCGGCCGAGCGAGTGTGTGAGCAAACGGTGTTGTTAATCGCGGTACTTACTCGTACATTACATACATTACATCCAAATTAATGTTAATTTCGGCTAGGGTTGTCATACGTCAGGTTTTGTCCTGACCTGACACGTCAGGATTTTTGACGCTTTTCCAGGATTGCGGCAGGACTTAGCAAGTGTCAGGCTTTTTAGAAATTACCTCATTATAACAATGTTTACTCAGTTTTGATGAATGAAATGATAAATTGTAAGTAGTATTTAATCAATGAAACCAATAATATTTCTTTCTAAACAATTTAAAATAGAATAGAGCTAAAGAGTGATCAATATTTTTTTTGGCTAAATTGCTAGTTACAATTAACTTTTGCTATTTGATTTCAATTATTAATCAAACTAAGTTCACAATACAACAGATACTAATAATAATCAATATAAACAAAAATGAAAATTCTTCTTGTGTTACGTTACATACAAGAAATGTCGGGACTTTTAGGGTGATGCCAGGATTTTTATCAGGACATTTTAAGTATTTTTCCATATGGCAACCCTAATTTCAGTGCTTAAGCTAATCTACATAGTTTAGCCTGAAAACGGGACAATCGGGAAAAGGGGACCTTTTGCGGGACGCATACTCTAGGCTCCAGAAACGGGACGTCCTGTTTATGTTGTAGTTAGTTTGGAATTTAATTAAAAGGATGTCTGCCTTCGTAATGTAGGTATTTATTAGGCGACGCCTTTGCAAGGAAGCATAGAAAATATAGCCCATAGGTTCCCAACGGGGGCGATATCGTCCTCTAGTGGGCGCTGGAGCTTATCGTAGGGGCGGTAGCAGCCGTAGCAGGTCACAAATAGCACGAGAGAGAGAGAGAGAGAGAGAGATAGAGAAATAATTTTAAATTGAAATAAAAATAATAGACAGACATTTTTACTGTTTTTTTTATTTAACCACTATGTCGGCGTGACTGATATTATATATTCATGTCAAATTACAGCTTTTTAGTACTAACAGTCTCTGAGCTTAGCCGCGGACGGACATACATGGCGAAACTATAAGGGCTCCTAGATGACTACGAAACCCTAAATAGTGCTTTGATTACGTGTTTCTTATCCATTTTGTTATCGTTTATTGACTGTTGAGGACAAAATGCTCTTAGGTAACATAGTATTAAATGTCTTGATTTGTATAACTTGTCTTCGAAAAAAAAATGTGTTTCTTAATGTATTTTTCCGAAAATAGATTAAGTAAAAGTACTTTACTTAAAGTCTGGCTGTACATTAGTATTATGTATGCCTGCCTACACATACAATATTATACTCGGGTTTATAATGACTCCCATAAAATTTTTGTTCCGAATTTTCAAGCCCATAACGTTTTCAGTCATAATTTTTCTTCGTCATATTATCGGAAGTCATAATATTAAACAACATAAATTGGAGTTACGATTTTCTTAAGTCATAATTATTGTAAGGAACAATAAGTAAAGTCATATCATTCACAGTCATTAATGCATCACTCTTCATAATGTTAAAGGTAATAAAGTCACTCATAATAATTATTGCATGATCTTTTTTCGCAGGTCATAACTATTTTTAGGCATAATATTACTTTGTAATAACATTCAGTGTCATGGTTGTATGACATTTCATAATATTAAACGTAATAATCCTTTTCTGTGCTGTCATAAAAAAAATACCTAACATCGAAGGCTAAGGCGGGAGCTACGCTACGCTTCTAGACCAGTGATGGTGTAGGGGTAAGCACGCAGCACGGAACGCTGAGGACCTGGGTTCGATTCCCAGCATTGGTCTTTTTTCTGGGGGTTTTTTCTGTGCATCTATATTTCAGTTTGTATTTAGTTTGAAATATATGGTTTCACGGGATGACCGTAAAAGTAATAAAGAAAATGAAGTTGAAAAAAAAAATAGAAAAAGATACTTCATACTTAACTTGTAAAAGTTGGCTTAGTAGCGCCATCTCTTGGTCCAGGTGAGCGGTTAGCTCCGAAGGAGTGTTAAAGTCTCTCGGTAGAGGGCATAACATAGATGCGCGCTTTATCACTCCATAATGTGATTATAACACACTGAAGTGTACGATGTATGGGAAAGATTCGTCGCTAACTTCTAGACCAGTGATGGTGTAGGGGTAAGCACGCAGCACGGAACGCTGAGGACCTGGGTTCGATTCCCAGCATTGGTCTTTTTTCTGGGGGTTTTTTCTGTGCATCTATATTTCAGTTTGTATTTAGTTTGAAATATATGGTTTCACGGGATGACCGTAAAAGTAATAAAAAAATGAAGTTGAAAAAAAAAATAGAAAAAGATACTTCATACTTAACTTGTAAAAGTTGGCTTAGTAGCGCCATCTCTTGGTCCAGGTGAGCGGTTAGCTCCGAAGGAGTGTTAAAGTCTCTCGGTAGAGGGCATAACATAGATGCGCGCTTTATCACTCCATAATGTGATTATAACAGACTGAAGTGTACGATGTATGGGAAAGATTCGTCGCTAACTTCTAGACCAGTGATGGTGTAGGGGTAAGCACGCAGCACGGAACGCTGAGGACCTGGGTTCGATTCCCAGCATTGGTCTTTTTTCTGGGGGTTTTTTCTGTGCATCTATATTTCAGTTTGTATTTAGTTTGAAATATATGGTTTCACGGGATGACCGTAAAAGTAATAAAAAAATGAAGTTGAAAAAAAAAAAAATGGAAAAAGATACTTCATACTTAACTTGTCCATTAAGGTCATCGCCTTAAATAATACAGATGCCAAAAATTTGCCGGGCTTCAGCGGACTAAAAGAAAGGGTTGCTACAGCACTCGCTGTGGTTTAGGTACCTACTTGGAAGCATGGAAGTAGTCTAAAATAAACAGTTGAGTACTTATTTTACCTTTAACTCCGGAGATTATTCTTGCGCCTTTAGATATGTCCTTCGTATATGTATTACCTATTTGTATATGACCTCGACGAATAGCGCCTCTAAAATTTTAGTTTTTAATATTTATGTCTAAAATTCACAGATAAAATCCGTCCTCTTAAGCCAAGCCCCTATTTCATAATCGTAACATGTGGCAAGGCTACTATGACAATTTGAAATACATTGCTGGCATGAGGATCCGTGTTGAACCAGGCGTCATATTGGCTACGAAATTAAGACTGAATTCCAGCATCACGTTCATGAAATTCACTTCTACGAGCGATGTGCCCGGCCCACTGCCACTTAAGACTGGCGATTCTTCGAGCTATGTCGATGACTTTAGTTCTTGCGCGGATTCCATCATTTCTAATGCGATCCCGCCGAGAAACTCCGAGCCGAACTGATGGCCGATGGGGCAAAAAGGTTCTCGAGTGGCGTCCACGGACCGTAAGATGCAGTGTAGGTAGGCCTCCAACAAGATGGAATGACGACCTGGTTAAGGTTGCGGGATCGCGTTGGATGCGGATGGCACGGCACGGGACCGATCTGTTTGGCGAGCCTTGGGGAGGCCTATTTTCAGCAGTGGACGTCTTTCGGCTGAAATGCTGCCCTTCTTTCCCACCGTCCACCTCCCGAGACCACCTAGTTGAACCGTTGAAAATTTTTTTTTACTACCGTTCACCTTTGACCACCTGGCTGGGTGTACGACGGAAAAATTTTGATTTCCACCGTACACCTTGTTATCAATACGGCGTACCTACCTATTATCAGAACTCTTCAGGTTTCAAGTTTGGGCAGAGTAATACAAATTGGATTTTCCGGGTGGTCATAAAAAAAATAACTAACACCAAAGGCGTACGAAAAGTGGCATTGATTTTTATACACCGTGAAATTTTAGTGGATGTTTTCCCGAAACGAGGTGATTTAGTATCGATTGTACAATCGATTTATAATTACTATTTTGACTAGAGTCAAAAATCCAATTGTGAAAAACGAAAGCCGAAAATGACCGCAAACCAATAGTAACGCTTCGTAAACAACCACTAAAATTTCACGGTGTATAAATATATAGATAGATAATTGAGGGTGAACGGTAATACAAAAATTTTTCAACGGTTCACCTAGGTGGTGTTGGGAGGTGAACGGTGGGAAAGAAGGGAAAAGATGATTATGATGATGTTCATGAAATTGAGACCTGGTGTCACAAGGAAAATTCTAGTCTAGTTTATAAACTAGCTAGTCTTACCACAGTGAATGAAACATAGTCTTATGTATGATCTAACAACCTGGCTTGCACAAAACAGACGCCCCACGTGCCCACCTCACGCGGCACGCCATGCTACTGTCTATTCGCAAAACAATTCGCTAATTATTGAGGAACGTGATATATTTTTTTGTGGTTTCGTAATCAGGGTATCAATGGAGCGCATGCACTCTTACACAGAGCACTAATGGTATGGTGTCGGGTTTAATTGTGCTATGAACCATTGAGTCTCTTCTTTTCTCTGCCTCCATCTTAATCAACTAACTCCTCCCTTACCACCCTCGAGGATAAGTAAGTTGAAGATATCAGACTGTTTTAAAAATAAACTAGCTTTTGCCCGCGACTTCGTCAGCTTAGAAGTCAAAAATGTTTCTATTCTAATAGGGACTGTTGTACGGTGACTTCCGTGACTTAGGTACAATTTTAAAGAGTATTTGCATTGCACCAAGCATCCGTCAGTCAGTCATTCAGGACAAAACATTTTATATGTATAAAATATTTGATGGAAGATGTACTTAATTACAGCTAGGGACAAGTGTGTTTGTCGAGATAGAGGTTAGGCTAAATAAACTGTAAGTGTAAGTAATTAGTGTCGAAAAGGTTAAAATACTTAGAATCGTGTATCAACTCCTATCGACAAATCAATCCGGTTTGGAATAGTCTGATAAGACCTATAAATAAACAAAGTAATAGCAATCATGTGATGCACGTGTAGCGTCGTGCATACTTTCCACCATCCATCACCGCAAATCCATGCGATAAGAGTTTGAGGTTCCCTACTAAGTACAACCGATTAATTACAATTTTTAATACAAATAACTAAAACGAAGATTGAATTGTATCGAAACATCCTTCTCAAAGATCCTATGCAAATAATGTTTTTAAAATATCGAAGCAGTGTATTTTAGTAGGGTGTGGATATTGAGAATACCTAGAAAAAGGCGCAGCCTCTGCCTATATGTACACACACACCATGCACACTGCCACAGTTAACTTTTTTTTGTAGTGGCATTTTGGTTGGCCGTTAGTCAAAAATAATTGAAAATCTGAAGTCATCCATGCCGATATCGGCTACAGCAACTGCTGAGCTTCTGCGTCTTAATTAAAAGAGATGGCTTGCTCAAATGTAGTTCATGTAACAAGTACCTATTGGCTGTGAAGATATGGGCACATCGCGCACAGTACACACGTTACCCCGGCGCCACACATATTACAAATGTTTCAACACATATTTGAACACATATTTGATCTATGGTTGATTGTATGGTTGTTCTATTGAACAAATAAGCAAATACCGGTGCTACCCATGTGATCAAATAAATGTGTTCAAACATTTGTGCTATGTGTGGCGCCGGGGTTAGATTGCCGTCCACATACTTAGATGATGATGATGCAAACGGGTGATCTGCATTTTGTTAGTTCACGCTTTGTATGTAATTTTATTCCTTCTATCTCCTTCAAACGTTGGACACATTGCGCTTAACTATCCACGTCGTTCTGCCGGGTTTTTCGCAAGTGATTCCCAACAAGAAGGTCCATGTTGCATTTTTCTTACCATTTTTCTGTTCTGTACCTCTACCATGAGTTTACACTAGTCTAGTTTACGTGACCGTACTCGCTAGCGACGGCGTAAATTATTTGTATGGAGAATTGTACAGCGCCTCTAGCGGTCACTTACGGAAGTACAATTCTCCATACAAATCATTTACGCCGTCGCTAGCGAATACGGTCACTTACTTACGTAAACTAGTGTAACTCATGGTAGATGTAGGTTACTTTCATACCTGGTCTCCACTGGACGTCCTTAAATCTGACAAACTACCCAGCACTTTCATACGCTTACCGTTCTGGAGTTCAGAAAATTGGCATTGATCACTTTTTTATAATGTGGTGTAATTCCAAAACCATTTCGAGGAATAGGTTTATTAAATCATTTTATAACACTTTAGTAAAAAAATACTAAATGATCGTGTGTATTTTTGCAAAATAATGTTTGACCTTTGTTTAACCTTTCTAGTGGCCTTAACTTTGAAATTCTTTGCACGAAGAAAAAAAAGCCGTCCGTCTAGTTTCTCTATACTATTATCTGTCAATTCGACGTAGTTATCATGTGTCAGTTTAAGGATATTATTTTGAAAAACATTCTTCGCGTTTTTCATATTTTAAAATGGATTTATACAGGAAGTGTTTCATTCCTACTTGTGGAAATGATTCTGTCAATACCCCAAACAAATTAATTGTTCGCATTAGAGAAGATTAACGGGAGAAGTGGTGTATTTCAAAGTTTACACGATGTATTGTTGCGAGGATCATTTTAATGTAAGTATGGATTAAATCCGCCAAAGAACTTTGAAGGGAACACTCCTGCCCATTTTATTTTATATGTACAAAAAATACTATAGCCGTAAATCGTTTTTTGCACCTATTCTCTTGGAAGAATTGGCAACTTTAGTGTTATTTATTGTTATTGTAATGTAAAGTGACATTGTCAGATAACAACTAACCATCGATTGTGACACTTTTTTTTTGTCATTATGTCTGTGGTTTATACACAGATTCAGCCGCGGCATGTAATTTACGAGAAGTCGTATCTCAAATTTTCAATAAATTATAAAAAAATATTTGAGTGGTGAATTGCTGAAATATTCAAATTAGTTTCTTAAAATGCTCTATATTTTCGATTAAAAAAAATAAAAAGGGGGGTTACAAAAAATTATCAATCCCAATTAATATAGGTATTCCTCAGGTCAGCAGCCAACCTGTCTCCTAGTAGGTATAACATAAGGCTTTGCAGAGCATATTACCTTTAGTATTTTACAAGCTTAACTAATATGCTCGTACCTACCTATATTTTTTGTGGCCTTTTGACAAAAAACTTTTTAATTTATTGAATCAGGCGTTACTTTGCGGAGGTCCATATTAATGAACTAAAACAATTACTTTGCTCACCCGCGACCTTACAATAGTTACGTTTATGCAAGAAATGTGCGTTCATGCAGTTCCTCCACCTCCACACTGTACGAACACACACAAATCACATAAACCCAACCATCACCACCACCAAGCTACACTGACGCGTTTCGAACTCAACCAGAGCTCATCCTCAGAGTTACCACAACCGTATGCTATGCTACCAAACGTTAAACTAACAAACCAAAACAAATGTTTTAACTTGTCACTGTAACTTCTCAAGTACCCACTTTATTTTTCTTATTCTCAAACTACCCCACAAAAATTAACTTTTATTGACATATTTAAAAATACCTTGAATTTTTTGTTTATTTATTTATAAGGCATATTTAATTAATACTAACTGTTCAAATTCGACCCAAGCCGCAGTAAAGGAGAAGATACTAAATTTACCTGTTCATTAATAATAGACCCCATAGTGTTGTACCTAATTATTTCCATGCATTCCAGAGCATCCAGACGCAACCCCTTGCCGCAATAATGTAACACTTCATAAGAATCTGAATCTAACAATGAATGATTTGATTCCAACAAATGTTTTGCAAAATTCGATCTATCTGGATGCTCATTCCTATATGCCGAAACATGCTCTTTAAATCTAGTATTAAAACTTCGGCCTGTCTGTCCTACGTATATCCCATTGCAGTCATTACAAGTAAGCTTGTATACCCCCGATCTAGTTCCCTTATCTACCTGTTCTTTGTGGTTACATAGCCTAGAGTACAAAGAGTTGTTAGTCTTAAAGGCAACATTAATATTGTTTGATTTTAAAATGCCATAAATCTTATCAGACAAACCCCCGACGTAAGAGATGCTAGATCTATATTTGTTAGTAGACTGAGAAGGTAACGCAGCGTAAAGCATGCTATTTACTAACCGTGCCTGCTTCTTTTGAACTAAACTATCTACCATTGATTTTGTATAACCATTTGAGATCGCTATCTGATAAATAGTACTCAACTCTAAATCATAATGTTCCTTAGAAAGAGGCACAGTCAACAATCTATTAACATAACAATGGAAAGCAGCCAGTTTATGCTGCCACGGATGATTAGAAGATGCTGGTATAACAGCATCTGTGTACGTGGGCTTACGGTATATTTTAAATTGATGTTTACCATTTAATTTTGAAATCGTTAAATTGTCACAATGCAATTGGGACAATATCAATTTTTGGTGTTTTTTGGACGTAATTACCGATATCCTTAGCGAAGTTAGTTCGATTCAATGCAACGAGCCTCACCCCGCGAGCACTAGATGGCGCTATTATCAAACTTACCGCTGCTATGATTTTTGGGCGTATCTATTTAATATAATTAAGTAAATACGGACAAAATCTGAGCTCTTGTCTTTCCTTAATATTTAATTAATTAAATAATGAGGAAAGCTAAATAAATTAAGTACATCGTTTTGTTGCACAGTGTCTTCTCTGTGGCACGAACTGTCAAACCACATAACACAAATTACGGTTAGCGTTATCTCGAGGGGCGTGACTTAATTAAGCCTTTAAAACCCAGTGCCGCCAAAAATTCGGCACATTTTGAATCTGAACACAGCTATCTAAAAACAGTACATCTACCATATAATAATCCTGTGGATACTCTGCCCGTTTATTGGTAAGTTCTCTCCAAAAGCAAATATCAACATTTTACCTTGTCTAATTTTATTTGTTTATTTCTAGCTTTCTATCTACAAAATTATTCTATTACTATCTCCTGTTTCTTCACCTAGCTAACTCCAACGGTCTGCATTTATTGTAAATTATGTTTAAACTTCTTAGACCGTTAGGCAGTTTCAGTTAGTTCAAATTTAAATTTCAAAAAAAAGAACAGTTTCATTTTCAATAAATCATTTTATTCTTTTGTATTACATTTAGCTTCATCTTTCTCTTTTTGTAAATTCCGTATGATTGCTCTGCCACACAGCCAGCGTTTAAATTCGGACCTATGGTCAGGGACCGTTATGGACGTTGGGCCGGTGGACAGAGCAATTGTATGGGCCCCTGCTGACATTAACCAAATTCCAGGGCAACCAAGTCGGGGTTAAACCGCCGAACGGAACTGCAGTCTCCACCACTTGGCTCTACACCACCAGCACACTCTGAGCCCTGAAGCACCCTGGTCTCAGCCCTGCAAGTCAGCAGCGTCTCTGGAGATCCACCTGCAACGCCCGCAGCGCGTCCTACGGTCTCCTGAATCCAGGGCAGTGTCTGTCCGGAGAAAGCGAATCCCACTCAAGTGCTTTGAACCTACGACCCTCTAGTCTCTTGCTTGCTCACAGTTTAGCGTTCCTAATAAACGTCTGTACTTGTTGTTTATGGTTTAATTCCTCTCCGCAAGACCAATACCTATACTGTGACAAGTGGCGCCTCTTAACGTGGTCTTGAGTTGGGAAACGTTTTTTTCTGGTTTTATTCGTTGTGTTTGTGTTGGTATTTTGTGCACTTTCCTACTACTTGTGTCTCGCAGTAAGTAATATTCTTTTTATCACTTTTCTAATCACCGTGTGGTTCCGGTTAAGAATAGTGCCACCCTTTTGCACCTAGGTTTCGTAAGAGGCGAATAAAGGGCATTACGTTGCCCAGTGGTTGTCATCTTAACGGTTTTTTTTAAATTTGTAACGTTTTTTCAAATTTAACTACCCAATTTTGAATTGAACTACCTACCTAATTTTAAACTTAACTGCCAACTGTTATTCTACAACGGTAATTTCATACAAAATCGGAAGTTAATAACCAACGGTTATTTAACCTACAACCGCTGCATGCTAAATTTCATCCAAATCGTTCTAAAATATAGGCAACACTACTCTACTTATTTTTTTTTAACTTCTATCTACTGCGAGGATATAATTGAGTGGGAAGGTACATACTTAGATTACTCCATGTTTGTAACGTACGGAATAGTCAAATTACTTGATATTTGCTATTGGAGACTACCCCAGTAGGCATTTTACTTAATCACCTAAAACCATACCTTACATTTTAACGATCACTATCACAAAGTATCGTTAAGACTGTTTTTTAGTAAATTTAACTTCAGTACAGTACTACATCCTTTTTATAAGCTGTCGCTTGGCACGCGCCTTATAATTTGTTATTTTTCTAAATTTCATTATCAGCTAATTATTAACTTCAACGCGATCACTTAATCTAAATATCTAATATGTACGAAATCAAGTATTTGTCACTTCAAAAGAGTGAGCTAACTTATGAAGTCTTTTTTCGTGGTTCTACACCCGCAGACTCTGTGCAAGAATTACGTAAACAAATATTAAAGCTACCGCCATCTATGCTCGCAAGCGATATTCTAGAATCAGGTCTCGAAATTTCGTATTGTTACTATTTCTTATTATTATTCTATTTATTAATTTGCCTTCCACGCGATGTTTACGCGCAGAATGCAGGTTTCCTCACGAATTTATTCGACAAAGTGCAACATTCATTATACTACGCGCACCAAAAGAATGTGCGTCGCTATAACTTACGACGTAAGCCTGCAAACTTTGAAGTAGGGGACATTGTATGGAAGCGAACCTTTTATTTAAGTGATAAATCGCAGTATTTCAGTAAAAAACTTGCACCTAAATTTATGAAATGCCGTATTTCCAAGAAAAGGTCACCGTTAATATTTGAACTACATGATATGTCTGGCAAGGATTTAGGCGTATGGCACATAAAGGATCTGAAATTAACTCCAGGCAATAAATAGTAATAAACTTCAACATAACCTTTAAATAACGTACGAATAATTAACCTCGTTAAGAACGATTTAGCAACAATTAGTACTATTCCTAAACAGAAGACTTAATTTTCATCATAATTATAAAATGTACTTTTATTATTGTAACAACGTTGCACTCTTATTACGTTAATGTCGTGGGCTCGGTCCATGATACCTTAAGTTAAAAAAGAGGGTGGCAGTAATTGTCGCGCAGCGCTAACTACCCTGTTTTATGTTCTCAATCGTATCGTCAAGTTGTTTACCTTAAACAACGCTACTGCATAGCAAGGTCAACGACTTAACGTTACTTATAAATATTTTGCGCCTACTCGTAAAATACTCTTCTGTATGATTAAATCTAGTTTTAAAATAAAAACGCATCGACTCGTTCGTGATCGTTGTGACTACCTTAGCGTCTACCTCGTCAGAGTGAGACGCACTAATTATAGTTAACTACTTAAATTTAACAAATACTAGCCGCGTGTTAGGAATAAACTATACACATGGTTTCCGTGCTTAATTCTATTTATCTCTAAGTTATAAAAATTCTAGTTGCTTTGTTTACGTACACTAGTTTCTTAGGTCGACACAATTACTTCACTACCAATGCTAGTCTTAATCCAAAGCCTTTGCCGGAGCGGTCTTTACTAATTTCAACTCCTTAAAAATGCCTAATGAAAGCTATACCTAGCGTTGCGCGGCTAGGCAGCTAAACCTTGCGCGTAGTGCTGGATAATCTTATAAGGGCGGTTGGCAACCCTTGTCTAGATTGGCGGCTGTGTCTCCTAATAACTACCTCTTTAACATCTCGCCATTTTCTCGTAGCGTAGGGTCTTGCAGTGTCTTAAACGGCAGACCTGCCTGTGTTAGGTTGAATGAATAAAGTATGTTAGGAAGTATGATAGGATTGATAGGTTATTTTGAATGTGTTACGTTAGGGATTTTTCTCAGGCGGATTTTTTTCGCTAAGACGAAAAAATCCTCCGCGGAGAGGGAGGTACTGTCACAATGCAATTGGGACAATATCAATTTTTGGTGTTTTTTGGACGTAATTACCGATATCCTTAGCGAAGTTAGTTCGATTCAATGCAACGAGCCTCACCCCGCGAGCACTAGATGGCGCTATTATCAAACTTACCGCTGCTATGATTTTTGGGCGTATCTATTTAATATAATTAAGTAAATACGGACAAAATCTGAGCTCTTGTCTTTCCTTAATATTTAATTAATTAAATAATGAGGAAAGCTAAATAAATTAAGTACATCGTTTTGTTGCACAGTGTCTTCTCTGTGGCACGAACTGTCAAACCACATAACACAAATTACGGTTAGCGTTATCTCGAGGGGCGTGACTTAATTAAGCCTTTAAAACCCAGTGCCGCCAAAAATTCGGCACATTTTGAATCTGAACACAGCTATCTAAAAACAGTACATCTACCATATAATAATCCTGTGGATACTCTGCCCGTTTATTGGTAAGTTCTCTCCAAAAGCAAATATCAACATTTTACCTTGTCTAATTTTATTTGTTTATTTCTAGCTTTCTATCTACAAAATTATTCTATTACTATCTCCTGTTTCTTCACCTAGCTAACTCCAACGGTCTGCATTTATTGTAAATTATGTTTCAACTTCTTAGACCGTTAGGCAGTTTCAGTTAGTTCAAATTTAAATTTCAAAAAAAAGAACAGTTTCATTTTCAATAAATCATTTTATTCTTTTGTATTACATTTAGCTTCATCTTTCTCTTTTTGTAAATTCCGTATGATTGCTCTGCCACACAGCCAGCGTTTAAATTCGGACCTATGGTCAGGGACCGTTATGGACGTTGGGCCGGTGGACAGAGCAATTGTATGGGCCCCTGCTGACATTAACCAAATTCCAGGGCAACCAAGTCGGGGTTAAACCGCCGAACGGAACTGCAGTCTCCACCACTTGGCTCTACACCACCAGCACACTCTGAGCCCTGAAGCACCCTGGTCTCAGCCCTGCAAGTCAGCAGCGTCTCTGGAGATCCACCTGCAACGCCCGCAGCGCGTCCTACGGTCTCCTGAATCCAGGGCAGTGTCTGTCCGGAGAAAGCGAATCCCACTCAAGTGCTTTGAACCTACGACCCTCTAGTCTCTTGCTTGCTCACAGTTTAGCGTTCCTAATAAACGTCTGTACTTGTTGTTTATGGTTTAATTCCTCTCCGCAAGACCAATACCTATACTGTGACAAAATCCAAAAAGTTCAACGAACAATTTTCCTCCAATTCTTTTTTGAACCTTATCTTTACG
This sequence comes from Archips crataeganus, assembly GCA_947859365.1. Lineage (NCBI taxonomy): Eukaryota > Metazoa > Arthropoda > Insecta > Lepidoptera > Tortricidae > Archips > Archips crataeganus. Next base: position 9,145,788 of record OX402049.1, on the reverse strand, counting down.
TGCTTGTTATTCAAACCATTAATAAACACGTCAAGCTGTCTCATACTCCCTCTCCAGCATAGGATCAAATCATCAACAAACCTAAAATAGTACACAATATTACTATTACCCACAATATACTGATTCTCAAAATGATCCATAAATATATCTGCCATTAAAGGACTCAGAGATCCGGGTGAAGTTTGTGAATTAATAGATTTGGTAACTTTATGCATGAAACAAAATTATTTCCGGTTCAATGGTCTTTATTACTTACAGAGTGATGGTTTAGCTATGGGTTCACCTCTGAGTCCTTTAATGGCAGATATATTTATGGATCATTTTGAGAATCAGTATATTGTGGGTAATAGTAATATTGTGTACTATTTTAGGTTTGTTGATGATTTGATCCTATGCTGGAGAGGGAGTATGAGACAGCTTGACGTGTTTATTAATGGTTTGAATAACAAGCACGTAAAGATAAGGTTCAAAAAAGAATTGGAGGAAAATTGTTCGTTGAACTTTTTGGATTTAACGATTTCAAAATTAAATGGTAAACATCAATTTAAAATATACCGTAAGCCCACGTACACAGATGCTGTTATACCAGCATCTTCTAATCATCCGTGGCAGCATAAACTGGCTGCTTTCCATTGTTATGTTAATAGATTGTTGACTGTGCCTCTTTCTAAGGAACATTATGATTTAGAGTTGAGTACTATTTATCAGATAGCGATCTCAAATGGTTATACAAAATCAATGGTAGATAGTTTAGTTCAAAAGAAGCAGGCACGGTTAGTAAATAGCATGCTTTACGCTGCGTTACCTTCTCAGTCTACTAACAAATATAGATCTAGCATCTCTTACGTCGGGGGTTTGTCTGATAAGATTTATGGCATTTTAAAATCAAACAATATTAATGTTGCCTTTAAGACTAACAACTCTTTGTACTCTAGGCTATGTAACCACAAAGAACAGGTAGATAAGGGAACTAGATCGGGGGTATACAAGCTTACTTGTAATGACTGCAATGGGATATACGTAGGACAGACAGGCCGAAGTTTTAATACTAGATTTAAAGAGCATGTTTCGGCATATAGGAATGAGCATCCAGATAGATCGAATTTTGCAAAACATTTGTTGGAATCAAATCATTCATTGTTAGATTCAGATTCTTATGAAGTGTTACATTATTGCGGCAAGGGGTTGCGTCTGGATGCTCTGGAATGCATGGAAATAATTAGGTACAACACTATGGGGTCTATTATTAATGAACAGGTAAATTTAGTATCTTCTCCTTTACTGCGGCTTGGGTCGAATTTGAACAGTTAGTATTAATTAAATATGCCTTATAAATAAATAAACAAAAAATTCAAGGTATTTTTAAATATGTCAATAAAAGTTAATTTTTGTGGGGTAGTTTGAGAATAAGAAAAATAAAGTGGGTACTTGAGAAGTTACAGTGACAAGTTAAAACATTTGTTTTGGTTTGTTAGTTTAACGTTTGGTAGCATAGCATACGGTTGTGGTAACTCTGAGGATGAGCTCTGGTTGAGTTCGAAACGCGTCAGTGTAGCTTGGTGGTGGTGATGGTTGGGTTTATGTGATTTGTGTGTGTTCGTACAGTGTGGAGGTGGAGGAACTGCATGAACGCACATTTCTTGCATAAACGTAACTATTGTAAGGTCGCGGGTGAGTAAAAAACTTTTTGTCGGAAAATTTAAAGTGATTCTAGCTTAGATGCTACATACATGTGGTGTGCCATTAAAGCATCCACAGACCGCAGCGTGGGGCGTGCGCACGAGCGTGCCCAGCGCGTTACATAACACTGAATCACATACGCTGTGCCGCGCTACCGGTGTGTGTCACCGTATAATGATTCAGTGTTATAGAGCGCGCTGGGCACGCTCCGTCGGTGACCCGCGCACGCATATGCGCTTCGGTTTGTGTGGCCTGAACTGGAGCGCCGTTTATGTGGTATTCGAAGGTCTGAGGAGTTTCTACTTTTTGACGTGACAACATCTAAGGCCGCCCCTAAACGATCAATTATATTGCACAATATTCCGAATTGTGCAATATTATTGACCGTTTAGGGTTAATATTGAAGATTGCGCAATGATTGACCGAAAGTTTGAGCAAGTTTAATTTTTATTGCGCCATATTTTTCCATTGCATCGTGTAGGGTCAGTATTGTGCAATATTTTAGTATCCGACTGAACACGAAAACATTGTGCAGTGCGTATTATTGAGCAATATAATTGATCGTTTGGATTCAGAGCGCCTTTCAATCTTATTGTACAATTAAAAGTATTGTACAATATTATTGTGGGTCTAGGGGCCGCCTAATAAATCGATGAACGCCGGCTGTTTTCAAGATATTTGACAAAACACCGGTTCTCGTCCGATCACCGAGGTTATGCAACGTCGGGCGCGGTCAGTACTTGGATGGGTGACCGCCTGGTTTCATTTTTGTTTTTTGAATGTTTTGTTATGACGTTGTCACGTTACACTATCGTCCGTAAACCGACTTTACATACAACCGGTTTTTTTAAACTGTGTCATTAAACTGAAGATTTGACATATCGTTAGTACATCATTTTTATGAACTATCTGAATAAAAATAAGATTTCAATAGATTACACATACGCGGTTGTCAATAGTGTTTTGTCTTTTGTAGAGTTTACATACATATTATACATACATACTTTTGTGCTGTCACATTTACAAAAAGATAAAGTTTTGGAAAATGTCTAAAAAAATACAAGAATAATAGAAAAAAAACACTGGTGAAATTAGTGTTATTGGTCTTCTGCAAATGACCCTCTCTACCTGTCCTAGTCTCTTGGCAGACGACCTGCCGAACATTGTAAATAAACGTTTTACTTTTTTTTCATCAAAAAGCACTTTTTTAGCCCTTGTGCTGTATCGTGTTCTGTTGTGCCCTTCTAAATTTTGTTTTGTGTTTTGTTAAATTTCCTAAACACTACCGTAACCGTACCACAAGCAATAGTACTATCTCGGGGAAGTCTACTTTCGAAAAGTGTTTATATTGAAAATGTGAACTATTCAGGGCACTGTTTTTATTGGTAAAGTATCCAATGTTAAAAAAATACAGTACCTATAAATTTGTATTGATGTCAGAATTATAAGATCATGATGATGATGATACGTTATGTCATCGGATATTATTTTTACGCGTCATCTAATTAAGAATAATCAGTTTTAACTTTTATTCAGTTTTACTTCGAATACTTCTATATTTGTTTATTTGCTTCCAATTTTGCAAATGAAATTTAAGTCACTTCCAGTACCTACCTAGTCGGATAGACTTTTGACTTGAAATTTGGTAGATACATGTAAGTACCTAACCTATACAGGGTTATTTGTAATTCACTAGCATACTTTTAACCCTAAACTCCTACCACTTAAACAAACGTTTTTTGTTTTACGGCTTTTGTCATAACTTAATATTTTTGGTGTAATAACGTTTTGAAAATTTGAGATTACCTCTTATTTTTACGATACTCTGTGTATTTGTATGGGAAAAAAAGTGCTTCATTTTAAAAAGTCGTAAAACAAAAAATATTTGTTTGAGTGATAGGAATTCAGGGTTAAGAGGATGTCAGTGAATTGGGATGCACCAAAAAAATATACTTTAGTTTTTATATTTTTTTTTGGAAAGTATAGGATATTTTAAGATACCATTTTCATCGATTTTGAATTTGGTTGAGTATTTAATTTTTTATATTTTTTTTAAGAAATACGTTGGATGACGTCACAGTGTGAGAGCCACGTTCCATTGTCTAGAAAAATTCAAGTCGTACATAACATAATCTGTGGCACTACTAATTTGTCTTGTCACTGTCAATAATACAAGCACGACTGAGGGTCCTAAATGAACCATGACAAATATTTTTATTTATTTCTCTTCTTAAAACTTCGATTATTCCTGTTTGTTTAATGGTGTGATAGATATTTATTATAGATATAGATATTTTTTATTAAAATCTGATATTTAAATTCTTTTATATTTACTTGTAACGTAGTAATTTAATAATTAAATTTGTAAAAATACATTGGAAATACTCGTATACATTTCGGACTTTACGATAAATGACAACTGTTCAAAGCCAGGTGCGCATCATTTGATTAAAGTTCTGTCTTTGTCACTCTTTGCTATTATAAGCAGGAAAGCAACATTTCAAACTGTCAATTTGCTTTAGAGTGTAGACCTGCTTTATATCTGCCTTAGCGACGAATCAAGGTCAAATGAAGGTCATTACTTAATTTTTCTTTATTTAATTCAGTTTATCATATTTTTGCAATCTGATTTCTGAAAACGCTTCACAAAGCCTATTTCTCCAAACGGTTTTCGATTTATTATACGTTGTCAAAAATTGGGACATCCCAATTACAAATAACCCTGTAGAGTAATGGTCATTATTCATTATCTATGGTTTTTGAACGCATAATGGAGGATTTACTATATGGGTGAGATAAAATATTTAACACTAGGTACTTATATGTATAAATAAAACAGCGGACGCACTATTTGAAGCCAGGCAGGGATCGGCAATGCAATTATTTCCAAGCATTTCCATTTGTGATAATACGGCTGAGATATTGATGTTAGTCTTGCCAACGGGTTTGATTTTTGTATGTGTTCTGTAATGTTTCTGGGATTTTGTTATAAAACTGCATAATAAAAATCAATGTTTTGATTCTGTACTTGTATGTATATGCCTCTTATGTTGGAAAAGTGCCACATGCGTTTTATTTTTAACCCCCGCTGCGACTAGGGAATTGTTAAACGTGATGAAAAGAGTAATTGTAAATTTAAAGTGCATTATATGTGTATCTACAATAGTCTAACAAGTATGTATGTTGCCCAAATTTAGCGCCAAGATTCTTATAAATACAATACAATACAAATCATCATCTTATAAATCTACTTTAAATTTGATTAAAACCTGAAGTTATACTGCTCTGTCATAGGAATTGATTCACATACCTAAATTAAATTAATTAAGTCACAATATCAAAGAATCTACCATCGGTTTGGAATAACCCTGTTGAGAAGAATCCGGCAAGAAACTCGACAAGGTATTATTTTCTTATAAATAATTAATTAAAAGACACCGGCATGTGTTATTTGGGCAGTGTTCATGGTGTTATTTGCATTTCATTTACAGGCAGGCTCTGTCTACCCAACCGCATGCATTAGTTCCGCCGCCGAAAGCCGTAAAAATCGGATGGTTGTTAGAGAAAACTAGTTTAGGACACTACCTAACAAAATGAATTCACGTGATGCTATGTCATTTAAGTACGTTATTATAGATAACTAACGACGCCGATGATACCGTTACAATGATCCGTGCCGATACACGTGAGATGATTATCTGGGTGCCAACGCTTTTTCAATAAAAATGTGTTGCAATCCAATCACCAATTGTTTTATACAATTTCTTATCTATGTTTTCACGTTAACATCATAAAAAAAAATCCCGGTGTATTGCACAAGTGGAAAGGATATTATCGTTATGAAATGTCGATGGAGATCATAACATAAAAGTTCTTCGTTTTAATTAAATTATTCATTTGATTCATCATCACGGCAACATCAAGACATTATTCATCAAACTCCTTCGCCTGTTACATCAAAGTCTGTTACAGACTGATTTAAAGATTCTAAAGTATTGCCTTGATAGTAGGTAAGACTGGGAACGGGATCTACTCTGGCTCTGGTGGCATAACATTTTCATCATTTGGCATAATTCATAATTTCGCATACCTAACTCTTTTTTCTCAGAAAGAAACCATTCATTATTCAGGAATTTTGAAATAATTATCCTATAGGACTCTTTAGGTTAGATTAGGTTTATTTTATAACAATTCTGGTTAATTATTGGTTTCTGTGAAGAATTATGCGTTAATCTTTATGCAACCCAATATGGAAAATCTACGAACATCCATAAATTACGTCACAGTTTCTCAATAATAAGTGTGACAAGGATTTAAAAATGATCAAAATTGTTGTGACGTAGTTTTATGGATGTTTTGTGATGCAAATGCCCGGCAATACCAAATAACAGTACCGTTCGTTTAATGCAGTGGAAACTTGAATCGAAAGCTAAGGGTGCGTTTTCATTGACGCGGAGCGCGGAGCGGAGCAGAGACATGCGGAAATAAATAATTAAAAAATAAATAAAGACGAAGACTTTACTCTACTCTAAATACATACTCAAAACTTCTAGTAGGTACCTTACCTATGCTACTATTAATAGTAATTAAATTCGAAGGTTTGTGAGAGTGTTTGTTTGTTTTTTACTCTTTTACGCTAAACTTGGTAATTGGTATTTAGGCTACTTATCATTCCGATATTCCCACAGGATAGTCCTGAAATAAAAATTTTTGAATTTTGAATTTTTGATTCTTTTTTATTGCGTTCATGTGTTAAATTTTAAAAAATATTTTAGGAAACCCCATGTATTAAGTCGCATTTTATAAAAAAAAACTGATAGCTGCAGAATTTTACAGAGGAATCATCTTAAATAGCCGGATAATTCGGGTGTACAGTGTACGTGCACGTTCGGCAAGCGCCGGCAAAGCAAACACACAAGACACAAGTCACATGGTACAATAAGGCAGAACAACTTCTGCTTACTCTAACATAAAAAAAATGACTGCGGCCTATGCGCTTGCCGCGCTTGGTAAACGTGTGGAGCCAGCATTACAAGGCACCAGGCCGGTAATGGCATTCTGATTCTGAATATTGATCCGCTAGCTAGTGGAAGGCTGCCGTAGATATCAGAGGCGTCACATTCGCTTACACGTGCCGACTGCAACGCGGCGTCTTAGCAAAAATGTGGAGTTTTACACTTCCGCACATAAAAAAAAGTTTTTTTACATAAATCTAATACATATATAAAAATCTCGTGTCACGGTGTTTGTTACCGAACTCCTCCGAAACGGCTCGACCGATTTGTATGAAACTTTTTTCTCCGTATTCAGTAGGTCTGAGAATAGGTCGTAGGCTATTTTTTATCCCCCCCTCCCCTCATTCTTCGCGGACGGAGTCGCGGGCAACAGCTAGTAATCCTATAATTTCCATGTAATAACATGCCGGAAAGAATCATACGGTTGGGCTATCTACATTATTTAACTTGTGTCTGTCAATTCGTTAATTTTATCTCAACTTTGATCTTGTCCGAATGGTCAGTTAGTTAGGGTGTTGGGCTGAATCAATTACATTGTACACTTATGAAACAAAACTATTGACACATCAGGCCCCGATCTAGGGGTAGCAAACCAGTTTGTAACAAATACATAAGGCGAGTACGTACGCTTTACTTATTTGTTACAAATTGCATGTGCTAAGGGTTGCCATCCGTCCTGATAAAGCCGGACAATGTTAGCCTTTTCGACCTGTTGTGCCGCCCCCACCCGCACCGCATGGAACGTAAAGACACTCCAAAATCCCTTTTTTTAGCGTCCAGCTTTGGAATTCAAAAGTTAGACTTTTAAATATGTGTATTATTCGATATTTTTGCCAAAAATTCTTGATTTTCCTTAATGTCCGGCTTTGGGACCGAAAAGTCCGGCTTTTTTGACAGGTAAGTCCGGTTTTTTGATTTTTAAAGATGGCAACCCTATGCTAAGCAACGGAGCCCAAAGTTCACTTTTGTCGTTCATAAATTTCCATGGACGTAAGGTCCATGGAAATTTCGTAGATCCATCGCTGAGTAATTCAATTAAATATAGGTACTAATTCAGCACACGCATAAGGCTCTAACCACAGAAAAGCTCTAACTAAACATACCTAATAAAAGTCCGTACATTTAAATACTAAATCCAAAACTAAACAAAGCGTGAGTACTTATTAGTTTCTTTTGATATTCTAGCAAAACTGTTTGAAAAAAAAATTTATGACGTCTTGACGTAGGTGATACCCATTATACCTACACATTTACACTCTTTCTATAAATAGACAGAAAATTCGAGACTTCTAAACGTGATCACCGAACGTGATCGCGAACGTGTCAGATTCTTAAACAACTCGCTTGTGCGTACTTATAAACTTGAAGTTGAAGAAAGCCCACAGCGGTGCAGTGCACGTTTTACGCGTTTGTGAGTGAGTTACTACCATGAGTTTACTACAGTGACGGTACTCGATAGCGACTGCGTAAATGATTATGTATCGCCATACAAATCATTTACGCAGTCGCTATCGAGTACGGTCACTGTAAACTCATGGTAGTGGTACTGTACCTCTACCATGAGTTTACACTAGTTTACAGTGACCGTACTCGCTAGCGACGGCGTAAATAATTTGTATGGAGAATTGTACTTCCGTAAGTGACCGCTAGAGGCGCTGTACAATTCTCCATACAAATAATTTACGCCGTCGCTAGCGAGTACGGTCACGTAAACTAGTGTAAACTCATGGTAGAGGTACTGTACGCTTAGTATAAGTTTTACTTCACCAAAATACTTCTCGATGGCGTTTACGTAAAACAACCTATTACTAGGGAAACATGGACAGCGTCTCCGCGCGCGAGCTTCCATGTTTCCATAGAATTGAAATTTTTACGTAAACGCGATCGAGAAGTATTGAAGTGAAGGAAAACTTATACTAAGCGTACTGTATGCTTAGTATAAGTTTTACTTCACCAAAATACTTCTCGATCGCGTTTACGTAAAAATTTCAATTCTATGGAAACATGGACTCGCGGCCGCGGAGGCGCTGTCCATGTTTCCCTAGTAATTGATTTTTTTACGTAAACGCGATCGAGAACTATTTTGGTGAAGTAAAACTTATACTAAGCGTACAGTACCTCTACCATGAGTTTACACTAGTTTACGTGACCGTACTCGCTAGCGACGGCATAAATTATTTGTATGGAGAATTGTACAGCGCCTCTAGCGGTCACTTACAGTACAATTCTCCATACAAATCATTTACGCCGTCGCTAGCGAGTACGGACACTGTGAACAAGTGTAAACTCATGGTAGAGGTTACTGCTTTAGTACCTGAAGTTACTAACTGGGATATTGTCAAAACAATTTTCCATGCTATCTGTACCTAAACACGTGCTTCAGCAAGATAAATTATTATTATGACCAGTCATATTTTTTGTAAAGTCACGGGTTCGGTTTATTTCCAAAAATTTATGCCGCGTGACATTTGGTTTATACTTTCCATAAACACTTTGAATAAATGTTTTATGGATTCACGGCGTGCCGAAGTTTTTGTATTTTTTTGTCGTTGTAGGTACTTTACCGTATTTCTTTGTCGTAGTTATTTTTTTATGCTATTTATACGCTTGCCGAGACTTGGTATTGGCAAAATGTCTACAAGCTCCAAGCCTATACAAACGCATGCAATTCCATTTATAATCTTGCAAGTGCGTTATTGCATTACAGACAGGCAAACATGGCAAACGTGGACCTCCAAGTTGTTACGACTCTTGTGTTTAATATTGCTAACCCAAAACAACCCCAGTGTTACCAACGTGTAAATACCTCGTAAACGCTGCACCCGATTTTGATTTCCTTAAGCGGGCACCACTTCGATCAACAATACAACAAGTAGTATTGTTGTTGATCGAAGGGGCACCACAATATTCTTGCCCGGGGTGTCAGTGGTCGTAACGCCGGCACTGAGTCCGGAAGCATTCTGCTTCGTGCAGTCCGATCCTCTGACCGGACCGCAGCTACGCAGTTTCCTCAATACAACTATGATTATCACTTAGGTTTACCAGACAGACAGTCATCATTATCATGCCAGCCTATAGGTATATATACGTCCCGGCTGCATGGCATACCTACGGGCCTCCTTTCAGAATGAGAGGAGAGGGCTTGGGCTGCAGTTCCCACATGGGCCCAGTGTGGATTGGGAACTTCACACACACCATTGAATTTCTTCTCAAGTGTGTTCAGGTTTCCTAAGGGCGATTGTGCACTACAAGACCGGACCGGGAAAAAACGGCCCGGAATGGGGAAAAGTCTACCAAAGTGTCCGATTTTTTACGGTGCGATATGGAAAACTCTTTATTGTACATAAAAACACATGAAAATCACCAACACCAATAAGGGTGTTGGTTGGTTGTGGGTAAATCGGACACTTTTGTAGACTTTTCTCCATTCTGGGCCGTTTTTTTCCGGTCCGGTCTTGTAGTGCACAATCGCCCTAACGATGTTTTCCTTCGCCGTAAAGCTCATAGTAAATTTCGAATATAATTTCGCACATAAGTAAATTCAGAAAAACTCAGAGGTGCGAGCCTGGCTCGAACTCATGACCCTCTGCTTGAGAGACCATCGGTCAAACCACTATAGGCCACTACTACGACTTCTGGCACAGACTAAATTCTGTAGTACCAGACAGTATTACCTACATTCCTCTGTGGTTACAATTTTTTTATTTACTCGTATGGTTAACAATATTAGGCTCGAGGGTCAGACTTGTGTCGTGAGAACCAATAGCGGTAATTAAATTAACTTTAATTTGGTAAAACGTTAATAGATAGTGATATTAAATTGGTTACACCTCCAAAATCGACTTAATCAATAAAAAAAAATCTTACACCTTTTTTTTCGGCTGATCGTTCATTTTCAATGTAACGAATTACAAAAATAGATCGGTACCTAAGTAAATATAATCGACGCTCGACGCTTTTGTGATTGTAACTAATTATAGGCATTGAAACAAAATAGGTACACGCCGTGGTGGCCTAGTGGTTAGACATGGCCTCTCAAGCAGAGGGACGTGGGTTTGAATCCCGGCTCGCACCTCTGAGTTTTTCGGAATTGATGTGCGAAAATTGTTAAATATGGTAAAGTATCGATTATTATACTAGTAGCAATATAACATTATTTATTACCTACTGGATTGTGCTCGTATCATAGGTACTTACTTACTTAGATATTCCTAGTAAGATCGATAGTTATGAACAACTTTTATACAAATCATATTTTTGATACGTTACCTGTATATTATAAATTTATTAAATAGCTATCCGTAGGGATATTATTGAATTTAATGCAAGGAAAGATTAAAAAAGTATAATTTATTTACTAAGGTTTTTTGTGGTTACAGTTTCAACTCGACAGAAGAGTTCCGTGCAGCCGAGGAGTTAGGCTTCGTGGTGCCTTCAGAGGACGAGGACTACCAGACCGGATTTCTGAAGAAGGGGAAGGTCTCGAGGGCAAGTTTATATGCCCTTTTATATTTTATACTAACGAGTGTCCTAACTAGAGTGATGCCAGCAGTGCCCAGGCATAGAACACAGATTTTTGGGGGACACAAAAATTTCGCCAATATGGTCACAGTTACAGAAGCACGCCCAGTGCCTCAAACCTCAAAGCACTTAAGACGGGAACTGCCTTTAGCTTGTTTTTGCATGAGAAGTGAGGTATACCCTCGTAAGACCAACTTCAAATTTTGACTATCAGAATTTAAAACTTGACATCAATTAAAAAAGGACAAGACTACTGTATTTCATTATTTCTCCGACCCTTCGTGTTCATTGATGAGCATAAATTTAGACCTCTATGCAAACTTTGATGAATCTAATAATGCTTAAAATATTCATCGACTCATTATAATGGTTCCAAACAGTTTGCCATTAAACGTGAAGTTAATGAACGTAAACTTTATTACTCATTACATGCTTTAATTAACGTCAATACACCCACAAATAGCTTCCAAATATTATACCCGCCGCTGAATACGAACGGGAATAGTCTCAGGTAGATTTCCTTTGTGAAAATGGATGAAAAATGTCCTACGTGGACGTTCGTAACGTAACTGATTACTGACCTACCTCACTTTTGTAGCAGTATCGCTTAGAGCGTAATAGCAGTACCTAGGCTGGCACTTAGAAATTATCGCGACGGATGACGTGGAACTGCGTAGTTTTCCACGGGTCATTAATTTTCCGATCTTATCGGAACTAAAGTAAAACCTGAGTCACGTGCGGATTAAATTTAAAGTGTAAAGCTATTACTCTGGTGTGTCTGTGTTTGTAACTAAGTATAGACAGTCGCTATCTTTAGTTCTGACTTTACTTACTAAACGCGACGATGATTACGATTAGTTTGCAAAATGACTTGCTTAGTCTCTAACTCTCTAGCCAATTGAAGCAGTTATTGGTTCAAACACTAATATCCAAGTGGGAAGCTGTGACTCTGCCACCCATAAGCTCATAACAATTCTCCCAACAGCAAGACCCGATGTCGCACCGCATCATCGAGAAACGGCGACGCGATCGCATGAACAACTGCTTGGCGGATCTCTCGCGCCTGATTCCTCCGGAGTACCTGAAGAAGGGCCGCGGCCGCGTCGAGAAGACCGAGATCATCGAAATGGCAATTCGACATCTTAAATTCCTCCAGGAGCGTGCCAATGGTTTGTACCATGGCCTTGCCCATGGGCCATCGGCTATGGTAACGTCTTTTTACTATGTCGTATGCGGAGTTGTTAGTCGCACGGGTTGCCAATTATATTTTGAGGTAAGGATGTAAAGGAGTTTGGTTTATTCCGGATTTCTTGAGGGTTATTGAGAAGGGTTTGGATTTTTTTTGTTATTTTTATTGTCAGATTCAGGGGACCATATTTTAAATTACATGTGCGAAAACACTACTTGAAAGTTGTAAAATTGTGAATACTTTTTGGACTATTAGATAAAAATAAATAGAACTGTAATTTGCTTCAACTCAACTCACTGGTATTTCAAGTTAACACATTTTATACAATTTTCTTATGGTATTTTCACACGTGAAGTTTTAAAAGTCGGGTCCCAAATTCTTATACATCTCAATATACCATTTAATAATATCATGCGTGTCAATGTTTATAAATGTATACTGAGTTCTACGAGAATTAGATGAACTGAACAAGTGAGACGTAAGTAATAATAAGTGACGGAAGAAAGATGCACGGAACTTAAAAGTAGTTTTGCCTAAGTACAAAATTTACTCTCCAAATGTACCTTTCAGCCATTTTAGTAACTATATTACTTAGGCTAAAATGTTTTCTAAAGAACTTTTCTCAATATGGGACCTCAATTTACACACTTGCAAGAATCCTTTTTTTTATTTATTTGTGAAAGTAGGTAAATTTTACTTTATTTATTTTTGAGTTGGCAATCAGGATTTACTTTTTATGTTTTACCGCGGATGACAGCTCCTTGCCCATTTAATAGAATAAGTAGTAATATGTCCCATTCCTTATCCGAACATTTAGGTTTCGGTCCCATTATATTCAAAGTAGCCTTCATTTTTCTACACAAAGTACATGATGTTTGAATTATATCTATCATGTGAGCTTCACTCGATAATAAACAACGTCCGATATGCGTCCGGCTCATTTGCGTCAGCAATATGTACTTACATAGGCAAAGCACGCATTCGGCCTAGTTTTGAGGACATAATCTGAATCTGAACTCTGCCATCTGGGGGCGTAACGATGGATCTAAAAACTTTTGATATAACTTCAGTCGCAATAACGCTCATTTGATATAATTATTGAATGTTATAACAACACTTAATATATTTAAATTCGATATAATTATTGTTTCATATACTGATAATTTAATCGAATAACATTTAATATAACATTCTTTAAGTAACTATAATGCATATTTTTTATGGCATAACGTTTATTTTATCTAACGTTCAAATGGCCATAACCTTTGTTGATATAATGTATTAGAGACATAATCCCAGATTTACTACATACTAAAAATATCTATATTATATTTATTGCAAAAACGAGGCGACCATTTTTATAACAGCCTATAAAACGACTCTGCATGGGTAAGTTATTAAGACAGAAAAATAGAGGGCACGGGGGGGCCAAGCCTCCCACAAGGAGGGCTCGGGGGGCGGAGCCCTCGCATTAAAAAACCAGACCTAATCCCCCAACAAAAACGAACTGCTACCAGAAAAGTAGGTTAGGTTAAGTTAGAACTGCATCCCCCAACAAAAACGAACTGCTACCAGAAAAGTAGGTTAGGTTAGGTTAGAGCTGCATCCCCCAGCAAAAACGAACTGCTACCAGAAAAGTAGGTTAGGTTAGGTTAGAACTGCATCCCCCAGCAAAAACGAACTGCTACCAGAAAAGTAGGTTAGGTTAGGTTAGAACTGCATCCCCCAGCAAAAACGAACTGCTACCAGAAAAGTAGATTAGGTTAGGTTAGAGCTGCATCCCACAGCAAAAACGAACTGCTACCAGAAAAGTAGGTTAGGTTAGGTTAGAGCTGCATCCCCCAGCAAAAACGAACTGCTACCGGAAAAGTAGGTTAGGTTAGGTTAGAACTGCATCCCCCAACAAAAACGAACTGCTACCAGAAAAGCAGGTTAGGTTAGATTAGAACTGCATCCCCCAACAAAAACGAACTGCTACCAGAAAAAATTTGGGGGTAGGCTGCAATAGAGATCTCTCTCCAGGCAGATGTTATGCCTGGGGACCGAAGTCCAATGGATGAAAGTTGGAAGTTGTATTTATGCAGCCGAGTTGAGAAACTTCGATAGCGTGATGTAGGATTGTAGTGATTAGTGCCTTATGTGATGACTAGATGGCGCTAGTAGTCGCTACAGTAGGTTAGGTTAGGTTAGAGCTGCATCCCCCAGCAAAAACGAACTGCTACCAGAAAAGTAGGTTAGGTTAGGTTAGAGCTGCATCCCCCAGCAAAAACGAACTGCTACCGGAAAAGTAGGTTAGGTTAGGTTAGAACTGCATCCCCCAACAAAAACGAACTGCTACCAGAAAAGTAGGTTAGGTTAGGTTAGAACTGCATCCCCCAACAAAAACGAACTGCTGCCGGAAAAGTAGGTTAGGTTAGGTTAGAACTGCATCCCTCAACAAAAACGAACTGCTACCGGAAAAGTAGGTTAGGTTAGGTTAGAGCTGCATCCCCCAGCAAAAACGAACTGCTACCGGAAAAGTAGGTTAGGTTAGGTTTGAACTCCATCCCCCAACAAAAACGAACTGCTACCGGAAAAGTAGGTTAGGTTAGGTTTGAACTGCATCCCCCAGCAAAAAAGAACTGCTACCAGAAAAGTAGGTTAGGTTAGGTTAGAGCTGCATCCCCCAGCATTAACGAACTGCTGCCGGAAAAGTAGGTTAGGTTAGGTTAGAGCTGCGTCCCCCAGTAAAAACGAACTGCTACCGGAAAAGTAGGTTAGGTTAGGTTTGAACTCCATCCCCCAGCAAAAACGAACTGCTACCAGAAAAGTAGGTTAGGTTAGGTTAGAGCTGCATCCCCCAGCAAAAACGAACTGCTACCAGAAAAGTAGGTTAGGTTAGGTTAGAACTGCATCCCCCAGCAAAAACGAACTGCTACCAGAAAAGTAGGTTAGGTTAGGTTAGAACTGCATCCCCCAGCAAAAACGAACTGCTACCAGAAAAGTAGATTAGGTTAGGTTAGAGCTGCATCCCACAGCAAAAACGAACTGCTACCAGAAAAGTAGGTTAGGTTAGGTTAGAGCTGCATCCCCCAGCAAAAACGAACTGCTACCGGAAAAGTAGGTTAGGTTAGGTTAGAACTGCATCCCCCAACAAAAACGAACTGCTACCAGAAAAGTAGGTTAGGTTAGGTTAGAACTGCATCCCCCAACAAAAACGAACTGCTGCCGGAAAAGTAGGTTAGGTTAGGTTAGAACTGCATCCCTCAACAAAAACGAACTGCTACCGGAAAAGTAGGTTAGGTTAGGTTAGAGCTGCATCCCCCAGCAAAAACGAACTGCTACCGGAAAAGTAGGTTAGGTTAGGTTTGAACTCCATCCCCCAACAAAAACGAACTGCTACCGGAAAAGTAGGTTAGGTTAGGTTTGAACTGCATCCCCCAGCAAAAAAGAACTGCTACCAGAAAAGTAGGTTAGGTTAGGTTAGAGCTGCATCTCCCAGCATTAACGAACTGCTGCCGGAAAAGTAGGTTAGGTTAGGTTAGAGCTGCATCCCCCAGCATTAACGAACTGCTGCCGGAAAAGTAGGTTAGGTTAGGTTAGAGCTGCGTCCCCCAGTAAAAACGAACTGCTACCGGAAAAGTAGGTTAGGTTAGGTTTGAACTCCATCCCCCAGCAAAAACGAACTGCTATCGGAAAAGTAGGTTAGGTTAGAACTTGATAGTTATATGATTTGTATATCAAATGAACATTATACCATATGATGTTTATCAGAAATAAGTGTTCTACCAAACGATAACTATACAAAATAAAAATATATAATTAAATATTATACTAAACTTTATTTATATAAAATGAGTGATTATACCCTTTAAAAATATATCAAATGTTGTTATATGAAAAGAAATTATATTATTTATTTTTATATCGATCATTACACACCCCTGCCATCTGTGTCAAATTTACAACACCACAAGAATGTCGCGTCTAGAGTCCCAACGGATGATACATAACCCGGCATTATGCTGTGTTGGGACCATTTCGTGATAATTTTGATTCTTCTTTCTACGGTTTTTGTCAATAAAATGTTTTCTTTCTTTTTATTTCCTTATATAATGAGCTGTCTCGGTTCATATCATAATCATTAAACTGGCTATTGCCCGTTACTTCGTCTGCGTTCTGCACGAACTTTGCAATTTTCCGGGAAACAAGTAAGCTATGTTAATCTGGGATAGTAAAGTTCTCTATCTGTGCAAAAGTCCCGTTCAGTATTTCCAAAGATTATCCCCTAGAAAAGTACCTACATACCTACAAACAAACAACACACACAAACAAACAAAAGTTTGTTATTATTTCATCGGATTACACAATTTTTCTACCGAATGGTCTCAATGGCTTGCCTCTTCTAGGGGCTTTGAGTTGCCTGAAGATTTTTGGTGGCATTTAGTCGCAGGATGCGGGTCCAAAGCATTGGTTTGAATTTTGTCCCGGGTACTGTTCTAGCTGCCGAACGAGCTACAGGCGAGGAGTTCCGCGCTGGTTTCCGAGAGGCCCTGGCTGAAGCTGCTCGCTTCCTGGAGATGCAAGGCTACGAGCCCGCTAATGGGCTCTGTGCTCAATTAGCAGCGCATTTGCAGCGACATGTTGAACTCATTGCTAAGGGTAAAAAGCACTGATTTATTTTGACTTAATGTTGATGCAGATAGATGATGAGTCAAAATTTTAGACACCGCGATTAAACACCTGGAACACTTGTTAACGTAATGGAGTCTTCTTATTAATTATGTTTAGTTTTGGCGCAGAAGACATAGTGCCGGTATCGAAATAAGACGTTAAAGTCTGACTGCTATTTAATTGTTTAAAAAAAATCAATCCGTGGCGATGAGACGCGGTGAGATTTTGATAATAAAAAATGTACTACCTACCTAACTAAGTAAGGCTACTCTAACATAAAAAAAGAGTAGAAATTAAATGATAAGATTTTAATTAAATAAGGGCGCCACTTTTATTTTTGACGTAAAATGCTTCAATATGGCAACACTTTTGTCATCATCATCATCATAATCATCAACCCACATTCGTCCACTGCTGGACATAGGCCCACTTTTGTACTTACTCATAATCTCTCCTGCACTTAATCAAGAATATTATGCTTGCTTGAAGGTACAGATAGTTGACAACAGATAAAGCGATAAAAATTTATTATGCCGGTTTTGCTATTATACATGTCCCACTGTTCGATTTTGCCAGGCGAAGCACCCCAGCGCGAAGGCAGCAATCGCCTCCATCAGGGTTTCTCCTCAGAGACCACTAGTTCGTCGTCCAACTCCCAAGGTTACACGGCTAACGGCACGGTCCTGCGCCGCCACGAGACTCTGCCAGCGCCCGAGCCCTACGCACCAGCGCCGGAGCCCTACCCCATGGAATGCGACAAAGGTATACATCAAACATTATGCAGGGCAAATGAAACATGTGATCATAATCAACCTTTTTAAATTCCGTCGTTTATTTAAATTGCTCTATTTTCACTATCGGCTTTTCTACTTGCACCAGCATAATACATCCAACATTGAAAGAGAATGATTAAAGAATGGATGCTGAGTTTTGTGAAAAGTGGTTCTGGGTTCCTATAAAGTTGAAGAACTCACTCTCATGACCATGATATGCCTTACCAGCTGTGGAAATTCAAATTATTCAAGAACACGGGTATAAGTACCTACTTAAACTTATACATATACACTTATAATTTGTACTTAAACCTATCCAGCTGTCTTCGGGGCCTTGCAAATTTTACTTATTTAAATTTGATGTTTTGATTAAACTCAGTGCTAAGTGTTCTTAAATAATTTATTGAATCAGGCGTTACTTTCCGGAGGTCTATATTAAATATTAATGAACTGAAACAATTACTTAGGTATACTTGCTCACCCGCGACCGCAAATTTGCGGGCGAGCAAAGTAATTGTTTCAGATCATTCTATGTGTTCATGTTATTATTTTATTATATACCTACTAGCTGATGCCCGCGGCTTCGCCCCCGTTTTATTTTTTATTTTTTATTTCATAAGAACCTTCTCCTGACAATAACAAACGCAACAAAAAATGAATTATCCAATTTGGTGCAGTCAATCGGAAGTTATGCGCGTGCAAACATTTCGGTGATTCATTTTTATTTATATAGATAGATAGATGTAGTTTCCTGTATCATATAAAAAGCAATTGTTTCTGAATCAACCTATTGTTGAAGCGTATACCTATCTCTGTACTGTACGTAATCGTTATTTACAATTTAAACATAGGTACATAACATAGTCAATACCAAAAGCTTTCAACTCAATAAGGCATGCCTCCTTCCTCTCCCTTACTCTTTAGCAACATTTGATACGTCTACTCTCCGATCCATTTTTCTAAACTGCAAACTACTTATATTTTTCCACGTTAACCCGCAATTGGCGACATCCTTCTCTCACATTTGTCACACCTACTCGTACTCGTACATGACTACATGCTTGTGGAATCCAGATTTTTTTACCTTACTAGATACTTAATCGATGTTTTATCAAATTTCTGCTTCAAAAGTTAGGTATTTCATCTTCTTTTGGCTAACCTTGGGGGCTTAACATTTTAACGGGCATATAAAGTATGAGAGAAATTTCACAGAACCCCTGCTAATGCTGGCAGTGAAGGCTCTTCGGAACGGCCGGACAGGGGCTAGGACTAAACCATACTATGCCGGTAAATACTCTATCCACTTCGGGGAGATGACAACCTGCAGTACTAAGTTCTTGACTTGACTATTATGCTGGGTTTAGTGTAGAGTAGGACCTATTGTGCTTACATTTCCGTCAGAGTTAAGTTCACGTATATCCACTTCACCCTGAGAACTACAGACCAACAGACAGTAGTGTTCTAGCGCTAGAAGTTTCTAAAAAATATTGGATTTGTCCATTCACGGGTTCAAATCCGGTTCGAAGGACCATATCTTTTTCTCAATGGTGAGGCTCGGTTAAAACTTGATCGATGTAATTGAAAAGTACCAGGACTGTTACATTTATCACGTTTAATCGCCGCCAATACAGAGCGCATAGAGGCAAAAAGGCAGTAAGAAATGCCAACGTAATAAAATAAAGGTTGTGTTGGGGTTGCCTACATGCAATTGCGCACATGCAATATAAAGGCTCTGAAACTGAACTAAAACCCTGTCCTTCAATCGTTTAACTCAGACGTAAACGCTAAAGTTCGGCTACTACGAAGTTATAATAAACAGTTTCATCCAAACGTAAACGAGTGTAGTGGCCGGCTATGCAAACTGTTTGAGTGCACAAACTACTTATATGCTAACGCTGGTTTTCTTTCCAGTTCCCAATGGTCCAATAGCTGGTCCAGAAGAGCTACCTCAGGATATCGAGCCGTTGAACCTGGACGGGCGACGCAAGTGTGAGCCGACGCTGCGCGCCATCCGCAAGCCTGACCACAGTGAGGACTTTCTGCACTCGTACAAATTCAAGAACTCCATTGAGAGAAGATTCTCGAAGTCGCAAGATTGCGAGGTATGATATTCACTGTTGCTAGTTTAAATTGGGATACGCAGTGCACAGTGAACAAAAATAGGTAAGATGCTTTAAACGTCATTTAATTATTACCCTGCCAATAAAAAAGTCTGGATACTAGCGTATCTATCGACATCAGCTTTGCAAGGCCCCTAGCTTTAGAGTTGCTAGCAAACGCGCGATCCAAGCAAACGCGCGATCCAACTTTGTAGACCCGCGGTCGGTACTGCGAGACCCCTTTAAGACCGGTGCAGACCAGATGCGTCGACGTGTCACGTCACGCAGTCTCACCAGTTTTAATAAACGAACTGTAAGAAAGATAGCGCATATAGATGCGTGCACATGGTGTGTCATCTTTCTTACAGTTTCGTTCATTACAACTGGTGCGTGACACTTAGGCGCGGTTACCGCCATTGGATGAACTTAAAAAATGCTTAAAAAAAATCCCAGAATGACGAACCTACTTACGAGTAAGTTTGTGTACTTAGTGGCTTTGCTAGCTTTCTCAATCATATGCTGCATGTACGCGAACCTACTCGTAGGTCTGTCTGACACTATTCTCGTTATATGTAGAAATCGGTCTATGCTTCTAACACCTTCACAGATAAGAACATAGAAAAAAATCAAACGAATTATCTTAAAATTAATTATCTTTAAATTTTAGTCTGCGTTACGCTTTTAAATTTCCACTTGATGTATATTTTCCTTTGAGTTTGAATGTATTGAATGTTTTGCGCAGGTGGCGGGCATGTCCCACAGCCCGTGCAAACCGAACGGGCACAAGCGGCGGCGCGCGGCCAAGTCGACGCCCTTGACTTCCACCTCGGGCTCCGGCTCGGGTTCCACCTCGCAGTCGGGCTGCAACTCGCATTCGGGCTCGGCCTCCCAGTCGGGCTCTAACTCCAACGAGGACGTGAGAGACGCTTCGCCGCAGGTACCTTACTAAAATTTACATTTTTATGAGCTGGTACACATTGGGTGTACTCGCCGAAGACCTTATTGATGATGATCCGAATTTGTGTACACATGTAAACGCGCGCATCCACTTAGTGTCTTGCCACTCCTAAACACCGAACTTTTTAGGTACAATCAGGTACATCTCTAAAGTGAGTAATCAATGTTACTCGTACATTTCAATGATTCAGAAGTATTTTTCTACTCTCGATATCCATCATCTTCAACGTTCCACGCCCACGCGGGCCCAGTGCGGATTAAAAACTTCACAAACACCCTTGAATTTCTTCGCAGGTGTGTACAGGTTTCCTCACGATGTTGTCCTTCGCCGTAAAGCTTATGGTAGTAAATTTCAAATGTAATTTCGCACACAAATTCCTAAAAACTTAGAGGTGCGAACCAAAACTCCAACCCATGACCCTCTGCTTGAGAGGCCATAGGTCAAACCACTAGGCTACCATGGTACTCCAGCAAATGTCATATTATTGACGTTCCATACATCTACCAAGGAAATCATTATGAAACTGATTGTGAAAAGGTTTCACCCTGATTAGCAATTCAGTCACTTCGACTGTGTCTATACATCAGCACATCTCTTTTAAAAGTGAAGTAATATTTTCGTGTTTATTGCAGGATATGTCAAGCGAGTCACCCCACCAGCATTACGACAAGCCACTAGCGTCGCCCGCGCAATTCGTTCCTGTGTTTGCGCTCAGTTCACTTGGTCAGTCAACAAACTTTCTACTTTTTTCCAGTATTGCTACTAAATTTATCCACATCCATACTTAATATTATAAATGTACGTAAAAGTGTGTTTGTTTGTTTGTCCTTCATTCACGTCGAAACTGAGCAACGGATTGTCATGATTCTTTGTGTGGACATAGTTGAAGGGCTGGAGAGTGACATCATAGGCTACTTTTTACCACGGAAAAATATCTCATTCCCTTGGGAAAACACGTTTTAATCTACTTCAGCGGGGTCGAAGCCGCGGGCATCAGCAAGTATTTCATACGAATTCTTATCAAATTATCAGCCGGTCGTATCACGTACCTGTCTTCTTAATTACAGGCAAATACTACGTCCCTATAAGCGTGGACTACGCGTGTCTAGAACGCCACCTCAGCGCGCACGATGCATTGGACAGTCACTGCTCGCAGGTCACACCGCCCCTGCATCCCGTCACGATTCACGTCAATTTCCAGCCATGCTTCGACCATCACCAAGTGAAGAAGGAAGCGAGCGATCGCGACTGGCGGCCCGTTTGAGCAAATTGTAGACGCAGTGATGAGAAAAAATGTTAAGTGTTAAATATACATTGGTTTTGTTTAAGGTATCGTGTCACAGAACAATGTGAACTTGAAGACTTTTATAAGAAGTTTGGTCGTGTACCTACTATCCATATCGTGGGTAGGTACTTTAATTGGATGTTACCTCCCCATTTTGAAGCTTTTTTAAGTGCCAATAGCGAAAACCTCTGTTAGGTTAGTGAAAAAATGTGATCAATTGGGTTTTGTACTTCAAAAGAATAAAAGGAACATACTTGGTCACTCGTCTGTCCTTCTAACAGGAGATCTGAGGCCGTATTGTCTAACGCTTCTGACGCTTGCCTTCGCTTTCACCATCTCTTTCTGACACCATCTTATACCGTGGGACAGAAAGAAATATGATTGCGAAGGCATGCGTCAGAAGCGTTAGACAATAAGCCTGCTCCGATTGTAACGGAAGTTGTGGTACACTTATGGATTTATGTGATCAAATCATGAAAGTGTTATGTAAATAACTGAATTTTGAATTTGAGGTGTACTGTCTTAATGTTAAACTAATAAAGTCTAGCTATCTACTGCGGCCCTGTGAACATATTTTAAAAGAAGGCTTCTTTTATATTTTAGCATCAAAGTAACAAAGTTGGAACATGAGAAATTGGCGTGGGTCCTATAAATCTTAATACTTGTTAACTATGGTGATATATTTTGTCAATAAATAAAAAAAGGCAAAAATTGAGATTCTGTGAGAAAAATACCGCTATTCCATGTGAAGTACTTTTGTGAACCTATAAGATTTACAATCTTTTAAAAAGTTGGTGAAACAGGTTATTCAGTAAAGTAATTTCAAGGAGAAGGTGAAAAACACACCAAAAGGAATGTGGTTATACACAAATTAATTAATTTAATCAATACCATCTGTGTGGTTTCATCTTCCCGAGAGGTGTATTTTTTTTTAGCCTGGCATAGTGTCCCACTGCTGGGCAAAGGCCTTTCCTCTTGACTTCCACAACTCCCGTTCTGGCGCAATATCAGGCCAGCCCTTTGCATACACGTCCAAGTCGTCCCGCCATCTCCTTCTTTGGTGTACACGGGGAGTTGCTGATTTCATGAGGAGGAATAGACCATAAGCCCACCGCGCTGGTCCAGTGCGTGTTGGTGGGTCGTCAGAGCCTCGTTTGTTGTTTGGTAGCTTAGGGTGCACCGCGTGCAGGTGAGGTTGACTTGAGGCCCGTGAGATGATGTATGGACCCCCTTAACACCCCTGGGGAGTTGTAATTAAATTACAAATTAGTTTAAATGTTTTTCTAATATTATCATTATCACTCATGCTTATCTATCAGTTTTATTGATTGATATTACATGTATTTATGTTACATGTTGTGTATTTAATTAATATATGTATGAATGGTTGCGGTATTTCGTTAAATTACTGACCACTATGCGGTTGAAATTTTAGGGAACTGTTTTAAATTTTATAAGTACAGTTGCTATCAGATATTTCACTGCTCGATATGAGCTCAAAACTCACGCACTAAGCACGCCTTGCGCCCTTGAGAATAAGGTTATGTTTACATTTTTGACCGTATATCTGCTGGCAACTGTATATTGTTATAACTCCTCATTCTTACATCGTTCGATACATAATTCGATTTTATTGTATATTGTTATCGCGGATTTACTAATCGATGATGAATATAAAAAGAACTTTAGTCATGTTGCAACGCCTGAAAAAAATGCAACATATTTTGTAAGCCTTTTCGGAATACCTATTGCGAGAATTTAACGATTGTTCTAGTTTTTAGTGATGGCTGTGAAAACAACGGACGTAGTCAGAGCGTTGATATTAAACGAAAGTTCTTTGTTGCTAATGGACGTCATAAAATCATCTAATGATGTGTGATGTTTAAAAACAGTCATAAGATTAAGGATATACCTATATGAAGTGGTTAAGTGTGTGGGCTTTGCATAAAACATACGTACGTGTAGAGTCAAGGTCATAAATATATGTAGGTACTTTACCAAGGCATCAAACTCTATGTCGCTAACCATAAGGTTAAATGTTCACATATTATTATACACTTAGGGGCACATTTAACCGCCCACCCTTTTAAGTCGCATTTCGTTTATTAAGGGCAAGAAATGTTTTCAATATTAATGTCTTTTGTTAATGTTGAGGGAACAACCCTAGCTGACAGACGTCACCTGTCATGATGTTTTTCCCTCGCTTTTGAAGACAAGATGTCTGTTTGTAATGTGTGGTCTCAGAAGAATAATATACGATTGTGAAATATTAACTACAATGCAATTTCATTAACAACCAAAAGAACATGATGTCAGGTGCAATGGGCTCCCTAAGGGCCATGGAATTTGAAGGTAACTTAGCGGAAAATTTCAAGTTATTCAAGCAACGCCTAGAAATTTTCATCACGGCCAACGACTTGGATAGGGCTTCTGAAAAGAGGAAAATATGCATATTATTAAATTACATCGGCGAACCAGGTATTAACATATACAATACGTTCAATTGCAAGGGGGAAGAGACGGTTTCGGAGGTGCTCGAAAAGTTTGATAATTATTTCACACCAAGAAAAAGCCTTATTATTCAAAGAAATGAATTCTTTACAATTGAACAGGGCAGTAACAGATTAGAAGAATATTTTCAAAAAGTGATCAACCTGGGAATGCATTGCGAGTTCGGTGGTCTCCGCGAGGGCTTGACAGCCAGCAAGATTATCGCAGGATTGAACAATAAATTTAAAAATCTCAAAGCAAAATTAATGGCGGAGGATGATACAAAATTGACGTTGGATTATACTATGAAAGTGTTATTGAGCGCTGAGGCATCGCGCCAATATGTTGAGGATATCTCAAAAGAAGATCAGTCTAAGGCATTTCAAGAAGAAATTATGTTTGTAAAAAATAAAAATACACAAAAACAAATAAAGAACTGTCGAAACTGTGGTTTATCCCACAACATTAACCAATGTCCAGCATTTGGTAAAGTGTGCCATAAGTGCGAGAAACAAAATCATTTCAGTAAAGTATGCCGTAGCTCCAGGAAACTGAAACAGGTGAATGTTGCACAAGAGGTTACCACAGAAGCTGATGAAGAAGGAGATTTCTTTGTAGGGTTTGTGGGCAATGAAATAACACAAAATTTTACAGTAAGGGGCCATAATATTCCAATAAAAATGGATACAGGTGCTGGTTGTAATGTTATTGGAAGCCAGGTATGTGAACAAATTGAACTAAAAAAGTCTGAAATATTGTACTGTGATAAAAAAGTTATACAACTTGATGGAAAGTGTGTTCCAGTAAAAGG
Organism: Archips crataeganus; assembly: GCA_947859365.1. Lineage (NCBI taxonomy): Eukaryota > Metazoa > Arthropoda > Insecta > Lepidoptera > Tortricidae > Archips > Archips crataeganus. The sequence continues at coordinate 9,120,314 of OX402049.1, read as the reverse complement.
CACTTGTTGGTTAGAGCTATTGCACCCAAATAAAAATATATATAAGGTCAAATTTATTGTAATTGATGGTAAAATACCTACTCTACTTGGCTGTAAAACATGTTTAACCTATAATTTTTTGTCAGCAAATAAAAACCTGGTTAAAGTACATAACATAACATGTGAAAATGACAAATCAACTGGTTTTATAAATGATTTAAAAACTAATTTCAGTAAGCTGTTTGATGGTGGTCTTGGTTGCATCCCAGGCCTGGTGAACATACAACTGAGTAGTGACGCCACCCCCAATGTACAAGCTGCGAGGAGGGTTCCATTTTCATTGCTGCCTGAATTACGCAAGGAGTTAGAAAAAATGGAAAGGTTAGGTGTCATTGAAAAGGTAACCAAACCTACAGAATGGGTAAACAATTTAGTTCCAGTGCGAAAACCGAATGGAAAATTACGAATATGCATAGATCCAAGAGCTTTAAATAAGTACATCATACAACCTAAATACCAATTGCCTACATTAGATGAAATTAAAAGCAAAATGGAAAATGCCAAAGTCTTTGCATTACTCGATGCTTCTAATGGATTTTGGATGCTTAATTTAAATGAAAAAAGTTCAGATCTGTGCACATTCATAACACCATTCGGGAGGTATAAATTTAAAAGATTACCCTTTGGGATAAGTTCAGCTCCCGAAGAATTTAGTAGAATAATTACTCAAATGTTTGAAAATATTGAAGGAGTCATTCCTTACATTGATGACTTATGTGTTTATGCTCAATCAATTGAGGAATTAAATGAAAGACTAAAAAAAGTTATGAGTGTAGCACTAGAGAATGGCATTAAATTTAATGAGTCTAAGTGTAAGTTTTTTGTATCAGAGCTAATATTTCTTGGTCACAAATTTACCTCAAAGGGAGTGTCACCAGACCCTAGTAAAATTCAGGCAGTGATGGATATGGAAATCCCAAAGAATAAAAAAGACCTAGAACGCTTTTTAGGGATGTGTAATTACCTGTCGCGATTTATACCTAACTACTCAAAAATTACAGAACCATTACGAATTTTAATGAAAAAAGATGCTGTGTTCACCTGGGATAGCAATCAAGAAAAAGCTGTCAATACTTTAAAAGACTCTTTATGTAGTAGGCCTTGTTTGGCTTTCTTTAATACTAATCAGGATATAGTGTTATCTGTAGATAGTTCTTCAACAGCAATGGGAGCAGTTGTACTTCAGAATGGAAAACCTATTGCTTATGGGTCGCGATCTCTTAATTCCACAGAGCAAAATTACTGTCAATTAGAGAAGGAAATGTTGGCAATTGTATTTGGATGTTATAAAATGCACCAGTATGCTTATGGTCGCAAAGTACATGTAGAAACAGATCACAAACCTTTGGAAACCTTATTTAATAAACCTTTGTATAAAGTACCAGCAAGATTGCAAAGAATGATGTTAGCAATACAAGGCTACAATTTAGAAGTTAAATACAAACCTGGTAGGTTACTCTTTATTGCTGATACATTGTCCCGTAGTCATCCAGATTGTGTAGAACCAAAGATGATGCAACTTCGTCAAAATATAATTTGTCATGTAAAATTACAGAGAGATTATTTACCAGTGTCAAGTGTTCAATTAAAAAGAATTCAATCTGCTACTGAATCAGACTATATATTAAAAAAGGTCATGGTTCAAATAAAAAATGGATGGCCAAAATATATCAATGATCTGGATCAAGATTTAAGAAAATACTGGACTTTTAAAGACGAGCTGTGCATATTGGATGGTATAGTATTAAAGAGTAACCTAATTGTAATACCACAATCGCTACAAATAGAAATGTTGAAAGTTATTCACCAAGGTCATGTTGGCTTAAATACATGTAAAATTAGAGCCAGGACATGTATCTTTTGGCCAGATTTAAATAAAGATCTGGAACTATATGTGAAGAAATGTGAAACTTGTAGTAAATATAGTCCTAATTTACAAAAAGAACCACTCATTAATCACAGTGTAGAGAAAATTCCTTGGCAGAAAATAGGTATTGATATTTGTACACTGGATAGCGAAGACTTTCTTGTATTCATTGATTTTTATTCAAAATATATAGAAGTTTGTAAGTTGAATAACTTGTCCAGTGACTGTGTAGTGACACATTGTAAATCCATCTTTGCAAGGCATGGCATCCCAACAGCTGTTGTTACGGACTGTGGAACACAGTTCACATCAGAAAAATTTCAAGCTTTTGCTGATTCATACAGATTTGAACATATTAAATCAAGCCCTAAACATTCACAGTCAAATGGACAAAGTGAAAGTGGAGTAAAAATTTTTAAAAACATTTTTAAAAAATGTAAAGAAGATGGATCTGATCCATACTTGGGCTTATTAAATTACAGAAATACCTCTAAACCATATATGCCATCTCCTGCACAGTTGCTGTTTTCTAGAAACCTAAATTCACTGTTACCATTGCCAAGAAATAAATTGAAGCCCAGCATTTCATCATATGACAACAAGTACTATAAACATCTAGAGTCAGTAAAGAAATATTATGATAAAAATGCAAAGGCATTACCAGATTTGAATGTTGATCAACAAGTATATTTTAAAAAATCTTTAGATTCTGCATGGAAAAAAGGAAAGATTATAAAAAAATGTAAGGAACCCCGTTCTTATCTAGTGGGGGATGAGAAAGGTGTTGTGTATAGAAGGAATAGGAAGTACATCAATGATAAAATGAAACCAAATTATGATTGTAATAAATTTAATACTGAAAATAGATGTAACAGAAATGAAACTAGTTTTAGTACCTTTCATAGTTTATTACCAGATATGTCAAATGTAGACCCTACTGATGAACCTATTGTTTCAAATGATTATCAATCAAGTGTGGACCCTGTTGGTGATGAACCTGATGTTGATGAATCAAATGTTAATCCTGCTGAAGGAGCATCAAATGTTTTGCCAGGTGACAGAACTTGTAATGAACCGAAATTCACACGCTATGGACGTCAAATTAATCGACCTAGTAGATTTCAAAATTATGTAGACTTGTAAAGCTTATAGGGGGGATGTTGAGGGAACAACCCTAGCTGACAGACGTCACCTGTCATGATGTTTTTCCCTCGCTTTTGAAGACAAGATGTCTGTTTGTAATGTGTGGTCTCAGAAGAATAATATACGATTGTGAAATATTAACTACAATGCAATTTCATTAACAACCAAAAGAACAGTTAAGTGGCCAATTTTTGGCAAATAAAATTGACTAGCTCTTATTTTTCATGGATTGTGTAAGTATTTAGCTATATTCTTAACCGCGCTATTGAGTCGTTTCAATTCTCAGTAGTTCGGTTTGACGTCATAAGTAATCGAACTAATGAGACTTAAAAGTGTGGCAGAAGTTTGGTCTCGGACAATCAACCGAACTACTGCAACTAAAGGCTTCCCAACAGTGCGGTTTGACGTCATAACCAAACTATTAGACAAAAAGTGTTGCAGAAGTTCGGCCCCGGACAAATCAACCGAACTAAGTACTGCAACTAAAGGCATTGGGGACCATTATATTTGGCGTGATGGCTGTATAAATATTGGTGCCTTGGACTGTACCACACAAATGTATGTAGTAAGTAGCCTTGCATTTATTATCTTTATCTATGTCGCTTGCTCGCGAAGTAGTAAGAAACGGGAATTGATTCTGATCCATACTTTTTCATCATAAAATTCTTAGTTGCTATTGTATGTTCAAATGAAAAGCAAAATTAAAAACTTATTGATGACGAAATGGAGTATTATATCTTGACATGATATACTTTTTATTAAGGGCTTTGATAAGTCGGCAAATTAAGACTTTAATTTTTATGTGTATGTATAGATTCAATAAAATTCAATGTTTGTGTGTTCGTATTTTATGCGCTGTCAAAAAAGGAGTTATAAAAAGATTATAAAGGACTCAAAAACGACAGGAAAGCACCAAGTATCATCTAGTAGTAGTAGTAGTGTTTGACTTCCATTGCAACAAAGTACTTAATTGTTAATCTATACCTTAAGAATAGTTTTAAAGAGGTGTGCGATGGGCTTTTACTCAAGGTATATTATAGCTGCAGCAAGCACAGTCAAGTTCAAAAATAGCTTAACCCCTTAGTACTTTGTCACTGCCACTAATCTAATTTAAATCATTTCAAACTGTCCCAGTATTGTTATTTACTGCAACAAAGTACTAAGGGATTCAGCTACTTTGGTGCTTGACTGTACGTTACAAGACTGAGGTGTTATAAATAGAAGAGTCGATAATATTCATGCTAAGTGTATTTTGATGTTAAGTTTAACACCATTATTTTAAAAAGTAATAAGCTAAGAAATATATGTTAATATTTTACGAAGTTGCATGTTTTTTATTTCCTACTTTGTGTATCAGGAATTTAAGGTTGTAAGTTATGTGGCAATGTGCGTTGGCATTGCTTATTTATACAAACTTTTTATTTAACTTGCGATGTTCTACGTAATACGTAAGTGTCCTTCTCCAATTTTTATAATTAATTTTGATGCACTTTTTGTAGTCCTATCGACTTCAAACTTGCTAGGTACATCAAAACTCCGATGAAATCGCAATTACAGAATCTAAATCACTAGGTAGACTTAACCAATGTTTAATTGAATCTCCGGGATTTTACTAATATCCAAAGGAAATATCTCGATGTTCATTTACGTTGTATGTTAAAAACCCGTGCTAAATTTCATATCTCTAAACTAAGATTAAGATTTCTCTACGTTAAGAGGGTTTATACCAAAAAATTGCGAAATCCGCGATTTACCATGTTTTCTTAGTCTTTTTCCGTAGTAACATTAGCAGATTATGCAGAATTATTTAAACCCGTGTAATAAGCATTTCAATAGCTTCAGATTATTTATTAATATTTGAATAAATAGATGTGGTACATCATTTCTTACGCATTTCCAATGTAATTTGGAACGTAGGAGTCGTAGCTTCTAATAGTTGCGATGGATGTTACCACACGCCACTGTTGGTGTATGTAAGCGATTAAGAATTTCGGGGGTGTCGGTTGGATGCGACGTGGTTCAATTGGTAGAATACCCGTTGGGGCGCATACCCAGGAGACGTGGGTTCGAATCCCACCGGCGCACCCGAAAAACTTTTTCGCTTTTAAATAATCTTAGATTCGGTGAGCAGCCGTACTGCTAATAAAATAAATAATAAGAGTCCATAGGTCAAACCACTAGGCCACCTCGGCTTAGCGGCCATAGAATTCACTTATTCCTATTCCGCGGGAACTTTCCATTTTCCTGGCATTATCCTATTTAACAACCTGTGTTGCAAATTTCATCCAAACAACTAACGTTATTGTCTTCGCGTACGAAGTCGGGGGCAAAAACTAGTTTGCCATAATTAAAGTTAATAGAAGAAAACATGGATGAAGTAGAAAAAATAATATTATTGCAATGGTGCATAATTTGGTCTAAACGGCTTGTGCCGTCTTCCATTGCGATGCTCACATTAGTTCGTATCTCAACTCTCGTCACTCGCCTTTTTAGACCTCACTTATACAACAGTTGTATAAAATATAAAATTCCAATTCTTGATCTTAAGGTAATTAATACAAAAAATGTGACAAATTAATAACCTTTTTTGTTTATATAATACGACTTTTTTTAATATTTTTATATTAATTTTACACATTTACAGCAACAAACAAACCGTTATGGTTCTGAAAAAAAACCTCATAACGCAAAAATACTTATTTTGATTCAATTCAAAACCTCCTCCTAGCTATTTTACTCCCTTAATTTTCGTTAATATCGCAATTAATATTTTATATTCATACTTAACTATCCGCATGTCCCAATCCGCACTGGACCCGCGTGGGAACTACGGCCCAAGCCCTCTCATTCTGAGAGGAGGCCTGTGCCCAGCAGTGGGACGTATAAAGGCGGGAATGATGATGTCGATAAAATGTACTAACAATAGTTCGCCTGGTTAAAGTATCAATATTGGTTGCTAGCGCAAATACTCTGGGTAGTTCCCACTGTCTACGCACACATAGATAGTTGCGCGTGTGCACCGAAACTTCACCTGCGGTCTGAGGCGACAACGCTCTTAAAAGATTTTGAAGTTTCGCATAATTATTTAAATCCCGTGGAAATATCGAGATAAAAAGTATCCTATTATAATGGCTGTGTAACATTCATTAACAAGTAGGAGGAGGATGTATTGCCATAATCGACTAATAGTACGTCCGTCAACTAAAAATCCTAGTGACCACCACGCGTGGTGAGGTGTGTGGTCGCAGAATAGCAATTACCTAGTTGGTTTTAGTTCAATGACATTATCCTTAGATTCTGGTAACACACGGGATACGGTTGAAACGCTTTGCGGCCCCACCCAGGAATAGTTGGGTTACTATGCGGGGGTTAAAATAGGTAACACCACACCACCAGAGTTGAGGTCACGCACACAACAAAATCTCATGTAATGACAGCGGGATTTTGACGTTTATTCGTACCGATAGCAAGTTCAATAGACTCAACAGTGAATTACAAGATTGACTAAAAATTTCTTCAACCTATTTCGTTAAGAATTATTTAAGAAAATACATCTAGTTCTAAACAAAATAGAAAATAATGTATTTATTTTGAGCTATTTTAATTAAATCAAGATAAGCATATTTTTCGCTTTTTATAAAATACCGATTTCTTTGTTGCGAATATTTTATATCAGTTTCAAATTGTTTTATTTCAAAAATAGATTATATGATAAAAGAAAAATTATAATATGCATAGTATTGCGTAGGTATTTCACCTTAAGATCATATTTATAATTCAAATTTTCATTCATTCACTAATTTTTTTGCAATCAGTACTTTATGTAGCTGCGTGTGTAATCAATCATTCGCCTCAACTCTCGTGGCGTTACCTATATCAACGAACACGTGAGTCGCGTGGGAACAGAGTTGTGTTTGGTATAGTGTTGAATTCTTCAGTAAAATACATAATTATTTGGTTTCAATATAAAAGTATGTATTTGCTTATACAAGGTGTTTGGTAGCTACGTACAAAGCTTTAAGGGGGTGATAGCCAAGGTATTTTTGAACATTTTTAGGCGAAATTAGATTTTTTTTTTAAATTGAAGACTGAAATTTTAGGAATATACCCAGAATTTGAGTCACGAGTCAATATTATGGGTTATGGGTATGGGTAGAGAGATTTCACATGGGTTTCATAGAGAAAATTATTGATCAAAGATATCTTAGTAAGTAAGTACCTATAATATATATAGGGTACGTCGTCGTTTTAATGCATTGATTGCCAATTTACTATTCCAAATTAAATTTAAACACATAACTTGTATATATTTTTGTAACCTCTTTTAAAATCACTTTATTTTGATACCCTATTCGATAGGTTTGAATAAAAAAAATTTTTTGAAGGCACAATTTGGCGCCAAAAACCCGCCATTTAGATTTTTCAAGAAATTAATGTATCCAGTGTTACTCGCGTTATCAAGACGAATCCAATGACGTCTAGTATTGAAATAAATTTTAGAGTGTGTTCAGATAGTATGAAGTCCACCTTTGCCGCTCCCATATAGGGTACTTAACACAGACTGTATCAACAATAATTTTGCAGAATTTCTTGCGTGGCTGTAGAGACAGTACAAAAGTACACTGCTTCCGTTGCGTTGCGACGGAGAATATCGGGGACGTACGTACAGAATCGACCAGTCACACTAAAAGGAGAGCCGGGCAGTTGTTCAATCAACCAATGTTATAATTTGGTCTGCATGTCTGCTCCACCTAAATCCAAATAAACTCTAATTCTATCTGGCCTACCATGTTTCTGCTGCAACCCCATTGTACTTATGAACGCCATACCAAGGCCATACATAGTTTTTGTTACAAAGAAAATTGATTCTTATGCAACCTACCCGGTTTGTATTACCATAATTGTCGTCCATAGCCGACACTGGCGTTCAAAAGGTTAAGGAAAAGGCAAGATTCAAACAAAGATTTATGTAATTAATTATCATAACATCTTTTATTCTATATTATTATTTTAAATTTTACATGCTTAGTTCAAACATTAAGAAAGAAATAATAATATTTAACATCTGGATAATATACAGCTCTATTTTATGATCCACTTAGTGAATAAAAAATTATATTAATATATTGCAAAATATTCCATTGTTACATCGCAACTCCTTACAATTCAAATGGTTCGTGGTGGATGGCGGGAACGGAAGGGCATGACAAAAGGATCACAATATGGCAAACGATACACAGAGAAGTGCGCTTTTTGTTTACAATAACAAAATATAGCTTTTCACTTATTAATACTCGCTACTATGTACAAATGCTTCAGATGACAATAATAAACATGTACTGATACTAGTGATTATCACAAACTCTACTGAAACGTGTCAGAGCATCGTGCGATGAACGTGAAGCGCGCAGCGGGAGACTAGTCAATATTTTACAATACGCCGCCGCGCAATACTGATAGAATCACTTCATAAGCGACAAATTTCACGATTCACAGCAAAACGCACCAGACAGTCCGACATAAGCGACAAATTTGTATCCTAATAAACAACCAGATCGAAATATTTACATGCCCATTTCATCAAAGGGCAATTGCTTAGCACTTTCGTTCAGGGTAATGATCTAACTTGATTGGGTCACAAAAATATAAAAAAGCTATAATTCGTTATACAAAACTAAATATATTATAATAAAATTAGTTTAATTTCATCGTTTCAAAGCTGCTAAAATATCATTGCATTACAATCGTAAGTTTAAAGGAAATATTGCAATAAATCGACTTAGATAATATAATTATGCACAAACTGAATTGCGAATTGCCAGGGGAGCCCAGGCGTTTTGAATAAAGTGATAATGTGAATGGAAGGAGTTCAAAAAGTTGGACACCTTAACGCTGGTAATTAAAAATAGTATGAAAAAATTCCGTTGTGACACCAAAATTAACCATAAATTTGCAAGAGTAATTTTCGTGTCACAACGGAACTTTTTCCAGTCTTTAGCGTGGTCAAACTTTTTTTAATCTCCACCCGAATAATATTAATATGATGTTACGTGATACAATTATTACCTAATAGCAAGGATGATGTAGACTGGATTGGCAGTCGCCATAGTTCGGATCGGCCGCGGTTTTTGTAGTTCGATTATTAAATCTAGATGGCGCTGAAATATAGCCAGAGGCTTTGAAGGCAAAACAATAAGACTACAGATGTTTCATAATAATACATTTATGGTGAAGGCAAAACAATAAGACTACAGATGTTTCATAATAATACATTTATGGTAATATGAAACATCTGTAGTATTATTGTTTTGCCTTCAAAGCCTCTGGCTATATTTCAGCGCCATCTAGATTTAATAATCAAACTACAAAAACCGCGGCCGATCCGTACTATGGCGACTGCCAATCCAGTCTATATCATCCTTGCTAATAGTAACCGGGGGGCTAGTAAGTTACAAGTCAAAATATTATTTCAAATAGGTTCTGTGTGGAGGTGGATAGCTAGCTGCAGATAGTTGATTTGTAGTTTAACACAGATAGAATATGCTTCCCTTAATTTGCAGCTGGATCACGTGGTGAAAACGAATGATATAAATTACAAGGTGTACTGAAAAGTTACAACTGTTCGCACGATGTCGCCCGTTTAAATTACCTGGGCTCCCCTATCAGATTAAGCTAGTAGAGGCAATAGAAGAGTTGTGAAGATAGCGTCTAAAAATATCACCAAGTGAGCAAATTATAAATTAAATTGAACACAAGAATTTCGGTTGTTGTATGGCTTGGCCCTAAGCTACATACTGAAATATACTAAGATGCGTAAAAGTAAGTCAGAAAACTCTAGCGTGCCAATGACATAAAAATAAATGTACAACACCAATATGTACACCTAGAGCATGATTTAAAAAATTAATTGCTCGAATCATCTGCTCAAAAATTGAAAGAAAAACTGTGCCAAAAAATTATGGTATCCAAACTTTAGACATATTGATGGAATGGCAATAATCACTGATTTTCAATTGCATCTTTATTTTCGAGAAAAAAAAGATCTCAAAATTAGCGATTAGACAACAGGGTGGGGTGCGCGCGCAGCAGTCTTAAATTGATTGAGTACTATATTGAGGATGGAAGTGACTCTCACTCGTTGTCTAATTTTTACGGCTCTGACAGTGAAAGTGGTATAAAATTCGACATTGTAAGCGCCATACAAATTTCATTTATTTTATTCCTACCAATAGAAGTTGAATAGAAATCAAGAGATTATTATATATGGAATTACATCAAACACAAAATGCACACAATCCAATCAAATTGAGCAACGACTAATGGAGCAAACACTGGGCTTTTACGTCGACACGTAGTTTCACTACAAAAGGCTCGAGCATAGATACCAGCAACTTACAAATATTATTTAGTACTTTAAAAATGACAATGAAAAAAAATGTATTAAAACCTTCTTGAATATGTAAGAAATTTATCACAGGAAATAATTTTTTAATCAGACACTTCAATAATGGATATTAAGTAGATCATAAGGCGAAAAAACACTTTATTTTTTCTGTGGTCGTTGTTGTTGCTTGTATCTTTACCACGACCTACTAAGTAATTCTAATTTCAACTGCAATTTCATCAATCGATGGCTCGTATATCTTACATTTAATTTAGGCCACAATTACAAATCTAACTTCGCACACTATATTAAAATGAGATGAAAAAATCAGTGGGGTTTCACTTTGAACAGTGAATTCAATACGATCTTGTTCAAATTCACTGTCTGTAAACGTAAGTGAAGTGTCAGTGGGAGAGTGATAAAGATCGTTATAAAAACCTAAATAACTATAACAAACAGAATATTTTGCAAGTGCCTGTGTGCAAGTAGAATAATAGCTATCGCACAATTAGCGTCCCAGTATCGCTTCATCACAGAATAAAGCATTGAAATATGGACATTCCAACGGTTTCCGAGGTGGGGCGGTTCTGAGACGTTAGGGGGGGCAATTAGCAAATCACTGGTTTGACGAGGCGTCACACAATACTTAGATGCGATGTCACCGCAGTTGATAGCCTATAAAACATACACTACATGATTTTTATTAACATAACTGTGAACAAGATTTTTTGAACAACCTCTGCATATTTCATATATATTTTATCTATAGACGTCAACACTACTATTCTATTCACTGAATTGTGGCACAGGCTGATCTCATTGGACTCGAAAATTTCACAGCATGCTAATAAAACATCACGTTGTTTTGCAGGTGGGGACCAATGTTGTCATATTACAAAATCACTTCATTTGTGTGAATTTGTAAGCAACGAAAACAAAATCTTGAAAGCTGCATAGCGATTGTTACTGTCGTTTATGGTCTCACAAAAATGTGAAAGATTGGTAAACATGTAAATTTTCGTACATACTGGATTGGAGAAGTCATGCCAAGTCCTGTGAGCTCCAGAAACAACGGTATAGGTAACGCCACGAGAGTTGAGGCGAATGATTACACACACAGCTACATAAAGTACTATTTGCAAAAAAAGTAGTGAATGAATGAAATGAGTGAGTGAATGAAAATGTGAATTATATGATCTTAAGGTGAAATACCTACGCAATACTATGCATATTATAATTTTTCTTTTATATTTTTTTGAAATACAAACAAAAAAATCAGTATTTTATAAAAAGCGAAAAATATGCTTATCTGATTTAAATAAAATAGATCAAAATATTTTATTTTCTGTTTTGTTTGAACTAGATGTATTTTCTTAAATAATTCTTAACAAAATAGGTTGAAGAAATTTTTAGTCAATCTTGTAATTCACTGTTGAGTCTGTTGAACTTGCTATCGGTACGAATAAACGTCAAAATCCCGCTGTCATTATATGAGATGTTGTTGTGTGCGTGACCTCAACTCTGGTGGCGTTACCTATAGTAATACTTTCGCTAAAACAATGATGTGCAATGTAACGTCACCAAAACGCTATTCAAATGTGAATGTCCTCAACTGTTGCATGCGGTGCATAGCACCAATTTACTAGCTACGGCTAGATAATCAACGCGGCACTTCGTTCTATAGTTATCTACAAAATGCTCAACTCCGCACTTGATTCAATATGGTAAATTGAAGTACTAATTGCTCGTGAACAATTGTGACGTATCAAAACGGAATTCATTACGGAATATTGCTTCAGCCGTGTAAAAGCGACTTTACAATCTGCATTGCCAGAACAATTCGCCTGTCAAGTCTCCAGGCCTCATACATGACGGTTGAAGAATTTACTTGAACTTTTTACGTTAGCACGTCTAACAAGGACTAAAAGCAGAGGGTATTATGTAGATTTGTATTGTGCGAAAGTTCGAACAGACCTTGCTAGCAGACCCGTAATGAACTCCGGTGAGAACGTGATTGACCAAGTACAGAGCACTGTCAGCTGCCAACTCCTTGTGATGCGGGACCAAAGATAGCTCTTTGCATTAACAACGTGGGCTTACTTAAATTATAACACAGATTTAACCTCTAATAATGGCTAATGCGAATTCGGTATCGAAACACCTCTAACTGTTACTGCACGCCTAAACTAACGCGACACTAGACACCTAGGCGAGCCCGAAGACCCCTATACACGCTAAAAAAAGTAAAACAAATAATAAAAACAACTATAATTTACTTAAACATTATGCATACAAAAATCCTAGCCATCGCTCTCTAAACGCTCTGTCGAATAGACCGACTTTAAATAAATATATCGATGACATACATAAACGTTATACATACAATAAAAAAAATATACCATTATACATACATATGTACCGAGTAGGTTCCCTAATTCCTATCTTAATTCATCTCCTATGTACAATATTTACAAAGGGAAATAAAAACAATTTGTACTTGCAGAAAAATCGTGAAAAATAAACACAGAAGTGAAACGGAAATATACAATCAGCGCGCGGGCGCTGCGCGGGTTATAAAATTTATGTTACTTAATATTTTACAGCGACGGCCGGCGCCGCCTGAGATTTACAAAATGTCTGCGCCGCCTACCGCTCACACCGCGTCGCTCCGCTCACGCCCTCTGCAATACAAACATGGGACTTAACATTAAACTGGCAAATCAGTGACGGTTGTCGCTAAGATTTCAAACTGGTTATGTAAGATGTTTGAATATTATTGATAGACATTTAAAATTAAATAGGTACTACCGCCAGATATTTATAAAGTTCTGACACTCCTGTAATAAAAAAAGTCTCATTGAATTGAGCATTGACTGATGTATGGAATATTTGTCAATCACGATTAAAAATTGCTGAAAAAGTCATACAGGATCAGTAAAGCATGCTCTAGTATCTGTTGAATATATATGTTTCGTATTTATTCTGCAACACCTTTTATACCCTTCCATCCTATCTGTCCAGAAACTTAAGTAGGTGCTAGCAAGATCTAGGTAAGATGTAGCATATACCTGTGGCGGGTAACGCAGGCAGCGCGGGTAGCGTCGGCAGCGCAGACGCTTCGGGGGCGGATTCGTCGGGCAGCGCAAGCCCGAACTCCCGCCGCAGTCGCGAACTCAAGTTCTCGCGTTGACGCTCCGAAGCCGTCGGTTGCGCGTCGAACACACCTGGGTAACGAAAAGATTTAAAAATCCTGGTCCATCTGAAAGTTTAGATGGTAGATAAAAGAATAACGGATGAAGCATGGAAATGGAGATTTTATTGCACGCATTGTACAGTCAACGTCATAAATAAGTGATCATTCATGTACCTTGTCGCTTTCAGTCGTTATATAACTTCGTATGACTTTTCAAACATGACGTTAATGTGACAAGGTACAAAAGTGATCACTTATTTATGACGTTGACCCTACTCATTAATTTTTAACTACTGGTTTATTAGTCTCGTATATTTAATGGGACGTGGCAGCAGAATAACAAAATCAATTGTTATAAGTAAACAAATCATAGCGTTTGGTGTGCAGCCGTTAGGTCAATAGAAATCGTGTCACAGCCGGGAGCGTCGTTTGGCCGCGTGCCAAGTCGATTCAACACCACTTTATGATCGAAACTTTGCAATAACATCTCCATTCGTTCTTCAAGTTAAAATTAACTACCTGTTAGGGCTCCGTTGTCCGAGGGTGCGACTAGTGGGAAAAAATTCAAAATTTAATGAACAGGATTTTTTTAACCGCATGCAAAATGTAACTTATATTTGTAAATTTGGTATACCGAAAAGAAACTTGACTAACGGCTTTAATGAATATCTATAATATAATATTGTAACTAAACAATAGGTAAAAGAACATTCAATAAAAAAATATTTAGATTTCATCAAAAGCCTTTTCAAATTGTTTCATTTCAGTAAAACACAGGTAAACACGTATAAACTACATGAACATCAAAATTGTTAACTTTAAGCTCCATTTCTTAAAATCAAATGAACTTAAACAGTATCATAGTTATTCAAAATCTAAATTACTAGTTATTTTAGACGACCAGATGGCCTAGTGGTTAGAGAACCTGACTACGAAGCTTGAGGTCCCGGGTTCGATTCCCGTGTCGGGGCAGATATTTGTATGAAAAATACGAATGTTTGTTCTCGGGTCTTGGGTGTTTAATATGTATATAAGTATGTATCTATCTATATAAGTATGTTTATCTGTTGCCTAGTACCCATAACACAAGCTTTACTTAGCTTACTTTGGGACTAGGTCAATTGGTGTGAATTGTCCCGTGATATTTATTTATTTATTTATTTATTATTTATTGCTCGCAACTTCGTCTGCGTACCGCGGAAAGTTTGCACTATCCTAGTATAAAATGTAGTCTGTTAATCACATAGTGGAATCTGTATATTACTGCAAGATTTTATTCAATCGATAAGTGGTTCCCGAGATTACCCTCTACTCTACATACATACATATAAATATTGAATTATATTAGAGTTTATCACAAAGATTGACGCAGCCATTTTAATGAATTCATAATTACGAAGCAATTAACAATAAACACAAGGCGATGCAAGTATCCGCGTAGTACTATACTGATGATCTCACTTCATCGACATGTGAATGCGAGGCACACTAGTAGCAAAGTACATCGTGTGCATTGCTGGTGGCTGGTAGTTTACATGCCTGCTGCATAGTGCATTCAACTTGTATTATAAGACCGGCTAGCCTGTTTTAAGCAATTTTTGTTTCTCCCTACATTCATTATATTTTCCAAGCTTTTAATTTTAAGTATTTGTTTGTTAAGTTAACAAGTCCAGTTAAACAAGCTAAACCTGTAAACTCTAAGTCGAAGTATAATCAATGAAGACCATTGGTCGGATTGACCTGAAATTTGGTATGCATATGTGGAGCGGTTGACAATACAAGTCAAGTGAACAAAAAGTATCGTCAAACAAAAAAGCTTGTATTTTTTTTTATCATAGATCCACCTTAGGTACTGATTGATATTTTGAAATCAACTTTAGAGATTGCCAAACCAAAATCTAATTGCAAAGCAACCTAAATGCATGATGTGCTTCCATTTTGAAAACTAGATTTCGATACTGTTCAGACATGAGAATGGGGTCAGACGTAGCAACTGTTAGTCGTCTACATGTCCTGTGACATATCAATACCCTTTATAAGGCAGAGGCGAATTAGCGACCACATGCATTGATTTGGAATTTCAACTTTATTGATTACATTATACGTCACAATTTCCATTATAATTATTGAAAATACGACTGGCTTTAAAAATATCGTTTGTCAGATATGTATTCGATAGCTGCTTTTGATTCTGTGGTAGTGTGCTCCAATAAATAGGGCGTTATAAAGGGTTAAGTACCAACTTGATCGAACTAATCTAATAATATTATTCATACGACATACATAAGTGTATCCGTATATAATCTAGTTTATAGTGAAAAAGTTCCCCAGTGGCTTGAAATTAACTTTGTGTATTAGAAGTTTGCAATGCACAAATTTAATAGTCAACGACGCAATACTGCAAGTTCAAGGTCTCCTGAGGCACGGTAACATCGGCGTGCGAGTTTCGAACTACGAACAATTTGTTAAAATTGAAAGTTTTTTTACTGTGTTATGCGAGGTTGTTTGATGTTGATGTTAAGTTAATTAATTACTATTGATGGTATGTATATTGTACGAGTTACTGTATCAAGTAATTTACTATGCCATGTCGTCTTTGGTGTTTAACGCGTGACGTACGGAGATGCAATAAACACCACATGAGAGAATACGAAGCAAATAAATTAAAATTTTTCGTTCTGCGACTGATTTGTTTACGCTTTGCCCGGTTAGATAACTCTATACAATCGAAATAACCTCATTAATCCCGAACAGCAGCGATGTATCTTTAGCTATGCAAATGTCATCAATTTTAAGTCTCCGGACGCCCAATTTCTACAAGTTATGCAAAGAACCCAAGATGAAAGAGTTTTTAAACTGTTTTTATCTTATCTTGTATGTTGCGTAAAAGGTGCCTTGAAATCTGTCATGTACTCGTGTAGTCAGTCCACGTCAATGTTGGTTCCGGCAGGCGGCGATAAGGGGTCACTTCACTGGTGCAACCGGTGCGTTGCACAATCCCAATGCAGTTATAGTATAACCTACGCCATTTTTTTCCTTTATATATATAATCTTTAGAAACAGAAACAGTGTGGTTAGAAACAGTGATATATTTTACCCGTTCAAGCTTTCTTCATCATAGAAAAATCGCGTGGTGCACGAATCTTAACACACCTGCGTAAACAAATTCCACGTGACAAATAAATTATGGCTTTTATTATATCAACACACGGTGACTCACTCATTCATTGCCGAAACCATTCATTACCTAAGCAAAGAGAACCGTAACATTTTCCGGCTCGCCTGTACTTCCTTTCGAAAGTGCATTCACGAAGCCGTCCGATACATCGCATCAGTTAACCTATAAAGGGATTATAGCAGCTAGAAATAAACTGTAACCCGTGAATAATAGAGTAGAAAATGTACATACATACAAGCCGATCGTGTTGCGTTTATCTAATTGGTGGAATTAGTGTCAGAACGCGAACACGGTTTAATGGAGGTTTGATTCAGACGTTCATTGTTTACTGTCAACAACCCGTGCATGCGACTAATAACGCGAATACATTTGACGTGGTAGTCGTTTTGTGCGGTGCGATTACAGCCGACGTTGCTGTTGAATTTGCTCGAAACAATTGAATAAGCAGGTTTTACTTGCAAGGTCATCGCGGTTTTTATTACTTTGAATTGCAATTGCGACATCCAATCATGAATAATATTATATTATGAATAACTATGAATTATACATGTTTAATAGTGTAGTAGGCTGGAAACAGTTTGCTCTTATATACACTGATATTATAGATAATAAAGTCGAGCCGGTAAAAGGGGAGTGACATAACATAATGCATTAGGAGAAAATCATGGTTTAAATTTACCTACATCGTATATTGTTACGCATATTTAGATAGCGAATCCTAGCTCACGATAGTATGAGTGAGCTAGGATTCGCTATCAGAATATGCCTAACAATATAATATTATGTAAACCATCGCTTTCTCATAATGGATTAATTATCCTCTCCCCTTTACTTAGGTACTCGACTATCTTTAAACTGAAAACACTCAGGGCAGTTTGTGTAGCAGAACTAGCAGATAAAATTATGCGTTCCACGTAACATTTAAGGTGTTACCACACCAATCGCTGGGTTGGTGTGATAGGTTTGGCTGAACGCATACCGGTCAGTCAGAATGGGACTGTCAGAACTGTCATTTCATACATATTTTGACGTAAGCATATAGAATTACTGTCAACTTCAATCCCTTTCTAATCGCGGGCGAATAATACGATGGATCGACAGCCGATTGATTCTAACACTGTTCGACGCCGATCGATTGTTGTTTTAGGTTTTGGTGTAGTAGAAACTGTCGATCATCGATCGACGATCAATCAATTGGTGTGGTAACACCCTTATACCTGATTTACACTCTCGCCTCGTCACCTCGCCTCGTCGTCTCGCTCCGGACGCGAGCCTCAAAATCAAGGCAAATCACGAGACGAGGCGCGAGGCGCGCCTGTTCACACTCTCGTCCCGTGGCTCGTCCCGCAGTTCGTCTCGCCACTTCTACGCGAGTGTAAACCAGGTATTAACAGGGCCTACACGTTCATCGATGGCGTCCTCCACTAATAAATAACAATGTATACATGACGTCCCTGTAGATAAACGAACGATGAAAATGAGGGGTCAAACCTTTAGGCAAATGCGTGGCAGCGAGTTCCCGATGCAGCCGCTGCTCGAGGTCGTCCGCGGCGGCGGCGGCGGCGGCATCCAACCGCTGGGGCGACAGTGACGCGCCGCCGGACGCCGACGACTCTGAGGACCATTCGGGACCGGGCTCCGCGCCGCCTTCCGCTGGAGATGCTTCCTCGGACGGAGTCGCGCCTTTGTGCCGCTTGCGGTACTCCGTGATAGAGAGCTGAGGAGTAAACGCATGCGATGCAAGTGGGTCAGCTGATGGTAACTATGCTCACCATGGCAATACCAGATGATTGCAGATCCGATTGCAAAATGTTATTGTTCAATGCCAACCTTACTGTTTTACGTTCAGTGAAGGTTATGCAGTCAAACAGACATTATAAAAATTAAAAATAAATAAAATCTTTATTCAGAATACTTTTTTACAATATGATACAATTTTTCTAGTCTACTTACAGGAAAAAGTAACATATGCCTAAACCAGGATGATCCTGTTTGTTTGTTTTGCAGTTATTCAACACTACAGTATAAAATAGTAAAAAAAGACACATTAATTCTGTTTAATAATGAGCTTTGCGGATCACAATACAGATTACCCTTAAATTGTTGATAGACCACTTTCTATACCTAATCGGCGACCATGATCTCAATTACATAGATAATGCAGAGACAGTGCAATTTAAATATTACATGAAGCAATGCAAGATAAGAGTAATCAGAAAGACCGACAATCACCCACAATTAAAAGTAAATTCAATAGTATTAACGTATTCACTGCCACCGACGCGTATACGCGTTTTCGTGGGATCCTATCGATGTTTAGAAATTTTTATTTTCAAAGGTTTAGAATCCTGAAAACTTCATTGGTCCGAAAGCATTTTGTTCTGAAACTGTAAATATTTCAGGATTTATATCAGGACCATCGTGTGGAACCCTTTAGGTTAGGTTAGGGTCGTTTTATAAAAATCCTAAAATATTTACAGTTTCAGAAAAAAATGCATTTGGATAAATGAAGCATTTGGGATTTTAAATATTCGGAAAAAAATAATTCTAAATTTTGATAAATTTTGACCCGTTTTCGTTACTTTCACCCAGCTTGAACGCACAAACGCGTTCATAATGTTTAGTGAATTTCACCCTGCGCCTTCGACGCATATATGAGTTCTGAATTTTGAAATGTTCTACTTATGTCTAATATGTTCTTCTTGGATCAGAAGATATCTAAATGCCCCAAATTATACTATAAGTACATATTATTATTATGATTTGATTACTCTCGGTAAAAATATTTGAATTATAAACGTCAATAAAAATCATCTCAAACACAGAATTATTTTTAGTATTTGATTAACCTTTAGTATGCCGAAAAAAAAAAAGTCGTGCATTCAAGCCTCAACAGTTTCATATAAATCCAATGATACAGATTTAAAAAAAAATACAAAAAGAAAGCCTTAAATTGGGTACGGATCCGGTACAAGGCATCCGATGGGTTCATGTTGTTAACTGTCAAGCATAACTAGAATCGGTTTAATATGATTAAAGAATAATAAATATGAATTACCAGTAAGAACTCAATTGTGCGTTGGAGGCACTGGGTAATAGTCGGTTGAACTCACATGGGCGTTGGGGCACACAGCAAAGTGCGGCACCTGGCGAAAGTCCAGGGAAAGAGGGTGGCAGTGAATGTGTTAATTATTAGTATGTTCTGCAATTTTTTAGATTAGACTTACAAAGTAATTTAAATGTAACCATCTATAAAATCACTTGTAATTGCAAAAATCAGATATAGATTCATATTTTGTGGTCCAATACAAATTAAGGTCTAGCTAGACCAACCTACTAGTAGTCTAATAGCTTCAGGGAGGCTACTACGAAATTAGATTTTTGAACTTCGTGTCATTAGCGTGAATGGAACAGTACAATGCGAAGTTCGAAAATCTTCGTGGTATAAAACCAGCTCTTATGCAGTTTTGATCTACTATTATACAAACGGTAGTATTGAATAATTTCTCTAAGACATTAATGTGTTAAATGTATGGTAACTCACCTTCCTCCTGACGGGTTTTGGCTTGTCCTGGGGTGGGGGGTTGAGCCGCGGGTCGTTGACCCGCGCCCCGAAAGGCTTGGCCGGCTTATGTTCCGGCGCCGCCCGCGGGCTGCCCGAACCTGACGACCCTTGTAGCACTCCAGATAACAAAACACTATTATTCGAGTCCATATTGTTCACACGAGTCAATATCTCCTGGACGCTTTTCAGCTCGTCCACACCGGTAATACTATCCTTGTCGAATATACTATTGTCTAAACTTGTAGTCCTATCTATTGCACTCTTAATGATTGACGGCACTGAGTCAGCAGTAGAATCCATGTTGAGCTGCTGAGAGAAGTTTGAGAAGATTCCAGAGAATAACCCCGCGGAGCTAAACCGCGACGAGAATGGAAGAGTCTCTAGAACCGATGGTTTCTCTTTAACGACAGGCTTATCCTCAGGTTTGCTTGCCATCGGCGGCGATACCGCACTGACCCGCTGCATCGGTTCTTCTGGTAACGGAATAGCCTCGAGTGAGGGGATGTCTTCAGGCAATGGAATAGATTCGACGTGAGGTATCTTGCCGTACTCGCCGCCTGAATTGCTCATGTCGGAGTGAATGTCCCCGTTTACCTCCGATGATTTTGAATCAGTGTCATTTGATGACTCTTTTTCTTCGGGATTTTCGATATGTTGCTTCGCTCTGACCTTGAGCGGCCGCCGCGGTTCCTCCGGCAAAGGTATCGTTTCTAACGGAGGTATAACCGTGAGCCCCTGGTCTTCCGGCAAGGGTATGTTCTCAGGCGCCGGTAACGTCATCGATTCCGTGATCGTATAAGAGTCGTGGACGACCCCATTGATCACTACAGACTTCGAATTTCTCATGTTACCAGTAAACTGCTTTTTTAATGGCTTCATAGGTTCCTCAGGCAAAGGTATCGTTTCTAACGGAGGTATTGGACCAGGATCGTCGGGCAGTGGTATGTTTTCGGGCGCCAGTAACGCCGAATTGCTAATATCGTCGTGAATATCGCCGTTGATTTCCGGAGATATATGTTCGTTTTCTGTGCGCAATTGTATGCTGATTTGGTCGTCTACCATGTTGAGATCAAAATTCAGATTGACCTTCTTTCGTTTTTCCTTGGGTGGCTTTTTATTTCTGCTCTTGAGTATCAGAATATTTTCCGTGTGGAACGAGTGTATCTTTTTTTGTATGTCATCCATCTCGTCGCGCTGAGGCGACGAGTTGCCGCTAGTGTCGGCTGACCTCGAGCTGTTCTGCGTTTCCATCGCTTTAATGTCACAGCCGGGCGCATCATTGGTTTCCAGCTTCGGTTGCGGGGTGATAGTGGTGTCTATGTCCATGGGTACGACTTTGTTGTAGTTGGTGTCGTCAAGCTCGAGGTTGTTGTTGTTGGAATTTAATTCTGCATCATGGACGGCGGGTGGCAGCTCGTGCTCGGGCGTGGGCACGCCGATGATGCGGCGGATGTGCTCGGTGTCGTGAGTCTGCGCCATGTTCACGTTGAGCACATCGTGTTCCATGTGGCACTGGTCGTCGGAGCCCTGTCCGCTGTCGGAGCGCGTCCGATCGCGTCCGTAAATGCTCTCCATGATTCCTCGCACGTTGTATTGCCGCATCAGACCGCCGTCGTCTTTAACAGGCGAGTCCTCTGATGTCAAATTCGGAGAAGTCTCGTCATTGCACTAAACGAGAAACAAAAGAATTGTAATAATATGAAAAACGTTATATGATGCGGCTAAGGTGTTTTTTTTTTAGGGTTCCGTACCCAAAGGGTAAAAACGGGACCCTATTTACTGAGGCTCCGCTGTCCGTCCGTCTGTCACCAAGCTGTATCTAATAAACCGTGATAGCTAGACAGTTCAAATTTTCACAGACAATGTATTTTGCTTGCCGCTATAACAACAAATACTAAAAAACAGAATAAAATAAATATTTAAGGGGGCTCCCATACGTGATTTTTTTGCTCGTTTTTAGTAGATATTGATAACTGCAATAGGTAGACGCTTGAAATATTCACATAATATTTAAGTCGAGCGTCCTGTGCGCACACGTGTGCGCACAACAGTTTAGAATTTTTACTACAAAAAAAAAGCGGGACGCTCGACGGGTTAATTATGTATTCACTTTAAAAATAAATAATTAAATTAAAATAAAACAAATATTTAAGGGGAGCTCCCATACAAAAAATGTGTTTTTTGCCGTTTTTATAGATAATGGTACGGAACCCTCGGAGTCCCGACTCGCACTTAGCCGGTTTTTTTTAAATACTTACAGGCACTATAGTGTTGGTTTCATATGACAGTGATTCTCTCGCTAACCGTCGCTTCTTCAGTGGCGTTATTATTTCGCTAGGCGGAGATTCTGCAACAAAGGCGTCTGCTTTTAAACATAACAATACAATTTGTTTAAAAGTGTGTTAGGAAAAATGGGGCTGTCTCGGAAATAACATTAAAAATTATATGTATAAGTCTAGTTTACAATTGCCGAGCAGCCCCAAACAGGATATATCTTATCATACGCACCCGCATTAGGAGAGTCGCTTTCTTCACTGATGGCTTGTCTTAGCCACCGTTTCTTAGCACTATGCTGGGGTATCACAGTAGGCGTCGTTTCCACAACTTCTGTCGGCGGTGTGCTCCGCGTAATCCTTCTAGCTTTCTTAGGAGGCCTGCTACGATCCCGGCCGGGTGTCCGAGGGGGTGAAACATGTCGTTCCTCCTCGTGAAAATCTTGACCACCGCTTAAATCTCCTATCATAGTCGATGCCACTCTGACGAGACTTTCCAAGGACGACGCCGACATTAAAGACGGTCTGTAAGGCGATCTGTAAGGGGAAGGCGACCGCTCCGGCGACCGTCCAATCCATTCTGTTGCCATAGTTTTCTTAGTCTTAGGTAGTTTGAAGGCGGATTCCACTGACCCGACGGCCGCTTCAACTAACAAACATGCTGAGCTAAGGCCAAGGTCCTGAAACAAAGACAATGTATACGCATTTACAGAATATAGCAAACGCCCTTCACAAATTATTCGAGAATCTATAGATTCGTAGCTTACTGGAAGTACAGTATACACGCTTACTTCATTAATTCCATCGTTATTTCGGTCAGCCTCGGTGTTGTGGGGAGCGCTGTCCCGTCGCGGCGGTGCCCGCGGCGGCGTTTGGTGGGGCGCTTCGTCTCCGGAAGTCACCATATCACTGTCAGCGGAATTGAGACGTCGACGGTTGGATTGCGAAGTTGTACGGGCGCGACCCTTGCGTCTAACAGAAACACAATTTAATAAATCATTTATGCATGCATATCTATATATCCAGCATCAATGTTTTTATGGGCTTACACGAGAGAATACGATTGTAATGCTAAAACATCTAAATAAATATTTGTAACTTACTTCTTCCTCTTTTTGGAGCTACAATGAAAATCATCATCATCATCTTTGTCAGGTGCATTGGGATGTGGATCAGATTCCCTTCTTTTTTGTCGTTCCTTGACCTCCTGTTTTCTTTGCTCTGCTTTCTCCATGCGTTCGAAAGCCTTCATTATTGCCTCCATTTTGCGCTCCTCACGAGTCTAAAACAATATTAAATAATTAATATTGCTACAACATAACATAAACTCCATACATGGTTTAACATAAGACAGAACTTACCATTTTCTTCTTATCCTTTTCTTTGGTTGTCGGTAGCTTATCCTGCGAGTCATCCGTTTTGTCATCCAATGAGTCTTGATTTGTGCATGTGGTGTTTCTACTGGACCGCGATGACCGGTCGTGGCACGCAGATTTCGCTGTGTATTCGCGTGTCGCAGGTCTCTCGTCATCCATTCGTAGCTTGCGCTCCTTTTCCTCTACTTTTGGCGCCTCTTTCTTTGGAGTTGACACTCTGACTAGCTCCAATTTAGGCAAGTCATCTTTTATAACCTCTTGTTTAATTTCTTCAAGTTTTGGCACTTCTTTCTTCTTGACAAGTGGTTTTTCCTCATCTGAAACCATATTTTCGCGGTCTGTTGTAGCTTCTTCAATCTTGGGAAGTTTCAATTCCTCCACAACTGGTACTGGGTCTGATTCTGCTTTGACTGGTTCTGGCTCTGATTCCAGTTCAGGTTTAACTTCCGGAACTGCTGGTTCTTCAGGTGGAAAATTGTCTACTTCATCAATTTCAAATTCCGTTTTAACATAATCTGGCTCATCTATTTCAGGTTTCATTTCTTCCTTCGTCGTTAAATCCATTTCAGGTTTTAGGTCTTCTGGATCCTCAGCTTTAATCGGCTGGTCAAAGTTAAGAGCCATAATGGCTGTATTTTTGACAGGCGACATCGGCGGATATTCGTATTTAATAGGAGATTTTTTCTCTATCTTAATAGGAGTAACAGGACATGGGTATTCCTTTACCGGCGAAGCCAATACTGGTGCCAATGGTGGAGACAAGGGAGACGATGAGCTAGAACATCGATTTCTACTTCGCTTTTCTCTTGGAGGGTAGTCTATACTTTTCCTCGATAGCATGGGACTCAGTCCGTTCACTTTGCAGTGTTTAGGGTTGCCGCATGCGCACGGCTGCTTGCTTCCATTAGTATCATGACCAACAGTGATTTCAGTGTTGGATGGTATCTGCGAAATAGTATACAGATACACGTGCAGCGTACCCTTAATGATACAGTGCTGCAGCTCCGCGTTGGGTTTGCATGACCTCCTGACGAACCTAGCTTCGTTGCCGTAAGTTCGCGTGTCGATGCAGATCTGTGTATTGTCTTTAGGTAATCTGTAGAAGAAGACGAAGGGTCCCGGTTTCTGGCTGCCGGCCCGCGCTGAATTCTGCAGCTGGGGCCTGTGCTGATTTGACAGCATATACTTTCCCCTCATTTCTATGACGGCAGTATTCTCCTTCAAGTCTTTAGTCGCGATTAGTATCTTTCCACCAGCGTGCGGCACAGTCGTGCACAGATGAGCCGTGATGGCTGACGACATATTGGGCGTATTACCGAGTTTGCTGCTGTACTTCATGATTTTAGCCCTCAGTTCTGGGCTATAATGATTGGTCACAGCTTGCTCAAACGAATCACCCCAATGAGACTGAGTCGAGACGCTCGAATTATACTTGCTTCGGTTCATCATCATCTCCTTTTTCCTTTTGACTCTCTTTTCGGTCAATCTTCTCTTATTGACTTTACGAACAACCTCTGCTTTCTTAGGTCGCTTGGGTCCGCGTTTAGGTAAAGACAAAGTGGGCTGCGGGAGCGGTGGCAAGGCGGGAATCGTGGGCATGGTGGGCGTAGCGGAGTTGTAGGTGGTGACGCAGGAACCGCTTGTGTCGGTGTAAGTGGTGACGGTGAGCAGACGGCGGCGGCGCGGCGCGTCGCGGCCATCCTCGTCAGTGTCCTCGCCGAGTGCGCTGAGTTCCTCGCGTTTGCGCAACTGGATGGCACGCGCGTGGCGAGCGTCGACGGCGCGCGGCTGGCACAGCTCGCACTGGTAGGTATCAGGGATGTTGCCGCGGTCGATACCCATGCAGTCCACATGCTGCCACTCGCCGCAGCGGTCGCAGCAGATCATGTAGCCGTCGTCGTGCGTGAAATCGCACACGCAGCGTGTCTTGCCCTCCTCCTCGCCCTCAGGCGCGGTCTCGGTGTCGCTGCCTCCCACCGCCGGGTCGCGTCGCTCGCCTTCTACTGAAGAGATAACGGAAGCGGTGTCCTCGTCTTGCGTGGTGACGGGCAAAGGCTTATAAGCTAGTGAACTCATCGGGAGCGACTGTGGTGGTAGAGCGGGGCCCGGTGGGACGGTCGGCGGCATTTCATACGCCGCCGTTGACATGATGACTGGCGAGTTTCTCTTGAGCGGGCTCATCGGTGTGGCGACTGGTGTGGGTGAGACGACAGCTGGCGGTGGGGGTGCGGGTGCGATGGGCAAAGGTGCGGGCGGCGATGGCGCGGGAGCCGGCTGCTTCTGCTTGGGCAAAGCGTACGTGTGGTCGAGCATGACGAGCGCCAGATCGTGGAATGAGTACCGCCGTAGCTCCTCGGACAGATTGGGCCGCTCTTCCATCCCGGGTATATCGTCTGCCGTGAGAAGCGTTGATTTATCACCGCTGCAATAAAATGTATATTACAAGCTTGGCCTAAAGAGAAGAAAACGAGAAAATAGTATCAGCGATTTTGTATTGATATAAATTAATACTAAATGCTTGTTCTTTACTATGAATTCGGTCATGATATCTATAAAATAAACAGAGCATTTCAAAAGACTTTAATTTTATAATACTACTCCTTAACCTTGTTTCAAAATGGCCAAATATAATTGATTGATTCAGGCGTCACTTTGCGCAGGTTCATGGCAGCTACGTTTGTGAGACACATTAAGCTTGAAAACGCATATGTGTAACACAGGCGTAGCTGTCTTCCACGCGTGGTAACAGACTGGTCAGGTAAAAGATACCGGAATAAAATGCCAAACGCCGAAATTTCCCGTTCTGAAACTAGGTTTTTCGAAAGTTTGCAACTTGATTCTGATATTTAGTTGTATGTATTGGTTAAAATAAAATGGGAATTAGAAATTTTGAACGAGTAGTCATTATTACGTAGTTCCAACGAAGGCTTTATGAAATGAAGATGTAAGGGTCCGTGCAGACAGAGAGCGGTCTGGAGTTCCGAGTTCTGTGTCCACAGTTCTGTGTTGTGTGTGACCGCTCGAATTCCAACGCACACAAGGGGCATTCAAATTCTTGCGCCCCATTTTCGTTTATGTCTTTGTACGTGCAACATGTCGCTAGAATGTTCATCTTTCGAGGAAGCATTGCTTTTGTTGAGCATAGAATGTTCTAAAAAAAGAAGAAAATATTGGGTGCACCCAATTAACACAACACGAGATCAGTAGTATTTCTCATGAATTACTTGGCGACGAAGAGCGATTTATTTATTTTCGCTTGTCGATAAATAGCTTCAATAAATTGTATGATATCAAAAAGCAAAATACTAACTGGAGGAAGTCTATATCGTTTCAAGCCAAACTTCTGCTTTTTAGTCACGATTTTTGCAGTGTAAGTAGGTACATGACCTAAATCATATAATAATCTCCTTTCTCAAACCAATTCAATTAAATAATTTATTGAATCAGGCGTTACTTTGCGGAGGTCCATATTAATGAAATCACCAGACCTTCACCAATTCAATTAGTTTTTCTATTTTTTCTGGTTGGGTATTTCTCTACTACCTAATTGGAAAATTTGAACAGTCCCCTGCCAACGTTCTCTTCAAATTATGATGAATTGAACAGTAAGAATGGTTTTGCAACATAACTAGTGTTGTGTAGACCTATATAAATGTATGCACAAATGTCAATCTTATCAATTATTTTTATATTAATCATAATCAGGCATCAGGGTACTGTTTTTGTACTCTGGGGACAATGTTTGATTAAAAATGTTAATAAAATGACATGCATATTAGTTGAAATACTACTTTTATAATTTATTTACTTTACTTAATTATTATCATCAATGGTGTAATCATCTTTTTAAGTTCAATAAAGAAATCGTGCTAAATTGTAACACATGGCTAATATTATCTGATACTTATCTAATTCTGGGTTGGGGACATGTCAGAGGACTGTTTTTTGGGGTGTTTGAAAAATTATAATTAAATAGGTAGTTTTATTTTTGGTATAATATTGGACAACTTTAAAAATATGGTTGTTTTAAAACACAGAAACATTTTTCTTTAACATTTATCTCAACTCGTCTTTCCAAAAAAAAGCCAAGGACAACGATTTTCCAATTAGTGGAGAAATACCCATTTGAAACTTCAGACATCGCGGTGAACGTGGCGTTCTCTGTCTCGGCGGCAAAAGAACTCTAGAACACGGTGTTCCGCTTTGACCTGCCTGTTGTGTGCGTTATCATAAGGGACTCAGTAAATCCGAAAGAATGCAGAACTCAGAACTCTGAATGCGGAACTCAGAACTCCAAACCACTCTCTTGTATGCATAGGCTCTAATGATCTACTTGTTAAATGATGCAGATAATTTTTTATCCTTTTAATGCAATACTTACAACACTATTCTTCTTTGATTCACTGGTTTAGTTTCTATTGGTTCTTCAACACTTGGTGCTGTCACTGAACTTTGCAGAGCAGGGTTGGCAGATGACTGCAGCAACAGTTTTGGTTGCGATAATGACTGCAGTATTTGTGCAGTTAGTTGCTGGTTAGCGGACACTTGAGAAACCGTAGAGAGCTGATTATCCGTAGGAGCGTATGTTTGCACATAGCGCAGATTAGGAGTGGCGCCTGACTGGACGTAGTGAGGGCCACGAGGCATACTCGTACTAATAGGTGCCGTGGATATAAGCACGGGGCCACAAGGGGACTGTAGCACGAGCCTTTCCCCTTTGGATGGAAGCTTCTGAACTTGTTGTTGATTTTTATGCGTTGGACTACCAACTTTTTGTATAATCTTAGATGTATTAGAGTCCACAACGCCGTAAATCGGTTGTTGGTTTTTGTAAGAAGGTACTCCAGGGACAGGCCAAATTTTTCCATCAGATTTATGGTATGAAACTCCCTGTTGTATAATCTTGAAAGGTCTTGATTGATTCTTCTGATTTGAAAGCTGGCTACAGTTCTTTGATTGTTTCAATGTATTAACAGATTTCCTGCCAGACTGGAAAGACATCTTATTGGGGCCTGAGACTACTCGGGATAGTATATGGCACTGAGTATTGCCAGAGGATGCAGCAACTACAGCATTCAGATTAGCACCATTATTGACTTTGCTCAAAGGCTTCATGTTTGTACTTTTAGTAAAAGTATGGCTGTAGGACACATTCTTAACAGGGCTGCTTATAACAGCAGGTGAAAGTGTAGAACAGCCAATTAAAGACTGATTATTTGAAGGCTTACTACAAAGTACTGAATTATTTAAATGCTTTTGAGACATCACATTAGTACTTAACTTGTAAACATGATTCTGTGTACCATACATTGGAGGCACAATATCTTTGCTCTGTGTAATATATTGCTGTGAATAATTGGTACTTTTAGGAATAGATATGTTGCTTAAAATCTGAACTTTAGACGACTTGGGTCGACTAATGTAACTGGTTTCTGTGACAATGTTTCTTCTTCCTGCTTGATTTGGATCATTGACATAACTTTCACTGGTAATAATGATCTGCGACATACCAGATTGTGATCTGTCATCTTCATTTTTAGGATCAGCAGTGGTGGCACTGGTGGCAAGGATTGTGGGTAGCCATAAGGTCTGGTTACCCACATCTTGTGATACATTTTGTATAGCTGTTATGTTGCTAACAGTTGCATCTACATTAATAGTGAAGTTCTGTGGCAATTTGGTGACATTTTGAACTATTGCTGTGTTTATTGGAGCATGGATGAGAGTGGCACTTGTGTTATCATAGCTGCCATCGCCAGAGTCATCTGTTTCTTGTATTACAGGGTAAGCAATACGCCCAACACTATCCAGACCCTCCTCTATCCTCACAAGTCCAGAAAGAGTGTCTACAGACATTTCTGTATCATGTCTCTTCTCAGTGATGTGGTATTCCACTTCTTTATCTACATTACTGCGTGCAGACTGGATAATGCTTTCAGGATTAGTTGAATCAGGTTCAGGGTCACCATCAGTAGGAGAAAGAGGCACTGCCCGTAAAACTGGAGTTCTAATGCTAGGTACGTTCATGTTATCTGCTAATTTATGTTCCAAAACATACTCATACACATTTTCACTGGAGGTGGCCGGCCTGTAATCCTGTAACAAAATATACAAAAAATTAAGGATGTTCAATAAAGAACAATACATATTTTACATATAATTGTAGTGAATGGTATTACACAAAACATTCTCACCTAGTACATAAATAAACAAATCAAATAAAATTGCTGTAGAAACATGTTTTAACCTTGCAAGTCATATTTTATAACAGACTAGTGTTTCAGATCAAGTCAAAAAATCCCAGTTTTTAGCACTTTGAAATTATTTAAATAAAGTTCTTATTTCATTAATAATGTTTCCGTTCCACATTTTACAGTCTCTCTACATTTGGTAGTCATTCTTACAATAGATTTTGTTTTATAATAATGAATAGTAAGACACCTATAACTTTGGAAGTCATAAAATACTTTACTCAGTCACTATTCTAATATAGTTAGCTTTTGTTTAGCCAATGAATTTATTACAATATGATCAACATGACTCAGTGCAAACTTGAGTGACAGAACAAACCCTATTCACACAGTAGTTAATAAACAGAACTAAATTTCAATATTAAGAGTCCTTACAATATACTTACAAAAAAGTCAATGACAATTAAAAGCCTAACAACATTAATGAAACTAAATCAGGTTATTAAAAATGCACCTTATTTTCGAAATATTTATTAACAACAGTATGTAGCTCACTAAAAAATTAAGTTTATCAACATCATCTATTGAAAATGTATAGGTATTTCCTGCAGTTTTAATAGATATGCATCTACACCTTATTATGTAATTTAAGTTTTTATATAGCTCAAAATGGTTTACTTTTACAGGTGTAAAACAGATATAATGGGCCACATATCAGAGAAATAAGGATTAGAACATGAAAAAAGCTTAGAAGAGTTTGATGGTTAAGTTTTAAGTTAGGAACATAGCACTAATGGGGCAGTGGTATGGTGTGGCAAATTCGAGGGTATGCGGGCGAAGACTTACTTGCCGGGCAGCAGGATCATAGTCTGGAGAAGCTGACATGCTGTAAATATTAGCATCTTGGGTCAAGCCCGCGATGACGCCGAGGGGACCACTGCGGCCTCCAACCTTATTTCATGAGACTGCAATCGAAAATTGATTCTTTACCCACAAATCTTCACAGTTCACACGACAACACGCGATGCACATCGTAATATTCTTGCTCAAATATTTTTAGTCTACAAATAGGATAATGTGACAGTCGAGGTCATTGTTCCAAAAATTGAGGAAAGTCTGTTTATTTCATGTCCTACGAAAAATATAACGAATGAATAAAATATAAAGCTAAAAAACACTAGGAAAAAGGTATAAATGGTTAAAATAAGTAGATAGGTTAATCCACTGCCGCCATTATTGTGGCACGAAAACTGAAATGTCTCACTGATAAACATCAAAAGAAGTAAACACTAATCCAATATTTCTAAACTGAAGAGAGATATAACATTATTTTAATAGATTGTGTGGAAATAAAGTAGTTTGAAATACCGAAGCCTGCATAGAAACAAAGAGCCTACCAATATAAGTACATACGCAAATGAGGTTTGTATATTTATATCGACTCTGGACAAATAATATTGACTCAATCATTGAAGAAAACTTATTAAATTAATAACGCTTTAGTATTTAAATATGCTTGTAATAAAAAGAACAGAATCCTATTGGAGAGGAACTCTGAAATCCAGATGTAAACACTTAAATAGAAAATGCACAATATAATTGGTACTAACCTGCGCGGTAACGTAACAGTAACTCCTACAATTTAATTAAACAATTTCCATCAAATAACTGCATAGCACTGATAAAATTGGCCTCAAATTCCAAAACTACGACCAAAACATTCAGGAGAGTCGAAGATGGCGGCCATTGCATTTTCTTGATGCAAAACAACGGGGTTTCACGAAACATGTCGAAGTTCCTTAGAACTTCCGGTTGTTTGCAAACTTTTATCATGAAATCATTAAATTCAATCTAAATTTCTACGTAAAGGACAGTAATCTGAAAATGAAATATATATTTTGTGTTAGTTTTGAATAATTTTATCTAATACTATGACTTATTTCTGTGAAATATATAATCAGTAATGAATTTGATTGAAATTATTCTGGAACAAGTTTACATTTCGAGACTATGGTAGCTTGTCTGTGGTAACTAGTTTTAAGCATAGACATAAAAGGTTTTCTTTTTTTTACCGGTTGAAAACATACGTTCTGAAATAAGTATGTGTAGCTGCGTTCAGTAAACTTCCATTTCGTACACTATGGATTAAATAAAGCCTTCCACACACCGAAGTGCGAGGTGTGTACGCGACGCCAATGGAGCGGGCACAGCGCGTTGTATAACACACAATTTTATTGTTCGCGCCACCGGTGTGTCACCATGTATGCTTCCGTGTTATATATACACCGTGGGACTTAATAGTGGGAAAGATTTTAACAGCGTATTTCTGACGATAATACAAGTAAATGATGTTATATCAATATAGGTCCAATTGTGTAGTAAAAAGAGGCTTCCCTCCGCTTCGGTGTGCGAAGGCTTTAGTACATTCCTTTTAATAAAATAAATAAATAATCATGGGACGATTGACACCAATTGACCTCGTCAAAGCAAAGCTTGTACATACTATGGATATTAGAAAACTGATAAAGATACTCATATAAAGAAGTACATATATTTATGTACTTAAATACATATTAAACATCCAAGACTCGAGAGCACAGATATTCGCATTTTTTCACACAAAAAACTGCAACAACCGGGAATCGAACCCGGGACCTCAAGCTTCATAGTCAGGTCCTCCTTTAATGCCGGCTCCACATGCTTGGCAAACAACGGCAAACAGCGAACACCAAACAACAAACACGAACGTGTGGATAAGTGTTTGCAGGTGTTTGCCTGTTTTTGTTTGTGTTTGCCAGTGATCGGCGTTGGTGTCGGTTTTTTGCACAAATCAAAGGGTGTTCGACAAACGTGTTTGTGATGTTTTAGAATGTATCAGTAGTGATCGTCCCCACACTTGGCGAACGTGCAAGAATGGTGTGTTTGCCAAGCGTGGGGATGCCGTGTTTGCGTTGAGTGATTTCGGACGATGTTTGCTGATTTTTGGTATTTGTGGCAAATATCGAGCATATGCATGAGCATGTGCACGGCCGGCACCAACGCCGATCACTGGCAAACAAAAACAAAAACAGGCAAACACCTGCAAACGCTTATCATAGACACTTATCCACACGTTCTTGTTTGTTGTTTGGTGTTCGCTGTTTGCCGTTGTTTGCCAAGCATGTGGAGCCGGCATAACCACTGAACTATCCGGTCGTCGTTAGGGTTTCCTTTCTAAAAACCCTTCAAGATTTTTATTAAAATTTAAATTAAGTCTATAATTATTCTTTGTGCTCTACTACAAAACTCACCGTTGGTGGATTTCAAAGAGTTATTACTATATCGATACCTTAGTTCAAACCAGACTCATACTAATTATAATAAACTGCACATACAAATTAGCACTGTATTACTTGCACGTATAGTTCTAATTTGTATGTGCAGTTCATTTTAATTAGGAGTGTGAAACTGTGAACTAAGGTATCGATGTATCGATATGTGGATTTGCTGCAATGCCACAGATGCGCATGTTGGCGTTTCTCCTCGTCAAGTTACACCAAGTTACACACCTCGCATTCGCGCGCTCAAGTTGGGAGCGGTTTTTCGGACAGATTAGACAAATTGGTAGAATTGATAATGATTACAGATAAGTAATTTTTTTGTAGTAAAAACTTATTTAGGCACGCTTGACTTGGGGAGTAAGGGTATGCGCGCACGAGCAACTTTTGTCTCCGCGACTATTTTGTCTCTCACATCAAGTCTATGGGTTAGTATGGAAGTGCGCACACGTAGCGCCGTGACTCCCGGGATACAAATACACATAACACAAATAAATCGCCTTGCGACTAAGTTGCTTCTGCGCGCATACCCTAAGCTCGTGGAACAGACTAATAAGGATTTAAGTTAAGTGCTAAGTGAAAGTGATTCCTCCCGCCGCTTAGAACATTTTAGACATACTAAAAAACAGTGACTGTTATGAAGCATTATACAAATTCATCAAAACTACCGTTGGAAAATTTTAATATTGTGCTTTGAAAAAAAAATCTATTTATTCTCCTGTTTTAAATTCAGACTGATATGCAATTAAATAGACTTGGCTTAAAGGACAAAGTTTCCAGGGCCATATAATCATAAAAAAATGTCAGCTCATGAGTTCGCGCTCAGCTGTCATTGTCAAATACACGTTTTTAGGAGGTTATGTTTATGCGGTGCTGCTTTTAGTTGGGAAAAGGTTTATTTTAATGCACAATGAGTGACTTTGTATTAAATAATAGTGACTCTGAAGTCGATTCGGATGACGAGGTTAGTGCTAGATAACTTTTATGTACTTATTACACTTGACACTTATATTTAAATCAATCCGCACATCGTGTCATTTTTGTTTTTCAGTTGCAAGAAGCTTTCGCCAAAGGTTTGTTGAAACCTGGCTTGAATGAAGTAGTAGAGAGAGAAGAGAAAAAGCACGTTAATAACGTGTCAGATTTGAAGCTCAAATTAAAAGAATTCCAGCTGAAATTGCCATGGACAGAGACACTGGATTTAGTCACGTCGGTCGCCCCTATGGCTCCAGACGTGGCATTGCAAATGCAGGAGACAGCACAGAGGAGGAAGTAAGTTTCCTGTCATTAATCCTTATTTAAAAAGAAACTAATTTGCCATATGTGGCGGTTGCAAGTGTGACTCGCCGAATGCGGCCGACTACTCTGTTTTTTGCAATGTTGCGGCGATCGACATAATGAAATTATCACTTATATCCAATAAAAATACTAGGGGCGTTCAATAAAAAGTGAGAATGAGTATGTTATAAACAACTTTTACTAAATGTCATTTTATTTTTCGACATAGTCACCTTTTAGCATAATACACTTAGTATATCTTTTTCTAAACTTAAAATTCCATTTTTAAAAAAGGTCTCATCTTGTGTACTTAAAAAATCTTGTACTGCAGCGACTACCGCGTCGTCGTCTTCAAATTTCTGGCCTCTCAGGTATTGTTTCAATCTCGGAAATCGGTAGAAATCACTGGGAGCGAGATCTGGTGAATACGGAGGATGCTTAAGGATATCGAACCCAGCATCACGTATTGCAGCCATTGCAACGGCGGACTTGTGTGCCGGGGCATTGTCCTGGTGGAACAGCACAACTTTCGAGAGTTTACCTCGCCGTTTTTCGCGGATCTCATTGCGCAATGTTGCTATTTGTTTGGCGTATAATGTGCCCGTAATAGTGGCTCCATGCTCGAGATACTCAATCATTAATACCCCTTTACCATCCCAAAAAACAGAGCCCATGACCTTACCGGCAGATGGGCTCACCTTGAATTTCTTCGGAGTTGGAGATGATGGCCTTTTCCATGTCATAGACTGCAGTTTCGTTTCTGGGTCGTAATGATGGAGCCATTTTCGTCCATTGTTATAAATCGCGCCAAAAAAAGTTCCCGGTCTTGCTGCATCAGGTTCAAAGCTTCTTGACAAATCTCTAGTCTAGTTTGTTTTTGCGTGTCAGTAAGCATTCTTGGTACCCAACGCGCAGATACCTTTTTCGTACCCAAGCGTTCATGTAAAATATTATGCACGCTCCCCGTTGAAATCTTTACATTTTCAGCAATAAAACGAACTGTGACACGACGATCCGCCAAAACTAAGTTTTCGACTTTTTTCACAATTTCTTCAGTTACTGCTGTAGTAGGGCGTCCGGAGCGGGGGTCGTCCATTGTCAATGTTCTTCCACGTCTAAATTCGGCGCACCAACGTGCGACTGTCGAATACGGAGGAGCATTAGACCCTAAAGTGTCCCGCAAATCCAAATTGACTTGGTCCGTAGAAAAATTTTTCAAATACAAGTATTTGATAACGGCGCGCAGTTCAATTTTCTCCATTTTCGCTAGAGTACTCAAAAGCATTGCAAAGAAATTACCGTATATTTTTTTAAACAAAAGACAGTTAGTTTTTTTTTTCATAGCAATCAGCTAGATAGATTAGCTTTACCGGCCAGTATTTAATTTCGTAATATTAAAAGAGTTTGCATCTCATTCTCACTTTATATTGAACGCCCCTCGTATGTAAGCAAATTTTGGCATTATCTAATGTTTACTATTTTACTTTACAGTGTTGGTTCTTAAGTCCAAATGGGCCGATGATTATGAGCTAAATTATTGAAAATTTAATTAAGGATTATAATTTTATTCTGGTTTTCAGAAATATAAAAGAAAACAATAAAGTTGCAAAAGTGTATGACCCATCACAGGATCCTGTCCTGAATGAGTTCAAGCGAGAGAATCTAATTCACCGACAAGCACAGGCTGCTGTGGTGGAGGGGCTAAAAAAACTGAAGGAGTTAGGCATACCTACAAGGAGGTCAGTTCACTAGGACTTTCTAAATGTGGTTTGGATTACTATTCAATTTACAGACTAGAAAAAGCAAAGCACCACGGTTTGGTTAGGTTTAAAAAAGCATATCAAGCATAAAAGCAAATATATATAGCTACTATGGCTAGGTGGACTCAATTATGGAGAAACTGAGAGTCTGCTCAGGGTTGTTGTCTAGGTGGTTGCACACACACCTACATACTCACACGCCCTCACATACACTCACACACTTGCACAAAACACTCACACACAACAAACACACTCTGTTTCGGTCTAACCAACCCCCTCTTTCTTATTGTAGTTAAATTAAAGCTTTTGTCATATTATGTAATCTCTACCTTAATTTTGTTTCGGTTTGTAAGTTGATTTCTTATTTTTCAAAATTTTTTAGTTTTTTGTATGTACCCAAATCCTGGTTGCCACGTGACAGGCATTGCCTAGCATGGGACCAACGGTAAACATTTTTGTAAAAGATACCTTCTTTTAATAAACTTTTTTTTTACTTTGAACCTTATGTCATTGAGTGAAGATCACTTTGATATTGTACTTTGTAACACATATTGTTGATGTAACTGCAATACTGTGTAACCAACAATTGCTAATGCCGCGTAACTGACTTATCCAAACTTTAATTTGACACATTTTGTTAGTTACGCGGCATAGCCATTGTTGGTTATGCGGTATTACAGTTACCAGTTTCATCAATGATATATCTGTTGCTGGCATTGAAAAGGTAAAAAGTAAGATTTTGAACAAAAACTTTTTACTTTCCACATTTGATTTGTTTGTCTTGTTTTCCAGACCTGAAGATTATTTTGCAGAGATGGCTAAGACAGATGAACACATGCAGAAAGTGCGTAAGAACTTGCTCGCTAAACAAGCTGCGCAGGCGCGTACAGAGAAGGTTCGCCAGTTGAGAGACCAGAAGAAAATTGCTAAACGAGTACAGGTAAACAACATCTGTTTTTTACAGTATTACATACATGGGTGAATCAACTTTTTTGTGTTGTTTATTCTGTCCTCGGTTGTCCAAGTGACACTTCATACTGTTTCATAGAAAAATGCAGGTTGTCCAAGGGACATAACCATAGCAACGGGTGTCACTAAAAAGTTGATTCACCCACATACAATAACCCCTCCTTCCCAGCGACGGGGTAGGCAGAGACAATTTGTTTCCACCTGCTACAATCCTGACATACATCTTTTGCTTCCACAACACTCATTAATTAGTCTTTTTATACATCATGATCATCATCATCCCAGCCTATATACGTCCCACTGCAGGGCACAGGCCTCCTCTCAGAATAAGAGGGCTTGGGCCGTAGTTCCCACGCGGGCCCAGTGTAGATTGGGAACTTCATACACACCATTGAATTTCTTCGCAGGTGTAGGTAGGTGTGCAGGTTTCCTCACAATGTTTTCCTTCACCGTATAGCTTATGGTAAATTGCAAATGTAATTTTGCACATAAATTCTGAAAAATTCAGAGGTGCGAGCCGGGATTTGACTCCACAACCCTCTGCTGAGAGGCCATAGGTCAAACCAACAATATTATGCTTACCCACATTTTAGATTTTAAGACATTGCAACACCCTACATGGGTAGCATGTATGATCTTAATTTAATTTAATGTATCCTACCATCTGAATATTGTACTACATGTAAGCAATTAATAAACAAATAAACCACTAGGTCACCATGGCTTTATGGTACTTTTAATCTGACCTGATATGAGTGAAGGCGACTTCAGACAATTCAGTCTCCACAACAAGGCCAAGGTCGATTAGTTATACAGCAGTGGCTAATTTTTGCTTCTGTTTATATGGGAGCATTTCTGTGAGCGCTAATGTAGGCACTTGTATAGTTGCCATTGGAGACTGATGCTAATACAAATAACTCTACGACTTATTTCCAGATTGACGCAAGACTAAAACAAGCATCTGAAAAGAGAGAGATGCTTGAACAGCTTAAACGAGTTAGGAAAGGTAAATCCACGGATTTGGACTTCTTAGATGACAATAAGGGAAAGAATAGCAAAGGCAAAGGGCCACAGAATAAACTATCTAAGAAAAGGGCTCTGAAAGACAAGAAGTTTGGTTTTGGAGGGAAAAAGAAAGGATCTAAACAAAATACGAGGGAGTCTTCAAGTAATATGGATGGATTTAACAGCTCGGCTAAGAAAAAGCCGTTTGACTATAAGACTAAGTCGTTCCAAGCTAAAGGCAAGAAGAATCAGAGGCCTGGAAAGTCGAAGAGGAAGAATGCTAAGAGATAAGTAAGATATGGTCTAATTTGTTTGTAAGGTATTAAATAAATGTTTTCGGATAGTATTTGGCTTTGATTTTTTTCTCCATGCTGTTAACCTTATTCTTCACTAGTAAACTTAGGCGGGCTTGCGCGGACCTGGGTTAGCTATTTAACTCCGGGTTAACTGCTAACCTAGGGTTAAGAACTGTCAAAATGTATGGAAATGTAATTCTTAACCCAGGGTTAACGATTTAACTTTTTAACCCTGGACTGTGCAAGTGGCCCTTAGTTAATAAAATAAAATATTCATTATGCAATGAACAAGATTAAATACCTACGTTTTAATACACAAATAATCGTCTGACTTGTGTCACATAAACCACAGACTGGAGAGGGCTATGCTTGGAGTTTCTCTGCGGGATCGCATTAGGAATGCTGAAATCCGCGCAAGAACTATAGTCATGGACACAGCTCGAAGAATCGCTAGACTTAAGTGGCAGTGGTGGGCAGGGCACATCGCTCGTAGAACTGACAGCCGATGGGGCCAAAAGGTTCTCGAGTGGCGTCCGCGGACCGAAAGACGCAGTGTAGGTAGGCCTC
Organism: Archips crataeganus; assembly: GCA_947859365.1. NCBI lineage: Eukaryota > Metazoa > Arthropoda > Insecta > Lepidoptera > Tortricidae > Archips > Archips crataeganus. Next base: position 9,080,913 of record OX402049.1, on the reverse strand, counting down.
CAACAAGATGGAGCGACGACCTGGTGAAGGTGGCGGGAACGCATTGGATGCGGATGGCACAGGGCCGATCTGTTTGGCGAGCCTTGGGGGAGGCCTATGTTCAGCAGTTGACGTCTTTCGGCTGAAATGATGATTGTGTCACATAAATGGTGTTTTGCGCTACGTTCAAGTCCCAAGAGGTAGTTTTCGTAACAAATACGATGTGTGGCGTTCAAAACAATGATCTTATATGTTACTATCGTAACTAGATTGGCAGTTTACGGCACCGACGCGTTGATACTTCGAAGGTGCCTGCAGGCTTATCTGGCGTCAGTTGGCTGTTTGACATTGAGTGAGCGTGACGCACCCGTTAAAGTTTTTAAATATGGCGAAATGTGCTGTTATAAGTTGTGTATCACGGTCCGAAAAGAATCACAAAGCAAATTTCGTTACTTTTCACAAGAAAGTTTGCATAATTTTGATCATGCTGTGTAAAATAATATTATAAAATAAAATAAATATATCGTACGTTGTTTTTGCCATCGGTGTTGCCAGTAAAGCGATTATGATTTTCCCACATTTTTGGGAGTTTAGTTAATGAAGGAATGAATGATGGAAGTGTGCGCCATTATTTGTTTTTTTTTTTATATAGGTATACAGTGGATTTCATTTATTACGTCCTTGGTTGTAGCGCCTGTTTTTAATGAATCATTTGTAACAAATTCCTAGAAATCCCATGAAGATATTGCGACCGGAGTCGGCCGCCAAAGACACAAAGAGCTGAGCAAAGTAATTGTTTTAGTTCATTAATATGGATCTCCGCAAAGTAACGCCTGATTCAATAAATTACACAAAGAGCTTTCAACAACTGTGGAGACCTTTACCTTTTGCTTATAGATATCAGCTAAAGTAGGTAGGTATACGTTTTTTTAATTTCTATCAACATACTTTGTCAGTGTCTTAGATCTTTATTATTTACTAGCTTTTTAAATGAAATCCTCGGTAATTTTTTCATATCAAAATCCATTTACTACCTAAGTACTAATAGTTTTTTCTAAATATTTTCAATGTATAGACACGTTTCTATTACAGTTTTATAATAATAGTAAAGATTGAAAGTTGTATTAAATTCTTTTCAGAATATATACACCATTAGTCACGCTAAAGCAATTAAATACATTCATTCATTTTGGGGAAAATTTCTGACCACTGGCAACTCTGTCCGTTTTCAAGCTAGCAAAGTTTTATCTCACTTCAACGGTAATTAGTTGGGTATTGGAAGAAACGAGACAAATATAGTTTACTTTGGCATAATGTGTCGGTTTCAAAGCTACGTCTTTTGAAGTCTCAAGTGGTTACGCATTTTTGAGATTTGTTTGTAAGACGTTACTTCTCTAGTATTTGTAAGCTCACTGGTTCAAAAGGTTAAAATACTGAAGTCGCTTATTTCGTTCGCATTTAGCCCGTTAAGTCTAGAGATATCGAATTTTGCATGTGTGTTTTACAACGTAAATAAAAACCATGATGTAATTTTAGGGCACAGGCCTACACTCAGAATGAGAGGGCTTAGGCCGTAGTTCCCACGCGGGCCCAGTGCCGATTGGGAACTTCACACACTCCATTGAATTTATTTTCAGGCGTGTACAAGTTTCGTCACTATGTTTTCCTTCACCGTAAAGCTCATGGTAAATTTTAAATGCAATTTGGCATATAAATTTGGAAAAACTCAAAGGCTTGAACCCACGTCCGTCCCTGTGCTTGAGAGATCACAGGTCCAACTACTAGGCCACCTTTGCTTTTTTCCGGGAAACCCACGGGAATTTAGTAAAATCAGGGGGTTTCACTCCGCAGTTTAGGTATTCGGCCGGCGCTCGTCCCGGGGAGTAGTATGGCAGACATGGCAGTAGGTTGTCGCTCGGCCTTCAGTTCGCACGCTAGCCGCGTCGCGCGTAATTAAGCATCTTTTTTCTGTGATTTTTGCAACAAACAATGACTTCTAAAACGATGTTATAAATAACTTACTTACTAAAGGTAGTTTACTGAATTAATACACACCGAGCGAGCGAATGGGAACCCTGTGCCCTTGGTTTCGGATTAGCGGTGCCCAACGGAATATGAACGCTCGCATCACACAATAAGTTTCAATTTCGCGTGCAAGCAGTAGGTAAGAGTAGGCTTTTATACCTAAAGTTGACTTTTGTTCGAGAGTGATCCTTCTGTACGTTAGTACTATTACTTATTCTGTGGTAAAATCCCAGTCAGATTTAAGTTTTAATTGTTAGTTTTCATTTATATTTCTTAAGCAGTTTTGCAGTGACACGTATCGTATCCCATACGATAAATAATAATAATCCCAGTTTTAATTCAACTGCCAGATTAGAGGCCGTATTGTCTAACGCGCGGACGCTTGCTATCGTATGCACTATTTGCTTCTGTAAAACTAAGATGGCGACAGAAAGAGATGGTGATAGCACTGATAGCAATGGCAAGCGCGGAAGGCTAGTACTTCCAATAAAAGACTGATTAGAAAGTTTGTATATATTTATTGCACCGTTCACCACTTGCGACCCTTGCCTTTTTTCTTCTGCTGCTGCTTGCGTTGCCAGGCGCTGTCCTGGGGTTTCTCAGCGCGCGGGCTCTTCGCGGTGGCCGCCGAAGCCGATGGGGTTTGCTTGCTCATGTCACTGTAACACGAATCAATGCTCAGTAGTCAGCACACCTTAGACTGTGAATGTTTACTAATAATTAGGGACGAAATTCTCGTGGCGCTTTTGAGGCTGTCATAGGGACTTCTCATTTATCGACTTCCGATGTACCTATACGTCGATACATTATAGACCACAACATAATTAAAGAATATTAAAAGTAAAGGCACCATCTTTTATCAAAAAGGTTATCTCAAAGAGATAGCTCAGTCGCGATAGGACTGCCTGTTGTTTAATTCTACTCTTTATGATACTTTAATTATAATGTTAATTTATTTAAAGTTAATTTTATTATGCCATGTATTTATTTGTATAGTTAACCAATAAACTATTTATCATACTTTAAAATTATTGTATTACAGAATACTCATTTATCGATATAATGATGTACACGCACAAGCTTTAATTTGGGACCCACTTAAGGTTGACAGTCCTGTCATATTGTATAGAAATTCACAAGATATTTTGTCGAAATGGGTCCCAGATTAAAGCACGCGACCGTACATATATCGGAAGTTGATAAGTGAGAAGTCCCTGATAGCCTCATAAGTGCCACGAGAATTCCGGCCTCTACTAATAATAAAGCCGATGAACAAAGACGTTTCATACAGGGTTATTTGTAATTCACTGGCATCCTTTTAACCCTAAACTCCTACCACTTAAACATTTTTTTTTGTTTTACGGCTTTTGTCATAACTTAATATTTTTGGTGTAATAACGTTTTGAAAATTTGAGATTACCCCTTATTTTTACGATACTCTGTGTATTTGTATGGGAAAAAAAGTGCTTCATTTTAAAAAGTCGTAAAACAAAAAACATTTGTTTGAGTGATAGGAATTCAGGGTTAAGAGGATGTCAGTGAATTAAAAATAACCCTGTATAAATTTATTTTATGGACTTTCTTTTCAATATTTCTTTTCTGACATTAGTCGTGCAAAATTTCGCTTATTGTCCCGCTGTCATCTTTTGTCGTTGAACGCTAGAAGATTGGAGGAAAGAAATATGGATGGGGCTTACTATTGGTCGGTGGCATTAGTGGACATGCCCTGGCTGCCCTTGATGACGTCACGCCGCACGCCGCGCCGCTTGCGGTACGCTGTGCGCTCGTACTTGGGAAGCCATCTGCGAAGCAAATAATATACAGTACAAATTGTCACATAGCTAACAATACCGCACAAGTCAGAAACTATACCCTATTCGGTAAGAATCTTCTAATATAATAGAAATCTCGTGTCACGGTATTTGTTATCGAACTCCTCCGAAACGGCTTGGCCGATTTTTATGAAACTTTTTGTCTATATTCGGCAAGTCTGAGAATAGGTCGTAGGCTATTTTTTATATACCTAGTCAACGCGGACGGAGTCGCGGGAATATTTAAGTCATGGAAGCGAAATGTTACTCATTTTCATTAGTAAGATAGACTAGAAATTTACTTAATACATACATGTGCATATGTAACTCCGACAACATTGTATAGTCGACCAAGTAAGTGCTTTACCATTTTTTGTGACAGTTCCTACATCAGAATAAAAACAATAAGGCTGATTGTCACATTGACTTGTAAGTGAAAATAGCCTTTGATGTCTTAAGTCATACAACTGACATTGAACTTTAGGGTGGTAAAGGAGTTTCTTGGTCGACTATACAATCAACAAATGAAGCTTCAATATCTTTTTAGCACTAACTCATTTCCTTTACCTTTCTGGGTCGGGTGCGCGGGAAAGGTCTGCGTTGGGAGGCAGCTTCGTCTTGCGCTTGCGACGCTGCTTCCTCTTCGCACCAAGCTCTGATCCGGGAGTACTACATAAAAAAAAGAAGTTAATTTCGCTACTCCAAATTGTCCGCTATCATGCGTCATAGTACCCTGTGAATCCAATACATTGTATCTTCAGTACACTGTCTATGGGAGTTACAGTGTATTGGATTCACTGGGTACCATAGCTTCCTGTACGTCACAGGTTCTCAAATGTGTGTGATAACGTCCCCTTGTGGGCGTTGAAGACTTCTAGAAGGCAGTGGCAGTGGAACACTGAGAGAAAATTAGGAGGCGTTACTTAATATGTAAAAGAAAAGGGAGCGATGGGCACAACAAGGTTGAGATCAACAACACAACGACAACAAGGCTGATGGTTGAGTCGGAACAAGGTTGATGGCCATAGCGTAATAGACCATTTTGATCAAGCAGGTAGGTACACAGTAAATTAAGTTACTATACACGATGTGGATTGAATGGAAGTAGATGACGTATGTTGTGGCATGAACAAATACAATTTTAGGTATATTATGGGCACTGTTTTTAGTTTACCATATTATATTTTACTGTTTGCTATAAATATTTTTTTACCCCGGTGATTGTTCCTGCTTGCTTTGAACGGTCTTCTTCACGACTTTGGCGCCCATCATCCATTTGGACGATTCAAGTGCCTCGATGTCGATTTTACCCTGTAATAAATAAAAACTATTAGCAACGAACTAAAACAATTACTTTGCTCACCCGCGACCTTACAATAGTTACGTTTATGCAAGAAATGTGCGTTCATGCAGTTCCTCCACCTCCACACTGTACGAACACACACAAATCACATAAACCCAACCATCACCACCACCAAGCTACACTGACGCGTTTCGAACTCAACCAGAGCTCATCTTCAGAGTTACCACAACCGTATGCTATGCTACCAAATGTTAAACTAACAAAAAAGTTAAAAAGTTTAACATTTGGTAGCATAGCATACGGTTGTGGTAACTCTGAAGATGAGCTCTGGTTGAGTTCGAAACGCGTCAGTGTAGCTTGGTGGTGGTGATGGTTGGGTTTATGTGATTTGTGTGTGTTCGTACAGTGTGGAGGTGGAGGAACTGCATGAACGCACATTTCTTGCATAAACGTAACTATTGTAAGGTCGCGGGTGAGCAAAGTAATTGTTTTAGTTCATTAATATGGACCTCCGCAAAGTAACGCCTGATTCAAGAAACTATTAGCATCTTAAGATATTATTACACGAACTGTCTAAAGAAAGTAGTTTAATCTCCTCATTTAGGTATTAGAACACGTAAGAGATATAGTGTATCTATGACCTAACCTCGTTATAATGTAATTAATTAATTATGTAGTCTTATGTAGTTATTAGTGTGTAGTATATTTGTATAACGATCCGAGTGTCACCGACGGAGCTGGCTGTAAATCAGCGCTGGGGTGCTATAAGTATCCGATTTGCAACATGCAATGACACACTATCTTTATCCTCGTGTTCTCTATTTGTAATGTAATAATATCGATGTCTTGTTGTTGTAAATAAATGTATTTTGCTTTCTATCTCTCTCTTTACACATACAAAATTTCGGCAGCAGTCCTCACCTATGTACTTCCGTTTGGCAAATTATTTTTCCCAAACTGATTCATTTGGCAATTTCACTTCCCAAATGTTTATTTTTTCCGAAACTTCAAACTATTCAGGATATATTTCAGGACTATTCTGTAGGTTAGGTTAGGTTTGTTTTATAACAATCCTGAAAAGTTTACAGTTTCAGAAAAAAATAAACAATTGGGAAATGAAACCCAAAATTTGCCAAATGAATCAGTTTGGGAATAGTTATTTATGATACAAGTGCGGAAAGTAGGCTATTCCTAAGGAATGGCGGAGATCTAAACAAACGAGCGAAGCGAGTTTGGTTTAGCCGGCATGAGTTGGGAATTTCCTACTTTCGACACGTATATCATACAACATTTTACAATGCATTAAGCGAGGAAAAAAATTGGGGCTAAGAGCGCGCGCAGACAGAGAGCGGTCTGGAGTACCGAGTTCCGCGTTCAGAGTTCTGTGTTTTCATCGCTCGAGAGTTCCAGTCGCCTGCTGTGTGCGTTATCGTAAGAGACTCACTGCATTCGAAAGAACGCAGAACTCTGAACTCGGAACTCCAGACCGCTCTCTGTCTGCGCGCGCTCATAAACATTTTCGGAAAAAGATGTTGCGTTCTTATTTACCTTTCATTGAGGGAAAGTCTCGTAGATGTTTACATATTTCAGCATCGGTTTAGTCAGCAGGAGGCTATCACATTTAATTTTGTGCTTGGTCTAGGACGTCAGGCGGCGTTAAGTCCTATGTAAATTCATCACTTGAACTCTCCATTTTAATTTACTAAACTTAAATTAATTCTCCGGACTGAATTCATGAACATTACTGTGGCGGGTTTTCATGACAGGCGCGAACGGAACGAACCATGATTGGTTCGTGTTTTGCCATGCGCGCGCACAGTAAACTCATTGGTTGACAGGCGCGAACGGGTAACCGTGATTGGTTCGTGTTACGCCATGCGCGCACACTGAAAGCTCATTGGTTGACATGCGCGAACGGGTAAACATGATTGGTTCGTGTTACGCCATGCGCGCGCACTGAAAGCGCAGATGTCGTACGGTCCGAAATGGACTCAAGGAATTATTTTAGTACAAAATTTTTTATTTCAAAACTTTTGACGAAATTAAAATTTGCGTGTTTTAATATTAAAACAATCTGTTTTATTATTTTATCAGTAAATATTCATTTGGTTGCATCAAACATTTTCTTATTTGTGCAAAGCTGAATTATGAAGACACAACTCTCTAGTCTTATTTTTTAAACACTAGTTTGGACACAACTTTTTGAGAATTGGCAATTTAAAAAGTTACTTTTCCGCACGCGTGTGGAAAGTAAAATCCATACAATTTTTTTTTCACACTTGCGCAAGTGTGCTGGGATGACTAACTTTCTATAGATATGTTGACTCGCGTCAAGAGGCACTTTCCGAGCATATGCATTGTAAAAATAATTTGCGTAACATTAGTAAACCCTGACCATACCCTGGCTCTCATTTCTACCAAATTAGCCGACCCATGAGTGAATGACTTACCTCGACGTGTGCCGGCGGCGGCAGAGTCTCGGCCAGCTGGCGGGCCCGGGCCGGGTCGGCGGCCGCCAGGGCCTTGACGAGCCTCGCGAGGCTGCGCTTGTCCTGCGGCGCGGCGCGGGCGACGGCCTCGTGCGCGGCGGCGGCGGCGGCCGCGTCCCCGGCGCGCGCGTGCACGCCTGCCGCGGCTTGCCACACGGCTCGGAGGGATGCGAACTTCTGTTATCAAGCAACGATTTACTGTCATTAGCTACAAATGGAAAATCGTCTACTTGAATTGACCATTTCGAATTTTGACCAAAAATAATACCGTTCAAAATATTTTTTTACAATTATTTAAAAAAAATGTGTAAAATATGAAGAAAAAATTACAATGTTATCTAATTATAATTTAATTAAATTAATTTTATTTTATTCACGAGCATGATTACATATTATTATGAACTGTGATAAGTTGAGTCGTTTGAACTTGCCTTTTGTTGACTGAATTTGTGCATGGTACTTTATTGCTTTTGCTTTTGCTTTTACTTTATAAACACATAAATATTTCCCTTATTATTTTAGTAATGTAATTAGTCAATTGTAAAAACTAAGTCTTTTTGAGCAACCATAATGTTATAATTCACTAGTGGAAACTACTTTGGCTTTTGTATTATCTAAATTTCAAATAATCACAAATGTTATTTTTCGCTGTTTGTTTCCCATTATAAATTAAAAAAAAAAATCCTACTAATATTATAAACGCGAAAGTTTGTAAGTATGGATGGATGGATGGATGTTTGTTACTCTTTCACGCTAAAACGGTTTGACGGATTCTGATGAAGTTTGGCACACAGATAGTTTATAATCCGGATTAACATATAGGATACTTTTTATCCCGAAAAATTGCATAGTTCCCGCGGGATGGCGATAAACGAATTGGGGATGTCTATTTTTTTGCAATGTATAGAAAATCGAAAACCATTTCGAGATAAATGCTTTTTAAATCGTTTTCTGTAGTTATTTAATTTTAATATTATGTAATGAATTTATTATATAACAAATAAGCAATGACCTTCATTTGACGTTGGTGTAAATTGCGTGAGCGGTTCAAGTCGTACTTTATTCTGTGTGGTTAGAATTCTTCACAATTTACGCGTGGATTATACTACGAAGTTTGATTTGGACCCGCTGTCTGACATCTAGCACTTTGTCAGTGCCAGTAAAGTGACACAGTGTATGTATAGTGTACCACTACGCAAAAAATAATTAAAGGGGTTGCCTTATCGTACGCGTTTAGATCATAGACCTATACCAATGGACCTGTGATACCTACAAATCATGCGTGTATACCTAAAGTTGTCACAAACAATGGCGCTCAAGGGTTGTGACATCGAAACCAAAATAGTCGATATCAATACTTGAACGGTTAGCGGACATTTCAAGCAGCAATGGTAATATTCGAGTTTCTTAGTGGAAAAGTTAGTTTGAAATTAGCTTTGTTCATAATTACTTCGGTTATGGCATATTCGTTATACAGGAAAATTTATAATGTTATATTCCTTTGAAAATTATAAGGGGTAAAGGTATCTCAAAATTTATAGTTCAAAAGGTATGTAAAAAAATAATTAAAAACCAACATACAAGTTTGCAATGTCTATTCACAGAGTCTTTTAGGTATGGTCAAAATACCAAATCATAAAAAAAATTGTGAAAATCAACTGCAAAATGTACAATAAAACCGAACGCGCTTATTTCAAAAACTTGCAGGAATTAAGTAGTGTGTGATAACTTTGTGCTGACTAAATAAAATAACAAGTATAACAAAGTATGAAATGCCCTTTATTTGTAAAACAACAAAAATAATTTAATTTATAACAACAAGAATTTTTCACAATTGCAGTTTGGATTGTAAGTAATGTAAGTGTGTCATTTACTTTTTTTAACAGGAGAAAATGTTGGGGTCTATTTATTCAAAATCACAAGTACATACTATTCATTTTCACAAAGAAAATCCGGCCTAGTGCGAGTTGGACTCGCGCACGAAGGATTCCGTACCATTATCTATAAAAACGGAAAAAAATCATGTCTGTTGTACGGAGCCCCCTTAAATATTTGTTTTATTTTAATTTTATTTTTAAATAATTTATTGAATCATTTTATTTTTAAAGCGAATATATAACTAAATATTCTGTAAATATTTCAAGCGTCTACCTGTTGCCGTTATCAATATCGAGCATTAAAGAAACACGTTTTTTGTATGGGAGCTCCCTTAAATTTTTATTTTATTCTGTTTTTTAGTATTTGTTGTTATAGCGGCAACTGAAATACATCATCTGTGAAAATTTCAACCATCTAGCTATCACGATTTATGAGATACAGCCTGGTGACAGACGGACAGACGGACGGACAGCGAAGTCTCAGTAATAGGGTCCCGTTTTTAGCCTTTGGGTACGGAACCCTAAAAAAGTGTACCGTACAGTTATTTTTGTTTTTTTTTTCGTACTGTTTATAAGGCTCGACACAAATATGAAACAAAAAAAAAGGAATGGAAAATTGGGGACATTTTTTTTAGTCATCAAAGTCGATAGCGCTCTTGATTCTGAGCAAGAAAATTCTAGGGAATCTGTCAAATTAGAACAGACATCGGTCAGAAAACATGGGAGTTATTTCAGTTCTACTTATGTCGATATTCAGCACAACACTAATGTAGAATGACAATTGTACTGAATTCAACAAAATCAAAAATACAACGATAAATGGAGAAAAATCTGCATTTCTATGATGGCAGCGACAAAAGCTTACCAAAATTAACTATCATTGAGTAAATATTACAATCTAATGACACTATTTGATGAAAAAACTGTTACTAACCTATGAGAAGTTAAATTCGGTTGATTTTTCGTTTTTCGTGAAGCACACCCTTTTATGGAACACGGAGCCATATTGCGTTTTTATTAATAGATATCCACAACACAAAACCAAATGGTATAGTATTTAAAAATCGCTGTAAAACACTAAAAACTGCGCAGTTATCGTTCACTTGACAGCTCAAGTACCTAGAGCCTCTGTCACAAGCGGCAGCCGGAAATGCTGTCTACTCGTTATGTCAAAATATTTCCGAGCATACAACAAACAAATGTCATGCCATCTCTTTCTTCATATGCCAAGTCACCTTAGAAAGAAAGAGACCATATGTGTTTTTTGGTTTTTATGTCGATTTCACACATGTATCTATAGTAGAATACCGCATTTCCATTTGTTTCCTATTTCTGTGGTTTAGATAGATTTAGAAATTTGGCATTGCGGGAGCCCTCAATTATAATCTGACGTCATCAATTAAAATAGTTTCAATAATTATTTTGAAAAAAAGTAGAGAACTAAATGACAAAATATTGAAATTAGTTTCTTATAATTGACTTTTCTGTACAAAAAAAATATAAAAACCACTGGTAATTTTTTTTAGACATTCCCAATTCTTCGCAGACGGAGTCGCGGGCAGCAGCTCGTTTCGTTATAAATGAATTAAGCCTGAATTTAGTTAATTAATTGAATTGGTCATTGTCATTATTTCTGTCCGCCTACATCCGTGATTCCATTTTCGACAGTATTTTATATATGGACAACAGAACTTTCCTTATGTATTGATGTATTTTAATATTGTAATTTTTCTGATTTCACGTATAATTTCGAATGGACGATTTCCCATTTTGTACTCAATCACAGTACCTACATCAAACCAACGAGACTGCCTCTGGTTTCCCGCTAAACGTATTATTATCTATCTAACTTTTCTTTTTATCGCTAAACACCCGCTTACCGACTTCATGCTGCTAAACAGGCTAATCAGGAAGAGGAGTTTTAAGTTATGGATTCCAAAGAGTGTTTCTATTGAATGAACCTCGTGCTTTAGACACAAAGGGAGATTTATGCAAGTATATCATATTGTATAACTGACCTCGTCATCCTTGTAATGTTTGTAGACGTCCTTGAACAGCTGCGAAGCCTTTTCCAGTTCGTTGTCAGCACAGAGCAGCGTCGCCAGAGCCCCCACGACGGCCGGACGATACTTGTATTCGCTTTCTTCCAACAGTTTCACGGCCGCTTTGCGATCACCCTGAGGAGAAAACAATCAGCTTTCTGTACCTAAAGGTTGCTAACGTGACGAATGGTGCTGTTAAAGTAGGTACGACCTATAGTTGTCAACCCGGAATGAATGACAATAATGTACGACCTAATAATTCAAATCCTTCAGTATGTGGATAGCAGGTTTACTATGTAAACAAACGTCAAAAAAAAAAACAAAATTAGTTTGGCAGTTTAAGGGCGAAAGATGAAATTTGAAAATCGGTTTAGTTAGTAACTAACTGCATTGGAATGGACTAAGCAGGTTTACTCTCTAAATCAATGATATAAATACTATTTACTAGAGACCCGCGCAATAGCTATAACGCAGAATATACCGGACGCACTGCACTTGCTAAACTCTTAACTTTTATTTAAGTGTTTTTCAATAAAAAGACACGTCAAGATCGCTTATCTTCCTTCTAGTGCTAAAATAAAGAAGTATACATGCAGAACTCACGTTAGCTAGCAACACTTGGGCCGCCGCAAGCGTCAGAGTGCCGCCTTGCGCGAGCAACAGGTTGACAGCGGCGGATTGCTTGCCGTCCTTCACTAGCGAGCTAGCTTCCACCAGCGCCGCGCGATATTGCTGGTTCAGCGACTTGGTTAGCTTCACGCAGCATTGCTTGCAGAAGTCCGGCTGGAATTAAAATACGAAATATAAAAAAGAATAATGGGAATTCGTGTTCATGATCGAGATCAAGGAAGGCCCGTGTTCCGTGACCGTGTGACCGTGTTGAACACGGTCAACAGTGGACGTTTCTCGACTTAGGGTGCTTTTGATGAGATGTGCTATCAGTCCGAGAATGGACACTTTTGGAGTAGGTATTTAAGGCAGGCTGAAAACTTGTCTAATACTTCCCCTATGATGTAGCACAGAACCACAGACCTGGCTGACAGGTGGCGGGGTGGTGGCTAAATCAACCCTCTTATTTTTACAGATACAATTTTTTTTGTAGAAAATCTCATTGAGGCGTTTCAAAATTTTTATACTTTAAAATTTGACACTTAAGGTGTGAGAAAATAAATAAGCCAGATCATTCAGTCGGGACTTAAACTTTGCCAGATGCTTGCAAAACAATTTTGCAAAAAATAGAAAAAAAAGTTGTCGAGGTACGCTGAAAATTAAATGTTAAGAGAATATTGTTTTGTCGTCGGTTGAAAATACAGATAATTTCGGATGGATAATCGATCTGCCAATTTAAAAAAATGAGGGTTGATTTGGCCCTGCTACTCGTCAGCCAGGTCTGTGGTTCTGTGCTTGGGTGCACAGAATAAAAGAAAGAAAGGTAGGTCCATAGCGACGTAGCACATCTCTGGTCGAAATGCACCCTTATATGGTGAATGAAAAAATGTTTAATAAGCCATACCCTTAGATTATTTATACACTAGATAGTGTCAGTAGCAAACACTGCGATACAAAACGTCCAAAAACCCATTTGACAGCTTCATATTACGATCGCGTTACATTATTCAAACTGAAGGAGGGCAAATGACATATAAGCCAACAGTTGGCTTATATTTTTTGGGTCGTTTTCATGCCGCTAAAGCTCTATCTAGTGTATAAATAATCTAAGGCCATACCTGATTAGAGTAAATGGCAAGTATAGCCTGGTTGTAGGTGATGGACGTGCGTTGTCGCGAGTTAAGCTTGTGCTCCAGCCCGTCAGCCGTCGCCGCCTTCATACGTTTGCGGGAGTCGAACACGTTCGTGTCTCTGAATACAGTAAAATTACATAAAGTTTACCACTGACAGATGGTTTGCCTTCATTTCATATTCAACTTTAACGACCTACAAATAAAGCCAATTTTAGAATACTGTTACCCACGTTTGCAGATTTTGTAATAACTACTTTATTTGTATGGTGTTAAAGTTGGAAATGAAATGAAGGCAAGCAATCTGTCAGTGGTAAACTAAAAGTAAACGTATTGTAACAATGTATGTATGTATGTAAATTCTTTATTGTTCAGTCATCATCATCATCAGGGCCCGTACTTTTCATGCCGATGACATCAATTTGACGGCACGCTGCATATAGAATGATCCCAAATTTTATTTTAAAAGTTTTATTGTAATTATTAATCATTAGTCGTCAATCATTTTAATTTTTAATAATGTACAAATGACTTCAAAAGTAATCTATTCACACGTGGAATAAATAATACCTACTTGATACGTGAAACGTAAATTAAACTAGTTGTTTTGTATTTATACATACATTTTATCAAAATGTATTGTTGTTGTTATATTGTTAACACATTTCAATAGTTACGTAGAAAATAGAATTCCTCTCTAACTTGAAGTACGCCATCCTTCTCGCATTAATTCCTACGCAAAGAAAATCTAATTCATCTTCGTGTTCATACGTAATGAAAAATTCATAAAAATACTTTTGTTTTGTAATCGTAGTTTTGTTTGTTGTGTCGCACATTTAGTTAATTTTTAATGATTTGATGATAAATGATTGATTATCTCAACTACTCAAATTGCAATCATCCTGTACGCGGCGTGACGACATCGGCATCAAAATAAATGTACGGGCCTTGAAAATCATCAACCCACTTTCGAGCTCAGGCTGGCATCTCTGAGTTTTTCGGAATTTATAAGCGAAATTTGAAATTTACCATCAGCTTTTGAAAGGTCGTGAGGAAATCTGGAACACACCTGCGAAGAAATTCAATGGTGTGTGTGAAGTTCCAAATCCACACTGGGCCCGCGTGGGAACTACGGCCCAAGCCTCTTTCTGAGAGGAGGCCTTTGCTCTACAGCGGGACGTATTAAACTGAAAAATGTTTTACTTGTTTTGTAAGTTCTTGTACGGACCTGTTGATGACGACAAGATTATTGCTGGCGATGGCGACCAGCGCTTGGTCGCTGGGTTTATCCTTCAGAACGTTCTGGTAGATTGTGGCGGCTTCTTTCTCGCGCCCCATCTGTTGGAGGCAGTATGCCTGTTGCACTCTGAAACAAAATTCTTTATAATATAATGTAGATCTAGTATATTAGGATGACAATTTTTACAACAGAATAAATCGAGTATTATTTAGTAAAACAGAATTATTAGAAACTGAAATAAATTGTCACAAAATCCCAACTCAGCATGATGTGGGGCTTGCACCCGCCGCTGGTGGCTGGTCTTCCATTGGAGCCATTTAAATAGTTGCTGGACTGTCTTGTTATAGCAAAATAAATACTAATGCTTGTAGCCAAATCATGGATGTTTCATGTATTTAAGTCTTTATACATATTATGTTTTTTACTCGTTTCTATAGTAGGTATATGTTTTGCTTGGTTTGGGACAAGACCAATTTTATTGGGGTTGTCTATTTTTTTAAAGTAAATCAAAAACCATTTTGAGATACTTACTGTTTACTTTTAGTTTACCACTGACAGTTTGCTTGCCTTCATTTAATTTCCAACTTTAACACCATACAAATAAAGTAGTTATTACAGAATCTGCAAACGTGGGTATAATAAATAATAGTATTATTGGGTAATAGTATTATTCTAAAATTGGCTTTATTTGTAGGTCATTAAAGTTGAATATGAAATGAAGGCAAACCATCTGTCAGTGGTAAACTTTATGTAATTTTACTGTAAATGCTTTTTAAATCGTTTTCTGTAGTTATTTAATTGCAATTATGATATATTCTGAGAAGAGGCCTGTGCCCTGCAGTGGGACGTATATAGGCTGGTATGATGATGATATATCAAACACAGTTCTGAAAAAAACATTCATTAATTAATTTTGAAAAAAAAAATTTAACTAAATGAAAAAATATTGAAATTAGTTTCTTATACCTAATTGACTTGTCTATACAAAAAAATACAAAAACCATTGGTATTTTTTTTGACATTCTGAAATATATAAATTGTCTTAAAAAAAAACTTAAAAATGTTTTTTACGATTTTTTTTATGCTCATTTTTTTTTTCTATTTTTTTTTCGAGGCTTTAGTGCACCTGTGTGACTATGCCAGCCTCATTGGGAGACTCAATGGCCAAATTCATCAAACACTGCTCCTGCCACGTCCAGATTCTCTGGCTGCAAATTTTTTTTTATGCTCATTAATTCACCTTATGATACCGGCCTCTTCTTTAGCCTCTTCCTCGGTCCCTCCATCTTCAATGACACTCTCAAAAGAGGCCTGCTCCGCTCTCTTCAGTGTTGGTAGTGCCTCGCTGTACTTGCCACGCATAGCTAGGGAGCTTCCAGAATTGTACGCCAATTCATATGTGTTCTCGTCAAATTGAGGCAGGTCTGCAGACTATAGAGTTTATGGTTATGTTTGGTTAGGTTTTATAAAATACTAGCCTTCCGTCTGCAGCTTCGCCCGCGATAATTTAATTTTCCGGTAGGAAAAGGTATTTTCCGGCAGTAAAAAGTAGCCTATGTCACTCAGTGATAATGTAGCTTTCAAACGGCAAATGAATTTTTAAAATCGGTCCAGTAGTTTCGGAGCCTATTCAATGCAAACAAACAAACAAACAATCAAATCTTTCCTCTTTATAATATTAGTATAGAAAAGTTTCAAGGAAAGGATCATTTCGGCCACTTAACGGGATTAAGTAGATTTTATCGAATCAAATAACTGTTTAAGTTCAATTTGAAAACTTTATAGACAAAATTCATAGAAAATACCTATAATTGATCACTACATAGTATAATACAAAGTCGCTTCCCGCTGTCTGTCTGTCTGTCCCTATGTATGCTTAGATCTTTAAAACTACGCAACGGATTTTGATGGGGTTTTTGTAATAGATAATTCAATAGGAAGGTTTATATGTATAATACATGCATAATTGCACCTGTGCGAAGACGGGGCGGGTCGCTAGTAATAATATAAAATCAAGACACTTGAGTGATGAATTGTGTCATGTTTTAGTTTTAGACTTTTGCAGTTTTGAGTTAAAATTATTAGTTTATTACTAACACTTCTGGGTAATATGAGATATGTGATTAAGTAAGTCCTAGTGTCAGAATTATGAAAAGATTGCGGGTGAGTAAAGGAATTGTTTCAGTTAATTTATGAAAATGTGTCAAAAGTAGTGTATTTATGTAAGCCATGTTTATCTGTACTTTCTCTGAATTATTTTGTGGCAATAAATGATCTTGTATCTTGAATTGTCTAAATAATGTAAAGATTTAAGATAACCATAACTCATGTATGATTACTTACTGGGTTCAGTGCGCCCAAGTTAGCCACTACAGCGGCCATGTTGGTTTTCCTCTCATCTTCATACTCATCAGTGGTGTTTTTGACAATGTCACGGTACAGGTTGTAGCAGTCCTGGTACTGTTCCAGACGGTACAAGATTTGAGCCCTAGTACAAATTGACAAATATTATTTCAAATATCACCTCTGAATTTCCAAGAGCCAGTTCAAAAGTACAAACTGTTGTGTATTAAGATGGGTAGTCTTGCGATTGTTTTGTAATGACAGTTGTGGGTACACCGAAATAAAAGAGTTTTGCTACTTGAATCAACCTTGTTGTATCTTTTACAAACCTTAATTCCTTCAAAGCTAGTGTCATCTCTGGAGCATTATCGACAGTCTGCAGCGCTTCAGTAGGGCAATTGAGCCTGTACTGAGCATAAGCTTTCTCGAAATGAAGGTTGGCCGCCAATGCTGCATTCTTCGGGTTTGTAAGGACAGCTAATGCCTCCTTGAAGTTGTGCAGCTGAATGAAGCATATTACTTTGCAGTGGAATGCTTTTTGCTCATTTGGAGCAATTTGGAGAACTGAAATTGTCAATTTTATTAAATAACAATATCAATATTGGATTTCCTAAGAAATATAAACTGTTTGAAGTCACTTATTTCTAACTACTTAATAACTATACCTAAGACATACCTAATAAGGTATGTCTTATGTAGCATAATTGCTTAAAATACATGATTTAGCAACACAAATTGCTGCAATAGATGCGGTAGTTTAAAATATTGATTTGTATATCTTACACTAGTATGTATCTAATTAATACAATAAAACAACACAGTTTATGATTTGTTGTCTAAGAATAGATGTAATCAATTTAAAGTTTATAAACTATCGAATTGATGCTGCGAAAATTATTGGTAGTGAATTTTCTGTACCAAAAAAGTCTTGTATTATAAAGAATAAATATTAGATGAATTAACAATTCAATTACTTACTTTTTCCAGCTGCTTTTAGCGCTCTATCATAGTCACTGCCTTGGCAGAATTTATTTAATTCAATATAAGATTGAACAAGGTTATTTTCCTTGTTGCCCGACATTTTTGACAATTGACCACTTGGCAGACAAACGTCAAAACGTAAACCGTAGCTATTACCAATCTAATGAACCAAAATAATGCCAAAGAATATTGATAGCTAAAATAAGGCCTTCTTATAAAATAATCAACTATCTTTATTTCGAACAGTAACAATTTGGTACATTACAAAAAGTGAAATCGATGCCCTTACAAAAGTTTAAAACTGTGTCAAAACATATCGCAAAGGATACTATGGCATTTTACAAGTATTAGCCCGTAAAATGCATGCTTTTCTTTGATAAAACCAGCGCTGGTGTGAAGATCATCATCATTAATTAATTGTTGTAAATATGTCTTTAAGGTATTTTTATATGGGCCTATGCAGCCTGAAATAAAATTATTCTATTCTATTCTATTATCATGAAGAATTCGCCGCAAAAAGTTAGCCCGATTGCCCCAATTTAACAGTTTGTGGTTAGGGGAGTGTGTACAAAGTAGCCAACACTAGCTAACAGAACAGTTACTTGGCAACATTATATCAACCGGAAACGTCATTCAAAAGTATTTTTTTCTATATACTTCATTACATGAAAGACAACGGGAACTACATTCATACAGCAACAAGTCTGGAGTTGGAAAATGTATAGAAATTCTAATTGTTATTAAATCCAATCATATCACAGTCAGAGTCGTTTTCCGAATCAAGTCATGTTTCGCCAGTTTCTTAACTTTTTGATGCTCTTCGCAAAGCGACATTGTACTTTACGGCCAGCTTCGGCCAGTAGTAGCTGGCGGTTTCTTGGGGTTAATAAATAAATATGACCCTGTGAGTGACAAAATTTTATTTGAATTCTGCTGAGGTATTTATAGTTATACGGAAACACTGAACTAAAGTAAAGTACAGAAAGAAATACCAATGACTCCACACTAGGCTAGGCTAGGCCTGTAGCGTGGCAGCCAAAAGACCATAATAATAATTACTATAATTACATATTACTATAATGATTACATTATACAGGGTGTTTGGCAATCGAGTGTAGGGGTTTTAAGGGGTGATAGTTAGGGTCATTATGAACATTTTTGACCACATTTACTATTATGGCAAATTGCACGGTTTTTGAGATATAGCCTTTTTTTTTTGAAAATTCACTTTTTGTCCCAATTTTTTTATATTTAACATTCTGTATAGCCTTTATTGAATTATTTTTTAATGTTTTGCCTTCGCAATACCCTTGTTCTTCAAAATAATTCAAATAATTGCCTATTACTGCTAGATTGTTTAAAAAAACTTCTTTAGACATGACGAGAAAAAAAAATCTCAATACTTTTGCAACTTTGCGTATCTACAAACAAGTAACAGCGATTTACGCGTACAAATTACTTAATAAACTTCTTTGATTTACGGACTTTCTAAACATGTGCCACTTTAGAAAAGAAAAGTAAAAAAATAACAAAAAATTACTTATTTCCAAAAAAAGAAAGAAACCTCATTTCCATACAGTGCAAGTACGACTACGACGGTACTGGCTACACGACTCGTTCACAGTCCTGGCCCTATACTACGAAGCGCGAAATTCGAACTTCGTTTCATGCCGTTCCGCTCACGCTAATGGTATTTATTACGAGAGTGAGAGGGACCGCACGATCCGAACTTCGAACTTCGAATTTCGCGCTTCGTAGTATAGGGTCAGAGGCCCTACCACGAAGTGCATAATTCGAACTTCGTTTCGTGCCGTCTCGCTCACGCTAATATGATTTGACACGAGAGTGAGAGGGATAATACGATACGAACTTCGATTTTCGAATTTCGTAGTAGCGCCTCAGACATAACTTCAGTAGTTTTTTTTTCGTCTGTGGTAGGCTGGGGTAAACCGTGCAATTTGCCATAATAGTAAATGCTGTGGTCAAAAATGTTCAGAATGACCCTAACTATCACCCCTTAAAACCCCTACACTCGACTGCCAAACACTCTGTATAGTGATGTGGTCTGTACCTTAATTACAAAATATTACACAATTTTAAACTTTCGTGATTTTCACTCGTAATTACTATACTAAACGAGACTTATCACGAAAATAATATTTACCTCTGGAGCGGGTGGCAGTAGTGGGAGGAGAGTTTTGCAGACTGTAGACACCAGGCATGGAGATATAGCAACATGCTAGTGGTGCACAGTGGAGGTAGTCTGGCTTGCTGTGAGACTGCGTCTTCGTTTTGTAGATCTTTTTGAAGATAGCGATTTAGTTCAATGTCGTGGGTCACCAATTTGAGGGTAGGCTGCAATTAGGTAGAGAGATCTCTCTTCTGGCAGATGTTATGCCTGGGGACCGAAGTCAAGCCAGACTACCTCCACTGTTCAAAGTTGAAATACACTTAAATTTTTACATACAGGTTGTTCCAAAGCATTAAACAATAAATTTATTCATTTTTTTTTTCATTTTCAAATAGTAAATAATAAGTCATTTCTCCGTTATAATACGGTGGCGTTTGTTGCGAGGCTTTGTTTGTGTATGTCTAGAGGGTAAAGACACGTTGTTATAGTTTATAGATAGCATGAAGTATAAATAAAGAAAAAATTCAAAATTAAAAAAAAACACTTCGTTCCTTTTACGTAGTATCCATTGGTATTCGGTATTCATAGGCAGTGGCGTAGCGTGCCTTGGCGGGGCCCCGTATAAAAATTTGTTTGGGGGCCCCTTATGAAGGGTAAAGATTTCTCACAAAAGAAAAAAAAAATGTTTGCATAAAATTAAAAGAAATATTTATTCATCATAATTATCTATCTGCCACTTTTGCTTTTTTTGACTCATTTCTTATGGGCACTCTTCCGCAGGGACAGGACTTAGGCGAATTGTATATATAGCTAGGTTATTTTTAGGTTAGTTTTTTTTTATTAAGATTATTTAAAAGCGAAAAAGTTTCTCGGGTGCGCCGGTGGGATTCGAACCCACGTCTCCTGGGTATGCGCCCCAACGGGTGTTCTACCAATTGAACCACGTCGCATCCAACCGACTCCCCCGAAATTCTTAATCGCTTACATACGCCAACAGTTTTTCGCTTTTAAATAATCTTAGATTCGGTGGGCAGCCGTACTGCTAATAAAATAAAAATAATATTTTTTTTATTATTCATGTAAACTATTTTATTGATGGAAGTAAATATATTAAATTTATATTATAAGTATATTAGGTTAGGTATGGCTTAAATATGTTTCTGAAATAAAAAAAGATTGGGAAGTTTTTATTAATTTTTGCTTACGTACGTCGGGGGCCCCCGTGGCCCGGGGACCCCGTATAATTGATACGGCACATACGGCGGTAGCTACGCTCCTGTTCATAGGAATCGGACAAGTAAAAATAGGGCAATTAAGAAATCGGACATAAGAAAATAGGTATAACGTAAATTCGGAATGTTAGGGCTCATGAAAAGTTAGAAAATTGAAAATTCGGCTTTTAGATTTTAGGGTTAGTGAAAGTAGTGGCATAACTTCTGCCTGGAAAGAGATCGAGAATCGAGAATCGTTAAATACTTGTGACTTATTAAAACTAGAATAATCTAGAATCCTAGAACGTGATCGCTCGGGGCTACACCGTGACCCATTAATTAAGCTAACATCATTGAATTCAGTTTACTATCACGGGTTCGCAATTCACATTAGTTGCCTACCACTTTAATAATTTACTTAGTGTAATTAAAATGTACTTCAAGTAAAACCATTTCATTATTGTCTGAGTTCCGTATTCAATTTTAAGTAGTATCCTTATGTAAGTACTCACAAGTGGGATTTTTGGAGAATTGTCTAATTAATTCGAAACACAATTTGGAAGAATTTAGGTTATTATACGTTTGGAAGGCAATTTATGGGTACATTCTTTTGTTCGCGTCTCTCCTGTGGACATGGCAAAAGTTAAGGGTCTATAGCCAATAGTTTGCTGACTCCCCGTGTCGCTAATTTTATGTCCACAGGAGAGACAAATTTTGTGTCTTACTCTTATATCTGTACCTAAACGGTATCTACTTCATAAATTTCACTATCATCAGAACTAATGTTACTTACACAACACATGACTACGCATTCCTTAATCCTAATTCTAATTTTCTATTATGTTATGCATTACCTAATACCTACTACAGTCGCGGAAGTCGCGTTATTTAAGCCTTTCCTGCAAGCAGTTCCAGGGCTTCTATATATTAGGATTGGGAGAAATACTATACTCTTATGAGACGGTGACAGAAAGAGATGGTGGAAGCGATGGCAAGCGTCCCGCGCGTTAGACATACGGCTTCTGGTTTTTTACCCGATTTGTATTTTTATCAAACAAAGTCGGCTTTTTATCACAGCTTATTCTAGCAGCAGCTTCAATGTTTCACGAACAGTACGCTTAGTATAAGTTTTACTTCACCAAAATACTTCTCGATCGCGTTTACGTAAAAATTTCAACTCTATAAATAAATAAATAAAATAAATAAATATTATGGGACAATTCACACCAATTGACCTAGTCCCAAACTAAGCAAAGCTTGTACTATGGGTACTAGACAACGGAGAAACATACTTATATACATATTAAACACCCAAGACCCGAGAACAAACATTCGTATTTTCATACAAATATCTGCCCCGACACGGGAATCGAATCCGGGACCTCAAGCTTCGTAGTCAGGTTCTCTAACCACTCGGCCATCTGGTCGTCTATGGAAACATAGACGCGCGCGCGCGGAGGCGCTGTCCATGTTTCCCTAGTAATTGAATTTTTTACGTAAACGCGATCGAGAAGTATTGAAGTGAAGGAAAATTTATACTAAGCATACCTACAGAACAAAACGGCGAACTTGTGTTCAACGTCTGGCAACACCGTTTCCCGCGTAAAAATTTTACAATATTTCGACGCTCAAACTTCCGGTAGGCCAAGTTTGATGAGTTCGACATACAACCCGACACAAATGCTGTCAACTTTCACAATGGCCGAGCCTTTTGAATAAAACTCTGCAAGAATTTACTTTGTGGTTTTATTTCACTTGTTTGTCGTGGATTTGTGGCATTGAGTTCTTTGATTTATGTCTATTTTATTTTTAAACTCCTGATGTTAAAAGGAAACTGTCGCGGGATTCACAGTGGCTCAGTTGAGGGTGAAAGTTGGCATTTCTTATGCGCCGAGAAAGACCCAAACCGCGAGGTGCTTGGTTTTTAGTATTATGCGAGACGAAGATAACCATCTGGTCGCCCAAAAGGACGGATGGTTGAGAAGAAAATCGATGATCTTTATTCCTAAAAGTTAACAAAAACAAATTCTAATAATTAGCTACCGAACGCGAATAAAACCGTGCAGTTTGCAGGTACTACTAAAAATAGGTATAGGTACCAGGTATGTATGTACAGGGTTATTTGTAATTCACTAGCATCCTTTTAACCCTAAACTCCTACCACTTAAACAAATGTTTTTTGTTTTACGGCTTTTGTCATAACTTAATATTTATGGTGTAATAACGTTTTGAAAATTTGAGATTACCTCTTATTTTTACGATACTCTGTGTATTTGTATGGGAAAAAAGTGCTTCATTTTAAAAAGTCGTAGAACAAAAAACATTTGTTTGAGTGATAGGAATTCAGGGTTAAGAGGATGTCAGTGAATTAAAAATAACCCTGTATAAACATAAAAAATGTATTAAATACTTTAGATGTATGTAGGTAATATAATAACAATGTAGATCTGTTTGAAAAAAACATACCTTGTTGAGTTTCTTGCCGGATTCTTCTCAACAGGGTTTTTCCGAACCGGTGGTAGATTCCTCGCTCGACATTCATAGGAGCATCAATTTGATGCTTAAATTGAATGAAGAATTTTGACTTTGACTTTGACTTCGAAAATATAGAGGTAAGTACTTACTAAAATAGTACAAGTATCCAAAACTACAATAGCTTTCTCTAAATTATCCCGAACTTTACTAATTTAGTTTACCCATTTAGATTAGTTGATTCAACTTGAACTAGGGTATTATCCTTGGTATTACTATAAAAATCATTGCTCTCTATTAATTTACTAAAACGTTTAATAAAACAAATATGGCCGTTTAAAAGGGGGTCGCGCGTTTGAAAGGGGGCCGTATTTTATCAGGGTTCGCTGATAAATTGCTCCAAATTCAATTTAAAAGGGTAATGTTTGTGCCCCTATTACGATGTCACTCGACGCCCGCCTATAAACTCTGTCGGTCCACTGAACAATTGAAATATCGAGCCTCCACATACTTCCACTGTATAAAAATATTGGACGGCCTGAAGCTACTACAGGTTTTAGAAGAGAGCGTTTTCTGATGTCATTACGTGAATACAAAATAATTATAATTACCGAGGTAAATACTTACTCTTTTAGTTCAATCAAAGATACGACATGGATATTGGCTATCGGCACAAACTGCTTCCATATTCAGTAACATCTTGTCATTTGGCGGCACGTAAGTAGAGAACGTAGATTATTTGCCAATACACATTTTCAAGTGTTATTTATATTATCATTTATGTATATTACGTATTTATATTTGAAATTCAATTTCATTATTACTAGATTTTTATATGAATGCGCTTAATAAACGGGATCGGCTTCAAATCACTTGTAATCGCAGTTATAAGTAGTACGCATTTTTCGAGGTGTCGTTTGGGTGTCGTGCTCGATATTGATAACGGCAACAAGTAGACGCTTGAAATACCTACTTATTCACAGAATATTTAGTTATACATTCACTTTAAAAATAAATCTTTAACCTTTCGAACAAAGCCATTGTATTCTATTATGTCCTCAAGTGAATAATCCTCAGTTTAAAATGAACGTAAATATAAGATAAAATAGCTCATTGAAATAACGACTTTTACAGTAGAGAGTTCATTTTAATTTAAACTTTGTTTGTTTGTTTGTTTTGGTTGTTTTGGCTGCATGTCTACGACGCATTCAATGTTGAAAAATATTATCTGCCAACAAAGTTTCATTGAAAATGAACTCTTTACTGTAAATAATGAAGTCGTTATTTCAATGAGCTATTTTATCTTATATTTCTGTTCATTTTAAACTGAGGATTGTGCACTTGAGGACATAATAGAATACAATGGCTTTGTTCGAAATGTGGGCTGTTAACGAGATCGGGACACCTCAATAAATTCGTACTATACCTAATATTGAGCTCTTGTACAATATGATTTGATTACACACATCTGACAAGTGTAAGTGACAAGTACTAATTAAGCATAGCTAATAAAGCTCCTGTAAACCCAGCATAGAGTAAAGTCACCTCACATTTCGTCATATAAGTACACCGTGAAATTTTAGTGGTTGTTTTCCCGAAACGAGGTGCTTTAGTATCGATTGTACAATCGATTTATAATTACTATTTTGACTAGAGTCAAAATCCAATTGTGAAAAACGAATGTCGAAAATGACCGCAAACCAATAGTAACGCTTCGTTGGTACCTAACCTATCGTACGATCGTACGCTACTTGTACCAACGAAGCGTTACTATTGGTTTGCGGTTATTTACGAATTTCGTTTTTCACAATTGGATTTTTGACTCTAGTCAAAATAGTAATTATAAATCGATTGTACAATCGAAACTAAATCACCTCTTTTCGGGAAAACAACCACTAAAATTTCACGGTGTATATGCTATCGTCACTTAGTACCTAGTTTTTATTCGAAAACTTTTCACACCCATTGATGATTTATCGAGTTCCCCGCGTACCAACGTAAGTGTTTTCTTCTATCAACGTAAAATACTCGATTAGTGATTCTATCGGCGATACGTTTATGCGTTACTACGATCCTTCTTACTTTTTATGAGCTACGCTGATGCGGCCAGGAGATTAGATGATATGATATAAAGTGACATTCTTTTGTGTAGTTAAGTGGTCAGTTCGGAAGCATTATGATGGTTATTGGCGGCGTACTCGTATATGAACTTAAAACAAAATTTTAGTAAGTAAATTAAATTTGAGCTATCAATAGCGATCTTGCTGGTTAAGCTGCTGCTGGGCAGTAGGTACAATCAAGGTCATAAACAGGGTTATTTGTAATTCACTGACATCCTCTTAACCCTGAATTCCTATCACTCAAACAAATGTTTTTTGTTTTACGACTTTTTAAAATGAAGCACTTTTTTTCCCATACAAATACACAGAGTACCTACTTATCGTATAAAAAAAATTTAAATAAAAAATAAAACCTCCTTCAAAAAACCCCCAAAAAAACATAAAATAATAATTGATTGAACCGACCACAATAAGCATGAAAATATCTTTCTACTAATCTGTTTGAAGTTGGTGCCTCAGCACGAGCCAGCAGGAGTGTAGAAGCCCTATAATAGGTATGTAGGTAAGTTAGATTACTAGGTCCACTCCTGCTGGCTCGTGCTGAGGCACCAACTTCAAACAGATTAGTAGAAAGATATTTTCATGCTTATTGTGGTCGGTTCAATCAATTATTATTTTATGTTTTTTTGGGGGTTTTTTGAAGGAGGTTTTATTTTTTATTTAATTTTTTTTTATTTCCAAGTTTTTTTTGGGTGTTTTTTGAAGGCGGTTTTATTTTTTATTTAAAATTTTTTATTTTTTTCTTTTTAGTTGTTGCTAATGGCCTGGACTGGCACTCTTTACTGACTGTACTTTTTGCCTCTGGTTACCAAAGTACTTATCAAGACGAATCAAACGAGACCAAACTTGATGGGGTTATGTCGTTTTACTACGGAGTTCTTATGGTCACCATCCAACTTCATTGTCAGACCCTGGTTACCATCTAGGACCAAAGTACTCGTTGAGACGAGTGAAATGAGTCCGTACTCGATGGGGTAAGTGCCGTTACTTTATGGAGTAACTTTGGCCACCTTCCAGCTCCATCATCAGACCCTGGTTACCATCTGGGATCAAAGTGCTCGTCAAGACGTTTCAAATGAACCCAAACTCGACGGGGTTGTGTTGTTTTATTACAGAGTTTCTATGGCCACCTTCCAACTCCATCATCAGATTAGCTCCATGTCACAATAATATTGCATTGTCACCTGATTTACACATGCATGTAAAATATGAAATCAATCAGAAACCGGGAAGTGAGTCAAATTCAACTTGCAAGATTTGACCCGTTGAGGAGTTCCGTTGGCCATCTGCGGTCTTCTTCATCAGATCTAGTTTACCAAATGACACTTTATGAATGCAAATGCTCGATTTGTCACTGAAAATACTAAAATCGCTTTACATTTCCCTTGAACTTTTGAAGAGTTCCTTCAATTCCTCATGGATCCTATCATCAGAACTGGATTCCGGTAACAACGGGACCAACCTTGAAGCATATGCTTTCAAACAACGAAAGAATTTTCCAAATCGGTTCATAAATGACGGAGTTCTGAGGTAACACACGTTAAAAAAAAAAAAAAAAAAAAAGAACATACAACCGAATTGAGAACCTCCTCCTTTTTTTGAAGTCGGTTAAAAAGTAAGAGGTAACCTCAAATTTTTAAAACGTTATTACACCAGTAATATTAAGTTATGACAAAAGCCGTAAAACAAAAAATATTTGTTTAAGTGGTAGGAGTTTAGGGTTAAAAGGATGCTAGAAAATTACAAATAACCCTGAATAGGTATGCATCACAACTCCCTAAGGTAGATCGTCAAAAACCTTTATGCCACTAATCATAAGGTCGAAGTATACAATACGCCACGGCTGTATAGATATTTATGACCTCAAGTGTACTCAAGTTCCGTTTTTGAGGACTATACTTACCTATTATTTATTTTATTAGCAGTACGGCTGCTCACCGAATCTAAGATTATATAAAAGCGAAAAAAGTTTTTCGGATGCGCCGGTAGGATTCGAACCCACGTCTCCTGGGTATGCGCCCCAACGGGTGTTCTACCAATTGAACCACGTCGCATCCAACCGACTCCCCCGAAATCCTTAATCGCTTACATACGCCAAACAGTGGCGTGTGGTAACATCCATCGCAACTATTAGAAGCTACGACTCCTACGTTCCAAATTACATTGGAAATGCGTAAGAAATGATGTACCACATCTATTAAGATGACGTGGGTTCGAATCCTACCGGCGCACCCGAAAAACTTTTTCGCTTTTAAATATACTTACCTACTTAGCATAAACACGACACTATAGAAGTCTATTGTCTATCAGCTGAAAGACCAATACAGGCTAGCAGCTCAAATGCAAGCGGGGCAAGTGCCAATCATGCTAAAATTATGTTCACATTGTTTTTAGGCTAATATGTAATTTTGCTTTGCTTTTACTTCAAGCGGTCAATGTAGTTGCCTGAGGCAGTATCAACGTGCCTCGTTCAAAGTCCAGTTGAAATTTCATGTTGATAGATAAATGTCTTAATCAACGAATATTTTACAGGAGGAGGTGGTTGTTTTGTGTTTTGTTTTTGAAAGAAAGAAAGAAAGAAAGAAAGAAAGAAAGAAAGAAAGAAAGAAAGAAAGAAAGAAAGAAAGAAAGAAAGAAAGAAAGAAAGAAAAATATTTTATTTAAGGTTACAAGAGTACCACCAAACACCACCAAACAGTAGAAAACAACATTAATACACCTAAGTAGCTAATTAGGGTGGCAAGCGCTTATTGGATGGTTCGGTTTAAGGCATTGTTATACATAAATCCAAAATTTAACTATATTGAGACATTTGGTTTTTTAGAATCACACTATTAATGCTCTAGCTAGTTACTAAAATCCCAAAACCTCCTACTAGTACTAGTATCACCTAAAATTATTTACGCGATGCGAGAAACTCCGTTGATGTTGCGTTACATTGCGGAGCAGTCGGGAGATAGATTTAAAAGACACCAGTTGATTTCGTCAATGTATTGCGCCCTGCACGAAAATTCTCGTGTGTAAGAGAGGTTTTAATCCATCTTCTTCCTTTGGCCATTTGTTCTAAAACTTTACTACGAACGAGTCTAAAACTTTAGACAGGGCTTTGGCGATTTGTCAAACGGCACACGCAAAATCGACAGCTCCCACTTAGTTGTATACGAAAACAATACAATATCCGTTAGTCCAAAAAAGGTTGACCCATTTGTTCCGGGCAGGACACTTTTTCCCTGACAAATTGTCTGAAAGTAATTTTAAGCCAAGGCCAGTTATTTATATGTATTACTTTGGCTTTATGTCCTTACAGACCCATGCACATCGGTCAAATAGCTTCTATATTATTATGTGTACAGTTCATTGTTTTGGCTCTTTTCAGGATTCCATTATATCCTTTTCCACCGGTATATGAGTACAAAAGGGGTTGATGCTGGACGTAAAATAAAAAGGCGAGCAGCTAGTCAAGCTAGTGGTAGGGCTTAAGGTAAACAAGCAATATTACAAGTAGTTACGAGTCGTAGTTTAGTACTTTTCTTCTTAATATATGTATACTAGCGTTTGCCCGCGACTTCGTTCGCGAAGACAATAACGTTAGTTGTTTGGATGAAATTTGGCACACAGGTAGTTTATTACATGAATTAACACATAGGATAATGCCAGGAAAATGAAAAGTTCCCGTGGAATAGGAATAAGTGAATTCTATAGCCGCTAAGCCGTGGTGCCCTAGTGGTCAGACCTATGGACTCTTAAGCTGAGGGTCGTGAGTTTGAGCCCAGGCACCTCTGAGTTTTTCCGAATTCATGTGGTAAATTACGTTTGAAGTTTACCATGAGCTTTATAGTGAAGGAAAACATCGCGAGGAAAGCTACACACACCTGAGAAGAAATTCAATGGTGGGTGTGAAGTTCCCAAATCTACTGTCCAAGTCCTCTCGTTCTGGGAGGAGGCCTGTGCCTGATTGAAACAGGCTTTTTTTATCCCGGAAAGTGCAAAGTAAAGTTTCTGCGGGATAGAAATTCCTTTTTTGACCTTTTTTGAAAATCAGAGACATCGTAGCTTTTTATTATTAGTGAAATCATTTTAACAATCAGCCCCTATATTCAATTCACTTATTTCTTTCCCGTGGGAATTTAGTATTTTACCGTAGAAAAGTAACCTGTGTCAATCAGGAATACTGTAGCATACTATTAGTGAAAGAATTTTTGAAATCAGCCACAAATTTGGATTGTATTACTTCTATCCTGCGGGAATTTTGCATTTTCCCGAAGAAGAGTAGTCTATATCAATCAGTAATAGTGTAGCTTTCTATTGGTGAAAGAATTTTCAAAATCAGCCCCGAAGTTGAATTCAGTTTTTTTCTATCCCGTGGGAATTTTACATTTTCCTGAAGAAAAAGTAGCCTATGTCAATTGGGGATAGTCATATCATATCATATGAAAGAATTTTTAAAATCAGCGCCGATGTTGAATATTTACTTATTTCTATCCCGCCGGAATTTTTTATTATCCCGGAAAAAGTACCCTATGTAAATAAGGGATACTGTAGCTTACTATTGGTAAAAGAATTTTTGAAATCAGCCCCGAAGTTGAATTCACTTATTTCTATCCCGCGGGAATTTTCATTTTCCCGAAGAAGAGTAGTCTATACCAATCAGGAATAGTTGTAGCTTTTTATTGGTGAAAGAATTTTCATAATCAGCCCCGAAGTTGAATTCAGTTTTTTCTATCCCGTGGGAATTTTGTATTTTCCCGAAGAAAAAATAGCTTTTGTTAATCGGGGATAGTCATATCACATAATATGTAAGAATTATTAAAATCAGGTACGAAATTGAATTAATTTATTTCTATCCCGTGGGAATTTTTAATTTTCCCGGATAAAAAGTAACTTATGTCAATCAAGAATAGTGTAGCTTTCTAATGGTAATAGAAATTTTAAAATTGGCTCAATAGTTTCAGACATTCTGCTATAAACAAAAAAACAAAGAAAGTTTAGATATTTCCCTATCCCGTGGGAATTTCGAAAGATATATACTGTGGCGGTTTTTTTTGTAGGACTATTTAAGATAAACATTTCCATCATACATTACATATGTGTAACTCTAGCGGTTTTGGCATTCCTGCGAAGAATTCGGTTATCGCTATCCCGCGGGAACTATGCAATTTTCCGGGATAAAAAGTATCCTATATGTTAATCCGGATTATAAACTATCTGTGTGACAAATTTCATCAGAATCCGTCTAACCGTTTTAGCGTGAAAGAGTAACAAACATCCATCCATACATACATACATTCTTACAAACTTTCGCGTTTATAATATTAGTAGGATGTGCACAAAGACCGTAGGTATATGGTACATACTTTTTTTCTAAAATAAAACTGAACGAATATACATATAAAATTGCCCGCGACACCGTCTGCGAAGAATAGGGGTAGCTATAAAAAAAATAGCCTCCGACCTAATCTCAGACCGAATATAGAGAAAAAACTTTTATAAAAATCGGCCAAGCCGTTTCGGAGGAGATCGATAACAAACACCGTGACACGACATTTTTAGGGTTCCGTAGTCAACTAGGAACCCTTATAGTTTCGCCATGTCTGTCCGTCTGTCTGTCTGTCTGTCCGCGGCTAAGCTCAGAGACTGTTAGTAATAGAAAGCTGTAATTTGGCATCAATATATATATCAGTCACGCCGACAAAGTGATTGAATAAAAAAAAATTTTTTAGGGTACCTCCCATAGACGTAAAGTGGGGGTGATTTTTTTTTTCTCGGTTAACCCTATAGTGTGGGGTATCGTTGGATAGGTATTTTAAAATCATTGCGGGGTTGCTAACATGATTTTTCTATTCAGTGATCTGTTTGCGAAATATTCATCTTTAAAGTGAAAATTTTAATTAAAATCGGCCGCCCCCCCCCTCTAAAATCTAAACTGTTGACTGGAAAAATTTGAAAAAATTCAGAAGGGTATTAAATATATCAAATTTACTAGGAAAATTATAGCGGCTAAGATTGCTTGGAAATTATTTGTAGTTTAAGAGTAAATAGTAGCCTAAGGTATAAAACATACCTAAACTTGGATGATTCCGTACACATACGAAATCCTTAGAAAAATATTACTTGGTTTTTTCGTAATGGCTACGGAACCCTACCTTGGGCGCGTCCGACACGCTCTTGGCCGGTTTTTATATATTAGAAGATAGAAGAAAGAGATTAGATAAATTTTTCTAGCGTTCCAATTTAGATAAGTTGAGTAGGAAGTTACCTACTGCAATATATACGAGTAAATTGAGTATCACGTTGTTAACTTAACATTGCACTTCTTAAATTTACTTGACACCTACATGTTTCGGACGATTTGAGCCATCATTGTTAGAAAAAGTCGAAGAATTGTTGAGAAATTTCTAAGGAACTTTTTGAGGGTGTACTGTAGGGTCTCAAAAGTTTTCAATGCTGATGAAATTCGGAAAAGTTGCTTGGAATTTCACACGTTAAAGTTTTTACTGCTATCTAAAATCACGAAAATTTTGCTGTAACTAGTTTTCCATCTTATTTTGCAATAGGGATGCACTTATTGTTGAATAAAAAATAAACACTACTAACTTACTGACTATTTAGTTTCATTTGACGATCGGATAGCCTAGAGATTAGATTAGATACCTTGATTATGAAACTAGAGATCCCGGATTCGAATCAAAATATGGGTACACCCATGCACGTTGATATCGAATGTTTTTTTTTATTCAAGTAAGTATCGTGGATGTTATCGGCATCAAAGTATAAGAAAAGGAGTTTATTCGTTGCTAATATACTTAGTCGAAAGAATAACCACAGAACAAATATGTATAGGTACATTGGGACTAGGTCATTTACTGTACCTACTATCTATATATGTATTTTTATTGTCCCATGATATTTATTATTTATTTATTTACTTCTAATTGAAGGCTCAAATACAATACCTATAGCATACTTACCCAACTACTCATGTCTAATTCATCTACGGAACCACTTATGTACGTTTATTTCTAAATAGCATTTTAAGAATGGTATGGTTAGGGCGTTACGTAAGTATTCCATTCATTCGTGCGCTTGGTGACGTGACCTTATTCGTTAATGTGCATTAGGCTGCACGTCGCAAATTGGACAGGTGTCGGTGTCACCGCGGATCTTTAGAATCGACGCCTCGTTATACGGCTACTAGAGTTAACGAGTTTCGGCGCTCAAGGCAGTCAGGGTTGCCCCTGCTAACCACAGTGCAAATCGGCATCATTTTCCGGTTAATATCCTTCACAGAGGCGTCTCTAGCCTATGTAGCCCCCGTGTGCAATCATTACTTCTAACGCCCGGCGTTAAACGGGCGCAGGTTCATTCAAAGTGCCGCGGCCGCCTCTGATCCTTCTTTCATTTTGTAGGGCGATCAAAGTTTTCATAGCGAGACGGGGTGTACAGCCAAACTATCCCAACCACTTGATAAAATTTACCGGTTTACATTACAAATTAGAAAAGTGACTTCATTGCTATATCGCTTCTGTTTACTACTACATGCAGGAAAATCTGACATTTGACAAAAACTCATCATAAACGTAGAAAAAGTGCCAACCCTAGCAACTGTGCGACAAGCCTCAGCTCAAGTCGACAGGATCGCTCGCGATTGCCTAATAAAGGCCTGCAGCGTGCGAGATTTCAATTTGGGCTACACGATAGACCCCTGACTCTAGTCAGTTTGTAATGAGAACCATTCTAGTCTTCAACGTCAATCTTGATGCGCTTCCACTGAAGTTACGACCAAAACGGAAAAGTATTCAAGGATGCATGAACAAGTGAAATAGGTTCTTGAGAATAGTTTTGTCAAAGGATTACATTACAAATCAATCTACATTTACTACTCGTGCTAGACCAAGTGGGATGGCGACTGGACAAGGCAACCATGACAGTAGAAAAAAAATCCACGTTGTGTTGCTTAACACGTTCACGGACACAAAACCTCATTGTGCTGTAGCTCAGAATTTTTCCATACAAATTGATAAGTATTACGTCTGGGGACGGATTGTCATATTGCTCTGTTTTGGAAGTAACTGTTGCGGTTGCAGCAGTAACGGCCACAGACGAAGACTTTGTATGGGCATTGTCCGGTCTGCCTATAGATACAGTACCTCTACCATGAATTTACAATAGTTTACGTGACCGTACAGTCAAGGGCAAAAATATGTATACACTTTAGTACCTTGTCACTTTAATCACTGTGACAGTTCATATATGGCAGTTCAAATATGACGAAAATAGACAAGGTACTAAAGTGTATACATATCTTTGCCCTTGACTGTACTCGCTAGCGACGGCGTAAATTATTTGTATGGAGAATTGTACAGCGCCTCTAGCGGTCACTTACGGAAGTACAATTCTCCATACAAATCATTTACGCCGCCGCTAGCGAGTACGGTCACTGTAAACTCATGGTAGAGGTACTGTAAACTAGTGTAAACTCATGGTAGAGGTAATGTGTGCTACAACGTGAGGTATTTTTTTTGTATGTGTGACGGAGGTAAACTTGTGTGCAAGAGTAGGAGTGTTTGCTGTGGCACTAGCTATTTGTGATTCAGCCAAAAGCAGCACAGAGCCACATGCTTCCTACAAATGCTATGAAAAATAACCGTCTGTGGACGTAGTTCCACTTTTGGTGTGGTTTGAACCACCGTCTACAGCCGTAGTGCCATATCACGAGCGTTCTAATTTACGTCCCTCGACGTACTGTCCGTGAAAGTGTTAACTCTTTGAGTATTCAGTCTAAATACTCAAAGTGTTAACTACGTAAGTATAGTTAAAATCTTCCCAGGTGAATTTTTCGCTTCGAGCCCTTATCTTTCAAAACAAACGGTATCGTCATAGTATTAAGGTTCAAATTTAATGCAATGGCTCGAAGCGAAAAATTCACCTGGGAAGATTTATACGTACTTATACCTACTAATAAAGTCAAAACTAAAAATCTCGCTACTCCGCAAAAAAACACTATTATTTTTACACACAAACGGTGCTCTAGTGTAATTCCCCAGCTTTAAATTTCACAGCCTAATAACTCCAATTCGCTGCAACCCGCGCTAACCGTCTTGACTCACAATCTTCAATTTCCAAAAAGCCTAGTTCAATTACGTCTAGATCGTCTACATCTAGATTTGATTCGTTCGACGTCGCAATCCGTTTACCGCATGCGACTATTGAATATCGTTCTACAGTGGCCGCACGGATTTACATTAAAAAAAACCGGCCAAGAGCGTGTCGGACACGCCCAAGGTAGGGTTCCGTAGTCATTACGAAAAAATCAAGTAATATTTTTCTAAGGATTTCGTATGTGTACGGAATCATCTAAGTTTAGGTATGTTTTATAACTTAGGCTACTATTTACTCTAAAACTACAAATAATTTCCAAGCAATCTTAGCCGCTATATTTTTCCTAGTAAATTTGATATATTTACTACCATTCTGATTTTTTTCAAATTTTTCCGCCCAACAGTTTAGATTTTAGAGGGGGGGGGGGCGGTCGATTTTAATGAAAATTTTCACTTTAAAGTTGAATATTTCGCAAACAGATAACTGAATACAAAAATCATGTTAGCAACCCCACAATGGTTTTCAAAGACCTATCCAACGATACCCCACACTATAGGGTTAGTCGAGAAAAAAAAATCACCCCCACTTTACGTCTATGGGAGGTACCCTAAAAAAATTGTTTTAGTTTTTTTTATGTAATCACTTTGTCGGCGTGACTGATATATATATTCATGCCAAATTACAGCTTTCTAGTACTAACAGTCTCTGAGCTTAGCCGCGGACGGACAGACAGACGGACAGACATGGCGAAACTATAAGGGTTCCTAGTTGACTACGGAACCCTAAAAAGTTCACTTTATTTTCTATCGCCAATGGATGACGATGGACGTAACTTTAATTTTATTAAAGTACTAATAAAGCTTAACTGTTGGTTTGAAGAAAAAAAACGGGACCCTATTACTAGACTCCACTGTCCGTCTGTTTGTCTGTCACCAGGCTGTATCTCATGAACCGTGATAGCTAGAAAGTTGAAATTTTCACAGATGATGTATTTCTGTAGCCGCCATACCTAACAAAGAATACTAAAAATAAAATAAATTAGGTATAAAATTAAAGGAGGTCGTCATACAAGAAACGTAACACAATGACATTATAACTGGTCAGTTAAAATGTTCACCAATTATGCATTATGTGGCAGCTACAACAACAAATAATATACAGGGTTATTTGTACACTAGCACTCTTTTAACCCTAAACTCCTACCACTTACACAAATGTTTTTTGTTTTACGGCTTTTGTCATAACTTAATATTTTTTGTGTAATAACGTTTTGAAAATTTGAGACTATCTCTTACTTTTACGATACTCTGTGCCATGTAAGTCATTCATTCAACATTCATTCATTGCCCGCCACGACCGCGGCGCGTGGCCCCGCCCTCGAATTTCATAGAGTACGAAGTTGTGTTAGAAGTGTTTATTTATTATTATTTATTTGTATGGAAAAAAGTGTTCCATTTTAAAAAGTCGTAAATCAAAAAACATTTGTTTGAGTGATAGGAATTCAGGGTTAAGAGGATGTCAGTGAATTACAAATAACCCTGTATAAATAAATTAAACATTAAGGGAGGACTCAAACCACCAACATAAAATGATCCCACACGGCGTACATTTTACTTAGAAGTAGGGCTCTACTAACACTAGATTAATAGTTACGGCTGTTTACGGCGTATATTTTGACATAACTAAAAATGTGTACGAAACCCTCGGTGTGCGAGTCCGAATCGCACTTGGCCGTTTTTTTTTTAAATTCTGGTGCATCTTGCATCCACTGTAGCCTTCCCGCCGAGGATAGAGTTAATTCGGAAGCGATCGTAGCACGGGCGCGATCGCACGGAAAATTGCCCTCTTCACCATTTCATTACGAGCCATTATGCCGTGCAGGCGTGCAAAGATCAAGACAATTCGACAGACAATTTGTTTAATGTGTAAGGAAGTAAATTAAATTAAAGGTGTTGCGATGCCGAAAGTAAATGTAGAATTAAATAAATAAATAAATAAAATAATAATTATTATTATGCCGTTCTTCCGGTAGGTATTGGGTGTTGTGCTAGGCATAACTATTTGGATGTTAGATAATTGATCAAAAGGATGTTAGCTGCCATATTGCAGCCTGCGATTTGCCTACAGAATCGTCATTAGAGCCTTGTCCCTCTTGTCATAGGATCAAGAAAGCAGTATTTATTGATCCAACTAAGTATCAAAAAGTAATTCGAGCTCCTACAATACTCCAGCCACATACATATTCACCAGATAACAATCGTTGTAGACGAATTACAAAATGTAAGCAACGGTAAACAAACGATTTGACACAACTACCAGTTGACAGTTGCCATATGAAAAACAATATTTTTTTACTTTTAAAAATGCCATCAGATTCTGGTACGCCTATAATCAGCCTATAATCGAAAAATTTCAAAATCTATCTAGCTACTTCGACACCATCTAGCATTCCAGTAATTTAATGGTTTCATTGCGAGCAAAACCGCGGGTAAAAGCTAGTAAAAAATAAAACCGTCTTGAAAAAACACCCAAAAACCAAAAGCACAAAAAAATTATGAAAATAAAAATTGAACCGACTACAAACAAAAACATGAAAATATCTTTCTACTAATCTGTTTGAAGTCGGTGAATCAGCACGAGCCAGCAGGAGTGGACCTAGTATACTACTTATCTATTGGGTTTCTTCCGCTCCTCCTGCTGGCTCGTGCTGAGTCACCGACTTCCAACAGATTTTTGTAGAAAGAATTTTCAAATTTTTTGTTTGTAGTCGGTTCAATTTTTATTTCATAATTTTTTTTGTGCTTTTAGTTTTGGGTGTTTTTTGAAGACGGTTTTTATTTTTTATTTAAAAATCATTTTATATTATACAGTTTTTCCTTCATCAAAAAGTTTAATGATGAATTTCAAATGCGATTTCGCAAATAAATTCCGCAAAACTCACAGGAGAGTTCTGTCTCAAGATTGTCTACTTGAGATACCTTAAACATCAAACCACCATGGTAGACCAGACCACCACGATTACTTTACTCGGTGTAAACCAAGTTCTTTGTAGATTCATACTACAAAAAAATACTTTAAACCACTAGCTTTTGTGCTAGTGTCATTAAGTCACCACGTGCGAGCTTTCGACGCGAATTTAATTACTTTAATGAAAAGCGCTTTTTGCGGTCGGCTAAAGCTCGCGACAAATTAAAAGTTTCATTTGACCATGTTGGCAATAAAATTCTTCTTTTGAGTTTGATAATTCGGCTCTCGACTTTTCTACAAAGAGTGAAAGGTCAATAACTAATAAAAGCGAAAATGACTAAAATCTGTAGATATATAAAAAAAACCGGCCAAGAGCGTGTCGGACACGCCCAAGGTAGGGTTCCGTAGCCATTACAAAAAAATCAAGTAATATTTTTCTAAGGATTTCGTATGTGTACGGAATCATCCAAGTTTAGGTATGTTTTATATCTTAGGCTACTATTTACTCTTAAACTACAAATAATTTGCAAGCAATCTTAGCCGCTATAATTTTCCTAGTAAATTTGATATATTTACTACCCTTCTGAATTTTTTAAAATTTTTTCACCCAACAGTTTAGATTTTAGAGGGGGGGACGGCCAATTTTAATGAAAATTTTCACTTTAAAGTTGAATATTTCGCAAACAGATCACTGAATAGAAAAATCATGTTAGCAACCCCACAATGATTTTAAAAGACCTATCCAACGATACCCCACACTATAGGGTTAGCCGAGAAAAAAAAAGTCACCCCCACTTTACGTCTATGGGAAGTACCCTAAAAAACTTTTTTTTATTCAATCACTTTGTCGGCGTGACTGATATATATATTGATGCCAAATTACAGCCTCCTAGTACTAACAGTCTCTGTGCTTAGCCGCGGACAGACAGACAGACAGACGGACAGACATGGCGAAACTATAAGGGTTCCTAGTTATGAACTAATGAACTAAAACAATTACTTAGTTGACTACGGAACCCTAAAAAGTACTAAATGCGGTGCCACACAAATAAATTATGTTTCATGCAGTGTGCTCTTCTAAGTACTGATCAGTTACAAGTCGGTGACAAGCCCAATAGGTAGGCAATGTAGGCAAGGTTAATGTAATATCCCAGTCCACTCCTGCTGGCTCGTCCTATAAGGCACCGATTTCAAACAGGACCGGTTTTTCTGGATGTGGTTGTCTTTTTAATTATTTCTTCCTTTTTAGTGTAACTAATCTAAGTTGAAATAGCTTCATGTCAACTGCTTGTCATCTTAGGTACCTATGCAAAATATTGCTTTTCTCTAATTTTTGAGGAGTTCTCTTGGTTTCACCGATTGAGCATAAATTGCTTAGCAAATGTGGTACCACGGGAAATACTTGTCATGCATGAGTACCTAATTCCGGTGGTCTCCGGTGGACTCATCAGTTCCACATCACCAAGTGGTGATTTTGAAGATCAAATGCACGAGTTACCAAATACGAACGAAGCATACCCAAATCAATCACTATAGGTACATGTGCCTATGATAATTGAAGTGTTCTCTAAATTTCCCTGAGAAAAGATTTTTGAAATCGATCCACAATGGACGGAGAAATCAGTGAAATATCTAAAAAAAACATACTTATCTACAGTAGAACATTCTCCTTTTTTAAAGTCGGTTAAAAATACATAAATTTAATTCTGGGACACTATAACTTTACATTTAAGTCTAATTAGCAAAAACATGTGGGTAGGTATGTAAAGATTTCTGGTAGACTAAAATCCTTCGCTCGCTAGGCCGACTAGCAGCTCTTTCTCAAACAAATTATTTTGAATCCGCAGTGCTTTTTTCTTATATTTTCGAGCTTTATCTTGCCATGGGTTAACTTAAATAAATAATTACCGAAACCCTTGAAACTTTGCAGAGAATTAATATGTCTCTGAAGTTCTTGACAGTTGTAGAGGCAGTACACGACGAGTTTTGGAGAAAGACAATGCATTTTAATGTTAGACGTGATGCCTCGCGTCGCGGAAGCACAAACTTACCAATTGTTCTCGATACACGATTAAATAATTCCAATTCGAAACTTTACTTATTTCGCCGTGTTATGCACACTTGGAGACAAAGGAAAGTTAAGGGAAGCTTTTTGTTTATGAAATTCGATGCAGGTTCTTATAGTGACTATAAGAACCTGCATCGGATGATGATACTGGGATGATGATGATGATGAGATATCTATTTTATTAGTTTAAACAAGTAGCTTTACTTTTAATGTATTTTATTGGAGAAAACCTGCAAGTTGGGACTCCAATTTGTTTTTGCACCGAGGTCCTAGGGGTACTAGAGCGAAATTTGAGATTCGAAGTTCTTATCGTGCTGTCCCATTCACTTTACTACTTAAATACCTACTATTAGCGTGAGAGGAATTGCAAGATACAAAGTTCGAAAATCAAGTTTCGTGATATAAGACCTGGGTTACTCGGGTAGTAGGTACTATTCTATTTTTTAAATATTCTAGATGAAGATAACCTAGGGCGCCTCGAGCAGTCTCCAAAATCAGTTCCAAATGTTTGTTTAAGTACCCTCAGTCCGGGGTCCGTTAAACGGACCTAATATTTAGTTTCTCGGCCAGCCACAATCAGGTACGCAATAGATAAGGTAGAAATCCGGGGGTTGTAGGGTTCCGTAGTAGTCTCGAAAGAGCCCTTGTGAGAAGGCGCTGCTGGTTATGTAGTAAAGATGAGTAAAAGTAAACTTTAATTACAACTAGCAAACTACCTACCTACGTACATACTTAGCAAATAATGTTAATCAAGTCTTGGATTTTAACCCAGTGATAGCACTACACTAAAAGAGTTTTTAAATTTTTTTACAAAAAATATCCTATTTAGGTACTGATATCTACTTATACTTACGGTTTTATTTATAAATGGAAATAACGCCTTTTTTATTTCATCATCATCATTTCAGCCGAAAGACGTCCACTGCTCAACATAGGCCACCCCACATGTTCGCCAAACATACCGGTCCTGCGACATCCGCATCCAACGCATTCCCGCAACCTTAACCACTGCGTCTTCTGGTCCGTGGACGCTATTCGATAACCTTTTGGCCATCAGTTCTACGAGCGATTTGCCCTGCCCACTGCCACTTAAGTCTGGCGGTTCTTCGAGCTAGTCGGTGTCTTTTAGTTCTTTCGCGGATTTCATCATTTCTAATGTGATCCCGCAGCGATACTCCAAGCAATTTTTACTAGACAAAACGTAAATATTTAAAAGTTTAATGCCTAATTCTTCAACTGTACGGGACCCTCAGTGCGCGTGTCCGACTAGCACTTGGGCGGTTTTTTTGAGTCTCGACCTTCGTCATCTGTCGCTGCTTTCCTAATTTAATTTGCTTTATACATTTACTTCCGAGTGTAATAGACGCGTAATTTAATAAAGGTGATTTAGTAACAGGGATTCCAGAGTAGTGACATTTATATTGGAGTGTTGGGGAAAAGACAATGTTTCCCAGACTAGGAATCTTTTATGGTTCCGTACCCATTGGGTAAACAACGGGACCCATTACGTGAGCAATTAGACTGTTATTATTTGCATCTGTCATGGGGCCTTATATTTTGAGCCATAATAGGTAGATACATCATATTTTTATAGTGTACCTGGTAGGGCCGCAATAAGAAAGAACAAAATAATTAAAATCAAATAAAGTTATAAAATGGGGCCTTTATGCAAATATCTGTTTCTTAACAATGGCAATGGGTAGACACTACGAGCATGGTAGACACTAGACACTTTCACTGCAGACAGGTAAAAATATATACTTATTTTTAAAAATAAAGGAGGAGTTTCATGTAGGAGGGAGAATCCTACATGAAACATGATTTTTCGGTGCGGTCGCATACGGACCCTCGTTTACGACTTCGATTCGCATTTGGTCTGTTTTTGACTCGTGCCCCAAAACGAGAAATATTTGACGAATAATATTTTCAATTCGAATACCTACTTTCTTAGTTGACTATTCGTAATTGACAACATTTCATATTTCTAAGACTATAATTTGATTCGTTCTCTGTATTCTGTTTGGAAAGAGAAAGACGCTGATAGTTTTAAATTTTCACTAGGATTATTAATTAATTTGTTACAATTTTTTAAAGATGTGCTTATTCTAAAAGAGCGTAACGATAGAATAGATCCATTACTTTTGTCTAGTCTCTATTAAAAAAAAGTGATGATGTAAATTTGACGTTAAGGTTGTTATCAAATTTAAAATTATGACAGCTCTTTTTTCTAGTGAAAAGGGTAAAGGAAACATATCTATTCTGTGGCACTATTTGTAAGTACATATATGTTCTTAAATTTGTTATATTTTTTTAAATATGGAGAATTAAATTATAATAAATATTTTTCCGTGTTCAGGTGGCGAAACTCTTTCGATTCCTGCAGTAATTTTCAGGTGTTAAAAAAATGAAAGGTTGTCAATTGTATAGTAGACATGCTGTTGCGAGTACGTTTGTATTGTAGAGGTGAAGATGAAGATATAGACAGAGTAGATGCGTGGCAGGGCGAGCAAATGAAATATGTTGTATATTGGACACGTGAGCTTTATTCCTTCTATAGGGTAAACTTTACAAACACTGATTATTGAGAAAAACAGTATAAAAACCAGATTAGGAAACAGGGTGAGATTTAAGGTAGGTACACGGACCGAACATAGAGGCGCAAGCAAGAGAATCAGAACAGAAGTGACAGCTATAAGACCGGTGTTACAATATCAAAACAGACCTACATATTGATGCCATATCCTTCTTTTTTTTTTTAATTTATTTTTGAAACAGGCTTCGTACAACTTGTCACATTAGCCTATAGGGCAAAAACAACTATACAAAAAACGGATGCTCGCAATGCTATTTATAATTATGACTTTATCACATCAGCCAACCTGAAAAGCGTCAACGCCATGTCTGAAGTCGGCTGGGCTAAAATCCCCACAAACATTCCCGTATCATATTTGCTCAGGTTGGCTGCTGCAACCAACGCCTCCCTCGCATCTCGATTCCGAACACATTCCACCAACAAATGTTGGACATCTTCTACTGTACCACATAGTTCACAATTTGGTGAATCAATTTTCTTCATCAGATGTCCAAACTTGTTAAGTGGAACATGTCCGGTTCGCAGTCTATGTGCTATAACAATATTTATCCTACTTAAACCAATATCCTGAAACCAAGGTACGCGAGGAGGCTCACTTTGGATACATTTGTACCACATACCTTTTTCTCGCGATCTTTCATTAAAATATTCTTTCCAAATTTCATAGCATTTAATTTTGAATTTACTTGTTACCTCCAAATAATGCGGTAGGATACAAATTTCACGACCTTCCATGATACCTCGTTTAGCCAAATTATCTGCCTCCTCGTTACCTCGCAAACCAATGTGTGCAGGAACCCATTGTAATCGCAAATTAAATTCATATAATCGTAAGTGAATAATCTTCGATAAAATTTCATAAGCTAAAGGCACCCCCCTGTGTCCAGTGACACAATGAGCTATATGTTGTAGCGCGCTTTTGCTATCTGTGTATATTACAGCTTTCCTAATTATTTTTTCTTGAATATACGATATTGCACGAGAGATTGCAATAAGCTCAACTGTCATAATACTAACATTGCCTACAATTTTAAACATATTACAATTCTGATTATTTAGAGAGCCTATTGGATCATAGAAAGCAGCTCCCTTTCCGGATGAACATTTAGAACCATCAGTGTATAGCACATGCCAACCTGTATACTTTTCTTTCAACTCCGAAATTACATTAGCTTTAAGGTTATTAATTTCATATGTTCTTTTAGATGCCTTAATACAATCTAAATCAAACGCCACTAAGCTATCTATATCAATATTCGACATCCATGTAACCAAGGAAAACATTTGAAGTGGATTGGTTGCAAAAACACATTCTTATTCTGCAGTATCGTTGCTAGCAACAACCATAAGAGGTATTTTTTTATTATTCCAATACCTGTGTTGGGATAGCGAATTTAAGTTATCCAAAAGAAGTCCGATTTCATTATCAGCTACAGAACGAATCTTTAGACAATACTTATTAGCAAGATATCGTCTTCTTACAAATAAGGGTGGAACACAAGTTTCACTTTCCATAGCATGTACAGGTGTACTTCTTATGAAACCACCAATAATCCTCAACCCCTGGTTTTGTACTTTGTCTAATTTACAAATATTACTTTTAGCACTATTATCAAACAGAAAACTGGCATAATCCATTCTACTTCTAATTAAAGCGATGTAAATTCTGCACAAGTGTTTTGGGTGAAGGCCCCAAGATCTACCAGCCAATAATTTAAACATGTTCAAATGCCATATCCTTAATCTAATATATAAAAATCTCGTGTCACGGTGTTTGTTACCGAACTCCTCCGAAACGGCTTGGCCGATTTTTATGAACCTTTTTCTCTACACTCAGTAGGTCTGAGAATAGGTCGTAGGCTATTTTTCATCCCCCCCCCCCCCCCCATTC
The DNA here is from genome assembly GCA_947859365.1 of Archips crataeganus. Taxonomy (NCBI): domain Eukaryota; kingdom Metazoa; phylum Arthropoda; class Insecta; order Lepidoptera; family Tortricidae; genus Archips; species Archips crataeganus. Next base: position 9,036,532 of record OX402049.1, on the reverse strand, counting down.
TTCGCGGACGGAATCGCGGGCAACAGCTAGTATCATAAAATATGTAAAGATTGACATGCACTAACATGTATTACTTAGTTAAAAATTGTTTTAGTTAAACAGTGGCTTTTGGGCGTCTTTTGCCCCTTTGCTCCGTGAACCCTCATTTTCCTTTTCTTTTTGGGTTGACTGACACTGTTAAAGCGAAAACCAACAATGCTTAGGAGGCATAGCACAGCTATGACAATGTCTTGAAGTTATTCAGCATTCCATGCTAGCCGTTGTTTCGATGTAATCTGACTTCCAAATCTCAATCTCAACCCCTAAAGATATCCACAATCAGGGATCCGACAACAAATCTTGAGTTTTAGCAATTACCATGTAAATTTGAGAACTTCGTGAAATAATTTAACGCGGTGTTGTCGGATTCAACAAACAATTTATATGTTAATTCGGTAGGTGTGGACCGGGTACAGAGTGAATTAGCACCAAGTTGCTTACAAGTACAGCGCTCGTGCATTTTGATGCTGGTTTAGTTTTTAAGATGACTTTTGAGACGGAAATAATTTATATACCTATTACTTGAGAAAACAAATAGCAGTGGCAAATTCATTGCACAGATTCTAATATGTATGCTAGCTAAATTCATTGCCTTAAGGGCACACCATGGAGTAATAGGTACATTGTACGTATAAAGGGCCAAAATCAGTGCTATGGGCAGGGTGCCCATAAAGTTGGCTGCATACCCTCATTGTATGGCAATAACAATACGTTGTCCGAAGAAAGAGCCAGCCCAATGGTCACCTGTGGATCGGACAAATTTACTTTTTTTTAAAGTTTTTACACGCTTTATATTAGCTTCACCTGTATGTTTGTATGTATGTATGTTTGTATGTATGTTTGTATGTTTGTTTGTAACCGACTCCTTAGGGCGTGATTTTGACCCACTTCCCGGTTTCCGATTGAGCTGAAATTTTGCACATATGTGTAAATTGGATGACAATGCAATATTATTGTAACATGGAGCTGATCTGATGATGGAGCTGGATGGTGGCCATAGGAACTATGTAATAAAACAACACAATCCCGTCGAGTTTGGGCTCGTTTGATTCGTCTTGACGAGCACTTTGATCCCAGATGGTAACCAGGGTCTGATGATGGAGCTGGAAGATGGCCAAAGGCACTCCACAATAAAACGACACAACCCCATCGAGTTTGGGCTCGTTTGATTCGTCTTGACGAGCACTTTGATCCCATATGGTAACCAGGGTCTGATGATGGAGCTGGAAGATGGCCAAAGGCACTCCACAATAAAACGAAACAACCCCATCGAGTTTGGGCTCGTTTGATTCGTTTTGACGAGTACTTTGGTCCTAGATGGTAACAAGAGTCTGATGATGAAGCTGGAAGGGGGGTAGGTGGCGGGTTGGGGGGGGAATGGGGTATGGGGTAAGGGGGTCGGGGGTTTAGAGGGTTGGGGGTTAGGGTGTGGCGGTTGGGGTTAGGGGATGGGGGGGGGTTTACGGGAAATAGGGTGGGGGTATTGGGGGCTTCGGGGGTAAGTGATTTTGGGGGGTTGTGGGAAATGGGGAGGGGGTAAGAGGCCTAGATGGTTACAAGGGTTTGATGATGGAACTGGAAGGGGGGCGGTAGGTGGCGGGGTGCGGGGAGGGGTGGGGGGGGAGTGGGGGTGGGGGGAGCGGGGGTTTCCGGGGGGTATGGGGGTTCGGTGTTAGGGGGGTTGGGTTTAGGTGGTTCGGGGGTTTGTAAAATGAGGAGGAGGTAAGGGGGGTTTAGAGGATTGGGGGTAAGGGTGTAGGGTTTGGGGGGGTTTGGGGAAATGGGGTGGGGTATGTTGGGGGGTTGGGTTTAGGGGGTTTTGGGGTTGCAGGTGAGGGGGTAAAGTTAGAAAGAAAAAAAATGCAACTAAAAAATAGAAAATAAATAATAGTTTAAAAAAACTAAAAAACACGCTTTAAAAAATAAAAAATAATTTTTAATAAATTTCAATTCACTATTCTTATAGTGCAGTAAAAAATCTTAATAAGCAATTATTATATTGTTATATCCAGATCAAAATTTGTAAACAATTCTAAATATTGATAAAATAAATAATAATAGTTTAAAATATTTTATTGTAAAAAAAGCGTGGGGTGCTTTTTAAGATGTTATCAAAATGATAATCCTTGACAATTGACACCATGCACCCCACGCTTTTTTTACAATAAAATATTTTAAACTATTATTATTTATTTTATCAATATTTAGAATTGTTTACAAATTTTGATCTGGATATAACAATATAATAATTGCTTATTAAGATTTTTTACTGCACTATAAGAATAGTGAATTGAAATTTATTAAAAATTATTATTTATTTTTTAAAGCGTGTTTTTTAGTTTTTTTAAACTATTATTTATTGAGCTTCGGGTCACGGGTCCCCACGGCCCGAGTCTCAATAGCAAAAGCCGCAAATGTAAGCGAAATTTGCTTATTTGCGGCGTTTTGGAGTTTTGGCCTTTGCAGCCACCGCGCCCGCCTATTTATGGTGCAACAGCCGTCCTATTTATGGTGGTTTTACTGGGTTTAACTTCTCAATGTAATCGGTTGCCTCTTCGAAAAGCGGTACTCATAGTCTGAAGTGTACCTATATATCTATAGTACTTATCCATAAGTATTGCATTATAATTAGTCTTCATTACTCGTACCTTTATTTAGCCTCCGCATTTAAACTAAATACGTCACTCAAATTCAAAATAAGTTTTTGTCAAAAATTTCATTTTGAACACAAGCTTTTTCACTAACTGTACTTTTTGTTGACTGTACTTGCATTGTCATCCAACCTACATAAGTATACCAAATTTCAAGTAAATCCGACAACTGGAAGTGGGTCAAATTCGACTTCTAAGATTTGACCCAAGTATAATAATAAATAATAAAAAAAAACAAACGGGGTGAGCTAAATAAAAGCTTGTAACAATAACAAATCCCAAAGTATTGTGCTAACTTTACTCAATACAAAGGCTGAAGCGAGTAAGGTTCTATGTAACAAAATTAATTCCATCAAATCGTCATTAATAATTTCATTATAATCCCTCCTGAATCATTCCTGAAGATTCCCCTATAGGTCCGGCCTTAATTGCATAAATATGTTTTGAATTTTAAATTCCCCGTAAGACCTTTCAGAGGTAAATTTTATTATTCTTTCATTATCAACTTCGGCCATTAGGTTCCCACAGGAATTCGGCTACAAAACTGAACTACGGGACGGGATGGTAACAAAACAGAGGAGGGGCTAACCTAAAGGTAATTTAAACAAAATAAAATCATTTCATATTTTAGTATTCTAAATATTTGTTTGGAATGGCTACTACTACCACACTACCACGCAAGAAATCTTGGAATACTATTTCGTATTTAAAATTAAAAGCGTATTAACTCTACATCTGACTGTTTAATAGAACAATTTGCATAACAAAACATTAACCAGTGACTTAATTTCATAAGATTGCGAAATAGTTAAACCATAATTTTTAAGCAGGATGTAGGGTTTGTAGAGCTAGGCCTTGTAGTGTAGAGCCTTTGATGGATAGGTGAGTTTGGGCAACCGAATTAAAATGAAACATTTTTCGTCGGATTTTATGTCTTTTTGTTTTTGAGTACTCTTCAATCTGATTCCCTTACATTTTTTTCTATAAGTAATTATAAAGGGGAAAGAAGTAGGTACTTAATGGTTATTTTATTTGTTGTTAAGTAAGGTTTTACAAATGAGTTGACGAGTGATAAACCCGAGCCGCACGGCGAGGGTTTTCATCGTCACGAGTTTATAAAACCTTGCCAACCGTGTATCATACGATGTTTTTCCATACATTTGTGAGAAAATAGGCAATTAATAACACAAAATTGAAATATAAAAACAAATTTTTGCGCGACTTGCACCTTAGGTAGGTAGGTACGTAAAATATCGGGCGGAGTTAATTCCATGTTATAGTCGACTTCATCACTTGAAGAACTCATTTTGTTTGGTTTTTGTACATATAAGTAGGTATGTACTATAGTCAACAACACTAATTCTCTTTAATTTAGTTGTTAGTCTAGTTTAATTCTAATAAAGTTCGTGTCGCATTGGTTGTAGCTGTAATAAATTAATTAATTATTGTTCATTTAACCTAAAATTGCTAAAAGTAACTCCGAAACGCAAATGTAGCGTTTTGTGTGCTCTGCCTACCCTGCCTGCTCTGGATACGGGTATGATGTATGTGTCTCTGTCTATTATTTATTGTAAACATAATCTTTAAGTGTTAGTCTAAGTTTCGTGACGCATTGGTTATTACTGTAATAATGTCATGTAAACTATTTTATCAATAAATAAATAAATAAATAAACAACGCAAATTTTTACAAAAATGGCGCGTCCGTAATGCGCATGCGTAAGTTTTGTTTTTATTAGGTTAACTAAAATTATCAGGCAAAGTTTCGACGCGTTCAGCCGGGTAAATATTCAGCGTTTTTACGCTGGTTTTTTTTGTCATTACCATTTGAGCAGAAATTATTAAAATGGATGATGCTTAGGGTTAACTTTTTATGAAAACTTACGACAATACCGATGCTGAATCTAGTTTGATGAAATTTCGCGCGATTCGTCCTTCGGTTGTGGTAATAATCGTCGAATGGTAATGACGTTTAACCGCGCGGTCAAAACGCTCGATTAATCACCCAGCCACTGCGATTTTTTCGAATAAATAAAAGGTGGAAATAATTAAAATCTGAGGTAATTTAATTACAGTTTATAATAATTACAATCAATTTTGCAAACTCATTACCTACTTAGTTTTATATATTTATACAATTTTCTACGTATAAGTCGATATTTTTTATTTTTGTAATTTAACTCTTTGCTTGTAAACTTTTAAATTGGAGAGTTAAAAAAAAACTGTAATAAAATTGCACTAGTGCGGTAAAATGAACTCACGAGCCATGTATACATTCTTTGAAAGTGAATTTTTCGAGCAAATGTATTGAAAAGGAAATTACATGCTATTTTTAATTTTTAATTTTTCGAACTCTAGCCCGCATCGTAAATATCAGCTTCCTAGTACGTTCGGAAGGAAGTACTTTTTTAGTACCTACCTATTAAGTATTCCAAGTCCCGTATCCTCTTTGCCAGAGTTACAGAGTAAAGTTAAAAATTCTTGACTTATGATTTTCAATATACTATAAAATTACTTAATAAGCCCCGCAATCTATACTTAGCTACTCGGATGATTTTACACGTATTTTGAACCTGGCTTTAGAAAATAACACAACTGTCCTAGTCAGCCAGCCTCATCTTATACCTGGTATTATCATTATTTGGTTCTATCGAGCAACGTGTAGAAGCTGTAACTGGCTCTCAGGATCTGCAAAACAAAGCGGACGACAGCAATTTCAACAAATTGATCTGATTTCATACCTATCTAATTGAAAATACTCACTGCGACGAACGTAGCAAGTGACATTTCATTAAATGGCCCAGCTCTGAATACTAACCGCTTCGATGCCGCTATTTGCAATAAAGATATTTCTTTTAGCAACTTCGCGTCCGTTTTAACCCAATCGCTTTCAAATATTCCGTAACTTACCAGGATGCTCTGAGAAAGATAAATGCTTGTCCAAAAACCAAGAAATAAATTATACAAATCGCATGATCTCACAGGTTCTTTTACCCAGAGGATGATTTTGAGAATGTTTGTGCCAACCAATGTTGTCATTTATCTCCAAAACTGCTGGTCCGACTTTGATGCGGTTTTCAGTGATGGGTATGCGTTCTTAGATTGGTGTTAACTTAGTGTTACGATGACAACTCACCAGGGGGCACAGCAGTAAAAATTTGTTTGTTCAAATCAAAAACTTACTAATCAGATTTTGATGCGGTTGTCAGTAATGGATCTTTCAATTACTTACTTACGTTTTAACCGTCGTGGGTTTTAAAAAAAAAATTAGGATTTTTGTTTTTCTACCTACCTCTTCTGTGACCTGGCTTCCGTACCAGTAGAAGATCAATAGTTGAATTAGACATGCCACCACAAAAATAACACTGGCTAGAAGCGCTGCTAAGTCTTCTTTTAACTAAAAAAAATAATTGTTTAAGTTTGCCAGTTGTATAAAATACAGTTGTTTTATGGGAGTTTTCAGAAAAAAATGTACCTGTTTTGCCGTAATTAGGTATTGTTAAATTTCCATACAAAATTTATTAGTCAGTTTTGTGACGGTCCATACAACATGTATGGTTAACTGCGTCACAAAACTGACAATTAAAAGAGGGACACTTTATTTATTGCTTAAATCGATAGTGCTTGTGATTCTTAGTAGAAATAACCCAAAGTTTGTTAGGTTTTTAAAAAAAAGTACATGGTACACTTTTTTCTGAAAATGCCCTTAAGTATATAATTTTATTTCATTTTCTTTTTAGTACGCGCACGGTTGTATGGTTGACAAGTAAATTTGCTATATTATCTAAATATTTATGTAGTCTTAAGTAGGTATTAGTGTCTACTATATGTAAGTATATTATAGCGATCCGAGTGTCCCCAACGGTGCTGGCTGAAAATCAGCGCTAGTGTGCTAAAAACGCCTCAGCATCATCATTGCAGTATCCTATTTACAACCGCAATGACACGCTGTCTTTATTTTTCGCGCTGCCTATATGTAATAATATTGTTCTGTCTTGTAGTGTTGTAAATAAATGTATTTTCTTTCTTTCTTTTTTTGACCGTTTTCTTTGTTCATAGAGTGTCCTGCTGGAACCATCCCGAGTGCTCCGGCGTTACAACTCCATTTTATCCTAGGCGTAAAAATGGCTAACTAACTTATTTGTAGGTTAGTTAGTCGTTGGCTGATAATCGACTGGAGCTGGAGATGTGACCATGTGACTTCAGTTGCGGGTGATCTGATCCATCAGGCCCATTTGTAAGCTCGCAGAGAGAGCGCCACCTTAAGCGCTGTTTTTGAAGGAGGCGAGCCTAAACCAAGTTCCTGATCGTCCGACTAGGGAGAGTAAGTTTAAAGGAGACCTCAGTCGGGGGAAGTGATTATGACCTCGGTACCGCTCTGTTTTCAGAGTACCTAGGACACGAGGGCATTAGGAACAACGTGTACATACCAATGAAATGAACACAAATTCGTATTGCAGCAAAGGGCCTAAAAGTATAAAATAAATCATTTATAAAAAGTTACCAAGCAATAAAATGAAATGATGAAAAATTTTACTGGCAAAAATCAAATGCTTGTCTTAAGAATGAATGTATGAAAACTAATACTCACTTGAGATGCCTGTATAATGCAAACGCCGAGGTTTACGGATACTACGATGAGGTACACAAACATTACAGCCGATATTAGTGAGTTGAACATCTTTTGATGCCTGTGGAGTAAACAAGCCTACCTAAGTAAAACGAGTAGCATATCATATTTTCATTGATTACATGTGCAAAACTACTATTGATATAAGTATTATACGAGGGCAGGTCCAAAAGTTTACGGCCTAACAAAGAAAAGAAGTATATATATTCACAAAACTTCTTTTATTTCAAACTAAATACAAACTGAAATATAGATGCACAGAAAAAACCCCAGAAAAAAGACCAATGCTGGGAATCGGACCCAGGTCCTCAGGTCATGTCAGGTAGAGGGCATAACATAGATGCGCGCTTTATCACTGCATAATGTGATTATAACAGACTGAAGTGTACGATGTATGGGAAAAATTCGTCGCTAACTTCTAGACCAGTGATGGTGTAGGGGTAAGCACGCAGCACGGAACGCTGAGGACCTGGGTTCAATTCCCAGTATTGGTCTTTTTTCTGGGGGTTATTTCTGTGCATCTATATTTCAGTTTGTATTTAGTTTGAAATATATGGGTTTCACGGGATGACCGTAAAAGTAATAAAAAATGAAGTTGAAAAATATAAATAGAAAAAGATACTTCATACTTAACTTGTAAAACTTCTTTTATTTTTCGATATAGTCTCCGTCTATTTCAATGCACTTTTCAGATTGAATTGAAATAAGAGGAAGACTATATCGAAAAATAAAAGAAGTTTTTAACCGACTTCAAAAAAAGGAGGAGGTTCTCAATTCGATTGTATGTTCTTTTTTTTTTTTAACGTGTGTTACCTCAGAACTCCGTCATTTATGATCCGATTTGGAAGATTTTTTCGTTGTGTGAAAGCACAGGCTTCAAGGTTGGTCCCGTTATTACCAGAATCCAGTTCTGATGATGGGATCCATGAGGAATTGAAGAAACTCCTCAAAAATTCAAGAAAAAAGTATAGCGACTTTAGTATTTTCGGTGACAAGTCGAGCATTTGCATTCAGAAAGTATCATGGAACTCTGTAATAAAACGACGCAACCCCGTCGAGCATTAAAAATAGAATTTTCAACATAAACTTATTTCGAAGTCAAACTGATGATTTTATCCTACGCATCTATTTTAACAGAAATAACTAAAAAGCAAAAAATAAAAATTTTAAATAAAAAATATAACCTCCTTCAAAAAACATCCAAAAAACTATGAAATAATAATTGAACCAAACCGACCACAATAAGCATGAAAATATCTTTCTTCTAATCTGTTCGAAGTCGGTGCCTCAGCACGAGCCAGCAGGAGTGTAGAAGCCCTATAGATAGTAGGTATGTAGGTAAGTTAGATTACTAGGTCCACTCCTGCTGGCTCGAGCTGAGGCACCGACTTCGAACAGATTAGAAGAAAGATATTTTCATGCTTATTGTGGTCGGTTTGGTTCAATTATTATTTCATAGTTTTTTGGATGTTTTTTGAAGGAGGTTATATTTTTTATTTAAAATTTTTATTTTGTAAATACATGTACTTCTTTTCTTTGTTAGGCCGGAAACTTTTGGACCTACCCTCGTAACTGCAAAAATATCTCTGTCTGTCAGTTACTCTACCTCTTCACGCTTAAAGCGCAGAACCGATTCAGATAAAATGTGATGTAGATAGTTTGAGACCCAGGGAACGATATACTTAGGTCAGTTTTTATCTCAAAAAATATGCAATTAGCGATAAGCTGCTTCGCAGACAGAGTAGCGAGCAAAAGCTAGTAGACCGGGAGATGGTGACACAAAATACTAGGTCATTTGTATCAGTATGGCGGTTCTTCAGGGGTCTAATTACGTAATGACAAAAAGGAATATGATGGTCATAGCGCTGGTACCGGCGGCCCAATCGCGTGGGCGTTAATCGAACATGTCGGATAAATAACGAAAATCGAACGATTTGTTCCACAAAAATTCTTGTGTTTTCCGATAGTCGATAAAAAAACCGAAGGCGGTAGCGTAATGCCATACTTCTCCGGTGTGGCTTACAGCCCGCCATACCGACGCGAACACGTTAATTTAAAAACAATAATTCAACCATTTGTACCAAGCTAATTTTTGCACAGCTAATAATCATCGAGTATCCATTCACGAAAATCACCATGCCATACTTTTCTGACGGTTCCAAATGGGCGCCATACCGCCCGCAGCAAAGGAGTAATTTTTATTTTTTTTGCAAAACGATTTGTACCACCCTAAAACTTTTTTCAACAGTTCTCCGTATAAATAGAAGTCTGATAATGCCATACCTGTGGGAGGTGGCGAATGTGTACAATATTTTTTCAAAATTCTAAGTTTTAATCGTAATTCAAACGATTTGTACCATTATGGCACTAATGTTTCCTGTAAGTTTGAGGTTTGAAAAATATAAATACAAAATGCAATCTTGTCTTACAACCAGATACTTATTATCTATATCTTCTATATATCTTACATATAATAATCTTACATATAATAAATCTGTAACAAGTCGGTGTCTGTACATTGAAGATATTTGAGAAAAACTGTCACTAGGGCTATTTATTAGCGCAATAGAACCCAAAACAATGATTTTTAGAATAATTGTCTGTTTGTCTGTGCGTTTGTGCGCGCTAATCTCAGAAACGGCGAAACCTAGAAGGATGTGGTTTTCACTGATATGTTGGTATTTTCTTGGATTAACATTTAGTGTTTGTTTCATTTGAATCGGTTCACAAATAAGAAAGATACGTCTATTTTAAGAATTTATCGAACAGGTTTTTTGTTTGAACGCACTAATCTCAGGAACTACAGTACCACTACCATGAGTTTACAGTGACCGTACTCCAGGGGGGGCACACTTACATATATCACACTTTTCATGCGTCTACAGTGATCTCTGGTTGTTTGGTGAAGAACTAAATTAGCGGCCATCTTGGTTGATTTGTCAAAATTGTCAGTTGTCATTCATCGGCCATGGCCATGGCGTACCAAATTGTACGGTCAAGGACTTTAATTGATAGGCCACTTGCCAATGTTCGTATTTTAGCCGTATAGTGCAAATCGGGTTTAGCCGCTTATACTTCGTATATGCTGATTTGAATTAGACGGCTAAAATACGAATAGTGGCAATTAGCCTATCAATTAAAATTACGCGTAATTATAGCTGTACATCACTACCAACATATACATATAGATAGGTATACATCTATAGATACGTCACATTAGTTCTTCACCAGGGCGTAGGGCAGCAGCACCTTCCATACATGCATATTTGACCATAGAGTTGCCACTCTTGTTCATATAATATTAGGCCGTGGTCGCTTTCACCCGCCGCACGCGGCCGACAGCGGCCCGCCGCCCGCGGCGTCTGAATGGTGTGTTCGGGAATGCTCGGGAGTGGTCGTTTTCGCCCGCCGCGTGCGACGTCCCGAACGCGGCGGGCGAAAACGACCACTCCCGAGCATTCCCGAACACACCATTCAGACGCCGCGGGCGGCGGGCCGCTGTCGGCCGCGTGCGGCGGGTGAAAGCGACCACGGCCTTACAATACTCTTTGCCGTACTCGATAGCGACTGCGTAAATGATTTGTATGAAGAATTGTGCAGCGCCTCTAGCGGTCACTTACGGAAGTAAAGATCGCTAGTATGAGTACAACGGTAAATAACCTATCGAAATCCAAGCGCTAGCGACTAACGTTTTGTAGCTGTCGCCATAGAACATCGGTCCCACGAGTCACAAATTTGACAGACGTTATCGAACAACACCGTATCGACTGTAGTTAACTCTCTCACTAGTAAGTTGGAGGGTGAAAACTTATAAGAACCATCGTTTAATACATTATTTTAATTATTTACTTATCAAAATAATGTCGGCTGGGCATTATTTGGCATGGATTATGCTATTGAGGGCTGTTTATGAAGGCGAACGACGAGAACACGGAAAATTTCACAAGCTAATATCCACTTCTGTTAACACTCTAAACCACATTCCTCAAGTTTATCTAACCACTTGTAACAAAATATTTGATCAATTGATCATAAAAACTGGGGTCACTGTATTGTATCACCCAAAATGTACCTTATAGGTACTGGTACTAAATTAACGTTACTAGAATGTTTATTTAAAGTTTCCATATACTCGACCAGTAATTGTAGTCGAGACACACTAGTCCGCATCTTTATAAAAAATAAATACCGAAAAATAATAACAAACAACAACAACAGCTTAGCGTGTCAACTAACTCACTATAACATCTTAACATCTATCTATGGATGCACTCCATGAACTGTCACACTGATGAAATAACCAAAACAAATTCAAGAACCACGTACGCTTTACATTACCACACTGTTCTATGACGCTTTAAATTAGCAGGGTTATTTCTATATTTTTAATGGAAGGACTTGGATACTTAGCTTTTTGCCCAATATCATGCTCACTCAGTCTTTTCAATATAGTTAGAAAGAGACAGCACAGTTCGATGTGAAGTTAGGCACGTCAGTCAGTCACGTAGCGAAAACTACACGAAGGATCGAGTTAACGTTAGCGAGTATAGTAACCGTTAACGTGACTCATGGTACGAGTTTAGTAGAAAACTATTCGAAGCTCGTTTACTCGCTATCGACTGTAGTAACGTAATGTGTGTTTTCGATAGCAACTCATGGTAGAGGTACAGGATTCTAACTTAGAATCACTCGCTAAACGCTCGTGATTCAATTATAGAATCCTTCGCTAACTCGTGATTCAAAATCAGCTCTCGCAGTAAAAAACAACTTTGCTCTCTTGTTGCACAAATAACTATTTCAAGTATGGCAGCACTTTTCCCCTTACTAGAAGTATGGCAAATATAATAACGGTCATATTTTATCAAGTACTTTCCAAAAATCCAAATGCAATACTGGTACAAATCGTTTTGCAAAAAAAATAAAAATTACGCTTTTGCGGGGCGGTATGGTGCCCATTTGGAACTGTCAAAAAAGTATGGCATGGTGATTTTCGTGATTGGCTACTCGACGATTATTAGCTGTGCAAAAATTAGCTTGGTACCTACAAATGGTTGAATTGTTGTTTTTAAATTAACGTGTTCACGTCGGTATGGCGGGCTGTAAGTCACACCGGAGAAGTATGGCATTACGCTACCGCCTTCTGTTTTTTTATTGACTATCGGAAAATACAAGAATTGTTGTGGAACAAATCGTTCGATTCACGTTATTTATCCGACACGTTCGATTAACGCCCACACGATTGGGCCGCCGGTACCAGCGCTATGACCATCATAATTCCTTTTTGTCATTACGTAATTACCCCTGAAGAACCGCCATACTGGTACAAATGACCTAGTATTTTGTGTCACCATCCCCCGGTCTATAGGATATTATAACACCTTGAATAAAATGACAGCAACGTCTACAAATTCAGTCTCATCTATTTATTAGGTAAGTATGCCTAGCTTGTTAGATTGTTCTTACTTGACGAGAGAAGTGTGGAATCTGTGACACATCACAATGTTCCGGTGGCTCTGCTCCGTATTCCCAGCCTCGATTATTCGAACGCAGTAGATACGAGAAATTCTTAGCTGACCCGCGAAGAATATCATTGTGGATACAACGAGAGTGTCCCAAGCAACGACGTATGCACTCACTATGTGACCCAATACCGTTTGAATGACCATAGAGACATAATACCCTGGTGGGATATCTTGATTGAAAGGAGTAATGAAGTTAAATATCATTACGTAAACGTCTGTACTATTTTCCGGTGTTTGTTTTTTTTTGTACGGTTCAGAGAAAATGCTGAAATTGGAAAAGAAAGCCAAAGCCCAGAAAAAGTATGTGACTTGTCTGCCCCTTTTTATGTATTCGTCCATAACTTTTTTAACATCGCTCTTGTCGTTGTTTAACTGTTTTCGTTCCGTCGAAGCCATGTAACCGATTAATTCCTTCCATTTGCTGTAGTCTTTTTGAAAAAAACTGGTTTTTAGGATGCCCATGTGGAAAGGGGCGTATTGGAGAATAAGCAGTAGGGAATTGATTTCGGCGTAGACGAGGCATTTGACGTACTGGCTGCAGAATATAAGTACGGTTACGAAAAAAACTACTAGTTTGAGACGGGTGCTCAATAATTTCGTATTCGGATGCCACTGGCCAGTCAGCCCGAGTAGTCGGAGATGCGGACCGACTGATGGATGTTCAGGATCCTCGAGATACTTAAACACGTTTCTTATATCGAAACATCTATTTTTTTTCTTTTTTGTCCTTTTCAACTCGCCTCCGTGGATATTCGACATTTCCATCGCAGAGTGTTGGACGGATTCCAAAGATAAGTCTGACACTTTTTAAGTCCACTGAACAAATGAAATGTTCTATCCAATTTATTGAAAATTGGCATGAGAACTCCACTAGTGAAATGCACTTGTGAATGTTTGATCCGGAATAATTTAGGCATGTGACGTGTATTCCGTTGTAATAACACGGTGAGGCTTCCCCGATTGAATTTTAACCAAGTATTTCATCGTTATAATTGTTAGTGTAACCTCCCATGTCGATTAAATAAAGATAAAGGCAGAACAAGGGCTATTCGCTTTTGGTAATGTGATTTATCTTCATTGAATTAAGTAGGTAGTAGTAAGATGTGGCATACTTACAATATAATTTATAAAATGCAATAATTTAAAAAATAAATAATTGGACATGTGGAGGACAAAATAATTAACTAATCTCATTGTCAGTACTGACATCCACTCTTTACAAATCTCTTTATAATATAAGATATATATATATATATATTATACACCGTGAAATTTTACTGGTTGTTTTCCCGAAACGAGGTGATTTAGTGTCGATTGTACAATCGATTTATAATTACTATTTTGACTAGAGTCAAAAATCCAATTGTGAAAAACAAAAGTCGAAAATGACCGCAAACCAATAGTAACGCTTCGTTGGTACCTAATCTATCGTACGATCGTACGCTACTTGTACCAACGAAGCGTTACTATTGGTTTGCGGTCATTTTTGACTTTCGTTTTTCACAATAATTGGATTTTTGACTCTAGTCAAAATAGTAATTATAAATCGATTGTACAATCGAAACTAAATCACCTCGTTTCGGGAAAACAACCACTAAAATTTCACGGTGTATATAAGTATATCATCTACGTTTTATTAAAACGGCTAGCACGGTAGCACGACACACCGCGACTAGCTTCTTTTTATTTTATTTTAAACCTTAGATAGATATGCGGTCAGCACAGCAAGTTGGAAAAATAAATTAAAAAACCATACGTTGAACTCAAAACCACCCTTTTCTCAAGCCTGTTAAAAATAAGTACGAATTAGTGCGTTAATTTTAGTGTCCGGACAAATGAGTTATTATAGCCAGCAGAAATGTGTAGTGAGAGCGCCACTATCTTTGTCACTGTCACAGTTTTTAGGGTTCCGTAGTCAACTAGGAACCCTTATAGTTTCGCCATGTCTATCCGTCTGTCTGTCCGCGGCTATGCTCAGAGACTGTTAGTACTGGAAGGCTGTAATTTGGCATGAATATAATAGATATCAGTCGCGCCGACAAAGTGGTCAAATAAAAAAACTAAAAAATTTTTTTTTAGGGTACCTCCCATAGACGTAAAGTGGAGGTGATTTTTTTTTCTCGACTAACCCTATTGTGTGGGGTATCATTAGATAGGTATTTGAAAATAAATAGGGGTCTGCTAAACCCATTTGTTGATAAAGTGAATATTTTCGGAGATATCCACTCCGAAAGTTCAAAATAATGTGTCCCCCCCTCTAACTTTTGAACCGCACGTCTAAAAAATATGAAAAAAATCACGTAAGTTAAACTTAATAAAAAATTTTTAGGAAAATTATTTTCAACTTAAACAGTTGAGTAGTTTTTAAGTTTTTGTAAAAAAATATTTCTTAACTAAGATTCTAATTTAACCGCCATTGCAAGCATTTTTTTTCTTTAAGTACCTATAAGAACACGCTAACAGTATCTTCTTTTAAATAAATAAAATATATTACATCTGAAAAACAATCAACATACATACTAGTTTAATAGACTGCAGTTAGATTAGTTACCCAATTCGCCGATAGATGGCGCTGTACCGCCGACGTTGGGACCAAAACAACCACATTAATAAAGTATGCAAAGATTTTTTTGTACCTGCTACGGAACCCTATCTTGGGCGTGTCCGACACGCTCTTGGCCGGTTTTGATAGATCTTTCATCGGTTTCTTTCTAGTCTACCTACTAAACTGTAAACTGTTAAGTACTAAACTGTAGTGTCTGTAGTAACTAGGTAGGTGATTTAATTATTTCGTAGATTACCTAATAAGTAATTTATTCTTCATAATGATTGTGCATTGCCTATCCAAAATCTATAGGCGTTAACATTTGCAAGTCAAGTTGCATATAATATAAAGCTCAATGAAATTCCGCCAAAACTTGAGAGGAAGTCCCTCTGAATGCTAAGACTCTCGTTACGTCCAGATAGGATCAGCGGCGGAAATTAAGAGGAAATTGTATTTGTTTCTTATACAGTGACGTCCTCACAATAAGGTCTTGCAAACAGAATTAATTTCGCTTTGAAGATTAGCACCGAACTATGTAAAATGGTTACGCCGGTTCTTTGTGCAATGTTTACACGTAAACAAGCACTCTGAAGCGGGACATAATTTACTGGCGTGTTAAGACTCTCAAACGAATATAAAGTAATTAAATTAAGTAGATTGAAACGGAAGAGACTCGTTTCAAGTTATTACATTTATTTTGTAAAATAGATTTCAACTAATAAAATATATACTTTTCATTTGAGCGCTGCCAACATAATAAAAGAAATTATTTAACATACTTACAGAAAATCACGCCTGTATTCCCAAAGGGTATAGGCATAGTACACGAAACGTTGCATTTGCGTTGCAGATTTGGAAAATTGATATTTTTTTTTTTTAATATTTTAAGTTTCCAAATCTGGTTCTCTCTTCACACTTTACGTCAAACGGAATGGTGTATTCGCGAGCTGTCAGTTCAAAATTCAAATTTTAACGGACGACGCTGTTTAGTCGTTGACTGTTTACGAAACATTTCTCAATATTTTTCAATTAAGTGGTGTTATTTATCTGTTAAACGACATATGATACGATATTAAGTGACTAATCATTATAAAAGTACTCAAGAACTGAGTTGTTTTGTTGTTTCAATGGTAGAAGTAGTGAGATAAAAATGGTTAAAGCTGTTCCATTGAAAGATGTGAAGTCGCGGTCTGGTGCATTGCCGTCGAAGTGTGGCTCGACGCTGAACATGGCTGCTAATATAAAAGTAGTGGTGCGAGTGCGGCCTTTGAACGAAAGAGAAAGGGCCGCTTGCAATCGCGTGGTGGTCGATGTTGTTGATGACACCATGTTAGTTTTTGATCCTAAGGAAGAAATGCGTCCGTTTTTTTATCAAGGTGTACAGCAGCCTACAAAGAATGTTTTGCGGCGGGCAAACAAGGAGTTAAAGTTTGTTTTTGACAATGTCTGTGGGCAGACGGCAAGTAATAAGGACATATTTGAGTTGACTACTAAGGATGTGCTGGCGTCTTTGATGGAGGGCTATAACTGTTCGGTATTTGTATATGGAGCCACAGGAGCAGGCAAGACATTCACCATGATTGGCAGCAAGGAAAATCCTGGCATTACGTATCTGACTATGGAGCATCTATTTTATACAATAAATTCCTTTGAGAAAGAGAGAGATTTTGACATTGGTGTGTCTTATATTGAAGTGAGTACCTATTCTTTTGTTACAAGGCTCAGTATTTAATTATAAAGTACAACAATTTGGTGCATGAAGCTCTTCACTGTCCACCACTAGATTAATTTAATTATCAAGCCCCATTATTGTTGACATTGTTGTTATTGTATAGAAGTCAAAAGTTAGTATCTCTGTACTCCATAACATAAATTTACTTAAATTTATTCCCTCATCATTAGCTCTTCATCCTTAAACCGCTTAACCAATTTAGATGAAATGGGGTATGGAGATAGTTTGAGACCTTGGGGACAACAAAAAATGAATTTTATTCCAGAAAATTGCATAGTGGGATAGCAATAAACAAATTCTTTGCAGATGGAGTTGTGGGCAACAGCTAGTATTATATAATTTGCATGTGTGGCTTGTTTGTAAGTGTGAGATTATTAAAATAAATAAAATAAATAAATAAATATTAGGGGACAATCTTACACAAATCAACCTAGTCCCAAACTAAGCAAAGCTTGTACTATGGGTACTAGACGACGATAAACATACTTATATAGATAAATAAATACTTAAAGACATAGAAAACATCCATAACTCAGGAACAAATATTCATACTCATCACACAAATAAATGCCCTTACCGGGATTTGAACCCAGGACCTCTTGCTTCGTAGGCAGGGTCACTACCAACTAGGCTAAAGCGGTCGATAAAAATTAAAGAATAAACTATTAGATTTAAATCTAGTATGATATTATTCCCTCTCATTTTGACAGGAGCCCTATGCCCAGCACTATGATGTATCGCTAGAGATGAGGATTTTGATGAGTACAGTATAATTGGCACATGGTTATAGATTAGTAAACCACATGAATGATTTTCTTCTTTAAAATAATTCTGAAAGATAGATTTTGCTTTTATAATTTTTTATTTAATACATTTTTATTCCACAATAATTGGATAATTTTGGGATGAGCAATTCCATTAATGATAATGACCTTAATCTTTGCAGGTGTATAATGAAAATGTGTATGACCTGCTGAAGCCATCTAAAACCCCTTTGCAATTGCGAGAAGATGCAAAATACGGAGTAATGGTGGCTGGACTGACTTTGGAAAGTATTAACACTGCACGGGAACTCCTGAATATGTTGGAGAACGGCAATAAGAACAGGACTCAGCATCCTACAGATGCAAATGCTGAGAGTTCTAGGAGTCATGCTGTCTTTCAGGTGAGGATCTGAAGTAATGTATCATAAAATGAACAGGTTCAAAATACAAAAATATCTCAAATTATGTTCATTGGTGGCACAGGACATAAATTTAGTGTTGACAAGATATATTTTGCGAGACCCTATGATGGTGCACAACTCATTAGATGATGGAAGTTTGAATGAGTAGAAAACGAGAAACTTGTGCGCTAGGCCACTCATATCGCGAGCCCGTAGGCGTTGGCCTACGTCGCCAACGCCTAGCGCTGCCTCTGATTATGTTACATTTGTAATTTATTTTATTTTACCTTAAATTAGAGATTGTTTCGAATGTTATCAAACAACAATAAATGTGAATAATATTTATATTTTCTAAAATAAGAACAAGTCAGAATGCTAATTACCTATTTAAGATCTTAATTCATTCAGCATGTTTTGCCACAAAAAATTTATTCCTGATAATAAAAAATATAATATGTCAGATATTATTTTTTTGCTTTTTCCGGACTTCAGGTGTACATAAAAATGCGGTACAAAACCAGCAGCCAAGCCAGAGTTGTCAAGCTGTCCATGATAGACTTGGCTGGCAGCGAGCGGGCCTCAGCCACTGGTTGTGTGGGCGAGAGATTCAAGGAGGGAGCCAATATCAACCGCAGCCTATTGTCACTCGGAAACTGTATCAACAAGCTTGCTGATGGCAGCAGTTACATACCATACAGGTAAATATAGCCATATTTGTGAACTAACAACCAGTTTGATCTGTAAGGAAAATGGTGCAAGTTGCATTATCTATACATATAAAATCCTTTGTCCTGACTGACGGATCAACGCACAGCCTAAACCGCTGATCGTAGAGACCTGAAACTTGGAGGGTCTGTTCTTTGTATGACGTAGGCATCCGATAAGAAAGGATTTTTCGTAGTTCTACTCCTAAGGGGGTAAAAAAGGGGGGCAAAGTTTGTATGGGGCAACGTGATTCCTTGGTCCAATCTACTTCAAATTTTGCATAAACATTCTATAACAGAATTGATGGAAGACGTGTTTCGTATTTTATTGAAATTCATCCCTTGACGGGGTTAAAAAGGAGTAGAAAGTTATTTTGGGGGTGATTTGCTTCGAAGTTGATATCAATACTCCTTAGTGCTTTTGATTTAAATTACTTTTTATTTTGACACAGTGTAAACGAAACGAAACTTCAAATTTTGCAAACCATTTGTCTACGTTTGTCAACCACTTCCTGATCTGATCTCTAATAATAACTAATTATAATAAGTAGTATTTGCATTTCACCAAGCTTTTGCTTTTACAAGCGCAGCGTGGGACGTCCGCCAACGAGATTGACGGACGTTTTGGTGAAGGCCGCAGGTTCAGGGTGGATGCAAGTCGCTTCCAACCGTAATGATTGGGCGTCAATGAGGAAGGCCTATGTCCAGCAGTGGACCTCCTACGACTGAAATGATGATAATGATGATGAAGCTTTTATGTGAGTTCAACCTTTTTCGAATAAAATCGAATTGAGTATTCAAACATCATTGTTGAACTCGCATAAAAGCTTGGTGCAATGCAAATACATATAAAATGCTTTGTCCTGAAGTCCTAAATGACTGACTGGCGGATTAACGCACAGCCTAACCGCTGTATGTAGAGACCTGAAACTTGGAGGATGTGTCCTTTGTATGACGCAGGCATCCGATAAGAAAGAATTTTCCGGAATTCCCACGGGATAAGGAATATACGGGATGTATTTATTTCATCAATCGAGAGTGACCCTATCCACATAACGAAGATTACTAAACTGTTCCAATTGGGCATGGTAGTAGACTATTAGAACAGGTATAAAGCTAATTTCAATAATTTTGAAAATATCCACGGGATAAGGATAAATCAGGATTTATATACCTACTCAAATCAACTGGATCCTATCTCCGTTACTACAATTAAGTACTAAACTTTTCAAATTCATTATAAACGTAAATGGTCATACATAACAGCAAAAAAACTTATTGCAGGATTTTTGGAAATTCCTGTGGGATAGATACCTAATCTCTGAAACTTCCGAGCCGATTTTAAAAAAAATCTTTTACCAGTAAAAAGTTACACCATCCTTTATTGACATAGGCTACTTTTTTCCGGAAAAATGCAAAATTCCCAAGGGATAGAAATAAAAATTAAACTTCGGAGCTCATTTTATAATATTTATTATTATTATTATTAAAATGTCTTTCACCAATAGAAAAGATACACTGTCCTTGATTAACATGGGATGTTATTTTCCGGATAAATGCAAAATTCCCGCGGTATAGAAAATAGTAAATTTAACTTTGGCGCTGAGTTTAAAAAAAATGACCAATAGAAAGCTACACTATCCTTTGGTGGTATAGGCTACGCTACCTACTATTTATTCGGTAAAATGCAAAATTCCCGTGGGATAGAAAGAAGTGAACATCACTTGAGGGCTGATTTGAAAATTTCTTTCACCAATAGGAAGTTACACCAACCATTATTTACATAGACTACTTTTCTCCGTGAAAAAGCAAAATTCACACGGGAAAAAAATAAGTGAATTCAACTACGGGGCTGTTTTTAAAACTTCTTTTACCGGTAGAAAGCTACACCTTTAAGGACATAGACTACATTTTCTCGGGGAAAATGCGAAATTCCCGCGGGATAAATATAAGCGAAAATGTGCATAGAATAAGGACAAATTTGTTGAAATTCCCACGGGATAGTGAATAAACGGGATTTATAATATTCACTAACTGATACTGATGATGATGAAATGATAATAATAATGGATGTTGCCGTTGCCGGTTTTTTGTTTTATACAATGAAAAAGATGAACAAGCTTTACCACAAATTGGAATTCTACGCGGACGAAGTCGCGGGCAAAAGCTAGTATCAATTATATGTATTGAGGGGCCTTAAAGCCAATGAGTTTGATGTAGTTAATTGAGCACCACAAAGTAATGCAACTTGTATGATTTATCTGGTGGGTGTTAACTGGGCTTGTGCATTAGTTAAATAAGTGCAAGTTATTATACCATTGACATAGCTAAAAGAATCGCGAGAAACATGTGGCAGTGGGCAGGACACATCTCTTGTAGAACTGATGGCCGATGGGGCTAAGAGGTTCTCGAATGGCATCCACGCACCAGAAGATGCACAGTGATTAGGCTTCCAACAAAATGTAGCGACAAACTGTTGGATGCAGGTGGCGCAGGACCGGTCTGTTTGGTGAACCTTGGGAGAGCCTTCAGCTGTGGACATCTTTCAGTTGAAATGATAAAGTTTACTTTAGACATGTTCAAAAAACTTCCTTTTCGTTCTCAGAGACTCGAAGCTAACGCGACTACTCAAGGACAGTTTAGGCGGCAATTGCAAGACTGTTATGATCGCTAATATATCGCCATCTAGCGCCGGTTATGAGGATACGTACAACACTCTCAAGTACGCCGCGCGCGCAAATAAAATACAGGTATTTTTTTATACATATTTATTTAGCCGAGTCTCCATGCGCCGCTTCGCGAAGCAGCGCATGAGGCATAATTTTGTTTGACACAGTACTCAAAATCACAACGAAAATGGCTGCCTCGCGAGGCGGCTCTCAGAGGGAACCCGGCTAATTATATCAACATAAGAGGTAGAAATGTTGAAAATTTCTTCTACTAAGAAGCCGTAATAACGGCAACCAATCTGCACTGGGCCCGCGTGGAAAATACGGCCCAAGCTCTCACATTTTGAGAGGAGGCCTATGCCCTGCAGTGGGTCATATATAGGCTGAGATGGTGATGATGACGACAGCGTGCGAAAGCGTAAATGTTGAAAGCAGCCCGAGTAATTCTTGTTTTACTCGTAAACACAATAGAATTTTGTTGCCACCAATCGCGCAATTCCAATTTATAATGTTATTCCTGTACGTATAGTAGCGGAATGAAAGGGTTTGTCACTTTTCGATCTTAACTCTTTGACATAGAGTCGAAAAGTGACGAACCTTTTCACTCCGCGACTGTACAAAGTTCCTCAATATTTTCTGTTAACAGCTGAGTGTAAAGAAGAATATTGTGGATGGTGACATGAAGATATCGCAGTATGTACAAGTCATTGAGGAACTCAAGAAGAAGGTCAAAGAGTTGGAGTGCAAACTAACACTTTCAATACCAATGCCTCCTGCCATCAAGGAACAACCCAACCTGGCTAAGGAGAAAGGTGAATATACAATAATAAAATCTGTCAAATCGAACATGTAATATCTAAAAAACCGGCCAAGAGCGTGTCGGACACGCCCAAGGTAGGGTTCCGTAGTCATTACGAAAAAATCAAGTAATATTTTTCTAAGGATTTCGTATGTGTACGGAATCATCCAAGTTTAGGTATGTTTTATACCTTAGGCTACAATATACTCTTAAACTACAAATAATTTCCAAGCAATCTTAGCCGCTATAATTTTCCTAGTAAATTTGATATATTTACTACCATTCTGAATTTTTTCAAATTTTTGCACCAAACAGTTTAGATTTTAGAGGAGGGGGGGGGGGGGGGGGGGATCGATTTTAATGAAAATTTTCACTTTAAAGTTGAATATTTCGCAAACAGATCACTGAATAGAAAAATCATGTTAGCAACCCCGCAATGGTATTAAAATACCTATCCAACGATACCCCACACTATAGGGTTAGTCAAGAAAAAAAAATCACTTCCACTTTACGGCTATGGGAGGTACCCTAAAAAATTTTTTTTTAGTTTTTTTTTATTTAATCACTGTCGGAGTGACTGATATATACACCGTGAAATTTTAGTGGTTGTTTTCCCGAAACGAGGTGATTTAGTTTCGATTGTACAATCGATTTATAATTACTATTTTGACTAGAGTCAAAAATCCAATTGTGAAAAACGAAAGTCGAAAATGACCGCAAACCAATAGTAACGCTTCGTTGGTACAAGTAGCGTACGATCGTACGACAGGTTAGGTACCAACGAAGCGTTACTATTGGTTTGCGGTCATTTACAACTTTCGTTTTTCACTACTTTTTTTATTACTTTTTTTTATTTAACCACTTTGTCGGCGTGACTGATATACACCGTGAAATTTTAGTGGTTGTTTTCCCGAAACGAGGTGATTTAGTTTCGATTGTACAATCGATACTAAATCACCTCGTTTCGGGAAAACAACCACTAAAATTTCACGGTGTATATTCATGCCAAATTACAGCTTTCTAGTACTAACAGTCTCTGAGCTTAGCCGCGGACGGACAGACAGACAGACAGACAGACAGACAGACAGACAGACAGACAGACAGACAGACAGACAGACAGACAGACATGGCGAAACTATAAGGGTTCCTAGTTGACTATGGAACCCTAAAAAGAGGGTGGACAAATAAATAAGACAAAAGAAATTGTATGCAGCAGACAGATTTTTTTTATTTTGTTCTATTAGATAGGCTTTCGTCCGCCTAGAGTTCATTAACCGCTATGCTTTGAAAATTAGGAAATCATGCATTACCCTATGACACTTTGTCTAAATGTAAAAAAAAAAATTGTTTACAAAGTATCAAACGTGTTCCAGCTAAAGCGGATTGGCGTCGTCGCATCACCGAGGAAGAGAAGCTTCACATCACCTTGGAGTCTCACCTGTTTGGGCTGAGGACGCGTAGTAAAGTGTTGGCGCTCCGACAACGATTACAGAGCCGAGCGTTCACGCACGTCGCCGAACTGGCGCACCGGTCCTCTAACGAAACTATGGAACTAGTAAGTTACATCATTATCAAGAAGTTGCCAGGAACATTTACATTCCTTAAGCATTAAAAAAATCTGCATAAACTGTAGAAATGAAATTATTAGAAATTGATTTAAATTTATGAGTTTTTTTTTATGAACTCGGTGTTTCATATTACGAAATTAATAAACATAGACAAATCTAGCACATTATAGAAATTGCAATACAGAATAAAAATAAAAGAGCTTGTAAATTTAATTTCAAATCATCATTATCATCCCAGCCTTTATACGTCCCACTGCAGGGCACAGGTCTCCTCTCAGAATGAGAGCGCTTGGGCCGTAGTTTCCACGCGGGCCCAGTGCGGATTGGGAACTTCACATACACCATTGAATTTAATTTCAAATGTTGCTGTTTAGTTTCCTTGCAATCAAAGTGAAAAACAGAGTGTCAAACTCGAGCATTGAACCCATTTTCACGTCAACCGTACCGTCTCGGGCAGCTATATGAACGTCTCGGGTAAAATGGCTCGTTTTATGCTCTTGTTGTACAATCTACTATTTCTGTTCTTTAGATGGTCACCGAAGACATACCACGCCAAGAAAGAGCCGCTGAAAGTTACGAAAAGAAAGCGCGGCATCTCGAATCGAAAATTCTCCTCGCCCAAAGCAATTGCGACACGAGTTGGATGCGACTTCAAATCACCCTCAAACAAGCTCTCAGTGACTGCCCAGACCTTCAAGACTTCACAGACAAGGTCGTATTACAAAGAGAGCTCAGACAAACACAAGCCAGTGATAACCTAAGAAACAAACTTCTCTGGATACAGAACAAAGAAATCAATATGTTCACAGAATACATGAGCGAAATGCCAAATATGCTCAGAAAATTGTATCTCACTCTTAAAGGGTATGATAAGGTACCGCCGGCATTAGCAACAGAGTACGTAGATCTTATGAAGAAAGCTAAGTCAATGAAATCTATATCCTGGGACATGGAGAACGAATGCAACGATCCCCATTTCAAACTTGTTTCCAGTATTGACACCAATGAGACGTTTGTTTGTAATGGCAGCGCAGTGTCGAAATTAAATACGACAGTCGATGTAGTGACGGATAGTGACGACTTAACGGACATAGAGAATCGAGAGGTTTCACCGAAAAAACGTAAAGGGACGCCTATAAAACTACCAAATAATGAGACTATAGTGATCGACGATTCATTTGAGAACCTAGACGCAACAAGGACTTTAAATTCTGCAAAGAAAGTGAAGAGAGAAGCCGATGTTGTGGATGATGTAGAGAATGCTGGTACTGGGATGATTGATCCGAAGGATTTGAACTCAACTTTTGTTCTCGCCGGCAAGATGGAAGCTATGAGGAGACCTAAATTTGAAAATGTGAAGATGGAGTTAAATTTCAAGGGTGAAACACCAGCTGTAAAGCGCGGCTTGACAGACCGAACCAATACTATCCAGAGGACAATAAATTTCAATGACAAAGGTAAATAATTCGCTTTCAACATTTAATTCAAAAGAATACGTTTATCGCTATCCCGCGGGAAATATGCAATTTTCTGGGATAAAAGTATCCTATATGTCAGCGTTTCTCTACCTTTTTCAAGGGCAAACCCCCTAAGGGTCTCCCCACGCCGCGGAATCTGCTTAAACCGATCAAAAAAGGCTATGTCCACGCAATAAGAGTGAAAATGCCGTTGATCAGCTCGGCTCAGACATCAATGTCTTCTTCATTCTTATTGCGTGGATATAAAGGGTTTTTTAATCGGTTTCAGCCGATTCCGCGTCGATAGACGTAGGGAGACCCTTAAGATTCCTTACCATCTTGCGCGGGCCCCTAAAAAAATGTTACTGTTAAATACTTGCACAAATCTATTTCAACTTTAAATTTTGGTCTTGTATGCGGACCCCCGGAGACAGGACTCCGGACCCCCAGGGGTCCGCGGACCACAGGTTGAGAAACGCTGCTATATGTTAATCCAGGTTATAAACTATCAGTGTGTCTTTCGTCACAATCCGTCAAACCGTGAAAGAGTTACAAACATACATACATCCATACAAACTTTCGCCTTTATAATATTAGCAAGATAGTGGGATTATGACGCAGGTAGATGATTGTATGACTACATTTTTTATTGTCCCCAGCTAAGATCGTAAAGCCGGTGGTTGGCAAGGCATTGCCGCAGCGCCGCCCGCCGGTGCCTCGCGCGCCGGGCTTCGGTTCCAGCCTCTCTCGCGATGGCACGCCGCTCACTAGAACCGTACAAGGTAAATTTATATCTAGAGAGCGGATTTGAAGTAGCGATCTCAATATTTGTATGGATATGACTCATATAATTTATTATTTTTTCTACACACAAAAATAATGTAACTTATCGGAACAAAAAAGTAAAAACCGTTTTGGAAGCTTTTGTAAAAATTGGGCAAAAATTAGGATTATAATAAATAAAAACATTGTTTGTTAATTTTTGAAATAATTTTTTTTTTAAGTTTTCTTTATTATTTCTTCTGCACAATGCATAGTAAAATTATTTATTACGACTCAAAGAAATAAAAAATTAACTATTTCAAAAATTAACAAACAATGTTTTTATTTATTATCATCCTAATTTTTGCCTAATATTTACAAAAGCTTCCAAAAAGATTTTTACTTTTTTGTTCCAATAACTTACATTATTTTTGTGTGTAGAAAAAATAATAAATTATACCAGTCATATCCATATAAATATTGAGATCGCTACTTCAATTCCGCTCTCTACTTATATGACCATTGAATTTCAGTGTTACTACGAGAATTTGAATCACGTTGGTTAGTCGAAAAATTAAATAGGTCCATGGAATTGTAGTGAAGGACATAAGCACGGTGAAATTTGTGACAACTGAGTTTTTCATTTTCTCAGTCGCCTTTATTCGAATTGCTCGAAATCGGACACGCGATTTATGCGACAATGGACTGTAAAGAAATATGCGGTGCATAAAAATGTCCACTTGAATAATTTCTACCGAGTATAATTTTGACCAAGTAAAAAAATGTATATTTTTATACCTACTTTGATAGTTGTCATTTTTACATTCCGACTTGAATAGACTCAAACGTTTTGAAGTATTTGGCTTTCTAACATTCAGACAAATTTATTTTTTAAAAGTAGACATTTTACGTATATAATATACATTGCCATATTTCCCTACAGTCCATAGATGTGTAATAGACAATGGATAAACATAATTTTTATCGATAAATAACATGAAACTACCGTGAGACTCACTCATAGTGAAAATAAACGGATCACTCACGTCTCAAAACGAGTTTAACTCGACATGTTTCGGGCTAATCCGTAGCCCTTCCTCTCGGAGTCGCACGTCACGGCGGCTGCCAAACGTGCACTGCCCACGTGTGCTGCGTGGCTGCCGAAACATGTCGAGTTAAACTCGTTTTGAGACGTGAGTGATCCGTTTATTTTCACTATGATAAATAACATACTTAAATAATATTAAACGTCCGAGATTCGAGAACAAACATTCATATTATTCATACAAATATCAGCCCTAACTGGGGATCGAACCAGGGACCTCAAGCTTCATAGTCAGGTTCTCTAACCAGTTGATGTAACATGTTAGTTAATACACAACCAATACATTTTTAACAATACAATAACACCAAAAACGCAAAATATTTCAGATATTTTTTATTATTTATATGGATAACTAAAAATCAAAATTAGTGAATATCAGTGTTGGAAATTATCAAGATAATTATGTTCATTGATAATTATTCGGTTATTTTATCTAACAAAATATCGTCACTACTTTGAAAAAAAAAATCGTATCTCTAATCCATATGAAAATTTAAAAGGAACCTTAATGCGACAGAGTAGAGTTTTAGATGTAAGTTTCATCCAAAGTAGTGACGATATCGTATAGTAAAATTTCTCGTGTTCGAATATAGTCCATACACGTGACGCCAAAAAAGTGACGCACAATATTCACTGAACATTCTCCATTAAGCTCTATAACAGCGTTCAAAATGCTGAATAAACGTCTGATCCCGAGGCGCCCTGCTTACATGAAATAGTTCATTTTCAAAGCTAATTTTTTAGCTAGTGGGAACGAAAACGAACCCGAACCGGACTTGTCAAATTTAGTCACTTTGAATATTGTAAATAGACACATTCTTGTCTTTACCATTCATGGTAACACTAAAAAGCTAATCATTCGCGTATTCAGAAGCCGGGTACATAAACTTTATTACAATTGTTATGTTTATATGTTACACTTGGCAATCGTGCTAATGTCCTTTGAATAGTGATATTACATTTAGTTATTGCAAAAAAAAGTACCTATTTATTGTATTAAGTGTGGCCAAGCACATCAAAGTCAGTCTAACTGTTTTGTACCAGTTTTTTAGGAAGTAGTTTATTAAATGGTTGTGGTATGGCGTTGGAAGAGTCTTAAGACAGTTTGGATTAATTTAAAACCGTTTACAAAACTCTTTCTACCTCAGCATTGTTTTATCTCAAAAAAAATAAAGCTTCAAAAGTAGTAGCTTAGCCACAGAATTGATAATTATAAAGAATAGTAAAGTTGTCTTTATTTCCTTCTAGAATTACATACCCGCGTGTCTTTTTGTGTTTTTATTGATTTTTATAAATTATAGTACTTACCAATGAAATGTAATCAATTTTGAACCATACTCTCTGCTATAATCTAATTTTTGAGTCATTAACTTCGTTATCGGCTGAGTTTGGACAGTAAATGTACGGCTTTTTAACCATATAAGGCGCCTCGCGCTTTTAGCTCGCGTGAAATTTCTATTCTTCTTATTATTAGTTCTGTGAGTTTAACTGAAAAGTAAGCATACGTACATGTCTTAAAAGTACTTGTTCGAAAGCAGTAAAATATCGTGAAGGCAGCTGCTTTGCTTTATTTTGTCAAAATATTTATACTTAAAGTCGACCAAGTAAGTGCTTTATGACTATGATTGTTCATATAATAGAAAAAAAACAAGGCTAATTGTCACATTGACTTGAAAATTACCATAGTCCTTAAAGCCGCACAGCTGATATTGTATCTAAGGGTGGTAAAGGAATTTCTTGGTCGACTATGCTTTACCAAGTAATTGTACCTATAAAAGCGATAATGAGGTAAATGAGAGACGAACTTTTAACCTTTTGAACGCCATACATTGCCATAAATTGATTTTTATTCGGATGCGGGTAGGTTCATTTTTGTTTTACCTTATTGTCGTCTTTAGCCAACACTGGCGTTCAAAAGGTTAAGGCGCTTGTTGAGAAATAGCACTATTCAATAGTCCAACCGTCTTACCAGTCTCTTTCATCGCGGCAAATAACAACTAACACGTGTCGTTTCCTTCCATGTTGTGCCGTCATTAACCATTAACAGCTGGTAGAGTACTGACTGAAAAGGTCGTCGGTTATAAAGCAGTGCGTACGAGAGAGCGCGTCGCCACGCATCCCTACTCGCGGCCCAACGCGTTCAACAAGAGATGACCGACCCAAATGAATAAAGGTACATAGAAATTAACTTGCCGTAGATTATAATTATAACTTTAACTGTCAGTTCCACTGTAGTTTTTTTTTCTTTTTTTTTATGTTAGAAAGGCCAGACAAACGAACTAGTGGGTTAGTGGTACTGTAGTGGTGCGAACTAACGTGCCCAGAGCACGCATTTACTTAAAAGTTTAAATATAATCTGATGAATAACAGGTTTTTATTCGTGTTAATCTGGAAATCGATGACTCGCGAAGTACGATCGGCCTTAGAAGTCGCTGAACACTTTAGTACTTTGTCACTTTCACTGACGTGACATATTTCAAACTCAACAGTAGGTACAGTACAGTACAGTACTTAACTGGTTATTGCGACAAAGTTACTAGTGTTCAGCGACTGATGAGGCTGACTGTACATTATTCTAAACCACGGATCTATATTGAAGTGGATGACCTCAGTCACTTGAATACTCTGTATATGAACCGAGCGTGTAAATTTTAAATACGCCCTCGATGCATTTCATTGGGGAGCTTTTTGTATTTGAATTACCCAGATAGCTTCTGTTAAACGTACATGCTACATGGCAACAAGGAAGGCTGGCTGGTTTTAGTCATACTCAACTTGGAGAAAAAATCAGAGTTAGGACGTGTTTATTTATGATACGTTATGTGGGTCCACTGGCGTGATCCACTTAAATATAGGTTCATGATCCAATCATTATCGTCGACAATAATTTTGATATTTGATTAGCCTTTCTTGTGTGATAATGGGTAATCTTAAAGCTAATATTTTCTTAGAAATAATGCATTAAAACTTATAAGAACACACACACAATTATGTTTAAAATTGCCTCTTTGTAAACTTATAGTTTTACTTGTTGAAATGTAACGAAATTTTCTTACTTATAGCAAATAATTTAAACATGTAGTTTTAAGTTAAGTTAACTAGGTCTAAAATTAAGCAGAATGCTACGGCCAGCTCCAACACTAACTTACGTAAACTAGACAAAAATTCCAAACAAATAAGTAGTTACTCTACTGGATCAGATAATGTATTTCAAAAAATACTTATCATATCGATAATTGATGAAAAAGCAAATTGGATAAAAAAATAAGCTGCCTAAATTACTAATTCCACGCGGACGGAGTCGCGGGCAAAAGCTAGTATCGATAATAAAATCATTGATTTCAATTACAACGATTGCAACTTTTTATTTTTTGATAATTTGCTCGTTTTTCCGTAAAATGAAAAAACTACGCCGAAGGTCAATTTGGAGGAGAGGGAAGGTTTGGCAAGCGATATTTTTTGATTCAGTGGGATTGAATTATAAGAAAACATCGTTTAAACAAAAAGTAATATGATTTGCTCATAATGGAAGATCTTTTTTCAAGTTTTAGACCGGGTTAACAACCTAACAGGACAGTTAGTGGTTTGTCGTAGTAACCAACAAATCTGTGATAGTTTGAAAAGCGACAAAATAGTAAAAGCGACAAGGATCAAATTATCTACCGGTTCTGTGGTTGACCTACCTACACACACACACACACACACTAATTAGAACTAAAATGATATTATACTCTGGTCTCCTCTGTAATCCATTATATCGTTTGTCCTAAATTCAAATACCATACCACTTTTGACATATCATTTTATTATAACTCAATATTACAAAATTATACATATACCTCACCTACTCACTTATAAATCTTATAATAGAATCGCCGTTTCAAAACCTAATGTTTCTAAAAACATGAGTTTTCTAAATCGCTTTAGTAGTTTTAGATTAACACCCTAAAACTAACAAACTACGCCAAATGCGCTCCCGTACAACGCGCCCTAATATTATTATAACCTCTACTTTAAAATTCGTCCTGTAAAAGCTTTCCTTCTTGTTTGACCTACATTTAAATTTGGCACGATTTTCGCGATGTTAAATGTAATAAATACGTTTGCTTCATTCTTATTCTTTGCGTGGCAAAGGTATAAAAATATACGTATAGCTCGCGAATGTTGGGTGAGGCATGTCGCTGGCATTCTCATCTCAGCCCGAATCGATTTCAACATACAATTTTGATGAATATTATCATTGTTTGGGTATTTATTTTAAACAGCTAAGCCGAGATATGACTTTTCCAAAGACGTTCTCATAAATTAATTCTTATGAGAAATGTGTTTTGGCAAACGAAATCTAGTAAGTTCTAACACGCATTCGATATTCACGCACGTATCGCTCGCGATATCAACGCCAATTTTATATAAATTGTGTAATTGATGTTTACAGATACTGATTTATGTATGTAGAATTTGTTTTCCTAGATATCAGGTAGTTACATTTTAATTTGTAGCTTTGGGTGATTTCTGATTTCATGACTTCGCCGAAGAAGTGATTCCTCAATGCATGCACACTATATTCTGCTTCAGTGGCAAAGGATGTTTGCTATTCGATATACTACGTACATGTCAAAGGGAAAATTCACGTTACGAGTGATTTTAAAAGAAGTAGAAGAGAAATGTTTTCATTAAGATCGGAACAGTGACAGAATTGACACTTTTTTAATAACTTTATTTTTAAGACTACATTTAACATTTAGAAATACTCAATTCCGTAACAAAATGTTACATCTGAAATTAATAAGATATTTAAGCTTTTAGAGGGGCTTTCATAGCAAATCTAGATGTTTACAAAGAAAACAATCTCCGGCTTTAATATTTGTTATTTGTTCATTTAGTAAAAGATAGTCTTGTATTTTACTTTGTTTAAGAGATTTTCTATACTGTTTGTATTTTTTATGTTTTATTACAATGTAACTAAGTTTGATATTAATTGTACCTAACTATGCTTAAGTTGCTTTATATTTTGTAATTACGTACCTAATTAAAATACTATTGCTGCAAGCAAGGTTTCATAATCTTTTACCTAGAGCTCGAATATGACACGCTTTAAAATAATGTAACTAGTCTTGCGAAGCGACTTTTCTGTTTTCGCGTTTAATTTTTTAAAACGCCTGTCCTATGCTCCTGGACGTAACGCCAACAAGCGTAAACACGAGAACGAGATTTTGGCCTCTTACACTCAAGCCTTGTGCGAAAGGGGTTGTTGTGGCATTTGGAGTGGCAGTGTAAAGTGAAGTATTTTTTTATGTTGTACAATAATAAACAGTAGAGAATGAGTGAAGTAAAACTATTCATGCAAAATTGTTGCCGTATTCAAGCACGTCAAAAAATGTGACAAGGGCGAAGTAAGTGACACCCTTATTTAATTTCTACTCTTTATTATAGTATCAATTCTACATTCGTTCGAATTTGTCGGCACTAAAGCTCTACATTACATATAGCGACGTGTATTGCTCGGGTTCATATCATAACACCTTAAAATAATGAAGTCTAAAGCCAATGGCAATGAAATGGAAGTCTGTATGAAAAATGTTTAAATTTAAATGCTGATTGCAGGTTGAAACGTA
This sequence comes from Archips crataeganus, assembly GCA_947859365.1. Taxonomy (NCBI): domain Eukaryota; kingdom Metazoa; phylum Arthropoda; class Insecta; order Lepidoptera; family Tortricidae; genus Archips; species Archips crataeganus. The sequence goes on along the minus strand of OX402049.1, from coordinate 9,003,570 downwards.
TCCGTAATAATAAATGCTCGATATTGTCATTACGTATTTAAACTGTTAAACCAGCTTTAAATGTTAATGCGGCGAGCTGAAATGATGCCAAACGTCCATTATTTAATCACTAATTGTACTGGAATAATTGTGTGACTCAAATGTATTAATATAATAACGAAAATAATGTAAATCTAGGTTATTGCTATGTATTATTAACTCGTGCGAAAATGTATTGTTTTCTATAGGGATTTTGTGTAATTTTCATGCTGTGCTGTGTGGTTAAATATTGACTGATTTTTTTTTGTTTTATTCCTTTATATCGATTTACTCCAGGTACCTACCTATTAATAATCTCGACGCAGGTATGTAGGTACATGATACATGACCATGTTGTTATCGTCAAAGAATTACACTTGATATACTTCAATGTATTAGATGAGGCCGTAATAATTACTTCATAAATCGTACTGTAATCCATTGAGTGGAATTTTCTGGAAATGTAGGTATGCGCAAGGCATGATCGCTCTTGGCTCTACATTCTAACGTCACTAACGATGGTTATACTTTTAAGCTCAAGCCCGTGCAATCTTTATCTACTTTCGTAGACGCGTATACCGTTAAGAATATCCTCACATTTAAAATTTGGGTTTTGATATCCAGCTCGCTCCGACGTAGCTCAAGTTTCTATATTGTTCGTAACTAGTGCACTCTTTGTCAGGACGTCTTCAAACTGAATTTTAAATTCCACCTCGACAGCGGAATCGGCCAGCTCAAGAAAATGTAATACCCAGCAATTAAAACGGGTACTTTAATTTCTCCAGAACATTCTACGTAGCGAGCGTCCCGACTCCCGAGTGTCACTAATTACGAGCGCTACAAATTGAAAGCTTTGTAATGCAGGCTCCATGTCGGCGCAACTTGCATGAATGACAACTTACCTGCCTGTTTCATTACCGTCTGAATGGCGCCGGGAAATATGCGACGTATTTAATTTAGAGCCAGCAGAGCCTGATACATATTTCGAAGTAAGAATGATGAATGTATCTTGATGTACGTAGAATTTAATTCATAATTTAAATTGGTTAACGGGTCTTTCACGTTGCATAGACCTATTCATCATCACATCATCATTTTCAACTGTACTAGGTACTTATTTTGGGTACGTGTTTACTATGAGAGAGACTGCAGTTTCCACGTGAACCACTAGATTTGCAAGTTGTATTATATTGCAGGTTTCGATTGATCATTTCAGACTCGTTCGCTTTATGACCTCGCAAGGTCGCAACGTAATGCAACTCGCACTATTTTTCTATAGGTGTTTTCACAAGAACTGTCGAAATAATGTGCCACAGCGGCTTATAATATAAGATACCTACCTATAGGTATAGGAACTCCCAAATTTCAGCTATAGGTAAATGAAAAGAAATACCTATTGCTAAATTTGGGAGTACCTATAGGTAGGTATCTTGTATAAGCCGCTCTGTGGCACATTATTTCGACAGTTCTTGTGAAAACACTAGTATTACCTATATTAAGCATTTTTTTGATAAAGTGAATACTTTTGGAAATCATTTCTTCAAAAGTAGCATGAAAATAAATCACGTTTGTTGTATGGGAGCCCCCTTAAATATTTATTTTATTCATGGATTTTAGTATTTGTTGTTATAGCGGTAACCGAAATACATCATCTGTGAAAATTTCAACTGTCTAGCTATCACGGTTCATGAGATACAGCCTGGTGACAGACAGACGGACGGAGGGACGGACACACGGACGGACAGCGGAGCCTCAGTCCCGTTTTTATCATTTGGGTACGGAACCCTAAAAATTGGCGTTCCATTATTAAAAATGTCGGCTCAGGCTCGTTCGGTCCGTTTCCTAACATGTCTGCTTCCTAAAGTGGCCTTCTTCCCACATTGACCATTTCCTATGATGTCTACTTTTGAAAATGTCTGTTTCCTAAAATGTCTGCTTCTCAAAATAACCTTCTTCCCACATTGTCGCGGCTCAGGCTCGTTCGGTCCGTTTCCTAAAATTGTCTTCTTCCCACAGTGTCAGTTACCTATGTTGTCTACTTCTCAAAATGTCTGATTCTCAAAATACCCTAAATTTATTTATACTACAACTCTACAATATTTTTTAATAACTACAATCACTTAATAAAGTAACTTTGAAAAAAAAAACATGAAAAAGTGAAACAAAATAAAAATCTCCATTGGTTAATAAACAAAGGTCTACATGATCAGTTTGTTTTTGGTGTTTTTTGGGACTCTGGTGTTTAGAGATAAGGTTATTTTAAATTTATGTTTATGTGACAATATGAGTTTTTGACATTGGGTTGTAATAAGGGTAATTTGAGCTTAGGTGCTAATGTACCGGAAGCGATATGTTTTTTGTCGATAATATTTTGCTACATCACTTTCGTATAGATGCCCCGAAGTATCCCAGGCATGTTTATTTCAAGTACTTCCGGAAACTACTTCTTGAATTCAGGGACAAAAAAGAAAACATTTTGAAAAGCAGACATTGTAGGAAACGGGCTTTAGAACACAAATAGTGGGCATTATAGGAAGCATACATCGTAGGAATAGGACATCACAAGGAACGGACATTATAGGAAGCAGGTCAATTTTCGAAACGGACATAATAGGAAACGATCATTCTAGGACAGCGGCATGATAGGAAACCATTTACTGACATTATAGGAAAGAGTCATTTCTTGGAAGAAGACCAGTTTGAGAAGCAGACATGTTAGGAAACGGGCCGAACGAGCCTGAGCCAAAATGTCGTACACAAGGAAAATTATAAAGAACAGAAAAATAAAAACTTATTTTTATTAACGCTTAAAATAGTTATTTGTGCAACAAGAGAGCAAAGTTGTTTTTTACTGCGAGTGCTGATTTTGAATCACGAGTTAGCGAAGGATTCTATAATTGAATCACGAGCGTTTAGCGAGTGATTCTAAGTTAGAATCCTGAGTGCGCGAGTGATTCAAATACACGAGATGCAAAAAAACTTTGGTCTCGTGTGACACATACAACTTTTCACCTCAGCAGCGAGAACATAATAAATTATTAAAGGTATATGAACGTCGTCTTTTTGTCTTTGTTGTGGTTTTCAACATTGAGTAAATACTTCATATTATATATATAACAATAGGTACAGTCTCCGAAAAAGTGTTTGCATTGTTTAAAAATATCATAAGCTTTTAAATATTTTTCGCGAGACTTTTCAAGTAAGAAACTTACTCTGCATTATGTATTACTCCATTAATTCGTCTGGTGTTCAATTGTTGACTTCGTCACTGGACTCACTCAATTCACTCATATCATATTCAAAAATGTATTAAATAAGTACTTATTACTATTCTAATAATTTCCAAATTGCCTCTGATCGTGTACCAAACTCAGATATCGAACTCTTTAGCTAGAGAAACAGAAGAAAATAATTAAAATTTGAATCCCGCTATTTTTTAAAGATGCGTTCCGATACTACACCCGCTGCGTTCCGATGCTGCATCCGCTGTATTTACCACGATGTTCAAGATTGTTAAAATTATTAATAATTATATAGATACATGTTTAAACTTTGTTTTCAACAACATTTTTACTATTAATTTGATTATATAAAAATGTAATCCAATTATTAAAAATAACCTACAATAATTTAATTTAAAACCTTAACAGACGAATTACAATTTTAAGGTTAAGAACTTATTATGAGTATCCGAACGTTCAATCGTTCGTTTATTTTTAGGTCTACTAGGATAGAATTTGAAATCTAAATTCGAATCGATTTGATCTTATCTCTCGCTCTTTTCGTATCGAAATGAAAGTGACAGATCAAACTGAAGTTCAAATCTTTCGAATTCAGTAAGCAGACCCATCACTGTCTATGACTTTAAAAAAAAAAAATTAAAAAGCTACTTTGTCTCACGCAGTGAGCAAAATCGGATTTTGCTCACTGTTTTTTAGTAGCAAAACATGCCTGTTTGAGGTGCTGAGGTGAAAATATTATTTACTCGTTCATCTACGTAGATAATTACTTTTCTATTTTAATAAGCGCCGACGGTTATGCTGCTCTTGATTTTCTTTAGGAAAAAGTATCTGATTCTAAGGTTAATTAAAATAGGTGACGCGGCGCTGGGTCGCTTAGGCAAGATGGATTGCGCGGGAAAGCGAGAAACAAAAAATTAGGCCCGGAGGTGTCAACAAAAACTCCGGCCCACCGCAAATGAATTGATTCCCGTAATCAATTTTTTACCCCACTTCCCTGAGTTCTGGAGTCACGGAACCGCTCATTCACTCCCGGTCTGATTAAACCGGTCAATCATTCGGTCTCACCGTTCAGTTAACTGGAAAATTAGTTAGCTTCAATTAGATGGTGTGAGGTGATAAACTATTCGTCGAAATATTCGGTGGGTAGAATTTTTTATCCATTTTTTTTGGATCTCAATCGGTCGGTGTCAATCCATTCTGGAGGTACTGCGTTTTCTGGAAAATTGTGGCTATTCTATTGCAGAAATCTCATCACGTTGTGTCAATTGCAGTGCAAGTCGTTTATCACGGAGCGTGACGTATCAGTCCGAGTTTTTTCCGGCAGTTTATCCCATGGTGTCCAGTAGAAGAAACTGAAATGTCGTACTTCTTTGAAACTTTTTCGCTATAGGTACGGTGGCCTATTTATTTATGTTACAGGTATACCTACCTACCTTTTCCTTCCTTGCCAAAGACGTTTATTTGTAAACAGGTGCCCAAGAGTTGCATGTTTCAGTTACTTCTTCTGTGCTTTCTCAGCCTGTTGGGTCGGGCACAGTTAGCGTAATCAACAAACATATCGTGGACTAAAAATTGAGAAATTATATCTATAATCTCGTACTTTCTTGACGATAGATACTATTGCAGCATGTCGATATTTTCGATAGTACTATCGCACTATCGACTATTTCTCAACGTCAAACTATCTATAGCGCAACTATCGCTATCGCAGCAACAACACTGCTTATGTGACACTATTATGTGACCAGACATCCTTTGACACTTTGCTCTTGCCCAAAAACCGCTCTCAACACCAGCGGTAAGGCAAAGCGGTGTTTGTCCACGAGTTGAAAGGATCTTGTTTGTGCTTTTTACATTTCGCACGTCCAGATCAATTCGAAACAATACACTATTTTTATTTAGACCTTCGAGAAATTGAGTGAAGCCTAAATTAAAATAGTACGTCATTCCGAGTAGAAACGCTGTTGATCCGGGAGTGCGATTTGTTACAAGTCGGGTAGGAGACGCGAGTTTTTATAAAAGATTAAAGTCATACACGCCATGGTCACCAGCAGATATACCTACCCAAACCGGAACGGCCCACCATGGCACACAAATACCTACTGACGCAGCCATGCTTGACCTTTTCAGGGTTCCGTACCCAAAGGGTAAAAACGGGACCCTATTACTGAGACTCCGCTGTCCGTCCGTCTGTCTGTCTGTCTGTCTGTCCGTCTGTCACCAGGCTGTATCTCATGAATCGTGATAGCTAGACAGTTGCAATTTTCACAGATGATGTATTTCGGTTTCCGCTATAACAATAAGTACTAATAAACAATAAAATAAGTATTTAAGGGAGCTCCCATACAGCAAACGTGTTTTTTTTGCCGTTTTTATAGATAACGAGCTGCTGCCCGCGATTCCGTCTGCGAAGAATTCGTTTATCGCTATCCCGCGGCAACTATGCAATTTTCCGGGATAAAAAGTATCCTATATTTTATTCCGGATTATAAACTATATGTGTGCAAAATTTGATCAGAATCCGTCAAACCATTTTAGCGTGAAAGAGTAACAAACATCCATCCATCCATCCATCCATTCATCCATCCATCCATCCATACTTACAAACTTTAGCGTTTATAATATTAGTAGGATGGTACGGAACCCTTCGTGCGCGAGTCCGACTCGCACTTGGCCGGTTTTTTCTTGTACCGCCCACAGGATGTATCGATGGTGCGGCCTGCAGTGCAGCGGGCCGCATGCTTGTCAACGGCAATGGCACGGCAATAAGTCAAAATGGTTGGAAATCAATATAATTTTTATCCCAGGCGGGCCACACTTAGAAGTAGTTAGAAGCTTGCCGGGCCATATGTGGCCCATGGGCTGCAGGTTGAGTATGGGCATGTAACTGAATATCTAAAGTTAATGTGTCGAATGGTTTAAAATATCTAATCTCGAATTCAGAACCGTGCCCGTTGGCTAGTATAGGTACCCTGTACTAACGTATTTGACAATACCTGATTTAGGGGGTGTTTCACCACCTTATTGTCAAACTACTGGTCACGTAACCAATGAATAAACTAAGTACTGGACAAATCTGTCGGCTAGTTTTTTTTCAGTTTCACCACTCCGGTCCTGTGCAAACTAAGTACCACTTAACTAATCGTCGGTTTAACATAGAGGGGGAATGGCTACGTCACATTTCACGATCACGCGTTCCTGTTCGCACACTTTCGTTCAAAGAGTCGCTCATTGTTAAAGCAAAAGAAATCGTAAACTATGTAATTTTTAAATACATCTATTTTTTTGCATAAACAAATGTGTAACATTATAATTGATCCAAAAACGGTATTTATTTACGATACTTTGTTAACAATAACAAAGAAAAATAAAATCACGTAAAACGAATCGAAAAGTGGCGCCAAACCATTTGACAGATAAACTTTTTTTTAATGGCGACATACAAGTTCAGGTAGAACAAACGATTGAGCCGCTGAAAAAAAGTTTGTTATTAAAAATATTACGAAATTTTGGATTTATTTTTAAATACTAAAAGTGTACCTACATTTTTTTATTCAAATCCTGATATTTAAATTATTTTAGGCAATTTAGCATGACCTCTTTCTTTAAAAAATAAAAAAATAATTTATTTATTTTTCTGAAACCGGCTGAAGGGCTCTCCAACCATGGCCACAAAAAAATAAACTAACTTTATGTGACGGATAAAAATGCTAAATGCCTCCTGATCTGATGGTCAAATTAAGAAACAGTTTGTCCGTCACTTAGCGCTAATCGAGACTGGTGAAACGGAAATTTTAATTCCATCTGTCAAATAAGGTTATGATTAAGCTAATCCGAACTTTAAGAAAAGTGGTGAAACAGCCCCTAATTCATACAAAAACATAATTATTATCTATTCAGGCAGTTATTTATATGTAGATAAAAACTGCTTTGTAGTATCCAATATTTTATCATACCTACACTCGACAAGAAAGTCAATGTGTTATTGATGGGGGAGACAAGGCGATCGTTACGTAATAGAACCCCGGCAAATCCCGAGAGGACAGTTAGAGGTTCCAACTTGCGAGTTGCACAACTTCTGCTTGCTTTTTTAGGTTTCGACTTCACTTTTAGGTTCACAACGGTTGTTGAGATTTAGTAGCAGATGGGGTTCAACGTCTTTGACCCCACCTGGAAATACATTGCACATACTTAACCTGGAAGGAGTTGCAAAGAGTGGGTAGCTACTAGCATAGTTTGTATTTCACGTGGTATACTAGGGGCGTTCAATAAAAAGTGAGAATGAGTATGTTATAAACAACTTTTACTAAATGTCATTTTATTTTTCGACATAGTCACCTTTTAGCATAATACACTTAGTATATCTTTTTTCTAAACTTAAAATTCCATTTTTAAAAAAGGTCTCATCTTGAGTACTTAAAAAATCTTGTACTGCAGTGACTACCGCGTCGTCGTCTTCAAATTTCTGGCCTCTCAGGTATTGTTTCAATCTCGGAAATAGGTAGAAATCACTGGGAGCGAGATCAGGTAAATACGGAGGATGCTTAAGGATATCGAACCCAGCATCACGAATTGCAGCCATTGCAACGGCGGACTTGTGTTCCGGGGCATTGTCCTGGTGGAACAGCACAACTTTCGAGAGTTTACCTCGCCGTTTTTCGCGGATCTCATTGCGCAATGTTGCTATTTGCTTGGCGTATAAAGTGCCCGTAATAGTGGCTCCATGCTCGAGATACTCAATCATTAATACCCCTTTACCATCCCAAAAAACAGAGCCCATGACCTTACCGGCAGATGGGCTCACCTTGAATTTCTTCGGAGTTGGAGATGATGGCCTTTTCCATGTCTTAGACTGCAGTTTCGTTTCAGGGTCGTAATGATGGAGCCATGTTTCGTCCATTGTTATAAATCGCGCCAAAAAAAGTTCCCGGTCTTCCTGCATCAGGTTCAAAGCTTCTTGACAAATCTCTAGTCTAGTTTGTTTTTGCGTGTCAGTAAGCCTTCTTGGTACCCAACGCGCAGATACCTTTTTCATACCCAAGCGTTCATGTAACATATTATGCACGCTCCCTGATGAAATCTTCAGCAATAAAACGAACTGTGTCACGACGATCCGCCAAAACTGAGTTTTCGACTTTTTTCACAATTTCTTCAGTTACTGCTGTAGTAGGGCGTCCGGAGCGGGGGTCGTCCATGGTCGATGTTCTTCCATGTCTAAATTCGGCGCACCAACGTGCGACTGTCGGATACGGAGGAGCATTAGACCCTAAAGTGTCCCGCAAATCCAAATTGACTTGGTCCGTAGAAAAATTTTTCAAATACAAGTATTTGATAACGGCGCGCAGTTCAATTTTGTCCATTTTCGCTAACGTACTCAATAGCATTGCAAAGAAATTACCGTATATTTTTTTAAACAAAAGACAGTTAGTTTTTTTTTTCATAGCAATCAGCTAGATAGATTAGCTTTACCGGCCAGTATTTAATTTCGTAATATTAAAAGAGTTTGCATCTCATTCTCACTTTATATTGAACGCCCCTCGTACCTACAATGTTTGATAGTTAAGCAAGCTTGTCTTCTTTAAGTAGGAGGTATCTCTATAGCAACAATGAGATGAGGTCTCGGAATAGTTTATTTGCTCGGGACTGTAATATTAGGTATTCCTTAGATTTTTTGTAGTAATTTCACACATTCTCATTCTGAGAGGTGGCCTGTGTCCAGCAGTGGGACGTATACAGGTTGTCCCAAAACTTAACGACAACCTGGTAGGTACCGGGAGAGAAGTCAAGTTATACCAATTATGGAAAAATCTATACTAATATATAAAGCTGAAGAGTTTGTTTGTTTGTTTGTTTGTTTGTTTGTTTGAACGCGCTAATCGCAGGACCTACTGCTCCGATTTGAAAAATTCTTTCAGTGTTAGTTAGCCCATTTATCGAGGAAGGCTATAGGCTATATATTATCACGCTAACACCAATAGGAGCGGAGCGGAGCGGAAGAATGTTTCAAAATCGGGGGTTTTTGAAGTAAAACTTCTATAGGCGCTAATCTCAGGAACTACTGCTCCGATTTGAAAAATTCTTTCAGTGTTAAATAGCCCATTTACCGAGGAAGGCTATAGGCTATATAACATCACGCTTACACCAATAGAAGCGGAGCGGAGCGGAAGAATGTTTCAAAATCGGGGGTTTTTGAAGTAAAACTTCTATATCTCGGGAACTACTGCTCCGATTTGAAAAATTCTTTCAGTGTTAGATAGCCCAGTTAGATAGGGCGGGTTGGGAGCGGGCGGGGGGCGGGTTGGGGGCGGCTTGAGAGCGGGTTGGGGGCGGGTTGAGAGCGGGTGGCGGGGCGAGCTGGGAGCGGGTTGGAAGCGGATTTAGAGCGAGTTGGGGGCGGGTTGGGAGCGGGTTGGGGGCGGGTTGGGAGTGGGTTGGGGAGGGTTGGGGGCGGGTTGGGAGCGGGTTGGGGGCGAGTTGGGAACGGGTTGGGGGCGGGTTGGGGGCGGGATGAGAGCGAGTTGGGGGCGGGTTGGGGGCGGCTTGAGAGTGGGTTGGGGGTGGGTTGGGAGCGGGTGGGGTGCGGGTTGGGGGCGGGTTGGGAGCGGGTTGAGAGCGAGTTGGGGGCGGGTTGGGGGCGGATTGGGAGGGGGTTGGAGGCGGGTTAGGGTCGGGTTGAGAGCGGGTTGAGAGCGAGTTGGGAGCGGGTTGGGGGCGGGTTGGGGGCGGGTTGAGAGCGAGTTGGGGGCGGGTTGGGGGCGGGTTAGGAGCGGGTTGGGGGCGGATTGGGAGCGGGTTGGTTTATTATGAAGTTTCACTTCTTTCGGAAGGATCTAAGGAGAGCCATAATTGATGAAAAAGAAAATTGGATAAAAAAATAAGCTGCCCAAATTACTAATTCCACGCGGACGGAGTCGCGGGCAAAAACTAGTTAACAAATAAACAAGCTGGTGCCTGCGATTTCGTCCGCGTTAATCATTGATGCTCCGCTCCTATTGGTCGTAGCGTGATGTTATATAGCCTATAGACTTCCTCGATAAATGGACTATTCAACACAAAAAAAAAAAATTCGAACCTGTAGTTCCTGAGATTAGCGCGTTCAACCAAACAAATAAAATAAACAACTCTTCAGTTTTATAATCTTCTAATATATAAAAAATCTCCTGTCACGGTGTTTGTTACCGAACTTCTCCGAACCGGCTTGACCGATTTTTATAAAACTTTTTTCTCTATACTCGGTAAGTCTGAGAATAGGTCGTAGGCTATTTTCCGTACCCCTATTCTTCGCGGACGGAGTCGCGGGCAACAGCTAGTATTAGTATAGATTACAAATTACCGACGATGAATGGAGGCACGAGTTTAATTCATGCCTCGACCAAAATCCTTTAAATATAATGTGATCATGCAGTCTCATTGTCTGTTATGAAGGAGTTAACAACCCCTGCTAGTGGCATGGAAAGGTAGGTCAAGTAATACTATATCTAATGCGTTTTATAAAGCAGCGCTGTGCACGTTTCCATACTACAGTCACCCTAGAAATTATTTCCGTGGGTGAGTACAATCTGCAAACATACCTGACTATCACGAAATTTTTTACGTACCTACTACCTGCTCTGCATTGCACTGCCCTGTTCGCGTAACTGAAAAAAGTGGCTTGTGTAATCAATAATAATAATAATAAATAATAAAATAAATTTTTATTTACCAATATACAAAAAGTTATAAATTTACGAAATATAGTACACATTATCTAGTTTGTAAGTATGAGGTAAATAGGAAATGAGACTCAGCGAGCTCGCTGGTTTTCAGTCTCCAACCTGACTAAACTAACTTAAACTACTTAAGTAACTTAAGGTGAAGCCGCTGCCAGAGCGACACTATGACTACCCGACCAATCCAATATACCAATCAGTATAAAGCCCAGTTTACACCTGCAAGAAAAATTGTGCAAGTGCATTAGGTAGGTAGTTTGCGTTACGGTCTCTCAATGGATGCAACCGGCACAATTTTTCTTGCATATCTAAACTTGGCATAAGTTTTTAATCTGAGGCACTATCAGACCAGAGGCCGTATTGTCTAACGGGCGGACGGACGCTTGGTAGGTATCGCATCACTATTTATTTCTGTCAACCGGTACAAGATGGTGACGGAAAGAGATGGTGGGTGACAGCGATGGCAATATGAAAAGTAATACGAAGAAAGGTAAAGGCGAAAGTAAATACCATAAGCTTTACTTTTATCATTACTGGTATAGTGTAATGGACACCCGTCTTCAAAGAGTGGCTTTCTGGGTTAATTTCAATTAAAATACTCGATAGAACATTCCTACCGCTCAAGGCTCCGCCGGAGTTGCCGCGGGGTGGATGCTCGGAACTAACTTATTTGCTCATTTGCTTTTGGTGATTGGCAAAGACATACCTACCTATTTTAAGGATTATGATATCTGTAATAAGTTAACTTATTGTTGTTGTTGAAAATGGCTTGAAATTCCGTTTTTTCCAAATCGCTTATTTTAAACCAACAAAGAATCAGCTGGTCCATTTTTTTATTTCGGAAAACTTTACCTATGTGATTTCTGGTCAGAATCACGAGTTTCTTCGATCCTACTTGGAGAAAAAAAGTGTCCCAAAACTTCTATATAATTTTCGATTTTCCGTTTAGTTACGATCTTATAAAGTCTATTAAAAATCGTAACGGAACGGAAAAATAACTTGGGACACTTTTGTTCTCCTAGTAGGATCGAAAAAGCTCGTACTTCTGAGCAGAAAACACATAAAACTTTCCGAATTAAAAAAAGAGTCAAAAGATACAACAAAATAAAAAATGGCCCAGCTATAAAATAAAGATTTTTAGCACATATTAATTGGAAATTAATATACATATATTTGTTGGAAAGGTAATAATGTTTAATGGGTGAGTTTAGTAATTTTACACAATTACTTCGGACAATAACTTGACAGGGAAAATGTTTATTTTTTTAAATTCCCAACCTTAGCGAAATTTAAGTTAAAACTCGATGCCTTTTTCCTCTAGAACTTGGTAGCCGTCGATGCATTTCCTATTCCGCCCTACAGGCCGAGCTAATCAAAGGGTACCGCAAGATTGTTCTCTAACGAACGAAAGATGTCCGATTCATTAGACGACTGCTTTTTGCTTTAATCTCTTGTGAGTGACACTATTACTTTAACTCCACTTTAATTGGCGTTTAACGGGATAGGATTCCAAGTTAGGCCAAATGATTAAGTCCTGTGCTTAGGCGTAATTGCTCGGATATGGATTGTCGAAAATTGGATGGCTTTGTTCATTGATTGTATCTCATTAGTAGTATTACTCGATTACTCGTAGTGCCTAAAATAGAGCTAAGTTAACTATCTGAATATTGGGAGTATTAGAGACCTAAGTACAATAATTCGGTACTGTATTTTATTTAAGCTTAAAAGGTATTTACATTGGTACTTAGGACCTATGTGTATCATAAATCATGAAAAGCACGGTCATGTACCGAATATCGTTACAGATTTAGACCGAAGGCACACCGCGTGTTGCCCGTGCATTGCGGCAGTTGCTTGATGCCTTGCGATGTTGTGCGAATACATCATACGCACTGTGATGGGATCAGGATGACGAAATGATCATGTGGCATTCAGTGGATCGAACCAAATTCATGCACTAGTGATGTACGCATGTACGATTCCACTCATTCGTGAATGCGAATGCGAATATAGGCTTTTTTATTTAGCGCTAAATACATGCTATTACGTTCACACATCGTTCCGGGTCCGTTTGTGTTTTATGAAACTAAAGACTAAGTATTCTCTTTATTTCCTCAAGGTATTGGTATTTTTTGAGCGAACCTGTATATACACATACAGGACAAAAGCAGAATATGTTAATAAGTGAAAACAAGATATATACTTACGTAGTCTTAAAACCTATCGAAATCATCGTATTAATATGTATTAAACTAGTTATGTATGTAGTTTGTAATTAGCAACTCGCGACTCCTTCCGCGAAAAATACGGGTATAAAATATAGCCTTAGTACGACCTACCCTCAGACCTACCAAATATAGAGAAAAATTTCATAAAAATCGGTCAAGTCCACAGAAATATATCGAAATAGAAGGAAAAAGCTCGGCAATTTGTAGCGAGACCGAGCCTATAACATCTTGCGTAGGTACTTTGACGTCATGAGTGTAATTTAGTGATGGGAAACATAAGCCACGCGAAAACAGTTCAAAAGCATCGATTCTCAGATCGATTAGGGAACCGATTCTTATGCACAGAGGAAATGATAATTATTTTCGACAGAGGAAATGAGAAAGGTCAGAATTTCAAATCGAAAAATATAAATGTAGGTAGGTACCTACCTAACCAATAAATTGCTTTACATTTGTCAGTACCTACTATAGCCGCTGCAGTTATTCATCATCATCATCATCATCATCATCATTTCAGCCGTAGGACGTCCACTGCTGGACATAGACCTCCCTCATTGACGCCCAATCATTACGGTTGAAAGCGACTTGCATCCACCCTGAACCTGCGGCCTTCACCAAATCGTCCGTCCATCTCGTTGGTGGACGTCCCACGCTGTGCTAGCCAGTCTGTAGTCTCCATTCGAGAACTTTTGGGCTCTAACGACCATAGCTAATCCGTTTGCCTATGTCGGTGACCCCGGTTCTTCTACGGATCTCCTCGCTTCTGATTCGCTCCCGCAGAGAAACTCTGAGCACAGTCCTCTCCATAGCTCGTTATTACCTACCTACCTATAATCGTGTAAGTACCACACACACGCACGCACGCACGCACATTTTTTAAAATAATATTTAGCCGTATGTAAATGTGTACCTTTTCATCATGTGACATCATCACTACATCAATAGTCGGATAAGCTGTACTGATTACTCGTCGGTACTTTGTTGGGCCAGTAAAGGTGTTTTCGTGGAAATGTATAGAACAAATCTTGCTGTTTTTTGAAGGAAACCATTTTTTACGACCAGTTGTTTTCAATCCATTTATTTTTAATATGAGGATCATTCGGAAAATTAAAATAAAATTGCAATATAGAAGTAACCATAACCTGTTTGTTAATAATATTTGCTTTGCACTACGTACATTATATAGCTACATAATAATATTAAAACGTAATTATCATTTCCTCTGCTTTCAAAATCGATTTTAATCGAGTAAGAACTGCGATAGTGTACTGTACATCACTATTCTTACTTTTGATAGATAAAACCGGCTAAGAGCGTGTCGGACACGCCCAAGATAGGGTTCCGTAGCAAGTACGAAAAAATCTTTGCATACTTTATTAATGTGGTTGTTTTGGTCCCAATCCCAACGCTGCAACGTCGCAACGTCGGCGGTACAGCACCATCTATCGGCGAATTGGGTAACTAATCTACTGCAGTCTACTAGAACTAGTATGTATGTTGATTGTTTTTCAGATGTAATATATTTTTTTTATTTGAAAGAAGATACTGTTAGCGTGATCTTATAGGTACTTAAAGAAAAAAATGCTTGCAATGAAGGTTAAATTACCATCTTAGTTTAGAAATATTTTTTTACAAAAACTTAAAAACTGCTCAACTGATTAAGTTGAAAATAATTTTTCTAGAAAGTTTTTATTAAGTTTAAGTTACGTGATTTTTTTCATATTTTTTAGACGTGGGGTTCAAAAGTTAGAGGGGGGCGACACATTATTTTGAACTTTCGGAGTGAATATCTCCGAAAATATTCACTTTATCAAAAAATGATTTTAGCAAACCCCTATTTATTTTCAAATACCTATCCAATGATACCCCACACTATAGGGTTAGTCGAGAAAAAAAAAATCACCCCTACTTTACATCTATGGGAGGTACCCTAAAAAATTTTTTTATTACTTTTTTTTATTTAACCACTTTGTCGGCGTGACTGATATACACCGTGAAATTTTAGTGGTTGTTTTCCCGAAACGAGGTGATTTAGTTTCGATTGTACAATCGATACTAAATCACCTCGTTTCGGGAAAACAACCACTAAAATTTCACGGTGTATATATACATGCCAAATTACAGCCTTCTAGTACTAACAGTCTCTGAGCATTGCCGCGAACAGACAGACAGACGGACAGACATGGCGAAACTATAAGGGTTCCTAGTTGACTACGGAACCCTAAAAATGATAAATCGACCTTGGACGTGACTCGAGAGTTTGAATAGCATATTTTTACATCGCTGGTTTTGAACGCACGCCATGTCTGGCTCGTCAAATAAAAGCCGCAATGGAAAGCTAGCGTGGACACACAATCGCCCGCTACTGTTCTGATGAAAATAATAAAATAAATCGTTTTTTAATTAATAACAGATATTTTAGGACAAATAGTACTTACCTATGAAAGAAAATACCTCGACTAACAGCTCCAACTTTATTTGTAGTATTTGAACAGTTAATTACAGAATAACGAGTCATTTTATTTTTAACCGACTTCAAAAAAAGGAGGAGGTTCTCAATTCGGTTGTATGTTCTTTTTTTTTTTTTTTAACGTGTGTTACCTCAGAACTCCGTCATTTATGAACCGATTTGGAAAATTCTTTCGTTGTTTGAAAGCATATGCTTCAAGGTTGGTCCCGTTGTTACCGGAATCCAGTTCTGATGATGGGATCCATGAGGAATTGAAGGAACTCTTCAAAAGTTCAAGGGAAATGTAAAGCGATTTTAGTATTTTCAGTGACAAATCGAGCATTTGCATTCATAAAGTGTCATTTGGTAAACTAGATCTGATGAAGAAGACCGCAGATGGCCAACGGAACTCCTCAACGGGTCAAATCTTGCAAGTTGAATTTGACTCACTTCCCGGTTTCTGATTGATTTCATATTTTACATGCATGTGTAAATCAGGTGACAATGCAATATTATTGTGACATGGAGCTAATCTGATGATGGAGTTGGAAGGTGGCCATAGAAACTCTGTAATAAAACAACACAACCCCGTCGAGTTTGGGTTCATTTGAAACGTCTTGACGAGCACTTTGATCCCAGATGGTAACCAGGGTCTGATGATGGAGCTGGAAGGTGGCCAAAGTTACTCCATAAAGTAACGGCACTTACCCCATCGAGTACGGACTCATTTGACTCGTCTCAACGAGTACTTTGGTCCTAGATGGTAACCAGGGTCTGACAATGAAGTTGGATGGTGACCATAAGAACTCCGTAGTAAAACGACATAACCCCATCAAATTTGGTCTCGTTTGATTCGTCTTGATAAGTACTTTGGTAACCAGAGGCAAAAAGTACAGTCAGTAAAGAGTGCCAGTCCAGGCCATTAGCAACAACTAAAAAGAAAAAAATAAAAAATTTTAAATAAAAAATAAAACCGCCTTCAAAAAACACCCAAAAAAAACTTGGAAATAAAAAAAATTTAAATAAAAAATAAAACCTTCAAAAAAACCCCCAAAAAAACATAAAATAATAATTGATTGAACCGACCACAATAAGCATGAAAATATCTTTCTACTAATCTGTTTGAAGTTGGTGCCTCAGCACGAGCCAGCAGGAGTGTAGAAGCCCTATAATAGGTATGTAGGTAAGTTAGATTACTAGGTCCACTCCTGCTGGCTCGTGCTGAGGCACCAACTTCAAACAGATTAGTAGAAAGATATTTTCATGCTTATTGTGGTCGGTTCAATCAATTATTATTTTATGTTTTTTTGGGGGTTTTTTGAAGGAGGTTTTATTTTTTATTTAAATTTTTTAAAACCTGACGTCGCACGCAGACCGCGGTCGGGAGCAGACTCGCGACGAGCAAGTTATCCGTTTGGACCACTTTTCGGCAGACGAGGTACGTACACTCTTTCCTTCTATCTCGATATATTTCTGTGGTCAAGTCGTTTCGGAGTTCGATAACAAACACCGTGACATGCAAATGAGAATTTTCGTTACTTATTACTGTGACTGCAGCACTGGAACGCAATGGCATTTTCACTTCTCATGCTCTTAAAATGTTACTTTAGTCTCTGCATATCGGGACTAAAGCTCTTTTTTGATCAGTAGGGATTAAAGTATTTTTTTTTAATTTACTTTGGAAACCCCTAAACTGCCAATCACGGTGTTTGTGAATGGAGGATTATTGCCATTTTCAGTGACTGGGCATAAGTAGACAATTTTAAAGCTTTCCACAGACCGCAGTGCGCTGCGGACGCTCTGTAGCGCTCCGTAGCGCCCTGCGCTTCGGTCTGTGGAAGGATTTAGGGCGTGGAAATAACCTCAAAATGATAACTGTATAAAAATATTTGAAAACGTAATAATTTCGTGAAACACTATGAATTTAATTAGGAATATTAATCTATTTAATTATATTAAAGATGAATTCATTTTATTATGCATACTTAGTCCAATTAGCTAAGAAATAATTTTCAAGTTTGAATCAGTTGGCTAAATATGCAAACATTTAAAGCGTCACTCAACAGGAAAAAAACCGCGGAACAAATTTAAACTGCTATTCATTTGTCCATTGCTCATATTGAGCGTACGTTGTATAAAAGTAATATTGTAGATTTGTATAAATCATCGTTTTTTTCCTCGCATTCAAAGTGAAAAGTAGAGTGTTTAACGCGAGACTAAACTACCACAATGACACGCGAATTATAGCCACCCTCGCTCTGTTCGGGTGGCTAAATATCTTGTGTCATTATTGCTTGTTTAAGTCCCCTGTTGAACAATCTACTATTATTTAGGTATATCCAATCGTTCCTTAAGTTGCCTTTTAGCCGAATATGGTGCTATTGGGCACCACATCGGCATGCCGCGCACGTCGCGGCTCGCTCTGTTGATTTAAACGTGTGCTTGATTAGCGATTACCTTCCACCTTCTACGTTGTGTTTTTGAGCCAAAAATAAAGAAACTATCTAAATGTCATCAAGCGCGTGACTCAAACGCCCGTGGTCTCGTTGACGCCTTAGTAAGGATAGTTATTTACAAGAAAAGAATGCGCTTTGATGGTGCAGCTAATCCGTCTGTCTCTGTTTGTGTGTCGTCATCATTAGCAAAATACAGGACAGGTTCAACATAAGGAGTCTCCAATGGATATTTATTTCGGTTTATGAATGGTTATGGCGGGGTTTTTCATTTCAATACAGCCAACCAGTTGTTGCCCGCGACTCCATCTGGGAGGAATTCGTTTATCGGTATCCCGCGGGAACTATGCGATTCTCAGGGATAAAAAGTAAGTATCCTGATATGTTAATCCAGGTTACAAACTATCTGTGTAGGTACCTACTACCTTTCATCAGAATCCGTCAAACCGTGTTAGCGTCAAAGAGTAGGTAGGTAGGTAAGATTCATATAAACTTTCGCGTTTATAATATTTGTAAACCTCGACATTGGCAGAATCATCGATAGTATCGATGGAGCTATATTTTTAAAAATTGGATTGAATAATATTTGTAAGATTTGTATGAGATGAAACGTTTTTTTTCGGATGGACTGTTACTGTTAGCTTCTGATTTCTTTTACAGCTTATAAGAGAGAGGACGAGCTACCTGACGGGCCGGTCAGCAAAGAGACGAAACATATGAGTAACAGACTGATGTAATTTACACCCATATCATATCTGATTCGATCATCAGAAATATCATTGATATACAGTTAAAATGTAGAAATATTAATTATCAGTCGACGCGACGTTGTCTTCTGTTGTATAGGTATTGTATACGTATTGTGCTGTGTTGTGTACAGTCGCCATCATAAACATCGGAGCAGTCAAGGTGCTCAAAAATATCTGAAACGCACATACGCGATTGAAAATATGGACGTGTTCAGATATTTCTGACTACCTTGAATGCTCCAATGTTTATGATGGCGACTGTACCTACCTTTAAGTAGCCGTGGCCGAAAGCTCATGTGAGCTAGATAAAAACGACCGCACATTTTCTGAAGGAGAAGTAAGCATGAAATGTGTTAACAGTTCTTTAATAAGTACTAACCATATTGTACAACGCTTCAGCATTACCTTGTTTAGAATTTTGCCAAGTGGCGTGGTGGACGCGACGCGGCGTCGTAATTGGTTTTATGTAAATATAGCGTCGCCAAGGAGAACTGGAGCCAGAGAAAGGGCGATTTTGACTCGAAGAAGACATTGGTACATAAGGCGAATTATACCACCGTACCACACGGATCAACCCCAACGCAGACGCTTTGTATTTCGAAGCAACCCAAAATGGTAGTGTAGTAAATGCGAATAAGAGAAAACCTGTTGGAAACTAGCCGTAAGTGTTTCTTGCTAATGCCTTACATTAATTAACTTTTTCCACGTTTGGTTTTTTTATAAAGCTAGTTGTCAAACCTTAAGAAGCCAGGCCCCTATATCACAAATGTTACAAGTACATTCATACTACATCATAATAATTATATTATCAATTTTTTACAAAATGCTAACAATTACATGTCGATTTGTAGAACTTGTAATTTTCAGTATTCAGTAAGTATTCAATTACTTACAACATTTTTTACAAAAATTGTATAAAAAAATAATGTCCCGTTGGGGCGTAACAATAAAGTTAGTAACTAGGTATGGCATATGATAGTGGATTATATTAGTCATACTAGCTGTTGCCCGTGAGTCCGTTTGCGAAGAATAGGGATAAGTACCTACTTATAAAAAATATTTTCGCAGGAATGCGATAACAAACACTGTGACATGAGATTTCATAACATATATATGAAGAAGATTAGAATAATAACAATAAGATAGTAAATTATTTTTGATTAAGTACTTGATCAAAAAATAATTTGAAATGAATCTGAATCACCTCATCACATCATGGACAGTTTCAATGTCTTTTTTAAGTTTATTAAACCCTCTCTTGATAAAATATAATGACATTTAAAATAATATTTTATGGTGGCTTTATAAAAACCTCAAAACAATTGCTTTTGTTTTTTATTTAGGTAATTTGTCGATATCATCACGCGGTAGGGTTCCCTTTGAATATTTCTGCGTCTGAATAACCAGAGGCTTTATTGTCGAACGCACTTGGTGTCACGATCGTTTTCACCATTTCTCTCTGCCACACGGTAAAGGATGAGGATAGAAAGAGATGGTGAATGCTATGGGGAACGCTCGCACGTTAGACAATACGGCCTCAGGGCTTAACGTATCGCAGTGACCGTGAATTTGGATATTTCCGCTAGTGTTGCGAAACTTTCATAGCCCGCCCCAGCCTTCAATTCCACAAGTAATATTTGAATTAAACCAACGGTCGGTGTCGCCAAAATAGGGTAGATGTCCCAGAAATAGGCTGCCGGCCTCAACACGGCCGCCTTGTCGCGTTAATTGATTTATGTGTTCCACTCTAGGCCCCTTTTAATAGATTTGTTGCTTCAATAATAATCCGATTTGATTTACGCATTTGTATTGTAGCTTCTGCTAATCCGGCTATACAAATTCGGCAATGAGTTTTTAAAGGCTGTTACAGGTATTTAAAAAAGTCCTGAAAACGATTTCTCTAAGGGAAAAGAAACGTGTACCGTTCTAAGATTTTTTGCTGAAACCATAGACTATTTAGGTTTAAGAAAACATTCACACGTTTACAATCCGTTAGTTACCTAAGGCAATAGTTTTTTTTTACACGCTTTATATTAGCTTCACCTGTATGTTTGTATGTATGTTTGTAACCGACTCCTTAGGGCGCGATTTTGACCCACTTCCCGGTTTCCGATTGAGCTGAAATTTTGCACATATGTGTAAATTGGATGACAATGCAATATTATTGTAACATGGAGCTGATCTGATGATGGAGCTGGATGGTGGCCATAGGAACTATGTAATAAAACAACACAACCCCATCGAGTTTGGGCTCGTTTGATTCGTCTTGACGAGCACTTTGATCCCATATGGTAACCAGGGTCTGATGATGGAGCTGGAAGATGGCCAAAGGCACTCCACAATAAAACGACACAACCCCATCGAGTTTGGGCTCGTTTGATTCGTCTTGACGAGCACTTTGATCCCATATGGTAACCAGGGTCTGATGATGGAGCTGGAAGATGGCCAAAGGCACTCCACAATAAAACGAAACAACCCTATCGAGTTTGGGCTCGTTTGATTCGTTTTGACGAGTACTTTGGTCCTAGATGGTAACAAGGGTCTGATGATGGAGCTGGAAGGGGGGTAGGTGGCGAGGTGGGGGGGAATGAGGTATGGGTTAAGGGGGTCGGGGGTTTAGAGGGTTGGGGGTTAGGGTCTGGCGGTTGGGGTTAGGGGATAGGGGGGGGGTTTACGGGAAATAGGGTGGGGGTGTTGGGGGGTTCGGGGGTAAGTGATTTTGGGGGGTTGTGGGAAATGGGGAGGGGGTAAGAGGCCTAGATGGTAACAAGGGTTTGATGATGGAACTGGAAGGGGGGGGCGGTAGGTGGCGGGGTGGGGTGTGGGAGGGGTTGGGAGGAAGGGGAGGGGGGGTGGGTTAGGGGGGGGTTCCGGGGGTTTGGGGGGTTCGGTGTTCCGGGGGTTGGGTTTAGGTGGTTCGGGGGTTTGTAAAATGAGGAGGGAGTAAGGGGGGTTTAGGAGATTGGGGGTAAGGGTGTGGGGTTTGGGGGGGTTTGTGGAAATGGGGTGGGGGATGTTGGGGGGTTGGGTTTAGGGGTTTTGGGGGTTGTAGGTGAGGGGGTAAAGTTAGAAAGAAAAAAATGCAACTAAAAAATAGAAAATAAATAATAGTTTAAAAAACTAAAAAACACGCTTTAAAAAATAAAAAATAAATTTTAATAAATTTCAATTCACTATTCTTATAGTGCAGTAAAAAATCTTAATAAGCAATTATTATATTGTTATATCCAGATCAAAATTTGTAAGCAATTCTAAATATTGATAAAATAAATAATAATAGTTTAAAATATTTTATTGTAAAAAAAGCGTGGGGTGCTTTTTAAGATGTTATCAAAATGATAATCCTTGACAATTGACACCATGCACCCCACGCTTTTTTTACAATAAAATATTTTAAACTATTATTATTTATTTTATCAATATTTAGAATTGCTTACAAATTTTGATCTGGATATAACAATATAATAATTGCTTATTAAGATTTTTTACTGCACTATAAGAATAGTGAATTGAAATTTATTAAAATTTATTTTTTATTTTTTAAAGCGTGTTTTTTTATAATAGGTATTGCTAAAAACTTTAGCATTTATTTTTGCTAAATAAATTCTAGGTATCTATATACATAAATGTTGATGAACTGAAACAATTACTTTGCTCACCCGCGACCGCGTGTTTGGGTCGCGGGTGAGCAAAGTAATGGTTTCAGTTAATTAATATGGATCTCCGCAAAGTAACGCCTGATTTAATAATAGTAGATTGTACATTAAGGGGATAAAGCACTGCATTATGTCACGGGCGCGATATTGAATCCTGAGCGTATCGAGGGACTCCAGATTTAACTCCCGAGCGTAGCGAGGGGGTTTTTAGTTGATTCCCGAGCGAAGCGACGGAATTAAGATGGAGTCCTGAGAGCAGTGAAGGATTTAAGCGCGCCCAAGGCAAAATCAGTTTTATCCCCGAGGAGTATACTCTACTTTTCTCACCTTTTGCGAGACAATAAAAACCAAGGCTACTAGAAAAATACTCGAAATAGACCCAGAAGCACTGATTCTGACACTGACTTTGCGCCTTTCGCATTTTTCCATTTGTCGAAATCTTTGTAAGCTTTTAAGTATTTTTCATTCGACTTCTCTGGGAGTACATTATTAACAATTTCTAAGGCCGGCTTGCGCAGACCTGGGTTAGCTACTTAACTCCGAGCGAGTTAACTGCTAACCCAGGGTTAACAAGTGTCAAAATGTATGGAACTGTCATTCTTAACCCAGGGTTACCGATTTAATTTTTTTACCCTGAACTGTGCAAGTGGTCCTAAGGCGTCTAATTTAATGGAATCAGGAGTCAAATCACTTTCGTCACTCGATATTTTCTTAATGTTTTATCTTCTTTTGCAGTTTTGATACTTAAAATTGCAGCGTATTGAAACACTCGCGGCTTTTATTTAGTATTTGACTTTGTTTTGGTTCGGCCGCGGAACTGCAAATAAATGAGGTGCGGCGCGGCCCGCGGGCACCGCGGGGCTGGGCACGTTGAGCACCAGCACCAGCAGCAGCACGGGCTGCGCCGCCGCGACCAGCGTGTGCAGGTGCTGCACGCCGGCCTGCACACGGGGCGATTTTGAAATTAGACTTTAAGTGCATACCAATAAGAACTACGAGAAGTGAGAATCACATTACTGCCCGGCGGGCTATAATGAAATTCAGTACAACATTACTGCCCGGCGAAAACCAAGGGCTATGACTTACTTTGAGAGAGGTTTGCATGATATATAATCAGTGTTGCCATATCCATTTTATGTAAATCCGTAGGTCCAGGCGTAAAAATCCGTAGAATTCCGTAAATCACCTGAAGAAAAATCCGTAGATATACGGATTTTTTAAATTAGTTATATTCGACTGCACCTGAACCTTTAAATGCTATTCAAAATTAGATTAGAGTCTGGCTAAAGTAAATTGGCAATAGAAAATAGATAAATATTAAAAAAAAATGGTAATTTATTATGACAAGGAAGAAATTTTATATTCATACGCTTCGGTTACCCGTTCATTCCGTTCCGTTTTTTGCTAGTTGTCAGGGAAACTAGTTGGTAAATTTTAAAAAAATACACTAGTCTGAAATTCCGTAGATTAGCCAAGCATTTCCGTAGGTCTGGGCATAAGACCTAAAATCCGTAGATCTACGGATTTTTCCGTAGATCTGGCATCGCTGTATATAATAAGGCATTGTCGAGCAGGTGGTGTGAAAATTATATAAATGTTCTTTAGTGCAAAAAAAAAGTTAAGCGGAATAAAATCATTTTAAACTGACTTCAAAAAGGGTTCTTCTTCTCAGTTCGTCTAAAGCATTTATTATGTACTAGCTGTTGCCCGCGACTCCGTCTGCAAAGAATTCGTTTATCGCTATCCCGCGGGAATCACGCAATTTTCCGGGATAAAAGTACCCTATATGTTAATCCAGGTTATAAACTATCTGTGTGCCAAATTTCATAAGAATCCATCAAACCGTTTTAGCGTGAAGAAGTAACAAACATAGGTACACACTACAACATATTTCATTGTGGGACTAGCTAAATTATGTGGCTAAGCTAAAATAAAGAATTGAATATTTTTAACACGCTTTTATTAGCTTCATACGAATGTTAGTTTGAAAATGATTTAGACCCCCTTGAAAACGTCGGACTAACTCGAAATTTGGCATACTTATCAAGGACCGATGACAATGCGTGTTTTTTTTTTTTTAACTATTATTTATTTTAACCATATCGCTTTGATTCCTGATCTCGGTATCTTATCAAAATCCTACTTTTTGTGTTTAATGTTTTCCTTATCGTTAACTTTGCCACGTAATGTTTCTCGTTTTAAAAACTCGACCCAAACATTGAATCAAATTACGATTCAAGTCACACCCAAAAGCAGTTCTATCTTTAGTCTTTCTTTTCTTCAGTATAACAAAGGCACCCTCAGAAAAAAAATGGGCACGTACCTTTTCTAACGAAGATTTAGTTAATTACATCTGTAAATTAAGTAATGAAAGAGCAAAGAGCCCGTGATACGACTGTTAAATAACTTTAATCTTAGATGAATTTAAAGTTTAGACGCGGGTTGAATTTAAGAGGCTTAAGCCGTCGTTACTGTTCAAACCTATTGTTATGTTTTTGCAGCTTGTTTAGATCCACGTTAAAGTTATAAATAATAAGACTTTGTAAAGATGTAAAGTTTTGGATTTTAAAGTTATCATTTTGCGTTGTTCTATTTGGAGTTATAATAGGCAATAAATATAATTCATACTGTTATTACTAGTAAAAATCTTGAGTTCTTTTAATTTGTCGTTATAAAATATCAAATACATAATATTACGTGGATAGACACGCATTTATTGACATTTGAAATGATAATTTCTAATTGTGTTTCATACATATGCCGATTAGTAATTTAAGGAACACATCTCAAAACTTCTCATATTCTTTTAAAATGAACACTTTTGCTGCCACGCATTGCTACGTAGTGGCTACGCGCTACGCTCGTATCCAGTAGCAGCGTTTATTAACACTTTTGCTGCCACGCATTGCTACGTAGTGGCTACGCGCTACGCTCGTATCCAGTAGCAGCGTTTATTCGCTTTATAGCGAAAACTGCGTACGAACACAGAATACACCTGGTGGGTTCTTGGCATTTAATGTGTAATTGATGTTATGGACCGAGTAAAACATAAAAAAATATTTTTTTAATGCTTATTGTTTTTATGCAGCTAAAATTATTTGTCATGCTCTTCCATCATGATCATCAGCCTATTGCAGTCCACCATGACATTGGGCCATTGTCTGTTATTGAGCTTGATTTTTGGTGTACCACATCCAGTATCTGCTAGCCGCTCTGCGCAGATCGTTGCTCCATCTAGCCGGGGGCGTTCCACACTAAGTCCGAGATGAAGTCTCCTGTCATGAACTGGTTCAGTTCACCTCAAAATATACCGGTTTTGTGACAAATGAGACCAGGCTTAAAGCATAAGCACTTCAGCTTGTTAATCCGGTGCACTATGTCGATCATTCTAGTTCTCTGATGGATTTGTGCCTCATTTCTGATTTGTTCCACTAGGGATACTTTTCTTATAATGCTGGCGACTTTAAATTTGTGGATTAATTGTGCGGTTTTAGTGTCCACATCTCAGCTCCATAGGTCATTCATTGTCATTACGGATCCACGCATAAGTGATTTTAATCAGTGACGTATCTAAATAATACTAAGATAAGTTCTTCTAAGCTTTTAAGGTAAGTAGGCGTCCATCACTGACTCATTGATTTCCTGAGAATGACAGTTTAATAAAACTTATATTATAAATAAATTAAGCTGGACAATTCTGGCTGTGTATAGTTTTCTACATAAACTGCAGATAAACAGATTTATTTATATAAAAGAATGGGTATGTTTTAATTGTGTTTATACGGTTTACTAATGTTTCACAAATTATTTTTCCCAAACTGATTCATTTGGCAAATGTTTAATTTCCCAAATGTTTATTTTTTCTGAAACTAAACTTTTCAGGATTGTTATCAAACAAACCTAACCTAACCTAACCTAACCTACAGAATAGTCCTGATATATATCCTGAATACTTTATAGTTTCAAAAAAAATAAGCATTTGGTAAATGAAAAATTTTAATTTGAATTAGTTTGGGAAAAATAATTTGCCAAACGGAATTACACCGTCCAATTCCAAGTGTTAAGTCCGATTTTAGTTATTTTGTAAATCAGACTTGCATGATTTGAAATAGGGTAAAATTTACACTGTCGAAATAATAATTCCAAGACGCGAGTCTTATTAGACTCGCGTCTTGGAATACACACACACAACAAACACTTTATTTTAGCCCGAAACCCAGATTAGTTTGTAATTAACTGCAAAAATAGATTTTTAGTTACTTTGAAACGAATAAATATGTAAGAAACTTTTAGTGGCATTTTTTCTGTACACTGTGTCAGAATCACCCACTCACTTAAAGAACTAAATAATGGGCTGTCTAATTTTTTATATCTTATGTTTCATTTTTACCCCAAAGTAGTGGAAAAAATGAGACACACATTTTGTATTGAACTAGTAAGATTAAGTATTTCAATTCACAGGTAAATTTATAAAAGCGTTCAAAAGATGGTCCAACATAGCATAATTCTATAAGTCCTAAACATTTTTAGCTCATTTTTAAAAGTATTAAAACCCGAAAGTTATATTTTTGTCCCATATTTACTCCACTTAACCCTAGTTGTTTCAAAGCAACCAAATAAATGATTTAGTTGCAAAATGAGTGACATCATAGTGACTGTAATACAAAATCTATGGGAGAAGAAATCGTGTTTTGAGTCAAAACTTTTGACAGCTCATAATAAGTACCTACGTGAAATAATTGGAGGTGTCATCTACCCTATTTACTTAAGCAAATTTTACCGACTTACATTACAGCTTTTAAATCTAGTTTCGCGAATAATAAAGTTGATAATCTTGCCCTAAAACAAATCAATGTCATCTCACTAAGTATTTTTTTCCAAACACTTTCTATTAGTCATCCTGACATCCCCACTCCCAATAATTAATCCGGATTGGTCCGGCCCACCAGCCCGCCTAATTACCTGGCTAATGTGATCAACTTCCCCGGATTATAAAACATTAAACAGGGTCAGAGACAAGTTTACTTGCCTTTTAACCAATCATCGATTGGCTACCCTATTAAAATTCATCCGGGTTACTTAGCGGTGACAGGAAGAGGGACATCGACGGGATTGCAGCGGATTGAGATAAGGATGTGCCGGAAAAGGATGATTCAATTAAAAGTGTTTTCTAGGATTAATATAAATTACCTGCGTAATCGGGATTCAATTAAAATAAGTACCCCCTACACCATCACTGGTCTAGAAGTTAGCGACGAATCTTTCCCATACATCGTACACTTCAGTCTGTTATAATCACATTAGGCAGTGATAAAGCGCATCTATGTTAATGCCCTCTACCGAGAGACTTCAACACTCCTTCGGAGCTACCCGCTCACCTGGACCAAGAGATGGCGCTACTAGGCCAACTTTTACAAGTTAAGTATATTTACGCTTTATCACTGCCTCATGTGATTATAACAGACTGAAGTGTACGATGTATGTGAAAGATTCGTCGCTAACTTCTAGACCAGTGATGGTGTAGGGGTAAGCACGCAGCACGGAACGCTGAGGACCTGGGTTCGATTCCCAGCATTGGTCTTTTTTCTGGGGTTTTTTCTGTGCATCTATATTTCAGTTTGTATTTAGTTTGAAATACACATAACTATAGTCCTAGCCTGCAACAATAGTCCAATTTTTGTCTTTATATTATCCTTAAAATATTATAGCTTACTGCTATTATTTCTGGGTATATAATTATGTTGTCAGGCCTAAAATAATTTGCTTTAGTCTAGCCATGTAGCTATCATATTATAAGGATAATGTAAGGATGAAAATTGGACTATTGTTGCAGGCTAGGACTATAGTTATGTGGTTTTACGGTACTCCTGTACTTATTTTATGAACTGAAATAATTACTTTGCTCACCCGCGAACTTACGATATTTACGTTTATGCAAGAAATGTGTGTTCATGCAGCTCCTTCACCTCCACACTACGAAGACACACAAATCAGACAAACCAAACTATCACCACCAACAAACTACACTGACGCGTTTCGAACTTAACCAGAGCCCATACTCAAAGAAAATAAATTAAAGTACTTATTGAAATTAATTTGGTTCTTAAAGTAAGACAATTCGTCGGTGATGTAAAGTTGAAAAACGCATTGCTTGGGATTTAATTATGAGATAGTACATTTATACTACTAAACCATAATATTTATCTCCTCAATTTCAATGTTTATTTTATCATGTACTTACTTTTGACCGAAATGTACCTTACATTTTTTTAAATAACTATGTACGATAAATTATTTAAAAATTACAATAATATAGTTACGTTGTTATTCTACGTACTTACCTATTTACATTATTGGACTGTCTTTGGATATTTATGACCGAAGTATTGTTTCTACTAAGTAAAACTATAAGTGTGCCATAACTTGTCTAGATTCTATCTGGGGCACATTAATAATGCCCGCAGAAAAAAATCGTCATAACTTTGCTTGATATTAGTACTCATTTATTATTATGTACCTAGGTAAAACTATTAAGTATAGGGTAGAAAAAAGTTCTTTTCATCGCATATTCGGGATTGTGAGCTTGGTGGAATAAAAAATTATTATTCCACCGAGATTGTGAGGTAATCCCAAATCAACATACAATTGCTAATTTTTGTTTGTCTGTTCATCCGTCCGTCCGTCCGTCTGTGTAAGCTTTTCGTCTGTAATTACAAACTGTTCCATGTGATAAATTCAAATTAAAGTGCTTGTTGTGGAGGACAACATTTATTATTATTTGAAACTAAATAGTTTTAAAGATGTTTTAGAATACATAAAATACATAAAATTTTACTATTCTTTCTCCGTTATCTATTTTTAACCGACTTCAAAAAAAAGAGGAGGTTATCAATTCGTCTGTATGTTTTTTTTTTTTTTGTATGTTTGTTACGCGATTACTCCCTCAAATGTGAACCGATTTTCAAAATTCTTTTTTTGTTTGAAACAGTATACTCCTGAGGTGGTCCCATTGGCACCAAGTCAAGATCTGATTATGGGATCCTAGAGAAATCGAGGGCAACCTTCAAATTTTACAGGCAAACCTATAGTGATTTTAGCATTTTTAGTATCAAGTGAAGTATTTGCATTCAGAAAGTATCATTTGGTAAACTGGACCTGATGAAGAAGACCGTAGATGGCCAACGGAACCCCTCAACGGGTCAAATCTTGCAAGTTAAATTTGACCCATTTACCGGTTTCCAATTGAGCTGAAATTTTGCAGACATGTGTGAATTGGATGACAATGCAATATTATTATGACATGGAGCTGATCTGATGATGGAGCTGAAAGATGGCCATAGTAACTCTGTAATGAAACGATACGACCGCATTGTGTTTGAGCTCATTTGATTTATCTTGACGAGTACTTTGATCCTAGATCGTAAGTAGGGTCTGAATATGGAGTTGGAAGGTGACTATAAGAACTCCGTAATAAAACAACATAACCCCATCGAGTTTGGGCTCATTTGATTCGTCTTGACGAGTACTTTGGTAACCAGGATCAAAAAGTACAGTCAGCAAAGAGTGCCTGTTGCATCGCATAATGTTGATGGTTCTAAAATTTTCTGGCGAAGAATGTTTGGCATACTGTTGAAAGTCCTAAAGCATATTTGTTCGTCCTTATATTGATAACAAGAACATCGAATTACCTACAACGTTTTATTACTAATATTAATTGGCCAAAGCAGTCCTAAGAATTGTGTAAGTTATTCACCTAAACTATGGTAAGTATGGCACCTATGTACAAAGAAAAGGGGGCAATAAAAAATACCTACAAACCACCTCTCGCTTAACCTTGTTATGTTCGTTAGTTATCTTGCGTCCCGTAGAGTGGGAGTGGAAGTCTAGCCAGCGGAAGGGGGCTCGGGGGGCGAAGCCCCCCGCAATAAAAAAATAATTTCTAACCATCCCCCGTTTAACCTGGTTAGGTTCGTTAGTTACCTTGCGCTGCTTAAAGTGATATTAAAGGGGGGGGGGGCTCGGGGGGCGAAGCCCCCCTCAATAAAAAAGTACTTTCAAACCATCCCCCGTTTAACCTGTTTAGGTTCGTTAGTTACCTTGCGCTCCTCAAAGTGGTATTAAAGGGGGGGCTTGGGGGGCGGAGCCCCCCAAAATAAAAAACCTGACAAACCGCCTCCCGTTTAACCTAACCAGATTCGTTAGTTATCTTGCGTCCCTCAGAGTGGAAATTGAAGGCTTGGTACTGGAAAGTGGGCTCGGGGGGCGGAGCCCCCCATAATAATAAACACCTTCAAACCACCCTCTGTTTAAAACCAAACCTGTTTTAAACCCTGTTAGGGGCGGAGCTGGTTAGGATCATTAGTTATCTTACGTCCCTCAGAGTGGAAATAGAAGCCCCGCTCTTGGAGGGGGGCTCGGGGGGTGGAGCCCCCCGCAATAAAAATACTCTTAAACCACCTCCCGTTTAACCTGGTTAGATTCGTCAGTTATCTTGCGTCCCTCAGAGTGGAAATAGAAGCATCGCTACCGGAAAGGGGACTCGTTGGGCGGAGCCCCCGCAATAAAAAATACTTTCAAACCATCCCCCGTTTAACCTGGTTAGGTTCATTAGTTACCTTGCGCTCCTCAAAGTGATATTCGGTGGGAGGGGGGATCGGGGGGCGGAGCCCCCCGCATAAAATAAAACTGTCAATCCGCGTCCCGTTTAATCTAACCAGATTCGTTAGTTATCTTGCGTCTCTCAGAGTGGAAAATGAAGCCTTGGTGTTGGGAGGGGGGCTCGGGGGGCGGAGCCCCCCGTAATAAAAAACACCTTCAAACCACCCCCTGTTTAACCTAGTTAGGTTCGTTAGTTATCTTACGTCCCTCAGAGTGGAAATAGAAGCCCCGCTGTTGGAAGGGGGCTCGGGGGGCGGAGCCCCCCGCAATAAAAAATACTCTTAAACCACCTCCCGTTTAACCTGGTTAGATTCGTCAGTTATCTGGCGTCCCTCAGAGTGGAAATAGTAACCTCGGTACCGGTAGAGGGGCTTGGGGGGCGGAGCTCCCGTAATAAAAAATACCTTCATATCACTTCCCGTTTAACCTGGTTAGGTTAGTTAGCTGTCTTGCGTCCCTCAGGGTGAAAATAAAAGCCCCGCCCTTGGAGGGGAGGGGGGCTCGGGGGGGCGGAGCCCCCCGCAATAAAAAATCTGGTAAACCATCTACCATTTCACTTGGTTAAATTCGTCAGTTTATCTTGCTTCCCTCAGAGTAGTAATAGAAGCCTCGCTACTGGAACGGGGGGCTCGGGGGGCAGAGCTTCCCGCATTAAAAAAATACCTTCAAACCACCTCCGTTTAACCTGGTTAAGTTCGTTAAAGAAAGAAAGAAAGAAAGAAAGAAAAATATTTATTCGTGACATGTTGATCGAAGCGTGACATACTTAATCTTAAATTAACAAATAAAAACGACCTTACCTTACCTTGCGATCCTAAGAGCGTAAACAGAAGCGGGGCTTCGTTTTCTGGCTACGCCTAGCCATCTTTTTTATACCAATACAACTAAAAAGCCAAAAATAATTTTTTTTAAATAAAAAATAGAACCGCGTTCAAAAACACCCAGAAAAATATTAATTAAAAATTTAACCGACTATAATGAGCATTATAATATCTTTCTACTAATCTGTTTGAAGTCGGGCCTCAGCTCGAGCCAGCAGGAGTGGACCTAGTAATTAAATTAATAAATAAATATCCCGGGACAATTCACACCAATCGACCTAGTCTCAAAGTTAGCAAAGCTTGTGTTATGGGTACTAGGCAACGGATAAACACACTTATATAGATAGATACATACTTAAATACATATGAAACACCCAAGACCCGAGATCAAACATTCGTGTTTTTCATACAAATATCTGTCCCGACGCGGGAACCGAACCTGGGACCTCAAACTTTATAGTAGTAATTTAACTTACCTACCTATTATCCCTATTATACCTACTATCTGTTGGGCTTCTACCACTCCTGCTAGCTCGTGCTGAGGCCCGACTTCAAACAGATTAGTAGAAAGATATTATAATGCTCATTATAGTCGGTTAAATTTTTAATTAATATTTTTTTGGGTGTTTTTGAAGGCGGTTCTATTTTTTATTTAAAAATTTTTATTATCCTATCTTTTTTGTTCTAGAATATAGGAAAAGCTTATAAGAAGCTAGTACCTATTTTATTTAAAACACTTTCGAAGTATATTTAGGTACTTTGCTAGAAATTTACTTTGAACTCTGCCATGGACTCAAAGATTAAGAGAATAACAATTGTGTTAGTTAATAAAGTTGCATTCCAAATCCCAAACTAGTTATTACAAATTTCGCGGTCTTGTTACGAATTAAAAAGTTATTTGAACAATACCCGACCTACGTCAGCGAATTGTTTTCGTAATAATAGGAATATTGTACAATATTAAAGGAGGGATAAAAGGATTTATTGGATATTTTGCTCTCAACTATGTTCGTAATACGTGGTTTAATATATTTACTATGAAATTACTTTGAATATCTCAAGATTTTCTTCAGAGAAGCACTTTGTAGTACTTACTCTCATGCGTGCACCTGTGTTGTAGCTGAAATTATCTATTAGCCGAGACTTTTACACATTTTCAAAATGTTAGATAATCCTGGTCAATCACCAGTTTGTCATCTATTCGCTACAGAGAAACACATTTCACTAAAACAAAATTCTAAATTTTTGGTATCAGAAGACGTAAGCAAAGTACTCCTATACCTCTACCATGAGTTACACTAGTTTACAGTGACCGTACTCGCTAGCGACGGCGTAAATGATTTGTATGGAGAATTGTGTACAGCGCCTCTAGCGGTCACTTACGGAAATACAATTCTCCATACAAATCATTTACGCCGTCGCTAGCGAGTACGGTCACTGTAAACTAGTGTAACTCATGGTAGAGGTACTAGTGTCAGTTTGCTTGTTATTATTTACTTGTTTTTTAATTTTCCAAGGAAACCGTTTAAAAGCTAACCACCAAGCAAAGTTCCTTAATTGAATCAAGGGTTCAATAATAGGTACTTTGCGTAAGTCTATATAGGTATCCGTGAAAATTTCGCTCTCGAGAAATAGCAAGGTAAGTAAATCAGTTGTATTTCTCCTCCCATCTCACCGTCAACTGATCGAGAAATAAAGCCTCCATGTACAGTCAAGGAACCGGCCATGATCGTGTCGAAAACGCCCAGGATAGGGTTCCTTAGCCTTTACCAAAAAATCCTTGCATTATCTTATTAATTTTACTATTAATTATTTCGCAAAATAGGCGCATTGGAACGTCGAGTTGCGGAAAATAGCCCGTTACTACCTACCTACCTACTATGAATTATAATCCGTATTAAAGAAGTAATATTTTTTTAGAATTTTGTACTGAAGATACCAAGTAGGTATAATATATATATATTTTTTTTTAGTTTATTTACTCATATAATAGATTTCTACATTTTTAACATTATTAGCCACTGTTAAAAACCATAACTGGTTTATGTAACAGTTGGCGAGATCGCGCGGTTCGGTCCGCGCTTACAATAATATTAAAGAACTAAAACAATTACTTTGTTCACCCGCGACCTTACAATAGTTACGTTTATGCAAGAAATGTGCGTTCATGCAGTTCCTCCACCTCCACACTGTACGAACACACACAAATCACATAAACCCAACCATCACCACCACCAAGCTACACTGACGCGTTTCGAACTCAACCAGAGCTCATCTTCTTCTTTTGTTTTAGTTCATTAATATGGACCTCCGCAAAGTAACGCCTGATTCAATAAATTAATAATATTAAATGTTAAAATTAAGTATAAATGTACAAATGTAGGGTGCGCCGGCGCCGCAGGCCAGCCCCGCCCGGCCTACCCGCAGCTAGGAAAGATCCGCCACCCCGCCGCACCCTATAAAATAGCTCTTAATTAGGTCAGGTAATATAGGTCAGGGTACAATGAAACACGATATCGAGATATCTAGAATGATAAAATGAATAGAACGTATATCATATTCATTAATTATTATTATTTAATTAAGTATTTATGTTCCAATTGAGATCCATTTTTTTCGAAGCAACGTTCAACTCGGTTAGGTTCGTAAAATTGTCTCTATAATTGCATGTAAGTAGCTTTTCACGGGTGGGGCCAGCTTGTTTTTTATACGTTGCATTTCGACGGTACTCTGACTCAACCTCGTATATGAAATTTTACGAGTTTAGAGTTGTTGTCTATGTAATAACAATAGATCCGTATAACGACTATGTTTTATTCAAAGGTAATAATAACTAATGAGAATACATAAATCAGTTTGATGGCATAACAACGACGGCGTGTCCATTCTTCTGACATTTAGGTCGTGTAGAGGGCGCTGCTGTGCTATCGTTCAGAAACCACCTAACACTCTCCCTCGTTATTTATTTTACAAGTTCAATCGAGTTGGTGGTCTTCTAGTCCTCGTGCTTCGACGTGGCTCCAGCCTGGGCGGTGTAGATATATGCACCGGCAATGTAGGCGTCGTCGTGACGTTGCAGGTTCAGGCGTATCTGGCCTGGTTATTCCTGGTGCTGGATTGTCATGTGTCTGTACTTCAGGGCTCGGAGATCGTTCTTCAGGAGATCTTGGTGTATGTGTATTGTCGAGTAGATCCCTTGGCATGATCACGTAATTAGCGGCCATATTATTATTTTTACTCATGCATGCTGTCTTCAGAATTTGATCCACATGTCTTTGATGTATTCTACCATCTACTTCCACCTCGTAATGTAATTTTCCTTTCCTATCAATTATCTTTCCAAACATCCATTTATTATTGTAGTACATTCTTATCTGCACTCTTTCTCCTTTTTGAAACTCTTTCTTTACTATTATTTCTTCATTCCCGTTATTTCTTGTCTGGGATTCTTTTTACTAAGTCAATCCGGGTTCTGTATATTCTTTTAAACATCATTTCTCCCGGGCTTAACCCTGTAGCATTGTTGGGTGTCTTCCTATACATCATTAGAAATCTCTGTAGTTTATCTTGTAAAGATCCTTCTTCCTTTATCATTGCTTTAAGTTTATTTTTTACTGTTTGGACATATCTTTCTGCTTGTCCGTTCGTGGCAGGGTGAAATGGTGCTGTAAATTTTGCTTGAATTCCATTTCCTTTTAAAAATCTTTGCATTTCTTCTGATCTAAATTGTGTTCCATTATCTGAAACTTGTGTTATTGGTAGGCCAAATGTAGTATATATTTTCTTTAAAATGTTGATAGTTGCTGTAGCCGTAATTGAAGTAGTTGGTATTTTATTCTAGCCATTTTGTATAGGCATCTACTACAATCAGAAGATATTGGTTCATGAATGGTCCCGCATAATCGATGTGAACGCGGCTCCACGGTTCCTTTGGATATTCCCAGCTATGTACAGGCACTGTTGTAGGATTCTTTTGCAATAAACAACATGCATTGCATTGCTTGACCATATTTTCAATGTCTGTATCAATGTTTTTCCACCACACATAGCTTCTGGCTAATGCTTTCATCTTCACTATACCAGTGTGAGCTGTATGCAATTCGCTTAAAATTTTGGATTGTAGTTTCTTGGGTATAACTATTCGTATGCCATAAAATATACAATTATTTTGTAATGAAAATTCATGTAGTCTTTTTGGATCATCTCTTCCAGATTGTATGTCTAAATATAGTTTTTGTAATTCTGTGTCAGTCGCTGTAGCTTCTTTAATCTCTTGTAAAGTAATTGGCATTTCTGCAATTTGGTTTAGGTAGAAAACATCATCATCCGTGAGTGTATCTTCTTTTTCATTCTTTGTATTCTGTAGTCTTGAAAAGTAGTCTGCGTTTGCATGTTCTGTAGTTTTTCTAACTCTTATTTCATAGTCAAATCCGGCTAAGAAGTTTGCATAATGTACGAGTCGTATAGCTGTAGTTGCTGGTCTTGCCTTCTCTGGATGTAAGATTCTGGCTAATGGTTGGTTGTCCACAATCAGTGTAATTTTTCTGCCATAACAATATTGGAAAAATTTCTTAAGTCCCCACACTAGTGCAGCGGCTTCTTTGTCTAATTGGCTGTAACCTTTCTCTGCCTTTGAAAGTGACCTAGAAGCAAATGCTATGGGTCTCTCAGATTTATCTGGCATAATATGTGACAACACAGCTCCAAATCCCGTTGGTGATGCGTCAGTCGCCAATGTGACCGGTAAATTTTCATGAAACGGTGTAAGTACTTTCTCTCCCGTGATCTCATTTTTTAATTCACAGAATGCCTTCTCGCATTCTGTAGTCCATGTGAATTTTATATCTTTTTGTAGTAATCTGTATAATGGATTTAATTTTGATGCTAAGTTGGGGATGAACTGCTGGTAATAATTTACCATTCCCAAAAATGTACGTAAAGATGAAACATCTGTAGGACGTGGGCTGTTCTTGATATCTTTAATCTTTTCTTCTGTCGGGTGTAATCCTTTCTCATTTATAGTATGTCCAAGGTAAGTAATTGATTTTTTGTAAAATTGACATTTATTTTTATTCAGGTGTAGTCCACATTTCTGTAGTTTTTCAAATACTTTCCTGACTCTTTGAAGTAACTGTATATATGTATGTCCCTGTATTGCAATGTCGTCGAAGAAACAAGCTGTACCCTCGATGCCTTGTAAAGTCTGATCCATATATCTTTGCCAAATATTTGGTGCAATTTTCACTCCGAACATTAACCTTTGTACTTTGTATGTACCTTTGCATGTGCTTATAGCTTGCATTTCTGAGGTAGGATCATTAGTTTGCATGTGCAAATATGCCTGATTAATATCCAATGTACAAAAATATTTTCCCCCACTCAATTTTGAAAATATTTCTTCAATTCGGGGTATCGGGTAATTGTCATTTTCCAGATTTTTATTTAAAGATGCTCTATAATCTGCACACAAGCGGACTTTACCATTTTGCTTAATTACAGGAACAATTGGTGTACCCCACTGTGCGTATGTAACTTTCTGTAATATTCCTTCTTTTTCTAATCTATCAATTTCTGCTTCCACTTGAGTTTTCAACGCAAATGGCACTGGACGTGGTTTCAAAAATACAGGTACTGCCCCCTCTTTTAATTTATATATTGCTTGATAATCTTTTATTTCTCCTATCTTTTCAGAAAATATTTCTTTGAATTCTTCAAATAGTTTGTGTAATTTTTCATTAAATTCTTTTTCTGTTATATCATTATCTTCTTTATGTATTGAATTTATGTCCAGTTGTATGTTTAATTTCCTTATCCATTCTCTTCCTATTACTGGGTCTACTTCCCTGTCAATCACAAAAATTCGTCCTTCTACTTCTGTATTTTTGTATTTTATATTGAATTTGCAAGTGCCCAATGGTTGTATTATTTCTCCAGTGTATGTACGTAGCTTTACTAATGTATTTGTCAGTTTCAAGTTGCTGAAATTATTCTTGAAGTATTTTGCCGAGCAGGTTGTGACTGCTGCACCCGTATCCAGCTCTAAGGTATGTAAACTTCCATTTATTTGCAATGTAATGTTGAATTTATCATTTTCTGTATCATTTCCTTGAATTATTTTCTGTATTTCATATATTTCCTCTTCATTTTCATCCATAGATAGCTCATATACTAGGTCTAACTGTCTCTGATCTTTGAAGCATACAGATTGGATATGACCTTTTGTATTACATTTCTTACAGTACAGTTTATTTTTCAGTTTGCACTGTGTCGCTGTATGATTTTCATTTCCACATCGAAAACATTTAATTTCTCTTTCTTTATTGTTGTTGTATGTATTCTTTGTATTGTATGTAGATTCTTCGTGTGTATTTGTTTTATATGTACTTTTTGTATTTGGTTTGTAATTATTTTTATTCTTTGAGTACACCGATATTTTATTTATATTTGATTGTACATCTGGTCCCATTTCTCTGGTTTCCGATTTTGCAGTTTCTATTGCCAATGCAATTTTGATTAGATCGTCGAATTTCTTAGAAGCAGATTCTTGTAATAGCCTCTCTTTTATCTCGGCATTGCATAGTCCTCGTATGAACTGGACACGAAGGTGTGTCTCGAATGTACTCTGTTTGCAATTATTACAAATGAAATTACATTTTCCGCCTATTTCTTTCAAACCGGCTACATAGTTAGCTATACTTTCGCACTCTTGTTGCTGCCTCAGACAGAATTTGTGCTGCAAGGCCACTTCACCGGGTTCTGGGGAAATGTGGTTTTGTAATAATTTTACAAGTTCATCATATGATTTGTTTTCTGGAGTTTCTGGTGCCGTAATATTTTTCAGTATTTGGTAGTACTTAGGACCGATACAGTTGAGGAAGATTTGCACTTTTACTGTAGCATTTGTTACTCCTTTTAAGGTTATGTAGTTTTGCAGTCTTTGTAAATAAGATGAGAATGATTCATTCTGCTCATCATACGGTTGTAATGTGATACCGCCAACTGCTTTATCGTTGCTTTGTAAAGCTTGTTGTATTTGTACTTGTTGTAATTGCATACCTTTCATAGTTTCCATCATTTGTGATAGAACTTGTCCTAATTGCTCCATTGTAGCGTAGGTAATGTATTTGTACGTAAATTTTGGAAAAGGGAAGATGTGATGCGAGTTATCATCACAGGTATTGGAACCCTTGGAACAAAAGGAAAAAGGTGCACGGGCGCGCGTTGGGCTTTTTACAGCACTTGTCAAAGTTGTGTACGCGTGATTTCACTTTCATTATTCTTCTTCATAATCCACAATTCTCGTCGCCAATCTGTTGAATATGTAATAATAATAGATCCGTATAACGACTATGTTTTATTCAAAGGTAATAACTATTGAGAATACATAAATCAGTTTGATGGCATAACAACGACGGCGTGTCCATTCTTCTGACATTTAGGTCGTGTAGAGGGCGCTGCTGTGCTATCGTCCAGAAACCACCTAACAAGAGTTTTTTCTGTGAAATTGTTATTTAATTACCTACCATCTCTGCTACATTATTTCTTAGTTCTAAGTTGCTTTGATTTTATTTAATTCTTCGTTCAAACAATTTAATATTTGCGACTACTGTCAACCCTAGCACTACACCAAAAATGCTGGAAAATTAACGATCACTGCTAATGAAATGACCTACACAATCGATATCTAAATAGAAATAATTTAAAATTTTATTTTTCAAAACGCGACCGGGTGCGATTCCCGAACGGAGTACAAGATTTTTTTTAAATCTATGTAAGTATGCAGTTTTTCTTGTCACTAAAATCGATGACGCGGTTCCTTAGAACAGATCTTTGTATGTCTTATAGTTACCAGTATCTCTTAGTAGTCTGTGATAGTTACAGACTTTCCCATACTGACCGAAATGTACCATCCTGTATATACGAATATGAAAATATTTTTTTTTGTTTTTGGGACAATAATATGTGTAAATATTGGATTCTGATCTGAGTGAAGCTTAGACGAGGAGTGGCTAGTTAATAATATTTCATTGTTTCAGAGTTTCAGTTACGTATTATCGGTTCGGTATTGTTTGCAATAACTTTAAGATAATTAAGACAAGTTTGAAGGATCCTGTATACATGATATATATAAATACAACTACGTATATAAGGGTATTGAGAGTTGGCTTTATTGTCAATCTCCGAAAGCTTTTGTTCAAGTTGACGGCAGCTTGTCGATAATTAACAATTTACTAAAATAAATAGGCACTTTACGAACTAAATGTGCTAAGTTCCCTATTCAGGGAAATTAAAATTGGAACCTTTTGCTTCGGAATAAGGTTGAACTTGTCTGCACTCAGAAAATCGAACGTAGGACCTTGGTAGACTCGGCCCAGGAAGCCTGTGGGAGGGCCGATAATAGGCGGTTCGTTTGCTTGTTTGATATTTGAATAAGGTTATTTTAATCGTATTTAGATACTACTTAATGTTATTTATTAATCAAGCTAATTAATAAAAATGGCGGCCACATAATTATTTTCCTTTATGGGATAAGGCCGCATACGAGGGCGTTCAATATAAAGTGAGAATGAGATGCAAACTCTTTTAATATTACGAAATTAAATACTGGCCGGTAAAGCTAATCTATCTAGCTGATTGCTATGAAAAAAAAAAACTAACTGTCTTTTCTTTAAAAAAATATACGGTAATTTCTTTGCAATGCTATTGAGTACGTTAGCGAAAATGGAGAAAATTTAACTGCGCGCCGTTATCAAATACTTGTGTTTGAAAAATTTTTCTACGGACCAAGTCAATTTGGATTTGCGGGACGCTTTAGGGTCTAATGCTCCTCCGTATTCGACAGTCGCACATTGGTGCGCCGCATTTAGACGTGGAAGAACATCGATAATGGACGACCCCCGCTCCGGACGCCCTACTACAGCAGTAACTGAAGAAATTGTGAAAAAAGTCGAAAACTCAGATTTGGCGGATCGTCGTGTCACGGTTCGTTTTATTGCTGAAAATGTAAAGATTTCAACGGGGAGCGTGCATAATATTTTACATGAACGCTTGGGTATGATAAAGGTATCTGCGCGTTGGGTACCAAGAATGCTTACTGACACGCAAAAACAAACTAGACTAGAGATTTGTCAAGAAGCTTTGAACCTGATGCAGCAAGACCGGAAACTTTTTTTGGCGCGATTTATAACAATGGACGAAACATGGCTCCATCATTACGACCCTGAAACGAAACTGCCGTCTATGACATGGAAAAGGCCATCATCTCCAACTCCGAAGAAATTCAAGGTGAGCCCATTTGCCGGTAAGGTCATGGGCTCTGTTTTTTGGGATGGTAAAGGGGTATTAATGAATGAGTATCTCGAGCATGGAGCCACTATTACGGGCACATTATACGCCAAACAAATAGCAACATTGCGCAATGAGATCCGCGAAAAACGGCGAGGTAAACTCTCGAAAATTGTGCTGTTCCACCAGGACAATGCCCCGGCACACAAGTCCGCCGTTGCAATGGCTGCAATTCGTGATGCTGGGTTCGATATCCTTAAGCATCCTCCGTATTCACCAGATCTCGCTCCCAGTGATTTCTACCTATTTCCGAGATTGAAACAATACCTGAGAGGCCAGAAATTTGAAGACGACGACGCGGTAGTCGCTGCAGTACAAGATTTTTTAAATACTCAAGATGAGACCTTTTTTAAAAATGGAATTTTAAGTTTAGAAAAAAGATATACTAAGTGTATTATGCTAAAAGGTGACTATGTCGAAAAATAAAATGACATTTAGTAAAAGTTGTTTATAACATACTCATTCTCACTTTTTATTGAACGCCCCTAGTAATTCTCGAGTGGTGACCGTGATCCGGGAGACGCAGCGTTGGTAGCCCTCTTACTAAGTAGGTGGACCGATATTGTGCGAGTGGTCGCACGCTATTTTGTGCGTTATTTCAAAACTAAACCTAGTTTTTTGTACATTTTATTTTTGAGAGTAATTCAATTTAAGTCAGTTTTTAATTAAGCGTGCGTTGTGGGCAACCGGTGCAGTGGACGCTGGTGGTGTTCTACGATGAATGTCTTGGATGTCTTCCGGCTACCATCAGCAAACATCATCATCAAATATCATCATCATCATCCCAGCCTTCATACGTCCCAGCGCAGGGCACAGGCCTCCTCTTAGAATGAGAGGGCTTGGGCCCTAATTCCCACGCGGGCCTAGTGCGGATTGGGAGCTTCACACACACCATTAATAGTAAATGTGAATTTCTTTTCAGGCGTGTGCAGGTTTCCTCACACTGTGTTCCTTCACCGTAAAGCTCATGGTAAATTTCTAATGTAATTTCGCACATAAATTCCGAAAAACTCAGAGGTGCGAGCCCAGGCTACTGCCGATGATGATGATAGTGATTTTTTTTTAAATTAAATGAACAATTTTCATACAAGTACACACCCAAATACAAATTAAAAACCTCTAAAAACCGAATAAAATTCTCTAAAAACCGTTACGTAATAATTTTTTCATTTTTAAAGAAAGAAGAAGAAAGAAGTCCATCATGAATTATTATTGCAGTAGACACATTAACTTATATATTAGAACAATTTGTATACAAAACATTTTTAATTTTCATTCAATTTTTATGGAATAATCGAGAAAAACTAACAAAAATGCAACGTTGCCAGCTCACCAGGTATAAACGCTCTTAACATGAAGTTAGAAGCTTATTGTAAGTTCATAAAACACGTTTCTGCAAGATCATGTTACGTAATTTTCTGTACCTGCTACTAATCATAATTTAAATCGCAGCTCATCTCGCGTGCTAAGGCCACAGAATACCTTTGTGAAGATTGTATTCTCCTATTGCGTTCTTCCAGACACAGTTGCAAGTGATTGTACCGATCTGAAAGACAACTAGATATTAAATATGAGACAGTGGACTGATACTAAGGCTGACATTAATTCTTAGATTTGAACGTGTTGTAAATAGAGCTCTTTGCTGGAGTTGTAGTGCTATTTTAGAAAAAAATCGAAGTCAAATTAAAAGTCAAAATTCTTTATTCAATTTAGGCTTCAATTATGATTGTTGAATGTTACTTTTAATGCTACATTTGGTAGCATAACGTACGGTTGTGGTACTCTGAAGATGAGCTCTGGTTGAGTTCGAAACGCGTCAGTGCAGTTTGGTGGTGGTGATGGTTGGGTTAATGTGATTTGTGTGTGTTCGTACAGTGTGGAGGTAGAGGAACTGCATGAACACGCATTTCTTGCATAAACGTACAGGGCGATTCACAAGAGTTGGCACGAATGGATCGAATGAGTGAATGAAAGTATTTATGTGTTACCTATTTGAATACACTTCAGTCAAATATAAAAATGTCATGCATCAGTCATTTTCCTACAAAAATGTCAAAGTGACATTACTTTCGTTCAATCCATTCGTGCCAGCTTTTGTGACTCGACCTGTAACTATCGTAAGGTCGCGGGTGAGCAAAGTAATTGTTTCAGTTCATTTGTAGAGTGACTTTGCTGTAGCCAGCACGTCTATGCGCACATTGCAGCTTCTGATTAGACGCGAGATGTATTAGCTGTCGCGTTGATGTA
Source organism: Archips crataeganus (assembly GCA_947859365.1). Taxonomy (NCBI): domain Eukaryota; kingdom Metazoa; phylum Arthropoda; class Insecta; order Lepidoptera; family Tortricidae; genus Archips; species Archips crataeganus. The sequence continues at coordinate 8,959,995 of OX402049.1, read as the reverse complement.
TTGCGCGTGCGCTGCAGCCGGGAGAGATGAGCAGTTGAAATAATATAAAATAATTACTATGCTGCTGAAGGACTAGAATGAAACTGGAATGACTGACGTGCGCTGGAAGGCACGAGAATGAAGAATATTTGGAGCGAGATTCGTGTGCCTATTTTTACGTACCTAATTGCACCAGTTAATATGTAGGTAATTAACTAACACTATCTTATCGCCAACCGACCTCCCCGAAATTCTTAATCGCTTACATACGCCAACAGTGGCGTGTGGTAACATCCACCACAACTATTAGAAGCTATGACTCCTACGTTCCAAATTACGTTCGGGGAGGTCGGTTGGATGCGACGTGGTTCAGTTGGTAGAACACGCGTTGGGGCGCATACCCAGGAGACGTGGGTCCTGGCACCACCGGCGCACCCGGAAACTTTTTCGCTTTTAAATCTTAGGTTCGGTGAGCAGACGTAACTGCTAATAAAATAAATAATTAGACGACCAGATGGCCTAGTGGTTAGAGAACCTGACTACGAAGCTTGAGGTCCCGGGTTCGATTCCCGTGTCGGGGCAGATATTTGTATGAAAAATACGAATGTTTGTTCTCGGGTCTTGGGTGTTTAATATGTATATAAGTATGTATCTATCTATATAAGTATGTTTATCCGTTGCCTAGTACCCATAACACAAGCTTTACTTAGCTTACTTTGGGACTAGGTCAATTGGTGTGAATTGTCCCATGATATTTTTTTTTTTTTTTTTTTATCTTATCGCGTATATTTTACTCATGAGAAAATAAGTAACGTCCGGCGGCCCTGGGATCTTGGACCATACTAATATTATAAAGCTGAAGAGTGTGTTTGTTTGGTTGAATGCGCTAATCTTAGGAACTACTGGTTTGAATTGAAGAAATCTTTTTTGTGTTGAATAATACATTTATCGAGGAAGGCATATACTTACTTAAAGCACGCTACGACCAACAGGAGCGGAGCATCAATGATTAACACGAACGAAGTCGCGGGCACCAGCTAGTGTAAAATAAAATAGGTTTTTGTTTTTAAATAAGTTTTTAAAAGTTGTCGCTTGTCGCTCCCATTTTTTTATATCACCTAGGTACTCTAAAAAGCCTACTCCACCGATATGGTTGTTAAAAAAACACTCAAGTACTGAAGTAGTGTTTATTCTGTGTCATACAACCAAACCAATCCGAAGTGAGTGACTTTAACTCGCACTTTGTTATAGTTATAGATAGAAATAAAACCTAGACAATTACAGGTTCCTAGACTCAATACACTCTTATTTAAGCATAATCGACACGACCCGGTTGACTATACTAGCCGTTGATTAACCAGCACAGTGAAACTTGCCCCATTAGCGCTCGCATTAGGATAACGGGGAATTAACTAACTGTGGCTAGAAGTTCGCTTTCTTCGGTACTACCGGCTCCCCGGAGTGGCGTCTTGAAATTTAACCTGATTATGTTTATCCGTCAGTTACTTTTTCTTTGAGACTTAGTCGTGGTTATTAATTCCAAGTCAAACGTATGAAAATGTACTCTAAAAATAACAATCCAAATAAATATAATACACACTTGAGCGTATCTACCTAGAATTACACAAAATGTCAGATTGTTAGAATAAGACAAAAATTTTGTTTTATGACGTAGAAACGATAATGACAAGTATATTCCACCGCTGGGCATAGGCATCGTCTCAAAATGGGAATAACTGTGCAGGGAGAGTATTCAGAATGTGACTGTATTGTGGTACGTTTTCCACAGCCGATGCGTAAATTTAAATTCACCATAATCACAGGATGGATTCGCTTCCAAAAATTGAGAGCATCGATTGATTAATCCGACTCGATTGAATTACATTCGTATCAGGCAAAAGTAATCAGCAGGAGGCATTGAGAGGCTTAGGCGCGAGATAACCCACTTGAGAAAGGGAGGATAATGCGATTACTATCCTGGATTTAGCAATAATGGAGCGGAGTAGCTGTATAAAACGGAATGACCCCGCTATGCACTTCCAAGGTGCCGGTAGACTAAAAGCGGACTGTCGTTAAGAAGATCTACAATTTAAAGTATACGGTATAGGACGGAACTAACCAAAAACTATGTTGTCAGATAAATTAGCGAAAATATTTTACCGTTTTCGATAAGAGGTGGGTGAAATCGGAAAAGGAGTCGACCATCTGTAGGCCAGTAGTTTAAGGAAAAGTAACAAAGGAACATATTTATACAGTGAAAACCTGCTTTTGATAAGAGAGAGAGCAGATTATATTGTAGTGTCGCTCAGGCATGTGTGGTCGGAAGGCCTACTTGACTATGTAAGTATATTTCGTACTAAATACAAACTGAAATATAGATGCACAGAAAAAACCCCAGAAAAAAGACCAATGCTGGGAATCGAACCCAGGTCCTCAGCATTCCGTGCCGCGTGCCATACCCCTACACCACCACTGGTCTAGAGATTAGACACGAATCTTTCCTATACATCATACATTTCAATCTGCTAAATCATCACCTTATGCAGTGACAAGCGCACATCTATGTTACACCCTCATCGAGAGATTTTAACACTCCTTCGGAACTAACCGCTCACCTGGACAAGAGATGGCGCTACTGTGCAACTTTAAACAAGTTAGCTATGAAATATCTTTTTTTTTTTTTTTTTTTTTTTTTTTTTGTACTTATTTTTTCAACTTCATTTTTTTATTACTTTTACGGTCATCCCGTGAAATCATATATTTCGTACTAAATACAAACTGAAATATAGATGCACAGAAAAAACCCCAGAAAAAAGACCAATGCTGGGAATCGAACCCAGGTCCTCAGCATTCCGTGCCGCGTGCCATACCCCTACACCACCACTGGTCTAGAGATTAGACACGAATCTTTCCTATACATCATACATTTCAATCTGCTAAATCATCACCTTATGCAGTGACAAGCGCACATCTATGTTATACCCTCATCGAGAGATTTTAACACTCCTTCGGAACTAACCGCTCACCTGGACAAGAGATGGCGCTACTGTGCAACTTTAAACAAGTTAGCTATGAAGTATCTTTTTTTTTTTTTTTGTACTTATTTTTTCAACTTCATTTTTTTATTACTTTTACGGTCATCCCGTGAAATCATATATTTCGTACTAAATACAAACTGAAATATAGATGCACAGAAAAAACCCCAGAAAAAAGACCAATGCTGGGAATCGAACCCAGGTCCTCAGCATTCCGTGCCGCGTGCCATACCCCTACACCACCACTGGTCTAGAGATTAGACACGAATCTTTCCTATACATCATACATTCTTTTTTCTGGGGTTTTTTCTGTGCATCTATATTTCAGTTTGTATTTAGTACGAAATATATGATTTCACGGGATGACCGTAAAAGTAATAAAAAAATGAAGTTGAAAAAATAAGTACAAAAAAAAAAAAAAAAAAAAAAAAAGATACTTCATAGCTAACTTGTTTAAAGTTGCACAGTAGCGCCATCTCTTGTCCAGGTGAGCGGTTAGTTCCGAAGGAGTGTTAAAATCTCTCGATGAGGGTGTAACATAGATGTGCGCTTGTCACTGCATAAGGTGATGATTTAGCAGATTGAAATGTATGATGTATAGGAAAGATTCGTGTCTAATCTCTAGACCAGTGGTGGTGTAGGGGTATGGCACGCGGCACGGAATGCTGAGGACCTGGGTTCGATTCCCAGCATTGGTCTTTTTTCTGGGGTTTTTTCTGTGCATCTATATTTCAGTTTGTATTTAGTACGAAATATATGATTTCACGGGATGACCGTAAAAGTAATAAAAAAATGAAGTTGAAAAAATAAGTACAAAAAAAAAAAAAAAAAAGATACTTCATAGCTAACTTGTTTAAAGTTGCACAGTAGCGCCATCTCTTGTCCAGGTGAGCGGTTAGTTCCGAAGGAGTGTTAAAATCTCTCGATGAGGGTGTAACATAGATGTGCGCTTGTCACTGCATAAGGTGATGATTTAGCAGATTGAAATGTATGATGTATAGGAAAGATTCGTGTCTAATCTCTAGACCAGTGGTGGTGTAGGGGTATGGCACGCGGCACGGAATGGTGAGGACCTGGGTTCGATTCCCAGCATTGGTCTTTTTTCTGGGGTTTTTTCTGTGCATCTATATTTCAGTTTGTATTTAGTACGAAATATATGATTTCACGGGATGACCGTAAAAGTAATAAAAAAATGAAGTTGAAAAAATAAGTACAAAAAAAAAAAAAAAGATACTTCATAGCTAACTTATGTAAGTATATTATAACTCGTTTTTCAAATGGTCACAACTCTGCACCAATACAGTATACGACAGAACAAAGGCAGCCTCCAACCGCTAATATGAGCAAGACTGCACTAGGAGAGCCTTTTTTCGGTGCAACGGACTGAAACTACTAAAAGATAGCACTGAGGCCGGTGATGTTCATTTATCCAGCGCTGCAGGAGCACTGTCTTCTTTACTACTTTCGCAAAACTTTGGAGATTAAACTGAAAACGGCTGCATTAAAAAGTTCCGACACCCAGTACTGTCTAATCTTTAGTTAAATACGGCGAAGTTAAAATATTTAGCCGTAAATCCGTTTACGGTGAGAGCTGTCGTAAAAAATAGCTTTTCAGCGCAAAATTATGTTTGCAGACATTTTATGAAAATAAATGAATGAAATGAATAATGGTATCGGAGTCTCCAAGTTTCGAAATATCTCGGGAATCTGGGTAACGCAACGTCATTTTAGGATTCCCGTACTAAGTAGGTACATACGTGTAAGCTTAGCTTTAAAATTAATCAAGGATTTTGAGCAACATTCAAAAAAAGCGGCGCGGCGAAAAAAGGTTCGAGAGCAATTTTTTTTCCAATTGGGAAAGAGTAAATAAAAGGTATTTAAATAAAATTTAATTAGAAAATAATAATAATAATAATAATAATAATTTAATTAGTCTTCTTATGAGAATTTCCTTTCTTTCTACATAATAAATTCTTAATGTTAATAAATATAAACTTTACAGCATACAAAACTGCCACAATAACAGCTAGAAGGTCCAAATAAATTTTCTGATACCAGGGCAGCATGAGCGCCGGAGAGCGCAAATGCGGCGCGCCGCCTGTTTTTACTACGTGCTCCACCCAATGCACCAGTTCTTTACCAGGTGGCACCACGCGGTCGTGGATGATCTTTGAAAGTTCTTTTACTCTTGCTGCGTACCTAAAACATTAAAATAATTTCAATCATGACATACCTACATAAGTTATTTTTCTTCCATTTCGTTTCGTCATATAAGCCGTGAGCGCTTTAACTCTATTATTTTATTGAATCAGGTGTTACTTTGCGGAGGTCCATATCAATGAACTGTAACAATTACTGAGCAAAGTAGTTGTTTCAGTTCATTTTTCCTTATTATTTATTTTCTACAATTCCATCACTTTACTTCAGCCTGTCTCTTTCTTTGTAGTACCTCACAAACAACCATGCTAGTTAAGACGGCTTAGGGTAGTAAAACACACTTTCCCTTCTACTACTAGACTACTTTCGTACTACGTAGAATATTTGTCTGTCTGATGTGTTTTGAGAAAGACTACAAGTTCTAGAAAGTTTGCGATTCAAGAGTACATTTAACATGTTTCGGGTAAATATACGTTTTTTTATAAGTGACACATCTTATAATACTGTATGGAAAATTATTGTTATTGGGCCTAGCGTACGTTTAGGGAGCGTAGATTTTAGGAAAAATGGAGCTTATGAGAATGGCCATATTCCGGGATAGTGTGTTTTACAATCCTAAGCTCCTAAGACAACACTATGATGGCAAAAGAAAATGTTTTTAGGACTTACTTGGGGTTGTTTAAAACTTCATCAATAGCTTTTTCCAGATCACCCGCCATTTCGTAAGACAGATCAACTCTTACAGCATAACCTTTTTCGGCAGCTCTTCCTGCGTTTACAAATTGATCACCCGATGTTGGTATAACGACGGTTGGGACTCCAAAGTAAACAGTTTCAGTGGTTGATAAAAGCCCACCGTGAGTAATAAAGAGGCGACAGTTTGGGTGAGCTGAAAATACAACAAAGCTATCTAGTAGTTCATCGTTTTATGCAGCACAAGTTTCAAACAAGAGAAATAAACCGCAAAAAATATAATTTTCATAGTCTTTAACGATATAGTTATAGGAACCATGAAGCGTCATCGTGAATGACACAAATTTATAGCGGTCTAATTTAAAATAGAACTCCTTTATGTTATTAGTGGTAATTTGAATGTCTGAAAGGACCATATCTCTGCTAAATTTTACCTTTACTTTGTCAGTGAACAAAAGCCGGAAGATAAACATACTCTTACAAAGTGAACTTTGTTAACAAACCTAGAATACTGGGTTGCGGAGCCCATTGTACAACATGAACGTTTTTAGGCTTATTAGGCAAGTCTTCCTCAAATTTCCATATCACTGTTTGCTTGAGATGCCCTAGTAATTTGAGAAAGTCTCTCTTCAGTTCCTCTGGAAAATCTTTGCTTTTGGTGTTGCTTCCCATGCTGAAGTAAATAACACCATCTTTCGATTCATCCATAAGTTTTTGAAGACCCTGAAATAGTATCGTTTTTAAAAAGAAATAATCACAGTAAAATTACGTTTAGATATTTGAATTTAATTTAAAGTTTCTGAGGGATTAAGTATTAAAAAAAAAAAAAAAAAAAAAAAAGGGATTAAGTATATCTGGTGGAATTGAGATTAGCAACTAATCAAAGACTAGACATAAGAATTATTTAAAGGACAAGTCCTTCAGTTGGAATTAAGTTGTTCTAATAAGACAAGGAACTTAATGACAATAAATTGATCTATGAGCATTGAGTCTATGGCAAATAATGGCAATGAATTACAAACATTTACCTTGCAACTCCGATCAAACTTTTAGCTATAGAGAAATTATTTATATAAAAATAATAGAGAAAAATTAAATTTAAATATTCTATCAAATTACCTGAAAACCGGTATACATATACTTGAATTAAACATTTATTTCGTTTTATTTAATTTGTTCGACCGATAAATCTTCTTTGTTATGAACCTAATAAACAATAAATCTAACTCTACGACTCATTATCTAAAGGTTTTTGGAGTACTCCACACCTAAACATAGTTAAACTAAATAAGCGCAGGTAGGTATGTTATGTATTTAGAAAACTTATTTTAATCGTAAAGTGTCAAATTTAGTAAATTGACGTAGATTACGTGCGCAAGATATTTAATTTTATACACAAAAACAGGTTTTTGTAATTAAAATATTATTATTGAAAGATGAGATAAAATAAGATACGTGTCCATCGATGACCATTTTAACATCGAAGTAAAACTAATGAAAATTTGAAGGGCATTAGGTACATGTTATTTTATTTGTTAAGTACTATAAATGACTTTTGCCCTATGTTGAATTTTTCACTGAAACATTACCAGGAAAATGTTAAGTAAATATTTGTACAAGCACCCCGATATATACAGAAAATAATTATGAGTGAAAATCACGAAAGTTTAAAACAGTATGCTAATATTTAAACTCATTTGCCAATTCGCGTAAATATTTAGTTTACTATGCTTAATGGATCGTTTTCAAAAAATTTGTACATAAGTAGTTAACGGCTTAATCAAAATAAACTGTATAATATTTAATGAACTGAAACAATTAATTTGTTCACCCGCACCCAAAGCGACCGGTCGTGGGCGAGCAAACTAATTGTTTTAGTTCATTGATATGGACCTCCGCAAAGTAAAAAAAAAAAATAAAATAAAAAATAAATAAGTTGTGAAGTAACGTCTGATTCAATAAATTATATATTATTTACCTGTGGCAAAGGCTTAACATTAGGGTCGATGTGATATCCTCCAATCGGTTTGCTGTTCGGTGGTACACTGATCGGCTGGCCTAAAGACACATCGGAGTTAGTCAGCAGCAACGACGCATTGTAGATTACTTCTTCGTACGGAGGTAGCACTCTGCCCCTTTTCGTGACTATGGGTCCAAAGAATTCCTCATAAAGCTCCTTTTCTTTTGGCGTAACATAACTGTAATATATAAAAATACTATAACAATTATGTGTATTGTACATGTCATTGAAGAACTGACGTGATTAGGTAAGTTTGAATAATTGATTAATTTAGGCGTTTCTTTGCGGAAGTTCATATCAGTGAACTTTAACTAGTTTTCATTCACTTTACAGACAACTTTGGGCTTGTTTTTCTTTATGAGATGAGAGCCTAGTCATCTAAGTTACAATACATACGTCGGAAAAAAAGAAAAAAGTTGCGAAAAATATACAAATTACCAAAGTACTGTCATGGCTTGTGTGCAATTATTACGATATATTAAAAGTAAATAATAGTAGGTTACAAATATTTCAATCCTGTGATGACCAGCTGAAGCAGCATTCCTTGAGCTCGTTCCAGAAATGTGAAGGGCGGGACGGCGGGGGAGAAGATGTCAGGGTTGAACGCCGGGTTGGAGGGCTCGTGGATCAACCTGAGGACCATCCAGTGGGGTTCCACACAAGACGACCAGATGAATGGGCAATTGTACACCACGGAAAAACTGTAGCAAGATAAATTATTTTATTAAGAACTTCACATTTACGATCTAAACAAAAACATGGATGGATGTAGCTCTCGCAATTATCAAAAATTAGACCATTTTATAAAAATAGTTACGAAAATGTTGGTTTGTGCGAAATACTGTCGGAACAGTCGGAACAGCGACAGCTGCACTGTCAAATAGTTGCATACGGATTATTAGGATAAGTAAAGTATAGCATAAATAGGTAACTTACCTACGAGGGGCGTTCAATATAAAGTGAGAATGAGATGCAAACTCTTTCAATATTAGGAAATTAAATACTGGCCTGTAAAGCTAATCTATCTAGCTGATTGCTATGAAAAAAAAAATAACCGTCTTTTGTTTAAAAAAAAAATACGGTAATTTCTTTGCAATGCTATTGAGTACGTTAGCGAAAATGGAGAAAATTTAACTGCGCGCCGTTATCAAATACTTGTGTTTGAAAAATTTTTCTACGGACCAAGTCAATTTAGATTTGCGGGACACTTAAGGGTCTAATGCTCCTCCGTATTCGATAGTCGCACGTTGGTGCGCCGAATTTAGACATGGAAGAACATCGACCATGGACGACCCCCGCTCCGGACGCCCTACTACTGCAATAACTGAAGAAATTGTGAAAAAAGTTGAAAACTCAGTTTTGGCGGATCGTCGTGTCACGGTTCGTTTTATTGCTGAAAATGTAAAGATTTCAACGGGGAGCGTGCATAATATTTTACATGAACGCTTGGGTATGAAAAAGGTATCTGCGCGTTGGGTACCAAGAATGCTTACTGACACGCATAAACAAACTAGAGTCGAGATTTGTCAAGAAGCTTTGGACCTGATACAGCAAGACCGGGAACTTTTTTTGGCGCGATTTATAACAATGGACGAAACATGGCTCCATCATTACGACCCTGAAACGAAACTGCAGTCTATGACATGGAAAAAGCCATCATCTCCAACTCCGAAGAAATTCAAGGTGGGCCCATCTGCCGGTAAGGTCATGGGTTCTGTTTTTTGGGATGGTAAAGGGGTATTAATGATTGAGTATCTCAAACATGGAGCCACTATTACGGGCACTTTATACGCCAAACAAATAGCAACATTGCGCAATGAGATCCGCGAAAAACGGCGAGGTAAACTCTCGAAAGTTGTGCTGTTCCACCAGGACAATGCCCCGGCACACAAGTCCATCGTTGCAATGGCTGCAATTCGTGATGCTGGGTTCAATATCCTTAAGCATCCTCTGTATTAACCAGATCTCGCTCCCAGTGATTTCTACCTATTTCCGAGATTGAAACAATACACGAGAGGCCAGAAATTTGAAGACGACGACGCGGTAGTCGCTGCAGTACAAGATTTTTTAAGTAGGTACACAAGATGAGACCTTTTTTAAAAATGGAATTTTAAGTTTAGAAAAAAGATATAATAAGTGTATTGTGCTAAAAGATGACTATGTCGAAAAATAAAATTACATTTAGTAAAAGTTGTTTATAACATACTCATTCTCACTTTTTATTGAACACCCCTAGTATTTACAGTTAACGAAAATGTTTTCACATTTTGATGTTCGATATGTAGCTTGTAAATTATGTGAAAGATAGATAAATGATTTATGTGATCTCATCGTCCATATTTTCGATTAACTTGCACACAACGGTTGGTTGCAGAGGCGTTTCTAGCCCATGTAACGCCCGTGTGCAATCATTACTTAAGTATAACGCCCGGCGACATAACACGGGCGCAGTTCATTGAAAGTGCCGTGGCCGGGCGTCCCTAACGCCGCTGCGCCCGTGTGCAACGCACACCCTGCACCATAGCCAGAGCACAGAATAAGTAATAGTACTAACGTACAGAAGGATCACTCTCGAACAAAAGTCAACTATAGGTATAAAAACTTGCCTACTCTTACTGCTTGCACGCGAAATTTAAACTTATCGTGTGATACGAGCATTCATATTCCGTTTGGCACCGCTGATCCGAAACCAAGGGCACAAAGTTCCCACTCGCCGATATTTGGTAGGTATATAAATCAAGACCGACCGCTTTAGCCTAGTTGGTAGTGACCCTGCCTACGAAGCAAGAGGTCCTGGGTTCAAATCCCGGTAAGGGCATTTATTTGTGTGATGAGCACGAATATTTGTTCCTGAGTTATGGATGTTTTCTATGTATTTAAGTATTTATTTATCTATATAAGTATGTTTATCGTCGTCTAGTACCCATAGTACAAGCTTTGCTTAGTTTGGGACTAGGTCGATTTGTGTAAAATTGTCCCCTAATATTTATTTTATTTTATTTATTTAAGAAAATTAACAGTGTGTATTAATTCAGTAAACTACCTTTAGTAAGTAAGTAAGTTATTTATAAGATCGTTTAGAAGTCATTGTTTGTTGCAAAAATCTCAGAATAAAAGATGCTTAATTACGCGCGACTCGGCTAGCGTGCGAACTGAAGGCCGAGCGACAAACTACTGCCAGACTCCTCCCGGGAGGAGCGCCGGCTTTACATACCTAAACTGCGGAGTGAAACCCCCCGACCATAGGTAAAGCCGCCTCTGGCTGGTTCGTGATCCGAGAAAAACGAGTCATAGTTCTTATATGGCTATATTTGGTAAGTAGGTATGATCATACATTGAGGCTGAGGCCTATACACGTCCCACTGCAGGACACAGGCCTTCTCTCAGAACGAGATGGCTTGGGCTGTAGTTCCCACGCGGATCCATCACGGATTGGGAACTTCACACACACCATTGAATTTCTTCGCAGGGGTATGCAGGTTTCCTCACGGTGTTTTCGTTCGCGTATAGCTCATGGTATTTTTCAAATGTAATTTCGCACATAAATTCCGAAAAACTCAGAGATGCGAGACCAAGTTTGAACCCACGACCCTCCTGATTCTGTTGTCGGTTTGAAAAATCATTCAATCGGTTGGTCGTCCTAGGTACCGCTGGAGGGACGAGGTCCTGAAAGACCTTTTGGACCTCGGGGTCGAAGACTGGCAAGAGCTGGCTCAAGATCGCAACGCGTGGCGTAATCTGGTGTTGGAGGCCAAGGCCCACTTTGGGTCACTGCGCCCTGCCAGTAAGTAAGTACCCTCCTGATTGCCACCACTGCTTTTTTTATTCATTTATTCAATTATGATCAAGACATTATAATTTTAAAACGTTTTACCCGGAATACAGCTCGTTTAATATCCATTCTCCAATAACGACGTCAAAGGATTGCGTTGGATCATGCAGAAGTCTCTGTACATTTTCATTCTCAAGCGTTAATCGTGACAGTAAACTTATCTTAGGTAAAACGCTTGTGATATCTAAAGTATTTTCCTTGTCCATTATACTTTTTATTGTGAATTCTTCCACTGAAAATAAAACAGTAATTTAATTGATCAATTTAAAACAATTGACATTGACAAAACTATCAGTAATTTTCGCGTTGGCCGGCACTAGTCACGTGTCAACTGGCTAAGGTAATTTGCCTATCCCTTCGCCTTAAGAGGGTTTATACCTGCTGAGCTGGCAACGTTGCATTTTTGATAGTTTTTCTCGATTATTCCATAAAAATTGAATGAAAATTAAAAATGTTTTGTATACAAATTGTTATAATATATAAGTTAATGTGTCTACTGCAATAATAATTCGTGATAAGACATTTATTTTCTTTAAAAACCGTTGGGTAATAATTTGTTCGTTTTTAAAGAAAATAAAAGTCTATCACGAATTATTATTGCATTAGACACATTAACTTATATATTAGAACAATTTGTATACAAAACATTTTTAATTTTCATTCAATTTTTATGGAATAATCCAGAAAAACTATTATAAATGCAACGTTGCCAGCTCAGCAGATATAAACCCTCTTAAATTACAAGCGATGGAATTTAGTGATTTGATCTATCCTTCTTATTAGTAGACTAGCTTTTGCTTGCGACTTCCTATACCTATCTACTAATTTTTGGGAATTCTAACGGATGTTTTTGGGAAATCTCGGAATTTCAATAAGACTGCCAGACCTAATCTATACATATAAAATCCTTTGTCCTGACTGACGGATCAACGCACAGCCTAAACCGCTGATCGTAGAGACCTGAAACTTGGAGAGTGTGTTCTTTGTATGACGTAGGCATCCGATAAGAAAGGATTTTTCGTACTTCTACTCCTAAGGGGGTAAAAAAGGGGGGCAAAGTTTGTATGGGACAACGTGATTCCTTGGTCCAATCTACTTCAAAATTTGCATAAACATTCTATAACAGAATTGATGGCAGACGTGTTTCGTATTTTATTGAAATTCATCCCTTGACGGGGTTAAAAAGGAGTAGAAACTTGTTTTGGGGGTGATTTGCTTCGAAGTTGATATCAATACTCCTTAGTGCTTTTGATTTAAATTACTTTTTATTTTGACACAATGTAAACGAAACGAAACTTCAAATTTTGCAAACCATTTGTCTACGTTTGTCAACCACTTCCTGATCTGATCTCTGATAATAACTAATTAAAATAAGTAGTATTTGCATTTCACCAAGCTTTTGCTTTTACAAGCGCAGCGTGGGACGTCCACCAACGAGATGGACGGACGTTTTGGTGAAGGCCGCAGGTTCAGGGTGGAAGCAAGTCGCTTCCAACCGTAATGATTGGGCGTCAATGAGGGAGGCCTATGTCCAGCAGTGGACGTGCTACGGCTGAAATGATGATGATGATGATGAAGCTTTTATGTGAGTTCAACCTTTTTCGAATAAAATCGAATTGAGTATTCAAACATCATTGTTGAACTCGCATAAAAGCTTGGTGCAATGCAAATACATATAAAATGCTTTGTCCTGAAGTCCTAAATGACTGACTGGCGGATTAACGCACAGCCTAACCGCTGTATGTAGAGACCTGAAACTTGGAGGATGTGTCCTTTGTATGACGTAGGCATCCGATAAGAAAGAATTTTCCGGAATTCCCACGGGATAAGGAATATACGGGATGTATATATTTCATCAATCGAGAGTGACCCTATCGACATAACGAAGATTACTCAACTGTTCCAATTGGGCATGCAAGTAGACTATTAGAACAGGTATAAAGCTAATTTCAATAATTTTGATTATATCCACGGGATAAGGATAAATCAGGATTTATATACTCAAATCAACTGGATCCTATCTCCGTAACTACAATTAAGTACTAAACTTTTCAAATTCAGTATAAACGTAAATGGTCCTACATAACAGCAAAAAAACTTATTGCAGGATTTTTGGAAATTCCTGTGGGATAGATAATCTCTGAAACTTCCGAGCCGATTTAAAAAAAAATCTTTTACCAGTAAAAAGTTACACCATCCTTTATTGACATAGGCTACTTTTTTCCGGAAAAATGCAAAATTCCCAAGGGATAGAAATAAAAATTAAACTTCGGAGCTCATTTTAAAATGTCTTTCACCAATAGAAAAGTTACACTGTCCTTGATTAACATGGGATGCTATTTTCCGGATAAATGCAAAATTCCCGCGGTATAGAAAATAGTAAATTTAAAATCGGGGCTGAGTTTTAAAAAAAATGACCAATAGAAAGCTACACTATCCTTTGTTGGTATAGGCTAGGCTACCTACTATTTATTCGGTAAAATGCAAAGTTCCCGTGGGATAGAAAGAAGTGAACATCACTTGAGGGCTGATTTGAAAATTTCTTTCACCAATAGGAAGTTACACCAACCATTATTTACATAGACTACTTTTCTCCGTGAAAAAGCAAAATTCACACGGGAAAAAAATAAGTGAATTCAACTACGGGGCTGATTTTAAAACTTCTTTTACCGGTAGAAAGCTACACCTTTAAGGACATAGACTACTTTTTCTCGGCGAAAATGCAAAATTCCCGCGGGATAAATATAAGCGAAAATGTGCATAGAATAAGGACAAATTTGTTGAAATTCCCACGGGATAGTGAATAAACGGGATTTATAATATTCACTAACTGATACTGATGATGATGAAATGATAATAATAATGGATGTTGCCGTTGCCGGTTTTTTGTTTTATACAATGAAAGAGATGAACAAGCTTTACCACAAATTGGAATTCTACGCGGACGAAGTCGCGGGCAAAAGCTAGTGGTTAATATAATATTATGTAATACTCACTCGGGAACAAATCCATGACATTGCTGACGTCTATCTGCTGCAGTTTTGGATGAGGGTTTTTTATGGGGAAAAGCGTGATGTATGTAACCTGGAAACGTCAAAAACTCCTTGTTCTCATATGTCCTATTTTCACCAAAAATATCTCAGTTTTCCGTTTATTTCAGCTGAGCATTATATTTTTCGGACGTACTAAAAATATGAGTATTTTTAGAAATTTTACACACACTCTCTGATTAAAAAAAATCCAGGTTGGTAGAGTGAATAACAATGAGACTAAATAACAGTTTGGGAGACTATTATTTAGGCTCAGTTTCATTCACCCTACACATATTAGGTATTTTTTATTACAAATTCCCAAGTAAGAAGATAAGTGATTGAATCTTTAGCAAAATTTTCATCAAATAGATCCCGTTCGATACAATTTAGGGCCGGCGCTCACTGACGGCATGGCACGGCATGGCACGGCAATGGATTTTATTACTGTCAAGTTATTTTGAATCTTATTTCAATGAGTTTAGAATTCATGTTACTTTATTTCGATATCACGATGCCGCGACGTGCCGAGGGATGCTGCGGTAAAATTCGTATGTAACCTGCCGTTCCATGCCGTGCCATGCCGTCAGTGAGCGCCGGCCCTTACGCATGTAAAATAAATGTGTAATTTACACTACATCCACATAAATTTAATACCGCCATATCACACCACTTGTACCCAATCCCTTTTGTAATGGTCCAATGACCGTTCGTTTTTCTTCTCGTTATGGTAGTATTTTTGCTGGGCTAATTATTTTCAACTCTAAGTAAGCATTATAATGTAATATATATTAAGAGTCTGCTAATTCATTTCAAACTTATTTATCAAAACGAATGAATAAACTAAGCAGATAAATAAACAGATATGATACTGCTTATCATGTGTTTGTTTGTAGCGTGATGATTGTCCATTAGGCATCTATTCTATTTATATCATATTATAAAATAAAATAAGAAAATAAATGATGGTTATCTTCTAGTAGACTGTCTTCTTCTTCTAATATATAAAAATCTCGTGTCACGGTGTATGTTATCGAACTCCTCCGAAACGGCTTGACCGATTTTTATGAAACTTTTTTGCTTCCTGGGATTTGCATCAAAATTGGGGTTACGTCTCCTGCTTCTGGCCAAGTTAACGTCTCCTAGTCGTTGGTAAATTAATTTCTTTCAATTCATTTTGTCAGTCAATATGCGACATCAGTCTTAGCGTATTTTTTTAGCTCCTCCTTAGAAACAAAATAGGCGTGTAGCCTAAGAACATTTTATATTTTTCTTGCAGAGCAAATACTAAATATTAGATAAATTTTTCTTCATCCGTCATCTTCGTCTTTTCTGCTAAGAAATGTAAGTTATAGAAGTATTGAATCAGATTCTCTGTCGGGCTCTGTTTTCGGGAATGAAATTGTTGCACGTAATCTATACTTACGCCGAATTCTTTAATTTTACATATCAAAGCATCCTACGACGTAAAGGATATAAAATTCGTTTTAGGCTGCCCGTCCAGTGGAGCGGAGCGAGGCAGCGGAGCGGTGAGCGAGATAAAAATCCACCAATAAAATCCGCTCCTCCTCTCCTTTATACAATTCTATTGATGGATTTTTATCTCGCTCACCGCTCCGCTGCCTAGCTCCGCTCCAGTGGACGGGCAACCCTATACCAGGCGGCTGCTAATCCTGTTAAATAAGCAGCGATGGCAATTTTTTTTTTGTTCCGCCGTCCATCCCCTTATTGCAGCCACAGCTTCAAATTGTAATATGTAGTCTTGCACATCAGAATCGCCATCGAACATATTCTGTTCCATTTAGTTTTATTAATAAAATTGAATAATTAATTTAAGTTACCTTATCTGTCACCAATATTACACTATACTCACTAACTACTTACACCCTCGCTTCTTTTTAATTATTATGAGATAGTACAGGCACTTCTTCTTATGGAAAGTGCACCTCCACCATGTGTTGAAGGTCTTCAAGTAAAACTCTTAAACATCATTTCTCAAGTAGGTCTCTTCCTAGTCGGACACTCTTGTCATAGTGGTCGTGGTTGCGCAGACGAGGTACACGGAGAGATGTTCGGTGGGTCGCAGACTTTTTCGAGGACAGCCCTCGTAGCAATTTGCTTCCATTGCTGCCGGTTAAAGGCGTTGCGAGTACACTGGACCATGGTGGACTCAGTAGCTCAAGTAGGTACAACTGACTTAGTCCCACCGCAAGGATTCGATACAATATTGTAAATTCAAATTCACGCTGCCAGTAAAAAATCGAATTTCTGCAATGAGTTTTACATTGCAGTACGGAAGTCTTCGTGCGCTTGTCCGACTCACACTTGGGTATTTTGGAGTCACCTTCTTACCTCGTGTCCAGCGTCCAGCAGGTGCCTCACGTATCCTTCTCCCAGGATACCATGACTCACACTGGGAAGCGGGAACACCACCAGAATTCTATAACCTTCACATTGGGTTAATGCTGCTAACAAGAGTATGTATCTGATTTTAGTCATACTTGTCTGAAATTGAAAGTGAAGAAAGTTTAAAGAATAAACGGGTTGATTGACCAAAATTATTTTACGACAGCGATTGCCAACATTGAATTGAAAGATACAATGAGATATTTATTTTAGTCATACGCTTTATGAGCAAAACATTTATCTTATCGAATTTTGTCTACCGTATTATCTAGGTAATTATATTGACCAAAAACAATAAGGTAACATTACAGCTAACAATTTTATCTGATTTCATTAATATTTCTTATTTCTAGATCTTATCTTTTCACTAAAACTAATTAATTTAATTTAATTAAGTACCTAAATAAATAAAAATCATGTAATAATAAAATAAATTGTCATCAACAATACAATCATTCTAAAACTAATGAAGAGCTATATCACACTGGTGATTTGCAAACGTATTAGAAGCGGAGCGAACGCGCAACGGATTCGTCGCGAACGCGCAACGTATTCGCACGTACGTCAGCTAGCATCTACTTTACTTACTTCAGTTGTTGTTTTGATGATGATGATGATGTGTTTTGTACGCCATGGCGTCCCAGCCCTGTAGACGAAACGAATTCGCTGCGGGCTCGCGGCGAATACGTTACGCATCCGCGACGAATACGTCGCGCGGTCGCGACGAATCCGTTGTGCGCCCGCGGCGAACACGCCGCACGTTCGCTCCGCTTCTAATACGTTCGCAAACCGCCAGCGTGATATGGCTTTAAGAGAACAAAATAGAGGTTATATTGTCTAACAGCACTCGAAGTTACAGTCACATTATTTTTGTTAAACGGTGTAAGTATGAGGGAAAAAGAGACATTAGTGTCCTCAGAGCCGGATTTAGAAGTCTGGAAACCTTGATTGAAGTGACGGTGGAGCAGAGACAGGCCCCTAAATCGACAAAAGACTGAAAAAATTGGTTACTGGGCGGTGGCCCCGGATGCCCTCACCTAAATTTGGCCCTGAGTGTCCAAGTAGGTGGTAGTACCAACGTAATGCTCAGCTACCCTCGCTTGCTTTTAGCAATTTTTTCGCTCGAGATTTAGATCCATAAACTGAGATCCTTATTATGTAAAGCACTTGGAATCACAATTGTTTTCATCATATCTATCTGTCACACGGTAAAGGATGAGGGTAGAATGAGATGGTGAATGTCATCGCGAGCGCCCACACGTTAGACAATACAGCCTCAGATGTGTTGTTCCAATCAGTTTTAAATAAAAATACTTAAGTATACTGTGTAAATACTTATTGGACATAGATATCTGTCTGCCTTAAGTACTGTCGAACCATTTGATTTCTGACTCAACGTAGAACGTTTTCACAGTATAAGCATCGTAATTACTTTGCTGGTCATGCGAAGTCAGTGTGACATTTTCTGTGAAAAGTTTCCACAGTGGATTCGATTGCACACCGAAATTCTTATTTACGAGCTTTTTACCAACTTCGTATACTTAGTTATTTTTGTTTGTTTTTCTTTAAGTCTGGCAAGTGAGTTTGGATTAACTTCCACTTCTCGATTAGCTTGAAATTTGGTACACGTATTCGATGAATTAACATTGTATATATAGGTATAGTAAACTTTTTGTAATGACTATATTATTTTATTGAAAAATTTATAATTGTATAGAATATACGTAGGTATGAAACAATGAAAGAAAAAAATTAAAGAAGTGGCGAGTAAGTAGATAACTACCTACTATGATTTCACATTATAAGTATTATGACAGTAAATATTATATTACATCAGCTGATTGTAGATAAAGTGTCGCTAGGAACTAAGCGATATGATAATAATATTATGTACCTATTGATATTGAAAATGTGACATACATAGATAGGTGACATTATGTATAGAACAAACCTATTAAAAATGACTGCTTATTTTTAATTTTACATTTTAATATCGATCGTATTCGAAACACCACTCTGCGCTCCAGTACCACTACAATGAGTTTACACTAGTTCACAGTGACCGTACTCGCTAGCGACGGCGTAAATGATTTGTATGGAGAATTGTACTTCCGTAAGTGACCGCTAGAGGCGCTGTACAATTCTCCATACAAATAATTTACGCCGTCGCTAGCGAGTACGGTCACGTAAACTAGTGTAAAC
The DNA here is from genome assembly GCA_947859365.1 of Archips crataeganus. Lineage (NCBI taxonomy): Eukaryota > Metazoa > Arthropoda > Insecta > Lepidoptera > Tortricidae > Archips > Archips crataeganus. The sequence goes on along the minus strand of OX402049.1, from coordinate 8,940,642 downwards.
TCATGGTAGAGGTACCGAACTCGAATAGCCGATTTGGGAAAAAAGACCGCCAAGCTCAAATGGGATTGGGCCGGGCATGTGTGCCGGATGCGTCCTCAAAGGTGGGCGCACTCAGCCACGTGGTGGGTGCCGCACGACGGTTACCGGCGGCGAGGCAGGCCCAGGCGCAGATGGCGAGACGACCTGGACGCAGAATTAAACGATTGGCCAGATTTCGCTCAGGACAGGGAGCTGTGGAGGACCAGAGGGGAGGCCTTTGCCCAGCAGTGGGACACAATTATAGGCTAGTAAAAAAAAAAATCTACTTAAGGGTAAGGTAGGTAGAGTAGGTAGTGATAGTTAGATATGTCCAGGTAAATAAGTTAGTATTAACCTACATCAGAGACTATGGCCCAAACAAAACAGTAACGAGATGGAACCTTTTCCCTATCAATTTGACGATGATTTCTTTGGCAGGTGTATGGTGTATAATACGAGTACCTATGATATTTCCAGGTTCCATTACGGTACCTACGTGATCCAGATTCTTCGACTGCGCTTACCTAGTAACTATACTAAGGATTGATTGAAGTAGGTAGTTTATTAAGTTTAAAATAAAGTGGTTTATTTGGGTCTATAATGACTCCCATAAAATTTATGTTCCGAATTTTCAAGCCCATAACGTTTTCTGTCATAATTTTTCTTCGTCATATTATCGGAAGTCATAATATTAAACAACATAAATTGGAGTTACGATTTTCTTAAGTCATAATTATTGTAAGGAACAATAAGTAAAGTCATATCATTCAGTGTCATGAATGCATCACTCTTCATAATGTTAAAGGTAATAAAGTCACTCATAATAATTATTGCATGGTCTGTTTTCGCAGGTCATAATTATTTTTAGGCATAATATTACTTTGTAATAACATTCAGTGTCATGGTTGTATAACATTTCATAATATTAAAGGTAATAATCCTTTTCAGTGCTGTCATAAAAAAAATACCTAACATCGAAGGCTAAGGCTTCGCTCCCGCCTTAGCCTTCTGAACCTAACCTGTCCGAGTCGCTTCTGCCCTGAAAGGTCTTGCTCGCTTGCTTCGCTCGCTCGCTGCCAGCGATATGCCTTACAATGTTTCTGAATAATTATCGATATTCCTTTAGATGTTATAGATTTCGATGTATATGCTTAGTGCATTTTAGGTAATGCATAATTATGACTGAAAACAATTATTACTTTAAGATATATGCCTTACAATGTTTCTGAATAATCAACGATATTCCGTTAAATTTTATTGATATCAATATTATGACTTTTTAAAGTTATGATCAATAGGATTATGGATCATTGCAGTTAGAACTATTAAGCGATATGCTTTAAAAAAAAAAATGACTATCGATATTTATGAGCAAGAATATTATGGACATCGATTTCTGACTTTCAAAATTCGGATAAAAAAGATTATGGGAGAAAAGGGGCTCCCGGTTTATTTATTTGAATTTAGTGACTAAGTTATTTATTGTAAATAATAATGTTGAAATGAACGAAAGTACGATAAAACAGTAGGGAATGGACGAAAAAAATTAAAATTCTACAAACTAAATTGTTCTAGCATTTAAAGTCGAAAATTGCTACTCTTTTTCTCATACTCTATAAGCATTATCACAACATGATGCGTATCAATATAATATATTTTTTTTAGGAGTAGCATAATATTATTACCGATGAAATTATCTACACGTACGGTATTCAAAATAACTTACGTGATATTAAACTTTTAAAAACTATCATACATTCAGTTATTGTCTGAGACTTCGTCTGCGAAGTCGGTTAGTGTCCTGATTTAAGAATTAAACTAATCTATGTAGGTATAAAAAGCTGTCACCAGTACTTCATGTTAAAATTAATATTATTGAATTAAAAAGTTCAAACAGAAAAGCAGCGCTGTGGTTTTTCGCAGCATCATACGAAATGTGGCCCTTTTGTTGCATTTTGGTAGCTATTAGTTATAATATTGTTAGTGTTTAAGTTTTTCTGTCCGTTGCGTACATCCGAGTGACAAAACGGAATCCTTATAGGATCATTATTGCTTGGGTTCGTTTTTGAATCTGTGTTATTCTGTATTTGTTTATTTCTTATTTATTAAACCTGACGTGGTTTTCCACCATCTTCAGTCAAATTCCCCTAGCAAGTTTGCCATTTAGCAAGTTTTTCCTATTCTAATCACTTTATTGCTTGTTTTTGTGCTGTTTTACTTGATGTATCACCCTTAATAATCTACTAGTGACATTAAGCGCTTAATCGTGCCTGACGCTAGCCCGAGCTGGCAACTTCATTAAAGACTTAGAGCATCTCATTACGTGGAGGAGATTTGGATCTTTCTTCTACAGTTAGTGTTGCCAGGTCCTCGAGTATTGCTTCGTACCGGTTGCCACACAAAATGCCTGCTTGCTTTAAAGACATGATATAGTATAGTTTCCTAATAAGTTTCTGTTTCAGAGAAAGCACACTATGCGATAAATATTGAAATACATAATTAGTTAAAAGTCTTAATGACAGAGCAAAATTAGAGTATCAGAAGGAAATACTACCGTTGTGCGACTGTAGTTCGATTGCCAACTTGCTGACGTCACTAAGTATAGTTGCCAGGCTGAAATCTCAGAAAAACCTTCATTTGATTCAATGTTTGTATGGCGCTCTGCCGTCCCTAAAAAGATTACCTTTGCCGTAGAAATTTCGTTATTTAATCAAAATATTCGCCGAAGTTAGTTAATTAGCTTCTCGCTATTGGCTCTTAGTGGAATTGCGCTCGGCGGGAGCGTGATGTATGGGCGTGTTATATACTTAATTAACAATCGCTTTACCTTACGTATTTTAATTTCAAACTACACGTTTATTAGTTTTGCTTTTACGAGGAAATATTGGCGACAGCTTTTGGCTGTGGTCGCGCTCCCGTGGCAATGTTCCTTTGTTTTGATTCATTCAAGTTAGGTATATCTAAGTGATCCTTCGGTGTACCAGTGATTCAGTTCCTAAGTATTTATACGGACTTAAACATTTAAAAATGCCAACTCTTTCACTCTCAAAACCTAGTGAGACAGACTATACAGGATGGAAAGTTGAGATGGGGCAGCAAGGGCAGCTACTAGATCCCTTGCTGCTACGCGAAAATGCTCTTAGGAGACCTTTACTAACTTTTTGAGTGATGACAATCGACATTCATAGATTTTTGATAAAATGTACAGTCAGCGAGAAAATCGACAGATTTTACTTATTTTTTTTTTAATGCCAATCGGTCCCATTTCTATCAAGGATTAAAACACTTTTTGAGACCGACTGAGGTTAGAGTACTAGAACACCCACAAATCAAAGAAAACTTTTTCCATACAGTTTGTAGGGTAATTTGCAAAGTGAAACTTTCATATGTTGTTTTTTTACGAATATGAATCCTTTGTGCTTAAAGAAAATTAAACAGTATGTAGACAACTAAAAACTGAACATTTTAACTAAAGTTAGTGTCTAAAACCCAGTATTCAATTTTAGGTGCAAGTGCGCCTAAAAGAATGAAGACTAGTTGTTTTTTTTTACAATGATACCGATTTTTCTCATTTCTAATATCTTAATTGTAGTTGTCTACAATTTAATGATCTGTAAGCTAAAGAAAATTTCACATTGTAATTAATTACCCTACGAACTGTATGGAAAAAGTTTTCTTTGATTTGTGGGTATTCTAGTACTCTAACCTCAGTTGGTCTCAAAGAGTGTTTTAATCCTTGAGAAACGGGACCGCTTGGCATTAAAAAAAAAGTCAAATCTGTCGATTTTCTCGCTGACTGTACATTTTATCAAAAATCTGTGAATGTCGATTGTCATCACTCAAAAAGTTAGTAAAGATCTCCTACGAGCATTTTCGCGTAGCAGCAAGGGATCTAGTTGCTGCCCTTGCTGCCCCATCTCAACTTTCCATCCTGTATAATGTATATAGGTCTGTAGTTTGTTCGACAAAGACAGACATTGGAAGCACTCATTGTAGATTAAACTGACAAGTCAATTTCTATCTTAGTTCAACGTCACATGGATATTTTTTGCGGAAGTCCCCGAAGTGCATACTTGGAGCCTCGTGCTATTTGTGTTAACATCTACTTAAGACTGTTTTAAACTTTCGGTTTGTTTTAAAATTATCGTTTGAATTGTGACAGCGTTGGAAATTAAATAGCAAGTTCTTGCACGTAATAAGAATCTTTCGCAAAGTACGGGGCGTCAGCACTGTAAAAGTTTAAAATGCGCTAAAAGATGGAGCGAAGTTTCTTGCCTGTCACACAGAGTAGTATCGAAGCTACTGAATGGTGACCCAGTGTGGAAAAAGAATCACAGAAAAGGTCATAGTGACATCGCATTGCCTGACAAGAAAAAAAATTCTTGACATTTACTTTGAGAACGTTCTACAATAATAATAATAATTCATTTATTCACGACCAACTTGGATCATTTGAGTTAGTAACAAAATTATACTTAAGTTAATGTTGATATGTGTCTATGGCGAGTCAGATATAAAAAGGTTCGACAGTACATTTCGTTTGCCCCAAGATCGATATATAAAAGTACGGGTAGAAAATATACAAAAAATGGATGATTAGTTGAAAGGCTTCATAGTTCTGTCTCTTATGAGGCCAACAACTCATTTGTCAAAATATATTTTTCGGATTTCAACCCCTTATAAACTGATTCGCAATCCCCGTCAGGATTGGATATTGCAATCCAGGGGAGCTACTACGAAATTCGAAGTTCGTATCGTGCCATTCCTTGCACACTTCTGTTTAATACTATAAGCGTGAATGGAACGGCATTATACGAAGTACGAAAATCGAATTTCATAGTACAGGCCCATACACGATGTTCTACAGAATACGTTCACTCTCGTGTGTTTAGACTACAATATGTTTTCAAGAAAGTTTAAATAACCCCCGAACGAAGATAAATCAGCCACATTTTTCCCGCGAATTCCGATAAAACCTTGTCTTGAGCCGTGGGAAGGAATCCGGTAGATTAGCCGGATTCCTCAATCCGGAATGCCGATACGCGCGTAATTAAAACTGCCGACTATACCTGCCGGAGAGTCGCGCCGGGAATCAGAACTTTGTAAATAACTAATGTTCTTAAAGTTCTAAGCACTCACGGATGAATCAGGATGGAAAGCTTACGGTAGAAGTGAGTCTCTAATTGTCGCTGCGTGTGCCAGATTCCGTATGTGAACTTTTTTCTTTGTTTAATGTTGTCAACACGTAGAGAATGAAATGGAGATTATGTTTCGTGCGAAACACAAAGAAAAAACACTATGGAATTTGGCACGCGAAGCGAGTTCACGTCTTATTTTTAATTGTGTTCTAAATGAATACCTATATAGAGTCACAAATCATCGCAAAGTAAGCCTTTTAATATATATTTTTTTTTGTTTTCATGCCTATGTCTTGAGTAGTGGTAACAAATAATTTTTCTTTCTTCTTTAGTTAAAATATTTTCTACCGCCGAATCCGAAGGGTCATATGCAGATAAAGAATAAATATTAACAAGTGGAAATAGGTAAAACATAGAAATAAATTTAACGTACAAATCGTACAATGTTCGTTTGTTTGTTACTTAGTTTAGGTTAACTCTTGCAAGTCGAATTTCACCTACTTTTACTTCTCGTAGTTGTTCGACTTGTAAATTGGATACAAAATTATAAAAGTTGGATACTATTATTACATTTCTAAGATAAGTTATATATTATGTATTCGGTTTTATGAATTTACATTTTAATTGAATTTTAGATGGTGATGTTTTCAAGTAGGTACAGTCAGGGCCGAATTTAGAAGTCTGAAGGCCTTGGGGCAACGAAGGAGTCGACGCCCATAATGCAAAAAGACATTTAAAAAAAACCGGCCAAGAGCATGTCGGACACGCCCAAGGTAGGGTTCCGTAGCCATTACGAAAAAATCAAGTAATATTTTTCTAAGGATTTCGTATGTGTACGGAATCATCCAAGTTTAGGTATGTTTTATACCTTAGGCTACTATTTACTCTTAAACTACAAATAATTTCCAAGCAATCTTAGCCGCTATAATTTTCCTAGTAAATTTGATATATTTACTACCCTTCTGAATTTTTTCAAATTTTTCCACCCAACAGTTTAGATTTTAGAGGGGGGGGGACGGCCGATTTTAATGAAAATTTTCACTTTAAAGTTGAATATTTCGCAAACAGATCACTGAGTAGAAAAATCATGTTAGCAACCCGGCAATGATTTTACCTATCCAACCATACCCCACACTATAGGGTTAGCCGAGAAAAAAAAAATCACCCCCACTGTACGTCTATGGGAGGTACCCTAAAAAAATTTTTTTTACTTTTTTTTATTCAATCACTTTGTCGGCGTGACTGATATATATATTGATGCCAAATTACAGCTTTCTAGTACTAACAGTCTCTGAGCTTAGCCGCGGACAGACAGACAGACGGACAGACATGGCGAAACTATAAGGGTTCCTAGTTGACTACGGAACCCTAAAAAACGGAAAAGTGGTTGACCCGTCAAAATTTGGATATTTTTAAACCTCTATTGTGAGAGCCCCTCCCTTGCTAAGGCCCCGGGCGTACGCTCTCCCCTAAATCCGGCCCTGGATACAGTCGGTTATTTAATTAATTGAATTCTAAAAAATCAAAGAATTGTAACTGTTTGCATTCCGATTTCACTGTGCTACAAAAACTATTATCCGGCTACCTATAAGTATACGGAAAATTGGCGTCGATCAAGTGAACGGGAACCTTAATTTTAATCCGCACTAAGTTGGCGGGAACTATTCTCAGCATTCCTATTGGATCGCAGAAGCGTGCGGCTAAAGATTGAACTCAAGATTTCGCGAATTAAGCATGTAGGTACCTAACTTAAGCTTTTTATAGCCATATTATTAAAGGATTCTCGCACATGGCACATCTCGTAAGACCTACCACTGAGTTGCTCTGCCCAGGTAGGTACGTACGAGGGGCGTTCAATATAAAGTGAGAATGAGATGCAAACTCTTTTAATATTACGAAATTAAATACTGGCCGGTAAAGCTAATCTATCTAGCTGATTGCTATGAAAAAAAAAACTAACTGTCTTTTGTTTAAAAAAATATACGGTAATTTTTTTGCAATGCTATTGAGTACGTTAGCGAAAATGGAGAAAATTGAACTGCGCGCCGTTATCAAATACTTGTATTTGAAAAATTTTTCTACGCACCAAGTCAATTTGGATTTGCGGGACACTTTAGGGTCTAATGCTCCTCCGTATTCGACAGTCGCACGTTGGTGCGCCGAATTTAGACGTGGAAGAACATCGACAATGGACGACCCCCGCTCCGGACGCCCTACTATAGCAGTAACTGAAGAAATTGTGAAAAAAGTCGAAAACTCAGTTTTGGCGGATCTTCGTGTCACAGTTCGTTTTATTGCTGAAAATATTATAATATATTAGCAATTAAATCGGGCTACTCGTGACGGTTGTTTTCTGGTGTGATCTTTAGATAGTGAAAGGGTTGGTTGTTATATCAGCGAGCATGCTATAACTTGTCCTCATCATCATCATCCCAGCCTATATGCGTCCCATTGCAGGATACAGGCCTCCTCTCAGACTGAGAGGGCTTTTGTGTAGCAACCAATATATATACAATAATAACGTAAATTCAGGATAATCGAATCTGATTTGTATTGAATTTTAATCAAAAAAATGTTTCAAAAAGCTTATTGTAACTTTTTTCTGCTCCGAAGTAAGACCTATACTTATACTTGTCGACTATTGAGTTGATGGATTTCTGAATAGTAAACAAAATTGCCCATCTCAGCCTAACCTACGCTGAAAAGAAATAAAAAAAAATCAATCTACATTTTATAAGTTTCACGAATTTGTAAACGCTGAACATTTAAAAATCAACTGGTTTCGATAAATTATAAGCGCAATCAGCGCGTTTAAGACATAGTTCGAAAATAAAACTTTTTTCAGCTAAATAGTAGTATATTTATGCAATAAAAGAGTTCTAGAGCCGATAATGTCGTACATAAACCAGCAACCTCACTTTCTCCCCACGAACCTCATTCGCTCCGAGTTAGGTACCTACTTTCCCACTCTTACTATAAACAAGCATACGTTTTCAAGATGGCGATAACCTTCATTCAAAGCATTTTATGGTTACTGAAAGAAATAGACCGGGAGGTGATACAGGAAATTTATTAACATCTTTGCAATTTGTTTCATTTTTGATGTCATAGTAATAACGTGGAAATGTATGAAGGCAGAAAAACAGGCGGGTGAAAGGGATAAGCGACAATCACCTCAAGCACGAGAGCGCCACTCTAAAATTATCATGATGAAAATAACATGTCTGCTGTAAAATTAAATATTTGATTATGCAAATAGGATTATAGTGCTACTTGTCTTGGTTTTAATATTCCAGTTTTTAAGAAAATATTACATTCACCAGAAGACGGTAGCGTAAGCATTTTTTTTAACTTATTATAGGCTTTGTATTGATGAGGCAAGGAAGGAGCTTGGATGTTTGTCTTTGCGTTGATTTATTTACGAGTAAACCCAGTCTTTTGTCTGACCAATGAGGTTGGCAAAAAAATACACAGGCCTACTGAGGTCACGAAAAAAATTACTTTTTCAATCTCGTTTTCTCGAGCCAACTCCCGCTATTTTTCGTCCCTAACGCTACAGCCTATAACTGTCGTGTCTAATAACAGCATTGCGGGGTTGTATTATTTTATTACAAATCTCAATTGAAAAAGAGGAAAACGTGGGAAACTGGGAAACGCGTCGGCTTCGCGCCGAATTTGCCAATTGACAGCTGACAGCCGCCTCGATGCCCCTTTTGTTTTACAGTGGCGAATAAAGGCTTGTTTTAGCTTTGTTTTAGTATGGATAACTTTTGTAGTGGCTTTTCGATCTGGTCAACTGTATCGAAGTTCATTTCTAAATATTTGAGTCATACGCATTTTGTACATGGCAAAAGTTAAGGGTCCATACCATAACCAATATTTTTTAGTCAAGTCTACATCGGCGTGAGGGACGCCTGGCCAACTTTTGGATAAATTAAGTCGCTAATTTTATGTATGTAGGAGAGACAACTTTTGTTTATTTTTTGTTTAGTTGTGTACGACTCATTTGAACCTTGATTTTTTGAGCGATGCGTACGATATTAGGTCAGGTCTATCAGTTTTTATAGGGTTAAATGGTCCTTTATAAAGAGTCCGTTTATAATATTTGAAAACTGTTGCATCACTGTTGGATTTACCGCCAAAAAAATTATTAAACCCTATTTCAGTAAAATTAAAGAGTAAACTATGCAGAATGTTTATGTACATTTAAACCTAGTATCCGCGCGGAACGACAAATTCATATCGTAATATTCCAAGTTACAAAATATCGTCATTTTTTTAATTTGAAAAAATTGCTGGTTGAAAACAGGAAACAATAGGATATCGATTTAGAAGATTTGAAATTGATAATATAACATTTTTTTGACTTGACGTTTTTCGAAGCTAGAAATAAAGCATAATGACATCCCAGCACGGGTGTCAATATATTTCGCTTTAATAAATTTATTATATTTTTACGGGTTATTTTGTAACACGTTGAGGAGTTTTTGCCAAATTTTGTTATTTTTGTAAACTCAGTAAGTTAGGTATTTTTTTTACAGTCGTAAAAGTCTATGCTCTAATGTTTAATTTTTATTTCTACTTGATACCTCTACGCGTTCCTGAGAAAGGGCAGATCGACAGACATACAAACGAAGTGATCCTATAAGGGTTTCTTTATACCTTTTAAGGTACAGAACCCTAAATATTACATATTTAAAACCGACAATATAGCCTCATCTTTTTTGGAAGTCAGTTAAAAAAGTCCCGTCACTTTGAAATTTGAACAGGTGAACTGTTATGAGACCAGCAGGTGAACCTGAGACCCCTTACAGGTCAACCGCCGAGCCGTGTTAAATAAATGCTAAGGCAATAAGTCTCCGTCACACATCCACACTTTTAAAGTCGGGAATAGATAAATACGGCAGTCCCTGAGGTGTCGTCGGCTGACAAATCGTCGCGGAAGGTTCGAGATTATTTGAGGCGAGGTGCGATCCATCAATCCGGATCTACTAGGCCCGAAACTGCTGATAAATGTAAGAAAAAAACATATATGGTAACGGCCGAGGTTATCCATCTTGATTGTGGGAACTTTGATTCTTAAAATCCATTCCGAAAAATTTATTAGACCAGGTATTGAAATGCACTTGTTAGAAAGATCAAATTCACATATACGAGATTAAATATATCCAATCTATTGCTCTTATTTAGCGGGGCCAGGAGTTAACGGAATACAAAATAATGAGTTTATGATGGTTTAATAAGTATATTTGTAAAGTAGGAACAACCAACGTCACATCAAAAACATTATTTCAAAGGTCATAGTATATATATTGTATTTTAATATAACTCTTATTGGTTACTAATATACATAGACAATAGTCTCCATACATAAAGACATTATTATATAATACCACAGGAATTCACATAATATCAATTGATCAAACAGTAGTATATAAACCTCTATAGCAAGGGAACTGAGTACTTAACTGTGATCTAGGCGACGGCTCGTAGCAAAGTGGCGTCTACCTGCGGAAGGCAGCCTTTTATAGCCTGGCATCGCAACCCGCGCTTGTCGTCAACACGTGACGTCATTCGTAAAGGAAAGTACTCAGTTCTTCACTAAAAAGAGTTCTAAGTCTAATTACATTACAAACTGAAGTATATTATATTATATTAAATAACATGACTATTATTATTTTATTATTTACTATGTTTTACATAAATATTCTAACACACTCTTATCAAAAACTGGCTTTTCAAATTTTAAAACGAAATTCAAATAGGGGCTGAAAACCTAGTAGCTTTCCTAGTAGGTACCTAATTTTTGCGAATCCTGTAATCTCTGTACAGTCACCATCATAAACATGGGAGCATTGAAGATAGTCAAAAATATCTGAATACGACCGTATTGTCAATCGCACACGTGCGTGTTCAGTAATTTTTAAGCACCTTGATTGCTCTAATGCAAGATGGCGACTGTGCCTACTATTGAATTCGGAAGCTCCTCTTTTGACGTGACGTCTAATAAATTGATGAACGCCGGCCGCCGGGTGCAAGCAAACACGAAAAAGCATGACTCATTGTAACGTTACGTAACGTTACATGTACTTAAAGAGCGGCGAGGGCCAGTTGCAATAGAGCGGCGTGGGCAAGTTGCAATATTACGTGATATTTATACCTACAATCTTAGTACAGTCGAGTTCACCAATATCTGTACAGTCAACCTTTCATAAATTACGGTAACATATTATTATTACGGTAACATAAGGTCTATGTATAGATATTTATGAAAGGTTGGCTGTATAGATATTGGTGAACTCGACTGTACTAGCGTTTGGGTAATTTTTATTACTTAAATGTTTTGTTATGACGTTGTCACGTTAAACTATCGTCCGTAAACCGACTTTACAGACAACCAGTTTTTTAAAATAGATTAAATTCTTTAAACAAATTTTATTCGTGAGATCAAACGAAAGATAAAAACCGGTTATCTGTAAAGTCGGTTTACGGACGATAGTTTAACGTGACAACGTCATAACAAAACATTCAAAACCCCCTGGCACCCCGCGTTGTACATCCTGGCGTTCGCCGCTCTCTTGCAACTGGCCCTCGCCGCTCTCTTGCAACTGGCCTTCGCCGCTCTCTTGCAACTGGCCTGCTTCGCTGCTCTGTAGAATGTAACGTTACGTAACGTTACATGCACGTTACAATGAGTCATGTTTTTTCGTGTATGCAGCCGGCGGGCGCTGGTTCATCGATTTATTAGACGTTGTCACGTCAACATAGTAAGGATTGCTATCAAGCCGCTGGTAAGTATTATGATTCTACCACTTAAGATGGGGCGAATCTGTTGCATCCACGTCGCATGCTTAATGAGCGACTCCGACGTCTCTTACAGCGTATTGCATGTAATAAATATCCACGGTCTCATTTCGCCGTATATTAGTTGCCAGGAAGGCAACAATGCGAACTCGCAAGCATAACACGTAATTTAAAATCTCACAAACACATTTGCGGAAAGCGACACTTTATCAAAAATAACGCACCAACAAAATTCAATAAAAGTCTCGTCATAAAACACGCCGTAATGAAAAATATTAAATTCCGGAGACAAAAAAAAAAAATATTTATATATTATTCGTCCGGCGCGCGAGAACACATAAATAATTTAATTTCAGCTCGAGCCTGAAGACTCCCGGTAGATTTTTGAACCGTGATATGTGTACTTATTACATTTTTCTCGCTTCAACCTTGCATTATTAAAGGCGAGATGTTTCGAATGAGCGCACAACGTAAATATTATATATTAAAAAAATTAGCAAGCGCGCTGTGTCGCGGGTATCGACGGGTTCCGTAGCCACTGACTGAACCTGAGAAAAAAAGTTACTTAATAGTAGGTAAGTTAGTAAATCACTTTATATTTTGCGTTAGTTTGTAGCGTGTTCCGGTGTTTAGACGGCCGGATAGCCTAGTTGTCAGAGAACCTGACTACGAAGCTTGAAGTCCCGGGTTCGATTCCCGGTCGGGGCAGATATTTGTGTGAAAAATACGAATGTTTGTGCTCGAGTCTTGGATGTTTAATATGTATTTAAGTATGTATTTATCTATATAAGTATGTTTATCCGTTGTGTAGTACCCATAGTACAAGCTTTGCTTAGTTTGGGACTAGGTCAATTGGTATGAATTGTCCCGTGATATTTATTTATTTTTATTTTATTTAAGTAGGCACATAAGATAATTCATAGTTGTGAAAGGGAAACGAAGGCTAAATGAAACAAATACAATTTCAAACTAAATACAAACTGAAATATAGATGCACAGAAAAAACCCCAGAAAAAAGACCAATGCTGGGAATCGAACCCAGGTCCTCAGCGTTCCGTGCTGCGTGCTTACCCCTACACCACCACTGGTCTAGAAGTTAGCGACGAATCTTTCGCATACATCGTACACTTCAGTCTGTTATAATCACATTTAGGCAGTGATAAAGCGCATCTATGTTATGCCCTCTACTGAGAGACTTCAACACTCCTTCGGAGCTACCCGCTCACCTGGACCAAGAGATGGCGCTACTAGGCCAACTTTTACAAGTTAAGTATGAAGTATCTTTTTTTCTATTTATTTTTTTATTTTCTTCAACTTCATTTTTTTTTAATTACTTTTACGGTCATCCCGTGAAACCATATATTTCAACCTAAATACAAACTGCAATATAGATAGAAAAAAGACCAATGCTGGGAATCGAACCCAGGTCCTCAGCGTTCCGTGCTGCGTGCTTACCCCTACACCACCACTGGTCTAGAAGTTAGCGACGAATCTTTCCCATACATCGTACACTTCAGTCTGTTATAATCACATTTAGGCAGTGATAAAGCGCTAGAAAAAAGACCAATGCTGGGAATCGAACCCAGGTCCTCAGCGTTCCGTGCTGCGTGCTTACCCCTACACCACCACTGGTCTAGAAGTTAGCGACGAATCTTTCCCATACATCGTACACTTCAGTCTGTTATAATCACATTTAGGCAGTGATAAAGCGCATTTCTATATTTCAGTTTGTATTTAGTTTGAAATATATGGTTTCACGGGATGACCGTAAAAGTAATAAAAAAAAAATGAAGTTGAAGAAAATAAAAAAATAAATAGAAAAAAAGATACTTCATACTTAACTTGTACAAATACAATTCTAAATAACATTTTAACTGGTTAATACTTACTGAAATCAAATATCGATACAAATAGACGTTCACGGTGGATGAAAGCCGCTTCCAACCGCAATGATTGGGTATCAATGAGGGAGGCCTATGTCCATTGTGATGTAGTAGACGTCCTACAGCTGAAATGATGATGATGAGATAACGATATCTTCTACGTACGAACCTACTTCTATAACGTTTACTGCTTAACATATTAACAAATCGCAAAGCCATTTAAATAGTTAAACCCTTTAACAAAAACGTACGACATTTAGTAAAACTCCATTTATTCTTTTTGGCACATAAAACCGTTTCGCTCGTAGGCTGCAGCGTTAAATTAAATTATTTATGTTCCGCTGAAAACATTTAGTGAATAACCCTCTGCGTTTTATGTTTCAATCGGGGCTTTGTAAATTGATGTTATGTTTTATAGTTATTAATTTTTGTTAAATAGTTTTTTTTCTATTTAATTGGTTTTATATTTTGATTGGGGCAATAGAAAACACGTAAAGAATAGAAAAGACGTTGGAACTGAAGATCTCCCTCAATATAAAATGATGACATACTCAAAGAGTCTCATCATCATCATCATCAGCCTATGTTCGTTCACTGCTGGACATAGGCCTCTCCCATGGCACGCCACTGAGCACGATCCTCGGTCACTCTCATCCAGCTGTTGCCAGCCGCCTTGCGAAGATCATCGCTCCACCGAGTCTGAGTCAAAGAGTCTGGTCATGTCTAATTGCAAATGATTATTTGTTGTAGGTACAATCGTTTACCATCAGGCGATCCGTCTGCTCGTTTGCCCCCTATATCATAAAAAAAAAAAAAAAAAAAAAAAATCAAGTGTCAAAATATGGGTGCGTCGTCGCCGTCGAATTAAGTTATCGGTACATAATGATGAGAGAATGAAATAGATACAAATTTTTGTACTAGACCATACTGACAATAAAAAATAATTTACACTTTATGGATGTATTGAAGATGAGCAATTATTACCGACTTCCGAGAGTAGTTAAATTAAGTACGAAAAAAATTAATAATAAAAGGATAAAATTTTGATTCGTAGTATTTAAGCAATGTTGAATGAAAGTCGTGGTACCTAACCTAGGCTAGTGGTTTGACCTATGGCCTCTCAAGCAGAGGATCATGGGTTCTAGCCCGGACTCGTCGCACCTTTTAGTATTATATTACATTTGAAATTTACCATGAGCTTCACGGTGAAGGCAAACATCGTGAAGAAACCAGCCTCATCTGCGAAGAAATTCACTGGTGTGTGCGAAGTTCCTAATCCGCTCTGGGCCCGCATGGTTACTACGGGCCAAGCCCTCTCACTTTGAGAGGAGCCTATGACCTGTAGTATGGCGTATATAGTATGGGATGATCATGAAGCAAAGTTAATTTAAATAACGATTGCATTGTAATACTGAATAGGGAAACCTCAATCTCGTAACTGGCGCAGCCTACAGCTATCTTTGCAACGATTGAATGCAGTGCACCAAAAGCGTAACCGAAAACTTTGACATCTACGACACCACCCCTTTTTTGTCTCCAAAGTCACGCACACCACAGCACACTTAATATCCCCTCGAAATGTCCATAATTTATATCACTCCACGCCATTTATTACGCCACATTATTACGCGAGGAAAGATTAGGCGTACATATCTGAACATATGAAGCGGGTTATTGTATATTTGGCCCGTTCTTATTGTATATTTTTTGCGACGACATCTGGCGGGCGGTCTGCGCATTTTAAACAATTACGTCGGTCCGGACGTGGGGGCACTGGATGATTCTTTATGTGTGTAGTGGACTATGTGCCTTGGCTCTTTGAACTTGGTCTGTGTTGTATAAAGACAAGTTAGTTAAAATTTGCGTTTTTGATTTAAATTGGATGTTGTGTCTGCAAAGCGTAGTCTGAATAAATGGAAAAGCGAATAATGTTTGAAAATAATTCCGATCCGCATTGGCGATCCCTAGTCTCAAATAGCGTATCTGCTGTGTTAAAAATTTTTGTTGTATTAAATACTTTAGATGTACTTATGTAATTTAATAACGTTGTAGATGTATTTAAAAAAAAATTGTTGAGTTTCTTGTCGGATTTTTCTCAATAGGGTTTTTCCAAACCAGTGGTAGATTCTTCGACGTTCATAGGAGCTTCAATTGAAGCCTTAACTGAATAAAAAATTTTGACTTTGACTTTGAATAACAAAATAGGAGTAATTCCAGTTTTATGACTAATAATGACAATATACAGAACCCAACGTGTACTAGTCGACTTGCACTTGTATGATTTTTTAAGATTTTTACATGCACCGTTAAGGTATTTTCCTCTTTTTATCGAAAAAGGAGCAAAACACCGTTTTAATTCTGCTAAAATCTACTTTTTGCTTTCAAGCTGCTATCAGCTTAACATTAAATAAATTATATCAAAAGTGTAAAAAGTGTAAAAAAACTCTATAGTTTTTTACACTTTTTACACTTTTGATATAGTTTATTTAATGTTTCAAGAAAGCTCAATGTTATGCAGAGGGCGATGGAGAGGGCTATGCTCGGAATTTCTTTGCGCGATCACATCAGAAATGATGCAATCTGCGCAAGAACTAAAGTCACCACATAGCTCGAATAAACGTCAGACTCAATTGGCAGTAGGCAGGCTCGCAGAAATGATGGTCGATGGGGCCAAAAGGTTCTCGAATGGCGTCCACGGAGGAACGCAGTGTAGGGAGGCCTCCAACAAGATGGAGCGACGACCTGGTTAAGGTCGCGGGAACGCGTTGGATGCGGATGGCGCAGGACCGGTCTGTTAGGCGAATTCGGGGGAGGCCTATGTTTAGCAGTGGACGTCTTTCGGCTGAAATTATGATGATAATGATAATGGCTTTTCAATAATATGCACATATATATTCTTAACATAAATTTATACCAGTGCCCTGACAACCTGTGCCGCTTCCAGTGCGCTTGGAGTGCGTCGTGTTTTTTCAGACTCCACTCTTATTTCGCATTCGGTCGGAAATTGCCTCCACCGTTGAAATGTACAAATTGTGCGGAGGTTTATCGGCCTCTCATAATTGTTTGTATATTACCGACGCCGAAGGACTCAATAAAATTGTGAGTGAATTTCATCCAATAAATTTGGAGGAAAATTTGTATTCTCTCTCGACGTTTGCTTCTTGCGTGATTGGTTTGTAGTATTGCAATTGATTAATGTTATAATCTTTGGAAATATTTCAATACGGTGCTGTGGTTGCTCATCGAATTTCACTTTTAATTACAGTTTTTTGATAGCTAAGGTAACGGCGCCTATTACCGTGGTACTTAAGGGAGTTTTGAAATTAGTCCAAAAAAAAAGGGTATCAAAGCTTCTAAACGACCGAGAATATTTTTTTTTATTTAAGATTGTTTATTGAACTTTCGTCGTCGTAACTTTCTGGGCTCATTTTACTATTAATTATTTGATAAAATAATTATTGAAACCAAAATACCCAAGTGTTCTATTGCCGTGGCACTGGACAGGTTAAGAATCTATTACCGCGAATTGAGCTTCCATTACCGAGTGTATAAAAAGCAACAACTTTTTACCATCGGTAATAGGAACCCGATTCATAATTTGGAACCTAACACCGAGGTAATTAAAAAATAATGACTTTTGGTTCTGTATACTGTTTTTGTGCATATTTTTTTAAGGAAAACTAGAAATGAAACGTCAAAATATGTCTTACATGATTATAAATTTTCTTTTGTAATTTGTCACAATATTGCAAATACTTAAATTACTTATGAGTATTTCTGACTGATGAGTAAAAGTCTCAACTTTACCAAAAAAATCTGCATTTACGGTACCCTAATTGTGATCTATTTTACCCACTCGGTCACTCGATAATAGATACTTCCTTAAGAAACTATCACCGACCCAAATAAACATTGACTGGGTCAGTAATAGATTCCCATACATTCTATTACCGAGGGTTATGTGGTCGTACCATCGGTAATAGGCTTAATTTGGAGTGTTATAAAATCTAATTCCGACCCATAAAAACAATAAAATACACTTGTATTTTCATCACAAACCAAAAATATTAGTTATCACCTTGGTATAAAACTAAAATTATATAACTGATCAGTATAAATATGATTTTATCTTAATATTTAAACAGCTTGACAAAATAACGGTTTCTATAGAAACTACAAATTCAATACTGAAGTTTTTACCAAAAATTAAGGCTTTATTGATTACTTTCCATACCACGGAAATAGTTCTTTAATAATGTGAATAGATCAAGATTGGAATAACTGTAAGAAAGTATATAACAGATCACATATACCAAAAATAAAGCATAAATAACCAAAATCACCATTTTACCTATTACCGTGGTATACCACGGTTTTAGAATCCACATAAAAAAACGACGTCTATCACCGCTGTATTTAATTTTCAATTTTAAACTTATTTCCAGGATAAAAAATATAAAAAGAGTATTCAAAAGTCGTACAGAAAACTGTAAACAATCGTTTAAAAACCATAACATTAATTCAATTGCCGTAACTATTACGTAAAATACTAAATAATAGTAGCGACACACGTTTGTATGGCAAGACCTCTTCCTGCGGTGCCTTCGCGGAAATCGATGAATTGCGAGCTCTTTGTTTCATTCACACATACTAGCGCTAATAAGTTTGTTAGTCAATTAAATGAGCTTCATTCGCAGAAAATTCGTTTTTTAGTTTAATTATAAAATGCGTATTTCAAAATACCGCGGAGATGGTCGCCGATTTTGATACCCGCGTTAACAGGCGCCGTTACCTTATTATATTGCTTTTTCATGTCTAGAAGCCGGCCATATTTTTTAGTAATAACGTAACCTAATTTCTGAATCTCAAAGTCACAATCAAATTTCATTGTTAACCCCCAATCTAAGAACAACAAATTCTTGTTGCATAATTATTAATTGTGTCACAGTTGTTATCTCATTTCAATGACACTTAAATAGTAAACGTTAAATCGTTACCAACAAAAACCTCCATTACATTCTCCCAAAGCCTCACGACAACCACACCACAAACCGAATCCCAAATGCGCAAAAGAAATATGATACAAGAACTTATCTGTCAAATATGGTATTAGATTGATGCTCGCAGAAATACCCTCGGCGGGCTCGGCTCGAGCTTGCAGAGTTTCGTGTTTCACCCTTGAGACTAAAAAAACTTCAATAAATGTATAAGAAATGTTTATTTTTTGTTTGTAACGCACCCGATAAGTTGTGTAAGGAAAGAGATAGAGCCGATTGAAAAATCAACTATTAAACTAGAAATGCTAGTTGCATTTAGTAATTGCGATCTATAAAACACATATGTAGCGGCAGATGAGTATTTTTCAAATAAAAATATCGTAACGAAAAATTTGCAACGATTTATTGTAACGAAATAGTAGAAACTAAGCCACTTAGGCGAATATTAGAGTAAATAATATATGGTATTTCATAATTGTTTAAAAAATCTAAGTCTTTCTCTCATGAATCAAGAAGACGATCTTTGTTTCTTCTGATAGCTACTAATTTTGGCAAATAATACATTAATAATAAATAAGGTGTTTATAATGACTTTACCTTTTACTCGCCTAAGCGTTTACTATTTCGTTCCAACATATCTTTACCACTTTTGCGTTTCATGCATCTTTTTGAGAAATATCAGCATATTGGAAGCAAATTACGGTCTCCCGCGTGTATCTGTTACTCGTAGCTCTACGATCGTAAATCTTATTAAAATCTTAGCACGTGCTGTCGAAGGATACACTAGTCCTCCCGAGACTCCGGTGAAATTCGTAATACGTGAAAAAGAACCCCATTTTATCCAGATGGTAATAAGTCTGCCAACCCTCGGGACAGAGGTGTGGTTTAATTTATTTACCTAGCCTAGCTCAGGTAAGGACGGGAACTTCTTAGAATTTTTTTGCAACGTAGGTAAATAATGTGACTACAGTGCCCTTGAATTCCAACCTAAATTGTGTGTTTGCTGTCCTAGGTAATTTTATGTGAAAGTATTGCTCAAATTTTACTTTTCTAAGATATTTTTGTTAAGTCAAATGTAATTGTATCTTGAATTTTATCTTTTATGAATTTAATGCATATTTTATTTGTGGTCGTGTGAAGTATCTTTTGTGATTGTTAAATATTTAAGTAGATTTAATGCATATTTTTAGTAGTTAATTTAATCTTTATCAGAAACACGACAAAAAAAATTGCTTTTGTGACTACACATTTAATACTGATTGAGAATCTAATCACGTGACTGCGACACATAGAGCGTACTGCACTGGCTAACTTTGTACCGACCCATATCAAATAGTGTGACTTTTACTCGATCTAGCCTTGTACAGGGTAGACCGAGGCAAATCGGAACAATGGGTGCATCGGTATCGGGTGAGCGAGAACTAATGGCATAAAGAAAGAAAATGTGTCAGAATACCTCTCAAATGTCACATTTGTAACACCAATGATGTCTGACCCTATTAATATGCCGTTGATTGTTCTATATTGCAGAAAATTATACATAACTAAAATTAATAAATAAATAAAATAAAAAATATCACGGGACAATACACACCAATTGACCTAGTCCCAAACTAAGCAAAGCTTGTACTATGGCTAGACAACGGATAAACATACTTATATAGATAAATACACACTTAAATACATATTAAACATCCAAGACTCGAGCACAAACATTTGTTTTTTCATTTATTTTTAAAATAAATGTAGAAATAAATAAACATAAATCCAGTGTCAAGGGGCAGATCGATTTTTGCAATGATTTTTGACAATCAAAAGGTTACATTTTAGAACATTCCGATCATTTATTTTTGTACATAGATTGCTGATATTTAATCTTATTATTATAAATTTAAATATCTATATAAAAGTTGTATTTCTTTAACCGCAAAGAAGAATTGACTCGATTCACCTCTGTCTACCCTACTATGTTCAAAAGTTTCTGGTTAGAAAAGAGAGTACTTTGTAGCACGGAAACTTGGTGCTGGTGTCGTCAACTTTTAGATAAATTAGAGCAGCTAGTCAATGTTTGAATGTATAGAAGTCCGTATCTTCTAATAGACATTTTATCATTACTTGTATTTTCAGCCATTTGCAAATTATTAAGATTTTTGGGGTTTGCAATAATAATCATTATCTGTATATTATTCCTAAGGTTGTTCTATGAACGACATTAATAATACATACATACTTCATCTTTAACATCAGCCGCAGTGAACTGGTGGGTATGGGCTTTTCCTAGGGCGTGTCCCACATAGGTACACCACAACACCTAGGTACAGTCAACCAATTTGATTCCTAGGCCACTGTCTATAGTCGCATTAACTACTAGACCATTACAACTTCAGAGCGAGTCAAAAAAAGAAAGAAAGATGACATTTATTCACTTTTACAAGACACACAAATACAAGAAAGTACACACAATTTCATAGAAATAAACAAAGTTCACAAAACAATGAAGTAATAAATATGGACATACACAGATCTGTTTTATTGTGTCCCCGTAAAAGTGAAACGGTCGCTGACTCAGCATTATGCTGGGGCGTAAGACGCCTGCAGCGCTGATTTTCTGCCAGAACCGTCAAAGCATTACCAACTTTCCAAACACAATTTTCAATAAACGTAAATGGTTTATAAACGTTTTCGCTCTATGACATGAGAGGAAAAAGAAGTTTTGACACACGGCCAGTGACAATCAAGTTATTAATACATGAGCAAACTCCTTTCCTATTCAATATCGTTGACACACGTTCACAAAGATCGAGTTTGTTATCATGTCATACATCACACGTCACACAATAATCACTGTCATAGAAGATAAACAAATTGATTCATTTAGACATGGTTCTATAGTGGCCTAGGTATCAAATTGGTTGACTGTACCTACAACTTTGTTAGATGGAATGCAAAAAAATATCCGAAAGATAATACCAAGAAATGGCCAGCCTATAGAAATATTTTCTATTTCAAACAAGGATTGCTCGGATTCAGTTGGTGCCTTTTTGAAAGGCAACATTAATAATCTAATCTAATACATAAAAATCTCGTGTCACGGTGTTTGTTATCGAACTCCTCCGAAACGGCTCAACCGATTTTTATGAAACTTTTTCTCTGTATTAAGTAGGTCTGAGAATAGATCGTAGCCTATTTTTTATACTCCTACTCTTCGCGGACGGAGTCGCGGGCAACAGCTAGTAACATAAATAAGTTGTATATTTCAAACTAAATACAAACTGAAATATAGATGCACAGAAAAAACCCCAGAAAAAAGACCAATGCTGGGAATCGAACCCAGGTCCTCAGCGTTCCGTGCTGCGTGCTTACCCCTACACCATCACTGGTCTAGAAGTTAGCGACTTAACTTGTAAAAGTTGGCCTAGTAGCGCCATCTCTTGGTCCAGGTGAGCGGGTAGCTCCGAAGGAGTGTTGAAGTCTCTCGGTAGAGGGCATAACATAGATGCGCTTTATCACTGCCTAATGTGATTATAACAGACTGAAGTGTACGATGTATGGGAAAGATTCGTCGCTAACTTCTAGACCAGTGATGGTGTAGGGGTAAGCACGCAGCACGGAACGCTGAGGACCTGGGTTCGATTCCCAGCATTGGTCTTTTTTCTGGGGTTTTTTCTGTGCATCTATATTTCAGTTTGTATTTAGTTTGAAATATATGGTTTCACGGGATGACCGTAAAAGTAATAAAAAAATGAAGTTGAAGAAAATAAAAAATAAATAGAAAAAGATACTTCATACTTAACTTATAAATAAGTTGATCATCATCAACGATCTTTCGACTTTTTCTTCCGTAGTGGTAATAATCGTGGGATGGTAATAAATAATGTATGACCGAGCGGTCAAAACGCTTGAATATTCAAGCACATCAATGTAGCATAGCAATAGTCTGGCGGCAGTCTCGTGTTTATGCGCTGCAATTCAATGAGGAACCGGCGCTCTCTGGTATTTCTGAGAGCAACTGTGTTGTGGTTTCTAGTTGCGTTTTTAAAGGTTTTACCTAAAAAGTTTGAACACGACTGGCATGAAAATTATATGCGGTGCTACCTCTGTGTTACTGTGGTCAACATTGTATTGCGTTGAGGATAGTTGTAGCTGTAAAGTTTCGCATTCTGCGGCTTACCTTGGTTATAAGAGAGCCATCATCATCATCCCAGCCTACATATGTCCCACGGCAGGGCATATGGCTATTTTCAAAATGAGAGCGCTTGGGCCGTATAGGTAGTTCACACGCGGTCCCGTGCGGATTGGGAATTTCACGAATACCAGCCGGTTTTCTCACGATGTTTGCGTTCACCTTAAAACTAATGCTAAAGTTCAAAAATTCATAGGTGCGAGACCGGGATCAGACCAACGACCCCTGCTTGAGAGGTCATTAGTCAAGCCACTTGGTTACCACAACTTTTTTTTAAAGATAGTATCCATATCCATACTCCGTACTTAATATTATAAATGCGAAAGTGTGTCTATTTGTCTATCTGTATCTGTCTGTTACTTCTTCACGCTTAAACCACTGAACCGATTTAGATGAAATTTCGTATGGAGATAGTTTGAGACCCTGGCAAGGACATAGGGTAGTTTTTATCTCGGTAAATTATATAGTTCCTGCGGGATAGCGATAAATGATTTTTTCGCAGACGGAGTCGCTTCTTCATAAATAAACTAAAACGTTCAACCAAAGGCAATGATTGCTGTCAGTTGTGAGGGAGCTGTCGGCTACCAGAGAGCTGGGCACGAGACGGCTTCCTCGGGGTGGTCGCTAGGTCCGCCTGACTGCTGTACCTACTGCTTGGGGACGAGTAACTTGTATGGAGTATTTATTCTAACCTCCTAAGACCCCGCGTACATTTTTTGTACATATTTTAAAATTGTCTTTGAATTTTAACTAAATAACAAAAAGGTTCTTAATTCAAACACACAATATTTTTTCTGGGTCTCAGGAGGAGTTGTCTAGCCAAAACCGATTGTATTTTACCGTAACCGATCGTAACAGATCGCACAATAAATATCGTAAAACCAAATCATCAGTGGATAAAGAGAAATACAAAATGCTGAAAAGCTTAGTTAACTCTAGTTTGTTTTACGAAAAAAAGGCATACTTTGAACACCATATCAACAATAGATTGAGCGATCCTAAAACGCTATGGAAAAATCTTAAACAGCATTTTGTAACCTTTAGGGAAAAAACCGGATTTGCCACAACATTTCGATGATCCGGCAGCAATTAATTCGAATTTTCTTAACGTACCTGGTAGTAACACCGTTGAAGCTGATACTTTGAATTATTTTGCGCATCAGCTGCATAGCGCTTCCACTTTTCGATTGGCTACTGTAACTGAAAACGTGATCGCAAAACACCTGCTCAGTTTAAAATCAAACGCTAAAGGTTATGATGAGTTAAATTTTGACATGGTCTTAATGACTCTCCCTAGCACATTAACAATTATCACCGAGTTGATTAATTTTTCCATTCTCACCTCATCTATTCCATTGATATGGAAAATAGCTGTTGTCCGTCCGATACCCAAAATTTCAGAACCTGTTGAGATTAGAGACTTGAGACCCATCAGTATTTTGCCATATATGTCTAAAATATTGGAAAAAGTGGTCTATGATCAAGTTTCTACATATTTGGAAAAAAATAACATCTTGCCAGAGATGCAGTCGGGCTTCAGAAAGAAGCGAAGTACAACCACTGCTTTGCACGACGTTATTGACGAGGTTCTCACTGCCCAGAATATCGGTCACAGCACTATTATGGTTCTCTTGGACTTTTCTCGAGCTTTTGACTGCATCAATATTGATCTCCTTCTATCTAAATTGCACTACTATGGTTTCGATAATGCGACTATTCAGTGGTTTAGTAGTTACTTTGAGGATAGATCTCAATTGGTGAGAATTTCTGGTGCTGATGGAAATAATATTTCATCTGACTCCTCTCCCCTGACCAGGGGAGTGCCACAGGGCTCGATACTTGGACCGCTCCTGTTTATATTATATAGTGCGGACATTGTTCAGCGCATTAAGCACTGTAAATATCACCTCTACGCGGATGACCTTCAGATATATCTCTCTTTCCATCCCAATGATACGGTTCGAGCAGTAAACGGAATTAATGAGGACCTAAAGGAAATAAGCAGCTGGTCTGCTGCTAACTGTTTAGTCTTAAACCCGACTAAATCAAAATATATGTTACTTGGGTCGAAGTTGCAAATATCGAAAGTAATGTCTTTTGATCCTCAAATAACAATTGGTGATGTTCCCGTGAGCTGTGTAGACGAAGCGCGTAATTTGGGTCTTTTAATTGACAAGAATCTGCGTTTTGAGAATCATGTGGCTGGGGTTGCCCGTAGCTGTTTATATAGATTGAAAGTGTTGTATCAGGTCCGCGGATTTTTAAGCGTGGATCTGAGAATTAGACTATGTGAATCCCTTGTATTATCTAAAGTCAACTACTGTCTCACCGTTTACTGGCCCTGCCTCTTGGAGCGTTCGCGTCGTCTCATTCAGAGAATCCAAAATGCATGTGCAAGATTCTGCTTTAAAATTCCACCGCGCACCCATGTCACCCCATATTTTAATAAATTTAATATTTTAAAGCTTTCACATAATTATAATCTTTTACTTTCCTGTTTATTGTTTGACTGTATAAAATCTAAAACTCCAGGTTACATGTATGATAAACTTAAATGGTCACCTTCATGTCACAGAATCAGAGCTACGCGGGCCCTCGTGTTAAGCGTCCCTGCCAGCAAAACCTGCGCTTTTCGGGGTAGTTTCAGGTACCAGGCAACAAAGTGCTGGAATAATATACCGCCACCGATTCGTAGTTTAGAATCGAGGTCCAATTTTCGCAGCAAATATAAGGTTCACTTGCTATCCATCCAGTTGCAATCGTCCTGAGCCTGATTCTGTCCCCCTTACCTTACTTTTGCTTCTCTATCAATTGTCGCATTGACGCCTTGTTGAGTGGTCGGTGGTCGACTGTTTTAAGCGATGAATAATAATAATATTTGTTACGTATATTCTCCATATTATAAATGTGAATTTCTAATTATTTGTAATTATTTCTTTTTTGTTTTTAGTTTTTTTGTCAAGGAAATGAGCGAAAAGGCACAGACTGATTGTCTTGTACAGCAAACACCTCAGGTTTCTGACAGAATATCAGCACTGCAGGTTACTGCTGTAACCTGTAGTACATGCTGAGTCAGCGCCTATTCGTAACATCATCGCATGGCTCTTAATTTTAGTGATTATGTAAGAAAATTTATTTCATTTGTCTAAATTTAATTTTTTCTGTTTTTATAAATTTTCTGTGTCTATCTATCTATCTTTGAGCTTTGTACGTGTTTGTTGAGAATAAAGTTTGTATCTATCTATCTATCTATCTATCTATCTATTTTTCTAAATTCACACAGAATAGAGCTAGCCAATTTCTTATTTTTCTACAGGAGCGAGCAAAGCCGCAGTATAGGGCTAGCCTCCTAGTATGTACCTACCTAGTGATAAAAGATCTTCATACATTACTAGTTTTTGAGACACGTTAGTTTTATTAGGCGTCGTATTTACTAGGTATGACCTTTTCATGAATAAGGAAATCATTAAGGGCCTACGCTAGCTGACGCGGACGCCCGCAGCGGGCGCCCGCTCGCGGGTCTAAAGTGTACCGAAAATCCGTCGCACGCGCCCGCGCCACTTAGCGCTGTTCATACAATTTCTTATTAGACGCGCGCACGACGGGCGTCCGTTCCGGGCAATCCGCGTCAGCTAGCGTAGGCCCTAATTTACCATTTACCAGAATAAAGCTGTTCAAATTGTCTAATACTGTACCCTGATTGTATTGTTATAACTATACAGATTCCCGTAAGTAAGTGCTTTACTTGCATTTTTGATCACGAAACGAAAGCCCAGTAGGTACTAGGATGAAATTCTTGAAATGATATGTTTCTGCAGTGTACAGGTGATATCAATTCAAAAGCAATTCGAAGATAATGAGCGCGTTTTCAATAAAAGGTGTACTCCTTCCTCACTTTTTTTTAATGAGGAAATTTGGATTTTGTCTTCCTCAGAATCAAGAGCGCCATTGATTTTGACGATATGAAAAAAAACGTCACAAAACTGATCAAAAAAATAAGGACACTTTTTTCTTTATGAAAATGAACTGTACTCGTAATTTTGAAGAAGAAAACCCCAAAATAACCTCATTTAAAAAAAGTAAAGTTTTTGAAAAAAATGCTCTATACGTATTGTTATTGTGTAATAAACATCGCGTGGATTCTGTCGATTTGTAGAGCAGGAGCTCTACGTAAAAGAACTGTAATTTTTTAAGAAACTTAAAATAAATAAGGCTTCGTTGTCTGTATTTTTATAATATTCAGCGAAAAAAAAACACAAATGCAACCGATGTGCTGAAAATTGAAATGATATCGTGATCATATTATAAGGTCATATTTTTTTAAGATATGTGTTTTTTAAGTTTCGTTTATCGGGAAAAGTACTATGAATCACCAGTTTGTAGAAAAGTTTTTGGTGGTAAACAATTAATTGAAATTATGGTGATGCCCACCGTACGACTTGTCGTAAAAAGGTTTTCCATCCAGATCATCTGGATATCTAGTTGGCGCTCATGCACAGTACGACTTACTCCCAACTTTTTGCCCTACAGTACTAAATTAAAGAATGAACTTCTCTTTACCTTTGTCTTGGCGGCTTTCAAGAACGAAATCTATCTGTAAGTAAAAAATCGGGTACACACCGGTGACTTCCACGGAGTTGTGAGTGCCCATGGGCAACGGGGATTATTTAAGACCAGGTGATGCAGATACCCACTCTCATTATTCTACTCAGCTCTAAAAAAATATGAGTTGTACCGATAACATAACTTGTACTGTTCACTGGTACACGTAGTGAGAAGGTAGTGAGACAACAGCACTGTGTTAATACGAAGTTGAAGGCTACTGTTCCGTGTGAGGTTGGCCTACCCACACTTGCTTTGTCGTCTTGGTAAGTACTTAAATGAAAATAGATTTAAATACAAGCAAACCCGGTTTTATTACATATAACTACGAGAAATAATCGTCATCACAACCGAATTTAACACTTACTTGCAAGCGTGTAAATGTTTAAGTTGTTTAATTGGAGCATACGAACGTGTCAATTAGTGTCCCTGGGGCTGGCCCTGCGCTCGACGCGTGTTTAAGGGCGGCATTAACCGTGTACCAGTCTTGAGACAGGGGCCACGATATCAGCGGTTTATAATAAACATTTGACGTCAGCGCCTGAATTGCGTAGCGGTTTGCTTTAGTTTCTCTGTATAAAATTTCGATTTTCAAGTGCGACCTCTTGAGATTTTTATTATTTTCAACCGACGAAAACAAAAGGAGGAGGTTCTCAAGTCGACGTGTATATTTGTTTTTTTTTTTATATTTTTTTTTTTATGTATGATCACGCATAACTTTTTACAGAGTAGTCATATTTTGATGATCTTGTTTTATTGGAAAGCGTATACCCCGAAAGTGGTCCCATTTAAATTTGGAAATAATATTCCTACCCTAAGGGTAGGAAAACAGGGGATGATTGATTGTTCAGTTACTGATTGTACTATATGACCACGCATAACTTATTACAGAGTAGTCGGATTTTGATAATTCTTTTTTTATTGGAAAGCGTATACCCCAAGGGTGGTCCCATGTAAATTTGGAAATAATATTCCTACCCTAAGGGTAGGAAAACAGGGGATGATTGACTAACTTTTTACAGAGTAGTCTGATTTTCATAATTCTTTTTTATTGGATAGGGTATACCTTGAAGTTGGTATTATATAAATTTGGAAAAAAAATTTACCCCAAGGATGGGAAAAAAGTATAAAATAAAAACTTTTTAACAAAAAAATTAAACCGCCGAAAAAACTGTAAAGCAAAAAATAATACCTTTTTTGTTTGACCTTAATCTAGGTACCAGTTTGAAGTCGGTGCCTCAGCACTAGCCAGGAGGAGTGGACCTATAATCTTCTACCTGATTGGCTTCTATCACTCCTCCTGGCTAAGTGCTGAGGCACCGACTTCAAACTGGTACCTAGATTAAGGTCAAACAAAAAAGGTATTATTTTTTGCTTTTCAGTTTTTTCGGCGGTTTATGTATTATTCGAATGTATTACACATTTTTCTTCGATTGTTATTCCTTTTGGCTAGCTAAATTGAATTTATTTGAAATTTAAATTTTGTATTATGAACAGTCATTATACAAAGATTTCATCCATCATTGCTCCGTTTTAGATGATGGCGCGCGCTATGTGATCTCTATCTAATTAATGTTAACTTCACATTACGTTTAATATTCGATAGATTAGAATCAGTGTCATTTTTAGGGGTCACGTTAAGGGCGACGCAGCTGTGAAAGCTAAGTATCATGTGTTTATTGTTATTCCAACTGTATTTAAATGACTTGTCCTTTACAGACGAAGTCTTGATTCTTGATCCTTTGATTGGGCATTTGGCGGCAAACATCTGGCGCTGAGAACAGCACACGAAGTCTCTTGTATTGTATTAGTGAATTCTCATGATTGTCATCTTTCATCATGTCCCTTGAGGATGTGAGGGAGGAATTGTTCCATAGTTATTCCGGCAGTAAGGGCGCAATCGGTGACCTGCGGGAAGCTTATATTATACAAGTACAGATCCGAGAGTGCGCAAAAATAGTACATAACGCAAATATTACACTATTTTACTTATTTAAGTAATATTTGTGTGACTAGGTAAACCTAAGACCTTTGTAGTGCTCGATACAGAGGGAGTCATATTGTAATCGAACTCAACAGTTGGTCAGAGAAGTAAAGGCGATACAGACAGGATGAGAGACACGAAGTCACAGGGCAGAACCAACTGATGACCCTAAGATCTATCGTCACACAGGTATGAGTCATATTCTTATATACTAGCTCTTTGAGAGAAGAATAAAAGTATAGTTAATGTATTGTTCAAGCAGGGCGGATGTCGCTGTTCTATTAGGTTACACACATTATACAGGCTGATTCAGGAGTCATGAGCAGGAGTAAAAGAGGTACTCTCTCTCTTTTTTTAAAGGCCGGCAACAGAGTTGTTCATATTTATGGCATTTCCTGTCTGATGACCCACTTGCTCTTTTCGTCCCTCTCATAGTAAAAATAATATAGTAAAAGGGGGGATGAGGAGTGAGGAGGGCCACACTGAGCAAATTTCACTACGGGACCAGCCTCGAAATCGCAAAAAAATCTGCTGTTCCATACATTTCGGATAGTTTGTGTTCAATCGACTCTTGATTAGATGTTTCTTTTCGCGATTTCGGTGGTGGTCCTATAGTAAAAGTTGCTCAGTGTGAATCTCCCCGTCACCCCTTTCACTCCTGCTCATGACTCCTGAATCACCCTGTATAGTTACGTTATCTTAACGTTTGTCATTAAATGTAGACTCTAAAATTCTTTTCGAATCCGCTTATTTCATGGCCTACCCGGGCCTACCCTACGTGTCGACCTTGATTAATTTAGTCCCATCTGCCCGAGCAATAGCATTCACGACTACTATGCAAAAGGGACCGGTCTGACACTAATTTGTACTTGCGAAGTTTAATTTATGAGTTTCGACATGTCCCAACTAGAATTGTTTTAGTTTTGGGTAGGACTTCGAAAGAGTTACTTTGTCTTTGTAGAAGTCTAGATTGTTAGGGACAGTTACGGAGTTTAGAAACCTGGGGCTAATTTAGTCATAGAACGCTTTGTATTCAGCATGCATTAAATATTTTATAATACAATGAAACAACAGAAAGAGAACAATAGAAGAAGATAGTTCGGAATGGAACCTAAAACGACCGTGCAAACTATTAGAGGGCCATGCTATCCAAATAAAGTAAATAAATAAGTATTTACACTGACCCGGGGAATTATTGCATTCAGCAACACTTTGGCAAGCTCTGTAGAAAAATTGAGTATAAAGTAACTAGCTGCCCGTCGCAGCTTCGCATTGGTGTACAAATGAAGAAAAAAAATTATCTCACTCACTCTTCACTTTCGGTAGGTATAGAGATTTTTTAAGCCAACATTTTTTCACATATATTTTCATACAAACTTTGCCCCGATAGCTACAAACATAACCAAAATGGGTATGCATTGCAATACCGAAGTACGAAAGACCGAATGTATTAAAACATCGAATGGGCCAAAAGACCGATACGATTTTTTTCTGAAACCGTAAACTTTTCAGAATTTATTAAAACGGCATCATACAGAACCCATTAGGTTAGGTTAGGTTTGTTTTATGACAATCTTAAAAAGTTAACGGTTTCAGAAAAAAATCGTGTCGGTCTTTTGACCCATTCTATGTTTTAATACATTCGGTCTTTCGTACTTCGGTCTTGTAATACATACCCACCAAAATAGAATAAGCTAAAATAGGTCCAGCCGATTTAAAGTGATGCGCTTGTATTCATTCGGAGATTGATTTTAATTTGTAAAATAAATAATAATGACATAAAATAATTTGTTAATTAAATATTATTTTTAGCACATCATCATCGGAGTCAGGGCGCCATAGAAACAACGTCACTACATAGGTAGTATAAAACAAAGTCGCTTCCCGCTGTCTGTCTGTCTGTCCCTATGTATGCTTAGATCTTTAAAACTACGCAACGGATTTTGATGCGGTTTTTTTTAATAGATAGAGTGATTCAGAGGAAGGTTTATATATATAATACATGCATGATTGCACCCGTGCGAAGCCAGGGCGAGTCGCTAGTCAAATATAAATGTAACAGTTTTTGACATAGTCATCATGATCAAAATATGTAAACAAAGCAGAGGTAGTTACAAACACAGCCATTTATACTATATTCCTGGTGGCGGCTATGATATGATATGAGGGATCGCAGTTGCTAAGGCAACATGGAGTTATTAATCAACCTAGCATATCATCTAAACCCTTATTTTAATAGGAAATCAGAAACATCCAAGAACGTTAAAACTTCTTATCGTATATACTTATATTTGTTTTTTACAATATGATATAGACTTTTCATTGATATCACCAATCTAGAAGAGAAGTTATAAAGTGGTCCTCGAAGGTCGCAGAAGACACCTTTTCAAACCAAAAATTTTTTTGAGATTTAGTTAAAGCAATAAATGAGATTACTCGTGTACCTAATTAAAATATACTTATTGTGTAAATCATGCAACAGTATCGAACCTATCTGAAATACTTAGTCATGGAAGGCATCACCGGTCACAGCGTAGGTACTTATATTGTAATTCCGTGTATTGCGTTAATTAATATTTTAGCCTCACGGCAGTTTTATGTTCATAATTGTACCGAAATTCCTGGTATTTCTTTGCGGGTGCTATGGGTGGTGCTGCTCACCATTAAAGAACATCCTCATTCGTCACTTTATTTAATAAAAAAAACTTTCGCGATTCCCGCATATCGAAATATGCAACATGATAACTCACACCACACCAACAAATGTCTAGAGTTGAATTGACCGTGCTTGTATACACTAAACGCCACTAAACATATCGCTATTTAACTTGTAGGAATTGTGTAGGAACAACCGTGCAAAATGTACTAATTCGGTCTTTTCTTTTTATTTCTTTTAGTACACTAGTATGCAATACAGCCTATGCATGGTTTGCTCCGTTTCGATATCCGTTCCGTTTATTTTTGTTATCTCATTATCACTCAAATTAGTACATTCAAGGAATCGTTCGTTCGCACCGTTCACTAAGTCCGCACCGTTCAAGTAGATTCAGTTGGCGCTTGGGTGGTCGGTCAATCAGAGCTGTTCTGAGTACTTCGGAACAATTCAGTTCAGCAACTAATTATTTTAGTATTTACACGTGTACGAGCAGGCGCAAGTCGCTTCCAACCGTAATGGTAGGGTAGGTATCAACGAGGGAGGCCTATGTACAGCAGTGGACGTCCTACGACTAAAATGATGATAATGGCGTGTACAAGCAGGTCATGGGTTCGAGCTCAGTCTCGCACCTCTAAGTTTTTCTAAATTTATGTGAGAAATTATATTTGAAATTTACCATGAGCTGTACGGAGAAGGACAACTTCGCGAAGAAACCTGCACACACCCGCGAAGAAATTTAATGGTGCGTGTGAAGTTCCCAATCCGCATTGGGGCCGCGTGGGAATTATGGTCCAAGCCCTCTCATTCTGAGAGAAGGCCTGTGCCTTGCAGTGGGACGCATGTCGGCTGAGATGACGAAGATGACGTGTACTATACAAGCCTAAACTAGAGTGGCAGTTACCTCATTCTCAGTTGTTCGTAGCTCGGTGGGATAGTGGCCGGTTCGGTTTGATCCATCGCGTCTCCCGTAGGCTCAATCTGTCCGACGAGGGTCGACGGATCCCGGCCTAACGTTACAAATTGGACAACTTATACCACCAGAAAAACTACCCCATATGGAAATTTGTTCTGCCCCCGGGAGAGCGGTGTTTACAGTAAAGCTACTTAATTACAAGTAATCATAAGTTTTACCGTAAAAAGGAGTCCTAATTGGTGATTGCAGTATTTTATCAGATACTGCTTAGGTAAATGCCCTAGTTTTTGACATGTTCATGCCCCATAGTAGACACCCTCATCATCATCATCATTTCAGCCGTAGGACGTCCACTGCTGAACATATGCCTCCCTCATTGATGCCCAATCATTATGGTTGGAAGCGACTTGGGTACACCCTGAACCTGCGGCCTTCACTAAATCGTCCGTCCATCTCGTTGGTGGACGTCCCACACCCTGCTTCACTTAAAAATTAAAGATGGCAACTACTGGGGTAGGGACCAGCACTCTTACGCCTGTCTTATCGTTCTTGACAGAATTTAATAATATGCATAAAAGTATCCATTTATTTATTGTGTAGCACATAAACCATACTGTGATGATTCATTTACTGACTGTCGGAATTATCAGTTTATTTTTTGTTATAAAACCTTTATTAACCGTTTATTTAAATATTTCATACTAAATACGAACTGAAACATGGATGCACAGAAAAAAACACAAAAAAGACGAACTCCGGGAATCGAACCCGGGTCCTCAGCATACCGTGCTGCGTGCTTTTACCCCTACACCACAGCTGGTCGGGATATAGGCACGAATTTTTCCTATGCACCACACGTCTTAGCTCGTAAAAATGGAGTTGAAAAATAAAAATAAAAAAAGATACTTCACACCAAACTTTTATTTAAATTGTAACGATCGTATTTTGTTCGTAGGGCATTTATGCGAGCGTTACAACCGCCTCATTTATCTGGTCACATTTTTTAAGAAATGGCAGAAGATTCTGATACAGTTTCCAGTTAGGTATAATATGGTAGAAAGTACAGGATCTCTAATTGTATAACCGAAAGCCCCATCAATTGCCGACTTCGTCCGCGTTAATCATTGATGCTCCGCTCCTATTGGTTGTAGCGTGATGTTATATTAGCCTATATCCTTCCTCGATAAATGGACTATCTAACACTGGAATAATTTTTCGAATCGCACCAGTAGTTCCTGAGATTAGCGCGTTCAAGCAAACAAACAAACAAACTCATCAGCTTTATAATATTAGTATAGATTTACTAATTGAAACGGTTTTTTTTCTTGAAATTAAATGCCTGGAAATACGTGTTTAGCTTTACAGCAATTAACACAGGCAATAGAGCTCGCGTCACTCAGTGCAGCGCAATCCACAGGAGCTTTAATGAAACAACCAAAAGAAAAATAAAGTGAGAATTTCAGCGCGAATTCACTAATGAAAGTTTTAAATGACCGACAAAAGGCAAAAAAACTCGTGACCTCGTTATTTAGAAACGCCAATTTGAATTTTACAGCCAAAAATGTAACAGTACACACTTTGAACTTTATTCTGTGAGGAACAGAAGCGATTCTATGTAGAGCTTCGTTTCTCGGCGTTGTTAATTGTGGTGAGCGTAGGGGAACTTTTTTAAACTTTAAAAAAAAATCCGGATCAAAACAATGGTTTGCGAATTTCATAAAAGGGTCTGGGGCGTCGACAACAACTTTGACAATGGCCCGATCCGAACAATAAATCTTGCGAATCGATCTCAAGTTGGGCGGAGTGATTAAAATGTAAGCCTCATTTTGGAATGGATTACTTGGCCTTTGTAACAACTCGCAACTTTTTGTGTTAAGTTTGAAAAAAAAAGGTCACCCTGTAAATAAATGATATTGTGGTAGTGAAAAGGATGTTTTTTTTACACCAGAAAGTATAAAGTGCACCTAATAAAACAAACGCTCAAACGGAATTTACATCTTGCTATAGAAGGTAGTTTACATTCGAGTTTAATGTTTTCCCTTAACGTTTAACGTAACATTTACCGTTTTAGTTTGTAGTTTCATTTTTAAACATAGTAGGTAACGATTTATGATAAGATTTTTAATTTTTAATATAAGTACCTAAGGGTCATACATTTTATGTTCGCGTCTCTCCTGTGGACATGGCAAAAGTTAAGGGTCTATAGCCAATATTTATTAATTAAATCTACATATGCGTATGTGGCGCCTGGTTAACTTACGGTGTGTATGACCCCTAAACAAATTTTCTGAGATATTAATTCAAAAGGATTGCCTAAGTCAAAATGAAAACAAAGAAAACAATTACTTATCCTTTACCCGCGTGTTTACTCGCGTTAATAATAGGATTGGGTACTTGACTCGAAATTTTGGGATTTTACGAAATTTCTATGTGTTTCTAAATAACATCGTGGCCTTCGTTTACGTTGTATGAAGAATACCCGTGCAAAATTTCATGTATATAAACTTAGCAGTTGAGATTTTGAAGTTTTACTTGCGTAGACTTGCGTTAAGTGTTGTTGGTGTTGCGTGGGTGAATGAGCATTCACTAGGCAAGCCTGCTCCATTCACTAGGCAAGCCTGCTCCATTCACTAGGCAAGCCTGCTCCATTCACTAGGCAAGCCTGCTCCATTCACTAGGCAAGCCTGCTCCATTCACTAGGCAAGCCTGCTCCATTCACTAGGCAAGCCTGCTCCATTCCATCGTAGGGCTCATCTTTGCTTTCCTTCAGGCGTGATTGTGGTCGAACGCAAACCTATATCGTATAAAAGAAAAAAAAACATTGTGCTTTTGTGGGAATGTCGAGCTTAAAAAAGAAGTTTACGTGTTATCTTCAAGATCCATGTAAATACATTCAAAATGTCATCCAAATCCGTCCAGTTATTTTAGCGTGAAAGAATATCAGACACACAAAGTCACAAACTTTCCTATTTATGATATTGATAGGAATTAATATCTAAAGCAACAGCAATTGTAGAAATGTATACCAAATTCAAAGTTGTGACCAAACTTCTAGTTGGCAGGGTCCAACTGACCCACAAGTTGACTTGCCAGTTGTTGACTTCCTTGTTCTGGCAAGTTACTCGTTTGCTGTTCTATTACAGGCAAGCACAACACGCCGGTATCTATAGTCAATGATTATTTCTTTATTATTTTTCACTGGTTAGGGACAATTTAACAATGGAGAGGGGAGAGTTGTGAATAATGTGAACTTGTAGCATGCATGAGCAGTGTGCTTTTAATGACATTCTTCATAATGAAATACAACAGGACAAACGAGATTAATTCCAATATGGTGTCCTAACCCTTATTGTTAAAAAGATAATCAATAATTAAAATTAATTAATCATGCCAGGTAAAAATAAGATTATTATTTATTACACATAAAAGTTTCTTAATTTATGACGTCGATGCTAAAACATTCTCATATTTGATATTAAGTTTTTGTAACTCAAAATGGCTTTTTATAACGATAGTGAACTCAAAGTAAAGTTTATTTATTTATGCAAGAAAAATAAAAATATTTTTATCGATTTGGTCAAAAAATTAATAACTAGGTAGGTAGTTTCTATCGATGAAAAGCCATTAGTCGAAGTATGTATGTAAAACTATTTACTGTACATGAAACACATGGAATTAACAGATAGCGAGGGAAACAGATGTACGAAGGCGAATTATTCCGTTAAAGGGATCTCTTCCAACTGGAACGGTGTATAAAAACTACGAGACAATTTGAATATGATATGGAATATTTCAGCAGATGGTTAGGTTAGCTTAAATGACTGCCCCTATAAAGGTCTTTCATTTTGAAATTTTTGTTTAAAATTGTAGTCACGCCAATATTGCGGTACACTTAGAACATCGATCTCAAACAAGAAACATAAGTCAAAAGTCAGCCACAAGAAAAAAATCCCGATGAATATTTACAGGGATGTTCAGTTAAACTCCAATAGCTTGCTAGAATATTCCAGATTTATTTTAAAATATTACTCGTACATAGCTAAGTAATTACCTCGTCTAATTTAATGATTTAGCTGGGATGTTTTCCAATATACTTAAAAGAAAAAAATAAGAAGTTAAAGGCTTAGGGCTTGGCTGACTTCTAGTAGAGAAGACATCGACGCGTTCAAGAAATTCAAAATTTACCCTCTTATTAAAAAATGCTATTTAAGTTCATGACATTCGCATCTGTGGCTGTCACTTTGACACTAGCCATGGCCAGCCAAATATACATGTATGCATTTATAACTTTGTGATTATGAAGGAATAGATAAAGGAATAACAATAAGTAGGTATGCAATTTGTTAACATTTTATCATCGTTATACATACTACTTATTTGAATCAAATTATTATTCATTGTATTCATTTTACTTTAAACATGAAACTACCGTGAAACTCACTCAAAGTGAAAATAAACGGATCACTCACGTCTTAAAACGAGTTTAACTCGACATGTTTCGGGCTAATCCGTAGCCCTTCCTCTCGGAGTCGCACGTCACGGCGGCTGCCAAACGTGCACTGCGTGCTAACGCTACTCCAAGCCGTGTTGTGTTGACTAACCATACTTTGGACAATGAATTCTAATTTAATTTAATTTAATTTAGCAGTGGAACATCCATTAGGCTAGTTAAAAAATACATTTTGGTAGTAGGTACCGAAAACTGACCGCTGAAAATATCTCTACAGTGCTATTATTGTTTGCGTAATACTAGGTACAGTCAACAGCGTATAGATACTGAAAGGTGACCAGTCAAACAGTTTTATATACTTAGATTAAGCAGTACTCGGCTTCCACCGCACGCATTTCGAGAGCCGCTTTACTAACTTTCATGCTAAAATTATAAATACGAAAGATTGTCTGTCTTAGATGAAACTTGGCGTGGAGATAGTTCGAGACCCTGGAAAGGACAAAGATTAGTTTGACCATGGAAAATTGCATATTATCCGCGGGATAGCAATAAGATAATTCTTAAAACAGAACATAGAAAAAAATTTTTTTTTCGCGCTAATTAGTAAGCCGACGTGATAACCAACACGCATACCTTAACATTGACAAACGCCTCCCATCTTGTATGGTTGGCTAAGAAAGTGGTCTATCAGTTTTGACAAAAGTTTCTGTGAGATTAAAATAAATAGATACCTAAAACAAAATTAAAAAAAAATCATATGACAATGGGGATGTTGACACCACCAATCAACTGACGTTCTTTTTATGAGCTGTCAAAACACAATCTCCCATAGAGTTTGAATGGCAATAGCGACATATGACGTCATTGTTCGCCAACTCAATCAACTAACTATTTATTTGTTTTAAAGCAACAAAAAATCTAATTTTGCATTGAGTCGAAAATTAATCTGACTTTCAGGGCTGAAATAAAGCGTTTTTTTACTGGAGTCGTGTCTTCAAATTCTTTTTTAATGGTGTCAACATCCCTATTGACACCAATTGACGTAGTCCCAAACTAAGCAAAGCTTGTACTATGGGTACTAGACAACGGATAAACATACTTATATAGATAAATACATAGTATTAAACATCCTAGACTCGAGCACAAACATTCGTATTTTTCACACTAATATCTGCCCCGACCGGGAATTGAACCCGCTATCGCTAAGGTTGACATTTCTAACTGAGTTAAGTCATTACTCACTGTCATCGTATGATTGCAAGGGAAAATCGACCTCGTTGTATCATGACGTGCAAATGAACTTCAGCAGTAGGATGGTAGACCATATTCTTGGCCAACTGTAAGCTTTTGTTTATGGCTCTTCTCTGCGGGGCTACTCCGAAATTCGAAAATCGAAGTTTTTATCGTAGCGTCTTGCTCACTCTCTTATTAAATGCTATTTGCGAGAGCGGGACGGCACGATACGAAGTTCGAATTATGATCATCGTAGTATAAGGCCTGTTCTCCTGCTGTCGGTAGGTACTACCTCCTGGGCGTTCTTTGGTGCCACAGATTAAACATTCCGCGGCGGCGGCTGTCAGCTCCGGCCGGCTCCAATTACAGCGGACTCGGCCGGTTTGATTTTCTTTCCACTTCAAATTAAAGTGTCGAAATTTTCGCTTGTGTTGTTTTTAAATGGTTGCAATTGAGGAAGGAATTATTAGGGTTCTATTTTAAACTAGCAATAGGCTGAGTTACCGGCGAGGGCAATTGCCATAAAAAACTTTTTGTAAAATGCTTCAGTGGATAATTCAATTTTCTTCGTAAGGCCAGTGGGAATGTGATTAAGTTAGCAAAGAATCCCTGATCACCATAAAACAAAATGAGCAAATATTTTTGGAAGAATATTATATAATTTATATGAAAAAAAGATGATATATTTATATATGTATAATATACATTGTATATTGTTTTTCTGTATTGTTTCCTTTGTGGTGTACAGGAAATAGTCATTGTATTGTACTGTATTAGCTAGGTATTTCAGTATTAGTACATTAGCCACATTACAGCATGTCATTAGACAGTGACGGCGCAGGATATAAAAATTGTGAGGGCAACATTATATTTGCGAGACCCTATGCTGGCGCACCACACATTGAATACCTACTTGTGGTGATCGGATATTTATTTACACACATTGTACAAAAAATCAACAAATAAAAACCGGCCAAGAGCGTGTCGGACACGCCCAAGATAGGGTTCCGTAGCAGGTACGAAAAAATCTTTGCATACTTTACTAATGTGGCTGTTTCGGTCCCAACGTCGGCGGTACAGCGCCATCTATCGGCGAATTGGGTAAGTAATATGCAGTCTACTAGACCTAGTATGTACTAGGGGCGTTCAATAAAAAGTGAGAATGAGTATGTTATAAACAACTTTTACTAAATGTCATTTTATTTTTCGACATAGTCACTTTTTAGCATAATACACTTAGTATATCTTTTTTCTAAACTTAAAATTCCATTTTTAAAAAAGGTCTTATCTTGAGTACTTAAAAAATCTTGTACTGCAGCGACTAACGCGTCGTCGTCTTCAAATTTCTGGCCTCTCAGGTATTGTTTCAATCTCGGAAATAGGTAGAAATCACTGGGAGCGAGATCTGGTGAATACGGAGGATGCTTAAGGATATCGAACCCAGCATCATGAATTGCAGCCATTGCAACGGCGGACTTGTGTGCCGGGGCATTGTCCTGGTGGAACAGCACAACTTTCGAGAGTTTACCTCGCCGTTTTTCGCGGATCTCATTGCGCAATGTTGCTATTTGTTTGGCGTATAAAGTGCCCGTAATAGTGGCTCCATGCTTGCCATACTCAATCATTAATACCCCATTACCATCCCAAAAAACAGAGCCCATGACCTTACCGGCAGATGGGCTCACGTTGAATTTCTTCGGAGTTGGAGATGATGGCTTTTTCCATGTCATAGACTGCAGTTTCGTTTCAGGGTCGTAATGATGGAGCCATGTTTCGTCCATTGTTATAAATCGCGCCAAAAAAAGTTCCCGGTCTTGCTGCATCAGGTTCAAAGCTTCTTGACAAATCTCTAGTCTAGTTTGTTTTTGCGTGTCAGTAAGCATTCTTGGTACCCAACGCGCAGATACCTTTTTCATACCCAAGCGTTCATGTAAAATATTATGCAAGCTCCCCGTTGAAATCTTTACATTTTCAGCAATAAAACGAACCGTGACACGACGATCCGCCAAAACTGAGTTTTCGACTTTTTTCACAATTTCTTCAGTTACTGCTGTAGTAGGGCGTCCGGAGCGGGGATCGTCCATTGTCGATGTTCTTCCACGTCTAAATACGGCGCACCAACGTGCGACTGTCGAATACGGAGGAGCATTAGACCCTTAAGTGTCCCGCAAATCCAAATTGACTTGGTCCGTAGAAAAATTTTTCAAACACAAGTATTTGATAACGGCGCGCAGTTCAATTTTCTCCATTTTCGCTAACGTACTCAATAGCATTGCAAAGAAAGTACCGTATATTTTTTTAAACAAAAGACAGTTAGTTTTTTTTTTTCATAGCAATCAGCTAGATAGATTAGCTTTACCGGCCAGTATTTAATTTTGTAATATTAAAAGAGTTTGCATCTCATTCTCACTTTATATTGAACGCCCCTCGTATGTTGATTGTTTTTCAGATGTAATATTTTTTTTTATTTGAAAGAAGATACTGTTAGCGTGATCTTATAGGTACTTAAAGAAAAAAAATGCTTGCAATGGCGGTTAAATTGCAATCTTAGTTTAGAAATATTTTTTTATAAAAACTTAAAAACTGCTCAACTGATTAAGTTGAAAATAATTTTCCTAGAAAGTTTTTATTAAGTTTAACTTACGTGATTTATTTCATATTTTTTAGACGTGTGGATCAAAAGTTAGAGGGGGGGGACACATTATTTTGAATTTTCGGAGTGAATATCTCCGAAAATATGAACTTTATCAAAAAATGGTTTTAGCAAACCCCTATTTATTTTTGAATACCTATCCAATGATACCCCACACTATAGGGTTAGTCGAGAAAAAAAAATCACCCCCACTTTACGTCTATGGGAGGTACCATAAAAAAATTTTTTTTACTTTTTTTTATTGAACAATTTGTCGGCGTGACTGATATAATATATTCTTGCCAAATTACAGCTTTCTAGTACTAACAGTCTCTGAGCTTAGCCGCGGACAGACAGACGGACAGACATGGCGAAACTATAAGGGTTCCTAGTTGACTACGGAATCCTAAAAAAGGTTAGGGAATCTAAAACTATCTAAGGATTAAGATTAAGGAAAGATTAAAGATTATATATAAACTAGCTGTTACCTGCGACTCCGTCTGCGAAGAATTTTTATTTTTTTATTAGTCTTTTTTGGTGTCCCACTGCTGGGCAAAGGCCTCTCCTCTCTTGCCCCACTCTTGCCTATTCATCGCGAGCTCCTGCCATCCCACGTGATAAACATCTAGGTCGTCCCTCCATGTCCGCTTTGGTCTGCCTCTATTACGATATCCATCGCTAGGGATCCATTCCGTGACAAGTTTGGCCCATCGTTCCGAGTTCATTCGACATACATGTCCAGCCCAGTCCCACTTCAACTTGGCCGTCTTTACGCCCACATCAGCAATACGAGTCATAGAGCGCAGCTCAGTATTTCTAATCCGGTCGGTTCTTCGGACTCCCACAATGCTTCGCTCCATTGCTCGTTGGCAAACCTTGAGTCTGGACTTCTGAGCCTCTGCGAAGAATACGGGTATAAAATAAAAAATAGTCTACGACCTAGTCTCAGACCTACCAAGTATAGACAAAAAAGTTTCATAAAAATCGGTCAAGCGGTTTCGGAGGAGTTCGATAAAAAACACCGTGACACGAGATTTTTATACCTATATTAGAAGATAGAAGATAAGAATACTAACTAAAACGTAATTCAAAAACCCACCCGCACCATATTCGGCGTATAGGTGCCCATCACACTGGCCGCGTCGCCACGTTCAACGGCAATGGATAACCTTTGCACCAGAAACGACCCGGAGCGAGAGTCCAATCCACGCTCTCTCTGGTGATTGGGTGAATACTAGCCAATGGGGATTGAAGTCGTGGTAGCCTAGTGATTTGACCTATGGCCTCTTCAACAGAGGCTCGTGGGTTCAAGCCCGGTTTCCTCCGAGTTTTCAAGAATTTATGTGAGAAATTACGTTTGAAATCACCATGATCATTATGGTGTAGGAAAACATCGTAAGAAAACCTGCACACACCTGCGAAGAAATTCAATGGTGTTTGTGAAGTTTCCAATTCGCACTGGACCCGCGTGGAAACCACGGCCCAAGCCCTGTCATTCATTAATTCTGCGGCTGGCTGTGCCGGAGTGCGTCTGGGAAGAATGGGGATCACAGTGGTTACAAGAGGTTTTCCTTAAATAAGTAGACGACCAGATGACCTAGTAGGTAGAGAACCTGACTACGAAGCTTGAGGTCCCGGGTTCGATTCCCGCGTCGGGGCAGATATTTGTATGAATAATACGAATGTTTGTTCTCGGGTCTTGGGTGTTGAATATGTATTTAAGTATGTATCTATCTATATAAGTATATTTATCCGTTGCCTTGTACTCATAACACAAGCTATGCTTAGCTTACTTTGGAACTAGGTCAATTGGTCTGAATTGTCCCGTGATATTTTTATTTTTATTTTTTTTTATTTAAGTCACTGACGCGTCGCAGATCATAGCCGTTCGACCGATGCAGTCTCGGCCTAAATGCGGTTGGTAATAAAATCAGCTCCGTTGGCTTATTGCCCCAGTGCGTGACAGCTGAGCGAAAAAAATTGTTCAGCAAATATTTTTATTTTCATAAATATCTTAGGTACATACACTCAATTTTCTTTACATCTTCTTCCACGTAATCCCGGAATATTATTCGGCTGCTTGCCCTTGATTATTGAGCCGCTAAGTATAATGCTTAATCTTGCAGAGCGAATCGATACGCGTCCTACGAATATTCCTACACCTGCTTTTACCTTAATCACTGAATATTTCACTGAGATTCAAATAAGAACAGCTATTGCAGTGTCAAAGATTAAACGCATGGGACCTTTTTCAAGCGTATAAATCGACTATTAAAAAATACCTTTACACTGAAATTGGGGTTGTCTATTTTTTTGCAATATCTAATACGAATATGGTACTTAGGTAAATCGAAAACCATTTCGAGATATGTACTAAATGTTTTGGAATTGTTTTCTGTAGTTATTTAGTTTCAGTTTCAGTTTATTTAATCAAAAACAATTTACATTGTGTATGAAATTAATTACAGTACTTACATAATAATTATTATGTCAATAGTAAAAAAAATGTCGATAATAGTTAAAATCACAAATACAAATAAAAACATATTTTGTATCAGGTTTAAAATTTCGCCATTTTGACAGTTATTACATATCATATAAGCAATGACCTTCATTTGACATTGCAATATGTGTCGTAGACGGTCCAAGTTGCACTTTATTCTGTGTAAAATAACAATATTTACAATTCTTCACAATTTACGCGTGGATTACATACAACGGAGTTTGATTTGGAGCTGCAGTCTGACATCTAGCACTTTGACAGCGCCGGTAAAGTGACACTAGTGACAGTTGACCACTTCACCCTTAGATACTTCACACAGTAAAAAAAATTGAAACTAATGCGTCGGTCATAACTGAATAATTTATATGAGTTTTCGAAAGAATGAACTAAGAGTAACAGTAAATTATCAATACTAATAAAATTCTAATTATTTTAAAAAGTGTCTTATAAAATACAAAAAAGTCGATTATTTTATAAATCAATATTGTGTTATATATAACCTCTAAAGTTACAGGCGTTTAGGAATTAAAGTGGTCTCTCTGTTTACGTCCACGTAATTATCCTTAGCTCGTGAATTGGGCGATATACCGTCACAGTTTCATAATTAATGTGCCGCAGACAGAAACTACACAAAGTCGGCTTATAATTCATCTGAGTACCTACCTGTGGGCGAGATTAATTTCACCGTGACATGTCACTTAGAAATATTCCTAAGCTGCGTGGTGTGTGGTTATTAATCGTACAAATTGTGATTACTGTAATATGAATGTAAGAAAAACGTTTGACGCTTAAAAGATCACGGGATTATTTTAGAAAGATCTTGCAAATCTTCTAATTTGCCTTGTAGCGCCATCTC
Organism: Archips crataeganus; assembly: GCA_947859365.1. Taxonomy (NCBI): domain Eukaryota; kingdom Metazoa; phylum Arthropoda; class Insecta; order Lepidoptera; family Tortricidae; genus Archips; species Archips crataeganus. The sequence goes on along the minus strand of OX402049.1, from coordinate 8,895,790 downwards.
TTGGTATCTTTAGGAATACATAATGTATAATGTCCATTTTTTGCAATGGATAATGATTTGTTGTAAAACTAATAAATAATTTATGTTGTTACAATAAAATAAACTAGCTGTTGCTCGCGATGTCTGCGAAGACTTCGTTTATTGCTATCTCGCGAGAATTTTTAAACTTTCCTGGGTATATAAGCTATCCTATGTCTTTCCTTATTTCACTTAAAAATCGCTTCAGCGCTTTAGGGTCTTTGTTTAAAAAAAATGTACAGAATTGAGGGCTTTAATTAAAACAAAACATAATTGATTCCTTTGTATAACGAAAGTTGCCCATGTAGTTTGTATGACTAACTTTTGTTACACAAAGGACGCGATTGTGTCTTTGTTTTCATTAAGCTTTAATATATGTACATTTTATTAGAAAGACTCTTTAAGCGTGAAGGAAGAGACAACAAACAGACAGATAAAAAGACAAACAGTGTTACTTTCACATTTATAATATTAGTAAGGAAGAAAGGATATTATGTAGGATGGATAACTGTTCTGTTTTAATACTGGCTGGAAATGGCACGAACAAAACGCTAGTATACTAATAAAGACACGGCAAAATATTATGTTAAAAAACTTTTGTATTTGCCGCAATGTAGCCGAGACCCTTCACGACGCTTACTGACCCAAATCCATGGCTGGTATCGCTCGTGCCTTCTACTTGAATAACCAAGTTATCCCAACTTTTGATGTATCCTTCAAGTTTATCAAGAGAATTCCCCCACTTTCACAATTTGACGTCGGTAGGGTATTCACAGATATTATTTTGCGGCCCCACCGATAGTTTTTATCAACAAACTTTTAGGAGGCAACCCTTTTCAATTGCCGTCCGCTGGACGAATTTGGCTCCTATAGCTTCACTGAAAGCGTTGTTTATGGGAGCGAGAGGTTTGTTTCGCTTATTGGTTGTTTGTATTAGAAATTTAATAAAAGAACTGTTAATATAAAAATGCTCGAAGGCGCTGTTAATGGGAGTAGAAAAACAAACTCTATTTTTCTATACAGTCAGGTTATTGGTCAACTTTGTCAAATTAGAGCACCAATTTCGCGGGCTTGACGGGTTGACAAGTAATAAACATTCAGGCTCGAGCTCGAATAGACGTTGTGGTGTTTTTTATTAACTTATTTTTTGAGAATTCTCGCAGTAATTTTGAGCGTTCAACCAAGTGTAAACAAATTTTTGAATTTTGTAAAGAATTTAAGATGACAAAATTCTTAAAAGTCTTAATTTTTCTTCTACATAAGTACTTTTTAATTCGGTAAACAACTTCTTCAAATTATAAGTGAAGTTAAATATGAATCTTGTTTTATAAAAACCTATTGCACGCAAGGCAGGTCAGCAGTGACGGGGATCTCTAGCATTTCCTACATGGGTAGACATACACTTCCTTCATACACTTTACTGTGTATGTGTTGGGAGTCATAAATTTTAAAAACTTTTATGATAATTTTACTAAAACTTTTTTTAATCGACTAACTTAGGAACTACAATATTTTTTTTCAAGAAGAAAGCAAGATGTAAGTATTGTAGTTCAGGACGTGTTCATTTATTAGGTACTAAACAAAGATGCTAGGGTTAGTTAACATATTCGACGCCAACGACGGATATTATGAGTCGCGGCGAGTAGAGCCATGTCAACTTACATACATACATATTTCTGTAGGGTTTAACTTCGGGTTTGACATTTCGATGTCATGGCGTATGAGTGAGAGCTGTCTTACTTGACAAAGCGTTAAAAAGGTTAATCAATCAATTAACTAATCCTAGCATTTTTTCTAAATCGACGAATCACGGCAACATTTATTTTTCCACGCTGAAGTGGTAGCTCAAAATAACTGCAGTTATAACGTCGCGGTGTATTTTTTTCGTACATTGTCGTCGGTCTGTAGTGCAGGAATTGGTCGACCGCCCGTTGTTCACAAACAAAGCCGGATGCAAATGTGGTGCACGGCACAATGGTCGGGGCCTTCACTCAAGGCTGTTGCCGGAATTGAAGGTATCTGGGAACGTACGTCGATACTTTTTTTTACTGCTATAGCCTATAGGTAAATGTCTACAGTAGTGCGCCGTCTTACATCTCAAACACCAATTTTTTGTGTGACGTCAGTGATGACAAGTATGGCAAAACTTGTATACTAACTACGAGGTGTTGCATCGCAAAACATACTTAACTCAGGCTTTTCTATTTTCAAGTTACCTAACGAAAATGGTCTCTCCACGCTACTAATGTCTAGTTGTCGCTTTTAAAGGATCTTTATTCAAGCATTTGTTCCGAATCAATTTAGTGGACCTATTTTTGTAGAAATGGCAGAAGATTCTGATACAGTTTTTAGTTATCTGGTAGAAGTACAGGACCTCTAATAAATAACCGAAAAAGGCACCAAAATCTACAACCGATTCTTATAAAGGCCTCATCTTTGGTTTCCATCAGGTGTGATTGTGGTCAAACGTAAGCCTATATTGTATAAAAGCAAAATAATAATAATAATAATTTATAATATTACCACTCTTTCCGATTATGTTTTGAATTGTTGCATGCCTAACTTGTATTTTTTTTATGCTATTGTTAATGTTGAATTTGATAATTTTAGTCTTATATAATACCTAATCTAATATTTAACTTAATTTAATTTTTCCTTTAATTTAATTGTACTACATAAATACTTAATAAATTGCTGTGCCCTTGCAAGGTACATGTTCCTGGAATTGTAAAATGATGTAAGACCTTATGTACAACATGAAATGCAATAAATGATTGAATTGAATTAAATTGAAAAAAAAAATTACCACAAAAGTGAGGCAATTGAAACGCTTGAACAATGATTCTAAATAGCGAAGTATTAAATTTAATTCAAATTTAAATTTATATTTTTACCTCCTTATTTAATTTTGTGTGTTTTGTGGACTTAATTATCTTTAAGCTACGACAGCAAATGACAAAGCTTTTCTGTTTACACTTTTCTTCTTTTTAAATCAAGCGTATAACCTTCAGCCAGATTTATTTTATCTTTCTCATCTTTTTTCCTTTGTTTACAGCCTAACATGATTTAGCATGTAGGTACTATAATGTTACCTTTTTATCCTTGTACATTTAGGTAATGTCGAAAGAATGATTAGCCGCAAGAGCTAGTTCGTGTAGAGATTAACTTAATTAGCTGCCTCTCGCCAACTCTAATTTAATGAAGCCAATTTCTTTCTTGCATTGGTGACACACTTGTTATAAGAACGATGAAAGCATTAGGTGACAAGAATCATGCCAAAAGTGCAGCGCTTTACTACCGCGTTAAGTACCTGGAGGAATCCAGAGACCATCCACATAATTTTGGTCATTATAGATTAAATTCACTAAAATTGGCAAATTAAGAAAGGGATGAAAACAAGGTGGTTAAGGTACCAGTTTTCAAGACTCCAGTTTTTTGATTCATATTTAAGTTTCTACTATGATGCTGTCAAGTGTCATGGTGGAGAGTTGGGTTGATACTTAAAGATTTTGATTTAGAATAGAAGGCACATGGTAACAGTGCATTGAAACATGAGTAGGTACTCGTAATGTAAAATAATTCATTGCTGTGGATAATTTTGAGGATAGTTTTGATTATTACTATAAACACTTGAGAACTATTATTATTAAAACTGAACACTAGTACTAATTATTGATAGCAATTGATAATAGTTTATTTTAATAGTTTATTTAATTATTAAAAGTGGCTCCTCCATGTGACAGATTTAAATATGCGAAAAAACAGTATGTACATAAATTATTTTTTATTTTTCTCAGCTCGATATGTTTCCTGACCGTGTGTCTCTCAAGTTATACCTTATAATGTCTCTATTCTAATAGAACATTTATTTTATTGGGGTCTCGGCGGATTCGGGGTAAATTACTTACAGCTTTTTTGTTTGTTTGGTCTAATGGCGATTTGATAAGACGAATTGCGGTAATTTCCTTTATGGACTCTACTTGATTGTTTTACGTTGTTAGAAGGTTGTAAAGTGAAATGTTAATGATTTAAGAGGGTTTATACCTGCTGAGCTGGCAACGTTGCATTTTTGTTAGTTTTTCTCGATTATTCCATAAAAATTGAATGAAAATTAAATAAAAATTGTATACAAATTGTTCTAATATATAAGTTAATGTGTCTACTGCAATAATAATTCGTGATAGACTTTTGTTTTCTTTAAAAACGAACAAATTATTACCTAACGGTTTTTAAAGAAAATAAAAGTCTTATCTAATAATTTTAATTAATAATTGCACAGCCAAGGTCATAAATATATGTAAAGTCACCAGCAGAAGTGGAAGAACAGTTACGGTGTTACGGTGCTCACGATGACCTATACACGGCGCTACTGCCAAGTTAATGAGGGGTTGTGTTAGATCATTTTGAGGACCATAAATGTTTATCCACTTCTGCTGCCGAGTGTACATTATCAAGGCGTCAAAACATCTATACAACTCTTATGCTCCTAACTATATGACGCGACGGCTGTATTTATACTTATGTACTTACCTTAGACTGTATAGTATTTACGAAACTCTCCACCACGCGCTTGGCTAGATTTTTGGTCTTACAAAAACTTTATTAATACCGTCACAAAAACAGTACAAAAAGCACGTAATGAAACTTTTTGCATGACACGTAGAAAGCCTAATCACTTTCTGTTATGCTATAAACTGTAACGACCCCACGAGTTGAGTTACCAACTTTCTCATCTTGTTTTCTCTTGATACGCGGAAAAGTTTTTTGATACAATAATCTAGTAGTTTCTTGGTATACTTGATACGTAATTATTTTTCGTAGATTATTGCCAAAAATAATTGTAAATAATGTCTACGCGCAAGATATAAAAAATTAGGTAGGTACTTATTTGACAATAATAGAGATGGATATTAGAGTGCACCTAAATAAGGGTCAATAAACGAAAAAGAAAAAAAATAAAAAACCGGCCAAGAGCGTGTCGGACACGCCCAAGGTAGGGTTCCGTAGCCATTACGAAAAAATCAAGTAATATTTTTGTAAGGATTTCGTATGTGTATGGAATCATCCAAGTTTAGGTATGTTTTATACCTTAGGTTACTATTTACTCTTAAACTACAAATAATTTCCAAGCAATCTTAGCCGCTATAACATTCCTAGTAAATTTGATATATTTACTACCATTCTAAATTTTTTCAAATTTTTCCACCCAACAGTTTAGATTTTAGAGGGGGGGGGGGGGGACGGTCGATTTTAATGAAAATTTTCACTTTCAAGTTGAATATTTCGCAAACAGATCACTGAATAGAAAAATCATGTTAGCAACCCCACAATGGTTTTGAAAGACCTATCCAACAATACCCCACACTATAGGGTTAGTCAAGAAAAAAAAAATCACCCCCCCTTTACGTCTATGGGAGGTACCCTAAAAAAAATTTATTTTTTATTTTTTATTTTACCACTTTGTTGGCGTGACTGATATGTATATTTATGCTAAATTACAGCTTTCTAGTACTAACGATCTCTGAGATTAGCCGCGGACAGACAGACAGACGGACAGACATGGCGAAACTATAAGGGTTCCTAGTTAACTACGGAACCCTAAAAATTCAGACAAGATAACCAGCGCGCTGCCGATTATGAATCAAACGAAGGTTTAGTTTTATGCCACATCAATTCATTTATTCAGCAAACTATAGTATGTCCAGTCCATCCCTGTTATTCCCACATCAAATCATAAAAACACTGCAAATTAAATTTAAATGTAGTTTGTATTATTTATGAGAATGTTTTGGGTGTAGTTTCAGTACAAGAATACGTTGTAATGTAGTTTAGTAAAGTGAGTAATTTGAGTTTTCTAATGTCTACTAGTAAGTACGTCAATTGTTGTGTGTGATAGATAAGGAACTATGGTGGTCGTGAAAGAAATCAACTCGCAAAGTTAGTCTCGCGTCTTGTATGATGTTGACGATACTTAAATTATGTTATTTTGCATTATTATTAAATGAAAATTTAAAATACTTAATTGCATTGCGTCTTTGAAATTTTTCGTTATATAGGCAGTTGTTTGTATTTTTTTATGAGGGTGTCGGTGAGGGATGAGGGTGGTGGCATATGGTAAGGGTGTAATTGTGTAGCATTGTAAGTATGACATTACTATAATTATTTGTATTTTAATGTTGGACGGCTGTAATAATAAATGAATTATTATTATTATTATAATGTTGACTTTGATGTTTTACAGACGTAGGAGCGGAGCAACGAGGTAATCACTATACACCGTGAAATTTTAGTGGTTGTTTTCCCGAAACGAGGTGATTTAGTTTCGATTGTACAATTGATTTATAATTACTATTTTGACTAGAGTCAAAAATCCAATTGTGAAAAACGAAAGTCGAAAATGACCGCAAACCAATAGTAACGCTTCGTTGGTACAAGTAGCGTACGATCGTACGATAGGTTAGTTACCAACGAAGCGTTACTATCGGTTTGCGGTCATTTTCGACTTTCGTTTTTCACAATTGGATTTTTGACTCTAGTCAAAATAGTAATTATAAATCGATTATACAATCGATACTAAATCACCTCGTTTCGGGAAAACAACCGCTAAAATTTCATGGTGTATTTAATATAAAACCGAATAAATTCCTTTTAAAGTACTCCAGACCCCAGCGCCCTATCAACTTGTTGGTAGACAGTTCTGGCGACTTGCCTGTAATATTTTCGAAAGCACTTCCGCACCCTGATCACAACGCTCCTTCGAACTAGCTTCCTATTGGTTGATGGTTCCACAGTAGTCTTGATCTTGGATCGCCGGTGCAGCTGGATTTCAATGGCTAATGTCAAGGCTTAAAAAAGAAGATATTTTTTAAAAGTCACATCAGGCTCTATGTTAAACAGCATAATGAAGCGTGAAACTTTTTACGTTATACTTATACATAATTTGTTTCTAGTTCAGCTAAAGCTGAACAATATAATACGTGATTTCAATTACATTATTTAAATTAGTCTGAGTAAATTTCAGATGGATAGCTGGATCTTGGAAACCACACCGCCTATCTTTTTATCGGAATTTACACACGTGTAATCCCAAAATAGAAACCGCCGAGTCTAGAGAGATGAGATTTTGCATGAGTGTCCTTCATTCATTGAAAACGAAGAGCAAAATGTAATTTTTGGAGATTCCGATGGTAATTTGATAACACCCAGGAATTTCAATTCTATTTCCGAATCTAATGTCTAATGCGAGCGAAGTCGCGTGTAAAAGCAATAGTTTAAAGCCTCATAAATGGTTACCATGGTTACCTGCTAACAAATGGCCGATGCCTAAGAGGCAGAAAGCGCCTCGCAGCATGCTTAGAGACACTGGGGTGAGCCCCTTCGTCGACTCCACTTGTTGAGTCTGGAACGTAAATTACATCGGGGCCTTTACACCGCGTAACCGAGGCTATTGATTTGAAACGGCATTCAAGCACTATTTATGGGACTGATGTATTTTAAGAGTAATAACTTAGCTGGGAGACTTTATCGGATTGTTAGGTTTGCAAATCCTTACTTTCATACTAATTTACTAGTATTATAAATGCAAAAGTGTCTCTTGGTATGGAGATCTATAGTTTGAGACTCTGGGAAGGACATAGGATACCTAGTATTAATCCCAGAAAATTTCATAATTCCCGCGGGATAGCAATAAACGAATTCTTCGTAGATGGAGTCGCGGGCAATAGCTACTATAGTGATTTATATGAGTTCCTTTTTTGTCACTTCGATGACACCAAAATTACTTTGGTATCGAGTTATTGTCATCGTTTTCCGCTCACTCTATATGAAGAAAAATCTGCACAAGTTAGAAATTGGCTAGTTCTACTAGCGTTTCAACCGCTATCACTCTCCTGTCGCATATAATAAGCAAATGAGCGACACCTAGCGGAAGGTTTATATATAACGATACAGCGTGCTTGTGGTATAATTTAAATTTGTTGAAATTTCACTCTAGTTGTAGCTTATTTCTTACGTATATGCGACAGGAGAGTGAAAGCGGTTGAAACGCTAGTAGAACTACCCATTTATGTTTTCGAATGCAGGGAAGTTGATAATGTTTTGCGTTTATATTTTCGTACCTGTGATGTGGTTCCGGAGGATTCTTTTAGTTCAGAGTTATCCTGATCAGATTCGCTCACGGGATTGGACCTTCTCGAATGTTCTGGGAGGTTTTTATATTCGTCCATAGTCATCTTAGCAATGATTCCAGCTTCGAACAGTGACATTATGCTGAAATATCACTTAATATAATTAGGCACCCTGATATTCAAAATTGTTTACGTTTTGTATTTCTGTTTACGTAAAAATATTCAGCTTAATAAATAATCGTCGACTTAAGATTTATGAGATACTAAATAAATAATTTAGAACAAGCAATTTCTGTACAATAGCTATACTTCGTTTTTTTAGCATTAGAAATAAGGTAAACATCATCATCATCATGATGAGTATTTTTATTGAAAACCGCTTCTAAAAAAAATAGTAACTGTTACTTATAAATCTAAAAGAATGTAAATGACCATATGTCCTTGCTAATTGTTATATATTTGCTATGATTTATTTTCAAAAGTGTTTTTCAATAAAAAGACACGCCAAGATCGCTTACCTTCTTTCTAATGCTAAAAAAAAGAATTATAAGTAAGGTAAAGTCCTAGTCTTTAGCATGTTAATGCCCAATAGATGTCACTGGTAACTACTGGGACATGCTCGCTCAGTAGTCTGACGTGTATCTTACAAAGATTACGAGTATATTAATTAAATGCAACTTACACTTGATTGAATGTCTCTAGATAAGGAGAGCCGATTTGCAGCGCGATGGCCGAATATCGCGTGTAAAGTTTTTCGCTTAGATGGAAATTATGGGCTCCTGAAAACATAGACGGTAAATGTATCTTTTGCTTTCACGATATAAAGCAAATGCTTCATAATAACATTCCCAAGTACTTAAAAGGATTCGACAATGTCAATAGTATTGCAATTTTTTTAAATTAGCCTGTTTTGTGTCCAACTGCTGGTCAAAGGCCTTTCCTCTCTTGGTCCATTCCAGCTTATCAATCTCGAATTGTGATTATTAAAAGCTGTTTTAAATGTTAAATATAAAGCTTATATTTTTGTTTATGCATACGGGCCCCTATTAAGTGTTTCGAAATAACCAAAAAAATTCAAGATCTCTATTACATTTACACACTCTGTTTGATTCGACTATTGCCTTAGCATACATGTAATATCGTAGACCTAATTTAGCCCACGAGATCCTGTTGTCCGTTACTGATCGTTGATATTTCTATGCGGATTATTCATCTAGATAACTTGCGAAACTGGAAATACGAAACACTGGAAATACTGTTCTGACGTGCCACGTCACGACACGTCGTCAGATAAATTTAATGGGGGCACGAAACGTTAGTCTTACCGAACCGCTCGGTGTCATAGTACAATGTCTCCCTCCCCCCCAGCACGGCGACGCGGCGGCGCGCGAGCACGAGCCGCACGCCCACCTCGACGCTGCGCACGCGTTGAACGCGCTGCCGCTTCATCAGCCGCGCCAACCGCCCGTACACGCCTGTGCCGTTCTACGGAAAAAATGATGATGATGATGATGATGATGTCCTCCATGTCGTGTCCGACAAACGCGAACCTTTTAGCTCATTTGTTACTTATGTGCCCGAATATGGCTGGCAAAGCCAAACTTTGTTTTGAAGGTTCTATTACAAAGTGCGCAATGTAGCTGACCACTATCATTGTATGTGTAAGTGTAGGTAGGTCTCGGACGGGTCTTTTTAATAAGGCGTTTGGCATCCAGGTACTCTAAGCGATGCGTTTCAAAACCTGTTATAGCCTTATTTACAGAGCTGCGCCATTCTGGTCTCTTTTTCGCAAGATCTTCCCAACTCTCACATGGGATATTACATGCGGTGAGGTGGCGCTTGAGAACATCCTTGTAACGAAAGAACTGGCCTCCAGGAGTCCGCTTTCCCTCCTTTAATTGGGAGTAGAATACGGCTTCACGGAAAAAATAAGTAGTGGCTCATCTTCATCATCATTTCAGCTGAAAGCCTTTGACTAATGAACATAGGCCTCCCCCAAGGTTTGCCTAACAAGGTTACTGCAATATCTGCATTCAACGCGTTCCCTCGCTCCATCTTGCTGGAGGCCTACATACACTGCGTCTTCCGATCCGTGGAGGCCACCCAAGAACCTCAAGAAGAAGTTGCGTTTATAAGTTAAGTTTTTTTATGTTCGTATGTAAGTTGTCTTTAAACCTTGTATGTCGAATGTCACGCTTTACTTAAAATTTGGTACAGGCATGTTATTTGGATGACAATGCAAGTACAGTTAATAACATGTACAACCAGCAAAAAGAATAGTCTGTAAAAAAAGTTTGCATTAATAAATAACAAAATACAAATCAAAATCTGCAAGTCAATTTTGACCTAATTCTATTAGTCGAATTGATCTGAATTTTGGTATAATTAGGTCGGATAACAATGACAAGTCTTGTACCTATAGTTAACAAAAATAACAATAAGCAAAAAAATACAGTCTAGTGCATCACATGAACGCGTCTTGTCGCTATCGGTAACGAAAGTCACACACACTAAGACAAATACAATAATTATAGACGCGAAATTTGCTCGTAATATTATTACACACTGATACTTTCTGTGGAGGGGCACGCCTTCGTGAGTTTATAGATCTGTTCTGTCAAATCTCAATGAAATAAAAACACTAGTTACAAATCATTTAATCAAATCAAAATTTACCTGTAAAATAGCCAAAGAAGCGCTGTGCCTCTCAACCACAAGCTCATACCCCCTATTTTTCATGGCCTCCTCCAAAGCTTGCAGGGTTCCAATAGGTGCCTCGCGAGCTGGCCTAGCAAGCAAGCTGGTCAGATTCGCCGAGTACATGTCTCCAATGACGTATGTGGCTCCAAGAGATATCAAGACCGCAACTAGACGAGCTTTGTGGGTACTTGAGGGCTCCTTACTAGATGCTAAAACGACAAATGCATTTTTTTACCAAAATAATACCTATGACGGGGATTATTGGCGATTTATAAATCTTCACTTCTATATTGCATTGGTTATTCTTAGCTATATGTGTGCGTGTCAGAAGAAGCAATTAATTATACCGTACGCAAAGTACAGTCGCCATCATAAACATTGGAGCAGTCAAGGTGGTCAAAAATATCTGGACACGCACGTACGCGATTGACAACACGGTAAAGGGGTAAAATCTAAGTGGTTTGCTAATCGTTGCACTCGTGTTTTAGAGCGCGGTATTCTACGTATTTCGTAACAAAACTGTAGGTACAGGTAGGCTGGTCTAGAATGTGTCAACTCTACAAAAGTACACCTCTCCGTGAGCCTTTTTTTAGGACTATTCAAATTAAACTCACACTGTCTCAAAAACAAAGAAGTAGTGAACCAACAGCAGTTGTAGAAAAGCGCGAGTTGGTTCTTGCGTCCGCTCTGCCACAATGACGGTGCTGCGATCACCGCCCACAATGCCGGGCCTGTCACCAGCAATGTGGCTGCGACCAGAGGCCACACCTGGAGGAAAAAGCTGGTTATTGGCACTTTGAATACATTTGACCGACATAAATATACTAAACTTTTTTTTAAACTTCTCTTCTCTTTTATATATTTTTTTCCTGTACTGTTTTGACGTGACAACGTCTAATAAATCGATGAACGCCAGCTGCACGCACGAAAAAGTATGACGAAATGTAACGTATATGTACGTACACGCCCCGTGCAGAGTACATTTTATTGATTTTGCTGTAGGATGCACCGTTTTCAAGATATTTGACAAAACACCGGTTCTCGTCCGATCACCGAGGTTAAGCAACGTCGGGCGCTGTCAGTACTTGGATGTGTGACCGCCTGGTTTTATTTTTGTTTTTTGAATTATTTGTTATGACGTTGTCACGTTAAACTATCGTCCGTAAACCGACTTTACAGACAACCGGTTTTTTTTGTGTTCACTATGAGACTGACTCTCACTCGCATCTCCGACGCAAATGCCACTATTTGGAAACCTATTCCTAGCAAGTCAGCGGTAACAACCGTCATAAAGAGATGGTCGATACAGTGGTCGATATCAATACCAGTCTGACAGCTGGCATTTATTAAATTGTGTGAGTAACAACTGTTTCGTAATTACAAATCCTTCGCAAGTATCATACGCTACGGGTCTTCTTAGCCATATTGGACGCCAATTTTTTCCTTTTTTACATAAAACTGGCCCGTGATTGACCTCTATCTCATCCGATGGAAAGTGCAGTCGAGGCCAAAGGTGTATCTAACGGTTCAGAAACAGCCTATTAACTAATTAATTAGCCTTGAGGAGCCCTAGGTTGTATCCATCTAAGAGTACAGACGATGGGAGCGAATTCCATTCCTTAGCAGTTTCTATTTGGAAAGATGAAGCGAAACGCTTTGTGCGGGCCAATGGAATACAAACCACATGAGTGAGGATGCTCCCCCCGCCTGGATGCCCATTCAAAACAAGTGGAAGTGGGAAAACCACCTACAACGGCCCCTTGCCAGCAAAAAAAAATATTTTGGTAACTTTTCTGGCATACTTGGTACACCCGGGCACACAAACACAAATGCAATTGTTCATAATTATGTTAATTTCTTGAAAAAATGGGTTTCAAAAATAAGTGATCTCCACAAAATGTCATTATTTGGTATCATTTAAAGAAATATGAGTATTGTTACAAAACAGTGAACAAGTAGTAAATAAAGTTTGATATTTGCGTCGCAACTCTTGAATAAAGGTAGTGCATAGAGCGTTCACCTAAACTATTAAAGTTCGCCGTCTGTGCCCCCAGGTCGCAAGTTCCAATTTGATAACAACCCAATGAGTATGAATAATTTACAGAATTTGTCCGTGGAAGCAGTGTTCTTACAATGGCCGTGGCAGGATTAGGGACCATGACTGGACACTGACATGGAAACATGAATACACGAATCTCTTAAAAACCTATGAAATCAATATAGACTAATAAATGAAAACTGATAACTTCTTATAGTAAAAGCTCTCCTTCACTATATTTATAATTAGTAATGTGCCTATTTTATTATGTTTCTGAAATATTAATAGATTTGAAATAAAAAAAGGTTTGTTATCACTGAAACGTCAAAATCTGTCATTTGTCAGAATTCCACGAAATTAAAAATCGTAGTTTAGACTATTTTTACATACGAGTTTAGGACGAAAAAATGCCTTAAGTCGTAATGCGGGCGTATGGTTAGTAAAATTAAGATGCATGCTCGACTTAATAAGCCTGCGATATGTTGATTACATAGTAATAATGTCTTACAAGTTTTAGAGTGACGCAAATCAAACAAAGTATACCTCAGTAGTTAAGTAGCAGATAGAAATAATTAGGTAGATACAACAAAAGTGTGTTAATTATAAATTAACAAACTTAGTAAATTTTGCCTCATCTCCTTTGTTACGGGTTCATCCTAGTTTTGTTAACATTCCAAATTCTGCTAAAAAAAATAGGAGCGTATTTGGTAGAATAATGTTGAGAAAAATAATGTAGGTAGTTTGGGGTTTCCTTAAATGTTTACTGATTGGTATAACATTCCTTTGGTTTGGCAACGGATGTGTGCTCGGGTGTTTGTGGCTTGGAAAATGAGTTTGAAATGCGTTAACACTTTGTGTGATGTTTGTGATAGTTGCGCCTGTGTGACACATGTAATTTTTTATGTTGAGCAAGGTTTGTAGCGGAGAAGAAAGGTAATAATAGTGTAGTACAAAGTATACCTCCCACTGGAAAGGTCTGATGATGGCCAGGGTTTCGCTGAGCTTGGCTGGTGCGTGCGTAAGGAAAGCCCCTGAATCGGCCAACGTCAGAAATGAGAACTCCACTGCTTGCAAGCCCTCCCAGGTCACTGACACGTCGCCGAGAAAGAAATCAGCTTCCTGACAAAAAAAAACTATAACAATAATTTATTCAGGGCTCGAAATTTTAGTGCGAATGACGTCAAATCACACAGAGGATTATTTAAAATAGTCTTTTTATAAACAATTACACTTATCAACATCTTTCATTAAACGATATGGCTACTTCTGCTTGAAATAAATAAGCTGTACCGTAATGTATCTGACTGAAATTGTCATTCAGATTAACAATAAATAGACGTTGTAATAATCGATTTGACAACTGATATCGTCAAATGTATTTTATTATTACATCTATTTTTATTATGGTTACAAAAACAGTAGTGTAGGTATTTGGTAGGTATAGACTAAAAACAAATTTATTATATAATCGTACATTATGGTAGCAAGTTTTGTAAAAGTTATTTTATTTATGTAATACATACAAAATTACGCCATTTTTACGTCATCCGCATTAAGAGTTCGAGCCCTGAAATAATAATATCATGGGACGACTAATACCAATTGCCCTAGTCCCAAACTAACCAAAGCTTGTACTATGGGTACTAGACAACGGATAAACATACTTATATAGATAAATTCATATTAAAAATCCAAAACTCGAGCACAAACATTCGTATTTTTCACACAAATGTCTGCCCTGATCGGGAATCTAACCCGGGACCTCAAGCTTCGTAGTCAGGTTCTCCAACCACTAGGCCATTCGGTCGTCAAATATTGTATATATTAGCTTTATCCCGCCGCTTCTGAAATGAAAAAAGGTTACGGTAACAATTTTAAAGCCCAACATTCGGCCAGACAACGCCATCTATGGATTGCAAACGAAGTTATCACGTCATCTAGAAAGGTATAGCTTGTCTAATTTAAAATGGCGCGTCCTACCACCGCATTTGCGCATAGTATTTTTCATGTGATTTGTCGATCGTGATTTTGCACATTGATCATAGGTCCCGGAACAGTTGACGCTCCCAAACAGATGAAGAGTCGTAATTAATATTTGCTCGTACAAATCAAAATCAATTGATTCAGTTGAGGGGCGCGCGTCATTTTAGCTTAGACAAGCTCTACTTCAACGTTCTTAGACAGCGCCCTCTATTCTTTAAATAAAATATTATCCTATCCCACGGGAATTCATTACAGGGATTTTAGTATTCTGTGTCTCAATCCAGGTCTTTGTCCAAGTTTCATCAAAATCCGTTCAGCCGTTATTGTCTGATTGACTAACAATCAAACATTCAAATATCGTAACATATTCATAAACTTTCTCATTTATAATATTAGTAGGATTTTTAAAATTCAGTTTAGTGGCTAAAATAGAAAAAGCCAAAACGTCTTAAAACCATTCGCTTATTCGTCAACCAACTTTATCTTCCATGAAAAATAATCTCATTCCAAAAACTCCTTCAACTTGACGATCTCAATATGAATAATGAAATACGTAACTTAAAACTTGACAGTTTATAACTTAATTTTTGTATCGAGTCTATAAACACAACCATATCGAATTTAAAATTAAATTGAGCTATTTATGTTCTTCAGAGAAAAAGTTATAATTGAGGTATGTTACAAAATATAGAGACTAGCTTTTTCAGACATGATAGAATATTTTATTGAATATTCATCACAAAGCTAAGTTCATTTTGGAGTGAAATAACGTACAAGTATTAAATTTATAACTAGCAAAAGCTTTGTTCGCGCTCGCCGAAGCGTGTCATGCGTTTACTAACTTTTAATCGTGATCAAGGTGTTTTATAACACTGAATTTATTAAAATAGACGTTCCTACAAATATTATACATTAAAAAGTAACCTTGTATGTCTGTTGCCTTTTTACGCTAAACCACTCACAGGATAAATCAAAGATCATAAGTATAGTTTTCCATTCCGGAAAATTACATAACTATGTAATATCGCTATCCCGCTGTAACTACAGCGGGATAGCGATAACCGAATTCTTTGCAGATGGAGTTACGGGCAAGAGCTATACATATAATAGAATAAATGCGAATAAGAGTTCTTTTTGTTTGTTTATTACGCTTTCACCCTTGAAAGTATTCAACCGATTTAGATTAAATTTCGCGTGTAGATAGTTTGAGACCCTGAAAAGGTCAAAGTATACTTTTTACCCCGGGAAGTTGCTAATTCCTGCAGGATTTCAGGCAACTGCTAGTTTTCTACATACAGTGTGGAAAAAACGAACGCCACATGGAGGGCGACAACCTTAAATATTGGAAATAACACATTCTATGTAAAAGAAACCTTCCTTTATTGTTCAAAAACAAAAATTCTGCATTTATAGATTTTTAAAAATCGCTTGTTTTAGTTGGTACTCGAACCTGGCCAAAGGTGACAAAAATAACATGCTGTATTTTAGGATGCTGATGTAAAGGGTTACTGATAAAATAATTTATCTCTAAATAAGAAAGTAAGAAAGAAAGAAAGAAAATACATTTATTTACAACAACACAAGACACATAAATATTTTAACAAAAAGGACAATACAAAGGCTAAAAATAGAGTGTGTCATTGCGGTTGCAAATTGGACACTGGCTCAGCATAATGCTGAGGCGTTTATAACACCCCAGCGCTGATTTTCAGCCAGTACCGTCAGTAATACCCGGAACGCCACACAGATAGATAAAATGTACACTTACAAATATAAGCGATAAACTACATAAACTACATTAATAACATACTTAGACAATCAAATAAACAGAAGGCCATGAAAAATAACAATTACCAATTAATTTTGTTTTCACCCATTCACAGGAAATGGTCAACAGCTACCTAAATATTGGAAATAGCAAATTCTAAATAATGGAGACTTGCTTTTCTTATTGAAAATAATAAATAAATAAATAAATATCACGGGATAATTCACACCAATTTGACCTAGTCTCAAAATAAGTAAATAATAAATGCGCAATGACAATGCACAATACAAGTAATTCTTAATTTTCACGGTCTTTATTTAATTTAAAGGAGTGTGTGTTAGAGATAAAAACCAATTTCAGAATTTTTGTAAATTCCCACGGGAGAAGGTATAAAAAACATTACTTATAGTTATGTAACTAATTGAGTAGCTGTAGCGGGTATAGTAGAGTCTTGGCATTTGGTAGATACTCGCATCATCTTCTAGGATCATAGAAGTGCAGTGAGTAGGGATTTTTTAATTTTCCCGCAAGATAGAGTAGGTACGGGAGCAGTCTATAAATTTTATATTTTGGCGGACGAAGTCGCGAGAAAAAGCTATTTTATTATATTATAAAAGTTGTTATTAAAGTTGTTTTCAAAGTCACGAAACATGTCTACGGGTAATATGTTTAGGTATTAATTTTGAATTTGGATTTAGTTATCGTTTCATTTCAGTGCGTAAGGGTGTTGAAATTGGTGATGAATTGTACAAGTGAGTTAAATTATACATCAACTAAATTAGCTTTGTTTAAATACGAACCCTTTTTTTTTGTAGTAAATTTTCTTGTAAACTTCACACACGTTGAATTTCTTCGCTGGTGTGCGGGTATCCTCACAATGTTGTCCTTCCCCGTAAAGCTCATAATAAGTATATTATGAAATGTAATTTCGCACATAAATTTCGAAAAACTCAGAGGTTCGAGCCCGGACTCGAACCCACGACCTTTGCTTGAGAGGTCATAGGTCAAACCTAGGCTAGGCGCGTGGGAACTACGGCCCCAGCCGTCTCATTCTGAAAAGAGGCCTGTGAAATTTTCTTACCCGTTTCCAAATCTGTCCAAGGGTACCTTTAAGGGTTCCGTTTCCAGATATGCCAGAACCCTGACTTCTTTCAGGAGGGTCGTAATATTCGTATCTAAAATGTTAATATCAAAATATGTTTATATTTAACACGTTATACACAAGTCATTGTTAAAAAAGTTTTGGCTATTTTTTTTACCTACTTAAAGTTAAGTTTCTTAGCGATTAAAGAGAGTAATTTTTCGTCTCGCCCTCCTGTCACATTGACTGAAGAATCGTTGTTATATTTCACAAAGTGCCATGGTGGTGCCTAAAAAAAATAAACAGAAATAAGTAAATTAATAAGAGGGTTAAGCTGCGATTACACTCACTGAGTCGTTCAACTAACGCGGTCGCCGAACTTGTTTCAAACTACTGGCCAACGAACATCATCTTCACTACCGTGTTCGCTACACTTTTGCGGTCGCCGCATGCTGCATGCGGCGAACGACTTAGTGTAATTGCCGCTTAAACTACCCAGAGCCCATACACCACCACCACCACCACCACCACCACCACCACCACCACCACCACTTAAAAAAAACATTGTCAAGTGCTGTCTACTATTTCCGTGTGATTAGCTACGCAACTTGACTATAAAGTGATTATCTTACAGCACCATTTAGTGAATGCTAATCAAACTCAAATGTTACAAAAAGTTAGTACTTGACAATGTTTTTCTTAAAGTACTTAGTCAATCACTGGCTCATGTGATTTGGCCATGCAGCTAAAAACTGAGTATACGAATAGCTGAACTTTCCAGTTGAGTTAACATAGACGGATTATAATGGATTGCTTTCAATGAAGTAAAGTAGTAAAGTGGTAAGTAAAGGTTCACAATCCTCTGGAAAAACCTAGTTTTTACTCACATGGAGCACTGGGACTTTGAGCACTCGTCCCTTAAAGTTGCGGTACACTTTGTCGGCCGGCGGTAACACTGGGGACTTGTAAAGTCTCTCCGACCACCAGTTCACTAGCGTGAGGTGATGCAGCAAATGCGCTGTGGCTTGGTTGTAGTAGATACGAAATCTGGACATAGAAAATACAGTTACTTATCTTAGTGTTGCGTACCGTTTCTTCTTTCCGTTTCCAAAGGTTGAGAGGAATTTTTATGTAGTGATAAGGCCACCCATTGCCACAGAATAAGTAATAGTACTAACGTACAGAAGGATCACTCTCGAACAAAGGTCAACTTTAGGTATAAAAACTTTCCTACTCCTGCTGCGTGCACGCGAAATTAAAACTTATCGTGTGATACGAGCGTTCATATTCCGTTGGGCACCGCTGATCCGAAACCAAGGGCACAGGGTTCCCACTCGCCTATATTTGGTAGGTATATAAATCAAGAAAGATAACAGTGTGTATTAATTCACTAAACCACCTTTAGTAAGTAAGTAAGTTATTTATAAGATCGTTTAGAAGTCATTGTTTGTTGCAAAAATCACAGAAAAAAAAGATGCTTAATTACGCGCGACGCGGCTAGCGTGCGAACTGAAGTCCGCGCGACAACCTACTGCCATACTCCTCCCGGGCGGAGCGCCGGCCGAACATACCTAAACTGCGGAGTGAACCCCCCCTGCCATTGCTTACCTAGTACAGTCAACGTCATAAACAAGTGATCACTTTTGTACCTTGTCGCTTTCAGTCGTTACATTATTTCGTATGGCTTGGCAGGATATATCATAAAAGTCAGCCAATTGCAAATTGGTCTTGCACACCTTTGCAGTTTTATAGTCCGTAAGCAAATCTAGAATAACCGTGAATAGAAAATTCAAAGCTAAAGCTAAAACTAGTAAGTCCGTGACATCACTAGTGCAAAAACTTCCAAATCAATAAGTCGTATTTTCCTTGGCACTCATGAAACATGTTTCGGCCAATTCCTAACCGGCGTCCGGTCAATCAAATTACTAAGTACGTGGCGGCTTGAGCTTTGTATTCTGTACCTACTTCTGTGAAAAACAAAGTACGACGAAGAAAGACTACTCTGTTTGTACTTAACCTTGTATTCTACTTTTTTTGTCTGGCATACAAATGTCGAAGTGATAGATAAACAAATGAATACTTAGCAAGCGTTAGTGAATATATTTTTCTATTATCATGTTAGAGTCCCACTGCTGGGCAAATGCACTTATTTTTGATCTCCCCGACTTCTGATCTGGCTTGTTATCAGACCTAGTCCATTCCATACGCGTCCAAATCGCCCCGCCATCTTTGTGAAGGAGTCTTTATTTTAAATATGAAAATAAATTCAAGCTAGACGGCACACTTTTACGCTCGAATAAAGACTAGAAAGGGTAACTCGTAAGGGTTATGTTATGTCCGTGATACAAGCTGCACTGATGAGCGCAGTTCACAAGTGCAAAAAAGTCGTGCAAGTTGCATGAAATTGTGGAGCTGTAAAGGAAGTTACAAGATATAGATCAGTGATTTAGCACCGCAGGGTAATACAACTTGAACGTTTCTTGCATTTGTAAACTGCGCTCGAAGTTCTTTGTTGTGACTTTCTAACTTAGTTTACATACGAGTAAGGTATACAGATGTATTTCGAGTTTAGTGCTAACGTAGAGTTAATAGTGTCTAGATATGGGACTGTGTATCCTAACCTTGGTTTAATAGCTTAATATAGGTTAAATTCCCTCTCATACCCTCAATAAATTGTGCAAATGCAATTGTGCACTTGACGGAAATTTCACATTGGTATGAGATGTTTTTGTAAATATAAATCATACAGAGTGTAACATCTTCTTATTACAACAGCTTTGCCTGTGTGGAACTTCAGGGAGGAGAAATGTAATTTTTAGAAATACCCGCGGCTAGTGGCGAGCAATCAAGCGTTGTTCGAGCCCCAGGAATGAGGAAAAACCAAAATCCCTTTGAATTATTGAACAGTAAATATATTATTTTGTCTCGGTAATTGATGAATTGAGAGCGTTCCTGGAAATAAAAGAAACGGATGATGACGTACTGAAACATGTTTATCGCGGGTTTTAAAAGGAGCAAATATACACCGTGAAATTTTAGTGGTTGTTTTCCCGAAACGAGGTGATTTAGTTTCGATTGTACAATCGATTTATAATTACTATTTTGACTAGAGTCAAAAATCCAATTGTGAAAAACGAAAGTCGAAAATGACCGCAAACCAATAGTAACGCTTCGTTGGTACAAGTAGCGTACGATCGTACGATAGGTTAAGTACCAACGAAGCGTTACTATTGGTTTGCGGTCATTTTCGACTTTCGTTTTTCACAATTGGATTTTTGACTCTAGTCAAAATAGTAATTATAAATCGATTGTACAATCGATACTAAATCACCTCGTTTCGGGAAAACAACCACTAAAATTTCACGGTGTATAATAAAATACTTCAAAAATTATCTTAGATATTAGCAATATCCGAAAAATGGGGTTTGCAGAGACTACGGCATGATTTATTATCTTTTGCCTTTATGTCCAGCTACAGGGCACAGTTCACCTCTTAGTTAGAAAGGACATGACCTGTTCCTACGCGGGACCAGCGTGGATTAGGCACTTCATACACTATTGAACTGCTTCGCAGACGTGAACAGAATTCCTCGTGATGTTTTTCTTTCACTGCAATGATAAATTTACCAATTTCGAATTTAATTCGCACATATTTTGATATCACATTTACGCAGAATACAGGCCCTGGTTTTACGTTTCCTAGTGGCACAAGTAGATTCAACCGACTTAACATGCCATTTTATGTTTCCCATTTCCTAGGAAAGCAGTGCTATTTGTAACAAAGAACAAATTTAAACTAAACGCAAGCATCTTCTACATACGGTCGAGCCGATCTGTTGACCGTGAATACATTTAAAAAGTTAAGGTGGAAATATTTTTTGATCATGATCCTTTTCGAGGAGCCAATTACGAGTCAATATTACGTATTTTGATTCAAAACGATCCAATTTACATTCAATAATTACTATTTCTATTAACCTACTTAAACCTCAAAAATAAACAGAATTATAACAATATTAGTCAACGCAAAATGATATTGATGGAATACACAAATTACCGATAACCTAGTACGTTACTCCATTAATTTATTATTTATTAATTAGTAGTAATTGAGGCGGCATCTATTATACGGTCCGGGGAGATCAATGAATTATTAGTCCCCGATATTTTGGTACTCTGTGTCAATAGAAAAGAAAATGAATTTTAGAACGTTGCCTTTGGGTATTATAGTTATTAGATGGTTGGAGTGTTTGACCATGTTGTAGGTTCAAATTGTTCAGATGACTTAACATTTAGTAAAGTTTATGTAATAGCCCATGATGACATTATTATGTGGATTTTCATACAAAAAAAAAGTCAAGAATATCCACAGGAAACCAAAAGCACTTTTGAAGATGTATCATGCTATGGTTAATTGATAAAGAGACGGAAACGCGCTAATACTCTATTGTTTTGGACCTGTTAAGAAAAAAATGGATAACACAGAAATTATCAAAATCAAATACTTTAGGAATCGTTGTGTGGCTCAAAATGATCTAAACGCCCTATTACCTTGGCAGTAGAGTCGTAGGTAGTAGCAACCGCTCATCCACTTGTGCTGCTATAACTGTACCCACAAGGTAGGTACCTCAAGATACTTACACACTTGGACGTGGGTTGGTGATGACAGCCAGCCTCATGGCCTCACTTATTGTGTCCAAGAATCTGGTACTAACAGCCCCGTAGGACCAGTAAAAGACGTAAAGAATCGTGCGATGGATGAGGTTGTGTTCTGTCAACTGAAACAAACATGAATTTAGTAATTTGAGGAATAATGAGAGTTCTGCCAATGTACGTGTAATTGAGTAGAATGGTTTAAATATACAACGATGAGGCATAGGTTTCGCTATCGAGAAGATTATGTGCCGGCTAGACTATGTGCTACGCAAAGATGGAAAAATCTATATAAAAGTGGAAAATCGTATTGAAATTGGAACCTACCGAGCTTTAAAGTGGGAGTTCCTCATTATTGGACTCATTGCATGTACAGTCAAGGTCATAAATACATGTACATTACCAAGGCGTCAAAAATATCTATAAAATGCCACTAACCATAAGACTGGTGTTTACATACATATATTTGACGCGATCTTAAGACAGTACCGACGCTGAATCTAGTTTGATCAAATTTCGTGCGATTGTTCCGGGGGTGAAAATGGAACCTGGATTTGGACGGTGGGGGCGCGAGTAAGCGCTCTAGGCGCTACCAGTCACAAGAAGACACAAATACAAGTACAATTTCACACAGATAAACAAAAATTACAAACAACACAAAAAAAAAACAAAAAGCGTGAAGTTACCTCGGACAGTATAGTTTCACATTCGTATGGTTCACACAAAATCAAGCTCGTTCTTTCATCAGAAACGTCCAATGCTTCTTTCACGAAACCATAATACTGCAAATAGAAATGCTTTCATTTACTTACATACATTTTGGCCACAGTTTCACGCACCATTGACTAGCACCATCAATGGTGCAAACGACACTGCTATGAACCGCAATGGTGCATATTAAACTACGGCACATTTTGGCCTATATTCATCCCACTGCAAGGTATAGGCCACCGCTCAGAGCGAGAGGGGTTGGGCTGTAGTTCCCACGCGGGCCCAATGCTGTCCAAGTCTCCAGTGGGTAAATTTATTTTACTTTCTAAGATATATAGTTAAATAGTTTATTGAATCAGGCGTTACTTTGCGGAGGTCCATATTAATGAACTAAAACAATTACTAGCATCTCTTACGTTGGGGGGTTGTCTGATAAGATTTATGGCATTTTAAAATCAAACAATATTAATGTTGCCTTTAAGACTAACAACTCTTTGTACTCTAGGCTATGTAACCACAAAGAACAGGTAGATAAGGGAACTAGATCGGGGGTATACAAGCTTACTTGTAATGACTGCAATGGGATATACGTAGGACAGACAGGCCGAAGTTTTAATACTAGATTTAAAGAGCATGTTTCGGCATATAGGAATGAGCATCCAGATAGATCGAATTTTGCAAAACATTTGTTGGAATCAAATCATTCATTGTTAGATTCAGATTCTTATGAAGTGTTACATTATTGCGGCAAGGGGTTGCGTCTGGATGCTCTGGAATGCATGGAAATAATTAGGTACAACACTATGGGGTCTATTATTAATGAACAGGTAAATTTAGTATCTTCTCCTTTACTGCGGCTTGGGTCGAATTTGAACAGTTAGTATTAATTAAATATGCCTTATAAATAAATAAACAAAAAAATTCAAGGTAGTTTTATAATATGTCAATAAAAGTTAATTTTTGTGGGGTAGTTTGAGAATAAGAAAAATAAAGTGGGTACTTGAGAAGTTACAGTGACAAGTTAAAACATTTGTTTTGGTTTGTTAGTTTAACATTTGGTAGCATAGCATACGGTTGTGGTAACTCTGAAGATGAGCTCTGGTTGAGTTCAAAACGCGTCAGTGTAGCTTGGTGGTGGTGATGGTTGGGTTTATGTGATTTGTGTGTGTTCGTACAGTGTGGAGGTGGAGGAACTGCATGAACGCACATTTCTTGCATAAACGTAACTATTGTAAGGTCGCGGGTGAGCAAAGTAATTGTTTTAGTTCATAGTTAAATAGCTTTAATAATTAGCGATGACCTATAATAATCGAAAACCATTTGGAGAAATAGGCTTTGTGAAGCGTTTTCAGAGATCAGAATTATAAAAATATGATAAACTGAATTAAATAAACAAAATTTAAGTAATGACCTTCATTTGACCCCTGCAGTGTCCCGTCACAAAGGCAGTTATAAAGCAGGTGTACACTCTAAAGCAAATTGACAGTTTGAAATGTTGCTATCCTGCTTATAATAGCAAAGAGTGACAAAGATAGAACTTTAATCACATGATGTGCACCCGGCTTTAAACAGTTGTCATTTATCGTAAAGTCCGAAATGTATACGAGTATTTCCAATGTATTTTTACAAATTAAATTATTAAATAACTACGGTACAAGTAAATACAAAAGAAATTAAATATCAGATTTTAATAAAAAATATCTATTTGCTATTTACACCATTAAACAAACATAGAATAATCGAATCTAAAAGAAGAGAAATAAATAAAACTATTTGCCATAGTTCATTTAGGACCCTAAGCCGAGATTGTGAGGTTAAGACAAGACAATGAGACTTGATAGTGACAAGACAAATCAGTAATGCCACAGATTATGTTATGTACGACCTGAACTTTTCTAGACAATGGAACGTGGCTGTCTCACTGTGACGCCATACAACGTATTTTGTAAAAAAAATATAAAAAAAAAATACTCATCCAAAATCAAAATCGATGAAAAAGGTATATTAAAATGTTCTATTCTTTCCAAAAATAAAATAAAAACTATTATACCTAATAGGTTATTTTTTTGGCGCATCCCAATTGGAAAATCTTTAATGTTCTAGATTAATCAATCAAGTATCGAGAAGTATAATTTGATTCGTTCACATTATAATATATAGTTTCATATAAACGTATTTATCTTTTTTTATTTTAATATTATTAATGCGAAAATGTTCACGTTTAAGTCACTGAATGGTTAAATTTAGTATAGAGATAATTTGAGTCCCGGGAAAGGACAAAGCATAGTTATTATCCGGAAAAATTGCGTAGTTCCCGCGGCGATAGCGGCATAGTGATAAACGAATACTTCACAGACGGAGTCGCGGGCAACAGCTAGTTTCTAATAACAATGAAAATATCTTATTAAATACCTTTTCTTTGTTCTCTTTCGTCGAGATGTCTAAGTTAATTACTTGGACCCCGTGCTCGCTGAGCAGGCAAAACAGCCGGTCCATGTCTTCGGAGCTAAAACATCAAAGATCGTCTCAATTATATAATTTGTTATTTTATCTTTATGTTTTCCCGTACTTCATTCGTGATTTTAACCTCTCATGTTTACTTTTAATTGTTCGTAATAAGAATCTCCGACCGCTACAGAAAAAAATACTAGCGCTTTTGAAAATTTTCGTTGGTTCCGTTTCTCTTATTCACGATGTCTTGGGACTTACAGGGATAATAAAAGGAAAAGGATTGTCACGCGAGCTAAAAATGCAAGGCGCCTATATGGTTAAAAAGCTATATCATCACTACTTTGAAAGGAACTTGTATCTATAATCAACATGTACACTAAACGAGATTCTTGAAGCGGATCCAGTAAAGTTCACATAGTAAGATTACAGATTTTGGGTCTAAGAGCTTTTTCCAAAGTAGGTACTGAAGATGTACTTTATTTTCCAATGCAAGTCTGTAACGAAAATTAATTGCTCAAAGAGTGGGTTATGTCCCCTAATTTACTTATCTTTATAAAAAAAAAACATAAAAACGTGTGCTCGTTAATAGCAGAAAAGGAAAAAAGTTGCGACATTGATGCGGTAAGGTAACACATACGACAACTTTTCCATTCCTCTTTAGTCGTTTTGTGGTGGAACTACTACTCTGATGTATGTATGAACCAAGTAATATTGGCCGCGTCGCTTTTTCTAAATAGGTTGTTTTAAGTGAAGCCTACCTTTTTGATCAAGAGAGTAAAAAGCTACACCGGTAAGAAAATAACGAACATAATCTAACAAACTCACACATTTATCTAAAGTAAGGTTATTTTAATCAATTACCAAGGAGGCTCTTGTTGATTGGAAACGTCGTAAGTCTATGCTTTGAACAACTTAACTGAGGAATAAGCAGGGTGAGCTATGTCCTTGTCTAAATATAAGACTAATTACGGAGCTTGTTGCGGTTCGTGAAGTTGTTTTGATTACGATGTCTTTTGCGGGTATACCTACTCGAAATTGCTGAATCCAAGCGCAAAGTCGATAACAGAACTTTGTTTTCGTTACGGACTTCTTTATGATGCATAGAAATAGTTCGCACATTTTTTTTTACAAAAACATGTGGCACTGCATCCGTCGTGATTAAGTATTTAAGTGAACACACTTTGGAGCAATGGATGCCTTAAGTCTATATTTGCAATCCTCTAAGGAATCTGGCTCGTTTTCACTGCGCTTGACTTGAGCAGCAAAAACACCTCAATAAATCAGAAGCTACATTAAAATTGTTATCACTGATCGGGCAATTATTTACCTTATATTCGTAGAGCCTCCCCTCACAACGGTGATAGTTTTTGCCGGCAAACCCTCTGCTATATCCTTAATGGCCGTTGAGAAGTCCCTAGGGAGTCTGTTCATAGTTTCCGACATTATATCTTGTATGTCGAAAAAACCATGCGATAAAGGCAATATTAATACGAAGATGAATGCGAGGCACATGGTTAGGTTTTGCTTTCGAAATAGTGTCAGATGTTTTTCTCTTTATCAATCGATAATTTTAATAAACCTTTGCAAGTGTACTGAAAGTCTTATAACTTCTTAATTGGTGTTTTTTTGAGCTTCGATTGTGTTTTTCTTTATTTAAAGAAAGTGGTTGGACTTTCAATGTAATTGGTTGACCTGAAGCTGTTTGTCAATAATGCCAACAATGATATTATTCTTACTATAAGAAAAAAAATGTGAAATAATAATTGTCATTAATAATGAAACTAAGAAAATAACGTTAGTTCGAAGGATAACGAAGGAGATAAACGATCTCGTCAAGATAATAAGAGAAACTTTTAGTTCACAACTCCGAGGTTGCTACGGTTGGAGTTGTTATGTGGAACTTGGGAGTCAATCGTTTCTTTTATATCGCGGATAATATTATGTTCAGGCATAGATTAGAAAAAATATCAGACAGTCGGAATTATTTCATTATTTTTAGACCTTTAACTCATTGGGATTGATATATTTTATTAAATAACAATAAATAACGACCGATCGAAACAGCAACTGATTGTGTCCTGCATTTTAACTTAAAACAAATCAGATCGGCCTATTTGCTAGTAAATATTATTGTTTCATTAAGTTTTTTATATTTCATTATAAATGCAAACTGAAAAATAAATGCACAGAAAAAACCCCAGAAAAAAGACCAATGCTGGGAATCGAATCCAGGTCCTCGGCATTCCTTGCCGCGTGCTAATCCCCTACACCACCACTGGTCAGGAGCTTAGCTACAAATTTTCCCTATGCATCATACATTCCAGCCTGCCATCATCACTTTTGCAATGATACAGCGCCATCTATGTTCAGTTCTCATCGAGAAACATCATCGTCATCATCGGATGACCGTAAAAGTAAAACGGAACCCTAAAAAATTGAAGTTGAAAAAATTGAAATACACAAAGATACTTCAAACCAAACTTGTTAAGTTTTTTATATAAATGAACGGAATGAAACAATCTTCAACGTACTTTTCTAAAGTAGCAAAAACTTGAAAACCATTGAAGGTTCTAAGGTACAGATGTATCGGTCAGTAAAGCAGTCTAGTCTGCAATGCGTGGTCTATGCATGTCTCTCCGTCACTAGTCTGACACGGTAATGGCCAGCATGAAAGGGCGCGCATGACTGATGCCTGAAAGCCTTGCCATGTTGCCGCGCACCTTGACGAATTTATACCGATGCGAAGGGTCGAATAGACGAAGGTTATTTTGAATCACGCACATGGATTTGATATAGATTGATGATTTAACGTTTTTATAGGTCCACTTAAATAAAAGGTTACACTTAATCAATCAATATTTTCGCGTAATTTCCGACCACATAACAGAAGTTAATAAAATACAGAAGACAAATAATAAACACAGATAGAAGGTAGATAATAAATTACAAGAAGTTTCACTACTTCCGCGCGGAGGAGCTGCATGCACGATTTTTTGTCAAGCGGTATAAGATGATGACAGAAAGAGATAATAAAAGCGAAGGCAAGCGTCAGAAGCGTTAGAAAGACAATGGCATCTGGTCTCGTTGTAACTAAAATATTTATTTTTATTCGCACCCTATTCCTAAAATATGTTTGCCTATGTCTGAAAAGGCAAATATCGACGTGACAATAAAAAAAGATAAACGATTGTTAAGTTGCTAGAAGCGTTTATGAATAATGGAGTTAGTCTACTACCACTGATCTGCAATGCAAGCTAGTTAAGCTTAAGGCTAGGGCGTAAGGACTAAGGGAGTCTATTGACATTTATCGGTCTAGTTGGCACTAGATGTCACTTCTGTTAATTGTAAGATGATAATTGTGAATATAATCCTAAAAAAAGTACCTACTACCAACTTATTTTTTAATACCAGCTTTTCTGACAAATAAATCAAATTAAATAGTAAACGTCGCGTCGTGCATCTGTTTCTATATGAACACAGCCCTAACATATACCGTGTTGACTTGAGAGCTGTCAGCAGACTAGAACGGCAGAATTATTAATATGACATCAACATATAAGCTAACACAATACAGGATAACGCAATGAATATAATACCTGACACTGAGAGGGGCTTCTTGAAGCCTTAATTAAATCAAAGAATTAGTCGTCATCTCAGCCTATATATACCTATACGTCCCACTGCTGCCGTTCTCACGCGGGCCCAGTGCGGGCTGGAAACTTCATGCACACCATTGATATGGTTCGCAGGCGTGTGAGAGTTTCTTCATGGTATTTTTCTTCACCGTAAAGCTCGTGGTAATATAATTGATTTCGCACATGAATTCTGAAAAATTCGGAGGTAGGAATCCGAATTTAAACCCACGATCCTCTGCTTAAGCAGCCATGGATTAAACCACTAGGCTTCCACTGTTATAGAAATTACTACTGTGATTTAATTTATTTATGTATGACCCTGACTAAAAAAATACTTTAACAAAACAGAAAAAAAAACGGTTCAAGTGGACACGCACAATAAAACCAGCAATAAATAAGATTATACCATAGTATTTTCATGTAAAACAAAGTCAACTCCGGATCAGTGACTTTCAGAGTTTTTCTTTTAAATATGTGAGGCATAATTTTTTCCCTAATTTTATAATTCTATATCAATGAAAAGCACCCAATAAACGCGTACATGAAAATACACTTTCAGGAGGTTATAAGTACTCTTATGGCCGCGTGAATAAACTTCATGCTTTTACATTGAAAAACACCATAGTCTTAAATATTTCATATATATTTCAAATTGATACCTTCACGCGTTCCTTCGCAAATAGATAAAGATACACAGACGGACAATAAAGTTATTCTATAAGGGGTTCCTTTTTCCTTTTGAGCTATGGAACCCTACCAATCAAAATAACATTGGACCAAGAAACTGCTTCAAGAGGTTCAACTACGACTAATAATACTTAGAAATCGTTTCTAAAGCCAACATCCAAAGGGCTCCAATTACGAAATACTTGCAGGCGATAATTCATCGCTTAGGATTTATTGTTCTATCGTAAATCTTCGCTAACGAATAAATCCCAACGATGAAATGAATTAATGTACGGAATATTCACTGAAGCTCGATAATAGAGTTTATCAATAACAAATAAACAACTTCAAGAAGTTGCATTACGCCCTCTTTTGATTGCTTTTGAAGCTAACGGAGCTTAGAAAATGCGGCAGAGTGCAGGACATAATCTAATATACTAAAGTGGATTTTTTTATTATTGTGTGAATTTTGCGTGTTTGTATGCAGAGTGTCCTAAAGCTCAACGATAATCTGACACTAGGCAAGAGGCCAAGTTTTTCTTTATTTTATTTTTTATTATGAGGAGGAAAACGAGCAAGCTCATTTGAGGGTCATCTGATGGAAAATTATCACCACCGCCCATATATATCAACAACTCAAAGAGAGTCACTGATCTGTTGCCGACCTTTAAAAAAGGTGAGGGAGTAGAGGAGGGGGCGGGGAGAGGTATTATTGAGCCCTCGGCGCTCTCACTGACCGTACGAAACGCAGCAGGAGTACTGCTGTTTCACGCCGGTATTCTCTGAGAGTGTGGTATTGCCCCAGACGAACCGGCCCATTCGTGATGCAGCGGCAAGCTACAACATGGCTCTACTACTACTACTAAAAGTTGTAATAGTTCTGGATAAAAATGAGAAAAAATATCCATGTCTCTTAGTTAACTATCGGTAGACATTTTTCGAATATATCTAATACAAAAAGTGATTTATGTTATGTGACTCTATTGTCTCTTAACTAAGTGACGTGGATTTTTTCCCTTAATATCTCCAGAACTGGTGTGACTTGACCATCGGTACCATGTTATTGTTGAGTTCTGGGATATAACCATTAAACACTCTAATTAAATTAGGTTCCTTTTAGTCCGGGAAACTGCAATGTTTCTAGACGCAAACAAAGTTAAGAACAACAGCTAGAACAATATTAACCACATTTAATCAATAGGCATTTTTGTATTATTGCCTGTGAAACATCCACGGGTTGACTTTCACGACTCAATGAGATTTTACGAACACGTGTGTTACACGACATCTATTGTCAGAGAAATATATGGGCTATATGTAATAGTACTAGCTGTTGCTCGCGACTCCGTCTGCGAAGAATACGGGTATAAAAAACAGCCTACGACCTATTCTCAGACCTAACAAGTACAGCAACAAACACCGTGACACGAGATTTTTATATATTAGATTTTGTAAGTTCTGGTGCTGGTGGTATATAATGGTTTACTCCTGGAAGGTCTCTTCCCGTTAACCGCGAAATATAAAAACGTCTCATCATGGACTTAATACCTAACCCGGACTGAGTACTAACTTTTATTAGTCAATCAAAAGTGACCCATATTACCAAGCAATACAGTTTAGTAATGACAACTAGAGACAGCGGTCCGAGAGAGAAACCCAAACTAGTGGCTTGTGTCCCACTCGCACCATTTGCCAGTGGAAAAAAAGATAATGAAATAGTAGTAAAAATTAGTACTGAAAATAATAACCTTCGTTATAATAAATAGCTATATTTAGATACAAAATATTACCTTTTACCTAATTTGTAAATCATTAAGATTGCAACTAATATTAACTGATTAAAACACGGTAATGCATTAAATATTGTGATGATCAAGTGGTGATTGTAAATTTTAACTGGTATCACCGACGTTGACAAATTAGGGTGCCTATGATTTAGGCCGGTGTGAGTATGTCTACTAATGCAATTTCGTAGATAAGACTGAAAAGCAGGTTGGGGTATAGGAAAAGGGGCCCGATTTAAGGACTTAAAAAAATTTGGATCAGAATTTTTTTTTCGGGTTTTCGTAAATTTTTATTTAAAAAAGCTTTAAAGAATACATTAAAATAAGCATCTTTTATATATATAAAGATGATCTACGACTGAAATTATTTGTCTTTTTAGGGTTCCGTACCCAAATTGTAAAAACGGAAACCCTATTACTGAGGCTCCGCTGTCCGTCCGTCTGTCCGTCTGTCACCAGGCTGTATCTCGGGAACCGTGATAGCTAGAGAGTTGAAATTTTCACAGATGATGTATTTCGTTTGCCGCTATAACAACAAATACTAAAAAATGGAATAAAATAAATATTTAAGGGGGCTCCCATACAACAAACATGAATTTTTTTGCTCGTTTTTGCTCGATATTGATAACGGCAACAGGTAGACACTTGAAATATTCACAGAATCTATCTATCTAATCTATCTATCTAATACCTTTAAACGAGCAATTCTTGTATATGTATATATAATCAGGATCTCGGAAACGGCTCCAACGATTTCGATGAAATTTGGTATGTGGGGGTAAAAAGATAAAAGTTTTTTTTTTACACCTTGGGTTACACTACTGAAGTTTTAGCAAGGATTCCGGATTCCTATTATTTTTAATAAGTGCACAAATTTAAATATGTGATTCAGTGTCGTTAAAATAACAAATTTCAGTATTTTTCGTTATAATATTAATCACTTTTTTTTGTTTTTCATAGTAACTCGACCAATTATTGGATGAATTACTATGAACAACCCAAATTTCAAAATTTAAAAAAAAATCTTGAACAGATAATCATGATCTGAATCACGTATCAAAATTTGTGCACTGATTAAAAAATTACCCTGTATTACTCAAAAATAATGTAGCATTCTATTCGTGAAAGAATTTTTGAAATCGGTCTAGTAGTTTTGGAGTTCATTCGTTACAAACATAGAAAAATACAAATCAATCCCCTGTATAACATTAATAAAAGTAAAACAATAATAAAAATAAAATAATTGTAATATAAATATAAGATCAGTGTAGGCTTACATTATGTCTTTCTAATTCTGAATTGACTCTTTATACTTTTTTAAGAAAAATCTTGATAATTATCCGCAGGTGTACTTGGTCACCCTAATTAGAACGAGATGCAAACCACTAGTTTGGTTTCTCTGTCGGCCTCACTTTTATGTCGCAGTACTCAGTCCGGGTTAGGTATTAAGTCTATGCGTCTCATACAAAACCAGAAATCGGTACAAAATAAGGATTGTTTTAGAAACTTGCAAGGCTATACGATCGTGATACTACAATTCAGCCGACTTAGTGACCATGGCCGCTGCAATGACTTTGAAACGTCAAGATAATTTTAGTCATAAGTCATCGTGATCGTGTCCCTGGTATGATAATGTTACGACCGTGTGATAGGTTGTCGAATCGTTATTTTTAATCAGAACCAGCAGGATCACAGGTTATTGTTTCGTAATTGGCATGGAAATTCACGCTAGTAGAGGCAACGGCTTGCAAGTCTTAACCCATATACCATGAGGTATTTGCGAGTGTACCCACAATACGGCACGTTCCATTAGGGCGGTATCGAGCCCCGGCGGCGTGCAGGAAATCCAATCGTGCTCCCCGAGGTGTCACTCGGCGCCTCATATCTTGAGTAGGCGGTACGGGCGCAAGTTTACAGGTTATCGCGGCGAATAAATTTAAAAAGAATAGCTGCAAGATTATGTACAAAATATTTGTTTTTCGTGGAACGTTTAAACCTTATCCTATCATAATTATGATACATGGTGTGCGCAGTAATTCATCTCATCATCGTCATATATTAAAGAGCTAGGCTCTTGTCGGTGGAGTAATTTCCAGCTTGTTCTACATTCTGCTTTTTACTTCACTTCTTTATATAATGAAACATTTATTTTTTCTTTTATCTGCTCCATATATGTCTTTCTTGGTCTTCCCCTTTTCCTTTTCCCTTCTATTTTTCCTTCTATTATAGCCTTAATGTAATTATCATTACCTTTCTTTTCTGCCCAACTGATCTTTTCCGTTCTCCTCCAACACCACATTTCGAGCGCTTCCAATCTCTCTCTGTCTCTTTGGGTCATGGTCCACGTGGTTCGCAGGAATTACAGGAACTTGTTTTATCATCCCCAATTCACCAACGTACGACGAAGTGTGGGTAGCTCTTTTATAATCCAGACTGGCTAAGGAATGGAATATACAGGGTGTCTCAAAACTCAACGATTACCCGATACCGGGCGAGAGGTTAAAGTTAAGTATATAAGAAAAAATCTATGCCACTTAGCAATATCTTTGGCACTTACCATCACGTGAGATAGAAATCAGTCGCTGGTCAGTTTTGATTAATACAAAAAAAATGAAATCAAAATTATACTCTAGAAGAGTATATACCCTGTGAATCCAATACACTGTATCTTCAGTACACTGTCTATGGGAGTTACAGTGTATTGGATTCACAGGGTACAAGAGGAAAACTTGCATTTTTGGAATAGTCAATAAGATACTAAATTTTGTAGTGACAATTAAAAGCAGGCCATGCTTGATGAACTCAACTAAATCTATTCGTAAGCACTACAATAAAGAGGTAACCATTGGTAGTTCGCGTGCTCGTTTGTATGTAGACGGTAATCTTTCAAACTATTGCACGGATTCTTGAAATTATTATTCTAATAGAAAGCTTCACCATCCCCGAATAATATAACCTATTCTTTAATCTTTTTCGTTTCTGTACATGATAAGATAATGCCTCGAGCCCTACTACAACCCAGCACATTGTAATCGGATGAAAAGAAAAATAAAAAGACATCCTATTTTATTTTATTTCATTTATTTGGGGCATCAATAACAATACATTATACATACACAATACATACATTATAATGAGACTTAACAGACAAAAAGCCAATCACAGATATCCACAGATATAAAGTTAAGCAAAACATACTTTATACTATTCCTATTACTTGAAAATGCGACAACTAACTACTTAGTACTTAATAAATTATATGGTATTGAACACTTATGATTCGTCATATAAACAGTGCTGGCACTGCTGCCACAAAAAAAAGGTTTTTTGTATCTATACTTCACTTATGACTTGACGCCGCCTTCCTAAACTGTCACCTTCCATCCACGAAGTCTGTTAGGCGTTGCTTTTAAAACTATCGAGTTGAGGGTTACCTACTCGGTAACTTAATACTATCTCATGTGAATTTAAAATATAACCAAAGTGAAAAAAGTGGTAGGTGAGCGGCGTGCGTGGTTTTTTGATTTATTATTATTTAATGCTCTTCTTGTTGTTTGTTATACGAAGATGTATACATATTGTTACTCGTGGTTACTCGTGGTAGACAATGGTGTGTGTGCGCATATATAACTTATTTCAGAGTGTATGTATTGATGAAATACAATAAACAAATAAATCTCTGGTGCGATTCCAATAGTCCATTGTCATAGCGTATTAGTGAAAAATAGGTAGTTAGGAAACTCGGCCGTCCAGATAGAGTTAGTATGCGGGGTAGGTCCGTGTCGTGCGGGGCAGGCACGTGTCTGCCCCCCCCCCACGCTTAGTCCGTCCGCTTTTTAGTGGGCGTCGGATTTCTGCAGTTAGCACAGATAAAAACTGTGACTACTATTAGAAATTATTACTATTTGGGACACACACATTTTTTTTGTTGTAGTCTGGGGTTAAGAAGTTAAATTGTTAACCATGGGTTATGGATCACAGGTCCATACATTTGACACTGGGACACACACATTTTTTTTTGTTTGCGTCTCTCACTACTGTGGACGTGATAAAAGTTAAGGGTCTATAGCCAATATATATTTTAGTTAAGTCTACATTGGCGTGTGGCCTGGCCAACCTTTGGCCCATTTAAATTAATTTTAAGTTTGCTAACTCGGAGTCGCTAACTTTATGTTCACAGGAGAGACAACTTATGTTTCTAACGCTATGTTTGATCCCACTACTTAACCTGAGCTAGGGCTCAACTTTGAGTTATATTTAACGCTGGTCCATGCAAGTCCGCCTAAGTATTGCTACGCATTGCCTCTGTGGGTCTATATTATTCGTCACTTAGTCCAGGAAGTACAAACGCATGAGTGAGCTCTATTTATTGTTCGTGGCATTTCGTGGAAGTACTGACGCAAATATGCATTCAACGCAGTGAAACAACAACGGTAAAAGCAGTCTAAATAGCTATTTTGTGTATCAGGATTCCAGTTACGTACTAATAGTTAAACTATATTAAAAACTTCCGTCTACAAAGAGTTATCTTACAGCTTAATCACAGCACAAGATTGTGTTGTGTACCTTGTCTATATATATGTATTGAAAAGAAAATTCAGTTTGCAAAGAGCAGGAGAGTCCGGAGAAAAGCAAAACGCCGCCGGCGCATACTTATTATTGCAATAACTTGACGGTATACGTAGGTTATGATGAAATTCTTCATGTTTATGGGGTACACGAATTTCTGTCCGATATGGTACATGACATTTGATTTTTTGATTGAAAAAGTAGGGTAAAATACCCAGAAGTCAGTCAGGCAGGTTAATCTTTCGCACGAGGGAGAAGAGCACGAGAGATAATTATAAGACCTATTCTAATTAAGTTTGCGGGTCAGCAAGCACGGGATGTAGTGTGGGCAGAGAAAAAGCGGCTCAAAGGCACCGGCTACACTCTCTCGGAGTTCCTGACTAGCACTCGGCATGCCGTTTTTATTGATGCTCGTCGCATTTATGGAGTAGAGAGAAGTTGGACGAGTGACGGGCGGGTCATAGTGCTCGGCCGGGATAAGACTCGGTACAGAGTCGCCTCGCTGGACGAGCTACGTGCAATTCCACCAGATGCAACGGAGGATCGGTCAGGGTCGGGCGGGGACAATTCCGTGCCGCCCGTGGATTTCGTAGCGGCGCCCGCGTCCCAGAAGGGGGCTGCAGCAGCTACGGGTGCGCCTGCACGGCGTCCTCGACCCCAAAAGCAGAAGAGTCCGTCTAGGTCACGAAAGTAGTGTTAAGATGTTTCTTAGTTGTTCGTTTTATCTTGTGTTTTGCTTATTTTTATGTTGTTTCTGGATCTGGACACATTCTGCTTATTTTTGTTGTGAGTGGGTAATAGTGATTTCTGTACACTGTTATAATAATATTCACGGTACATTTCGCAACAGTTTGATTAAATTCCGTTAGCTTAAGATACCGCGATTTCGTCTTGTTTCCGTTGGTTGGTGGCTGCCTGGCTTGCCTCTGTCGTTGCACGTCAACGTCATTGTCACTTTGACAACTGACATTTAGTGTTTTAATAGACTTCTTTACGTTCCAATTTAAGTGCGACGGCAGCGGTTATTTGTTGTAGTCCAATGTACCCAAGTAGTTTTTCTTTCAAATTTCAAACTTTTTTTTTGTCCATCCATTGCCTATGTTAACTAATCTGTTGTTTTCTTTTTTTTTTGTTATTAGCTGCTGGCGAGCGATAGAGGGAGCATTTAATTGTGATTAAAATTATAGGTTTTAAGTTAAATATTTAAAGGTACCTATTTTGTTATATTAGTACATAATTTAAGTACATACATATATATTTTTTTGTTTTTTTTTTATACGTATATATATATATAAATATTATTTACTTTATTGTTCTACTTCATGTCTGACGTTTTGGACGCTAGTCATGATAGTGAATTTTTCTCATTGTCTTCTTCCAGCTTATATGACTCCTTGAGCGATTTGTCGGATATACCGGACCTCAGCGATCGGTTGCACATCACTTTTTCTTCTTCCACCAAATTATTTAACGTAGCACATATAAATGCACAGAGTATTCCTGCACATTTTTCTGATTTACTTTCGACCTTTTCTGGCAAAAACATCCACGCTCTTCTAGTGTCTGAAACATGGGTCAAACCATCACTTAATTCTTCTCTTTATCCTTTACCTGGGTTTCGTTTGATTCGCAATGACAGAACTGGATTGCAAGATGGCGGCACCAACACTGTGCGCGGTGGCGGTGTTGCTATTTATCTGCGTGGTTATATTGCTTGTCAGGTGGCCGCACAGTCACCCTCATTGCCATCTTACTCCAAATCACCAGAATATTTGTTTCTTGATGTCTCTCTCCATCACTCTAAACTTCTCCTCGGAGTGTATTATAGTCCAACATCAGGTGTAAATTATTTTGAATCCTTCGAGAGGACTTTGGTTGACCTCTGTCCGCAGTTTGAACATGTTGTTGTCATGGGTGATTTTAACACATGCTTATTGAAAAATGACCATCGTTCACTTAAGCTGCAATCACTTATAAGTTCCTTTAATCTTAGTATTTTACCTCTTAGTCCCACACATTTTCCTCATAATGGCCCTCCTTCACTTTTAGACCTTTTGATCACTTCCTCACCTAGTTATGTCATTTCTCATGGCCAATTTAACGCTCCCGCCTTCTCTAATCACGACTTAATATACGCTTCATTTAGAATCCGTCCACCAAAGCGTAGGCATAAAATTGTTCTGCGGAGAAATCTCCGTGATGTAGATCTTCAAGCCCTCCATAGCGACCTGAGCAGTGTTGACTGGCACGCCATTGAGGCTCTTTCCGACGTTGACCTGAAGCTTGAGGCTTTTAATAGTGCATTGCTTGAGGTTTTCGACAGGCATGCTCCGCTGAAGCCTACGCGTGTTAAGCACAATCCGGCACCGTGGCTCACGCCAGAAATCAAGAACATGATGGCAAAGAGGAACAGGGCTCGCATTAAACTGCGTAGTGTTCCTTCGGATGAGAATCGTCAGAGGTATGTGTATTTGCGGAATCGCTGCAATAAAGTATGTAGGGAAGCTAAACGTCGTTACATATATCAGTCAATAGATGGTTGCCCCCCTTCTAAACTATGGCAGTTCCTTAGGTCTCTAGGGGTGGGCAAATCTCAACAAACTCCTTCTTCTACCGTGACTGATTTCAACGGCCTCAATAAGCACTTCAGTACATCGCCTGTACAGTTGGATCCCATTGCAAAACAGCACACGCTATCTCTTCTTGCCAATACTCAACACCCTGACATCCCCTTTTTTGATCTCGGTTGCACAACTTCGCAAGATGTCCTCAATATTCTTAAAACTATCCGGACGAAAGCGGTTGGTGAGGATGGCCTGGGTGTGGACATGCTCGTGCTGGGGGCGGAAATCATTGCACCCATCCTATCCCATATTATTAATTATTCATTATCCTCGGGCTGTTTTCCTTCATTGTGGAAACGTGCTCACGTAATCCCTCTTCCTAAAAATTCGAATCCTAGTTCCTTCTCTGAATATCGTCCCATTTCAATTCTCCCGGTTCTATCCAAAATAGTCGAACATTTCGTAAGTCGTCGTCTCTCCTATCACCTGAATAGACACGACTTATTTAATCCTTTCCAATCTGGTTTCCGTCCTGGCCATAGCACTGTCTCCGCTCTCGTCAAGGTCACTGATGACATACGTCATAATATTAAGAACAGAAAGCTGACTGTTTTTGTGCTGTTGGATTTTAGTAGTGCATTTAATACCGTGGATTTCGATATCCTTTTAGGCATACTGAGCACTTTAAATTTTTCTTCCACCGCTTTATCGTGGTTCCGTTCCTACCTCTGTGGGAGGCAACAGCGAGTCAGGATTGAGGACGCTTTTTCAGCGTGGTGTGATCTTACCGCTGGTGTCCCTCAAGGGGGTGTACTGTCCCCTCTCCTTTTTTCTATCTTCATTAACGGTATTACATCCTCTTTGAATTCTTGCTACCACTTATATGCAGACGATTTGCAAATTTATTCTGCTGCTCCTCTTGACGATCTTCCTCGATTGATTGAACGCATTAATTCTGACCTTACAACCATTCGCGATTGGGCTGCGAGCTTTGGCCTCAAGGTTAACGCGAAAAAGACACAAGCGATCATGTTTGGCAGTCCATATTTCATTTCTCAGATTTCTGATATGGTAGTTCCTAACCTATATTTTGATGGTACCGTTATTCCTTTTTCGCCTACCGTCAGAAATCTGGGAATTATCATGGACCAGACATTTTCCTGGTCAGCTCAGGTTGCTGAGGTCAGTCGGAAACTTTTTGCCTCACTTCACTCGCTCAGACGCTTGCAAAATTTCCTGCCTCTCCAAACCAAAATTACCCTAGCTCAGTCTCTTTTACTTCCTTTGCTCGACTATGGTGATGTTGGTTATTTGGACCTTGCTGAGGGGTTGCTTGACAAGCTTGACCGCCTTCAAAACGTGTGTATCCGGTATATCTTTGGTCTCCGTAAATACGACCACGTTTCTCACTTTCGCGCGCAGCTGAGGTGGTTGCCCATCAGGGAGCGTAGGAACATCCACGTTCTGTCATTGCTTTTCAACACTCTTTTTAATCCTTCCGCCCCTTTATACCTTTCCGAGCGTTTCAGCTACTTGGCTGAAGGAAGCCAGCATCGTTTGCGGTCGAATACCAATCTTCTTTTGGCCTGTCCTTCTACTTCTTCCAAAATTTACTCAAAATCATTTACTGTGCAATCTGCTAGACTGTGGAATCGATTACCCACCTCCATTAGGCAATCTCCCTCCGTGGTGTCGTTCAGGGAAGCTTTGAAGAAGATGTGGCTCACACCATCACTTTAATATATTGAAAACACTGCTTATTTATTATATGTATTTTGCATATATATGTTGTATATGGTAGTATATTTTTATTAGGTTTCTTTATATTATGAGTTTATGTATTGTATTTACTAAAAGTTGTGTTGTAGCCTTTGCTTTGTCCGACTGTATTATTTTGACTTACTCTTTGTCGGTCCCTTACTAAATGCTCCTTTCATCCACTCAAGGGTTGACTGGTAGAGATCCCTTAAAGGAATAAGTTCGCCTTTGTACATGCATTTCAACGGTTGTCAATAATGTATTTCTTTTTTTCCTTATTTTTGTCCAATAAAGAGTTTACATACATACATACATACATCTTTCCCACTGCTCGCACTCATATACCTACGGTCGACTACTGGTGCCTGGCTGACTACTGGGTACTTCATCCTAGCTAATACTTTTTCGATCTGATGCTGAATTTTTTATTAGGAATTAGTCTTAAAAGAATGTAAGTTTAGTTAAGTTATAGTGTCAACTGGAAATTTACTGTTTTTTTTTTAATTTATTTACTCAAAAACAAACAAAAGAAGTACAGAAATACTTATCTATATACCTCTGCCAAACTGCATAGCAGTTTGTTGGCAGAAAGTTTATAACTCTCACTACTTAAATTAATAAGGTTCCGACACTCACTTGTCCGGTTTTATTAAACACTTATTCAAACCCTGTGTCAGCAAATATTGGAAGTTGAATTTTCCCCGCTACCAGTGGTCGGATTGACTTACATGTGTACAGTCAAGACATAATGATGATAATAATGCAAGTACAGTCAACATAAAATACAGTCAGAAAAACCGGCCAAGAGCGTGTTGGACACGCCCAGGATAAGGTTCCGCAGCTGTTACGAAAAAATTCTTGCAAGTCTTGATCTCAAATTACGGCTTCTAGCACTAACAGCCACTGCGCTAAGCCGCGGACAGACAGAAAGACAGACAGACGGACGGACGGACGGACGGACAGAAAGACAGACATGACGAAACTATAAGGGTTCCATTTTGCCGTTTTGGCTCCGGAATTCTAAAAAGCTCGGGATAATTGACATGAAAATATATCCGAATACAAAACGTTCATTCTGCAAGTAGCTTTCTTTTACATGTCACTTTTTTAAACTACTACCATATAGGGTAAATCGTCAATAACTGACCATACTTCAATAACTGGCCCCCCTCATACTGAAAATGAACTCTGTTACCCTACAAACAGAATTCAATTTAGTATAACGTGGCCAGTTATTGAAGGGTGGCCAGTAATTAACACCTTATACTAAAAATGAATTCTATTACGGGTGAAT
This sequence comes from Archips crataeganus, assembly GCA_947859365.1. Classification (NCBI taxonomy): domain Eukaryota; kingdom Metazoa; phylum Arthropoda; class Insecta; order Lepidoptera; family Tortricidae; genus Archips; species Archips crataeganus. The sequence continues at coordinate 8,853,991 of OX402049.1, read as the reverse complement.
AGAGTTCATTTTTAGTATGAGGTGGCCAGTTATTGAACGGTGATCAGTTATTGGCGATTTACCCTACCCTACTATATACTTACTTATCCTACTTGTATGTATATTTATTCTTATTACTTATCTTATGTTACTAATATTATAAACGCGTAAGTTTGTATGGATGAATGTGTGGATATTTGGTACTCTTTTGCGCTAACGGTGGAATAAAAATAAAAAGTATCCTATATGGATTAATAATATAATGTAGGATACTTTTATCTCAGAAAATCAAATAGTCGGTTAGCTATAAATAAATTCTTCGCAAACAAACTCGCGGGCAGCGAGTATTAAATAAATGTATAACATAACATTAAAAAAAAAGATTTAGTTGAATTTTTTATTATTTTCAAAGCGTATTTTCGATACCCATTGCACGGGTCGGCGTGGCTGCGGTCAGCCGCAGACGCGGCCCCGGGCGAACGCTAAGGATCCTACGAGTATCCTTGTTTGTTTTTATTCAAGCCTTCGCGTAATTTTCTATCTCATATTAATTGCATGCACACTTTGTAGCGAATAAATAGGTTCTGAGACATGTGGGCCAATTTTGTTGTCCGTTTTGACTTTTTATTTAATGTGATTTCTGCTCAGAATCACGAGCTTTTTCTATCTTACGAAGGTCCATATTAATGAACTGAAACAATTACTTTGCTCACCCACGACAGTACGTTTATGTAAGAAATGTGTGTGTGAATTGTGTGTTTTTTTTTTCAATGTTTTTAACTTGATCTTATATAATCGCATTAACTAGATATCAATCTTGTTTTTACTGAACTATTTTAAAAACTTTGTACGGAGGTATGGAACCCTTCATGTACAAGTCCGACTCGCACTTGACCGTTTTTTTAACCACCAACGATACCGATCACCGTCAAAAGCCAGGGAAACCCATTAAAGTCGAATCCAGTTTAACAGTCCCACCCCTTGGTTATTTAATGACTCAATCATTCAGTTAATGCCCGCTAATTTGACGGGATAATGGGACACGATCGTCCCACGAGAGATAATTAAAGATGAATTTATTATTACGTTTGTAATAAGAGTTCAGTCTTTTGTCCACGGCTCGTAATAGGCTCTTATTAATTTGTTAAGCACTTTTATGAATAATTAAGCGTTTGCGCGCGGATTGTCTGTGTATTTACCGATCTGTGGCACCCTGTTCACTGGAAAGGGTTTTTGGAGTACAAGGATATATAACCCATTAAAAAAATGGGGGCGTTGACTTTTTGTCTCTCCAATTTTTATATTATCCCGTCTTTTCTCAAAATTATAATATTGTCCGAGCCGATTTCGACTACAGCGACTGCTGGACAGGCTCAGCAGCTGGCGCCTCATTGGTCCGCGCGTTGGTGTGCTCGCATGTGACTGTTGTAGCCAATTTTGGCCTTAAATGTTCTTGAGCATATCGGACAGGTGAGAACGCCGCCACTATAATTGTCTTTATTCATACCGCAGTCATCTGCGCAGGATATCTCAAAATTATAGGGTTAGATATAATCACTACATACTATAAAATAAAGTCGCTTCCCGCTGTCTGTCCCTATGTATGCTTAGAACTTTAAAACTACGCAACGGATTTTGATGCGGTTTTTTTAATAGATAGTGTGATTCAAGAGAAAGGTTTATACATGCATAATGGCACCCGTGCGAAGCCAGAGCGGGTCGCTAGTAGAAGATTATTTATTGCCACAACACAAAGTACCTACAGCATATTATAAAACTTATTACATTATTAAACATTATTAATTATCAATATAAAAACTAAACTAGAACGAACGCTGTTACATTACCTGTGGCAAAAGGGGATGTACTCAGCGTATGCTGTCGGTTAGATATCCACAGGAAACCCTGACTGCCACAGCCGCCGATTTTCAGTACACCCTCCTCCCAGCTCCCATGCAGGCCCACACATGTTGAGAACTACACACATACCATTAAATTTTTTTGCACGTCGTGCACGTTTTTTCATCATGTTTTCCTTTACAGTAAAGCTCTTGGTAAATTTCAAATGCAATTTCCGAAAAATTTGGTACGAGCCAGGTTTTGAACACACGATCCTAATGCTTAAAAGGCCGTAGGTCAAACCGTTAGTTAAGCTTTTTTAACATGCTTTTGTTAGGTTCACCTGTATCTAACTAATTTTTAATAATGGAACTATTTTCTAATTTTATTTATATACCTACATACTCCGGCTATAGTATATATTATGTACTCTGTGCCTCCGGTTAGGATTGATAAGTCCTCATAGCAAAACGTCCCCATTGAATAAAACTCCGTAACGTATTACGTCCGTAATTGAAAAGGCCCTGTGTCAACAAATCAAAATATCACATTGATTAAACGACCGCAATTTAAATGACCACGGGAACAAAACGTCCGCAGTTAAAATTGTACTCCACACTACTAACTAAGTAGGTACTTTAAAAATAGTGTATTATGCATTAGGGACGTTTTGTTTTTTGTCATTATTTGTTGAAGACGATTTGTTTCAAGGGTATTTTTAACCGTCGATGATTTGCTCTCTGGGCTTTCTTCCCTGCGGTCCTTCTCATTAAACGGACGTTATGCCTATTATATGTAGCAGACTAAATGCAACACAGGACGTTTTGCTCTCAGTACGACTTACTCAAAATTGCTCCTCACGATGTTTTCCTTCACCGTAAAGCTCACGGTAAATTACAAATGTAATTTCGTACATAAATTACGAAAAACTCAGAGGTGCGAGCCGGGATTTGAACCTGCATACACCTGCGAAAAAATTCAATGGTGTGTGTGAAGCGTGGGAACTACGGCCCAAGCCCTCTCATGCTGATGGATGGATGGATGGATGATGGATGATGATGATGACAATACCTAGTAGGTCCGTATTTAATTTATTAAGCACTTTTGTGTACATAATTCGACCGGAGCAATTGACATTGTCGCATGTGAAAAATCTTTACTTTCGTTAAAATTTCGCAGAGATTGTATATATCATATTATTCTTAGTACCTGGGTGACCGAGCTCCCGCTCGGCCTAAAACTCGGTACCAAGCGTTTTCCCAGAGAAAAGAACAAGCTAGATCAATTTTTCATCCCCGAAAACCCCCACATACCAAATTTCATCAAAATCGTTGGAGCCGTTTCTGAGATTCTGATACAAGAATTGCTCGTTTAAAGGTATTATTAGATAATTTATTGAATCAGGCGTTACTTTGCGGAGGTCCATATTAATGAACTAAAACAATTACTTTGCTCACCCGCGACCTTACAATAGTTACGTTTATGCAAGAAATGTGCGTTCATGCAGTTCCTCCACCTCCACACTGTACGAACACACACAAATCACATAAACCCAACCATCACCACCACCAAGCTACACTGACGCGTTTCGAACTCAACCAGAGCTCATCTTCAGAGTTACCACAACCGTATGCTATGCTACCAAATGTTAAACTAACAAACCAAAACAAATGTTTTAACTTGTCACTGTAACTTCTCAAGTACCCACTTTATTTTTCTTATTCTCAAACTACCCCACAAAAATTAACTTTTATTGACATATTATAAAACTACCTTGAATTTTTTTGTTTATTTATTTATAAGGCATATTTAATTAATACTAACTGTTCAAATTCGACCCAAGCCGCAGTAAAGGAGAAGATACTAAATTTACCTGTTCATTAATAATAGACCCCATAGTGTTGTACCTAATTATTTCCATGCATTCCAGAGCATCCAGACGCAACCCCTTGCCGCAATAATGTAACACTTCATAAGAATCTGAATCTAACAATGAATGATTTGATTCCAACAAATGTTTTGCAAAATTCGATCTATCTGGATGCTCATTCCTATATGCCGAAACATGCTCTTTAAATCTAGTATTAAAACTTCAGCCTGTCTGTCCTACGTATATCCCATTGCAGTCATTACAAGTAAGCTTGTATACCCCCGATCTAGTTCCCTTATCTACCTGTTCTTTGTGGTTACATAGCCTAGAGTACAAAGAGTTGTTAGTCTTAAAGGCAACATTAATATTGTTTGATTTTAAAATGCCATAAATCTTATCAGACAACCCCCCAACGTAAGAGATGCTAGATCTATATTTGTTAGTAGACTGAGAAGGTAACGCAGCGTAAAGCATGCTATTTACTAACCGTGCCTGCTTCTTTTGAACTAAACTATCTACCATTGATTTTGTATAACCATCTCAATAGCGATCTCAAATGGTTATACAAAATCAATGGTAGATAGTTTAGTTCAAAAGAAGCAGGCACGGTTAGTAAATAGCATGCTTTACGCTGCGTTACCTTCTCAGTCTACTAACAAATATAGATCTAGCATCTCTTACGTTGGGGGGTTGTCTGATAAGATTTATGGCATTTTAAAATCAAACAATATTAATGTTGCCTTTAAGACTAACAACTCTTTGTACTCTAGGCTATGTAACCACAAAGAACAGGTAGATAAGGGAACTAGATCGGGGGTATACAAGCTTACTTGTAATGACTGCAATGGGATATACGTAGGACAGACAGGCTGAAGTTTTAATACTAGATTTAAAGAGCATGTTTCGGCATATAGGAATGAGCATCCAGATAGATCGAATTTTGCAAAACATTTGTTGGAATCAAATCATTCATTGTTAGATTCAGATTCTTATGAAGTGTTACATTATTGCGGCAAGGGGTTGCGTCTGGATGCTCTGGAATGCATGGAAATAATTAGGTACAACACTATGGGGTCTATTATTAATGAACAGGTAAATTTAGTATCTTCTCCTTTACTGCGGCTTGGGTCGAATTTGAACAGTTAGTATTAATTAAATATGCCTTATAAATAAATAAACAAAAAAATTCAAGGTAGTTTTATAATATGTCAATAAAAGTTAATTTTTGTGGGGTAGTTTGAGAATAAGAAAAATGAAGTGGGTACTTGAGAAGTTACAGTGACAAGTTAAAACATTTGTTTTGGTTTGTTAGTTTAACATTTGGTAGCATAGCATACGGTTGTGGTAACTCTGAAGATGAGCTCTGGTTGAGTTCGAAACGCGTCAGTGTAGCTTGGTGGTGGTGATGGTTGGGTTTATGTGATTTGTGTGTGTTCGTACAGTGTGGAGGTGGAGGAACTGCATGAACGCACATTTCTTGCATAAACGTAACTATTGTAAGGTCGCGGGTGAGCAAAGTAATTGTTTTAGTTCGGTATTATTAGATTTATTTATTTTCCACACTTACAACTATATATATTACAACTATATTACAGGAACTAAGCCTAAATCAATAGTGTAACTATTTCTATCTTTAGATTTATTACTGATATACTATTGATTGCCTACTATCTACCTATATCACTACGCTTATAGCACATTATGAATAATGCTGACTTAGTGAATTCATCCAGAGAGCAGGAAAACAAGTCAATAATCCGTTATTATATAGTCCGCTATTAGAAGGGGCTTTTTAGCGTGTACTACGCGGCTCGCGTCATTGGCGCCATCCGAAGCAGGTTGGTGAGCCCGCGCGGCACGGCCAGCAGCGGCGGCCGGCGCCGACGCCACACGTACCTATCAGGGACGTACACACTCACATAGCTCAACATCAAGCTGTTGTATAATTTACCCCCGATTAATCCGAATAGGTATTTAGCAAAACTTAGCTCCCTGCGCGTTCTCAATTCAGTGTACCCTACCATACCCAACACAAATAAAAAAAATATATAAAATTATGTTATACCTAACATAATTTTTTAAAGTAAAAAATGAAAATTGACAAAAAATGTAGTTCCGACGATGTTAATTGCTGCCGGTGAATTTTATTATGCGTTGGCGCGCGGATTGCCTGCGATTTTACTGATGTTACTGACCTTGTTGATTGTTAAGGATTCCAGGAGATGCAGAAATTAGGCTATTAAAATATGGGGGCGTTGTTTTTATGTAGGTACAGTCGACGGTATAGTATAGTGAGTGCAATTTTTTCATAATAATTTCTAAGTAAATGTTTTCTTTGACAGGAGTTGGAATATCTCAGTCTTTGTAAAGAAAAGCTTTGCAAGTGTTACAGTTTTTTATAATTTGTCCTATAAAGCCAGTTAATTAGGTTCCTTTGGACGTTTCCTCACAGACGAGTCAACTCTGAAAGCTTTTGCTGTATTTATTAACTTGATAAAGTACCTTAGCGACTTTACAAGAAAAATAACATTGAAATTAATTTAAAACCGGATAAATTATTGTGAGTATTCTTTTGTTTTTAAAGACACAATAGTTGAATTTAGATAATATATTAAATACTGTGGTTTTTCGTCTCGTAGTGTATCCATATATTCTAAAATATATAATATACTATTACGCTATCCATCCTAATCCATACTAATTTTATAAATGCGAAAGCGTGTCTGTCTGGATGTTACCTCTTTACCCTCAAACCGCTCAACCGATTTAGATGAAATTTAGAATGGAGATAATTTGAGACTCTGGGAAGGACATAGGATAGTTTTTATTCCGGAAAATAGCATGGTTCCCGCGGGATAGCGATAAACGAAATCCGTGCAGACGGAGCGCGGGCAACAGTTAGTTGTTTGACTGTTTCACCATTCTTTGATAAGTTTCTTGTATTTTATGTGACACATACGCCGTGTCTTTTTATCCAAACAAAATGAATAGAAAATCATCCCAACGCATTTATTTATCGCATAGCATTTAGTGTTCATAAAACTGGCTTCACTTCGTTGTTTGCTGGAGTCCATCTTTTCTTTTTACATGATCTGAGGCAGAGTAAAGATTCTTAAGTGTTATTAATTGTAGTTACTGCCATTAGGTAGGCCCTGTATTTTGCACTCGAGCTTTGCATAAAATACTCCTGCGCAAGAATGAAATCACTTGTAATGTGCTGCGAAGTGTTCGTTCCATTTGCACAGGCCCTGTTTTATAAGAGGGTAGGTACCTAGTTCACACCAAAAAACCATAACTCCAAGACGCGACTGGGTCATACACATTTTTTTGTTCGCGCCTATCCTGTGGACATGGCAAAAGTTATAGCAAAGCCTATCTATCTATATATATACAAGAAGAAACTGACTGACTGACTGACTGACTGACTGACTGACTGACTGACATATCAACGCACAGCCCAAACCACTGGGCCTAGAGATTCAAAAATTGGCATGTAGGTTCCTTATAAGGTCTAGGAGTGCACTAAGAAAGGATTTTTCAAAATTCACACCCTAAGGGGGTGAAACGGGGGTCCAAAGTATGTATGGGGAAACAAGATTAGTTCGACTATTTTATTCGAAACTTCACAGAAGTACTCCTAATGATAAATGAGTAAACACGTGTTTCAGGTTTTTTGAGAATTCAACCCCTAAAAGGGGGGAAAGGGGTAACAAAGTCTGAAAATCAACATGGGTGGTGTTTCTATGGTTTATCGGGTCGCTGGTTATGAAAACAACAACGGTTTTAAAATCCGACGTGGCAGACGTAAAATACCATCTCCCTGGATGGGGTGCGATGGGGTTGAAATGTCTAAATAAACTAAATGACTGTTGATATATCAACGAACATCCCAAACCAATGGATCAAGAGACTTGAAATTTTGCACATAGATACCTTATACAATGTAGGCATCCACTAAGGAAGGATTTTTGGGAATTCCCTCAGGAACGGGAAAAAACGGGATTTATATATTCGATTCCGAGTGACCCTATCTCAGTAACTATAATAACTAGACTCTTCAAATTTGATACCCAAGTAGGTATTACATTAGTTAAAACATTAATTTCAGGATTTTTCACAATTCCCACGGGATAAGGAAAAAACGGGATTTACATATTCAGTTCAACGGGATCCTATGAACTATAATTACTAGGCTCTTCAAATTTGGCATAGAAGTAGGTAATTATAATAGTAAAAAACAGTTTTAAGGATTTTCGGTAATTCCCACGGGATAAGGAAAAAACGGGATTTTTCGTTTTACTGATCGTAGAAAGCTGAAATTCGGCATGTAGGTTGCTTGGGGAGTGTAGAGCTGGATTGAAAGAGGACTTTCCAAAATTCCCACGGGAACGGGAAACAACAGGATTTTTCGTTTTACTGGTCGTAGAAAGCTGAAATTCGGCATGTAGGTTGCTTGGGGAGTGTAAAGGAGCATTGAGAGAGGACTTTCCCAAATTCTCACGGGAACGGGAAAAAACGGAGTTTTTCGTTTTACTGGTCGTAGAAAGCTGAAATTCGGCATGAAGGTTGCTTGGGGAGTGTAGAGGAGCATTGAGAGAGGACTTTCCCAAATTCTCACGGGAACGGGAAAAAACGGGATTTTTCGTTTTACTGGTCGTAGAAAGCTGAAATTCGGCATGTAGGTTGTCTGGGGAGTGTAGAGGAGCATTGAGAGAGGACTTTCCAAAATTACCACGGGAACGGGAAAAACGGGATTTTTCGTTTTACTGGTCATAGAAAGCTGAAATTCGGCATGTAGGTTGCTTGGAGAGTGTAAAGGAGCATTGAGAGAGGACTTTCCCGAATTCCCACGGGAACGGGAAAAAACGGGATTTTTCGTTTTACTGGTCGTAGAAAGCTGAAATTCGGCATGTAGGTTGTTTGGGGAGTTTAGAGGAGCATTGAGAGAGGACTTTCCAAAATTCCCACGGGAACGGGAAAAACGGGATTTTTCGTTTTACTGGTCATAGAAAGCTGAAATTTTGCAAGTGGGTTCCTTGGGAAGTGTAGGGGAGCATTAAGAAAACATTTCCCGAAATTCTTACGGGAACGGGAAAAAACGGGATTTTGCGTTTTACTGGTGGTAGAAAGCTAAAATTTCAAAATTCATAAGTTTATACTGTAAGTAGGCCGCAAAGGGCTCTTTAACCGACTTCTAAAAAAGGAGAAGGTTATGCATTCCAATTTCTTTTTTATGTAGGTATGTTCACCGATTTATCGGTCAATTGTGGACCTGCTTGCTTGCTTGTCTGTATGCTTGCTTGCTTGATATCTTGGTTCTTTGTAATACTCATAGTACACGCGAGCGAAGCCGCGGGCAAAAGCTAGTAGCTAATATTTTTTATTCAAGTCTACATCGGCTTGCGGGATTCCTGGCCAACTTTCGGCACACTTAAATAAATCTTAACTTTGCTGACTCGGAGTCGCTAATTTTATGTCCACAGGAGAGACAACTTTTGTTTCTTACGGTATGTATGACCCGACTCATATAAAAAAAGACTTTTTTGGTTAGAAAACTTGCACGCAGCAGCGAAGAAGTTCAACGGTGTGTGTAAAATTCCTAATCCGCACTCGGCCCGCTGGGGAACTACAGCTTAAGCCTTCTCTTCTGATTTGACGCCTGTGTCCAACAGTGCGACGTACGTATATGAGCTAGAGATGACAACGATGATTAGGTACTGTATTTTCAATATTGTCATATTCTAAGACACTAGTCATTCGTGTATTCACTAATTTAGTCTGGAGTGTCCGCCCTTTACCTTTATACACGAAAAAATACATATTATACACCTCCAAACACTTTATAACAAGGTCAGTTAATAAATACCGCTTTAGGGAGTACACAATACAATTTATGCCCTCGGATGTGCTTGCCCAGTGAAGCGTGTAAGGGCCACAATAAATTGGGAGCCAGCTTATCTCTTAAAAGCTTTCGTCGAACCCTCTCCAGAAGGGTTTTGTCAACTTTTAAGGTTAAAAGTATCAGTGTTATCTTTACGTGTGCTGAATTTCACGCAATTCTGGATGTTTGCTTCATTGAAAAAAGAATATGGTGGTAAATGGGGATTGTTTGGAAGGTTTGGAGGAGATAGATCTGGACGCTGGTTGTATTGTAGATTGTATTCGCAAATAATGATATATTTAGATGGTCATAGAATTATATCAATAATAAAGTTACAAATTAAAGCTACACAAATTTATACTCACCGCTTCAGTCTTGTAAAATTGAAAGAGTGTTGTTGTTTTTCATTCTGCGGTAATTTCGAAAAATCTGCACCTTTATATAAAAATAATGTTTAGTTCTAATTAGAAACAGCTTTTAGCCTAGGGTAAAATGCAAAATGGCTAAAATTACCATTAAGAAATAGCTTCTAAATTGAAATTGCAACGAATCTGATAAAAAATTAATAAAACTGGAAATAATGTGCCAGTTTCATTAGATCTCAGTTAAGTATCAATTTCGTTACGATTATTTCGACCTTCACTTACTTATAAATATAGATTTAATTTATTGTAGCAGTAGTAAAGTTTGCACACTTATTTTATGAACGTTGTGTTAACAATGCAATTGCTGACTTTGGCTCTACTTAAATAAATAATTTGTAAATGTTAACATATTTTTTTTCTGACTAATTTATGTTTAAACACTTATTATAAGTCTGTTGCTCGGCGGAGTAGGTACATAAAATTTTACTTTACTTTTACAAGTTTCTTTTTCGCACGTAATTTCTGAAAAACGCAGAGGTGCTAGCTCGGGCTCAAATTGAGACGCCGTAGATCATATCACTAGGCTAAGAGTACCAAATGAGAGAAAATTACTAGACCGGAATTTTCGAAAGAAGGAACTTTGAAAAGTAGTTACCGAGGTCCTTAGAAGTTCGATTTATCCAAAGAACGCTTTTTTGCTAGCTGTTCTTTTCGTCGACTATACTTGCATTATCATCCGTACAAATGTCAACCAACCAATAACCAACATTTCAAACCAATCCGATTAGTCGAAATGGGTTAAATTCAACTTCTAAGATTCCATTACCATTACCAACACGCCAATTTAAATAAAAGCTAGGACAAATAAGTACCTAACTATCTCTGTTTAGAAATATTTCAAATCTATATCACAAAAATAATTATTTTAAAGGTTTATTATTTTTTTTATATAAGAGGGGCAAAACGAGCATGATGATTCACCTGATTTAAAGCAATCACCGCCGCTCATGGACACCTGCAGTACAAAGGGTACGTACAATAACATTGAAATGTTAGTACCATTGTAAATCTGTTTGAAAAAAAAAACCGGCCAAGAGCGTGTCGGACACGCCCAAGGTAGGGTTCCGTAGCAATTACAAAAAAATCAAGTAATATTTTTCTAAGGATTTCGTATGTGTACGGAATCATCCAAGTTTAGGTATGTTTTATACCTTAGGCTACTATTTACTCTTAAAGTACAAATAATTTCCAAGCAATCTTAGCCGCTATAACTTTCCTAGTAAATTTGATATATTTACTACCATTCTGAATTTTTTCAAATTTTTCCACCCAACAGTTTAGATTTTAGAGGGGGGGTGACGCTCGATTTTAATGAAAATTTTCACTTTAAAGTTGAATATTTCGCAAACAGGTCACTGAATAGAAAAATCATGTTAGCAACCCTAAAAAAAAATATTTTTTTATTTTACCACTTTGTTGGCGTAACTGATATGTATATTCATGCCAAATTACAGCTTTCTAGTACTAACGATCTCTGAGCTTAGCCGCGGACAGACAGACAGACGGACAGACATGGCGAAACTATAAGGGTTCCTAGTTGACTACGGAACCCTAAAAAGTTGAGTTTTTTGACGGTTTCTTCTCAACAGGGTTTTTCCCAACCGTTGGTAGGTTTTGCGACATTCATAAGAGCTTCAATTGAAGCCTACTCTGAATAAAAAACCGGCCAAGTGCGAGTCAGCATCGTGCACGAAGGGTTCTGTACCATTATCTATAAAACCGGCAAAAAAATCACGTTTGTTGTATGGGAGCCCCTCTTAAATACTTATTTTATTTTAAAATAATAATTTATTTTTAAAGTGAATATTAGGTAACTAAATATTTTGTGAATATTTCAAGCGTCTACCAGTTGCCGTTATCAATATCGACAAAAACGAGCAAAAAAATAAATCACGTTTGTTGTATGAGAGCCCCCTTAAATATTTATTTTATTCTGTTTTTTAGTATTTGTTGTTATAACGGCAACTGAAATACATCATCTGTTAAAATTTCAACTGTCTAGCTATCACGGTTCATGAGATACAGCCTGGTGACAGACGGACCGACGGACGGACAGACGGACAGACGGACGGACAGCGGAGCTGCAGTAATAGGGTTCCATTTTTACCCTTTGGGCACGGAACCCTAAAAATTTACTTTGACTTGAAACTTACGTCTTAATAAAATAAAATAATGTGTAGATCACACACAAAAAATACTTAATAAACAAAAATAAAATAAAAATCATTTATTTCAGACCACACAAGTATAAGTCACTAGTCTAAATAATGACTATATTTTACTAACACCTATGGATGATGTGCCTAAATGTGTCATTTATCCGAAATAAATATTTTTGATATTTTTTGAATTTGAATAAGTATTTTCAATGATAAAAAAATCTCAAATAACCATGCTAGTACTTAAACTTAAATGAAGAGAGGACCAGTGTACGATAAGGCCACTGTCCCACCTCTCGGCCACGAGTATAATAGCACATTAAAATCTTGTTTAATTCCAGGTGACCTAAATACTGGGGTTGATACCTTACATGTACAACACCGGTAGCTAAAATGTACAAACACCGGAGCTTAGGTATCTAAAGTGTACGAATACCGGTACGTGGTGAGCGTCGCGACGACACGTCTCCTGTACCGGCCGCGTAGTTGCAAACACTTGCTGAGTTTAGCAATAATTTTTATATATTCTTACATTTTTATGTTATCTGAATTTACATATGTACACATACTAACTGCATAGAAAAGTAGATACTTATTTTAGGGAACCACTGTTACCTATACTATGGAACCATTTAATTTGTGATTACCAATCGGAAGTTTGGCGTACTTTTGGTAAATCCGGTGAAATTACAATTCATAAAAAATAAATAAAATTAATCGGGTCGTCTCCGCTGGAGAAAATTCTTCAACGATATAATGAACCAATTAACTCCTATTGCGGTCTATGTCAAATTTTGTTTCAATGAACATTAAACTTTATGTCACTTATGAGTGAGTTTGATGTCACATTAGAATTAAGTCCTAGGTATGTTCATTGAAACAAAATTTTCGTGGGCCGCCGAAGGTTAATAAAAAACTTCAACTTATTTTAAAAGCTTTTTATTTACTTTGCAATGATCGTCGGTAAGTATGTATACAGAATGTCCCAAAAATCAACGATAACCAGGTACCGGGCAAGAAGTCAAGTTACACCAGTTCTGGAAATAATTAGATATCACTAGTATTAGATATTTTCGAAGAAATGGTTATTATCGCTTAACTAAGTTACAGTGGCGAATGGTACTAACATCCCGATTCCAAGTTATATGATTTTTTCCTTACTTTTTTATTTATTTATTTTTTCTAGAAACAAATTGCTTATAAATAGACCTGGAGTTTCCTTAAAGTACATACGATATAATGTACTAACAAAATTACGTTGTAAAAGAATAATTTTGAACATAAAATAGTTGTAATATTCCAAAAACAAGAAAACTAAACATGAAAGTAGAAAAATAATAGTGGCTACCAGAAAACTTTTTTTATAGTGGAAATATAGCAACTGAACGGGTCAATATTTTTAAGTTTTTCATTGTCATTGAATAGCTTACACGCACACCTCAAGAAAGTGTTTTGTGCATAACGCGTTCTATACTGGGGGATTGAAAACAATTTTTTTTCTGACACTGGCGCTGACGTCTATTGGGGACTCTAAAATTAATTTGATGAAGTAGTGAGGGGGAATTTAACTGTAAAACTTGGTTTCTCGTATGGTACTAGGTTCACGTTGAATTTTGGGGCATCCTGTATAAGTTAGTAAGTGTAGCAAGTCGCATTGATATAAAATTTGGTAGGTACAGATATGCAGTTTGTATGACAATGCAAGTACGATCAACGTAAAGTACAATTGGCATAAAACGCTTGTATCCAAACCTATTTCAAACCCTACCTTTCAATTCAACGCGTTGCTCCAATCGTGATTTGTCAGAGCCACTCTCTCTTTTAGCACCTGGCTCCGGATGAGACGGTTGCCCATACTAAAGTTTTACTGGCAACAAAAACGACTTTAGCGCTGTGGTCGATGCTGCCTGTCTTAATAGCTTAGCGTCTTAAATTTAAACCCGTATAGTTCAGCATATGGTTTGGTTGACTGAACAAGAAAATTCATTTGTGAAGATTTTTTGCTCGAACGTTTTAGGTACTCAAAATGAAGTTACGCATTTGAAGCAGTACACTTTGAACATCGACCAATGTATTAAAACATTCATCAAACACAAAATTAAAAAAATCCTGAACAAAATTTACATGTGTGTTCAGTGAAACTAACCCAACCAAATTGTTGTTGTTGCTAAAATAAATAATTATCGTCCTCATCATCCCAGCCCATATACGTCCCACTGCAGGGCACAGGCCTCCTCACAGAATGAGAGGGCTTAGGCCGTAGTTGCCACGCGGGCTCCGTGCGGATTGGGAACTTCACATACACCATTGAATTTCTTCTCAGGTGTATGACGGCTTCCTAACGATGTTTTCCTTCACCGTAAAGCTCATGGTAAATTACAAATGTAATTTCGCACATAAATTCCGTAAAACTCAGAGGTGCGAACCCGGACTCGAACCCACGACCCTCTGCTTGAGAGACCATTGGTCAAACCACTAGGCCAGCCACCACGGTTTGAAATAATTAATTATACCTATCTACTCTAATTATTGGTTACGTTAGGACTTCACAATTGGGGATGTCTATTTTTTGCAATGTATAGAAAATCGAAAACCATTTCGAGATAAATGCTTTTTAAATCGTTTTCTGTAGTTATTTAATTTTAATTAATAATGAATTTATTATATAATAAATAAGCAATGACCTTCATTTGACATTGGTGTCAATTGCGTGACCGGTTCAAGTCGTACTTTATTCTGTGTGGTTAGAATTCTTCACAATTTACGCGTGGATTATACTACGGAGTTTGATTTGGACTCGGTGTCTGTCATCTAGCACTTTGTCAGTGCCAGTAAAGTGACACAGTGTATAGTGTACCACTACGCAAAAAATAATTAAAGGGGTTGCCTTATCGTACGCATTTAGATAGATTTAGAAATTTGGCATTGTGGGAGCCCTCAATTATAATCTGACGTCATCAACTAAAATAGTTTCAATAATTAATTTTGAAAAAAGTAGAGAACTAAATGACAAAATATTGAAATTGCTTTCTTATAATTGACTTTTCTATACAAAAAAAATATAAAAACCACTGGTAATTTTTTTTAGACATTCCCAATTCGGGTCGAGTGCGAAGTTACTTCGGCATTCGATTCTAACTTCACGTGTCCGAAATCATGTGGTGCCACAAAGCAAAATAAATACCATTAAATTCCTTGGGCAGTAATGCAAGAGAAGAAGCCCGCGGTTTTTATTTCGGAAATTGCAGCCAAGCTAACCTGATTGTAATGGCGCTGTTTTCTTGCAAGTATTTAAAAGTTTAAATCGAATTTAATATATTTTGACTTTGACTAAGATGTCCAAGAATTATGAACATAAAATAAAAAGCGTTTTTGAAAAATAGAGGTGTCCTCGTAGTAAGTATTCAGTTAAATTAGTAGTTAAATGACTGCCATTTAATACTCGCTGTCAAGTTTTCCTTCTTTGTCCAACCTTTTTAACCTCCAACACAAAAAGAGGGGTGTTATAAATTTGACCGCTATGTGTGTGTGTCTGTCTGTCTGTCTGTGGCATCATAACTCTTAAACGGGTGAACCGAAGTGGATGCGGTTTTTTTTATTTGAAAGCTTGTTTCTTGGCGATGGTTTTTAAATATGTTTTATCAAAATTGGTCCAGCCGTTTCAAAGTTATCGGATTTTTTGCATGCTGCGGAAAGGTTTTAAATTTTTAAATTTTATTTATAGTTATTAATCAATTGTACTCTAATTTGATATATGGCCTCCTTTAAGCAATGTACAATGAAATAAACAAAAATCAGAATTGAGCCTAATTTAATATAAATTAATTACAGTGGCAACATTCCCATTATCTCACTTTCAAATCAAATTGTTTCAGAATATGATAATTGCTACAAGCATCAACCACAGACTTAATTTGAACAGAGGGGTTACTATGATTAAATATCGGCACAATAAAGACATGTCGTTAAAGTAATTCGGCGGTTCCTCTGGAAAGTTGAACAATAAAATTTAAGAAAACTACTCAAGCGCAAATTGTACTGGTGCACCGAAGTTTTCATATCTAACCTAAACCTAAATGGAACAAAACATAAGTAGAGCTAAAATAAAAACTTAACTCGGCAGTTCATAATACAATCCCCATAGATATACGTAGGTAGATGTATCTGGTCATTTCAAACTGCAAATGTAAATTTAAATAGCAAAAATGATCGTTTCATGTGATTTAACTAAAATTAACAATTTTCGTATTTTTTCTTTTCATACAATCGAAATCAAAATCATATCAAAATGAAATAAAAAAATCAAAATGTATTTATTTCAAACAACTACATAGTCCATACAGTAGCATAGCCCACAACACAATAATAATACATAAAATTAAAAATCAAATAATGTCCAATTTTTATAGAAAAAGTACTTAAATGTTTTTTACTTTTTTCGTCGAACAGTAAAACATTTCAACAACAACTCAAATCAGTTAATTCCAAGCTGTGAACCATCTGCGCGCCACAATTATCTGCCCCCGAGGGAGTGGAGCAGGCCGCAATTATAAATGTTGTGTCCCTGATCCCCGACTAATTAAAGTGACACGTCTGCCGCTCGCCTCCAGATATACAGGGTGTTAGATTTACAGCAGCAATGAGGCAGTTTGTGAGCGGCTAGATCGCGACTGCACTCCCTTTCTTTAACGTATGGAAAATGCGCTCTAGGCTCTTCGTACACGGCTACGCGAATCATAGATACCTGACGATTATAGTTTCTAAGCGTCTGCTGCAATACAAATTCATAGTGGTTCGTAAACAGGTATACTCACTCACACGAACTATCACACGAACGCCCTCATGGTCATTCACTGTGGTTACGGATAAATGGGGGTTTTCAGAAAAAAATGTACCCGTTTTGCCTTAATTATCCTTAATTTCCATACAAAATTTATTAGTCAGTTTTGTGACGGTCCATACAACATGTATGGTTAACTATGATGTAATGTAACTAATCTATTAACTGCGTCACAAAACTGACAATTAAAAGAGGGACACTTTTTTTATTGCTTAAATCGAAAGTGCTTATCGTGATTGCCAGCATTTGGTCTTCTCTTCATGTTTAATTCCCATTAAAACTTAGATAGCGGCTGCTCACTGTGTTACTGTTAGTTTATGCTTGTTTTTTGTTTTTATTCAAGGCTAAATAGAATAGGCTGTTAATAAACCAAATAGATAGAGCTGCGGCTAAAAAAAACACGCAACGGGAAAGATAATAGGATACCACTGTCACTATTTATAACCTCATCTATATGACAAAAAGGCAAACAACAAATAAACCAGATTCCATTAAGAACAGCGCAAATAGTTGCTCTCATTGGTCCGTTAATGAAATCAATTAATAAAGCGCAAACACCTCTGTCTGTTTGTCCATGCAAATGGGTTTTACTCGATGGAAGCGATGAAATTACACTTTACGAAAATAAAGATTGCAAATTAAAAGGAAACACTTTCTTCGCAACTGTTATATTTTTGGCGTAAAAAGTTTAAACATGACAACGATTTCATATATAAATTTTAGTTCATCGTTAATCCGTTTTATTCTTTATGGTCTTATTGTACAAGGTTCGTTTTGGGGAGTCTGAAAAAGTAACGGTACTTGAGGGAAAGTTTCGACGCCGAGAAAACTCTTTTACTTCGTAGGCTTGCGCACTTGTACTTTTAGAATAGAACAGGAATGGGATCTGTTTAAGATGGCGTCGATCACTGAGATATTAGACTGTGCCAGGGGTCCCAATATTTTAATAGGTATTGCGACTCTTTTTAAATGTTTTAATTGTCTGCGACGCACTCTTATTTGTATAAATAGACGTGTGTAGCTGTAATACGCATGCTGCGACCTGTGCACCCGCTCGTGATGCCCCTGGGACTATGCACTTTGCGTGCAGTAGATAGACTAAAAAAGTAGTCATAGTAATATTTTCACGTCGTAGAAATCTGTCCTTCTTTCTTTTTATGCCTTTAAATGTAATGTTTTGTATTACTGTTACTGACATAATGCGCGAATGGGCATCCTTACTAATAATAGAAATGCAAAAGTGACTCTGTCTGTCAGTTCTCTGTCTCTTCACGGTTTCACGGTTCTGTGTCTTCAAGTTTAACGGATTCAACTATAGGTATTGTTACGTTCCTATATGGAAATATTTATAGGGAACGTACACATAGACGGTGCTGCCATCAATTTGAATGTTTCACCCTGATAAGTTTATTTTACTGTCCGCATAGTGTCTCTGCTGTCGCATTAAATAAATAAAATGAAATAAATAAATAAATAATAGTAAAAATAAATAATAATAATAATAATTAGTGCTGCCACCTATAGTTTCTGCACATTCCCTATTAAGCCTTAGACACACAGCGGGCGGGGCGGGACCTCGACGGGACGCCGACGGGACGGTACAATCTGTAAAGTACTACTTTAAATAGACGCCGTCAAACGGCGTTGTTTGACGGCGTCTATTTAAAATAGTACATTACAGATTGTACCGTCCCGTCGGCGTCCCGTCGAGGTCCCGCCCCGCCCGCCTGTGTGTCGAAGGCTTAGCGAACGTGCACATAGACGGTGCTGCCAACTGGTGCCATCAATTTGAATGTTTTACCCTGATAAGTATCTTTTACTGTCCGCATAGTGTCTCTTATGTCGCAATAGTGCTGCCGCTTATAGTTTCTGCACGTTCCCTATACAGTTGATTTTATTCCTTAAATATTTGTCAACCACTATAAAATAATGCTGAGAAACATTTACAGGGAGGATCAGTCAAATTAACCCAACCATCCGCTAAAATATCTCACATAAATTTTCAAATTCAAATGCTTTATTGCAGACCAGTACCTCTACCATGAGTTTACACTAGTTTACAGTGACCGTACTCGCTAGCGACGGCGTAAATGATTTGTATGGAGAATTGTACTTCCGTAAGTGACCGCTAGAGGCGCTGTACAATCCTCCATGCAAATAATTTACGCCGTCGCTAGCGAGTACGGTCACGTAAACTATTGTGAACTCATGCATGGTAGAGGCACTGGGCCCATATTGAGATGTTGACCTTTAAAGGTCGATATGAAGCAAATTTCCCAGCATAACAATGACCTTGTTCGCGGCGCGTATTCTATAACTCAACTGCGTCGTATGACGAAGCCGTTTTCCGTCGCAGTCATCGGACGTAAGAAATTATAACGTACGTCATGCGGGCCCCGCTCACTTAATTCGACGTAGGGTTTCTAAAGAAAAATTTGAGCATATTTCAACGAAAATTAGAATTGGCAATCTACTTACCAGTATAGCGTCACGGCATTTTAACAAGGATTAAGGAATTAATAAGCTAATATTGAAAAACACAATATGAATCAGACTGCGTTCACTTTTATGCAGAGTTCACATGAGCTTAGCAAATAATGCTTAGTTTTTGTTAGGTACTTTTACTTTTCATTGCATTAGTAAAACTGTAATTAGAAGTCGACCTTATTTACTAAGCGATAAGGGTGATGCGATGGGAAAAGTTGGACAAAACGACTGACAATGAGTAGAATAAGTTCTATTGTGACAATGTATAATTTTCATTTCATCATCGTCGTCATCATTTCAGCCGAAAGACGTTCACTGCTGAGCAAGGCTCGCCAAACCGATCGGCCCTGCGCCATCCGCATCAAAAGCGTTCCCGCCACCTTAACCAAGTCGTCGTTCCATCTTGTTGGAGGCCTACCTAGACTGCGTCGTCTGGCCGTCAGTTCTACGAGCGATGTGTCCTGCCCACTGCCACCTAAGTCTAGCAATTCTTAGAGCTATGCCCGTGAATTCGTTACTTAGGTAATTAATAATTATTTATTTATTAATTATTTTAATTTCCACTTCACAACGGAAAATTTTCAAACTAATTTTAAATACAGCGTAAGGTATCCAACTTTTTGAACTTCACCAATAAATACCTATCCACAACTAAAAATCTACTAATACCTGTTACTTGTCCAATGTTCAATGGTGTGAGTAAGTAAGTAGTCACTTCAAGTAAATATACGTAGCGGGAAATTGCATCAGTACACTAGTACCATTATCTTACAATGATGTGTAAATGGCTACTTGTCACTTATCGTTCCGCAAATAAGTCCAGCGACAAGTTAAACAGTTAAGTAACACTAATGACAAATACTACATAAGCTCATGTAAATCTAGTATTAATTGCAATGCAGCTTCAGTTATATTAACTAGAAAGGGAGTTCCGCTTGTAATATAAGTTGTACTTTGTTATGCAATTGGGCCAAGGATGCAGAGCATATTCAATGTGTAGAATATTCAAGACATCACTCACATCGTTTTCCAAGTGACGATAATTTTCGTGATCTAATCTGACGAATGGCAAAAAAAAAAATCTAGATTTATGTAGTGTCAAGCTCAGTTTAGTGCCTTATGTCAAAATTGTATGGAACTGTTAAGGTTAAATTAGGTTTAAAGACCAATTAATTCTAGATTTATTTTTTCCTGCAAGTGACCTTGACTAATTTGAAAAAAGTGACTTAGACAGTTAAGTGTGACAAGTGGCTTCAGAACCTGTTTCGATTCCTACAAATGCTAAGTTCCAAAAAATTATTAGGCGTAATCATGTGACATTTTCATTACCCTTTGTCAGCTCCATAGAATATTACAAGTTAAGTATGAAGTATCTTTTTCTATTTATTTTTTTATTTTCTTCAACTTCATTTTTTTATTACTTTTACGGTCATCCCGTGAAACCATATATTTCAAACTAAATACAAACTGAAATATAGATGCACAGAAAAAACCCCAGAAAAAAGACCAATGCTGGGAATCGAACCCAGGTCCTCAGCGTTCCGTGCTGCGTGCTTACCCCTACACCATCACTGGTCTAGAAGTTAGCGACGAATCTTTCCCATACATCGTACACTTCAGTCTGTTATAATCACATTTAGGCAGTGATAAAGCGCATCTATGTTATGCCCTCTACCGAGAGACTTCAACACTCCTTCGGAGCTACCCGCTCACCTGGACCAAGAGATGGCGCTACTAGGCCAACTTTTACAAGTTAAGTATGAAGTATCTTTTTCTATTTATTTTTTTATTTTCTTCAACTTCATTTTTTTATTACTTTTACGGTCATCCCGTGAAACCATATATTTCAAACTAAATACAAACTGAAATATAGATGCACAGAAAAAACCCCAGAAAAAAATGTGATTATAACAGACTGAAGTGTACGATGTATGGGAAAGATTCGTCGCTAACTTCTAGACCAGTGATGGTGTAGGGGTAAGCACGCAGCACGGAACGCTGAGGACCTGGGTTCGATTCCCAGCATTGGTCTTTTTTCTGGGGTTTTTTCTGTGCATCTATATTTCAGTTTGTATTTAGTTTGAAATATATGGTTTCACGGGATGACCGTAAAAGTAATAAAAAAATGAAGTTGAAGAAAATAAAAAAATAAATAGAAAAAGATACTTCATACTTAACTTGTAAAAGTTGGCCTAGTAGCGCCATCTCTTGGTCCAGGTGAGCGGGTAGCTCCGAAGGAGTGTTGAAGTCTCTCGGTAGAGGGCATAACATAGATGCGCTTTATCACTGCCTAAATGTGATTATAACAGACTGAAGTGTACGATGTATGGGAAAGATTCGTCGCTAACTTCTAGACCAGTGATGGTGTAGGGGTAAGCACGCAGCACGGAACGCTGAGGACCTGGGTTCGATTCCCAGCATTGGTCTTTTTTCTGGGGTTTTTTCTGTGCATCTATATTTCAGTTTGTATTTAGTTTGAAATCCATAGAATATTATTCTCTTTGTCCTAGAAGTTATCGTTGTTATACAAAAAATTAACTTGGTCTCAGTACATAAGCCAAGTTTAGACCTGCAAGAATAACACGTGCATGTTGCATTACATAGCGGCGCTGGATTGACCACTTCAATCTCGTTCGCTTTACTGCCTCGTAATGTAATGCAATTTGCGCGTTTTTTCTTGCAGGTCTAAACTCGGCTTTAGAAATCAAAATATCTCAGAACGGTGCTCCTTTTCTCCCATAAATTTTAAGTCATAATGTATCATTAGTCATAATCAACGTTCCATACTAAATACAAACTGAAATATAGATGCACAGGAAAAAACCCAGAAAAAAGACCAATGCTGGGAATCGAACCCAGGTCCTCAGCATTCCGTGCCGTGTGCCATACCCCTACACCACCATTGGTCTAGAGATTAGACACGAATCTTTTCTACACATCGTACATTTCAGTCTGTTATATAATCACCTTAT
The DNA here is from genome assembly GCA_947859365.1 of Archips crataeganus. Lineage (NCBI taxonomy): Eukaryota > Metazoa > Arthropoda > Insecta > Lepidoptera > Tortricidae > Archips > Archips crataeganus. The sequence continues at coordinate 8,831,539 of OX402049.1, read as the reverse complement.
GCAGTGATAAACGCGCATCTATGTTACACCCTCTATCGCGAGACTTTAACACTCCTTCGGAGCTAACCGCCCACCCGGACCAAGAGATGGCGTTACTGGGCCAACTTTTCACAAGTTAAAAAAAAAGTAATAAAAAATGAAGTTGAAAAAATAAAATACAAAAAGATACTTCGTAACCAACTTGGGATAATCAACGTTAGTCATACAGTGATTTATTTCTGAAACGGTGTTTTATTCAGGAGTTTTTTAAATGCCATCTTATACGAGTAGAATGCAGTAGGTTAGGTTTGTTTTATAACAATTCCGAAAAATAAATTGTTTCAGAAATAAATCACTGTATGACTAACGTTGATTATGACTAATAATACATTAGGACTTAAAATTTTATGAGAGTCATTATAGACCCATCTCAGAATCTTTAGAATTTATGCAATTCTATAGTGAAGGTAAAAACAATATTATACAGAAGTTCACAATTTTTTACATCATTAACTTTTGAAGCTTCTTCGCCGAGTCTAGTTTTCCTAAGTTCGTTCTAGGATCCTCATGATGCGGAGTAAACCGACAATGGCCAAAGTTTCCAACAAGCGCTGAAAGAAGTACGAGGACTTAGTTCTGACAACAAATTAGAGTTTCGGAGGTGGAAGTTCGTGTTAACAGCACCCTGTTTATCAATCCCTACAAAAAGTGCGGCGTAAAACTTTTCAAATACTTCATTTGTTTGTCTGTCGTAACAGAGATTATGAAAAAACAAAATATAAGGTATAGAGGAGAGGTGGCATTTCGTAGTGGTAGAGCCATGTTGTAGCTAGCCGCTGCATCACGAATGGGCCGGCTCGTCCGGGGCAGTACCACCCTCTCACAGAACACCGGCGTGAAGCAGCAGTAATCCTGCTTGCGTTTCGTACGGTCAGTGAGAGTGCCGGGGGCCCAATACCTTACCCCTTCCCTCTCCCCCTCCCTCACCCCCTTCCCCTATTCCCTTTCCTTTAGGGCCGACAACGCACTGGCAACGCGTAAAGCGCTGCGGGTGTCTATGGACAGTGGTGATCATTTAACATCAGGTGACCCACTAGTTCGTTTGTCTGGCCTTTCTAACATAAAAAAAAGGGACGCGTATTGAAAGGGACAAATCAAATAATAGTCCATTTATGAGAGGTAGAATACACATTTTTAGGGTTCCGTACCTCAAGGTTAAAAACGTTATGCTTTGAATTGTCCCTTTCAATACGTGTCCATTCGTGCCACCCCTCCCTTATATTACGAAGAGCACATTTTCAACTAAAGTAGCAGCATCGAGTGATGGCACTTTTGACGTATACTCGCTCATGAAGTTTACTAAATATTGACAGCAAGTATAAGGGAACAAATGTCAAACTTCATTGTTGCAGGTGCTGGAACAGTGATGCACCGGGGACTGTAATAAAATTTACCGAAACGCATACTACTTACTATATGAACTACTACTATAAGTTACTAGGTAACAGAAACGTTAAATAAAGATACTATACGTAGGTATTTTACCTTATTAATAAACGTCATTTAATTATTATTCGTGTTTTCTAAGAAAGTTGTTCGGACCAGTATGACAATATAATATGTATATTTTTTTTTAATATGTCTCTGTCTACTTGAGGACGATTTTGCAATGAATATCGTGATTGACTACGAAATCCCCCCCCCCCCCCCCCCTCCCGATCAGAAGGAAATCGTAGCTCTTGGGTGCACGAGGAGATTACCCGACACGCACCCGACCAGCAATATATATATATATAGCAAACTAGCTGTTGCCCGCGACTCCATCTTCGAAGAATAGGGGTATAAATGAATCGATTACAAACAAAAAGCATGAAAATATCTTTCTACTAATCTGTTTGGCGAGCCTTGGGGGAGGCCTATGTGCAGCAGTGGGCGTCTTTCGGCTGAATGATGATGATGAATATGTTTGAAGACGGTGACTCAGCACGAGCCAGCAGCAGGAGTGGCAGAAACCCAATAGATAGTACTTATGTAGGTAAGTTTGATGACTATGATAACAACACCGTGACACAAGATTTTTATAAATTAGAAGATAAAAAAGAACGTTTAACGACTGATAGAGATATCGTGATATCGTTAAGTTTATTTAACTTGAACGAACATATTCTTAAAATACCAGGTCATCGGAACATTAAGACTATTTAATATGCAATAAGTGCATATTATAGTCTCAGAAATCACCATGACGTTAATTCATTGTTTCTATTACAGGTAAAGTCAAGTATAGCAAAAAAAATCTTCTTTGCAAAATGAGGAAATTGCTTATGAAAAACCCATCCACAAATCTAAGCTAATTCTATTTAAAAGATTACTTACTGACAGTTGGCGTCAACCGGCTGCCAAATTGAAGTCATTACAAAACCCATTGAACTCAACCGACTTTACTAATATCATTATTTAGTCCAATTTGCAGAATTAGCGAGATAAAATGTGTTTGAATTACCGTTTTCGTAGACCGATGCGCGCGCCGTAGCCGCGTAGCGGTGTAGCTGTGCTACGCGCTCAGTTGGCCCGCGATCTTCGCCTGAGTGCTACGAACGCTCGCTCGGTGCCGCGCGAAGCGCGAGCGAAACCAGTGACGGTTTTTTAGTGCGTATTTTTAGTGCAGTGCTGTGATTTGTGTGGCAAGTGAATAGCGTATGAGGTAAGGTTTTTTTTAAGAGCAGCTTGATTTTATTATATTTTACGTAAACAAGTTTTAAATATACCCAGTAAATAATATGAGATTATGATGCTCATTATGCATAAATTTCGAAAATTATCATGCAGTATATATTTGATCGCAGCAGCGTTATAAAGGACATGCGAAACCTTACTAGATATTGTTCGCTATTTTATTTCCTATTCGATAAGTCATTTTAATATTGATAATACACAAGTTGCTTATTACATAACTGAAAATCTGAAAATAGTTGGTTCAAAATTGACACTAGAATCGATTACACTATACTTTAAACTAGGATCTGGGTTTTTAATCCTTTTTTTACTGAAGCCGGTTAAAATTACCATTGCAACACACGCAAATATAATGCCTTAGCGAGGTTACATAGTTATTATTTTTAAATCTGTTTAGCCTATTGCATACCATTACTAAATTGCTTCTCACACTTACTGGTTACTCAGCTGTAATAGAATATTACGTAGCTGCAGGTATGACGACGAATGTTTTTGTTGGTACCCTTTTATTTATTTATTAACCGACTTTATATTCTTAAAAACGGCACTTAATTTTAGTTTATTAAAAATTTGCAAGACTATTATATAAATTGGCTTTTACTATTCGTTGTGTATACACCAGTCTATTCTAGGTCAGTAAAAGAGTTTTTTACATGCAGTACCTAAATGCTACGTAAGGCCTAAGGTATAGGCAAAATAAATAAAATTAAAATAACTGACATTTCAATGCAGGTCGTCATTTTTATGAAAGCAAAATATTGAAAGGCCTTTCATTCAACAACGGCACAGAGCTACGACATTTTTTTTGTATAATTATTTTCTCAAAATTTTTCTTTCATTATGAAGTCAAATTTAAACAAAAGTGGTAAGCATTAAGTCGTTTTTGGGGTTACGGGGTTTTTGGATTTAAAGCGTGGTCCACAAGGAACCCATATGGTGTCGTATCATGTCCATCTGTTTGCTTATCCGCCAGTCTGTGTGCGGTTTAGCTCAAAGGCTCTTACCAGTTAACTGTAATTTGATATGGGTATACAATATATACATGTAAAGTAGGAATGCTTTTTTCTGTGGGCTGCTTATTGAGGTCTTTCAAAAATTTTGTGGGTGTGCGATGAACATTCTATTATTCAGAGATCCGTAAGTGATTATATTTGTTAGGGTCAAATGCCATCTAAATGGCTGTTTTTGGATATGTTCAAAATTCCAGCAACCCCACTAATACTATACAGAATTGTGAGATGTGTGTGTGGATCACACAAAAACAGTCAATCTGATTTAGACGAAAACCTAGATTATGACCTAAGTAGATAGTTTATAACCTGGATTAATACATCATATATATATTATATTTCGGAAAATTACATTAAGTTTTCCGTCGGAATGGCAATAACCGAATTTTTCACAGACGAAAATGCAGGGAACAGCTAGTTTGAAATAATAAAAAATAAAAAAGCTTCTCTTACTATTTTTAATAGAATTCCGTCGAATCCTTAACAAAGGGGATGAAACGAAGTTAACTTTCTCATTAATAATTGCCTCCCTACTGTCGTAACTAATTATTTCTAATTGCTCTGAAACATAAAGAGGATTCCTCCTTTTTCACGCAATAATAATATTTAGTTGAAATCTGAACCTGAAAATGTTCTTATTTGTATTTTAGCAAATGTTTTGACAAATTTTGGTCTTCACGGATGTTGCCTATATAAAAAACTATGTTACTTATGACTACTTACAAAAACTACGGTCTATCGTCCAATATTGTACAGTAACATTCGTTACAACCCAACTACACTCTCTTTGTATGTACTTAATTCTTATTACAAAGCTTAAAGTGTATTTAACAGTTATTCTTTAGCCGACATTACTCCCGACAGACCTTATTATTACCCGCAAGCACCTTTTGCTCAATGCCAAGCCAGCCCTCAATTACGGTTCCTTAAGTTATTCTTTGGTTAGAGAAAATTACTTAATCGGAGATTAGACTCTGTTATAGTAACTTGGTACAAATCACTCTTAGAGTTACACTCTTCTCGGTGGATTAATTGCTACTTCTCGCTTTCTCCTGACAATTATTTGATTTCTTGATTATAATGCGATGTTCTGCTTCATTTGGTTGGAATAGTTTATTTCGGATCTCCTCTCGGCCTTCTAATTTTTGCTCTAGAATAAAACTTGTAAATAGAAATGGCCAAGTGTGAGTCGGACTCGCGCACGAAGGGTTCCGTACCATTATCTATAAAACCGGTAAAAAGTCACGTTTGTTGTATGGGAGCCCCCTTAAATATTTATTTCATTCTGTTTTTTAGTATTTTTTATTATAGCGGCAACCAAAATACATCATCTGTGAAAATTTCGACTGTCTAGCTATCACAGTTCCTGAGATACAGCCTGGTGAAAGACGGACAGACAGACGCACGGACAGCGAAATCTCAGAACAGGGTCCTGTTTTTTACCCTTTGGGTATGGAACCCTAAAAAGCATCATACCGAAACACCTATATTACTAACTAGCTGTTGCCCGCGACTCCGTCTGCGTGGAATTAGTAATTTGGGCAGCTTATTTTTTTATCCAATTTGCTTTTTCATCAATTATGGCTCAATACAATACAATACAATGACTCTTTATTGTACACCAGGAATAGTAAGCAATACAGAAAACAGGTACACAGAGAGTAAGTTACAAGGTAAGCAATAGGCGGCCTTAGTTCCTCGATATAAAAAATTACCCGCCCCCGCACTTCCCTCCCAACCCCCCCCCCCACCGAACCCCCCCGCACACCCGCGTTCACATTCACCACAAGTCAAGCGTGCCTATAGAAGTTTTACTTCAAAACCCTCGATTTTGAAACATTCATCCGCTCCGCTCCGCTTCTATTGGTGTTAGCGTGATGATTCTATAGCCTATAGCCTTCCTCGATAAATGTGCTATCTAACACTGAAAGAATTATTCAAATCGGAGCAGTAGTTCCTGAGGTTAGCACGTTCAAACAAACACCTGTTTGTTAAATTCTTAAAATAGACGTATCTTTCTTATTTGTGAACAGATTCAAATTAAACAAACACTAAATGTTAATCCAAGAAAATACCAACATATTAGTGAAAACCGCATCCTTCTAGGTTAAGCCGTTTCTGAGATTAGCGCGCACAAACGCACAGACAAACAGACAAACAGACAATAATTCTAAAAATCATTGTTTTGGGTTCTATTGCGCTAACAAATAGCCCTAGTGACAGTTTTTCTCAAATATCTTCAATGTACAGACACCGACTTGTTACAGATTTATTATATGTATAGATAATTGATTAACTGTCGTGGTAGTCTGGGAAATATTCAAAACTAGCTATTGCCTGCGACTCCGTCTGCGAAAAAGTCGTTTATCGCTATCCCGCGGGAACTATGCAATTTTTCGGGATAAAAACTATCCTATGTCCTTTTCCGGGACTCAAATTACCTGTGTACCAAATTTTATCCAAATCGGTTCAGCGGTTTAAGCGTGAAGAGGTAACAAACAAACGGACATTCACATTTATAATATTACCTAGTAGGGATAACATTGTACTCAAGGAAATTAAACTACCGGTTAATTATGCCTATCCCAAAAAATTTGATGAAATTATAAAACAAAAACAGAACGGGAAGATCAACAAAACATTTAGAAAACAAAGATTGATGGGGTTTGTTCTCGAGTCCAGGTATTTCGTAGATTCACACAATTAATCATGGACGTGTCGGCCTAAGTAAGCAAAAAACAAAGTACGTAGAGAAGTTAAGCCGAGTTGGATGTGTTAACTTGGTTTAATAATTGCGGGTAAACTAACGTGTAGATAAATTAGACAGGGGAATAATGTGAGGTGATAATTATACCTTAATGACAGGACAGGCCTAGTAGTTAGTGGCACAGTATGGAGCTCCGACTCTTTTAGGAAAATTTAATCTGCAGCAAACAAAAATAGGTTACCTATTTACAGAATTACAATGTTACAATGCAGTTGTATTAAGAAAAAAAAAACTGAATTGGTTTTCAAACTAATAGATCAACTTTGTTGAAATAACAGTGCTCATAATACTGTATTGCCAATAAAATATACCTATATTGGCATATTTACTGAAACACTCGTTATGTATATAATTATGTCTTTATTTACGTTTCGACGAAAATAATTGTCCAAATGAGATAGCATAAAGATTATGTACAAGGATTCATTTATTCAGTTTTCTTATTGGTTGCTCTGGTAACGTAACAAACTTGATTTCCTTATTTACTCTAAAAACTACAATTAACTCTTCGAGTTTTCTTCTTGTAATTCATTACGATGAAATAAGTTTGTGAATAATTTTAAAACATGTAAAAAATATGTCAACTCTTAATTATATTGCACATTTAATGTAATTGTACTTCAAAAATAATTTTAGTCTTTAATGTGGTATGGTAGTTATATTCGGTCTAGTAATTTTCTGAGACCATAAGGCATCGAACCGTAGTGGAAATGTTATTCAATTAATTAAAAAAAAGCCATACCACTGTGACAATCTCTGCAGCTTAATAGATCGGTCTTGAAAAAAAGAAAACTTTGGCGGGGAGGAGACTTATGAAATAGAAATAGAAATAGAAATGAACTTTATTGTATAAACTGTGTACATAAAATGATGGTTACATAAAATAAGTCTCAACAGTTTGAGTATAATACCTAACAAGTTTCTCTTAATGGAAAAATTGTCGAAAGCCCCCTTTTCCTCGACTGGGATTAACCAAAAGCCGCATTGACTAACACGCGGGCGCTCGCGATCGCATTCATCGTCTCTTTCTGTCCTTATCACATACCATGTGAAAGAAAAAAGTGGTGAAAAGATTGTGATTCCGAGTGCGTTGGACAATAAGGCCACGGGAGTCATAATCATCAATCACAAATCGTGTATTTTTCACAGTAATTAGAATAAAAAGAGAATTATTTTCTTGAACGACCGCTTTAGCCTAGTTGGTAGTGACCCTGCCTACGAAACAAGAGGTCCTGGGTTCAAATCCCGGTAAGGGCATTTATTTGTGTGATGAGCACGAATATTTGTTCCTGAGTTATGGATGTTTTCTATGTATTTAAGTATTTATTTATCTATATAAGTATGTTTATCGTCGTCTAGTACCCATAGTACAAGCTTTGCTTAGTTCGGGCCTAGGTCGATTTGTGTAAGATTGTCCCCTAATATTTATTTATTTTATTTTTATTTAGACCCGGACAGTTGGGTACCCTCCTTGTAAGTTTTAATTGATTTGCTGCTCTTATTGCTCACAGAATTATAATATTTATTTTTAGATTTTTTTTCTAACGTCTCTCTTGAACTGTAGTAACTAAAATGTAATGCCGTGTTGGATCAGACAATTACTTACGAACTGAAGGACAGAACCATTGCTATTGTGTTGATAATATTCCGAATCAAATATTACAAAGTCTAATTTGATGTATGAATATAAATCCCGAAGCTATTCTAAACGACACAAGGTTATCAGGAAAAACAAAACCTCAAACAAAAACAATTCGTCCAAACGAACAAAACACGTTAAAAACAAATTCAAAAGCTTGAATGACAGCTCGCGCTTTACATTGTCCTTTACGGCCATCCATTGGCCTGTACTTTCCACGTCCCTTACATCGTACTGTTCTCAATGGGATGGTGTTATGTAAAAAGTTCAATCGCTTTTTACGATATTATTATTTAACCGGCAATGTTAAATCGGAAACATGTCAAAATACATAATCATTTAATATAAAATAATTTTCGGTGAAATTATTAATTAGATAATTTTTTGATCCTGTAATCTACAGAATAATTTAGGCTAGGTTAGGTTTATAAAACAATCCTGTAAATTTCTGAGAAAATTGTATTATATCAAACGACTAAGTATGTACGCCAAAAGTTTCCGGCCTAACAAAGAAAAGAAGTACATATATTTACAAAACTTCTTTTATTTTTCGATATAGTCTTCCTTTATTTCAATTCAATCTGAAAAGTGCATTGAAATAGAGGGAGACTATATCGAAAAATAAAAGAAGTTTTGTGAATATAATGTACTTCTTTTCTTTGTTAGGCCGGAAACTTTTGGACCTGCCCTAGTATTTTGTTCATTATATTTTTCAAACTTTATGTAATTTGAAATCAATGGCGCAAAACCCTAAAATTACGCAATGACAAAAATATGACGGTTACAAAGAAAATAACGTTCTTCTTTAATTTCTATTTTTTTCACTGTACATTTTATGACGACTTTGAATAAGGTAAAGGTAGATTAAGAGCAGATGATAGAAACATGTGTTTCACTTCGCAAGGTGCACTTCCATTGAAGCGGAGGGGACCAAGATGTGCAGAATCTGACCAATCACGTTAGTTATAGTTCACGTCTCGCCCCGCTCCTCGTGTAATGTAAAGACGTGATTGATCGGATTTTGCCCGTCTCCACCTTATTCAGCTTCTATGTATGCACTAATAATCCTCATTCTTCCAGCAAATGATCGGAAAATCCATACGAAATTATTTACACTTTTTACCTCTTAGCGAGTAGAGGTACATCACAAATTTCCGCCGGACGCCCTCTATTACCTCGTTGCGTTCACTTCATGGTGTTACAATTGGATTGGATCTTGGCCTCTGCTGATTGCCTAATGATAATTTGATTACTGCAGCAATTGAATGATAGCACAAGTGTTAGGAACATGGATGTTTACTGACTATAGGCACAGCTATATAAAAAACCATTTGACTGCGGGACTGTTATTATTTATTTATTTATTTATCATTTAAAAGGGTTAGTCCCTCCACTGCTAACCGTAATCCCATTTTTATTTTTTTAATATAACTAAGCTCAGTCTTAGATATTTCTACTTATTTACTTAACAATGCTACTCGTTGCTTGAAAATACATAGACGAAAAATAACGCGTCCAGGAGACTTAAATCAATTGATGAGCATAATGTTGTTTTGAAATTGAAATATTTACGATATAAAAATGGAATAGGTACTCTTTATAGCCATAGTACAATAAAAATAAATAAAAAGTGGATTAATTACACAATGGGTATAGTTACACCGTGATATCGGGTAACTGTCTCAGTATACGCTGGTTTTGATGTCCAGCGCTGGCTGTCACTCCTGTCCGTTCTGCGAGGGTGGTCGTAACTAATAGTAAGAAAAACAAGTAACAAACGAAGAATGTACCTACTGTGCATTTTATTTTTAATAATATGTGCCCTATATAAGTAAGTAATTAATATTTACTGCCTTGACAAAGATGAAAGTGTTTTAATTATAATGAAGTTTTGGTAACTGTCACTTAACGCGAAATTTATAACATGTTGGTGATAGTAAAGTTCTATAAAAATCCGCCTTTATCATAAATTAACTCTACTACAACATCGTATGTTGCACCTTATAATGTAAAGAAGTTGTTCGTAAATGTTCGTAAATGTAAACACGTAGAAAAAGTTATAACATAATATATTACCGGCGATGAAATTGCAACACCGCATACTAGCTTTTCTCATAAGTTTCAACTTGTAATGAATAACAGTGAAAATTAGACAAATTAGACCTTATGGAAAAGCTAGTTACGCGGTATTGCAGTGTCATTGATGATATTATGTCGCCGTATCATTTGTTTATTTGAAAAGTAATAACAATTAATTACACCCTAAAAAATTTGGTAAGAGTCGTAAAAATCTGATTGTCAGACGTTAGGTCCATTGTCAAATTAATATTGATGAGATGAACTCGACTGCTTACCTGATCTGGGCGAGATCTACTACTAAGTAGTTGGGCTCTGTAGATGAAAATTATAAAAATATCTCCAACGGTACCCACCGTAAATGCGCTGAAAAAAGAGAGAGAGAGTCAACTACAGAAGATACCAAGCAAAAAAATGCATAGTTACTTATTAAGAGGCTTGACAACTTTTCGCATAGCACCATTCAACAAGGCCGTGTGTAATTGAGTTAGGAACCCAATCGCGCGATTGGCCTGCAACGTGCGATATCATTGTCTAAGTAAATTGATATCCCTATACCTAATGTTACATATATTTTATTACTTGTATTCGGATCCTTAAAGCCAAGTTTTCACAGTACGAGTAAAATCATCCGAGTAATTATAGATTGCGGGGCTACTGAACTAGTTAAGACGACGGGTTATGCAAGGCCCGCAATATATTGGCTGCTCCGATGGTTTTACTCGTAACCCATAATGTGAAAAACCAGCTTTACGTTATTTAATGGCTGTGCCATGTTCGCGAACTGTTGCTCGTAAGCAGTCACCGCCTGGTCCGCGCTCTGTACTATGCCAATGCTCTTCTTGCATCAGCTACTGAGTGTGATGTGCTTGCTGGACGTTGGAAGAGTGTGTGTGTTGCATGTATTAGGTTCTGCGAGGCGATGGATTCACGTTTCTCTTCATGTACCTAATAGTTTATTTTAATTTTAAATTTTATTTAACTTTTTATTTCCATGTGATTCTTTATATTTTGTGTTTCAGTACCCTAGTATATACTAGGGCACTGAGTAGGGCTAAAATAAAACAAAAAGAAACACTACTGATATTACTGTCATGCTGTGTAAGTTGTTATAAATAAATAAATTTATTAACATTTTTGCAATTTAAGATTTGATGATTTTAAAAATGTGTTTTGTTGTGCTTCATTTGTTTATAATTAAATATTTTTTCGTTACTTTTACTGACGAAAAATTTACTTAATAAAAAATTATAGGTCTGATTGTGTGACAATTTTCATCCAATTTGTTTCGGTTTTTTATACGACATTATTTTGCAAAATGTCTGGATACTGCAACAGATCATCATCATTCCAGCCTCTAAACGTTTCACTGCAAATACAAAATAAAAAAGTTCAAAGATTTGATCTCAAATAAATTCGACATCTTTAAAGCTTCTTTCGTGAATATTTTTCATGATTCGAAGAACTTGTTAAAAACAATTGCAGTTAAGTAATTTAATTGAGTCGGTACTTCTTGTTGGAATAAAAGGGCCGGACTTTAAAAAAGAAAAGTAGTTCACAAGGTTTTTAAGCTACTTCATTAAGATGACCTAGATAGTTCCTCAGGTCACTTAGATGAAATAAAGGGGATGAGGGCGGATTAACATTAATTAATGTATTTCTTTTATCTTCTAGCAAGAATAGACCAATCTTAAATTACACATTTAAGAGGCACTTACCTACAGTATAACAATCACTTAAAAATAATGAATTAAATCAGTGCTAAATGTTCAAATTTTATATTAGGTACAGTCGGTTGCCTAACATAAGTAGTATCCAATTTTCTATGCAGTTAGTATGAAAAAGTGGATACTTAATTTAGGGAACCGATTCTATCTACTCATTCTCCTCTATAGATGATCTTGCCTTTAGCCGGTTGGACACATATTAATGTATTATTATTATTTATTATGGCGAATAAGTCTAACATAAATAAAAAGTCTGTACCGTTATTTAAACTATTTAAAAATAAATAGACGTTGAAACATTCGAAAATGTAGAACGTTGAAGTCGCATTCAATTTTTGAAATTAATTAAGCTTAAATATTACCAACCAGACCTTTTATTTGAAAAACTTAGCAAACTTTTTTGTTTTATCTCAGATGAATTCCCTCCCCATCAAACTTAAAATTTATTTATTTCCGTGACACATTTTGTGTTTTTGCATCATAATTACACCTAGAGATTTTTCTAGCACGAACAACTTGTGATTAGTGTTTGACATAATAATAACATCGATTCGATTTGGTATTCTTGTTTTATATTTTCAAACGTGTCTCATTGATATAATGTCACTTATAAGACATCGATAAACTAAGTATTGGAAGGAAAAATTTTCGTGCTAGGAAAATATGAAGGTATAATCATAAAGTATAAGTAAGTGTACTAGGCAACTTAATCGGTCCAGAAGAGTCGGGCAGACGGACAACACGAATGATCCTGGGTTCCGTTTTGTTACTTCTTGTACGGAACCCAAAAAGCTTTTATTTCTTAATTATACCCGTGCGAAGCCGGAGCGGGCTGATAGTTATTTATCAACAACACCCAGTTCAATCTTAAGTTGTTTTAGTTCATTAGTTCTTTTGTAAACAGGGTAAACTGCAGTTGTAATAATATTATTAATCAAATATGTATGCCTATTACTTCGTCAACATCATATCGGTTTATCTCACGGTTCGCTACACGCGATTACACAGCTGCGGTTCTCAAAAGTCTGACAATCCACAGATACGCTGTCCACAGCGGACTGACAGCAGATAAAAACGAACAACAAAGCTCCACCGCCGCACAAAAGGACTCGCTGTCTTTGTGCCGTCTGTGCTCGATAGTGTCGACAAATGACCGCAGCAGTCTGTAAGAACTTCGTACAAAAGTGACTCGAAAATAGAGGAATTTTTGAGTGCTTGTTGAAATGAAAGCGGTGGGTTGAAATCAACAGCGTGTTCACATTTGAACACACACACGCTGGATTTACAGGGTGCCTCAAAACTCAACGATAACCTGGTACTGGGCCAGTATACCAGTTCTGGAAAATATAAGAAAAAAACCATGCCACTTAGGTAAGCAATAATAGAGAGGAATTGCTCCTGATTCGTCGTAACATTTCTGTTTCATCGGATTCCTGATTCGTCATATTCTTGTTATGTCGGAATTATCTATACCACACACACCAGTAAACCAGTATTTACCAGAAAGGAAGATTAATGTTTTCAGGTAGAGCTATGTGCGATCACGCATGTTTATTATTGGGCCGTTCATTTGCCATCGAAAATCCGATGAATCAGGAATCTGACGGAACAGGAATACGACGAATCAGGAATAATTCGTTATAAATTGGCCTCTCACCCAGTATCAGGTTATTATTGAATTAGGGACACGCTGTATAAAGGGCTATGTTGTGCCCGCGACTTAGCCAAATCTAAGCAACCGTTTCGTACTTACTTTAATAATCCTAGAACTGTGTATCTTAAATCAAATCAGTTGAGTAGTTCTTAAGAACAGAGAGTATTTGTATTCTGTTGTAATTCATCGTGGCACGAGTGTCCAAGCCAAGCGATCGTTTGCTGCAGTCGCGGATAGGAATTCCGTTGCATTGAGTTGAGTTACCTCACCGTTGAACGAGTTGAGTTACCTAGCAATAAAGTGCGCCCTTTGTCGTCACTCGCAAATGTCTGATGTTCACACGTGCGTGCAAAACGTTAACAGCCAGCGAGCTATTTCATTTAACTATTTAAGTTTTTAACAAGCGTTCCTAGTTTTAAAAAGTTTTGTTTTGAAGCTTGGCCTGTGGAAGGGAGTCCGTTGAACAAAATGCGATCTATGAATAAATTCATATACATTTATGATGTTTTGTAATTGCTATTGCAAAGGTGTCGATTTTTCTAGTTCTACGTACATACATAACATACATTGCCAAAATACTATGTGACAAATAAAATAACCTAAAAATATTTCTTAGGACCAAGATTTATTGCCAAAAAAATGTCTCAAATTATAAGTCTATCGGCCATTTATGTAGGTACCTATTCAATGACTAAATGAATTTAGAGGGTTCCGAAATTTATTAAATAATCACCAAATTTCAGCGAACAGGTTAATGCACGTTGCGTGGTTTTCCTTGACATTTTATTTTCGTGGGTTAAGTTAGGTTAAGAGAACAGAGCTGTCTTATATGCATGAGGCGCATTTTGCATACCATAAAAAAGGCGTTAAAGCGCGAAGCGCCTAAACTGCGAAAAAAAGGAGTTTCGCGAAACGGAGTTCCGTCAACTTAGTATTATGTTTGTTTTGGATATAACAAAAATTATTTGGTGGTAATTTAAAATTAAAAAGTGGCTATTTAATACTTTTGACTTAAAAATAATTAAGTAGTTTAATGTAATTTCTATAATAAGTACATTTGTGATTAGGTAGAGCGCGCGCAGACAGAGAGCGGTCTGGAGTCTGGAGTTCCGCGTTCAGAGTTCTGTGTTTTGACCGCTTGAGAGTTCCAGTCGCCTGCTGTGTGCGTTATCGTAAGAGACTCAGTACATTCGAAAGAACGCAGAACTCTGAACTCGGAACTCGGAACTCCAGACCGCTCTCTGTCTGCGCGCGCTCTTATATTATAAGTTATCCGTTCCAATCAGTACAAGCTACAACGGAAACCAAAGTTAGTTCACGAATTATACTTTCCCCACTCTAAGGTTAACCTCTAACCAAATCTATTTCAACCAGGGAGCAAAATCAAACTAAAAGTAATTAATTGCACAGCCCTAACACCACTCGCGCGAATTACCCGCTCCCGCCCTGGAAACGATTACCCACATTATTACGCCCTTCGGTCCATTATTTAATACCAAACACCCTATCTACTTAGACTCGACCGACTCGTTTGCATGCATTCTTAATGCGGGCTGCCGGTGTCTCATACAAAATATTCACAGTACTAATATATTTTATATAGTAGGTATTGCAGTTAGGTCGAATTAGGGTTAATCCGTTACCACAAAAACTAAGGCAATCTTTCAGCATAATGTGTTTGTGAATATTTGTTGTATAAAAAAGGGGGAGTAACGGGTTCCAAACTGCATCCACCTGAACCCAAGCCGACCTCACCGGTCCTTGGTACTCCCTGCCGTACATCAAACGAACAAGGTTCTGGCGCTACACCCACCAACCCGCACTGGACCAGCGCGGTGGGTCACGGTTTTGTAAATTTTATGGATCGGGACATTATCGCTAATGATGACCTAAGTCAAACAATTTCTTTTGGAGCATAGTCTTTTTAACGGAACGCTACAAAATTTATACTGTCAAATAAAAGTAACATTTGCTTTATTTTAGTTCTAGGTTTCCGCATTATCATGTGTCTGTCATAATGTGATGGCGCTTGTGTTCATCATTGTAATTACAAACAAGCCCATTTTTAAAAGATGTCAATTTTGACGGACTTTTTAACCATCAGAAAACCAAATTAGTTCGTGAAGACTTCTCACAAAAGTTTTGTGTGGCGGCCGGCGCCGCAGCTCTCGACGTAAGAGCCATCCGCGGCGCGGTCGTTACGGCAAACTGAGTCAAGTATTGTCGACTAGCGGCATCTCACGTCGTTACGCTATATTACAAGTCAGCAGGTTTTTGAGGACTATAATAGTTGACCAGGTCACTGTACACGTGGATACGGTGCGGGTAAATAAATAAAAAATATGGTATTTGATACGGAACGCGTTAGATACGGATGGTACAGGATCAGTCTGTTTGGCGAACCTTGGAGGAGGCCTATGCCCATCAGTGGACGGTTCTCGGCTGATTTGATGATGAACTAAAAATCTAATTTAAAAGTTATGTAGTTGAAAAATAATCTGATTTTCAGGACTAAAATGAGGTGATTTTATTACCCACGACGGAACGGAGCAGGTATATGCGTTTAGGGTGAGAGATGTGTGTGCGTTTGTGCAAAGTAATGTTCCCACCTATCTTCTAAACTAATGATCCGATTTTGATGCGGTTTTCAATAACGGGTTTTTGTTTGATGAGTTCATGTTCTTAGACAGGTGGCATGGCTGTAACTCCCTAGGGGGCGCCACAATATTAGTGCAAAACAATGTTGCAATATAATCAAAACGAAATGTCCGATTACAATTCTGTTTTCAGCAATGTGTACGTGGTAGCTTAATGCATGTTCCCAAATAATAAAAATTACGTCTGTAACTCACTAGAGGGCGCTACAATATTAGTGCAAAATAATATTGCAATAATATTAAAACGAATTGTCCGATTTCAATGCGATTTGCAAATATTATAGTCTCAAGAGTATTGACACCAATTCTGAACAAAAACCAACAGAAAGCAACTGTATAATATTTAATAAGGAACTTAATATTATGTGGTAGGATGAATCACACTTATTGTTTTGCGAGATCTTACCTACACATTATATAGCTTATAATTCGTTTATGCTCTCTAAAAAGTCTGAAATAAAATTAAGCAAAATTAAAAATTTTGAAAAAAACCCACGTCGGTAAAAATCTCATCGAAAAAGAATAAAATAACTCAAAACCCCCGACTTAACCCAATTATTATGTAACGAAATATTATAATAGACGTAAACTAAAAATACTTTCTAAAAAAGAGTTGATATCTCGAGAAATCGGTAATAGATATACTTAAGTACCTAAACAATGAATATCAATGTTTACAGTTTTTCCCTAACGTGTCTGTTTCTCGAAGATGTACTTAGATGTAGCGATAATAATTTTACAATAATACATAACCGAGGAATATCCGTCGGGGGCTGCCTTTTGCCTTTCCTATATGAAATTTCAACAAAAATTTAATCATATTCCTAAGTGTATTTTATGTTGTCATTAAACATCTACAATTCTTCAATAATTGTATTCACGTCACTAGAAAAACTTTAGCTAGTTTAATGGCAGCGCCCGACGGATATTCCTCGGTTATGTGTTATGGTAAAATTATTATCGCTACATCTAAGTACATCTTCGAGAAACAGACACGTTATGGAAAAACTGTAAACATCGATATTCATTGTTTAGGTACTTAAGTATAATATCTATTACCGATTTCTCGAGATATCAACTCTTTTTAGAAAGTATTTTTACGTCTATTATAATATTTCGTTACATAATAATTGGGTTAAGTCGGGGGTTTTGAGTTATTTTATTCTTTTTCGATGAGATTTTTACCGTCGTGGGTTTTTTTCAAAATTTTTAATTTTGCTTAATTTTATTCGTAACTTCGCAAACGTAGCAATTAGAATATCAGTTGTTCCTGGAAAACTGTTCTCCTGTTTCTCACGGGGCAGTACGCTCTCTAGTCTCCCCTTAAGCTATGCCACGTCATCATCATCATCATCTACTTGGAACCTATACCGGGTCAAATTTTGTGAAATAATGACGTGACATTACTCGCATTCAGAGGCTCTCTCATTCTAAGAGGAGACCTGTGCCCGTGCCCTGCAGTAGGACGTATAATATAGGCTGAAATGATGATGATGATTACTTTAAAATATCACTCTTGTGGCGAGAAAAATTGTGTTTCATTTAAGATACGAGAAAAGTAGTAAATTAGAAAATTACAGCTGTAATGAATCTTAGCAATTAGTTCAAAATTTTATTTCAGCTGTACTTTGTAGCAATACGAGTACAAAAATTTTTACCTCATTCGAAAGATGTTTTCGGATAGGGAAGAAAACAAAAAATGTACGTACATAGGTACGTCGAAAGGCACAACATGGAGGACTGTTTTAATTTTATGTAACATCTGTATTTATTTGTAACTCATGTTGAATATTAAATTATCTTATCTTTAATTCCAAAAATTATTTGCAACTAGCTGATGCCCGCGGCTTCGCCCCCGCTAAAGTAGATTAAAACGAGTTTTCTCGTGAGACATTTTCCCGTGGTAAAAAGTAGCCTATGTCACTCTCCAGTCCTTCAACTATGTCCATACAAAAAGTCACAGCAATCCGTCGCTCAGTTTCGACGTGAAAGAAGGACAAACAAACAAACAAAGATACTTTCACATTTATAATATTATTTATTGAATCAGGCGTTACTTTGCGGAGGTCCATATTAATGAACTAAAACAATTACTTTGCTCACCCGCGACCTTACAATAGTTACGTTTATGCAAGAAATGTGCGTTCATGCAGTTCCTCCACCTCCACACTGTACGAACACACACAAATCACATAAACCCAACCATCACCACCACCAAGCTACACTGACGCGTTTCGAACTCAACCAGAGCTCATCTTCAGAGTTACCACAACCGTATGCTATGCTACCAAATGTTAAACTAACAAACCAAAACAAATGTTTTAACTTGTCACTGTAACTTCTCAAGTACCCACTTTATTTTTCTTATTCTCAAACTACCCCACAAAAATTAACTTTTATTGACATATTTAAAACTACCTTGAATTTTTTTGTTTATTTATTTATAAGGCATATTTAATTAATACTAACTGTTCAAATTCGACCCAAGCCGCAGTAAAGGAGAAGATACTAAATTTACCTGTTCATTAATAATAGACCCCATAGTGTTGTACCTAATTATTTCCATGCATTCCAGAGCATCCAGACGCAACCCCTTGCCGCAATAATGTAACACTTCATAAGAATCTGAATCTAACAATGAATGATTTGATTCCAACAAATGTTTTGCAAAATTCGATCTATCTGGATGCTCATTCCTATATGCCGAAACATGCTCTTTAAATCTAGTATTAAAACTTCGGCCTGTCTGTCCTACGTATATCCCATTGCAGTCATTACAAGTAAGCTTGTATACCCCCGATCTAGTTCCCTTATCTACCTGTTCTTTGTGGTTACATAGCCTAGAGTACAAAGAGTTGTTAGTCTTAAAGGCAACATTAATATTGTTTGATTTTAAAATGCCATAAATCTTATCAGACAAACCCCCGACGTAAGAGATGCTAGATCTATATTTGTTAGTAGACTGAGAAGGTAACGCAGCGTAAAGCATGCTATTTACTAACCGTGCCTGCTTCTTTTGAACTAAACTATCTACCATTGATTTTGTATAACCATTTGAGATCGCTATCTGATAAATAGTACTCAACTCTAAATCAAAATGTTCCTTAGAAAGAGGCACAGTCAACAATCTATTAACATAACAATGGAAAGCAGCCAGTTTATGCTGCCACGGATGATTAGAAGATGCTGGTATAACAGCATCTGTGTACGTGGGCTTACGGTATATTTTAAATTGATGTTTACCATTTAATTTTGAAATCGTTAAATCCAAAAAGTTCAACGAACAATTTTCCTCCAATTCTTTTTTTAACCTTATCTTTACGTGCTTGTTATTCAAACCATTAATAAACACGTCAAGCTGTCTCATACTCCCTCTCCAGCATAGGATCAAATCATCAACAAACCTAAAATAGTACACAATATTACTATTACCCACAATATACTGATTCTCAAAATGATCCATAAATATATCTGCCATTAAAGGACTCAGAGGTGAACCCATAGCTAAACCATCACTCTGTAAGTAATAAAGACCATTGAACCGGAAATAATTTTGTTTCATGCATAAAGTTACCAAATCTATTAATTCACAAACTTCACCCGGATGCAACCGCTTCCTTTCTAAGTGGGGTAGTTTGAGAATAAGAAAAATAAAGTGGGTACTTGAGAAGTTACAGTGACAAGTTAAAACATTTGTTTTGGTTTGTTAGTTTAACATTTGGTAGCATAGCATACGGTTGTGGTAACTCTGAAGATGAGCTCTGGTTGAGTTCGAAACGCGTCAGTGTAGCTTGGTGGTGGTGATGGTTGGGTTTATGTGATTTGTGTGTGTTCGTACAGTGTGGAGGTGGAGGAACTGCATGAACGCACATTTCTTGCATAAACGTAACTATTGTAAGGTCGCGGGTGAGCAAAGTAATTGTTTTAGTTCATTTATAATATTAGTATGGATTTATTATTCTTATTCATAAACGGGTGGTAAACTTCTTTTTTATGTTTTTACTAGCTTGACTTTATTTGTTACTTTGACATTTGTCATTAAATATCAGACGAAACATAAGTTACCATCAAGTTACCATAAATCAAGTTTCTAACCGTTTATATACATTAAATTAATATATTTATCTCGGAATAGTGCCAAATATCCACTGGCTTCGTTCATTAAAAATTCTAGGTGATTCGGCTTCAGCTCTAATGGTCTAAGAGCCGTTGAAGATCGACCTTCACCGATCTGTTAACTCGATGAGACATATTTTTTATCAAATATAATTTATAAACAAATATGCCTATAATAACTTTCCTATCGAAAAGTGTTCATAGCTATTTTTTTTTTGTTTTATTGTTGAGTGCCTTTAACCATCTTCCAGCTCCATCATCAGACCCTGGTTACCATCTGGGATCAAAGTACTCGTGAAGACGAATCAAACGAGTCCAAACTCGATGGGTTTGTGTCGTTTTATTGAGGAGTGCCTTTGGCCATACTGAATTAATGAAATTACGAATTACCCCATCGAGTTTGAACTCGTTTGATTCGTCTTGACGAGTACTTTGATCCCAGATGGTAACCAGGGTCTGATGATGGAGCTGGAAGATGGCTAAAGGCACTCCACAATAAAACAAAAAAAAATAGCTATGAACACTTTTCGATAGGCAAGTTATCATAGAAATATTTGTTTATAAATTATATTTGATAAAAATATGTCTCATCGAGTTAACAGATCGGTGAAGGTCGACCTTCCACGTCTCCTCTACTATAAACAGTTTTTAAATTTTAATTTGTTTCACGTGAGAATACGTACCTACAGAATATTTCAAGTGCGTTTTGTGCTTTGCTGGTTATAAATGAAGGTTTCCTTTTTCCTTTTCATTCGTACAAAATCTCAGAAAGAACTTAGTTTGAAGGAAGCAGCAACTGCGAAGTAATGAAGCGTACTTTTAATTTTTGTACATTTTTCTTTCGCAAACGAGAAATTAGCAAAATAAAATAAATGTTAATTAACAAATAGTAGGGTAATTACACCGCCCGTACGTTAATTGCATTGTTATAATAAGGGTAAAGGAAAACCTCACTCTCGCCGCGGAGTGGAAATTTTCCTTCACGAAAGTTCTTGGTTCTAATCTAATTTTCATGTAAATTTTAATCTGCGAACGCAGATTGCGATAGTTGTCTTACTTATTTTACCCGCTCAGAAATAACGAAATTCTTTTAGGTACCTATAGTGGTAGTAACTTTTATGAAGTAGCCGAATAGTTAGAGAACTTGACTGTAAAGCTCGAGGTCCAGGGTTCGATCCCCGGTCGGTGAAGATAATTATTATGCGTGAACTTGCAGTCGGGTAAAACTACGAATGTTTTTTCTCGATTCTATTTTAATTGAAACAAACTAAATCTCTGTCCTATAAAGTAACACGATTCCAATTTAAGCCTTTACATAGTCGTTTTTTCCAGAAAATAAAGAGCGCAACGATTTTTAAATTCTTAACCTGCTTTGTTTTTTAATTTAAAAAGTTAACCTAAATTCAAGGCTGTGTTACAGATTAGATATTCGGAAAATGGAGTAATGTTAGGCATGTTTAAGTTGTATGTTTAAGGAATACTTATTTATAGCTGTTGCTGCTGTTGCTTTTATAGCTGTTGCCCGCGACTCCGTCTGTGAAGAATTCGTTTATCGCTATCCCGCGAAAACTATTAAATTTTCCGGGATATAAAGTATTATGTAAGTTAATCCAGGTTATGAACTCTATATGTGCCAAATTTCATAAGAATCAGTTTAACCGTTTTAGCGCGAAAGAGTAACAAACATCCACACATCCATCCATACAAACTTTCGCGTTTATAATATTAGTAAGGTAAGAGAACGAGAAAATTCTTGTTTAAGTATTTATTGATTTATTTCGGGGATCTCGGAAAGGGCTCTAACGAATTAGATGGAATTTGCGATTATTTTGGGGGGTTAACAATCGATTCAGCTTGGTGTTATTTTTGGGAAAAGGTTTGTTTTTGAGGTCGCCTAGGAACTTATCTAATAATGACACAAATTGCAAGTAATATCACAGAGGTAAATGTGAAAGTGTATTCCTTGGTTTGTCATTCTCAGCAAGCAACAGAGCGAATGTTGAATGTGCTCATTGCACATACAGGAAAAAAGAGAGATAAATAGTTTACGGGTTCGAATGTGATGCAGAATCAAGGAATCAACCAATGAAGATATAATAAAGTCTAGCAAGTTCTGCAACACATTATTGATTTGTCTTTGTCTAACACGCGTCTTTTGTGACGGCTTTTGTAATTCTCCGCATGAAACAAAACCCCGCAATGATAATATTTACTATCGATATCGATCTTAATAAGTTATAACTAGTTACCCAACTCTAGTAACCTGTTTGACATGTAGACTAGTACTTTTTGGGGGTTCGTACCCGAAGGGTAATAAACGGAAATTACTGTCACTGCGCTTTCCGATTGGTCATCTGTCTATCACAGTTCTGTACCATCAGCCAAAAATATGGTCTACCACCCTACGGTTCAAGTTCATTTGCACGTCATAATTCAACGAGGTCGATTTTCGCTTGAAATAATTGGGTGACAGTGACTAAAGAATTCAATCAGTTTGAAAAGTCAACCTTAACGATATTTAGATGTCACAGAAACTTTTGTGAAACTGGTAGACCACTTTCTTGGCCGACCGTACATCAAGAATCGTAATAGGTAGACAGCTGAAATTTGTACATGATTAATACTTTAATAATATAATGTAATATTTGTACATGATTGTATTGCTACAGTAAAAAATAGTCAAAATACGATCAAACAGAAAATCAAGACGTTATAATAGAGATAAATATACTGCATATCAACAAAAATTTTAGTCTGAAATGAAGTTAATTGGTCAAAAAAATTTACAGAAATTGTGATTTAAAAAAAAACCATTGGTCAGTATTGCTACCTAGTAAAGTTTAACCAAACAAAAAAAACATGTTCGCAGTTAATATCAGGAGATGTGAAGAAGTAGCGATATCGATTATTGAAAGAAATATGCACGAAAATATTTCTATTCCCTTTATTAGTAGTTATGTGGTCAAACTTGATCCATTCCAATCCAATGTTAGTAGATATATGTATGTATAATAACTAGACGGAAACTTGTCAAGCTTATGTTTAGCCCAAGGCGAATTTCATGAGAAGTTAACCTAAACCAGCTGAATCTATGCTAAGTTTGGGCGCCCAAAGGCTTAGACCTACCTGTTAGGTACTTATTGGATACGTCTTGCGTTGGCGATAGTTAAATTTTGGAGTAAATGTTGGTTATTCCATTATTAACCTCTTGATATTTAATAGTAATTATTGTTATTTAATCGTATGGCGTAAAACATTAAACAATTACACTAAAGAAAGAAACTACAAACTAGCTGTAAACCCATATTCAGGGTCCCAAGCCACGAGATTGCGTCAGGTGTTAGATTGTACAGATCTCCAGGGGAGCCCGATTATGAGTGTAGAGGGCAGCGCTGTACAATGTGCTCCATGGTTTGAGCCTCCTCGCCGCATTCGCAGAGGGCCGAGTCCCGCCAATAAAATTAAATAAATAAATTATTGTTATTAACTTGTATATTATGTGGTAAAACACTTTTTTAAACTATTGCCAATGTATGGAGGCGTGAAAGCCTCAATGATGATGGCATTTTACTTCTTCCTTTTACAATTAAAACATTCATGTCGAATACTTGTGTTTGTAAACTAATTTACATTGGTACTAAATAACTTCTTGCGTTACTAAAAAAACATAGACTCTTATTGGACAAGAGTTTAAGACATTATCAGTTCATAGAATAGTACATTACTGCAGCGGCCGCGAAATAGGGGATTGCCGGCCGAGTAGTAATAGATGGCCGAGTGTTAACGAGGCCATCTAGAGATACGAGGCCGGCAATCCCTGTTCGTGGCCAAGGCTTGTATAGTGCTTTTCTCAAATAAATCCAAGGAAATGACACGAATGTTCAACTTATATATTCATATTTAATTCAAATTGTTTTTTTTTGATTCCCGCCAAAATATTTTTTTTCCAGCAATTTATTTGTAAGCTGTTCCAGTTAATGTTTTTGACGCAAAATCTTGAGATGATTTATATTTATTAAAAAATTACGACCTTATTAATTGGTTATTTTAATAAATTGTTAACAATAAACGCCAATCCTTATTTATTTTATTAAATCTAGCCAAGTAAGATATTAAAAAGTAAATTCACAAACTAAATTTTTCTTAATTGGCAGTATGTCATTGATAGTCAATAAAAGAAAATACGACCCACTAAAACAAAAGACAATCTCTTTGCTGGCCTTGGCCAGCAATGTTTGTATGAAATTCCATTATTGTCGTCTAATTTGAAATTAGAACGAATCTTCCTCAACTGCTATACAATGGCATACTTCGTGTTCTATTGTCACGACTATAAGGACCACATTTCCTTGGATGTTTGAGAAAAACTATAATTTGCATGTCTAAGACGTGTTCGTGAATTCTTTAGGGTCTTATAAATTTTATTAACAGAAAGTAAAGTCAAGTACTCATTCAAAAACACAGTTGCCGATCCGGTCGTAAATAGGTATGCTCTCGATTTAACTACAGTACCTACACCTACTTACTTGAAACAAACAAGCTATTACTTTGGTGATTGAGCAACGTTGACTGAATATTTGTTTTTAAATGTTTCAATGCATTGGTCAATGTTCAAAGTCAAAGTCACTAGCAGGATAACATTTTCAATTCATCGGAAGCGATATAGGAAATACTGATATACTTACGTATATTAATCAAACAAATATGTTTTACATACTAACTTATAACTACGTTGTCACTACAGGGTATTCCACCATGTGTTGAAATAATTCAAATATTCTGAATGAATTTTAAGATAATTCGTAGGTATACGTAAATACTTGAAACACAGGACTTAAAAGAATTTCAAAAACCTTATTAAGCGTCGGCCGTCCTCTAAGTCTAATTTACTTTCATTTTAGTCTCAGGAACTCCAAACACATTACCCGAGCGAGACTAAAGCAGTCGTATTGACAAGTTCGCTCGCGAGGAAAACAATGAAGTCGCAATATTTTATTCCATTGTCCGCCGTCGAGGCAATTTTTCATGTAATTGCACTTGGCGAGTTTGTGAATTGTGACTTTATATCGATGGCTCGGCCTTTGTTTGACTCGAAATGGAGGCTTCTGGCGGTCAATGTCGGTTTGAGAAAGTAATTTTAAATTCAGAACAGATTTTTATTCATTTTGAACTCAGGTCTGTGTCGATTGAATTCCATGTACTTACAGCTAAATTGTGTGGAAAAAGTGAAGAAGGACGGAACGGATAACGGAATTACTGTTAAGTATTATTTTCAAAGGGGATACTATCTCACTAGTAGTGAGTCACTACTACGTCTATAATACTCACTCACTCTGCTGGACTGTATGTCACTTTGTAGTCTTACGTGTATTAATCGAGCTAAGTGCGAGTCGAGCAAGCTGAAAATACTTAAGCTTACATAAATTTAATTTTATATATTTCTATGGCAAGGAAGTAATTTTTTTTCGACATTGTCAGGTAGTTTAAAAAAAATATGGATGTGTCCATTGGAGGACAGTTTTATTTTGCCACTGTACCTACTAGAAGATAGTTTTATGGCGGCCGTTGTTTGGTAAAATATACACCTCCCGTGTGAGGTTATTAGCCATTGGCCTATGAATATCCATAATTGGCCGGCAAATAATTAACCGATGCCCAGGGTGCACCGGCCCAAGTAAGTAAGCTCTTCTCCTGGGGCGCAACTGGGGCTGGGGGGGGTTCCTGGGGGGAGGGAACCGCAGCTCTTGGGCACACGAGGAGTTAACCGAAATGCACACCGCGGAATTGTAACTATTGGATTTTTTTTACTTATGCTGTGAGGTCTTAATTCTTGCTAAATATCATAATTCTATATCAACGAGAAGTACCCTACAGGTTTCCATTTCCGCCTTGACTGCCGAATTGTGTATTTGATAAAAGTTTTAACCACTACGTATTCCTAGGAAAAATGTATCGACAGGCAGCCAGACAGACAATGATGTGATTTTATGTTTTTTTGGTAGGAGTATGAAATTTTAAAAATTTTATTAAAAATTTAACAAATTCTTTGAAAACAGTACAGTAAACGAGATCACTGAAAATTGTACGAGCGTCCTTAATAAAGTTCGAATTCTAATTGATTTCACAGAAACGCAGTCTCATTGCAGTGAGAGTAATATACAATGTGTGTGTTTTCACCTAGTTTTCAATCAAATGGAAAGGTCTCTAATTGAATTGCAGTGTAGCGCAGATGATGTGGCTCGTACAATTTAGTTGTGAATTAAGATTATGAGGATATTTTCGAGTGTATTCATAAGTAAATTTTCATTAGGACTAATCACCGTTTTATTGCCTAGTGAACTAATTGGTTCGTATAGTATTCATTACAGTCTGTCTTTAAAGATTAAAGATGGTGTAGTAAGAAAACAGCTTGCTTTTTTGCCGCAGACTTATTTCATAAAGAAACTTTGCAATAAAAGCAGGCAAAAATGCAATCTTTTGAAAACAAGTGAACGAGTGTAATCTCAAATGATTCAAAGCGAGTTGCTTTTCACTGGGGTATTGCTTCTCACTAATGGTCACAGCTTTCACAATAATTATTTCCATTTACTGTGCCTGAACAAATGAACGGCAGGTCTCTGAACATTCTTGGCACAAAGAACGGAAGGTTGTATTATACCCTTTACTGTGGCAATTGGCTTTATTTCGTATCTTCGACGCTACCCGAGATATATCCATTAAGAATTCCGATCGCCTCAATAACCAATTCTCGCTACAGACTTAAACAAGGGCGTGCTTACGAAACGTAATATACGAAAATATATAGTCTGCCTTTGACCTAAAAGTCTCTATCCAAACTTATCTCAGATGTAAAGGCGGCAACTCTTCCGAGCAAATGTAAACGCTACCCGGTGCGGATACGACTCAATTTGACGGGGTATTGTTTGTAAATAGTGAAGTCTGACGGTAGTTTCATTGAGTAGGACCGTTCGATATCGCAGATGCGATCGGGGCAGTCTCTGTTCCCTTATTCGCGGCCTGTGTGGAGGATGAGCGACATTCGGCCAAGTTAGTGACAGAACCTTATACGTAAGATTTTAAGGGAAATGGAAGGCGAGATAGGATCTTGATGGCTAATGAAATTCCACCTTTGCACGGACGGTTTATTTCAGTACAGTGTACAGTCTGATAGTAAGTAGGGTTTGCTGTAATAAAACGTATTGATGTTTCTAAACAGGATAGGGAAGATGGATAGGAGGGTGGTTATTTTTTTAAATTATAAAGTTTTCGAGTGCTGTCACATTTTGAGATGAATTAAAATGCAATTTTAATCTGTTAAGAGTGAACTAGACTCGCAGCCTGATGGCTCCGTACCCAATCTAAAGTATTCGATATTCTACAAAGATAATTTTGAATCAATGAATTTTTGGTTAATATCACACCCTCGAAAAATGTAAATCCCGAAAACGAAACGCTATTGTTTCTTTTTCCAAATTATTATTTGTCCGAAGTTTTAATATCCCATATTTTCTTTTGCCAAATGTTTTAAAAATCCAATGTTATATGTGACAACTGATTCAACTGCATGAAATTCCGTAGGATCATTTTGCTAAATCTATTATCTATTCGGCAAAATCATTATCCGCAAAATCTACGCTTTGTATTTCATTAAGAGCGTTTATACCTGCTGAGCTGGCAACGTTGCATTTTTGTTAGTTTTTCTCGATTATTCCATAAAAAGTGAATGAAAATTAAAAATGTGGTGTACTTATAAGAATTGTTCTAATATACAAGTTAAATTTGTCTACTGCAATAATTATTCGCAATAGACTTTTATTTTCTATAAAAAACGAACGAATTATTACATAACGGTTTTTAAAGAAAAATAAAAGTCTATCACGAATAATTTTGCAGTAGACACATTAACTTATATATTAGACAATTCTTACTGACCATATTTTTAATTTTCATTCAATTTATATGGAATAATCGAGAAAAACTAACAAAAATGCAACGTTGCCAGCTCAGCAGGTATAAACGCTCTTAAAGATGATTTGAAATGGAAAGGGCTACGAGGCAATGTCCTGCTCCTGTTCCGCGCAGTTTAGGCGCTTCGCGCCTTGACAAAACTCTAACCTAACCTACTTACATCATTATTATAAAAAAATCGGCCAAGGGCTAGTCGGACTCGCGCACGAAGGGTTCCGCACCATTATCTATAAAAAGCGGTAAAAAAATCACGTTTGTTGTTTGGGAGCCCCTCCTAAATATTTGTTTTATTTTAACTTAATTAATTGTTTATTTTTAAATTAAATATATAACGTCTTAAGTAAATATCAAACGTCTACCTGTTGCTGTTATCAATATCGAGCAAAAACGAGCAAAAAAATCATGTTTGTTGTATGGGAGCCCCCTTAAATATGTTTTTTAGTATTTGTTATTGCGGCAACCGAAATACATCATCTCATCTGTGAAAATTTCAACTGTCTAGCTATCACGGTTCATGAGATACAGCCTGGTGACAGACGGACAGACGGACGGACAGCGAAGTCACAGTAATAGGACCCCGTTTTTATCCTTTGGATACGAAACCCTAAAAAGCTGGCAAGTGATTCAAATATAAAATAATTTACTGTATGGTTATAAGTCAAACAGGTCAGGTGGATTGGGTTGTCAAATAAAAAAAATGGATATTGTTATTTGGTATTTAGAATTTGTTGGAAAATAACACGATGGTTAAATTAATCTGTGGCATTGTAAAGTTATGGAAAATAAAACCTATGGATTTTAAAACTGAGGTGAACCGTTTTCTGATAAATGAAGTTCGATTAAAAGAGTTTCGAAACATTGATAAGTCACCGTCGTAGACGTATAACCTACCTACATCGCCATTATGGCTGGTCAATTGACAAGATTACTTACAATAATCAATTGACGAATTAAATTTGATACTAAATGTATATTATCTATTTGGAGATATACACTATCAAATGAAAAAATAATCACAAAAATCGAAAGGCTGTTAAGATGTCAAAGTCTACATAAAAAAACCGCCGAATCGAGAACTTTTC
This sequence comes from Archips crataeganus, assembly GCA_947859365.1. NCBI lineage: Eukaryota > Metazoa > Arthropoda > Insecta > Lepidoptera > Tortricidae > Archips > Archips crataeganus. Next base: position 8,802,128 of record OX402049.1, on the reverse strand, counting down.
TTGAAGTCGGTTAAAAGTAAGTTTTATTTTTCAGATAACTACTCGTGATTTTATGGTGATGAATATGTATCTGCTCGGAAACTACAGGAATAGAAGGCTAGTTTCCTAATAGCGACCAAAGGTTAAGAGGTCAGACTACCTAATAATAGTATGCAGGTAGTGTCCGGGCGTCTTGGGCGCATACTGAGGAGTTACAGGTCCTATCAAAGCAAATAGTCAAGTTAAAATGTTGCAAACTCGCCAAGTTAGATGAGCCAATGTAAACTAGCTTGGTTTAGTTTAGTTAGAAACTAAGAGCATTAACGAAAGTGTTTTAATTTTGTGTGAAAGGTATCGCAGACTTTTTGCCTAGGTATAGGTTACGCCATCAGAGTTGAGGTCACGCACACAACAACACGTCATGTAGTGACAGCGGGATTTTGACATTTATTGGTACCGATAGCAAGTTCAACAGACTCAACAGTGAATTACAACATTGACTAAAAATTCCTACAACCTATTTCGTTAAGAATTATTTAGGAAAATACATCTAGTTCAAATAAAACAGAAAATAAAATAAATATTTTGATCTGTTTTGTTTAAATCAGATAAGTATATTTTTCGCTATTTCAGTTTCATTTATCAGTTTCAAATTGTTTTAATTCTAAAATAGGTTATATGAAATAAAAAATATAATTATGCATGGTATTGTTTAGGTATTTCATCATAAGATCATATAACTCACGTTTTCATTCACTCATTTATTATTCACTACTTTTTTGCAATCAGTACTTTTTGTAGCTGTGTGTGTAATCATTCGCCTCAACTCTCGTGGCGTTACCTATACTTAATTATGTCAAGAACGTAAAAATATTGGAAGTTAAACTAGACGATTTAATATTATAGGAGGATTTAAGATTTAATAACTATTATACTACAGTATTCTCGGGGCTTAATCATAACATATCACAGAATAATTAATACTAGTATAACCATATTATTAAAATTACCTAGTCGAGTGCAATGAAAGAAGTACGCCATAGCTTAAAACATTAAACTCAATAATTAATTACCCTTTAACACAATATCTAACTATAAATTAACAATTTTAAAACCCCCAACGCAATTATGTTATACGTAGTTTGAACATAAAGTAAATACCCATTATGCGTTGTAAGATCCCTTCCGCAGCTAACAAAAGAGCTGATAACTTTGGAACGGCTTAACTGATTTTAATGAAACATATCTAAGAACCATCGCCAAGAAATCTGCTTTCTATTTAAAAACCACATTAAAATCGGTTCACCCGTTTAAGAACTATGATGCCACAGACAGACAGACAGACACACACACACACACACACACACACACACACACACACACACACACACACACACACACACACACACACACACACACACACACACACACACACACACACACACACACACACGCACACGCACAGCAGTCAAACTTATAACACCCCTCTTTTTGTGTCGGGGGTTAAAAATAGGTTAGGTAAGTATGGGTTCAAAAGTTAGGTTAGGTTGATACGAAATTAGTTTCACACAGAATTAGGTTAGGAAAGTGCGCGTTGAAAACTTTGTTTAAGTTAACACAAAATGAAACTAGGTAAATGTGGATTGAAAAGTGAGATTTGGTTAACATAAAATTAGGTTAGATACTTATCGGTTGAAAGTTAGGTCAGGGTATCACAAGATTGGATGTGATGTGGATCAATTTTGAATTGGATGGATACGTGAAAAGGTGACATGATTGCTAATACGTATGTAAACTGGCTCAACATTTTTTCCTGGGACCAGCCAGCTGAATTGACATTAACGCCCATTTTTAATCCTTTTACCAATCAGATGCACATAAAAGTGTCAGACATCGTCCATCAGATTCTTCCTGATGAGAGTGTAATCTGATTATCTGACGTGAGCTAATGGAGTGCGAAACGGCCCCTGGGTGATACGATTGTTCCATTGGAAATGGAAATTAAGCCTCCAAAAAGGTTTTAAAGAGTTATCGCCGACACACATCTTTTGTCCATATCTCTACTTAATGACTTGCAACATTTTATTCGCTATAGTGCAAATAATATGTATGTAACTTAAATTGGCCAAGGTAATTTAAATCTATGACTTTTTAGAACTTGTATTCTTTACCATCAAGGAATTCGATTCATACGTACTAACTATGAAGTAAGTTTACCTATAATTTATTTGTTTATGTACCTATGTATGTATGTAAATACTTTATTGTACATAAAACACAAAAATAATACAAAACAACAAAACAAAAAGAGTACAAAGGCGAACTTATCCCTAACCTGGCATGAAAGGAAAAACTTAAAAAAAAAGATAGGCAAACAATTATTTATGTACAGAGAGAAGAAAGAAAATATAACATATAAATAAATACATAAAATAAACAACAATAAGTGATTACGACAAATATACTTATACCTAACTTTACACTGAACAAAATACACACATACGAAAAAACAGTACATGTAAATAAAAAGAATACGATTAAGTACCCTACTTCCACAGTTTCTTCAACCTCTCCCAGAACGAGAAAAAAAGCCAAAAGTAAAGGTAGATAGGGTGGCTGTAGGTAGATGTTTCCACACGAGATGATATTCCGGCCAGCTGCTCAGGGTGTAAGGTTCAGCTGGGGCTCGGTTTGACGAATGGAATTTGGATAAAGAGAAAATAGAATTTAAAAAAATAATAAAATCACAAAAAAAATTAAAAGAATTGAATTGAATTGAATTTTGCGCATTTGCGATGCGAGCTTGTTTATATCGTCAGTCTTACAAATAAAGTCCATTTTAAACTTAGTCATTTCAATCTGACCCCCGTCGTTATTATAGGTAGTTAATACTAAAATATAATCCATTTGCTCAACATGTTTTCGTAGCACAAACGAAAGCCCCTATGTTTTCCGAGAATAAAGCAAGTGTACCCCAAATCAATTCATTAAGACTTAGAAATTTGGTAAAATGTTCCTCCTAGCAATATATAAGGTCAACTAATTGTGCCAAACGGGATAATTAGGAGTTATGGGCGCCAAGCGGCGACAAACGGCGCTTTTAGCAAATTCATTAGGGAATTTCGACAATTGTTTTCCTACTCCCGATATTGGATTTAAAGTTGCTTACTTGCTTAGTTATAATGTTACTTGTGTTTTACAAGGAATGCAATGATGAAGCTTTAAAACATCGTGTGTTGTGAGGTTTTGTTATCTTAGTTATAATTTGATGTTTTGTATTCAAAAATTCAAACTACATTAGTTCGTTAAACGTTATGAAGTAATTTATACTTACTCATACTTTTATCAGTTTATCTCTATTTACGTTATATGCTAATTAATTAGTCTTTGAAAAGTTGCTTTCAGTGAAATTCAGTGATAGCGTACCTAATTGCCAAATTTTTCTAAACTACTACCTAGTAGCAGTACCTAGTAGTAATAGTAGTAGTGCGTATTAGTAGTAGTAGTGGTAGGCAGGCGCACATGGCGAGACGACGCGGAATTAAACGATTTGCCAGATTTGGCTCAAAACAGGAAACAATGGAGGGCCAGAGGGGAGGCCTTTGCGCAGCAGTGGGACACTATTATAGGCAAGTAAAGGATAAAACTACCTAGGCAATTATTATTCAGTTTTTTACCGTCGTGAGAGCTATTAAAAGTCACAGAAGTTTTTTTTTTAATTACTAAAGTATGAGTACCGGATGAAAGTCGACCAGCTATATAATACAAACAGGTGAAATTAAATAAACAGAAGCCCCAAAAAACTGAACAACATGACATTCAAAGCATCCAACAGTCATCCTTCATCCGCCATCTTCCGAAGTCGGTCGGCGCCGTCTTAAGTGGCCCGACTACTGCCACGCTAAGTGCCCCACTTTATAATAACTTTAATGTTCTGTGTTCAGTTGTTTTTGTTTTTTTCTATGGTAAGTACCGCTGTCATTTGTTTCCTGCAGAACTTTTCTTTTAACCGAGGGTCATTTGTTTCTCTGGTTGTTTGATTGTGAATGTGGTTCCTATTGGTTACTAATCTATTTTCCGCTTTTTCAACTGTTTCAATGGCAATAATCGTACATTTTTTCGTGGGTACTTTTGTACTCACATGCCGCGGAGTTTATAAATATTTTTTAATTTAATTTTTTACTACGCTGCTATTCGTAAATATGTAGGTACTTTGTGTTTTGTTTTGTTTGTTTGTTTTTCCTTGGACGGTGTTGTATTATGTTCACTGAATAAAATTGTGTAACGTATTATAATGCAGCTTACCTCATTTTTACAAAGCCGCAACTGGAAAATAGCTTTTTCAGCTTTGATTCCTCCATTGTCGGTCTTAAATAACCGCAAAACAAAATACTACGTCAACAAACAAGATAAGACCTACCTACGAGATAAAATCTCGAAATAGCAAGCAAGATTTATCGTCCACTCTTCACTGAAGCAAATATACCTTAACTCGATCCCGTAAGGTACACATTCACTAAACACTTTGCGTACGTAAGAAAACACGTACGCTCACACAATTTGTCAAATTTCGCGTAAGCCACTTTAAAATTTAAGAAATGCAATATTGTTATGGCTACTGCGTTTTGACATTTGATAAACTACGCAAAGAATGAATTTTGACAGTTCTTTGTTGTGCTTGGTCTAAGAATATCTATTTCAAAACCATGTTTCTCGCTACTTTCAAAGCTGGGCTAAGTTAATTAAAAGTTTCTAAAGAAGTTATTCTTGTTAAGGCTACTTACTGAAAAAAAAAACTAGATTAAGGGGCTGCTTCACCACCCATTGATTAATTTTAACTGACGGATAAATGTGATGCCGTCTCCGTCTATTCGAACAAAACAAACAGAGACGGCATCACATTTATCCATCAACTAATTTGATCAATGGATGGTGAAACAGGGGGTTAGTCTTTTAACTTGGCTTATCCTTGTCAGTATGTCAAAATGTATAGACGGTATTTTTATAGACAATATGAAAATGAAAATGAAAATGAAAAAGCGTTTATTTCAGTATGTTTTCACCAAAAAAAAATTACAACTAAGGGTCCTGCGCTAGGATACCCTGTGTTACAGGACCCTTCCGTAGTGATACATTTTTAATTGCTATAAATCGTACAGAGAAAAATAAATAAATAACAGCACGCGTACAAAAACGAATAGAGAAGTAGTTACCTTACCTAACTCATCAAATAAGGCATATGCACTATTACCGTGAGAGATGTACGTGTGTGCGCGCGCACGCGAACAATATGTATGCGGAAGCGCGCTTATGTGTGAAGCATGCGCGGGCATGTGGATGCAATTTAAGTGCATCAGATAAAAATATGTACACAGATACATAGACATGTGCATGAACATAGAAACACACACATGAATACACAATATACATATATATATATATATATATATATATATATATACACACACACACACACACACATACATACATTATACATACATATATATACACGCATACACACACATCCATAACCTATTGAATTACTTGCAGGAGTAGTTCTGTTTCGTGATAGTCAAAACTCATGAGCCATCTAGTTAGCACGAGTTTGCTAGGCGGCCTGGGCTCCCTGTAAAATTGACTAAATGTTTTCATTATAAAGGGAGCAATAAATGGGCTAAATCTGTGAGCAAACCTGGTATTGCATTTCGGGGCTTTCCAGCGCTGGCGTCGCCTCGTATCATCGGCAAAGCTCTGATAGTTTTTTCTACAGTAGTCAAGAACAACTTTTCTAAAAAACAATTGCCGCACCGTCAGTACGCTGGCCTCCATGTAAAGGTCACTGGTGCTAAAGCGATATGGCTTGCGAAAAGCAACCTTCAAGAGTGGCCGCTGCGCTCTTTTCAGGCCAATTAAGAGAGTTTTAACCGCCCCTCCCCAGATTGAGTTATAATAACCTATCACCGATTCACACAAAGCAAAATACACACTACGAAGGAGCTCAGGGTACGCAATGCCCCTCAGTGTTCGAAATACGAACATAATTTTACGGACACGATTCTTTAACGCCTCAATGTGTTGACTCCAAGAGAGGCATTTGTCAATCGTAACGCCCAGATATTTTAGCGCGTCGGTGCGTACAAGAATGTCTTCATTGCTGGAGGCAGGGTTTGAATAGCAGTTGCGCTGGGAAGTCATTTTCAAACTAAACTCATCTTGTGGCTGACCTTTGGCGTTAATAGAAAAACACAAGTATTTAGTTTTTTGAATATTAAGCGTTAGTAGGTTTGCCGCAAGCCAATTACCTACTGTCTGCTTACTCATTTGCGCGTTAATTTTTACTTCTGACCAGCTCTTGCCCTGAACTAAGAGAACCGTATCATCGGCAAAAGATATGATGGTGCAATTAGGCACTACCAAGCTGCTGAGACCATTAATAAAAACCAGAAACAAAGTCGGGCCCAAGACACTTCCCTGGGGCACTCCAAATTGAACGTCAGAGAGATCGCTTATGAGATCTCCAATACGTACGCATTGTTTTCGTCCTTGAAGGTAAGTTCTGAACCAGTTAAGAACAGGTCCTCTAATTCCAATTTGCTCCAATCTGAGCAGTAGGACTGGCACAGATACGGTGTCGAATGCTTTAGCAAGGTCTAAGAATATGCCAGAGCATTTAACACCATTGTCTAAACATTTAACAATTCCACTAACCAGAACATTGATCGCTTGCTCAGTTGAGCGGTTCTGTCTAAAACCAAACTGATTAGAAGACAGCAGGTCATGCTTCTCGGGATACTTCAGAAGTCTACGATTGATGATTTTTTCAATGAGCTTACCTACGACACTAAGCAGAGAAATAGGTCTATAGTTTGTGACTTCCTTTCTATTTCCACCTTTGAAGATGGGTGTGACTAAGGCAGTCTTAAAGACATCCGGGTATGTACCAGTCGACATGCTCAGATTACATAAATAAGCTATAGGTTCCGATACACTGTCTACAACCATTTTCAGAATGTCAGGCGTTATACCATCAATGCCAGGGGCGCTTCCGGTTTTCATTTGGCCTATAAACATGGCAACTTCTTGTGCATCTGTAGGTGTTAAGAAGAACGAGGAGGCAGTGGGAGGTACCACATAGTCCCTTGGAATTTGAGGAAACACATTTTTATTTACGTTCCTTTGCCTTAGCGATTCGTCACCTAGTTTTTTTGCCAATGGAACTGAAAAATGTGTTTACTGAGTTAAGTGACTTGAGGGGATCATCATATGTCGAAATGCATAGACATACATATTGACAAGGTTAAGCCATGTTATATAGAGGTAGTAGATATTGCCCGTGACTCCGTCCACGAAGAATGGGGGGAGGGGGGGGGATAAAAAATAGCCTACGAGCTATTCTCAGACCTACCGACCACAGAGAAAAAAGTTTCATAAAAATCGGTCGAGCCGTTTGGGAGGAGTTCGGTAACAAACACCGTGACACGAGATTTTTATATATTAGATTATGACATTGAGCTTAAGTCTAAACAGTGATTAATTTTTAAATTCCGGAAAATTTAACGTAAAGCTATGTTAATCATTAACACGTGACTGATTAGTAATCAGGCAACACATATAACTTGAATAAAGTAACGGTGCATCGTTACAAATTGTAATAATTGGGTAGTAAATACGTAGGGATCAAATTCATTGGTAGTCCTGAAAAAATGCGAAGCCGTAAAATATTCTGATAATATTGTACACATCAAAGTTTTGTCCAAAAGTACAGGACTGAATAACTTTTGAACGTTTGGATTTGTTTTTAACAAACAAATAATGTAAAATTACTGACAGCGAGAGCCTGTAGGTTCTACATTAAATGGAGCGGCTATCGAAGTGATTAGTTTGTTTGTTGTAACTATAATGTCAAAGTGTACTATTATCTTGATCTTTCTATTAACAAACATGAGTCTGGCTTACACAGGGCCCGGAACTTTGGTGCGTTAATTTAATATTAGGGTGTACGTGTGACCGTGTGTGTTTATTGTTTATTCATATGGCTTTATAAACTCAATATTTTGTTATTTTATAAACCAGATTAATGTAAATCTAAATAAAAAACCGCCTAAGAGCGAGTCTGGTTCTTCCTACTCGAGAAAGTAAAAATAACAAATCTATACTACGTGAAGAAAAAATAAATTTGTGTCTCATACTTTCATAATTTTTTGTTTGACGTTTAAAGTCCAATGCCCTCATTTTAAATTGGCATTTTTAAAATGTTGATTAATGAAAGTTTAACGCTTAGCAGCAGTTTCTTTTTTAATTTTAGATTGACCGACAAAAATACATTTTCTGATATGTAAATTTTACGTACATAAACAATTTTGTGTTTGGTTAGGTCTGCGTAATAATACTAATAATTGGTTTTATCTGAAAAAATCATCTAAAATATAAATGGCAATACAGTTTTTCAAGGAAAACAGAATATACCTCTTAATAGTTCAGCCCTGATGCGGCCCCGACTTCGCGCGACCGACGGTGCGGCGAGCGTTTTATCAGTTCATCGCGTCTGCCGCCAGATAACTACTGTGCGGCGAAAGCCGCGGCCGCGCAATGAACAGAGAAAACAAATAAGGCGGCCCCTAAACGATCAATTATATTGCACAATATTGCGAATTGTGCAATATTATTGACCGTTTAGGGTTAATATTGAAGATTGCGCAATGATTGACCGAAAGTTTGAGCGAGTTTAATTTTTATTGCGCCATATTTTTCCATTGCATCGTGTAGGGTTAGTATTGTGCAATATTTTAGTATCCGACTGAACACGAAAACATTGTGCAGTTCGTATTATTGAGCAATTTAATTGCTCGTTTGGATTCAGAGCGCCTTTCAATCTTATTGTACAATAAAAAGTATTGTACAATGTTATTGTAGGTCTAGGGGCCGCCTAACATGTTTAAAAAAAGCACCAAGCTACAATTAAGAACATAATGGAATTGTAATTCCTTGAAAAAAGGTAGTATTATTTTTCATTCTTTGTATGTTGCGATGAAACATGAACATGAGATAGTATTACTCTAGTAAATTTGCTCAGATTGCACAACATACACGTCAGTTACTTAAATAAAACCGTTTTAGTTTTGTTATGTTTACAAACTTTGAAACAAAAGAAATTGTCTGAACATTAAAAAAGGTAAAAATGTTGAAACCAAAAACACCAAAAATTTATCATAACAACTAGACGTTGAATTTATACAAAACATACGAGATAACGTCGTGTTATTCTGGAAAAGTAGTGGGAAAAAGTATCAAAAATAATTCGGTGCATTTTAACATTGTGTCTGATATGTCAGGAGCATGCCGCGGGCACCTGCATGCGAAATGGGTCTTAATAACTGATGAGGAGTAAAGCTGAAATTCTCTTGGCGATTGGTGTGAAATTGTATGATAACACGTTTGATAGTCGGAAAACTCTCGAGTTCACTCGCTCCTTGTTTTAAACGGGTACAAAGGTATCGGGTTTTTATTGTGCTGTCGGGTTTTTGTTTGAGGTTGAAAAATGTTTACGAATCCATTTTCTGGATTTTATTTAATGCTTCTAAATTCGTTGGATTTATCTACGACAAGTTATATAAACAACAATTTATTTCCAAGTGTTGTTATTTCCACAAAAAAAGCCGGCCAAGAGCGTGTCGGACACGCCCAAGGTAGGGTTCCGTAGCCATTACGAAAAAATCAAGTAATATTTTTCTAAGGATTTCGTATGTGTACGGAATCATCTAAGTTTAGGTATAATTTTCCTAGTAAATTTGATATATTTACTACCATTCTGATTTTTTTCAAATTTTTCCGCCCAACAGTTTAGATTTTAGAGGGGGGGGACGGTCGATTTTAATGAAAATTTTCACTTTAAAGTTGAATATTTCGCAAACAGATAACTGAATAGAAAAATCATGCTAGCAACCCCACAATGGTTATCAAAGACCTATCCAACGATACCCCACACTATAGGGTTAGTCGAGAAAAAAAAAATCATCCCCACTTTACGTCTATGGGAGGTACCTTAAAAAAATTGTTTTAGTTTTTTTATGTAATCACTTTGTCGGCGTGACTGATATATAATAATATATTCATGCCAAATTACAGCTTTCTAGTACTAACAGTCTCTGAGCTTAGCCGCGGACGGACAGACAGACGGACAGACATGGCGAAACTATAAGGGTTCCTAGTTGACTACGGAACCCTAAAAACTATAGTAAACTACAACATTTTACTTTTTTTACTCTGGTATCACCCGTGAAAGATATCTAAGTCTGTTCAAGGCATGTGTTTGAATGCAAAAACCCGCTCTCTTCCACTTTCACATAACTCGACACTTTTGTAGCTTTAATAATTAACTCGTATAGAGTTGCAAACGAATTAGTATCTTGTGTAGTGTTTGTAAAGTTGCTTTATGTCGAAGTGGAGAAGGTGGGTTTCTGCATGAAAACACGTATATGTCACACAGACGTAGACGTTTTGCACGTGTGATAGCGAAGTATCAAGGTTACAAATAAAACGCTATAAATAAATATTTTGTTACACTACAAACTACATATAAATAAGTAATGGAGAATCACCTGGAGAATCAAGTGCATTTCAATTACTGGAAGTTGGCAGTCAGTTTTCTAAATCTTTCCTGGTCCAAGAGCTAGTCTGAACAGGAGTTCTACGGTCTTGATGCTGATCCATTTCCTGAGGTCGCTGCCCATGGACCCTTTATTCTTCCATCTTTCCGCTTTTCTATCCCTTTGCACATCATTATGGTGCGTTCTAAATGATACTCCATTTCAATGTATCAATCAAAAACGGTCACAATACTAAACCGGGAGGCGACCCCAACAAACGACACAGAATCCACGTCGAATTAAAACGAGCAACCAATCCATTAATACCAGCAAGATATGAAGTGATTCAGCCGATTTCCTTTTGAAATATGAGACCGATAATGTTTTTTATCCGGAATCATCTCTAACTTTTATTGGACAGATTAAAAGCTTTCGAGAGCCGGATTCGAATCGCTTGACCGACCTTACAAAATGCTCACTCGTAGCACAGGAGTTGATTGAGTTTTTATTGTAAGAAAGTTTATTGTTGTAGAATATGGCTTCGAATAAAATGACACCCTATTCGTTTCAAGTTTTGGAGTACGAAAACTCTTTTCAAAGCCAAAACGGAGCATTCGTGCGTTTACAAGATTATCGTCGTAGAAACTGTTTCCAGTTTTGTACCTATTGTTTTATTTAAATTTGTGTAAGTTTTGATTTTTTTTTATTATAGTGTCGTGGATAGTACCTACTATTTTTTTTATAATTTAGTTTTTATTGTAAATAATATTGATTGTACATTTCTGGCTGGTAAATGAGTTATACAATATACATTCAATAATTTTAATAATTTTTTCAATACATTTTCGGTTTTTCTATGTAGGGTGAGTGGGGGTAAGATGAAAATAAGATGAAAGGCAGTGTAAGATGAAAAACTACTCTTAGTACCGGTTGCTACGAGTAGTTTTTTATCTTACCCCCACCCTATTTACTAAACATCGATATCTTGTAAAAAAACTTGTCTGATTGACTCATTAACTCTCAATAGAAACCTGTTTGGGAAACAATATTAAACCATTTTTATTAAAAAAAATGTAATTTATGTGGGTGTACTATTTCCGTCCATAATAAGAGAGGCCAGGCGTGGGCGCTGCAGGCTCTCCCACGCCTAATACCTAGGCATACGCATAAGGTATACAGTAACCTGTAATCCAAAAGAAGTCTTGGTATACCTATTAATTTAATAGAGAAAAAAGCATTTGGTCCCATTTACACGCCCTTCTGAAGTTTGTACACTTCAGGATCTTGGCGCTTTGACGTGATTAGGGCTAATTGGACGTAGTTATGCAATTCGCACACACTGGTTACAGCAAAAAATGTACCATTGAAATTTCAAGTTGCATTTATGTATTTCAAAATGACGGTGCAGTGGGTTGGAACGTTATTGCAGTAACTAGGTACGTCCAATTGTTAAAAGAGTTAAGGTAACAAGCGCTTTTAAATATAATATTTATGATAAAGACTGTATTTCGTACTAAATACAAACTGAAATATAGATGCACAGAAAAAACCCCAGAAAAAAGACCAATGCTGGGAATCGAACCCAGGTCCTCAGCATTCCGTGCCGCGTGCCATACCCCTACACCACCACTGGTCTAGAGATTAGACACGAATCTTTCCTATACATCATACATTTCAATCTGCTAAATCATCACCTTATGCAGTGACAAACGCACATCTATGTTACACCCTCATCGAGAGATTTTAACACTCCTTCGGAACTAACCGCTCACCTGGACAAGAGATGGCGCTACTGTGCAACTTTAAACAAGTTAGCTATGAAGTATCTTTTTTTGTACTTATTTTTTCAACTTCATTTTTTTATTACTTTTACGGTCATCCCGTGAAATCATACATTTCGTACTAAATACAAACTGAAATATAGATGCACAGAAAAAACCCCAGAAAAAAGACCAATGCTGGGAATCGAACCCAGGTCCTCAGCATTCCGTGCCGCGTGCCATACCCCTACACCACCACTGGTCTAGAGATTAGACACGAATCTTTCCTATACATCATACATTTCAATCTTAGATCTTAGAATTAGAATCTTAGATTGAAATGTATGATGTATAGGAAAGATTCGTGTCTAATCTCTAGACCAGTGGTGGTGTAGGGGTATGGCACGCGGCACGGAATGCTGAGGACCTGGGTTCGATTCCCAGCATTGGTCTTTTTTCTGGGGTTTTTTCTGTGCATCTATATTTCAGTTTGTATTTAGTACGAAATGTATGATTTCACGGGATGACCGTAAAAGTAATAAAAAAATGAAGTTGAAAAAATAAGTACAAAAAAAGATACTTCATAGCTAACTTGTATAAAGACTGTAATTAAGAAATATATAGGTACAAGTAGTTACTAAGTATTAGTGGATTACTTGTGACTAGCAGCCGCTGCAATGTTGTCGAAACGTCCAGGTAATAAATTGTTGCGATAAGTCCCGGGTGCAATAATAATTATGAGTGAATGTGGCATAAATTAAAAAAAAATGTATTTTTGTGGACAAGGCTTGTCCAATTTATACCGTAGTAGGTATGTTTATTTTTACGTCGATGACATTTTTAGACACTAAGCATCTAACGAAAAAAGTGTAAACCGTAAATTGTTATTTTCACAATTTCAAGTTATGAATAATTACAAAGACTTAATTATTCTATTTTTATCCGGATTAATTAATTGAAAAACGTACCTACAACTAGATTACAAATAATGAGCAATTTCATCATAAATAGAGCATCATCATCATTATAAATAGAGCCGGGATTGTAAAAAAAATTATTTCATTTTGTTTATTGTAAGCTTCCGTACTATAGGTACAATGAGTGGTTGCCCAGCGGAACCCTCTTACTAAGCTTCCGCCGTCCGTCTGTCTGTCCGACTGTCAAGGGGCTGTACCTTTTGAATGGTAATAGATAGACATGTGAAATGAGCCCAACTCGCATCTGACCGGTTTTTTCATGTCACTGCTTGAACGTGAATGTGAGCAAGGTAGTTGTTTCAGAGAGAATAATAATATTTACGATACCGAACGTCGACGTACAGATTTTAATCAGTTTTTTTTATAATAATATACAATTCAGTAAGCATCGATAGAAAATGAACACTGATTAAAAAAAAATACCATGTAGCAATTGCAAGCATCACATGTCAGAAATATTACATTTGTATCAAAAAAGGAGTAAAAACATATGACCCATCGATTCTGATATTTCTGCTAGGGATTCTAAATGTAAGCTCTTGGCCTAAAAGTATTACGTAGATTACATTTCGAGAATTACTTTAAAAGATTTGAAAGTATCCGTTTTATGAACGATTAAGAGCATTAAGAGTTCGTAAAACTTGATAAAAGACTGACATGGATTGATAAAGGTCTCAAAAAGATCGGCTTACGCTCCCTTCTCAAATCTCAAGGTACTTTGTCTTTGTAAGGTTGCCCCGTTGTACAAAGCAAATATGACTTTGTTCTATATTTCTATATTTGTTAGGGGAAGAAGAACAAAGCGATGAATTAAGGGAAAAGTATTCAATTACTGTTGTAAAGGATTAAAGAGGGAAAGAAAAAGATAGGAATTTTCCTAGAATTGCTTAGGCTTTTCGACTTAAAGTCAGGACGCTTTGTGTTTTGATGAGAAACTGAATGTCTATCTGATATTGTTTTCTTTATTACGTTCTTGTGGCTAAAGCAATTCGCAATCGATTTTTATTTAAAATGGTGGATAGAGAGCTTGATATCCAAAAATAAGCATGACATGAACTTGCAAAATCTGGAACGAGCTTCCCGCTGGGGTCTTCCAGTCGAGTTACGACCGGAGGCCGTATTGTCTAACGTTTCTGACGCTTGCCTTCGCTTTCACCGTCTCTTTCTGTCATCATTTTGTACCGTTTGACAGAAAGGAACAGTGACTGCGAAGGCAAGTGTCAGAAACGTTAGACAATAAGCCTACGGGTGCCTTTAAGAGGCGAGTGTACAATTTTCTGCAGGGCCGACAACAAATGCTACATTTGATATAATGCTATTTAGTCAAAAAGTAAACTTCGGAGGATTGATATTAATTCTATTTGATATGCATTAGGTTAGGTTAGGTTAGTTTATTTTATAAAAGAATCGTAGAATGTTTACTTCTCGAGTAAATCGAATTATGTCAAATGTAGCATTATACCAAATGTTACAGTTATATCAAATGTTGTTATATCTATCATTACACACCCGCGTAAAGCGATGCGAGTGTCTATGGACAGTGGTGTTCATTTAACATCAGGTGACCCACTAGTTCGTTTGTCTGGCCTCTCTAACATAAAAAAAATAAAACATATTTTTATCCAATACGAGTGAATAATGTACTGCTACGTAAAAGCTTGTAAACGGAAAATTTTATAAAATGCTCTTACTTTATTTTAGGATTTTTTTTTGCTTGCGTACATTGTAAAGTGATTAGTATAAATATTAAGAATGTTTGCAATAAATGTAAGTACCATGATAATAGTTGTCTGGATTTTATTGGAGGGTGTTATAAAAAAAATAGTTGATAATTTGTAGGTAGCCTCGGTTAAGACATTGGATGCGGGATGTAGACCATGATTACCTATCCTTAATACGCTCCCGTCAGTTAACCCGACATCACGCTGGTAGATACGTCTAAATATCGAATGCTCATTAAAGCGGTCAACCTAAATCCCGTAGCAAATAAGTAATAAATCAATCAAGACCATTGACACCAATTGACCTAAACCCAAACTAAACAAAGCTTGTACTATGGGTTCTGGGCATAATCATACTTTTATAAATAAATACATACTTAAATACGTATTAAACATCTAAGACTCGAGTACATTTAGTAGTATTTTCACACAAATATCTGCCCCGTCTGGGAATCGAACCGGGGACCTCAAGCTTCGTAGTCAGGTTCTCTAACAAGTAGGCTATATATTCGATCGTCTAAAACATTAAATATGTCTGATGTCATAATTAAAAACTGTTCGTTTAGGATTATGATTTTCCCGTTTTTAGGCGTAACTTTATCTTACTATTTAATTGTCTGTCTAAAAAATATTTCCCAAGGAAATCGTTTGCCTAAGGAACTAATTAATAAGGGAACTTCTATCTCGAATCAAGAGTTTAATTCATGCAATTCTGAGAATTACCATGAAACCTTATATAGGTGAAAAACTTAAGTAAGTCACCTGTTGTATGTAGTAGTGCACAGAATTAATGTGGAACTTAAAACTTAAGGCCCCACCGTGTTTTTGGCGCATTTATTGCATTCATTTAAACTCGTGCTATATCATTACTAGCAATGCTATAGTCCTGAAATTCATATGTAAGATATTGATTACTTAAGTATAGTTCGCTCGATAGAAAAAATCCAGTCGTCTCTAAAAAATAAAATAAACTCATAGTACGACGCTAATACTGCACGGAAGTTCATGACTTTTTGATTATTAATAAAACAAGATGTTTTCTAGGGCGTAGTTTTGCTACATTTTTAAAATGTATATTTGTTTTAGTAATAAGATGAAAATACCCAAAAACACGCGCAAACCAACCAACCTATCTTGAGCCATTGCCTCCCCCACGCGGCCCCCGCCCGAAATCGCCCACCCAAAATCGATTAGCGCGAAAAACACGGTGGAGCTTAAGTTATTTTTGAAATTTGGAACGTCAATTTGTTTATTACTACATACAACAGGTTTTTCACCTATACCGCAACCGCAACGTTCGAGATAATCGAACTTTTCTTTATAAAAAACAAGACTCAACTAATAAAAATGTAAAAGTAAAACTAGAAAAAAGATTATAAAAGTCTCTAGCCGCGGCATAGACTCAAAGATGACGAGATTTCATCAATGTTAACAATGTTGATATGTTTTACTTTGCTTTTGCTTTGGTCCCCAGTGTTTTCCATCTGTTGTTTTGTAAATTCTTTGTCATGAAATTGGGCGTTAGAGCCTCACTGACTTAAGGTCTACAAAATTGAATTCGGAGCCGAGACCTATATTTGTTTACTTTCAGTTTTTCAGCCGCCTAAATTAATTTTAAATATTGAAATGATCACGCAAATAGCTAAAGAATAAAATGTGCCGGCCCAACAGAATTATGTTATGTATAATCCTACCTCCCACTTCAAGTTACTGGTACCGAAAATCGGCCAGATTGCACACAAGTATATTTGCATTGTCAATCCGCCTTTTTTTTTTTTTTATGGTAGAGAGGCCAGACAAACGAACTATACTCCTTTCACTGTAGCATGGTGCGGGTGGCAGGTGTCAAAACCCACAGACTAGAGAAGTGAAAGCTACTAGGGGCGTTCAATAAAAAGTGAGAATGAGTATGTTATAAACAACTTTTACTAAATGTCATTTTATTTTTCGATATAGTCACCTTTTAGCATAATACACTTAGTATATCTTTTTTCTAAACTTAAAATTCCATTTTTAAAAAAGGTCTCATCTTGAGTACTTAAAAAATCTTGTACTGCAGTGACTACCGCGTCGTCGTCTTCAAATTTCTGGCCTCTCAGATATTGTTTCAATCTCGGAAATAGGTAGAAATCACTGGGAGCGAGATCTGGTGAATACAGAGGATGCTTAAGGATATCGAACCCAGCATCACGAATTGCAGCCATTGCAACGGCGGACTTGTGTGCCGGGGCAATGTCCTGGTGGAACAGCACAACTTTCGAGAGTTTACCTCGCCGTTTTTCGCGAATCTCATTGCGCAATGTTGCTATTTGTTTGGCGTATAATGTGCCCGTAATAGTGGCTCCATGCTCGAGATACTCAATCATTAATACCCCTTTACCATCTCAAAAAACAGAGCCCATGACCTTACCGGCAGATGGGCTCACCTTGAATTTCTTCGGAGTTGGAGATGATGGCCTTTTCCATGTCATAGATTGCAGTTTTGTTTCAGGGTCGTAATGATGGAGCCATGTTTCGTCCATTGTTATAAATCGCGCCAAAAAAAGTTCCCGGTCTTGCTGCATCAGGTTCAAAGCTTCTTGACAAATCTCTAGTCTAGTTTGTTTTTGCGTGTCAGTAAGCATTCTTGGTACCCAACGCGCAGATACCTTTTTCATACCCAAGCGTTTATGTAAAATATTATGCACGCTCCCCGTTGAAATCTTGACATTTTCAGCAATCAAACGAACTGTGACACGACGATCCGCCAAAACTGAGTTTTCGACTTTTTTCACAATTTCTTGAGTTACTGCTGTAGTAGGGCGTCCGGAGCGGGGGTCGTCCATTGTCGATGTTCTTCCACGTCTAAATTCGGCGCACCAACGTGCGACTGTCGAATACGGAGGAGCATTAGACCCTAAAGTGTCCCGCAAATCCAAATTGACTTGGTCCATAGAAAAATTTTTCAAATACAAGTATTTGATAACGGCGCGCAGTTCAATTTTCTCCATTTTCGCTAACGTACTCAATAGCATTGCAAAGAAATTACCGTATATTTTTTTAAACAATAGACAGTTAGTTTTTTTTTTCATAGCAATCAGCTAGATAGATTAGCTTTACCGGCCAGTATTTAATTTCGTAATATTAAAAGAGTTTGCATCTCATTCTCACTTTATATTGAACGCCCCTCGTATAAAACTCGAATCGATAAAACTATAAATTTATAACTTTAATTAGGTATTTTGTGTTATTCATAATATAAATTTACGATTACTTCATGAAATTAAGTAAAGCAAACTAAGTACCGGAGTTTTTTATAATGCAAAAAAAGTCGAGGTCGTACAAATTTTTAGGTATATCGAAAATAGGCCATAACATAAAGCAAAACTATAATAAACAAAACTAAAGCAGTAACTATAATAATCCAGTGTTAGCAGAGCCCTGCTTCTAAGTAAAATTTACCTACGCATTCGGGTATCATTTTATATTGGTCAGTCGGGACCCCCTTAATGTTTAATTTGATTATATTTTTATCATTTGTTGTTGTAGCGGCCATAATTAACATAATTGGTGAAGATTTCAAGAATCTAGTTAATACCATTATAAAGATCGAGTAAAAACGCTGACAAATGATAAATCTTCTTCTCGTGGTAGATTGTTCCCATCATTAAATGTTCTGTTACACGCATATTACGTTTCTTGACTTAATCGTATTTTTTTTTATTGATAATAAAAAATAATTAGGTTAAATTTCTTTCGCGCACGATAGTGTTTTCGAAGTTTAAATGTTTAACTCCAGAAAAATTCAGACTGGAATTTAAATAAATCGCTATTAAATACACCGCAGCAATTTTGTCTAAGTGTAACGAAACGGTGTGTCAAGTGTCACCTGCACCATGCTACAGTGAAAGGAGTATAGTGGGTCACCTGACGTTAAAAGATCACCACTGTCCATAGACACCCGCAGCGCTTTACGCGATGCCAGTGCGTTGTCGGCCCTAAGTAAAAAGGAGAGGGAATAGGGGAGGGGGAGAGGAATTAGGCCCCCGGCGCTCTCACTGACCGTACGAAACGCAGCAGGAGTACTGCTGCTTCACGCCGGTGTTCTGTGAGAGGGTGGTACTGCCCCGGACGAGCCGGCCCATTCGTGATACAGCGGCTAGCTACAACATGGCTCTACCACCTATGTCTTTCTACCACTTATGCCTTTGTGTTGAATGAGGCATATTTTGTGCTTTTTAATTTAATTTTAACACTATCTTTGTCGTTGTGAACTATCTTTGGGCCAAATTTGATCCAAATCCGTTTATCCGTTTTTGCGTAATGGAGTAACAAACATCTGAATTTTCACACTTATAATAGTAATGGGATGCCCGTGTTATATAACGATAGATTAATTTTATTTTTCGAAAATATAAACTGTTTTATGTTAAGCCGAAAATAATTCGTATCGGCTAAACTTCATTGAAAACAAATAATATTTCTCAAGCGCTTCAAAAACTCATTTCACCCGTATCTACGTGACATTATACGTCTATACGACCTCAAGCAACCGACACTATCTCCCGTGAAACAGTAAAACGTGGTCCGCAAATACAGACTACCCTCTACCCTATCAATCGACAAATCAATTGAAAAACGTCACAGTTGTAAAGCCACCCCTTTAATTAACCTCCGGGGGTATTACGGGCAGTTTATACCCGGGTTTTAATGCCCAGCCGGCATTGTGTGGACTCAATATCGGTCGCCTTATTGTAGATGGATCGACGGGTTGCTTTGTCGTCGACGAAATCACTCGATATTATGCGGCGGATTGGAAATTGAGATGTTCAATGCTAGGTTGCTTTAATATTGTATTAATCACGTGCGGTGCAATATGGTAAAGTTATTTTACTATGATCCCTGTGACAGGATGTAAAACTTCGTCGATAAAGATTACCGACTTTTGTCATCATGTTACGAGTATCAGAAGTATACATTGATAATTATTTATTTATTATTAATTTATTTAATATTATGATTTATTTATTTTTATTTTATTTATAAGCACAAGCTTTAGGTACTATATCAGACTTGTTTATTTTTTGAAGCTACTTTCCTAAACTTATGCTATCGTCATATTATTTCAATAATCAGAAGATCCAAAAGTAGTCTCAGAACAACTGTGAGAGGTAGCTTGTCTCTAATAAAATTATATTAAGTACATACCCGCATAAAGTACTCACAAATGAAAGAAATAATCGAGCATATTTTCTGCCGCTACAAAACTTTTTTTAATTGGCACACCACTGGCTTGTAAAATTGGGTCGGCTTCTTTACGTGGTCACTATGCGGATTATAAAATCATACACTTAGTTGAATTGCTGGTTTCGAGTAAGTGCAGGGTATGAATTTGCTTCCGCCCGCACGTATCTAAATCCATTATAAGCTTAGAAATATGAGCCTGAGTATGAACTAGTAAGTCTGAGGCGTTAGCTTTTAGTAACCGAGCCACTACCAAGTTATTAAAAGTACCTACAGCATAACGAGTATACGGGATTATGTATAGGAAAACAACAGCTCTTACTGACCCTCAAGGAGAAATATTCATATGCCCAAAGCCGAAGTCATCATCTCAATGCTGGAATCAGGTCTCCTGCGGACTGGGTACTTCACTCACACGATTGAACTGCTTTGTTAGTTTCTATAAATTTCCTATCGATGTTTTCCTTACCTGAAAAGCACATGGTAAAGTTCTATAGTAATATCGCGCATTCGAAAAACTCAGAGGTGTACGCTCTGATTCAAACCTTTTAACTCCAGCAGGCTTATTGACTAACGTTTCTGACGCTTGCCTTCGCAATCAAACGGTTCTGTCAAACGGTATAAAATGATGACAGAAAGAGATGGGGAAAGCGAAGACAAGCGTCAGAAGCGTTAGAAAATACGACCTCTGGAGACGCCATTGTTGGGTCATACCAAAAAGCAGTCCTGAGTGCTCATGCGTACTCTACTTTTCAATCTTAAAGTAGGCTGTAGGTTGGGATAAACGAGTATATAGACCGGAGATGACAATACAGATAGTATAGAAGTATTATACTTAGAATTACCTAGTGTAAATCTATACTTCTGTACTATAGAACGATGGTGATCGTTTAAAAACGCCTCGTCGTACCTGGATAGAATATTGCTCGCTTATTTTTATCACCCACTTCCGAGTTACGTCATCGCAATCCATCATTCACGGGGCGACGCCCTTACACATTCACTTATGGAAGCCGGGCAAGCGTGAACCGGCTGAGCGTCCGGTTAAAAACTAGGAGCGATCAAAGCGATTTAGGATATCGTACTGTTTACTTTGATTTTTTTTACGTGATTTAATAATCTAAGGGTGGGTTTAGATTTGTATTATTCATCGACGAGTATCATATCATGATCGTTAGTTTGAACCCTAAACCCGTGCGTGCTCGCACCGTATTTTTGTACGTGGACGCTCGCACCTCGGTCGAAAACAGCCCCTAAATAATGTAAGGCGTAGAAAATAGCTTTCTTTTTAAATTACGATATTTTTCATGTAATTAAAATCAAGTTTTTCCCAACTTATTCCTAATTTAACTTTTTCAAAATAAAAATATAATAATTACTTATGTAATATTTTATTTTGGCAGTGGAAATGAAAAAAATGGAAATGATGCTTTCGGCGACTCATATCAGTTTCTCCCTAGGTGGGTACATTATGAAAAACGAAAAACTCGAATAAAGCTCGGCTGCCCTACGCAGAAATCAAGCATCTCAAAATATGGGCAAAATTATTTTTTTATACATTTCGATTCGGCTTCTAAAAATACATCCTTCAGTCTTGTATTTTTTTTTAAATAATGTATACTTTTCAAAATATAGAACATTTTAAAATCCAAGTATCTTTTTTGAACGGTGCATTCTACGCTAAAGTCAAGTATGTACCCTAATTCTAACTTGAAAACGAGTATCTTGCGATGAGATACTTGTAATTCATATAGAAACCTGAGTTACTTGACTTCTGCGTCGAAATTAACGTTGTTCATGTTACGATGTTACAGCATGAATCCTTACATTTGTTTGGCTTTTGGGTAGGAATCGGGTGGGTGGATGAATTACTGAAAAAAAAACAATGACTTAGGTGGGGGAGGCGTCCAAACTACTAAAAAAAGGTTTTTTTTGGAAAAAATTGTTCTTTTAATGCTAAACAATCGACAACCATTTTGGACGCAATTACAAGAAAACTCACAATCATTGGATTTAATTAACCACGGTGAACTTGTAAATACAGATATTTTAATTATATACTAATTTCTAGGTGACTTGTTTCAGTGCCATGATAGATAGATAGATAGACAGATTTATTTATTTATTTAGGTATTTAGGAAACAGTCATAATATTTGACTGGTCAAACATATTATATTCACAAAAGGATCGTCATCAAGATTATAGTTATAAAATAGCAATAAGTAATTAAAAGTACCTAATATCAATTCAATAAAATGTCAATTAAAAATACTAAATTACCATAAAGTGAGAATGGCAATGAAGATGAAACATTTTACAAAACAAAAACATGCAAAAAAACCGGCTAAGTGCGAGTCGGACTCGCGCACGAAGATTTCCGTGCTATTATCTGTGAAAACGGCAAAAATAATCACGTTTGTTGTATGGGAGCCCCCTTAAATATTTATTTTATTCTGTTTCATAGTATTTGTTGTTATAGCGGCAACCGATATTACACCATCTGTGAAAATTTAAATTGTCTAGCTATCACAGTTCATGAGGTACAGCTTAGTGACAGACAGAGAGACGAACGGACGGACTGCGAAGTCTCAGTAATAGGGTCCCGTTTTTACCCTTTGGGTACGTAACCCTATAAAAACTTTTTATACTTTTTTCCTACCCTCGGGGTGATTTTTTTTTCCGAATTTATATAATACCAACTTGAAGGTATACCCTATCCAATAAAAAAAGAATTATAATTAAATAATTATCAGACTACTCCGTAAAAAGTTATGCCTGGTCATACAGTACAATCAGTGACTGAACAATCAAACATCCCCTGTTTTCCTACCCTTAGGGTAAGAATATTTTTTCCAAATTTAAGTGGGATCACCATCGGGGTATACGCTTTCCAATAAAAAAAAAATCATCAAAATCGAACCACTCTGTAAAAAGTTATGCGTGGTCATACATAAAAAAAAACTCGCACTTGGCCGGCTTCTTCACACATTCCTATTTTGTAAAATGTTTCATTTTTATATGTATATTAGATATACTTGCCAAGAAGAACTTGTCGAACTTGTTTGGTAAACTTATCAAGAAGAAGTTACCAAGACAAAATTAAAGTATCTCAAGATAATTGTTTTTATATAGAAAACCTTTTAAATTATCTTACCGCATTCTAGGCAGAAAACAATTTTTGCATTTTAAAATTAATGTAACCATATTTAGAAAAAAAAAATAAAGGACACGGTTAATGATATCTCTCATAATGAAAATACAGTTATTTTTAATGCTTTAATTCAATTTTTAGCATGTAATGAGGAAATGTTTAAAAAATTAGTTTTTTCGCTCTACTGTAAAATTTGTCGAAACTGAGTTTGATTAGGGCAGCCGAGCTGTACTTCATCTACATGTATAAATAATCCTGCAGGCCAACTTTACTGTGCACTGTGCGTGATCGAATTTTCAAAACTAAGTTCGGGTAGCGAAATCCACATTAGAGCCCGGCAAGCAACAACCCGGATTAAAAAATGACAAGAGCCGCCATTGCCGGCTACGGTGTGGACGACGATAATGATGTTGACATTATAAATATAATTTTTCACGACACTGCTCGAAAATGTGGCCATAGATAACCTAAATCCAGTACTCAAAACTGCCTATATATGTACATTTAACAGCTGACTCATTTATGGCGCACAAACACGACAACAAAGTTACACTAATCGAAAACAGGACGTATCAGTATATGTATTTCATTATACGATACGACTTTTTGAAAGATAATTTCTGAATTTCATTCCTGGCGTGCTGAAACGACATTATTGGACCAATCAACAGTAATCGTCTGCTGCATGCGATGGATGGATGGATGAATGGATGGACGGACGGACGGACGGACGGACGGACGGACGGACGGACGGACGGACGGACGGACGGACTGGATGGACGGGATGGACGGGATGGACAGAATGGACGGATGGTCAGATGGACGGGATGGTCAGGATGGACGGATGGACGGATGGACGGGATGGACGGGATGGACGGAATGGACGGGATGGATGGACGGATGGACGGATGGACGGAATGGACGGGATGGACGGGTTGGACGGGATAGACGGGTTGGACGGGATGGACGGGATGGACGGGATGGACAGATGGACGGGATGGTCAGGATGGACGGATGGACGGATGGACGGGATGGACGGGATGGACGGAATGGACGGGATGGATGGACGGATGGACGGATGGACGGAATGGACGGGTTGGACGGGATAGACGGGTTGGACGGGATGGACGGGATGGACGGGATGGACGGGTTGGACAGGATGGACGGGATGGACGGGACGGATGGACGGGATGGACGGAATGGACGGGATGGCCGGAATGGACGGGTTGGACGGGATGGACAGAATGGACGGATGGGCAGATGGACGGGATGGACAGGATGGACGGATGGACGGGATGGACGGGATGGACGGAATGGACGGATGGACGGGATGGATGGACGGAATGGACGGGATGGACAGAATGGACGGATGGGCAGATGGACGAGATGGACAGGATGGACGGGATGGACGGGACGGATGGACGGATGGACGGGATGGACGGGATGGACGGGATGGATGGATGGACGGGATAGACGGGATAGATGGACGGATGGTCGGATGGACGGGATGGACGGGATGGACAGGATGGACGGGATGGACGGGATGGATGGATGGATGATTATGATGATGATGATGATAATGATTTCCTCGCATTAGTCGTGAAAAGCACAATGTTTAGTCTCGGCCAAAAGTGCAATAGATGGACTCGTACTTTCGAGGGCCTCCGCTACGCGTCGGCCCTCAAACAAACTCGTCCATCTATTGCTTACTTTCCAGCCTCTACAACAATGTACTATAGTTGCCAACAATCTCCCGTATAAAATCATTTTATATCTCGAATGAACTACCTACATTCTTTGTTCAGTGTAACTAACATGCTGTTCTTTGTTTCAGGTGCTTCAAATGAAATAATGTGAGCTCGCATTATCACCAACAAACAAACGAAAACAGACTAAGAAATACTCGTTCAAATGTGTAGTGGTGAAAAATATCATTATGTCAGCAAAAAGTGTGAAGAGCTTACGGGTGTTCAAATATAAATAAACATTGAAAATAATAAAAAAAAATGGATACATCATGGGCAGTTGTGGTGTTATTACTTGGCTGGGTATCAGGTAAGCATTTTTTTTATTAAAAATATAAGTAGTACGTGGCTGTTACTAAATTAACGAAAAATAAGGTTTCATGAAAAATACCAAAGCACTCATGATTTTATTTTACTTACATTTCACAAAGTTCAGATAGATAAATGTACGAGCGAGTTCCTGTATTTATAGCTCGAGGAGAAGCTCGTTGAGCCACAATAGGCATGTACCTACTTACATGAAAATACTTACGTTTATCTGGATTTCTGGTATTCTGGCTTTTTCTGGTGGAACTTTTAAAGTATTTCAATTTTTAAGTTTGATTTCATGAGAATTCCCATTTTTTTTTCTTCCGATACAGAGCTGCTATAGTACAGACAGATATAATCGACAGGCTTACAAGCGGAGGGGTATATTCTCCCTCCAGCATAACAAGTCCTAGCGGCTAAATTACTAGACCCAATGGACTAGAGTCAGAAACGTAGACTCAGAAAGTGTCCAAGTCAAGAAAAATAGAAGTGAAAAGTAAAGAAAAAACACTCAATTTAATATTTTTTAAATATGGTTTGCGACTATTTTATTTATTTATTTATTTATTCAAGAAACAAACAGTAGTTTACAAAAATTTTCTTAATATCTATTGCTTATAAATAGACCTGGAGTTTCCTTAAAGTACATACGGTATGTGTACTAACAAAATTACAATGTTAAAGAATAATTTTGAACATAAATAGTTGTAAATATTTCAAAAACAAGAAAACTAAACATGAAAGTAGAAATATGATAGTGGCTACCAGAAAACTTTTTTTATAGCGGAAATATTGACATTGAACGGGTCAGTATTTATAAGTTTTTCATTGTCATTGAATTGCTTACACGCACGCCTCAAGAAAGTGTTTTGTGCATAACGCGTTCTATGGGAATGGGGGATTGAAAACAATTTTTTTTCCGACACTGGCGCTGACGTCTATTGGGGACTCTAAAATGAATTTGATGAAGTAGTGAGGGGGAATTTAAAATATTATTCAAAATTTTATAAAACAGAACTGAGTCTGCACAATCTCGGCGGTCACTAAGCGTTTGGATTTTATGGACTAAAACTATCTGTAGGTATACCAAATTTCATCTAAATCGGTTCAGTGGTTTAAGCGTGAAGAGGGTTACCTCTTCACGCCACACACACAGACAGACAGACAGACACACTTCCGCATTTATAATATTAGTATGAAAGTATGGATGGATTTATTACAGATCGTAAAGTATTTTTCACCATCCTACCCCAACCCGCCATTTTAATGGCAACTTTTATATGGAAGAACAACTTTAGCTAGTATTCTATAAAGTTCTTGTGTTCCTGGCTGTTGACGCCCGATTGCCTTGCTTTGGTCTGCACTAGAGCATAAAGAGTCATTTTATGCAGCCTATATCTAGCATAATTACGAACTTTATGAGCAATAAACGTGAACAGATAACTTTTCGTGATGATTTCATAAAAATATTGAGTGTAGGTAACTGTTTTTAAAGGAAAAACAAAATTAATGTGAAATCTCGTTAGCTCACACAGCTGCGTAAGCTACTCTGTTATTTTACTATTTTATGAAGCAAATGTAATTATGAAATGCTAATCCGTCATACGCTCTTTGGCTCAAATTGCAAGATCACAAGTTAATTCAACTGAGCTTTAACCAACACGCCTCCCTTCAGTGAGTTTTCAGTGCTTTTTATTATGTTTACAAGCTCAGTGCGTATGCACTAATGACTTAAATTAACTTAATTCAATTGTATTATTTGGATTAAGTTAACTTAAGTCTTTTATATTATTACTAGCTGTTGCCCGCGAATCCGTCTGCGAAGATAAAAAATAGCCTACGACCTATTCTAGACCTACCGAATGTGGAGAAAAAGTTTCATAAAAATCGGTCAAGCCGTTTCGGAGGAGTTCGATAACAAATACCGTGACACGAGATTTTTATATATTAGATTTTTATTTTATTTTATTATTTATCTTTACTTTTATTAGGGGTCCTTGCGGATACACTTCGACCTGAAGGGATCTTTTGTCTAATTACCCCTCCTTCGCACTTACTCCATCACTTTTATAACCTCGTTCATAAAATTGACGATTTGACGTAGCGGTAGTGCCTGGTGCGGGGTATCCGTCGCCAAAGAGTCTCATTCTTAATATGGCGAGGGCGTCACATTCACACATGTGTTCCATTGTTTCTTCTTCATCACGATAATAATACGTATATTAGGTATATTCTACAGTATTTATATATGGATGGCGACGACGGGGTAGGCCCAGACGGCGGTGGCGGGACGACCTCGACATATTTCTCGATGACTGGCCCCAGGCTGCTTTGGATCGGGAGAAATGGAGGACATTTGGGGAGGCCTTTGCCCAGCAGTGGGACATCAATCCAGGCTAGATAACAATAAATAACAATATTTATTGTTCTGTAGTTCCATCTTTACTAGTAGGTATGTGTTTAGTATCGAAGCGACCTGTAAACGCCCCGATGGTGCGTCGGAGTTGTTTCCTTCTGAAAGTTATTATTTTTTGTTAATGTTGTTATTAGTTTGTGACATAAATATTACAAGTTAAGTATGAAGTATCTTTTTCTATTTTTTTTATTTTTTATTTTCTTCAACTTCATTTTTTTATTACTTTTACGGTCATCCCGTGAAACCATATATTTCAAACTAAATACAAACTGAAATATAGATGCACAGAAAAAACCCCAGAAAAAAGACCAATGCTGGGAATCGAACCCAGGTCCTCAGCGTTCCGTGCTGCGTGCTTACCCCTACACCATCACTGGTCTAGAAGTTAGCGACGAATCTTTCCCATACATCGTACACTTCAGTCTGTTATAACCACATTTAGGCAGTGATAAAGCGCATCTATGTTATGCCCTCTACCGAGAGACTTCAACACTCCTTCGGAGCTACCCGCTCACCTGGACCAAGAGATGGCGCTACTAGGCCAACTTTTACAAGTTAAGTATGAAGTATCTTTTTCTATTTTTTTTTTTTATTTTCTTCAACTTCATTTTTTTATTACTTTTACGGTCATCCCGTGAAACCATATATTTCAAACTAAATACAAACTGAAATATAGATGCACAGAAAAAACCCCAGAAAAAAGACCAATGCTGGGAATCGAACCCAGGTCCTCAGCGTTCCGTGCTGCGTGCTTACCCCTACACCATCACTGGTCTAGAAGTTAGCGACGAATCTTTCCCATACATCGTACACTTCAGTCTGTTATAACCACATTTAGGCAGTGATAAAGCGCATCTATGTTATGCCCTCTACCGAGAGACTTCAACACTCCTTCGGAGCTACCCGCTCACCTGGACCAAGAGATGGCGCTACTAGGCCAACTTTTACAAGTTAAGTATGAAGTATCTTTTCTATTTATTTTTTTAAATATTTTCTTCAACTTAAAAAATAAATAGAAAAAGATACTTCATACTTAACTAGTAAAAGTTGGCCTAGTAGTAGTACTGCCTAAATGTGGTTATAACAGACTGAAGTGTACGATGTATGGGAAAGATTCGTCGCTAACTTCTAGACCAGTGATGGTGTAGGGGTAAGCACGCAGCACGGAACGCTGAGGACCTGGGTTCGATTCCCTAGATGGCCTAGTAGCGCCATCTCTTGGTCCAGGTGAGCGGGTAGCTCCGAAGGAGTGTTGAAGTCTCTCGGTAGAGGGCATAACACAGATGCGCTTTATCACTGCCTAAATGTGGTTATAACAGACTGAAGTGTACGATGTATGGGAAAGATTCGTCGCTAACTTCTAGACCAGTGATGGTGTAGGGGTAAGCACGCAGCACGGAACGCTGAGGACCTGGGTTCGATTCCCAGCATTGGTCTTTTTTCTGGGGTTTTTTCTGTGCATCTATATTTCAGTTTGTATTTAGTTTGAAATACATAAATATTAGATTGTACAACATGAGCATGAAACGAGCTATTTTAATCGAGACGTTAGTATAGGCACCCGAGCCAGTACGGCGAGCGGATAGACACGTCGAGGGGAAAATGTGTTTAATGCTTGAGTTTTACACTATGCTTTTTACTTCGATTGCAAGGAATTAAACAGTTACATTGGAAATAAAATTTGCAAGCTCTTATTTTTAATGCATTGCAATTTCTATAACAATGTACTAGATTTGCTAGTTTTATTTATTTCGTAATAAGTACAAAACACCCAGGTATATAAATAAAACAAGAAACTTATCTTTACATATATAATTCTACAGTACGTGTGTATGTCACTGAACTCCTCCTAAACGGCTGGACCGATTTAAATGATATTTTTGTATGCGTTTGGGTGGCGCCCTGGATGGTTTAAATTCACAAATCAGCCCGGCAGGTCAGGTCAGGGCAGTCGGTATCTAGGTTCATAAAGGAAAACGTCTGTCGGGTTCGCTAGTATTTTATAAACAAAATAAATAAATATCACGGGACAATTCACACCAATTGACCCAGTCCCAAAGTAAGCTAAGCAAAGCTTGTGATATGGGTACTAGGCAACGGATAAACATACTTATATAGATAGATACATACTTAAATACATATTAAACACCCAAGACCTGAGAACAAACATTCGTATTTTTCATACAAATATCTGCCCCGACACGGGAATCGAACCCGGGGCCTCAAGCTTCGTAGTCAGGTTCTCTAACCACTAAGCCATCTGGTCGTTAAAAAATTCAACTGTTTGTGGCTGTTTGCGCCTGATTGCCTTGGTCTAAGACGAAGATTGTAATTTATTCACTAGAGCATAAAAAACCATTTTATGCAACATTCTCTCGGCATAAAAAACAACTTTACCAAAATTGTTAGGTACTGGTCATCAACATTGTTATAAATTATAATATTTAAAAAAAGTCCCTCTTTTGTCATAAGAAAATAAACATTCGTTTTATTTCACAATAACTAAATTTAATGTTGTTATAAACAAGGAAAAACCCTTTAAAATAATGAGAACATAATAAAATAAGAAAAAATACACATACGTTTATTAGATTCTAGTCTTTTTAGGGTTCCGTAGTCAACTAGGAACCCTTATAGTTTCGCCATGTCTGTCCGTCTGTCTGTCTGTCCGCGGCTAAGCTCAGAGACTGTTAGTACTAGAAAGCTGTAATTTGGCATGAATATATATATCAGTCACGCCGACAAAGTGGTCAAATAAAAAGAACTAAAAAAAATTTTTTTAGGGTACCTCCCATAGGCGTAAAGTGGGGGCGATTTCTTTTATCTCGACTAACCCTATAGTATGGGGTACCATTGGATAGATATTTGAAAATAAATAGGGGTTTTCTAAAACCATTTTTTAATAAAAATAATATTTTCGGCGATATTCACTCCGAAAGTTCAAAATAATGTGTCCCCCCCCCTCTTACTTTTGAACCGCACGTCTAAAAAATATGAAAAAAATCACGTAAGTTAAACTTAATAAAAACTTTTTAGGAAAATTATTTTCAACTTGATCAGTTGAGCAGTTTTAAAAGTTTTTGTAAAAAAATATTTCTAAACTAAGATTGTAATTTAACCGCCATTGCAAGCATTTTTTTTCTTTAAGTACCTATAAGATCACGCTTACAGTATCTTCTTTCAAATAAAAAAAATATATTACATCTGAAAAACAATCAACATACATATAGTAATGAACTAAAACAATTACTTTGCTCACCCGCGACCTTACAATAGTTACGTTTATGCAAGAAATGTGCGCTCATGCAGCTCCTCCACCTCCACACTGTACGAACACACACAAATCACATAAACTCAACCATCACCACCACCAAGCTACACTGACGCGTTTCGAACTCAACCAGAGCTCATCTTCAGAGTTACCACAACCGTATGCTATGCTACCAAATGTTAAACTAACAAACCAAAACAAATGTTTTAACTTGTCACTGTAACTTCTCAAGTACCCACTTTATTTTTCTTATTCTCAAACTACCCCACAAAAATTAACTTTTATTGACATATTTAAAACTACCTTGAATTTTTTTGTTTATTTATTTATAAGGCATATTTAATTAATACTAACTGTTCAAATTCCACCCAAGCCGCAGTAAAGGAGAAGATACTAAATTTACCTGTTCATTAATAATAGACCCCATAGTGTTGTACCTAATTATTTCCATGCATTCCAGAGCATCCAGACGCAACCCCTTGCCGCAATAATGTAACACTTCATAAGAATCTGAATCTAACAATGAATGATTTGATTCCAACAAATGTTTTGCAAAATTCGATCTATCTGGATGCTCATTCCTATATGCCGAAACATGCTCTTTAAATCTAGTATTAAAACTTCGGCCTGTCTGTCCTACGTTTTGTTAGTAGACTGAGAAGGTAACGCAGCGTAAAGCATGCATTTACTAACCGTGCCTGCTTCTTTTGAACTAAACTATCTACCATTGATTTTGTATAACCATTTGACCAACCATAACCATTATAACCATTTAACCATACATATAGTACATACTAGTTAGATTAGTTACCCAATTCGCCGATAGATGGCGCTGTACCGCCGAAGTTGGGACCAAAAAAACCACATTAAATAAAGTATGCAAAGATTTTTTCGTACCTGCCACGGAACCCTATCTTGTGCGTGTCCGACACGCTATTGGCCGGTTTTTAAATTGGGAAGGTACCTATTTATAGAACCTCGAGAAACAAACTAGCACGAATTAATACACAAGCAGTGTTTGCCCGCATGGCATCACCAAGTAAATACACAAACATAAGACACAGGCCAACAACTGTTTAAACAAAGATTAACTCTAATCGTTTTACTCTGGATTTATACCCCTTGGACCGCCTCCAGGGGCTGAAAAATTAATCAGCTAAAAGCCTTTTTACTTCCTGGATTAAGAAACGAGTTAATTTATAGTGAACTGAAGATTTTTTTAACGTGCTTTTAATTGGCTTGAGCATTGTGGAATTGGATGACGCAACCTCCGTCTTAAACTCAGTGCAGATTTGCAAGAAAAATCGTGCAAGTACCTATGTAGTATTGCATTGCGTCGCGAGGCCGTAAAGCGAACTGGTCAATCGAACGCGCCGCAATTTAATTCTCAAGTTCATTGTGGCTTTGTGATCTTCAATAAAGAATATTTTTATTGTATTGTATTGTAATGTAACTTGCATGATTTTTCTTGCAGGTCTGAACCAGGCTTTATTTTTTCATAAGTGATGGAATTTATGGAGTGAGTGATATGTTAGCACTCATAATTTTTTGCTAAGTGAAATAACATTCATTAAATATGTAGTTTCTCGTTAGTCATTTCGTTTTTTGTTGACGCGTTAATGTTTTAGTTCCTGCATATTCTGGTTACTGTAACCATTGACATTAAAAATAAATTATATAGCTGTTACCCGCGACTCCGATATTACTCGGATCGAAATCTATATAAATAAAAAAATTAATAACGGAAATGTTTGTACGCGCATAACTTCCGATAGTCTGCACCAAATTTGATAATTCTTTTTTTGTTGCGTTTGTTACTGTCAGGAGAAGGTTTTTATGAAAGATTTTTAGAAAAAACGGGGGCGAAGTCGTGGGCATCAGCTAGTAAAATATAATTTTCTGTTTACATTGAGGTGAACAAATAGATGAAAGCAACAAAACACAAAAACACTAAATAAAAATAAGATACAATTAATAGTAGATTGTTCAACAAGGGACTAAAACAAGCCATAATGACACAAGATATTTAGCCACCCGAGCAGGGCGAGGGTGGCTATAATTCGCGTGTCATTATGGTAGTTTAGTCTCGCGTTAAACACTCTACTTTTCACTTTGAATGCGAGGAAAAAAACGATGTTTTATACTAATCTACAATATTACTTTTATACAACGTTCGCTCAATACGAGCCATAGACGTCTGTTCAGAATTCAAATAGCAATTTAAATTTGTTCCGCGGTTTTTTTTTTCTTGAGTGACGCTTTAAATGTTTGCATATTTAGCCAACAGTCTCAAACTTGAAAATTATTTCATAGCTAATTGGACTAAGTATGCATAATAAAATGAATTCATCTTTAATATAATTAAATAGATTAATATTCGTAATTATTCATCGTGTTTCGCGAAATTATTATTTTTTAAATATTTTTTATACAGTTGTCATTTTGAGGTTATTTCCACGCCCTAAAAGGCTTCCACAGACCGAAGCGCGGGGCACTACGGAGCGCTACCAAAGCGCTACAGAGCGCGCTGCGGTCTGTGGAAATTTTTAAAATTGTCTATGCCTGGTCACTGAAAATTACAATAATCCTCCATTCACCAACACCGTGATTGGCAGTTTAGGGGTTTCCAAAGTAAATTTAAAAAAAAAATACTTTAATCCCTAGAGATCAAAAAAGAGCTTTAGTCCCGATGTGCAGAGACTAAAGTAACATTTTAAGAGCATGAGAAGTGAAAAGTTCATTTTATCCGTTTACTTTTCACAAACACAAAATGTCTGCAAATAAACGTATAGATCAAAATAACAAAATACAAAAAAACTTGAAAAATGGATAGTTCAAAATCACTGTATAAATAAAAATCGCTCGCGTACAAACCGACAAAACTCCTCTCCATTGTGCCAAAGCTACACTTTTTTTAAAAAAAAGAACGCCATCGGCGATCGGTGTTGGCCATTCAACAGGAGCGCGGGATACGCGGTCGTATATCCATCGACATCGGCCGATTGAGATATTGCACCCGCATTGTACAATGTACCCTTCGACATGTTCTGGGTAATTGGGTGAGGTATTCTTGCATACATAATGTCATGTTGATGGAAATCTTGAAAGTTCAAATTGAAATCAACGGTTACAACCATTTACCCATACTAATATTATAGATGCGGAAGTGTGTCTGCTTGTTACCTTTTCACGCTTAAACCACTGAACCGATTTAGATGATATTTGGCATGGAGATAGTTTGAGGCGGTAGGAAATTGGTTCAGTAGGTAGTTCCAGAGATTTCGTCCTACATATGTATGTATATCTCCAAACACACAAACAAAGTTTACTACTTTATTATTTTAGTATTATTGATGTATTTCAAAAGATATAAAGATTGGCAAGAGGTTCTCATCGCGACATCTCACGGAGCTACCGAACTACGGTCAACCTATCTATAGTGTCCTTGTCAACATCGACATTGGCAGAATAATCGATATTGTCAATACCTAGAGCTATATTTTAAAAATCGAATGGACTCATCCACGAGCCGGACGACAATAACTAGATAGCCTATAATAATAGTATGTCAACATGCGATACTTCAAATATAATTTATATATCTCGCCACCACGTGACAACATAAGGTTTCTCGCGTCTGATAGCTTGGCCTAGTTAGACGTTACGTGCCGCGGCACGTGTTGATTATACTGGGCTACTATACAAATACTTACTGTAGAATATTACACGCCACATATTATGATTTTATGCCATAAGTGAGTACAGTCAACGGCTATGAAGTAAACAGTGACATTGCCAACCATAGGAAAAAAATGCTAACTAAGTATAATTGTTGCGTATAACAGAATATTATATTGTCACATTGTTAATATTCAGAAACTTCATAGTTGGATGCTAATAAGAAATAACATGACAATCCACACGAACGTCGTTTTGAGAAAATGAACGCTAATTTTTTTTATTTTTTTTTATTGATAGAGCGAGGAAAACGAGCAAGTGGGTCACCTGTTGGTAAGCGATCACCACCACCCATGAGAACCAGAAATCCCAGAAGGGTTACTAGTCCGTTGCCGGCCTTTAAGGGAACTATACACTCTTTTCTTGAAGGACCCGATGTCATAGTTAGTTGGAAACACCGTAGACGGGAGTTGATTCCACAATTTTACTGTGCGTGGCAGAAAATGCCGATGGAAACGCACAGATAATGATT
Organism: Archips crataeganus; assembly: GCA_947859365.1. Classification (NCBI taxonomy): domain Eukaryota; kingdom Metazoa; phylum Arthropoda; class Insecta; order Lepidoptera; family Tortricidae; genus Archips; species Archips crataeganus. The sequence continues at coordinate 8,766,779 of OX402049.1, read as the reverse complement.
TTTATTAGAGTTTTTTCAGTTTATTCGAGATTTTGTGGGTTGACACAAATGACACGTTATTGTTTATCAGCATTCAGTTGTGAAATGTGCTACGATTTACTTCATATAGGTGAAAAACTTTAGAAGATGACCTGTTGTACATATATGTAGTAGTGCAAAAAATTGATATGGAGCTTAAGTCATATTTCTAATTTGGAAAGGCACTTTGTTTATCCGGACACGTTCTACTACATAATACAACAGGTCATCCATCTTGTTAAGTTTTACACCATTAAAGGTCGTTGACTATGTACAGGGTATCATGAAATTAAGTAATCCGAAATATTTCAGCCAATTCGGCTTCAATTGGACGCCTAAGATTTTTTCCCGGGTATTTCTGACTGAGGTTGAGCAAAATACCAGTGCATTAAATGGTCAATGTTCAAAATGTAACGCGTCAAGATATGACGTCATTTTATAGCAAAATTTACTGTAAAATATTTATTAGGTTGTTCATTCGAATTTACTCAACGACTGGCTGAATGATTTCGGTTGCAGCCATTGCCTGACACCTTGAAGGTATCGCATAATTGTAACCTACTATTATTTATTTTCCCATATGAAGTCGGCGGAAAAGTGACAGCAAATAAAAAGTGTTAATAGTTTTGCATCTCTGTTTAAGTAAGGTCAGCCTAAATCATTTAATATATATTAAAATATCACGGGACAATTCACACCAATTGACCCAGTCCCAAAGTAAGCTAGGAAAGCTTGTGTTATGGGTACTAGGCAACGGATAAACATACTTATATAGATAGATATATACTTAAATACATATTAAACACCCAAGACCCGAGAACAAACATTCGTATTTTTCATACAAATATCTGCCCCGACACGGGAATCGAACCCGGGACCTCAAGCTTCATAGTCAGGTTCTCTAACCACTAAGCCATCTGGTCGTCTAAAAACGTATTGTGTATTGTATTGTACAAATAAATAAAACAACAAGATAATGGCCTGTATAAAACCTGTGATTACTATCTCAAGACCTACTTTAATTAGTAAAATCGAGATAAAAGGAAATTTCTCAGAAAAAAGATATCTCGAATATCAGATATTCTTGGCAGTGCTCAAATCCAATAATTCGTTATATTGAAGAAAGTTTGTTGCCTACGAAGTTGGGGGATGACTTTCTCTGACCCAGCATTATTAGTATTATTCGGGCTACGATTCTACTGGTAACGTTAAAATTGCCTAATTATTTACTGACTAAAAAAAGGTCAAAGTCAAAGTCTAAATCGTTTATTGCATATCACATATTTACACATACCCACATTATCACATAGACTAGGTACACATGTGACGCCCTGCAAGGGCACGGCAATATCAGAGGGCTATATTTACAATTTATAAACATTTTTTTATCTTTCTTAATTATTAGGGTCATTATCCGTTTCTTTATAATTTTTTACCATACCAACATATTTGATATAACTCTTTATTTCAAAACTAACTACAAATAAAATGTATTCCTTTCGTGTTTCAATGTTTTTACAGGATTGCTTTAATTACTTGTATGAACGAAATTAAATGTCCCCAAATAGCTAAAACATATTTATTATTATTATTTTAGACGACCAGATGGCCTAGTGGTTAGAGAACCTGACTACGAAGCTTGAGGTCCCGGGTTCGATTCCCGTGGCGGGGCAGATATTTTTATGAAAAATACGAATGTTTGTTCTCGGGTCTTGGGTGTTTAATATGTATTTAAGTATGTATCTATCTATATAAGTATGTTTATCCGTTGCCTAGTACCCATAACACAAGCTTTACTTAGTTTACTTTGGGACTAAGTCAATTGGTGTGAATTGTCCCGTGATATTTATATTTATATTTATATTTCATCACTCATTGTCATTATTCATTAGGCACAAATAATTTTACGATAAAGTCACAAGATAAGACAATATAAGTTAGTTTTTGGCATGAAGTACCAAAGCTACTATTTAGAATTTAATATATGTAGTAGGTCTATAAATGGGCAATTCATGAAATAAAAACTGTAGGTGCCGCTATACCAGAACACCAAAAAAAAAGTTGTCAAATTATAGTTTCCATTATTTTGACATATATTTGAACTAAAGTTTCAGACAATATTTTTTGTAGTGATGAGTTTTAATATGTAGTATAGCCTACCAAAAAATCAAATAAATCGGACGGACCAAATTCAAGAAAATAATTAAAAAGTAAAAAAAAACAAACCGCGATATTACGAAAACTGACAAGTGTACATGGTTCTTCTTTTGGGAACAGAGCTTTGCCTACAAGGAGTATATCTAAATAGAAAATAACTAGAACATTTGATAGAAAGGCAAATTTTGTAAAGAAACACGGCTACAGCCTTTAATGATGGACCTTCTCTTCAAGTTTGACGCATTATCTTGTAGTTAACAGCATGTGAGAAATAGAAAATGATTGTTTTATCATAACTTTCATAGTTGACTCCGTTGTAGAATATAGGTACAACAATCTATTTCTTTCTGGCAACAGTTTATTAACAAATACTCGCAAATTCGAATAAGCCTTCCATATACTTATACCAACGTTTTCTAATAATCGTTAAATGAGAGTGGCTTTATTTATCCTTTTGTATGTCCGTTTTTTAGCATGTCTACTAGCAAAAACGATATACACACAAGTAATTATATTAAATAATTAATATTAATTTACATTTTCTGTGTTCTATTTAAAGACAAAGTGAAGATTAGTTCATGACATGACCACAGAAACTCTTTGTCATTTCGGTGAAATATTAAATTCAAACTTAAAATAACTGGAGAGCCAAAATTAAGTAGTTATTATGTAGGTAGGTACGTAGGGTTCATAGCTTAGACACAGAATCGCAAAACAATGGCAACACGGTAATAGTTAGGACTGGATCAATGGAGCCGTGTTGTACTTATCTAAAAGAAACCCTTCGATAGTTTTTTTCGGCTTTTTATAGGAAAGTGTCAAATTAAATAATAAATAAAAAATATTAGAGGACAATATTACACAAATCGACCTAGTTCCAAACAAAGTAAAGCTTGTACTATGAGTACTAGACCACGATAAACATACTTATATAGATAAATAAATACTTAAATACATAGAAAACATCCATAACTCAAGAACAAATATTCGTGCTCATCACACAAATGAATGCTCTTACCGGGATTCGAACCCAGGACCTCTTGCTTCGTAGGCAGGGTCACTATCAACGAGGCTAAAGCGGTCGTCAAAATCAAAAATATTGAAACAAAAATCAAATTATAAATATTAAAACAAAATCATGAAATAGGTAAAGGCTTAGTATCTAAAGGGTTCTGCAAGACGTTTTATTTAATTATATTTTTTAATTACGTTTCCAGTGGTAGGTACCTACTATCTTCCTTTGTGATTTTTTTGAGATAACTTTTTTGTAAAATATTATCTTTTTAAGCTGTTCAACACGAATATCACAGATATTCTTATCATCAGAGAGCTCAGGATAGTTCTTAATCCACTTATTAACCGTTTTTATTTTCTCCATTATTTAAAATATTTAGAAATAACCATAACACAAAAATAATATTTTTATCAATTTCAGTTGTGATAAAACTGTTGCAGAAAAGCTACTTCAATAAAACTAACACAAAAACGCAACTATAAAAGGTCAAATGTTAATTTCGATAATAAAACCGCTTTAAATAATCATAATAATCTTGTCCGAGCTATGCCTATTAAAAGCCCTTCTAAAAAGTCTTTCCACGGTCTGCATCTACAAGCAAAACGCATGTAATGTCCAAAAGTCTAACGAACAAAGAAAATTGGTTTAAAGCAACTCCTGTTGCTAGTTTTATGATACGCTTATTGAATAGCCAGTGCCTTTGAGTCGACAGGAATAAATTTTTACTTCAAAGCTTTCCCCAATAAAGAGGTTGCCCGATAACAGGGGTTTTTGTTATGTAGATCTTCGTTACCGTTTTTTTATCTCCTTTCAGCCTTATTATTGGCTTCCTTTTAGTAAAAAAACGTGGAGGTAAACAAAATTAATCTGTTTTTTACGGTTCGCAGCTTTGATCGTTCTGTTTTGCAGGTTGAAAAGAACTTTATTGTCCTTAAGATTTTATTGTTGTGCACGGGAGCGATTAAAACTTGATATGAATAGGTAAAGTTTCAGTTTTGGTATTCTTCTCGAGTTAATTCCATGGTAAAAATATGAAATAACAGAGTCATGATTGCTAGTATCTTTGTAACGATTTGTAAGGCCCTAACATTAATGTCAAATAAAATAAAACTATACCTTAACTATAAGTATCGGTTTTTCGCAAATAAAGATTGTTTTTATGAAAAGAGTAACTTATGTACTTAAGTATTTAGTATAAACCTGGTCAATTCTCTCAAGTCTCGATCGTATCTAAAAAATACAACAGAATTGATAACCTCCTCTTTTTTAAGTCGGTTAAAAAATTTGGAACATCAAAAATCTTTTGAGGTTACGAGAATCCTACAACATAATGCATACTCGTAATTAAATAATAAAATAGTAAAATAGAGTGATAATAACTAGAAAAAATATAGAATATTTGTGAATTAAGTACAGTAGGTAGTAGTATATAGAAGGGTCTCTGACACAACCCCGTATATGAAGTTTTACAAGATTTCAATGACCACTTTGGGCCGTGTGCCTAAACTGGATATTCTGATTTCGTAGAATTTCATATAATATGTGGAGTGGTGGAGTGTGTGGTGGAGTCAGAGACGCTTCAATATTTTTTCTTGTGCTGACGAAGTCTCAATTAATCTTGTCGCACATTTTCATCTAATCACCATCGTGCAGATTGTCGAGACTACCATTTTGATGCACAGTCGCAATTTAGAGAGCCGCAAACAATCCAGTATATCAGAAGGTACAAACACGTCTATAGAACGACGTAGATGTAATAAATCTGGACGGAATTGCTTCCGAGTCCACTGAAATAGTGCCAGCTGATCCACAGACGGTACCAGTATCTATAGATAGAAATGTCAGTTACTGTTTATTGCAGGGGGCCTTCGGTCCGAGAAAACGTTTGTTTTTAAGCGTACCTGAGCCTTGTAGCAGCTATAATATCAGAAGTATTCAATAACCAGTTTATATTCATTTGAAATCAAATGTCACGTTATTATTCTAATAAATGGGGAAAACATTTTTATTGCTCCTGGCCTAGGACTGTAACTTTGACTTAATCTAAACGTTCGTGACAGTGCTGCAGTGTGACTGGGACGATGATAGTGGTGCAGTTGTGTAGAACTCGCCATTATCATGTCTTTATGTGGAGGAGTTTTAAATCTAAGGTAATATTGCACACTGATGATAATATAAAGGCATTTACCCTCTGCACCAAACGTAAATGCCAAGAAAAACCTTTCCCTTGCTGACCGACCTTGCAGCTCGCCTCTCTCCAGTAATCTGTAAAAGCCATCAGAGGCTAAAACACCACAGTTTGCCATGATTGTTGCCGTCTCGGCAGAAACGAAACAATTGCTGTCTGCAATCAGGATCCATACCGATTTGGATAACCTCGAGACCCTTCTACACTGGGTAAAGCTTAGCTAAAGACAGCTACCTTCAAAGTTTAATTTCTATGGCTCTAATGGTTTTAGAATATACTCGTAATGTAACCAGGCAGATAGACAGACAGATACTAAGGGCCCCGTTTGGTTATTTTGGCTACGGAATCTTAAAATGAACCCTTGGATTAAAGTTTAAAAAGATACCTCAAACGCTTAGTTCTGAAGTAACTCGAACAAGTTTTAGCACATAGATTCGAATATCCCGGCAAGAGTATTTTCATGTCATAAATTACTCAAAAAGTCGCGATAAGAAGTGGAGCGCCGTTCTGCCAGAAATGCGCTGCCAACTAACTGGAGCTATGTGCCTACCAACTGCGTACTCTAGATTTTTTTACTACAATGCAGTGGCTATTCTTATTGAGTTTATAATATTAGTGCATAAGGAAGTTACAATAAAATAAGCAAATGGTAACTGTTGTACCTAAAAATAAAACATTGTACTTAAAACACGTAATTTTACCCGAAATGTTTTTATCCACTAGAGCCGCAGGCGTGGGTTGATAGTTAAATCTCGAATAAAATGGATTTTATGAATGACTTTGCTTACTTTGCTTTTCGGTTCGATGGCAAAATAATTTAACATCAACATTGCAAATAAATGTTCACTTACAAACTTTTATTTGCTTTGTATTGTCATTTAGATCATAACTTATTAGGATTGTCTAGTTTTATTAATTTAGTAACATAAAACTCGAATTAGGTATTAAGGAAAACAGGAAAAAATACTAGGTAACTTTATTTCATAAACTTCTAATTTTCATGGCATTTGCGCCTGATGGCCTTGGTTTTAGGCGAAGATTTACCTTTTTGCACTAGATCCTCAAGTCATTTTAAATGCCAGCCCAGCATAAATACGAATTTAAAAATATGACAAATTAAAATTAAATATTTTGTAGAGATTTAGTTAATCAATCAATTTAACTCTTGGTTTAAGGGGCCAAGTTTTGATAATTTATGTGTAAAAATACCATAAACAAATAACAAAAAAAAAATTGTTGTGTAAATAGTTGACTAATTTTGTCAGCTAGTCGAAAAAAGTTTCAGCGTAGTTTTGTAGAGACAGATTTTTACCATTTTTACAGACGTAATTTCGAATATCGTCCCTCAGGTTCGCATTAGCTTTTGAACTGCAGCTTCTAATATTCACGATAGTTCAAAAAACAAACAACGCCATAATCGAAAAATCATCCAAGTAATAGCTAAAAAGAAACAAAGGACGCCGAAGAATCCCAGAGAAGACATTATTTAAAGTTGAACCTGAAATACCTTTTACCAGTACCTCTATCATGAGTTTACACTAGTTTACGTGACCGTACTCGCTAGCGACGGCGTAAATTATTTGTATGGAGAATTGTACAGCGCCTCTAGCGGTCACTTACGGAAGTACAATTCTCCATACAAATCATTTACGCCGTCGCTAGCGAGTACTGTCACTGTAAACTAGTGTAAACTCATGGTAGAGGTACAGGTTATACTCCGTCGTATAATGCCTCACAAATATTAAGTATTTCGCAAATCCCACGAGAGTATGTCAAAGATCAAAGCCATTTTCATCTCCAACTTCACAAGGCTGTTTATAATAGTAAAATATTATGCCCTGGAGTTCTTTCTCAAGTGGGGTATGGAGTCGTCATGGGCCAATTGACCAAAGACTTTTTATTTTACCACACGCAGTAAAAATCGATGTTAAAAAGGAATATAGGACTTATTTGTGTAAAACAAGTATTACCTTTTCTAATTTTTGCATAATATGATATTTTCAATAATTCGTCGATTATATACGTGTTAAAAGTATATGTATTAATAATTTCCAAAGCTGACCAAATTATAATAACAAAAACAGAGCACTACGTCTTTAAACGAGTTTAGCTCGAAATGTTTCGGGCTAATCCGTAGCCCTTTCTCAGTTTCTCATTTAAAGGTGTAGCGGTATTTTCATGCCCAAAGCTGAACAAATCTTGCATCAGTTTCTATTAGATTATAACACACCCTCCTGATTCAAAAACGGTTGTTAAACTTAACTTCTTAGCATTTTTTATCTTTAACTACGATTGAGAAATTTGCCTTGATGATGAGAAAATAAATGTTCTACCATACCAGAGCATGACGACAATGCCTATTAGCCTACCTGTTTGTCAAGTCCTACCTACTTGCTTCCGAATGTGGCAGTGACATGTTGTTTTCACATTATCCTTGGCATGTCCGCAAAAATGCTAGGATTTTTCACCAAAGCTATTCAGATTCACTCCGCTGCTCTTTGCATTTTTAAACCGTGTAAGCTACAGTTCTATCTTTTGCCGGAAAGAAAGTAACTATAGAGTTAATAGGCGAAGAAAACTTATGATTTTCGTCGTTGGCTGTAGTGAAATCATAACATAACATAACAACGCTCAGGGATCTTTTATCCTTAGACATCCTTAGAAAGATCCAGCGCTGTATACGAGCAGCTTATTGTTATCTTATTATACAAATATTACAGCCAAATTTTGCCAACCAAAGCCACCCTATTTGTGAGCTGACTAAAACAGAAAATGATACATGCAAATAGGCGGGCGTCCCATTTACTGGCTATGTTGTGGCACCATAAATAACGTAGGCAATTGTTTCCTACGGGAACCTATTGTCCTTCCATGCACGGGAATAGGGGAAGATACTTTTGATGCGTTTTAACAGGCTGGGATGTGATTGCGTGGTCAATGATAGTTTTGATACCTGAAGTGGATTATAAATGCTTTTCCGCAAATTAGTTCGTTCGCGTGCGTGCGATTAACTGTTATGCCTACAGTGTCAAAATGTGTAGAATTCTTAATCTAAAACCACCTGGTTTAAATAGCCTAAATTAACGCCCAGCATCCAGGGTCCTGCTTTTTGCGCCACTGACATTAGTATACATATTGTGTGTACGCGCAAGCGGTGCCTTTTTTTTCAATCCCGTAGGATTATTGGAATAAAATATAGCATGTCTAATTACATTTTAGCAAGAAAAAGTTACACAAATACACACGCGCGCACGGACGCACGCACAAACTTTCACAACTTTACCTGAATAACTGTTGCCCACGACTCCGTCTGCGAAGAATTCGTTTATCGCTATCCCGCGGGATCTACGCAATTTTCCGAGTTAAAAACTATCTGTATGCCAAATTTCATTTGAATCCGTGAAACCGTTTTAGCGTGAAATAGTGACAAACATCCATACATCCATCAATATTTATAAACTTTCGCGTTGCTAATATTAGTAACTAATATATTGGTAGGATGAAACCACGATAAAACAATGAAAAGCCTTCCTTTTTAATTATATTATACTATAGAAAGTAAGATGGCATAAGTAATTAACACGCTACAAAGTTTCTCCAAGGGTTATTTCGTTAACTTGGCTACGTAGACACTATCGCTTAGAAACAAGGTCAAGGTCAAACCCACGGGTAACTACGAAAGGGAGTCTCTACGAAAATACGCTGCTATGTTACTCGAATAGAACATTACCCTTTTCTAATGAAGTCACTATAAAACTATATGACTATGTAACGGGGTTTGTATGTAAAGAGAGTTATTTGTCGTGGAGGCCATATCTCGGCGGGCCGGGCCGTTGTTTCCGCTTGCTGCCCATGAGAGGAGTTAAATACACTGGAAGAACAGTGATTGCTTTTGAAAAAAGAATAATTGTAAGGCGTATCGGACGTGCAGGGGGGCTACTCCGAAATTTGAAGTTTGTATTATGCCGTTGCTCTCACTCTCCTATTAAATACTATTAGCGTGAGAGAAATGGAACTTCGGAGTATACCAAGGTCAGTTTGACATTTGGGATTATAATTAAAACGCTCAGCGGCGCTACTCTCTATTTACGTGAAACGGAATACTTACTAATGGTTCGCATAATGTATCATCTTTCGTAATTATCGTTTTGTCTAACGGTGACTTGTGCTGTATTATTAATTTCACGACCGGTTTATTTTGTAGACCGGTTCATTTAATTCTAAACAAATCTGCTGCATGTTAAGTAAGTACTTATAATTTAGAGTATCTAATACATATGTAGATTAATCTGATTTACTTCCTTTGATGGATCACTCGCGTAACTAATTTTAACCTGTGGTTAGGGTTAATTAAACCCTGATTAACTTAACTGGTTGTCACTGCACCGGTTCCATAAACAGTAAAGTAACATGTAGTATTCTGTTTAATATTTAACGAACATAAAAGAAGACTCGCTTAAAGACATTTGAATAAAGTAATTAAATTAAAAAATATAAATATTGGATACCATTTTTTTTTGATGCAGCTTAATGTCACTCTCTTTGAGTTTATAAACAATCTCAATACTAAAGTCACATCAATACCTACGTCCTTTCGATCCTAAATGCAGGAAGAACAGCAGAAAAACACGCACGCTTAAAGTTAATAATATTAGTAGGGATGCCAGTTTAAAGGTTATTATCGAAAATCCTATTTATTTGGTTTACTTCGAAGAGAAAACATTTTTTACCTCAATCCTAATGCTAACGTACCGTTCCCTGACCATCTGAACATTTAGTATAAGAAGACAAAGATAATTAAGACTGTAACAATCCAGTGATATTGATCTAAGTCATGCGAACTTCCCGGATGGCCGCAAGAACAATCAAACAGTAGTTTGTCATTCGCGTCTATCGGCTCTATATCCACGTGACATACTTATTATCCTGTTGACGTGTCTACCACCAATATGATCTATGGCAATTGCTTCGCCATTGTGTAGTATATTTTTGTTTTGCGTTGTATTATGCTGTCAACAAAGGATAGTTCTGTCCTTTCTGTACAAAAGAATTCCTTTTCTGTATTAGCATAGGGACTGCCAAGTCAGACGGAACCCCCCTCTAAGTTTGGAGGCATGAAATAAAAGCTTATTTTATTTATTCACTCCAGGAATTTCAGTTTATGTAGCAGTCAGAGCGTTGAAATTGAGGTTAAATATAACGTTTAAAATAATTAACTTTTTCGTAAAATAACTCTGGAATTTAAAATGGTTGAGAATCTTGTTTCTACAATGTATTTGGGTGTCAAACCAAATTATTATGTTAATTATTATTTATTTTATTAGCAGTACGGCTGCTCACCGAATCTAAGATTATTTAAAAGCGAAAAAGTTTTTCGGGTGCGCCGGTGGGATTCGAACCCACGTCTCCTGGGTATGCACCCCAACGGGTGTTCTACCAATTGAACCACGTCGCATCCAACCGACTCCCCCGAAATTCTTGATCGCTTACATACGCCAACAGTGGCGTGTGGTAACATCCATCGCAACTATTAGAAGTTACGACTCCTACGTTCCAAATTACATTGGAAATGCGTAAGAAATGATGTACCACATCTATTTATTCAAATATTATTTATTTTATTAGCAGTACGGCTGCTCACCGAATCTAAGATTATTTAAAAGCGAAAAAGTTTTTCGGGTGCGCCGGTGGGATTCGAACCCACGTCTCCTGGGTATGCGCCCCAACGGGTGTTCTACCAATTGAACCACGTCGCATCCAACCGACTCCCCCGAAATTCTTGATCGCTCACATACGCCAACAGTGGCGTGTGGCTTCTAATAGTTGCGATGGATGTTACCAATTGGTAGAACACCCGTTGGGGCGCATACCCAGGAGACGTGGGTTCGAATCCCACCGGCGCACCCGAAAAACTTTTTCGCTTTTAAATAATCTTAGATTCGGTGAGCAGCCGTACTGCTAATAAAATAAATAATATTTGAATAAATAAATGTGGTACATCATTTCTTACGCATTTCCAATGTAATTTGGAACGTAGGAGTCTTAACTTCTAATAGTTGCGATGGATGTTACCACACGCCACTGTTGGCGTATGTAAGCGATCAAGAATTTCGGGGGAGTCGGTTGGATGCGACGTGGTTCAATTGGTAGAACACCCGTTGGGGCGCATACCCAGGAGACGTGGGTTCGAATCCCACCGGCGCACCCGAAAAACTTTTTCGCTTTTAAATAATTATGTTAATTTTCACCCAACTGTTAAAGGAGGGTTATTATCTAAATCATTTTGGTACAATGAAAAGGTATTTTCAAGATGTTTTTAAGCGACTTTCACATCATTATCCCAGCTTATATTATGTCCCACTGCAGGGCACAAGCCTCCTTTCAGAGCCAAGGTGCACGTAAGACGTTCAAATTCGACGCATTGCTAGAAAATTATTTACTGGGTTAACTGTTACTGCTCCCATGAGAGCATCATCTGCATTCATTTTTCTTACAACGCTCCAGCATACACCAAACTGTTTGGTATTCAGCCAATACCGCGATAGTTTGAGAAACAATTTGCAACTGACGTTTCGATCTTCGACGTACATAGACGTTACGTGATGGCATTACGCAATTGTAAGCGCTGATGTAGTGAGCGTTGACTGTAGCATAACGGTTCGGCCACGACTTCGCCCGTTCGACGGCGCGAGGAGCGTTTTATATAAGTTCATTGCGTGTGTTGTGAGGTAAACATTGCACGGCGAGCGTCTCGGCCGCGCAATGTACAGAGAAAACGCTCGTCGCGCCGCCGTAAAGCACATGTTAGCGGAGATGGTACTGACCACTGGTGAATTTCCGAATGTGAAAGTTTACTTGCACATCATTCATTGGGTTTAAACCGTGGCTCCGAGAAGTTCCTGAGAACTTAGTATTTTATGGATTTTGTCAAGATTATTTGAAAAACGATACGGGTCAGACTCATCATAACTCTCCTTCTTCGCAGTCGGGTAACAAGCTTAAAACAGTTTTTATACACAGTCATATGATTTTAATTTGGACGGAAAAGTCGAGAAATACTTAAGTATTACTTTATACACCTCTAACTGCCTTAAGAGCTACAAAGCTAGGATTCTACTCTCCATCTATTTCGTTTTTGATCGAAATGATAAATGATGATGATGATGATGTTTTGTAAATAAAAGATAGACAAAACAAAGTGCAGACATGCCGCAGGGTTGCCCAGCAAAATCTTGCCTCAGGTGTACTTTTTCATAATGATTTTTGAATGTTTTACCTACACTCATTTATTTCGAAAGTAAAGTCAAAGAAAAATTAAGTACAGATCTAAATTATTAACATGAAAAAAAAAAGGTTGCCTACTCTGTCTGCCACAATCTTACCGGCAAGAAATCTATCCAGTCTCACAAATTCTCATTGCATAATAATTAGTAGGTTGGTACATAGGTACTTAATAGTTTTTAACGTGCCCCTTATGAGAATGAGAGCCCGATGAGAGCTATATGAGTATAGTATAGATAGGTAGGCTAATATGTAGAGGGAGAGTATCGTGCAGCATGTAGTTTAATGTAATAGTTTAGAAGGAAATCAAGTTTGAATGAAGGACGCTTGCAACAGAGGAATTATGGCTGGCACGGTTGCTGATCTAGTAGCTGCAATTGTGTAAGCAGAAAAACTGTTTTTTCGCGTCAACAAGAAAGAAAGAAAGAAAGAAATGTTTATTTGCTTTAAGAATACGTATCAAAAGGTGGCATAAGTAAAAAAGGTAACAGTATTCAGCCGGCACACCAGCATGCAAATTATGTTACTTATACAAAAACAAAATAAAAATAAAAAATATCAATTCATCAAAAGTAATATTATTAAAAATCATATGAAAAAAAAATATATATTAAAATGTCGAACTACAAACTAAACAATAATAATCATAATAATAAAAATAGAATTTACAGGGATGACAAAATATAATTAATCACTAATCAAATTAACATTATAAATTAATTTATTATGACCGACTTCAGCAGGCAAGTTCATTCATAAAAGCTTGTTAAATTATATCTAACTAGTTGTTGCCAACAATCCCAATCCCGCAGGAACTACGCATTTTTTCGGGATAAAAAGTATTCTATATCTTAATCCAGGTTATAAACTACTAGCCTTCCGTCCGCAGCTTCGCCCGCGATAAATTAATTTTCCCGTACAAAAAGGTATTTTCCCGCGGTAAAAAATAGCCTATGTCACTCAGTGATAATTTACGTTTCTAATGGCAAAAGAATTTTTGAAATCGGTCCAGTAGTTTCGGAGCCTATTCAATGCAAACCAACAAACAAACAATCAAATCTTTCCTCTTTATAATATTAGTATAGATAGTATAGATAGGTAAGCAAATTTCATCATAATCCGTCAAACAATTTTAGCGTGAAAGAGTAACAAACATCCATAAAAACTTTTGTAAATAAATCCTAATCCTAATCCTAACTAATATTATAAATGCGAAAGTAACTCGCTTTCACGCTAAAACTATGGTACACAGATAGTCTTGAGCCTGAGAAAGGACATAGGCTGTATATCATCATGCTTACACCAATAGGAGCGGAGCGGAGCGGAAGAATGTTTCAAAATCGGGGGTTTTTGAAGTAAAACTTCTATAGGCACGCTTGACGGGAGTATGGTGGTGAATGTGAACGCGGGTGTGCGGGGGGGGGGCAAATTGGATAAAAAAATAAGCTGCCCAAATAACCTAGGCCAGGCCAGGCTAGGGCAGGCAGGCTAGGCCTGTATCTTGGCAGTCTGCTAGTGCGGATAAACCCGATTTACATTAAAAGTAAAATAAAGTACATTACATTACTAATTGTTCTAAATTAACTTATGTTTATGGTTCTGAGTGTGTGTGTGTGTGTGAGGTTAAGAGTATTTGTGTGTGGAAGTGTAGGAGATTTAGAGTTCGTGATGAAGAGAAGAACGACTTTCTCAACTAATTAAAAGAAAAACAAAAACTAATAAGTTCTTAACTAGTAATAGTAGATAATATTAATAAGAGTGTAAGATTTACATTTGTTTGCTAGACAAAAAATACCTACGTTTTATACATAATTTAGCAGGTTTTAATTTTTTTATGAAGTAACAGGGTTAGTGGTTTTACTGCTCCAGTGGTGCAAATGGTGCAAATTTGTTTGATGGGTGATGAGCTTATATAACGTTACTTAACAGTAGAAATGTTGTCACCTTTAGGTAATATGTAGGTCATGGCAAATACGAAACATCAAATCATTATCCACCCAACCGTTGCTATAGAATACACGTCCAATTAATAATCCCGTCATCTCTAATTCAAGCAGATATGAAACTCTTCTTAACCCACTTACGGAAAGGAGATTATTCCCAAACTTCCCCCAATCGAAAACATTCAATTAGCCCATACATGCATATTTATTATAAGATCGCAGCGATTCAAACCGTGACACACAATGCACGGAGTGCGACACTGTGCCAATATTCCTACTTGTTCGAGTAGCAATGTTGTGTGTGTCGCTTAGTTGGAAAGCGGTAAGTCACGCAAAGGAAACAAACAAAGTTAGGAGTTGTGAGAGGAAGGTCGTAGGTCGGCTAACCACAGCGTAATGTATGAGAATAGCCGACCAACTTATTTACTGCCGCGCTCATAGCTTTATTTTTCATACTAAGCACAATGAGAGGGTTATTTAAAAATAATCAAGGCCTTTTCGTTGGGGCTGGTTTTCCTTTGTTTAATCGGTATATTTTTTGGGCGCGTGTGTTTTCATGGTGGATATAATTTTAGTATTTATCATCTTTATCCTACAGACGGCCTACCGCTGGGCACAGGGCCTCTTTCAGAATGCTCATGCGCGCCCAGTGCTGATCGGGAACTTCACGCACACGATTGAACTGCTTTGCAGAGTGTGTGTAGGTGCTTTACGATGTTTTCTTTTGCCGAAAATGGTAAGTTGAAGTGTAAATACTTAGTAATCTCAAATCTGTGATTCTAGAAAACAAAATATAAATCAGACGCTAAACTTAGGCCCATTGAATAATTTTATATGTAACAGCCTATATATGTCCCACTGCAGGGCACAGGCCTCCTCTCAGAATGAGAGGGCTTTGGCCGTAGTTCCTACGCGGCCCCGGTGCGGATTGGGAACTTCACACACACACCATTGAATTTCTTCGCAGGTGTATGCAGGTTTCCTCATGATGTTTTCCTTCACCGTAAAGCTTATTGTAAATTTCAAATATAATTTTGCACATAAATTTCGAAAAACTCAGTAATGCGAGCCGGGATTTGGACCCACGACCCACTGCTTGAGAGGCCATGGGTCAAATCGCTAGGCCAATACGGCTCTTTTTATTAAGCGTAAGGTAAACGTCCCAGTGCTCTACGCTGACCCAATACATGGCACCTTCAGTCTTATGTCATAGTAAGACAGATGGCAGACGGGTGTCATCTACTGGGCGTCGAGGTGTCGAGCATTGGTACGTTTACCTTAAGGGTACATTCATACTTAAGACTTTTATTATTACGCCGCTTATCTAATGGCGATTCTGCTAGGATGTAAAGCCAGCGCTGTAAGTTGAAATGATAACGCATTATACGCATGCCTCTTGCCAGTGTATAATTGACCGATAAATTCTTTTACCATCCTAAGGCTTAAAACATTAAGCCTATTTTTACTTACAGGTCAATGTGACAATCAGCCTTGTTTTTTCTGACGTAGGAATTGTCATAAAATTGGTAAATCACTTATTTTGTCGACTATTCAACTACGGTACGCCCCTTCCCCGCTCATTTGAACAGATGATTTTATTTCACCCCAACACACCCACGTTAGTAACAAGCTGAAAAATTTCTACTCTCCCCTTTTCACAACCTGCTCAGTTGGAGTAAAAAAGCGCAATAGAAGAAGAATTCGATATTAGAAATGTGTATACTACTTACCTATCAACATAAGGTGTAATCAAAATGGTGATCCCAAAGTAGTGTTCCTTATTCAGTTAATGCTGGACAACATAATGCATTAACTCAATTGCTAAAATGGGTCTGATAAAATTTGGGATAATGTTCATACTTTGTTGCCATGAAATCACCAACTCAATGTATGGACACCTCAAATTTTATAAGACTTATTTAAAACAGTTAGTGCATTATGTTGCCCAGCATTAACTGAGTAAGGAACACTACTTTTGTGTCACCATTTTGATTACACCCTGTATTAATAAACTTAAGCAATCGTCTAACAAAAAAAAGTGAATTTCACCCAAATCCCTCATAACATGAGCGTATGCAGAATCCGTAGTTTCCACCGGGACTAATGTACAGGGTGCTCTGAAATTCCGCGCATAAAGGCGGCCATTGATCGGAAGGCCTGTTATAAATCACCCGCCGCGTTTACACGTCGGGCGCGGGTGTGGTGCATGTCATAAGTGTATGTGGGTACCCCCAAACCCCCGAGAGACGTTGAGTTTATGCTACGGTATAAGCACGGAGGAATTGAATTTCATGTAAGGGAAATAAAAAAGTTTACTTCATTTTATTTGTATCGCTTTTGTATTTAAGCACCGTTGTATGTACATTGTAAGTTTCTTATTTTTTTTAGAGATAATGTAGTAGCACAGAGATAGTGCGAGAACCTGTATATACCTACGAAGTAATTCTAAATAATATGGCGTATTTGAAGTTCTCGATCAGCAGTACACTCTGAGGCTATCTCATTCTGAAAAGAGGTTTGTGTCCAGCAGTGGGATGTATATTAGGCCGGAGATGATTGAATAGTTTAAAATTGTGCCAAAAAGTGTAAAATGGATCCCAAGCAGCAAAGAATAGCGGCAAATCGTAACGCTGTTTTTCAGTAAGGTTCATTTAGTGGTCAGCGTGGATCAGAAATTGTTTGGAAAGCAGATAGCTGTAGAATTTCGGTTACAGGTCCAATGGCGCTCTGGGGGGCTACTACGGAATTTGAAGGTCATATCGTGACATCCCTTTAATTTTTCTATTTAGCGTAAACGGAACGACAGTATACGAAGTTCGAAATTCAAATTTTTTAGTGTGAGGCCTGCGCGCTGCCAGGCGGTAAATAATCGTTAATTTTGACGAAATAATTTAAGATAAAACTTGCGTTACTTCAAGTTAAATATCAGCATGTGTTAAACTTTGTTGATTTTGCGGAAAATAAGGACTTTAAAATTGCTTTATCACGTAAAGATTGCTAACACTGTCGCTTATACCTTGCACCAGCATTCCAAATAGTTGCTGGTCGATTGGCGGAGATATATGAGACGTGCACGATATTTTACTGAAAAATTACATTACAGCGTTCCTTAGACGTCGTCTTGTAGCGGGAGTATGTTTTTTTCTTTTGATTCACAACTATGCCAGACTGAAAAGAGTACTTATATATAATGTACGGGGAAAATTTGAATTGACTTGCATGCTTGCTGCTTATGCCACTAGAATCAAAATTCGTGACCGCAGTAACAACAATAACAAAGAAAGTCTTAATAAAAAAGGCATGACTGAGACTGACTGATTGCTTCATCAATGTCCAGTCCAAACTTCTGGACCTAGCAAGCTGAAAATTTTCTAAGTCACAAATATTTGGCTATTAGCAGAGCTGCTGTCCGCGACTCCATCTGCAAATAATTTGTTTATCGCCATCCCGCGGGAACAATGCAATTTTACGGGATAAAAAGTATTTTTTATGTTAATTCAGATTATAAATTATCTGTGTGCCAAATTTCATCAGAATCCGTCAAACCGTTTTAGCGTGAAACAGTAACAAACATCCATACATCCATACATCCTACGTCGTTACATATATCAGTCAATAGATGGTTGCCCCCCTTCTAAACTATGGCAGTTCCTTAAGTCTCTAGGGGTGGGCAAATCTCATCAAACTCCTTCTTCTACCGTGACTGATTTCAACGGCCTCAATAAGCACTTCAGTACATCGCCTGTACAGTTGGATCCCATTGCAAAACAGCACACGCTATCTCTTCTTGCCAATACTCAACACCCTGACATCCCCTTTTTTGATCTCGGTTGCGTAACTTCGCAAGATGTCCTCAATATTCTTAAAACTATCCGGACGAAAGCGGTTGGTGAGGATGGCCTGGGTGTGGACATGCTCGTGCTGGGGGCGGAAATCATTGCACCCATCCTATCCCATATTATTAATTATTCATTATCCTCGGGCTGTTTTCCTTCATTGTGGAAACGTGCTCACGTAATCCCTCTTCCTAAAAATTCGAATCCTAGTTCCTTCTCTGAATATCGTCCCATTTCAATTCTCCGGGTTCTATCCAAAATAGTCGAACATTTCGTAAGTCGTCGTCTCTCCTATCACCTGAATAGACACGACTTATTTAATCCTTTCCAATCTGGTTTCCGTCCTGGCCATAGCACTGTCTCCGCTCTCGTCAAGGTCACTGATGACATACGTCATAATATTGAGAACAGAAAGCTGACTGTTTTAGTGCTGTTGGATTTTAGTAGTGCATTTAATACCGTGGATTTCGATATCCTTTTAGGCATACTGAGCACTTTAAATTTTTCTTCCACCGCTTTATCGTGGTTCCGTTCCTACCTCTGTGGGAGGCAACAGCGAGTCAGGATTGAGGACGCTTTTTCAGCGTGGTGTGATCTTACCGCTGGTGTCCCTCAAGGGGGTGTACTGTCCCCTCTCCTTTTTTCTATCTTCATTAACGGTATTACATCCTCTTTGAATTCTTGCTACCACTTATATGCAGACGATTTGCAAATTTATTCTGCTGCTCCTCTTGACGATCTTCCTCGATTGATTGAACGCATTAATTCTGACCTTACAACCATTCGCGATTGGGCTGCGAGCTTTGGCCTCAAGGTTAACGCGAAAAAGACACAAGCGATCATGTTTGGCAGTCCATATTTCATTTCTCAGATTTCTGATGTGGTAGTTCCTAACCTATATTTTGATGGTACCGTTATTCCTTTTTCGCCTACCGTCAGAAATCTGGGAATTATCATGGACCAGACATTTTCCTGGTCAGCTCAGGTTGCTGAGGTCAGTCGGAAACTTTTTGCCTCACTTCACTCGCTCAGACGCTTGCAAAATTTCCTGCCTCTCCAAACCAAAATTACCCTAGCTCAGTCTCTTTTACATCCTTTGCTCGACTATGGTGATGTTGGTTATTTGGACCTTGCTGAGGGGTTGCTTGACAAGCTTGACCGCCTTCAAAACGTGTGTATCCGGTATATCTTTGGTCTCCGTAAATACGACCACGTTTCTCACTTTCGCGCACAGCTGAGGTGGTTGCCCATCAGGGAGCGTAGGAACATCCACGTTCTGTCATTGCTTTTCAACACTCTTTTTAATCCTTCCGCCCCTTTATACCTTTCCGAGCGTTTCAGCTACTTGGCTGAAGGAAGCCAGCATCGTTTGCGGTCGAGTACCAATCTTCTTTTGGCCTGTCCTTCTATTTCTTCCAAAATTTACTCAAAATCATTTACTGTGCAATCTGCTAGACTGTGGAATCGATTACTCACCTCCATTAGGCAATCTCCCTCCGTGGTGTCGTTCAGGGAAGCTTTGAAGAAGATGTGGCTCACACCATCACTTTAATATATTGAGAACACTGCTTATTTATTATATGTATTTTGCATATATATGTTGTATATGGTAGTATATTTTTATTAGGTTTCTTTATATTATGAGTTTATGTATTGTATTTACTAAAAGTTGTATTGTAGCCTTTGCTTTGTCCGACTGTATTATTTTGACTTACTCTTTGTCGGTCCCTTACTAAATGCTCCTTTCACCCACTCAAGGGTTGACTGGTAGAGATCCCTTAAAGGGATAAGTTCGCCTTTGTGCATGCATTTCAACGGTTGTCAATAATGTATTTCTTTTTTTCCTTATTTTTGTACAATAAAGAGTTTACATACATACATACATACATCCTTACAAACTCAAGCACTCAAGACAAAAAATTATACTATTTTACATTTTACAATATGGATTGCTAGGTTAAATCTTCAGTATGACACCTCAGCCTGTATACGTCCTACCGCAGGGCACAGGCCCCTTCTCAGTATGAGAGGGCTTGGGCAGTACCTAGTCCATACGCGCGCCTAGTGTGGATTGGAAAATTCACGCCAGTGAATTTCTTCACACGTGTGTGCAAGTTTCCGAACCAACGGAGTCTAGCAGACTTGATCTCTCCGATGATAATTAGACTCTGACCCTGTCTTTCAGCTCCTAGTTTATGGTTTTCTGGTTGGTACAGGTACACTAATTAATACCTTTCGTATAGTACATGGACGCTTACCGCACTTGTTACAATAATTATTTGCTCCACGCAAGCAGGAAGAATTTGTCAACGGGTATTGATAAACGGGGGAAGCTCGCAGACCCACCCTTATTGGAAATACAATATTAAGTGCAAATTAAGCGGTAGTGCCGAGTGGGGGATTATTATCTTCTCGGTAAGGGAAAATGCGATCATACACATAAAGGATACTGCTTAAAGGTCTCGTAAAATGATAGAGGATGTTGATACATACATTTTTAATTAATTTGATACCTATCATATATTTCTCTTTTTCTGGTTAGTAGAGGGTAGTAGAAGTTTTTTTTTTGTTATTCAACCAAGACGACAGCACTTAAGACAAAATCCGAAATTGTACTATTTTACAACATCGATTGCTAGGTTAAACCTTTAGAATGTCATCTCGGCCTATGTAAGTCCCACTGCTGGGCACAGGCGCTATGTTAGACCGATCTGTTTGGCGAGCCTTGGGGGAGGCCTATGTTCAGCAGTGGACATCTTTCGGCTGAAATGGTGACAATGATGATGATGATGATGATCCGTTTAAAGTAAAAACAATACCAACTGTAAGTTAATTTAAAATCGTATTTTTACTAAAAATTACGTTTAGTTAAATATTATTGTAATTTTTTCGTCAATTTAAAATAAAATGATAGCACATTACGACGAACTCAGCTTTTACAGTAAAATGAGGTACCTAATTAAATATAAACCAGGATTTAAGTGAAAACAACACTCTCTGTTTATCATTTTTCATTTTTTAGATGTCGCTAAGTTATTTTAGCCCAAAATAGTTTAACTAACCTGGAGCAATTCGATTTAAATGGTTTTAAGTTCATATTTAATAAGTTTGAATTATGTGTCCGCTAATAAAATCCTATCGTTAACAATTAATTAATGCGGACCAATGTAGATATAAAACGGGGTAATGTGGGTGTTCTGGTAAATAAAGGCTATAATTTATGTGGGTCGACAGACACCGCATACAAATTGCTAATATTAACGATTTATTGAACTATCTCTGCAGATAAATTAACACATTAGCAGGTTGTACTTTGTTTTCGCTGTGTAGTACATTTTATTGCAAAATCCATTATTCTGTTGCGGTCATGAGCCTAACGTCGTACCGAAAGAATGATGGGTAGATATATATAATGTATGTAGACTTATCGATCCTGTAGCGACTACTAGCGCCATCTAGTCATCACATAAGGAACTAACAACTACAATCCTACATCACGCTATCGAAGTTTCTCAACTCGGCTGCATAAATACAACTTCCAACTTTCATCCATTGGACTTCGGTCCCCAGGCATAACATCTCTGCCTGGAGAGAGATCTCTCTATTGCAGCCTACCCCCAAATTGGTGACCCACGACATTGGACAAAAAATCGCAACCTTCAAACACACAAGACGATGACGCAGTCTCACAGCAAGCCATCTCACCGCACTGTGCACCATTAGCATGTATCTATTATCTGCCTGGTGTCTACAGTTCGCAAATCCTCCTCCCACTACTTCCACTTGCCAATCAATCAACCAACGCTTGCCAACAAGGTTCCGAGCAATCACGCAACAGGCATGCATCTACAAGTAGCAGAGGAACAACAATGCTCGCCGACGAGGCTCTTAGCGACTGGCCCTTGCAAGCGCCCACATGACGCACAGACTGCACTCCACTGCAATTCGTATCGACCTCCGGTCTAAAAAGGGGGGCTGATGTAGCGACTACTAGCGCCATCTAGTCATCACATAAGGAACTAACAACTACAATCCTACATCACGCTATCGAAGTTTCTCAACTCGGCTGCATAAATACAACTTCCAACTTTCATCCATTGGACTTCGGTCCCCAGGCATAACATCTGCCTGGAGAGAGATCTCTCTATTGCAGCCTACCCCCAAAATCCTACCATTTGATATAATTGTTTTTAAGACGAGTAGACTCAAGGCTGGGAGGGTCGACATATTATTTGATGATGAAATATTTAAATTACACACTCAGCACCATACAAAACATATTAAGTAGACTATTCGATGTTTTTTTATTTGTATCATTTCTCGCCAAATGTATTATTTTATATATTTTTTCTGAGTATCAAATATGTGTACTAAATAAATCTTTCTCTCTCTCTCTCTAAAAAAAAAAACAAATTGAATGACTTGTAAGCTTTGGGGGCTGGTAACTCGCTTCTCCGGGATTTTTGAAGTTTATTTCTATTTTAGAAAATTTATCTTAATATAATAACTTACTTTCACTTGGTTAGCATACAGTTCGATTAAGTGATGTTTTAAAAAAATCTGTATGTCTAAAATCTAAAATAAAAACTATAATTAAAAAAAATCATGAGCTCTGTAGAGCATAGCAATTTGTTAAAACTAAAGTAAGTTAAGGTCTAAGATTTAATAAAAAATGTTTTGTTCTTAAATGCTGGTTCAAATTTCGCCCGGTGCAACGGAAAACATTTTTCGTTTAAAAATCTTAGTTACCGTTCAGGAAACGTTTTACTAACAAAAACAAAAAAATAATAATATAAGTTTAGACCTACACATTCTTTCAGTAAAAACTATTGTGATTATTAAAAAAAGATACTTTGGTTGCTCCATATTAATAGCCGATGTATGCCCGACATGTTGCGAACCAATTTGTTGTTCGTTCTCAAGGTTGGAAGCCAAATGTGAACTGAAACGTGTGTTCGAAACAGCATATTATGAATTTTAATACGTGAGTGACCTGTGTACGTTATTTTATAATCTGTAGGTACATAGGTTACATTGCTGCCAATGCCTGAAAAACAAAATGTTTTTATTTTGTGTTTTTGTTTTTTTCTTTGTTTTTTCTTGTAGATATATGGTAAAATTGGTTTTATAAATAGTGCTTATTTGCAGTGACATATCTAACCTGAGGCCACATTGTCTAACGCGCGGACACTTGCCTTCGCTTTCATCATCTCTTTCTGTCACAATCTTAATACCGTTTGATAGAAAGCAATAGTAATTGCGAAAGCAAGCGTCAGCGCGTTAGACAATAAGCCCGCGGATTTGTTAATAATAATATTTTCACAGTTTGTGGACATTCATCTCGCTCGTATCGTGCTATATCGTATCTATATATAGGTCATGTTATCCTCGATAATACCTTAATGTAATACGATAAGTCATATCCCGGGGCAAGTTCCTTTTTTATGCTAGAGTTAGGACTACTTTTATACATTTCGTACTAAATACAAACTGAAATATAGATGCACAGAAAAAACCCCAGAAAAAAGACCAATGCTGGGAATCGAACCCAGGTCCTCAGCATTCCGTGCCGCGTGCCATACCCCTACACCACCACTGGTCTAGAGATTAGACACGAATCTTTCCTATACATCATACATTTCAATCTGCTAAATCATCACCTTATGCAGTGACAAACGCACATCTATGTTACACCCTCATCGAGAGATTTTAACACTCCTTCGGAACTAACCGCTCACCTGGACAAGAGATGGCGCTACTGTGCAACTTTAAACAAGTTAGCTATGAAGTATCTTTTTTTTGTACTTATTTTTTCAACTTCATTTTTTTTTTTTTTTTTTTTTTTTTATTACTTTTACGGTCATCCCGTGAAATCATACATTTCGTACTAAATACAAACTGAAATATAGATGCACAGAAAAAACCCCAGAAAAAAGACCAATGCTGGGAATCGAACCCAGGTCCTCAGCATTCCGTGCCGCGTGCCATACCCCTACACCACCACTGGTCTAGAGATTAGACACGAATCTTTCCTATACATCATACATTTCAATCTGCTAAATCATCACCTTATGCAGTGACAAACGCACATCTATGTTACACCCTCATCGAGAGATTTTAACACTCCTTCGGAACTAACCGCTCACCTGGACAAGAGATGGCGCTACTGTGCAACTTTAAACAAGTTAGCTATGAAGTATCTTTTTTTTGTACTTATTTTTTCAACTTCATTTTTTTTTTATTACTTTTACGGTCATCCCGTGAAATCATACATTTCGTACTAAATACAAACTGAAATATAGATGCACAGAAAAAACCCCAGAAAAAAGACCAATGCTGGGAATCGAACCCAGGTCCTCAGCATTCCGTGCCGCGTGCCATACCCCTACACCACCACTGGTCTAGAGATTAGACACGAATCTTTCCTATACATCATACATTTCAATCTGCTAAATCATCACCTTATGCAGTGACAAAACTTACTACGAAACTTACGTGACTTAGTACGACTTGATGATTTAGCAGATTGAAATGTATGATGTATAGGAAAGATTCGTGTCTAATCTCTAGACCAGTGGTGGTGTAGGGGTATGGCACGCGGCACGGAATGCTGAGGACCTGGGTTCGATTCCCAGCATTGGTCTTTTTTCTGGGGTTTTTTCTGTGCATCTATATTTCAGTTTGTATTTAGTACGAAATGTATGATTTCACGGGATGACCGTAAAAGTAATAAAAAAAAAATGAAGTTGAAAAAATAAGTACAAAAAAAAGATACTTCATAGCTAACTTGTTTAAAGTTGCACAGTAGCGCCATCTCTTGTCCAGGTGAGCGGTTAGTTCCGAAGGAGTGTTAAAATCTCTCGATGAGGGTGTAACATAGATGTGCGTTTGTCACTGCATAAGGTGATGATTTAGCAGATTGAAATGTATGATGTATAGGAAAGATTCGTGTCTAATCTCTAGACCAGTGGTGGTGTAGGGGTATGGCACGCGGCACGGAATGCTGAGGACCTGGGTTCGATTCCCAGCATTGGTCTTTTTTCTGGGGTTTTTTCTGTGCATCTATATTTCAGTTTGTATTTAGTACGAAATGTATGATTTCACGGGATGACCGTAAAAGTAATAAAAAAAAAAAATGAAGTTGACTACTTTTATGTTACTAACTGGTTCTCCTGATACATAAAACATTTCAAAGTGGTCCTTTATGGCATTATTTAACACCCGCTACCTACTTAACTGAAATGTGTTCCATTTCTTGTTTAAGACTGTCTTTTCTATTTCTTGCTCAAATCCTTCTTATACGAGTATTATAAATTTATTGAATCAGGCGTTACTTTGCGGAGGTCCATATTAATGAACTGAAACAATTACTTTGCTCACCAGCGGCCTAACTTAAATGCGTGTTCACGTAGTTCCTCCACATCCACACTGTACCAGCTACTGTTAGGATGGGATTCACATGGGATTAATCAAACTCAAGTGTCGTGTAAATACTGTCTTTATTCTAAATGCTTATGTTACGAATATTATATATGCTATGCTACCAAATGTTAAAACTTTTAAAACTTTTAACATTTGGTAGCATAGCATACGGTTGTGGTAACTCTGAAGATGAGCTCTGGTTGAGTTCGAAACGCGTCAGTGTAGCTTGGTGGTGGTGTTGGTTGGGTTTATGTAATTTGTGTGTGTTCGTACAGTGTGGAGGTGGAGGAACTGCATGAACGCACATTTCTTGCATAAACGTAACTATTGTAAGGTCGCGGGTGAGCAAAGTAATTGTTTTAGTTCATTAATATGGACCTCCGCAAAGTAACGCCTGATTCAATAAATTAAATTTAAACATGAAACTATGGCTATTATAAATGTGAAAATTTGTGGCTGTTGCTTGTGTCTTTTAGTTTAATGATTTCAATCGCTAAGTCTAAATATAAAATTTAGCATAGGGTAAGTCCAGGATAGATGCCCCACTTTTTGAAATAGCTTTATAATTCAAAAACTGAACAAATTATAGCATTGCGTTCAATGCGTATGATAACTATGGTCCTTAATCTATTATTTTACTGTACTTGTTTTAATATAAATCGTATGGATTTTGTGTAAATCGTACTTTTTTTGACCCCTTATAAATGGGATAGGTGCCTACCGTGGGGGATAGACGACTCGTCGCAAAAATTCGTCAGAGGATAAATGCCCTTTGAAATTAAACAAGTTAAATAAAAGTTATCAGTCTTTTATATTCATTGGAAATTCGCCTAGTTTGAACAGTATGAGCCACGAGCCTCATCTCATTTTAGAATCCTAGTACTGGATGTTTTACTGAAACAAATTATAAAAGTTCAATCAATTTCATATAAAATCTGATTTTGCTTCTATTTGCAAATAGAGAAAATCTTCACTAAATACCAATCAATATGTACCTACATTACATGACTACCTAGCTAGGGTCAATTGTTTTTCGTCATTTTTGGCAAAACGTCGTCTTAGTGTTCTAGACGGTATTTCATATGTTCAGGCTTCTTCATTGACTCCTTTTTCTCCCTTCTTCATTTCCTCGAAGGCTGCTAGCAAGCTTTCTTCAGACCAGGTGACGTTACGCGGGACAACGCCCTGTTTTCTCTCATATTTACAAGGCATTTTGACCTTCTGCAACATAAAAATTCTTTGAAACAAGTTGAGGATAGATGCCCTTAGGGGCATCTATAGCGATCGAAAACGGGGCAACTATACTTTTCGTAGAGGATAGATGCCCTTTTCGATAAAAATCAAGTAATGATAAAATCACTATAAAATATACTAATCCATGCAGCCTAAACTTCAGTGCAACCAAATGAGTTAGTTAAAAGCGGAAATTATATGCCAGTCTAAAGTTATTCAAAAAGGAATACTTACGAATATAATTTTCACGCTCTGCGGGATCTCGCCGCGGAAGGTTTTGGCACTCATGGACTAAACGCGTTCGCTCTTGCTCATGATAGCAGCGGCCCAGAGGTTTGCAGGGAGGGGGCTTCCTATTTTTTAGTGGAATGTTGGTCTCACAGCCTTGCTACTAGTAGAAATTGAAATCGAGGCATCTATCCCACTGGGGCATCTATCCTGGAATTACCATAATTAGTGTTTTTTTATGTAACGAAAACGAAGCACAGCATCATCATTATCACTTCAGCCGTAGGAGATCATTACGGTTGGAATCGGCTTGCATCCATCGCGAACCTGTGTCCTGTGTCTATATGTCTGGAGCACAACGTAATTTATCGGAATTCCCATAATAATTTAGTGAAAACCTGGAATTTTTATTCAAGTGTTAGTTCTTATGATTAACGTGAGTAAAGTCGTGGATAAAGGCTGCTTTTAATACTTTGTCGTCTACTTCCAACTAGTTAATTATGCTTTCGAGTTTACCATCTACAGTAGCTTTGAACATGCAAGTTGGATAGTGGTTAAAATTTACCATCGCAATATTTTCGTTGCTCGCTTCTCTTCCTTAAGCTTCATAAATTTAGAGTTTAGACGTTGCATTGCGGAGCCGCGCGGCTATAGA
Source organism: Archips crataeganus (assembly GCA_947859365.1). Classification (NCBI taxonomy): domain Eukaryota; kingdom Metazoa; phylum Arthropoda; class Insecta; order Lepidoptera; family Tortricidae; genus Archips; species Archips crataeganus. The sequence continues at coordinate 8,738,803 of OX402049.1, read as the reverse complement.
TTTACAAGTGATGGAATATCGACAGCAATGTAGTGCAACTCGCAGAATATTTCTCTTAATGAGTTTGAAAGTAACTTCGCGCTTTCATCATCATCATCAACAGTCAGAAGATGTCCACTTTTAAACAAAGGGCTCCATGTTAGAACGCCATAATGAACAACAACTCGCCTCCTGAATCCACCGGTTGCCCGCGATTCTAACGACGTCGCCAGTTTACCCAGGTAGAGGCCTGCCAACGCCTCGCCTTCTTGCTCGTGGTCGCCTCTTGACAAACTTTCTCTGCCAATGGCTACCTGTTCTTCAAGCGGTGTGACCTGCCCATTGCCACTTCAACTTGCATATTTTTCGAGCTAAGAAACTCCGAGAAGAGCTCTCACTATACCTCGTTGCGTGACTCCGAGCCTCTGTAAGAGGCCAAAACAGCCAAGAGTCATGTCTAGAGTCATACGTAATATGAGCCATGAGCGCCTTAGTGTTTGCGTAATAGGAGGCAAACTCTTCCTTGCTCCTCCTTTATATTCCTCAATTATAACGTCCATTTTGAAATTGTCTGTAGTACCCGTCCGGTTTAACTTAATGCGAATTGGAAGTCATTACTTCAGCTTCAACACATTAGGGTTAAAACAGGCCAAAACGGCCCAAACTTAAGTTAAACTCAATTACTTAAGGTCAAGTGAAAAGGGACTCAGGGCACTAACTATAGATTTTACTTATCCCATCAACGCATTAACAGATGAAATAATCAGGATGGTGTCTCGATGAACTTTTAGTCTAAATACTTTTTTATACAAAACCTATTGTTTTTGTAACTGGTTAAATTGCTTTTGAGTTTCCTGTTATTTTGAATCCTCAATGTTTACACTTTACAACCATAGTTACTAGATAGAAACATGATCATTAAATTATTTAATTGTTGACTCCGGGTAAAGGTATATCTTTAATGCCTATCCACTTAATTGTACCTTCAACTTCTTTTGTTTAGCTCGCGTGAATAGGTCTGACAAATGAATTGAAATTCCGGGATTAGGTATAGACGAGAATGTTCAAAAATTACGTAGTTACCCTTGTAATATTTTATGTCTTTTGCCTTAACGATTAAGTTTTCGTGATTTTACATGCGTACCTCCCGATCCCGTGAGAATATCGGACTCAAAAATAGCCTAAGTGTTATTACAAAGACCCGCTATCTGCATACCAAATGTCATCTAAATCCGTGTGGTCGTTTTAGTCTAAAGGCGTAACTTCTAAGATAAACCTCACCCACACACACCAATTAAACTTCATGCCATTACAAACGTTTTCAGTATCGAGGTCTACAAAGGATGTTTATTTTCTTGTAACAACTTATATTCGTCTTTGCTAGAGTACGCTTTTCAAATCTGGAACCCATATTTTAAGAAGGACATCATTATGCTGGGGAAGGTTCAGCGAAGAGCAACAAAAATGGTTTTCTCACTTAAAAACAAGCCCTATGAGGAGCGCCTTCCGGAGCTCAATCTGTCAACATTGGAAGAACGTAGGAAACGAGGAGATCTCATTGAGACACAAAATTCTGCACGGGCATTACATTGCCCATAACATCAAGGACATATTTAGGATGAGTGGGAACACACGTTTGAGAGGGCATTTTATGAAACTGACCAATCAACTAACTGTAAGCAACCCTAGACAACACTTCTTACCCAACTGTGTTGTGAGCTTGTGGAATGAACTCCCCGAACTCGTAATAAGTGCGCCTACAGTAAACTGTTTTAAAAATAGACTGGACATTTATATAAAAAGACTTAAAACACAAGTGTAGTGATATGCACGCATCAGCTCAATGAGTTGCTAGTGCATTATTTTAAATAATAATAATAATAATCTCCCCTAATCCAGCATTCCCCTTTCTATCGTGCGAGATCACCTGCCAACTACAGCTGCATTATAAATTTCGTAATCATCCTGCCATCTGCGTAGTCGGACATTTAATTAGGAAAAGTTTTTATCAGCCTCCGCACTGGTGACTCCTTTTTACAATTTTCGCCAGAGGCCGGGCCGAGGCTCTATTTATTTTGGTCACGTGCGCGTCTGTTAATGAAAATAATAGGAGAGAAGTTTCGTTCAAAGAGCGAGAGGCGGCTGGATGAGGTTTTGATTGATTCAACGGATGCTGCGTGGTTTGTAAATGGTTGGAGGCAATGTCATCGTAAAATGCATACATGCACATAGTTAAATTAATGATCGTGAGCTGACTTGCTTGCCTGTTAGCTAACTTTGCAGTCGGATACAAAATCGATGAGATGCGTTGACCAAAGTTAGATATAATATTGATGTTGACAAATACATAAAGCAGGATTTAGAATAAAAAAATAAACTTAACCGATATTTATAAAAGTTATCCAGCTGTTTGACTCCGTAGAGATAGCAATTTAATTATCTTTACTTATATTAAGGTTTTATCGAAAACCCAAAGTGTCCAAAAATTTTTAAATCGTGCTCTTTTCTGTACTTTTTATGTATGAATGCTGTTTTCATCATCATCATCTCAGCCTTTATTTGTTCCACTGCAGGGCACAGGCCTCCTCTCAGAATAAGAGGGCTTGGGCCCTAGTTACCGCACGGGCCCAGCGGATTGGGAACTTCACACACACTATTGAATTATCTTCGCAGGTGTATGAAGTTTTCCTCACAATGTTTTCCTGCTGCTATGAGTGCTGTTTAATCTTAACCAAAACCTATTAAATTAAGTATTTATTTAAGTAAAATATTTTGTTTTATCATGGAATTATTTTTTTAATTTAGTGAGTGTTGTTATTTTGTTTGATGGTAGGTACGTTTGAATTAATAACAAAGTACATATAGGTAAAAAATAAGAGAGGGTTTTGCATGCAGAGTACCTATCGTGTCCTGACATGTATGTCGTTCCTAATAAAAAAAAAACTTTTATGTTCCAAAATAGTTCTGTGCACTACTATTCAATGAAGGCTGTCTTCCACTTGGACGAAGGGCTATTCTTAATTTTTCCCCCGTTTAAAAAAAACGACCTCGTTATAAAAAAAGTTCAGGTAAACTCAAAAAGTTAAGAAACTATAAGTATTTCAGTCCCTTCCAGGATAAATGGTAATACGAATATGTGGTCAGTAGGTACAGTCCTGTTTTGTATTCAGCCACGAGCTCAGTCTCCGTCACTGTAATACGATATGAACTATAGTTTTGGCTCTTTGACGTCTATTTCTAAGTAAATGTCGGCACAAATTGTCTTGATTGCTCGACGTTTGTTTGTGATTGAAATTTATTAAGAAATCTTTGTTTTTTGTTGGGATAATGTTAGTAATGTAATGTAGTTATTTCAATACTAGCTGTTATCTGCAACTTTATCTGCATCCTGTGGGAGATTTTCACTTTCCCGCGAGAAAAACCAGCCCATATTAATTAAGAACAGTGTAGCTGTCAGTCTATGAAAGAATTTTAAAAATCTGTTAAGTATTTCCAGAGATTATCCCCTACATACAAACAAACGCGCAAATAAAATAGGTATAACCTCTATTATTGGTATAGTTTTACTATAATATACGCCCCACTACCAGGCATAGGCTTCCTCTTGCAATAAGATGGCTTGGACTGAAGTTCCCTCTTCGGACTGTTGGTCTCACTGCTAGGTTCCACTAGTGGGCCCAACAGGATTTTTAAGTACTCGTGGAACAACAGCATAATAAACTCCACTTCTGTTGTAATAGGTTCAGGTTAATATTTGTTTAGGTATAAATATATTATTTGTACTAACCTATTTCGAATCGATCAGGTTCTTTAAAAAATAGCTTACAAGTTATAAGGCCACAGATTAACATAATCAACATAAATTACTTACCAGTAAAAATCTTAACCCTCCTTTTGCTTTGCCGTAGTCGGATAAAAACACCTCAAACGCCGTTATAACTTCAACAAGTGTACAAGACGCGAGTGCCGTAAGCCTGTCCCTGGCTAATTCCGCTAAGCGTTGGATTATGACGCGCTCATATTTACGGCCACATTAACCTTCATGCCTGTGTTAATTCTCGTTTTACACAACATAAGCACTTTGCTTTAATCTTGAGTCGTGTACTGAGCTATAAAAACGTAAATAGCATTTATACGGTTTGTTGAAGCGTTTGAGGAATAATGGTGAAAGAAAGATGAAAAAATATTTGATACGAAGACAGAAAGCCTACAGGTGTTCATTCTAACGGCTTGGTTACGACTACACGCGGCCGGCAGCGCTGCGGCCGTTTTCGTTGAGATCGAGATGCTCCCCGCAAAGTGGTTTCCTTGCTGCCTACGCATTGAACAGAGAAAACACTCGCAATGTAGGAAAGATTTTCATGCGTATTTAATCGTGGCTGAATCGTAACACAAAACGCGCAAAATTCTTGATCTTTAAACATTACACCAAATTATTAGGATGTTTTCGTCCCGGCAGAAGCACAGCACAAGAATAGGGATGATGACACCATCAATCAACTGACGTACTTTTTCCCTAGTCTCCCGACTAGCTGAGCTAGTTATGACGTCACTTCTTTACTAAAGCTAATCTATCTAGCTGATTGCTATGAAAAAATAAACTAACAGTCTTTTGTTTCAAAAAATATACGGTAATTTCTTTGCAATGCTATTGAGTACGTTAGCGAAAATGGAGAAAATTTAACTGCGCGCCGTTATCAAGTACTTGTATTTGTAAAATTTTTCTACGGACCAAGTCAATTTGAATTTGCGGAACACTTTAGGGTCTAATGCTCCTCCGTATTCGACAGTCGCCCGTTGGTGCGCCGAATTTAGACGTGGAAGAACATCGACAATGGACGACCCCCGTTCCGGACGCCCTACTACAGCAGTAACTGAATAAATTGTGAAAAAAGACGAAAACTCAGTTTTGGCGGATCGTCGTGTCACAGTTCGTTTTATTGCTGAAAATATAAAGATTTCAACGGGGAGCGTGCATAATATTTTACATGAACGCTTGGGTATGAAAAAGGTATCTGCGCGTTGGGTACCAAGAATGCTTACTGACACGCAAAAACAAACTAGACTAGAGATTTGTCAAGAAGCTTTGAACCTGATGCAGCAAGACCGGGAACTTTTTTTGGCGCGATTTATAACAATGGACGAAACATGGCTCCATCATTACGACCCTGAAACGAAACTGCAGTCTATGACATGGAAAAGGCCATCATCTCCAACTCCGAAGAAATTCAAGGTGAGCCCGTCTTCCGGTAAGGTCATGGGCTCTGTTTTTTGGGATGGTAAAGGGGTATTAATGATTGAGTATCTCGAGCATGGAGCCACTATTAAGGACACTTTATACGCCAAACAAATAGCAACATTGCGGAAAAACGGCGAGGTAAACTCTCGAAAGTTGTGCTGTTCCACCAGGACAATGCCCCGGCACACAAGTCCGCCGTTGCAATGGCTGCAATTCGTGATGCTGGGTTCGATATCCTTAAGCATCCTCCGTATTCACCAGATCTCACTCCCAGTGATTTCTACCTACTTCCGAGATTGAAACAATACCTGAGAGGCCAGAAATTTGAAGATGACGACGCGGTAGTCGCTGCAGTACAAGATTTTTTAAGTACTCAAGATGAGACCTTTTTTAAAAATAGAATTTTAAGTTTAGAAAAAAGATATACTAAGTGTATTATGCTAACAAGTGACTATGTCGAAAAATAAAATGACATTTAGTAAAAGTTGTTTATAACATACTCATTCTCACTTTTTATTGAACGCCCCTAGTATCATATCTATATCTATTTCTATTTTTATTTTTTAAGGTCTTTGGGGCTAAAATGAAGTGTTTTTTATGGTTTTATGGTGTCGTATGTCATCTATTCTATTGTTCTGAGCAGTCTTGGGTTAATATTGGTCTAAATATTGTCGAAATTTGTAAATACCTACAAAACGGGATGATACACCGTGTTGGTATCCCCTTCTGAGATTCGCAGGAAGCGGATGCATTTGCGTCCAAGCGAAGGTTGTTTTATAATAAAAAAAAAATCAAAGTAAGTACTCGTATTTGACTTTTTTCGCAACCTGGTGTTACGTCTATCAGTAACCAGCTCATTTTGTTTTATGTGTGGTAAAAAGAGTTAACGCAAACTAGTCAGCACCGTAGTTAGTGGCAGAAAATTATTCATACCATAAGAAGAGCGTGATACTTATATTTGCGATTTATTTGTTTCACAGAAATCACACAAGTTGGGGTGATATTTACTTTTAACCGTAGTTACATTTTGTTTCCAGCACGTTAAACAAAACGACAGTTTCCCACTCTTGCCTCACCTAACGAACGAACTTATTTCAACCGAAGAAACCAACTGCAGCAAAAGACGCGGCAACTCCAATACAACTTGCACACGTGACTAAAATAAAAGTACAACCCCACAAACTTACCTTTACACTTCAATAAAGCGGTATTCCTTAAACGAGAAGCAATATTAGTACTAGGAACAGTTAGTTGTGAATTTGTTCAACGGCAACGATAAGTTGGTAAGCTACGGTCAGAAAATCGAGATAATAATCGCGACTTGTCGGAATCTAATAGAAGAGAAAATTGGACATCCAAGTTTCTTATCATTTTGCGGGATATTTTGCCAAAATGTGATATTAGTTCGGCACGGTGTTTGGTCAAATAATTCGTGTTTAGGTTTTTGTTCCTCAAAAGTTAATAAAAAAAAAGTTCTATTATTACTTACATTTTAAAAATTGTGATTGTAGGGAAATTGATGGATTTTATTAATAAAAAACAAGCCCGTAATTACCTACAGATGTAAAAAATAACACTAGTTACATATAAAAAAATCGAATCGTATTCTGCTTTTATCACAGCAAAATTTTACCATAACAGAGTTTAGAAATCCGAATTTTACGCTATCAAACTAAAAAGGATGAAAACCCTGTTTTCAACTTTGTTGATACGCAAGCGTCAGCAAAAGTGGTACCGGAAAATTCGCAAACAGTACACTCGGCCACGGAAGCAATTCGCCAACAAACTAGATGCAGCCCAAGATAGAAAGACAAACAATGAAAATATTGAATATGAAAATCGACTACAATTGTAACGAACTAAAACAATTACTTTGCTCACCCGCGACCTTACAATAGTTACGTTTATGCAAGAAATGTGCGTTCATGCAGTTCCTCCACCTCCACACTGTACGAACACACACAAATCACACAAACCCAACCATCACCACCACCAAGCTACACTGACGCGTTTCGAACTCAACCAGAGCTCATCTTCAGAGTTACCACAACCGTATGCTATGCTACCAAACGTTAAACTAACAAACCAAAACAAATGTTTTAACTTGTCACTGTAACTTCTCAAGTACCCACTTTATTTTTCTTATTCTCAAACTACCCCACAAAAATTAACTTTTATTGACATATTTAAAACTACCTTGAATTTTTTTTGTTTATTTATTTATAAGGCATATTTAATTAATACTAACTGTTCAAATTCGACCCAAGCCGCAGTAAAGGAGAAGATACTAAATTTACCTGTTCATTAATAATAGACCCCATAGTGTTGTACCTAATTATTTCCATGCATTCCAGAGCATCCAGACGCAACCCCTTGCCGCAATAATGTAACACTTCATAAGAATCTGAATCTAACAATGAATGATTTGATTCCAACAAATGTTTTGCAAAATTCGATCTATCTGGATGCTCATTCCTATATGCCGAAACATGCTCTTTAAATCTAGTATTAAAACTTCGGCCTGTCTGTCCTACGTATATCCCATTGCAGTCATTACAAGTAAGCTTGTATACCCCCGATCTAGTTCCCTTATCTACCTGTTCTTTGTGGTTACATAGCCTAGAGTACAAAGAGTTGTTAGTCTTAAAGGCAACATTAATATTGTTTGATTTTAAAATGCCATAAATCTTATCAGACAAACCCCCGACGTAAGAGATGCTAGATCTATATTTGTTAGTAGACTGAGAAGGTAACGCAGCGTAAAGCATGCTATTTACTAACCGTGCCTGCTTCTTTTGAACTAAACTATCTACCATTGATTTTGTATAACCATTTGAGATCGCTATCTGATAAATAGTACTCAACTCTAAATCATAATGTTCCTTAGAAAGAGGCACAGTCAACAATCTATTAACATAACAATGGAAAGCAGCCAGTTTATGCTGCCACGGATGATTAGAAGATGCTGGTATAACAGCATCTGTGTACGTGGGCTTACGGTATATTTTAAATTGATGTTTACCATTTAATTTTGAAATCGTTAAATCCAAAAAGTTCAACGAACAATTTTCCTCCAATTCTTTTTTGAACCTTATCTTTACGTGCTTGTTATTCAAACCATTAATAAACACGTCAAGCTGTCTCATACTCCCTCTCCAGCATAGGATCAAATCATCAACAAACCTAAAATAGTACACAATATTACTATTACCCACAATATACTGATTCTCAAAATGATCCATAAATATATCTGCCATTAAAGGACTCAGAGGTGAACCCATAGCTAAACCATCACTCTGTAAGTAATAAAGACCATTGAACCGGAAATAATTTTGTTTCATGCATAAAGTTACCAAATCTATTAATTCACAAACTTCACCCGGATGCAACCGCTTCCTTTCTAAGTGGTCTTTTAGAATTTCTAGTGTCTCACTATATGGTACGTTAGTAAATAAACTGTCTACATCCAAAGAAAGCAACGTTGCATTCGGCGGTATGCTGATGTCCTTAATTTTACTAACCAAATCTAAACCATTTTTTAAACTATAAGAAGGTTTAAAGGAAGCCTTCACACGAATAATACTATTTAATTTCTTCGCCAATTTATATGCTGGAGCACTCACGTATGAGACAACTGGACGAACAGGCACATCATCTTTATGAATTTTAGGTAATCCATATAGAATTGGCGCCTGCGGATTCATGGGAATTACAAAATTCTTTTGTTGTTCGGTTTCAAAGGCAAACAAAGAACCCTTTATTAGTCTCTTTAGATCTTTGTGAAATGTAATTGTAGGGTCCTTACGTAAAACTGTAAAACCGTCCCCTTGAACGATATCTAAAACTTTCCGATTATATTGATACCTATCCAATAAAACAATACAACTTCCTTTGTCTGCCTTTGTCACCACTAAATCATTATCATACACTTTCTCCTGAATAGATCTCAAAGAATTTAATTCGGTTATATTGACAATACACTCTGTGGAATTGGTATTTTTAAGTGTATTTGTATTTGTAGTGTAAAAATACCAATTCCACAGAGTGTATTGTCAATATAACCGAATTAAATTCTTTGAGATCTATTCAGGAGAAAGTGTATGATAATGATTTAGTGGTGACAAAGGCAGACAAAGGAAGTTGTATTGTTTTATTGGATAGGTATCAATATAATCGGAAAGTTTTAGATATCGTTCAAGGGGACGGTTTTACAGTTTTACGTAAGGACCCTACAATTACATTTCACAAAGATCTAAAGAGACTAATAAAGGGTTCTTTGTTTGCCTTTGAAACCGAACAACAAAAGAATTTTGTAATTCCCATGAATCCGCAGGCGCCAATTCTATATGGATTACCTAAAATTCATAAAGATGATGTGCCTGTTCGTCCAGTTGTCTCATACGTGAGTGCTCCAGCATATAAATTGGCGAAGAAATTAAATAGTATTATTCGTGTGAAGGCTTCCTTTAAACCTTCTTATAGTTTAAAAAATGGTTTAGATTTGGTTAGTAAAATTAAGGACATCAGCATACCGCCGAATGCAACGTTGCTTTCTTTGGATGTAGACAGTTTATTTACTAACGTACCATATAGTGAGACACTAGAAATTCTAAAAGACCACTTAGAAAGGAAGCGGTTGCATCCGGGTGAAGTTTGTGAATTAATAGATTTGGTAACTTTATGCATGAAACAAAATTATTTCCGGTTCAATGGTCTTTATTACTTACAGAGTGATGGTTTAGCTATGGGTTCACCTCTGAGTCCTTTAATGGCAGATATATTTATGGATCATTTTGAGAATCAGTATATTGTGGGTAATAGTAATATTGTGTACTATTTTAGGTTTGTTGATGATTTGATCCTATGCTGGAGAGGGAGTATGAGACAGCTTGACGTGTTTATTAATGGTTTGAATAACAAGCACGTAAAGATAAGGTTCAAAAAAGAATTGGAGGAAAATTGTTCGTTGAACTTTTTGGATTTAACGATTTCAAAATTAAATGGTAAACATCAATTTAAAATATACCGTAAGCCCACGTACACAGATGCTGTTATACCAGCATCTTCTAATCATCCGTGGCAGCATAAACTGGCTGCTTTCCATTGTTATGTTAATAGATTGTTGACTGTGCCTCTTTCTAAGGAACATTATGATTTAGAGTTGAGTACTATTTATCAGATAGCGATCTCAAATGGTTATACAAAATCAATGGTAGATAGTTTAGTTCAAAAGAAGCAGGCACGGTTAGTAAATAGCATGCTTTACGCTGCGTTACCTTCTCAGTCTACTAACAAATATAGATCTAGCATCTCTTACGTCGGGGGTTTGTCTGATAAGATTTATGGCATTTTAAAATCAAACAATATTAATGTTGCCTTTAAGACTAACAACTCTTTGTACTCTAGGCTATGTAACCACAAAGAACAGGTAGATAAGGGAACTAGATCGGGGGTATACAAGCTTACTTGTAATGACTGCAATGGGATATACGTAGGACAGACAGGCCGAAGTTTTAATACTAGATTTAAAGAGCATGTTTCGGCATATAGGAATGAGCATCCAGATAGATCGAATTTTGCAAAACATTTGTTGGAATCAAATCATTCATTGTTAGATTCAGATTCTTATGAAGTGTTACATTATTGCGGCAAGGGGTTGCGTCTGGATGCTCTGGAATGCATGGAAATAATTAGGTACAACACTATGGGGTCTATTATTAATGAACAGGTAAATTTAGTATCTTCTCCTTTACTGCGGCTTGGGTCGAATTTGAACAGTTAGTATTAATTAAATATGCCTTATAAATAAATAAACAAAAAAAATTCAAGGTAGTTTTAAATATGTCAATAAAAGTTAATTTTTGTGGGGTAGTTTGAGAATAAGAAAAATAAAGTGGGTACTTGAGAAGTTACAGTGACAAGTTAAAACATTTGTTTTGGTTTGTTAGTTTAACGTTTGGTAGCATAGCATACGGTTGTGGTAACTCTGAAGATGAGCTCTGGTTGAGTTCGAAACGCGTCAGTGTAGCTTGGTGGTGGTGATGGTTGGGTTTGTGTGATTTGTGTGTGTTCGTACAGTGTGGAGGTGGAGGAACTGCATGAACGCACATTTCTTGCATAAACGTAACTATTGTAAGGTCGCGGGTGAGCAAAGTAATTGTTTTAGTTCATTAATATGGACCTCCGCAAAGTAACGCCTGATTCAATAAATTATTTACAATTGTAACATTCATTATTTTCCATTTTATTTTACAAGCTTTTGTTTTATTTGCAATGTTTTCATTTTTTTTGTTTATGTTAAATTTGGTTCATCTTCATACCTGATTTACACTCGCGTACGAGTGGCGAGACGAACTGCGGGACGAGCCACGTGATGAGAGTGTGAACAGGCGCGCCTCGCGCCTCGTCTCGTGATTTGCCTTGATTTTGATACTCGCGTCCGGAGCGAGACGACGAGGCGAGGCGCGAGGCGAGGTGACGAGGCGAGAGTGTAAATCAGGTATGAGGCTCGCGTCCGGAGCGAGATGACGAGGCGAGGTGCGAGGCGAGGTGACGAGGCGAGAGTGTAAATCAGGTATCAAAATTTTCGGAAGAGTGAGGACAGTCAAGAAAAAATATAATCGTCAAAAATGGTTGTACGTATAAATAATATTTTTTGTCATAAATTTGTTTGGACGGATTCACTGCCGGTAACGCATACAATGTAACGTATGTCATATTATGTGATTTTGCGAATTTCCCCTAGTGCTGCTATCATTGTTTGGGAATCACTTGGACGCACATGAATTGTGTGATTTTGGCACCTGAAAAAATCTCGAGTCTGACAGGCGGCAGCGAATGCGGTAATCAAACTAACCTTTACAGCATTCAACATTCAATGTGACTTATCTATCATAGTTTAAAATAACACATTAAAGTCACAGGAATGATGAGGATTTTGAATTTATACTAGGAAAAGTCTAAAGTTGTTTTAATTTTACAAGCTTTTATCTCTTTGTATGTTTTCGGGTGGAATCTTTCAACTGAATTCGAAAGCAGTTATCCTCAACCGAATGAGATGAAATATTGCCAGTCAGGCGACAACACAATGTTGTAGTGCCATGGCGTACTGACTTGGTGATGGAGACGGAAGATAATATATATACGGCAGGAAACTAGAAACAGGAACAACGCAACATGATACCATCGTGTTTGGGCTCGTTTGATCTGTTTTGATGAGTAGTTAAGACTGTATAAAGAAAAGTACAGTCAGCAATAAAAGCTTGTCACAACATTGACATTTTTGAAAATAAAGTGTTATACCTGATTTACACTCTCGCCTCGTCACCTCGCCTCGCGTCTCGCCTCGTCGTCTCGCTCCGGACGCGAGCCTCAAAATCAAGGCAAATCACGAGACGAGGCGCGAGGCGCGCCTGTTCACACTCTCGTCTCGTGGCTCGTCCCGCAGTTCGTCTCGCCACTCGTACGCGAGTGTAAACCAGGTATTTTATTCTTAGGTACTTAACAATTGGCTAACAAATTCGTAGAGATGAATCTTTTGCGTATTTTTACAGATTAATAACAATTTTTTTTATTTTACAATTTGTATTTTAAAATTTATGCCGTCAGCACAAAATAATGTGTTAGCAATATTCTGGCACAAACCAGCTTTTCCCACTAAATCTGTAATCATGTACTACCTCGTTCCCGCACACTCCAGAGAACACGGCGGTCCGAAGCAATCTCCCAGTTTAACATGACAATGGCTCGATGCGCTTTACCAAAGACATTGTCTAAGCACGGTACATTTGCATCGCACCGTCAGTTACGTTTGGACCGTTTTTAAAGTTCATGTAACAAAATACCTGCGGTTTCCAAGTGTAAATGTGGCACGCTTAAATAAAAAGGCAAGATTATTCAATTATATTTTATTTCGTTGACCTTTTTTTACGTTTTTTATGTTGTTCTTAAACTTATCTGTTGCCTAGCTAGCTTTTGCCCGCGACTTCGTCTGCAAGGAATTCTTTTTTAACTACCCCTCTGAAGCATCTCCTCTCTCCTCTTACTGCATAAACTTTATCTGAATTGGTTCAGCGGTTGTGAAAAGTTAATAGTGAACAGACAGACAGAGTTACTTTTGCATTAATTATTTAGTATAGCTGTCCCTTTATTCCTAAAAAAATATAATACAAATTTTATGATGCATTGTTTAATCTATCACCGCTCTCGCAATTGTCGTTTACGTTCTTACCATTGATAAAATTATTTTGGATTCAAAAATATATTCTACAAAACGAATGAAGTAAGAAGCAATCCTTTCATGGTAAGTACCTATAATAACACGCACGTAAACCATAAAATTGTAGTACAAAATTATTCAGTCGACCGCAGCAATAAATGAGGGTTCAAATTCAAAATGTTTGCCCTCACACCCTTTCGAGGGATCTCGCTGGTACATCATTCAAGCACTAAGGGTAAGTACTTTGGATTTGAACAAAGGGTTGTACAAAAATAACGTCGCGGTCTGCTTATGTTTACCCGGATTTTGTACTTTTGTTTACACTATGTGTTGCCTTATGGTGAATGTGGCCGCTTGTACGCGGCTTATACTGATATGCGTGGATAATGGACATTGTACAAATATGCGTTGGATAATATTACTGTCTGTGCATCGCCTTTTGTTTTTATTCTACTCCAGAAACTCTTGGGAGCCTTAAAATTCTATCCCCATTATTTATACAAAGTTACAAGCCGGTTGCAGCGAAGTTTATTTTGTTTGGATCTGATAAAGACAAATTTTGGAACAAATGGATGTTTGGTTAACCTAAGCTTAAAAAGTGTTTATAAATAAGGTGTAAGTACTTAAGCTATAGTGTATGCCGTAGTGACCAATATCAACTCCAGTTACTTATTGCTTTAATAATTAAGTAAAATAGTTCTTATACTTTTTTGCCTGTTCGACGAAGGTTGGCGATAGGTTAGCGTTAGTCGGTAATCTCATCCTATGACCGTAATATCAACAGTCAAAGTTTGGTTAAAATATAACGTTCAAACATCATTAACATCCGTTTATTGTCGTCCCAAGGTTCATTTCATGTCTTTCAAGTTACACAGTTTGGTGACTGTGGGCACAAAACAATTGGAAGCTGTAACCAACCAAGCTGTTTCACAATAAATCAACTCAAGATCAGGCGTTTCTACCAATACAAAAACGTTTCGCAAAAACTATCGGCAATATTAAGAGAATGCTCGCTTATTGCGGCCATTACACGTATAAAACTATCATTAATGCCGTCCTTGACCGCAACAAAACCAATTACATTTCTTATAAATCACCGAATATGTACGGCGGGCAGTTTTGTACCGAAAAACGACATACCAAATACAACCTAAACACTCAAACGCTGAGTGGAAAACAGATTGGAACCCAATTTTGTGGTCAGTATTGTTTGATACTATTGAAATTTCAGCCGTGAGCCGATACTTCAAGGGTTGAATTGTAGTGGAGGAGATGTGGATTTTTTCATAGCCATTATATTGTTCTTTTTGGTATCGTTTAGATGTCCGAGTAAATACGGGAAAAATCAATTGGATTACGTTCGAGAAGAAGCAGTTGGTAGTGAAAGTGGCCATTTTGTATTTGAAGATGCTCTTTTTAGGGTTCCGTAGTCAACTAGGAACCCTTATAGTTTCGCCATGTCTGTCCCGTCTGTCTGTCTGTCTGTCTGTTGTCTGTCTGTCTGTCTGTCTGTCCGTCCGCGGCTAAGCTCAGAGACTGTTAGTACTAGAAAGCTGTAATTTGGCATGAATATATATATCAGTCACGCCGACAAAGTGATTAAATAATAACAAAAAATTGAACCGCCGAAAAAACTGAAAAGCAAAAAATAATACCTTTTTTGTTTGACCTTAATCTAGGTACCAGTTTGAAGTCGGTGCCTCAGCACTTAGCCAGGAGGAGTGGACCTATAATCGTCTACCTGATTGGCTTCTATCACTCCTCCTGGCTCGTGCTGAGGCACCGACTTCAAACTGGTACCTAGATTAAGGTCAAACAAAAAAGGTATTATTTTTTGCTTTTCAGTTTTTTCGGCGGTTCAATTTTTTGTTAAAAAGTTTTTATTTTATACTTTTTTTCCATCCTTGGGGTAATTTTTTTTCCAAATTTGTAATACCAACTTCAAGGTAACCCTATCTATCCAATAAAAAAGAATTATGAAAATCAGACTACTCTGTAAAAAGTTAGTCAATCATCCCCTGTTTTCCTACCCTTAGGGTAGGAATATTATTTCCAAATTGAAATGGGACCACCCTTGGGGTATACGCTTTCCAATAAAAGAAGAATCATCAAAATGCGACTACTCTGTAATAAGTTATGCGTGGTCATATAGTACAATCAGTAACTGAACATTCAATCATCCCCTGTTTTTCGACCCTTAGGGTAGGAATATTGTTTCCAAATTTAAATGGGACCACCCTCGGGGTATACGCTTTCCAATAAAAAAAGAATCATCAAAATTGGACTACTCTGTAAAAAGTTATGCGTGATCATACATAAAAAAAAAAAATATATATACACGTCGAATTTAGAACCTCCTCCTTTTGTTTTCGTCGGTTGAAAAAAACTAAAATATTTTTTTTTAGGGCCCCATGCATAGGCGTAAAGTGGGGGTGATTTTTTTTTCTTGACTAACCCTATAGTGTGGGGTATCGTTGGATAGTTCTTTTAAAACCATTGGGGGGTTGCTAATATGATTTTTCTATTCAGTGATCTGTTTGCGAAATATTCAACTTTAAAGTGAAAATTTTATTAAAATCGACCGTTCCCCCCCCCTCTAAAATCTAAATTGTTGTGTGGAAGAATTTGAAAAAAATCAGAATGGTAGTAAATATATTATATTTACAAGGAAAATTATAGCGGCTAAAATTGCTTGGGAATTATTTGTAGTTTAAGAGTAAATAGTAGCCTAAGGTATAAACATACCTAAACTTGGAAGATTCCGTACACATACCTACGAAATCCTTTGAAAAATATTACTTGATTTTTTCGTAATGGCTACGGAAACCTATCATGGTCGTGTCCGACACACTCTTGGCCGGTTTTTTAAGCGTAGCCTAACACGAAATCAATCGAACATTAACATCTAGTAAACTCAGTTGTGTCTTTCATTAATTATTACAAATTCATTAATGAATGATTAATCTGTTGTAACGCGCAGTTCCACGTTCCATGACATTTCCCAATACAATACGTGACTAATCCCTTTGTTTACATTATCTTTGAGGTTATAAAGTTGCATAAAATAGTTTATTTCTAAATAGGACGTATTTGCCATTCATCTAAACTTGGGCACGTCCTGCTCTATGAATGAACATAGAATCGTAAAACAAGAAGCTTGCCAATAGATTCATCTGCTGTCATCTGTCTGTCTGTGTCAGCTGCATATTATATTTAATTTTCTCAAGCTCAATTTTTTAATTAATAAAACGTTACTATGAATGAAACTGCGTTACAATTACACTATCGTGTACAAGTCATCAAACGTGTCAAAATGTATCGGGAGTTAAAGGTATGAATGCCATCAATTCCTTTTACATCTCTTCCGTGCATCTTTTAAGACTTCAAGGCTGCAATTTTGCATAG
Source organism: Archips crataeganus (assembly GCA_947859365.1). Classification (NCBI taxonomy): domain Eukaryota; kingdom Metazoa; phylum Arthropoda; class Insecta; order Lepidoptera; family Tortricidae; genus Archips; species Archips crataeganus. The sequence goes on along the minus strand of OX402049.1, from coordinate 8,721,962 downwards.
TTAAACATTTTTTCTACTTCCCCTATACGTTATCGATGGATAAGTCTTTTTATTAAGATTACTAAGATCATTTATCGATTCAGGGTTTAGTTAAAAAAATTCGTTTTTGCAAATTATTTTACTTTACAAGTGCTATGTTTTGTTAGAGTCAAGTCAGTGTCCCTCTCCTCCTCTACCAGCTAAACTGTTCGCTTGAAAAAAACAGAAAAAAATATTGATAACGAATTTAAAAGGAAAATGTGATAACAACTTAGGCATTACAAGTTAACGAGTAATAGTCGATCGAAATTTAATATTGAAGATTTTTGTCGCATGTTGGTACGCACGCAGCCCTAAGAGCCATATCACACAGATGATTTGCGAACGCATTAGAAACGGAGCGAATGCGCGGTGTGTTCGCCGCGGAGGTGCAACAGATTCGCCGCGAATGCCCAACGTATTTAGGTACCCGACTGCCGAAGGAGGGTTATTATTATTAGACATAATATAAGTATTTTATAACGTTGCGCGTTCGCGCCGAATCCGTTGCGCCTCCGCGGCGAACACACCGCGATTCGCTCCGCGTCTAATGCGAAAATCGCCAGTATGATATATTATATTATGGCTCTAATACTTCTTGTAGTCCGATACACACTTGGCCGGTTTTTTATTTAAATTTATCAGTAATTTATTGGGTTGTTACGTTCAATATGTATGACCAAAAATATTTTTCATCCATTGATGGTTGTACTTTGTGTACTTATAATCATGTATCCCATTTTCTGGTCATCGTCTATAGACCGACCTGCAGGCTTTTTTGTCTAACGCTTCTGACGCTTGCCTTAGCAATCACTATTTCATTCTGTCAAACGGTATAAAATGCTGACAGTAAGGGATGGTGAAATCAAAGGCAAGCGTCAGAAGCGTTAGACAATACGGCCTCTATTATTTGTCAAAGGTTTACTTTATGACAATTTATTTATGTATCTTTGACCGGTGCCCATAAAATTTCCCATAAAATTTTAAGTAATAATGTATCATTAGTCATATTCAACGTTAGACATACAGTGATTTATTTCTGAAACGGTATTTTTTTCAGGACTTTTTTAAATGCCATCTTATAGAATGCAGTAGGTTAGGTTAGGTTTGTTTTAGAAATAAATCACTGTAATGACTAACGTTGTTTATGACTAATGATACATTATGACTTAAAATTTTATAGGAGTCATTATAGACCCATCTTTGACCGAATAAATTTGCTGGTGTCACCGGTAAAGACTTCCAACTCCCACCCAGGAACATGCTATTCTGCAAATAGAGACGTAGTCATTGTCGGTGCTTCGTAAATCGAATGATGTCCTACTCGAACACAATCGATAGCATCTCAAGTCAAGGATTCAAATACTGAGAGACGACCAGATTAACATGAAACATCGATTAATGGACTGTGGACGGGGTTTTGTGTATAGTTTCACTGGTGCTACTGTTTTGTTGATTATGTATCAAGCATTTAAGTAATTCTGATACAATAGTCAGTCCATAAAATGTAGAATTGTTTGTTTATTCCGTGTTCAGGGTTTTAATTATTTATTAAAGCTATGATTTGGGCATTAATTTAATAATAATTAATTATTTATATTCAGCATCATGTGTACTGAAGTGACAGAGTTACTTGAACATATTTGAATTTGCGATTTTTGGTGAAGCGATGAGATGTTTTCAATTCACAGCTGATCGATCAATCACTCGATCTATATACGTTTCACGGAAGGGCACTGGCCTCCTCTTATAGCGAAAGGGCTTGGGCCGTAGTTCCCTCCCGGGCCCAGTGCAGATTGGGAAAGTTCCACAGCACAGAAACCACACACATCACACATTAGCACAGAAATCATAAATTTTTTTCCTCACGATGATGTTTCACTTCATCTTAAAATTAATAGCAAATTTCAAATGTAATACCACATTATAAATTCCGAAAAACGAAAGGTACGAGAGTCCGGCTTCGAACCCACGATCCTCGGCTTAAGAGGCCATTGGTCAAACCACTATACGCTACCACGACGTTCAGCTGATTTTCGAGCTGACAAATAGATTATTACTCACCTAAGTTACTCTTAGTCTTATTCCAACAGGTATTTAGGTACGCCAATTCCCTTTGTATCTATTTTATGTTATTTGCGTTGTACAGCAATTTAACCCAGCCATAATTTACCTCAGAGTTAGAGATAGTAAGCTGGAAACTTGTATAAATCTCTATTTTGGCGTCCTAAAAGTTGTCTCATAAGTCTCATAAATAAATAAATAAAAATAAATAAAATCTCATGCCGCGTCTTAAGACATTCAAGGTCAAAAAGACAAAATCTATAAATATTTTTATGCTCTATAAGTTACGTCATCAAAACCATAAAAAGAGAGATATGAATTTATGTCAGAAGCGTTAGACAATACGGCCTCTGTTATTTGTCAAAGGTTTACTTTATGGCAGGGTTCGAAAAAATCCGATTTTTATAATAAATACCTATCAAAAATCCGTTTTTTTGATATAAGTACATGTATATATCAGATATATATCCAGGCTAAGAAAAAGAAGCGAATTTCATTCTGTAAGGGGATTAAAATTAATTACAAACAATAATTCTTTAAATATCTTAAGACGCGGACACGAGATTTAGTGAGACTTTGAAGATGTTTTTAAATGTTAAAATACCTTAGCATTCATACGAATGTTCAGCTTATTACGTCGTGTTCCGAGGTTGGTATTCTTAAGCACAATTTATAATTGCAGGAAAAATCGTGAAAGTTACATTACATTGCGCGACTGTAAAGCGAACGAGTTTGAAGTGGTCAATCAAGTGCCGCAATGTAGTGCAACTTGCACGATTTTTCTTGCAGGTCTAAACTGAGATTTACATTGGTTATGCGAGTGTATTACGAGCAAGAGCCCAATCAACACTGTTGCTCGAACAATTCGCTTCGTAACCAGATACCGGATGCTTGGTTAACCAGAGGTGGTTACTCATGCTTGAGTTGTATGCGCTACATGTTTGAGCTGCTTAAATGTATGTTTAAATTAAATTGAGTTAGACCACTTAAATTTTCTCATATTCTATACAAGAGAACATAGCGATACTTTTGGGAGCGACGCGTCGGTGCCTTGGCAAGATACGGTTTAGTTTTATATTCGACTAGTTGCCCGCTCCGGCGTGGCGTCGCACGTCTGTACTAATAAAATAATAAAACAAGCGAGTGTGCTTTAGACCACACGACTGAAGTAAAACTTCTTCAGCTCCATCTATAATATGATGTATATACCCCCCAACCCCCCCTCAACCCCCTGACACCCTCCCGAGACAACCCCTCCCCCGCGTTCGTCATGTTTTCGTAACGCATTCACCAGCTTACTCCCCAAGTCAAGCGTGCCTAAAGAAGTTTTACTTCAAAAACTTTTTATAGAAACTTTGTCCTGGCAATTAAAAAAACATTGAACTGCAATATTTTTGCATCGCTCTTCCACTACCAAACGTGCACTCTGTCTGTGCGGCACATTTTCACGATGATTTTTAATCGGTGATCAGGACTTGAAAAATATTAATCCCTAGCCAAAATAGAATTTCATAGACTAGGTCTCAAAATTTTTTCTTAATTTAAATAAAAAGGTTGTTAAAACTTCCTCCATCCTATGAATGCATGGTCATCTTACATTGTCGAAGTTAAGTAGTTTCGTCAAGTGTCATTGTTTTGGCGGGGAATTTGTTAGGTCTCCGTCAAAGTTTGTCTAAGAAACTGATTTGTAAAAGAGATTTTAGGCTGATAGAAGTTAAACCATGTGCAGGGTGACAATGATTTTAATTGAACGTGTTAATCATTAAAAAATAAAATAAAAATAAATATCACGGGACAATTCACACCAATTGACCTAGTCCCAAAGTAAGCTAAGCAAAGCTTGTGTTATGGGCACAAGCCAACGGATAAACATACTTATATAGATAGATACATACATAAATAAATATATATATTTTTTAGGCGACCAGATGGCCTAGTAGGTAGTGAACCTGACTACGGAGCTTGAGGTCCCGGGTTCGATTCCCGCGTCGAGGCAAATATTTGTATGAGTAATACGAATATTTGTTCTCGGGTCTTGGGTGTATTATGTATTTAAGTATGTATCTATATAAGTATGTTTATCCGTTGCCTTGTACCCATAACACAAGCTTAGCTTACTTTGGGACTAAGTCAATTGGTGGGAATTGTCCTGTGATATTTATTTATTCATACAATTATAACTATACAAACATTGTCCTAGCCCAAAAGAATTCGGTAACTAGCAAATACTGAACTGTTAAATCACTCACCGCGCCGTTTACTACATTACCATTATTCCCACTGCATTTCAGTTGCCATTCGCCACTAAGCTGTCACGCTGTTGATACTTGATAGTCAATCGCTTTTTGAAGTTGAATATTCAACAGACAGACGATACCTCGCGAGCCACGATAGCCGAGTTGCCGGCGTTTAGTCGAGGACAATACGTCCGTCGAGACGACTGACACAGTGGAGAGACGTGCACCACAGACGTCGATATCCAGCAGAGCAATTAATAAGTTTTTGCTAAAAAAATATTTTAAAAATCAGTTTTTTTCGCTGACTATACTCTTTATTGACTGTTCTTGCATTGTCATCCAAACTACGTATCAAGGTTACAAGTTTCCAGACGACGGCACTAACCGTTGAACAGTTACTGTTCTCCGGAGACGATCTTGGCCGGACCACCAGAATTATATTAAATGGTTTGCAAATTTTGAAACCACAACTTAACATGGGTAGTTATACTAGTATTTCAACCGCTATTGGTACCTATCCTGTAGCATTTATTGAAGAAATGAGCTACACCTAACGAAAGGTGTTCATAATACGATGCAGTATGCATGTGATAAAATTTTGCATTTGTTAAAATTTTATGCTGACTGTAGGCACTGTAGCTCATTTCGTCAATATATGCGACAGGTTACTAATAGTGGTTGAATCACTCGTAAACTACCCACGGACAAACGTTGCAAGCATAAAATCTTTGAATTAATAGCGTTAATTGACATAAGGCAATCAGCTGCCCGTTTTAAAATATATGGGAGATTTTTTCGATAAAAATGGAGGAGACTTAGCTGTCCCTGTGACTCGTTTTTTAGTAGAATTAGCGTATTGATATCCCGCATAACCTATTAGTTTAATGTGTAAGAAAAAGGGTACTTGCCAAGGGGGTAGCTCCATACACTAGCCTTAAGCAAAATCACGTTATCCCAGAACGTTAACTCTTCATATTTTATAGCAACTAACTGATAAATTATTTGTAAACAAAAAACATTATTTGATACTGTATACTGCCTTTTTTATGACACCACTCACTGTGCAGATTTTAGTCAATGAATGCGTTTTGATGTTGAATAGTTAACAGTTTGCGATTGATATCTCGCGAGCCGCGATAGTCGAATTGACGGCGTTTACTCGAGGATAATGCATCTGTTGAAACGACTGAGGTTCTCAAGTGCAGTGCTGTTGTCGATATGCAATAAATAGGCGTAGATGTTACAAAATTAAATACTTATTTATATTTTCTTTCTTTATATATTTTAATGCATTTCAATTAGAATTTTTGTTACATGTAGATTATGAAATCATTTCAGTGATTAAAAGCTACCTACACCGGTCCCTAAATACTATGACAAGGTTACTCTTATCCCGAGAAAATACTAAATTTCCTCTAAATAATGACAAATTAGTATCAATTACTATTTTTCCCTAATGAAGGTTTTATATTGCTACTAGCTGTTGCCCGCGACTCCGTCTGCGAGGAATAAGGGTATAAAAAATAGACAAAAAAATCACATAAAAATCGGTCAAGCCGTTTCGGAGGAGTTCAATAGCAAACACCGTGACACGATATTACTGATAAAAGTTAATGAACTAAAACAATTACTTTGCTCACCCGCGACCTTACAATAGTTACGTTTATGCAAGAAATGTGCGTTCATGCAGTTCCTCCACCTCCACACTGTACGAACACACACAAATCACATAAACCCAACCATCACCACCACCAAGCTACACTGACGCGTTTCGAACTCAACCAGAGCTCATCTTCAGAGTTACCACAACCGTATGCTATGCTACCAACTGTTAAACTAACAAACCAAAACAAATGTTTTAACTTGTCACTGTAACTTCTCAAGTACCCACTTTATTTTTCTTATTCTCAAACTACCCCACAAAAATTAACTTTTATTGACATATTATAAAACTACCTTGAATTTTTGTTTATTTATTTATAAGGCATATTTAATTAATACTAACTGTTCAAATTCGACCCAAGCCGCAGTAAAGGAGAAGATACTAAATTTACCTGTTCATTAATAATAGACCCCATAGCGTTGTACCTAATTATTTCCATGCATTCCAGAGCATCCAGACGCAACCCCTTGCCGCAATAATGTAACACTTCATAAGAATCTGAATCTAACAATGAATGATTTGATTCCAACAAATGTTTTGCAAAATTCGATCTATCTGGATGCTCATTCCTATTTGCCGAAACATGCTCTTTAAATCTAGTATTAAAACTTCGGCCTGTCTGTCCTACGTATATCCCATTGCAGTCATTATAAGTAAGCTTGTATACCCCCGATCTAGTTCCCTTATCTACCTGTTCTTTGTGGTTACATAGCCTAGAGTACAAAGAGTTGTTAGTCTTAAAGGCAACATTAATATTGTTTGATTTTAAAATGCCATAAATCTTATCAGGCAAACCCCCGACGTAAGAGATGATAGATCTATATTTGTTAGTAGACTGAGAAGGTAACGCAGCGTAAAGCATGCTATTTACTAACCGTGCCTGCTTCTTTTGAACTAAACTATCTACCATTGATTTTGTATAACCATTTGAGATCGCTATCTGATAAATAGTACTCAACTCTAAATCAAAATGTTCCTTAGAAAGAGGCACAGTCAACAATCTATTAACATAACAATGGAAAGCAGCCAGTTTATGCTGCCACGGATGATTAGAAGATGCTGGTATAACAGCATCTGTGTACGTGATAAAAGTTAGAAAAATTAGTGAGGTTGTAATTGAAACCCTGTCTGCTGTCCCCCTGCACTACCAAATCCAGAACTAGGTTACGTCGCCTCTACATCCATCTCGTTCCCGCGTCATCCTTGTCGCAGTCTGAAACGCCCGAGCGTAACGCGATCAATTCTGCTATTGCCACCTATCCTCGAGTGGGTTGATGGCATCCATTTTCATAGTTCAATAGTTTTCAATGTTTCTTTAAAATCCTATTTTATTTTTAACCAACTACCAGAAATAGACACAAATGCTTTTTAAACGGCAATAAGATCCTTCGAAAGTTGTCCCTTTTAAAGTACAGTACCTGGCCTGCTCGGACTAAAACTCGAAAACACGTATTTACTCAGAGATAAGATCGGTCGATATATCGATATATATATAATCGGTAGATCGATATATCGCCCCCGAAACCCCCTGCACATGAAAATCGTTGGAGCCGTTTCCGAGATTCTGACTATATATATATATATATATATATACACCGTGAAACTTTAGTGGTTGTTTTCCCGAAACGAGGTGATTTAGTTTCGATTGTACAATCGATTTATAATTACTATTTTGACTAGAGTCAAAAATCCAATTGTGAAAAACGAAAGTCGAAAATGACCGCGAACCAATAGTAACGCTTCGCTGGTACAAGTAGCGTACGATCGTACGATAGGCTAGGTACCAACGAAGCGTTACTATTGGTTTGCGGTCATTTTCGACATTGGTTTTTCACAATTGGATTTTTGACTCTAGTCAAAATAGTAATTATAAATCGATTGTACAATCGATACTAAATCACCTCGTTTCGGGAAAACAACCACTAAAATTTCACGGTGTATATATACTGACTATATGTATATATATATACTAGCTGACCCGGCAAACGTTGTTTTGCCATATTATCACCTAGGGATATAAAAAATAGCCTACCGAATGTAGATAAAAAGGTTTCATTAAAATCGGTCAAGCCGTTTCGGAGGAGTTCGATAACAGACACTGTGACAGGAGATTTTTATAGATTAGATATACCAGAATTGCTCGTTTAAAAGTAAAATATTAAATAGATTATATATGTCAGACCATAAATAGGCTAACCTATTATGGTAAGATTTATTTTGACCAAAAAAACCGGCCAAGAGCGTGTCGGACACGTCCAGGATAGGGTTTCGCAGCCGTTACGACGTGATATATTAAATATAATATTTTTCTAAGGATTTTGTATTTTGTACGGAACTTCCCAAGTAGGTATATTTTATAGGTCAGGTTGTTATTTACTCTTAAACTACGAATAATTATCAAGCTAACTTAGCCGTTACAGTTTTCGTTGTTAATTTGATATACCTTTTTACTCCCGTCATGAATTGTTTCAAAAAGTTAAGGTTTTAGAGGGAGGGCGCTCAATTTTAACAAAAATTTGCACTTTAAAGTTGAATATCTCGCAAACGAATCACTGTATTGAAAAATCGTCTGTCACAACCCATAATGATTTTTTTCACTTCTCATGCTCTTAAAATGTTACTTTAGTCTCTGCACATCGGGACTAAAGCTCTTTTTTGATCTCTAGGGATTAAAGTATTTTTTTTTTAATTTACTTTGGAAACCCGTAAAATGAAAATCACGGTGTTTGTGAATGGAGGATTATTGCCATTTTCAGTGACTGGGGCATAGACAATTTTAAAATTTTCCACAGACCGCAGCGCGCTCTGTAGCGCTCCGTAAGCGCTCTGTAGCGCTCCGTATCGCCCCGCGCTTCGGTCTGTGGAAGCCTTTTTTAGGGCGTGGAAATAACCTCAAAATGACAACTGTATAAAAAATATAAAAAAAAAAAAAATTTCGTGAAACACGATGAATAATTACGAATATTAATCTTTTTAATTATATTAAAGATTAATTCATTTTATTATGCATACTTAGTCCAATTAGCTATGAAATAATTTTCAAGTTTGAATCTGTTGGCTAAATATGCAAACATTTAAAGCGTCACTCAACAAAAAAAAAACACGGAACGAATTTAAATTTCTATTTGAATTCTGAACAGACGTCCATTGCTCGTATTGATTGTATTGTATAAAAGTAATATTGTAGATTTGTATAAAACATCGTTTTTTTCCTCGCATTCAAAGTGAAAAGTAGAGTGTTTAACGCGAGACTAAACTACCATAATGACACGCGAATTATAGCCACCCTCGCCCTGCTCGGGTGACTAAATATCTTGTGTCATTATGACTTGTTTTAGTCCCTTGTTGAACAATCTACTATAAAAGACCTATACGATACTCCACACTATAACCACACGAGAAAAAAAAATGGCCCCCACTTTACGTCTATGGGAGATACCCTAAAAATTTTTTTTTAACCTACTTTTTTAAGCTATTTATTTCATCACTTTGACGGGGTGATTGCTACATATTATATCTATGCAAAATTACAGCTTTCTAGCACTAATAGTCCCTGCGCTAAGCCGCGGACAGACGGATGGACAGACGGACGGACAGACAGACATGAAGAAACTTTAAGGGTTCCGTTTTGCCATTTTGGCTCCGGAACTCTAAAAAGCACTGTATTTAACAGTGCGAGATGACACCACTATAAAAACTATTATTGTCACCAATTCTGTTCATTATAAATAGGTAGCCCATTAGGTTGCCTATACTACGTATAAATAAAACATACTCATATTTTTTGAGAAAAACCAGAATACAACAGAAAAATGGTATCTTAAATTACCAGGCAACAAACGAAAGGTTCGCCAACTGAGTTACGCGTCCACGAAGAAAAACCTCTATAACGAAACCGTGGAAATAAATGTACTAAATACGCATAAACATAACACCTACCGTCCAGCGGCGGTTCTTACAAAAATATTAACACTATAACTATAAAAAAAACGTAATAAGCCTTATCGGCGGCAAGCAGCTGTGGAAGGGTCACCCGAATAAATATGGATTAACCAGGGAAAATATGAGCTGAACACCGCACAGGACCCTTCCGACCCTGGACACCTGAAGGCGGCAGATTTTAGACCCTAAATGCCATGGTATAGGATTTCATTCACCTAGTTAACTTGTCGACCTGCCTAGGATATAAGTAATAAGTTACCTACAGGAATTTCTAGACAACATGTTTAGATGCAATAATGTGTTAGATTGGTAGATTTTTGTCCCATTTTGGCTGACCGAGATTTTCATTGGTACGTACGTAAGATGTGATTTTATTGAAAGGTTTTATTTTTCTGACATTACTGAAATAGTCTTGTGGGTGGTTAGAGTTCAGTTCGAATGAATTACAGATAGTGCATGAATATCTAATTTTAGCGCCCGTCATATTCGAGCCAGAATCTTTTGTAGCCAGAATACAAAAGTAAGGTTTTCTCTGTTAGAAAAAAAAGTGTTATACAAATACAGCTACAAGTGTTATACAAAAGATACAGCAGCTGTTATAATTATGGCTACATTACACTTGAAATTTACGCCAAAATTCAATAACCATTGATACATTCTGATTATTTAAACGATACTATCTATTAATTTAACGATCTCGATAAAACTAAAGTAAACGTACCTACTTGTAAACATCGAAAAGGAAAACTATTAAATTTGTATTTTTTTTGTGTTATTTAACATTAGATACTTTGCATTGCATGTCATATTTATTATCATAATACGGTTCGGAACTTGGAGTTTACAGTCGTTAAAATGTACAGAATGTATAACAATTAAAATAGTTTTCTTTCAAAATCTATTGTTTAAAACCAGAGTTAATAAAAATTGGGTGGCGCAGTTTATGCACACCCATACTGGAACGGGGATTCAATTTACATTTTAATGTCAAAGTCGAGCGATAGACCAGTGACAACATTGGACTGGCAGCCTGGAAACTAACCAGTCCAACACTGACCCTGCATCGCTTCCCTACTTCGCAGACATATTGAATAGAATCAAAGAATGCAGAGGTCAAAAGAGAATGGGCGGCAAATTGGAAGTTTTTCTGAACTATTTTCTAGAAATTTCGAATATGAACGCAAGCTCAAGTTGGCCTTTGTTGGGTGCCTATCTATGTTGTTGTACAATAGGGGTTTTCAAGTGATGTGTGAATTTACTAGCACATGCAATGAGTGGGCCAGGCGAGAGCAATTTTAAAATTGGCTCCTGACAGCAAAATGACGGGTACTAGGCTGTAGTAATATATCAATGTATAATGTAAAAAGAAGAAGCTGGCTGGATGACGTATTTATTGGCTGACTTACTGCGGAGTTATACGTTTTACGTGGTGTACACTCTTTTGCAACAATGACATTGACATTACCTATTCCTGGGCAAATTTGAAGCAAGTGCCATCTTGTTAATACATATAATTATTTAAGACTTAGTTAAAGGAACATAATAATATTATTATATTACTATACGTAAGTATATTGCTGTGCCTTTACAGGGTGAATGTTTAAGCTGGACATATTTTTGAAGACCTATATCACAACATTTAGTGCAATCAAGAGTTTGAGTTTAATAACTTTATTTATTATGTTGAAAATTTTGACGGAAGATTTACCACGCTCTTCTTCTCACAACTACACTTTGTTTTACGCTTTTCTTGCACACTTTTTATTTTGTTCATTATTATTCTTTGTTTTACTAAATCTCTTCGATGTTTTTTGTTATCTTATTTTATCTATATTTTCTTATGCATGTTATTAGTGGGGGATTTAAAATATTCTAATCATGTCCTATTATATAAGAAGACAGCAAATTTTTTTTTTATTATAGATAATTTTTCTCTATAATACGTGGACAGATGCTGATAATTATAATAATACTCTTTATTTCGGACATCAATCAATGATCCTTAGTATGGTTAGTAGTAAACTTAAAGACTAGTGTTAGTGTAGACGTAATAACAATTTAAATTAATTTAAATCAACTTGAATAAGATCAGATGAAATTAAATTAAAATATATTAACACAAATTAAATTAAAACAAATGATATCACGTCACATTATAATATTTAGACGCGCTTTTTATAAGCCATTTGCCATAGTAAGAAATTACATTTTATTAAATCTGTGTGTCTGTCATATGTTTGAGATTGATCCATCAATGTCGCATTGTTGTTGTGTAAATGTGTAAGTACGTGTTTATGTCGTTGTAGTAGCTCTAACAAGTTCCGTGGAGGAGAGGAGGTGGAGCTGAGAGTGACCACTCTGTACGCTGTATATTCTGTGCCACACAGTATGGCAGCTTGCACAGCACTCAATTAAAAATTAATGTAATGTTAATGTTGTCGAGCCGGGGCGCGGGAGAATGATTGCCAGCCGCGTGCTAATTGGTGCTCTGATTAATTGGGTTTATTTCAGATTAACTTCCATATCTGTTTGATTAGTGCTAGTTTGCGCAACTATTATTTTGCTTAAGTCATCGAAACAAATTTTGTATAGAATAACTAGCTATTTCCTGCGACTTCGGCTGCGAAGAATAGGGGTAGGTAAACTAAAAATAGCCTACGACCTATTCTCAGACCTACCGAATATAGAGATAAAAGTTTACCTAATATAAATCGGTCCAGCCGTTTCGGAGGAGTTCGATAACCAACACCGTGACACGAAATTTATAAATATTAGAAGTTTTTTTTTTGTCAATTATTAATTTTACAGTCAACGTCATAAATAAATGATCACTTTTATACCTTGTCGCTTTCAGTCGTTACATAATTTAGTATGGTTTACAAGCATGACGTTAAAGTGACAAGGTACAAAAGTGATCACTTTATGGAGTTGACCCTACATGAAAGTTAAATCAGGGTTGAAAAGGCGTGATTCAATTCAATTGAATTCAATTCATTTATTTAAATAGTTTTAGTACATAGTAATAATTATTAGTAGGCACTTTACTAATGGCTCGACTTAAGCGTCTAACCGCCTCTACGCCTTCTACAAGAAGACTAACAGGTTACTACTAAAATATAATAATGCCTAAACTAGGATACATAAGTAGCCTGTATCTTAGGCATATTGATAGTTTATCGAATCAAAAGAGTTTTAGTTTTGTCCTATCTGACATAAACAATTATGAAGTTTGTATAAGTACCTACCTACTACTACTACCACTACTTAAGTTTATCTTTCTGCGAGACTAATTTACACAATTTGATTGTGCATTTGGCTCCAGATATTTTTATTGTATTAATATCTTTAGACTTCAAAAGTAAGATATATTATGAAGACACGAGATAAACCTTGTATATAATTTTTAATAACATGTAACTTATCATTAGATAAGCATTTAAATACATAAACACAACCTCTTAACTAAAACGCATATACCTTCTCTGTTTCATCGTAATCAACCTAACCTAAGTTAATATTATAAATACGAATGTAGGCCCAAATTCAACAAAGCTTGTACTATGGGTGGGTCCTATGGAACGGATAAACATACTTCTATACTAATATTATAATGAGGAAAGATTTGATTGTTTGGTTGTATGTTTGTTTGTTTGCATTGAATAGGCTCCGAAACTACCGAACCGATTTCAAAAATTATTTTGCCGTTATAAAGCTACATTACCACAGAGTGATATAAGCTACTTTTTACCGCGGGAAAAAACCTTTTCCTACGGGAAAATCAATTTTATCGCGGGCGAAGCTGCGGACGGACATCTAAAACTCGAGAACGAATCGTATTATTCACACAAATATCTCCCTCGACCGAGAATCGAATCCGGAACCTAGAGCTTCATAATCAGGTACTTTATCCACTTGGCTATCCAGTCGTCATAATCATAATCATAATCATAAGTAGTGCGGATTTTCGGATCTCTTCCAGCTAACCTTGTAAATAAACGGGGATTCTCTGTTTGCGGCTCATTTGCACATAATCCTGATAGTATCTATACCTACTGCAAGTTTGCGTAGGACGCCCTTCGTATCGGCTATTTGTTTTAGCATCTTGCCAAATCAACTCAATTTGCAAGGAAATGTTTATTTAGATAAATCGCTGTCCATTCGATGTAGTAGCGAAATCGCCGATCCATGTATTATTTATTAAGAATGATTGGTCGAGTTAGTTTGGCTTTGATTATTTGGATAAAACAGTTAATATTATTAAAAATGCTCCATTCTGCCAGTACAGATAAAATAAATACCAAAATTTAGTTACTGTGCTACTTATACAGGGTTATTTGTAATTAACTGACATCCTTTTAACCCTGAATTCCTATCAATCAAACAAATGTTTTTTGTTTTACGACTTTATAAAATGAAGCACTTTTTTCCCATACAAATACACAGAGTATCGTAAAAATAAGAGGTAATCTCAAATTTTCAAAACGTTATTACACCAAAAATATTAAGTTATTACAAAAGCCATAAAACAAAAAACATTTGTTTAAGTGGTAGGAGTTTTGGGTTAAAAGGATGCTAGTGAATTACAAATAACCCTGTATATTATTATGTATTGAAGTACTAAAAATGCACACTATGAAGTTTTAGTAACATGTGCACAGCACACAAAGCTTCTTGTAATAATTTTATCATTAACACATTTAATTGTTTTTAGTTAACTAGTTATAACTAAAACGATGAACGCTAGAATGGTTTTAACTAGGCATTAACTCTTAACCTAGATAATCGCAATAATTCTTCACTGTATTCTACGCTTCAACAATTCTCTTAGATATACTTGAAGTGAAAACTTGCTCGAAGCCATCGATAGATGTTTTCTAACAGTAACGAGGAACTTGAAAGGGTGGTCTCTTCAGGCAAGTCTAAAGTTGAAGTGCTTAAGTAATTTAATCTCGTACAAAAGTAATGTCAGTATAATCCTAGCACTGTTTTATGTAGCCAATAGGTAAACGATTTAGAAGCAAATAGCATATAATAAACAAGGTAGTCGTCCCGGACGGGACGGAACTTACCTGTGTTTTCCATTGTTCATTACATTGTAAAATCTTTTGTATCTTTTATATCATCATCATTCCAACCTATATAACGTCCCACTGCAGAACACAAGGCTTCTCTCAGAATGAGAGGGCTTGGGCCGTAGTTTCCACGTGGGCTCAGTGTGGATTGGGAACTTGGCACACACCACTGAATTTCTTCTCAAGTGTATGCAGGTTTCTTCACTAGGTACGTTTTTTTTTCACTGCAAAGCTCATGGTAAATTTCAAACGTAATTTCTTACATAAATTTTGAGAGCCATAGGTCAAACCACTCGGCCACCACAGTTGAAACTTTTATATATCGTAAAACTATATTAAGACTAGCTGTTGCCCGCGACTCCGTCCGCAAGGAATAAGGGTATAAAAAATAGTCTACGACCTATTCTCAAACCTACCGAATACAAAGAAAAAAGTTTCATAAAAATCGGTCAAGCCGTTCGGAGAAATTCGATCGCAACCATGATGTGCTAGCAGTGCGTGTGAAAGTTATTTCCGTCATCATAATCATCACATCATATTAGCTGAAAAACGTCCATTACTGGACAGAGGTCTCCCCAAGAGAGTTCCACAACGATTGGTCCTGCGCTACCCGCATTCAAGTGATTCCTGCGCCCTTAACCAGATCGTCTATCTTGTTGTATCCACTAAAATATTTTCCAGCTTTATATTTTTTTAATCTTCGTTGTTACACGAGCTTAAATACACTATCGGCAGTGTAAACCTCGAGACTGAGTAGCCAAAGTATTAGTCTAGCGGTATGACCTATGGTTTCTCTAGCAGAGGGTTGTAGGTTTAAGCCCGGACTCTCAGCTCTATATTTTTTGGCGGGTACTGCCATTTCGGCGAAAATTATTTCGCAAAATGATTCATTTGGCAAATGTTTCATTTGGCAACTGTTTATTTTTTCTGAAACTGTAAACTATTCAAGATATATTTCAGGACTCTCCTTTTAGGTTAGGTTAGGTTAGGTTTGTTTTATAACAATCCTGAAAACTTTACAGTTTCAGAAAAAAATAAACAGTTGCCAAATGAAAAATTTTGCGTAATAACTTTTCACCGAAACATTAGTAAACCATTTTTTGGAACTTATGTAAGAAATTAAATTTGAAATGCACCATGAGCTTTGCGGTGAAGGAAAACATCGTGACGGAACCTGCACACACCTGCAAAGAAATTCAATGGTGTGTGAAGTTCCCAATTCGCACTGAGCCCGCGAGACAACTGCACCCCAAACCCTCTCGTTCTGAAAGGAGGCCTGTACCCTGCAGTGGGGCTTATATAGGCTGGAATGATAGAACTTTAAAATTCTAGGAGTAAATAGTAAGTTTCCTACTTAAACGTTTCTGCCTAACAGCAAGTAGCTAAATATAGTTGTGTACGTATACTGTCAACCGCAACAATTGCATTAACCGCCTCCTCAAACACAATTACCACGGGCGCTGCCGGTGGCGTCACGGTAGCAATGTGGCTATTAACAGAAACACTGTTGGATGATATTGATACCTATGTAAAATTAATAAAAATTTACTAGCTGTTTTAAAATTAATCTGATATAGATTAGTATCATCGTCGACACGCCGAGCTTATTTTAGCAGTATACTGCCGTGCTAAGCGTAAAAGTTTTGAAAAAGTGTTTTTTTTTTACTTTATAGATTGTTTTCTTTATTGTATACCTACCCGTCGCCGTTTTAAAAGTTTTGGCGGTATCAAAATATAAAGATATTTGCCTAAGAATTATTTTATTTTATTTGGAAAATCAACAGCTTAAAATTACTATTACATAATGATATTATAACGAAACAATACGAGGATATAAACATATTAGCACAAAGAAAGAGAAAGTAAAAGACAGATAAAAATCGGGCCAAAATAAAAAAAAAAATCTCTAACTATCTCAGTAATAGTAGTTAGTACTTACCTCTTATTATCTTAGTAATTTCAGGTAAAACTTAGACAGGGGAAGCTATTTTCAAGGTTTTTTCACATGTTTATGTTTGTGTATATCACACACTGATGGTAGCGGAAGAGTAAGGTTAAAAGTTTGCACTTCATCAGCACTGTGTGTCTTCTTTGAAATATGAAACTAACCAAATTATTCCTTGTTACAGACACCAAAGCTCTAAAAGACGTGCAGCTGATAGCGCCCTCTGCCGTTCGCCTGGGCGACACAGTCCAGCTGGGCTGCAAGTGGACGTTGGAGGGTAACGAGACGTTATACAGCGTGAAGTGGTACCGGGGAAGGCAGGAGTTCTTCAGCTATTTGCCCAAAGAGTACCCGTTTACCAGGATCTTCGCGCAGCCCGGGATTGACGTTGATGTAAGTGCTTTATTACTAGTAGTACTAGTTTTTTGACGACCGGATAGCCCAGTGCTTAGAGAACCTGACTACGAAGCTTGAGATCTCGGGTTCAAGTCCCGGTCGGGGCAGATATTTGTGTTTGTGCTCGAGTCTTGGATGTTTAATTTGTGTTTAAGAATATATTTGTGTTATAAGTTTGCTTATCTATTGTCTAGTTAGTACCCATAGTAAAAGCTTTGGTTAGTTTGGGGCCAGGTCAATTTGTGTCAAGTGTCCCATTTTTTTAATGAGGAGCATGCATAAATTAAGTTTTTGTTAATAATGTCATTTATGCAAGCTATTTTACCGACTGTACTTACACTGTCGTATACATACCTATATAAACATACCATATTTCAAGTCATTCCGACCACTGGATGTGAGTAAAATTCGACGTATAAATTTTGACCCTTAAACAAACAAGGCAAGATAAATAAAAGATCGTAAATACCCCTACATATTGGGGCCACATCTGAGCCAAAAAATTGCTCTAATAATTGTACCCATTAATATATGTATAGGTTAAAATTAATGTTGGCAATGCTTGCATAACGAATATTTATTCAATTTTGTTACATTTGAATTTACCATGAGTTTTACAGTGTAGGAAAATATCGAGAGGAAACCTGTACACACATACTAATACATTCAGTAGTGTGTGTGAAGTTCCCGATCCGCACTGGGACCACGTGGGGAATACAACCTAAGCTCTCATTTTAAATGGAGGCATTTACCTACTCTGCAATGGGACGTTAGGCCGATATGATGACTCAATTCTGAAGCACCATCGACAGCGAAGTTTTGCTATATTTTTATGGTACACAACTCCAATACAAATAAGTGCAATAATCATTAAAAATCACGAACCAATTGCTATTCTTTTTCGTTACAGTACCGTTGCTCCGAATCATAACGAATATTGAATATAAAATTAACCCCTAGCTTAACATTTATTTTTACGGTTTCGCGCCGAAACCTTTTAAACAGAATCAAATAACCGTGAGCATCGGATTCTTCCTAAAATATTCCGTTAAAAAAACCTTAAGCTTGTTAAAGGAACCCTTGAAGACTTAATTATTCATTAGCACGAATAGCTCTAGGTGTCTTTGTTCCTTTTGTTTCGAGACCAGTCTAAACAAGTTTCTGGAATAGGGTGCTTATTTATCCCGGAGGCATTCTTGGCCGCAAAAAAAGTGCAAAAACTTTTAGCTTTTTTTAAAAGTGTATATCGCGAGGCAACGGTCATTGCTTGGCTATCTTCTGGTGCTTACTGTTGAAAAACGGGAGAAGTTTAGATGATAAGCCGGATAAATATGTACCATACGATTCGTACGTCGTCTGGAAGTAGAAAAGCAGCGGTTGACGGCATGTGATTGTTTTGCGGTTCGACACGCTATTTTAAAAATATATATATCCTACTAATATTATAAACGCGAAAGTTTGTAAGAATGTATGTATGTATGGATGGATGTTTGTTACTCTTTCACGCTAAAACGGTTTGACGGATTCTGATGAAATTTGGCACACAGATAGTTTATAATCCGGATTAACATACAGGATACTTTTTATCCCGGAAAATTGCATAGTTCCCGAAGGATAACGATAAACGAATTCTTCGCAGGAATGCCAAAACCGCTAGAGTTACACATAATGTAATGTATGATGGAAATGTTTATCTTAAATAGTCCTACAAAAAAAACCCACCACAGTATATATCTTTCGAAATTCCCACGGGATAGGGAAATATCTAAACTTTCTTTGTTTTTTTGTTTATAGCAGAATCTCTGAAACTATTGAGCCAATTTAAAAATTTTTTTCACCATTAGAAAGTTACACTGTTCTTGATTGACATAAGTTACTTTTTATGCGGGAAAATTCAAAATTCCCATGGGATAGAAATAAATTATTTCAATTTCGTAGCTGATTTTAATAATTCTTACATATTACGTGATATGAATATCCCCGATTAACAAAAGCTACTTTTTTTCGGGTAAATACAAAATTCCCACGGGAAAGAAAAAAACTGAATTCAACTTCGGGGCTGATTTTGAAAATTCTTTCAACAATAGAAAGCTACAACTATTCCTGATTGGTAAAGACTACTCTTCTTCGGGAAAATGAAAATTCCCGTGGGATAGAAATAAGTGAATTCAACTTCGGGGCTGATTTAAAAAATTCTTTTACCAAGAGTAAACTACAGTATCCCTTATTTACATAGGGTACTTTTTCCGGGATAATAAAATATTCCCGCGGGATAGAAATAAGTAAATTCAACATCGGCACTGATTTTAAAAATTCTTTCATATGATATGATATGACTATCCCCAATTGACATAGGCTACTTTTTCTTCAGGAAAATGCAAAATTCCCACGGGATAGAAAAAACTGAATTCAACTTCGGGGCTGATTTTGAAAATTCTTTCACCAATAGAAAGCTACACTATTACTGATTGGTATAGACTACTCTTCTTCGGGAAAATGCAAAATTCCCGCAGGATAGAAGTAAGTCAATCCAAATTTGTGGCTCATTTAAAAAATTCTTTCACTAATAGTATGCTACAGTATCCCTGATTGACACAGGTTACTTTTCTACGGGAAAATACTAAATTCCCACGGGATAGAAATAAGTAAATTGAATATAAGGGCTGATTGTTAAAATGATTTACTAATAATAAAAAGCTACGATGTCTCTGATTTTCAAAAAAGGTCCAAAAAGGAATTTCTAACCCGCGGAAACTTTACTTTGCACTTTCCGGGATAAAAAAAAGCCTGTTTCAATCAGGCACAGGCCTCCTCCCAGAACGAGAGGACTTGGGCAGTAAGATTTGGGAACTTCACACCCACCATTGAATTTCTTCTCAGGTGTGTGCAGCTTTCCTCGCGATGTTTTCCTTCAATATAAAGCCCATGGTAAACTTCAAACGTAATTTACCACATGAATTCGGAAAAACTCAGAGGTGCAAGCCTGGGCTCAAACTCACGACCCTTTGCTTAAGAGTCTATAGGTCTGACCACTAGGGCACCACGGCTTAGCGGCTATAGAATTCACTTATTCCTATTCCACGGGAACTTTTCATTTTCCTGGCATTATCCTATGTGTTAATCCATGTAATAAACTACCTGTGTGCCAATTTTCATCCAAACAACTAACGTTATTGTCTTCGCGTACGAAGTCGCGGGCAAAAGCTAGTAAATATATATATATATATATATATATATATATATATATGTATTTATTAAATTTAATCTGTTTCTATGATTTAATATCATGATATGGATCGGAAATTCGGATACATATTAACCTAAAGTTGACAAAACCCCGGAAAAAGCTTAAGTAAATATGGAGTTGGCTTCTTAAAAGAAGCTTTTTATTAATTAAAAAATGTCAAAAACAAATACAATAATAAATTACAGAATTAAATCAAAAATGTCACTCAAAAAAATAGTTCTTAAGAAATCGTTCTTAAACAATCATTAGAGTTCCGGGATTTATTGCTATTTTATACCATTTTTCCGTTTAGTGATCATTTTTGTGTTGCTTAACACTTAATACGTTAAAGTAGCTGCGGAACAAAAAAAAAAAAAAAATTAGGGGACAATCTTACACAAATCGACCTAGTCCCAAACTAAGCAAAGCTTGTACTATGGGTACTAGACGACGATAAACATACTTATATAGATAAATAAATACTTAAATACATAGAAAACATCCATAACTCAGGAACAAATATTCGTGCTCATCACACAAATAAATGCCCTTACCGGGATTCGAACCCAGGACCTCTTGCTTCGTAGGCAGGGTCACTACCAACTAGGCTAAAGCGGTCGTTCAAATGATTTATTTAAATACCTAAATATGCATTCATTTTGGTCTTAGGTATTAGTTAATTTAAAAATCTCGGGAATTTTTTAGTAAAACTAAATTGAGTCCGCTTCCATACCCCTCAACATCATCGCCGACACCGAAGTTAGGTAAATATACCTATGTATCCAAATTTCCGATCTCTACGTGAATTATTATGTACTCCGCTATCAAGCGGGCAGTTTGGTGGCTACCTAACATTAGTGATGTGATGAGCAATACAAACTATTCAAGTCTTGACGTTGTAGCTATCTATGGGAACTCCAAAATATATCTGTAAACTCAATTTAATAACTTGACGACCAGATGGCCTAGTGGTTAGAGAACCTGACTACAAAGCTTGAGGTCCGGGGTTCGATTCCCGTGTCGGGGCAGATATTTTTGTATGAACAATACGAATATTTGCTCTCGGGTCTTGGGTGTTTAATATGTATTTAATTATGTATCTATATAAGTATGTTTATCCGTTGCCTAGTACCCATAACACAAGCTTTACTTAGCTTACTTTGGGACTAGGTTAATTGGTGTGAATTGTCCCGTGATATTTATTATTTTTATTTATTTATTAATAACTATAAATTAAAAAAATTAAAAACACCCGACGCATTTTGGTCAAACATACTTTGAAAATAAAGTTAATGTCCATTCTGCGTCTAAGATCCCTTCCGCAGCTAACAAAAGAGCTGATAACTTTGAAACGGCTGAACCAATTTTAATGAAACATGTGTAAGAACCATCGTCAAGAAACCTGCTTTCAAATAAAAAAACCGTATCCGAATCGGTTCACCCATTTAAGAGCTATAATGCCACAGACAGACATAGACACACACACACACAGACACACACACACACACAGACACACACACATAGTGATCAAACTTATAACACCCCTTTTTAGTGTCGGGTGCTAAAAAAGTTTTTTATTGACATTGAACATTGCTAATGTTAGCCACCGAACTGCCCGCTTGATAAAGGAGCATAATTGGTTTTAAGTCTCTGTAAGCAGTGCGTACATTTTGGCAATATTGAACGAGTAACTAATTTAATTTTCATCCTCTCTACATGAATGAAACATAATCTGTGCATACGTTGCACGTGCATATGCTGTCTTACATTGGAAATTTGCTACCAGCTTTATGGTGAGGGAACACATCGCGGTAAGCTCCTTACACACCTGCGAAGCAATGGTGCGTGTGAAGTTTCCAATCCGCACCGGCCGCCGTGGAAACTACAGCCCGAGCCCTTTCATCCTGATGAAGACCTGCGCCCACCATTGAGGCGTATACCTATAAACCGCCGATGAAATTTTGTGCAAGCTAGTATAATGAAAAAATAAATCGGTTGAGGTTATAAAGTGCACAAACGTGATACCCCAAGAACGCCTCAAAATTTTTAATATTAAGTTTCCCATTTTTATTACTAGCATTAAACTAACCTTAACAAAACTTTAAAACTGAAGTGAACAATAAAACTTTGACTGTTCATTAATAACCAGTGAAGTAGAGGGTCAGCGGAATAATGCTTCGAAATTGATTATCCGCCCGCATAGTTCATTGAGTAGCGACTTGAGTTTCAAAGAAACATGTTTCGAAGCATCTTGTAGGATAACGGGCTTGAGCTTGAAGCCGCATAAATAATGTTTAACCAGAAATTATCGTAAATTATTTAGATAATCAGTGCGTAATTTTTATGTCAATTTATCACTATCTTAGTGCTAACGATCGGACAGACGCCTGTGATTTTTAAGCTTTTATTTAACTTGCAATGTTTGTATATACAATCAATAATATTATTATCATTTATTTATAAAATTCATTGCTGTAATAATTTCCTCGCTGTCTTGCTTCTGTTAAAAGGTTGCCTGGAAGAGATCGTTTTGAAGCGATAAGGCCGCCTATTGCTTACCTTATATATTTTTTGTAGTTGTTTTTGTATTGTTTTCTTTATGTTCTACAATAAAATACAGCTCAATACAAAGACTTTATTGTCCACTACAAAGAAAGCAATACAGTAAAACCACATAATTTAGCCATTTATTAAAAAGATATTCGTATACTTACTAGGTAATATTTAGGTAATAGCGGGCTGTTTTCCCCAACACGACTATAGTAAAAAAAAATCGTGCGTGCAGCTCCTCCGCGCGGAAGAAGTGAAACTTCGTAATATGGAAATGAAAAAGGCACTTATACATCAATAATTATGAACCTTATTGCAATAAATTAAAGAAATAAATTTACTTATGCACCTATGTGTTTAAATTACTCACTAGATGGCGCTTTTATCAAGTCTCATACAAATTAGCGAAACAAGTTACATAGCTCCTCGCTAGATGGCGTTGATCCTCGTGCGCACGTTATTTGCAATAATTTTTCTTGATTTTTTCGTAATTCTCAAAGATATTCAATACTTTTTTTTACTTATTTAGTAGTAGTAGTAGTATTTCTAGGGGCGTTCAATAAAAAGTGAGAATGAATATGTTATAAACAACTTTTACTAAATGTCATTTTATTTTTCGACATAGTCACCTTTTAGCATAATACACTGAGTATATCTTTTTTCTAAACTTAAAATTCCATTTTTAAAAAAGGTCTCATCTTGAGTACTTAAAAAATCTTGTACTGCAGCGACTACCGCGTCGTCGTCTTCAAATTTCTGGCCTCTCAGGTATTGTTTCAATCTCGGAAATAGGTAGAAATCACTGGGAGCGAGATCTGGTGAATACGGAGGATGCTTAAGGATATCGAACCCAGCATCACGAATTGCAGCCATTGCAACGGCGGACTTGTGTGCCGGGGCATTGTCCTGGTGGAACAGCACAACTTTAGAGATTTTAACTCGCCGTTTTTCGCGGATCTCATTGCGCAATGTTGCTATTTGTTTGGCGTATAAAGTGCCCGTAATAGTGGCTCCATGCTCGAGATACTCAATCATTAATACCCCTTTACCATCCCAAAAAACAGAGCCCATGACCTTACCGGCAGATGGGCTCACCTTGAATTTCTTCGGAGCTGGAGATGATGGCCTTTTCCATGTCATAGACTGCAGTTTCGTTTCAGGGTCGTAATGATGGAGCCATGTTTCGTCCATTGTTATAAATCGCGCCAAAAAAAGTTCCCGGTCTTGCTGCATCAGGTTCAAAGCTTCTTGACAAATCTCTAGTCTAGTTTGTTTTTGCGTGTCAGTAAGCATTCTTGGTACCCAACGCGCAGATACCTTTTTCATACCCAAGCGTTCATGTAAAATAATATGCACGCTCCCCGTTGAAATCTTTACATTTTCAGCAATAAAACGAACCGTGACACGACGATCCGCCAAAACTGAGTTTTCGACTTTTTCACAATTTCTTCAGTTACTGCTGTAGTAGGGCGTCCGGAGCGAGGGTCGTCCATTGTCGATGTTCTTCCACGTCTAAATTCGGCGCACCAACGTGCGACTGTTGAATACGGAGGAACATTAGACCCTTAAGTGTCCCGCAAATCCAAATTGACTTGGTCCGTAGAAAATTTTTTCAAATACAAGTATTTGATAACGGCGCGCAGTTCAATTTTCTCCATTTTCGCTAACGTACTCAATAGCATTGCAAAGAAATTACCGTATATTTTTTTAAACAAAAGACAGTTAGTTTTTTTTTTCATAGCAATCAGCTAGATAGATTAGCTTTACCGGCCAGTATTTAATTTCGTAATATTAAAAGAGTTTGCATCTCATTCTCACTTTATATTGAACGCCCCTCGTACGTTTAAAATACTTTATTCTACGATCTACCATTAAAATAGTTTTGATTTTTACAAGTTTTCATACTAAACCACCCAATTGTTTTTGATCGCACTGACGAAGTTTTTAACATCCGTTAGTATAATACAATGCGGATGACTCATAAACGTCAACTTGCGTTGCGTTGCGTATTTAACGCAACGCTTGTTGGAAGTCGCCAAAAATATATATCACAAGACGCTTGACACCAATTGTCCTAGCACCAAAGTAGGCAATGGATATATATAATACATATTTTATATTGATAGGTACTCAAATAGTTATTCCACCAAATTTTTTCAAATTTGTTCCTGAGATTAGCGCGTTCAAGCAAACAAACAAACAAACTCTTCAGCTTCATATTATAATATTAGTATAGATTATGTATGTAGTTTGCACTCTTGTGACGCTCAATACAACTTGTAACTAACTAACTTAAACTTTAACGTTTTTTAACTTTTTCCAGCTAGCTGAACTGAGAATCGTCTCTCTTGAACTTATGTAATAAAGTCCTTTGTAGCGCATACAATATAAATACGTTTCGGTAAAGCGACGGGTACCTACTTATCGCTCGGGAATGCATGCTCGGGACATTTATGCTCGAATGAATCGGTTACCCGTGAGTGAGGAGAAAAATAAACATTTAAATGTTTTGCTTACAACTAGCAGCTTGCAATCGTAAATACTCGAATGTTTTTTTACTTGTGCATATTTTGTTAGTCGGTGGAAACATAAGAAAAGTCGCTAGTAAAAAATTGAGTGGTAAGTTATTTTTTTTTGTAAACGTCATCATCCCAGCGTAGGTATGTATGTTCCACTGCAGGGTGCAGGCCTCCTCTTAGATTGAGAGGGGTCGAGCCATAATTTAACCATTGAATTTCTTCGCACCTGTGAAGAACCACTGTAATATACCTATGTGACAGGTTTCCTCACGACTTTTGCCTTCACCGAATATATTTATTTTTTACTAGCTTTTGCCCGCGACTCCGTCCGCGGGGAATTAGTAATTTGGGCAGCTTATTTTTTTATCCAATTTGCTATTTCATCAATTATGGCTCTCCTTAGTTCCTCGATGTAAAAAAATTACCCGCACCCCCCCTCACCACAGAACCACCCCCTCCGCACCCCTCACCCCCACCCCGAAGCCCCCCGCACACCCGCGTTCACATTCACTACCGTACTCCCAAGTCAAGCTTGCCTATAGAAGTTTTTTTTTCAAAAACCCCCGATTTTGAAACATTCTTCCGCTCCGCTCCGCTCCTATTGGTCTTAGCGTGATGATATATAGCCTATGTTCTTTCTCAGGCTCTAGTCTATCTGTGTACCAAATTTCATTTAAATCAGTTCAGTACTTTTAGCGTGAAAGCGAGACACATAGACAGACAGACAGACAGAGTTACTTTCGTATTTACAATATTAGTTAGGATTAGGATTTTTTGTGAATCGTAACCAAATTGTCGTTATAAAATTGTAAGTCGGGGTTTTCAAGAAAAGGGTTAAACTTACTTTAAAGGCTGGCAACAGATCAGTGACTCTCTTGAGTTGTTGGAACCTATTCAGGGACAGTAATAGTAATCATTTCCCATCAGACGACCCGCTTGCTCGTTTGGCCCCTCACAAAAAAGTATTTTTATGTGTGAAAAACAGGTCAAGTGCGAGTCGGACGCGAGGGTTCAGTACACATTTTTGGGTATGTCAAAATATACCTACACATTATATAATAATCCAGTGTCAGTAGAACGCTGCTTCTTAGTAAAATGTACGCATTGTGAGATCATTTTATATTGGTTAGTCCCCTTGATATTCAATACAATTATATATTTATTATTTTTGTTATACCGGCTACAGTAATACAATAATCGGTGAAAATTTCAAGACTCTAGTTAACGCCATTATAAAAACGTTGATAAAAACACGGTTCTTGTATGACGAACCCTTTTAATTTTTAACTTTATTTTATTTTTAGTATTTGTTGTTATAGCGGCAACAGAAATACATCATCTGTGAACAAACATTAAACATTTAATTTCAACTGTCTAACTATCACGGTTCATCGGATACAGCCTCGGACAGACGGACAGACGGACGGACAGCAGAGTCTTAGTAATAGGGTCCCGTTTTACCCTTTGGGTACGGAACCCTAAAATGGAATAAATGTAAGATAAACAAGATTAACTGAGGTCGTGTACATTCGTGATATTTTCAAGTTTTTTTTTGATACAATATACTTAGGTTACGTTTGACCACAATCACTCCTGATGGAAAGCGAAGATGAGACCTACGATGGAGCACGCTTGCCTAGTAAAAAAATGCTCATTCTCCCTAGTCTTGAAAATGACCAGTACGAATGCAAATAACATTTATTGCACTAAATGTATTCACATAAAAACACAAATGAATTTTGTACTTTCATTTTACCAGTGAAAATCAAGTAGCCCATAATATTTTTTGAACTTTTAAGCTGCGTACGGACTGCGCGCATATTACGCGTACCCTACGCGAGCCCGGGTACGCGTGTCCTGGAATGCCATGTCCGTACGCTATGTACGCGTAGCTGCAAGTACGGGCATGGCGTTCCAGGACACGCGTACCCGGGCTCGCGTAGGCTACGCGTACCCGGGCTCGTGTAGGGTACGCGTAATGTGCGCGCAGTCCGTACGCAGCTTTAGATTTATCACTGGTAAAGAATTCACACTAATGATATTGTGTTAGAGTTTATGACATCCAATCATCTCACTAAGAAAAAGCTCCCATGAGGTCAACAATTATTTAAGTCCGTAGCGTACATGACACATCAAATTATTTATCACTGCAGCGTAACCGCAGCAACCTGGCCAATCCGGTCCGATCCAGTTTGATTGCTCCCAGTAAACACGGATTTATGGGCCGTTAACGCACTTTTCATGTTTTATTGTTCGTTGTCGTTAGAAGAATCCCTTTACGACGCCACTAAAAACCATGCCGTTTCGAATAAATGAGTGAAAGCGAACTGATATTTCATTATTTGGCAGAAATGCTGTTAAACGGTAATCTGTTAAGTATACAAAACACAGAAAATATTTCTACATGTCAGTCATAGACTTTGGTTGGAACCACCCAACCGGTGTACCTACCCCAAAACTGAGATAGATGGTTTTAGACTAAAACAATGCATTAGGCACATTCGTTACATTCATGAGTCGATTGCGCGGACGAATTCGCGGGCAAAAGCTAGTATAAAATGCACATACCTACTTTATATTGCCAAGCTTAATTATATTATTATGTATCACTTTTGTTAGGTTTAGATTAAATGTTCAAATAGTAATCGGAAGCGATTTGCGAAACCAAATTGAGGTCATATTGTCTAACGCGCAGGCGCTTGCTATCGCATTCACTATTTCTTTCCATAAAACGGTATAAGGTGGTGACAGAAAGAGATGATGAAGGAGATAGCAAACGTTCGCGCGTTAGACAATGCGGCCTCAGGGGCTAAATTCAGGAACGGCCCAACACGGTTTTCGAGCGGTAATTCAATCGTTTGCGAGAGGATAGGGATGGGCTGAGCTTTCGATGAGCCTTATTTTCCTGTTAATTTGCTTTGCAAATAAATAAATAGATAAAACAACAAATAAATAAATAAGGCTCATCTTAAGCTCACCTCAAACCTCTCTTGGCGTTCCTGAATAACAGTTCATCCCTATCCTCTCGCAAACGATTGAATTACCTCTCGCAAACCGTGTTGGGCCGTTCCTGAATTTAGCCCCAGGTCACATCATGCGCAGTTGTACGCTAGAGCCTTACTCGTCTCATTATAGAAGTGAACTGTTTCTGGGTGAATTAACTCCAGTGTGGTCCTATCTTTATTGCTTTCCATCTCATTGCGATCGAGCATTGATTTTCAACCCACTATAAAAAAGGTTTAACAAGTCACTAGAAAAGGTAACTACAAATAAAAACTTTAACGTTACCTTACTGAATTTAATTTTTCCTTCCCAATTTCATGCTAATGTCTGTTTCGCCCTTAAATTGAAACGCTGTATCAAAGTAGGTATCTTAATGTCTACGGGTATCTGTATTCAGTCTTGGTATATACTGTATGTTTAATGAGTTAAGAATTTAATAATTAAATAATTAATAAATGAAACTAAAAAACTGATGATGAAAAATGATGTTATTGTAAAAAAATATAATTTTCAAAATTGCTTCATACGTAACCTCCTTAATTTCAATTTATCACATATTATGTGTTAAGAATAAAGTAATAATATTAATGTACAATATGTATATTTATATCAAATTCACAAAGTCAGAGAGTCGGGTAAAATCTCTA
Source organism: Archips crataeganus (assembly GCA_947859365.1). Classification (NCBI taxonomy): domain Eukaryota; kingdom Metazoa; phylum Arthropoda; class Insecta; order Lepidoptera; family Tortricidae; genus Archips; species Archips crataeganus. Next base: position 8,692,680 of record OX402049.1, on the reverse strand, counting down.
GATCTTTTACGATTTCATTCCGTATTTCTATCGCACTACGTGATAAACACAATATTATGTATAGAAAATATAAATTTACTAGCTGTTGCCCGCGACTCCTTCTGCGAAGAATAGGGATATAAAAAATATCCCAAGACCTATTCTCAAAACTATCGAATAAAGAGAAAAAAAAATTATAAAAATCGGTCAAGCCGTCTCGGAGGAGTTCGATAACAAACACCGTGACACGAGATTTTTATATATTAGATTGATATTCAGAACTTATATTTCCATGATGTTGTTAAGATTTTGATGAGGGAAATTTTTTCCAACTTCTTGACTAAGTATGTATTGGATAAGACTAAGTATATTTTTACGCCAGTAAACGTATTATTGGTGTTGTTTGAAGAAACCCGTAAATTAAATTTTAACCGTCACAAACTGACTAGTTAAAAAAAACCGTTAAGGAGCTATACTATGGACTGCTTAAGCATTTTCCTCTCTATTAAATTATAGCAGCTGTTGTTGTAGGTATTCAAAAAACATGTAAGCATTTAAAGAATTTTGCTATTCTCTTAACAAATCGTCTAGCAGCAAAAAAACGCGGCATAGTAAATTCCTCTTGCCGGGAATAGGAATTTTCTTCAAGACTCTAGTAATTTATTGTTAAAATTATCATACATTTCTTGTACAGAATGTGAAACAAAACAATGACTTTGACAAGTTGGCTGTACCCACTGGACCAATCTATTATTGTAAGAATTTTTAGGCCGAACTGCCTCAACTCTGGAAATACCTCCGACCGAACTTGGCCTAACTCTGTATTTACGACAAAGCGGGAGGGAAACGGAGGCGGCAAATGTTACGTAATTTTCGGCTTGAGCAAAAACAATCAGGAGTAAATAGGTCATTCGTTTAGACGAATAAGATTAAATTATTGAATTAATTACACAATTTGCACAAGTCGCTAGGGGCAGTAGCGATTATTATTCATTGCTAGCCTATGATTTTTATGAGGATTGCTTTAAGCAAATCTAATATATAAAAATCTCGTGTCACGGTGTTTGTAAACGAACTCCTCCGAAACGGCTTGACCAATTTTACACAATTACCCTGCTGCTTGAAACAAGACATTTAAAAATACCTACGAGTACTAAAAGTACATTTTTAATATAGAGCCGCGTTTTTACTATGCAAATGTTACTTTCCGTGTAACTTTCTCGTTGAAAAAGTGAATAACGACCTTTTTAGATAACAGGTTTTTGGTAGCACCGCGTAGATCAATCATGGCGTGCAGCGATAATTGGCGACAGCTTTATTATATTAAAAAGAGAAACAAAGCCAATCTCAACTTGTACTTCTGGAAATAAGAGAAAATTTCAATTTCCGTCTCGAGTTAAATCGAGTTATCTCGAAACTCGAACTTCGAATATATTAAATTGTAGAGTTAGAGGATAAAAACTTGTAAACTCTTAGATTTGGTATAAACCTTAAAAAATAATTAATTAACTATTTGTTCTAGAAATTAACCATTAATACCTACTTGCAACTACATATTTTGATTAAATCAAGTTCGGAAGCTACTTAGGTTAAATTTTGGGTTTGATTTGACCTCATATTAATAGTAGGTATATTGTAGATACTTACTGTTTTAAATATAAACTTTTTAATATTTATAATATCCTATTCACTTAAAGTTGACAATTGTTTTGACGTAAATAGTATTAGGTAAATTTAGTACGCGGAGCCTCAAGAGTTTAAAAAGAGTAACATTTTTATTGTAACAGGAAACGGTCACGTGCCGACCACTCCTCAATTGCAAACGAACGTTATAACCGTCCCCTCAGATTTTACATAGATTCGATTGCTATCTAATGCCGATTCCGCTTAGTACCGGTTTCGATTCGAATCGATAGCAATCGGATTGAATCGATTACAGTAACACCTTCATTGCCTTTCAACGTTATTGCGTGTTTATTAGATCCCGCCCGTTTGGGGCTGGGTTTAATTTGCAATACGATAGATTTAATGGAAAAACGTTGTTATGTTTGTGAATAGGGCGGATTAAGCTATTATATGGTGGCCATCTGGGATGCGGTTGCCGGTTTATGGATCAGACTAGTCTAGCTCGGAGTTTCTCTGCGAGATCGAAGCAGAACAGGAGATCTGCAGACGAACAAAAGTAACATAGTCCGAAGAATCGTCTAACTTAAATAACAGCGGACCAAGAAATTCCTTTACCACCCTAAGGTTTAATGTCATTTGTACGACTGAAAACATCAAAGACTATTTTCAGATACTTAGAGCGCGCGTAGACAGAGCGCGGTCATGAGTTCTAAGTTCCGCGTTCAGAGTTCTGCGTTCTTTCGAATGTACTGAGTCTCTTACGATAACGCACACAGCAGGCGACTGCAGGAACTCTCGAGCGGTCAAAACACAGAACTCTGAACGTGGAACTCGGAACTCCAGACCGCTATCTGTCTGCCTTAAGTACCTTTTTTTCTGACGTGGGAACGGTCACAAAAAATTATGAAGCACTTACTTGCTCGACTGTAAACCTACTTTTTAAGCTAGGATTACACTAGGGGACAAAATGTCCTGCGACCGGTGTCGCCAGCTACGTCGGGTGAAGTGCCGCGGTGTTCTTGGACTTCGCTGGACATCCATGGCAACATCGTGCGACATCGCTCGATTATCCTGTTACAGCGTAGCGTACCTCGGCGGGTGTCATGCTATCGACTGCCTTGTGAAACACAATGTCGGGATGTCGACAGATATGTCAGGAGAAATTTCGCGAAGGTTCGCTTGCCGGAGTGCCTTGATCAATTTACCAAAATCGTTATTTCCATTCGCATCTTTCCTGAAGTTTTTACTGAAGCTTATTTTCACAATCGCGTTTTTTCCCAACTTTAATCGACACAAAAACATAGGTAGGTTTAGGTTATGTTAAGTTTGCATCGGCCCAAAGGGCTAAAAGCACACAGAAGAAGGAGCTCCGCGTAAGAGGATCTCCGTCGATACTGTTTCTTTGTCCGTTCAAATTGGGAAAATACGCTACTGTGAAAATAAGCTTCAGTAAAAAACTATAGTGAGAAATTAGCATATGGGAAAAAATGTGAATGGAAATTATGCTACTAGAAAATAAAGATTTTAGTAAATTGATCTAGGCACTCGCCTGTCGTCGCTATGGACATAAGTTGACATGTGACGCGACAATTTGTGCCCTATAGTCCGACAAGCTCGTACGCGACTCTCCGCGGAACCCTGTCGCAGTCAGCGTTTGCCGCATTTATTAAAAACAATCTTTTTGAGGACAGCAGGGGCTCCCTGCGACAGGGTTCCGCCGAGTGCCGCGCACGAGCTTGTCAAGGTATAGGTGTAACCCTGGGTTTAACACAGAAAAGACAAAGTTCCCATGGGACTTGGACTAACAACAGCTAGTACCTATTAAATATTTAAATGCTTAGATTGGTAATGTTGGTAAGGTATCTAAAATTTACTGGGCTATAAACACATTCTAGTTACTTTTGGGTATATGTATGTTTGCGAGTTAATCGATTACATTATTGCTCATGACCGGACAGGTAATTAAGTACAGGTCAGTGTGGAGACAGACTGTATAATTAACACGTCGTCTATCATATCATAACCTGCAATACTTAGGAGTATAGTCGCCATAGTATAATGAGCATCGGTGCTGTCTATGGTCAAAGACCTATGCTCGTATTTTCTAACGTGCGGGCGCCGCGATAGCATTTGCCATCTCTTTTTACCCTCATCCTAACCATACCGTGTGACAGAAAGAAGTAAAAACGATTGTGATTCCGAGTGCATTAGATAATAAAACTTCTAAATGTAATATATAAAAAATCTCGTGTCACAGTGTTTGCTATCGAACTCCTCCGAAACGGCTAGACTGATATTTATGAGATTTTTTTCTCTATATTTGGCAGGTCCTTATTTCTGTCTATCAAACGGTATAAGATGGTGACAAAGAGAGACAGAGAGAGCGCGTTAGACAACACGGCCTCCGGTCCCTAATGGTGTAATTTTATTCGTTGCAGATATAGAAGTAGTTTAAAAGCGATCGATAAAAACGCCTATTAGCTATCCTGCCTTTTATTTTTATAATATTCATATTTTTTGTTTCATATGTTTTTTTTTTCATAAAATTAGGATAATATAACTTACATTCAATACTAAAGCCAAGTATAGCTATTATTCAGTGGTAATATAACCCAATCAAACCAATCATCACAGTTCAGTGGTCATTAAAGCGATTTCACACACGGCTATAAGCCAGCCGCAACCAATCAGAGGCCACATTTTCACAATAATATTAAAGCAGTTCCAACTCGCAATTAACTAGCTTACTGTAATCAATGATAAGCTGTGAAGTTGGTGCAGTAAAATAGAGGAAATTTTACAGTTTCGTGGAGGAATTGTGTTTATAGTAATGATGATGAAAGATTTTTTAAAGTATGGTTGACAATACTCTTAATAAAAAGTTGATGTTTAAAGTGTACCAAATAATATACAGTCGAGGTCAAAGATATCTTTACACTTTACTACCTTGTCGCAGTCACTTCGTGTTTGAACTTTTATATGAAATTGTCAGTAGGCTTACAGTGACAAGGTACTAAAGTGTAACGATATCTTAGACCTCGACTGTACATCTAAGATGTGACGTCACCTTGAATCAATATTTCCGGTAAAAAAATATGCATGGATGTTCAAATTGTATGCACTTACTCAGATACTGGATGAAATATTCTGGATTTATTTTGTGATACCGTGTACATACAGGTTATTGAAATGATTTATTTTAAATGGTATCCTGTCGGGAAATTATTACTGTCTGAGAAATCGGCGATTAAGATTTATCCAAAAACTGCCGGATTCAGTTGAAGTGAAATATATAAAAAAAAAAATAAGGGATTTTTTTATTTCAACTCAATCATTTTTATGTAAGCAAGTACTTTTCGATACCTTAAATATATGAAGACTCCACAGGAAAAACAATGAATGTCACTTTTTTTTTGAAACTGACCTTTTAATGTCACCAATAAATAATATATGTACACTAAGACCGACTTGCGCGGAACTGAGTTAGCTACTTAACTCCGAGTTAACTGCTAACCCAGGATTAACAAGTGTCAAAATGTATGGAACTGTCATTCTTAACCCAGGGTTACCGATTTAATTTTTTAACCCTGAACTGTGCAAGTGGCCCTTAGCCGATAGATGGCACTAAAAGGTTAGTTTCACAAAAAAGTGTCATTTATTGTTTTTCCCGTGGAGTCTTCATATCAATTCAAATCTGGCAATTAACTTAAAACTCAATGCTAAATTTTATGTAAATTAGCAAAAATACCCAAAGAATAATCACTTCATTACATGGATGGCAAAGATTAATTAATTAATTTATTATTTATTTAAGTATTTATTTCCACATTACATCTATCATTACAGTTACCCAATGCAGAATATATGTCATACTTTCTAATGAGGCTAGAAAGTTTGCAAAAAAAGTATATTAAAATAATGACATGAGTATAACTCTATGTGATATTAATATTACATCTGCAGTTATCTAAGTAGGTGTATTTCTTAAGAAAAGTTAACGAGTACACTTAAAATCAATTTAAAAAAAACTTTTTAACAAAAAATTAAACCGCCGAAAAAACTTAAAAGCAAAAAATAATACCTTTTTTGTTTGACCTTAATCTAGGTACCAGTTTGAAGTCGGTGCCTCAGCACTTAGCCAGGAGGAGTGGACCTATACCTAATCGTCTACCTGATTGGCTTCTATCACTCCTCCTGGCTCGTGCTGAGGCACCGACTTCAAACTGGTACCTAGATTAAGGTCAAACAAAAAGGTATTATTTTTTGCTTTTCAGTTTTTTCGGCGGTTTAATTTTTTGTTAAAAAGTTTTTATTTTATACTTTTTTTCCATCCTTGGGGTATTTTTTTTCCAAATTTATAATACCAACTTTAAGGTATACCCTATCTATCCAATAAAAAAGAATTATGAAAATCAGACTACTCTGTAAAAAGTTAGTCAATCATCCCCTGTTTTCCTACCCTTAGGGTAGGAATATTATTTCCAAATTTAAATGGGACCACCCTTGGGGTATACGCTTTCCAATAAAAAAAGAATCATCAAAATCCGACTACTCTGTAATAAGTTATGCGTGGTCATATAGTACAATCAGTAACTGAACAATCAATCATCCCCTGTTTTTCTACCCTTAGGGTAGGAATATTGTTTCCAAATTTAAATAGGACCACCCTCGGGGTATAATACGCTTGCCAATAAAAAAAGAATCATCAAAATCGGACTACTCTGTAAAAAGTTATGCGTGATCAATTGATCATACATAAAAAAAATATATATATACACGTCGAATTGAGAACCTCCTCCTTTTGTTTTCGTCGGTTGAAAAAGGATTCTCTGATACGACGAGCTGTGTTTATTATTCTGTCCTTGAAAGAGTCAACTTTCTCGTAGATATATTGCAATACTTTTCAAAAGTATTAACGAACGTGTTCAGAAACCGATGGAGATGATTTGAGGCTACGGCTACATGCTGGAAAAAATAAATCTAGATTTAGACGTTAAATCTGAGGCTGTATTGTCGAATGCACGGGCGTTAGCGATCGCATCTACCGTTTCTTGTTCCCCCCTTATCCTGTAACGTTTGAGAGAAAGAAATGGTGAATTGACTGCATAGTTCACATTGACCGTTTCTTTCAGAGCTCACTAGATTCTGAGCGTGTCAGATTGGTTTAAACTTCACAGTAACATACATTATGATTATGATACTACTAAACTGAGTTAAAAACTAAATCTATATCGATTTACTTTTGAACTCAACTTTTTGTGGGCAAGATTTTAGTTATCTTTACTGCATAAGTACTTTATTTTCTATACCTCATACATGCCAAAAGAAAGGTTGTCATGATAGTGATGAAAATATTTTCTTTAGGTACTATTAAATGAGCAATCCTTGATGTGATGATGCATAAATGTATCTACATACCACGCCGATCTCGCAAACTGGGCCCAATTGCATAACAAAGTACAACTAATATTATAAGCGGAACTCTCGCTCCAGTTATATTGACTAGAAAGGGACTTCCGCTTGTAATATAAGTTGTACTTTGTTATGCAATTGGGTCCAGGTATAACGATTTCGTCATAAGGTTAGGGGTGTCTTGGGTCTGAAAATCGATCTGCCTTCTAGAAAATTTATTTTCGAGTACCTACTTAGATATTTTGATATGATTGTTATAATTTTTAGGTACTATAATTATAGAACTGAGGTACTTCGTGTGGTAGAATAAAGTATCACGTTCATACAATCTAAATTCTCTTAACTGGCCAATTTAAACGATAAATAAACTCCTCTAAGAGTACATTTTATAAAATTTAATCGGAGTAAAAGATAATGTGTACCTATTCCTAAACATAGATACCAAAACTGCGGAGAAATCCATAGATCGACAGATTTTAGGGTTCGTGTCAGTCCTACGAATTTTCGCACTTAAATTACTTTTCACCAAAATACTACACATTTGATCAAAATATACATAATATGCATTTCCTTTCATACTGGAATAAAGAATTCTAGACAAGAACCGCAACATAAACATACTTAAAAATAACGCACATGTTTATTACAAATTACTCTAAGTTTTAGGATAGTCATCCATCACAAAATAAGGCTGGTGCCACATAATCCGTTGTCCCTTACTGTTATGGGACGGATGAAGCCATTCTGCGGGCCTAATTGGCGAAGTGTGGCCGAATACACCTGACTGCCCGAATTAGGCAGATTAACTATGTATGCACTGTTCATACTATTAGGACTACGATTAAGCTTGTGTGCCTACATGCCTTTGATGGATGTTACATTTTCTAGAGGGTTGTATAGGAATATCATAGACGAGCATTGTTTGAAGTTAGGATAGTTTTTTATAAAAATTAACGTGGTGCACCGAAGAACTTTTCACAAACTAAGCAAACAAGCTGTGTCCCATTGCAAACAATATTTTCACATCAATTGTCCCGTAATAAATTTTGTGTCCATGTATAAAATTAAACATTTCATGTGAAATGGCTGTTCACAGTGTGACACTACTCATTTGATTTCACTTGTAGGTACTGGTACTGGTCGTGCAAAAGGCAAAAAAGTGGCCAAAACAAATAGTCTCCTACATTTGAATACTTGGCAACATTATTATGCTTGTACTGACTACTGCAACTTTATGGAACTACAGATTACTTGCCGTTCTTGCGGCGAACGACTCGGTAGATTTGCTTTGAATGAGCCATACTCGAGTTCACTGGTTGCCAAATCACCTACCGTCACATTTTCAATAGTTTATTTTATTTCGTCTATATAAAATAGTAGCTACGCACGCAACCGCTCGTATTTTTATGCCACATTATCCATTTATATGAGGATAGGTAAAAAAATTAAGAAAGAACCTTTTTGTATGTAATAGTATACAGAACTGATATACCAAAGATATCTCGACGCCAACTCTATTTATTTTGTTGGATAAAACACAGACAATGTCACAGATATTTGTAGCATAAAATAACACGAACTTAACAGAGACTGGTGACAACGGTCATAAACAGTATAAAATCTGACCTACATGTTTTAAAAACGAGGATAAAATCCGTAAAATAATGTGGATAGGTTCACAGAAAGGGCACGAAAGGGTATTTTGATTTATATAATACTTTATGCGTTACTGTATACTGTGTATTATATTGAAAAAATATTAATTTTAACTTTCAAGTGAAAATATTTACTTTGACTCAAGCGCTTGTATAATCAGCTTACATTTTAACTTTGTAAAAGTATCTAGTCATAATAAAATCAAAGAGTAATTTCTCGAATCATGCCAATTATTAACGTATTATAATTACTTTTTAAGCTTTAAAAAACTCTTTTTTGTAAAATATGGTTTCCATCCACTGACAATAAAAACCAAATAACAAAGGCTAAATCGGCTTTAAAAGTTCAATGAAAAAAACCCACAATGAAGTAAAAGAAAGTCCTCAGAAACCAAATTCACCAATCACTTCTATTATATTAACTAAATAACTCAACCGAGTCTCCGAACCCTCACAATATTGGAAATTGAAGCTCAAAATATACAGGAAAAAGCGGAGTCAGAAGACGATTATTCGATACAATGGGAAAATTCTACCGACGCAAATTTCCATTGGGCGTCTTATAAAAATGAGCGTCTCATAAATGGGGCCAATAACCCTTTAGACTGACTACTCTTTTTGTCATCACAGATAATAAAAACTGAAATTAAAATGAGCGGAGTGGTCAGTGTAAACAAGGGAGGTTGCCAGTATTTTCCATTGGTCGATCGATACGGAGAAATGGGACACAGGATTAGTGTCTAACCGAACATTCGGTTTCGGTTTCGGTGAGTTTTAGCGTTTTAGACTTGGTTTAGTTTTGGTTTCGGTAGATTTTCTGCCGAAACTAGGACCGAAATCGAAACTGAATTAGTGGGCTTTCGTGCGGCAGTAGGAATCAATCGGCGTCATGAAGTGGCTACTAATTTTTCGTACTACTTTGCTACTCCACATCAAATAGAAAAGATACTATTTTTAGAGCTGCTTCTATTAACATATTATACATATCTACAAAATAAAATTAAGTTTCGGTTTCGGCCGAAACTGAAATATCAACAATATTCGGTTTCGGTATAAAATACTAGTTTCGGGTGTACACTATGCAGGATATTACCAGACGCTTGAATGGAAAAAATGTGTTTTTTTTTTAATTACGCTCCAGCGCTTTGGAGCGCTCAAGTGTTGGAATTCGCGTTGCGGTTGAGCGGCAGCGAATCTGAACGGTGTTGTGATTTGCATTCAATGAAACGTCCCTGTTTCTTTACTTTGGTGTGATTCTTTGAGCAGGAACATTAAGCATTGGCTTTCAAAATCAGGTTAGCATCGTATGTTCATAAAATCACGTCATTGGACAATTGTTTAAATCGGTGTGGAGGATATTTAACAGTTTTTAAAGTAGTATAATTAAGTGTGCCAGTAGTTAGACTCACCTAACTACTAGCACACTTAGTTGTACTACTTTGATAATCATCAACGGTAAAAAAATATTAAAATATGTTATATTATATTTATTTATTAAAAATTAATTTAAATTAAAAGCCAAGTTATACAGAGGTAGGTACCTGCTAGCTGTTGCACGCGACTCCGTCTGCGAAAAATAGGGGTATAAAAAATAGTCTATGACCTTATTCTTAGACCTACCAAATACGGAAATTGACACGAGATTTTTATATATTAGAGAAGATAAATAGATCTCTTATGATTCCTCGTGCTCGAGCGTTACGCTTCCCCTCTCCTTAAGACCAGCGCGCGGGAAGGTAATAATAACAACTGTTTAATTATTTATAAGTTAGATAGTAACACAACGGCTAAAATAAAAACCTCAACACTCGCAATCATCGACAGTATGCTTGGAGTTATAGGTATAGGTATTTACAGCTTTCAAGGCTGGCTAAGCATCTGTATTCTTCTGGTTTTGCTGGTGCCTACGGCTGGTGGTGCTTACTTGGCACCAAGTGACGCACTTGCTCGCTTGTTACTCTATTCCATTCCTAGGCTGGCATAGTCACACAGGTGCACTTAAGCCTCGAAAAAAAAAGAGGAAAAAAATACTCTATTCCATAAAACATCGTTCTGATTAATCGTAACCGTCGTTTGTTACAGGTGTCCCGCTCAACGTCTCAACAGGTGGCGCTGCGCGAGGCGACGCGTGCGCTGGCCGGTCGCTATCGCTGCGAAGTATCTGCTGACGCACCCTCCTTCCACACGCAAGTGCGCTCCGCCTTCATACACGTCGTCGGTAAGTCGTAGCAGTACATAAGGCGAAAATAGGTTCCAATGACCTTGTACGTAAGGTCAATAATGCCAGTCAAATTCAAATTCAGATTTCTTTATTGCATAAAATGTGGTAAGTACATAATTGGTCTCAAAGATATTAAAGGCGCACACATTTTGCCAGTATTTAGCTGGCTTGCAACATGGAGAGCAGAGGAGATCACTTACGACATGCTAAAAATATGTATAATTTTGACAAAATAATAAAAATACAGCAATAACAGTTTCCTCAATCACACACATATAAGTAATTCATTTAATGTCAAGTACTAGGGGCGTTCAATAAAAAGTGAGAATGAGTATGTTATAAACAACTTTTACTAAATGTCATTTTATTTTTCGACAAAGTCACCTTTTAGCATAATACACTTAGTATATCTTTTTTCTAAACTTAAAATTCCATTTTTAAAAAAGGTCTCATCTTGAGTACTTAAAAAATCTTGTACTGCAGCGACTACCGCGTCGTCGTCTTCAAATTTCTGGCCTCTCAGGTATTGTTTCAATCTCGGAAATAGGTAGAAATCACTGGGAGCGAGATCTGGTGAATACGGAGGATGCTTAAGGATATCGAACCCAGCATCACGAATTACAGCCATTGCAACGGCGGACTTGTGTGCCGGGGCATTGTCCTGGTGGAACAGCACAACTTTCGAGAGTTTACCTCACCGTTTTTCGCGGATCTATTTGTTTGGCGTATAAAGTGCCCGTAATAGTGGCTCCATGCTCGAGATACTCAATCATTAATACCCCTTTACCATCCCAAAAAACAGAGCCCATCACCTTACCGGCAGATGGGCTCACCTTGAATTTCTTCGGAGTTGGAGATGATGGCCTTTTCCATGTCATAGACTGCAGTTTCGTTTCTGGGTCGTAATGATGGAGCCATGTTTCGTCCATTGTTATAAATCGCGCCAAAAAAAGTTCCCGGTCTTGCTGCATCAGGTTCAAAGCTTCTTGACAAATCTCTAGTCTAGTTTGTTTTTGCGTGTCAGTAAGCAGTCTTGGTACCCAACGCGCAGATACCTTTTTCATACCCAAGTGTTCATGTAAAATATTATGCACGCTCCCCGTTGAAATCTTTACATTTTCAGCAATAAAACGAACCGTGACACGACGATCCGCCAAAACTGAGTTTTCGACTTTTTTCACAATTTCTTCAGTTACTGCTGTAGTAGGGCGTCCGGAGCGGGGGTCGTCCATTGTCGATGTTCTTCCACGTCTAAATTCGGCGCACCAACGTGCGACTGTCGAATACGGAGGAGCATTAGACCCTAAAGTGTCCCGCAAATCCAAATTTACTTGGTCCGTAGAAAAATTTTTCAAACACAAGTATTTGATAACGGCGCGCAGTTCAATTTTCTCCATTTTCGCTAACGTACTCAATAGCATTGCAAATAAATTACCGTATATTTTTTTTAAACAAAAGACAGTTAGTTTTTTTTTCATAGCAATCAGCTAAATAGATTAGCTTTACCGGCCAGTATTTAATTTCGTAATATTAAAAGAGTTTGCATCTCATTCTCACTTTATATTGAACGCCCCTCATACAATAATTAAAAACAATGAAAATTTACATCAACAGATACTTCACATAATATTCCCAGATTTACCTTAAACCACATTATAATGTCAAGCAAAAACAATTAATAGCAATGCAATTTAATTGAATTAAATTTGATTTAATGCAATGCACCCAATTTACTATATCCACATTATATTCGCCACTTTGTTAAGGAAACGGCAATAGATTTAAAATGTGATGATTAGTTTAAATATCTAAGTTGAATACACCGAAAAGTGGAAAAAAGCTGAAAATGATTGAACTAATAATATAGCAGGCAAATAAAGAAAGAAAATGACACCATTATGGTATGAATATTAGTAATAGTAATAATTAGTTTTAGACTTTTCCAAGCATCCAACATGTTATTAAAAACTTGAAGATTAACATTGTTTTATTTATTTTCTTGCAAACGTATCAAAAGATGGTTATGTTTCAAATTTTACCGTTATGTCTAAGATTTTTAGTGGCTGTAAGCACATATTTTACTCCTTTGGTTTTTTCAATTAAGTACTTACCTTGGTTCACTATTAAACTCGAAATTTATACATACCGATTTTTATATATATTTTCACTCATAGCTTTAACGTTAGAAAATAGTTTTTCTAAATTATACTGGAATTAAAACATCCAGCATAAAATGTTTAGAATCCAGTTACTCAGCATTCCGTGGATGCGTGCTTTATATACACTAGCTCAAACAATTAGAATACACATACGATGAAATTTCCCATTTCGTTATCGAATCGAACCTGACATTTTATTATTTGTCGCCAAGTGTTATTCAGTATTATGTTGTTTAGACATACATCATGAATTCATACTCGAATGATACTAATCTATATTGGAACATAATTTTTTATTACACCTTCCGCTCTAGATATTGTCTAATCAAACGTATGAGTTAAGGACATTATTGAATGCATTAAAATTAAGGTAAGTCTTTAGTTTTATAAAGTTTCAAATTATCAAGTAAGAATTTTCCTTCATAAATATTCTACAAAATCTCGTGTTAGGAGGACCTTCTTCAGTATTGAATTGCGTTAGTTTCCCATGAGTTATCTTCCTCATGCCAACTATCCTATTTTCATCCCCTTGCCTGGAGCTAAATGCAAATTTTTGCGAAGATCGGTTGAATAGTTGACCCGCAAAAGCGGAACAAATTTGCTATCTCACTTATATTGCTACATTCATCTCATTTTACTAAGGTAATCCCATAAAAAGATACCCAATTACCATGCAGATTTTAGAACTCGCAACCCAATCATTTCAAAAATTACAATATCGTCAACGTACACGGCGCAAGTATTATGCATAATGTGGCAAAAATCAGTCAATCAAAACAGTCAATGAACTATTAAGTTATGAACCTTGCCAGGGTTTTTTACTGTTTACTAACATGAAATTGTTTTCTTTTATGTCCTTGGACTTGACATTGTGTCCTAGTCATTATCGTTACCTACTCAAGTTAACTTTGTGATTCCTAATGTACTTAATAATATAAAGAACAAATCAATTGTAAGAATAAGTGCCGAATAAAAATTATGTACACGTTATTCAATGAATAAAAAACTTTAAAATGCTTAACATACCGTTTTTAACATGAGCTTTATCCAAAAATTTGCTATGTAAAATACCTATGACGAAACGCTTTGATCGTCTCCTTTATCAACCGTAAGTACGAATATCATGGTAAATGATTTCCGTGGCCTTCGATCGGTCCCAAAACCGCTGGCTCATCGTTGGAGTTCCTCATATCTTGCAAAACGTAAAACACACACGCTGGGATGTGTTAGCTGATTTAATAGAAAGAATTTGCAGAAAGGCTGGGTACCTATAAAGGTTTGCAAGCATTATTTAGACTTTCTAAATGAAGATGGATAAATATTCGCGTTGAAGTGAAGAACAGCAAAAACCGTTGGTATTTCGACATGTAACCAATTATAGGTAGTTAGTGTGCTGAAATTAGTAATGCTATCTGGGCTGAATAAGTAATAAATTAACAACGAAGAACAATCACAGCTGAGTGCTTATTACAGACAGCACTTGTTCTTCCAATTACATAATTATACTCGTACCAATAATTAAGTAGGGCGAGACACTGACAAAAAAATTATATTTCACAGCTTAGTATTTCGCAAATGACCTGAATCAAAAAAGTATCTGCACTTTAAACATAGGCTAAGGATTAGCCCGAAACATGTCGAGTTAAACTCGTTTTAAGACGCGAGTGATCCGTTTATTTTCATTATGTGTGGAACCCTAATGTAAATTGTTACTGGAATATAAATAAAATAAAAAAAAAATCGGTATTTGGGTTCCTGTCATTTCAAATCCTTTATTTTACACTACCTTATGCCCGTGGTTTTGCCATCATGCCATCATACAATACAATACAATACAATACAATGACTCTTTATTGTACACAAGGAATAGTAAGCAATACAGAAAACAGGTACACAGAGAGAAAGTTACAAGGTAAGCAATAGGCGGCCTTATCGCTTAAGAGCGATCTCTTCCAGGCAACCCTTTAACAGAAAGAAGGAAGGACTAGTTTACAGCAGGTGGTGCATCAACAGTGGATCAGAAAATTAAAACGCAACAAAAATAATACATCTACTCATACATATATCGTACATTATAATAGGTACACGTCTAAAACAAATATAAGCAGTGGGATAAACAGCCACATAATGAATAAATAAATAAACTATAACAAAGCTAATTATTACAAGTTAGCTATGAAGTATCTTTTTTTGTACTTATTTTTTCAACTTCATTTTTTTTATTACTTTTACGGTCATCCCGTGAAATCATACATTTCGTACTAAATACAAACTGAAATATAGATGCACAGAAAAAACCCCAGAAAAAAGACCAATGCTGGGAATCGAACCCAGGTCCTCAGCATTCCGTGCCGCGTGCCATACCCCTACACCACCACTGGTCTAGAGATTAGACACGAATCTTTCCTATACATCATACATTTCAATCTGCTAAATCATCACCTTATGCAGTGACAAACGCACATCTATGTTACACCCTCATCGAGAGATTTTAACACTCCTTCGGAACTAACCGCTCACCTGGACAAGAGATGGCGCTACTGTGCAACTTTAAACAAGTTAGCTATGAAGTATCTTTTTTTGTACTTATTTTTTCAACTTCATTTTTTTTATTACTTTTACGGTCATCCCGTGAAATCATACATTTCGTACTAAATACAAACTGAAATATAGATGCACAGAAAAAACCCCAGAAAAAAGACCAATGCTGGGAATCGAACCCAGGTCCTCAGCATTCCGTGCCGCGTGCCATACCCCTACACCACCACTGGTCTAGAGATTAGACACGAATCTTTCCTATACATCATACATTTCAATCTGCTAAATCATCACCTTATGCAGTGACAAACGCACATCTATGTTACACCCTCACTGCATAAGGTGATGATTTAGCAGATTGAAATGTATGATGTATAGGAAAGATTCGTGTCTAATCTCTAGACCAGTGGTGGTGTAGGGGTATGGCACGCGGCACGGAATGCTGAGGACCTGGGTTCGATTCCCAGCATTGGTCTTTTTTCTGGGGTTTTTTCTGTGCATCTATATTTCAGTTTGTATTTAGTACGAAATGTAATTATTACAAGATGACAGATAGTAGGTACACCTTAAGCATAGATTTAAAGATTGACAGAGATTTTGCCCGTCGTAAAGTCAATCGGCAAGGCATTCCACAACCGAATAGCCTGGACAGTATTAAGAATAGTCATAGAATTTGGAGTTAGAGGCACGGTAAGGAGAAAGTTCTGAGAGCATCGAATAGAAGTTACGTAGCTAAACCGCTCTTTGCTCATATCATTAAAATAAATATTTACGATAACTTTCTGTCCCATGGTAATTGCAGAATATTCTTTAGTGCAGCTCTCCAATATTCTAGGTTTATAATGTTCGTTGTGGCAGTCAGTCAGTAGATGCGTTTGCTATGACATCCATCATCGCCATTTTTGAAACCTGGAAATGAAATTGGGTTTCGTTGGATCGTTATAGTTACTCCGTCTGAATACTGTTTATCAAATTAATTTCTTATACGCGCGCTGGTACCTGCCTACCAAAGTGACAACATGAAGTAGAAGAAAAAGACGTAAGGTATATAAAATACTTGCTTTTGCCCGTGACTTCGTCCGTGCAATCGACTCATGAATGGGCCGAATGTGCTTAATGCATTGCTTTAGTACTCTACCATTTTTGCCTTTTAAACAAAATCAGTTTGGACCACGTCGGTTTAATGATTTCAAAGTCTATAACGGATATAGATAGAAACAATTTTTGCGTTTTCATCATCATCATCATCATCATCAGCCTATGTTCGTCCACTGCTGGACATAGGCCTCTCCCATGACACGCCACTGAGCACGATTCTCGGCCACTCTCATCCAGCTCTTGCCAGCCGCCTTGCGAAGATCATCGCTCCACCGAGTCTGAGGACGTCCCACGCTACGTTTGCCGATCCGTGGTCTCCACTCAAGAACTCGTCTACCCCAACGGTTCGGTTTCGGTTATCGGTTTCGGTTTTTGCGGGTTTTCGGGTTTTGCGTTTTACATGTAAGTATGTATATACTGTGCAGCACCCAGGTTACATGCACCTGCATTAAATTTACTTTTGTAATTAACATGTTATTGAGGTTATTATTTAATTTACATTTACACACATCACTGGTCACATTTGAATAAAATTTACAACATCATATTTAAATCCATCACGATCCGACAACATTGCAATAAGATCAAAAATATATGCGCCGAATAAAAGTCCGGGATCGCCGAGCTACGCATTACATCACGCTGATGTAATGAGCAAATTTATTTTTTCCGTCAGCCGGCCAATTTTTCGGTCAGCCTTTTTGTATGCCGGAATTTTCATGGGCAAACTTATTGCGGATCGCGAATTGAAACATCCCATTTCTTTGAATATAGCTAATTTAGTGGCCTCCCTTGCTCGCCGCCCAGCATTTTTTACAAGGGAGGGAAACTTTCCGTGATACTCTTTCGTAGTCGTACAACTTTGCTGATGAAAATTCACTGTAGCCGCTCTGACGAATTAGCAAAGTTCCCGTTTGTTATGATAATTAATAACAACGTACGCAGTAAACCACGAAATTCAGAATGGAATTTTTCATTTAGAAATTTATGCGAACTTTATAGCTGTAAATAAAAGGAATGCCATAAATTCTGTAGTACCAGAAGACATTAAAAGCCAAGCACTCTAACATTTTATATTCAAGTTTGAACGGGAAAGATTCAACTGAAATTTATTCCGCCTACGAAATCTAATGAAAATAAATTTTAAGGGATGATTTTTATGCTTTTTGTTAAATTTTAGTACGGGGAAATTGCACTGTAATTTCTTCATTATACTAATTGTAATATTAGGCTAGTCTCTTGCTAGTCTAGACTCTGCCGAAGGTCATAGATGTGTCGGTTAATTTCAAGGTGTCGATATTGAGTTGTTATACACTTATTGTTAATTTTAATTGTCTTTTATTTGTCCGCACTTTTTAAATGTCCACACTTTCAAAATTTTAAAGTCTTAACCCAAGTCCGATAATAAACTGGTGGCGCAGCGCGCCGCCAGCACCGCACGAAGTGTAAGGTTTGTCATAAGGATGGGAGTATTGAAACAACGAGAGTCGTGTAAATACTGAGTATATTAGAATATTAGAAGCCTTATTATATAGTTACATGATGGGAGAGTGTGTGTGGCGCAGCTCACACTACAAAATTCTTCCTCCTGTATTTTTGTTATTTCTAAATTTATTTCCATACCTAAATATTTTATCGACTAAATTGAAGAATCGATTTAGCATCATACTTTAGATATCTACTCTCCATCTGAAAATTAAGAATATTGCTCCATGAACCAATATTACTTTGGCATTATACGTATACGAAGTGTTTTGTTTTTATCTTATTACTTTGTTTCGTTTAGACGCCGATGGCCGACTTCAGAAATGAAGTTTGCGGTTTCGAATCCCGCGAGGGTAAATAGTTCTGATTAGCCCGCGCTCCGGCCGCGGAAAGTTTGCACGGTAAGTATTAAAAATTATTATCCCCATAGACTTGGAATACTAGATGATATTTACTTATATTTAGCAATTTTATAAAAAAAAACATTAAGTCTTCGGTTAATATACATTCAGGATCATATATTTTTATTATTTAAAAATGAAACATTTTTTGGTTTACCAAGATGCAGAAATCGTTAGGACTTACGTGAAAACAAAGCTTCAAAACGAAGCCAATAACGTTCCGTTGAAGACTTTTAGATGGCTAAAATGGCTTTAAATGTTACAATAAAACTTATAGATATCGACTGCAGCAATTAACATTGTTTTAAGTAAAAATCTTTACTTTCGTTTAAATTTCGCAGAGATGTCACCAAATAAAATTAAAGATGAAATTACCACAAAATAACTCTAGCAGCAATAATAACCAATACAGTACAATTTATGAGATTTACCCCCTGTTTCACCATCCATTGATCAAATTTATTTGAGGGATAAATGTGATGCCGTCTGTGTTTGTTTTTTCGAATAGACGGAGACGGCATCACATTTATCCGTCAGTTAAAATTAATCAATGGGTGGTAAAACAGCCCCTGTCGTCAATGCTTATGCGTGGTTTAGGCGCTTCTTACTTTGCTGCAATTTTGACTTAGACGGACCCATCAAAATTCATCTCAACGGCTGGAACGAAACCCGCATCAATTTGCTCGCTAAAAAACCTATGAAAATAAGTCATTACTAAAATGTATTACACTAAATATTAAATAGAACTAATATCAATTTAATTTTAAGTATATTTTTTTATCGAGCAAATGAATACAGGTTGCGTACATCCGTTGGGATCATTATTTTGACCACCTAGGTCATTTGTGTTGTTATACAGGATGTTACAAAATAACCCCTAAAGCCTGAAACCCCATGAACAGTAAAGAAAACTGTAATTTTGCGCGTTGTTCTTTTTTTTGTAAAAAAAAAAAAATTTTTTATTTAGTCTATTTTTGTGTCCCACTGCTGGGCAAAGGCCTCTCCTCTCTTGCTCCACTCCTGCCTATCAAAGGCGAGCTCCCGCCATCCCAAAATAAATATACTAATTTAATTCTTTACTAGAGTACTTCCATACCCTTCAGTTATTATGGGTAATTTTGTAACACCCTGTATTTATTGGTAAGTAGTCATTTTTTTGTGATCAGTAAAAAAAATATTAAGAAAGTCTAGTCATCGGAAATGTTCTTTGGTGGTCATTTTATTTGTTCCCCGATAATAATGCTGGTTCTTGTGGAAATATGTTAACAACCACGAAGACAGTAACTTCATCCTTAGTAACTAATCAAATGCGCATATTGAGTCCTATTCGAGCATAATACAGTTTAATAGTCTTCGCAAGAAGTAACCCATTCGGCAAAACTGCAACTTTATCTCAGCTTTACAAGCGCAACAAACTATGAATGTATCCATTGTTATAAAGACAATGGTATGTCGGAGTTCACAGTTCAACAATAAAATGCGTTTATATCAATTGCTCTTTTAAACAAAATAACACTTCCACTCATAGTTTATAGTGCCACTACCCACCCTATTGCTGTCTTATCGCTTCTACCGTCCATACAACCCCCGTAAACTCCAAGTCTTTTGACATAAAAGTGTATTCGTTAAATTTTTTACAACACTACCGAGCGAATGATCTAGTAAAATATTATGTAGCAGCGGTACCGTTGGTTTATTCTTTATGACGGTGATACGCGTGGAAAAATAAGAAAATTGCTATTGACCTTTCCTTTAGATACGTGATGTTTTCTTATTCGCTAGTTAAGTTTGATCCGCCTCACATTTGAGACAAAAACTCAACTAGTGAGTTAATCTGTAATAAATCCTTACATTTTAATAATAATATATTGGCTATAATAGGAAGAGAAGGTTTATATTATTTATTTCCAGAAAGTTTTCGCGATAAAAACAAAGATTGCATAGATTCAGCCGCAGAATTATGAATAGTGCCGTTATTCCGGACACTTACAGTGTGTGGGCATCTTCAGTGGTTGTTGACTCTCCGAACGGTCGTCGGTCGAAGAATTAACGCAAGCGCGTTTATTTTGCACGACTTAACCTCACTATTTTGCGGTAGCAACCAAAATTTAGACTATTAATTTAAATACTATTTGCTGTATAAGCAGACCAGAGACCATAGTGTCTATGCGTGGGTGCTCACGATCGCATTTACCATCTCTTTCTATTTATATTTTTTATACGAGTGTTTTTGTAGGCTCGCTTGCCTTGATCTGAGCTCGCATCTCTTGGTTTACTGAACTTAGTTAGCGTGCTATCTCCAATAACACCAAGAAATTCAAAACTAGGCAAAATATCCCAAATATGTTTTAGTTTAAAAAAAAAATGTAATAAAGCTTCTCATAAAATTTATATTTGTTTTTATTCTTTGGCTATGTGGTTCAGTTGGAAGGAATCGACTGCAATATTCAATGGCATTAGATCCGCCGATGATTGCTTTTTTAATACTGTACAATAAAACTTACTGCAAAAAATAATTAATTAATAGGTACGTTTAGCGCATTTAAAACCACAAAGGGTGTGAAAATAAAAGTCGTGCTCAGAATAAAACTATTTTAATGAAGAGCAATGTATAAATAAATCTTTGTTGATTTTTGTAAACAACTAACAACAAGGAATCACCTGGGAATAATGGTTGCGTGTGGCCGAGTGTCGAACAGACGGGCACATGTCATGAGTGATATTAAGATTTAGTTTTTCCTTGTATGCCGTGTTAGCTAAATGATTTTTATGTGGAGTGAAGAATGAGCACGTATTTGTGAAGGATGATTGCAGTCTATTAACAAGGAACTGAAGCAATTACCCATCATTCATTCATATGATACTCATCATTGTTACATTGATATGGACCTCAGCAAAATAACGCCTGATTCAATAAATTATTAACAAGGAGCCCCGCTAACAGGATAATGGACCATTTCACTAACACATTCGCTGCCAGCTGTCATGCTCGAGATTACTTCATGTGCCATAAACGCACATGTGCGTTCAAATAACTGCCTAACTATTACAGCGGCACTAGGCGAGAGTCACGAAAACGCATATATGTTTTTCCGGCTTTGACTGCGTTAATATGTTGTAGGAGACGATCAGCTCCTTGAAGTACTAGGTTTTCACAGAGTTATGTTCCTAATTTTTTTTTATGTTTGATAATTTCTAAATTTATAAGACCAACCTGTTTATTTCGAAATCGTGGTTATTGTAATACCTATAATTTTCATTAAATTGATCAATGCTGCTTTGCTCTGAAATTTGTGTCTTAAAGGGACTGTAAATTGTGGGCTGCGAGGAAATTTATGGACATCGAACACGAGGAAGATTGATTTACGTTGGAATTCGAAGTAATCCTATAATTACTTACTATTTGCTAGCAAATTTAATTATAAATCAATCCGAAAATATTATTGTAAAATTCAATAATAAATGAGCCTTTCTAAAGTTTTATGTTGTTGTAATAAAATCATGAATAAATAAAGTAACACTTGTTTCGTCTATATTATCAGCTTGAAAAAGATACATATTACTATTATAAATACACATTAAAAGCGTTGAAAGCTTTTCGTCCGAAATACAATACTTCCGTGTTCTGTAACTTTCTTATTTCGCTACCAATTTGAGTTGGCCGCGAAACGTCACAAACAGAAATGATCCAAAGTAAGCGAAATAAATAAACCCTAAAGCAAAGTCAGTAAAATAAGCCGCCTGTGCCGTGAACTGCACAATCGAGCTCTGTTTGCTAGTTCCGGCTGAGGTGTGGTACTCGATAGTAACGTTTATGACTATTATTTTTCTTTTTTTTTTCTTTAAAAAAGCTCCAGCTCCTCCTCCTCCTTCTTTGCAGTCGGGTAAAATCATCTAAACCACTCAAAAGAAATTAAGGTTACCCGAGTTTCATCGGTAAAATTAAAATATGTAACACGTTGGCGTTTTCATCTGAACACAGTCATTTACTTAATGCAACACAAAGGATTTGCTTCGTATTAAATTGTATTAAAGATACATTTTGTAATTTACCATGAGCTTTACGATGAAGGAAAACATCGTGAGGAAACCATACACCTGAGAAGAAATTCAATGGTGTATGTGAAGTTCCCAATCCGCACTGGACCCGCGTGGGAACTACGGCCCTAGCCCTCTCATTCTGAGAGGCCTGTGACCTGCAGTGGGACGTATACAGGCTGGGATGATGAGGAAATTGTATTAATATAAACAAAATTCTATTTTAGACAAAGTCTGTCAGAAAAAAAAGTTTTTTGTATTTAAATTTTACCAATAAAACTCACAAGCCCCCTTTTCCTTTTTAGAACCGAACATGTATACAATGATAGTAGCTGTAAGTTTTTTAAAGATATAGTGTCCCGGCTTAGACGATTATAATTACAAATAATTGCGATCCTAGTTTTCTCCATTGAAAAGTGCTGTTTTTATTCTCTTTGAAAACTTTAGTGCTTAGGTAAAATTATATGTTTTTTATATGATTATATCTTACTATTATGTATAATAGATCTGAAAGTTTGAATGTCTGTTACCCCATCACAAAATAACGATTCTTGGATGAAATTTGGCACCTAGGACCGAGATTAACACAAGTGTTCTTTTAACCCCAAAAAATTACATAGTTCTCGCGGGAAAGCAAAAACTAATTCTTTGCAAACGAAGTCAAGGGTAACAGCTAGTTTATGATAATTATCTGTTAGATCAGATCACTGTTGTCGCAGAATAACAATAAACTGTACTCACAGGTATCGTGATAGGCAACAAAGCTTCTCATCAGTATTCTCCCAAATGAAAATCAAAATGGCGTCGTAACAACACGTTTATTATCAGCCTTTATGAGTCTAAGAACCTCGCGATTCGCGTTATCTACGTCGCTAAGACCTCGTGAAAGTTAAAAAGGTTCATGAATTAAATATGTCACGTCACAGTTACTGACCACAGCGCGTCCGGTGCTTGCCCGACCATCTTTTCATTCTTTCTAGGTTATTTTGTTTTGCATTCTCCGTGCAAGCGGTCTGGAATCCGATTTGTGTATCTTGAGACTTTGAACCGTTGCAGTGCTGGGTTTTTGAAAAGGATTGTAGGATACAAGTTACGATTGCGGGATTTTCATTCTTTACAAAGCTTTTTACTAAGAAGCATTTTTAATGGTCAGTGAAAAATACCTCAATACCTAAATACTACTCAATTTAATTCTCAGGTACCAATCTTGACTACTGGAAAACTCTGTTCTACAGTCATTGCGTTTAGCAAACAGAGACAAACCCACGGCAAAATATATATTTTGTATTTTTTTAAGTGACTATTAACTTCACTTCGTAAATTTGTTTGTTTCTTTTTAACACGCTTTTATAAGGTCAACCTGTATGTAACAACCTATGTAATGGAAACTTTGAACATGATTTTGACCCACTTCCCTGTTTCCGATTGAGCTGAAATTTTGCACGTATGTGTAAATTGGATCATCATCATCATCAGCCTATGTTCGTCCACTGCTGGACATAGGCCTCTCACATGGCACGCCACTGAGCACGATCCTCGGCCACTCTCATCCAGCTGTTGCCAGCCGCCTTGCGAAGATCATCGCTCCACCGAGTCTGAGGACGTCCCACGCTACGTTTTCCAATCCGTGGTCTCCACTCAAGAACTCGTCTTCGTTATCGGTTCTTCGGGTTATATGGCCTGCCCATTGCCACTTCAGCGTGCTGATGCAGTGGGCTGTAAATTGGATGACAATGCAATATTATGGTAACATGGAGCTGATCTGATGATGGAGCTGGATGGCGGCCATAGGAACTCTGTAATAAAATGACACAACCCCGTCGAGTTTGGGCTCGTTTGATTCGTCTTGATGAGCACTTTGATCCCAGATGTTAGGGGGTTTGGGGTTGGGGGATTGGAGGGGTTGGGGGTGAGGGGGTGAAGACAGTCTATCTTTTTGGCTGTCTGTCGGTTCATCCGCGGCTTAGCTTAGAGACTTAGTGCTAGAAAGGGTAAATATATTTATAGCGCCGAAAAAGTGGTAAAATAAAATGTTAACAATTTTTTTGGGATATTTCCCCTACGCGTACTTTACAATGCGCGTGAGCCAACCCGCACTTGGCCGGTTTTTACTTTAAACCTCATTAAAATAAAATTTTAATTTAATTTACAACATAATTATAGTATAAATCTTCCCAGGTGAATTTTTCGCTTCGAGCCATTACATTAAATCTGAACCTTAATACTATGACTATGACGATACCGTTTGTTTTGAAAGATAAGGGCTCGAAGCGAAAAATTTACCTGGAAAGATTTATACTATAACAGCTGGTACTTTTTAACCGCTTAAGAGTGATAGGTATCATAATTTCACAGTTTGGGTTAAAAAAACAGCCATCCGGGAACAGTGTTCGACCCCCTGGGCTTATCATTTGACATCGAATTATCAGTCGAGTCCCCGGACTGGCGATTTATTATCCGTCCGGCAATATTTCTGATTGCCTGCAATTTCCACGGTTAATGTCAATTTTAAATGTAAAGTGCTATTAATATGACCGTATAAATGCCGTCGGAGTTTCAATGAAGTGATCGCTATTTATTATATGGAATGGTGATGTGCAGCCAAATAGTAAATACATCTATTACGGTTTATTAACTCTCTTTAAACCCTACATTGTCCGGATTTCAAGTCGTAAGTTACTGCGACTGAGATAATTACCAGTGTCCGATATCGATATCACATACCAGGGTACTACCGTCTGATGATACGAGACTTACCATTACATATTTACGGTAAAGTACGACAGTAATGATTGAAAATTATATGAAAGAGATTTCATAAGTTTAGACGAAAACGTTTAGAAAAAAAATGTATTGTATTGTATTGTATTGTAGTAGGTACTTTAGTTGTTTCACTAGGATGAGGAAACTCGAATTTCAGTTAACATATTGTTTTTACATAAAGGTATGAAAAAAACTTATGGACTTTACCTATTTATCGAAATAGATAATAAATAATAGATACACAAAGAGGTACTAATACTACTCAAAAGAAAATAGGGGCCACTTGAGTTTTATTGGTAAAATGGAAATACAAATAAATATGAATATTTTTGTGACATGCTTAGCTAGAATAGGATTTTATTGGTTAAAATATTTAGAATTTTTAAATCTTACTTGATTCACTCCTCGCGCAGTTTTCTAATTATATACATTATTCAATAAAACTCAAGTGACCCCTATTTTCTTTTGAGTCGTATGCACATACATAATTATCATCAGTTTGTATGTCACAACAACAGTCATGTTATCAATAAATAACTTCATAACAACAACTCTATCATTGTCGTATAGCTCATTACAACTGTGAATGTTTCTACAAAATATTACTTTTAGTTCTGAGCCGAATGATTTAGGGCGGGTATTGTGATCGTGACAAAGATGCGATACTGTGATAAATCACAAAAGAGTAAAATAAATCCTTTGTAGGTGTGATAGTGGAAAGAAGATTTTACACTTCGTTCGTAGTAAATATTTTACCTGAGCCGTGGAAAGCTTGATGAATAATAAAGATTAAATAAAATATTACCTGTTAAAAGCTCAGTTTACCTACTGTTCACGGTATCATAAATAATGAATGACCTTTAAATACTATTGGTAATAATAGGCTACTTTCCTAACTAGTCAGTCTTTTAGATTATCAAAAAATATTGGACATGTATTTTTTATTTTGTCAATTAAACAAAAAATTACGAAGATATGGCACGTTGAAGTTTCGCGTGACGTCACTTGTTCCTACACTTTGTATGAGCGTTTTAGGAACAAGTGACGTCACCCCTCGTCACGCGGAACTTCAACGCGCCATATCTTCGTCATTTTTTGTTTAATTGTCAAAAGAAAAATTACGTGTCTAATATTTTTTGATAATGTAAAATACGGACTAATAAGAATTATTATTTTTTTACCTAGGAAACATCCCTATTTTGTTGTAAAGTTAAAAGGTACTTTCAAGTCATTAATGTTATCACAACTGTACATGGCCGATTAGAAGAGATCGCTTTTAAGCGATAAGTCCGCTTATATCTATAAGTTTTATTTTTTAACCCCCGACACAAAAAGAGGGGTGTTATAAGTTTGACCGCTATGTGTGTGTATGTGTCTGTCTGTGGCATCGTAACTCTTAAATGGGTGAACCGATTTGGATGCAGTTTATTTTATTTGATAGCAGGTTTCTTGGCGATGGTTCTTAGACATGTTTCATCAAAATTGGTTCAGCCGTTTTAATGCTATCAGCTCTTTTGTTAGCTGCAGAAGGGATCTTAGCTTTAATTGCGTTGGGGGTTTTTAAAAAAAAAAATTTATAGTTATGTTAACAAACTATTGATTTGTGGCGTTCGATAAAGAATATTTATGTTAGTAGGTACTTACACGGTTTTAAGCATACAACGTTTCTTATCTTTAAAGTAGTAAGCATCACATTGATTATTAGTAGAGAGCGGATTTGAAGTAGCGATCTCAATATTTATATGGATATGACTGGTATAATTTATTATTTTTTCTACACACAAAAATAGTGTAACGTAACGGAACAAAAAAGTAAAAACCTTTTTGGTGGCTTTTTACTGTGCATTGTGCAGAAGAAATATTGAAGAAGAAGAACTTAAAATATAAACTATTTCAAAAATTAACAAACGATGTTTTTGTTTATTGTCATCCTAATTTTTGTCCTATTTTTTCAAAAGCTTCCAAAAAGTTTTTTACTTTTTTGTTCCGATAAGTTACATTATTTTTGTGTGTAGGCGGTCGAAACCAAAAATTCAATCACCCAAGGTAAAGGACAATGGACAGGCAAACCTATAGGGAATTCTGAGCTACCCCGAATTTAAGGATTAGAAACGGATTACGAAAGGCATAGAAGCGGTATAATTGAAAAAGCCGGAAGAGGTTGCCCCGTGGGACTGACATAGACCAATCTACTTCTAACAAAACCGGAGGAATTGTTTTTTTTTTCTTTCTATTTACGAGTAATATAGAAGATAAAATATTGGTCCATCCTTATTATTAAGTTTTTTGATGTGACTTTATGAAGTAAAATTATTAGGTATCCCCTTGAATCGTAAACAAACGTTTCATCGAATTTCATTTCATCCGAAACGATTCATAGAATATTCGGTGCCTATAATTTCTTTAGCAGTAATCTGGATTCATCGATTATACATTACGAATTTTCTTAATTCCTAGAACGTACAAGCATAACGCAACGCATAACGTTTGGGCGCATAACGTCCCACTCGCAAAACGTCCCTCCACCAAAATTACGTTCCATTCGCAAAACGTCTTCTCTGCAAATGGTCCCTTATGTAAAATACCCCATTTGCAAAACGTCCCTTTCTCAAAAGGTCCCATCTGGAAAAAGCTTGTTTCAGTAGAGACTAGGAGTCTTCTCATGGGATAAGAGATGGCCAATCGAACGGGTCATTTTGCGAAAGGGACGTTTTGCGAACGGGATTTTATTTATGTGAAGGGACGTTTTGCGAACGGGACCTTTTGCAGAAGGGTCGTTTTGCGTAAGGGACTTTTAGGAAAGGGACATTTCGCGAAAGGGATAAAGGGACATTATGCGAGTGGGACGTTATACGCCTAAACCATTGTTATTTTTGAAAGCGTACATTTCATAAACTATTCAAAGACAGAACAACTAAATATTGAAACTCATTTCATCGGAGTTTTATTATTACAAATATATTTATTTTAATAGTGTTAGTACACAGTACAACATAAAACAAACAAAAACCGGTTGTCTGTAAAGTCGGTTTACGGACGATAGTTTAACGTGACAACGTCATAACAAAACATTCAAAATAACTTGAAAACGGTGCATCCTACGGCAAAATCAATGAAATTTTCATCCCCCCTTTAATGCCCTCGCACCCCCTCCCCCGCATACCCCCATTAAAAATACCTGAGCGCTAGTATTAAGATTGTACATCCTGGCGCGCGCTGCTCTCTTGTACTTACATCCTGGCGTTCACTGCTCTCTCTTATATAGGACATGTCCGTGCGTCATCCATTTTCGTGCGTGCAGCCGGCGTTCATCGATTTATTAGCCGTTGTCACGTCAAAAACCGCAAACAGCGAGCGAGCGAAGCGAGCGAGCTAGACGGGTCGTAGCGGAAGCGACTCGGAAAGGTTTGGTTCAAAGACCTAATGCGGGAGCGTACCGAAGCTCCCCCATTACCTTTGGTGTTAGTTATTTTTTTTTTATGACCATCCTGGAAGTCTTACTTTTTATAAACCATTATTAAGTAGTAGTAGTAAGTACCTATTCATTGATTATCTATCGTACCTATATCTACCCACATACATACGCTAGTGTATTGCGTTTAGTTCACCAAACTAAACAAATTAGTTGTGTATGAATACATAAATAGTTGAATGATGTTTTATGAAACATCATTAATGCGATTTGAATAAAACAAAAAAAATTAAAAAATAACGAAATTAATTCTGTAGAATATTTCATCATGAAATATCATGAAATAATTATTCTACAATTTAATAATCGGTGATTTCAAAATTATTGATTTAGCAGTTCGATGACATGAATAGTCAATGAAATGAAAATACGGGAAACGTTGCCTAGTTATGAACTAATAATGGATGAAAAGTTTGTCTACGATTCAAGGGTAAATCATAATTTATTATATTTTTGCTGAATTTTAACACTCAATCTACTTATCTATTCCTCTTTACTTGCCTGCTATTTTTGCATTTATATGAGTATCTGCCTATTTGTGGCATGTATTTAAGAACACTTGTGCGGCCGAGGGATCGGTCTTTTTAGCCACGAGCGCAAGTGTCGCCAGGGTGCTGCTTAAATCATCTGTCACAGATGTAAAGGCCTATTGTTATTATTATGTTGGTACGGATTTCCGATCACGCGCCCATGGGGACCCGGACATTTGAAAGGCATTCATGGGGCCGAAGCCAAGATGAAGAGACCTTTGGTACCATATAATATAAATGAGATCGGCGCAACTATGGAGGTTTATCCCCCCCCTAATATACCATGAGGATGTGCTAGCGGACAGTCCTCCACAGTTGCCAAACTATTGCCAGGTAGGAAGCGACATGGAATTGGCTATGGGGTTGGGATGTTGTGGACAGGATTACCGGGCTATGGAGTGAGATAACGGACACCTACCATTTCAATATCTCATAAACCGAACTTTTGGTAGGCGGTGACTCGCCGTTCACTAAATGGGCCCCTCAAACTATTGCCCGCTCGGGGCAACGAAGCGGTAACATTGGTGTGAACGGCTAAGGATGGAGAGGTGTTCCTGGACTTTAAACTTCAAAATGCCAACTCGTCACTTACGGAAACACATCCATTCTTCGAGCATTTAGCTCTTGCGCTCCACTCTAGGCGGCCAACAAAGGTAAACTAGAGGCGGGGTGGGTGTGTAACTAAGTGTGAGTGTGTGTATTAGCGCATGTGTGTATGTGTACCCCTGGAGGTCTTGGGTTCGTGGTGTCGCTACGCACCAACGGCTCGCCACAAGCCGCCTTGCGATGACTGCCTGCACTGGTGACACGACAACACCAGCGGGCGATGAGGTCGTCACATCCCTACGCCTTTATTATTATTATTATTATTAAGAACATACTTTCCAGTGTGAGAAAAATACTGAACTGAAACAATTACTTTGCTCACCCGCTGTTTAATTACTACATAATACAATTTAAAAAGTAATAAACATACCTTGAATAAAATATGATTTAACCACGTGCTATATTTAGAGTAGGTAATGTTGATCAAGCTTATCTGTGTCTCATTATGCTGTTTAGTTTCACAAAATGAAATAGAGATTAAATAAAATAAAATAAAATTTATAAATATCATGGGACAATTCACAACAATTGACCCAGTCCCAAACTAAGCAAAGCTTGTACTATGGGTACTAGACAATAGATAAACATACTTATAATATAGATAGATACATACTTAAACACATATCAAACACCCAAGACTAGCACAAACATTCGTATTATTCACACAAGTGTCTGCCCCGATCGGGAATCGAACCCGGGACCTCGAGCATCGTAGTCTGGTTCTCTAACAACTAGGCTATCCGTTCGTCTACAAATAAATTAATACTGCCCCTAAAGAACTGTACACACAGATTGTTTCCTATCTTAAAAAGTACCAAAAGCAAACAAATATTAATGAAACGTTATATCTCGCAACTCTCTTCAGTTTTGTTTGCTTTTCTGTCTCCGAGCAATACAATCCATGCCGCAACGGTAAATAAAAATAACCAATGTTTATATCCCTGATTGAATATGAAATAAGCAATATTGTCAACGTTATGTCTAAATAGAAGAGACAATATACCGAGAGTCCAGATTAACTTCTTACATGATCTTTATTTGATCACGATATACGAAAACTTTGCCGAATTACTGTATGCTTTGCGATATTTTATTAATAACTAGCAGCCCGTCCCGGCTTCGCACGGGGTAGACAATTATTTATTTTTGGAAATTTGGATATAAAACACTTTTTTTCACAAATATTTTTATTTATTAAAAAATTATTATTTATTAATTATTACAGACGTGCACGCCCCACTCCTGTATTTCAGTGCCCCCTCCACCCCGCCCGCCGCGATGCCCGGCGCGCTTTTCAGACTGCATCGCAAACAACGGCCACGGCGCTATGGCGGTTTTGTTTACTGTTTGAATTTTTTAATTCGTAATATCTTTTGAATGGAAAGTCCAATTTAAATAATTTAAAAACTATTTTATAGGTAGTTAAATGGTCTTTACCATTAAATAATTTATTTGGATAAGGATTAATATAAACACATAAATAGCATGGTTTGAATTTGGTTAGCATTTTCATTAATATTTAAAATGAAAAAAGTTGTTGTAGTGACATAACTACAATAGTTGGACATATGCTACCGCGGAGTTTTTTGTAGACATTATGATGTTCTTCAATATTGTTGTACATTATTTTGTTCTATCGCTAATAGTTTCGGCAGCGCATTCGACGAAAGACATTTTAAGACTCATTTTTCTACACCTTCGGTTACATTGTTCAAATTTTACCAAGGATCCCTAATTTTTTTCAAAATGAAATGTAGCCTATGTCAAATTGGAAGAATGTAGCATTCTATTAGTGAAAGAATTTTTTAAATCGGCCCAGTACTTTTTGAGCCTATTCATTACAAACATACAAACATAGGTACAAATCTTTCCTCTTTATAATATTATAGTGTAGATGATACAGTGGTCCCAGTATTTACTATATACTCGTATTATTATGTAACCTTATTTATTCCGTTTGTGGAAGTCGATCTCTCATTTAGACAGAATCTTTTATGAGTTATTTAATCAGTTGACAAATTACTTAATCAAATATTACAAAATAATTTATGAAGATGTAAGATAGGAACTATAATGTCCTGATTGTTGAATTTCTTTTTGTCCTTTCATTCGGTTTGCGTTAAGTTAGGCGCACTTTATGATTTTATCATTGATAGCCGACATAATGGGTTTTCAACAGAAAAAAATCAACCCCACCTTACGTTAAGTACCCTAGTTTTTTTAATTTACCTTTATTTGTTTGGTTATTATTATATTTCAGGATCAGGATTTTACGTTCGTTGGCGGGAAATCTTAATTTGGTTACATTTGTTAGATACGCGGTATTTACCAATGCCAGTTACGCAGATTTTCCCTATGGGTGTTGTGCAGATACGCAGTATTTACCAGTGCTAGTTAAACGCGGTATTGCACTATCCACGACGAAATGTAACTTGTGCCTAGAAAAAAATACTTTCTGCCAAGTTTCTTGTAGCGCATTCTACTTGGCAATAATGGTATTTCCAAAAGCGCTAGTAGACTCAAATAAGACGGGTTAAAGAGCATCTACGTATCTATGTATTTAAGAGTGTCTATTTGCATAATAAACTTTAAATTTCCATTTTGATTTTGTATTTGATTTTGGCTTTGTTTCTCCTCATTTCTATTCTGAAGTTTGTATGTCTTCATTTAAACTAAAACCCTTTAAAGTTATTTTCTCTTTACCGCGTCAATTGAATTTGATCGTGTACAGGCCGCAACAATAATAGCCCAAATATTGGAAAATATTTCTATATAATTCGGCATTTGGCTGAACAAAGTGTGAGTCTCTGGCACGCCAGGCGGCGGATGTGGCAACGGGGCGGTTTCCGGCGCTACAGCGGCGTCGGAGACGGCAGCAAAAAATCGGAACGAATAGTTTAGTCGACCAAAAAAAGCTTTATTAGTTTTCGTTTGACAACAACCGTTTTCCTTAAGGGTAGCGGTAGCTAATAGCTGGATGTACCTAGTAGGTACGTAAAAATAAAGGCAGTTTTAGACAGGGTCAGTAACTGACTTCGAATTCGAGACAAATCAGCGCTGACCCGAGAAATACCCAATGCAAATTGATTTGATGTCAGCACAGCGGTGGGAGGTCAGCGCTGACTTTCAATTTAGGTACATTGGGTATTTCTCGGGTCAGCGCTGACTTGTCTCGAATTCAAAGTCAGTTACTGACCCTGTCTGAACCTGCCTTTATATCTTTTACTGGCGACACAAGCTCGCTACTACATCGTTATTTTATTTTTTTAAGGTTAGGTTCGTGGTTTTTTCTTTTAAATCATTCAGTTGTTAAAAAACTTCTTATCAAAGAAAATAACTGCTGAACGTAGGCTTCCCCCAGGGTTCGCCAAACAGATCGGTCCTGTGCCATCCGCATCAAACGCGTTCCCGCGAACTTAAACAGGTATCCGCTCTCTTGTCTTCTCTTCAAAATCTATCACCTATAAAGAGAAACATGACAGACTAATACACTGATTGATTGACAATGCATAGCCTCAGCCACTGGAGTTAGAAACTTGAAACTTGGCAAGCACATTCTTCGAGGAGATAGAGGTGCTACTGATAGAGACGATAGGATTTTTCAAAATTACCACGCGATGGAAAACTAGCCTATTTATTTTTCTTGTATGGGAGCAAAGCCGCAGGATAAGGTCAGTAAAATATATAGTAAATAGTGCATTGACTGTTCGTGTGTAAGCTACGGCAGGTTTTCGCTGTCACGTGGCAATAATTCTTTGCGCCCGCTGAATTTATGTTATGTTCGTAATAAACGGATTACCCTTGGCTTATTAAAATTCATTTACTAACATTTCCTGGGGTTTATTGAGCTGAGTTATTACTGTACAAATTTAGATAAGGTTTTGAATGTATTGTAAGAAAAAATACACTGCGTTAAAATTGCTGGTGAACGTTTTTTTTTAAAGCATACCAGGTATTTCCAGTGAGAGGAACAATATGTAAATATATGGTATAATTAACCGTATCCAACAAAACTTATCCTAGTTATTTAATTTGTATCAATAATTTATTTAATTTATTATTTTCTTACGAGACGTATAGCAAATTACAGGGCAAAATAAAAAAGGAACGCTTAACACCTGACGAGCGATGTGTGCGTTGATGATGACGATATTATTAATAATACCCAGGGGTCGGACAAAAAGTGCGGATGACGTCAAAATGACGTAATCTTGCACACAGGATTTTTTGTATTTAAACTTCCGTATATAAAAATAAGTAGTAATTTTAAGTCCCCTTTTGTAAATCAGTATGTCATGGATTTATGTTTATAATGTTATTATTCGTACATTTCAGCAGATTCTTAAAATTATGTAAATAAATGACATACTGATTATTTTGGCAATAATAAAAAAGGAATTAGGTTAATTTAATGTCTCTTAATTTAAATGTTTACGATATGATTATAAATACAATTAATTATATATCACTAAAATAAGTGGCTGAACACGAGAAAATGTAAATGTCAGAGATGATCTTGGCGGGAGCTTCAGAAAAAAAAGTACGATTAGACGATGGATGTGAAAAAACTTGCGTGCGAAGTAATTAATAAAATTAACTAGTTAATGTACGTCTGCGGTTTTATTTAACAGCAAGTATTATTACAAATTCAGAAGTGGGATGACTACACGCAAAATTTAAGACAACTATACGGTATTGTGTATTAAAGGAAAGGTAAAATAAATAAAAACATAGAGGTGAGCTATTCATTTGTTTTTTTTTCATATCGCTTTTTAATGTAATATCCCGAATAATTCTGTAGTATTGTATATGAATGTAAATAAATAAAATGTTGCTGACAAAAGTAGAATGAAATATTTTACTTACCTACTCAACAAAGTTGTTTCGGTTTATTTGTTTTAATGCACAACATTCAATCATTATAAACATTAAAATGATAGTTGCAGATTAATATAAGTAGTAGATGATGGGTATTAGTTTATACTTTTGTTATTAATACAGATTAGATTTCGTTACTACTTGGATGCATACCAATTAATTACAATGCGACCCATTATTTTGTTAAGAAATATTTTTCTTTTTAGAATGGTAGGTACTTAATCTTCGTCTAATGTTTTCATGCACTAAGTATCTTATACTAAACTTGAAGATTTTATTATTATGTTAACAAATGGAATTAGGAGATAGGGCCGAATTTAAATTTAAAATGTATACAATGGGTGGATACTGATTTCAGATTTCTAATTCGACGAGATGGCTAAGGTTGAACGTCGGGCTTCGCGCAAATCGCCACAAGCGGGCGAGCAATCGCGATCGCGGTCGCGGCGGCAAAGGCGGCGTGAGCAGTCGCGCGTGATGACGCGATCGCCGAGTTGCCGAGGCGCGAGCACAAGAGATTCCTCTACGACGACGTCTTGTTCGCGGCAGCGGTCTTCGCGATCAACAAGGCGACGTTCACATGGGAAACGGAGATACTCACGTCGATCTTCGTGGACGTCATCTTGCACCAAAAGAAGATCTACCCGTACAAGGTCGAAACGATCTAGATCACGCCTTTCCAGGCGTTCACGATCGTCAAAGCGCTTTCGATCAAGATCTCACCGCAGTAGGCAGCACCGTGGTAAGTCGCGTCAAAAAAGCTTATTGCGCGCGAGGTCAATTTTGTACTCACGTGGCAGGAACTATTCAAGGAGTAGGTTCTCCTCAGGTCGTCGGAGTTATACAAGGGACTAAACAATACCGTAAATAAGGGAATGGGAAAATCACCTTCAGAGATATTGTTTGGTCTAAGATTAACTGGTGTGCGCGAAGGTCCCTTGATGTCTGAAATATCTCCTGATATCACCGATGATTATGAACAGCCAAGCGTTTCTGACAATCGGACAGCAATCAGAGCAGAAGTTGACGAACATATAGTTAAATCGCAAGTAAAACAAAAGCAACGGTTTGACAAGAAGAGAAAAACGCCACCTAAATTTCGAATAGGTGACTTAGTTCGTGTAGAAAGAACATCTCATGTTACTGGTCAAAGTAAAAAGTTATTACCTAAGCTTCAAGGCCCATATCGGATTACAAACATATTTGATAATGACAGGTACGAGGTTACTGATACACCTCTTACAAAAAAGGGATCCGTTACATATAAAGGGGTTTATGTTGTAGATAAAATATTTCCTTGGTTGTGCTATAGCAAAACTAATACTGAATATTCTGATAGTGATGAGAGCAGCGTAAATGAGCAGTTAACAGAATGACAGTTTGATAACTAAGTACACAAAAAAAAATGATGATGTCGTCTTAAAATATTTTTTTTATATTTATTATTAGAATTATCCTACCAAATGCAAAGTGCATATTGAGTTTGTGTAACAAAGGTAAAAGCACAAGGTGTGCCATTACATTAGCGCAAAGTGCGCGCAAAACTAAATACGCAAAGTGCGTGTCGATGCGAAATCGATTGAATGTGCTAAGTGCACTGATTTATGTAAAGATGTTAAAAGCACAAGGTGTGCGATTACATTTGCATTTGAGTTTATATAAAGAAATTAGAAGCACAAGGTGTGCCATTACATTAGCGCAAAGTGCGCGCCAAAACTAAATACGCAAAGTGCGTGTCGATGCGAAATCGATTGAATGTGCTAAGTGCACTGATTTATGTAAAGATGTTAAAAGCACATGGTGTGCGATTACATGTGCGCAAAGTGCGCAGCAAAAACAAATACGCAAAGTGCGTGTCGATGCCAATCGACTTAATGTGCTAAGTGCAACGGTGTGGAGAGATGCAAAGTGCAACTCTTTTGTTATAATTGTATTGATTTCGAATAACATGCTTATGTATGTATATAAAAGTCTTTATTGTATATTTAATAGAAAGTTTGATTTCTGTTCATTGCATGCGGTTATTGCAGTACAAAGTGTACGCATTATTAACAACTAAAATCTGTACTAAGCAATGGTTGGAATAAATAGATTGATATACTTAGAGAAAAGTGCATCTATAATCTAATAACAAGTTATCGCAGAATACATAATAATTACATAAACATAATATATATGTTCGCAAGATTCTAGTTTTATGTAATGTAGATTTCATACCCATAAATGGTAATTAAGTTTTATTTTAGTAATTCACGAGGACGTGAACATCTATCAGGATGGACGAACTGTTAGAGTATATAAAAATAAGTAGTAATTTTAAGTCCCCTTTTGTAAATCAGTATGTCATGGATTTATGTTTATAATGTTATTATTCGTACATTTCAGCAGATTCTTAAAATTAAGTAAATAAATGACGTACTGATTATTTTGGCAATAATAAAAAAGGAATTAGGTTAATTTAATGTCTCTTAATTTAAATGTTTACGATATGATTATAAATACAATTAATTATATATCACTAAAATAAGTGGCTGAACACGAGAAAATGTAAATGTCAGAGATGATTTTGGCGGGAGCTTCAGAAAAAAAAGTACGATTAGACGATGGATGTGACAAAACTTGCGTGCGAAGTAATTAATAAAATTAACTAGTTAATGTACGTCTGCGGTTTTATGTAACAACAAGTATTATTACACGTGTGACATTTAGTAACGAAGTAGTATTAATGAAGTAACAAGATAATCGTAAATAAATAAATACATAATCGTAAATACCTTCATTGGTATATATTGATTACAGCAAGAGCGGTATACGTGTTTGTCACGTACCTCCATTAACGGAAAAACGTTGCTTGCAACAAACGTCATCACATTTTTGAAGCTCCAAGAAAAAACGAAACGCAGTATTCCGGCCGTCATGGTGGCAACACTGCTTGTTCTTCATTAGGTTTGAAGCTCCTCATGAGCAACCCTAAATCTGGGGAAAACTCATTAGTGGGAGGGTTGGGAGATTGGTCTCTGACAACGAGCTTCGTAAAATTATGATTGAACTTCACTTAAGGTAAGTTCGTTTAATCAATAAATTTTACTCCGCTCGTTGTCAGAGACATTTACAGTGTAGATGTTTGAAGATGGTTGCGAATGAAAGTTTTTTAATATAAAAATAATGAACTATTTATATTAAAAAGACTAATCAACAATCGTTTGATTAACTGAAATATATGAGTACATATGTAGGTCAGTTAATTGTTTATCGAGTTATAAATAGTAGAGCTAAAGGATGTGGAATCTTCTGTTAAAGGTCTGTTGTAAAATCTAGCAAAAGTATTAGATAAACTGGTCCAGCCTGCACTTTTTCGAATTAGTTCTATGCTAATTCCACTCCTCCTAGCGGCGGGTGCAGAGGCGTGTCTGGTGCCATAGGCAGTAAACACTGTGGTGTCTATACCTATTTTTTTTTTTTTAAAGGCAGCAATTAATTAATTATGAATATAACACAAGTATTTTTACGGGCATATCTCAATTTTTACTTTTTTATTCTGAAATTTTATGTTGTTAACTGTTATGAGAGATAGAGTTTGGATCCTGTGCCCTGTTGTTAAAGCTAGGATTGTAACCAGTTCTCTAGTCAGGCATTCTAGGGTTATATTATTGCTTGGATAGCATAGACGGTCCAAGACTATAGCAGGGTCCCAGGTAAAATCATATTGTGGTTTTAGGTGGCTTTGATCCAAAAACGCATTTAATAAATCCTTCAATAGAGTCATCTCTTCCTAAACCGGATCCTAGCAGTAATGAAAGTGTGGACCGTGCTGAACCAATTGTTCCATATGAAGCACCACTTTCAAACCTTTTGGTTAAGAATTGGAGGACTAAGGTAATTTAATTCTTATATGGATTAATTGGATACTTGTTACAGAATTGCCCGCACAATCTCAGCACTATGTCATGCTGTTTGTAAATCGGTTGATAACAATGTATGTATAGGAGGAAACCGTGGTTCTGAAGGCAAATATGGAAAATATGGAAAGATGCTGGAAGCGTTACTGACGTTTGTCGAGCCCCGCGATCACAACGCGTCATATGACGTTTAAGTAGGGATCAGCAGGATGTTGAATGAGGCACCAAGGGAATCATAGCTTAGCTCTGGACAAAGCTTTAAGATCGTTTTTTTTAAAAACTGCGATAAATTTAGGAACCATATTTTTTCTTTTAAACCAATGACTTATATTGTAACTATTTAACTAAATACAATACTTGATTTCAATACATAACATGTTCTTTTCGGGGTAGTTTGTTCACAAAATGGGCAATGGACGCACCAAGGGAATAAGGTTTTAGAGGTTTGATAATTATTTACAGTTAATTATACTTACTTTAAACAAAAAAGGAATCGTGCCCCAGTTAGATTAAGTGCTAAAGAAATGTATAAAAAATATTCTAGCCAATTATTTGTACATTGCGGGTACTTTTTCTGCCTGGACGCTGTAATTTGGCCCTCCGAAGAATGACCCTAATCAATACCGGTATTGAAATATATTCTCGTTTTGGCCAATTGACAACATGCCTCTTTTTGATACTTTATTCATAAAAACCATTTCCGGTTATACTTGTCAATGTCAAGTACAAGTAACAGTAAAAGCTTCAGCCATGCACAATTGCGTAACGTTACTCTATGACACCTATTTGCTGTGTTTTAGTACTTAGTAATGTTATTGTCTAATTGACACTTACCTTTCAAGTGCAATTTAAATAGCGGTATTGAATACAGATAGGATTCGATTTGTGGCATTCGAACATGGCGGATGTAGACAGTATCTGATTTTGGTATTTCTGTTTCTTTGGCTAGTTGTGGTATAATTTTGATAGTGTTTTATGCGGCGATTAACCTTAACTGTTACAGTGATCTCAAAATTCTATATTGCTCTCGTGTCTGACATTTTTTAATGCGCAAGTTGTCTCCACGTGGTTTCTGGAATTTTACTATCAAGTTGCAAAAACTACAATCACCGTACAACGTCGCTCCAAAGAGAGCAATTAACTGACATTGGCACAAGCCTATTAGCCGCCATTAAGGAAGAAGAAGAAGAAGAATACAGATATTTAATATCGTAAATAGTCTACACATAGCGATAAAGACAACAATTGCTCTAATTAGAAGGTAGGTATTATTTTTTTAGCGGTAATAGTTTGCCAATTTATATACAGATATTCAATAAAATCGGTTCTAAAATCCCTGAGTAGGGCACGATTCAGTTGGTTCGTTTATATGGCAGTTTTAAGTCCAAAAAATAAACTTGGCACTCTAAGAAATTACGAAGATTTTATTATTCAAGCTTAGGCATCTCAGATCCTCGAAATAATTATAATTTGATCTACTGAATAGCCATGGGATAGTATTACGCAAACCCGTTCCCAAAAACCATAACAGTTGGCCGCATTAATGTTTGCCTTACACCATTACGGCAAGCGTTCCACGGAATCGGCTCGCAAGCGGGGCACAAATTAAATTGGCGACTTAGATTACCAGGGTAAATGGTCCAATTAGTGTTTCGGTGGGTCCCAGTTCCGAGTTAAGACAAACGGGATTGCCAGGGCACCTGATTCGCTTGCTAGTGATGTGCCGACGAAATTGGCCAGCTGGCTTTGTGCAAAGTGAAATTAGTGGGGTGATTTTGCAAGCGTTCGTTCGAAATTGACCACGAGATTGACGCTGAAGCGCTGCGAGGGATAAAAGCAGTGCCGTGGTAGAAGCTGCTTTTAATAAAGTACTTATGAACCTTAGAGTTATATTCGAAAGTTCTTTAATTTGTAATCTTCGGTTGACATCGTTACCAAACCTGATATGTTGCAATTTTCGATCATATAAACATACAAAATCAAACTCAAAAAACAGCTCCCTCGTGCAAATATTGACTAATATGACAACTCTGACCGATTGAGAGTGATATAGTAAATTTAGTACATTTTAATATATACCTTACGTACTAGAACATAACGTCGTAAATCATCTGTGTAAGCTTCAGTTTTGTAACCTTTTTAACTAAACTGGAATTACAACATTGACAACCTATGACAACGGTGTTGAGAAATAAAACAAAATATCTACAAGAAAGTGTAATGTAAAATGAACCTTAAAGTTAAGTCATATGCGAGTTTCATTATTTTGGTATGAGAGCGAAAGAAGGCAATTGATGATTTACGCATTGTTTTGATGGCTCCATTGTTCGAGCGGCAATCGTGCATCTACGTATTATGATCGAAGGTTGCAATTCATACTAGTAAATGTAATACAAATATGTACTTTGCA
The DNA here is from genome assembly GCA_947859365.1 of Archips crataeganus. Taxonomy (NCBI): domain Eukaryota; kingdom Metazoa; phylum Arthropoda; class Insecta; order Lepidoptera; family Tortricidae; genus Archips; species Archips crataeganus. The sequence continues at coordinate 8,651,510 of OX402049.1, read as the reverse complement.
GTGAATCGCAGACTATGTGTTATATTTTGATATAACCTCTTATTAGTTCTATGACACCTTACCTACCTCACCTTAGCAAGATATTCAGAAAATTACTTTTAATTTTCAAAGCAATGTAATTAAATCGATATTAAGTAAAAGACAACATTTTCCTTTATTTCGTGCCTTTTCACGAGTTATACAGTTACTGAGTAATAATCTTTTATTTTTTATGTGATTCTTGAATAGTGTCAATATCTTTCTGGTATATTTTTATCTCATACGGCATATTACACGATTTTTCCAAATTGTGTCCCAATTGTATTCAACCCCATCCCTATTGTTTACTGAATGTGATTTCGCCCCGTCTTGATTGTGGCGCGCTGTTTAAGTTGCGAGTGGTCGGCAAACGGCGCTGTTACCCTGCAAACCGTCCGTCATTTGTTATTGGCCAAACTATAACTGCTTCTCGAAACTTCGCCTATTTTATGACCCGTATCCACCTGAAAGTGTTTACGGAAGGTTATTATTATTTATTAAACGAACATTTGGTTGTTTTGATAACAACAAATTCTATCGGCTATATAAAAAATATCAGTTTTGGTGTTGTTAAAAGATAAAAATAGGTACCTATTTAAATAAGAGCTTAATGAACTAATGAAAGTACATAAAGTAAAAATAAAAGATCGTAAAAAGTTATTTTTTCTGATGTCCACCGGGTTGCCGACATTTTAAACATAACATCAGTAATGAAATGTATGAATATTTTTTGGACTCTAGTTACGAACGCAAGAAAAAGAACATGTCAATATGACAGATAAATACAAACTAACCAAACTAACGTCAATTTAACAGAAGTTCAACAAGCGTTTATGAATAAACGGTTTGTTTATGAATACTAAAATATTAAATGTTTCTACACACTTTATATCAAGGACTATTTCCAAAACATCCGACATATTTTCTACGTTACATAGACTGCGACGACCTTTATTAACCTAGCGATATTTAAAAATATATATATCAACATCCCTTACAAAATACGTCTAATATTTCCAATACGTCGAAGTCAAATCCGATAGATTTTGGTTAGCGATTACAGTAAGTGCTATTTCGGTATACCACGCATATACCCGTAAATAGGTACGTAGACTGCGATGGAAACTCAATTTTGGTGTCGTAGACGCATCCGACGTTCGCCCTTTAGCTCATAAAAGTGACGAAGCACGTGTTAGGAGCAGTAAACAATGGAATTAATAAATAATAAAAGTGTAGTAAACCTTTCGGGAAAACTGAAACGGGAAATAAATCAAACTAAGGGAACAGCTACTAACTTATTTACGTAGGTACTTACTCGTATATGAAATGAAATAATTGACTAAAGGAGCAAGTCCATTATACGTAAAAGCAATAGAAATTATTTAAGAATTCAATTACATTAAATGAAATTAAAATTTATATTACAGCAAGTTATTATGTAATGTTAAATTAATTAGATTAAATATAATCAATAGGGATAAATATACTGCATAATCAACAAAAAATATTACAAACACAAGTATAAATATTTTTATATATTAAGTTATTATTGATATGTGTTTGATGATGATGATGTATGGGGACGCCTTGCTGAGTCAGGCGGGCTGTCGATCGTTTGCACAGTCATTCAGCCCAGTTCCCCGTGGTTGGAGCCGACAGGTTACTGTCCCAGCAGCGCTCCCACACAGCAATTCTCCTCGAATCTTCTCGTTCTCCTGCTGAACAAAAGGACATCTTTGAGACAGACATCCTTTAGCTCCTCCTCCCTCAGCTCGTCACTCCCGAATACATCACGCCTCGCTGCCGCGTACATGACACACTCGGTTAGGACGTGCTCACTCGTTTCCTCCTTCCCACAATGTGGACAGGAGGGGTCACTTTTTATACCTATTACGCTTAAGTGCCTATTTAACAAGTTATGGCCAGTAATTATGCCAGTTATAGTTCTTAAGCTACTCTTACTTAGATTTAGGAGATACCTAGTTCTTCTGTGGTTTATGCCATCCAGCATCATCTTCGATTGTCTGCACCCTACAGCCTGTTTCCACTCACTGTTTGCTTCCTGTTCCTTCATTCTATCTATAACCCCCTTGGTGACTTCTGCAGACATTGGAAGTACCGGTTCAGGACCTATGAATCCCGTATCCGCCCCCTCCCTTGCCAGCTCATCAGCCTTCTCATTACCTGTCACTCCCTGATGTCCTGGGACCCAGGCCACCGTAACCTTCGTACACTCTCTTACCAAAGAGGAGTTAACTGTCGGCTTGTTTAATGCCTTTAGCGCTGCTTGACTATCAGAGTAAATCACCACTGTTCCTACACCTCGATAGTCACCCAGTTTTGCTTGTATAATCTGAGCGCACTTCAACACTGCGCACACTTCAGCCTGAAACACACTGGCATATCTGCCTAATGGTATAGCCTCTCGAACATTCATCTTGGGTATTATTATACCTGCTCCCGCAAGTTGGGACGTTTTCTTCCTTGATCCATCCGTAAAACAAATTGTAGTCGGATATTCAAGGTCTACCTTCCAATCATCTCTCTCTCCTATATGGATTCTGTATTTCTTATCGAAAACCCTCTGTTTCTTAATTAAGTCGTTATTCTGTGCTAGCATTCCTAGCTTTAATAACGCCTCCTTTTGTATAAGTGCATGTTTCTTGTCTGTGAAGTTCCCCCTCCACTCATCACATGCCCTCATTCTAAACCATTGTTCCATGGCCCTCTTCTCTATTTCCAGATGAAGTGCCTTCAGTCCTAGCATAACTTCCATGGCATGCGTTGGGGTTGTTCTCATTGCCCCTGTTATCATCAGGCATGTCAATCTTTGAACTTTATTCAGTTCCTTTTGATACTCCTTAATACGGGCCCTATGCCACCATATCACAGCACCATACAGCAGCCTTGGTAATATGACCGCCTTATACATCCATGATATGTGTTTACTTGTAAGCCGTAAATTATTCAATGCAAGAGCAAAATGTACGTTTTATCTGCGTAAAAGATAAAATGTCAAAGTAACAGAGCAAAAATAAACAAACTTTAATTAACACAAGCGAGCCAAATGTTTATGAAGAAGTGGTTGGTATTTAAATGTTAAATCAATAAAATAATGTAGTAGGTTAGTAAAGTATAATTTTCACTGAACATTTTTAAACCGAGTGTAACTTATTATTAAGTAGGTATTCATTATTGAACATGATATCACTATACGTCACATATCGTATGTCTTGATATTAATTAAGCAATAAATTCTAGAAGAGTCGATGCCTCAGTGACAGCTTAATAAGAGACAATCAATCATTTTCCACAGACAAGGCTACTGTTCCAAGTCTGTGTGCTACGTAATAGCTTTCTGTAACCAACGTTTTTTCACTCAACCGTGCGAAGGAGACAAAAAGTGGGTCATTTAGGTTAATATCCTTCCCGGAGAACGTATTGTCTAATTACTGAAAATGCTCTGCTTTTTGCCGCTTCTCTCCCCTAAAACGCTATTTTTGCGGCTTTCTTTTACCACCATCTTGATATTGTCTCGCTCCTTACCTTGAGTATGAGCAGGATGCGGATATAATCAGCAGCTGTTGTTTCGTCGGCTCTTTGTCACTTTACTTCTGATTAGTATTAATACTGTCATATTTCGTTTGCGGTGTTTGTACAGGGAAAGCAACTCTATAAACCTTTTTAGGTAATGCATTGGACAAACAACTGACGTGACTTCAAATGAGCTAGAAATTTTTAAGTAATAGTAAACTTTATGTAACATTAACCGCAAAAACCTATAAATAAAACTAATTCTTACTAATATTATAAATGCGAAGGTAACAACAATTTTAATTTGTATTTTTCAATCTATCTGTTGCCTCCTCACGCTTAAACTTCTGAACTGATTTAGGTGGAACCTGGTATGGAGATAGTTTGAGACCTTACAAAGGACATAGGGTCATTTTTATTCCGGCAAGATAGCAATAAACAAATTACGAATTCTTTGCAGACGGAGATGCGGGCAACAGCTACATCACAAATGCAATTAGGAATCAAAGAAATATTTAGAGCGAAATCAAGATAATCATCATCATCATTATCCCAGCCTATAAGTATACGTCCCACTGCAGGGCACAGGCCTCCTCTCAGAATGAGACAGCAAGACATAATATTTTGTATTTATTTTAAGTTGATTCAAACTTGTTTCACATGAACTATTTCGAGTGGGCGAGATGTTAATCTTGAACCTGAAACTTGTCAGCAAAATTAGTTTAGAATCCGTTTAATTCAATCAGGTATAAATAATACCGTCAAAATCACTTGTATCCCACAAAATGGAGAGTTGAAGCTCATGAAATCGGGTCATAAGTTAAATTGACTTAGCTAGTAGCGAAATTGGCCAAGCTTTGGGACTCTTGGCCATTCTTGGCGGGTCTTGGCTTGTTAGACGCTTACTTGGCGGCTTGCCAGGTGACAGTTAACCTTACCATCGACGTTATGACCGCTTAGCCCGGATTCGGTGGTTTGATGTAGGTAGGTAGTATTTGACCATCGAAAGGTTCTTGGAAAACTTTAGCGACTTGCATCGGTAACACACTGGCGTTTACTGCAGGTAGAAAATAATGACGTACAAATTCTCTATACCTTGGCAGTAGAGTCATCTCTAAATAATTTTGCTCATATAGATGAGACATAGGTCTGTTGCTAACTGTATCTACTGGTTACAAAAGGAATACAAAGTGTTATGTCGATTATTTTTAATAAGTTTGCAATATGCGCCCTCTAAAGTAGGAGTATCAACGAAACACAGCTTATCTTTACCGTATAAAGATAAGACACACCAAAAGCAAAAGTCCTGTTTGAAGCCAAAATGTCTCTCCCATTCTTTACGTCACTGTGAAGCGGTTGTAACTCTATTAAATATGTATAGCGAATATCAACTCTATGTGAGCTGTTTTAACAGTCACCTTGCAATAACTGGAACATGTGACGTAGAACTTTTTTATTGCGAATTATCTTCGGACTAAGCTGAAGTCAATCCGTGTTTGAGTTAGGTGGGGCATGCGGGCGACGCTCTTGATGTATTGTAAGTCCACTTTACAGATCACTGAGTTAATGAACTTGTTTTATTGATGCCTTTATTCTACAAAATACAGGGTTATTTTTAATTGACTGACTCCTCTTAACCCTGAATTCCTATCACTCAAACAAATGTTTTTTTTGTTTTACGACTTTTTAAAATGAAGCACTTTTTTCCCATACAAATACACAGAGTATCGTAAAAATAAGAGGTAATCTCAAATTTTCAAAACGTTATTAAACCAAAAATATTAAGTTATGACAAAAGCCGTAAAACAAAAAACATTTGTTTAAGTGGTAGGAGTTTAGGGTTAAAAAGATGCTAGTGAATTACAAATAACCCTGTATATTAGCCATCAGAGACTAACAGCCATCCATGAAGAAAAAACGCTGCCGAGACGCTCGGCGCGCGGTGATTATCTAGCAGCATATGCAATGACTGACAGAAACTCAACAGCAGCAGCATATGCGATGCTTCAGGAAAGCGTAAGGCCGTTATCGTCTGCACTAGACCTACACGTCACTTAAGTAGAAGAGATTCTCCTTAAGTGACGTCTAGGGTCTAGGAAACTATTGAACTCCATTCTTGATCAATTCTGTTTTGTTTAATCTTGGGTTACTTGTCGTTAAAAATATGCTTAGAAACTTAATTAGCATATATTATCGGACCGATGAAGATAGTACAAATGATTAAATCTCTATTATTGTACGGTGTCAGTGAATGTTCCGTCTGATACCTTTGAGTATCTCCGCCTCCGAAATATTCGTCTCAAATGGCGAATGTGCCGACTTTTATTTAAATGAAAATACTGCAAAAGCTGCGGGTATGTGTACTCCCGGTTGTAGCAGAAAAAAAACCAGTATAAATTTGCTTGTATCCACTGAATGCTATGTTACCTCATAGCAAATTCAAACGCAATGCACTTAAATGCGTTACGAAAGGACGTCAACACAAAACGAGCCTATTCCAACCGGCCGAATTCGTTTAGCGATTTCAAATCCGAACTGTGACCGCAGTGGGCTAGGTCGCCGACAATTATCGGCCAGCATTAATATCGCATAACGGGCTTTGCGAATGACTTGTGCATAATTTCCTCTAGCTTTAATGTTGAATTAGAACTGATTTAGAATGCGGGAGTGCGCATTTGGTGCATGACTTGCGTTAGTTTTGGAGTGCATTCTGGTTCACGATTAGAGAGTGAACATTTATCACTGGGTTTAAGGAAACAAAAATGTTTTTCTTTTGTTTCTGACGTAGGAAACGTTTCTCTCAAAATTACAACAAGAAATTACTAAGTGCTAAATAAATACAGTCAGCAAAAAGCCACAAAGAGAACTACTCATTATTATCTTGGCGCCTGTTAAAAATAAAAAGCTCGCACTTTACGGAAAATGACAAAGCCAGCCAAAGACTAATACATTAATATTGTTCACTAGGTCTGAAAGAAACCTTAAACTGCGACAACGTCTGCCACTCGATATTCGGTCGCCGCTCGCTTTGACAGTTGGGAATCGAGCCAGAATTTATAGCGGGACCAGCGTGACTAATGTTTTCTGCAGAATTAGGCTCGATTGTCACTTCTGTACTAAAATGTGCAATTGTTGTAACTATTCAAGCTGTTTTTTTTTCTTTAAATTATAGGATGATTGTTCTCTGTTCAATGTTATGTTGCAAAAACATTTAGGTAAAGAGTAGATTTTTGGCGGTTGCCATGAGGCTATTGCCGGTCGAACGGCGTAGTAAGCCTAAGTTGCGTTATCACGTCTTCCACGGATTGCCACAGATTGTGCAATAAATAATGTCATTAGAACTGACATTACTTCAATACCACATAACACTACATTCCCTACTGTAGTGTGAGCTGCGCCACACACACACTCTCCCATTATGTATCTATATAATAAGGCTTCATTTCTCTAATATACGCATTATTTACTCGGACTTAGTCGTTTCAATACACCCATCCTTACGACAACATTACATGGCGACCCTGCCAGTGCCGCTGCCTCGTGCGGTGCTGGCGGCGCGCTGCGCCACCAGTATAAAGAACTTCGAAAATTGTGGAAAAGTGGACAATTAAAAGTGTGGACAGTTTAAGAAGTGTGGACTAAAAAAAAGACAATTAAAATTAATAATAAGTGTATAGAATAAAAATAGTTATGTTAGTATGTTTAAATAAATATATGAATACCTGCGATATAAGACAGACAAAGGAGACAATTATGTAAGAAGAACTAATACTGAAAAAACTAAGGAAGAAACAAGAGAAAAATGAAGATAACATAATATGAAGAATATATTAAATTGAAGAAATAAAGGAAGAAAGAAGATAAAATATGAAGAGAATCCTTAAAAGAAAATGAAGTAAGAAGAGAAGAATAAAATTAATGAAAACGAAGAATGAAAAAATTAAGAAGAAATAAAATGGAGAAGTAAAGTTAATAAACTTATGTAAGAAAGAAGAATACGATATATTTAATGATAATCAAGAAAGAAGAATATACTTAAGTAAAACAGAAGAGAAAACTTAGACAAAGAATGAAGAAATTGAAGTAGAAAACTAGCTATGACAGAAGAATTAAGGAGACTGGCTGCGAGGAGTTGTTGGAGTGGTTACGGTATGCAGCAGGGAGACGATGGAGTCCAGGACGAGCTGATGGATTCGGACGAGCTCCAGGGAGTAGGACCAGCCAAACAAGAGATGTGCTATTTGTTATTTTATTTTAACTACTCATTTGGAACTTTAAAAAGTGTTAATTTTATTCGTAAGTATACGGAATTATTAATTCAAGTAGGTACCTATATTTGTGTTTTAAGAGAATATAATGTTTAGAAAATGCCGCTTGTTGTCGAGATTTCACAATTGCATCAATTTCAGATATTTTTTTTAGAGTTATTTTGTGCTTAGTAACAATACTTTTATTGTAGTCGCAGATGCAGTCTAAAAATAGAATAGGTCACGCGCAGAAAGTCGGATGATACCATACGTGTCATCAAGACAAGTATGGATCGGAATGTGAGGTGTGTTATTTCGTCTCACATTTCACTAGGCAAATGAGGTACTGTGCGCTCTTTAAGTAATGATTTAATTAGATCGTTATGAAATTGATTTTACATATTTTTTTCTACAACATGATTGATTTATTTATTAGGATGTATTTAAATAGCCAAGATTGTCACTTTTATTCAGCTGCAGACGGATAAAAAGGACAATCCGAAAATAATTTGTTATTGTTGCTAGCTTGATCACCTGGCTTCCATTTCAAATTATTAGTACAAGTTCAATAGATAGTTACAATATTTGAGAATATAACTACGCAGTTGTTTTTTTTTAAATCTGCTAGTTAGTATAATGATGATTGTTTTTTTAGTTACGAAATGGTTATATGATTTCTAGATTTCAATTTGAGAATAAGGAAACGTCGGTATAGTAATGAATTTTGAATAGAATTTGGGGTATGTATTGAGTTAGGAAAGGAAAGGTTTTATCAGATTAGGTTATCGTATGATTTTGAAAGAAAGGTATGTGTTAGGGGAAGCGGAGACAATCAAGATTTTCATTAGCTGTTAAGAAGGCCACTCTTAAAAGTTGATGGAATTCTTGCGAGTTGAAGTTTTCAAATGAATGAGTTTTTTTTTGAGAGATATTTGAGTGTGTTTTTTGAGATAGTATAGGATAGAAGTAGTAATAATTCCAAGGTCCACCAGGATATAAGACTAGGTAGCTGAATCCTTGATATTGGATCATGTTTCGGTCGAGCTACCACTCGTGACAATTCTTGGACACAAGGTATGATATAAAAAAGAAAGGAAGTGTTAAATGAACTACCTAGGTAAGTTTTGTGTAAATGAATATTATGAATGTGCGCGCACGAAAGTGAATAAATAATATCCTTATATCCTGAACTAATAAATAATTATGAAGTTAAAGTCCGGCCGGACACGTAATGTATAAAAGTGCTGTGGACCTTGATGACGAAGTGATGCCAAAGTAGCACACTTATATATAAGTGTGCTACTTTGGCATCACTTCGTCATCATCATCATCATAAGAAGTATAAAATGTACGAAACAGACAGTTGAAGTTACAAGATTTTTTTTTTATAAAGTGTTATGTTTATGATGTTATGATTTAAATACGTAGGTAAAAAGAGCACAGTACACATTACGAGTATTACAGTACGGATAATCGGTAGTATTTTTTAATAAACAATTTATCTCATCTTGTCAGCAAAGCGTGCAAATTTAGAAGTAAAAAAAATACCTACTAGTTAATGGTATTTAGTTTAAAAATGTGTTATGTTTAGTACTTATTCCAATTAATTACGTGAAATAGTTTAAAATCAAAGTTTTTTAAGTGTAAAAGTTTTTTTGTGTATCCTAAATTTGTATTCTTAGTTTTTGAACTTTTAAATTTTATTGATTCTTTTAAAAAAAAATTGGCATATTTTTTTTTTCTTTTTCAACGGGGGAGGTGTAGTGTGAGCTGCGCCACACACACACTCTCCCATTATGTATCTATATAATAAGGCTTCATTTCTCTAATATACGACCGCTTTAGCCTAGTTGGTAGTGACCCTGCCTACGAAGCAAGAGGTCCTGGGTTCAAATCCCGGTAAGGGCATTTATTTGTGTGATGAGCACGAATATTTGTTCCTGAGTTATGGATGTTTTCTATGTATTTAAGTATTCATTTATCTATATAAGTATGTTTATCCGTTGCTTAGTACCCATAACACAAGCTTTGCTAAGCTTACTTTGGGACTAGGTCAATTGGTGTGAATTGTCCCGTGATATATATATATATACGCAGTATTTACTCGGACTTAGTCGTTTCAATACACCCATCCTTACGACAACATTACACTACAATAGCTGTGAATAACGTCATTATGAATTTTATTGCGAAATAATATAATGTACCTAGCTTTTATCAACAGTTTAATTTAGTGTCATGCAATACACACAATGCGGTCTTGTGAAACCTGGGTAAAACAAAACAGTAACGTATAAACTGTGTGCTCAAACATGTTCAAACCCGTTTCCGCGCTATCTGCGCAAACAACGTAACTTCACCCCTTCACTCGTTTGTGGCCGTTACCGGGAAATATAGACTTCGGAACTAACCTTTATAGAGTTAAGTGAAGTAAGAAGCGGGCGGGTTTTGTTTTCGGCGTAGTTGAATGCGAATGCTTCCTTCTTGGATATATGTATACGATATTGTGCTGTACGAGGGGCGTTCAATATAAAGTGAGAATGAGATGCAAACTCTTTCAATATTAGGAAATTAAATACTGGCCGGTAAAGCTAATCGATCTAGCTGATTGCTATGAAAAAAAAACTAACTGTCTTTTGTTTAAAAAAAAATACGGTAATTTCTTTGCAATGCTATTGAGTACGTTAGCGAAAATGGAGAAAATTGAACTGCGCGCCGTTATCAAATACTTGTGTTTGAAAAATTTTTCTACGGACCAAGTCAATTTGGATTTGCGGGACACTTTAGGGTCTAATGCTCCTCCGTATTCGACGGTCGCACGTTGGTGCGCCGAATATAGACGTGGAAGAACATCGACTATGGACGACCACCGCTCCGGACGCCCTACTACAGCAGTAACTGAAGAAATTGTGAAAAAAGTCGAAAACTCAGTTTTAGCGGATCGTCGTGTCACGGTTCGTTTTATTGCTGAAAATGTAAAGATTTCAACGGGGAGCGTGCATAATATTTTACATGAACGCTTGGGTATGAAAAAGGTATCTGCGCGTTGGGTACCAAGAATGCTTACTGACACGCAAAAACAATCTAGACTAGAGATTTGTCAAGAAGCTTTGAACCTGATGCAGCAAGACCGGGAACTTTTTTTGGCGCGATTTATAACAATGGACGAAACATGGCTCCATCATTACGACCCAGAAACGAAACTGCAGTCTATGACATGGAAAAGGCCATCATCTCCAACTCCGAAGAAATTCAAGGTGGGCCCACCTGCCGGTAAGGTCATGGGCTCTGTTTTTTGGGATGGTAAAGGGGTATTAATGATTAAGTATCTCAAACATGGAGCCACTATTACGGGCACTTTATACGCCAAACAAATAGCAACATTGCGCAATGAGATCCGAGAAAAACGGCGAGGTAAACGCTCGAAAGTTGTGCTGTTCCACCAGGACAATGCCCCGGCACACAAGTCCATCGTTGCAATGCCTGCAATTCGTGATGCTGGGTTCAATATCCTTAAGCATCCTCTGTATTCACCAGATCTCGCTCCCAGTGATTTCTACCTATTCCCGAGATTGAAACAATACCCGAGAGGCCAGAAATTTGAAGACAACGACGCGGTAGTCGCTGCAGTACAAGATTTTTTAAGTACTCAAGATGAGACCTTTTTTAAAAATGAAATTTTAAGTTTAGAAAAAAGATTTAATAAGTGTATTATGCTAAAAGGTGACTATGTCGAAAAATAAAATTACATTTAGTAAAAGTTGTTTATAACATACTCATTCTCACTTTTTATTGAACGCCCCTAGTATAATAGTTGTACGTAATGATTAGTTTATGATCAACTGTGGTATATCAATTAATTTATCGTCTACCTAAATTAAAATCAATTGCCAAATATATGTGAGCACATTATATCAGGATGGCTGGCCTATTTTAGCTAGTTCTCTTGATTATTGTACTCTAGTGCCCGCGGCTCCGTCTGCGAATAATTCGTTTATCGCTATGCCGCACGAATTATGCAATTTTCCGGGTTAAAATGTATTATATGTGTTAGGTATTCCATGTTATTATCTATCTGTGTGCCAAATTTTATTAGAATCCGTCAAACCGTTTTAGCGTGTAACTAACATCCGTATCCAATCATACAAATATTCGCGTTTATAATATTAGTAAAATTTGTAATTGACAGGACAAAGTTTGTTTGAAAGAAAATGTTTGTATAATTGTACGGAAAAATAAGAACGGGTTTAAAAACATCCATATAAAAATTTGAGCGAGACAGAAGAAATGCATTATTATCATCATTTCAGCCGAAAGACGTCCACTGCTGAACAAAGGCCTCCCCCAAGGCTCGCCAAACAGATCGGTCCCGTGCCATCCGCATCCAACGCCAAAAATAAGAAATTAATGGAGAAAATTCAGCCCTACTTTCATTATTAGCACCTACACTCGTGTGAAAAGCCAGGGCACACGGTTGGTATCAAATTAACACTAAGGTAATTCAATCCTAGAGATATTAGAAAAGCTATAAGGTTTGTGTCTGCCTGTATATTTGTTACTCTTTCACGCTGAATACCGTTGGTGGGTTTGGTTGAAATTAGGCACACAGATACTTTTAGAATACGTTACTGTGGCGTCGACAACTTCTGACCCCGGCAACAGAGGCGCTACCACGAAATTCGAAAATCGAAGTTCGTATCGCATTATCCCTCTCACTCTCGTGTCAAATCATATTAGCGTGAGCGGGACGGCACGAAACGAAGTTCGAATTATGCACTTCGTGGTAGGGCCTCAGGGTTAGCCGTTTCCGGAGAGTCAGGAGCCGCAAGCCAATGAGGAAAAAGAGTATGGAAAGGAAACAAAATATTTTTAACAAATGTATATTGTATATAAGAAACACATTATAAAGGGCTCTCGGCTAGCTTATACTATACAGGTTAGAGCTGGAGGGTTTGTTTGGGCTTAAACCAACTGAGTATAACCTTTGTGCCTATTTATATTTGACCGGAAGGTACGCGGGAATGAAAGAAAATAATAATAAAAGGGCGCCACCAGTCGAGAAGGCGATTGGACCGAAAGTTAAATTAGGGGAAAAAATGTACCTCAGCACGCAGTACTACCAGAGAATCACCGGCCTCACGGAGGAGATCAGCAGCGGTGGACCCGAAGCGTCCCGGAGAGAACGGACACCGGACCCCGCAGAGGTTCGACCAACCACCGAGGGAAGTAGAGAGTTCTGGAAGCTGAAGGCTCGAAGATTCGAAATTCCTCGGGAACAAAAAAAAACCTCCTGAAAACAAAATAAAGGATCTTTATATTTGCATTAAAATTAGACGTGGGGTGTCGGACGGACACATAGCTCCCAGTCTTTTGTCGGTGAAGATTTTAACTCACCGGGAAGGAATGAAAGTCCCGTTGGTAGCTTGGCCAGGCTGATGCAGACGTCTGTCAACACCCCGGAGGTTTCAAGAGCTCTCCGATGGAAGAAGTAGAAATTATGCTGGAACGAACAGAACTTGTTACCATTTGGGCCTTAGGGGAATCCAGCCTCAAGATCAATTTACAGTTAAAATAGGAAACTTACCACGCGACATTTAACGTCGCGTTTGCGAAATGGGGCGCAGAGCGTTCGTTAATATGCCTCAATAGGAGGAAGCGAAGCGACCGCGGCAAACGGGGCCCAAAAAAAAGAACGTATCAAAAATATAATAAAAAAGTATGTCCCGCCGCGCCTTTCGATTGTAAAAAGTGGCCTTTGACAACTCGAAAAACCTTGCCATACGCAAACGAAGAGGTTGCGAAGAGGTGTAGACCAAGGTGAATTGAAGAAAAGATAACGAAGCCGTTCAATTCCAAAACAATGAAAATAAGTACTTACGGGATTTATCCTGAAATAATAATATCACTTTAGCCAAAAACATAGTCTCGTTGATTTGGAAAACATTAAAAACCGTGATCGCAAAAATTTACCAGCGGCAACACTGACAGTTGAGTTTTAATTGTAAACGTGACAAAAAAAAGTCAAAGTAACGACGACCATAACACTGGGCGTTTGTTGAGCGTTTATTAAAAAAGAGAAAAGGTAAGAGGGTCGCAAATTTATACGTCACAATACTTTACAAATGTTCATAGCCAGGACACACGGGAACAAAACAAACAGGAACACAAAATATACCTACCTATTCTGAAGTTATGTTTTGTTCCCGTTGGAAAAAAATAAAGACGCCATTTATTTAATTAATACACCGAAATTAAAGCACATTCATCATCATCATCCCAGCCTATATACGTCTCAATGCAGGGAACAGGCCACCTCTCAGAATCAGAGGGCTTGGGCCGTAGTTCCCACCCGAGCCCAGTGCGGATTGGGAACTTCACACACACCATTAAATTTCTTCGCAGGTGTATACAGTTTTCCTCACGATGTTTTCCTTCACCGTAAAGCTCATGGTAAATTACAAATGTAATTTCGCACATAAATTCTGAAAAACTCAGAGGTGCGAGCCGGGATTTGAACCCACGACCCTCTGCTTGAGAGGCCATGGGTCAAACCACTAGGCCACCACGGCTTAGCACATTATTTACACTAAAATACGTGTCACATGACGTAGGTATAGTCCAGCTAGTCGTTATCATACCAATTATTATTTGGTACCCAAATTATCCGTATTTTCATACAAATTCAATTCATTAAAATAAGTTAACTGCCTATGTTTCATTTAGGATAGGTATTAGTTCAAGCAATTTGCCACTGGTTCCCTTTAGCAAAGCACTGCAAACAATGTTCAAGCCTCGATCCTGAAAGCAACACAATGTACGTGACATTAACACTTTAATACCCAAGATGTCACCAGCACTGCGGTCGCCATTTTCATAATCGGCCCCCGATATGCGAGGCACGGCGCGGCAAACGTTAAACTCACTCGAAATAAATTAAAATTCCATACAGAGGTCGGTGAAATCGTGAGGAAAGTGGAATTGTGTAACTTTGTTTTAATTGTTTCAAATGCCCGTTTTTTGTGTTCTTTTGAGGCACTTCGAGATGTATTTTTCTGTTCTTACTGAATCAAAGACTCAAGTTTTTCAATATCAATTCACAACGGTGTTAGTTTTTGAGTTAGAGTTCTTGTTAATTTGACTTAAATTACCTACTACCAGTATGATAATATTCTGACTTTATTATCTGGCTTCATAAAACGGAAGACTGTATGTATCTTTTTTGTTTCTTAATTTTATAGCTATTATTTCTCGCTATGTCTATATTTATCGCTATTGACGAATAAAAAGGAAGAGGTATTGCTATTTGCTGCATAATAGTTACCGTTTTGCTTTAGCCTTCCTTTTGTGGCTCAACTTTTATAACTTATAACCTATGTAATATTAACAGATCAGTTCTTAATAACACAAGAACAAAAGTCCGAGTTCTACTTCAAAACAAATTAGAGCGTAACCCAATGACAAATAGGCGCAATCGTATGTCATCTCAACTATACTGCTGGATATTAAACTGACTGACAGTGGGACTGGAACGACTCGTTTATGGGAATTAACTTGATCGCGCTAATTGACCGCATTAATCCGGTTATAACCGGTTATAACTAGTTATATCCGCTTAGTGAACTCCGGTTTTATTCATGTTTTAGTGGTGCGGTTTTATACTTTTGCATGAATATTTTTTAGGACTTCAATTAGAACGGTTAAACTTTTGTAGGGTTAATTTCGCGCTCGATTCACCGTCTGTGCTCTGTTTGTTTAACCATAGTAGTATCACTCCAACAGGATATTGATAGCCGTTAAGTAGCTTTTGTGCCTTAAAGTCGACAAAGTGCATGTAGTTTACCTGATACCTAGTGATCGCCGCCCATATGTCGATTCCTTCTTCCTACAGTACCTAGCATTGGACTGTTCTTGGTTGGGTGCCGCAAACTCACAATACCTACTAATATTAGGAGCAAGTAAAATCACTCAGCTGCAGCGTAAGGTACTTTGGTTTGTAATTGCATTGTAGTCCAGCAGGCTTACTGTCTAACGCGCTGACGTTTGCTTTCGCAATCACTATTTCTGTCAAATGGTATATTATGGTGACAGAAAGAGATGGTGAAAGCGAAGGCAAGCACCCGAGCGTTAGACAATACGCCATCTGATCTACTTAATAATAAAAAACTATGATGAAGACTCGTCAACAACCGTCAGGACAATACTTTTGAAGTAAAAGGCTGAAATTTTGGATAGAATCCAAGAAAAAAGTAATAAAGATGGAATGTTTCAAATTCTCGCGGGAAAACGAAGAGCGCGAGTATTTTCATACTTAGATTTCATTGAGCTATTATAGCCGGAGATTCATAAAGAAGTAACAAAAAAAAACATGAAAACGCACGTAAACATTATGATGTTAAATTAAATCGAGAAAAAATATTTTCACACTTCCCGAAGCCAAACAATATCCACGTACAAAATACAACAGCCGAAAAAAAAAACACAAAACAAGCTTGTGTTGATTTTCACGCGTGAAAGCGTTCGGAAAGGGCCGGAACTGGCACCGTCACGTTGCAATAATTTACGTGCCGATGGCAAAAGGATGTTTTTGACAACGCCTCTAATAGCTTTTTAGATCTACGGTAAATGTGCTAAAGTCAATTTATAGAAGAATGGATAATATCGTTAGTGGTCCTTAGTTGATTATGATTTTGATGGACAAAACGGAAACGATGTTTAATCAAATGCTTACAATCAGCGGTATTTAGACACAAATAATAGTACATTGTGCATCAAGGGCCGTAAGTAGGGGACTACTAACGAGAGCCTATTAGAAGCTCGACGCCGGAGGCGGAGGGCTTTTAATGACTCGAGTTTGTAATCCCCTTACTGCCCGTGATACACACAATGATTTTCATCACACTGCGAGGAAAAAAATCCAAAATTAAATTATTTTGTCTCTAAACACTTAAATTAAATAAATAATGGCTACCCGCCAATACAAATTGTCACTTTTTTCAAGTCATCTACCATAGATAATGTAAACTGTGTTTAGAATTCGAATGGTCATACGGCCACATTCTGCCAACACTTACTTTTTACTTACTAAAATTATTGCAAAAAAGAGAGAGAGAGAGAGAGAGAGAGAGAGATGTTTATTTACACATATTCGATACACAGGAAATACATTTGACAGGAAAAGATACAAATAAAAATCATCGAATAGTATAAATTGGGCCCCACTCAGCATAATGTTGCGGCAAGCCGCAACGCTGTTTTTCAGTGGGACCCATTTAAAAACTAAACACAAAAAAAAACAACACATTGTGAAGACACGAACGCCAGCGGAAAATGTAGTTCGCAACAAAAACCTAGATAGGTATACAAACCGGAAGTATGTATGGCAACACTTGATCAGTTTAATCGTATCAGAACCATTAAACCGCAACAAATTACGCCAAAGATTATTCTGGCTACTGCAGTGAATTATCAGCAATTTCACAAATTTTGATATTGTGACGCATTCACTCAACCTTCGATAAAACAAACTTAAAAACAACAAAACATTCTAAAGACTTAAGGTTAGGCGGGAACGCAGCCCGGCCCTTTGTAAAGTCGTTCACAATAAAATTAAGCTACCGCCATTTCGTGTGAAAAAAAAAAAATACTTAGCAAATAACAAATAGGTAACAAAAAATATATAAATACATCCCAACGAATAATTAAAAACAATTAAAAAGTCTGTGTCAAATGCGCTCAATATACGTGTTGCCCTGAGAGCGTTACCCAAGCCAGCCAAATGTCTTGTTGGAGTTGGAGCAAGGTAAGTATAGTGTTCTGTTTAGGTTATCCATTCAGCGCGAGAAAGTGAATTTTACATTTTGTTTTAAAATTATGCTTTGACTTTAAAGCACGGATCGGTGGAGGCAGATCATTCCAACACTTCGTGGCCGCTATTAACTATTTGATATAAATTTAAAATATAAAAATTACGAAGTTTCATGAAGCGTAGACAAGTTTTGTGTAGTAAAATTGGGTTATAGCTAAGTTTTAAACATATAAATATAACGTTGGCTGACTTGAAACGTCCTTAGTCTGTTTGAAAATTTTAAAACCAAAGTTAGAACTCCCTTGGGAAGAAAAACTGTACTTAAATCCATAACTCCCTTAAGAACAAATTAGGCCTTTGACATTTAGTATACAGGCATGGAATAACACCATTGACGAGCAAGTGTGATGAAAAGTCATGTACACACATTTTATAAGTTACGCTATGATCACAATATAACATTGAGAACATTTAACATGTCAAACTACTACTACTACTACTAAATTACTACTGTTCCGTAACTAATCGT
Organism: Archips crataeganus; assembly: GCA_947859365.1. NCBI lineage: Eukaryota > Metazoa > Arthropoda > Insecta > Lepidoptera > Tortricidae > Archips > Archips crataeganus. The sequence continues at coordinate 8,633,377 of OX402049.1, read as the reverse complement.
GCACTATAGGTAAGTCAGTGCGACACGTACATGTTAACCTGCAGAACCCGCGCTACTCCTCTTTCACATAAGGCAATATTATGGAAACATACACATTTTTTGTTTGCCTCTTTCCTGTGGACATGGCAAAAGTTAAAGATCTATGCCCAATATTTTTAAGTTAAGTCTACTCTACGACAGCGCCCACTTCATCTTTAGCCCTATTTAAATTACTTAATCTTAAGTTTGCTGACTTGAAGTCTCAAATTTTATGTCCATAGGAGAGACAACTTTTGTTTCTTACGGTGTTTATGACCCATATAATGTCCCAGAGCCTCAGCTATCACAAACACAACACAAAATGATGACCCGTTTCAAACTCTCCACGAGTTCATTCTTATAGGTACAAACACCCGTTGCCTAACAAAACGAATGACGTATTTACTAATTAGTAAACATTTAGAAACCCCGAACTGCCCACATTACCTTTCTCAACATTATTCTCTTAGCTAACATGTTTTTTTTTTATTTTTAACCGACTACGGCAAATAGTTTAGCGTTTATTCAAAGTTATATTAATTTAAAATCGTGTTCATAAAACAAAACTGAACCCGTAGCAAAAGGAAATTAGACGTTTTTTGCTTAACTGTCCATATCCATACAAGTACTGAATGATTTGATATAACTGCTCTTTGTCGCCTTGTCCGAGTACTTATCCGACACCAAGCTAAGAAGAAGTAGTAGGCAAGCGTGCTCCATCGTAGTAGGCCTCATCTTTGCTTTCCAAAAGGCGTGATTGTGGTCAAACGCAAGCCTATACTCGTATTGTATAAAAAAGTACTTCTTCGAATTGCAAAATTTAATTTACTTATCAAACTCAGTATTTTAGGACTATTACTAAGTATAAGTTTTCTGCTGCCAGAATAGTGGTTTTCGTTCCGTTGCGACCGTGGGGTCACAATTGAGTGACAATTTTGATAATTTGCAAAATAAATAAGAATAGGTAACCTTTAATTTTCTGAGTTTTAATTTGACTCCTATGCTTTTCTCAAAATTATCATCATCCCAGCCTATATAAGTCCCACTGCAGGGCACAGACCTCCTCACAGAATGAGAGGGCTTGGGCCGTAGTTCCCACGCGGGCCCAGTGCGGATTGGGAAATAATCACTTGTAGCAAAAAACAAAAAAAAAACAATGTAATGTGCATTAAAATCTGACCTTTTGTAAATTTAGGATAATCTTAACAAAGTGGCTGGCTGAAAAGTGCTTTTATAGTGTACAGGAATTTTCTAACTATAATTGAAGGTATGAAGGTAAGTTGTTGTTTTCGTTTGTATGTAAATTTCGCATGCCTTGTTTGGTAGACTTTAGTGAGACTTAATGTAATTATGCAATCTTATTGTACCTGAAATCAATTAAAGTAAATTAATTTGAACTTGAATTTCTCGTATTGTTTGGCATCTAATGTGTTATAAAATATCACATCGAAAGTAAACAGTTCATTGTCGTTTCGACCCCACACGATTGAAATGACAAAGGTACTATATTACTTTTGGTCTTTATATCTAAATTTCCTATATTTTTTAGTCACGCACTACGGATTCAATGGATACCAGTGAAGATCCACGATCGTATTCCAAATCCAAGCAGAGGATTACGAGTTAATGCCTGAAAATTTAAAACGTTTCATTGAAAAAAATCTATTGCTCAACATGGAGAGTCTGCGTTAAATCCTAGCAATATCTTTCATTGGATGTAATCCTGTGGATAAAACAAAAAAATCGGTTTGGTCGGCACCTACCTTTAAAATGAAGTCTTCAGAACTAGTATTTTTAAGCTTTTCATGAGTAGTCGAGGTGAGATCGGACGTTTTAAATTAATTTCGGTACTTTTGGTCATAGTTTGCACGCAATGTAACGCCTGGTGCAATGAAGTTTTAGTATCACTGGGTAACATAATTTTAGATCTATGATCTTGCTTACATTTTTCTGATCAAAGGACCACTGAAATATACCGAGATAGAAAAAGAGTTCAGCAATGTGTAGGGAGACCGATCGTGTAACAGTTTGCGTGGGTGCTTTGACGTCACGAGTGTAATTTAGTGATGGGAAACATAAGCCGCGCGAAAACAATTCAAAAGCATCGATTCACAGATCGACTAGAACACAGCACCGATCAATAGTCGGATAAACTGTACTGATTACTCGTCGGTACTTTGATGGGCCAGTAAAGGTGCCTTCGTGGAAATGTATAGAACAAATCCGGCTGTTTTTGTAGGAAACCATTTTTACGACCAGTTGCTTGAATCAATTTATTTTTAATATGAGGATCATTCGGAAAACTGAAATAAAATTGCAATATAGAAGTAACCATAGCCTATTTGTTAACAATATTTGCCAAAAAAAAATCTCATCTACCTACACCTATCTCGCCCTGATCATATAATACGGCATACGCGTACCTACTCTCGCTTTTTCTCTGCTTTGTCATTATAATCTAAGGAAATTTAGTACATATTATCCTGTATCTATAATTTCAAGAGATGTAATTAAGTACCTACTTAACTTATTTTTGGCACAGCTGGTTCTTACTTGTATCTAAATAATAGTAAACAAATCAACACAACTCAAATCTGAACTGCTCACTGCGTCCATCCCTAATCAACACAGGTGGATTAAAAAATACACGACTATAAGCACGGAAATCGCTTGTAAACATGGGATTGGTGACCTTACCTAACCTAACAGGGCAGGTTGCCATTACTCTTCTTCAGTTTGCATTCTAATTTATACAGGTTTTCCATCGCACTTCACACGGTCTGACTAAAGAGAAAATTTCGATAAGAACACAAAATTATTACCACCCAATCGTGATCGAACTCTGATGAAAACATGTCGTCGAATCGAAATCTTTACTGCAGAAAATTATCGGGGTGAGAGGGTCATGAAGCGTTTCAAATAATATTTCACTCCCGATCGGAACATTTCCACGACACCGAAGGAGTAGTGGGAATAAAAAGGCAAATACTGAATTTATGGACGCGATCAACCGTGAACGCAGCTACGGGCGCGGCGCATGCATATTTGATTCCATCATAAACTCAATTTACAGCTAATCTCATCTCAGATTGTCGAAGAAATAAAATTTCACACGCCGTTGGCTGTGTCGTGAATGTAAATAGGGGGGTGTGCGCGGGGAGTACACCGCGGCGAGGGGGGCAGGCTAATAAAATATACGCGCCAGCGTTCACGGCTCATTTGGCATAAGACGGCCGCGCAAGAAGCTGCGCGTCAATTTAATATTTCGCCTTTAATTCCGGGCACTAAATTAAACCGGCCGCCTACCCTAATCTCGAGTTCGACGTTAAATTTTTGTCCTCCTCTCACTCGATCGGTATCGAATTGATCGATTTTACGGGCCTACCGGTTCCGTTTCGTACGGTTGTAACTTTTTAGTGCTCCTTTTATTACGACAAACGATTTTAATCAAGCGAGTTTTTGTTCGCAACGGACGCCATTAGCGATTCGAGTTGAAATAAAATTCGGAGTTAAGTCGCGTTCGGGACTTGAGAATTTGCTCTTAATTTGGTTTGATAGGTCGCGCCGGTCCGTTCGCTGACCCTTTGACAAATTGAATAAATTTAAACTAATTTACAGTCAAATTTAATGCCACCGGTAAAATAGTCTGGGCTTGCCTATCACTAGAACTTGATTAAATAAAATCTGTCCCTTTCACAAGTTACTATTTTTTTTAATGTCAAGTCTTGGCTCTATCTAACCCAGTCAGCTCAACACTCTAACATTCAAGTTAAAAGTGGGAGTCTATTATGCGACCAAATGCAACTCTTTCAAGTTGGTAGAACTGCTTGTGAAATGCTCATTGGTGGCAAACCGCTCAAAAGCGGGCAGTAAAGTTTGGCGAACGGCGGGGATGCTGCAAGCCGCCTCTCATTGTAAATTCTAAAACATTCAAGAGTTAAAGGATAAGTTTTATTGGACTAATATTTAACTGTTCACCAGACAATAAATTGTAGTATAAAAAACCTTTTAATCACCAAAAATTATCAAATAATGATCAAAATAGGAACCTCATCCATTCTAATTTGATTTTTTATTGTTAACCTAGACATAATAAATGATCACCAAAAATGTAACCACACTGAAATTAAAATAAAAACCTGTTAAAAATTATATCTTCTTTTTCCTTGCAGGCTTTAAGAACTGTCTAATCAAAAATAACCCCACGTTTGCAAATAAATGCATAGGCAGACATACTTATTAAACTTGCCTACCCTATTTTTGAAAATTTATCAATAGGTAGGTACACCAATTTTTCATTAATACTATAAAATGTAACATAAATTCGAAATGACGCAATTTTTTTTAATAAAGCTACTTGTTTTTAAGCAAACTTTTAAGATATTATATTTCCAGTCCCACTGCAATAGTTAAACTATGCCAATACACTAGAAAACTTAAAAAATACTTACCCAACTTCATTGATTGAATCTATCGATTCTTCAAAAGAACACTGGGAACTCGCAACTTTGCCGAAGAGCACACTTTTCTTAAAATTTTCAAAGGATGCTTGGAAATTTTCTGAAAATCACTTTACAACTACGATTCTTTCCGAACATTGCGAGTTTTCATGAGGAAAGTTTGTGTAGCCGGCGTGAGGCAAGTTTGGCAGATTGTAAATTATAATCTTGTTAAACACCCACTCGGGGTCAGCAATTTTATATACTTTCAGGGTAATGTGATAGGGTGATTATGCCTAAATTATATAAGAGGCCTAATGTTTTGTGTGTTTTCGTAGGTACTTACCAGGAGATGATCTTGTTGTTTCTGACATTAATCTGCTGTTAGCTCTACAACTAAAAGAGACTTTTTTGTGGCTATAATTCGTTAATTTGACATAATTTTTAGCTAGTCATTTTAAGTCATATTTGGTACCAGTTGCAAAATACTACTAAGTAATATTATAAACGCAAAAGTTTGTACGTATGGAAGTTTATTTCTTGAAATAACACAGTATTTTTTTATCCCGGTAAGTAGCATAGTTTCCGCGGGATAGTGATAAATAAATTTTGCGCAAACGGAGTCGCTGGCAACAGCTAGTCAAGAATAAAATTGATAGTATTTTACAATTAGAATACAGAATAAACTGCATATATACGCGTCCGTTATTGAAGCCAAAATTAATACTTCCGAAGACAATCATGTTGACAATCAGTCGTTCAACGCATAAATGCAGCCTCCATTAAAAATACGTCCGTCCTAGGTAGTATTATTTCAATATTACCAACATTTTGTCCATGTTGTAAATTCAACGATCGAAATCACGAGTAAACCGAAGCGAAAGGTATACCACTCGCGTTTTTCTCTTTGGTTATGGACGCACTTTATCACAGTACGCGGAGCCCGTAACATGGCTTTTGATTTTTTGTACATATCGTCGGGTCTAGTGCAAATCCGCTTATCTACCGTAAATACCGCGTATATGCATTACAACCATGTAGTTTTAAAGACGAGGGTTTAACATCATATTTGTTTTATTTTAACGAATTTGGAATAAAAATTGGAAATTAGCTACATTTGTCACATACGCGGAATTATCCAATGCCAGTGAAGCAGATTTGCATTGTCCCCGACGATTTTAATGTAAGATTTTACGTAGTCTTACTACCGTAACTATACTGAAAGATATCAAATTACGCTCAACTAGTTGAGAACACTCTCTTGAAAACTGTTATGTTATCTGTTGTACCTTATATGAAGTTTAGTATCAACAAAATACAATGAAACATTTCCCACTTAACTAAGCCATTACTTTGAGCTAAACTGGCCTGACTTAGGCTAAACTTAATGTAGTATTTCTTCCCATCTCAGGCTCATACCAGGCTTCAGGCATTCTGCAACACGACACGAAGCGCATACGTCTCTTGGCTTAGCAGCAAAGCCGGGTATCCCAACAATTTACCTGACACTGCATTTCATGTTACTGCGAGGAGTCGAGTACGTATAGCCGAGCTAGTTTGCTGGAAGAATACTAACTACTACTATACTGTAATTCTATATATTAATTGTTGTTTTAGACAAAATAAAGAGATTTTTTTTCAATCTGTAAAAATCAGTGTATCCATTCGGGATATTTCAGCTAACAGACGATTAGGCAAGTTTGACCGAATACTCCTCTAAATATTTTCGGGATTTTTTTAAACCATTCTTGACAAATATTCCCGTAATAAATTGTTGGATATTCAAAGTGTAGGTGTGGCATTATACTCAACTATTTTCCGAAAATAAATGTAGGTAACTAAGTTAGGCAATAAAACTCCACTCATTCTGAGAGGAGGTCTGTGCCCTGCCGTATGACTTAAATATAGGCTGGGATTAGCTTGACATAATAAAACTAATTAGTACTTACCTACGGCTCATAGGCTAAACTCGGTCATAGACGTGAGTTAGCCGTATTTTTCCACAACGAGTGAGTCTCGCGGTAGTTTCATGTTCAAAGTATCTACGGCTATTTATTATGGGGTAGTGAGTATTAGTATAGAGGTAGTGAGAGAATTGAAAAAAAGAATATTGAAAACACTTAAGAATTTATAAATATATTGTAATTGTTATGTAGAGATAATTAAAAAAAGACTGTATATTCAGAATTAATTTTAAAACACTGTGTATACACAACTACAATACAACTACATACAACTACATAATATTTATTTGTATTAAACGACTGGGTGCATTTATAAATTGAAATTTCGCACGTTCCGTGAATACTAATTATGTTGCGTGATAAATTTATGAGTGTATAAAAGCGTATGTGAGTGTGCGCATGTAAGTTAATGCTAATACGCTCCCGGGGGCTGATCAGAACATTTGCGAATCAAATTGTTCATGTATCCCTCGGCGCGGCGCGTTAGCGAGCGCAAACTAGACCACTGGGGATAATGAAACGATATTGAAGCAATATTAGAACGATATAATGACGAAGGTGCTTAGAATTATCACATCGTCAACAGAACTGTTTCTGATGAATAAATGAAAATAGTATCTGTTCGGTCGAGAAATATGTTAACGATACCGTTGATCAGCTATCCCAGATATCCTATCCCAGGTTTTGTGCATAATAATGAGATAAACTGTTGCATGTTAGGCAAAATGAAACTATTATCACGTGGACATCAATAATAATAATAATAATAATAATAATAATTAGCACATCCTCATGGTGTATTAGGGGATAGACCTCCATAGTTGCGCCCATCTCATTTATATTATATGGTACCAAAGGCCTCTTCATGTTGGCTTTGGCCCCATGAATGCCTTTCAAATGACCGGGTCCCCATGGGCCCGTGATCGGAAATCCGTACCAACATAATAATAATAATTCATTTATTTCAAACACATGTCCATAGATGGTTAGTAATATTAAATGTTGTACAACTATGTTAGTAAATTAAAATCCATAACATCATTTAAATTATATTACTCATTACAATATTAAATGTCACAATTAAATTAAATTAATATTATAATATTGTTTATTTAACTGTACATAATTTATCTATCTACCTACCTGCTCAGATAAAATCTGCACTCGGTTGACATGTACAATCGCTAACAGATGAACATGAGATTGGGTAAGGTGGTTAAAAATATCTGAACAAGCTAACAGTCTCATTATCGTCATCAGCTTATTATACCTATACGTATACTTAGTTCGTATTAACTGTAGGTACGCCACCTAAAACTCGATAATAACCCGATTAAGATCGGGGTCGTTATGATGTTAAGTATGTACAATTTGTGCACATTTTTACCAACTGCTAGTTCCAGTTATACATGTTCTGACGATACATGATAGACGGATAATCTAAATAAATATTTTATAAGTATACATATAAATCATGGGACGATTGACAACAATTAACCTAGTCCCGAACTAAGCAAAGTTTGTACTATGAGTACTACACAACGAATAAACATACTTATATATGTTGATAAATACATACTTAAATACATATTAAACAGCTAAGACTCCAGTAAAAACATTCGTATATTTCACACAAATATCTGCCCCGACCGGGAATCGAACCTTGGACCTCTGAAAAAGCTGATCGTGCTAGAATACACTAGGCCTGCAACTATTATACTATGCATTAGCGATATAAAGAGCTATTTATGTAGTTCAACTGATGATAATAGACTTTTCCCGTTCCTCGCTATACCCCACTGACAATCCCAAGCATGCCAGCCTCGCCGCTGCACGCCGGTCGCGCTATGCGCGGCAATGGTGCATTGTGTATGCATTGCACGAAACTCGTTGATTCCTCGATTGTGTTCGTTGTGTTATGTTGTCGGCTAATTACTTCAACACGTGTTTAATTGAAGTTCAAATGAAAGTTCGTTCAACGTATTAAACTCGAGAAAAAAAACGAGAGCGCATCCGGCGAATTTTCCCTTGATGAAAATAATAATTGTGGATTATACATAATAAGTAATAACCATAAGAATACAAGTGAGGAAGAAGTGCCAGTTTTTTCATAATATTGGGATTCAAATCTGCAAGTGAATACAAAAGGACTTAATAATAATAAATTATAAAGTATGGTCTTGTAAAATTTGTTTCGTTTTGATTCATTATAATTGCCACAATTTTGCTCTTTGCATTTCATCAAATATTGCGCTTTTTAATTGATAATGTAATGTAAGTTTATTATTTGATTTATAACCAGAAATAGCCGTATCTCTATTTGGCCTGTAGTCAATCTAGGACTAATTAAGTATTTTTTATCTTAGTCAGTGGTACAATTAACTTACTTTATTTAGAAAAACATAAAACCTCTATCAACCTCATTTTTACACCATGCCGAGAGACTCGAATGCATTAAACAACACGTAACCCCCGGATATAAGTTTATTCCAGTAATTCTAGCAGATCACCCCTTCTATCGAGTTTTATTGAAATTTCGTATATCGTCGCCCCTTAATGGGCAATGCTGTTCGGAATCCTCAGACGCGTCACTACTCGGAGCGGGGGCACAGACATTTTGGGGGTTAAAAATCCATTCCGTGCAGCAATCAATTCGTGATTTCCCTGTTTGTATTACTGTTACCCTAAAAGACAATGTTCTTGAATCGAATTTTGTTAGAACCGGTGCTGCAAAATTTTATAGCAGTTTCTAATATAGGTTTTGGAGGCATGTAAATGTTTGGTCGTGTTTATGATGTTGCCTTTTTTACGGGGAAAGAAAAGAGCTGTGTTTGAAAACGTTTAAGGAAATGAGAAGACACTTTTATTGCTTAAAACTATGTATTACCGTTATAGACGGTGCTCAAAAGTAAAGTTAATCCTGGAAACTTCGCACCATGAATGAACTGAAATAATTACTTTGCTCACCCGCGACCTTACGATAGTTACGTTTATGTAAGAAATGCGTGTTCACTGTTCATGCAATTCCTCCACCTCCTCACACTGTACGAATACACACAAATCACACAAACCCAACTATCACCACCACCAAATTAAACTAACGGGTTTCAAACTCAACCAGAGCTCATCTTCAGAGTAGGTATGCTATGCTGTGTATAGTCTAACATTTGGTAGTATAGAGGAAGTAACGCCTGATTCAATAAATTATTCGCACCATTATTGTCAAGCATTGTCTTGATATTTTAAAAAGTTGATTTTCCCTACGTCTTTAAGTACTGTATTTGAATGCCTTTATAATTTAAGGTACTTATATTACAAGTTAAGTATGAAGTATCTTTTTCTATTTATTTTTTTCAACTTCATTTTTTTATTACTTTTACGGTCATCCCGTGAAACCATATATTTCAAACTAAATACAAACTGAAATATAGATGCACAGAAAAAACCCCCAGAAAAAAGACCAATGCTGGGAATCGCTAACTAACTATAACTAACTAACTAACTATCGCTAACTTCTAGACCAGTGATGGTGTAGGGGTAAGCACGCAGCACGGAACGCTGAGGACCTGGGTTCGATTCCCAGCATTGGTCTTTTTATTGGGGGTTTTTTCTGTGCATCTATATTTGAGTTTGTATTTAGTTTGAAATATACTTATATTATTTTCTGCACAGATGTAAACTAAGCAAACTAAATTTTGTATCAACGTGCCCAGAATATTTTTGAAACCCGTCAAAATCAGCTAATAATTTCGGGTCATAAAAATAAACTTATCAGGTGTCGCCACGCTTATCAAGAAAATGCTCGACTACCCAGCAGGTTATCAGGCACTTTCCAAATATTCCCGCAACCCCTCTAATCTTGTGATTTTCGCCTCAAACCAACTTACTTTTTAGGGGGAGTTAAAGTTATTGCAAATAACCGAGCGAGATGTGCCCAATCAAAAGTTAGTCAAGTGGAAAACCGGGGCGGCATAGTTATATTTTATGCCGCTGATGAGTTTTTGCTTTATATGCTCACGGCAACAATTGAAAACGAGCTAGGCAGAGAGACTTGTATTTTATTTAGTGGCGAATGCTTTAAATTTTTGATAGATTATGACTTATGAGTTATGACATATAAAATAATGATAAATTCAGGCGTAAGGCCGTGTTCAGACCAAACGTTTAGTCAGCCGCCGAATGAGAGCAGGCTCACTGAGCCTCAGTGTTTAATATGAAAAAACGTAATAGCGTATTGTCGGTTAGGTGTGAACGAAAAAATTCATATGTATGGAAATACAATAAACTGCGTAACGCTCGCTCACTTTCGGCGGCTGACAGTCAGTTTGGTCTGAACACAGCCTTACCTTGTGAAAGGCCATGACAACCTTTTACCTTACAATTTCATGACTGAAGTAAGGGGCTATTCAAAGTTACACAGATTTTAATTAATTTTAGACCCCCTTCTTTGTCACCCTTATTACTATAAATATCGTAATTAATTTGTTCTTGTGTCACAAATTGGCAACCCCCACCTAAACGTGTGACGAAATTTATGGGTGGCTCCTAAGTAGCGTAATAAATGATAGAGGAAATTATAGGGGTTCACTTGCTCCATTGCAATGAGTATAATTAATGTACCTACCTAATTTATTCATAATACGAGTTCAATGTTTTCTATTGTTTTTGTCACTTTGCTACATACCGCCTGTTGAGTGCCGTGTTATTTATTAATTACCTCCTTACAGTATTTCTCTTTATCTTTTCATAGTGTGGTGTTAAAAGAATAATTTTGCTGTACTTTTATTTTTATTCATCGTTTATTCATGCCACATGCTCCACCTAAACTATTTATAAAAATCCGGCCTCCGTCCAAACCATTTTGCTCTCAAAAGTTATTCGCAAAATATCGTCGAGCGAAAAAATATGGCGGTATATTTCACGAGATAATTCAATACCCCTTGACCATAACTCAGAATAACACCTCTGGTGCAAAAAACACCAATATTATTGCCAAATAAATATTCTCTTTGCACGATAATTTTAAATTCGGCTCCGGTCTCGGTTTTATTCCTTCTCGGATTCGTTTGATTAATTACCTTTTCTAATGTTTTTTGCTTTATCAGATGATATCCAACTTGGCCTTTTGTTGGTTGGCGTGTAGTGAGTGGGTAGTATAGCCAGACAACGGACGTAACTAGTATCTCTATCCACTTGCAGCTGGATTAAATGGTAGCGCAGTTCAGAACTGTGAATAAGTACAGCACTCGCTTTGTCTTATTGATAAAGTCTTTGAAGTAAAAGCAGCGTTCACATTTTTCCAAGTCACTGTCCACTGTCCGAACGTCCGCGTTTTCTATTTATATCCCTCATAATTTGTGCAACCTTACCAGCCGTAGTTCCGGGATAAGCTTTATATATTTACAAAAGGACAGAAGGATTTGTAAAGAAGGTTTCGTGAGTATAAATCATTTCTTTACCGCTCAGTCGCAGGTCACAAAGAAATATGTGCTGCACGAATTTATTTACAACCTAGAATCGCCAAAGAATACAGAACTAGGTACACATTTTTCTTAACGGATTTTGTGCATCACAAGAAGAAAAAAGAAAGAAAAAACTTTTTCGGTGGCATAAAAAATATTTCATTGAAAATGGTAGTCTGTTGTTGTTGTTGTTGTTTACTGTTGCATAACTTTAGATTATGCAATGCTACCTCTGTCATGTGTTGTTTAATGCTATCAACAAGATGGTTATGTCTATCAAGTGTATGTATTAATCGCTAGATATTAAAATACTCATAGAACCATATCTATCACACTGGCGATTTGCGAACGTATTAGAAGCGGGGTGAATGCGCGGCGTGTTCGCCGCAGAGGCGCAACGGATTCGCTGCGGACGCTTAACGTATTTAGACATAGTATTTATCAAGATTGGTATGAAGTGTCTTTTGTATTTTTTTTTAAATACAATCCAAACCAATCCAATCCAACCCAAAACCAATCTTGAAAAAGAATGGCTTAGTAGCGACATCTCTTGGTCCGGGTGTGCGGTTAGTTCCGAAGGATTGTTGACGTTTCTCGTTGAGAGTATTAAGATAGGTGTTGGTTTATTATTATTACTGCTATAGGTAAGTGATTAAGGGGGTTGAGACGTGTGATGCATAAAAAAAAATTCGTGCCTATATCCCGACCAGCTGTGGTGTAGGGGTAAAAGCACGCAGAACGGTATGCTGAGGACCCGGGATCGATTCCCGGAGCTGGTCTTTTTCTGTTTTTTTTTTTCTGTGCATCCATGTTGCAGCTAGTATTTAGTATGAAATGAAATGTTGCGCTTTCGCTCCGCTTTTAATACATTTGCAAATCGCCAGTGTGATATGGCTCTTACATTTTGAAAGTCGAAATTTAAAGGCCAATGTGAAAAAAAAAATTGATTCACACATGTTAAGGTTTGTGGTATGGCGCTTTTAACAGGGTTCCGTTAGAACATACAATAGAGTATTCTACCCATCGCTGTCGCTGTCATGAAGTGATTCTATTCTCTTTGGCAGTTGATACCCAAAAATCTACTTTGTGACCGTTGGCGATGAGTCGGCTTGTAGGTGAATTGATGAATGGCGGCTATCAAACAAAATTGTCTGATTTGTTACGTAGTAACTAGTTACTATATAACCAGTCCTTTTATACACGCTGTACTTTTAGGCCACGCATCTTCTGAGTATAGTTAGGGCTTCTTGGAAGGTTCCATTTTTTACCAAATAGAAAAACCCCGCACAAGACAACCTAAATCCTTACCTGATATGGCGTGACTCCATTACGCCGGTAGTCTTCGAATTACAAAGCAAACGTTTTTATGTGACGTCTCCGTGACACGGCGTAGTTTGTTTGCTACTTTATTGGATATGTATTAGATTTTCACAGGAGACCATGAAGCGCACCGTACTGTTTCATGAATTTAGATCAGTGAAACAAATCACCGTGCATATTTGGTACTGATTTTTATATTGATATCATCAATATTATCCCAGTGTATAAACGTCCCACTGCAGAGCAGAGGCCTCCTCTCAGAATGAGAGGGCTTGGGCCATATTTTCCACACCGGCCCAGTCGAGATCGAGAACTTTACACACATCATTGAATTTATTTGCAGGTGTGTGCAGGTGGAACACGATGTTTCTCTTTCAGCGGAAAGCCTCAGAATGGCAAATTTAAAATGTAATTTTGCACGGATATTTTGAAAACTCAGAGGTGCGAGCCCTACCATGGTTTTTTTTATAGCATTATGTTTATAGTTTTACATGCGTGAGAGTGTTTCTTGATAGTTGCAATAAAATACATGAAATAATTATTGGGACAAAAGTGTTTTATATTGCGTCATTCATCGTAAGATTCGTAACGATAGTACTTCTGGCATTACTTTTGTTAAGTTTAAAGTAATTTTGACATAGACAATTATTTCTGTCAGTTCGTTAATTAATTGTCACTAAGCAGATATAGTGCGGCACGTGTTTTTTAATTGTGTTTATTATTACTATTTTTGTTGCCTAGTGACCTAACATAACGTATAGTTATTTTGTTTGTTACTGTATAGTTTCATGTGTTTGAAATAAATAGCAAAGAGATGTTTAAATAAGTTCTAAGGTCATAAATCTGTATCAGCTTTTGTTTGCGCTGGCGGTGCGCCGCATGCTTTTTGTCTAATTTCCGTAGCAGTGTCGCTCTGTGCCAATTTATTTCCAAGCATTTGCATTCATATATTTGCAGAACTTAGCCTATATAAATAGACGAATAGAGAAATAGTTTCTAATAAGAGGACTACAGTGACGATCGTTTCTGAATCAGATTTTTTTTTTCGGATCATCATGAGAGAGCTTGGCCCGTTCCCACGCGTGTTCAGTGCGGATTGGGAACTTCACACAAACCATAAAATTTTTGTGTCCATGTTTCTGACGATGTTTTCCTTCACCGTAAAGCTCATGTTGAATTTGTAATATAATTTCGCAAATAAGTAAGTTCGGCAAAAAAAAAGAAATGCGAGCCCGGAACGGAACCCACGACCCTCCGCTTAAGAGGCCATAGGTCAAACAACTAGGATACCAAGATATTTTTTTTGAGTAGTAACTAATAAAGTTTTTAGATAATTAAATGATTGACAAAAACCGACCATGCCCGTCTTATTTGTACAAATAGGTATGCGTACATAACAATACACGTGACCACGCTTCTGGCCAAATTTCACATAATTTGTTTTTCAGATCTATAAGAACTTCCTACTTACCTTTCAAGTCCAAGTCACAATTTTTTGACAGTGTCAGATAAGCTAATGATCAACGAAGTGACACTCTAAAGGTTACGTTTTTACTCTTAAGATGCTAAACTTTAAAAAGGATAGTTTTTTATCTTTTTGTCACACTTCATTAAATATTAACACAGATTTAAATCTTGTTATAGCGCTAAGTACTGCTAAAAATTGTTTTGAATAATTTAGCACACGTCAATGACCTTTGTAGTAGATTTATTCAGATGGGCTTATAATTATTCAATAACCCACAAACAAGAATCCCTAAATTTAGGAGTAAACATATTAATAAAACAACCGCAAGTTCAAGCCCGAGAAGTTGGCAACTATCTATAGCTACTAATGCAAACATGTTGTTGATCGGACGGACCCTTTGTCTTATGTTAACATTGGATTTCTGGGGATCATCCATAACAACGTAAGAGTACATTTGGGCATTTCTATTTTTCCTTGTAACCAATTAAGAAATTGTTAATAGGGAGTTAAAATTCGCTGACATCGGGACTGTATGTGAGCGAGTTGGTCTTAAATTGAACATGGATAAGACGAAGGTCATGTCTAACGCCAATGTTGTACCATTTCCCGTTATAATTGGAGACTCTACGCTCGAAGTTGTTGACGACTATAATCTACCTGGGACACCCAATCCAATTAGGTAGGTTAAACTTCGAGAAAGAGGTCAATCGACGTATCCGGCTCGGCTGGGCAGCGTTCGGGAAGCTCCGCAATATCTTGTCATCCAATATGTAACCGCAATGTCTGAAGTCAAAAGTCTTTGACCAGTACGTATGTGTTGCCAGTGATGACTTATGGCACTGAGACGTGGCCGCTAACGATAAACTCAAAGTCACTCAGAGGGCAATGGAGAGGGCTATGCTCGGAGTTTCTCTGCGGGATCGCATTAGAAATGATGAAATGCGCGCAAGAATTAAAGTTACCGACATAGATCGAAGAATCGCCAGACTCAAGTGGCAGTGGGCAGGGGACATAGCTCGTAGAACTGATTTCCGGTGGGGCAAAAAGGCTCTCGAGTGGCGTCCACGGACCGGAATACGCAGTGTAGGTAGGCCTCCAACAAGATGGAGCGACGACCTGGTTAAGGTTGCGGGATCGCGTTGGATGCGGAGGGCACGGTACCGATCTGTTTGGCGAGCCTTGGGGGAGGCCTATGTTCAGCAGTGGATGTCTTTTGGCTGAAATAAATAAATAAATATTAGGGGACAATCTTAC
Source organism: Archips crataeganus (assembly GCA_947859365.1). Classification (NCBI taxonomy): domain Eukaryota; kingdom Metazoa; phylum Arthropoda; class Insecta; order Lepidoptera; family Tortricidae; genus Archips; species Archips crataeganus. Next base: position 8,617,452 of record OX402049.1, on the reverse strand, counting down.
ACAAATCGACCTAGCTAGTCCTAAACTAATAAGCAAAGCTTGTACTATGGGTACTAGACGACGATAAACATACTTAAATGATGATGATGATCATGAGTTAAAATTAGTCCGTTTAGTTACGCACTTTTTCAAGCCTTTACAAAAAAAGTAACAAATCAGACAAGTTTAACAATGTTTAAATAACAAGAAGTGAAGAATTGTCCAGTTTGTTACTTTTTTTAACAAGGAAAAATAGAAATGCCCATTTGTGATTTACAGTAGCAGCGTGCTTAGGCTAGTTTGTTATTACAAATGTTATTACAAATGTTATTACAAATTATAAGTAAGTAATATTTTCTTGAATCGATGGAGTAACTGTCACTGTACGGTCTTCGAATAGCTGCTTGACTTGCTGATACGACACGAATACGAATAATATTTTCTTGAATTGATTTTAGATCAGATTTCATTTAACACACCTCATAACACTCCTTACTGGTTATTCTCTTCGGATCTAATATTTTCTTCCTGCGTTTTCTAGCGTCGTGATACTTCCATGCTCTACAAACAAATGACATGTAGGTAACAATTGTACCTGTATTAACTAGAATTATGAAAAATGCAAGTAATAAATAGCTTAGATTTTTATCATTATCATTAATGGTTTTATGATTTTAATACAAAATAATGTTCTATGTTTACTAACTGTAGTTCTAAGCAACCTTGTCACTAACAACTATGGACATGTTTTCCGAAATAAATTATTATTATTATTATTATGTTGGTACGGATTTCCGATCACGGGCCCATGGGGACCCGGTCATTTGAAAGGCATTCATGGGGCCGAAGCCAACATGAAGAGGCCTTTGGTACCATATAATATAAATGAGATGGGCGCAACTATAGAGGTCTATCCCCTAATACACCATGAGAATGTGCTAGCGGACAGTCCTCCACAGTTGCCAAACTATTGCCAGGTAGGAAGCGACATGGATTTGGCTATGGGGTTGGGATGTTGTGGACAGGATTACCGGGCTATGGAGTGAGATAACGGACACCTACCATTTCAATATCTCATAAACTGAACTTTTGGTAGGCGGTGACTCGCCATTCACTAAATGGGCCCCTCAAACTATTGCCCACTCGGGGCAACGAGGCGGCAACATTGGTGTGAACGGCTAAGGATGGAGAGGTGTTCCTGGACTTTAAACTTCAAAATGCCAACTCAAGATTAGGATGAGTCTTATTTTTTTCTTTCTAGGAAAATGCTGGTTTGATTTTTGGCGTTCCTGAATAGCAGTTCATCTCTATCCTCTCGCAAACGATCGAATAACCACTCGCAAACCGTGTTGGGCCGTTCCTGAATTTTCCCCCTGGCCTGGCCTGGCCTGGCCTTTACGATCTACTATTATTTACTGCTGGTAACTGCTAGTAAATAGTAGATCGTGGGTAGCAATAAATAGGCAGCGCGAACAGCGGAGTACGCGATTAAGGGCGCGAGCGCTTCATCGGCATTTGAATCGATTCGGCGGCACGCTTTGAATCGGTTTGGTGGCGCGCTTTTAATCGAATTCGCGCAAGCAAACAAAACGCAAACACATGCGTGTTTCCCATCACTAAATTGCTCTTGTGACAAACACAGTGAGTAGGTACAAAAAATTAATAATTTGAGGTGGTCACGTCATCTATCCAGATATAAATGTCTTTGGTGTCCAGCTTTTTGAACTCCACCCGTACCTATGTATTCTTGTTCAATACAATTATTTTTCTGAGACGCTACTGCAAATTTGTTGATAAAATTAGTAAGGTTACGCCTCCAGCTACGAAAGTTTGCTCCGAAGGTGCTACGCCGTAGCACTAGACTCTTTACCCGATTGGCGTGGGATGTAGACCGTTCGTAGTTCGTGTAATATTAAACATTATTAATATTTAAACCTGTATCTCAGTTGTCAGCGTCTTCTCCCAATTTATTACAAGTGAGCCGTATAAATAAAGGTAAAATTATTATTTTTTTACTAAAAAAAAAAATTACAAAGAAAACAATTTTTTTTTAAACTGAGAATTAATTTATCTACAAGCAACCAAACTCAGGTATTATGTGTAGAAAGTGTTGCTGTATGTAAAAAGTGATGTGTAAGTGATGATAATGCTATATTATGTATAATTGAAGTAATTAAATATAATAGGGTACATAAAATCGTGTGAGTGTGAGAGCGTTTCAGTGGAAGACAACCAGATTATTTATGCCTGCTTGTGAAATATTTAAAAAACAACTTTTAATTGGAAGTCGTGGTGGCCTAGTCGTTTGACCTATTGACTCTCAAGCAGAGGGTCATAGGTTCAAATCCGGGCTCGCTGAGTTTTTCGGAATTTATGTGCGAAATTATATTTCAAATTTATCATGGGCTTAACGGTTAAGGAAAACATCGTGAGGAAACCTGCACACACCTGAGAAGAAATTCCATGGAGTGTGTGAAGTTCCCAATCCACACTGGACCCACGTGGGAACTACGGCCCAAGCCCTTTCGGTCTGAGAGGAGGCCTGTGCACTGCAGTGGGACAGGCTGGGATGAAATGACGATGTATGATGAACTATTATTTCGCAACTACAATACTTAATTGTTTGCTTGCTTAAAACTTTTGCACTGGAGAACCCAAAAATTCGACTGTGAACTATCAAAACACTTCATGTTTTCACAACTCCAATTCGTCAGCCCCTAGCCGTTAAGCCGAAATTGTAACAATAAGAGGGCACTAAAACACTTACCCTAGTTGTTTGTAATTTATTCACTGTCCTCGACGGAGATAATGGAAAAATTCCCGCATTAATATTCATAAGGAAGGGACAATGACTTCTTCGACTTTCCACGTAGGCAAATGAGGTGATTGAACTAGTATGAGCGAGTCAATTGTTTTGTTCGTACTTAATTCAAGAATTGTGCGAGAGTGTGTAATTAATTATAAAATAGAATAGAAGATTCTTTATTGTCTTTTCATTTCTGTGTTACAATTTTGTTATTTTGTCATACGTAGAAAGGGTGTGTACTACAGGCAATATACCTTGAAGATGACATTTAATTTAAGTCGTGTATCATTTTTAGCTTATGGTAAGTAAGTTTCAAATGTAATTGCGCACATTAATTCCGAAAAAGTTAGAGTTGTGAGCCCGGGCGGTGAGGTGCCGCGTGGAAACTACAGCGCAAGCCCTCATTTTATAATGACGTTTACAGTTTGGACGATGATGAACATGATGATGATGATCCTGTTAGCTGCTACTGGTTCCCTCTAGGGGACATTTCTTTGAATAACATGTTTATGTGCATATGTCTTTCTCAGTTACTAATTCAAGTAGGTATATCACCTGTACTATTACTGTACATCATTGGGTTGTACTCGTATTGACCGCACCTTTAAAACGTCTAATCAGACATGCTTACAGACATTTGTGTATCGAAACTGGGATACTACAAAACTACGATATACTAAAGGGTGTTCCAAAACTCAACGATGACCTGGTGCGGTCAAGTGCAGAAATATGTATCGATTTAATCCTTTCATAATTACCTACTGATACCCTAATTCCACGACATAATAGCTATGGGACATAATATGAGCACGTTGTATGCACCCATATTTTTACACTTGACTGTTATACCAGGAGAGAAGCCAAGTAATAACAGTTCTGAATAATTTAAGAAAAAAAATCACGTCACGTAACTACGTTAACTAATCGATAATATACATTTTTTCGAAAATGTCTGATAGATGGTATGTGATTTTATTAAATAAGTGACATGAATTTTTTCTTATTGTTTCTAGAACTGATTTATATATATTGACCTCTCGACTGATACCAGGATATCGTTGACTTTTGCGACACCCTATATATTGTGGTCCTGACGTATCTAGTCTCTGTATACACATGTCTGTAAACGTGTGTAATTAGAGGTTTTAAAAGCATTCAAGAATATGTGGAGCATTATGCAGCAGTTGGAAATTTATGGTCAACGCTTTATTGTACTTTCAAAGAAATAAAACATAATCGACGAATATTAATATACATGTAAAAAGGAAAATCTATCCCTTTGAGGGTGTTGTATATAAAACGTATTCTCTTTGAGTATCTCGAGATAAACAATTTGTATTTGCACACAGATTTTAAGAACTTTGATGCCTTGATGTGATGATTGGGATGAATTTGCTCGCATCTGTAGATTTACCCTGGAGACCCTACCCGTGATCCCTGGGTGGTGCTGAATGAGCGATAGAACTCCGGTGGTAGGCTTCGGCCGTGCCTGGTCACCATCCTATAGGTTGAGCCAGGCTTCCAAGTGATTCTCGTTGTGTTCGGCATGTTGGCTATAGAAGCCATTCTGGAGGAGGAGTTGTGCAGCGCGCGTGTACCGGTTACAGTGCCCTGTATTTGCTGTACGGTTTGCACTGCTTGGGGGCGCGTGCAACACCGGGCTCAACTGCCTTCTTCCTGTTTATTGCCCTAAATTCAAGTCTAGGGTGAATGAGCATTTATTAGGCAAGCGTGCTCCATCGTAGGCCTCATCTTCACTTTCCATCAGGCGTGTTTGTGGTCAATTCAAGCCTAATATTGTATTTAAAAAAAAATCGATTGCCAACGTCACGAGTGCTCGCCACTCGAGCGTTCTAGCAGTTTATCTATTTGATGACTAAGCTGAGGCAATGGTAAAGATTGCTACAAATAAAACTAAACTTGATTGTTCCTACTGCTGGCCATAGCTCTGGCACAATTCCAAATAATTGAATTCCGATTACAGTCATTATGGTAATAAACATTTGTAAATCCGGTTCTGTTATTTTCTCCCGTATGTGTTTTTATAGAATTTCACATAAAATTGTTCTGTTTTATTTTACAAGTTAAGTATGAAGTATCTTTTTCTATTTATTTTTTCAACTTCATTTTTTTTATTACTTTTACGGTCATCCCGTGAAACCATATATTTCAAACTAAATACAAACTGAAATATAGATGCACAGAAAAAACCCCAGAAAAAAGACCAATGCTGGGAATCGAACCCAGGTCCTCAGCGTTCCGTGCTGCGTGCTTACCCCTACACCATCACTGGACCAGTGATCTATATTTCTGTGCATCTATATTTCAGTTTGAATTGAGTTTGAAATAACTGTTTTATTTTTGTTTGTCATTACAATAATCACTCATTTTTGTAAATTTGATTCTAAATAACTTCATATTTAGGTACTTCGTGTTAATTTAACGATTCACGAGTATTAAATTTTAAAGTAAGTACAATTTACGTACGCGGCGTTAAATGTAATGATTTTAATATTATTAAATACTCCGTAAAATGTTATGTCCACATATGACATTTAAACGCGTAGGTACATGCATCGATGAAATCAAATAATTATTATAATCAGTGACACAAAAGACTATCAAGCAACTGTTTAAATGCAGACAGAATAAACTCTATAGTTGTAAATTTAAAACTGAACTTTAAATGTCTGCTCCATTAAGTAGAAATCATTATTTATGCAGTGCCACGGAAAATGTTTTATTTGTTACTTATTGAATCGTGTAAATGAATTTAATGAGAGCCATTCACTTCATGAAGCAATTGCTGGGTTAAGGTTAGGAAGCGATAAACTCCTGGAATCATTTTCATCATTTGAACTTATTGAACTTTAACTTATTTTTCACAGCTCTAATGGGTCGTATCCATGGCCTAAGCATTGGATATTACTTTCAATTTGATACTTCCATGTGTTCTTAACACAAAGGGTCTTGACAATTTAATGTGGATAAATAGATGGACAAGGAAGATCCACTACGGGTTCTTTTTCTCCTTTCGTGGTACGAAACCCTAATAAATAAAGTTTGATTTAAAAAAATCGTTTTAATACATTTTTGATGCCTGTAACTTTTATTGATTCTATTTTTATTGTCATCCAAACTACATTATCCGTTTCGTCCTGCGGAGATGATCCTCGCCCTACTACCAGAATTTCACTACCAGATTATAGTATTGTCACAGAACGTATACATATAAGTATGCTTTTTGGTTTGCATATTAAAAAAATCACAACTCATATACATATGCATACTTGCGTTGCAAGTGAAAAAAAGCTTTTGAAAATAAAACAAATTATTTCATGTGACAAACAAAGCCAACCGAGTACTTTGCAACTAACGTAGGTAACTAACTAACGTGTAATAATACAATACAATACCTTACAATGACTCTTTATTGTACACCACAAATAATACAATACAGAAAAACAAGTACATGAAAAAAAAAGAAATAAGGTAAGCAATAGGCGGCCTTATCGCTTCGAAGCGATCTCTTCCAGGCAACCTTTAAAAAAGAAAGAAAGAAAGCAAGGAATGCATTTCAGCAGGTGGTGCAATATAAAATTTAATAAATAATAATAAAAAAACAAACATTTTATTAATCATCATTTTCAAAATCTTATCCCGAAGAAACTGAACGGATAGCAAAAAAATTCGTCGTGTCAAAAACCGTTAGAGTCATTAGTTCGCCTTTCTACTTGTGGAACTGTCAACGGGACATTAGTGTTTTTTTTCTTATTTTGTACAATAAAGGGACATGTACATAACATACCTTTATCATCATGATAGAAATACAAAAATGAAATAAAGCTAGTGTAATCATGCATCAAATATTAATTTGACTAAAAATGAAAATGAAATGAATTATACACCGTGAAATTTTAGTGGTTGTTTTCCCGAAACGAGGTGATTTAGTATCGATTGTACAATCGATTTATAATTACTATTTTGACTAGAGTCAAAAATCCAATTGTGAAAAACGAAAGTCGAAAATGACCGCAAACCAATAGTAACGCTTCGTTGGTACCTAACCTATCGTACGATCGTACGCTACTTGTACCAACGAAGCGTTACTATTGGTTTGCGGTCATTTTCGACTTTCGTTTTTCACAATTGGATTTTTGACTCTAGTCAAAATAGTAAATATAAATCGATTGTACAATCGAAACTAAATCACCTCGTTTCGGGAAAACAACTACTAAAATTTCACGGTGTATATTTATTTAAACTTGATCCTTCGGAAATTAATCAACGAATCCCCTCCGTCGATCACGCGAAAGCTGTGGCCGTAGGCGTTTAGTTGATTTTTCTCTTTTTATAAAATCTTTCTTTTATTTAAATAAATTATCTGGCCTCTGGAGGATTTCCGTCAAAACGCTTTAAGTCATTCGAACGAGGCTCCACGTAATCAAATAAAATCACCGGGCGGATCGCGACTGCCGCTTTAACATAATTGGGCGAGAGCGCTTTCTACCCTATTTCAAAACTACTTTCGAAACGGAAACGAAACGGGATTTAGAAAACGGCGGCCGAAACGTTGAGGTAATTTTGCTGAGGTTTCATCGTGATTAAGTCTCGGATGTGCCGTAAAATTATGAGTGAAAATCGCGAAAGTTAAAACGTAATTTTGAAATAAATATTGCAATTGGTTTTATCTGCAAGTTCTGCAACCTTTTACGAGTCAAAATTATAATACTCTAAAATATAAAACAATTTTAATTATTTTTAATTTTTAAATAATAATAATCTATAGATTTCTTGGTTTCGGAAGTTTGTTGTTTGTAGCAATAAAATAATACCTAATAATAAAAAAATGTAACATCACAGAAGTTTAATTAAACTGATATTATGGTTGTAAATCTACATATACCTACCTACTAGAGCATGCGATTTTTTTGTTGACGATTTCAGAAATGATCGGCTCAAAAGCTTTAAAATGAATAACCGAATAGTACGTTTGTGTACTGCGTGCTGAAATAATATGTAAAAGTATCCCACATCTGATAGATTATGTCATAACTGAGACCTACCCGACTATATTTTTTTTAAGGCTTGTATAACCTTGTTGGTTTGTTTATTTGTGTTATAATCACGTCAAATCTTACATATAGATGGACCACTTATAGGTTATTTCAGACGAACAGATGGCCTAGTGGTTAGAGAACCTGACTACGAAGCTTGAGGTCCCGGGTTCGATTCCCGCGTCGGGGCAGATATTTGTATGAAAAATACGAATGTTTGTTCTCGGGTCTTGGGTGTTTAATATGTATTTAAGTATGTATATATTTATATAAGTATGTTTATCCGTTGCCTAGTACCCATAACACAAGCTTTCTTTAGCTTACTTTAGGACTAGATCAATTTGGTGTGAATTGTCCTGTGATATTTATTTTATATCCTGGAAAATTGTGTAGTTCCCACGGTATACCTAGAGGCAAATCATAGTTACAGCCTCGCCAAAAATCTAGTACCTACCCAAACTAATCTTATCAAAATGAAAAGGCTAACCACCAGTGGGAGATACTTGCTATTTGACGGAAAATAAATACCTAATGAGCTGCTGACGGATGCGAATTGCCTTATAATAAGGAACCACAACTATTTTGCTTTTGCAACTTTGGTAGCTGAGTTGTAAGATGAAAAGGTAAAAAGTAACGCTTGAATCAATGAATTGCTTATAATTTATATCAAAATCATACAGTAGGAAGAAGAATGACCCGGATTATATCTCGCGCCTTAACAGAATTTGTGTAAAAGGACATTTTTCACATCGACCGCAATCTAAATGGGCATTCTCGAACGCATCGACCTTTGTGGAGTTATGTCGTTATGCCGGATTCGGCATTAAGCCGGATCATTGCAGAATGAGGCGTCGGCGGTTTCGGTACTGATTGGAAATTTCATTTTTGATTTGTCATCTCGGTTTTGTGAGACGTCGAATTAAGATGGTTGGATCAGCGAAAGTATTATTTTATTTCCTTGATGTGATCAGTGTAGATACTTGTATATGTTGAAGACTGATTGGAATGTTATACAAGTACGGTGAAATAAATGAATCACTCACATAATGTTAGTCGAGTTTAGCCGGACAGTTTCGGCCCAACCTGCAGTCGTTCCGGTGTGGGTGATAACAATCGTAGCAAATGAAACTCTATGTGCCAGCGCTCTGCTCTAATTTTTAATTTACTGTTGCTTAAAAATAAAAGTGAACTAAATATTTTTACGGAAAATAAAAACAAAATAAATCTATTGCTGATGTGTAACAACGGAGTCTAAGTGACATTTGTGTACTAAGACGTAATAATAAGTTATTTTATGTAAGTAGTTGTTTTATTTTTAAGTTGAGGGTAATTCATGGAACTACTTTTAATTAACGTCAATTTATCTACATATTTCTTTGTTTCAAATGTTGAAAGTGCATTTTTACCCACTTCCAGTGGTCGAATTGACTTCAAATTTAGTACGCTCATTGAAATCTCATGACATTGAAATTATAAATTATCGCCAGCAAAGAAACTTGTATTGAAAATTTGTACCATACTAAACTAAACAAAACACTATTATTTAACCCCACATCCTCATCAAGCGATGCTACAGTATGTGTTTGCAAAGTGGTATCTACGACGGTGGTGCCCATTACAGCTGACGACGATAGATGGCACTAGCGGCGGGAACTACTGACGTTCTAAATTTAATTTACATTCAACCAGTTCTATTTAAAAAGAGATAGAAATTGTCAGACGGTCAAATAGGTTAGTTTTAGGGAAGGGACGAAGAGTTATATAAGTTCTTTGGGGCGTAATTGAGTCGTATGTAACAGTTTTTATTTGATAATAGAATGTTTCCTGTTAAGTAAAGAAACTGAATCATTTTAGAGGACGTGTTAGAAGACAGTTTTAAAATAGAGTAGTTACCTGTAAACTGGCCCCATTGTGTTAATTGCTTAAATCTAAGGTACTGTTATGGGGTGGGTTTTTTGAAAAGACTTTTTAAGTGCGGAAATGGAGTTTATTCAAGTGAATTACAAGTTAGGGAAAGTCGGGTGTCCGCCACAAGGTTCAAATTTAGACTGACTGTCAAAATCATATTCATTTAGGGAAAACATTATGATTGCTACATGTGCAAAAACGCAATTATAAGCATTGTGTGAATCACCCACACGTTGCACAATTAGGATGCATCAGCGTTTACCTAGATACATTGTTCGATCATATGCATAATTATAACATCTCCCCCTCTAAGATTGAGCATCACTTGGAGAGGTGATGGGAAATCTGTGCATGTCAGAGTCTGTGATTTGAGCTTTGCTTTGGCTAACAATTGAAACTTATCTAAGATTAAGTTACTACATAAAACCTAGGTTAACAGAACCATAAATTATAAGGAAACACAACTACAAAATATTTCGCCTTGAATGGTTTGGAGAGGATTGATTGGAGTTTACGTTTTCTTCGTCGGGGGATATTTCAGGACTTTGTTCTGGAACTGACTTTCGATTTTTGTACTGACTGTTGAATATTTTCATACAAAGTCCATCTGATCCCTTTTTCGAACTGTTACACAAATACCTTCGGGCTTTGTAAATCATAAACAAGCTAAAAGTAATAGACATGACGTATGTTAACGATAAATAATGGATATTATACTTTTCTAGGTGTGAAGGGCTTTCCAGTTTATTTAGTTCTTGTTCAAGCTGATCTAAGTGGGTACTGGCGTAGACTAAAGAATCGAAATTGTTTATGTTATTTAATTTTACAAAAGGTAACCGAGGCAGAGTCTTATTTATTTTATTTTTCTCACAACAATCGTCAAAGATAATATTGAATGACGACATTATTTGGGCATTGGTAGTTATGTTTATAACAAGGGTATCACTGGCGCTAAACTGTAAAGTTTTGAAAAAAGCGTTACAATGTTTTTGCAAAATTAACAAACCTGTGCCAGACAAAATTTCATCGTAACTATTGGGGTCATTGTCACATGTGATATGGCATTTTCCAGGTTCTGACTGTACAAATATCCAGTGGTTATTATTTAGTTTATAAAATACATCTATAGATCCATATAAAATCTTAACTGCACATACATTAGGTAACTTAGAAACTACTTCGTTTAACAAGATCGTCTCACACGTTGGTGTCGCGATTGTAGAGTAGATATTGTTTAACTCACACACGTAAAACTTATTTCCGATCACTTTGCACTCTTTGACACTGTCGAAGAGCGAGTAAAACATTCTGTCAGCTGTTATAGCTAGATAAGGTTTGTTGGGTGCAATTAACGCAAAAGTGTCTGGTTTTGAAACGTCATACGGAATTGGTAATGATATAACATGATATAAACTATAAGTCTGTGGAATTACGAGTGGTATTTTTATAATTATAACTACCTTATTATAATGATAATAGCATATCAAACTGCTTATGTCTACAAGGTCGTGAATGTTTTGCAGCGACAGCGATATTGGAAGCTCATAACGCTTGGGCAGGTTGTTAGCGTTTTGTTCAAGTTCATTGTACAGTTGATAGGGACTTAGTACAGTCGGATGCAAAATATTTAGTTTACTAAAGAGTATTGCATTATTTATATCATCGATGTCAAAGGATAAGGACATGATTATGCTTTCAACAGAATTTAGCATGGCATTGAGGTGAGTTTTGATATCCAATTTGTCATTTGAATTTTTTTATTGTTCAAAAGTTTTTTCGACTACCTCTAAGTTTTTGTTAAGCCGTGCTTCATTTTCATTAACCTTTGACATTGTGTTATTCAAATTTAGAATAGTCGATTTAATAACGTGAATATTATCTTTCATGATGTGAGTTAACTTTTTCTCATCGGACTGTACTTGATGAATTGCATCGGTGAACTTTATTGCGTCATCCGAGTCCAATGTTCCGAAGAATGTTTTTAATATTGAGCCACCAACATCGATGAGGCCTCGTTTTACACGTGTTTGACTTTGAACTAAATAGGATATAGACGAAAATTTTTTAATGTTATTAGCATGTTGACTTTGTAGAGAATTTAGTGAATTTAGGCACTCGTCTTGTACTTTTGATGAAGAATGAGATTTGCAAAACATTGATATCTTTTCAAACAGGAATTCTACGTTATCTAAATGAGGCTGTACATGACTTATATCTATGTAAGTGACAACATTCCATTTGTCATTCGTGAATTTAACATCTCGCATTTGATCGAAGAAGAGGCCTGAACTTCTTATGATTGGCGTGACAAAACTTCCGAGGCATAAAGCAACCGCCGAGGCACACCTGGAATACAATGTTTAAGATTGAGGTGCAAGTTTGATTTCGTCGTAGTGATGACGTACGTGTTTACGATTAATAAGCACTGTGACGGTATGGTTTCCATTTAACTTTATAACTTTGTATGGCCCTTTCCAAACCGGTGACAGTGCTTTGTTCTGTTTATGGTGACATCTTACATATACCATATCACCGATCTTATAGCTTAAGGGTTTGGCATGCGCGTCATAGTAAGTTTTTGACCTCTCTTTGGATTTCTGTATGTTTTCTAAAGCCTTCTGCCTACTGTAGTACAGCCTATGATTCAATGCACGTATATAGTCTGTATAAGTATTTGATTCTAGTGAATCTATGCTTTGTGGTAGATAAGGTTTATGACCAAACATCAGCTCCATTGGAGAAAACCCTGTAGTAGTGTGGACATTTGAGTTATAAGCAAACATGGCGGTGTTGACGTATAAGTCCCAAGTATGTTGATTTTCATCTATATATGACCTTAAATATGCTTTAAGGGAGGAATGACTACGCTCCAGGGAGCCGCAAGTCTGGGGATGATAGGGCGATGCGAAGATATGCTTTATACCGAGTAACCGTTCTAACTGTTTAAACAGTTCGGAGCAGAAATTAGTGCCTTGGTCGGTTACTATCGTTTTGGGTATGCCTATGTGTGAGATGAAATGCACAAGACGCTGTGCGGACTCTTCGGCTGAGCACGAGATCATGGGATACGCTTGGGAGTACTTAGTGAGATCATCTTGGAGCGTTAAGATAAACTTGTACTTATTATAATGAGTCTCGGGCAGTGGTCCAACCAAGTCGAGGAATAGTTTTTCATTAGGTTTAGTAGCAGTAGACGTAATAATCATTGGAGCTCGATTTGATTGACGTAGTGGTTTATTTATTTGACACGTCTTACAATTCCTGACATATGTTTCTATATCTTGACGCATGGTTTTCCACCAGTACATTGATTTGAGTCTTTCTAGCATTCGAGATATACCAGGGTGACCTGCTGAGGGCGAGTCATGATTATCCTTTAGAATTTTCAAAACTTCATTCGGCGTTGGGAACTGAATATTATTATGGTAAATGTTAATTTTTATACCTGTTCCGTTAAATAAATAGGCAAGCATATTATATATTCTCGTGAATGATATTTTATTAAATGGGTCTTTGAAATCTGATATTGCGAATTCTTTTTCTTCGCTATGACATAATTTGATCATGTTTCTGTAGTCACGGAGAAGGTTGAATATATTTTTATAGGATATTTCATCGTAATGATGAACTCGTAAGAAAAGGTGAGTGAATACATGTTTTTCGTTTGAGGTCGAATAGTAGGTATGTAACTCTCGTTCTACGTTCTGGATATTTTGAGTGGACATTTTAAGTACTTCATCGCAATAAGGAATGGAATCATCTAAATCAATAGCGGAGGGAAAGGTAATAAGCTTGCATTTTGCTTTAAGTAATGACTCATTGTGTTCTTGGATAACGGTATCGTATAACACAGTGTGTTGACGGCCGGCTTGTAAATATTGTTCGTAAGTGTTAGAAGTGTTCGGGGCATTATCGATAGAGTTTATAGGATTTCGGGACAACGAATCGGCATTACAATTCATTTTACCCTTCTTATATTGAATTTCGTAATCATAGTCCTCTAATTTCAACCTCCATCGAACTAATCGTGAGCTGGGGTCTTTGCAGTTGAATAGCCACTGTAAGGGCTTGTGGTCTGTGACTATTGTGAATTTGTGTCCGTAAAGATAAGGTCTAAAAGTTTTGGTACCAAAGAGAATGGCGAGGCATTCTTTTTCGGTGGTGGAGTGCAAAGGAGTGCAAAGAAGAGAAGCAAATGCGATAGGCAGATCTTTTCCTATTTCACCTTGTGAGAGAATTGCCGAGACAGCGTAATTTGAAGCGTCACTCGTGAGTACAAAGGGTTTGGAGAAGTCTGGATATTGTAGAATAGGTGCTGAGGTTATTTTAGCTTTTAGAATTTCGAAAGCTTCTTGTTGTTCTGGAGACCATTCGAACTTTCTGTCCTTTTTTAAAAGACTGGTTAGAGGTTTAGATAAATGTGAAAAGTTATCAATAAAGCGACGGTAATAGCCTACGAGACCAAGGAATGATTTTATGTCTTTAGGGGATGCTGGGATGGGAAAATTTATAACGCAGTCTACTTTTTTAGGATCTGGTTTTACACCCTGATCAGAGATTATGTGACCTAGATACTGAACTTCTTTATGTAAGAACTCGCATTTATCGGGTTGCAATTTTAAATCATGTTCACGTAGTTTTTCGAAAATGAGCCTTAATTTCTCAATGTGAGATTGTAAATCGTGACTGAAGGCCACAATATCATCCATGTATGTAAAGCAATGGATACCTTGAAGGCCGGCTAATACAACGTTTATTAACCTTTGGAAAGTAGAAGGTGAATTTTTTAGACCAAATGGCATTCTAGTGAACTCATAATGACCTGATGGGACACTGAATGCCGTATTCTCAGCATCGGCTTCAGTTTTCATCGGTACTTGGTGGAATGAAGATGCAAGGTCTAAGGTGGAAAAATATTTACAATGGCCTAACTGATCGAGAATATCTGTTATGACAGGAATAGGGTAAGCGTCACCAATTGTAATTTCGTTTAATTTTCGATAGTCGATTACTATACGCCATTTTGGCTTACCAGAAGCGTCAGGTTTTTTGGGAACTACCCATATAGGAGCAGACCACGGTGACCTGGAAGGCTTGATGATTTTTTGGTCCAGCATGGTTTTAATTTGTTTATCGACTTCTGCTTTGTGGCATTCGGGGAATCGGTAACTTTTGACATGAACTGGGTTATTGGAGGTAGTGCGTATCTCGTGAGATAATGTTTTTGTTGTTGAGAGATGGTCACCCTCTAAGTGGAAAATGTCCTGGAACTGGGAGCAGAGATTTCGAAGCAGCTGTTCTTCTTCTAAGCTAAGATGACCACATCTTATGGCATTTTGGACTTCTGTTTCACGACGGAATTTAGTGCATGAGGTATGGATATTGCAATTAACTGTCTCAGTGGTTGTTAACTGATTGTCAAGGATGTGGGAGACCGGCTCTACGGTAAATTTAAGGTCTTTTAAAATTACCTCTTTCTCAGAGGTATTTAGAACTGACATGATGACCTTACTGTTTGAATTTACACGAACGAGACATCGCGAAAAGTAAAGTTTAGGGTATTCCTTAAGCCTGGATTCCAAAATGAGGCCTTCTTGTATTTCAGGATTCGTTACCGGACACTCAATAACCATTTCACACCTTGGAGGGATTACAGTACCTGTTTTCAAATCGAAATATTGATTTGAGTCATTGTTTATTATTAATTTCGAATTTGAATATTGAATAGTAGCTTGGTATGCATTGAGAAAATCTGAGCCTAGTATTCCATCATAATTGAGATGAACGTTATCTACAACGTGAAAATAGTAGGAAAGAGTGTTTTGACCATATTTTGACTCGAGGTGGAGGATAAACTTGCCTTCCGTTACTGCATGAGAATCTATATCATTAATACCTTTGAACTTGACAATGTGATTTTCTAGTTTAGGAACTTCTATGAGACAAGAACGTTTTATAATGCAAATGGAGCTTCCGGTATCAACTAAGAAACGAGCGGGATTTATTGTATGAGAAGTTTTAATCTCGATATACGGGAGTAATGCTTTATTATCTTGAGACACATCGAATATAGTCTCTGGTGTCATTAAGAAATAATCAGACAATTCCGACCTTTTATTTGACTCTTTGTTCAGAGCCGAACTAGTAGAAATGGAAGTAGGTTTAATGCAAGAAGTACAATTTGAAGTGTCTGGCTTAAAGTTCTCGTGAAGCTTATGGGATTCAGTGGACTTAGTAGAAACAGTGGGTTTAGTAGAAACAGTGGATTTAGTAGAAACAGTGGATTTGGTAGAAACAGTGGATTTAGTAGAAACAGTGGATTTAGTATGACTGCAGTGATTATGCACAACAGTGTTAGATTTAGGATAAATGGACGTAGTACTATGTAAATTTTGACCACTCATAGTAGTATGCATAGTAGGGATAGTAAAAGTGCCTAGAGTCACAGGTTTCAGTTGGCACTTGTCTGAAACCCGATTGCCTAGTTTAAATGACTGGCGTTTTCATTATTGCAATATGATTCATTTTGTGGTGACTCTGCGTCAAACGCAAGCGGAGTGCAGTCTACGCAGTTTTGATTCGCGTGTCGTTGACCGGTGTTATTCGCGAACCTAGTGTTATTGAATTGGCGTTTTCTGCATTGTGAAATATCGTGACCAATATTTTTACAATACCTACATGTAATAGGCAATGATGTCGGAATGAAATTACGAGGAGAGGAGTTAACTACATTGTTAGCTTGACGTTGGTATGATGGCATATGTGGAGATGCATTTTGTTTATTGTAACAGTCGGCTTCTATATGGCCTTCTCTACGGCAGATTTTACAGAATTTTACAGGTTTACCTGATCTGAATGACCAATTCTGGATTTTCTCCTCTTCTATAGCAATATTAATCGCTGAATTTAGGTTCTTGGGACTTTTACATCTTACCATGTTGCTAAGAATGGGTCTGAGCCCCAAGGAAAACGTATATAAGGCGAGATCTTCCGTCATTGCAATGCGACCAGGTATTTCTTTTTTATACGAGTCGGAGTTGTGTATTTCTGATTGTAACTGGGTTAAACAGGTTTCCACACGAAGGGCGTATTGAGCGACAGTTTCATTAGTTTGTTGTTTACAAGCTTGTAGGTCTAGTAGAAGATGGTTATAATGTTTGGTCTCGCCAAAGTTTTGTTTGAGGAAGGATTTTAAATCTTCAAATTTCTCAAAAATTTTATTCGAGCAGGCTATTTGAGCCTTGCCTTCTAATTTAGAAATTATAAATTTAAGTAACACAACCTTTTGGCTCTCGGATGCTAAGTCCAACGCATTTTGGCAATTTGTTAAAAATGCAGGTAAAGTCTCACGATCTCCCTTATACACATTCACAAAACTACAAAGAACTTGAATAGGAGTCTGCTCCATGGAAGCTGATGTTTTAGCGAGGTCCTCTAAACCCATATTATTGACTGTTATGATTATGACTAATTTCTGTAGTGTTAAGTATATATGTATTTTTTTTTAACACTGACAGCAACAGATTATTATTCGGATTCCAAAACCGTATACTTCCAAAACCGACTTTAGGTTGACAAATTGATAGCAACTCAGAAACAGAATACTTTACTCACATGAGCACGTAGAAATTCAGCATGGTAACGGCGACACGAACACGGGATTTTGCAGCAGGAACTCAGTAAGTATCTAGTAGATTAGCAGAAAAACAACCTTCCGTTGTTGCCACTTCAAACATTACTATTACACGTGGACGACAGCCAGGAATGACCTCCACCAGATTTGCCAACACACGGGGTTATGCGACAGGAACTGAGCGGCTTCTTCTTGAATGATTCAGGATACGGCGTGAGCGGTGGGTCACAGCGGAGGCAGAGATGGCAGCTACACTTTTCACTTTAGTTGTTGAGTCTTAGAACTTCACGAAGCGTATTTGGTGGATTGAGTCTAAGAATTTCACGAAACGGCGCGAATAGGGTCTAGGGCGGACACACTTTTACGACACTTTAGAATGACACAGTAGACTGATTGTCAGTTTTCGGTTAATACTTTCACTTAAGGTTGAACTGTAAAGTCAAAGCCCGAATAGTTATGAAACATCCCACTTCTGACACCACTGTTATGGGGTGGGTTTTTTGAAAAGACTTTTTAAGTGCGGAAATGGAGTTTATTCAAGTGAATTACAAGTTAGGGAAAGTCGGGTATCCGCCACAAGGTTCAAATTTAGACTGACTGTCAAAATCATATTCATTTAGGGAAAACATTATGATTGCTACATGTGCAAAAACGCAATTATAAGCATTGTGTGAATCACCCACACGTTGCACAATTAGGATGCATCAGCGTTTACCTAGATACATTGTTCGATCATATGCATAATTATAACAGTACGGTAAACTGGGGTTACTTTAGGAAATTTTGGGGCTACTTTGATAGATTTAAAATGTTTATAAAAACGCAAATATTCATAGCTCGATTGAGCAAATGACGTAAAAAGTTAGGTAATTTATCAAGGTAGTTATTTCACTGCCACAGATGGTCTAAAAAAATAAGGACACGGCGTAAAAACTATTTTCCAAAGTAGCCCCTGCATTTTAAAGTAACCCCTTTTTACGGTACCTACTTTACATACATATTTCAAGTGCAATAAAACTTATGAATTGCCTATCTGAACATATACATAAAAGGCAACCGTTACTGACTGATCTATCAACCTACAGCACAAACCACTGAACGGATTGTACTGAAATTTAGCACGCAGATAGCTATTATGACGTAGGCATCCGCTAAGAAGGAATTTTTCGAAATTCCCACGGAATAGGAAATAAATGGGATCTATATTTTTGCTTCGAAATGGTCCTATCTCCGTAACTATAATTATTAGAAACATTAAATTTGTCATGCGAGCAGGTGATTATGACAGTAAAAAAAAAATTGGGAGTTTTGGAAAATCCCACGGGATAAGGAAAAAACGGGATTTAATATTTGATTCAACCATTCCTTTGGGATCATAGAGATGCAGTAAAAAAGGATTTTTTAAATTTCCCACAGGATAGAGATCGGGCGTTGACTATAAATTTTTATTTTTGCCCGGATAAAGTCGCGAGATAAAGCTACTTTGAATATATTCTAACAAAAATAAACAGTGAATGAGTGAATTTTTGACTCAACTGTTAAAGAGTAAATCACACTTGAGTCATTCAGACTATCCGGTTAAGATACTATATAGTTATAACAGCAGAATATAAACAAAAGAACTAAAAATTGTGTAGCTAAAGCAAACAGATGACACATAAACAGCTAATCTATTTTACCAACAAACGCAACTAAACACAGCGCTACCATTTTAGTGTAATAACGTCAGTTACATAGTTTATTCAACCCTCTATTTCTTTCCGCGAGCAACTAAGCCACGAGTAAAGCTTGCGGTCCACTTTCATGAACCGTGAGCTAGATAAATTTATTTGCACCATTAATACGGGCGTCAGTGACAACAGGCCATCGCTCAGCATCGCAATACACGCCAGTGTACTTTTACCCTATTATTGTGCCAAATGCAAGTATTTTCGTAGCGCTGAGGAAACAGTGAATTCAATTTTGTGTAAAAAAAAAATAAACTGTTTATTTCAGAAACAAAAATACACTTTATACAGCATTAACTTAAATCCTTAATTTGTAGGATTGTTGCAGTTAATAACAATAATAATAATAATAATAAAGCGGTACTCCTAGACACTGCGCGGATAGTCAGGAGGTTCCTCTCTCTGTCGCCCTAACCACCGATATTTTAGAACCCGCCTTGCTGCCGGTGGCACCCTAGGTTAGGTTTTTATAATGATTTTATGATTTGTATGTATAGTTTTATATTTTACTTTTTGTATAATTATTGTAAAAATCTAACCTAAGAAAAAAAATATAAATAAAGAGAATAATAATAATAATAATAATACTAAGGTGGACTCAGACTGAGTTGGATACCTTGGATCGAAGAGTTCGTGTACTGCTCACTGCGCACCGTTTGCTTCACCCGCGCTCGTCTGTTATGAGACTGTACATCTCGCGGAAGTATGGAGGTCGTGGCTTTTTAAATGCCAAAGACCTCCACAACCGCAAGGTGTATAATCTCAGGGATTATTTCCTAAACAACGAGTGTGGGGTGCATCGCGACGTAGTAGCAGTAGACAAAAACTTCACCCCGCTTTCCTTGGCAAACGAGAACTGGCGCCGACTTAAAGTAATGAGCATCGAGGACCGCAAGGCGGTATGGAAGAGCAAGGAGCTACACGGGCGGTTCTACAAGGCACTCACAGGGCCAGATGTAGATCTGCTCGCGTCGGTGAACTGGCTACGTTTCGGGGATCTCTTCGGGGAAACCGAAGGTTTTGTCTGTGCAATTGCGGATGAAGTTATCATGACGAACAACTACCGGAAGTATATCCTGAAGGACGGTACGGTCGACATTTGTCGGGCATGCCGCCGTCCCGGGGAGTCACTCAGGCATATTATTTCCGGTTGTGGTCATCTTGCTAACGGTGAGTACTTGCACAGACATAACCTTGTAGCCAGAATTATTCACCAGCAACTTGCTCTGCTATACGGCCTTGTGGACTTTGAAGTGCCTTACTATAAGTATATACCTGCGCCAGTTCTCGAAAATGGTCGTGCCACGCTCTATTGGGATCGGTCTGTTATCACGGACAGGACTATTATAGCCAATAGGCCTGATATCGTGCTGACAGATCGATCGAAACGCCAGGCAGTGCTCGTCGACATCACCATCCCCCATGACGAGAACCTCGTGAAAGCTGAGAAGGACAAAGCCAGCAAGTACCTTGACCTAGCTCACGAGATAACCGCCATGTGGGATGTTGATTCGACGATCATTGTCCCGATAGTCGTTTCTGCGAACGGGCTGATAGCGAAGAGTCTCGACCAACACCTCAAGAGACTCTCGCTAGATGGCTGGATCAAGGGTCAGATACAGAAGGCGGTACTCCTGGACACTGCGCGGATAGTCAGGAGGTTCCTCTCTCTGTCGCCCTAACCACCGATGGCTTAGGCCCCGCCTCGCTGCCGGTGGCACCCTAGGTTAGGTTTTTATAATGATTTTATGATTTGTATGTATAGTTTTATATTTTACTTTTTGTATAATTATTGTAAAAATCTAACCTAAGAAAAAAATATAAATAAAGAGAATAATAATATTAATATAAATAAAGGCGTAGGGACGTGACGACCCCATCGCCCGCTGGTGTTGTGGTGTCTGTCACCAGCGCAGTCAGTCAAAAGGCGTAGGGATGTGACGACCTCATCGCCCGCTGGTGTTGTCGTGTCACCAGTGCAGTCAGTCATCGCAGGGCGGCTTGTGGCGAGCTGTTGGTGCGTAGCGACACCACGAACCCGAGACCTCCAGGGGTACACATACACACATGCGCTTATACACACACTCACACAGTTACACACCCACCCCGCCTCTAGTTTGCCTTTATTGGCCGCCTAGAGTGGAGCGCAAGAGCTAAATGCTCAAAGGATGGATGTGTTTGGCCGTAAGTGGCGAGTTGGCATTTTGAAGTTTAAAGTCCAGGAACACCTCTCCATCCTTAGCCGTTCACACCAATGTTGCCTCCTCGTTGCCCCGAGCGGGCAATAGTTTGAGGGGCCCATTTAGTGAGTGGCGAGTCACCGCCTACCAAAAGTTCAGTTTATGAGATATTGAAATGGTAGGTGTCCGTTATCTCACTCCATAGCCCGGTAATCCTGTCCACAACATCCCAACCCCATAGCCAATTCCATGTCGCTTCCTACCTGGCAATAGATTGGCAACTGTGGAGGACTGTCCGCTAGCACATCCTCATGGTGTATTAGGGGATAGACCTCCATAGTTGCGCCCATCTCATTTATATTATATGGTACCAAAGGCCTCTTCATGTTGGCTTCAGCCCCATGAATGCCTTTCAAATGACCGGGTCCCCATGGGCCCGTGATCGGAAATCCGTACCAACATATAAATAATAATATTAATATTAATATTTTTACTGTTTGGCAAATCACTCAATCACTACCTACCCGTTACTATCATAACATAAACCTTTTTGTTAAGGAAGTTGGTCTAAGTGACGTACAAGGATACCCTTAATCTTGTTGGCTTTGTTATTAACAATTTCTTTAATAGTTTCTAGTGGAAGTGGCGGTGTAAACCGCTGCTTTGCTTGTTTCCTTGAATCCAAATCTTGAATGACTCGTTTTTGTTTCAGTTTTCATTGAATTTTATCAGTTAATCTTGCTAATGTTTTTTTTTATACAAATCAAGCTCAATTAGTTTTACATTAAGTTGAAATTCTATTTCAGCTTATTTTTAATTTAATAACGTATGCAACATATATATATCTAATTATGTAGATACGATGTTGTAAATTTCAAATTTGATGTGACTTATTGCATCAAGCTAAATATTTAAGTAACAATTTAAATAACATAAAAGATTACCGAAGAATATCTCGATATTTATTTTCGGGTAACTTAGGGCCGGCGCTCACTGCCGGCACGGCAGGGCGTGACATGGCAAAGGATTTTATTACTATCAAGTTATTTTGAATCTTATTTCAATGAGTAGCATTCATGTTACTTTATTTCGGTACCACGATGCCACGACGTGCCGAAGGATGCTGCGGTATGACGCAACGCATAACCTGCCGTGCCATGCCGTCAGTGAGCGCCGGCCTTAAACAGGTAAATCATAATCGTTAGTATATCGGTACGTAACTTAAAGATAACGTGCCAGTAAGATTGGACGGGCTAAGGCACATAAGCCACACAGAAGAGACGTGGGACGGGGGCGCGTCGCAGTCGCGGCGCCCCTTGAATCAGGGTAACCTATCAATGTTTAGAAACTCCTTTACTCGAATTTCATATATCCGAAAACGGTTCACCGACTTTTTAAAATCCATATGTTTTGTTTTCCACAACTTCACAATGCCACGGATTGATTTAATCACAGTTTTATTTGCCAACAAATTCAAAATCCCGAATTACAATAATTCATTTTTTTATTTGCCAACCTAATCAGTTGCCATATTTTCATAATCTAAATGTAACGAAAAGCCGAAAGTAAGCTTTTATTATCCAACTAACCTAACATCAGAGTAAGACAACATAGCTTAATTTTTAGCGAGCGAGCGAAGCGAGCGAGCAAGACGGTTCGGAGCGTAAGCGACTGGGATAGATTAGGTTCAAAGGCTAATGCGGGAGCGTAGCGGAGCGAAGCTCCCGCATTAGCCTTTGGTGTTAGTTATTTTTTTTATTACCACCTACAAAACCCCCTACCCACATAGCAAACTCAATAAAATATTTGGGCAACATTAAACAACAAAATTAATATTACGCTCCACACATAATTGTATGGTCGCCTACTCCTGACCTTTGCGGAATAATAATTTTGCGGAATAAATATATATTTGGCAAATGATCCTACGGAATTTCATGCAGTTGGATTTTGAATCATTTGGCAAATAAAAAAATGGATTTTAAAACATTTGGCAAAAGAAAATATGGTAAATAAAATTTCGGACAAACAATAATTTGGAAAATGAAAAAAAGGAGTTTCGTTTTCGGAATTTTAATATTCGGAAATGAGCTTTTCGAGAATATGATAGGTAACCAGTTTTCATACTAAATGTATAGAAGCGTTGCGATAGGCGGAGTCGCGGCCTCGCCTCTTCTGTCTGCTTTGGATCGCAACGCTGCTATACATTTAGTATGAAAGTTGATTCAAGGAGGGCTGTGACTGCGACCCGCCCTCGTCTCACATCTCTTCTGTATGGCTTGCACCTAAAGAGTCCCGACAACACCTCCGCGGTAGGCCGCCACGTCACGTATACATGTACATCTGCCAAAACATTACTATACAATCATCTACGAAAAGTTTCCAAAAACGTACGCGATGCAATTTCTTCATAATGTATGTCATTCCCTCGTAGAAGTCGAAAGAGAGAACGAGAGGTGAGTCGAAGGTGTCCTGGGTTCGAGTTCGGGCTCACAGTTTGTGAGCATATTCCAAATTTGTGTACGAATTAATTACATTTGAAATTTAGCATGATCTTTATGGTGAAGGCATAACATTGATATCGTAAGGAAACCCACGCACCCAAGGTAAAGTTCACAAAACATTACTATTTACGAATAAATATGTAGACTTACACGCTTCAAAAAACACTGAAGGTAACTGAGGCTCATTGTGACACTCTCAATCCGAAACTACAAATAAAGTAGACATCGCATAATCCCCGTCTTCCTCTCACCGCTCATTGAATCGGAATAACTCAACTAATAAAATAACCCAGTCGCACGTGTTTGGCGATACCCCCTCCCCGTCACCCCCACAAAGGGTAAAAGCGCCGATTCACGAACAATATTTTCCCTAGCTCTGTCAACGCTCCGTTCACTTTTTTTGATCGAGACATGTTTTATTTTTAGGGTTGCTTCTAGCTAATAAATTATTTCGTGTGCTAAATGGTTTTTCTTTTTCATTTTATGGCGCCTTCTCTATCACATAATTATTAATTCCTGTAATAAGACATAGAAATAGAACACACATGTGTGAAGTTCCTAATCCCCGCTGGGCTCGCGTGGAAACCTATGACCCAAGCCTTCTCATTCTGAGAGCAGGCCTGTGCCTAGCATTGGGACGTTTATAGGCTGGGATGATGATTATGATGATTTTTTATGAGTTACTAGGCTTCTCTGAGCTTATTTATAATAATTATATTGTATACAGATTATCTAGTAAGCATATTCAATGTTTAAGAACGAGAGAAAATCCTGAACTATAACAGCCGTGTAAGGGTACAGACGGAACCCGCTCGCCACTCACTTTTCACACTTAACTGGCTTGTCGTGTATTTCCCAGCGTTTTGTATTGGATTTGTTTCGACAAAGGCCAGTAATGCCGACTTTGGCTGGAAAAGGAAGGTACATTTATCAAGAAAGAGTTTCCTTGTACCTACTTCTTGAGATTTATCTCCACTAGTGGCTAGTTATGACTTTTGTGGCGACTTTGTTAGTGTGTCACTTTAAAGTGCTTGAGACATTTACGTTCCTGGCAGGAATGGGTATACTTTGCCATTGGTATAGCAAAAGAACACTTCAAATTCAATTTTAGCTTTGAGTTCATTTATTTTTATTAAACCGGCGCGCATATTATGTATGAAAAGACTAATGAAATGAGTATTGTGGAAGCGAAAGATGTATTTCAGGATCGTAGCAGGTTTTTTTATTATTAAGTATGAGAGCGAAGCAAACAAACAAGCTGATCATCTGGTGGGAAATGATCGCCACCGACCATAATTATCAACAACTCAAGAAGTCACTGATCTGCTGCCGGCCTTTAAAGTTAGTAACCCTTTTCATGAAAGCCCTGATGTCGTAGTTGTCTCGAAACACTGCTGCTGGAATGGTGATAAGCACACAGCTGCAGTTTCACTGTACGTGACAGGAAGTGCCGAAGAAATAGTACAGTGGTAGAACGTCATTCATCGATATGGTTTTGGCGGGAGGTGCGATGGTGGAATTTCGCAGCGGGCAGCAAATAAGCAGGTGCAAAATAATAGTTTGCCTACCCCTTTGGCGGGGAGGAGACTTATGAAATAGAAATAGAAATAGAAATAGAAATGAACTTTATTGTATAAACTGTGTACATAAAATGATGGTTACATAAAATAAGTCTCAACAGTTTGAGTATAATACCTAACAAGTTTCTCTTAATGGAAAAATTGTCGAAAGCCCCCTTTTCCTCGACTGGGATTAACCAAAAGCCGCATTGACTAACACGCGGGCGCTCGCGATCGCATTCATCGTCTCTTTCTGTCCTTATCACATACCATGTGAAAGAAAAAAGTGGTGAAAAGATTGTGATTCCGAGTGCGTTGGACAATAAGGCCACGGGAGTCATAATCATCAATCACAAATCGTGTATTTTTCACAGTAATTAGAATAAAAAGAGAATTATTTTCTTGAACGACCGCTTTAGCCTAGTTGGTAGTGACCCTGCCTACGAAACAAGAGGTCCTGGGTTCAAATCCCGGTAAGGGCATTTATTTGTGTGATGAGCACGAATATTTGTTCCTGAGTTATGGATGTTTTCTATGTATTTAAGTATTTATTTATCTATATAAGTATGTTTATCGTCGTCTAGTACCCATAGTACAAGCTTTGCTTAGTTTGGGACTAGGTCGATTTGGGTAAGATTGTCCCCTAATATTTATTATTTCTTTAATTTTATTATTTTCTGCTTCCAGGATGCCTATTTTCTATCCACAATCTCCATTTCTTTGAAATCTGTTCAAAGCGTTTGCAGTCACGCGACCACGATTGGGTAAGCCAGTGTGTCACCTACCCTTACCTTTAAGGGTTGGATTGCGCTATTTCTCACACAGGGGGAAATAGTTGGTGACACGCATTACTCAAAAGCCCTACTACAGGTTTATGTTTACAGGTTAATAGAGTTATTTTTGACGTCTAAAAGTTTAGTTATCTACAAATCTGACTTTTGTTAATACGGCTCAAAAAATTGGACATAAATTGGATTGGTTTCTGAATGGAATAAGGCCCAGAAAATACACTTAGGTATTGTACCTAATTGTGAAAGAACGTAAAAATTCATGTAAAACTTCTAGTGTTATATTTTGATAGTAGAAAAGATGACGAAGAAAATATATTTAAGTAACTGTAAAATTGTTTTTTAAATGTACCTAATATTACTAGGTATTATTAATGTATTATTATTATATTTTATCCGTAGTAAAATTGCAATTCAACTCCTGCTAAAAGTGTCTAAGCATCATCATCATCATCATATAAAGCTCACATAGAACATAGACCTCCAAACAGACAAACAGATCGGCCCTGCGCCATCCGCATCCAATGCGTTCCCGCCACCTTCACCAGGTCATCGCTCCATCTAGTAAGCATACCTACTTAGTCGAAATTTCGTACGCAACTGAATTGCAGCGTCATTACGCTTGCAATACTGGTTCAACCAATAACTAACAAGGCATTCGCCGAAATTACGCCACGTTATAATGTACAACCGAACTTTGGTCGGGCGCGGGCCGAAGTTCCGTAGCTGATTACGATAAAACTTACGTTGTGTCATATCAGCCGAATACGTCGTAACGTAAAATCCTAACTAACTATATTCAACATTAACTCTTGCCGAATGCCGATTTCAAATAACCGTTTTACTTTAAGAGTTTGAATTTCGAACAGATAGTAACTCTACAAACTCGAAAGCGTTCTAATTCGATCCAGTCTCGTAAACAAGTGGTAACCCATAGGCCCCGATGAGTTACAGTCCACTTACCGAGCGAATTCGCGAAAGAGCAAAGTTCCTAAGTTGCTCTATGGTAATATCATGAAGATTTATAATAATTTCCTCCCCTCGTGTTATAGGGGAGCGTTTTGGTCGGCTAATGCAAAATGTGTTTTTTTTAAGATTAATAAACCGAAGTAGATAGGAACTAATACCAGAAACTTTTTAACGGTTTTTTGTGAAGCGTAGTTAGAATTGAAAACCCTGTCTATGTAAAAGTAAGATTTGTTAGATCAATTTACCAGAATCGTTATTTGTTAGTAGCAAAATTTCCGTTCGCATTTTTTCCCAGATGCTTTTTTTAACTAGTCAGTGATATTTTTGCTCTATATTGTGAGCTAGAAGCGCAAGTAATAACTCGTTTAAAGCCCACTAACAAAACTATCAGTTTGCTTAGTATAAATTTTTACTTCACGAAATACTTCTCGATCGCGTTTAAGTAAAAAAATCAATTACTAGGGAAACATGGACAGCGCCTCCGCGGCCGCGCGTCCATGTTTCCATAGAATTGAAATTTTTACGTAAACGCGATCGAGAAGTATTTTGGTGAAGTAAAACTTATAGTAGGTAAGCGTACAGAACTATACGCTCACTTCTCGCCAGTGTTGCCCACCCCAAATGAGTGAAAAACTACATAATATAATGCTTAGCAAAAACTGTAGAAAACTGTAAATATTAATTATTGATCAAATTATTAACAAAAAAAAAATTGAAATAAAACATGTACATAGCATTCACTATGATAACAACACTAAACTTATTAAATATTATTCCCAAAAATCTTTGAATATTTCTAGCGATTGCTGAAATAATGAGGTGGAGGTTCTGCAAAATGAGAGAATTATTTAAAAAAAACTGTAGATTTGGAGGCCTAAACTAAAAACTGGGAACATTTCCAAAAAAACTGTAGATGTACAGCTAAAACTGTAGAGTTGGCTACATTGCTTCTCGCTGCTCTCTCTCTACTTTCTAGCTCTACCCGTTTCTCATTCATCATCAGTAGTTGATTAAACAAATACCATAAGATAATATACAATATTTTCCTTATGAACTTTGCATTACATAATATCGCATTCGAGGTTGTCCGCCATCAATATCTACAACTAAGGAATATTCAAAAAATGAGCCTAATATTTTATCAAAGGGTCGGCAGCGCACCCGTGATTCTCCTTTATGTTATTAATTATTCATGTGTTTTAGGTGAGGCTCATATAATATGTACAATAATAATCAAACAAAAATAATACCAATAAAATAACTCCTAATCACAACACAAACACGTCAAGTCTGCGACGTGTGACGCACTCTTGCCGCGGCGTCAGATACCCTGCTCCACTATTCCACTATTCCTTGAAGCTAAAAAGACTCCATACAGAAATCCAACAGATCTTTGGTTGGCTATAGATATCCATGCATGGTGGTGATTATTTTCTATCACATAAAAAAAAACAAAAGTTATTAGAGAGTGGTGAAACAGTCCCTAAATGTGACAGACGAAACAAAAATCTTGGCAGAAACGCAGAAGAATGCCAATAATTTAGGCCGGAAATATTCGTAGAACAGTTGATTATATCCTCTCAGCTATAAAACACAGTTATCACGAGGCATGTGACACCGCAAAACACGGTACCCTTGCCATTAGCAATGCAAATTTGGGGACACATGCGGAAAGAATTCTCTTTTATGTTAGGTACTAGGTTCTGGTGGGAAGTTTAATGTGAATTATGATATCGAGGTGTTTGTTTTTTGTGGATGGATTGAAGTGCTTGATGTACCCCTAGTTAGCTATAGCCACAGAACTAATTAAAAGAGGAGTAGAAATGTTATCGCGCATAAGTGTTTCTTTCAAAAAGCTTTTAGCACTTTTTTTCTTTTGTACCTAGGTACTCGTTTTCTTGTTCGTAGGTTTATTAAGTTAATACTCAAATGTGAAATTTTATCTTTTTTGAACTACAGTCTTTGCAATAATCGTTTTTGGACTGAGCTGGGAAAATAAATAGGTATATGGCTTATTGGCCGCATAAGCGCCTTGTGCTTTTAACTCGCTTGACATTTCTGTTCCTTTTGTTAATAAGCGTTTCAATGGTTAAAACTAATTTAGAGGTAGTGTGTAGCTAGAACATTATTTAATGCGTGTAAAATCTCGCTACGTACATGAAATAGAAAACAGGCTCTCATGAAATAGAAAAAAAACTGAACCTGAAATAAGGAAACAATCACTCCAAACATTCAACGACATTTACACGACATTAATTGCAAATCTGTCAAGATATACCAAACAAAAATCTACTTTATCTTCCACGCTTTAGATCCATTTCGACATGGCGCTTTTTGTCCAACAAAACATTTGTCCGGAAGGCAATCTGTCCGTCTGTCACTGTGTGACTCACGAGACGCAAAGTCGGTGATTCTTCTTTGTAATACTGATTGACGTGCTCTGATAAGCTAAATTCGACGTTGATCACAACGGCTTAGGGTGCAGAGTGGGGTGATTGATGTGACGACCGAGGTAGTTACAAGATAAAGCCACGTATTTTAAGTAATTGAAATAGATTTTAGTTTCTTTAGTTAATTACTTAGAACATTAAATCAAACATAGAGAGAGAAAGAGAGAGAGCAATGACGGGAATGCCCGCCCCTCTGTCAAGTATAAATTAAGACCATCAGTCTTACTTTTAATTGTGTATGCGAGCATAGGTAATTTATATACCCCCACGCTGCCTCGTCCTACGACGAAAGAGATTTTTCATGACACTTGCACGTAAACAGTGCTATAAAAAGCAGACTAACTTGGCTGCAAATAAAATACACTGATTTTGGTTTACTTCATGATTTTCATTTCGTGAACTTTGTTTGTTTTTCTAGCATAATTACTATAATTAGTAGTAGTAGATTAAGGCTAGAGTCAACACTTGTCGTCTTTTGTACGCTTTAGTTTCAGCGCGCTAATAACATACATATCTACTCCTTTTAATAATAATCAATAATGATATTATTATTAGTTCTTTACTACACCGATTTCAAGCGCCTCCTCACAGACACGGAGAGCCCCAGGAATTAAATTTAACAGCTTTCTATCGGTTCTCCGCTATTGTCCCTTTTTACCATTATCTGGCGTACCTACTAGGGATCAATGAGCAACAGCGATATTTTATCTCACTCTAATACGAAAGCAAAGAATACAATCTCGCAATCTTGTCTCTGGTGTCCTGTCAATCGTTCAAAGGTTAACTGGAAGAGATCCCTTTAAGGGATAAGTTCGCCTTTGTACATCTGTTTCTCTTGTTAACTGTTAATTTTCATGTTTTACGTACAATAAAGAGTTTTACATACATACATACATACATACAATCTCGCTCGCACCTAACACAACCATATTTTTAAGTATCTTCTAACTAACGTCGAAACTATAGAAGTCGGAAGTGGAAGGATAGTGCCTCTCAAGCAGAGGGTCGTGAGCTCGAGCCCGGGCTTGGACCTTTAAGTTTTTTTGGGATTTATGCATGAAATTATCATTCATCATCTGCGAAGAAATTTAAAAGTGTGTTTTAAGTTTCGAGATTCGGACTGGGCCCGCGTGGGAACTACGGCTTAAGGCCTTTCATTCTGCATTGTTTCTGCTGCTGGGATGATGATGATCCAAAATTGAGTCATAAATTCTTGAAAATATTGCACACAAAGAGACCTGACATTATTCACCAGCACTCGGCAGCGTCAACTGCCTGTCTCCCTGCGACGAATTTTGAGCTTAAATTTCAGCGTCAATTTGGATCATAGTACACAGATGAGAAACTGATAGATAGCTGTTGAGGTCAAACTATTAAGTATTACGTGGCGTCTACGTATCGGAAGACGCAGAGTGTGTAGGCTCTCCATAAAGCCGCGTTTTCATCTAGTGCTCAGAGCGAACATTTTGCTCTGAGTAAAATGTTTGCTGTTCGGCCGATGCTCGATCGAAACAGAAAACATGTGTTTTCATTTCTGTTTTTTGCCCAGCCAATCATCACTGAACAAACATGTTCGCTCGCTCAAGTTTTTTCATTTACGCACGAAGGAACGATTGCTGGCTCAGAACTGTTCAGAACACTAAGTGAAAACGCGGCTTTAGATGATGTGTTCGTTCGTTTTTAAATGTGTTCGTGGGGATGAGCTACGTAAGATAATAAAGATGGTTAGATAGATAGATAATCGGGTGCAGGTCGCAGGAGTCCAATGAATGCAAGCATTTGTGGCGTACACAAGATTAGTCAAATTTTAAGTCCTTGGCCTTATACTAAAAAATTCGTTTTTCGAACTTCATATCATGCCGTTCTGTTCACGCTAATAGTATTAAACAGATGAATGAAAGGGACGCCACGATAAGAACTTCGAATTTCGTAGTAGCCCCCTGGCTTCAATGGTTTAGGCCGTACGTTGTCTGCCAGTCGATCAGTCACGTTACTCTTTTATAGGTTTTTATAGATTGACGACCGGATGGCCTAGTGGTTAGAGAACCTGACTACGAAGCTTGAGGTCCCAGGTTCGATTCTTGGTCGGGGCAGATATTTGTGTGAAAAATACGAATGTTTGTGCTCGAGTCTTGGATGTTTAATATCTATTTAAGTATGTTTATCCGTTGCCTTGTACCCATAACACAAGCATTGCTTACTTTGGGGCTAGGTCAATTTGGTGTGAATTTTCCCATGATATTTATTTAGATATTTATTTTATAGGAACGTATAGCTGTAATTTTAAAAAAGCCGGCCAAGTGCGAGTCGGAAACGCGCACGAAGGGTTCCGTACCATTATCTATAAAAACGGAAAAAAATCACGTTTGTTGTATGGGAGCCCCCTTAAATATTTATTTTATTCTTTTATTGAACAAAATACAGAAGTAGTAGAAGTTTATTCTGTTTTTTATTATTTTTTGTTATAGCGGCAACAGAAATCATCTGTGAAAATTTCAACTTTTTAACTATCACGGTGTATGAGATACAGCCTAGTGACAGACGGACAGACAGACAGACGAACGGACAGCAGAGTCTTTGTAATAGGGTCCCGTTGTACCCTTTGGGTACGGAACCCTAAAAAGACTTAAAACCCTCGATAACTTTACTGTTAAAGCGCAGTTTCCATTACGCCAACCAAAATTGAAAAAAAAACACTGAAAAGAACTTGTCAGAAATTCATATCACGCAAAGTTGCAGTGAGGGCAATAGTCACGGGCGGCCAGGGCTGCCACATCCGGGAATAACCGGATTTTACCCGAGTACCCGGGTAACCGCGAACAAATACTGGCAAGAGATGAGCGATGATTGTTGCATTCAGCGTTAGGCGTTTGTGGTTAGATGGCTATGAATTTTGGTATTAATTTTGCGACCTAATTTTTTTTTCAAACTGAAATTTTATTAGAAAAGGTCGGCTATTGTGACGAATACGCTACCGTTGTGTACTCAACTATTTTCACTTAGAATTTTGGGAAATAAAGTATAGAACTGCAATTTTTAAAAGTGATTTTTTATATATAAAAAATCCCTGCTGCAGTCACATTAAAGTATCACCTAGGCGTTAATTTAATAACGCTACGTTTCATAGCGTTCGAGTTAACTTTGACATCCAATTTCTTGTTCTATGTCAAGGAAGGATCTGGTATACTATATACAGTCACTTGAAGGTATTATGTTTAAGGTTCGGTAAAGATAAAAGTTGAAATACTTAGTAGAAAAGTAAAGACAAAAGAATGGGCGAAGGAGATCTTTTAATGGTTGATTAATATATTTTAAAAATTAGTTCATTGGTTTTTAGATACGTTGTCAAACTTAAAATAGGTAATTCATCATCATCATCACATTACATAATTAACTGCAACAAATTAATGTTTTCTATCAAATGCACATATAAGTCCCGCTGCAGGACACAGCGCTTCTCTCAGAATGAGAGGGCTTGGGCCGTATTTTCCGCGCGAGCCCAGTGCGCTGTGGAACTTCGCAACATCAAAACAAGGATACTCTGCTTGAGAGGGCATAGGGTCAAACTACTACCACCCACCACAATATATCTAATGAACCACAAAAAATGATGTTTTGTTTCAAACTACTTGTTTCGATGCAGCCATGTAAAAAAAAAAACATATATTGAATCTTAACAATATGGCTGAGGAGGTCGGTTATTATAAACCGGATAATCCGGATACAGCCCTGGTCACGCTTCAAACCCGTAATAAAGGTGCAGCGGGTGATATCGATTATCCGGCCCGGCCGGGCGCAACGCGAATCGGCGAGATAAATCATCCGGATCATATAAAATCGAATGATGGATGAGCCGGTCCAATTGTACATCTTTAGGGGTCTTTAAAGCTAATAAAATAAAATTGAAGACACGTCCGAAATATCAAAAATTACTGACAAAGTATCATATCTGTGCAATTTTCTTGATACTTAACTAACGTACGTCAGAACGTGTTTTGACTAGTAAAGTTATATTTAGACGCGAATTCATGCCCTAGCCAAGAATATTTTAAACATATTACTTTTTTAGTTGAAAACGTTACTTTAAAATACTTTCTTACATTCGATGCAAAGAGATACATAATACATTATAATACATTATAAGTTATAAGTAAACATTTTACCATAGTAGTGCATTGCAATAAGGTGAAAAAGTGGATACGTTCTTGTAACCGGCGTAACAAAATCACTACAAAAATGCAAATAGTAAATCTCGAGGAAAATGTACCACTTGAACATAAAGTAAAAATTCCACGTCAACTTCCAAATTCAATTAATCCAGGGCCGGATTCAATAACGTCTCAAATCACGCCATCAAAACTCCGCCGTAAAACGACACGCGGCCGGCCCATCGAGCCCAGAGCGAAAGTTTCGCCCACAAATGTGTTTTTCTTGTTACCCCCACTTTGATATTTCACCTATTTTACATTCGAGAAAGGATGGCTGTAAAACCCGAGTTAAGGGTTGCAAGATCACAGTTCCGATTTTTCGTGGATGAAATTTATATTTTTGCACGTGATCGTGGTTAGTAAGTTCAACTTAACTTTTTTCCACTTAACTCATTTTATCCTTAAAAAAAATATACACGTCGACTTGAGAACCTCCTCCTTTAGTTTTCGTCGGTTGAAAAAAAAATGAACAATCTTTCGGCACGTAAATAAATGATATATAACAATTTCATCGCCTACGTAATTAAAATAAATAAATAAATATTAGGGGACAATCTTACACAAATCGAACTAGTCCCAAACTAAGCAAAGCTTGTACTATGGGTACTAGACGACGATAAACATACTTAATTATATAGATAAATAAATATTTAAATACATAGAAAACATCCATAACTCAGAAACAAATATTCGTGCTCATCACACAAATAGATGGCCTTACCGGGATTTGAACCCAGGACCTCTTGCTTCGTAGGCAGAGTCACTACCAACTAGGCTAAAGCGGTTGTTAAATGTAACATCTAGAAATATACTAATCATCTGAGCAAGTTAATCTGTAGCTTTGTTTTTCTAATTTACTTCAAACTAACCAAAAAGATGAGAATAAATAAAATTTTCTTGTGAAAAAAATCTCCAGCTTTTTATTATTGATATTATTTTAGAATCGAAACTTGATTCATCGAAAGTATTAAAAACATCGAATGGTTGAAAAATAGAAGAGATTTTTTTCTGCAATCGTAAACTTTTTAAGATTGTTATAAAACTGACATAACCTAACCTTACTAGGTTCTATACGATGCCGTAAATAAATCCTGATAATTTTACGGTTTCTTAAAAAAAGACGTTTTAACCACTCTATATTTTAGTACAATCGATCTATTAAATTTCGATACCCGGAAATAATAAAAATACTCTAAGAGGAAATCTTTACAAGCCAATTTTATTTAAGTACCTAGTATGATTCGTATCTATCTTTTTGGTACTTTGAAGTAAATTAGAGACTAAAGAAAGATACCGACCGACTAATTGCTCAGATGATTAGTATATTTGTAGATATTACATTTAATTATGGTTAATTAGCGGAGGCCCTCACAATAAGAATTAACGCAATCACTTTGTCACATACTATACAACAATATAAATACATAATTATTAACTCTGCTTTCGCAAACAATGTGACCAATGTGTTTGTGTGTGTGTGATTGGGTGTGTGTGTGTGTGTGTGTGTGTGTGTGTGTGTGTGTGTGTGCGTGTGTGTGTGTGCGCGTGTGTGTGTGTGTATGTGTGTGTGAGTGATTATGCACTCACACTAAAATCAAGAATGGTTTATTAATTTTATCAAAATATTTTGAATTTGTGATATTCTCTTGAAATTTTGATGCGTGACATATTGGCGTTGACGATTGAAATTTGCTACAGGAATGTCAATGATTATGATCCGTTCGCACTTAAAATCCAATATATTATTCAGTCTAAAAGAGCTAATTTACGTTGCAGGATCTTGAGCTTACATTAGACGGGTGAACTCAACGGAATCTGTGATTTATTGAGATACCTAATATGTAACTAATCTTATTTGAGCCAAACATATTCCATACTTTATAGCTTCTTGCGAAACTGACATTTACCGGCTAATGGTTTGTATAGGACCTTACGTAGGAAAGATGTAAAGTTGTCAAACATCAATAGAACTAAAGGCACCTCTGACGTAATAGTAGATTGATAAACAAGGGTTGTAAGTGATCAATTACACCCAAGATATTTAGGCGCACGAGCGAGCAAAGCGAGCGGGGGCGCTTATAGTTCGCGGGTGTAATTGATTTTACACTCAAGTTGATCACTCTACTTTTCATCACAAATGCGAGGAAATAAAGAAAAATCGTTTTATTAAAAATATATACGTCATTAGTAAGAGAGCGCGTCGCGCCGCCCTTGCGGCCGGCACCGGCGTCACCTCGCCGCGGCCGCCTGCACACCTTGCTGAGCTCGGTGCGCAGCGCGGGCGGCCACCTGCAGCACGCGGCCCCGGAGCGCGCCCTCTCCTTGTTTACCAGTTCGTGAATACAAAGGAGCACCATTCCATTTTCAAATTTACTTACATCCCTAAGGATGCTTGAGTGAGCTTGAGTGATGAAAAATAAAATTATGGTTTTAAATGCACTGATGTTTTTGTCTGTTTTATTGTTACCAGCCATTAAAAGACATTGAACCTTCTTAATCACTTACAATTCTAACGATGTTACGCAGTACCTATTTCATGTTATTCTTAGTAGCTGGCGCTTGAGGGAAACCTGCAGTTTTACGTCAGTTATATTATTAAAATTTCATCACCTTATGATAGTCAATAGTCATATTTTATAAGGGCCGTTACAGACGAGCTGAATTTTGACTTCAACTTAACCGCAACTGTCGATTGCCTATTACCATGCAGTTTGAGTGCAGTTCTACCGACTTATTACGGCAGTTATCAGTTATGATGCAAGTGAAATGCAGTCCATCTATGACAGCCCTAATTACAAACTGTGGGGTACAAAATAGGTAGTATAAAAAAGCCAATGATTTGTGCAAAATGAGAACAGGTGAAATGTGAGTCGGATTCGCGCACGTCTGTTTTTAGAGGTACAATTAACACTATTAAAATAAAAATGCCAAAATAAATGCAATCCCTATTTGTTTCAGACTTCCTTTCATTTCAATTTATTTATTTGAACCTATAGAAATAAAAAATATTGAAAATTTCAAGTGTCTACCTGTTTTCGGTCCAATAAAATGGACGAACTTACAAACAAAATACTTTACACAGCTGATTCCTTAGCCGTAATAAAAAGGTACCTTTGGCACTCTTTGGTCTTTCGATTAAAAACTCAATGAGTGTAATGGAAATATAGCCTAATATACGCTGATTGGTGTCGATTAATAACATTATTCAAGAGCATAATTGGAATTCGGCCTTAGTAGAGTCAGATTACAATTGAAGAGTACCTAAATTACATTTTTACTGTATTTGTTCTCCTTAAAAAATCAGCTTAGACTATTCTGGAAACCCACTATGGCTGAATATTAAGGCTTTATATTTTCGCCAATCTAATATTCCGAATTTAAATATCACATCGCCTTAACGCGGTAGCGCAGGTACGGATTTGAATTACAAAGTCAACCCGCCTTTTCGCGGCGCCACCTTTGACGTCACTGGCTCGATCTACGAAATGCGAAATATGAGGCTTACTACGCCAAAGTGGTAACCGCCTACTGCGCTTTGTAAGTCCGGCCCTGCTTTTAATATTGTGACTTGTACGTGAGATTTACGTGAGACTTAAGTAAATATATTATTTTTTCGCTTCGCTTCGCAATAACATTTCACTGTTGGCTGGCCGCGTGCGGTTCCGCGATATTTTTGCAAGTTTTTCTTTTTATTCATGTGCTGTAGATTTCTGTGAAATAAAAATTGCATGCATATTTTTTTACGGAAATAAAAACCAATAACCATTTTTTATCATTTTATTTGAATAAGCTTCTCGATTTAAATAAATAGAGAATTTGACCGGTTTGAAAATAAATTCCAGTTTCACTATTTTTGGTTTTAACAATTAAATTTTAATTACTTTAGTGCTAGTTACAGTAAACCCTACAAACGCTGTTTTAAAATTAAAAAATGAGAATATTTCAAGTTATTTGGGTTAATTTTACAGCGAAAAGTTTTTTCAGAATTTTTAAGCGATGTTGACAAAATGACAAACAACAGTATCGAAACTACAAAAACAAAATTGGTAGATTCGACACTGTACGCTGCGGCATAGTATTGAAATTTCAAAATTAAAGTTTTGCAGATTCAATACTGTACGTTACGGTAGTCGAAATATTTTTATTATTTATTACATTGTTCAATAATCAACATACACCACGTCAAAGGCGTGACTACTTTTTATGAATAAAAAACACAAATGAAAAATCTTGGCAGGAGAGTTTAAGGGATCAATCTAACCCATCTATCTGCTGAACCTAACCTAAATTAACCTTCAGACGATAAAAACATAGGAATGAAGCTGACTGTACAATCATAACAGCGTCAGCAGCATCTACTTTTCTTAAGATTGACTACAAAAGTGGTTTGACACTAGCAACTTCATCATCACACTTTCAAAATTGCAACACATTTCCAAGATTGCATTTTATTAATATTTCCATAGCAACTAGGTACTCCGCATTCGGTCCACTTTCAGTTTCACCAACTTAGAACTTTCTCGAATCTCTTTCGCACCCTCAAGAGACATTATGTAAATAAACTTAACTACAGACACATTCACGGATTTCAAATTTGCATTTTTGAAACTGCAAATATTCAAGATACTCGTTCTAAAGTTAGAATGGTAATCTTGACGATTCTACTGGGCGATCCATTTGGGAGATTGAAAAAGGGGAGGTTATAGAATAGAATAGCAATATTTATAAGCTATAAATCTATATTATTAGTATTTTTATTATAAGCTAACATAGTTATTACAATTAAGCGAGTAAGGTTAAAAGTCACTTCTTTATCTCTAACTTTAACATTTAGGGCTTATTGTTAAATACTTAAAACCCACTATCCCAAAATGAGTACTTTCTTTAAAAGTGAACTTTCCGCCATAATTTACACTCCCGAAACGTACATTTTCTGAATGAGGTTTTTTTATCGAAATTCACACTTCACCATAGCACTTTATTAAAAAAAAGTATACTTTTCCATAACATACACTTTCCCAAAATGTACACGTTTATGAGACGGCCGTTTGTATATAATATGCACAAATGCCATAGCTCTTTGGACAAGGAGTACCATGGGAAAATGTACCATCAAAGAAAATACTCTATCAGAGAAAGTAAAAGTACCCATTGGGAAGTGCACTTTTTGACATACTTACTGCACCTTCCGTGAAAGTGATCCTTCTAGAGACGTGCACCTAGAAAGTGCACTTTTCGAAAAAGCGGATTTAGGACTCTAAGCGTCATTTAGGACTTTATGCTCATCAAAGGCTCAGGAAACCTCAATTTTTACGCAATGAAATAGGTACTCTCATACACCACTAACTCTAAACTGACTATAACGATCCTTTGCCAAACAGAGTTTTCACCAAAAAATTACATAAAAATAAGCACTCCACATAACTAATTCGAAAGCAGACTCGTACCACTTAAAATTGCCCGGCGTGCATATCAAAGCCAAATTGAGGACGGGGCCACCGGACCGACACGATATTTGAATTTTAGCCCACGAGACGTTCTTAAGTCATTAGCTGGTAGCGGTGGAAATTCTTTTTTATTTTAGTTTTTTTTTTAAGATTATTTGTGGACTCTGGTTACCTTCGCACACCATATTAGCACCAGTCTAATGTCAGGGGTAGGCACGACTGTGCTCAGGATATTTTCATCCACTGCGAGCCGCTATTTACTTATTTACCATTCATTATATTTGCTGCCAATCTTCATTTCCATTTATATATTTGTTGGTTTGTCTTTCTTTCGTAACTGAT
This sequence comes from Archips crataeganus, assembly GCA_947859365.1. Classification (NCBI taxonomy): domain Eukaryota; kingdom Metazoa; phylum Arthropoda; class Insecta; order Lepidoptera; family Tortricidae; genus Archips; species Archips crataeganus. Next base: position 8,577,895 of record OX402049.1, on the reverse strand, counting down.
CGATGGCAATAAAGAAAACAATCAAAGTGCTTTTTAAGGTGTAAGTTAAAGTAATGGTAACCTTAGAAAAAGTTTGTGTCCGAAAATCAGCTATCGCACTAAGTGAACTGAGATTTATTTTTTAACTTCAGTTAAATTTTATTCCATATTGATTTGAGATACAATACCCATCATGAATATTGGAGCTGTTTTAGAGCTCATAAATACCTGAACAAGAACATGACCTTATTATGAATCGGATAAGTGCGAGTTCAGATTATGTTTGACTACCTAATAGCTCCGATGTTTCATGATGGTGATGAACGAGCTCTTTTCAGAGTAGTCGTCATCATAATCCCAGCCTATTTATTATACGACTCACTGCAGGGCACAGGCCTCCTCTCAGAATGACAGGTCTTATGCCGTAGTTCCCAGGCGGGCACAGTGCTGCTTCGAAACTTGACACGCACTACTGAATTTCTTCTCAAGTTTGTGCAAGTTCTCTCCTTCACCGTAAAGTTCATTTAATTTAGCACATAAATTCCGAAAAACTCAGAGAGCCCGGGCTTGAACTCACAACCCTCTGCTTGAGAGGCCATAATATGATAGGTCAAACCACTAGGCCACCACCGCCTTCAAAGTAGTGGCGAATTCAAAATTTCTTGAACGCTCCCGCTTTTTCCCGTGTACCGCGCCACACGCCGCCCAGCCTCTCCTTATTCCAACAACGGCTAACCGGTTACAGATCTCCTACATATATTCATCGTAAGTCCTCTTATCCAGCTGAATTTGTTTCGAGTCTTCGCGGAACCTTACGGGTTTTACGTCTGGCCTAATACCCTGCTTTATTTTTGAATTGTTTTCTTTACCGTAAGCGATTTCAGTTATCGTATGAAACGTACATTTCTCATACTTTGCGAACGTTACCTTTCATATTTTGGGTGTTTTTACGGGTTGTGTTCGGAGCAAAAAAGGGTAAGAATGAATGTAAGCCGCCGCGGGTACACGTATGTTGCGATAAAATGGTTTTGGTAAAATGTTTAGCGCTCAGCTGTATTCGTATTCTGCTTTTTTTATTCTCAGAGATGGATAAAACGGCAAGATTTCAATATTTAGAAGTTCTCGAGTTACACCTTTTTTCGTGCCTCAAACAATTTGTTGAAGACCCTATAGTTAACCGCTTATTAAAAAGGCGGTTGTACGTTTACTAGTTCATGATTGAGTTGAGTTGAAGAATGTGCTCTTAAACGACCAATTTATGATTTAATTGTTGTGTTGAAATCGGCACCTAGTATTATACATATAATTTGCTATTATTAGTTATAATTAAATTATAAAATTAACTTTGTATGTCAAAATAAAAAATCAGTTGCTTTCATTTTATTATGTTTTATTAGGATTCAAGAGGCATTTTTAATATATTGAGATAGCGATTTCTAATTCAAAGTCACATGTTTAAACTAATATAAATTAACTTATACTAACATCAAGTAATGTACTATATGTATTTACCAGTGGCGAAGGGTGCTAACAACTCGATTCCCAGCGGGTTGCCTAAAATTTTGAAGTAACCAAACGCTTATCTTAGTAACCGATTGTTTGTATAGAGACTTACTCTTCCATAATAAACTTTTAAGTATTTTTCAAAATGGTGCAGTAACAAAACGCATCAAAATATCCACAAGACCAATCAGTCATTCATAAATTCAGTATTCCGGCAGGAATTGTACACTCACACATGTAAATATTCATTCATAAAACCATAGATTCACTACAAGCGTCTACCGTAAGAATAGGCATGGAATAGGCTGAAGATAACCCGGTCTCTATCGGCTTATCACATTTAAAAAAAGACTTTCAACGTTGTGCATAAGGCTTAATTTCACTTTGACAGAAGCTTTTTTTTAAATTAATTTATCCCACTTGGAATAGCCGACGGAATTGACATTCATGCAGCCATTTGTAGACTTATTTAAAATTACTGGAGCGAAATTTAATTTTAAAATATCGAGTTTTAGTGTAAAACAGAAAGTACGATATTTTATCTATTTTTATAATAAGATTTATAAACAGACAAAATTAAACCGCCACGGGCTGTGCTCAGCGCGCTGCACAACACCAAATCGTATACGCTGTACCGCGCTGCCGGAATGTGTCACTGTATGTACGATTCGGAGCCATAGAACGTGCCGGACGTGATCCGCTAGCGCGGTCGATTTGTTTGTGGTGTGGTATTTATTGAAATTACAACATTAGGTAATGTCATGTCAATAGCTCAGTGTTTTGTAGTTTGTTTATTTATATTATAATAAAATTATGTGAAATAATTTTAATAAAAACACAATATTAGATCAGTGTTGATACGCAATATCGGTGAAATTTAATCGTACATATTATCGTCTGTCAGGTTGTAAATCTGATTATAATTCAGTGTCTAATTCATGTATAAGTAACATATTGTTTTGATACTGATATCAGTGAAAGGATAAATATGCTGCAGTCTTATGGACCGAATTACTGCACGTAAGTACTAGTTTTCAAGAATATAACCTAGTATAACTACTAAGAAATGGGGTATGATTTTTGTTTGCTTTTTTTCGTCCGGCTTTACCTGGAAAAAAATTCACGCCTCGCCACTGGTATTTACATACTTTTAACCAGGTTATTATAAAATTAATCATATTCACCCTAAAGATACAGTTTCCAAGTTTTACTATGTTCAAACTTTAACTTTTAAAGTTAGTAATAATGATATATGAGACACAGAATAGGGCAAGCGGTGTCTTACAACACGTCCTGAAAAAATAAATTGTATTTCCAAGAAAGCCCCCATAGGGTTATCGACGTCATGCATAGGTAGTAAAAAATCATCAGATTACCAGTATCTAATACATGAGACGTCTTTCGTTTCTGTTGATACGTGGGGGCATTTCTCCCCATGGTCCTTTACCTAATGACACATTTATGATAATTACCTTCCAAACGTAAATTCTTACGACGAACAATAGTTTCCAAATTCGTTTGGGCTTTGTAATGGTAGCACAGAGGCAGATTATTGCTTCCTAAAAGTCAGAATAAAGCAAGTAACTGTAGTTATCGAAATAATAGGAGGGACTAAGCTCTGGCATAATAATAATAATCTCCTTCTAGTTAATCCAATTTACGCACAGCGCGACCGCATAATTATCTTCAAATTCTGCGCAGAAGCGTTTGCGTAAGTTATAAAAACATCATTTTGCTTACATTATTATTCGTTTGCGTGGGGGAGAACGGGGAGATAATGTATCTGTTTTCGTGCATATTATGACATCATAAATAACTCAGGTCTGCGACGTGACGTCACATGATATGAAATCTAAATTCTGTGTATGAGTTATGAAGGTGTTTCTTAGCACTAATAAATCTGTCCACGCTTTGTTTAAAATCAGGGGTGAATCTCTATTGACATAACTAATTGTAAGTCGCTCAAGTTTATTTGTTTGCTACTTATGCATAGTTTCATCAAAGTAATTTGTTAATCGCACAATACAAAAAAATATAGTTTTACTAAAGATAGATAATTCGATTACACGATTTTTAATACTGTTTGTCTCACTTTCTTATCTGAGCCCAGACATAATCTCATTTAAATAGGCGCTGTGCTGCAGATACCTTCCTCGTAAAATTTGTAATAAAACTGATAGCTAGCACATCCAATCCTCGTTTATATGCTTGCATATTTAGATGAGGTCCAAGCTTAAACTTCTGTTATTCGGCTTTCTATGATACGGTCAACCATCCATTGAACTGATCAAAAGGCTATGCAACCGTTGGGGAAGAATTACTTTTGAGTGGAGGCCACTCATCAGAAAAACGCAGTAAAGGCTCACTGGGTGGACTAAAGACAAGAGACATTGCAATCACATTGATCACGATTTTCTACCCAATATTTTATAATCTTTAGGCTTGTCCACGAAAAAAGCAGCCATCGAAAACTAAGTCTCCACTGTCTCGAAACTCACAATTCACAATTCGATTGCCAACAGAGTAGGTATTCTTTTTTATGTGTAAGAATCTAAAATTCATACATTTTTCCTAATCTTTTGTGAAATCCTACATAATGCCAGTTAAGGCTTAGAGCTAAAATGATTGCATACAAATGTGTGTACTTCTGGCATAATTTAAAACAATTTATGACCTGCATACGGTAATTACGAGCCTGGAAAGATATTCGCGGAACATTATAGCGTCGATAATCTATCTGAGTAAAGAAAAAAAAGAACCTCTGTGACCCAAACGTGAAAAATACAAAATCCATAAATATCCATAATAGCACTCAAAACGAAAGGTGAAGAGTCCTTCTTTATAATTAAATTTTTTAAAAAACGTCATTTCATATTGAATACCTGAATTATACAATAGTGGCTACTTTTTTTCGTGAACAAGCCTTATGACTTTTGATACAAAAAAAATGGTTAATGCTACGTAGTTAACGTCGTTTTTCATGCAAGTTCACAAATTCAGCGACTCTTTGTTTTGGAAATCTTCCAGGAAGGCCTATATTTAGCAGTGTACATTTTATCGCTAATGATGATTGTGAAGTTACTTATATCTAGTTCCATATGTCTGGCTACTGGGGACATGCTTACTCTTACTCTTAAAAAGAAGGAGAAAAAACTTAATCCCAACGTAACACCAGTATTTTAGTAATTAAAGAACCTAGCGCCCTTAAATTACGAAAAACACTTTTAAACCAATTAATACGTATCCGGAGCAGCTGTTAAAAAAGTTAACATCGATTTTCCGTATAATTATCTCGTCTCCCTCATTCGTACCTAAGTGAGAGTTCCTTCAAAGCCTTACAAAATAAATTAAGGTTAACGTAATCTCAGGATAAGGGGCTGTACAGCTTTTATTTGAGATCGACTTGGACGTTTTTACACATTTTTTGCGCCGAAGGATTTAGGAGCCAATAATCCTTACGTTTCTATCTAGCTTGGTACGACCAGTTCAAATATACAATTTGCTTATCGTTAATAAGAGGATTTAACATATTACATACAAAGTAGAGAAACTGGCAGGACTTTTATACGCGCTCATTTAGTGGTTACCTGCAATGTCGTCTGCGTCGTTTTTGTTTTCAAAATCATAAATTGGTTTTTAACACCATAGACACAAAACATTATCACCTGACATAATTAAAATGAGCGTTTGTATAGATTCTCATAGAATGAGCGACCTTATCGATACCTTAGTTCACACTCATACTAATTACAATGACCTGCACAATTAAGTAGTAGTTTTGTACACTAGGACATACAGTGCTAATTTGTATGTGCAGTTCATTGTAATTAGTATAAGTGTGAACTACATAAGTTATCGATATTGAAGAGCTGAATAGCGATAAAATTTTTGACTGTCTACTTTGATAGCTCTTTTGGCAGCCTCTATTTATTAGTGTTTACAAGCACGTGCTATTATTATGATCAACAAAAACCTCCTCAAACATAGTTATTTCGCCAACACGATGTGATAAAGGTGTTTTTTCAAGGCAACACGTCTTCCAATAACTTCATCCATCGTTAGCTACTAAAAAAACATCCCTGTTGGCTTCAACGAACTGGCAAAGTAAACACACAACTGCAGAGCGTAACGAGCCAATCACAGAGCCGGGGAGTCATGGCAAATATTAACCATCTCAAGGGAATTCGTGAGGAGGCGGGGGTGTGTCAGGTTTTGAAATTGTTCTGATGTATTTTAAACTGTTATTGTTTTTTTTTTTCAATATTATTAATAAAATAAAACTATTGTTTGTGACAAGGAAATTTACATGCGATAATATTTAGCCATCTTAATAACTACAGTAAGTTAAGTCCGTGAATAGTTGAACTATAAAATAAAAACACTTAGGTAGGTTTTAGATTTTCATGTATTAGGTACTTGTGTTATGTGGAAAAAATTTTCAAGGGACTTGGATTTGCAACTTAAAGCTTTTTTTTCTTAAATTTCTCATAAAATAATAATAATAAGAGGCAACATTTCTAACTATATTTAAGCTGTTTTAGTCAGTCTCAAACAATGATATACATGTAAAGTATGTTTATCTACATAAGAACCTAATTATTTATTAGTAGATTCTCAAAGATCATTATCAACTCTGCAAAATCCAAATTTGTTATTAAATTCCGAAATCACCACCTTAACTTAAATTGAAACAGATTATCACTTGCCGAATACGAAATCAAACTTTATTACAATTCAGAAATTCAATATTTGCCAAATTCGTGATGTCATTGATTAAATTATTTAAAAGGCAACAGAAACAAAGCGTTTACAAGCTGGCATTCAATAAATAAGTTATCATAACTCAAATTGGAAACTTCTGGAAATCTTGCAAATTAAATTGCCAGTTAAAAACTGATGCTCAACGAAAATACAATGCTTAATAAAGTTTTGTTCTGAAGAAGCTCTTCAAAGGGCGCTTTTATCTTTATTGTTAGGGCTGCCAACTTTCATACATATTGCAGTTAATAGATGAAACAGAACTAAATTTGAAACTACAGAATAAACACCATAATTATGTATATAAGTAGACGTCAATAACGTTTAGGTTCAGTTCGTCCACATTCCCATTTCGTTCACATTCCTACTTCGTCCACAACACAATCCCATTTTGTCAACATTTCCATTTCATCCATATTCCCATTTCGTCCTTTGCCCACTTCGTCCACATTCCCACTTAGTCAACATTCCCATTTCGTCCATATTCCCACTTCGTCAACATTCCTAGCCGATTTTAATGCGGTTTATCACTTAGCTTAATCCTCAGGGAAGATTTTATTTTGTGATTAAGGTATTCATGTTAAGAAAAATACTTGCTCACCACGGTGCGGGTCAATACTATACACTACCAATTTCGTTACTATTTTGTTACAGATGGAAATCTGGTGCCGTCCAAAAAATAAAAATAAAAACATCAGTGTGTTATCAAAATGTACTTGTGTCCGTAATGAAAAAAATTGTATTGTTCCGTCATTTAATGAATAATATTTCCGAAGAGAATATGGACAATAAGTTTTGGATTCAAGTGATTGAGGTTGAGGACGAAGTGGAAATGTGGACGAAATGGGAATATGGGCGAGATAGGAATGTTGGCGAAGTGGGAATGTGGACGAAGTGGGAATGTGAACGAAATGGGAATATGGACGAAATGGGAATGTTGACAAAATAGGAAGTGGACGAATTGGGAATTTATTGTGGACGAGATGGGATTGCTGACGAACTAGGAAGTTGACAAAATGTGAATGTGGTGATTGCCGAACAACATTTTTTTAGCTAGAATAATTGCCACAGCTCTATTTTACTACAAGCGCCACACGATAACATTCGAATTATATTGGCCTATTTCGTGAAATTTCATTATTTTACTACTTAATCCTCGTTATAATTTCGCTACAAAAAATATTTATTTACAAATCGTCGATGGTAACCTTAAGTATTCCGTATCAATTTTCTCGAATCCTTTCGGAACGTGTTTAAATACAGTTTGTGCGATTTACCTTTGTTTTTGATAAACAGCACAGGCCGAGGCTGACTCCGTTCTCGCAACCTCTTGATTACTTTGTGACTTATGTCACAAACACAAAACGAATAAGAGAAAATAAACACACATTTCGTTTTTCTGCGTGAAGTCTGTGTTAGTTAACACAGCTACGAAATATCTGCACCTATACTTTTTTATACTTAATTTTGTAACGGATTTGACCTTAAGCTACATATAAAATATTTTAATTAATAGAAAATGTTCTCTAATGTACGTAAATAAGTATTTTTTGTGTAATATTTATTTTGATATCCTCGCTATTTTATAAATAACAAAACAATATTCAGGAAAATGGACAAATAATACTTACATGAAGAAAAATTATTTCAATGAAAAATTAGTAAAAAAAAGTAAAAAAATTAATTCCGTAAATTAAAATAAAAAGTTGTAGCTGTCGTTTAAGCTTGTTATAAAAATACGAGGCTCAAGAGTGCAGTATTATTACGTATGGCTTAATCCAAAAATCCCTCCCTAACTCCCTAAATTCAAGTTTTTTCTAGGATGAATTAGTATTTACTACTAGGCAAGCGTGCTCCATCGTAGGCCTCATCTTCGTTTTCCATCAGGCGTGAATGTGGTCAAACGCAAGCCTATATTGTATAAAAAATATAATTGTTTTTTTTTTCTACGGTTGTTTTGCACACCGCTTCTTTCTATTAAACTATACAGCAGGGGTCATCAATTAGTTTCGCGCGGGGTCCGTTTGAAGATATGAAATGACCATCGCTGTCCGCACAACATTTTATACAAAAAAAAATATTTATTAAATAAATGTAATAACGGAAATAACAAAGGACAAACACAAAGGTATTTTTTACATATCAATGAGAAAAACGTCATTTTTGCTGGGGACATCTGTTTGAAGTCTTTCTCGCTTGTTAGATCGTTACTTCGCCTGGTCGTTTTCGAATAGACGTCAAAAAAGATAATGCGGGGGATACATTTTTATTATAATACGTACTCTGTAGTGCAAGTTGCTGTATTCTCGCGGTCCGCACAAAATGGGTCGGCGGTCCGCCATTTGGTGACCCCTGCTATACAGGATAAAGGTAGAAAGAGATGGTGAATGCGATTGCGATCGCTCGCGCGATAGACAAGCCCCGAATCATACGGATTGGCTTGTTAGACTTCACGAAACACCTGGGGGCGGACGTGACTTTGTTCAGTTTACATTCTTATAAAGTTAGCAATTTGTTTCGGCACCTTTAACACGAGAAAACTTGAGGTGCTTGAAAAAGGTTTGGTTTAACAAATTGTTCTAACATTGCGATAATTTGGTATTAAATACCTAACTTACACTGAAGTAAAGAAAGATTACATATTAAATATTGACATTAGAAATTCAGAGGCTCAAAATATTTATTAAAATAAACAAACATGTTTATTTTAGAATTTTACAGCGCATTGGTATTATACTTGCTGTGATTTTATATTGATTAAAATAATTAAATAAAATGATTTTTTGTCTTAAAATAAAATGTCGGAAAAATTTGGCGTTTATTATGGTTCTCTAAGTTTATTTTTCAATGTATTAGTGTAGGGCTAGGTGTTAAATTAATGGATCGGATACGGAACACCGCTCTGCGCTCCATAACTCAGATCACTGATGCAGGTCGAACGGCGTCCAAGCTGAAGTGGGACTGGGCTGGCCATGTCTGCCGCATGACAGACGAGTTGTGCGCCAAGATAACCACCAAGTGGAAACCCAACAACTCGAATGGGCGTCCTGGCAGACCCAGGCGGCGATTGTGGGATGAACTGAATTTATTCTTGGAGGACTGGCTCTCGTATACAGCGGACAGAGAGCAGTGGAAATGTTGGGGGAAGGCCTTTACTCAGCAGTGGGACGGAATAGGCTAATAATAATAATAAAAAAGGTACATGATAATAATATAATATAATACACCGTGAAATTTTAGTGGTTGTTTTCCCGAAACGAGGTGATTTAGTATCGATTGTACAATCGATTTATAATTACTATTTTGACTAGAGTCATAAATCCAATTGTGAAAAACGAAAGTCGAAAATGACCGCAAACCAATAGTAACGCTTCGTTGGTACATAACCTATCGTACGATCGTACGCTACTTGTACCAACGAAGCGTTACTATTGATTTGCGGTCATTTTCGACTTTCGTTTTTCACAATTGGATTTTTGACTCTAGTCAAAATAGTAATTATAAATCGATTGTACAATCGAAACTAAATCACCTCGTTTCGGGAAAACAACCACTAAAATTTCACGGTGTATATACGCTTCCCGGAACAAAGGTGAAATCTTGTGCACTCAAGGCATTTAAGTATACCATAATTATCCTATCGTATCATTTTCACTGTGCCTCGTGGTATTTATAGTTTGACTACGTCTTTGTTTTGAAAAATAATTATTACATTTCCTTTCACTGATCTTAGCGCAAAATTCCTTAAATGTAATGTGTAACTTTCGGCTTATGTCGAGCGATTCCAGGATAATTAACGCAAATTCATCGACCTTCTACTCAGGCACGTATTGTTTACGGATTTCGTACGTTAAGCTCACCTACTACGTCACACGCTACAATTTCGGCTAAATATTTGAGCTGACTTGCGATAAAATCTCGTAAAAGTAGTTTAGCTTCTTTTTATCTATTGAGAAAAGTCATATTCGATATTTACTTCATTGTCTTTGGAGATAAGGATCCTACAAAATTTCATGATATGCCTTTCTAACTTGTCTTTATTATGCTTGATTCGCAATCGATATACACTACTATAACTAACCCGTTTACATGAGTCCTCACCCGAGTGGTACAGGGGCTGGGGGGTATGACGACAAAGGGGCCAAGAGAGGTGCAGGCGGTGAGCGCGCCTCTTGTGTCTTACTTACGAACGTTTATTTACCAGCACCAAACGTATTGAAATAATTTTGGCGAATAAAGAAATGAGACAAAAAACGAAAGGGAAGAACGTTGAATGAGTCCAAGAAAGACCGTGATGAAAAACGAATATGACGTAATAAGAAATAGACAAGTTGCAGAATTTGACCAAAAAAGATAGTGACGCATAGCGAACAAGACGAAGACGAATACATTAATTAGACGAAATAAGAATTAAACGAAAAACGAATAAGGCGAGATAATAGGCCATTTAAACGATCTAGCCAATACCTATATAATATAATGATCTAGATTCGTTTTGCGGTCGAGCTGGTGTCACCCTCATGTCCTGAGGCCTTATTGCCTAACGCTCTCCGAATCACAAGCATTTTCACCACTTTTTTCTGTCTCACGGTATACGATGAGGATAGAAAGAGATAGTGAATGCAACCACAAGCGCCCGCGCTTTAGAGAATACGGCCTATGAATAAGACTACTGACTCTTCTCTTTGACTGAAGTCGCCTTTCCAAAATAAGGGTCTCCCCAAATCTGTTGACGCGGAATCGGCTTCAGCCGATGGGAAAAACCTTTATGTCAACGCAATAAGAGCGAAGAAGACGTCAATCAGCTCGGCTCCATTCGGCCCGCGTAGCCAAGCCGATTTTTCGCTCTTATTGTGTTGACATAAAGGTTTTTAAGATCGGTTGAAGCCGATTCCGCGTCGATAGATTTGGGGAGACCCGAAGATTTTTCCCTTAGATTATTTATGCACTAGATAGAGTGTCAGTAGCAAACATTGCGATACAAAACGTCCACAAATTTCTTTTGACAGCTTCATATTACGATCGCGTTACGTCATTCAAACTGAAGGGAGGCAAATGACATATAAGCCAAGTTGGCTTATATTTTTCGGGACGTTTTCATGCCGCCGAAGCTCTATCTAGTGTATAAATAATGTAAGATTTTTCCATTTCGTTTTTGAAATCTAGTTTATTAAAGTGCTTGTTTTTTAACTGAAAATCGAAACAAATTATTAATAACTAGTTGATGCCCGCGGCTTCGACCCCGCTGAAGTAGATTAAAATGGGTGGTAAAAAGTAGCCTATGCCAATCTGTAGCCCTTCAACTATGTCCATACAAAAAATCACGGCAATCCGTCGCTCATAATCGACGTGAAAGAAGGACAAACAAACAAACAAACACACTTTCACATTTATAATATCTAAGGTAATCATTTAAAGAGGCATATCTGCCTGAGGACCAATCTTTTTGGCGAGTCTTGGGGTGGCCTAAGTTCAGCAGTGGACGTCTTTCGGTTGAAATGATGATGATGATGATCTTCCCTGATTCACATAAAAATATTAATCCTGGTATTTCATTTGCCAACAGAACTGCCTCCAGAGAAGCCTACCATCAAGGCGGAAAAGGGATGGTATGCTTCAGGAGACTCGCTGCGGGCGCAGTGCTCCTCACCGCCGGCGGATCCTCCGGCGAACCTCACGTGGCTCCTCAATGGACGAGGGGTAAGTTTTATGGGCATGTATTTAAACCGCCGTGGCCTAGTGGTTTTGGCCTTTCAAGTAGAAGGTTGTGTGTTCGAGCCCGGACTCGCACCACTGTGTTTTTCGTAATTTATGAAAACAACGTGGGAAGAAACCTGCACACACCTGTACCACTACCATGAGTTTACACTAGTTTACAGTGACCGTACTCGCTAGCGACGGCGTAAATGATTTGTATGGAGAATCGTACTTCCGTAAGTGACCACTAGAGGCGCTGTACAATTCTCCATACAAATAATTTACGCCGTCGCTAGCGAGTACGGTCACGTAAACTAGTGTAAACTCATGGTAGAGGTACTGAGAAGAAATTCTATGGTGCGTGTAAAGTTCCCAATCCGCACGTACGTACTGTACGTACCTTAGTATGTATGATTAATGTATGTAAGCTCTTTATTGTAAAAATAAAGAAAGAAACATAATTGACAATCTTGAGATAAATCTACAATGGCGAACTCATTATTAGTCATGTAATACTTATCATCTTATATTAGTCAAATACGGACACTTATTGATTGTTTAAGTTTTTGTAAAAACAAAATACACTAGAAGTTTTTTGCTGTCTATAAGTACTTGTTTTGTTGACTGCACTTGCATTGTCAACCAAATTACATACCTATCCTAAAATCCGAATCCGAAGTCAATCCGATCACTAAAAGTAGATAAAATTGACTTGGAAGATTTGGCCTTAATTACAATTTTGTAAATATTAAGTAAGTTCACCGGTAACGCATGGCAGTCTAAAAACTTTTTATCGTATTTTTTTCTGCCATTAAAGTTATTTTGTAAGTGTACCGTATAAATTTAGCTCGAAAGCCCTAAAGACTGACCCTAAAGTCAAATTTGGCAGCAATTTTTAACATTTAACACATCCCAAACCATTTAGGAGTCATTAAATTGATGTCCGCTATTGACAGAATTTGCTCAATTGGATTCACCAGTAGTATTTTATTCACTAGGTACTTTCCCAGAATAAAGTGGATTTTATAAAATGGAACCAGGTTTTTCAGCATTTCCACACAATACCCTCGTTCATGTTTGAACAAATTGGATTGAACTGAACTGAACAAATGTTCAGTGCATTGAATCTTTTCCCGGCAAAAATTGTATTATATCGAATAAACTGAGTAAGTAGCAACTCAACCCCCAAGGGCCCGTCTCGGCCCACATTGAAAAATAATTTGTACCATTATGAGCGTGTATGAAATAGAGCTGACGCTCTTACATTACACTTTATTGGACGCTCTATTGACACAGTAAATATATCAATGTATGTGTATCTTTCGCAACCCAAAACAAATAAGCTTTGCATAACGTAGGTATTCACTGCCGGAAACGCATATATATGCGTTTTTGTGACTTTAGCCTAGTCATAGTTTGGCAGTCATTTGAACGCAATTATGTGCTTTTGTGCCACCTAATATATAATTTGATAATTTGAAAAATAAATAATCATGATATTAAATAAAAGTTGTAATATAAAATTCCGCAAAGTAACGCCTAAATTAATAAACTATTAATTTATTTCACCATCATTTAATTCTTCCAAAAACTGCCCTAGATGTACTGTTATTTGCGAAAAACGTTCTTGATTTATCGCAAACTCATTCTTGAGCTTAGCTTGTTTTCGTCGAGTTGAGTACTAAGTTTCAGAAGGGCAACGATGAGTTCTCGAATGTTCCTCAATTTACAACTTTAGTTTGTTAGCTACACAATAAAATACTAATTCGCTCTATGGCGCGTGAAAATATTCTAAGCAACATCTGGCTTGTAAATTATAACAGAAATAATTTATTACAGTACCCGTCTTTAAACATCAGTACGCACTAATTAACTAAATGAAATTATAACACTCCAATTTTGATTTGGGATTAAGAATTTGTTAAGAATTAAATTATCATTAAATTTTTAAATTAGTTATTTTCTTAGTGACTTTTTAAAGCTGCGCATAGTCAAATTAAATACATTGCGTAAAATGATGGAACTTTTTCATCACAAATGTCATATTGTCGTTCCATACTGCCGGTGAAATCATTATAAAATTGTTTGTGGAAAGGTTTCACCCTCGTTCATTAGATTCAGTTTCCTCAACCGTACATAGTTGAAGTAAAATAAATCTAAGGACGCTATTTCAGTAGTAACGCATCCATGGTCACTTAAGTCACTTTGAACATTCAGTTTAAAGTTCTTAAACTTTTAAAACTAACAATTGTTCCTCGTAATATATTTTCTAAGTTATAAGTTTTAAAGGCGGGTATTTTACAAGTTGCACGCTAGATGAATCAACAGTAGTAAGTTGTAATTTGTTTGGTTTTCAGGAATACTTATAAAGTGAAGTCATCATCACTGACAATATATGAAGTCTCAGAAATGGGGGCCGTTCTCAGATCATAGAAAGGTTCAATCGGTATACAAACGTTTTGCATGATAAACTTTTGGATAAGAATAATAAAGTACACAATTTTGTTTCAAATGTTTACATATTTATATTACTCAATTTCATAACATTTACTATAATATGCATAATGACATAACGTCATATGATATAATACATATTATAAAGCACAATAATTACATTCTATAACAACATTTGAAATAATCGATTCTTATACTAGCGAGCGAAGCGATTGAGCAAGACGGTACAGGGTGGAAGCGACTCGGAATGGTCAGGTTCAAAAGCATCTGGTGTAAGTTATTTTTGTTTTTGTTTGATATAATTTGGTTAATTTATGAATTATCATTTATTATTACAGTATGCGTTTTAGCCATTATTTGAAATGACTAAATATTTTATGTTATTTGTTCATTATGCAACTGCTAATTATATCACTTATACTTTTTACTTTGTTTTTATGGACTTATTTTTACACAACTTAATTCATTATACAAGTTGCAAATATGCCATTCGCGTTATGCAATATGAAAATACAGGTCATTTTTATGTGTTATCTGTAAGCCTGCTGGCTTAATTGTCCACTCGTAACGTTTTTGACGCTTGCCTTCGCAATCAAAATTTCTTTCAGTCAAACGGTATAAAATGATGGCAGAATGACATGATGGTGAAAGCGGAGGCAAGCGTTAGAAGCATTAGACAATACGGCCTCTGGTCGGAACCTCTCAGTCCGAATGTCCAAACCAAATTGTCGAACCAATATGACGTAAGTACTGAAAAAACACACAGCTGTTTTAATTCCAACCCTTTTCATTTGATGAAATTCATTTAACACTTCCGTGGCCGTGGTTAAACAAATACATTTACTCATTTTTAACTGGAATTATGGCAAAAACAAGAGGATTTAGGAGATTCAAAATAACCCTTTTGTCTTTATGCCTTTTTGTTTGACAGATTAATCCTAACTCAATGGTATATTTTCTCGTTCGTTAAAATACAATATTTTCCCGAAAACTCTCTACCTACATTTTATAAAAACAAGTTATTTGACTTAATACCTTCACAATACTGAGAAACGACAGAAATAATTGGCATAAATGCGTTAGTTCATGCCGAATAAAAATCTTTACCGGCCATTTTCTCAAAATTCTGTTCGTTTGGGCTGACATGTTGTTGCTTATCAGCATCCAATTACACAGTAATTAACAGCTAACTCTGTAGGTAGTGGTTTACTAATCATACTGTTTTAATCTAGATTGGCTTATTTAGCTTTGCATTATCATAGCCCATTTACTACATACTTAAGTTATAGAGTTTTAGTCAAACGACGAAACTAAAAAATGTTAAAACATTTATTTATTTTCATAATTCACAACATGACATCAACGATATCAACTTAAAAACCTTTTACTCCTTAATTTAGTAAAGTGAACCCGAGGGCTAGGCTTTATAAATGGTAATATGTCTATTTATTTTAATAGTATTCTTACGCTACTAGGAAAATTATATTACAACTTGAAAATGTTAATAAATCTCATTTATTTTTGGATGTTTGTGTTATTCTAAAGTAGAAACATGGCGTAACTTTCTTCGAAAGGTTTTATATTCAGAGGTTTGAAAAAGTTCATGATGAGGTACGTTAATAATGTTATTTTTTTTTGATACTTTTATATCTAGGGCACCAAAAGGGGGGTAGGGGTGTGGGGGGTAGGGGAGTAGGGATGTGGAGGTTTCAAAGGGGGGATGAAAATTTTATTTATTTTGCCGTAGGATGCACCGTTTTCAAGATATTTGACAAAACACCGGTTCTCGTCCGATCACCGAGGTTAAGCAACGTCGGGCGCGTTCAGTACTTGGATGGGTGACCGCCTGGTTTTTAAATGTTTTGTTATGACGTTGTCACGTTAAACTATCGTCCGTAAACCGACTTTACAGACAACCGGTTTTTTATTTAATTCTGTTTTGTTCCTTCTGGTGTTGTGATTCAATAAACTCTGCTTCTATAATTGATATTACCCAATATAAAATACCTTTGGTTTGTCTTCACCGTAAGGTTCGTGATAAATTTCAAAGAAGGAAATTTTCACGAAGAAACCTGCCTATTCCTGCGAGCTATTCAATGGAATATATTATTATATGAAGTTCCTAATGCACACTGGGCCCTCGTGGGAACTACCAAGCCCTTTCTTTCTGAGTGATAGAGAGAGAGAGAGACTGATTGAGCCTGTGGTCAGCTGTGGGAGGTATAGTCTGTACAGAGTCCACGTTGAGTTGAGTCGAGGGCTTTGGTCCCTTGGGGCCTTTAAAAATATAATTTCAGAATTCACACGCTCAAAAACATATTTCAAAACTTAGTGAAAGTATAGTTTATACAAAAATGTACTTAGGTATCGAAACCTTGAAAGATACTTACTTCCCGCTGAATTAAAGTAATTATAAAATTCAGCAAGAAGGAAGACCTCCCCTCACAACAAGAAAAAGAAAAGGTCGAAAAATGACTGATTCGGAAAAACAACTTAGGTAGAACAGGGATTCTATTCAATAAAAAATCTGATTGCCCTTCCATGATCTCATTGATCGGAAATTTCTCAAATAGACGGCTAATTCTGTACTTAAAAACACATTGCTAACACTAAGCAGCTTTAGGCTGCGTTTCCACCAGAGATGTGCGAGGATGCGTTGCGAGGGATGTGTTTGTCATGAACCAATAGAAACACTTCATTCACTTAGGTCCTTTTAAATGAAGTGTTTCTATTGGTTCATGACAAACACATCCCTCGCAACGCATCCTCGCACAGCTCCAGTGGATACGGAGCCTTATACTGGATTAGAAATTTCCAATACTAGACTGCGCAGAATTATAGCCCAAGTCCGGTGTGAAAAAAGGTTAAATCTGAGTAACAATAAGCTCGAATAATAGGGCACAGTAAAGGGATGCGTTCATTATAAATTAAACATAATTCAGCTGAACGGCCGCGCCGCGTTTCCTCTTTACGATTTAAGGACACCAGAGCTCTCTGCACCTAGACGCCATAAATTCCTGGAATAGACTGCAATAGTCATACGAGCGACGTACCATTCCATTGTGTTGCTAATTCTATTCTTTTCAATCGTCATTGACCTTCCGGAACGCCGTTATAATATTCAGCGAGTCGTCGTAAAATCGTAAAAGTCGTCGTCGTCGGCCCCTTTTTATGGCACGTTCGAGAACCATAGTCGGGCTTATGATGGAAAAAAATATACTTGATTCTTTTATTGCGAGTCCCCGTAATGGCGAGTTGCGAGACAGCTTTGCGTAATCAAATGCTTCGCCGCTTCCCTGTTTGACGATTAACTTCCAAGGTATGTTGCAAAAATAGCTACCCATGATACTCGTCGTTTTCTTCGTCTGTGTACCCATAGTCCGTGATTATATCTACACAGAATACTAATCCAAGATAGACATTCTAGAGCTGGTCATTGTCCCAGTAGTTGACATTTTTAATTTTATGTCATTACCGATACAAGTGACAGCAGGGTGTCATCTATTGGACATTATTTACTATGTCAAACAGTTAGGACATTCAACTTATATTCGCGACATTTTTTTCCCGAGACTTCATAATTAAATGAGAAATTCTGCAGTTACTATATTCAATACAATGCGTTGATATGTCAATAGGTAGGTAAGTCAGTTAGTTATTCTCGTATAATTATAAATTATTATTCTTTTCAGACTCAATGTATATTGTGTGTTTTCTTTTTTAGTGTTCCGCAGTTGTAAAAGGAAACATTACGGTTTTGCCATGTCCGTACGTCTGTCCATGCAGCTGTCAAATTGCAAGATTCTGAGTTCACGGGAAGTACCCTGTAGATTTTGATTCCCTTGCGAGTTTCGAAAATATGCGGAAATTTGCGGCATAAACGGCTGAATCTTTTGATTGCGTTGGCTTAGAAGTTTGATTTTTTCACAGCTTCAAGGGACAGTAGACCTGAGTATTTGATATGAATTTCAGCCTTCACGCGTTCCTGAGAAAAAGGGTCTTGACAGACAGACAGCTAGACAGACAACAAAGTGATCCTATAAGGGTTCTGTTTTTCCTTTTGAGGTACGGCACCCTAAAAATTGAGTAGGTACCTGCACATCGGGCTGATTAAGTTTGCAAAATATTAAGCTTTAAAATGCTAAGTTTTGTTACAGTCCCTCCCCCACCCCCCCCACTCTGCTTCCTAAAGTGTTGGCTTAATTTAAAAAATATATCTAATACTTAAAGGGAAACTATCATAGCTTAGTAGGCTTTACAAGTTAACGACTGGTAGTCGGTCAAAGGTGATTATTGAATATTTGCCGTATATTACTTAGTACAGAATGAACTACAACATTTTTACTTGGTTCTCTGCTACTAAAGCGGATTAGGAAGGTAAAAATATTAAGTGTACAGTATATTGGTATGGACCTTCCCAATGTAATGCCTGAATCGATCGTTTATTACGGAACCCCACACTGCGTGTGGCCCGACACGCACTTGTTTTTAAATAGGGACTAAATGCTCACATTCATATTTGCCTTAAATGTCGTGTTTGAGTATCGACCGTTGCATTGTTCGACAAGCCATTTGAGCGAAACGTGTGAGATCGAACACTTGGCCGTTCCGCTGACAATTATTTCGGGATCGAGAGCACTCGTTATAAAAGATGTGTTTCGTAAAGAAGTGTTGGGGTCGTTTGTTCGTTCCGGAGTTTGGTGGACTTTTGCGGGAAAATATGTTTGAATAAAACAGAAGTTCGAGGCAAAGTAATTTATAGATTGAGGCGTTACTTTGCGTAGCTGCTCGGAGGTCCAATCGTAAAATTGTTGCGTGTATGCGATATTACATGCAAAACTTGCTTAATTTTATTTCCGTATTAAACAATGTGGAAACACTAAACCTGTCTATACTTTTTATACTTCCATGCTTTAAATACACCGTGGATACGGCAAATGCGTCAGAGTCATAACACAGATTTCTGAGCACTTCAGAAGTAAACAAACGTTATGTGAACCTGAGGTCAAAGTGGCAATTTCAATCAATCAATCAATCCATCACCTCACCTTTATACCTATGTTTTACAAATAAATAAATGATTGAAATGTACAAATCGGAAAATGAATAAATAAATAAATTTTACGATTTGTAGGTACATTTTGCGAATATACTTTTTGCTTTTTGTACGTTCCGCGTGTTTCACAATATGCGTTGTGTATATTTTGCGTTTACTATTGGCTACATTTTGCGTTTTGTCCATTTTTCTCTAAAGCGAAAATAATTAATATTAGATTGTAAAATCGGACAATGATAAGTAGCTGGTTCGATTCCGCGCCGGGTTACTGATAGAGTTGCTCGTGATTTACTGCAGTCATCGGTCTCACCGGTACACTAGTGACGGGCATTACCGGTATCGAAATATCGATATCTGATGTTCTTGATGGAGATTGGTAGCTTTATTAAATCAGTCTGAAATTTAACACTGTCGTTTGACACAGGGTTGGCTTTTTTAACTGAACATTTTGAGATGTTCTATTAGCATCGCGTTTATTACTTACTAGCAGCTCGCCTTGGGTTTGTTTGGGTGTAGGTAACAAATAAAAAAAAATGAGTCTAAATTTTCTGTCTCGCTCACTTTTTTAGGGTTCCGTACCCAAAGGGTAAAAACAGGACCCTATAACTGCGATTTCTTTGTCCGTCCGTCTGTCCGTCTGTCACCAGGCAGTATCTCACGAACCGTGATAGCTAGACAATTGAAATTTTCACAGATGATGTATTTCGGTTGCCGCTATTACAACAAATACTAAAAAACAAAATAAAATAAATATTTAAAAGGGGCTCCCATAAAACAGACGTGCTTCTTTTTAGTCGTTTTTGCTCGATATTGATAACGGCAACAGGTAGACGCTTGAAATATTCATAGAATATTTAGTTATATATTCACTTTAAAACTAAATAATGAAATTTAAATATAACAAATATTTAAGGGGGGCGGGGGACGTGTTTTTTTGCCGTTTTTATAGATAATGGTCCGACTCGCACTTGGCCGGTTTTTTATATGAACTTTTCTCACTTTCTCGTGCAATTTTTCAACGCCTTCTTTTACACAAACCTTGTCCTGACAATTAAAACATCAGCATTTTCAAAAAAAATATGACGCCAATTGCATCGATTAATACAAGTAGAACAGCAGAGCAGAACCCACTTAATTGTAGCTCTTTTGATATGACAATCGTTTTTTGCAATTTCTGTATACAGGGTATCCTAAAACGCAACGATAACCTGGTACCGGGTGAAGACTAAAATATAACAGTTCTGGAAAAAAAAATCGATTTCACTTAGTTAAGCAATAATGTATTATTTTTTTCGAAAATATCAAGTTCTAAAAGTGACATGTTATGAGACTCGTTTCTTGTTTTCTCCAGAACTGGTATAATTTGACCACTCACCCGGTGCCAGATTAGATTTGAGTTTTAGAACAACCTGTATATTTCGACTGTAAGTACCTACCTCCTCATATCATGTTGTGTTTTTTTCCGTATACATTGAAATTAGTGTAAAGTCAAGTTCATAAAGATACATCATGTACGTTTTCAAGGCGTCAATAGTATCTATACACCTCTATACCACCAACTATATGGTTTGTATTTATATTTATTTGACGCGATGGCTGTAAAGGTATTTATACCTTCGACTGTTCAGGCTTATTGTCAAAGCTTATTGAAAACGAAAAATAAATCCACCACTATTACTTGGATACAAATACCTAACAGCCACGACTCGAATACCAACATCCATAATATATCACATAAATGAGTACCCCTCGTGCATAATGAACCCACAAACTCTTCGTTTTTGGAGTTACTAACCACGAGACACATTATTGGCACAATTGAAAAAAAAAGAGAGGAAGGTCCTTGGGCTAGCACATTTTATGTATTTATCAGGTAATAATGGCTTTGACCGGTGCTTTCCTTTTGATCCAAAACATAGGTCTAAAAAACATTTTTCTATAGAATAGGTTCTATAAGTGTAATGAAATGATGAAAGTAGGCTAACGTAGTACTAATGCCACAATTCCGTACTTCACGAGGTAAAAAATAATGAACTGGACATGATCGAGTGCCGCCATCTGTCTTTTCGATAAACCCATTACTAGTGATGGGGTACGTCTCGATGATATCGATATTGGAGACCGATAGTGCTTTTGTGAGAATTTTCGTCCAATCATGACACATGAAATGGAACAATGTTAGCTATTTTGCGGGGATCCATGTTAAACGTCTACAAATAAAATGTTAAGAAAAACTCGCACATAGGTGACACTAAAATTTTAGGTGATTGGATCTCATGAAGATTTTGCAGTTTTCAGACTGAACCTACCTCAGTCTAAAAATACTGGAGTTTATCACAAGCCCGAAAGAAATTGATTTTAACAATTTTACGTAGGTACATAACTAAGCTCAATACTTTTCGTATTTGACGTTGGTCGTATTGACATCCTTAAATATTTACCAAATGCTGAGTAAATTTCCGGTCACCAAAATTTCATTTGTTCGACAGTGAAACACATTTCTAAAACCAACAACTAACAGGATAAACACGAAAAAAGGTTCGCTCCACTTATGATGTTCGGGCTTGGTTCCCTGAGTTATTTAATCGTAAACTGCTGGTGACAGCGGGACGTGACGAGTGGCTTTCAACGTGTTGATTTGGGCCACGAAAATAACTAATTATGAGAACTCCACGACCAAATTCTGGTAATATATTAACTGTAAGGATCATTTAAATAACAAATGCTGTAATAATGTGCCGAGTCTCGATAAACATGACTAATCTTCTACTCCTTCTTCTTCTAATCTTCACTAATGTGTCAAATTTCAGCTACTTATCTAGTCATTAGGGAAGGATAAGTTCACTTTTGATAATCCTTATTCTGTCATTGAGTCTTTTAAACTTTACACCCCTATAACTTCCAGCTGAATGAAGCTTTAAACTTGAAATTATACAGTTCTTATAAATATTTAGCCCTTAACTTATGAAACAGGCTTCTGCTTAGGCTATTTCTTTCCTTTCTTTTCACTTCAGCTTTCCACTAAAAACCAGTACTGGTAGACAGAGGTGTGAAAATACGAAGGGCGTTCAATATAAAGTGAGAATGAGATGCAAACTCTTTTAATATTACGAAATTAAATACTGGCCGGTAAAGCTAATCTATCTAGCTGATTGCTATGAAAAAAAGAACTAACTGTCTTTTGTTTAAAAAAATATACGGTAATTTCTTTGCAATGCTATTGAGTACGTTAGCGAAAATGGAGAAAATTTAACTGCGCGCCGTTATCAAATACTTGTATTTGAAAAATTTTTCTACGGACCAAGTCAATTTGGATTTGCGGGACACTTTAGGGTCTCATGCTCCTCCGTATTCGACAGTCGCACGTTGGTGCGCCGAATTTAGACGTGGAAGAACATCGACAATGGACGACCCCCGCTCCGGACGCCCTACTACAGCAGTAACTGAAGAAATTGTGAAAAAAGTCGAAAACTCAGTTTTGGCGGATCGTCGTGTCACAGTTCGTTTTATTGCTGAAAATGTAAAGATTTCAACGGGGAGCGTGCATAATATTTTACATGAACGCTTGGGTATGAAAAAGGTATCTGCGCGTTGGGTACCAAGAATGCTTACTGACACGCAAAAACAAACTAGACTAGAGATTTGTCAAGAAGCTTTGAACCTGATGCAGCAAGACCGGGAACTTTTTCTGGCGCGATTTATAACGATGGATGAAACATGGCTCCATCATTACGACCCTGAAACGA
This sequence comes from Archips crataeganus, assembly GCA_947859365.1. NCBI lineage: Eukaryota > Metazoa > Arthropoda > Insecta > Lepidoptera > Tortricidae > Archips > Archips crataeganus. Next base: position 8,554,702 of record OX402049.1, on the reverse strand, counting down.
AACTGCAGTCTATGACATGGAAAAGGCCATCATCTCCAACTCCGAAGAAATTCAAGGTGAGCCCATCTGCCGGTAAGGTCATGGGCTCTGTTTTTTGGGATGGTAAAGGGGTATTAATGATTGAGTATCTCGAGCATGGAGCCACTATTACGGGCACTTTATACGCCAAACAAATAGCAACATTGCGCAATGAGATCCGCGAAAAACGGCGAGGTAAACTCTCGAAAGTTGTGCTGTTCCACCAGGACAATGCCCCGGCACACAAGTCCGCCGTTGCAATGGCTGCAATTCGTGATGCTGGGTTCGATATCCTTAAGCATCCTCCGTATTCACCAGATCTCGCTCCCAGTGATTTCTACCTATTTCCGAGATTGAAACAATACCTGAGAGGCCAGAAATTTGAAGACGACGATGCGGTAGTCGCTGCAGTACAAGATTTTTTAAGTACACAAGATGAGACCTTTTTTAAAAATGGAATTTTAAGTTTAGAAAAAAACCGGCCAAGAGCGTGTCGGACACGCACAAGGTAGGGTTCCGTAGCCATTACAAAAAAATCAAGTAATATTTTTCTAAGGATTTCGTATGTGTACGGAATCATCCAAGTTTAGGTATGTTTTATACCTTAGGCTACTAGTTACTCTTAAACAACAAATAATTTCCAAGCAATCTTAGCCGCTATAATTTTCCTAGTAAATTTGATATATTTACTACCATTCTGAATTTTTTAAAATTTTTCCACCTGACAGTTTAGATTTTGGAGGGGGGGGGGACGCTCGATTTTAATGAAAATTTTCACTTTAAAGTTGAATATTTCGCAAACAGATCACTGAATATAAAAAAACTTTTTAACAAAAAATTAAACCGCCGAAAAAACTGAAAAGCAAAAAATAATACCTTTTTTGTTTGACCTTAATCTAGGTACCAGTTTGAAGTCGGTGCCTCAGCACTTAGCCAGGAGGAGTGGACCTGTAATCGTCTACCTGATTGGCTTCTATCACTCCTCCTGGCTCGTGCTGAGGCACCGACTTCAAACTGGTACCTAGATTAAGGTCAAACAAAAAAGGTATTATTTTTTGCTTTTCAGTTTTTTCGGCGGTTTAATTTTTTGTTAAAAAGTTTTTATTTTATACTTTTTTTTCTATCCTTGGGGTAATTTTTTTCCAAATTTATAATACAAACTTCAAGGTATAACCCTAACTATCCAATAAAAAAGAATTATGAAAATCAGACTACTCTGTAAAAAGTTAGTCAATCATCCCCTGTTTTCCTACCCTTAGGGTAAGAATATTATTTTCAAATTTAAATGGGATCACCCTTGGGGTATACGCTTTCCAATAAAAAAATAATCATCAAAATCCGACTACTCTGTAATAAGTTATGCGTGGTCATACAGTACAATCAGTAACTGAACAATCAATCATCCCCTGTTTTTCTACCCTTAGGGTAGTAATATTGTTTTCAAATTTAAATGGGACCACCCTCGGGGTATACACTTTCCAATAAAAAAAGAATCATCAAAATCGGACTACTCTGTAAAAAGTTATGCGTGATCATACATGAAAAAAAAAAAAAAAAAAAAATATATATATATATATATATATATACACGTCGAATTGAGAACCTCCTGCTTTTGTTTTCGTCGGTTGAAAATCATGTTAGCAACCCCGCAATGGTTTTAAAAGACCAATCCAACGATACCCCACACTATAGGATTAGTCGAGAAAAAAATCACCCCCCCCTTTACGTCTATGGGAGGTACCCTAAAAAAAATTTTTTTTCTATTTTTTATTTTACCACTTTGTTGGCGTGACTGATATGTATATTCATGCCAAATTACAGCTTTCTAGTACTAACGATCTCTGAGCTTAGCCGCGGACAGACAGACAGACGGACAGACATGGCGAAACTATAAGGGTTCCTAGTTGACTACGGAACCCTAAAAAGATATACTAAGTGTATTATGCTAAAAGGTGACTATGTCGAAAAATAAAAATAATAACATTTAGTAAAAGTTGTTTATAACATACTCATTCTCACTTTTTATTGAACGCCCCTAGTACGCCGAAATGCTTCCAGGAAAGATTAAGTAGTTGGCTTTGTGCTCCAAATTTTGCAGATATAGCCGAATTAATTAAATCATGACTCACAGTTGATCTGGCACTAAGTTTTTAGCAAGCATTATTATAGGTATTATAGGTATCAACGTCGCCACGTCTCGTGCGCTTGTGCGTTGCTCGTTTAGTTTGCTTGCCAACACGGCAAGGTTTTGTTTTACCGTTTTTATTTGACCGGAGAGTGGGCCATCATCAGCGCCTTAATTATCACCCGACTGTCGAAGGAGGGTTATTGTATATTCAACCCCTTTTACCCAGAAAATGAAATCGCCTTCAGTACCTAATGATAGCTAAAACTAAATTTTACAGTTTTTTTTATTTTGAAATCAACTGAACGTATAAGAAACAGAGCTTTTGTTTACTTCTGCCAAAACTACAATTTATTACAACTTCAACCTCAAATTTTATCTTATTAATAACTGATACAAAACGTAAAATTAGGTTTATCTTTTTGAGTTAAATCCTCGCCGTTACTATACCATACCTAGATATTTTAGTAGCTTTATACATTTGTTTTTTTTTAAGCCTTCGCGTTTTAATCACGCCCTGGCGCTGACGGGCGCGTGAAGTCACGTTGCGAGTTGACGTGACGCGGGAAGCGTGGCAGGGATGCCACTTCACAATTTTTTAATCACATTGTCGTTAAATAAAGTTTTCTGAAGAGGTGCTGATAATTTTTTCGACAATCGTCGTCTTAAAGACTGTGAAACTGCAGGATTATTCGCGGTAGTTCCTTTTGAAGGAACAATTACGGGTTTTTGTACTCCAATATGGATTATTGGCAGTAGTCCCTTCAAAAGAACAAGCCAAAGGAACTACCGTGAATAATCAAAACTGCAGCTGTTTTATTTTTATCTCCTATTTTGTATTGATAATATTTTTTAAGTGTTCGAGATGACATTTGTGAGATTTTATGGCTGACAAGCCGTTCGTGCTCATTGCTTAGTAGAAATAGAAAAAAAACGAAGTAAATGCGAAGGTGTGTTGACGTTGTCCAAGAAGCAGTTCCATAACAGCCGCCAAAAGTATCCATCCAATCGTGGTCTAAGCAGCAGATCACACCAGTATGCTTAGTATAAGTTTTACTTCACCAAAATACTTCTCGATCGCGTTTACGTAAAAATTTCAATTCTATGGAAACATGGACGCGCGGCCGCGGAGACGCTGTCCATGTTTCCTTAGTAATTGATTTTTTTACGTAAACGCGATCGAAAAGTATTTTGGTGAAGTAAAACTTATACTAAGCGTACAGAACGCAAAGCAAATGAAATGCTAACGGTTAGATTTTATTCGACAATGACAGTAAGCGACAGTTGACTTCGTTTTAAAGGTTCCGTACCTCAAAAGGAAAAAAAACGGAACCCTCATAGGATCACTTTGTTGTCCGTCCGTCTGTCTCTTTGAGAACCTTTATCTCGGGAACGCGTAAAGGTATCTAGTTGAAATTAAAACCATACACTCAAGTCTACAGTCCTGAAAAAATCGAACACCTAAGCTAACGTAAAAAATGATACGGCAGTTAATGCCGCAAAAAACGTATATTCCGACACTCTCAAGAGATTCAAAATGTATCGATAGGGTGTTTTCCGTTGACCTAGAACTATGAAATTTGGCAAGTTTTTTTTTATTATGAAAGGAGGAAAACGACCAAGCGGTTCTTTTAATGGAAAATGATCACCACCACCCATAAATATCAACAAGTCAAGGAGTGTTACTGATCTGTTGCCGGCGTTTAAAAAAGGAGAGGGAACAGGGGAGGGGGAGGGGTAGAAGTATTGGGCCCCTCTGGCTCTCTCACAGCAGGAGTACTGCTGCTTCACGCCGGTGTTCTGTGAGAGGGTGGTGCTACCCCGGACGAGCCGGCCCATTCGTGATGCAGCAGCTTTCTACTTAGAACAGAGCACGAACAACTGAGACTGGTCCGACCGCCACAGGGCTGTATCTTATCCAAAATAGGTAGGTAGACACTTCAAGTTTTCTCAGAGTATATTCAGCTTCAGCTATTTAGACAAGATACGTTAGAGCTAACACAAGGACAAACAATCACTTCTACATATTTCATACTAAGTACAAACTGAAATATGGATGCACAGAAAAAACCCCAGAAAAAAGACCAGCGCTGGGAATCACTTCTACCTCTAACTCTACGAGGTAGCTTCATAATAATTCTAATAAATTTCATTTATAAATTCGTGGTTTAAGAAACTGTCAGTTTTTATGCAGCCACTATAATTTTTATTACCTACTGTAATAAATAAAATATACTGTAAAACTTATAGTAAATTCTAATTCCCCACACGTTTCATATTATTGTAAAAACAACTTTGTTACTATTTATAAGATAAAACATTAGAATTAATATTCTATGCGTGAAGCAGAATTGCTTAACTCTGGCTGCGGGTGACAGCCCTAATGCTGACAGCGTGACAGCCGCACGTTCGGGACCATACTTTGTTAGTTTCAGATAAAATTTCAACTATAATATGTATAAAATATTTATTTATTTACTACTTTGAGTAAACCCCACTTTCTTTTTTACTGCTGCTTTTAAATATTTTACTTAACGACGAAGAATGAATGCGTACTAAATGGATACATTAGATACAGTTCTCTATTGAAGGCATTGTAGCTGCCATTAGGTGAGTTAAAGTGCTAAAGTACCCCTACATTACATTTGGTAATGTAAAAATATTGTTTAATGTAATGTATTAAAGTTACTTTTTAATGAGTCTAATTTCGTATTATTATAGATTTTGGTAAAAAAATTAGCCTGATCAGGCTACTGCCGCTTCCGTGCTCCCACCAAGTCGAGCACAGCCGTATCATTCTTTTCTCCAATGTTGGTAACTGTAGAAAGGACGAAAATCAAGATATATGATCACTATTAAATCTTAGTAGTTAATTGATCAGATAATATTTTATATCAGAGTTGTTGCCTAGATATGTGCTTCCATAAACACTAACTTAAATAGCTGAATAGGTTTTCCATGAGATCTCATAACTCTTTGTAGTGGAAGAACTGCGTTGCGGGGCATCTTATTTTTACATTATATGTTTTTGATGGAATCATTAGTTTTAATTTGTAACCAATGATATTTTCCTGACGTGAAATGTTCGGAGTGCGGTTTTAATTGACACCCGTTTAGGTTCAACATCGTACATATTCCCATTTAGTCAACATTCCAATTTCGTCGACATTCCCACCTCGTCTACCAATCCCATCTCGTCTACATTCCCAACTTGTGCACATTTCCAACTCGTTCACAATTTGAACTCGTCCACATTCCCATTCCGTCAACATTCCCATATCAACCTTATTCCCATCTCATCTACATTCCCAACTCGTCCATATACCTATCTCGTCCACATTCCCAAATCGTCCATATCCGTACTCGTTTGCTATTAAAGAATGTACATACAAATTCTATAATAATTTTGGATAATATTTATTAACAAGAAAATAGATTATCAGTAAATATTACTCTACAGTGCTACTAAATATTTATACTTGATAAAAAGAGGTGGTTCTCAATTCGTTTGTAAGTTTTTTTTATATGTTTTTTACCTCTATGGGAATGTGGATAACTTGGGAATGTGGAAGAGTTGGGAATGTGGACTACATGGGAATGTGGACATGGGAATGTGGACATGGGAATGCGGACGAGTTGGGAATGTAGACGAGATAGGAAGTGGACGATTTGGGAATTGACTGTGGACGAAATGGGATTATTGACAAGCTAGAAAGATGTTAAATTGGGAATATGGACTAAGTGAACTTAAACATAATTTCAGTTTTTTTGACTTGGTCTGAAAATCATGTTTCTAGTGTATTATTCCACTAGATTCAGAAATATACATATTTTAAAGAACCGTGGTAGTCAAATGGGGTATGATAAAAATAGCTTACGACCTATTCTCAGACCTACCAAATTATTCACAAAAAAAAATCATAAAAATCGGTCGAGCCGTTTCGGAGGAGTTGATAACAAACACCGTGACACGAGATTTTTATATATAAGAAGATTAAATCAATAAAATTAAACAAAATTTAAATTACTTAAATAGCTTTTTTAAACTTTTCTCTTTCGTAACTTTATTGTTTGAACATTTTTGCTTATTCAACGTGAAGCTATTGTTCAGGAAAATACTGTTTTTAAACGCTGAATAAAATACTTCCTGTATTATCTCTTAAAACCACATGAAAGCGCCTGATTTAACATTCACATTGGCAGGAAAAAAACAGTCGTAAGCGCCTTCCTACATACAAAACCAACATTGTCTTTGTGACACGGTGAATAAAGTCTAAGTTTGTTAAACATATCGGTGCCATGTGCTCGCTTGTTTCCCGCTGCGGTTGTATTTTTCAAAATCTTCCACGTTTCACGTTTTCCTCTTCGTTACCGCACGTTGTTATTATAAAGTATCGTTTATTCTTACCTTCGTCTTGTTTTACATTTTTTCCTGGGTTCAACCGAAATTGCTACCTAATTTTCTTGTTCATGAAACTGACAGGATGATTGATGCCACCCAATTTCATTCCGAGAAGCTTTGACATGTGTGTCAAATAAATTCCGGATGCGACCGATAAGATATTCAAATACCGGGAAATAAACTGAGTATTATTTTTATAACAGAAAAGCTGGAGGATTTTATTTGATATTTCGGTTATTTTTACAGGTGAAAAGTGACAATATTTAGTTAGTGATTTTTACGCAAAAATATACCAGCTCCGTCCATGCTTGGCAAAATGAGAACCTAAATAATAGTAGTAAAAGAAAAATCAGTAAGCGATTCAGTGAAACAATTGTTACAAAGCTGCGGTTTCCCTGTGACACTTTGTCACAACGCATGCGGCATCTTTAAAATGCTTGGCAAATACACATTTGTGTATGTCATCTTTTTTAAGGATATCACGTCAGTACTTAATCTTTGTTTCCATAAAACACGGTGTATTAAAGGTATCAAGTTAAAGTACCTAATATTCACACGCTACTTAGGTTAGTTGGAGTACCTAAGTACAATTTCATGAGCTATTGGCTAAAAATCACACCTTTACACGACAACACGACAAAAAATTGTATTTATACATAAAACGTCGAATATTTTTTCAACATAAAATCATAATTATTACTTACTGTACTGTATAGGTGTGTGCTGGAATCGATTACCCACCTCCATTAGGCAATCTCCCTCCGATGGTGTCGTTCAGGGAAGCTTTGAAAATGTGGCTCACTCCGTCTCTTTTATATGTTGAGAACACTGCTTATTTATTGCATGTATTATGCATAATATGTATGTTGTATATGGTAGTATATTTTTAATAGGTTTCTTTATATTATGAGTTTATGTATTGTATTTACTAAAAGTTGTATTGTATGTAGTAGCCTTTGCTTTGTCCGACTGTTTTATTTTTACTTACTCTTTGTCGGTACTTTACTAAATGCTCCTTTCATCCACTCAAAGGTTGACTGATAGAGATCCCTTAAAGGGATAAGTTCGCCTTTGTACATGTATTTCAACGGTTGTCAATAATGTTTTTCTTTTTTTTCCCTTATTTTTGTACAATAAAGAGTTTACATACATACATACATAATTATTGTGTAAATTCATAAAAAACTGACACATTAGGTCCAAGTTTGTTGTAGAAATACCATAGTAGGTATGTGACATTGCTTGCTATTCGCTCTTAAACACAACAGAACCGTAATTTTCTCTATTGTCAAAAAGAAAATATTTTTTATATGAAGGAATGTCCAAGTGCTGGAGAAAGACTTCGCCATTATCGCCTTAGGTCCAATTGAGCTAGCTTACAATTCCAAAATAAATACTTTATTTTGTTTTGTTTTCTTGTTTCTAGATCCAAGGGAAGCCCATAATACAACAGCGGATCCTGCCCAGTCCGGCGGTGTCCATCGACGCTCCCTTCCGCAGCACGATGGCGCCTGGGGACGAGAGCAACAACATTATATTCAGCCCGTGGAAGGCATTCGGGCCTTTTGTGGACACCATACAGGTATTAGGCTGCAAAAAAAATATCAAGCCCAGTATTAGTATGTATATACCTATTACAGTACTAATTATGCACAGAAATACATTGTCATTTTAATGTGTAAATACAAGGTCAAATTTTAAACGTAATTTAATACAAAATTCACGTTTCTAGCTAGTTTAATATACACCGTGAAATTTTAGTGGTTGTTTTCCCGAAACGAGGTGATTTAGTTTCGATTGTACAATCGATTTATATTTACTATTTTGACTAGAGTCAAGAATCCAATTGTGAAAAACGAAAGTCGAAAATGACCGCAAACCAATAAGAACGCCATTCAAGCCAAGCAAGTCATTTTCGACTTTCGTTTTTCAAAATTGGATTTTTGACTCTAGTCAAAATAGTAATTATAAATCGATTGTACAATCGATACTAAATCACCTCGTTTCGGGAAAACAACCACTAAAATTTCACTGTGTATAAAAATCTCGTATCACGGAGCTTGTTACCGAACTCCTCCGAAACGGCTCGACCGTTTTTATGAAACTTTTTTCTCCACATTTGGTAGGTCTGAGAATAGGTCGTAGGCTATTTTCATACCCCATTCTTCGCGGATGGCGTCGCGGGCAACAGCTAGTTATCTATATTGTTGTCCAGCATTAACTGAGTTAGAAACATTAATTTTGTATTACGTTTAAAATTTCACCTTGTACTTAATTGTTTACATCATTTAGATGTATAAAGGTCTCTGTTCTAAACAGGTATACCGTTTTGTTTTTTGCCAGCTTGTGTTTTTTGTGGTTCCTTGTCAAGACTCTGGATGAAGCAAAGTGATCAGCAAAGCTGTGTTTTCACCCCAAATTGCGAGTGGTACTCGTTTATCTGTCACGTTTCGATATAAAATTTACGGGCACTTAGTTGAATTAAAATCGTTAACTGGGTTCTTTTGACGACCTGCTTTAACTCTCCAGTTAACGGCTACCTGCACCGGATGTGAAACTCGTTTTCTAATTTGTTTTAGCAAAAACTTTTGCTTTATCACAACGTTTCATTTGAAAATGAGATTTTCTAGCGTATTTATGGTATTAGAGCTTTACTATTTGATAGAGTTTAGATGTTTATTTTAATTTTATTGTTTCGATTTGTTGTGCATGAAGTTTTTACAGTCTAGGAAAACTTAGTGCTGTTGAATTTTAATGAACTATTATTTTCGATTTTACTTCAAGGGATGGATTATTTTATTGTTTTAATCGTCGAGCGACATTATCTCGTGTCACGGTGTCTATTACCAAACTCCTCCGAAACGGCTTGGCCGATTTTTATGAAACTTTTTTCTCTACACTCGGTAGGTCTGAGAATAGATTGTAGGCTATTTTTTATCCCCCCCGCCCCCATTCTTCGCGGACGGAGTCGCGGGCAACAGCTAGTTTTTGTATAAAAACATTAAACTTGCAATATAATTGGTATCTCAAAACACGACGATGATCTCGTACAGGGCTAGAGTTCAAGATATACCAGTACTTATTAGGTATATTAAATGTATTAAGTAACTGACACGAAAGATCATAATTTTATTTATTGCAATTCTGTTTAGTCAGCTAATGGGGACCCAATATTATAGACTTTAAAGTTCAAGTAAGCGTAAAATTGATAAGCTGTTTTACTGGTATTTGCACGACCAGACGGCCTAGTGGTTACAACCTGACTAAGATGCCATGTTCCCGGGTTCGATTCCCGTTAGGGCAGATATTTGTATGAAAAATACGATTGTTCTCGGGCCTTGCGTGTTTAATATGTATATAAGTATGTATCTATCTATATAAGTATGTTTATCCGTTGCCTAGTATCCATAACACAAGCTTTTCTTAGCTTTCTTTGGGACTAGGTCAATTAGTGTGAATTGACCCGTGATTTTTTTTTAATGTTACCAGGATGGTGAACTATTACCCAGTCAAGACTCAGTGGTGCTTCCTACTCCAAGGCATCCAGACTTGTCCATGGACGAGGATGTCACGGATCCTCTGCCTACCACAGAAACTTCAAATAAAGTAAGTTAAATACCTAAGTCTAATACAAATTATTTTAAAATTAGTTCGGAACTTTTCAGCAGGTGAGTTCAGCTGTGATAATTCAGTGATTTAATTCACAATGTAGTATACTAGGAACGATAAATTTGAAAAGTCAAAAACATGTAGAGGGGTGTTTAATTCAGTCAAACTTACTTAAGGCCTACCGAGCTTTTCGCGCTAATCGATTTCGGGCGTGGGGGAGGCATAATGGCTCAAGATAGGTTGTTTGGACTGCGCGTGTTTTTGGGTATTTTCATCTTATAACCAAAACAAATCTTTTAAAAATGTAGCAACACTGCGCCCCAGAAAACATCTTGTTTTATTAACATTCAAAAAGTCATGACCTGCCGTGCAGTATTAGCGTCGTACTACGAATTTATTTTATTTTTACACGCTTTATTTAGAGACAACATTGTTTTTTTTTTGTATCGAGCGAACTATAAGTAATCGTGTTTTGATAAACACTTGTCATTAGAGTGAATCCTCAAATATCTTACACATGAATTTCAGGACTATAGCTTTACTTGTAATGATACCACACGAGATTAAATGAATGCAATAAAAACACGGTAGGCCCTTAATCCTTAAATGGTTACCGGCAATAATATACCTATTTGCCGTCAAGCAGAAATCAAACCCGATTCAAATTAGCAACATTAAGGCTGCGTATCCACCGGAGCTGTGCGAGGATGCGTTGCGAGGGATGTGTCTGTCATGATCATGAACCAATAAAAACACTTCATTTAAAAGGTCCTAAGTGAATGAAGTGTTTCTATTGGTTCATGACAGACACATTCCTCGCAACGTATCCTCGCACATCTCTGGTGGAAACGCAGCCTTACGGTCCAAAATCGAATGTCTTGATAGGGTTGTCAAAATGGTTTAAGGGTTAATCACCTACTGAAATATTCCAGATTTATTTTAGAACACCTTGTAAAGGGTATCTTTAGAGTACGCTGTCATGGAAACGAAGTTGGACGCAAACGCGAAGAACACGATGTATTACACTATGTTAAACTCCCCATCTGGCCCCACCTCTCCTCTTGTAATGTGACGTAGATGTCAAAATTATTTTTTTAAAGTCTGTTACATGATCTGGACCATTATTATTTCTTTACGATAAAACCGTCTCACTTTTCCCCCTTTTTTTACAATCTTTATTTAACTTGCCCTGTTAGTATGTGTGGGTCAGATCTTGGAAGCTAAATTTGCCCCACTTTTCGACATCAGATTGAGTTGAAATTTTGCACGCATGTGTTAATCGAATGAAAATATTATTTTGACATGGGGCTGAACTGATCATTGAGCTGGAAGGTGGCCATAGAAACTCAGCACCTAATAAAACAACGCAACCCATTGACTTTTGTCTCGTTTGATTTGTCTTGACGAATACTGTGTTCTAGATGGTAACCAGAGCCGTAAAGTGTTGTCAGCAAAAGAAGTTTGTATTAAAAATGGAAAATAATTTATTTGAATCATGCGTTACTTTGCGGAGGTCCATACTATTACTTTGCTACCCCGCGACCTTTTTTTTCTAATAACCGCTTTTCATCATCCAAAAATTCCACATTCGTAAGATTTTTAACACGAGAGTAGAAGGAAGGAGGAAGGTAAGGTAGGAGGGAAGGAAGGCAAGGTGGCGGGATGAGCAAACTAATTGTTTCACTCCATTAAAAATTGAACTTTTTTATTTATTTTTATTTTTAATCAAAAATGCATAGGTAGTTACCTAAAGCTCCTATCTTTTCTGCTACTTATGACAACCTAAACAAAACCTCGTCTTGATATTGAGAGAGTGACTTTGTTCATCCAGGTGGCTTCTTTAAGCCAGCTGTCATTCATGGTGCGGCCGGACAGCTTCGAGCGCGGCCAGCTCCGTTTGACCTGCATCTCTTCGGTGCACTCTGTGTACAGCGAGCAAGCTGAACTGGTCATCAATGAGGAGAGGCCGCAGATCGCGTCTGTGCTGGGCACTAGAGACCACGCAGGTATGATAGGTACCTAGGCATACAATGTCATGGAACGTCATAAACAAAGTCATGGAAACACAAGAAGTTTAGATTTAATTGCAGGGCGAACGACGAATTTTTTTTTACTAACGACTTTAATTATGCGGATGCGGAATCCGTATTTTATTTTGTTTGATGCGGATAACACAGGACCGATCTTGTTGGCGAACCTTGGGGAGACTTATCTTCAGCAGTGGACGTCTTTTGGCTGAAATAATGATAATGATGGCTTTAAATATGCAGACGCAATTTTAACGTTTCTTTGGTACTAAAGTAAAAAACAAACAAATAAATAAATAAGTAAATTCATTCAACAATTGCAGTCAATAAAATACATAATTGCAATTATCACAAAAGGAACCCAAAAATTTAATAGAACGGCCCTTTCGAAAAAACTTATTTTTTTTTTTTTGTATTTTTTTTTATTTTTTATGTACTATTGTAATACTTTAAGTATTTACATACATACATACAATACACGCGAAATAATTTTTGTCTTGCTGATATTCAGACAAAAGTTTTTAGTAATTCAAATAGGTAGGTTATTCTACCTTCGTCGTCGAAACTGCTGTATACATACAATGCTAGTTATATAGGTGTAATAACTATGTTAGAGCTCATAAACAACCCAATTAGAAACACGTGACAATCAAACTTGTACTGTCTTCTCTGAGACAGGTATTTAATTAATCTCCATAATAATATGATATAGCGCTAAGTTTACACATACTTCAGCCAAATTAGCTCAAACGAACAGTGTAATGTCAATTTCATTCTTAATTGTTAATTGTAATTAATCAATACAATCTTTAGTACGAACCACATTTTATTAGCGCAGACTGCATTGTTAATATCAAGGTCTTAAAAAGTTATTGTTCTGGCTTTTATTACTCTAACACGTGCTCATGGAGATTTTTGGCACATTTTCGGCATGAAAAACACGTCATTTTGACTTCGTACGGGCTAATAAATAGGTACAACTAAATAACAATCAAACCAAAATATCCAACCAAAGTTTCCGAAGACAGAACTGATAGTAAAAGGAAAAAAATACTATCGTTTTTATTATTTTCAGAACCGTTACTGTCACGTCCCACCTTCTCCTTTCTATTAATGCATACGTTTATAGCGTCTTCTTAGTTTGTTCTAAAAAGTCATTATCGCAGCAATAATTCATTTTTAAGCAATTAATTCCAACGGCTTTTCGTTACAGACTAATCGGGAAAATAGAATACTTACATGTTTTTTTTCCAGATAACCTCCAGCCTTAAGCCCGAATCTTATTTTCTACCTCTATATTATTCCCATTATAATTCAAATAAATCCGTTTAAAGGAAACCTAACAACTCTTTTGAGAAACAAACATTTACACAGTGAGAACTGCTCCGTCTGAGGTTAAAATACTTCAACAGAACTAGTTTTTCAATATTTTCAGCAAAGCAGTTTGCAAAGAAAGGGACGAATGAATTCATGTCGACAAATTTATTAGACAGTCCCGATTTAACAAAATAATTGACGTTATTTTCCAGAAGAGAAAATTATATTCACAAATTGTGACTAATATTCTCTGCTCAAAACAAATTCTAATTTTTTAGCAATACGATTTCCTGGAATTTATTTTCAGAGTATTAGGTCATTTAATGTTATAATTTACTGTTTTATGATGATGTATTAAGTGAAAGCATTTTTGATACTCTGAGCGAAACAGTCTATATTATCAAAGCGTGTTTAGAAAGGGATTGAGCTCATATGTCATTTTTGAACTAATGGGTGATATGAAATTGTCAGTGGTAGAGTGTGCAGACAAATGAAATTGTTATTTTAGTACAATGAAGTTCTAAAGCAAGGAAAAAAACATAAATAAAATACAAATGTTGTAAATAATTGCTTAAAATGGCCATCAAAGTTTTCAGAAGAACCTTCGTTATCTTTTTCTTTATTGAAATTATATTAGTACATTGCAGTTAATTTCTCGGCACCGACCGTTTAAATACTTTACCACGATTCATATTTTATGAATACGTATTTTTTAACAGCTACGGCAATTTGATAACGCGAACATGATGTGAATTAGTGACAGATTTGTCAGATTTGATATTAATATTTTTTATAAAACAAATGACAACATTTACCGAGAATGGAGTCCAAATATGCAAAGGATATTCTGTAAATCTATTAATTCTATTATCAATAAGCGTCTGCAGTTATGGAGATATCAAAGATTGACTTATAATTATATTTAATCATTTCTAAGTACTGTTGTGCTAACGGTATTCTCGAATCCCGTTGTTGTTTTGATTTTATAATACGAGTACCTACTTACTTGAGTATTTAGTGTAAATGCAATGACTGCGTTAGTTTCTGCATTAAGTCCGTACCTAATAGGTAAATATATGTATAAGAAATTATCCAGGAATACTCTATCATGAAAGTTATAATTTTTGAAGTATCAATTGATTCTGTTGACAATTTCGTATACTTTTTATAAAATAACGATCATGACGAATTTTGAACTGACTTCCAAAGGAAAGAAAAATAGTTATAAACAGTATTTCAGCCTATTTTATATTTATATTGCATAATTTTAATGCATAAATTACTGTGAAGTAATATTTATATTGAAAATATTTTTTTCGTAACTTAATATCATGCAGTAGTGCAACTAACTGGCTACAGCGGTTGGTAACTTCATTTCCATCCGTCAATTCAGTGCCAGTAAATAGTCGTCCGTCACTTCGGCGACGTATTTTATTCGCTGTAAACTAGAACGATTTTGAATGTCTCAATGCGATGTTTAGAACTCCGCCTGGCTCCATGCCGCAAAGAATTTTTATTTCTCGATGTAAACACTCCCACTGAATACGTAGAAAGCAAACCAATTCCACTCTACAATTCAAATATTTGCTGCAACCGACTTGCACTGCAATTTGCCTCTAGAGAACTTTCTAGCTGAAACGCTACTGCATCTCGGTGACTTAGTAAGTAGTATCGATATGAAGTTTCAGAAAATGCGTGAATGCAAAATCAATCATCGAAGTAGGTGTGAATGTTGTATCAGGAACGACAGCGATACTGGTTAAAAACACCACAGCAAAATGCTAGAGGTATACACCGCATTTTCCCAACGCGGTCTCTCGCTGCAACTTGTTAAATTCACGGCTTTACAGCGAGTCGATATCATAGATTGCTTGCAACCGAAGCGCCGTTCACGCCGGGCATTTGTGATAAAACACTTATATTGCCGCACTTCCATATCGCGGATAAACCCAGGCCTGGTTCAGCAAACTGCTGTGCGCAGGCAATCACTCAAATATTTGCTACTGGCTGTTTGTCGACTCTGAATATTCCGGTTGAGTAGGCAAAGGTAATGTTTAGTATATGCCAGCGATGTTGTTGCATTGACTCGTCGGTTTACTCGGCATTTCTGTGCACAAATACGATGTGAATGGTGCCATGTGACCTCTATGGCTGTGAAGATACGGGCTGTGGACAAAGACAAGCTAGACAAGGTGGTCAATGGCGTGAGCTCCGAAATACGACCACCGTGTTGGTTTATGTAGCGGAGCTTAAACAAATCTATAAATTGATTGAAACTTCCAGTCTAATTGGTTTTGACTCGAGTCTTAGTGTTAGATTTAATTTCTCCTGGCGGGGGACAAATAGATTTTAATATTTGTAAAGTGAAAGCTTTGACTGGTAAGCGACAGAACAATTAAGTTTTAACAATTCAACTATATTTCTTAAAACATTGAAAGTGTAGGTTCAAAAAGTGTTTTAATTAAAGTTTATCGGCGACACTTCCATTTATTTTAATTACAGACGCTTTGCATCAGCAAGTAGTACTTAAGAAACTAAATAATTTAATGAATAGTCGTCTAGCTTGTATTCGACCTTCGTGAAAGTGCTTGTGTTGGCACGTGATTTTAATCATGGATGTATCCCTTTGCTATATTTAAGGATGTATATATTGTTAAGCATATGGATTTAAACTTTTATATTTTAATTAATGCTTTAGTAACTAGTCACAGGCTCGCGACGTCGAAGTTCCCAAGACGGTCCCATAAGGCTTATGGGAACGGAAGCGATACATGCCCTCGATACCGCTCTGCTTTCAGAGCATGGCATGAGTGCGTGGAAGCATTCTACACTTCCACTGAACGTAGATATAGTTAAGATGTAGGTATTGTTTAAGTTTTTTTATTTAATTCTATATTTGTATGGTTTTTTTAGTTTGCAATCTATCAAGGTATACTAATATTATACCTAAAGAGGAAAGATTTGATTGTTTGTTTGTTTGCATTGAATAGGCTCCGAAACTAATGGACCGATTTCAAAAATTCTTTTGCCGTTAGAAAGCTACATTATCACTGAGTGACATAGGCTACTTTTTACCGCGGTAAAATACCTTTTCCTATGGGAAAATTAATTTATCGCGGGTGAAGCTGCGTACGGAAGGCTAGTTTATTATATTTTCATTTGAAAAGATGACTTCCTGCCAAGTTTCTTGTGGCGCATTCTTCTTGGCAATGATGGTCCTTGCGAAAGCACTGGTAGTTTAAAAAAAAGTGACGTGTAAAAGAGCCCTTTGCGGTCTACTTGCAGAATAAACGTTTTGATTTTTTTGATTTTTTTGACCCATATTTTTACATTCGACTGTGCAAGAGAGTGTGTGTAGGTAAGAGTTTTACATACATATAAACATTCCATACATTATAGCCACAGAGATCGAGCCCCTTTGATTCCATATCCCTCAGTAATTTCAGAAAATCCCTACTTGTACTTAGTTTATAATACTCGAGAAATATATCTGCCAAATTTAAAATCCCACAAAAGGCCAGATATTACTACTCCACCTCCGAAGCTTGGCTGTTTGTGACATTTGACTACTTTTTATAGACAAAAAATCATCTCAATCGAGACGGTAAACATTTATTACGTATGCTTTTGTTTGGATTATATATACAACGATCTTATTTTCTTGATGATCGATCTTATCTTGTATGTACACTGTAGATATATTATTATCTATGCAGGCGTCGGTATAGAAATGTAATAAACCTGTCAAGATATTTCACACAGCCCGTCTCGCAGGCAAATCAATATGACTCTTACGATTTATATATGAGACACAACATTTTATATGGAACTAGTTACCATGCCAAAATATGCCATTTTTTCCAATCTCACTAAGCAAAATCATTTGTACTCGTAATCATTTGCTACTTACTCTTCTACTTCTAGGTGATTTTACGATTTAGAAAACTCTTTGTAACGTTACTCTAATAAAAGTAGTGAAATTTCTTATCAAATAAAATAAAGAAAGAAGTAAAGAATAGTACATTGTTGTAGAGGCTGGAAAGTAAGCAATAGATGGACGAGTTTGTTTGAGGGCCGACGCGTAGCGGAGGCCCTCGAAAGTACGAGTCCATCTATTGCACTTTTGGCCGAGACTAAACATTGTGCTTTTCACGACTAATGCGAGGAAATCATTATCATCATCATCATCATAATCATCCATCCATCCATCCCGTCCATCCCGTCCATCCTGTCCATCCCGTCCATCCCGTCCATCCGACCATCCGTCCATCCGTCCATCTATCCCGTCTATCCCGTCCATCCATCCATCCCGTCCATCCCGTCCATCCCGTCCATCCATCCATCCGTCCCGTCCATCCCGTCCATCCCATCCATCCTGTCCATCACGTCCATCTGCCCATCCGTCCATTCTGTCCATCCCGTCCATCCTGTCCATCCCGTCCATCCCGTCCATTCCGTCCATCCATCCCGTTCATCCGTCCATTCCGTCCATCCCGTCCATCCCGTCCATCCGTCCATCCGTCCATCCTGTCCATCCCGTCCATCTGCCCATCCGTCCATTCTGTCCATCCCGTCCAACCCGTCCATCCCGTCCATCCCGTCCATTCCGGCCATCCCGTCCATTCCGTCCATCCCGTCCATCCGTCCCGTCCATCCCGTCCATCCTGTCCATCCCGTCCAACCCGTCCATCCCGTTCATCCCGTCCATCCCGTCCAACCCGTCTATCCCGTCCAACCCGTCCATCCGTCCATTCCGTCCATCCCGTCCATCCCGTCCATCCGTCCATCCGTCCCGTCCATCCCGTCCATGCTGTCCATCCCGTCCAACCCGTCCATCCCGTCCATCCCGTCCATCCCGTCCATCCCGTCTATCCCGTCCAACCCGGCCATCCCGTCCATTCCGACCATCCCGTCCATCCGTCCCGTCCATCCCGTCCATCCTGTCCATCCCGTCCAACCCGTCCATCCCGTCCATCCCGTCCATCCCGTCCAACCCGTCTATCCCGTCCAACCCGTCCATCCCGTCCATTCCGTCCATCCGTCCATCCGTCCATCCATCCCATCCATCCGTCCATTCCGTCCATCCCGTCCATCCCGTCCATCCGTCCATCCGTCCCGTCCATCCCGTCCATGCTGTCCATCCCGTCCAACCCGTCCATCCCGTCCATCCCGTCCATCCCGTCCATCCCGTCCAACCCGTCTATCCCGTCCAACCCGTCCATCCCGTCCATTCCGTCCATCCGTCCATCCGTCCATCCGTCCATCCATCCCGTCCATCCGTCCATTCCGTCCATCCCGTCCATCCCGTCCATCCGTCCATCCGTCCATCCTGACCATCCCGTCGATCTGTCCATCCGTCCATTCTGTCCATCCCGTCCATCCCGTCCATCCCGTCCATCCGTCCATCCAGTCCGTCTGTCCGTCCGTCCGTCCGTCCGTCCGTCCGTCCATCCATTCATCCATCCATCCATCGCATGCAGCAGACGATTACTGTTGATTGGTCCAATAATGTCGTTTCAGCACGCCAGGAATGAAATTCAGAAATTATCTTTCAAAAAGTCGTATCGTACAATGAAATACGTATACTGATACGTCCTGTTTTCGATTAGTGTAACTTTGTTGTCGTGTTTGTGCGCCATAAATGAGTCAGCTGTTAAATGTACATATATAGGCAGTTTTGAGTACTGGATTTAGGTTATCTATGGCCACATTTTCGAGCAGTGTCGTGAAAAATACATTTATTTACAACAACACAAGACACATCAATACACAATGATTGTAAATCGGTGACCAGGAACCAATTTTTCTAGATTAGTATTCGGTGGCGATGACGTTTAAGTCGCAGTTACATAAAAGAAAACGTCTATTTTTTAAATAATGATTATTTTGAAAATCACTTTTTAATTTAAACGAGCCGTTTATATTTCATGCATTGCGATTTCTACAATAATGTACCGGATTTGCCTAGTTTTGGCAATTTCGGAATATAAAACGTCAGACAAAAAAGGAAAAAAAAAAAAACAAAACTATTTTATGAAAGTGACACTGCTGTACGATGTTGAAAAGAGAAAAAATATTTGTATAAAATGGGTAAATGCATCTGATTTTAAGTTTTTGTCTAGTTTGGTCAAGGATCTGCTGCTATTTTTGGACTTATTGCTTTAATTTAAGTATAATGTATATATTTGGGTAGTGTGACATTGTTTTATTTGACAGCCACACTACCACCTTCTTCGTATTGGGTAAGGACTGAAAACCAGCAACTTTGCTGGGTTCTCACCTTTTCACAAAATTGTATTTGTCTTTTTTCATTGTTTTTTGTTTTAAGTTTGTGAATAAACATTCTTTTATTTTTTATTTTTTATTTTAAAATCACTGTCACCCTGTACATGGTTTAGTCTAACCTAAAACCTCTTTGAAAAGACAGTTTCTTAAGTAAACTTTGACGTGATATCTGTCAAATTTCCACTTGACGAAACTACTTAACGTCAACAAATGTAGGATGACCATGCATTCGGTGGATGAACAAAGTTTTAACAATAAATAACCTTTCTTTTTTTAATTAAACAAAGAATTGATTATTTGAGAGTTTATCTTTTAAATTCTATTCCGGCTAGGGATTAATATTTTTCAACTCCTGGTCACCGATTAAATATCATCGTATATTATACAAATCGTATACAAATAGACAGCACGAAGAATAAAGATTATTGTGTCATTGCGGTTGAAATATTTAATGATAAGAAGCCTGGACGGCAGCCGACTGGCAGCGCCTAAGTTAATTGATGAAGTCTTGCAAGACGATTTTCTACTTTTTTTAGTGAACGAATTGAGCACAAATTTGGATTGTGCATACAGTTCCATTGTTCTACTACCTGCTATAAGTACTATATTAGCTGCAGTCAGTGAAATCTTTAACATGTTTATTATGTGAACGAAGCATACGATTTAATTTCGACGACTTCTTTAGTAGCTGTGTAGATTGAAACGCTCTCGGTCTTGTTCTGTACTTAATGTGAATATCTGTTTTGTTGAATTAGATACCCCTGTCATTTCTTAACTTTAGGGACGAAAGCTATTTTCGTTATAGTGATTTTAAATTAGTTCATCTTCGTTTTCTACTACAGTAAAATCTCTTTGACATTGACAAAGTCAGAGTCTGCGAAGTTAGAACAATTACTAAATTATAAAATACATTTGTGTTTCGAATACTTTACAACATAACTTGTTGACAGCATTCTTATTTGTTGGTATAGATACTGCAACAAACATAGTGTAAGTAGTTGTTGCTCTTTAATACTCCTCGACCGTATTGAAATTTTTTCAAACTAAAATTTCATACCGCTAGTGCTGTTTCAAAAGCAATGAAGTTTTAATTAAATTGCATTTGGTTGTGGATTTTCGAAATATTTGCTGGTTAGTTTATAAAATGCATTATTCTAAGTAGCATCAGTTGCCTCAAGTCCAGTATCAAAAACTTAACAACTAGAACTTGCAAGATGGTCAGGTCAGATACGGTAAAAATAGGTCAATCTTGTGACCTTTTGTACATGACACATGAATTAAAATAATTATGAGCATTTCCATGCAACACAGATATCATTCTTGGACGCTTCTTCCACTGCCTGCACTTTGGAACTTTTAATAGACATGAAATGTTTTTGTCGATACAACTCAGAACTTTAATGGTATGTTGGTACTGTGACAATGCAAGTGCAGTTGCAATCAAAATAAATTAGAACTGTCTACGCGTGACAGTTGGGCCTAAAATCTAGTGTATTTTTGTAAATAAATATTTTTGGGAGAAGTAGTTATTAAAATATCAATTTTATTATAAAACCTACGCATTCATCTACATTATTTGCGTGCAGCGTATCAAACTAAACAAAGTTGCCGCTGAATGCAGCTCACAAGTTCCAAACTGCCGGGGTAGGGGAGATTAATTAAATTGTTTTCAGCAGTTGGCAGTAGTTTGCTGTAAAGTAGTTATAGCATGGTTTGAGCGGCTAGTAACTTGTCAGAATTTGAATATCCGATCATCATGTACGATCTTTGAACTAGTTGCGGATGGATCCGAGGTTGTGATAAGGGGACTCTGGAGTCGATTGATTTTACTTAACTAATATAGAGACTAGTGTACGATCGAAGTAGATGTCAGTATCGATAATAACTAATTCACGAATTCCTAATGTGTCTGTAAGGAAATTCTAGCTTTTAATTCTATTATTAGACTCATTTAGCCCTTAATCAGGACACGGGAGATATTAAATATAATAGTTGGTTTCGTTGTGTCAAAATTCCTACAAAACGTTGAATTAATCTTTTAGAACGTTATTCTACGATGTACACGCATATATTTATTTTTATTTATTTATTTATTCAGTACATCTACATCATATATATTACAATCCGAGCCATAAAAACTAGTTACATGTATATTATTCTGATATATACGACAATTACAGAGTACATGTCATTGACCATAAAGCGAGACGTCTGTTAAAATTACAAAAATATTAAAGTTAAAACCAGAAAATAAAACACAATATATAAATTATTTTTTAAATGTGACTCAGATAAAATCGAAGAATTCAAATCAAAAATAATTTAAAATCAGTAAAGAACACAGGAACATGCGAAATGAAAACTACTATTATATAATATTATATTTAAACAATTAAAGAACACATTAAAAATACCATCGAAACATTAATAAATAAGAAAAATTGCAATTTAAAATTCCAAATTAAAAATACAGTTCTCGCAATAACAAAGGAAAAAACATAAAAATATCAATAAAAGGCATGAAACCATAAAAAACGCAATGGCATTGATGTATAATTAAGATTATTAAAATTATATATATTTTACTACTATTTATATAAAACCAATAATGTACCTTTGGTAACCATTTGAATTCACTTGACCGTAAGAGACAGAAAAAATAAAAAGAATCTGGTAGGTAAAGGAAGGTCGTAATGAAACATTTTCCCCTGATTATAGCGGCCAATTGCGTTTGTCCTTTGTACTCCCCGTTAAAGTAAGCGAGACAACTCGACAAGAAACTTTATCGACATCAATATCAGCTAATAGCCTCCCTTTTTATCCATTAATGCTATTACGCTAATGATTCCAGGGAAAACACTTCTAATTACGAAACAAAGCATTTTAATAAAGATTTCTTTTGCCCTCGAAATTTCGCTCGTTGTTTTTTCTACCTCCCAATTGTTTTCGGCCCCGTGATTGGTTAATTAAAACGGTTATAACAGTTTAAAGGACATTTGAAAGTTTTTCTTTTGTATATTTAGTTCAGTTTTTTTCTTTCTCTACATAGATTGAGTGTGATGTCAACGTTTTTCTTGACTTTTATTGGTGTTTACGGATTTGGAGCAAAGGACGTATCTTTCGGTTTCGCTTGTTTATGTTCTGTGGCAATATGTTTAATTTTATAGCTACTTGTTAAAAAAACATATTGATTAAGTCGTAAAATCTTGTATAAGCTTTAAACTTCCATGCATTTTGATAATATTAAACGGAGCTCGGCAGTACTAAATCGAGATTACATTTTTTGAAATGTTTAAATTAAGTTTAATCATTTTTAATCGTTAGGTATTTACCCAGTTTCACAATATTTATTTAGCCCAATATTTCAGTTAGTGTCTCAAAACTTTTATTTTTTTCTTTTTACCTTAAAAATTTTTTTTATTCAAGTCTAATATATAAAAATCTCGTGTCACGGTGTTTGTTTAACGAACTCCTCCGAAACGGCTTGTCCGATTTTTATGAAACTTTTTTCTCTATACTCGGTAGGTTTGAGAATAGGTCGTAGGCTATGTTTTCAACCGACGAAAACAAAAGGAGGAGGTTCTCAAGTCGACTTGTATATTTCTTTTTTTTTTTTTATGTATGATAACGCATTACTTTTTACAGAGTAGTCCGATTTTGATGATTCTTTTTTTATTGGAAAGCGTATACCCCGAGGGTGGTCCCATTTAAATTTGGAAATATTATTCCTACCCAAAGGGTAGGAAAACAGGGGATGATTGATTGTTTAGTTACTGATTGTACTATATGACCACGCATAACTTATTACAGAGTAGTCGGATTTTGATGATTCTTTTTTATTGGAAAGCGTATACCCCAAGGGTGGTCCCATGTAAAATTGGAAATAATATTCCTACCCTAAGGGTAGGAAAACAGGAAAACAGGGGATCATTGACTAACTTTTTACAGAGTAGTCTGATTTTCATAATTCTTTTTTATTTGATAGGGTATACCTTGAAGTTGGTATTATATAAATTTGGAAAAAAAATTTACCCCAAGGATGGAAAAAAAGTATAAAATAAAAACTTTTTAACAAAAAAATTAAACCGCCGAAAAAACTGAAAAGCAAAAAATAATACCTTTTTTGTTTGACCTTAATCTAGGTACCAGTTTGAAGTCGGTGCCTCAGCACGAGCCAGGAGGAGTGATAGAAGCCAATCAGGTAGAAGATTATAGGTCCACTCCTCCTGGCTAGTGCTGAGGCACCGACTTCAGACTGGTACCTAGATTAAGGTCAAACAAAAAAGGTATTATTTTTTGCTTTTCAGTTTTTTTGCGGTTTAATTTTTTTGTAAAAAGTTTTATACCCCTATTCTACGCAGGCGGAGTCGCGGGCAACAGCTAGTAATATTATAAAATACAATTAGAAGACTAAAACTGAGTATAACCAAAAATTACAGAGTAATAACGTCAAGATTTTCTGCCATAGGCATTGACCCTAAGACACTAGTGGCATTACCTCTCTGAACTGCTATTGCTAATCTTTGAGAGAAGTAAGTGCCAGACCTGGGCTCGTCCTAAATCTTTGGACTTTCTTCCCCATGGTTTTTAAATTTTCATCATACTTTTTCCCCAATCGGCAATACACATATATTGGTGTACCCTTGTGAGCAATTATTCGTTGTTTTTTGAACCGCAAAACTCAGAAGCGACGTAGGTAACGCGATCAGCGACAGCAAATTGTTTTCTTTTCTGCTTAAAAAAATAAAATTTCATTTCGCTATCGGAAGACATAATTTGTTATAGGTAGATATTTTACTGCACTCTACCAATTCCTGAGTAAACTGCTATATGGGTCAATCAACTTTTTTTTGTAAATTTCTATTTACTCCTTTACAAGTAACTCTGTAATCTCTGGTTAGTGAAACCATGATTTTGCAGTAATTAGATAAACTGTTTATCATAGTGCGTATGTGAAAACCAAAAAAAATAAGTATTTCTATGAAAAAATCCGGTCACCCAGGGGAAATACCACTATTTTCATACAAATTTCGGGGACAACATTGTCCCCTGGGTCACCCACGAAATAGAAGCTAAACAAAATAAAATAAATATGGCAATTATACCATTATTGACTAGAAAAATCTAGGGTTTTGAAAAGTATACTTTAAATAAGGAAAAACAATCAGTTTTTTAATTATTTCGGTTTTCATAGAAAGTAGCAGAAAATCGTTTACAAAAAAAAGTTGATTGACCCATATTATTCAAGCAATGTTCTCACATTGTAAACGGTTTTTTTTTTCAGAATTCTAATTCTTATTTTATTAGAAAATTTTAATGGTATCCCATCCATCTTCAGCAACTATAAACGACACACAGGGTTAAAATATACCTAATTAATTATCTTATGTAACTACCCATTTTTCTTTTTATGCCTTTTTTCTTGCGTTTGAACTTTTTGACCAATTACAATAATCTTTCAAAATGCTTGCAAATTCGTCCGTTTTAACCAATGCTCTGCCAGCAACTGCTCACTTAAACCATAATGTACCATTTTAATAATAATTGCAATAGCTTTTCTAATCACCTTTTCTTGCCACTCATTTACAAGATTTTATTTAACTTGTTATGTTTATTATTCAGTTTAAATCTTGTCAGTCGCATTTCACCTACTACTAGCGATCAGCTCTATTTGAAATTAAGTACGAGTAAATTTAGATGGCATTGCAAGCACAGTTAGCAAAAGTATATTCTGCAAAAAAGCTTGTGTAAGTAGTGGTATTTTTGCACAAAAATACCATTTTTAATGTATTGAGCACTGCAACTGTAATCTGCCATCGACTTTGTTTATTTTCCTTTTGTCTACAGCACAATCTTTATTTCCTCCGAATCAGAAATATAAATTAACATTGTTTGCAAACGTTTGCAGGCGACGAGAAGGAATTGATTGATCTCGAAACGTGTTCAAAAAAATAACCTTTTAGGTGTATTGATTTATAGAATATCGTATATACATACAACACTGTGGAATGCTCGTCGATGAAACCTGAAAAAATATAAGTAAACAACATTCTTATTTCTTCGGTAGTACTCGTACATTGCCTAATATAATAAGTGTAAAAGTGCTACCATAATAAAATACTTGAAAGAAGTTCATTTAAACCTTCTAATTCTAATTCCTTTTAATTCTAGGCTGTTGTAATATTATAGAATTCCATTACGTGCCCGCCGTGGTGGCCTAGTGTTTTGATCTTTGGTCTCTCACGCAGAGGGTCGTGGGTTCATATCGCGGCTCGCACCTCTGAGTTTTTCGGAATTTATGTGCGAAATTATTACATTTGTAATTTACCATTAGCTTTACGGTGAAGGAAAAAATCGTGAGGAAACCTGTATACACCTGCGAAGAAATTCAGTGGTGTGTAACTATATCGTATCGTAAATAATTACAATAAGAAAAAAGGCCGTGGTAGGTAGCCTACTAGTGTTTTGTCCTATCGCCTCTAAGCGGAGTGTCATAGATTCGAGCCCGGGCAGGCCAGGCACTTCAGAATTTATGTGCGAAATTACACTTAATATGAGTTTTACAGCTAAAGAAAAGATCGTGACAAAACCTGGATAGAATTACAAAGCAATTCAATAGTAAATTATAAACTAAATATCACAGTATAAATATCAGTTCACGCCCATGAAGTTTTCTTTTTTTTACCGATCGAAATGTTCTGAAGGTGTATGGGTACCGCCCACTCGGCTTAGTGCTGCGCATAACGATTTTTTCATATTGTCTACGGATTATTAATAATCGGTTAAGGAAAAAATAAATCGATCAAGATATTTTTTTAAGGCCGACTTGCACTTGGCCGGTTTTAGTTATTTAAATACTAGTGTTTAGACCAATTAATTACTGAATTTCACTAGCTGTGTAGTGATCTTCACTGAAAATTATGAGCTTGGAGCTCAAAGCTGTAAATAATCGCAACACTGATTTCTATAGAATGGCTTGTCTCTGAACAAGTGGTATATGACTTAGCGCCCACGCGCACACTGCGCAGTCTTTCATTCGCCATTGACCTTTTGTAACATTGTATCATTTCAAAATACCTACAATATCAGTTGAAGTTAAATTTTCTAATCAGAACTTTACAATACATATTCAAATCGATCAAATACTCATACAAACTTGAATCGATTTATCGTGAGTATCAAGTACCGAGTTAAGCTGCGTACGCAGCTTCATATGGTTACATCACTAGTTACGTCGCGAAGACAAATGTCAAAACGGGCCTTTTATTTTGTGACGAGTTTACATATTTAATGCGCAATGCAAAATAGTCCTAATAATCGAAAATTTTCGTGTTTGAATTGGTTTCGATTGGCGATGCGTTCGACAAATTTGCGCAGCGGTCACTAAATGTCGACAGGATGCCGATGCAAATGATCCGGCATCGGTTCATTACGTCAACAGTGCACAGGACAGATGCGCGCAGAAGGCAGGTGGGTCGTTTTCGAAAAAAAGTTACATAGTTAAGGGCTTAATAAAAACAAAATCACGATCGTTTCCTTTGTGTAACGAAAGTTAGTCATACAAACTATATGGGTAACTTTCATTACACACAGGAATCATTTAAATTTTGTTTTAATTAAATCCCTTAATTGTGTACAAATTTTCTGAAAACGATTCAGGATTGATTCCTACTTCATGCGAGAGAGGCATACTCCATGTATATACTCCATGTATATTTAAACAACTGTTAAAAATAAAACGAAATACTACTTACGCACTCGCAGGCTAAGACATTTTTAATATGTAGGGCTATTAACTATTTTCCTGATCTCATTTGCGTTAAACTCGTTTTTATTCGACTTGCGACTGTTGAAGAAAAGACCTGTGAATCCTGTGATAGATAAATTCAATATATCACCGAACCAATAAAAAACATTTCATCGGTTGGTTGAACTAGTCCAAATCAACACTCCCGTGATGATTTTGCAAAATGTAATTTATAACATAAATTTTGAAAACTCGAAGGCACGAACCCGAGTTTGAATCCACCACAGGTTCAAATTAACAAAATATAGGTAGGTAATTTTGTGAAAAAAAAACTTACGTGATCAACCCTACATAACCTACTGTCTCTTCTTATGTTGTGGCATCGGAAATTAATTCCCGCGGGATGTAGCAACACTGGGTTATTGCGCACGTCGAATGCGTTCCGTTATTACTGTTTGACTGTGTTGATAAGCGTTAAGTTCGTCGGGCTAGTATTTTTGGAATATACAGAGTAAGTGAAAGAGATTGGTACATAAAATAAATAAATAAAAATAAATATCACGGCACAATCGACACCAAAATGACCTAGTCCCTAAGTAAGCAAGCTTCTGTTATGGTTTATGGGTACTAGGCAACAGATAAACATACTTAAATAGACAGATATATAATTGAAATACATATCAGACACCCAATAAGACTCGAAAACAAACATTCGTATTTTTCATACATAATAATCTGCCCCGACCGGAGCTCGAACCAGGAACCTCAAGCTTTGTAATCAAGTTCTCTAACCAGTACCTCTACCATGAGTTTACACTAGTTCACAGTGACCGTACTCGCTAGCGACGGCGTAAATGATTTGTATGGAGAATTGTACTTCCGTAAGTGACCGCTAGAGGCGCTGTACAATTCTCCATACAAATAGTTTACGCCGTCGCTAGCGAGTGCGGTTACGTAAACTAGTGTAAACTCATGGTAGTGGTACAGGTACGGTCAGTCTACTCTTAATATTTTGAAATAAATGGGAAGATGGAAGAAGAAGCAAATAGGTATCACCATTCGTCGGACGAATGAGTTTGTTTGTACATTTGACATACCTTACTTATATTTATATTATTATTAAATAAATATCACGGGACAATTCACACCAATTGACCTAGTCCCAAAGTAAGCTAGGAAAGCTTGTGTTATGGGTACTAGGCAACGGATAAACATACTTATATAGATAGATACATACTTAAATACATATTAAACACCGAAGACCCGAGAACAAACATTCGTATTTTTCATACAAATATCTGCCCCGACACGGGAATCGAACCCGGGACCTCAAGCTTCATAGTCAGGTTCTCTAACCACTAGGCCATCTGGTCGTCTAAATTATTATACTAAAGGAATTTGAATCTCGACATAAAGTCGTTTTTTTTTAATATTATTATTATTATGACTATTAAACACACATTCTACACGTTTGATGAATTCCTTAACTTTCAGCCAGAAACTTCGATTTACTAATTATTAATGATGACTTTGGAATAATATAATAAAATAATTTTAAAAATGACATGTAATAAATATTATGAATAAATGAGTATGAGTATGAGTATGAGTAAATAACTAAGAACTACATATACAGGGTTAGTTGTAAAATAACCCTGTATTATATATAAATCAAATTGTAAAATTATTATTATTATTATTATTATTAAGCCCAGTTTAGACTAGCAAGAAAAATCGCGCAAGTTGCTTTACATTGCAGCGTTCGATTGCCCACTTCAAACTAGTTTGCTTTGCGGCCGCGCAATGTAATTCAGCGTGCACGATTTTTCTTGCAGGACTAAACTTGGCTTTACATAATAAAAAACTTTATTTTTCTTGATTACTGAAACAGCAAATTTTTAAATTTTAGCAATTGTTTTTAAGCTCTAAAATTTCATCAAACTAGAGAACCATAATAATATTCTAAACTTGCAAAAACGTTTCAAGCTTAGAAAAGATAAGCAAAATTTCTCACTTTGCAAACTCCATTATGCAAAAGCTCTTCACTCGTCGAAATAAAATTGAATGTAAGTACATATTAATTACTCAAAGTGCAGTGAATTGAGGTTGGGCCCACGAGGCGGCTGCAGGCAATTCGTTAACTCGAACGGAGCGCGCTGCCGCTTTATGCTCGTAGTTCAAGCTGTTTTAGCCTTATCTCAAATAGACTAGTACCACCCTATTTGCTTTAGTTAACATAGGCATAATTATAAACAGAGATCGGACAAATTGGCGTCATTATTTTATTATTACTTAATTATTTCTTGAAATTAGATCTGAATTCCCGGAGATAATAATTTACACATGCATACAATGCCAATGCCAGTTCTTGTCGCTTTATTTTGTTTTATAATGAAGAAGTTTTTTAGTTAATATACCTATACGATCTATATGTATAATACCTCCATGGATTTAATTTATCTCAAAAAAAACTTTGTCATTGATATTCACCAAATTACCTATGTATATCGGTACCAATAATAAATTAAATCAGCGCATTTTTTTTACTGCAATAAATACTGATTATTTCCCTTAATAAATCTACTTACATTATAAGAAATCTTTGTGTTATTTATTCAGTAGTAATCAAAATTTAATCTCAGGTAAACAATAAATTAAATGATTAAATTATTTAATTAATTTTGAAGTCATATCCACATTATTATGAGCAATGACGCCAATCCGTCCGATCTCTGATTATAAAAAATCAATATTAAAATACTAAAGTTTTATACAGGATGCCCAAAAACGCAATGGTTTCCGGTACCAGGCGAGAGGCTAAATAAGTTCTATCTAACAGTTCTAGAAAAAACCGGCCAAAATCGTGTCGGACATGCCCAGGATAGGGATCCGCAGCCATTATGACGTGTACTACCTGTATTCGACAAGTAATATTATTCTAAGGATTTTGTATTTTGTACGGAACTTCTCAAGTGATACCACTTTTCTAGGTCAGTCTGCTCTTAAACTACTAATAATTCTCAAGCAAACTTAGCCGGTATAGTTTTCCTTGTTTAATTTTTTGATATATTCACTCTCATCATGAGTTTTTTCAAAATTTTCAAACCAACCGTTTAGATTTTAGAGGGGGGATGCTCAATTTTAACAAAAAATTGCACTTGAAACTTTAATATCTCGCAAACAAATCACTGTATTGAAAAATCGTGAAGACTTACTTATCCAACGATACCCCACACTATAAGGTCAGTCGAGAGAAAAAAATCACCTACTCTTTACCTCTATGGGATGAACCCTAAAAAGTTTTTTCTGAATTTTATTCTATCACTTTGTCAGGGTAATTGCTATATATATATATTGCATAGATATATATATATATATATATATATACATATATATATATATATATATATATATATATATACATATATATATATATATATGCAAAATTACAGCTTTCTAGCACTAATAGTCTCTACGCTCACTAAGCCGCGGACGGACGGACGGATGGACATGACAAAACTATAAGGGTTCCGTTTTGCTTTTTTGCTCTCCGGAACCCTAAAAAGAAGAAAAAAGTCAAAATCGCTTAACTAATTGTAAGTTAGCTATGAAGTATCTTTTTTTTGTACTTATTTTTTCAACTTCATTTTTTTTTTTTATTACTTTTACGGTCATCCCGTGAAATCATACATTTCGTACTAAATACAAACTGAAATATAGATGCACAGAAAAAACCCCAGAAAAAAGACCAATGCTGGGAATCGAACCCAGGTCCTCAGCATTCCGTGCCGCGTGCCATACCCCTACACCACCACTGGTCTAGAGATTAGACACGAATCTTTCCTATACATCATACATTTCAATCTGCTAAATCATCACCTTATGCAGTGACAAACGCACATCTATGTTACACCCTCATCGAGAGATTTTAACACTCCTTCGGAACTAACCGCTCACCTGGACAAGAGATGGCGCTACTGTGCAACTTTAAACAAGTTAGCTATGAAGTATCTTTTTTTTGTACTTATTTTTTCAACTTCATTTTTTTTTTTTATTACTTTTACGGTCATCCCGTGAAATCATACATTTCGTACTAAATACAAACTGAAATATAGATGCACAGAAAAAACCCCAGAAAAAAAAAGCCCCCAGCATTGGTCTTTTTTCTGGGGTTTTTTCTGTGCATCTATATTTCAGTTTGTATTTAGTACGAAATGTAATTGTAAGTGACATGGTCTGCCGGATGCACCCACAAAGATAGACGCACTAAGGCACGTGGTGGGCGCCTGCACGAAAGCCACCAACGGCAACGCAGGCCGAGGCAGAGATGACGATACGACCTAGGCGCGGAACTAAGGGAGTGGCCAACTATAGCTCTGGATAGTGAGATGTGGAAGTCAATAGGAGATGCCTTTGCCCAGCAGTGGGACACAAATATAGGCTAATAATAAAAAAGTGACATGGATTTTTTCTTTTCTTCCAGAACTGCTATAAATTGGCCTCACTCCCGTTACCAGGTTATTGTTGCGTTTTAAGACACCCTGTATAATAAGATTATGAGATGCCAATTGGAAAAACGATGACAATATTATTTAATTATGCATAATATTATTTAATTAACTTAAGGAAATGACCTGTTGTATGTAGTAGTAACGTGTCCGTATAAATAAATTGAAATTCCAAACTTGTAAAATGACTTAAGCTCCATATCAACTCTGTACACTACTACATACAACAGTTTTCACGTTTTAAAGTTTTTCACCTATATAATATTATGCTAACGGCAAGCCCGCCGATTAAATGGGGCTATTTTTTGCGCTTGCAAAATAGATGATTATGACAATGATCAATACAATGGTAAGTACTGCACTACAGGTGCATGTGGCCGTCTTTGTATCAAGATCATTAGTTTTAGTTCGTGGACATATTCGTCGATTTTGGGAGTACGATTACAACACGATCTACAATTGTCCACCGGAAATGAATGATAATAATGTGCGACCTTGTAATTCAAACACTCTTGTTACTGTGATAAGCGTTTGAATTACCAAGTAGTGCATTAAAGTCGTTCATTTAGGGTCAACAAATACGGGGTCGTATTTTAACTGCACCTGATTTTAGTAATGCAGAATAGACGACGGTAGAACCGCATTGCGGTCTTACCCTTGACCTTGAAATCATTAATCAAGAAAACATTAATTATGTTGTTTTTCCCCGTTACTTAAAAATCTATTTAAAAACTCGTATAGCACTTATTCGATTACCGACTAGCCGGCTCCGTGATAAAACAAAGTCTGAAAATCGCAGACGCAACTTCCGCGCGATCGCGCGAAAAAAGAAATTAACGCCGCAGAAATACATTTAATATTTTTTATTTCCGGCAATGTAAACACTTGGGCATTATTGCCGCTTCGCATGAAAAACACGGCGCGAACGCGTCCGGACTGTTAGGTTATTGCTTCCGTTTTTGCGCTCGAGAGTCCGCGGGCGCCAAATAAAAATGTATAAAATGTCTACCGTGTATTGTTAATACGGCTCATATATTTCCTTGTAACTATTGTCTGCGTTATATATCGTCGCAGACGCCGGCAATTGTTTCAAATTTTTGGAGGAAGGTGGGAGAGGAATTTTGATTGCACTCGTTTTTTGCGTTTGAATAATTGCGGTTGAAAAGGTAAGACTTAATGTTTGAGTTTTTAATATAATGTTAGATTTAAAGACTGGTCGATTTGTTAAATGATTTTTCCTGTTAATAAAATTTGAACATCGTCTTTCCAAATAATTAAACAAAAACAAATTCCACTGAGGTGCCTATTTAGTTTAGACTTACGCGTACATACTGGACGCGATTCTACGTGCACGTCGGCTAAATAGTCTAAATCTAAATTTTCTAAATTTTAATTATAATTTAGACGGCGGATTTAACAAGTGCTATTCCAGAATGTCAAGCTGACTAAATTTAGCCGAATTTTATCCGTATTCTAAAATTTCTAAGTTAAATTGAGCGTGTTGCTAGTTGGAAAAAATAAGTGAGCGAATAAATGAA
This sequence comes from Archips crataeganus, assembly GCA_947859365.1. Classification (NCBI taxonomy): domain Eukaryota; kingdom Metazoa; phylum Arthropoda; class Insecta; order Lepidoptera; family Tortricidae; genus Archips; species Archips crataeganus. The sequence continues at coordinate 8,521,126 of OX402049.1, read as the reverse complement.
TGAAATCTGTAAAAAGTATAGGATTTTCTGAAATAATTTACTAAAATTTGAGTGGGCAACATTTAAGAAAAAAGGCTTCTGTCCGTGTCTTTTAAATTAATATGTCGCGAAAACGAATTAATAAAATCCAGCAGGATTTACTCGTGGAGCACCTGCACTCCAGTTTGGGTTTAGTTGGCTTTGAGCTAGAATATTAATTTATTTCTTCATCCATTTCTAATGGATAATACAATACGATACAATACAAATATTTTTATTGCATTATTTTTATTGGTCTTATCGCTTAAAAGCGATCTCTTCCAGACAACCAATTATTAAAGAAACTAATATAAATTATATACGTTATGTTTATGGAATTGATCCTGCACAACTTGACTTTTCGTAATTTTATTTTAAATGGGACTATTTTAGTCGCCGCTAAAATTAGCCAGTTTAGCTTGACTTTTGCTTAAAAAGGTCATGCAAAGAATAGCATTTAAGCAGCTAAACCTAAATTGAATAGACCGCCTAAAATAAGAAATGTCAGATTCAAATTGGCGTTGTCATTTGATTATGATAGCTGTTCATAGAATAGCAAAGTGATTTAGCAACGCCTAAATAAAATTAGGAATTTTAGCGGCCGCTGTAGAATCGCGTCCACTGTTTATTTACTTACTATATTTTTGTTATACTTAGGTATAATTTATACTTATCACAAATGAATTATTATATAAAACTTGCCAAGTGCGAGCCAGACTCACGCACCAAGAGTTGCGTATACATAAAATGTCCCAAGATTTATCGACCAGGAATATGACTTGAACGCGGTGCCCAACAACAGAGTACTCGACCTGTAAGCATTTACTGTGCCTTTTTTACATTTAGATAGAGTATTTTGGTCGGCCCTGATTCGCTCCTATTTGGTATCAAAGTCGGACTCGTAAAGTCCGGCCAGACTTGAATAATAAAAAGCCTACCTTAGATCTGTGATTCCATTTGATCGGAAGAAAGGAAACTCGGGCGTAGAAGATTTATTTTTTGTTCGATTTTGTAGATTTGACATGCTTTAGGTTGCTTCATAATTGAGTGATATACAACACATATTTTCAATATACGTAATAAAATAAAAGATAATATTAATTCTTACTTATAATATGTAGATAATTTTTTTTTCGGGAAAAAATGTAGTTCGGAGTTCGGACCGTCAATTCCATATTCAGAAAAATATAATGGTAAAATTAAATTGGATTCCATCAGTCAAAGCTGTCAATAAATGCGTATTACGTTTTGTGTAATACAATTATTAAATTTATACGTCAATTTCCACCAATTTATCTTAACGAATTGGAACAGATTGATGACAATAATTATGATGTTGGAAATAGTTAATAAACAATAATAATAAATAAAACTATTATGATCTATAGAATTTTTCGCAGTACCTATTTGTTTTCTGTGTAAGAAAGAAAATTTTACTCCGATTCAATTCACAAATGACTCGAAATAATTTTATAACAAATTTCTGTTGCGTAGTCCGAAGTTCAAAATTCCAATTAGAGTTACGGTTAGAGAAAAAGTTTTGAAAAAAAATGCACCAAGAGAAGAAGGCTGAATAAAAATGGTTACATTTGACACACCACGTAAGAATCGGAATTAGACAAATTCGGCCGTTAAATTAAGGCCATTCCGGGTGGGGCCGGAATTCGATTTGGGGTAAATCTCCCGGCGGCAGGGAATTTTCCTTAACCGCGCTTCCAAACTTAAGCGTCTTGCACGTGATTGGTTAAAAATAGAAAGTGTATTTACTTCTAATTTGATTTTAAATTGGATACAAATGGATGGCGATTTTTTCTACGTAATCCGGCCAAGTACCTACAGGCGCTCGGAGTAAATTATTCAGCTTAGCGGGCGTAGCGAAAATTGAATCAATTGATTGAAACAATATTAAAATTTCAGAAGGTTGTGTCGGGTTACGGACTAACTCTGCTTTTAGCTGGGATTATTGATAACTTTGCCTAATGCCTTGCTTCGGGGTTACATCCACAATAAAGCTTCACCAGTCCTTTAACCCTTACATACTTAATTGACTTGATCACTTGTCAGTTGATTTAAAAGTTTGTTTACTTTACGTGTTTCTAAATTAAACAATGTGAGGTCATAGAGTCGATGTAATTTCATAAAATTATCTTTATCAAATTTAAATTGAAATATTTTTTATTTCAGACTAGTCCGTATTTGTTAGTAATTGTCGGACATGATAGTTGCAATTTACTATAAATAAACATAATTAAATCAAACTAGAATAAATTGAAAATTAAGATCAAATTAAATTATATTACAACGAATTAAATCAATATTATTATTTTTTGTAGTGGTAGAGCCATATTATAGCTAGCCGCTGCATCAAGAATGGGCCGGCTCGTCCGGGGCAGTACCACCCTCTCACAGAACAACGCCGTGAAGCAGCAGTACCTACTCCTTCTCCGTTTCGTACGGTCAGTGAGAGCGCCCGGGAGCCCAATACCTATCCCCCTCCTTCTCCTTTATTCCATCTCCTTTTTAAAAGGCCGGCAACAGATCAGTGAATCTCGTTGAATTGTTGATATTTATGGGTGGTGGTGATCATTTTCCATCAGATGATCCACTTGCTAGAATATTGGATCTGACCACCTTCGCTACCGCTGCTGTATATGAAGATCATTTGAGAGGCTCTCAGTGACCCAATTGCCAAGGTATTTAAACTCAGTTAGTTACCCGTTACAAAGGACGCTCCGCTTAATGCGACTACTAGAACCGATTGAATTTTTGCTTTCTAACGAGCAATTCGCTTTTCGACCTCAAGCCCTGAGCCACTACGTATTACATTTTCACAAGCATTTCTAATGCATTATTATGTATAGTTGGTAATTAACTTGATTCATTTACTTTATGTTTTGTGACTTGCAAAAAATCCTAAATAAGCCATGGTAACGAATGAAAGAATGTTTAAAAAGCTCACATTAAATAAAGCAAACTATACTTCAAAAAACAGTGAAATACGATTATATGTAAAGCTTTACGATCCAATTTTAATAACTTTGCGGCCTTCACAGGCAGGTAGAAATTCTTCATAAAAGACCACATTTTGATGCACCACTCCTGTATGTGGTACCATATAAATCAAATGTCAAAATATCTTGGACGGCCACATTAAAATCAACATTGCCCGAGAAGTTATAATTAAATTATTTGTTAAATTGTACATTTCGCGTTTGTTAACTTGTAGTGCCAACCAATTAACGAAGTCGTGACTCCCGTTAATTTGGCTGTTCATACAATACATCTTATAAATTATAACTGTATAATGATTACGTTCCGTTTTATTTACTCGAAGAAGTCAAATAAGCTGCTTCGGGTGATTGTAAGATTCTAAATAACAATACGGGCTATTTGGCGTACCGACAAAATAACAGCTTATTCTTATTCAGTTACATTAATACTGTAGATTCTGTTAGTATAAATGCTGCGACCGAAATCAGATGACCATGTTAGATCTGCATATTTTACAAATAATCACATAGATACTAAGCTTACAGGCATTGTTTAGTGCAGACTTTTTTCTCGATACTATTTATATCCTAAAATATCTGAATTTCTTATGAAACGTTTATCCGTCTTTAAACGTATAAGTACTTTATTTAATATTAATTTAAAGCTTTATTTAACTTGCTATGGAAATGTCCTATGTTAGTAAGAAATTACTTGGTTGACTAATTATTGGTCTGGAAGTCGAATTTAAATTTAACCCAATTCTCTGGTCGTCTGATTGATTTTAAATTATGTACTACACGTATGTAGATTTAATGGGAATGCAAATACAATCACCAAAAATTAAAATCAACAAAAAAAAGCTTGTAGTAAAAATGAATGTTTTGACGATGACTTAGAGCCCGTTGTTTGATCAATAGTTAAACAAACTAATAGTTAAAATATATGGCAAACATAATAGTTAACGCATTTCAAAGGCAATTTGACTATTAGTATTTTTAACTATTGATCAAACAACAAGCACTTTTTGAGTAGGTATCATTTTTATGTTAGCTCTCTTTTCTTCACCCTTTAGAGAGTCTTTTCATTTTGTGCTTTCTATTTTCATTTGCACCGTATTTCGCTGTCGTCGTTATCAGCCGCTGAAACGGAACTTGTATGAAATATTCCACTAATAAACGTATTTGGTAAACAGTAAGTCCCTGGGTTATTATGAAAGTTTTTCAACTACAGCGAGCCGGCATGTTTATGAAACTGTTTAATTCATGCTTTCCCGCGACGGCCGGTCGGATAAAACTGAGATATGTTGGAAAATATCCAAGACTTTCCATACGACAGATATGGTACGCTAAGGATGTTAAGCAGTAGGTTGGATATTCATTCTCGCGGATATTTAGGTTGATAATAAGGTCTTTAATCTGCGGAATTAAAGGTTTAATTGTTTTATCTTACTAGACGAACTTAAAGATAACTACAACTTAATTACCTACCTAGTTTATATTATATTGTATTGTTTTATTTCGATTTCAAATACCTGTCAATCCTTATGAAATTTGTCTTTCGTTAGGAATTAAAATTAAACTTTGTTAGAAATTGCGAAAACATACGCTTCATGGTTTCACGTTGTGATATTTTTTGTACTTATTGCCTATGAATATCTATACTATAATAAAACAGTAAAAGTAGAGCTCTGTCTGTCTGTATGTACACGCTAATCTCCGAAACTACTGAACGGATTTTCTTGCGGTTTTCGCAGATACATGAAGCTTAAATTGGAGCAACATTTAAGCTTTGTTTTATTAAAATTGGGTCAAAATGAAAAAGTTATCGCCGTTTAATCTATACTGTTCAGGCATTGTAATATTTTAATATGAGGGTAAGTCACAATACTACGGTTGGTTGGCGGCAGAAGAGCTGTCAAGAGAGTGGCTTTCCTTATATTGAGAGAGTAAAATGCCAAGGTCCCTGGGGCTATCCTAATAGAATCCTAGGACCAGTGATCTCCAGCTATCGAAGGGTTCTTTACACGAACATATATAGGTAACGCCACCAGAGTTGAGGCCACGCACACAACCACATCTCATGTAATGACAGCGGGATTTTGACGTTGTGTTGACGATAAACGTTAATCCCGCTGTCATTACATGAGATGTGGTTGTGTGCGTGGCCTCAACTCTGGTGGCGTTACCTATACCTACTTATAAAACAGTACCTTGACTAACTGACTGATTGACAGACAACGCACAGCCTAAGCAACTGGTGCTAGAGACTTGACATTACTAAATAAATTATTTTTCGAAATTCCCGTAGGATAGGAAAATATTTAGAAACTTTGTTGGTTTTTTGTCCGTGGGATAGAAATAAGTGAATTCAACTTCAGGCTTGATTTTAAAAATTCTTCCACTAATAAGTATTACATTACTTAATGTTCCACATACCTAACTTGTTTTGTACTAATATAGTACAAGAGTACAAGGACATAAAACTTACGAGTCATTATAAAACCATAATTATAAATGCTATACTAAAGCAGGCATCGGCAAACCGCAGCTTGCGAGGAGTATGTAAAAGATTTAGATTTTTTTTGCCTAAATGTTGAAGAAACCGGCCAAGTGCAAGTCGGATTCGCGCACGAAGGGTTCCTTACTACTATCTTTAAAAACGGCAAAATAATCACGTTTCCCCCCTTATGTATTTGTTCTATTTTAATAATTGATTTTTAAAGTGAATGTATAACTAAATATTCTGTGAATAAGTATTTCAAGCGTCTACATGTTGCCGTTATCAATATCGAGCAACAAAAAAGGATAGATTTGTTGAAATTCCCACGGGATAGGTAATAAACGGGATTTATTATATTCACTAACTAATACCAATTATGATGATACGATGGATTTTTGGATGTTGCCGTTGCAGGATTTGTTTTTTCAATGAAAGAAATGAAGAAGCTTTACTGCGCGGACGGACTCGCGGGCACCAGCTAGTACTTAATAAGGCGGTAACTGAACGGTGGTAATAAATTAATTCCAGCACGAATTAATAAAAAAATCAGTTTGAAATTATACCAGTGAAGAACTCCCATCCCTTAAGAGAAATAGAGTCCCAGCAATTTCTAGGAAACAACATTATATTATAACGAGTGTCGTGCTACGTACCTACCTCGTTAAAAGGGGTTGGCGCCGTTGCGTTGATAAGGGTTGTAACTTATCACTTTATCATGCACGGACCGGTGATATCACTATTGACGATGAATTGCTATTTTCATGAACGTGGTTCAATAGAGTATTTTGTCGAAGTAACTTTTGCGTATTATGATTGAATTTGTCTCCATGGATTTTTGTTGTCAGGAGTTTCTAATACAAGTGACAAGTACCAAATACTGTACTTGTGGTAAAATCTTACGTCATATGTATACATATTGAGAGTGTGTGTGTGTGTGTGGAGCACATCACACTTCACCTCCCCCTTGAAAGAAAAAAAAATAGTAGGTAGGTACTTGCATTTTTTTAGGCGAGCGCGCCTTGTGTCCCTGCCGCCCGCACCTCTCCCGGCCCCCTTTGTCGTCATACCCCCCAGCCCCTGTACCGCGCGGGCGAGGGCTCAGTTAAACGGTTTAGCTATAGTATTATTTATAAGTAAACACGAAAATAAAACTTCTTTTTACGAGAATCATGTATTTCTTACAATAAGCTTACACTACGTTCATAAAAGAAATTTGCCACCTAAAAAAAATATCCCGTTCACTATTCCCGAATATATGGCGAAATCTCAGAACAAACGTGACGTGATGAAAGGGATTGCCAGCTAATACCTTATAAAATATCGCAACGGAGGAATAAAGCGCTATCTGGCAGTAGTCCGTCAATCTTATTGTCATTCAATTTGAATTCTCGCGCAGGGTCGGTTTTTGCGATGCCAAGGCATGCGGCCATAAGATTAGCGAACTGAGTAGCGAGCAGGAGATCGTTTTAGCTAGACGCTGATTTGAAAAGTAATGTATGTATGTGTTCTCTAGGATTCTGTCTCACTCTTGTTGAGTGATGTTAGAGCTCTGCCGGATTCTGTCTCGCTCTTACGCCGCATTGTGTAAATGCCATTGTTGCCATAGTGGTTGACAATCAAATCAAAGTGAAACGATGTTCTCATGAATGTGTTGCAATTTTCATTGGTGGTGGTTTTTTTAAACTATTTGTACTTGCCATTCGAGGTGGTTAAAAATTGTGCGGCATAAAATTCCACTTGAGTTTTCCTAAAACGCCTTTACTAAGGTCCTTCGTAAACTCTTTTCGCTACTTCATGTTCCGCCGTTTCTGTGGCCAACTCCGACACTGTCGGTCGAGAGAAACGTAACATTTGTCACTGCATCGGAATCTGTTGAATTAGACGCTCCAAGGGTTCCCAGAGATGGGAATTCGAACGATTTTTGTTTCTTTGGAGCTTTTTCTGCGAACGTGCCTCGATTTCCTTACAGAGGGTGAAACGGGGATCGCAATATGGCGTCCAAATTGTTAATTAACTGATTGAAAGGTATTGGATGTTTTTGTTTATGTTAATTTATGCGTTAATGTTTTATTAGCTCAGCTTTTCAACTGGCTTCCGATTCAGCTGACGATTACGTTTAATGCTTTTCCAATAAAGCGCGCATTGTTATGGCGTAACGTTTGAATTGTTTTTTGTTGGTGGTGTTTTTCCACAGAGTTGTTGCGTTTCATCTATTTTCTTACCAAATAAATAATGTTATTTACTTAACATCGTACTGTTTGAGTACCAGCAACAAGGCGCTTTATCGATATAATGAAAGTTTATTTAAGGTGTGTAATACACCTTGGAGGACAAGTGAAAAGACAGATTTTAAGAATAGAGTCCCCAGATTGTTTCAAGCCTAAAATGTAGTTTAAACTCAGGTTGACTGGGCTTATTTCGGCAATTTATTTTTATTGTAAAAAACAACTTTATAAAATTCTGCAGTGCAACACGCCCTAATGATAGGTAGTGTTGCCACTTTTCAATCCCAGATATTTTAATAACAATTTGAATACGTTACCAGCTAGTTTTTCTTAGAACTGCTGTTTTGTTTTTGCCACACAAACGTGGGTAAAATGAGTGAAAAAAATGTAATTATTGTGTGGTATTTAATATTCATATTACTTGAAATAATCTATGGTGCCAGTTTTCAAATTATTTCTCTCATACTTCAGTTAACAAACATGTTCAATGTTCGTTATTAACAGGATTTTATCGTTTCACCAAATTTCGAGATTGTAATAAAGGTAATGATAGACAACTGAAAAAATAACCTTTATTGACTCTAGCTAATTAAAAGACAGAAGTACACAAGCATTTGTAATCTTCATCATAATGAATTTAATCTCAATTCGAGTGGTACTTTTTCCTCGTCCCAAAGTAATGAACGTTATTAACTTGGCGACGAAAGTGAATTAGTAAAATTATGCAAGAAAAAACGTAAAAATTAAATAAAATAACTGCTTTTTGACTATGTTACTAATATACAAAAATATTATTTATTAATGACAATGTATAAAAATGTAAGAGAATTAACACTCAGATCTCATCTCTCAGGTCCCAGGGGCAGTGGGCTGGGAACATTACCTGTAGAACTAACGGCCGATGGTGCAATGAGGTTCTAGAGTGGTGACCCCGAGATGGACCAATGATCTAGTAAAGTTCGCAGGAACCACCGGGCGACGCAGAACCGATCGTTCTGGAGCTCTTTAGGAGAAACCTTTGTCCAGCAGTGGATGCCTTTGTGTTAATATAGTGATGCTGATGATGATGACCACTCAGCTCTGATCCTGCATGGAAACTAAAAGTATTTTTTTATGAAACAACCGAGCAGGTGGGTCACTTGGTACGTACGTACCACCACTCATGGACACAAGGAACCCCAGAGGGTTACTGATGCATTGCCTGCCTAGAGGTCTAAGGTAGACCTCACGTTCAAGAACTTCCAACCGCTGTATCCCGTATGCTACAAAAAACAACTAATGATATATCCGCCAACTAAAAATTGAAATGGCCACCACCACACATTATAGGTATAGTGTGAAGTCCGAGAATTGCAATTAGTATTATTTAATAGATATTATTCTTAGATTTTGGTAACACACGAATTATAGAGGGGGCAGCAAGCAACGAAGGAGATGAATTACAATTCCTATTTAATAATAATAAAATTTAATAAATATAAAGGAATACAATTTTTACTTAAGCTATCACGAATGGTTTCGTATTGTCTTATAATAGGGCCCGATGTTAGGTGTCAAAAGGCCACGAGTCACTGTGCACCCTGGTTTAATTGTTAGGTCGAAACCGATTACCTAATATTCACTGCGCCGGCGACGTAGCGTGGTGACGTAGCGTGGTGACGTAGCGTGGTGACGTAGCGTGGTGACGTAGCGTGGTGACGTAGCGTGGTGTCGTAGCGTGGTGACGTAGCGTGGTGATGTTGCGTTGTCGTACGAGCTGCTCACGCGATGACGTAGCGCTGTGTAGGGTACATGCTTAACACACGGGATACGGGGGTTGAAACGAGCCCCTCCCAAATACTTGTATTGTTTTTAAGCTTTCGTATACATATTACGATACGTGATAGAATTTTTCAATTGAAGCCTAACTTTTGATAGCTGAATACTAATGACGCTAGCGTTTCCAAGGAACTTCGCGCGGATATCAAAGTTCAGGCTTATTTGTGAACACGTTAACGCTGACTTGGAGTTTTGTTGACGCCGTAATTAGCAGAGATTGATGACATAGATGTGTATGAATTTGCTTCGCGTAAGCATAAAAGTATGGTTTTGGGAGAGTCAACTCGTGGCACTTGGAAGCTTAATTTCTAAAATACTCGCAGTAATTAATTAAAATGTGCAAATGGTGTTTACTTACATGAACAAAATTTGAACATAATTACACCAGCTGAAAATATTGCTTGGAATAATCTTGATTATCATTTAATTCAATAAGTAGTTAATGAACACTAAGTTAAATCAAAAGATAAAGATTTTATTCATACTTCAGCCAGTGAATTAAGTAATGTACCTAATGAAATAAAACCGCTTTAGCCTAGTTGGTAGTGACCCTGCCTACGAAGCAAGAGGTCCTGGGTTCGAATCCCGGTAAGCGCATTTATTTGTGTGATGAGCACGAATATTTGATCCTGAGTTATGGATGTTTTCTATGTATTTAAGTATTTATTTATCTATATAAGTATGTTTATCATCGTCTAGTACTCATAGTACAAGCTTTGCTTAGTTTGGGACTAGGTCGTTTTGCTAAGATTGTCCCCCTAATATATATTTATTTATTTATTTATTTAAGGTAAACGAGTTTATTATGAAGTAAAGTCACTTTAAAACCCTAACCTTGCCATAAACCAGTCACTTTAAAACGACTAAAACATTATTTTTAACAAATAATAAATTTACCGGCTTATTGAAAGCAGGTGAAAGTATGTATAATAATATATAGGTTTAACCAGTTTTAATACCTTTGATTAAATTATATGAGATCACTTTAGAAATTTACTTTTTAAAGAAGTATATTTTTTCTACAAACGTAACTTCTTAGCACAAGCTGTGGCAACTCAAATGTATCTAAATCCTTTAATACTTTGTCGCAGTAAGCAACAATGCTAGGACAGTTTTAAACGTTTCTGGTTAGTGGCATTGGCAAAATACTAAGATGTTCAGCTGTTTTGAGCTTGATTGTTACTAGACCATTGTAAGATAGAATAGAAATATTACGGAATGTAAAAGTGTGAGTCGGTTAAAATGCCACAAATTTATCCAGCTCAATCTATATTTAAGGGTCCATAAAGGGCAAAATATTGTGGTTAAAAAATAATTAATTTTATCTCGGCCTATATAGTATTTTCCTACTCCTGTACTTTTATCTGTTTTTTACATGGTCGCGAACAATAGTACATTGTTGTAGAGGCTGGAAAGTAAGCAATAGATGGACGAGTTTGTTTGAGGGCCGACGCGTAGCGGAGGCCCTCGAAAGTACGAGTCCATCTATTGCACTTTTGGCCGAGACTAAACATTGTGCTTTTCACGACTAATGCGAGGAAATCATTATCATCATCATCATCATAATCATCCATCCATCCATCCCGTCCATCCCGTCCATCCTGTCCATCCCGTCCATCCCGTCCATCCGACCATCCGTCCATCCGTCCATCTATCCCGTCTATCCCGTCCATCCATCCATCCCGTCCATCCCGTCCATCCCGTCCATCCATCCATCCGTCCCGTCCATCCCGTCCATCCCATCCATCCTGTCCATCACGTCCATCTGCCCATCCGTCCATTCTGTCCATCCCGTCCATCCCGTCCATCCCGTCCATTCCGTCCATCCATCCCGTCCATCCGTCCATTCCGTCCATCCCGTCCATCCCGTCCATCCGTCCATACGTCCATCCGTCCATCCTGTCCATCCCGTCCATCTGCCCATCCGTCCATTATGTCCATCCCGTCCAACCCGTCCATCCCGTCCATCCCGTCCATTCCGGCCATCCCGTCCATTCCGTCCATCCCGTCCATCCGTCCCGTCCATCCCGTCCATCCTGTCCATCCCGTCCAACCCGTCCATCCCGTCCATCCCGTCCATCCCGTCCAACCCGTCTATCCCGTCCAACTCGTCCATCCCGTCCATTCCGTCCATCCGTCCATCCATCCCGTCCATCCGTCCATTCCGTCCATCCCGTCCATCCCGTCCATCCGTCCATCCGTCCCGTCTATCCCGTCCATGCTGTCCATCCCGTCCAACCCGTCCATCCCGTCCATCCCGTCCATCCCGTCCATCCCGTCCAACCCGTCTATCCCGTCCAACCCGTCCATCTCGTCCATTCCGTCCATCCGTCCATCCGTCCATCCATCCCGTCCATCCGTCCATTCCGTCCATCCCGTCCATCCCGTCCATCCGTCCATCCGTCCATCCTGACCATCCCGTCCATCTGTCCATCCGTCCATTCTGCCCATCCCGTCCATCCCGTCCATCCCGTCCATCCGTCCATCCGTCCATCCAGTCCGTCTGTCCGTCCGTCCGTCCGTCCGTCCGTCCGTCCGTCCGTCCGTCCATCCATTCATCCATCCATCCATCGCATGCAGCAGACGATTACTGTTGATTGGTCCAATAATGTTGTTTCAGCACGCCAGGAATGAAATTCAGAAATTATCTTTCAAAAAGTCGTATCGTACAATGAAATACGTATACTGATACGTCCTGTTTTCGATTAGTGTAACTTTGTTGTCGTGTTTGTGCGCCATAAATGAGTCAGCTGTTAAATGTACATATATAGGCAGTTTTGAGTACTGGATTTAGGTTATCTATGGCCACATTTTCGAGCAGTGTCGTGAAAATATATAAGAACATAGACAAAATGACTGCAGAAAGTCTATACTTAATCTATTCGCCATAACAGCACTTGTGTCGTAATGTCGTTATTACGATACACCTAGCTGCCACATAATATGAAATGTAGGGTACACTCAACACTAAAGCCCAGTTTAGACCTGCTGAGTTAAGTAGAGTAGGGTACAGTCGGGTACAGTAGGGTAAAATAGGGTACAGTCGGGTACAGTCGGGTACAGTAGGGTAAAATAGGGTACAGTCGGGTACAGTCGGGTACAGTAGGGTAAAATAGGGTACAGTCGGGTACAGTAGGGTAAAATAGGGTACAGTAGGGTACAGTAGGGTACAGTAGGGTAAAATAGGGTACAGTCGGGTACAGTCGGGTACAGTAGGGTAAAATAGGGTACAGTAGGGTACAGTCGGGTACAGTAGGGTAAAATAGGGTACAGTAGAGTACAGTCGGGTACAGTAGGGTAAAATAGGGTACAGTAGGGTACAGTCGGGTACAGTAGGGTAAAATAGGGTACAGTAGAGTACAGTCGGGTACAGTAGGGTAAAATAGGATACAGTAGGGTACAGTCGGGTACAGTAGGGTAAAATAGGGTACAGTAGAGTACAGTAGGGTACAATAGGGTACAGTAGAGTACAGTCGGGTACAGTAGGGTACAGTCGGGTACAGTAGGGTAAAATAGGGTACAGTAGAGTAGAGTCGGGTACAGTAGGGTAAAATAGGGTACAGTTGGGTACAGTCGGGTACAGTAGGGTAAAATAGGGAACAGTAGAGTACAGTCGGGTACAGTAGGGTACAGTCGGGTACAGTAGGGTAATATAGGGTACAGTAGAGTATAGTCGGGTACAGTAGGGTAAAATAGGGTACAGTTGGGTACAGTCGGGTACAGTAGGGTAAAATAGGGTACAGTAGAGTACAGTCGGGTACAGTAGGGTAAAATAGGGTACAGTAGGGTACAGTCGGGTACAGTAGGGTAAAATAGGGTACAGTAGGGTACAGTCGGGTACAGTATGGTAAAATAGGGTACAGTAGGGTACAGTCGGATACAGTAGGGTAAAATAGGGAACAGTAGAGTGCAGTAGGGTACAGTAGGGTAAAATAGAGTACACCCAAGTTTATTTTACCTGTACCCAAGTACAGTAGGGTAAAATAGGGTACAGTCGGGTACTTTACCCTACTGTACCCGACTGTACCCAACTGTACCCTTTTTTACCCTACTTTACCCGACTGTACCCTATTTTACCCTACTGTACCCAACTGTACCCTACTGGACCCTATTTTACCCTACTGTGCCTGACTGTACCCTACTGTACCCTATTTTACCCTACTGTACCCGACAGTACCCTACTGTACCCTATTTTACCCTACTGTATCCGACTGTACCCTACTGGACCCTATTTTACCCTACTGTACCCGACTCTACCCTATTTTACCCTACTGTACCCGACTGTACCCTAGTGTACCCTACTTTACCCTACTGTACCCGACTGTACCCTACTGTACCCGACTGTACCCTACTGTACTCTATTTTACCCTATTGTACCCGACTGTAACCTACTGTACCCTATTTTACCCTGCTGTACCCGACTGTACCATATTTTACCCTACTGTACCCGACTGTACCCTACTGTACCCTATTTTACCCTACTGTACCCGACTGTACCCTACTGTACCCTATTTTACCTTACCGTACCCGACTGTATCCTACTGTACCCTATTTTACCCTACTGTACCCTACTGTACCCGACTGTACCCCATTTTACCCTACTGTACCCGACTGTACCAGTAGAGTCGAGTCGTAGGAAAAATATTGTATGCAACGGTGTATAATTTGGTCTTAACGGCTCGTGCCGTCTTCCATTGCGATACTCGCATTCGCTCGTATCGCAACTCACGTCACTCGCCTTTTAAGACCTCACTTATACAACCGTTGCATAAAATACTATAATATGTCCCACTGCAGGGCACAGGTACCCCTCAAAATGGCTTGGGCTGTTAGTTTCTACGCGGGCCCAATGCGGATTGGCAACTTCGCACATACCATTTATTTTTTTCGCAGGTGTGTGTGTACAGGTTTCCTCTCAATATTTATCTTATACTATCTGTTGCCCGCGACTCCGTCTGCGAAGAATAGGGGTATAAAAATAGCCTACGGCCTATTTTCAGATCTACCGAATATGGAGAAAAAGGTTTCACAAAAATCGGTAATATATAAAAATCTCGTGTCACGGTGTTTGTTGTCGAACTCCTCCGAAACGGCTTGACTGATTTTTTTATTAAACTTTTTTCTCCATATTCGGTAGGTCTGAGAAATAGGTCGTAGGCTATTTTTTGTACACGTACCTACCCCTATGCTTCGCAGACGGAGTCGCGGGCAACAGCTAATATTAGATAAAGCTCATGGTATAAATTTCAAATGTGATTCGGCACGTAAATTTCAAAAAACTTAAAGGAGACCGGACTTGAACCCACGATCTTCTGCTTGAGATGCCATAGGTCAAACCACTAGGCTACTATGACTTTCTTTCACTGTTGAGTAGCTACCATGATTAAGCCTATAAAAAAAGGTAAGCATTAGATAACTATTACCAAAAAGTAGCATCATAAATTTATGGAAAGAAATACATTTTTTTTATTAATTCTGTGGTATTTACTATTAGAAATGCCTCACTGTTACCTCCTTTAATCTTTGCGTGATTGTGACATGAACACACTAGAAAATTAACTTTTTAATCTCTTACTTTATTCTATCTATATCTCAAATGTATTCTAGTTTTTTCGGCGGCAAACTGTGATATTTGTACTAGGTATTGAAACGCCAATCACTCGCCCAACTCGAATAAAAAACAAGTTAAGTATGAAGTATCTTTTTCTATTTATTTTTTTATTTTCTTCAACTTCATTTTTTTATATTACTTTTACGGTCATCCCGTGAAACCATATATTTCAAACTAAATACAAACTGAAATATAGATGCACAGAAAAAACCCCAGAAAAAAGACCAATGCTGGGAATCGAACCCAGGTCCTCAGCGTTCCGTGCTGCGTGCTTACCCCTACACCATCACTGGTCGAATAAAAAAATTAAAAACTCGAGTCGAACATTGAAACAGCCATAAGTTTGGAGAAGCTCGGACTCCAATAACGCGATCTATTAAATCACAAACAAAAACAAACAACTCCAACTTGCTACAACTTGTTAATGAAAAATTTGAAAAGTTTTTTGTTCGGACGCCCTGAAAGTCAAGTACCTACCTAGGTAGTTACGTAGATTGATGATTCAGTGTTCTGTTATTGTTTGATAATGTATTTTATGCACTACCGTCAATGGGATAATAGGTATCCTGGATGAAAAGACTTAATTACGCCGTCAATTAAGTAGATTATCAAAAAATATTAGTCATTTATTTTTTTCTTTTGATAGAGCGTAGGCTATACTCGTATCATCCATCATAATGTTTTGTTTAAGTACATAAGAAAAAAATAAGTATCCAATATTTTTTAATTGTTTAACTTTTTTTTTTTAAATGTCTTCAAAATTGGTTAGTAAAAAATCAAAACTCTTAAAAACTAAGTTAGTGCAGCACCAAACATACAATATACACTAAAAAATTAATTAATTAATTAATTAATTGTTTAACTGACTGACAAATTCTATTTTTTTGGAAATCTACCCTTTGTGATGACTATATTCGTCGCTACAATCTGTAGCACGATCTGCGCTGTATTATATGAATATATAATATGTACATATACTGATAGTTGTCTATTAACTTTTTCAAATCCATTGTCTTTTAAGGAAGTAAAGTAAATAGTGTAGTGACTCCCGTAAAACTTAAAAAAATTGTTAGATTTTTGAACTTTCCTTACCTACTTGCCTTGCAACTCCTGCGACCCAGAAAAAATGTTTGTGTATTTGAATTTGGAATCCTATTTGTTATTTAGTTAAAATTTAAATACTATTTTGCAATAAATATGTACAAAAAATTGTAGGCGGGGTCTTAGGAGGTTAAAATCATTTTATTAAATAAAACATGCAGATTTGTCTTTGTCGCTCACTCAAGAATGATATTGCAGAACCAATTGTGTGCAAGTTACAAAATCAAGTCATAAAATGTCTTTCAGCCCATTACACGTAATTACATTGCAAGGCCGTAATGCGAACGAGTTTGAAATGGTCCATCGAGCGTTGTAATGTATCTTGCACGATTTTTTTTCTTGCAGGTATAAACTGAACTTTAGACTACATTCTACCTACAAGATGGCCGAGCCTTACGATCAACAATGACATAATGATGCTTGAATTTGAAACGTGAAACAATAATACTTTTGCTTCAGAGCGTGCAAATGGAATCTTAGAAGTCATGGGCACGAATTCCGCCGCTCCGTAGCTCGGAGGCGTCACACCGCCAGCTAATAACGTAAAAAAGTAAATTTGACCATTAGCAAGTTGGCAAGTAAATCAGGGAGGCAGTTGGCGGCACCTGACCCCACCGCTGCGACCTCGTTGAATTATTACTTTCTGCTTTTTTGGTTAGGGTCGTGCCACGTTACGAGTGTTTGGATTGGTTTGTTTACGTGCGACAGATGGCGTTGGTTTGTATTGATTTTTTTGGTATTGGTTTAATTAAATTTTGAAAACGTTCAATGACTAACGCTGTGCACGGAAAAAATTAGTAAGACCAGTCTAAATTAACGCTACAATTTATTTTTTTCAAACGTATTTCTTTTTAGTGATTCTTAAATGGCATTTTTAAGGGTCTAACTAAGGGCAACTTCCACAGTTTAGGGTTATGAAATTAAATCATTAACATCAGCTTATCGATGACACTGCCATATGATACACTACTTAACCCTGGATTAGTATTTAACTCATAGTTGTATAGTTGTCTCTGGTCTGTCCAAGTCCCTCTGAGCAAATAAGGGCTGCTTGCACGGTCTAGGGTTAAAACCTAAATCGTTAACCCTAGGTTAGAGATTTCTCTTAGTTAGCAGTTAACGCGAAGTTTTGTAGTTAACCCTGGTCCATGCAAATCCACCTAAGGGCCGCTTGCACGGTTCATGGTTAAAAAACTAAATCACTAACCCTGGGTCATACGAGTTATGTAGCAGTTACATTATGACACTACTTAACCATGGCTTAGCACATAACTCATCACTCCGGAGTGATACAGTTGACTCTGGTCTGCACAAACCCGCTTAAGCGATTATGAAGGCACATATTAACCCCCTGTGGGTAGAAGTTTTACTTGTTGTATAACGCATAAGCGGCAGCGGTTCAACAGTGTGCTCAGAGCCGAAGTCACAAGTCCAGCCAAGTTTTCAGAGTGGCAATAATCTTCTTGCAGATTAATTGTTATTTTGACGCTGTAATCTGTCCGTTTTAAGTTTCCGACGAGAGGCTCTGTTGCATTTTATAGCGGCAATCTATTAGCCGAGGAAAAGCGTTGCTTGAACAATTTTATAAGTGAAATTAAAGTCTGGGTCGCATTTTGCAGACAGAATCTATGTAAAAAATAAATGTTTTCATCGTTAGCATATCTAAAAATTATTAACTCTATCATGATCATCATCGTCATATCAGCCGAAAGACTCCGATTTTGGAAATATGTGTATTGATTTAGGATCTCCAAGATAGTTGGTTTTGTGATACTCGCAGCCAATGGCTTCTCACGATCTCAAACCAATAGGGATGGCGACGCCATTAAAAAATAATGCGGAGACACGACTCCAGTAAAAAAACGCTTTATTTTAGCCCTGAAAACCCGATTAATTTTCGATTAACTGCAAAATTTGTTTTTTGTTGCTTTAAAACAAATAAATAGGTAGTTAGTTGATTGAGTTGGCGAACAAGTGTGACATCATAAGTTGCTATTGCCATTCAAACTCAATGGGAGAATAGTGTTTTGCCAGCTCATAAAAAGTACGTCAGTTGATTGGTGTCTTTTAACTGATATGATGATGATAAGTTAAGTATTTTATATGCTATGCACATCAATGTACCTAAGTGTTTTTTTTTTTAGTTTGATTTGTTTGGAGATATGCCTTTCGTATCGCATTAGGTTTAATCCCTGTTATGATAGTGTAAGTGATGATAATTTGAATAAATAAAATAAACGTTTAGAAAACTCGTAAAATAATAATAATAACCCAGACACGTTAAAAATAAGCCAGAATGACGCCGACTTAAGCTCGGTCATCCAAGTATACCTTACCTATATCTAGGTACCTTATATACCTTACTAGGTAGTTACTACTCACCTTCACTTCTATTTTACTGTCCACGCATCGTCCTTCCCGAAATCCCATTTTATTTTATCCAATGTCGATTTTCCTTGAATTGAATGCCAAATAACAAATAATGGTAAAATTGCCCATTATTGTATAAATTGCCACCATATTGGTAAACTATACCGTACAAAAACAAATGCCTTAAGGGTAATAACCTTGTATAGGGTAAATTGAGGAAAATCCGTGACTAGAATAAGAAACATTGGTACGCATCCAATCGAACCATAATTCTAATTATCGTACAACCTTGTACGTGACAATGTTCATATCGATACAATAATGAGATATTATAATACCGACTGTTTGAGAAGCTTTAATTCAATGAGTCTTTCACACTGATCTGATGCTGAAGCCGGAAGGTAGACACCAGAACTCTGGTATAAAACAATGTACTTACTTAACTAGGCTGTGTTTGAGCTTAATGGAATTGTCACTCGCACATTTGCTCTCGGAAAGCACAATTTGTCGAAGTCACACTAATGATGAAGACCATAGATACCCTACTTGTTTGCAATACTTTTGCTTTAATGGTTACATGCCAAACAATTTGTTATAACTGGTAAAACTACCAGTTTAACATTTTTTATGACAGTTCCTACATCAAAATAAAAGCAATAAAGCTGATTATTGTCACATTGACTTGGAAGTGAAAATACAACTGACATTGAGCCCTAGGGTAGTGAAGGAATTTCTTGGTCGACTATAAATATCATTTTCAGACTCATGTGCTTCAATGCTTTCTCATACGAGATATGCGTAAGGAAGGACCTCCCCACCGTGTACCACCTACTTTATCCTACGCACCTATTGTATATAAATACCACTAAGAAGCAAAAAATAAAATATTTCTTGATAAAAAATAAAGCCGACGTCAAAAACCTCATAAATTAAAGAGCAAAAAATGTGTAATAGTACATTACTGCAGCGGCCGCGAAATAGGGGATTGCCGGCCGAGTAGTTATAGATGGCCGAGTGTTAACGAGGCCATCTAGAGATACGAGGCCGGCAATCCCTGTTCGTGGCCAAGGCTTGTATAGTGCTTTTCTCAAATAAATCCAAGGAAATGATACGAATGTTCAACTTATATATTCATATTTAATTCAAATTGTTTTTTTTTTGATTCCCGCCAAAATATTTATTTTCCAGCAATTTATTTGTAAGCTGTTCCAGTTAATGTTTTTGACGCAAAATCTTGAGATGATTTATATTTATTCAAAAATTACGACCTTATTAATAATAAATTGTTAACAATAAACGCCAATCCTTATTTATTTTATTGAATACCTGATTAAATCTAGCCAAGTAAGATATTAAAAAGTAAATTCACAAACTAAATTTTTCTTAATTGGCAGTATGTCATTGATAGTCAATAAAAGAAAATACGACCCACTAAAACAAAAGACAATCTCTTTGCTGGCCTTGGCCAGCAATGTTTGTATGAAATTCCATTATTGTCGTCTAATTTGAAATTGGAACGAATCTTCCTCAACTGCTATACAATGACATACTTCGTGTTCTATTGTCACGACTATAAGGACCACATTTCCTTGGATGTTTGAGAAAAATTTATTATTAAACCGATTACAAAAAGTAAGAAACTATCTTTTTACTAATCTGTTTGAAGTCGGTGATTCCCTTTAATAATATTAATATCATATATCCCGGTGATAACCTTTACCTACACACTACCTATTGAGCTTCTACCACTCCTGCTGGATCGTGCTGAGTCACCGATTTCAAAAAGATTAGTAAAAGATGGTTCATGCTTTTTGAAGTCGATTAAATTTTAATTCAGTTTATGATTATGAGTGTTTTTTAAATGATTATTATGATTAATTTACAGCATTTTGCTGTCGATCGGTATCGCGGGATTTCTCATATCAATAAGATTTCTATTCGATATCCCGCGAAGTTGCACCGCAAATACCAATCGTTGGTTTATAGTAGGTATACATACTAAAGGGCAACGGACCGGAATCGCCTTGCTTTATCAACTGAACGTCAACCAATCATAAACACGTTACAGAAGTAGCTTATCACCTTCGAGGTAAAAAAGGAAAACAGTAATTGATCTCTGTAAGTTCTCACTTTACTCGTAGCTGCTATGTATTTTTACGACTTTAAAATAATACTATTATGCTTTCATAAATATAAATGCTAACGTAACTGATGCCAAGACCGCATGATGTTATTTATTAATATTACTCTGTACGAGTACACCCGACTTTATAGTCTTTACCAGACTTTGTAAAAATAATAGAAGCTATAATTATGGTTAACATGGCGTCTAAAATAAAACCACACAGTTGTGTGAAATTCCATTAGGATTTTGTATTCTGGATATAATGTTAAATCTACTTTCTACCTAGTACAAAAAGGGGGGATTGCATTGGTATTTACTATCAAAAATATTTGGTAGCACAAAGCAATCAAAATTAACTAAACCTAAACCTATTTATTATGCCATTAGAACATTATCAGATTTTATTGAGTGTGAACTCTTTAAGAGAACTTTTATCTCACAATATTGCCAGGTGTACCCCTTCCAATAAATATCAAATACGGCAGAATGTCAGAGTCAGAAATAGCACTTTGGGTAATTCTGCACTATCTGGTATTTTCCGACTCTGGTATTAGCGCGAGTCTGATATTTTCCAATTCTAGTATCACGCGAGTCTGATATTTTCCGATAGGTACTGGTATTCTACGAGTCTGATATTATGACTCTGGGCTTCTGCTCTGGAAGGACTGTAGGTACCTATTGTAGGTATTTGTCTTAAAACTGGTCTTAAGACAAACCTATTGAACCCAAAAAATTGTCATAGAAAGATCAGCCAGTAATTTTTATCTGGTGAAAAAAAAATAATCCTATAGTTGACACATTTTATAATACTGCTAGTGGTTGCCCGCGGTTTCACCCCGGTTGTATTTTTTCTATTTTTTTTCATAAGAACCTTCTCCTGACAATAACAAACGCAATAAAAAAAGAATTAGCAAAATCGGTCCAGTCCAGTCGGCCATAAAGGTCTTTTGTTACACGGCTTTATTTATCGTGCCTTGTATTTTTAATTTTCATCACTTTAGGGACGATGCGCACTTGGGTTAGTAGAACAAGTGACTATGTACCTAAATAGTTTTATATACATGCCATTTTTTAGGGTTCCGTAACCAGAGGGTAAAAACAGGACCTATTACTGAGACTTCGCTGTCCGTCCGTCTGTCCGTCTGTCCGTCTGTCCATCTGACACCAAGCTGTATCTCACGAACCGTGATAACAAGACAGTTGAAATTTTCACAGATGATGTATTTCGTTTGCCGCTATAGCAACAAATACTAAAAAACAGAATAAAATAAATATTTAGGGGGCTCCCATACAACAAATGTGATTTTTTTATCGTTTTTGCTCCATATTGATAACGGCAACAGTTAGACGCTTGCAATATTCACAGAATATTAAGTTATATATTTACTTTCAAAATAAACAATTAAATAAAAATACAACAAACGTGATTTTTTTGCCGTTTTTATAGATAATGGCACGGAACCCTTCGTGCGCGAGTCCGACTCGCACTTGGCCGGTTTTTACATTTTTAGTTCTTAATGCTATCATAAGTGTTACCGTCGAAATCACAACATCCCTAATCTAATCACTCGCTTTCCCTTACGGTTCATCCGCGTTACTCCAATTCCGAAGTTCCCAAGGTACCAAAACGTCAGAATAACTCCCTCAGTCGTACGTTAGTGTCGAAACAAAAAGCAGAACCACAATTTGGCAACTGCAAACGTGCGTATAAAAAACAACTGAACCCACGGTTACTACACTTCGTTGCTGGCTCCCTTCCATTTCCATTAGTGAATGTTTAGCCAAAGTGTTTCTTGAACTTGGCCCATTAGGCTTGCTTGTTTCCTTTTTGTCTTGGCCCCTTTTTTAGTCCGTCTCGTTTGGACGCTAAATGATTTTTTAACAGTTTGGGTGATCTGGTTATTGCTCTGCACACATTGAACCTAATTCGAATTATATTTTAGGGATGCCATTTTAAAAATAATTTTACGTAATTATTTAGTATTATTAGTTATTTCCATAGTTTGTAATTCACCAAAGACAAAGTCAAAGTCAAAGTTATTTATTGCCAGAACATAGTGTAAATAACAAAGATCTTACTAGTGGTGAATAGGATGTGCTTATGTTCTACCTACACTAGGCATGCAATATTTTAATTAGATAATACACTTATTGTAAAAATTAATTGATTTAAATTTATATTCATGCATAACAGTAATAATAATTATTATAAAACATCATCATCAAATTCTAAGGGTAATGTCAACTTACATTAATAATTTTCCTAACATTCTGTTTTCATTAATTAACTATTTATCTAATATAATTTGTCAAGATTCTAAGAGTAAAATAAAATTAATATTTAACACTTGTGACGTCACAGTAAAATCTTAATTAATTAACTGAAACCTAATTAAATATCGGCGAAAAACTCCCTAACGGAGTAGTAACATTTTTCAAGGAGCCACCTAGAAATTAGTTTCTTAAATTTATTTTTGGGGCTTTCCCGTATATGTGCGTAAATGATTGAAAATTTTAATTGCCATACAAAATGAATTCCTTTTAAATACATTCGATCTTGATAAAGGGAGGTACAATTTATCCTTATGTCTAGTTGATCTTGGAAACATTTGGCCATGTGTAGCAAATAAACTTGAATTATTTTTCACAAATAATGCTATTGGTTTTATGTACATGCACGGTAGCGGTAGTATCCCGAATGTTTTAAATAGAGGTCTACATGGAGTCAGATAATGCACATTACATACTGCTCTTACGCATTACCAGCCATCAAGCAATGAAATAAAAGATTTAAAAATTACCTATGTCCTAACTACAAAAAATATTGAACACAGTTTAGGGGAGCCTGAAATGTCAGTTTGCTATTAAACAACATTACACACATGTTTAACAGTTTCCCGAGTTTTTGTGGTAGGTAACACGATTTATATTTATAAAGTAATTCATTATTTATATGAAATCCTATTCTTTATTTTTGATATTATTTATATGTATTTAAATAACAATGCAATGTGAACTTGAGCCTATTTGTATTTGGTGAAATTATTTGAATTCGTACATTTTAATCCAAATTTTTAACATCGAAAATAACCGCTATTGCTTTGCAACGCTTTGGATTTTTATGTATTGCCAGTTAAAAAAATGCAATTAATTATCACATTTGGTCCAATGGCTACACATTTGCCCCAAGGCCCTTAAAAAACATACTCTTCATTTGTCAAATGGCTTTAGTCTTGTGAGATTTAAGACCATTTGACACACATCACCGCAGCTAGCTAAATCACGGTTCATTGACCTGTCGCAGCCCCACATAAATAATACAGTGCAATAACAACCGGGGAGCTAACTGCGGCATGCCACTGTTATTGCTTCCCATCTACGCCACAACTTAGAACAGCTGAAGCTCAGCGATATTTACCTATCATTACCCAAAATTAAGTGAATGGTCTTTGCTGAGACGTAACAAACCGTTTTGAACGTTTAATAAATACAACAGTATCATCATCTTAGCTTATATACGTATCACTGCAGGGCACAGGCCTCCTCTTAGAATGAGCGGGCCCAGTGCGGATTGGGAACTTCACACACACCACACTATTGAATTTCTTTGCAGGTGTGTACAGGACTCCTCACGATGTTTAAAGCTCATGGTAAATTTCAAATATAATTTCTTACGTAAATTCCGAAAAACTTAGAGATGCGAGCTAGGGCTGGAATCCACGTAGAGGAAAGAAGCCAAGCCATAGAATAAGCCAGCCATTTAAAAAGCCATAGTTCTTTCAAACCAGTAGGCTAGGTTACTATAACTATGTTTTGTGCCAAGTTTCATGCGGACATTCTTCTTGGCAATCATCTAGTCTTTCCGAAAACGCTGGTAGACTCAAAAAAGAGACATACTTTAAAGAGCTCTTAGCGGCCTACTGACAAATAAATTTTAGATTTTGAGCAATCTCTGCTGAGCCTTTTGCGCGTTGCGCGTCGTGTGTTGCTGACGGGTACTGCCGATTCGGCGAAAATTATTTCGCAAAATTATTAATTTGGCAAATGTTTCATTTGGCAACTGTTTATTTTTTCTGGAACTGTAAACTATTCAGGATATATTTCAGGGCTATCCTATAGGTCAGGTTAGGTTTGTTTTATAACAATCCTGAAAAGTTAACAGTTGCCAAATGAAACATTTGCCAAATGAATAATTTTGCGAAAAGTTTTTCGCCGAAACATTAGTAAACCGTGTTGCTGAAAACTGCTCTGTATGTATCTATTGATAATCATATTAATTGGTGAGATAATGGATCAGTGTTTTATACTTTAAAAGCACATAGTTAATTTTATTAGTGCTGCCTCAATATTTTATAGTGTCCGACTGCGCTAGCTGTCATTACTTCAGCTCTGTTCGCACGTTCCCCCACCTAATGCCACGTTCTTACGTGACAACGATTTATCCAACGTGTATTGTGTTTGCTTATTTATAGCCCGCTTAAAACCTGCTCGGACATTATATTCTTATATTTAAATAAAAGTTTGGTCGCCCGCTTTGTGGGGCGTTCCCGCTGAAAATAAACTTAACACAAACTCGTTGAAATTCTTTTTAAAAATTGGTATTTTTCCTGGTTTATCTCATGTAATTATTACCTTTCAAGACTGCTGGACTCGTTATGGTCCCTGAATACAACGTGTTATTTTTTATATATTTCTAAAATACTGTATTTTTATCAAAGAATAACGTGACTAACTCTGATAAACAACGTACGTAGAGGATCGAAATTAAGTGGACATTTTCCTTGAGGATCATAAAAGCGCAGTAAGAAAGGATTTTTCCAAATTATTACAGAATAGAGAACTAGACTGTTTTTCATTCTTCCAAAGAAGCGAAGCCCCGGAATATAATTAGATTATTATTTATTTATAGAAGTAATTACAACTACATAATAATATTTATTTGTATTTTATTACCTATGTTCATAAACCTTCACAGCTCTGTTAGCAAGAAAGCATGATTTTGCGTGCATGGGGGTCTGTAGCCAGCCATAAACCTTTAAAGCATTAGCTAAATAACCTATAAATAAGTTAAACTAAGAACAGTTACGTGATTTTCAAATCTGAACTTGATAATTCGGTAGCCAATCTAAATACTTTCGTATAGAGTTCATTTCGCAATAAAAGAGAAGTGTTTCCGGTGATGGATAAATCTTTTTTTATTAACAGTTGTCAATTATGTTTCCGCTATTCCATACTAGGTTTGCACATCGTTTGCAGTTTTTCATTTATATACCTGCAATAATAGAAGGCTCTCCACTATACATATACCGCTTTCGTAAAATTCTAATTAATTCAAGGTTCGGATTTTTCATCGCACGGTAAGATGAAAGAAAACTATGGAGTCGATATTTAAGTTAAAATTTAAGTCATATTCATACTCATACTCACTTATTTTCTTAGTCTCGTAACACATTTGCCCCTTTATCAGGCTGACAGATCGAAAATGTCAATCGAAAGTTAATCTTACTTACTTAATGTAATTGAAATGAATTTTTGTAGTACGATGCGGGATGTCTAGAATGTACTACCAACCAATATAAAACCTCTTTTATTCTAGAAAATATGAAAACGTCGCCATGATATTATACTCATTTTACGATTGTAATTTTGAAATGGACAATACACACGCCATACCTACCTTATCAAGATTTTGACGCCCATTCCTGTATCTACATACCCTATGGATATTACGAAATAAAATTTTTTTATTGTGCGGGAGTTTGTTTTTTATTTAAAATATCATTTAATTTAATTTAAAATTGTTTATTTCATTTAAAATTTTCTCTCGGTATTAATTACATGAATGAGTATGTATATGAGTTAAATTTTAACTTTAATATCGACTATATAGTTTTCTTTCATCTTACCGTGCGATGAAAAATCCGAACCTTGCTAATTATGTTACCGGTTTAGAAGTTATTATTTTTTTCGAATTGAAGCTACAGCTGATAATCGCCAAGATTTCATAGTGTGTCGGTATGAATGCACATGTGAATAAGTATTTCCGGTAACACTGATTTCGGCATAAACTTGGACATTATGACATTTCCTATTGTTTTTTTTTGGTACTTTAGATAACCATGTTGATGTTGAATATAGTTACATAAATGTGAATGTTATTTTCATTAGAAGTTTAGCATAATTGATTTCTTAAGCAATGCGTAAACCCTACCTGATAGATAATATATGAATAACCGTTCTTCAAAAGGAACTCTGAAACAGATGCGAGTGCACATGCTTTATTTTGCACTGAACATTTTGCTTAATCCTTGTGCAAATAAAAATACTCATCGGATCGTTTTCAAAGAGA
The DNA here is from genome assembly GCA_947859365.1 of Archips crataeganus. Taxonomy (NCBI): domain Eukaryota; kingdom Metazoa; phylum Arthropoda; class Insecta; order Lepidoptera; family Tortricidae; genus Archips; species Archips crataeganus. The sequence continues at coordinate 8,494,019 of OX402049.1, read as the reverse complement.
GGATAAACTTAATAAAGCACAACGTGAATAGTTGATAGCTAAAAAGGACCTACTATATAGGTAAATATAATTTTGAAATTAAAGGCGCACATACCGTTGGGTTCGTATCGCAGTACGACTGTTTCGAATGAAGACCACAGACCAGACGCCAAATTGTCAAACGCACGGCCGCTCGTAATTGCATTCACCATCTCTTTCTGTTACTATCTCATACCGTATGAAGCCCCGTACTGATGATCCTTGATTCTCCACAAGTAGGTATTGATCTACGCTTACTCGTACAATACTGAAACCTACGAATGCACTTCATTACAAAATTAATAAAAACCTAAAACGTGGTTCAACCAACACTTAACAGAGTAAATTTGCAAAAGAACTCTCATTTTCATGATATTGAGTAAGTTACCTTAATAAGAAAATAAGGAGTTCTGCTGTTTCTTAGCGTCCGGGGCCTCAAATATAATTAATATCTCGGAGCCGACCATTTATCGCAGATGTGATAACGACAGCGTAGACACTGTATAAGTACCTACTTTAAAATCGTTAAACTAAAAATCCCATTGATTTTCTTGATTACCGTAAATAGGTAACTTGGATCAGATTGGGGCAATAGTCAGTCATCAGTTTTAAAATCACTTAAAGTTGACATTATCCATATGAGGTAAATGGTTTAAAAAGGAAAATCGATGAGAAAGACATCGACAAGAAATAGCAAATTCTAACAAAAATGTGTAAGTTGTTCAGCAATAGTACATTACTGCAGCGGCCGCGAAATAGGGGATTGCCGGCCGAGTAGTTATAGATGGCCGAGTGTTAACGAGGCCATTTAGAGATACGAGGCCGGCAATCCCTGTTCGTGGCCAAGGCTTGTATAGAGTTTTTCTCAAACATGCATCATCATCATCACCACCATCATCACCGCCATCATCATCACCATCACCATCACCATCACCATCACCATCACCATCACCATCACCATCACCATCACCATCACCATCACCATCACCAACAACATCATCAACATCCATCAACATCCATCAACATCCATCAACATCCGTCAACATCCATGAACAAGAACATCCATCAACATCCATCCATCCATCCATCCATCAACATCCATCAACAACCATCAACATCCAACAACATCCATCAACATCCAACAACATCTGTTCGGTTTTCAACCTTGATAGGAAAATACACCTCTCTGTGTATTCCTTCAGAAATACTGTTCTGACCTGTCAAGGTGACAGTTCTAAAGCTCTCGAGATTCGGTCGGCACGCGCTGAGTTCTCCTGCGCATATTAAAATACCATAAGTACGGTTTTCGGGCTTTATCGGACACAAAACATACATACACACACCCATACACCAACCCAAAAGTGGATCGAGCTGAAGAGCGCCGTGGAAGCGAGCTGGGCCCAGCGAGAAGCGGTGCAGTGAAAGCCAGGTACACTTTCTTCACATTATTATATATATGTATTTATGCCTAATCAACTCTGCCTAGCGCAGATCCATACATTTTTGGTAGCAGAGCGTGGTTATTTCGGGTTTATTTTGGGTTTAATTTGGTTATTTCGGTCAGATTGACCATATTTCATCTCTGAACAAAGGTTTCAATATCTACCTTCAAGTTCCGTTTCGGGTTATATTTTTATTAGACGGTTGGTAACTAGGGTGTGTTCGGGTTCACAGCAATAAACGCTGCCATAGTTCGGTTCTAACTTAGTCTATGCACACGCTGTCTTATCCACTTTGACGTTTGACTGTTGACAACTCTCATTGTCTAACTAAAGTATTATTTGTTGTGCTTTTCGGTTATTTATTTCATTCGTCTTCGTTTATTTAAGTGAATTAGTGAAACAATAGTAAAGTGACTAAGTGAATTTCGGCTTGCGCAATACGCATAATATTCGGTGTTTTTGGTTGATCGGCTTGTTCGGATTTAATTACCTATTGTCGGTGAGTGAAATTGAAAAACATAACGATGTCCTTTAAACAAAATTTCGGTCTATTTAAGGTTAAACTACAATGGTTACTTGATAGTGCAGATCTTATTTCCCGTTCGGAGCATGCGGGTCGCCTTAAAATGCGTTTGTTAACGGTTAATACCGAATTTTTGAAATTTGAGGAGGCCTTTCAACATATTATCGAACTTGCGGATTCGGACGTGCCGGCCCAAACAGAAATTCTTTCTGCGTGTCGACTCGAATACGCGCGCGGTTTGGAGGCCTTTGATAGGTTGATGGAAGCAAACCTCCAGTCTAAAGAGGATATGGACCGGTCAGACTGCAGGTTGGATGCAGGTCGAGTGGAGTCTGATGGATTGCTGTCACGGTTGCCCACTTTACAGCTACCATCCTTCGCTGGAGCGATGGACGAGTGGGTGGCCTTCATCAACCTCTTCGACAGTTTGGTTGATACTCGGTCTGACCTCTCGGGGGCTCAAAAATTGGCCTATTTAATGTCTTGTCTGTCCGGTGAGGCTAGGGGTTTGGTCCAGCATTTACGGATCTCGGATGAGGGGTACCAGATTGGGAGGGAACTTTTGATAAAAAGATACCAAAATACCCGTCGGCTTGCAGACGTGCATGTGGACCAGATCCTTGGCCTGCCTTCTGTTTCTCCTAAGCTCCTCGGTCTAAGGGCACAGTTCCTTAATCCGGTCATCATGGCCGTCAATTCGTTGGAGCGTCTCGGATTTCCCACTAAGGAGTGGTCCTTCCTGCTTCTCCACATCTGCCTGGCAAAACTGCCTATTAACTTAAAGACTCGGTTCGAGCAGAAGTGTGGAAGTGAGGCGGAGACCATTCCGTCATTTACGGAGTTACGGGAGTTTCTGGAGGCAGAATGTCGGTTGCTGGAGAGTGCTGGGACAGACCAGGTGCACCGCGTTCAGGAGCCTGTGGCCGGACCATCCCAGCCACGTCGATGGTCACCACAATTGGCAGCCTTAACACTCATCCAGCCCTGCGGCTTTTGTGGGGATCGTGACCACCAAAGTCTTCCGAACTGTTCGGAATTCAAAGCAATGTCCCCATACGCTCGGAAGGACTATATAGAGAAGAATAGGTATTGCTTCTTCTGCCTCGGACAACATGGTTACAAATATTGTAATCGCGTTCCCAATTGTGCGTCATGTGGAAGTAGGAAGCACCACCCCCTCCTGTGCTTTAGTCGGTCGGGTGCACATAAGGGACAGCCTAACCAGCGGAGTTTAGTTGAGCAGTCACCGTCCCGCACGGGCGAGGGTCATAGCGGTTCGGGTACCCCACAGGCACACCGTGGCTCGCCTTCTCCGTCTGGACGGAGAGTGAGTCCGTCACCCATTCAATCTCGGTCTCCGCATGGTGCACAACAGCAGAGGGGATATGACCAGAGTGAGGGACGGGTTCGAGATGGACGTGACCACCGTCGTCAGGGCGCAAAGGATACTGCTCGTCGTCACGACCAGCAGCATACTACTCAATAGGCTTCAGTCTCTCTCTCGGTCATATTGCCCCAGGGCTACTTCCAGTAACAGTACTACTGCCCTCGGCATTAGTAAATATTTATTTTAATTCGGTTTCGGATACGGGTATTCAAGTTCGGGCGTTACTGGACGTAGGCTCGCAGGGGTCTTTAATAACTTCGGATTTAGCTCGCAAGCTAGGATTACGGCTAGAGCCATCGGACAACCATATTCGGGGTATTGGTAATACAAAGGCTATCGGTATTTGTGGGAAGGGTTCGTTGACCTTCTCTCCGGTTATTAAGCGGTTTCCTATGGTTACCACTCCGGTGGTTAGTATGAAAAATATAATCGGTCATCTGCCTGCACTTAACTTAAATAATTCGGTTCTTCGGCTTACAGAGGGCTTAACTCTGGCAGATCCACATTTCGGTTCACCGGCACCTATTGATTTATTACTAGGTTCAGATGTTTTCGGTGCTCTAGTAGGAGGAGATAAAATAGTATTACAGCCTGACGGGCTGACGGCTTATAATTCGGTTTTCGGTTACGTATTGCTAGGCCCGGTGCTAGTGCAGCCGGCTGGCTCCACTCAAATAGATGATTCGGAGTTTTTTGGTGCGTCAATTTCGGATACTTTAGAGAAGTTTTGGAAGGTGGAAGAGCCACCCCAAGCGTGCACGTCTAGTCCATTAGACCAGGAGTGTGAGCTTCATTATAAAAATATACAGTACGGTTGAATGACGGACGGTTTATGGCTAAATTGCCATTTATATCATCGCGACCGGTTTTAGGGGATTCCCGCGCCATTGCGGAGAAACGGTTTCTGGCTTTAGAACGCTGGCTTAAGGCGAAGCCTGCCTTACGCGAAAAGTACGTTAACTTTATGCGGGAGTATTTAGATCTCGGTCATATGTCACTTTCAAAGTTTGACTTTCAATCGGGTCAGGAGTTTTACGTCATTCCTCATCATGCTGTATGTAAAGACGAAGAAATCGGTGGAAGTCTAGCGAGAGACTGGATTCGGTTTAAAATGGATTTAAGTAACCTCAATCGGATCGCGGTTCCGCGAAGTTTGTTTCCCAAGTCAATGTGCCAAATTTCGGTTCACGATTTTGTGACGCGTCGGAATTAGGATACGCAGCAGTGGTCTACTTACGTACCATCACTGAGGACGGTTCTTCTTCGGTTCACCTGATCATGGCAAAGAGTAAGGTCGCCCCCATCAGATCTCGGCTCACCATTCCAAAGTTGGAATTGTGTGGAGCCGTGCTCTTAGCTAAGCTCCTGCATCATGTTTGTCTTTGTTTGCAAAGAACCATGGATGTCTCGGAGGTATACGGATGGACGGACAGCTCAATTGTCCTATCGTGGCTTAAAACGCCACGTCATACTCTTCAGGTATTTGAAGCGAATCGCGTGTCACAAATAGATACTCTGCGGAATAATCGAAGGCTTAAGGGCCATTGGAAACGTCTAATCCCCTTCCTAGATTCTAAGGGGTTGCTTCGAGTAGGTGGTAGACTACAAAATTCGGACTTACCTTACGATTCGCGACATCCGTTAGTGCTTCCTAAATCGGGTCACTTGGTAACAATTTTAATTTGGGACTTACATATAAAAGATGCACATGTCGGTCCAAATACGTTGCTAGGTATTTTGCAGCGCAAATATTGGGTATTATCGGCTTGACGAGCGGTTAATAAGGTCACCACTAACTGCATACCGTGTTACAAACTAAAGGGATCTACCACTCAACCGTTAATGGGTAATTTGCCTCGCGATCGGGTTGTAGCAGCCAGGCCCTTTGAAGGTGTTGGCACAGATTTTGCAGGGCCGTTCCTTGTGAAATCACATAAATTGCGGAAACCGAAAATCACAAAGTCACCTTTCTTCGGATCCTAACGACCCAGAGGTGCTGACCCCGGGTCATTTTCTAATCGGTCAGCCTTTAAATGGCGTTCCTGAATTCCCCCTCCAAGAGGAGAAACTGCATCGGTTAACTCGGTTCCAGCTGTTACAGCAAATATCCCAAAGATTTTGGCATCGTTGGCATTTGGAGTATCTCCATACTCTACAGCAGAGAGTCAAGTGGAATGACCCTGCTGCCCCTCCCAAGGTGGGAGATTTGGTTCTATTAAAGGAGGAAAACGCCCCTCCTCTACATTGGCGTCGTGGACGTATCGTCCAGTTGTACCCAGGCAAAGATGGTACGATTCGGGTTGCTAACGTTAAGTTGGCTCAAGGCACGGTCTTACAACGAGCGGTTGCCAAGCTTTCTCGGCTGCCTATGGACTAGGCTTCGGTTTCTTCTATTCGGATTGTTTCGGGATTAAGCCATTGGAAATGGCTTGGGCGGGGGAATGTTCGGTTTTCAACCTTGATAGGAAAATACACCTCTCTGTGTATTCCTTCAGAAATACTCTTCTGACCTGTCAAGGTGACAGTTCTAAAGCTCTCGAGATTCGGTCGGCACGCGCTGAGTTCTCCTGCGCATATTAAAATACCATAAGTACGGTTTTCGGGCTTTATCGGACACAAAACATACATACACACACCCATACACCAACCCAAAAGTGGATCGAGCTGAAGAGCGCCGTGGAAGCGAGCTGGGCCCAGCGAGAAGCGGTGCAGTGAAAGCCAGGTACACTTTCTTCACATTATTATATATATGTATTTATGCCTAATCAACAACATCCATCAACATACATCAACATCCATCAACCAACATCCATCAACATCCATCAACATCCATCAACAACCATCAACCAACATCCATCAACATCCATCAACATCCATTAACCAACATCCATCAACCAACATCCATCAACATCCATCAACCAACATCCATCAACATCCATCAACATCCATCAACATCCATCCATCCATCCATCCATCAACATCCATCCATCCCTCCGTCCGTCCGTCCGTCCGTCCGTCCATCCGTCCGTCCATCCATCCATCCACGTCGACCACGACGACCTATTAAACGTCATGGTGCTGTGTCACATAAAACAATAGACGATCACTTTGCTGGCCTTGGCCAGCAATGTTGTATGAAATTCCATTATTGACCTCTCGTCTAGCCGCACCTGCAACGTGACAGTTCGTGGCGTATTTTAAGGAACATAACGTCAATATTTCATAGCATGTTTGAGAAAAATACTTTTTAAAGTCGCCCCGCAGTTCAAAGTCAGCCCGGTTTACGTACCTACCCTTTTATTTTTTCTTTCATAACTTAGGTGTCACTAGCTGTTGCCCGCGACTCCGTCTGCGAAGAACAGGGATATGAAAAATAGCATACGACCTATTCTCAGACCTATCGAATGTGGAGAAAAAAATTTCACAAAAATCGGTCCAGCCGTCTCGGAGGAGTTCGATAACAAAGCACCGTGACACGAGATTTTTATATATTAGACTAGCTGTTGCCCGCGACTCCGTTTGCAAATAATAGGGGTATAAAAAATAGCCTACGACCTATTCTCAGACCCACTGAATATAGACAAAAAGGTTTCATAAAAATCGTTCAAGCCGTTTGAGAGGAGTTCGATAACAAACACCGTGACACGAGATTTTTATGTATTAGATAATAACGTTATGACTTATGGCTAAATTTAGACTCGCTCCTTGTCGCTATCAAACTAAATGCTCTCATACACTCTAACTTCTAAGGTATCCCTTAATTAAGTGTATTTTTGTTCTTATTTTTTACAGAACTGGTATAAGTTGACCTCTTACCAAATACCAGATTATGGCTGAGTTTAGAGACATTCTGTATAAACGCTTAAAAGTCTGAGGTGCGGGGGCGCAGTAAAAGAAGTCCCTTTGGTCTAATCTGCCTTTCATCCCAGCATCCGCCCCGCCCCTCTAAGTTCAAGCTATTATCTTACACGGCCTACACGCAATTTTATGGTAATTACCTTTTTATCACCATATCTTTATTCAATTTAACCTAAAAGATATGATTTACCAGCCTTAAATTTGTTTAATAAAAATTTCGGTGAATTATCGCTCTAATTTTGTTCGTCGCGGACGATTAACAGGAAAAAGTGTTCTAATAACATGACCAGAGTATTGGTGGCATTCGGAAGGGGATGCGAAGTGTGGTAAAATTTTATGGGGGTTTTTAATGGCTTAACAAGTGGGGGCCTTTCGCGTTATGACGTTTCATTATAATGGTAATGTGTCACGGTTATCGAGTTTTGAGGCGTGTGCGGGGAAACGGTACTTTACGCACGGTTCTGCTTGGGTGGATTTGGTGCTCTCGGAATAAGAAATGTGCGCCCTGCTCATGATTAAGTACTTGACTTTGATGTCGTTTATTTCACTACATTAAAATATATAATTAATTGGAAAAATGTAACACATTTTCGTAAATCGTGGTAGCCTAGTGGTTTGAGTTATGGCCTCTCAAGCAAGAGGGTCGTGGGTTCGAGCCAGGGCAGGGCTCGCACCTCTGAGTTTTTAGAATTTATATGCGAAATCACATTAGAAATTTACAATGAGTTTAACGGTTAAGGTAAACAAGAAATTCAGTGGTGTATGTGAAGTACCCAATCCGCACTGGGCGCGCATGGGAACTACGACCCAAGCCCTCTCATTCTGAGAAGAGGCCTGTGCCCTGCTGCAGTGACTCGTACAAGGGCTAAGAACGATGATGATTATAATTGTTTTGTAAAAGTTGAAAATATCTAGGTGCGCGTAACGTATCATCTCAACAAAATACATGTGACTGCTTTTCCTATCCATATAAAATAGGAAGTTTTTCCTTACAACAAAAGCGTCAACACTAAGCTGCCAGAAAAACAGCGTGTAAACTTGAAATGATTAGGTAATTAACTAAATGTAAACAAAACAATGTCAACTAATGTCTTAAATATTGTAATTCTCCCATTAAAATATCTAAACATTTACATTTCTGTATTAAAATACGTTAGTCTAGTTCGTATTACAATGATAGATGAATAAAATGGTTTGAATCCTTGAATGTGCCAAATATGGAAACTGAAGTTTGTTTACATTTAGTTAACTACCTTTCAAGTATAGTGTTGAAATTCACACTTTAGTCAAAAGCAAATAGAGTACCTATACAGACTTAATTTTCGAGCATTTTATTTGTAGCGAAACATTTGATTCCAACCTTGCATAGCATTTCGGTAATATTTAGCTTTTTATCAAAACAAAGAAACATAACCGTTTATTACAAAAAGTTGGGCAATTTAAAATTAAAATAAATTTGTAACTGGCCGTCTGCGAACCTAACATTTATTTCCATATTTAAAATCCAGCGTCTCGGATTTAAATTTAGAAGTAAGGGCTGGTAACGTAACAGACGCACATTTGATTAGCCTTAATTAGCGCCTCATTATGCGCCTGCACACAATCTAATTACGAAGCCCTGTAGACTCTTCTTTGGGCCTATTTTTAACGTTGAAATAATATTATAGAGGTTGCTATATACACTAGTCGAAAGCACATGGGGCCACTTGAGTTTTATCGGTAAAAGAAAAACAGAAAATAAATATTTATATTTCTACCATTTTACCAGTAAATTTAATCAAAATCAAAAAATTTATTTCTGTAAATAGGGTAAATAGGCCGTTAAGGGCTTTTTCACATGTCTTTTTTTGAGTCTACCAGCGCTTTCGGTAAGACCATAACAAGCTATTAGTTAGCTTGGCTATTGCCAAGAAGAATGCGCCGCAAGAAACTTGGCACTAAGTATTTTTTTCTAAAAACACCTAGTTAAGCGATGACAGATAGCATGTCACTTTTAGTATTAGATATTTTTTGAAAAATTTCTACTATCGCTTAACTAAAAAAATATTTTTACCAGAACTGTTATAACTTGGTCGCCCGGTACCAGATTATCGTTGAGTTTTAGACATCCTGTATATAGCGTCCTAAAGTTATCCATTCATTTACATACTTTGAATCAGCTAATTGCGTATATCAAAATATTTTAAACCGCTTCACACATGAAATTACAAATTCACAAATTCTTTGCACGCACAGATTTTCTCGTCTCAAAGTCGCAAGCGGAGCGCACCGGCCTAAACCGCGATTAACCGTCGCTTAACACGACACGTGTCTTGCGATCTTAATTTGAGACACGAGCTAGGCTTAAACCATCTCCAGACGGGTTTATGAGCTCGAACGATTATGAGTGATTTGTGGAATCAAGCCTTTAACGGTTGAACCCTTTGTTCAGCAGTAGATTGTGATATTAACAGAGGCCTTTCTCTCGGTCTACACTATCGTTTTTCATCTATCTTATTTTCATCATTCAGCCCTCTCAATCTGAGAAGAGGCCCGTGTTTTGCAGAGGGACGTATATTGGCTGGGATGATTACGATGACGTTTCTATTTAAATACCTACCCACATTGTATAGAAACCTTAAAAGCAATTTACGAGTACATTTTAAGGTTCTTTTTCCCACACATACCTTTTTGTACCCCAGATGCGTTAGGCAGAGCACACAAAACGCTGCATTTACGTTTCGGGCTACTTTCATCAATTTTATGTTTAGTGTTAGATAAAAGTGGTACAATAGTGATAGGTTGCTAGCTTATCGCCTACACTATACCTTAACCTATTTCCTTAGTCGCTTCTTACTGTTAGAATGCTCCTCGTCCAAATAATACACAGCAGCTTTGATTAATCTACTTTATATTATTTTATAAACAATTACAGAAAATTAAGCGCTAACACTTGACAACCGTACGGTTTGACGTTCAAATCCTAACTGCCGGGCGACCGCCCGATTGCTTTCGAATTAATCAAAATACTTTTATATTGAAGATAAATACATATGCCAATTTAATTACTTTTAAAATCTAGTTAATGTTAATCATTTAATATCAAGTGAAAAACACTAGCTAACATTACGACATCCACGAAAGAAATGAAGAGATGTAATTCTTATCTCGACATCACACGGGGGCTTTATGTAATTAACTAAAAGAAATACCCGGAACTTAATCACTACAATATTTTGCTAAAATCACCTCGAGGTTTCAGTCACAATGCAGGGGCCGTGGTAATCAGGCTGGTTTTAATTATGAATGAACATCGCGAAACTATAAAACAACCCTGTCCTACTTCCTGCTGATATTATATGTAAATGAGAAAAGGTTGGTGAAGATGTTTGGATGTTCAGATAACTATTTCAATGTTTATAAGTCAATCACGCAATAACAGCTGAACTGATTTAGATGAATCTTGGCGTACACATGGACAAAGATCTGGATTGATACATAAGATACTTACCCCCTGTTTCACCATTCATTGATCAAATTTATTCGACGGATAAATGTGATGCCGTCTCTGTTTGTTTTGTTCGAATAGACGGAGACGGCATCACATTTATCCGTCGGTTAATTAATCAATGAGTGGTGAAACAGTCCCATAATATTCCGATAATGAGTTCCCGTGGGATATTGTTTTTACTCTAAACAAGAAAAGGGACCAGTCCAACTTTGAAGGGCCTCAGCTTTTAAAATGACGTTAACTTCGTCTGCAATCCATAAAAGGTATTGTGCGAGTGATCGTTGTGCTTTAAAAATATTACCATAAACGTAACCTTTTATCAGGGTTTCTAATACGGGCAACCCGCAGGATAAACCTAGTGCAAAAATAAAAAAAATTGAACTACCTCTCAGGTCAATAATAACATGATAACATGGCCAGAAAATAGAGGCGCACTTCGTAGTATATCCTAAAACATACTATGAAGATGTATGAAACCGAAGTAAGTACATACACACACGATAACGGCCAATATTACGGAAATGCAATTCAATAAACTAACCACGATGTGTATCGACAATACCTATTCAGTAATAATTCTATATTGACAATGGAAAGTATCTTAATCATGATGGGCAATAAGTGCGTGCGGACAAAATAAGTGTAGTTATTACGCAATTCCCAATTTAAATATGATTTCTATAATGACTCGCAAATACGAAAGGACAAATCATTTTTGATTAAATTGTATTGCACTGCTGTACTAACCACTCTGTTAACTATGACCAATTTAATCAAAATTCAACATTTTGCGTGCTGAAGAGTTGTAGTTTTAAAATTTATTAAAACTACTTAAATATTTCTTGATTGCTAAGGATAAAAGATGTATGTATGTATGTATGTAAAACTCTTTATTGTACGTAAAACATGAAAATTAACAGTGACGACAGATGTGACGTTTAACTTAATTTTATGAGATGAAATTGTTCTATATTATTATACAAAAAAGACTTTCATGCTAACGACCGAATATACAGTCAAAGAAACTAAATACCTAGTACCGGATTGGAACCTTTTCGCTGCAAATGTCATATTGATCTGCCAATAAAATCATCAAGAAGTCGATTGTGCGAAGGTTCCACCCTGGTACGACATTCAGTTTTCTCGACTGTATAATAACGTATCGCAATATCAAATCCAACATAAGTAGTAAACGGTATCCATTTTTCACGGGCCAACAGCATATATAACTTGTAACCGCGATCAGCTCGTTTGTTTATCTCCTCTTGTCTAGCGGATAAGAGGGAGATAAAGGGTATTTATTGCGTATTCCTTTCTCTTGTATTTGCTTTTATCATAAAATGGGAACGTTTGCTGTTTGCTTTGGATGTTTCCTCATTCGAGTAGGGCTTAATGCTTGAGTGTGGATTTATTCGTGTTTTTTGCTAAAGTTTTCATTTATTTTTTGTGAAACAATACATAAGAACTTAAAAGCTCAAAGCTGGATACATCGGAATTTAAAATAAAAAAACATTCTTATAGCTTCCGTATTCATTCACAAACAGGGTGATTTTTAATCTAGGACCAGGAGCTCAAAACCATTAATCCCTGGCCAAAATGGAATTTCATTGATGAGGTCTCAAGCAACTAAGCCTTTATTTTATTAAAAAAAGTTATTTTTAAAACTTATTCCATCCTCCGAATGCATAGTCATCCTACTTTTATTGAAGTTTAGTTTCGTCAAATGTCATCGCTTTGGCGGGGAATTTGACAGGTCTCACGTCAAAGATTTTTAAAGAAACTAACTAACTATCAATACCTAAGGTTTAGTATGGTTAGAGAGAAATTTTCTATGTGAAATTTTTTATGTATGTATGTATGTATGTGTATGTGTGTGTTTTTTTAATAAAATGTATGTATAAAAACAAAACAACTAGTTTCATTTGCGTTTCACGTATCAAGTAGGTATTAATTATTCCACGTGTGAATAAATTGGGTCTTTAATGACTCCAATAAAATTTTAAGTCATAATGTATCATTAGTCATAATCAACGCTAGTCACAGTGATTTATTTCTGAATCAATTTATTTTTCGGAATTGTTATAAAACAAACCTAACCTGCTGTATTCTATAAGATGGCGTTTAGAAAAGTCCTGAAAAAAATACCGTTTCAGAAATAAATCACTGTATGACTAACGTTGATTATGACTAATGATACACTATGAATTAAAATTTTATGGGAGAAAAGGGGCACCGGGATAAATTACTTTTGAAGTTTTTTTGTATAGTCGGGTTAAGAAAAGGTTCGTCACTTTTCGACCATAACTCGTTGACATAGAGTCGAAAAGTGACGAACCTTTTCTTACCCCGACTATACATGATTAAAATGATTGACGAATAATGATTAATAATTACAATAAAACTATTTGGAATCATTCTATATGCAGCATGACGTCAAATTGATGTCATCGGCATGAAAAGTACGGGCCCTGGTAATAAATAATAAAGTGATATACTACATTTTTATAAATAATTTTATTCTATTCTATTCTATAATATACTTAATGTAATGTGGTAATGTAAGTAACATACTTGTAATGTACGAGCGGCGTTCAATATAAAGTGAGAATGAGATGCAAACTCTTTTAATATTACGAAATTAAATACTGGCCGGTAAAGCTAATCTATCTAGCTGATTGCTATGAAAAAAAAAAACTAACTGTCTTTTGTTTAAAAAAAATACGGTAATTTCTTTGCAATGCTATTGAGTACGTTAGCGAAAATGGAGAAAATTGAACTGCGCGCCGTTATCAAATACTTGTGTTTGAAAAATTTTTCTACGGACCAAGTCAATTTGGATTTGCGGGACACTTTAGGGTCTAATGCTCCTCCATATTCGACAGTCGCACGTTGGTGCGCCAAATTTAGACGTGGAAGAACATCGACAATGGACGACCCCCGCTCCGGACGCCCTACTACAGCAGTAACTGAAGTAATTGTGAAAAAAGTCGAAAACTCAGTTTTGGCGGATCGTCGTGTCACGGTTCGTTTTATTGCTAAAAATGTAAAGATTTCAACGGGGAGCGTGCATAATATTTTACATGAACGCTTGGGTATGAAAAAGGTATCTGCGCGTTGGGTACCAAGAATGCTTACTGACACGCAAAAACAAACTAGACTAGAGATTTGTCAAGAAGCTTTGAACCTGATGCAGCAAGACCGGGAACTTTTTTTGGCGCGATTTATAACAATGGACGAAACATGGCTCCATCATTACGACCCAGAAACGAAACTGCAGTCTATGACATGGAAAAGGCCATCATCTCCAACTCCGAAGAAATTCAAGATGAGCCCATCTGCCGGTAAGGTCATGGGCTCTGTTTTTTGGGATGGTAAAGGGGTATTAATGATTGAGTATCTCGAGCATGGAGCCACTATTACGGGCACATTATACGCCAAACAAATAGCAACATTGCGCAATGAGATCTGCGAAAAACGGCGAGGTAAACTCTCGAAAGTTGTGCTGTTCCACCAGGACAATGCCCCGGCACACAAGTCCGCCGTTGCAATGGCTGCAATTCGTGATGCTGGGTTAGATATCCTTAAGAATCCTCCGTATTCACCAGATCTCTCTCCCAGTGATTTCTACCTATTTCCGAGATTGAAACAATACCTGAGAGGCCAGAAATTTGAAGACGACGACGCGGTAGTCGCTGCAGTACAATATTTTTTAAGTACTCAAGATGAGACCTTTTTTAAAAATTAAATTTTAAGTTTAGAAAAAAGATTTAGTAAGTGTATTATGCTAAAAGGTGACTATGTCGAAAAATAAAATTACATTTAGCAAAAGTTGTTTATAACATACTCATTCTCACATTTTATTGAACGCCCCTAGTAATGTACTGAATGTTGTTAGTAAATCGCACACACACTTGTGAACTTTCGCATTTATGCTAATCATTATAATAATATGATCCGTGGAATCGCCCACCCGAACAAAGGAAAAAGGTCCCAGAACACTGCTTTCCGTTTCGACTTGCTTGGGTTTTGTGCGTGTCTACTTACAAGAACGCATTCACAAACATTGCGGTTTAATGTTTGTACAAACAAAATGTATTTGTTGTGTGAAGATAAATAGAGCAATGCAAAAATCATATAATATTATTAAATAAAATATTATAAGGAGAATCCACCTCCACCACCACATCAACCGCGCGGCTCTCCCCTCTTCTTACCGTCTATATAAACTCGCGCGCGCCATTGTCTCGGACATTTTGCCCCGCGTCACCGCTACATATTTTTACTCACTTGCTCTTGTATAGCTTGACCTTTTTTCGCGTGCATATTATTTTTCTATTTAAAATTGATTTGTTATTTAAAATTGTAAGAATAAATAAAAATCAGTTCGTTAGTTTCATTTTCTTTTAAATTATTAAGGCCATCGCTAACAATATTATTTGCGAATTCATAGTCACTACAAAAACAAAAGAAAAACATTTTGAACAAAATCTTAATTGCTTGGGTACCTCATAATAAAATAGGACGTCCTTAATAGCTAAGGTACACTAAGCTAAATTATTATACTTGGCTTTTCATAAGCGACAAAACATAGAAAAACAGTTCCTTCGAATTAGTCTTGGTAATTATTTTCATTTTGTTATGAGAAAAACGGAAAATATTATTTCTACGAATACTTTCCTGTTTGAACCGAACTGCTTTGAAGTTTGAATAAATATTTTGAAGGATAACAAGTATATTTCTTCCCTATGCCATTGTTTCATCAAATTAAAATTTACTTCAGAGAAATCATAAATAATGATTCTTCCTATTTACGGTTCCGTTCAAACTTCACAATGCCAACGGGGCCTTATTCCGAAGCATCTGCTATATCTTTTAGGACTGGTTTTTGAATGTAAGCTCTGTTCTTTTTTTCCTGTGACTTGAGAAAAGGAAAGCGATAGTTTCAACTGACGGATACTTTTATCTGGGGATTGAAAATTCGGTCCTTAATCAGTTATGATTACGTTCCTTAAGTTAACGAGTACGACTTGCACTTGGCCGGTTTTTGAGGTTTGTGTATTTACAAATCCATTTTATTATTTAGTTATTAAAATGTAACGAGGATAAATAAAAAAAAAATATATTAATATCACGGGACAATTATAGACTTACTATGGCCACTGGCCACCTTCCAGCTCCATCATCAGATCAGCTCCATGCCACAATAATATTTCATTGTCACCTGATTTACACATGCATGCAAAATTTCAGCTCAATTGGTAATAGGGAAGTGGGTCAAATTTAACTTGCAAGACTTGATTACAGACGTCTGTCTGTCGGGACAGGTGAAACTACATAAATAAAAGCTTGTAAAATCGGTCAAGCCGTTTCGGAGGAGTTCGATAACAAACACCGTGACACGAGAGTTTTTATATATTAGATTAGAACAAGATTAAATTTTAATTTAGTATTATTGTTTCAATCATTCTAAGATGGGTTTCAAGTCTTGTTTGCTCACCGCACATACACGTGAGGCCATAAAACGTGTTTACATTATACTAAGATCTGAATAAGATAGCCCAGTTTTCGTAGCTCGCAGTCTTGCAATATCGCGGTGCGGTCTCTAATACCTTTCTTGCTGCCGAATGTATTGTTCATTTGATCGGCTTTATTAAATAAAGATCCTCCTTGGCAGCATGTGGCCAGACCTCCAGGATTCATACACATATTTATCTTTAACCCTGATCCCCGACAGCCTTCGCTCCAAATATTATATTTTTTCTACGTATTTCCCCAGCGCTGGTTAGTTTTCGTTTCATTACATTTTCAGTCCGGTAACGTAAGACATTTTGTTCTGTAATGTTTCACATGCGGTGGTTTTTTATTGAAGGTTTTATGTATGGAGTTAAAACTCGTTCAGATTTTTTGGTTTCTCAAAGTGTTTCGCTTTGTTTTTACAATGTTGCTGCATTTTGTCTACAATTAATACCTTTAATTAGGACCCTTTTGAGGCATTATTTAAAGCTACCAGACATCATATTTTCAACTAAAACTTCGAGATTATTTTTTGTCATTTAGTTGAAACATCGAAATAGTTATATTAATAGTTGTCCCATAAGTCTCGGGTTTAACTATGAATCCAAATCTATACATATAAAATCCTTTGTCCTGACTGACTGACGGATCAACGCACAGCCTAAACCGTTGATCGTAGAGACCTAAAACTTGGAGGGTGTGTTCTTTGTATGACGTAGGCATCCGATAAGAATGAATTTTTTGTAGTTCTACTCCTAAGGGGGTAAAAAAGGGGGGCAAATTTTGTATGGGACAACGTGATTCCTTGGTCCAATCTACTTCAAATTTTGCATAAACATTCTTTAACAGAATTGATGAAAGACGTGTTTCGTATTTTATTGAAATTCATCCCTTGACGGGGTTAAAGAGGAGTAGAAAGTTATTTTGGGGGTGATTTGCTCCGAAGTTGATATCAATACTCCTTAGTGCTTTTGATTTAAATTACATTTTATTTTGACACATTGTAAACAAAACGAAACTTCAAATTTTGCAAACCATTTGTCTACGTTTGTCAACCACTTCCTGATCTGGTCTCTGATAATAACTAATTATATGTATAAGTATTTGCATTTCACCAAGCTTTTGCTTTTACAAGCGCAGCATGGGACCACCAACGAGCTGGACGGACGTTTTGGTGAAGGCCGCAGGTTCAGGGTGGATGCAAGTCGCTTCCATCCGTAATGATTGGGCGTCAATGAGGGAGGCCTATGTCCAGCAGTGGACGTCCTACGGCTGAAATGATGATGATGATGATGAAGCTTTTATGTGAGTTCAACCTTTTTCGAATAAAAACGAATTGAGTAGGTATTCAAACATCATTGTTGAACTCGCATAAAAGCTTGGTGCAATGCAAATACATATAAAATGCTTTGTCCTGAAGTCCTAAAATGACTGACTGGCGGATTAACGCACAGCCTAAACCGCTGTATTTAGAGACCTCAAACTTGGAGGATGTGTCCTTTGTATGACGTAGGCATCCGATAAGAAAGAATTTTCCGGAATTCCCACGGGATAAGGAATATACGGGATGTATATATTTCTTGTATATATATATTTCATCAATCAAGAGTGACCCTATCCCCATAACGAATATTACTAAACTGTTCTAATTGGTCATGCAAGTTAGACTATTAGAATAGGTATGAAGCTAATTTCTATAATTTTGAAAATTCTAACGGGATAAGGATAAATTAGGATTTATATACTCAAATCAACTGGATCAACAAACAACAATTACTAAATTTTTCAAATTCAGTATAAACGTAAATGGTCATACTTAACAGCAAAAAAACTTATTGCAGGATTTTGGAAATTCCTGTGGGATAGATAATCTCTGAAACTTCCGAGCCGATTAAAAAAAATCTTTTACCAGTAAAAAGTTACACTATCCTTTATTGACAAAGGCTACTTTTTTCCGGGAAAATGCAAAATTCCCAAGAGATAGAAAAAAAATTCAACTTCGGAGCTCATTTTAAAATGTTTTTCACCAATATAAAAGATACACTGTCCTTGATTAACATAGGATAAATGCAAAATTCCCGCGGTATAGAAAATAGTAAATTTAACTTCGGGGCTGAGTTTAAAAAAAATGACCAATAGAAAGCTACACTATCCTTTATTGGTATAGGCTAGGCTACCTACTATTTATTCGGTAAAATGCAAAATTCCTTTGGGATAGAAAGAAGTGAATATCACTTGAGGGCTGATTTGAAAATTTCTTTCACCAATAGGAAGCTACACCAACCATTATTTACATAGACTACTTTTCTCCGTGAAAAAGCAAATTCCCACGGGAAAAAATAAGTGAATTCAACTACGGGGCTGATTTTAAAACTTCTTTTACCGGTAGGAAGCTACACCTTTAAGGACATAGGCTACTTTTTCTCGGGGAAAATGCGAAATTCCCGCGGGATAAAAATAAGCGAAATTTGCATTTGCATAGAATAAGGACAAGGCACCGGAGCAGAGGTAGGCCTAAAAGAAGGTGGCGGGACGATTTCAGCGATTCCAGCCGGACTGGCAACACTTTGCCGAAGCCAGGGACGAGTGGAAGGAGAAAGGGGAGGCCTTTGCCCAGCAGTGGGACACGGTTTAGGCTATTTAAAAAAAAAGGACAAATTTGTTGAAATTCTCACGGGATAGAGAGTAAACGGGGTTTATAATATTCACTAACTGATACTGATGATGATGAAATGATGAAATGATAATAATAATGGATGTTGTTGGTTTATTCTACTTTACTATGGTGCAAAAATTAATAATTAAATAATGTGGGTAAATCAAAGTTTGTCTATTACAAGAACTGTCATAATTATGTTTAAAATAAAACGGTCTCACTCTTGCTGTACGAATCAAGTAAGGCGGACGTATTGCTTCCCAGTAACAAATAATAAAGTACAGTAAAAGTATTTCTCATATCAAGTTCAATTTCTTCTTTTTAAACCCTAACCTCCTATAGATGTTGCCGTTGCCGGATTTTTGTTTTATACAATGAAAGAGATGAAGAAGCTTTACCACAAATTGGAATTCTACGCGGACGAAGTCGCGGGCAAAAGCTAGTCTAATATATATAAAAATCTCGTATCACGGTGTTTGTTATCGAACTCCTCCGAAACGGCTCGACCGATTGTTATGAAACTTTTTGTATATATTTGGTAGGTCTGAGAATAGATCGTAGGCTATTTTTATACCCCTATTCTTAGCACACGGAGTCGCGGGCAACAGCTAGTAACTGTATGTAACAGATTTTAATGTTAGATTTTTTTACAATTCACGTACAGATAAAAGGACAGACAGACGAGTTTCAATATTAACAACATTCAAAGCTTCAAAATAGGTAGATTTACCCGACACCAATCAAAACACTAAGCTCATGAGTAGTCATGAGATCAGTTATAAATCTAAACAGATGTTAACTAAACGGCGATTGAGGTGTTCACAATGTGTTATTATGGCTGAATAGGCGCGATAAACCGCCACAATGGGCCTGTATCGAGCATTATCGTTAACTATTGAAGCACTAATACATCACTAAAATTAACCTACAATTGTTATGAAATGGGGAGGAGGTAAATGTGAATAATGATTCACCGTTAAGAGGGTACGATGCGCACCATTTCTCCATACAAACGTAATCCCCTGTTTCCTCCCTGGATAATGGCTTTAGAGCCAATTTTTTTTTTACTGTGTAATCTGTATCTACCACAGCTTTGCCCCTATGTTTCGTTTTTTTCCATATTTCAATTAACATAAGAAATATGAGCTTTCAAAAACTGAAAAAAATTCCCAATTTCAACGTCATTTTCAGACACTCATTAGAAAAGAATCCCTGACATAAACAAAAAAAAAGAAAACATAAGGGCATAGCTAAATCTGTCCTCTAATTATTTTTGAAAAAAATAATTTTATTGGTCCAGTTTTCGAGAAGAAAACAGGGGATTACGAAATGCAGTTTTGATCAATTTTACGCGCCTTTTAACGGTCTGAGCTGCAGTTGTCCCGCTCTCGCTGTACTGACACGGAGGGGTTCGGGCGAGACAGCGACACTTCATTAAAATACCTATTTCTCAAAAGTCTCTCAGCCATCGTACCCTCTTAAACGATCCAGAGAACGCGATAATCGGGTGCCGTGTGCATTGATATAAATATTTAAATAAGCCCTAAGTATGTAATAGTGTTCAGATATTGTTTTTAATCAAATTCAAAAAGGTTAATTAAGTCGGTTGAAGTTTTTTTTATTGTTTGTTACCTCAATCCGTCATTTAAGTAATCCATTTTTTTTAACTTTTAAATAGTTAACTAGGTGAGCTTTGTAAGGTGTCATCCTACGGGACAGGCCTAGACTATAGCTAGTGCCATTCCCGAAGACACGTGAATTTGTCAAAATTAGACATTAAAGACAGTGCAATAAGAACCACGGCACGCGTCATCATGAATGACACGATCTATAGTAGGTAAAGGTGACACGGGTAACCATTACTTTTAAAAATCATGTACGGTATAAAGCTGCTCTTGTGCGAAACTTAAACTTAAGTTATGGAATCTGTATTGCCGCTGTTTTCAATAATAAAAAAATATATACGTACAGTCAATTATTTTAATTTCCAACCCACCTAAGTTTGAATATAGTACGGCAAACTATCACCATAAGAGCTAGCAACCATGTTGTTTTGACGTGTTGCAATTGACATTTCGACCTTAATGCATTGCTAATATTACGCGACATTTTTACGAAATGGGTAGGGAATTAAATTCCTTGACTGTACATGTGTAGCTACCAGCTATCCCAGAAACTTGCAATTTATTTATAAAGGTATTTTTTAGTTTTTATTACACCCGGAACTTGTTAAGACCAATAATTGCTAAAATTATCTAGATTTTTCGATGATATTGCAGCGGCCGTGGTCACGAGTAAACCGAGTAAAAAACGTTTATACCACTATGAATGAAAAAAGTCTGGAATCCTTATATTTTCTGTCTATGTCAGCATCCAAATAGAATAACTAACTCTAGATTATCAGAGCTACCTACAAATTGGTACGGGAGTCTCGGTGCGCGAATCCGATTCCCACTTTGTCGGTTTTATGTAATCTAATGTATAAAAATCTCGTGTCACGGTGTTTGTTATCGAACTCCTCCGAGACGGCTTGACCGATTTTTATGAAACTTTTTTCTCCGTATTCGGTAGGTCTGAGAATAGGTCGTAGGCTATTTTTTATACCTCTATTCTACGCAGACGGAGTCGCGGGCAACAGCTAGTAATTAATAAATTTAATTTGTATTTTTTCACTTTTAAAAATAGTTTATTTGTTGTTCTCAGGTGCAGTTGCGTCGTCGCTTGCGCTGACGCTGCTTTGCTCAACATTATCTATTTACGAGATAATAATTAGGTAAGCTTCATGTTTTTTATTCCTATTAGATTCATATTCAAACTGAAAATTTAGCCCAATATGCGTGTCACTATCAAAAAACTATAACAATTAAGTACCTTATTAATCTTTTTTCTAAATATACTTAAATACCTACTTACGAGTATGGTTTGGAACTATTACCACACACGGGACTTGTCACGCTAAACGAAATAAATATTAGTTACCTCGACGTTTCAGGCATATTGCAGTGGCCAAGTCATACGCACCGTAAGAAACAAAAAGTTGTCTCTCCTGTGGACATAAAATTAGCGACCCCGAGTCAGCAAACTTAAGACTTATTTTTAAATGGGCCGAAAGTTGGCCAGGCTTCTCACCATGCCGATGTAGACTTGACTAAAAAATGTTGGCTGTAGACCCTTAACTTTTGCCATGTCCACAGGAGAGACGTGATAAATCTCGTCTGTGGTAATTAATTGTGTGTGAAAATCAAGAAAGTTTAAAACTTATAGTTTGGCCGTCTTCGAAACGAACGATTCGTCTTATTCCAACAAAATGTAATGTTATTTCTTTGTAAAATCTTAAATATTTTTTGATATACTTATCTCTATTACCTACTGTTCTGAAAATTTATTAAATTTAATCTTCAATATTTATAGGAACTTCATAATACCCAGTTTTATTTTAACGAAGCGAACCCCGTCCAAATGGAGACCACACACTTTCCTCCATTTCATATTCTTCGCAATTCGCATCCGTTTCTCATCTTTTATTTTAATATTTCAGAGTCCTGCGATGATGTCAGGCCTGGGGCGCGCAGACTCAGACCCTGGCAGCTTGTACATAAAAGAATTTTAATAAGAGCTGAAACTATTGTACTAAGGAGATACTCGGTTGTATTATAATTACAGCGGTACTTTATTTTAATATTGTTTTAAAGAGAATTTTATCGTCCAATGTCTGAACTCCGCGCAGTTTATAACAGTTCCATATAATATGATACGTTGGCTGGTTTTATAAAAGGGATAGAGGTAGCATAAAAACATTGCAATCCGGAAGCACCATAATTTAAGGTAATTTCTCTTCAATACGTTATCTACAAGTTTTAGTAACTTCAATACCCAATGTTAATTAGGTATACGTATAGTAATAAGCTCTAGATTTGTTTTGCGTGAAGTCTTCGCAAAAGCTTAAAAAGGTAATTTCAGCTTCTCACTTTGGATGTGGTGATAAAGAGCCGTGATTTCACTTTTAGCTAAACTTCTGTTCAAACTTGTTTGAAGAAAAAGTAACTGTACGGTTATTGGTATAAAATTTGCTTGGAAATGAGCATTGAGCCACATTACTTGCTCGTTCATTCGAAAAAATTCAATTAAGCAGAAAATAATTTTTCCTTGCTCATAAACAATTTACTTTTCCGTTTCAATTGCAATTATAAAATGAATGTTTTAAATAAAAACACGCTTTGTGTGCTAGGAATGGAATATTTCGCAGTAGTTATCTTTTGAAAATAATGTCTGACTTTTTTAAATGTCTTGTTGTATACCCTGAGGGAGATAAAACTCTTCTCATCGTTGGTACTGAGCTAGTCTCTTTTGCACGCACATTGTTTTAAGATGCCTAAGACTTATTTTTTATTAATATTGATAAGAATTTGTGAAATTAATTATAATTTAGCTCGGCTTACGAATAATTATATAAGCTCTGGACTATTACCAAAAAGATAATTATTACCAAAAATGTTTTGTCATGAAATTATTTAAGCTTACATACTCGCACGTAAAAATAATTATCTCGGTGACCACAGCAGCAACGAAATAAATTAACACATTAACAGCAGGTGTCACATTATTCTTTTAACTGAATTGAAATGTAATATTTCTAGTTCTACACTAATGATGTTGATGGCCAGTGCACCAAAAACGTGTAACTGCAATCTTGCATGTTTTCATTTCAAGTAACGTACAACGAACTTTAAAATTCAATTTTTTTTTAACTGGATTGCATGTATTAACTTATTTTACAGATTTAACTCGATCATTTAAGTATATACCGCGAACTAAACTAAGTAATGTATATAGTATAATTTATTAATGTAAGTTAATAAAATAAATATACCTAATAAAACATTGTTATGATTAATTCATAGGTCAAAAATATTTAATTGAAAATGTATAATATATAAATGTTCTTGTGGATAATGTGTGATCTGTAGATTTTATTTATTAGATGGACTATTAGAATTAATTAATAAAACGAATTAACTTAATATTTAAAAAAAATATATATATCGAAGCCCTCTTATGATGACAATCGATTCACCACGAAAGAATGAAAATAGTTTTATTGGTTATATTTAAGAGTTGGTTGTATTCACTCTATTTGTTAATTGTTTTTTTTTACTGTTCGTGTATGAAAAGCAATGGAAGTATAATTACGTATTTAAGTCCCCTCCAAAGACGCAAGAAAAACTAGAAGTTTTCTTTTTATTATTTTTCCTTTCAAATAATTCGGATTCAACTTTGCAGTTCAAAATGTTCAAAATGTTCAAAACAGGTGAACACCTAAATTAAAAACCTCCAAATATAATAATACGTACAATATAATAGCTACACAAACTAATTGCAATCTTGGTCTTCTTATGAACATTATGTTACTTCATCATTTCTTTACATAGACGATTCCGTACTAGACTAGTAACTCGTTGTTTAACATTAACTAATTTATGAGGCCTACGGTATTTGTGTGGTTCAAAACAAGGAGCCTTGGGTTTTTAATGAACATCGCAATGATACTGATACAATGATGCTACCTACTGTTAAACAGTCGCTCAACCATGTTAAGAGTTTTAACGTAATTTTCCGCAATTTTACTAAACAATTACGAGTATTAATACTTTTATAACGATACGTATTGGAAGAGAAAGAAAAATAACATTGCAAAATAGATTAAATATTTTTTTCTTCATGCAAGCTACATATGCCGTATGGTGTGTGTGCTGTGCTTGTTTTGATAGTCATCTTGCCCGCGCCCCTCTTACGAAAAAGCGACTGACAAAGGACGTATTTAATTATTTATTTGCATTTTGAAAAGCTTATTTACTATATAACTATTCAAATTGATCTCTTTTGATGAGGGTACGTAAAATACAGCTTACATCTGACTTTGTATTTGTCCCGTAACGTAAGGATTTGTTCGTAAGTTTTGAAAAAACAGTAGGAAATCGAAAGGAAGGGAGTTCATGAGGCGAAGCTCTCTGCATCAAGTACACAACTAAAACCGCAATATTTAACTACAACATTTATTGTCCTTACTTTATTCAGGAACAAATCTAGGTCACATCTTAAAACATAATGGTAGTAAATACTAGGTATACTCGTCATTCTAAATCCTTTCTACGCGAGTTAAACTCGCATTTGGCTATTTTGTAACTAAAGGATTGTTAAACGTTTTTATTATTCGCAACTAAACGTTAATGAAATAAAATTTAAATGTTTAACCTCCTTTTTTAGGGCATACGTCGTAGCTAATGTCAACTTTTCTTCATTGCCAATAGTTTTCAAATTCATTAAACTATTAAATCTGAATTTGACGTGGGTTTTACGAGGATATTTTTTAATATTAAGCTTTTATGTTTTATATTATTTATGTTTTACTTACTTTGAACACCTTGTATTCAATTTTCTTACCTACTTTATTGGGTATCTTCTGTTTACTTTGAAATGGGTATCCTATAAAAAATAACTGTAAAGATGAAAATGATTGTAGATACTAACGTTATTATAACTGTATGTAATTAGTTGGGAGAAGTAGACAATATTTCTATAAGGGATCTATGGGAAATTAACGAATACTGTTGTTAGAAGAATGTCTTTATTATGAATAATTAATAATTTTTTGGACGTTGTTCGATTACTAAATTACTATTAGATTAGTGTTTTTGTTATTAATTGTACGAATACATTTTATACGATGACATTTCATGTTCCGCATTTATTTGCTCAACGATGTGGCAACTTTTTTTATGAGTATGTTAAATAAATTATTTAAACGAATGCTGTTGTGTTATTTATAAAATATACAATAAAATACAATACAATGACTCTTTATTGTACACCACAAAGAAAACAATAAGTTCAAATCGCTCTTATATACAGTTTAATACATAAACACTTTTGTTTTATACTTATCCTCGTATCTTGTGGAAATTATCAATGCAAGAGCGATTTTTAGAATAATGTCCGTGCAGTTTCGATTCGTAACAAAATCTAATGATGTCACTAAAGTGTAAGACGTGGAAACAGCATAAGTGCATGCATAAGAATTGATACAACTTCAATGTAAGTAACTAATGTTCGCGTGTCGAATAGAAAATCAACACGCGAAAAAACTAAATCACTGGACGACGCATGCTAAATTCTGTTCTACTCTTATGCACAAGTCACATATTTATTCGAATGCATACCTATAACCTGTGTGTCAGTAAGCCACCCTCCAGCGATGAGGGCAGATGGGATAGTTAGATTTATTTAGTCCGAACCAAAGCGCCAACTAGTCATCGGATAGAAAAACTGCTTCATCCTGCATCGCGGTATCGAAGTTTCTCAACTTAGTTGAATTAATACAATCCAACTCTGCCTTCGGACTTCAGTCCCCAGGTTTAACATCTGCCTGGAGAGAGATGTCTCTATTGTGGATTCCCACGTGTGAAAGTAATTGCATTTATTTATTGTAAATACTTAATATTACACAACAACGTGTGAAAGTAAAATTAAGGGCCTACCGAGCTTTTCGCGCTAAATCGATTTTGAGGGGCCGATTTCGGGCGTGGGGGAGGCACGATGGCCAAGATAGGTTGGTTGGACTGCGCGTGTTTCTGGGTGTTTTCATCTTATTACTAAATCAAATACATATTTTAAAAATGTAGCAACGCTACGCCCTAGAAAACATCTTGTTTTATTAACATTCATAAAGTCATGCATGACCTGCCATGCAGTTGGTATAACACTTGTCATTAGAGTGAATCCGCAAATATCTTTTCACATGAATTTCAAGACTTTGAACTTTAACGTCTTGACTGCCCGCGCAGTATCCGTCTCGCGTAGCCTAAGACTTTAATATAATAACCAAGGGTACCCTAGCTGATGTTTCTTTTAGTTTTATCCCGTGGACTTGCTTGGTGGGTGCAGCTCCTCGGGCTCTTTTGCGTGGATGCACGCTGGTCTGCGCTTGCCCCGCGCTTTCTCTGCGCTCGATAATCCCGAACCCGAGGCAGCCGCCCTCGCCAACCAAGGCCACGGCCTTACCTAGGTTTTAAGGAAACACATGTTCCACTGTGGTCTCGCCGCCATGTCACACCGTTAGGGTTTTATTTGAATCTAATATACTTCTTTGATTAGATTTCATCGTTTTTCTTGTTGACTGATTGACACCATATACCCTTAACTACACGGTCCTTGACCTAAAGGTTCAAGCGAAACGAGAGGTATCCGGCAACTTCTGTGCTGAAGTAAGTATAAACAGTAATAGTCTTCCAAAAATAACTGTCCGTGTGTAAAAGAAAGGATCCTTTTTTGCCGTTGTTACGGTCGCCACCGGCCGTAGCAGAGAGCCTATCAGTATATAAATTCCCAACTTTAAATCTTTTTTTTTATTCTTTTTTTTTACACACGACAAACAGCAGTTAGTATACGAATGTCATACAATCTCAAAAGTAGATTACCGACAGCGAATACACATTTAAAACTACCCAGATCTAAAACTTTGCAACTTCTTACTTGAATCAATAGAGGGTTTATAAGTACTATACTAAACGGGACTTATCACCCAAATATTATTTACCTCGACGTTTCTGCCACATTGCAGCAGCCGTGGTCGCGAGTTAGTTTTATTTGCGTAATAAGTCCCGTTTAGTAAAGTAATTATGAATGACAATCACGAAAGTTTAAAACAGTATACACTGACGAGCAAAAATAAAGGGTCGGTTACAGAAATGGCGATAACTACAAAACCCGCTGTGATAGCTTCTTCGAGTAAAATGAGTTTAGTAAAGAGTTTTGTTCTCAACAAGAAAAAGATTAATAGAGAATAAAAATCTTTACTTAACTCATTTTACGCGAAGAAGCTGTCAAGCGGGTTTTGTAGTTATCGTCATTTTTGTAACCGACCCTTTATTTTTGCTCGTCAGTGTAATAGAGGGTTTGCAATGCAGAATACCTATCTTCATCCGGGCCTGTATAAGGTCCACTGCAGCGCACAGGCCTCTTCTTCGATTGGTAACTTCACACGCGATTAAATTCCTTCGCACACTGAAGCTAAGCAAAACCGAAGTAGGTAAAATAGATGTTAGCTGAAGCACGTGGTCGTAAATCATGGCGTCCCAGCCCTATAGATGCGACGAACTCGCTGCTTGGTCGCGGCGAATCCGTCACGTGTTCGCACCGCTTCGACTTCGCAAGTCGCCAATAATGATATGGCCTCTTAGAGGCCATAGGTTAAACCACTAAGCTGCCACCAAAAATTCAATACCCACACCTACAGTATATCACAAATATTTTAAATTCATTTTAGTCTTAAAAGTCAGCCAGAGAAACTCACCCAAATCCAAAGCAGAGGCCTAAACAGATTATCATTCCAGTTTTACATCCGCCAGATAGCGAGTGTTTAAAATCTTACGCGCTCTTAGGCGTCCGCTTACAAATATTGCACGGCGAAATTACAGGTATTACACAAAATTACAGGTATTACGACGGAATTACAAGTATTACGAGGGATAACTGGGTGTTGCGGATATCCCGCCCGTGTCGCACTGATACGGCCAAATCTCTAACAAGAAAATAAAATTAAATTCACGCAAAAACGTTAGGAGTACGGTAGCGTAATCCTTTTAATTTACTCTGCCGTTTTCAGTTCTAGCGCTTAATAAAATTAGTGTATCATCTTACATTTTGTATACTGTAAATTTGCTAAACAGTCGCACACCACACAATTATTAGTGGGCATTTCTATTTTTCGTGTACCAAAATTAAGAAATTGTTAACAGGAAGTTAAAATTAGTCCGCTTCGTTACGCACTTTTCAAGCCTTTACAATTAAAAAAATGTAAGAAATCGGGTAATTCTTCACCTCAAAATTGTTAAATTTGTCCGATTTGCTACGTTTTTTTTTATTGTAAGGCTTGAAAAGTGCGTAACGAAGCGGACTAATTTTAACTCCCTGTTAACAATTTCTTAATTTTGGTACAACGAAAAATAGAAATGCCCTAATACACTCCCGCAACTTCGACAAAATAGTAATATTTTCATTTCACTTGTTAGGTACTCGAGTTTTTTTACAAGTCTAAGTAGGCTTATTTCTGAAAATTATCCCTGTCAAAACTCTATACGCATTCTATTAAAAATAATTTTACTCAGTAATGCTAAGATATTCGTAAAGCCAATTCTATTATTACTAGCTGTTGCCCTCGTCTCCGTCTGCGAAGAAAAGGGGTAGGTATAAAAAATAGCCTAAGACCTATTCCCAGACCTACCGAATACGGCCAAAAAATTTCACAAAAATCGGTCAAGCCGTTTCGGAGGAGTTCGATAACTAACACCGAGACACAAGATTTTTATACATTAGATAAAAAGATTAGACAGTTAGTTCAGCGGCATAAATAATAATATCGTATTGTTTCATCTCCTTACATAGTTCTTAGGGATCAACTTACAATCTTTGGATTTCATTATCTGAAAATAAATATTTTTTGACTTTGATTTGATTTTCGCAATGACAGCACCGCACTCATTTTGATTGGGTACGTTTGGCTGACACTTAAAAATATCAGATCAGACTTTAATAAACGAACGGATCTCAGAAGAACATTCTTACGATCAATAAGCTCTTATCAATTCATTGAAGCACACATATTTAACAAGGATTTCCACGGTAGTAGTCATCGACTTCTTTTCTTACGAAATTATTACTACGCATACTTACCTATTCTTGTATAAATGTATGTATATGCCTCGATGATATCGCAAGTGACTCTAACGTTTTCAAAGCAAGTCTAGGGGTAAAGGTATTTTTAATCTAGACATCGATCGGTAAAATTCTTAGGTACCTTTGGGAAAATTCACTTTAAGTAGGTAGAAAATTTTAATTTTTATGCAAAATATCTCAAAAGACACCGGGTTCTAAACCTAATTTGACCATCAGAACAGATTGACCCCTATGGAAATCACAATTAGACAAAATCTAAAGTAATCCAATTCCGCATTTGCTAATTATGTTTAAATGGTAAACTTTTATATTTGCTATTATATGTATCAAATAAGAAAACACCAGAAAGTAAAGGCTTGTGTAAGTTCCCAGTGACAACATAAGGCGCTAAGACATGATCGCTCGTTATGGGTCTTATAAAGATGCTCAAAATCACTTAAAAAGCAAATGATTAGTTGTATTTCAATAATACTGTAACCCAAACACATTGAAAAAACCAGCAAAGAAATGCTGGGGGCAGGGAATCGAACCCAAGCCTTCGTCAATACGGAACGCATGATAAACCGTTAAACCAAACCAATTTCATTTTCACGGCAAAATTTCCCAATATGTTCTCGAGACAGTTATTATTCTTTAATTCACAAATATTTTGTTGCTCTTTGTGTGTTTTGTTCTTGTGAGCTTTTCCGAGAAAAGCCCGAAAATTAAAGTAAACGGCAAGGACCCAAAAATTACCAAATTTAGGTGGCAGTGGCTAATGTGTTCTCGTGTGGCGTCCAAGAACCGGACTTTTGTCGTGGATTGTCCCTCCACAAGGTGACTGATGATGAGGTCGTAGGAGTCCACTGGATGCGGGTGGTGCAGAACCGGTAATTGTGGCTGCTGTCCAGTAGTAGACGTTATTCATCTGACGATACTAAAAAGTTGATAGTTAGAAACAAAAAAAATGTACACGTACATACGTCATGCTTATTATGCCTACAAGGCTGTTCCTAAATTTATCATTACTGTAGTCTTCTCTTTTCAACACATAATTTGCAATTAAGAAACACTGTTTGTCACATTTATTCGTAGTAAATAAAAACCTTTAGATGGTAGAAATCAGACCCATCATTATTCAATGAAGTGTATTTATAAATACGAATCAAACGGTAAACCTGTCAAGAGCTCACCTCCCCAGTGCACAGTGAAATAAGTCTTATACAAGATGAATAAGGTTTACGTGAATTGCAAAATTATTCTTGCAAACACGTAATAAGCTTCTTTGAGTGGAGTTAGTCACGTAACAAATGGAAGAATGAGGAAATATGCGACCATTTTCTCGTGTTCGACGTTCTTGTGAATTCTGTGTGACACCGCTCGGGGAGGTGTACGGTAACTAGAAACGTGAAGAATTTATAAATATTTATCTTATTTAAAATCGTGTGGTACAATCGGGAGATGTCACTGATGTTTGTGTGAATCTAAAATTAATACTTCTTTTTTTAATAGCGACATTCAAAATGGAACTGGAGAGAAATGAAAATTATATACAAAACTAATCCCCTTACTCAAAAGACACAAACAAACGAAGACATGAGTAGATGAAGGGGGTATGTCACAAAAACATTATTTCGAGTAAATTGCAGTTAAAGGTTTTTACGTCGTAAATTTGTTTCTAAATTGAATAGGGTATTGTAACTTTTATAAAAATCAATTAAATAGCCTGATCTATTGATTTTTTTAATAAATGCTTTTAAAAAACATTTTTTTTATAAAAAAAAGTACATAACCCCTTCTTCCTCCTTTAAGCTGTTCTGCAAAGAAAAGAAGTTAAATAAATGAAAGTGTTTATTGTAACAAAATTTATTGATTTAGTAGAATTTCTTCGTAAAAATACCTGCATTCAGAGTTTATAAATTTCAGCTGATCCCTATAATGTTTTCTTTTTTTTTTTTGGATATCGGATATGACAGAATAAGAGAAAATAAAAGTTTGTCTCATAACATGGATGAAGGAGCTAAGTGCGTACATGACACTTTCTTCTGTTACATTCACTCGCAAACTGGTAACCACTTCTAGAGTCATGTGCCCTTAGCACCTTCATTCACGAAGAACGTAACTTATTCTTGTACATATGCCCTTCATACACTGGGTTTAAAGCTGTTATAGCTTAAAAACATGAGAACTGATAGCGTCGGGTGTTGCATTATGACTTAGAACCTTCATTTATGGCATAAAACCGAAAATGAAACCAATATAAAGTGAGAATGAGAACTCTTTTAATATTACGAAATTAAATACTGGCCGGTAAAGCTAATCTATCTAGCTGATTGCTATGAAAAAAAAACTAACTGTCTTTTGATTAAAAAAATATACAGTAATTTCTTTGCCATGCTATTGAGTACGTTAGCGAAAATGGAGAAAATTGAACTGCGCGCCGTTATCAAATACTTGTGTTTGAAAAATTTTTCTACGGACCAAGACAATTTGGATTTGCGGGACACTTAAGGGTCTAATGCTCCTCCGTATTCGACAGTCGCACGTTGGTGCGCCGAATTTAGACGTGGAAGAACATCGACAATGGACGACCCCCGCTCCGGACGCCCTACTACAGCAGTAACTGAAGAAATTGTGAAAAAAGTCGAAAACTCAGTTTTGGCGGATCGTCGTGTCACGGTTCGTTGTATTGCTGAAAATGTAAAGATTTCAACGGGGAGCGTGCATAATATTTTACATGAACGCTTGGGTATGAAAAAGGTATCTGCGCGTTGGGTACCAAGAATGCTTACTGACACGCAAAAATAAACTAGACTAGAGATTTGTCAAGAAGCTTTGAACCTGATGCAGCAAGACCGGGAACTTTTTTTGGCGCGATTTATAACAATGGACGAAACATGGCTCCATCATTACGACCCTGAAACGAAACTGCAGTCTATGACATGGAAAAGGCCATCATCTCCAACTCCGAAGAAATTCAAGGTGAGCCCATCTGCCGGTAAGGTCATGGGCTCTGTTTTTTGGGATGGTAAAGGGGTATTAATGATTGAGTATCTCGAGCATGCAGCCACTATTACGGGCACTTTATACGCCAAACAAATAGCAACATTGCGCAATGAGATCCGCGAAAAACGGCAAGGTAAACTCTCGAAAGTTGTGCTGTTCCACCAGGACAATGCCCCGGCACACAAGTCCGCCGTTGCAATGGCTGCAATTCGTGATGCTGGGTTCGATATCTTTAAGCATCCTCCGTATTCACCAGATCTCGCTCCCAGTGATTTCTACCTATTTCCGAGATTGAAACAATACCCGAGAGGCCAGAAATTTGAAGACGACGACGCGTTAGTCGCTGCAGTACAAGATTTTTTAAGTACTCAAGATGAGACCTTTTTTAAAAATGGAATTTTAAGTTTAGAAAAAAAATATACTAAGTGTATTATACTAAAAGGTGACTATGTCGAAAAATAAAATGGCATTTAGTAAAAGTTGTTTATAACATACTCATTCTCACTTTTTATTGAACGCCCCTAGTAAATGGTTAGTTAGACTCTGGAACATTAAGATAATCATCCCAGCCTACCAACATCCCGCTGCAGGGCACAGTCCTCCTCTCAGAATAAAAGGACTTGGGCCATAGTTCCCACGCGGATTGGGAACTTCACATACACAATTTAATTTCTTCGCAGATGTGTGCGCCGTGCGGTATCCTCACGATGTTTTACTTCATCGTAAAGCTCATTACAATTTGAAATGTAATGTAATTTAGGACGTTTAATCAACAGGGTTTTTTCGAACCGGTGGTAAATTCTTCGACGTTCACAAGAGCCTCCATTGAAGCCTAATCTTCTAATATATAAAAATCTCGTGTCACGGTGTTTGTTATCGAACTCCTCCGAAGTGGGTTGACCGATTTTTATCTTTTATGTAGGTCTGAGAATAGCTCGTAGGCTATTTTTTATTCCTATTCTTCGCAGACGGAGTCGCGGGCAACAGCTTGTTTGAATAAAAAATAATTGACTTTGACTTTGAAACTGATAAGATGGTCTAATAAATAGTCTTCGTTTTAATTTATTGTTT
This sequence comes from Archips crataeganus, assembly GCA_947859365.1. Classification (NCBI taxonomy): domain Eukaryota; kingdom Metazoa; phylum Arthropoda; class Insecta; order Lepidoptera; family Tortricidae; genus Archips; species Archips crataeganus. Next base: position 8,460,344 of record OX402049.1, on the reverse strand, counting down.
CTATTACATACTAGCAACACCCAGTTACTTTAAATAACAACAAATATTGACACTGGCTATGCAATATAGTTCTATCTGCTTGTGCCACTTCATAAAACAAATAGTAACGAGGTAATTGACCTTATAATACAATAATATTATTATGTCATAACAAAATTAGGTAGTATTTATCGGGCAAAAAATTCAATTATTGGATTACTAACTTTACTCGTGATGGAACTATGTTATTGTATGATTTAGGTATATTACCTTACATAAATTTGAATTTAGATTCCATGTATCAAGGGTGCTACCACACCGATCGATCAATTATTGATGTGATATAGCTACTTAATATTCAGGGATATGATACATCATTTTCTGCTTGGGCTAAATTATAGGACAGACTTGAATCTAAGAAGGTAATCGTAACCCCATACATCTGATAAAAAAATAAGTAAAACCGCATTCAGATTTATCTGACGTGTCGTGTCGTGACGTATCAGAATAATAGCTGTTTTATAAATTTATTATGGTTGCATTCATATTCTCTGATGCAGCGTATTGTGACGGCTTGCATTGTGACTTATTAGAAATGATCCCAGTCTGCGTCAGGATAGGTGCAATGAGGTCTCGTGGTAGAATCTTTGGGATCCCACGGCGCCTACCAACCTCGGCAAGAGGGCAACGTCGGAGTGGTTTTAGTGGGTATACTCCCCCTCCCCTTCCCGTTAGGGGAAGAGTATGGGAGAGAGAGCCCCACATAACCATCTGGGTCTCCCCGGGCCCGGGGTACACGTAAAGTGTTTCCACTTCGTTAAAAAAATAAAATTAAAAAAAAAAGGTGCAATGAGGTGGGGGAGGAGTTTTGGCGGAGCGATACGTCACAACGGATCAGACTAGTTTAGACATTAAAAAAAGTCACAAGGGTTCTGTACCTACGTACGATATTTTAAAAATAGTTTAGTAAAAAAATTATACAGGTGGAGTTAAAAACGCGTATGACGATTCCATTTAATTTTGCAACTTTATTCTATTTTTAGTATTTTTTGTTAAAGCGTTTAAGTGTCTAGCTATGTATGGTTCAAGAGATAGAGCCCTGGGACAGACGGGAAGGTCGTACGGACAATAGCGGAGTCTCAGTGTAGAGTCACTTTGGCACCCTTTGGGTACGGAACCCTAATAAGCGTCATAACTCGGCATATAGATGTGATCAGTAGCCATCACGGTGGAGACCATCAGGGCACAAGATACCAGACAAATTTCAATGCAGCTTTACAAGTAGATATTATACAGGGTGTCAGGGTGGGACGACCTGCCCACCTATCTCCTATTTCCGTTTCTCGTACTACTTACGGGACACTCTGTATAAAACGTATTATTTTCGCCATAATTTTCTATTTTAATGCTTCGTCTTTACATTTAAAATCTTGATTTATTATGCTTTTGTCATACCTAAATACATAATGCAGGATTAAATGACATGTGATGAGTAAATAAATTTACTATTTTTAGTGGCACGTACATACATGATGATGTTTAATAAGCTGAAGAATTATTATTTTTAGGTAAGTAACTGTTAGGGGACAAAGATTCTTAAGTGGCGACCACAAAGCGGGACACCCAGTCCAGGTCTCCCAGGACCTCCAGGTCCAGGTCCTCCTATGAGGAGGACCGACGACCTCACGACAGTTGCGGGCAACTGGTGGATGTAAAAAGTTGTTTATCTGTATTATTAATGCAAAGACGCGAGGAGGAGAACGAGGTGCGAGGGGTTTGATGCATGCGACAAATATCGGTACGAAAACATATGTACATTCAGTCAGATTAACTCAACCATCCTAAATCGCTTGCCTCCCTCTTATGATAAAAAAATCTGCTAATATATTCCGGATTAATTGGTAGAGTGTATCACGCACCAAAAAAATATTTTTTCCTCGGACGCGTACTATGAACCCTGTGCTGCATCCACGATTCTATAATAGAATCCCTTGTTGCACTTTGGATTTATACCACAAAGTTCTAAATTCCGACTTCTTATCGTGCCATCCCGTTCATGCTTATAGTATTTAATACAAGAGTAAAGGAAACGGTACGATACGAACTTCCGTTTACGAATTTCAAAGTAGCCCTCCTGCATTCTACTCTAGAAACGCTCGGTCCGCACTGGATTCCAGACTGCACTGCACGGGCGTCCTCGCCATAAAAATATAATTGTGCTCCTTAGTGGTACAACCTACTAATTACTGTCGATCCTCGGCTCGTTGCGGCAACTTTACTGTTTATGATTAAAATTATTTTAAAAAATCTATTAAAAAAACTTAGCCTATCTAATTTTTAATATCGTTCAATCAAATAAATATATATAAAAGTAGGTCACTTCATATTTCTACACATTACTTACAAGATTTCTAGACTCTTATTATGTATACACAACATCCTAATTCAACAATGATTTCTGTAGCGTTATTTTAGCTTATCGTATTATTTACACTAATATTATGTGCAATTGCTACTACGTAAATATGATAGACTATCGTCGGTAGTTTCCATTTAATTTACTTTATCATTTGTTTTAGTCTGACACCAACGATCAAAATGGGCACACCTGAAGAAAATCCTTTGAAGCAAGATTCAGTACCTATAAAGAGAAGTTTGAGAGAAAAAATTAAATATGTCAAAGATAATATAACAATTGAGCCAGCCTTAGCATGCTATGTCATACCAGGTGCACTGGCGAGGCTCGCTACGCAAAACCTCAACTTAGATAAGGCGTGCCGAGTCAACCTGAACTACGGCGACGAAGTATGCGACTCCTTACTCGCTAGAGAAAGCAACAAGTATCTAAAACAAGAATTGGCTGTGCAAGAACTCGTTGCATCAATGGAAGTGTGGAAAAACATTTTGCTAACAGCGATACCTTGCTTTCTTATACTATTTCTAGGAGCATGGAGTGATAGAACGAGAAAACGAAAGATTTGCATCATATTACCAATTATAGGAGACTTTTTGATGTGCATGAGTTGCATTTTAAGTGTTTATTTCTTTCACGAAATACCATTACAAATCAATATGTTCCTGGAGGCAATTTTTCCGGCGGTCACCGGTGCGTGGATAAGTGTTTACATGGGAGTATTTAGTTATATTAGTGACATATCAAGTGAAGAATCCAGGACATTTAGAATTGGTGTGGCTAATTTGTGCCTAACGGCCGGTGGACCCATAGGTGCGGCTTTGAGTGGCATATTATTGAACAGTATAGGTTATTACGGAGTATTTTCAATTAGTGCTTCGCTAAAACTATTCAGCATATGCTATTGTTTGTTCTATGTCCATGATCCAAAACCAAATACTGAAAAATGTACTAAGGCAAGTTTTTCTGTGTTCTATCATTATCTAAAATATCTCTCGCTCTAAGAAACTTCGGAAAATATACGAGAATATAGGAGTATGTACAAGAGCTAATTTTTCCCTTCCACAATCATTTGCTTCCTTAAGTTCAGAGACCTGCGTCAAAAACTAGCTTAACGCGTAAGCTCACCTATTCTTCACAAAGTTATTTTTCTTCTTGCGTAATTATCTTAATTCCTCCAGGCTCATCAACTTGAAGTCCAATTAATCCAAGATACAATTACAGGATGAGTCATCCGACGTATGCGGCTTCCTCAAATCCTTTTTCGACATAAAACATGTGAAGGATACACTCGTCGTTGCTTTCAAAACTGGACCTAACAACAGACGTTTAAAGTCCATTTTGATACTGGCAAACATCGTGTTAGTATATGGAGCAGCTTATGGTGCGTATTTGTATGTTGCTTTGTTATTTATTTCGCTATGTTTAAACCGCAATTTTTCGGGCAGTTATTGCGTGATACAAAAATGAAAACTTAAATTCATGAAGGATCGGCTTTCGTGGATATTCGACAGCTATTGTTCTGACTATTTTATGGTTGATTTTAATGTACATATTTGTTGAGGTTCTGTACATTCAAGTGAAAAAATGGAACTCTACTAGGATGGCTAGTGTGTCTCTCGGTTCGTCTGTCACACCAAATTTGCTATCCGAATGAGCAGAATCAATTTAGTTATATTTGACATACTTATTCATTCTTGCCTAAACACGATCGTGTAATACGCAAATAAATTTGAATTTGGGAACACTTTTGGGGGGAAATAAAACAATTGGAAATTGTACCATGCCACCAATTACTCAAACATTTTTAATAAAATAAGAAAGCCAAAATAAACTAACAGCTTAATTTTTAGTACACCCCGGACGTGATTTATTGCCACTAAGTAATAATTTGTTAATTTATTCACTGTGCACAATAAATATACGTTATTCAATTTACCCATCATAGGTACAAAAAAAAGACCTTTGTTGAGAATAATTGAGAACAGGAGAGGGAAAATGTTAGTTCATCTCGTACGGCACGATTATTACATTATGACTATAATAGAAGAAAAGATAGAAGGGAAAAGGAAAAGCGGAAGACTAAAAAGGACATAATTATATGGAGCAGATAAAAGAAAAAAAAAACTTTAATTATATAAAGAAGTGAAGGAAAGAGCGGAATGTAGAATAAGCTGGAAATAACTCCACCGACAAGAGCCTAGCTCTTAAATATAATGATGATGATGACTAAATTTTGGTGCAAATAAACAAAATACATAGTAACGTAACAAAAGTATCTCCATTACTTATTTATTCACTACGATCAAAGCCTTAGAAATATGCGACAGTCGTATGCTTAAAATTCGGTACCCATAAAAAATTTGAATGTTGCAGGTGAATTTACCATACGTTATCTCTTCACGCGATACCGTTTCAACTGGGATGCACTCAAATTCAGTTTCTACAGCACATTTTACATCTGCATCCATGCGCTTGGTGAGTTCTTTTTCACACAGATTGGACGTTGAGTGTAATTTATCCAGGAGGTGGACACTTTACACGTGGGTTCCACTAAAAGATTAGATTAGATTAGATTAGATTAATTTATTTCAGATTGAAAATTACAACAATTACTTTGCTCACCCGCGAGCAAAGCAAAGCGCCGCGTCGCGGGTGAGCAAAGTAATTGTTTTAGTTCATTAATATGGACCTCCGCAAAGTAACGCCTGATTCAATAAATTATTGAAAATTACAATTATATTCAGCATTCCAAATGTCACAAATATAAAGAATTCACAAAAAGATCGTCAAAAGAATTTAAAAACATAAATGAAAAATACATTAATATAAAATGTCACAAGGATAATAATTAAAAACAATAAAAGTGTAAAAAAACAAAAATGTCAATAAAAATATTAAATCACATAATGTGTGAATGTCAAAGAAATTTAGAACCACAACATAAAAATGATAAATGAATAATATTAATTCACATAATGTGAAGATGTCATAAGACCAAATAATTAATAAATAATAACAATAAAAACAAAAAGAATAAAAATACATTCTGATTCAGATGTCAAATTTAAATAAGGATAATATCATATTCTTTTACACAGTACAATGATTTATCCATAAGCAGTTTTTTAAGTCGGCATCCAAATGTTTCGTCCGAACATTCACCTTTTAAGTCAGAGGGTAGACGTTCGTAAAACCTAGGGCCTATGACGCGCGGGTTTTTATCAAGCAGCGCCAACCGCCGCGGCACCACTTGCAATCGCCCAGTCTGGCGGGTTATTCTACCCGGGATATTGACGCGTTTAAACAAATTTATATTTCGGCGAGTAAACATTATTATGTCGTAGACATACTGTGAATATTGCGTCAATATCTCAAATTTTTTAAATAGCTCCCTACAAGAGTCTCTAGGTTTTACGCCAGCCAATGTGCGCAGAGCTCGCTTCTGGATCTTAAACACTCTGTCAGAATCAGTTGAATTTCCCCATAAAATTAAACCATATGACAGGAGTGAGTGAAAATAGGCATGGTAGATTTCAACAAGCGCTTTCCCGGAAACCAGTGGTTTAAGCTTTCGCAGTGCGAAAACAGCGCTGCATAGTTTTTCACAAAGCTTATCCACATGCTGTTTCCAGGTCAGCCCAGCATCCATCACAAATCCCAGAAAGTTGTTTGTACTGCACAATGGCAATGGACTCTGTAAATTTGGGGTTCCGATGTGGTTCCTGGCTGAGAATAACATTACGTTGGACTTTGTGACATTCATAACTAGTCCATTTGCCATGAACCACTCGCGCAGCTGATTGTACACACCACCTATCCTGTCCTCAAGCTGCTCATAAGTAGACGCGCTTACCACTACTGTCGTGTTATCCGCAAACAACACTACTGAACCATCAGCAACAGAAGCCGCGAGATCATTAATGAAGAGCAAAAAGAGGGTATTTCCCAATGCCGATCCCTGCGGAATGCCAGTGTCAACGTGACCAGCTCTAGATTTCGCCCTCCTTCCATCCAAATGAACCGCAACCGTCTGTTGTCTATCTTCAAGAAAGGATCTAAATAGTTGCAACACATTATTCTTGATCCCATAGTGACTTATCTTTTCTAACAGCAACTGATGATTTATAACATCGAACGCCTTGGAAAGATCACAAAATATGCCCGCCACTTTGTCTTTATTGTCCAGAGCCGTTGTGATGCAATCATATACCTTATATGCAGCAAGTGTGGTGGATTTACTTTGTCTGTAGGCAAATTGTTTGTCAGTTAGTAAGTCATTTGTCTCCAGGTGACGCATTAAGCTGGAAACATTGGGATACAGCAACAAATGCACTTTTTGCATTGTAAAATGTTTTTAGAATTCCGTATATTTGAATGACAAAAGGAACCTTTATAGGGGCAGTCGTGCGTCTGTTTTTCTGTCTGTCCTCGGTCACAGCAGCTCGCAGCCGTTTGAATCTACTGGATATTTAATTTCATTTATTAACTTACCTGACAATACGGCCCTCTCCTCGCACCCCTGCATTAGAGGGTCCATGAATGTCGTTAAGTTAGTGGAATAATTGAATCGGCGATATCTCTAATATTTTTTAAGCTAGGGGTAAAAATAACACAATATGTATTATGATTACCTCAACAATAGCGAAGCAAATATTAAAATGTGTGCACTTATTAAAAACCGGCCAAAAGAGTATCAGACACGCCCAGGATAGGGTTCCGCAGCCGTTACGTAAAAATCCTTGCATATCTTATTAATTATATAGGTCAGGCTGCTATTTACTCTTAAACTACTAATAATTCTCAAGTAAACTTAGCCGTTATAGTTTTAATTGATAATTTGGTATATTTGCTCCCATAATGATTTTTTGTTGTTTAGGTTTTGGAGGAGGGGGACGCTCGATTTTAACAAAAAATTGCACTTTGAATTGCAGTTGAATATCTCTCAAATGAATCACTGTACCTATTGAAAAATCGTCTTCACAACTCCGTAATGATTTTAAAAGACCTATCCAACAATATCCCACGCCATAAGGTTAGACGAAACAAAATCACTCCCGCTTTACGTGTATCTGGTACCATAAAAAAAATATTTTTCTACATTTTATTTTATCACTTTGTCGGAGTAATTGCTACATATAGCCATGCAAAATTACAGCTTTATATCACTAATAGTCTCTACGCTAAACCGCGGACGGACGGACGGACATGACGAAACTATAAGGGTTCCGTTTTGCCATTTTGGCTCCGGAATCCTAAAAAGAAAATAAATAAAAAAATATCAGTAAACATGTTGTTGTTCTTCCAGGTGCCTTGATCTCAATAAGTCTGTTCAGTCGATATTTTAAATGGCACGATTCTGTATTGGCTTTGATATCGAGCTGCAGCAAAATCGCGGGCGCCGTGGCCTTCAGCTGCGCCACGACGTCTGTAGACATGTATCTTGGTATGAATTATTAATTATGTATCATTAACACAGAGCTAATAAAAGAGAAATAGATGTATTAACGTGAGTATTTTTTTTCCACAATCGATATTGCGACTGTTTCGCCGCGCACGGTTCTGAATATTGAAAGTTAAAAAGGTCGAATGTATTAAAATATCGAAAGGGTTTTTTTTTCTGAAACCGTAAACTTCTCAGTGTTTTTTAAAACGGCATCGTAGGGTTGCGTGGTCAAACCCGATAAATCGAAATGATTGATTGTTGAAAAAAGAACACTATGTAAAACATCTAAAATCAAAAATCCTACAAAACATTAGATGAACTTATCGGGTTTGACCGGAAACCCTCGGTATAGAACCCGTTTGGTTAAATCAGGTTAGTTTTATAAAAAAATTAAAAGATTTACGCTTACAGAAAAAACCTTTTCGATATTATAACCCATTCGATATTTTAATAATTTCGATATTATTAAAACTCTCGATATTCAGATATGATGCCACACGGTGTAGGTAGGCCTCCAACAAGTTCGAGCGACGACCTGGTTAAGTTTGCGGGAACGCCTTGGATGCGGATGGCGGAGGACCGATCTGTTTGACGAACCTTGGGGGAGGCCTATGTTCAGCATTGGACGTCTTAAGGCTGCAATGATGATGCTGATGATTCAAATGCCCGTTTCGACTCTCTTATTTTTAATGAGTAGGTTTTAGTACGGCCAATTGCAAAAATAATTTACCGATTTAAACCTCTCATCTTTACACACCGATACCTTAATTCAAGTAATAAGAACTACCTAATGGAACATAATTATGAGCAAATTGTATTTTAAAGTTTGTGAGTACGTGCGTGAGTGCGTGGCGTGCGTGCGTGCGTGTGTTAGTGTGTGTGAGAGAGAGTGCGTTTTGTTACTGTTTCACACTAAAACGGCTGAAAGGCTTTGGATAAATTTAGTATGTAAGTAGCTGGACCTCTGAAATAAACATATAATAGGATAGTTTTATCCCAGTATTCTCTCGGAATTCTCACGTAAAATCCAAAAATCTTAACCGCTAAGCCTAAGTAATATAAATTTTTTCTCAGGCGTTCTTGAATGAAGAGGGATTTAGTAAAATTTCAGAATTTTAATCCGATTGCCAGACCTAGGCTGGTAGAGTCATAAACTAATTAGTTGAGTTACTCTAATTACTTCTCTCCTATTTTCAGCTGCAGCAATAGAAACATTCAATGCTTCGTCCTACACTGCTATGAGATCTATGTCCTCAAAACTAGTGACAAAAGATGAATTAGGTACGTAACATATACATACAGGGTGGAGATATCAAACTTCACATTGCGGGCAACTACCTTTAATATTGGATATAGCACATTCTATACAAAGGAGACATTCCTTTATTTTTTTAAATAAAAACACCGCATTTATGGATCTTTGTAATATTGGCTTTTTTAAAAATTAAATAAAAGTAAGTCTCCATAATGCATACAACTTGCTGTTTCCAATATTTAAGGTTACCTACCGGCGGTCCATTTCTCGTGACGGGTGATAGCAAAATGAACACGTGAAGGCCGATTCAAATCTACAGACACCGAGCGTGTCAGACACGTGCCGTATCAGACACCGACAAAATTTTCTTTGCTCATACTGGCCGGTGTTGCGATATCGTATATTGCGATAGAAATGAATTCGTTAATAGAAACTTTATGTCAGAATATTAATTTGTCTGCCACGACACTTGACGGCACGTGTCACGTGTCTGATACGCTCGGTGTTAGTAGATATGAATCGACTTAATTGTTAGTTTTCACGGCCTTTGGCTATTTTGATTGTGTATGTTATGTAGTTATAAATGAACCTTATGAGTAACCCTATCGATCTGCATCATCATCATCATCAATTCTGATTTCTGTCACGGCGACCACTTTGACTACGTAGCTAATTTTGGCGGTGAATATTTGAGCAAGCCACACAGAGAGACGTGGGACGGGGGCGCGTTGCAGTCCGCGTCTTTTATTCGCAGGCCGCGTCTCCGCCCCGTCTCTTCTGTCTGCTTTGGATCGCGACTTTTCTATACATTTAATATGAAAACTGATTCCAGGGGCACCGCGACTGCGACGCGCCCCCGTCTCACGTCTCTTCGGTTTGGCTTGCGCCTAAGGGCGCGTAAGGAAACCGCTATCATAACGCAGGGTTTCAAAATTCCTAACCTGACGCTTCACGGGACCTCTCCAGTCAATTTATTCATTAATTTGATAGTGAGTTCATTAGTTTAAATTTTTCTATGATATTTATTCATTTATTTTTAAGGTAAAATGACGTCGCTGTTTAATATGACGGAGACATTGGCATCCATGGTATTCGGACCTTTGTATTCATGGATTTACAAAGAGACGCTGGTGGTCGACGCTAGCACGACGTACTATGTTACAATTGGGCTTACTGTACCACCGATTATTATATTTGGGTGAGTAATTATGTTTTACTAGTCAATTACGAAATGCATGCACGCTCGCGCACAAATACGCATACACACACACACACACACACACACACACACACACACACACACACACACACACACACACACACACACACACACACACATACACGCGCGCGCACTTGCACATACACACACACGCACAAGTGCGCTAACATTTATAATACGAGTACTGCCTAGTAGAATTTAAGTTATAAGTATTATAACAATCACTTCTATTTCATTCTGATTTACAGATGGTTTTTTTTACAACGTAAAAAAGAAAAAACTAAACCTGAGGAAGACCACGATCCAAAGGAAGACAAATCCATGTACGATGTAGAAAATCAAAATAATTCTAGAAATGATTCTATATTAAGTAACATGGAAATAGCAGATTTGAAAATATCTACTCAATAAATTGAAATCTATAAAAATTTCAAATATTATTGCATTTTATTTATTTAGCCTCTTTAACTTTTACCCTCTTCTTTTCGGCTTCTATTTTAGATTTTATTCACCTTTTTTCTTTTTTTAGCTATTATGTATAGCTTGTCTAATTTAAAATGACGCGCCCCACTACTGCATTTGATATACAGGATTTCAAATCATGTATGTCAAATGCGGTGGTGGGGCGCGTCATTTTAAATTAGACAAGCTCTACCTAGTTATTATACTAAACGGCACTTGTCACGCAAACAATATTTGCACCAGCCAATCTGTTAGAAGTCGGTGCCAAATTTGAAGAGTCTAGTAATTATAGTTCATAGGATCCCGTTGAACTGAATATATAAATCCCGTTTTTTCCTTATCCGTGGGAATTTTTAAAAATCCTGAAATTAATGTTTTAACTAATGTAATACCTATTTGTGTATTAAATTTGAAGAGTCTAGTTATTATAGTTACTGAGATAGGGTCACTCGGAATCGAATATATAAATCCCGTTTTTTCCCGTTCCCGTGGGAATTCCCAAAAATCCTTCCTTAGTGGATACCTACATTGTATAAGGTATCTATGTGCAAAATTTCAAGTTTCTAGGTCCAGTGGTTTGGGCTATACATTAAAAACGACACCCATATTGATATTTAGACATTTCAACCCCATCGCACCCCATCCAGGGAGATGGTATTTTACGTATGCCACATCGGATTTTAAAACCGTTGTTGTTTTCATAACCAGCGACCCGATAAACCATAGAAATAACACCCATGTTGATTTTCAGACTTTGTTACCCCTTTCCCCCTTTTAGGCGATGAATTCTCAAAAAACCTACAACACGTGTTTACTCATTTATCATTAGGAGTATTTCTGTGAAGTTTCGATTAAAATAGTCGAACTAATCTTGTTTCCCCATACAAACTTTGAACCCCCTTTTTACCCCCTTAGGGAGTGAATTTTGAAAAATCCTTTCTTAGTGCACCTTTAGACCTTATAAGGAACCTACATGCCAAATTTGGAATCTCTAGGCCCAGTGGTTTGGGCTGTGCGTTGATATGTCAGTCAGTCAGTCAGTCAGTCAGTCATTATATATTAAGATTTCACGCTTCTTAGTGTAACTAATCCGCTCGTCATCATTTACAAAATATTTGTTTTCTCAATTCAGACACTTTAATTGAAAAATGTTAAGAAGTCCTCTTGGTGCTTTACCATCAATCCCACTTCACCATATTAATTGAGATGAGCATAAATTGCTTAGTAACTGTGTTAAAGTAATCGAATCGCAACCTATGAAATAATTGTTATTGAGTAGTTCCGGTGGCCAACTTTACTGTGGTCTTCCTCATCAGTTCCACTTCACTTAATGATGATTTCCAAGAGCAAATGCGCGAGTTACTACAAAACATACCCAAATTACTATACGTAATTAATTTTTCTCAAACATGCTATGAAATATTGACGTTATGTTCCTTAAAATACGCCACGAACTGTCACGTTGCAGGTGCGGCTAGACGAGAGGTCAATAATGGAATTTCATACAACATTGCTGGCCAAGGCCAGCAAAGTGATCGTCTATTGTTTTATGTGACACAGCACCATGACGTTTAATAGGTCGACGTGGTCGACGTGGATGGATGGATGGACGGACGGATGGACGGACGGACGGACGGACGGACGGACGGAGGGATGGATGGATGTTGATGGATGGATGGATGGATGGATGTTGATGGATGTTGATGGATGTTGATGGATGTTGATGGATGTTGGTTGATGGATGTTGATGGATGTTGGTTGATGGATGTTGATGGATGTTGATGGATGTTGGTTGATGGATGTTGGTTAATGGATGTTGATGGATGTTGATGGATGTTGATGGATCTTGATGGATGTTGATGGATGTTGGTTGATGGTTGTTGATGGATGTTGATGGATGTTGATGGATGTTGGTTGATGGATGTTGATGTATGTTGATGGATGTTGATGGATGTTGTTGGATGTTGATGGATGTTGATGGATGTTCTTGTTCATGGATGTTGACGGATGTTGATGGATGTTGATGGATGTTGATGGATGTTGATGATGTTGTTGGTGATGGTGATGGTGATGGTGATGGTGATGGTGATGGTGATGGTGATGGTGATGATGATGGCGGTGATGATGGTGGTGATGATGATGATGCATGTTTGAGAAAAACTCTATACAAGCCTTGGCCACGAACAGGGATTGCCGGCCTCGTATCTCTAGATGGCCTCGTTAACACTCGGCCATCTATAACTACTCGGCCGGCAATCCCCTATTTCGCGGCCGCTGCAGTAATGTACTAATATATGTATACTTGAAGAGTTCCCTCGATTTCCCCAGGATCCACTAATGAGATCCTAACTTTGGTAACAATAGGACATTGCTTCATAAATAACGGAGTTGAATTACCAAATTTTTACTTACATACTTGTAAACCGTAATAGGTACTTAAGCGTCGTGTCGAAGATAATTTATACAGGGTGGTAAAAAAACGAACGCTACTCGTACGTGGATGGAGACTATTATTTATACTAACTAGATTTAAAATAGTGAATTCACAACACAGATAACATTCCTTTACATGTGAAAACAACTATTTTTCCCTTGCTACTCCGCAACCAAATTATTAAAGGTATCTTCATCTTCATCCTTTATCCGGCCGTTTAGACGCCCCTTCGCATACGGTCCTGCTCTAGCGGCAGCTATTAACCTACGGTAGGCTCTCGCGTGCTCCGTTAAGCCGTCGAGACGTCAGTTTGTCCACTTGCAGCAGTTGGTTGGCCAAACAGATGTAACGACGAGAGATTTACAATCATAACCACGTTGTTGGTAAAGGGTCTCCTCACTTCTATCGACGCGGAATCAGCTTAAACCGATAAAAAAAGGCTTTATGTCCACGCAATAAGAGTGAAAAAGACGTTGACCGGCTCGGCTCCGCGAGCTGAAATGAGCCGAACCGATCGAAGCCATTCACTCTTATTTCGTGGACAATAGAGCTTAAGCTGATTCCGCGTCGTTAGATGTGGGGAGACCCTTAGACTGGTTCGTAGTAACATCGACAATTTGGAATCGTATATTAACTGTTTAAATAGTTAAAACAGCAGCTAAAACGGAGACGAGTGTGTAGGTAGGTATACGTCAAATCAGCTGCAGTTTTTAAAGTGATAAATCACATACAAACGCATCAGTCACCCTTTAACTGTCGTCGGTGCTCTTTGACCGACGTCGACTCTTGTTCGGACGTCGTCGACGCTGAACGGCTGTCGTGTCGCCAGCCGTCATCATAGTTGGGGAGCCAAAGAGGCGATTTCAGCATTTACTAAAGCGCGTAACCCTTGCGTATACCTTGTACCCGGTTAAGTACTTCGACCAAATATTAGCCCCATAAAATATAAATGGCCACCCGTCAAGGATACGGGATCAGATTAGTAAAAAAATATTGATCATCAGAAATTCTCGAGCGCGTCAGATTAAGGTATTTAGGGTGAGTTAATTACAAGCTAAAAAGTGTATATTTCACCAATCTGACAATTTGAAAGTGACGTAAAGAAGGGGGAGGGCTACAAACTTGTAAAAAAACGTCATCTCGACACTCGAGCGTGGCTAATTTTATTTTTATTTTGAAGGTAATAAATTCAAGGATAACGAAATAGTATTTTATGCAACTAAGGGCCATTAAGACACGAATGCGAGTTTATGACATGAGGCGAAGCCGAATGTCATAATAGATACGCATGAGTGTCTTAATGGCCGATTATGAATAGTTGCATACATTACTTTTTCTACGAGTTCAAAATAAACAATTATTAAATAATGATTATTTCCACAATCCGAAGTAACAAAAATTCGTCGATAAAGTTTAATGCGTGCAGCTGCGTGCTGCTTATATTCTTCTCTCCGTGTTTCTATTCCTCTCTCACTCTTTTTCTATCTATTACTCTCTCACTCCGTCCACACTCTGGTGTCTGTTGCCATGACGCCATCACAGCTGATCACACAGACTCGTTCGTGGCATGATATTATTTACAACGTATTTCAAACATTTTGGCTTATTTATTGTTATTTTAATATAAGTAATGTGAATTTTATTAAAGTTTACAAATATACTAGCTGGTGCCCGCGACTTCGTCCGCGCAGTAAAGCTTCTTTATTTCTTTCATTGAATAAAACAAAAATCCGGCAACGGCAACATCCGAAAATCCATCGTCTCCTCATCATTGGTACTTAGTGAATATAATAAATCCCGTTTATTCCCTATCTCGTGGGATTTTCAACAAATCTATCCTTTTTGCAATCGACGAAAACAAAAGGAGGAGGTTCTCAAGTCGGTGTATATATATATATATATATATATATATATATATATATTTTATGTATGATCACGCATAACTTTTTACAGAGTAGTCCGATTTTGATGATTCTTTTTTTATTGGAAAGCGTATACCCCGAGAGTGGTCCCATTTAAATTTGGAAATAATATTCTTACCCTAAGGGTAGGAAAACAGGGGATGATTGATTGTTCAGTTACTGATTGTACTATATGACCACGCAGAACTTATTACAGAGTAGTCTGATTTTCATATTTATTTTTATTGGATAGGGTATCCCTTGAAGTTGGTATTATATAAATTTGGAAAAAAAAATACCCAAGGATGGGAAAAAAGTATAAAATAAACACTTTTTGACAAAAAAATTAAACCGCCGAAAAAACTAAACAAATCTAGGTACCAGTTTGAAGTCGGTGCCTCAGCACGAGCCAGGAGGAGTGATAGAAGCCAAGCAGGTAGAAGATTATAGGTCCACTCCTCCTGGCTAGTGCTGAGGCACCGACTTCAAACTGGTACCTAGATTAAAGTCAAACAAAAAAGGTATTAGTTTTTGCTTTTCAGTTTTTCCGGCGGTTTAATTTTGTTGCTCGATATTGAATAACGGCAACAGGGGCTGAATTCAGGAACGGCCCAACACGGTTTTCGAGCCGTTATTCAATCGTTTGGGAGAGGATAGGAATGGACTGAGCTTGGGATGAGCTTTATTTTCCTGTTAATTCGCTTTGTAAATAAATAAATGAATAAATAAATAATTAAATAAATAAGGCTAATACCAATCGCAAACCAGTGATTTTTAGCGTTCCTGAATAGCAGTTCATCCCTATCCTCTTGCAAACGATTGAATTACCGCTCGCAAACCAGTCAGTTCGTCACGGCACTGTTTTATAAGTAGGTATGTGTTCGTCTAAAGAACCCTTCGATAGCTGGAGATCACTGGTCCTAGGTTTCTATTAGGATAGCCCCAGGGCCCTAGGCAACTCTCTCAATATAAGGAAAGCCACTCACCTTGGTCTGCTCTCATGCACCTGCTGCTGTTATATTTACACAGAGTTCACAATGACACACACACAATAATGTCCAAATTTAGTATCCCGATGACCGAAATAATATCACCAAAAAACCAGTACTTATTTATTTATTCAATTATAACCATGGTATTAAATCTGGTGTTACAAAAAAATAAAGATCTACATGGACCCCGGTGGGGTATAGTACATAAGTATAGCAATAATTACAAAATGTCACTTAAAGTCTACATATAATTCTATCTATCTATATAAACATTTTAAACAGACCAAATATATTTTATATACGCTTTTCTAGACGACCATTCTTGAGAATCTACAAGTTGTCTTCTAAGACTTTTAACGACCGCTTTAGCCTAGTTGGTAGTGACCCTGCCTACGAAGCAAGAGGTCCTGGGTTCGAATCCCGGTAAGGGCATTTATTTGTGTGATGAGCATAAATATTTGTTCCCGAGTTATGGATGTTTTCTATGTATTTAAGTATTTATTTATCTATATAAGTATGTTTATCGTCGTCTAGTACCCATAGTACAAGCTTTGCTTAGTTTGGGACTAGGTCGATTTGTGTAAGATTGTACCTACCCTAATATTAATTATTTATTTATATTTTAAGAACTCTGATACTGAGTAGTAGCATTTTTCTAATAGCATTGTTTTAATTTTACTGTAGAAACTAATATCTTTTACTTCATTTTTAAAACAAATTGGGATTTCATTAAATATTGTTACTGAGCTGTAGTAGGGTAGTTTTGGGTTGGGCAATGTTAAAAGGTGCTTGCGGCGTGAATTTTGCGAATAATAATTGTACATTATTGTTAAATATTATTTATTTTTATTAGCAGTTACGTCTGCTCACCGAAACTAAGATATAAAAGCGAAAAAGTTTTCCGGGTGCGCCGGTGGGATTCGAACCCACGTCTCCTGGGTATGCGCCCCAACACGGGTGTTCTACCAATTGAACCACGTCGCTCCCAACCGACTTCCCCGAAATTTTTAATCGCTTACATACGCCAACAGTGGCGTGTGGTAACATCCATCACAACTATTAGAAGCTACGACTCCTACGTTCCAAATTACATTGGAAATGCGTAAGAAATGATGTACCACATCTATTTATTCAAATATTATTTTTATTTTATTAGCAGTACGGCTGCTCACCGAATCTAAGATTTAAAAGCGAAAAAGTTTTCCGGGTGTGCCGGTGAGATTCGAACCCACGTCTCCTGGGTATGCGCGTATGTAAGCGATTAAGAATTTCGGGGAAGTCGGTTGGGAGCGACGTGGTTCAACCCGTGTTGGGGCGCATACCCAGGAGACGTGGGTTCGAATCCCACCGGCGCACCCGGAAAACTTTTTTCGCATTTAAATCTTAAATCTTTATTGTTATTTGATTTATTTAATTTAATTTAATTTAATTTGGTTTGATTTATTTTGATTTAATTTAGCTTCATTTAATTTGGTTTAATTAATTTCATTGGTTTCATTTGATTCAGTTAATTTTAATCTGGCTTTATTTAATTTAATTATATTTATTTATTTTAACATCACCAGGCTATTTTCATTATATTTGGTTCGATTTTATTTAAATTATGTTTCTAATTATCTAACTACCTGACTTTTAAGAATTTTGATAATGATAGTAAACATCGATTGCACAACACAAAAAAAATAAATATTATTTTGTTATATGTACCTAATAATTTATAGTTTTTAGTTAAGTATTTAATCCTTGTTTGTATAATTATGTAGAATTTTTTGAATTAATTAATATTTATCTGAAATATAAAATGTAAAAAGTTGTATTTATATTATATTATAGTATGCTGTGCCCTACCAGGGACCATGTGAAACAAACAAATGTATCCTTAAACATCCATAATGTACCATGGTTGCAATAAATGATTTTTATGATTATGATACAATTTAATGTTTTTCCTAACGAACATGACAACTTCCAATATGTATATAGAGGGGAAGGTAAGTAACTGTAGTTTTTTGAAATGCGGTCTACAACTTTCAGTTTGGTGTATATTGGCTAAAACCCGGATACATTTTTTTGCATAATGAAGAGTTTATGAGCGTCAACGCTTTCACTTTCACTTTGGTTAAAAGAACAGTTGTACACACCAAAAACATGTGTGATCCGTACGTTCGTTTACCTCAAACTCTCTTGACAGCTCTTCTGCCGCCAACCGACCGTAGTGTTGTGACTTAGGGCCACTTTCATAGTCTAGGGTTAAAAAATTAAATCGTTAACCCCGGGTTAAGAATGACATTTCCATACATTTTGACACTTGTTAGCCCGGGGTTAGCAGTTAACTCGGAGTTAAGTAGCTAACCCAGGTCCGCACAAGCCCGCCTTACCCTCATATTAAAAGATTACAATGCCCGAACAGTACAAATTAAACCACGGTAACTTTTTTCATTGTAACTAAATTTTAATGAAACAAAGCTTAAATGTTTCTCCAATTTAAACTTCATCTAAGTGTCTGCGAAGACTGCTAGAAAATGCGTTCAGTAGTTTCGGAGATTAGCGTGTACATACAGACAGACAGAGCTCTACTTTTATTGTTTTATTATAGTATAGATAGTGTGTATTTTGTAGTGTGTATCAGAAGGAGGCTGTGGTCGGAACTGTTCAGCGCTCGACAGCGCCGTTGGGTGATTTTTTGGTATGTAATAAATAATGCGAACGCGTACGTTTGGCTGCTAACAACACCGTACGGGTGCGAAAAGTTTTTCGGTAAATCGCAGTTTTACTCGTCGACATACGTCGTTTCATGTCGATTGACGTTCGCTATTGTTGCGTGGACATAATCTCAGATCAGATGTCGCGCGCGTCGCTAGGTATCTTTTTTAAGAGGGTACGATGCGCACCATTTCTCCATACAAACGTAATCCCCTGTTTCCTCCCTGGATAATGGCTTTAGAGCCAATTTTTTTTTACTGTGTAATCTGTATCTACCACAGCTATGCCCCTATGTTTCGTTTTTTTCCATATTTCAATGAACATAAGAAATATGAGCTTTCAAAAACTGAAAAAATTGCCCAATTTCAACGTTGTTTTCAGACACTCATCAGAAAAGAATCCCTCCTATATACAAAAAAAGGAAAACATAGGGGCATAGCTAAATCTTTCCTCTAATTATTTATGAAAAAAATAAATTAATTGGTCCAGTTTTCGAGAAGAAAACAGAGGATTACGAAATGCTGTTTTGATCAGTTTTACGCGCCTATTAACGGTCTGAGGTGCAGTTGTCCCGCTCTCGCTGTACTGATACGGAGGGGTTCGGGCGAGACAGCGACATTTCATTAAAATACCTATTTCTCAAAATTCTCTCAGCCATCGTACCCTCTTAAAGTGTTATTCTATTTTTATCTAAATGCATCCACTGAAATCTATCCAAAATGATTAACACAAAGTATGGCACGCACGTACGATGTCAATATTTCATTAATTGCTTATTTACCGTTAAAATTATATCTTTAATATAAAAACAAAAAAATATTGTAAATAATAGACACGCCGTGTAAAGAAACGTGCATTCATAAAGTACCTACATAACAGACGTGACATGAATTGGCACGATAACAGTAAAATGAAAACAAAAAAGAAGTTTAGTTTGACATAAATATTAAGAGTGAGTTGCACGAAGTTACTTTAACTTTATAAAAAACTAGCTTTTGCCGCGACTTCGTCCGCGAAGACAATAACGTTGGTTGTTTGGATGAAATTTGGCACACAGGTAGTTTATTATTACATGGATTAACGCATAGGATAATGCCAGGAAAATGCATAGTTCCCGCGGAATAGGAATAAGTGAATTCTATAGCCGCTAAGCCGTGGTGGCCTAGTGGTTTGACCTATGGTCTCTTAAGAAGAGGGTCGTGGATTTGAGCCGGGGCTTGCACCTCTGCGTTTTTCTGAATTCATGTGTTAAATTACGTTTAAAGTATACCATGAGCTTTACAGCGAAGGAAAACATCGCGAGGAAAGCTGCACACATCTGAGAAGAAATTTAATGGTGTGTATGAAGTTCCCAAATCGCACTCGGCACGCGTGGGAACTACGACTCAAGTCCGTTCGTTCTGGGAGGAGGCCTGTGCCTGATTGAAACAGGCTTATTTTATCCCGGGAAAGGGCAAAGTAAAGTTCCCGCGGGATAGAAATAACTGTTTTAACCTATTTTGAAAATCAGAGACAGTGTAGCTTTTTATTAGAGAATTAATTTGAAAAATCAGCCCCCAAGTTCAATTCACTTATTTCGATCACGCGGGAATTTTGCATTTTCCCGTAGAAAAAAAAACCGGTTGTCTGTAAAGTCGATTTACGGACGATAGTTTAACGTGACAACGTCATAACAAAACATTCAAAAACCAGGTCACCCATCCAAGTTGACCGCGCCCGACGTTGCTTAACATCGGTGATCGGACGAGAACCGGTGTTTTGTCAAATACCTATCTTGAAAACGGTGCATCCTACAGCAAAATCAATGAAATTTTCATCCCCCCTTTTACCTTGTTAGCTTACTATTAGTGAAAGAATTTTTAAAATCAGCCCCGAATATGGAGTGACTTACTTCTATCCCGCGGGAATTTTGCATTTACCCTAAGAAGAGTAGTATACCAATCAAGAACAGAGTAGCTTTCTATTGGTGAAAATCGGCTCAACAATTTCAGAGTTTCCGCTACAAACAAACAAACAATGAAAGTACCTATAGGATATTTCCCTATCCCGTTGGAATTTAAAAAAAACCCTCAATAGTGCACCTCTACAAATACTCAAGGTACATGTATGCCAAATTTCAAGTCCCTAGCACCGGTAGTTTAGGCTGTGCGTTGTCTGTCATGACAGTCTGTCAGTCACGGTACTGTTTTATAGTTATAGATAAAATAAAATATCAGTGCTGTTTGACAATATTTACATTACAATATATGAATGGATATGGGTACACTTTGGATTGGTTCGAAAGTTACCTAACAAACAGGTACCAATCAGTCAAGGTGGGTGGAACGCGTAGTGATCTTCTTCCAGTTTTGTTTGGAGTTCCGCAAGGAAGTATCCTAGGTCCAACGCTGTTTATTATTTATATAAATGACCTACTTCAGCTTGAGATACCTAACTCAGACACAATATGCTATGCTGATGACACAGTGATTCTCTTCAGTGGAAAGACCTGGGAAGAGGCATACTCCATGGCTAGTTGTCGTGAAGCGACAATCAAAATTGAAGTAACCTAACCTAAATTCTAAAAAATGTCATGAAGTGACAATTTTAAAAGAAATAAACTTAACCTAAGCTATTAAATGAAAAATAAAATAAACTGAAAACCATTTATTTACAATAGAATTTTTTAAAAAAAAAAGAGAAATATTTACAATAAACAATGGGCGTGTGTGAATTGGTGTATTGTAGAGGTGGACGGAATGTATGTGGGTGAGAGTAAGGAGGATGTGGCGGAGACCCGGTGACGATGGAGGAGGCTTCGGTGGGGCGCTGTCAGCGCACAGTCAGGTGGCGTTGACAGCACACGACGTGGCAGCAGGCAGCAGAAGGTCCGGCGTGTCAACGCGCAGACCCGGTATGGGCAGCAGGTACGGTGTTGGTGCGACAGCACCCGGAACGGGTATGGGTAACGCCCGAGTCGGGTGCAAACAATATGTGGTCCAGGCGTGACCGCGCACGAACCGGATGTGGTAGCGCACGATGGAGATGGAACAGTATCCGGTGTAGGTGGGGACAGCAACTGGTGGAGACAGCGCCTAGTGAAGGCGGAGACAGAGCTTGATGAAGGCGAAGGCGGCGCCTGGTGAAGGCGGAGACGGCGCTTGGTGAAGGCGGAGACGGCGCTTGGTGAAGGAGGTGACAGCGTCCGGTGAAGGCGATGACAGCGTCTGGTGAAGGCGGAGACGGCGTCTGTTCGCGGAGACTTCAGATAGAACGCGGACCTTGTAGAACCCCGGGACCAACGTGGCCCCAGGGTAGGCCTTATCGAGTTGTTCCTTATTAGGAAGCTGACGATAAACTGAATCTCTTCGGCGTTTGTATGGCTTATATAGCCGTCTAACGGAGCTCCGCTCCCGAGGGCGTTTCGAGAATCAGAACATACGAAATTTTAAATTAAAAGTAAATTTGTACACGTGGTCAAATATATTTATTAGTTTTAGAGGGAGGTTTACTATAAAATATATTTTTTTGACATGAAAAACGAAAATAATTGTCATGACAACTGAATAAACAAACATGTCAAAGCATGTCAGTTTTTGCATTCAAAAGCATAACATTTATATCGAGTGAAAAGAATAATAAATTTGGAAAGTATTCTACAGGAAAAAATAGCGCGCACCAGCCTGCGCGAAGCCCGAATCTCCAGAGTACTCGCAACACATAGAAAAAGGCCGAAAAAGTTAGTGTCTACTTTCATCGCCCCAAAAGTGATTGAAACGTGAAAATACGTAGTGAAAATCCAGTGAAACTGTGTTCTTTAGCTTTTGTGATGTTGCAGGACCCTGCAGAAATGAAGGTGACGTAAATCCATTAGTTTTAAGACGACACACGACCTAAGACAAAAAGTGAAAATAAACTACAGGAGAGGATAAAAATCGTAAGTAAAAAGTGAATACTACGTAGTGTCGGATTGGAAAAAATAGTTTCTTGGTTTAACAACAACCTGCTTACTCTAAATGTTGAGAAAACATATTACATACCGTTTTCTAAAACAGCAGCGTCAGCCCCTCTAACATCTAAAACCTTAACGCTTCATAACTGTGGAACCATGCAAAAATCGCCTACCAGTTCTGCTCCTGCCCCATGCACCTGTCCCGAACTCACCAAATGCGCTACTGTGCGATATTTGGGTCTTCTTATTGATCAGCACTTGTCATTCAAAGAACATGTACATCTTGTCTCTAAAAGAGTCGGGAAAATTATATATATCGTAAAGCGGCTGCGTCACTGTGCTCCCATCAATATCCTTTTCATGGTCTACTATTCTTTGTGTCAGTCTATTATACAATACTGTGTTGCAGTCTGGGGCAGTGCGTGCAAGACATATCTCTTGGAACTTGAGCGCGCCCAGCGTGCTGTAATTAAGGTCATGCTTAAGAAGCCTTTCCGGTACCCTACACGTTCCTTGTACAGGGAAACAGGACTTCTGACAGTTAAGCAGCTATATGTAGTGAGGGCAGTTGGTCGCACCCATAGCCTCATCTATAAGTCTCCTCTGCACGAGCAACTGTTAAAGAAAAGAGTATACCGTGTACCTCTTCCAGTTGTTAGATCGGCATTTGCAAAGCGCTGCCCGTTCTTGTTCTTTGCACACCCCTACATCTATAATGTGATAAGCAAGACACTGGTGGACATAAAAAAATGGGGCCTGGCCGTGTGAAGAGATCTGTGGGGGAGTGGCTGAAGAGGCTAACATATTTAGAAACGGAGAACTTGTTCTCCTCAAGTAAGTAGGTCAACACACACGCGCGCGCAAACACACACACACACACACACACACACACACACACACACGCACACACACGCACACACACATACCATACTTTTATATTGTGGCATTGACAGCAATTAGTTGGGGTGAGGGTTATTGTTATTATTATTATTATTATTTCTGCAAATTTTTCTTCCTCTTCTCTATATAAACTGTCAATATACCTTTTAAAGCACTATGCACTGTAATTCGTTTCTGTTTGGAATACCAACACTTCAGGGTGCCCAAGATACAGGCACTGCCTAGTTTGGGGCCCGCTGACAATGTATTTATGTTACTGTTTCTGCATCAATAAATATATTTCATTTCATTACATTTTCATATTTCATTTCACTTATTTCTGACGATCAGTTTTTTTATCAACAGCTATTCTATTCTTCGACAAAGTTCTTCTCCAAAGGCATCCAATCTCTGTGCCTTGCAATTCCAGTCTGATATAATTCTAGTCCGTTTCTCATTTTTCTCTCTCAGCATAATTATGTCGTGCCCATTATCATTTAAATGTTTTTTTTTAACCGACTTCAAAAAAAAAAGAGGAGGTTCTCAATTCGTCTGTATGTTTTTTTTTTTGTATGTTTGTTACGCAATTACTCCCTCAATTGTGAACCAATTCTCAAAATTATTTTTTTGTTTGAAAGAGTATACTCCTAAGGTGGTCCCATTGGCACCAAGTCAAGATTTGATCATGGGATCCTAGAGAAATCAAGGGCAACCTTCGAATTTTATAGGCAAACTTATGGTGATTTTAGTATTTTGACCATCAAATGAAGTATTTGCATTCAGAAAGTATCATTTGGTAAACTGGACCTGATGAAGAAGACTGCACATGGCCAATGGAACTACTCAACGGGTCAAATCTTGCAAATTAAATTTGACCCACTTCCCGGTTTCCAATTGAGCTGAAATTTTGCACGCATGTGTAAATTGGATGACAATGCAATATTATTATGACATGGAGCTGATCTGATGATGGAGCTGGAAGGTGGCCGTAGAAACTTTGTAATAAAACGTTATGACCGCATTGAGTTTGGGCTCATTTGATTTGACCTGACGAGTACTATGATCCTAGCTAGATGGTTACATTTCTCTCTATTCCACATTGACATATAATTATTTTGTTAGTTAGTTTCTGTATTTATCATCATCATCTCTATTTCAGAATAATATATACGTCCCGCAGCAGGGCGCCGGCCTCTTCTCAGACAGATGCTAACATTAGATACAAGTGTAAAACTGTTTCAAGATATTCTTTCTGTAAGTTTTTGCTTGGTGGTTACGGCATGACAACCGAAACCGTAACCGAAGCCGGAAATTTCTGAAACCAGTAATTAAAACAATGTAAGCTATTAATATTCTAAGGATATTCTATCACTTACAAACCATTAAAAATACCTTTTAATTACAGCCTCATCTAACGGGACTACCACAAATTAACGTGGCGCCCCGCCTCAACCGGGCAGTTGACGGGTGGTTTGGTATTAATTATAGTTGTAGCACAGTGTTTGAAGTAACTTGGTGTGACCTTAGACAGTGAAGAAAATATGTCTAGCGAGCAAAATGAAAATAAAGAAAATGATGAAGAACAACCGTTCCGTGAGAAACCATTGCTTAAAACCGAAAATCGAACTGTCGTCGATAAATTTAAGTACATAGCAACCCAAATATCCGTAGAACTTTTAGTACTTGGACTTGTTATTCCAGCTTTGATATCAAAACTCGCAATGCAAGATTTAAATTTGGAAAAAGCGTGTCTTGTGAAATTGCAATATGGTGAAGAAATATGCGGTCTTTTGATTAAAAGGAAAGGTAATCTATCCGAATACGAACGAGAGGTCCAACAAGTGGTTTCCTTCATAGAAACATGGAGAAACGTGATTCAAACAGTCGTACTAACCATTTTATTGATATTTATGGGTGCTTGGAGTGACAGAACAGGCAACAGAAAAATTTGCATATTGCTTCCAATTTTTGGCGATTTTTTGGTGTGCATAAGCAATATTGTTAGCACCATTTTCTTTTATGAGATTCCTATTGAAGTCACAATGTTTCTAGAAGCTTTTTTGTCTGCTATCACAGGCGCCTGGGACACCTTTTTCTTAGGAATCTTCAGCTACATTAGTGATATTACCACGACTGAATCCAGGACCTTCCGCGTGGGCTTAGTTTATATTTTCTACAGTAGTGGAATACCCATTGGAACAGCAATAGGGGGAATATTGTTTAACTATTTTAGTTATATAGGAATATTTACACTGTCTAGTGCACTCTATCTGGTAACATTAGCGTATGGGATCTTCTATTTGAAAAATAAGACGAAACCAGATTTCAACAAAACTAACGAGGTAAATTTTAACAATCTCTGTTTTACCATAAATCTGAGACAATCGTTAGGCTGCGTTTCCACCAGAGATGTGCGAGAATGCGTTGCGAGGGATGTGTCTGTCATGAACCAATAGAAACACTTCATTCACTTAGGACCTTTTAAATGAAGTGTTTCTATTGGTTCATGACAGACACATCCCTCGCAACGCATCCTCGCACGGCTCCGGTGGATACGCAGCCAACATGAATTTAGTTTAACGCATGTCAGTTTATGTAAAAAATACAATCATTTTAGACATTGATTTATGATTAATGATGATTTATGATTTACAATTTTCTTAAGGCACATGCTGAAATAAAAAAAATCTTGATTCAGCGTTAACTCAGTTTAGTAGTGTCAAAATGAATGTAACTGCCAATCTTAAATCAGGTTTAATGATTTTTTTTTAAAACATTTTTAAGTTTTGTATTATTTAGTACCATCAAAGTTTATGTATTTAATTTAATAATAATATGGTATTTAATTTCTACATATGTTTGAATTTATTTTCAGATTACGGCAGTAACTGTGTCAACATTAATAACTCTTCAAAAAGACACTGTGTCCGTGGTCACAAAGCCACGTCAAGGTGATTTAAGGTTTAAAATCATCTTCACTCTTATGCTGGTGGCTGTCATTCACGGATGTAGTCACGGTATGGTTTTGCTTACAGCGTTGTTCGTTATTTTAGTACCTATTAGCCATTTCTGGCAGAAAACTGTTTGGCGGGGAGTGACTATTCACCGTATTTGTATGAATACGATAAATAAAATTGATGAATAAGAAATATTCCAATAATTACAATTTATTTTCTAATTTCGGGGCTTGTTTTACCATTCATTTATAAGTTCCTGGTATTTTTTGTGGAAGATTTGTAATGCCGTATCTGTTTATTGGAATAAATGAAAGATATACAGAAGATACAGAAGGCATGACAGATATCTGTCTCACAAAATAACCGAAGCTTAAAGTCGTGAAACTGGCGTTTAATTTTGTAACACAATCACGCGTCTAATAATTACGGAAAAGTAGTGCAAGTATGCGTATAATATTACGTTACATAATTAATGCAAGATACCTGACCGAAGACCAGTTTACTCACGAACTACTTTTTGAGATAATTGTCTAACGCCTCTAACGGTTTGGGATCTATCCAAGATCCTTAGTCATTGAGTGCGTCGCGAATCGAAGCATCTTGTCTGCTCGAATCGGTTCTCCAAAGCAGACGCGGGAAAGGCCGGTGGACCTACCTTCATTTTGGACACTATTATAAATATCAATAGAAGAAATTGTACACTTGTCTTGAATGTTAACCTAATCACTAGTGGGCGGCCGACGGATGTCAAAAACGTCAAAATGATGACAAGCAAGCAAAACAACAACATAATTGCAAAATATTTATATATTTTTTTTGTTGTACAAAATAATCATAATTTTTTGTCTTTCAAAGTTCACTATCCACTTATACAGGGAAAATGACCTACAGATGTAAGAAGTGCCTACCTATTCGTAAAGTGATACTTCGCCATTATTAGTAACGTTATCATCACTATTACTCAAATTTCTCATAAAATCATAATCTGGAATTCTGTCTATACTGACTCCATTAATTTTATTGGAGGATAGAGGTATTATGTACTTACTGACATATATATAGCAAAAACTAGCTGTTGCCATACATACATAAACCATACATTCATAAACTAGCTGTTGCCCGCGATTCCATCTGCGAAGAATAGGGGTAGGTATAAAAAATAGCCTACGACCTATTATCAGACCTACCAAATACAGAAAAAAAAACTTTCATAAAAATCGGTCAAGCCGTTTCGGAGGAGTTCGATAACAAACACCGTGACACGAGATTTTTAAATATTAGATAGATTACTAGAAATTTAATAAAAGTCTTATCCATGTTATGCTTTCGTCACCATATTGCATCCATTGTCCGCCCTTTACTAATCACATACATAGATTGGAATTTTCCTAGCTCCTTTGAACTGGCACTCATCAACCAACAGTGTATGTATATAACGTTAGATATACGAAATTATGATTGTGAGCACTCCGAGTTAACTGCTAACCCAGGGCAACAAGTGTCAAAATGTATGGAACTGGCAGTCTTAACACAGGGTTCCTGATTTAATTTTTTAACCCTGAACTGTGCAAGTGGCCCCTAGTGGTTTTTCTGAACCGATGGTAGATTATTTGACTTTCTTATAGTGTTGCCATATCCATTTTATATAAATCCGTAGGTCCAGGCGAAAAATCCGTAGAATTCCGTAAATCACCTGAAGAAAAATCCGTAGAGCTACGGATTTTTTTTAATTAGGTATATTCGACGGCACCTGAACCTTTAAATGCTATTCAAAATTAGATTAGAGTCTGGCTAAAGTAAATTGGCAATAGAAACTCAACAAAAATTAAAAAAAATGGCAATCTATTCTGGCACGGAAGAAATTTTCTATTCATACGCTTCGGTTTTCCGTTCCGTTTTGTTCATTTTTGCTGGTTGTCATCGAAACTAGAAGGTAAATTTTAAAAAATGAGGCTAGTCTGAAATTCCATCGATTAGCCAAGTATTTCCGTAGGTCTGGGCACAAGGCCTAAAATCCGTAGATCTACGGATTTTTCCGTAGATCTGGCATCGCTGCTTTCTTAAGTGCTTGTTAGCCTACATTGACAAACATATTTTGATTTGACTTTTACTCCGTCCGTGATTCCATGCCTCAATCTTATGACAAATGATATCGAAGAATCTGAAACTGTTGAATGATTAACCGTTAAAAATATAAATTTCATGATTGAGTAATATCACGACAGCTTCTGTTTAAAATATTACAGTATGATTCTAATTGATTCTAATGCGTTTCTTGTTGACATTCTGATTCATGTTTTTTAGGAAATCGGATAATAGCTTACCTGTTCGTACGATATCGTCTTAACTGGGATGCAGTCAGATACAGCACGTACTCAACATACAGCCTTATTACGAATTCATTAGGTAATTAAGTACTTAAGCGTAAATGTAAGAACTTATATATATACTTCTTTCTTGGCTATCCTGATAAACCATACGCTACTAGCAAACTTCCATCGGATCCCTTGGTTTCCCATAATTTACTTTGTCATAATTTCAATGGTCCTGAAAAGGTTTAAGTAAATATAAACATTGCAATGTCCTTTGTTTTTTTTAGTTTGTCCGGTAGTATCTGGATCAAGCTCTAACGTGGGTGCCTTCCAAAGACATTTTTTTTAAATAGTATAGTTAATACTTTAATGCATATAACGGTTTTACAGGTGGCATGACTTAAACTAAGAGATCACATTATTTACCCTGTTGGGCGCAGTGCAGCAATTAAGATTGCGTTACGTTACAGGATTCATATTTTTTATTATTAATCATTAATAGTTATGTTTTATTTGATTACTTATAATTTGATTGCTTAGCTGTTGGCCGCGACTCCGTCCGCGAAGAATAGGGGTATAAAAACAGCCTACGACCTATTCTCGTACGTACCGAACACAGAGAAATAAATTTCATATGAATCGGTCGAGCCGTTGCGGAGGAGTTTGATAACAAACACCGTGACACGAGATTTTTATACATTAGACTAGCTGTTGCCCGCGACTCCATCCGCGAAGAATGAGGGAAGGGGGGATAAAATAGCCTACGACCTATTCTCAGACCTACCGAATACAGAGAAAAAAGTTTCATAAAAATCGGTCGAGCCGTTTGGGAGGAGTTCGATAACAAACACCGTGACACGAGTTTTTTATATATTAAATTGATCATTAATTGATTATTAACTTTACTTTTACTTTAAATTGATTACTATGATACGTTATATAGCAGTTTTGAAGGCTTTCATATATTTTCAGCTGCGTTATTCTCAATCACCGTGTTTAGCAAGTGGTGGGGCTTGGATGACTCAGCACTTTGTCTTATCTCCGTTATCAGTCAGTTTGTCGGCTGTGTTTACACTAATTTTGTCCATACTGACTTCCAAATGTTCTTAGGTAAGTTTATATATTTTGTTTCTTCATTGAATGTAATGTAATCTTGCTTCGTGTAGCGAATAGTTTAACTCTAAAGTAATCATCATCAAATAGTTAGACTTAAATATCTAATGAATACAAACACATAGCCTTCAAGTAACCAATTTGCGCAAAGGACGTGTGAGTAGCATCAAACCCTAACTACATCTATTACACAGCTTCGTTTCTTTTTTCTATGAAAAAAGGTCACGGTAATATTTTTAAAGCTCCAAACTCACAGACAGCGGAGGCGTGGCGATGCGGTGGCGCTGACGGTTGTAGTAATTCTAACTTGTATGAACGAGTTCGTGGTACGGTACCGCACAACCGTTCATACAAGTTAGAATAGTACAACCGTAATGGTTGTCGCACACCTAATCGCTCGGCACCCGACCAGCGCCGCCTCAACTCGAGCCGTCCAGTATTCTTTGTAAGAAATTCCATAGTGTAACGCACACGTATCGGCATCGGAACAGCATCGCCTCACCTCGACACAAGCTTGTTATCCGCAAGTGGCACGCGGGCAACTCGCGGTCATCGAGCTTACGTCGGGCAGCCGCCGCGCTTGTATCTCGCCGCCGGATCGGGAACGGCGCGCAAGCGCGTAAGCGCGTAAGCGCTGTAAGCGCGATGTCACCTAGTTGCAGCCGCGCAGACACCTCGGTGGTGTTGGGCCGTTTCCATTCTGTGCATGCGTATGGTTGACGCCTGGTTGACGGCGAGCCGTTGAGGTGAGGCGGCGCGGTTGGGTGCCGAGCGGTTAGGTGTGCGACAGCCTTAAAGCAGAAAGTTCACTTGGACTACACCATCTATGGATTGTAGACGAAGTTAACACGTCATCTTTAAAGCCTAGATACTTCAATTTTCTTGAACAGCGCCCTATATTCTTGTTCAAAGTAAACATTAACCTTCCCGTACGTAACCTTACCGTACATTAACCTTCGGGAGCTCATTACGGGGACAGCAAGTATCCTGTGGCTCAACCTGTAGGTACGCCAAGTTCCACCTAAATCGTTTCAGCCGTTATTGCGTGATTGACTAACAAACATTCAAACATCCACATATTCGACCATCCAATCATCTTCACAAATCTCCTCATTTATAATATTATTTAACCCTTTTCCAGGCATAGCGCATATAGCGACCACATAAATCTACACAAATATTCGACCTTGCTCCCTTTACAATATGGTGGAAAATCAATTGAATTTCTTTAACCTCCTGAGGCCCAACCGTCCTATTTTCAGGACTGTAAAGTGTAATCCTTTCAGCCCAAGTAAAAAGTTGAAATTCATCAAGTAGCGTCCCAATGTCCCAAAATAAGGACACGCACTACTAGTAATTAGCAATTATAATATTGTCTAAAATATATCAAAGTATAAAATGATTTTGTAATAATTTAAGTCTTGGGCTACCAGTATAAGTGCCTATAAATAATACACTGGGTCGTTATTACAAACGTCCTAAAAATAGTTTGAGCCTCAGGAGCTTAAAATAGCTTTGCTTTTAAATAAATCCTGCATAGGTTAACAATATAACTCACTGATTAGTTTTGTAGTAGCACATCTAAATAGAAGAAAGATTTAATAATAATAACTACGATAGGATACGTAAAGAGTTCAGAATGAAACTATACATAAAATAAAATTTCTATTACAATTAATTTTGTGAACAAATTAATTGTGTGCTTGTTTTTTATTTAACACGAACATTTAACACGAACTGTGTGAAAATTAACAATACAGTGCGCTTACAAATTACCTATGTTTTTGTTTTCAGTGCCGATTGTGGAAATTTTGAACGCAACCACATTTACATCTCTGCGATCTATGGCCTCTAAACTAGTGACTAGTGAAGAATCGGGTACGGTTACAACTACAGGATGTAATTTAATTAAAATATGAAACACGGTCACTTACACATTTTGACATCGAGGCATTCTCGACATGTTTCGAACCCACTCGTTTCCTTGACACTTCATCCTTATTTTGGTCGTGAGACTACAATGTCGGAGCCCTCTACAGGGTTATTTGTAATTCACTGACATCCTCTTAACCCTGAATTCCTATCACTCAAACAAATGTTTTTTGTTTTACGACTTTTTAAAATGAAACACTTTTTTTCCCATACAAATACACAGAGTATCGTAAAAATAAGAGGTAATTTCAAATTTTCAAAACGTTATTACACCAAAAATATTAAGTTATGACAAAAGCCGTAAAACAAAAAACATTTGTTTATGTGGTAGGAGTATAGGGTTAAAAGGATGCTAGTGAATTAAAAATAACCCTGTATAAGAAAACGGTAGAAACCTTTAAATAGTGATGTGGTTAGTGTGGAAACCCTACTTGTGGGATTAATTAATGTGAAGAAAACGGGGTAGATCTTCAACGAAGACGGCCGCGCCAATAAGGCAAGCCAACAAAAGCGAAAATCTTTTGAACACATCTTTAGAAAGAACCACTAATTATTTCAGAACATGTCAGGCATCTCGACTGCAAAATAAGTGACCCATGTAACTTATTTAAATAATTTTGTCCCTGTCTAACGGCAATATCATATCATTATCAATACATAAATTGATGTATTCTTAACATTTATTTAAAGCGTGGAAATTAATGCAATATTATCATGATTAGCATTAACTTGTTTTCGAATTTTTATGCGCTTAAATTTCATTTTAATAATTTCAGGTAAAATGAACTCTATGTTCAGTCTGGTAGAGACGCTCGCGGCCCTGGTGTTCGACCCCATATACACCTCCTTGTATGCTGCAACAGTGAAAAGCTGCACGGGAGCTGTGTACTTAATAAGTGCTGCAATGCTAGTGCCTGCCATAGGTGTACTACTGTAAGTGATATTTGAAAAAAATACATTAAATTAAATAGTGTACTTTGCCGAAATTTAACGTCATAGTGCCACCTGTCTTAGTTTAGCAGTCATTAGAATAAGCCGGCAGCGAATGCCTTAAATTCGATTTTGATTCGACTATTTACCTCACAGGAAAGGCGGGTGGGTTCACTTGGCTAAAAATTTTTGCACTGTAGCTTTAATTTTTTGCAAACGGATCGAAATACATTTTGCAATCTTTCGAACGACCTATCCAATGGATCTCCAATACAATGAGATGGATAGAAGAGTAAAAAAACATTTATATTTATTAATCTAATACTTTATAATAAATACACAGATTCAGGTGTATAGTATAAATCTTCCCAGGTGAATTTTTCGCCTCGAGCCCTTATCTTTCAAAACAAACGGTATCGTCATAGTATTATTAAGGTTCAAATTTAATGTAATCGCTCGAAGCGAAAAATTCACCTGGGATGATTTATACTATACACAAAACACAACTTAAAATTTAGAAAAAAAACTATTATTATATAATTTTTTTTATATTTGTAGATGGTTCTTCGTTCTACATCGGCGGGATGTGAAACGGAATCATCAACAGCTGAATGAACATCGTCTAGCTAGTTTATTAACTGAAAATAATGAAATATGACCTATATGTAAAAATTAAAACATGTACTTAATTTTTTTATTTCTTCGTACATACCTTTTTACTTACCTGTCTCCTCACCAACTAAAATATACGTACAATACAAAATGTAGTACAAAGTACTTTGTAACTATAATAAATGATTTAATGATTTCTATTTATAAGCATTAAGGCCGGCGCAGACCAGATGCGTATGCTTGTCACGCATCAGTTGTCGTGAATGAAACATTAAGAAAGATGACGCACCATGTGCATTCATCTAGTGCGCCATCTTCGTTACAGATTCATTTATTGCAACAGTCAAGTCGTTGACCGAGAGAGCACGAAGTGTGAGCGGCCCAATTTCAGTTTGGACAAAAATGCTTTCGTATCTATAGCCGCCTTCCAGGCAGCTGTCCGGCGGTCTGTTCTCCTCTACAGGTCGCATTCATTTCTCAAACGCTTCTTGAGAAATTTTGTGAACAATATCATTTTGTTTGGCAAAACATAGCGCCACCAAATCAGAATATGCCGATGTTAAAATATCTACTGTAAGATTTTTTTTAACTATCTTAGTATATTTGAATACTAGACCCAAAACACCCTACTGAATTTTCATCACAATTGTTAGAGCCGCTTAAAGATCGTTGTGATAAATTAATAGTTTCATGTTTAACCTGATGTGCTAGTTCAGTAGATATACCTAAAGTAGATGGCGTTATTATTCTTTATGCTTAAGTAAGTGTGTTAAGACTAATTTTACCATTTTGTTTAAGAATACTACCTAACTGTATACCTAAAAATAAAAAGCATTGTATTACACGGTAGAGGTATTACATTCTCGTCAATACCAGAGGTTTCTACAAACTTCGCTTTCATTTACAAATAAACATTTCAACTCTAATGTGGTTATCGCCTGTTGTATTTTTGGCAGAAAGGAAAGCGCATGTTACAACCTCCTGTCATAAGAATTTCACAGGTTACGAACAATACAATAATTATTATACTTAGTACATATTTCCTGACTAGTGATTTCAATATTCAAGACGTCCAGTTAGTATCGCCAGCCGTGATCAGAAGGAGGCTGTGGTCAGAACTGTTCAGCGCTCGACAGCGCCGTTGGGTGATTTTTGGGGATGAAATAATGCAAACGCGTACGTTTGGCTGCTATAGTCCGACAAGCTCGTGCGCGACCCTCCGCGGAACCCTGTCGCAGTCAGTATTTGTCGCACTTATTAAAAACAATCTTGTTAAGGACAGCAGAGGCTCCCTGCGACAGGGTTCCGCCGAGCGCCGCGCACGAGCTTGTCAAGGTATAACAACACCGGACGGGTGCCAATAGCTTTTCGGTCAATCGCAGTTTTACTCGTCGATATACACGTCGTTTCGTGTCGATTGACGTTCGCTCTTGTTGCGTGCACATAATCTCAGATCAGATCTCGCGTCGCTAGGTATCTTTTTCAAAGTAATATTCCATTTTTATCTAAATGCATCCACTGAAATCTATCCAAAATGATTAACACAAAGTATGGCACGCACGTACGATGTGAATATTTCATTATTTGCCGTTTAAATTATATCTTGAATATAAAAACAAAAAAATACTTACTTTAAATAACACGCTGTGTAAAGAAAAACGTGCATTCATAAAGTAAAAATAATAGACGTGACATGAGTTGGTACGATGATAACAGTAAATTGAAAACAAAAATAGAAGTTTAGTTTGACATAAATATTTAGAGTGAGTTGCACGAAGTAACTTTAACTTTATAAAAAATAAAATAAAATTTTAGTGCTATTTGACAATATTTACATTACAATATACATGAATGGGTATCATCATCATCATCATGTCAGCCGAAAGACGTCCATAACGAGGAGGACGAACATAGGCATCCCCCAAGGCTCGCCAAACAGATCGGCCCTGCGCCATCCGCATCCAATGCGTTGCCGCACCTTCACCAGGTCGTCGCTACATCTTGTTGGAGGCCTAGCGATTATTCGAGCTATGTCCGTGACCTTAGTTCTTGCGCGGATTTCATCATTTCTAATGCCATCCCGCAGAGAAACTCCAAGCATAGCCCTCTCCATCGCCCTCTCAGTGACTTTGAGCTTTCTTATGAGGCCCATCGTTAGCGGCCACGTCTTTGTGCCAAAAGTCATCACTGGCAACACACACTGGTCAAAGACTTTTGACTTGAGACACTGCGGTATATTGGATGACAAGATATTGCGGAGCTTCCCGAACGCTGCCCAGCCAAGTCTAATTCGTCGATTGACCTCTTTCTCGAAGTTGAACCTACCTAATTGGATTGTATGTCCCAGGAAGATAAAAGTCGTCAACAACTTTGAGCAAAGTCTCTCCGATTACGACGGGGGTTAATACAACACCTTCGTCTTGTGCATGTTCAATTTAAGACAATCTCTCTCGGAGACTCTTCCGAGGTCAGCGAGCATCACACTGAGGTCTTCCAAGGTCTCAGCCATAAGCACCACGTCGTCGGCAAATCGAAAGTGAGTGATGTATTCACCATTTACATTGATGCCACGCCCTTCCCAGTTCAGAGTCTTGAACGCATCCTCTAGTGCAGTGGTGAACAGTTTCGGAGAAACAACATCTCCTTGTCTGACTCCCCGCTGCAATAGAATAGACTTCGACATCTGGTCCTGAATTCGGACGGACATTGTGGCGTTATTATACCGACACTTCAACACTTCGATGTACCGGTAGTCCACTTGGCACCGTTGGAGAGACTGCAGTACAGCCCAAGTCTCGATCGAATCGAAGGCTTTCTCATAGTCCACTAATGCCAGGCAAAGGGGGCGATTGTTTATACTCCTCGGTTTTCTATAACCGGCTCGGTTTTCACGGTTATATTACCTGCCGCAACGCATTTATGTGGTCTACAGTGCTAAAGCCTTTTTGAAATCCGGCTTGTTCGGGAGGCTGGAATTCGTCTAACCTGCGCGCGAGACGGTTCGTGTTGACTCTCGAAAACAGCTTGTAAACATGGCTCATTAGTGAAATGCGTTTATAATTCTTCAATAAAGTATTATCGCCGTTTTTGAAGAACAGCACCACTACTCTTCTGTTCCATGCTTTTGGTGTTTTCCCTTCACGGATGGCGGTATTGAATAGTTTCTGAAGGGCTTTGAGGATCGGTTTTCCACCCGCCTTCAGAAATTCGGCTTTTATTTCGTCATCACCAGGGGTTTTGCCATTCCTGAGTTGCTTGAGAGCCGTACTAATCTCATACAGGCTGACGTCCGGGATATCTTCGGTATAGTGCCGGGTTAATCTAGCTCTCGGGTCTTCAGCTAGATCCATGACAGGTTTTCTCGTTGATGTGTATAGCTGTACATAGAACTTCTCGACTTCTAACAATAGCTCCGGTTCAGAGGTCACGATCCTACCTTCATCGGTCTTTCACTTTGCCAATTAGCTTTGCCCAGCAAACAGATTGTTTTCAAAAACTTTAGAGCCTCTGTTGCACTCTATCGCCACTTCAATACTATTAGTATTAAATTGGCCTATATCGCGCCTCAGAGACTTTGAGATCTGTTTATTAAGCCGCCGCGTATTGGTAAGCGTTAACAGATGTCTGTACGATCATCTTACGTCGATCTTCCATGAGCTTTAGAGTAGAGGCTGTGATCTCTTTGGTTCTATTTGTACGGTGAGTTTCCACAAACTCGTCATTGTAATCATCCATGTCGCTTCCTAGGCATTCGAAACGGTTTTGAAGTTCAAGCTGGCTGGTGCCGGGCGGAGCGTAGACTTTATCAGTCGCGATCTTTTAAGCTTGAACCAAATATTCATTGTCCCTCATACCATACGGTGATCAGTCCCGGTTACTTCCCGGCTCCCGATCTAGGAGCCGTTTTCCTTTGGACTCAGTCATAGCGCGGTATTTGCCATAGTCGCCACGCTTGGCAGGCGGGTTGGCGACCGCAGTGGAATACCGTAGATATTAAGGACGCTGCCGCCCGCCCTCCGGTATTACTGGCCGCAGTTTTAGGATATACCCGGGTCCCGGGTGAATGGGTATGGGTACACTTATTTCTGACGATCGGTTTTTTTATCAACAGTTTATTCTTGGACAAAGTTTTTCTCCAAAGGCATCGAATCTGTGTGTCTTGCAATTCTTATCCACTCTGGACCGGCGACTTTTTTAAGGTTATTTTCCCAACATTTCACTTGCAGACTTTTACTTATTTTGCCATCCAAGGGCTACCTACCAGTCTTATATCATTCTAGTCCATTTCTCATTTTTCTCTCTCAGCATATTATGTCGTGCCCATTAACATTTAAATGTTTTATTTTATTTATATATATTAAGTTGCATTTTAATTTTGTTTGATATTATTTTATCCTTTTTTTACCCCGATTACATTTCTCTCTATTCCACTTTGACATATAATTATTTTGTTAGTTAGTTTCTGTATTTATCGTCATCATCACCATTTCAGCATATATACCTACGTCCAGCTGCAGGGCGCAGGCCTCTTCTCAGACAAAAGCTAACAGCAGATATACCTAAGTGTGTTACAAGAAATTCGTTCTGTAAGTTTTTGCTTGATGGTCAGTGCATGAAAACCGAAACCGTAAAAGTAATTTAAACGATATAATCAATCAACTATTACTAATACTAATAGTCTATTAGTATTGTAAGGATATCCTATCACTTAAAAACCATTAAAAATACCTTTTAATTACAGCCTTATCTAACGAAGCTACCATGATTTAACGTGACGCCCCGCCTCAACCGGGCAGTTGACGGGTGGTTTGGTATTAATTATAGTTGCAGCACTGTGTTTGTAGTATTTTGGTGTGACCTTAGACAGTAAAGATAATATGTCTAGCGAGCAAAATGATAATAATGAAAATGATGAAGAACAACCGTTCCGTGAGAAACCATTGCTTAAAACCGAAAATCGAACTGTCGTCGATAAATTTAAGTACATAGCAACCCAAACATCCGTGGAACCTTTAGTACTTGGATTTGTTATTCCAGCTATGATATCAAAACTCGCAATGCAAGATTTAAATTTGGAAAAAGCGTGTCTTGTGAAATTGCAATATGGTGAAGAAATATGCGGTCTTTTGATTAAAAAGAAAGGTAATCTATCCGAATACGAACGAGAGGTCCAAAAAGTTGTTTCCTTCATAGAAACATGGAGAGACGTGATTCAAACAGTCATACTAACCATTTTATTGATATTCATGGGTGCTTGGAGTGACAGAACAGGCAACAGAAAAATTTGCATATTGCTTCCACTTTGTGGCGAGTTTTTGGTGTGCATAAGTAATATTGTTAGCACCATTTTCTTTTATGAGATTCCTGTTGAAGTCACAATGTTTCTAGAAGCTTTTTTGCCTGCTATCACAGGCACCTGGAACATCTTTTTCTTAGGAATCTTCAGCTACATTAGTGATATTACCACAACTGAATCCAGGACCTTCCGCGTGGGCTTAGTTTATATTTTCTTGACTGGTGGAATACCCATTGGAACAGCCTTAGGAGGAACATTGTTTAACTATTTTAGTTATATAGGAATATTTACACTATCTAGTGCCCTTTATCTGGTAACATTAGTGTGTGGGATCTTCTATTTGAAAAATAACACGAAACCAGATTTCAACGAAACTGACGAGGTAAATTTTAACATTCTCTGTTTTACCATAAATCTGAGACAATTGTTAAACATGAATTTTGTTTATCGCATGTCAGTTTAAGTAAAACTACAGTCATTTTAGACACTGGTTTATGATTAATGATGATTTATGATTTACATTTCTTAAGGCCCAAGCTGAAATAAAAAAAATTGATTCAGCGTTAACTCAGTTTAGTTGAAACAAAGTGAATGCAACTGCCAATCTTAAATCAGGTTTTTTATGACTATATTTTTTTTTTGCAAGACATTTTTAAGTTTTATGAGGCAGTATCATCAAAGTTTCTGTATTAATAATAATATTTATGGTTTTAATTTCCACATTATGTTTGAATTCATTTTCAGATTACGGCAGTAACTGTGTCAAAATTAATAACTCTTCAACAAGACACTGTGTCCGTGGTGACAAAGGCACGTCCAGGTGATTTAAGGTTGAAAATCATCTTCACTCTCATACTGCTGGCTATCATTTACGGATCTTTTCACGGTATGGTTTTGCTTACAGCGTTGTACGTCATTTATTAGTATTAGCCATTTCTGGCAGAAAACTGTTTGGCGAGGAGTGACTATTCACTTGACTGTATTTGTATGAAAACGATAAAAAGAGTTGATGAACAAGAAATATTCCAATTATTACAATTTATTTTCTAATCTCGGGGCTTGTTTTACCATTCATTTATAAGTTCCTGGTATTTTTCGTGAAAGATATTTGTAAAATGCCGTATCTGGTTATTGGAACAAATGATTTACAGAAGGCATCACAGATATCTGTCTCACAAAATATTAAAACTTAAAGTCGTGAAACAAGCATTTAATTTTTTAACACAATCACGCGTCTAAGATAACGTATATGCACAAAGCAAACATAGGTATATCAAACACTGCATACCATGAATATCATAATAATTATCGAAGGGTAGTGCAAATATGCGCATAATATTACGTTACATAATTAATGCAAGATGCCTGACCGAAACCAATTTACACACGAACTACTTTTTAAGATAATTGTTTAACGGTTTGGGATTTATCCAAGATCCTTAGTCATTGAGTGCGTCGCGAATCGAAGCGTCCTGTCCGCTCGGCTCTCCAAAGCAGACGCGGGAAAGGCCGGTGAACCTACCTTCATATTGGACAGTATTATAAATATCAATAGAAGAATTGTACACTTCAATGTTAACCTAATCATGTGTACGTAATGACATACATAAAGATTGGAATTTTCGTGACTCCTTTGAGCTGGCTCTCATCGACCTACAGTGTACATAACTTTCGATATACCATATGCGAAAGATTGTGAGTAACTTATCATGGTCATGTAGACCATGATTATTAGTCTACCTTTGATAATAATTTTATGGGCATACGGTTGTTTGCCTTTACGTTCAATTACGTATATCTTTTGAATTTTAAGTTTAGTAGTATGTACATCAGTACAAATATCGAAAGTCGATAAAGCTGAACTCACTATACAACTCAACAGTAGGTATCGCAAAAAGGCCCTGGCCGGAATGCCATAGTAAAAACGCCCCTGGCTGAATATGAAATATTCTTATGTAATAGTGAAAGGGTGCTTCTTCGAGGTCGTGATTTTTGTTTTATTCCTGTGTCATATTTTTTTTTACTTA
Source organism: Archips crataeganus (assembly GCA_947859365.1). Taxonomy (NCBI): domain Eukaryota; kingdom Metazoa; phylum Arthropoda; class Insecta; order Lepidoptera; family Tortricidae; genus Archips; species Archips crataeganus. The sequence goes on along the minus strand of OX402049.1, from coordinate 8,419,551 downwards.
TTTTACAGAAAAAATCATGCTCCCATGAAAATAGATTTGTTCAGTAACATAAATATTGTTTTGGCACAATCAAAACAAGAGGAATAAAAATAGTAGTAACAAAATACGTTAAATATTAATGAAAAAATATAAATAGTAATTAGAGTATTATTATACGTAAAAATTAACAATCTAGGTACTTAATTATTCTTGAAAACATTTTCTGTCCTTATTATTTGTACTTACATACTCACCGGCAAATCTATCACCTGCTTTAATACGTCACATAAAACTACCTTGAAATTTTATTTTTTTACTGTAAAGGCATGTTTTATTTCAAAATAACTAAGTAAACTGTACTTTTATTCTAAAACTACTATGAAAACTTTATTTTTTTTTATTCCAATGTCCATTTATCCACAGGAATAAAGGACAGAGGAATAAAAAAAGTAAATAAAAATACTGATGATTCATAATACGAACATTCTGTAAGGTTGCCGTTAATACTACAGAAAGGTAGTACTAAAAGCAGTGAATCAAGCATAATTAAAAAAAATCAGGGTTATACAAGCGTCAAAAAACCTGGCAGAGTAATAAAAATGTTACCTGAACCAAGGACAGAGAAATAAAATATTTACCTTCGTATCTCTGGAGCTAATTGCACCAGCTGAAATATCCACTACTAGACATGTTCGAAACGCGAGTAAAAACAGCCCACGTGTGGATTTATCACCAGTTTCTTAATTTTTCTTTATGAAACAACTGATTGAAACGCGCTCCAGAGTAATAAAGAATTTACGCCTCTTATATTATATATATATTATATCTTATTTCCTCAGCTACAAAGTTAATACTCCAAATAAAAATTATTCATCAGTTGTTTATTACGTAACAACTAATATTCTTTGAATGTGGTCACTCAACATATTGTTACTGTTGACTGATTTTGAGATATTATCGTATGTTTTCATGAAAATGGGGAACGGACACGACAGAGTAGTAAAAATCATGGTGTTAATTATTTTTTTGTAAATAATTAGAACCAGTTATACAAAAACTGACATATGTCCCAGTTAAATACAGATATATGCTACCTCTGAAAAAAAAAATCAAACTTCTAACCTGAAGGGTTCATTAAAATTAGCCCCCGGACATCGAAAATCGGTGCCTCGACGAATCACCCGAAAATAAACGGATCACTCACGTCTTGAAACGAGTTTAACTCGACATGTTTCGGACTAATCCGGAGCCCTTCCTCTCGGAGTCGCACGTCACGGTGGCTACCAAACGCGCACATTCCATGTCTCACTCTTATGACAAAGGATCTCGAAGGATCCGAAACTTTTGCATGATTAACCGTTAAAAATATAATAACATGATTGAGTAATGTCACGACAGTTTCTTTTTAAAATATTACACTATGATTCTGATTGATTCTAAATGCGTTTCTTGTTTTAATTCTGATTCATGTTTTTTAGGACAGCAGATATTAGATTACCTGTTCGTACGATATCGTCTTAACTGGGATGCAGTCAGATACAGCAAGTACTACACATACAGCCTTATTACGCATTCATTAGGTAATTATGTACTTAAGCGTAAATGTAAGAACTTATATACTTCTTTCCTGGCTATACTGATAAACCATACGCTACTAGCTAACTTCCATCGGATCCCTTGGTTTCCCATAATTTATTTTGTAATAATCTAATTGGTCCTGAAAAGGTTTTGCAGGATTCATATTTTATATTATGATTCATTATTTGATTATTAACTTTAGTTTTACTTTAAATTGATTACTATGATACGTTAAATAGCAGTTTTGAAGGCTTTCATATGTTTTCAGCTGCTTTATTCTCAATCAGCGTGTTTAGCAAGTGGTGGGGCTTCGATGACTCAGCACTTTGTCTTATCTCCGTTATCAGTCAATTTGGCGGCTCTGTTTATACTAATTTTGTCCATACTGACTTCCAAATGTTCTTAGGTAAGTTTTTTTTTCATTGAATGTAATCTTGCTTTGTGTAACGAATAGTTTAACTCTAATGTACCCAATCATTATCAAATAGTTAGCAGTTTTATTAATAAGTAGGCACATCCTGTCTAGAATTTTGAATGAATTAATTATTAATTAATACAAACACATAGCCTTCAAGTAACCAATTTGCGAAAGGGACGTGTAAGTAGCATCAAACCTTAACATGCTTTATCCCACGGCTTCCATGAAAAAAGGTTACGGTAACACAGGGTTGGACTGGACCGGAAGGGCCCGGGTGGCTGACCACAAGCCCAGGGCCCGAGACTAGATAATGGTAGACGGGATACTATCGGAAAATACCCCCCCAAAAGCCAGACCCGTGAGGGGCCCGCGCAGCCTGGGGCCCGGCTGGCAAATGCCACCTTGACTATATCGCCAGTCTGATGCTGCGGTAATATTTTTAAAGCTCCAAACGCACAGACAGCGGAGGCGTGGCAGTGCGGTGGCGGTGACGGTTGTAATATTCTAACTTGTATGAACGAGTTCGCGATACGGTACCGCACAATCCACATTCCGCAATATCCAACCATCCAATCATCTTCACTAATCTCCTCATTTATAATATTATTTTATAACTAGGATAGGATACGTAAAGAGTTCAGAATGAAACTACATAAAGTTTAAATCTCTATTACAATTAATTTTGTGAAAAATTGATTGCGTGCTTGGTTTTTATTTAACACGAACAATATTGTGCTCTTAAGTCATAGCAATCCCCAAAACCTGTGTGAAAATGAACATTACAGTGCGCTTACAAATTATGTTTTTGTTTACAGTGCCGATTGTGGATATTTTTAGCGCAACCACGTTCACATCTCTGCGATCTATGGCCTCTAAACTAGTGACTAGTGATGAATCGGGTACGGTTACAACTACAGGATGTAATAATTAAAATATAAAACACGGTTACTCACAAATTTTGTCATCGAGGCATTCTCGACATGTTTCGAACCCACTCGTTTCCTTGACACTCCATCCTTATTTTGGTCGTGAGACTACAATATCGGAGTCTTCTACAAGAAAACGGTAGAAACTTTTAAATAGTGATGTGGTTAGTGTGGATACCCTACTTGTGACATTAATTAATGTGAAGAAAACGGGGTAGATCTTCAACGAAGACGGCCGCACCAATAAGGCAAGCCAACAAAAGCGCTGGCTTGCAGTCCCTTGAGCACAAAAATAACCACTAATTATAATCTCTAATCATATCAATACATAAAATGATGAATGCTTAACTTTTATTTAAAGCGTGAAAATTAATGCAATATTACCAAGACTAGGCATTAACTATTATAGTTTTCGAATTTTTATGAGCTTAATTTAATTTTGATTCTTTCAGGTAAAATTAACTCTCTGATCAGTCTGGTAGAGACGCTCGCGGGCCTGGTGTTCGACCCCATATACACCTCCTTGTATGCTGCAACAGTGAAGAGCTTCACGGGAGCAGTGTACTTATTAAGTGCTGCAATGCTAGTGCCTGCCATAGGTGTAGTACTGTTAGTGATATTTAAAAAATACATTAAATTAAATAGTATAGTTTGCCGAAATTTAACGTCATAGTGCCACTGTCTTAATTTAGCAGTCATTAGAATAAGCCGGCAGCGAATGCCTTAAATTCGATTTTGATTCGACTATTTACCTCACAGGAAAGGCGGGTGGGTTCACTTGGCTAAAAATTTTTGCACAGGAGCTTTAATTTTTAGCAAACGGATCGAAACACATTTTGCAATCTTCCGAACGACCTATCCAATGGATCTCCAATACCATGAGATGGATAGAAGAGTAAAAAACCGGCCAAGTGCGAGTCGCATTCGCGCACCGAGGGTTCCGTACAAATTTATATGTATCTATGATTATCCAGTCTTAGCAGACCCCTGCTCCTAAGCAAAATGTGCGCAGTGTGGGATCATTGTAGATTGGGTACTGATATAGACAGACAGACCAAAAATTTATGCTTTTCGCAATTATGTTTCGTACCAAATTTCAAGATTCTGAGTTCACGGGAAGTATCCTCTAGGTTTTGATTCCCTTGCGAGTGTCAACAATTTGCGGAAAATTGCGGCATAAAAGGCTATATCTTTTGATTGCGTTAAAAATTGATGCTTTTCGCAATTTTTCCTTTATCTGTGCTATAATACGTTGCTTCGTACTAAATTTCAAGATTCTGAGTTCACGGGAAGTACGCTGTAGGTTTTGATTCCCTTGCGAGTTTCGAAAATTTGCGGAAATTTGCGGCATAAACGGCTGTATCTTTTGATTGTGTAAACTTAGAAGTTTGATTTTTATACAGCTCCAAGGGACCGTAGATTTGAGTATTTAATATAAATTTCAGCTTGATACCTCCACGCGTTCCTGAGAAAAAGAGTCTTGACAGACAGACGGACGGACAACAAAGTGATCCTATAAGGGTTCCGTTTTTTTTTTCCTTTTGAGGTACGGAACCCTAAAAAATACACAGATTCAGGTGTACACAAAACACGATTTAAAATTTAAAAAAAATATATTTATACATATATATTTTTTATATTTGTAGATGGTTCTTCGTTCTACATCGGCGGGATGTGAAGCGGAATCATCAACAGAATGAACATCGTCTAGCTAGTTTATTAACTGAAAATAATGAAACATGACCTATATGGAAGAATTAAAACATGTACTTAACTTTTTTATTTCTGCGTACATTAGTATTTTATGCAACTGTATTATAATAAGGGCCATTAAGACACGAATGCGAGTTTATGACATGAGGCGAAACCGAATGTCATAATAGATACGGATGAGTGTCTTAATGGCCGATTATGAATAGTTGCATACGATGCGTTTTTCTACGAGTTCAAAATAAACAATTATTAAATAGTGAATACTTACATAACGGACAATAAATGAATTTTTCGATTTTGAAAATAGCAAATTATTGCTCACTTCCATTGCCGCCTGTTTTATTTCTGGCGGCGTCAACATTTCTGCATCACTTTATTCACCAAAGTCACAAATTCTCACAGATAAAAAGTCATTTAAATACTAGAGGCGTTCAATAAAAAGTGAGAATAAGTATGTTATAAACAACTTTTACTAAATGTCATTTTATTTTTCGACATAGTCACCTTTTAGCATAATACACTTAGTATATCTTTTTTCTAAACTTAAAATTCCATATTATTTTTATTTTATTAGCAGTACGGCTGCTCACCGAATCTAAGATTATTTAAAAGCGAAAAAGTTTTTCGGGTGCGCCGGTGGGATTCGAACCCACGTCTCCTGGGTATGCGCCCCAACGGGTGTTCTACCAATTGAACCACGTCGCATCCAACCGACTCCCCCGAAATTCTTAATCGCTTACATACGCCAACAGTGGCGTGTGGTAACATCCATCGCAACTATTAGAAACTACGACTCCTACGTTCCAAATTACATTGGAAATGCGTAAGAAATGATGTACCACATCTATTTATTCAAATATTATTTTTATTTTATTAGCAGTACGGCTGCTCACCGAATCTAAGATTATTTAAAAGCGAAAAAGTTTTTCGGGTGCGCCGGTGGGATTCGAACCCACGTCTCCTGGGTATGCGCCCCAACGGGTGTTCTACCAATTGAACCACGTCGCATCCAACCGACTCCCCCGAAATTCTTAATCGCTTACATACGCCAACAGTGGCGTGTGGTAACATCCATCGCAACTATTAGAAGCTACGACTCCTACGTTCCAAATTACATTGGAAATGCGTAAGAAATGATGTACCACATCTATTTATTCAAATATTATTTTTATTTTATTAGCAGTACGGCTGCTCACCGAATCTAAGATTATTTAAAAGTGAAAAAGTTTTTCGGGTGCGCCGGTGGGATTCGAACCCACGTCTCCTGGGTATGCGCCCCAACGGGTGTTCTACCAATTGAACCACGTCGCATCCAACCGACTCCCCCGAAATTCTTAATCGCTTACATACGCCAACAGTGGCGTGTGGTAACATCCATCGCAACTATTAGAAGCTACGACTCCTACGTTCCAAATTACATTGGAAATGCGTAAGAAATGATGTACCACATCTATTTATTCAAATATTATTTTTATTTTATTAGCAGTACGGCTGCTCACCGAATCTAAGATTATTTAAAAGCGAAAAAGTTTTTCGGGTGCGCCGGTGGGATTCGAACCCACGTCTCCTGGGTATGCGCCCCAACGGGTGTTCTACCAATTGAACCACGTCGCATCCAACCGACTCCCCCGAAATTCTTAATCGCTTACATACGCCAACAGTGGCGTGTGGTAACATCCATCGCAACTATTAGAAGCTACGACTCCTACGTTCCAAATTACATTGGAAATGCGTAAGAAATGATGTACCACATCTATTTATTCAAATATTATTTTTATTTTATTAGCAGTACGGCTGCTCACCGAATCTAAGATTATTTAAAAGCGAAAAAGTTTTTCGGGTGCGCCGGTGGGATTCGAACCCACGTCTCCTGGGTATGCGCCTCAACGGGTGTTCTACCAATTGAACCACGTCACATCCAACCGACTCCCGCGTCGTCGTCTTCAAATTTCTGGCCTCTCAGGTATTGTTTCAATCTCGGAAATAGGTAGAAATCACTGGGAGCGAGATCTGGTGAATACGGAGGATGCTTAAGGATTGTTGTGACAGTTTTTCTCAAATATCTTCAATGTACAGACACCGACTTGTTACAGATTTATTATATTATGTATAGATATAGATATAGATTTAGATTTATTATATAGATTTATTATATTATGTATAGATATAGATATAGGTATAGATATAGATATAGATGAAATACGGTTTTCGATGTGGCAGCGTGCAAAACCACACAAATTACCACGCTACGCTATTGTTTGTTTGTGTCTAACTAATCTAACCTAATTAAATTTATCTATGTTTCATGTTTTCGTTTTGGATATATTAAATGGCAAGGGCAAAGGCATTCGGTCTATGCAGACACCATTTTTCTTATTGTTTCCTTGTATGCTTATTATAGTTGCCTTTTGTGTTTTTATGTATTTTCTTTTTTGGATTGCTTAGTGATAAAATTTTAGTTGTAGGTTTCACTGATCAGTTAACGTTTGAACTATGGGTAAAATGGTTCCAACGGAAGACCAGTGTCAGCTGCATAGCCGACATCATGCTGAGTTGGGACCATTTCGTAATAATGTTGTATCTGTTACCGTTTTTCACCTGTTAATTTAAGATTATGTCACGAATAAATAATATCTTACTTTTTTCTTTTTGCTTTAAATGTTAACTGCCGCTGCATGAACTCACTATTATTTTATTAGTGGATATAATGATAAATCATTTCAATCATTGTTTATGTACTTAATACCCCTTTATCAATGTAGGTCATTTTGCGTCATTAATTTTATGAACTGTATTAAGATAGGGTTGTTTGATAAGAACCCGTTTAAGCAAAAAAATAATCAGTTATTTTTGTATATATTCATTTATTTTTCTACATACCTTTTAACTCTATACTTTTGTTCCCCCGATATTCCAATTTCAATAAGTCATCCTTAAAGTATGATTTCTGAAAGTCACTAAAATAGACCTCTGTGGCGGCAATGACTTCGTTAGTTGATCCAAATCGCTTGCCACCGATCCAATTTTTCAGGTTGGGAAACAAAAAGAAATCGCATGAGGCCAAATCTGGAGAATAGAGAGGGTGAGGCAACAGTTCGTAGCGCAACTGTGTTAATTTAGCCACCACAACTCTGGACGAATGAGCTGGTGTGTTGTCGTGATGAAACAGTACTTTTTTCTTTTTAAAATGGGGTCGTTTGTCCTTCAACACAGCGTCAAATTTATCCAATAAATTGGCATACTTATCCTTTATCCTTTTTTTATCCTTTTTATAAGTAGTCGATATATGTAATAACGGCGCGCGTTATAATTACGGTTGATTATTAATTGCGAATTGTTGACTTGACAGTTTATTTAAGTTGTTAAGTGAAGGTAGTTTGAATTTTATTATTTTATAGAGCGGGTAACACCGAATGGAGTTGTAGGTATCATTGCGATGGCGGTTGGCACGCCATTCGTTGACAGGTCGCCGCACGTGGTGCATGCCTATAAACCCATTGGCTCTAAATCCGTTTAAATTTAAGTAATCATTGTTCCTTTAAATTCATTAAATCAGTAAGTGAGTGATGAGACGGTGTTATTATTTTCGCGGTAAAGTAACCTCAATCGAGCACCCGTTATGGATCGGTCTCAGGAATGTGATCCGCCTCCTGAGAGCGCCTCCCGACCACCTGACGCTGCGACATATATAATACCCTGCGAATCCCAAAAAACGGTCGCCATGACCTTTCCAGCCGATGGGACGGTTTTTGATTTCTGTGGAGCAGGTTCGCCCGGTAAAATCCACAGCTTCGACTGATTTTCATTTCCGGGGTGTAATGGTGAACGCACGTTTCGTCTACAGTCACGAAACGACGCAGAAACTCCTTCGGATTACGTTTGAGCGCGGCCAAACACTGCTCCGGAGTAGTCAGTCGGATCCGTTTTTTTCCTCCGAGAGCAAACGCAGGACCCATCTCGCCGATACCTTCTTCATACCCCAATTTTTCCTCCAATATGTTTTGTACCCACTTGATTGAAACGTTTACACTCATCAACGATTTCTCGAAGTTTATATCGCGGTCGGCTAAAACGATATATTATTTTTTTTTTAACCATACCGTCTGTAGTCACCTCAATTGGTCGGCCTGGGCGATCCTCATCAAAGACGATTGGTCTCCCCCGCTTAAATTCGTTAAACCAATATCTGATGATTGTCATAAAAGGTGCACCGGTAAACCGCATGCATTCTTACTTTTATTTCATCACACGTTTTTCCTTCCAAAAAAAGGAATCGAATTACAGTCGGATACTGTTATTTCTCCATTTTAACAATTTACAGTTCTCGTCTCGCTTTCACTGAATCGCTGTCAAACGAGAAAAAGACAAAAGAATGTCGTGTGTTTTTTTTAATTTTCCGCCTTTAGGAAATGGCTTAAAAAGATTGTACAGATATTTTCGGCCAGTAATATTAATAAATTCAGAAAACGGGTACTTATCAAACAGCCTAGGTATAAATATTTTTTTTTTTTAACTTTTTGATTCAACACACTATGGAACTTTTATTCAAGGAAGGATTAAGTTCAAAGAAAAGCATTAAAAATACATACCTAAAAACATTTGGAAGTCAGTATGGACGAAATTAATGTAAACAGAGCAGGTAAATTGACTGACAACGGAGATAAGACATAGTGCAGAGTCATCGAAACCTCACCGCTTGCTAAACACGCTGATCGAAAACAAAGCAGCTGAAAATATGGAAAACTTTAGGGTTTTAAAACCATAAAATAGTAAACTCATATTCACCCAAGTCGTAGGCGAAGGTTTATAGTTCATTCTAGAGTAAAATGGGTTTTATGAACTAGTTATACACTCTGCTTTTCACTTCGATTGGGATAAAATGAATAAATTGAATAGCAACAGTCAAAAAAGTCAAAAGTCAAAACGTTTATTCTGCAAATAGGCCGCAAAGGGCTCTTTTACATGTCACTTTTTTAAACTACCAGCGCTTTCGTAAGGACCATCATTGCCAAGAAGAATGCGCCGCAAGAAACTTGGCAGGAAGTCATCTTTTCAAATTAAAATATAATAAATTACAAACTAAAAAACCATACAAATATAGAATTAAATAAAAAATAATAATAATTATATAAAAAAACAATACAGGGATGTATTGGGTCCCATAGTTAAAAAAAAAAAAAATAAAAAAAAAAATGCAAAATGCAAAAAAAAAAGTGCAAATAAGTCTTCAGATAAATCGCGAGCCCGGTTTCGCGTAGCGATAGGAGCTCTCAGCGTTTTACATTTCAGTCTAATAAAATTATTTCAAAAGAAACTCTACATGTATTTACGCTGACAAGTACTTACCTAATGAATGCGTAATAAGGCTGTATGTTGAGTACGTGCTGTATCTGACTGCATCCCAGTTTAGACGATATCGTACGAACAGATACGAGATTAAGCGCTCTCCTAAAAAAAATCCGTGCCGTAATTTTGTTAGGTACTTGAATTACATTTCGATATTCATATTTCTGTTACGGTCTTCGCTGTATTTTACATAATTATCGATGAAGACGAACATTACTCGATTGTTGACTTGTGTGATGTATATAGCACTACAACGCATATATAATTTGAAATTTTTCCATCAGTCTTTTATCGTATTCCACACTTCACACACAATTGCACATTTTTGTCAAATGAGGTAAATAAAAATATCATTGGACTGAACAAAAATACAAATTTACGCGCCAAATCCTACCATGATGAGGTCCGTAAATAATTGCAACCACCACAAGGTTTAAAATTATTTTAAATTTTAAATCTCCTTGACGTTTTCTTGTGACTACCGATACAGTGTCTTTTTGGAACTGCATGAACGCACATTTCTTGCATAAACGTAACTATTGTAAGGTCGCGGGTGAGCAAAGTAATTGTTTTAGTTCATTAATATGGACCTCCGCAAAGTAACGCCTGATTCAATAAATTCTTTTTGAAGAGTTATTAATTCTGCTAAAGTTCCTGCTTTAATCTGAAAGTATATTAAATAAAATCAAATACTTCACATTAGAAATATAGAAATACAAAAAATAGTAGGTAAATGCTTTAATTTACCTGTTCCGTTTCGTTGAAACCTGGTTTCGTTTTACGTTTCAAATAGAAGAAGCCATACGCTAACGTTATCAAATAAAGTGCACTAGATAGCATAAATATTCCTATGTAACTACAATAATTAAGTAATATTCCACCCAATGCTGTTCCAATAGGGATTCCAGTGGTAAGGCATAAATTAACTATACCCACGCGGAACGTTCTAGATTCAGTCGTGGTTATATCACTTATGTAGCTGAAAATTCCTAAGAAAATAGTAATCCAGGCGCCTGTGATACCAGATAAGAATGCTTCCAGAAACATTGTGACTTCAACAGAAATCTCAAAAAAGTAAATGGTGCTGACAATATTGCTAATTGATACCAAAAAATCACCAAAAATTGGAAGCAGTATGCAAATTTTTCTGTTGCCTGTTCTGTCACTCCAAGCACCCATAAATATCAACAAAATGGTCGGTATGGCTGTCGAAATCACGTTTTTTCATGTCTCTATCAATGAAATTACTTTTTGCACTTCTCGTTCGTACTCGGACAAGTTCCCTTTTCTTTGAATCAGCGGTCCGCATATTTCCTCACCGTATTGCAACTTCACGAGACACGCTTTTTCCAAATTTAAATTTTGCATGGCAAGTTTCGATACCATCGCTGCGATAACAAATCCAATTAGTACAGGTTCTACAGATATCTGAGTGATTATGTTCTTAAGTTTATCCAAAAGACTCCGATTTTTAGTTTTGACCAAGGTGTTCTCACGGAGTGGTTTTTCTTCAGCATTTTTCTTATTTTCATTTTGCTCAGTAGACATTATTGTCTCCACTAGATATTTACGTCTAAACCTGTACTTCTGTTTTTGAATGACTGTCATAACCCGTTAACAATTTAATTAATATTGACGTAAGCTATCACTTCACAAGATTTTCTTTACAGCGTGTATTTAAGAATTACTTCTTTTGTTTTATCGCCTTCTTGTTCAGAATGATTGGTTATAAAGTAACGTGAATCTGTTCTCATGGTTTGTAACACTTAGGTGCTTATTAACATAATGGTGATGAATATTTTTTTTGTTTTGTTCTTGTAGATGTTAGTTTTTGTTTCGTATTTTTTTTTCTATTGTTTCGAGAAAAATACGCAGTGGTAGGAGTCATACTTGTGTAATTTTTTAGAGGTCTATCTTATTAACATTGTACTGGTAAATTTTTGCCATTACTAGGAAAAAAGACAAATTAATAATATGTCACAGTCGACTATCTTAATTGATATTATGTTTGATTTTTTGCAATGACGATCTATTTAAGGAAACAATTAGAATTGTAAAAAACACCACTAAGTAGAAACTAAGACAAAGGTGCAAAAAGACAGCATACTGTATGTATCTATTTACTCTGCTTGTTTATTGAGCCTATGCCAAGACCTACATTGATAAAGGGGTATTAAGTACATAAACAATGATTGAAATGATTTATCATTATATCCACTAATAAAATAATAGTGAGTTCATGCAGCGGCAGTTAACATTTAAAGCAAAAAGAAAAAAGTAAGATATTATTTATTCGTGACATAATCTTAAATTAACAGGTGAAAAACGGTAACAGATACAACATTATTACGAAATGGTCCCAACTCAGCATGATGTCGGCTATGCAGCTGACACTGGTCTTCCGTTGGAACCATTTTACCCATAGTTCAAACGTTAACTGATCAGTGAAACCTACAACTAAAATTTTATCACTAAGCAATCCAAAAAAGAAAATACATAAAAACACAAAAGGCAACTATAATAAGCATACAAGGAAACAATAAGAAAAATGGTGTCTGCATAGACCGAATGCCTTTGCCCTTGCCATTTAATATATCCAAAACGAAAACATGAAACATAGATAAATTTAATTAGGTTAGATTAGTTAGACACAAACAAACAATAGCGTAGCGTGGTAATTTGTGTGGTTTTGCACGCTGCCACATCGAAAACCGTATTTCATCTATATCTATATCTATACATAATATAATAAATCTATATAATAAATCTAAATCTATATCTATATCTATACATAATATAATAAATCTGTAACAAGTCGGTGTCTGTACATTGAAGATATTTGAGAAAAACTGTCACAACAATCCTTAAGCATCCTCCGTATTCACCAGATCTCGCTCCCAGTGATTTCTACCTATTTCCGAGATTGAAACAATACCTGAGAGGCCAGAAATTTGAAGATGACGACGCGGGAGTCGGTTGGATGTGACGTGGTTCAATTGGTAGAACACCCGTTGAGGCGCATACCCAGGAGACGTGGGTTCGAATCCCACCGGCGCACCCGAAAAACTTTTTCGCTTTTAAATAATCTTAGATTCGGTGAGCAGCCGTACTGCTAATAAAATAAAAATAATATTTGAATAAATAGATGTGGTACATCATTTCTTACGCATTTCCAATGTAATTTGGAACGTAGGAGTCGTAGCTTCTAATAGTTGCGATGGATGTTACCACACGCCACTGTTGGCGTATGTAAGCGATTAAGAATTTCGGGGGAGTCGGTTGGATGCGACGTGGTTCAATTGGTAGAACACCCGTTGGGGCGCATACCCAGGAGACGTTCTATGGGCCGCCCTAAACACTGTGCTAGACCGTTCCAGGTCCTGTCCATAGACTTCGTAGGGCCGCTTCCAGTTAGCAAAAAACGAAACAGTTATTTATTGGTAGTAACCTGTTGTTTTTCTAAATATTGTTTTTTATTTCCCGTTAGGAAAGCCACAGCCTCTATAGTCGTAAAACACTTAGAAGAATCGATTTTCTTGGTGCACGGTGTACCACAAACTATTTACATGGACAATGGTTCCCAGTTTATTAGTCGCGAATTAAAAGTATTACTGGACAAATACAAGGTCCCAAACCAGTTTTTCACAGCAAAATATTCTCCACATATAAACGATTGCGAACGATATAATAAAACGGCCTTGACCTGCGTGTCGACCTTTGTGGAAAACGACCAGAGGTCTTGGGATACTAATTTACCTAAGATACAATTTGCGATGAATAACTCGGTTAACGAAACCACAGGTTATACACCAGCATTTCTAGTACACGGCAGGGAGCTCGTGACATGCGGCTCACACTATTTGGAAAACGACCTAAGCGATGAATTATTGTTCCTTCCACGCGATGTTTACGCTCAGAATGCAGGTTTCCTCACTAATATATTCGACAAAGTGCAACATTCATTATACTACGCGCACCAAAAGAATGTGCGTCGCTATAACTTACGACGTAAGCCTGCAAACTTTGAAGTAGGGGACATTGTATGGAAGCGAACCTTTTATTTAAGTGATAAATCGCAGTATTTCAGTAAAAAACTTGCACCTAAATTTATGAAATGCCGTATTTCCAAGAAAAGGTCACCGTTAATATTTGAACTACAAGATATGTCTGGCAAGGATTTAGGCGTATGGCACATAAAGGATCTGAAATTAACTCCAGGCAATAAATAGTAATAAACTTCAACATAACCTTTAAATAACGTACGAATAATTAACCTCGTTAAGAACGATTTAGCAACAATTAGTACTATTCCTAAACAGAAGACTTAATTTTCATCATAATTATAAAATGTACTTTTATTATTGTAACAACGTTGCACTCTTATTACGTTAATGTCGTGGGCTCGGTCCATGATACCTTAAGTTAAAAAAGAGGGTGGCAGTAATTGTCGCGCTGCGCTAACTACCCTGTTTTATGTTCTCAATCGTATCGTCAAGTTTGTTTACCTTAAACAACGCTACTGCATAGCAAGGTCAACGACTTAACGTTACTTATAAATATTTTGCGCCTACTCGTAAAATACTCTTCTGTATGATTAAATCTAGTTTTAAAATAAAAACGCATCGACTCGTTCGTGATCGTTGTGACTACCTTAGCGTCTACCTCGTCAGAGTGAGACGCACTAATTATAGTTAACTACTTAAATTTAACAAATACTAGCCGCGTGTTAGGAATGAACTATACACATGGTTTCCGTGCTTAATTCTATTTATCTCTAAGTTATAAAAATTCTAGTTGCTTTGTTTACGTACACTAGTTTCTTAGGTCGACACAATTACTTCACTACCAATGCTAGTCTTAATCCAAAGCCTTTGCCGGAGCGGTCTTTACTAATTTCAACTCCTTAAAAATGCCTAATGAAAGCTATACCTAGCGTTGCGCGGCTAGGCAGCTAAACCTTGCGCGTAGTGCTGGATAATCTTATAAGGGCGGTTGGCAACCCTTGTCTAGATTGGCGGCTGTGTCTCCTAATAACTACCTCTTTTACATCTCGCCATTTTCTCGTAGCGTAGGGTCTTGCAGTGTCTTAAACGGCAGACCTGCCTGTGTTAGGTTGAATGAATAAAGTATGTTAGGAAGTATGATGGGATTGATAGGTTATTTTGAATGTGTTACGTTAGGGATTTTTCTCAGGCGGATTTTTTTCGCTAAGACGAAAAAATCCTCCGCGGAGAGGGAGGTACTGTCACAATGCAATTGGGACAATATCAATTTTTGGTGTTTTTTGGACGTAATTACCGATATCCTTAGCGAAGTTGGAGGCCTTTGCCCAGCAGTGGGACATCCAATAGGCTATTAAAAAAATATATGGATTTCACGGGATGACCGTAAAAGTAAAAAATTTAAAGTTGAAAAATAAAAATACAAAAAAATACTTCAAAAAAACAATCTTGCATTAAACAAAATGCGAGTTAAGTTGGTACAACTGAATAAAGACGAAGCTTGTTGCGGATAATAATAGTAGATTGTACACCAAGGTGATAAAGCACTGCATTATGTCACGGGCGCGATATTGAATCCTGAGCGTATCGAGGGACTCCAGATTTAACTCCCGAGCGTAGCGAGGGGGTTTTTTAGTTGATTCCCGAGCGAAGCAGAAAATCAGTTTTATCCCCGAGGAGTATACTCTTCTCACCTTTTGCGAGACAACAAAAACCAAGGCTACTAGAAAAATACTCGAAATAGACCCAGAAGCACTGATTCTGACATTGACTTTGCGCCTTTCGCAGTTTTCCATTTGTCGAAATCTTTGTAAGCTTTTAAGTATTTTTCCTTCGACTTCTCTGGGAGTACATTATTAACAATTTCCGCCGGCTTGCGCAGACCTGGGTTAGCTACTTAACTCCGAGCGAGTTAACTGCTAACCCAGGGTTAACAAGTGTCAAAATGTATGGAACTGTCATTCTTAACCCAGGGTTACCGATTTAAATTTTTTACCCTGAACTGTGCAAGTGGTCCTAAGGCGTCTAATTTAATGGAATCAGGAGTCAAATCACTTTCGTCACTCGATATTTTCCTAATGTTTTATCTCCTTTTGCAGTTTTAACACTTAAAATTGCAGCGTATTGAAATACTCGCGGCTTTTGTTTTAAGTATTGATTTTTTTTCGTTCGGCTTGCCGTGGCGTGGCCAGCTCGATTTTCCAATAAGTTCGATTTTCAAATAAATGAGGCGCGGCGCGCGCCGCCGTCCACCTCCTCGCCGTCGGCCACCAGCAGCTGCAGCAGCCGCGCGCCGCGCGATTTTGACGAAATTAGACTTTAAATGCATAACCATAAGAACTAAGAGAAGTGAGAATCACATTACTGCCCGGCGGGTTATAATGAAATTCAGTACAACATTACACCCCGGCAAGAGACAAGGGCTATAATGATTTACTTTGAGTAAGGTTTGCATGATATATAATGAGGCATTGTCGAGCAGGTGGTGTGAAAAATGTTTTTTCTCAATCATGCTATGAAATATTGAGGTTATGTTCCTTAAAATACGCCACGAACTGTCACGTTGCAGGTGCGGCTAGACGAGAGGTCAATAATGGAATTTCATACAACATTGCTGATCGTCTATTGTTTTATGTGACACAGCACCATGACGTTTAATAGGTCGACGTGGTCGACGTGGATGGATGGATGGACGGACGGATGGACGGACGGACGGACGGACGGACGGACGGAGGGATGGATGGATGTTGATGGATGGATGGATGGATGGATGTTGATGGATGTTGACGGATGTTGGTTGATGGATGTTGATGGATGTTGATGGATGTTGGTTGATGGATGTTGATGGATGTTGGTTGATGGATGTTGATGTATGTTGATGGATGTTGATGGATGTTGTTGGATGTTGATGGATGTTGATGGATGTTGATGGTTGTTGATGGATGTTGATGGATGGATGGATGGATGGATGGATGTTGATGGATGTTCTTGTTCATGGATGTTGACGGATGTTGATGGATGTTGATGGATGTTAATGGATGTTGATGATGTTGTTGGTGATGGTGATGGTGATGGTGATGGTGATGATGGTGATGATGATGGGGATGATAAGATGATGATGGTGGTGATGGTGATGGTGATGATGATGGTGACGACGACGACGACGATGACGATGATGATGATGATGATGATGCATGTTTGAGAAAAACTCTATACAAGCCTTGGCCACGAACAGGGATTGCCGGCCTCGTATCTCTAGATGGCCTCGTTAACACTCGGCCATCTATAACTACTCGGCCGGCAATCCCCTATTTCGCGGCCGCTGCAGTAATGTACTATTTTTGTTATTTTTTTAGTGACGAAGCCTACGCGCTGCGGATCTGCTTTTATTGTATCCTTTTCTTACTCTTTTTTTTCATTAATAAAACAATTTACTTGACTTAGATCGATGTACATCAAGAACATTATCTATCTCTATCCATGTTATGGTAAATCAGAGGTGATTTACAAATTATAATAACAACCCAAACCAATCCAAGTAAGTAAATGGAAGAATATCATGTAACCGACAATCGTAGTGAAATATCACTTTTCGAAAAAGGTTAATCACTGGGCTTATTCTCCTTCCGTTCCATTTAACATAACAAAAGCAATTACGAATCTACAATATAGAGATAACGTCATTCCTAGGACATATTTAAGCTACCGCATCAAAATAATATACGATGTTTAATTAACTTAATTTACATCAAGTATCTCACTAAGTGCAATTCTAATTGCCACACTACTGGAAGCTATACTAATTCTTTATGTAAACAATATTGTTTGCCAAGCGTCATAAAAATAATGATAGCATGTCATTTACAGCGTGAGTCGCTTACTGTCAAGCGAATAATGGACGACTATGCGATGAGACTAAATAACAACCTTCGGTGTGTTTGTAATCATTTATTGTGCACTCACCGGTAGACAGTTATGACTCTGACAAAGAACGCATCGATACAAACGAAACTAGTGTTAATTTACAGTAAGAAGTGGAGTTAAAGAGTACATTTCCAATAAATAACATATCACGCTGGAAGCGAACCATGATTACAACATTTCATAAGTGCACTTTTATTTACAAATACGATAGTTCTGTTGGTTTTTAGTATGACGAAGGTTTGGAGCACACTGTATATTAAAACAAAGTGTAACTTATCAAAGTGATTAACTACAACCTAAACTTTCTAAAAGTTAGTATGGGTAAAGCGTTTGGAGACGCACCACCGATATCTATCTGACACGTAACAATGAGTGAAAAAAATCCACGTGTTGAAGAAAATCCTCTCAACGATAATCAGTTTCAATATAAATCTAAGTCGTTTTATGAAAAACTATGTTACATCAAGCATCACATTACAGTAGAACCCATATTTGCAGGACTAGTTATAGGTTCCATGCTTTCTAGAATAGCAACACAAAATCTGAATTTAGATAAAGCGTGTCGCGTGAAAAAGAACTACGGTGATATAATTTGTGATTCATTGATCGACAGGGATGGTAACTATACTTCCAATGAAGCCGAAATACAGAAAGTCATATCCGGAATTGAGACATGGCGGAGTATTATCCAGACTGCTATTCCTACTGTGCTCGTCATGTTTATGGGTGCGTGGAGCGACAGAACGGGAAATAGGAAAATTTGTATTTTACTACCAGTCATAGGAGAATTTTCAGTGTGTATCAGCAACATTTTGAGTACGTATTTCTTCTATGAAATTCCTGTTGAGGCCACTATGCTGCTGGAAACTTTGCTTCCGGCCATCACTGGTGGTTGGGTAATGATGTTCCTGGGCGTATTCAGTTATATTAGTGATATAACAACCACGGAATCAAGAACATTTAGAGTAGGTATAGCCAACCTATGCATGACGGCTGGCACTCCTATTGGAACTGCTTTGAGTGGAATTATGTTGAAGGTGGGAGGCTACTATGGTGTTTTTTCAACTTCGGGAATAATTTACTTGATAACATTTATCTATGGGCTGATGACTTTGAAGAGTTGCACGAAACCTGGCCACGATACAAACGAAAAGGTAATATTGAAACTCATTTGATACATGATTTTATTTTTATCCAATAGTACTACTGATTTTAATAATTACTCTTAATAATTGCAGAAAAATCCTTTGACTGCGACGGAATTGGTTACGATGCAGAAAGAGACGGTAGAAGTTGTTATGAAGAAGCGAGAAGGCCACTACAGAATAAAAATAATTTTGACACTCCTTGTAGTAGCACTAGCATATGGCCCTAATCACGGTAAATATATTTTTTTTAAGTGGGTGTACATATTTTTACTAGTTGATGTTGGATTGGGTCATTATTAATTTAGACTAGCCTGCAAATGACTGGATAAACATACATAATGGTCAAACTGGTTGGATTGTTGATGCAAGGTCTTCTTTTGTAGCCTTCTCATACAAAGCCATTATTAGGGTGCAGTTCCACATTTAAGTTCGTTTAATTTGATGTTAATTTCAGGTGAGGGTAAGGTGCTGTATCTATTTTTGAGATATCGACTGAATTGGGATGCGCTGAAATACAGCATTTATTCTACGGAAAGTATTATCATACATTCGCTAGGTAAGTTCTTCATATAAAAAATATTACTAAAAATTATATAGGAGTGTGTCCCAAACTTAACAATAACTTTGTACCTGGTGAGAGATACCGGACATAATAAAAAATAACCTTGTCACTTAGTTAAGCGACAGTAGAGTCACGAAATGTCACTTTTAGTATTAGATATTTAAAAAAAACTCTATTTTCGCTTAAGTATCGCTTAGTTTTTTTTTCTTATTATTTCCGAAACTGTTAGAACTTGGCCTGTCGCCCGGTACCAGGTTATCGTCGGGACACCTTGTCACCACGTCAGTGAATTCCTTATACAATTTATAAGTGACGTTTCGACTATTTTGTACCGGGTCGCGTTTTACATGTCTTGTTTGTTTGTCTCTTGCTCTAATATGTAAAACTGAACAAAAAAAATACAGATGTAACGCTTAACTGAGCTGAGTCTATTCCTGAGGTATGGGAGCGGTACAGGAGGGGTGTGTTTACGGAACGTCAAACGACGCGTAACTTCAGTCGGGCGTCTTATCACGTCACTTGTCACCCCTCCTGTATTGCTCCCATACTTCAGACTCACAAGGAAAGGTGCCCAACACTGTCCGGCTCCGATTTAATTTATTTTGATATTATGTTAGAGAGCAGTCTAAAATAACGGACCCATATTTTTTTTAGTTGCCCAAACTTGCCCAAACTTAACCTGTTTGGAGAAATTATCCTCCAAAATACTGAAAAGTGACTAAACCTTCTAACTTCTACAGAATTTTTTTTTTCAAGGAAGTTTCAAGTTATTACTGGTTTGATTATATGTTTGAGAACATGAAAAATAATGAGCGTTAGACCTGTAATTGTTAAGTATTGATAATTAATTTCAGGTGCTTTGTTTACTATCAGTGTGTTCAGTAAGCGGTTGGGCTGGGACGACTCGGTTTTGTGCCTCATTTCCATAGTCAGCAAACTAGTTGGCTCTATTTACATAATATTTGTTAGAACCGATTTTCATATGTACATGGGTAAGTTAAGAAATAAAATAAGCATCAAGATATTTCAATATTTTCCCACAATCTCCGAAAAAGATCAGAGAGATTTTATCATTTACACAGTTTTGAACATAATAATATTTAGTTTCACTATGGGTGTATGTTACTTAGATGTGTATGTTATGGGTACAAGGCAACGGATAAACATACTTATATAGATAGATACATACTTAAATACATATTAAACACCCAAGACCCGAGAACAAATATTCGTATTATTCATACAAATATCTGCCCCGACGCGGGAATCGAACCCGGGACCTCAAACTTCGTAGTCAGGTTCTCTACCTACCTACTAGGCCATCTGGTCGTCTAAATAATATCGCTCGTTTCCTGGAAGAAAAAATATTTTTTGTAAATACCTTTGTTTTTTTTTGGGTTTACAATAGATATTTCGAATGCTTAAAAATGCCTATAAAGCGAAGGAAAACTAAAAATGTGAAAAAAATAAGTGTTGTGTTGTGTTTGTAAGTGAAATACTTTAAACAAGAAAATATTTTCTTACAGTTCCGATAGTGGAGATATTAAATGCGACAACTTTTACTTCGTTGAGATCTATGGCTTCAAAACTGGTGCCAAGCGAGGAAATGGGTAGTTATTTTTTTAAATTTAATTTATGTTCAGTCAAGCTCAAAAATAGCTGAACCTTTTAGTAGTTACTTTGTTGTAAACAACAACCCTGGGAAGTTTGAAATATTATGTACCTATGTGTCTCAATGTGTATGCTTACGTGCGTGCTTGTGTGGGTGTGGAAAAATTAGGTACCTCACAGGTACTCTACTCTCAGTTTATTTTAGATCAATACACTCATATTTCTATTGTTTTAATGTCACGACCATCTCATTTGATTACTTTTTATAGGAAAGTTATATTACCGATTGAAATAGCATGGTCATAAGTATCATATAAGGCAAATGTCCCGGTGCTCGACATTAAGCTTTGTTTATCTGTGCTCTCTTTGTAGTTTGTATCTTTAATAGGTGACACACCATCTCTACACACACTTCTGTTTATTATTCACATAACAATAAAGATGGCTACTACCGGAACAGACGTTTATCTTAATATTTTCTGGCCAGTTAGTCTTGCTTTTAGTTTTAGGGTGATTATACTTTATTCTATTTGTAATTTCCAGGTAAAATGAACTCGCTGTTCAGTTTGGTTGAAACGCTAGCGGCACTGCTTTTCGACCCGACCTACACGTCTTTGTACGCGTTCACTATGCAATCGTTCACAGGCGCTGTGTTTTTGTACAGCGGTATCACTACCTTACCCGCTATATGGATAATGATGTAAGTTCTACGTAAGGGTAACAATTCATAATCATCATGCCAGCCTATTTATCTATTTTTATTGATGAACAAATAAATAAATATACGTCCAACTGCAGGGCACAGGCCTCCTCTCAGAATGTGAGGGCTTGGGCCGTAGTTTCAATGCGGGCCGAGTGTGGATTGGAAGCTTATCAAGTAGAGTTGAACCATTTGATTCCAGACCTAGAGCTTTCCTACTAAGTGACACAACGACTTTATTTGTCAATCAATGCGATTTCACTATGAAATTTTATATTTACCTACCTATGTATGTATGTGTAACTCTTATAACACAAAGCACATGAAATTAACAGATAAATAAAAAAACCGGCCAAGTGCGAGTCGGACTCGCGCACCGAGGGTTCCGTTCAAATTTATATGTATCTATGACCATCCAGTCTTAGCAGACCCCTGCTCCTAAGCAAAATTTGCACAGTGTGGAATCATTGTAGATTGGGTACTGATATAGACAGACAGACAAAAAAATTATGCTTTTCGCAATTTTTCCTTTATCTGTGCTATAAGACCTTGCTTCGTGCCAAATTTTAAGATTCTGAGTTCACGGGAAGTACCCTGTAGGTTTTGATTCCCTTGCGAGTGTCGACAATTTGCGGAAAATTGCGGCATAAAAGGCTATATCTTTTGATTGCGTTAAAAATTTATGCTATCGCAATTTTTCCTTTATCTGTGCTATAATACGTTGCTTCGTATCAAATTTCAAGATTCTGAGTTCACGGGAAGTACCGTAGGTTTTGATTCCCTTGCGAGTTTCGAAAATTTGCGGAAATTTGCGGCATAAACGGCTGTATCTTTTGATTGCGCTGGCTTAGAAGTTTGATTTTTGTACAACTCCAAGGGACCGTAGACCTGAGTATTTGATATAAATTTCAGCTTGATACCTCCACGCGTTCCTGAGAAAAAGGGTCTTGACAGACAGACGGACGGACGGACGGACAACAAAGTGATCCTATAAGGGTTCCGCTTTTTCCTTTTGAGGTGCGGAACCCTAAAAAAGTACCAAGTACGCAGGCAAATCTGCCCTTAAACGGGTTTGATGATTAACAGGACACCAACAACAAGAGTAGACGCAGTGAAAAGTTAAAAGAAGTTCCGTTACAATTATTTGTATAGGTAATTTTCGTGTCATAAAGGATAACTTTCATACAAATTTTAACCCGCGCCGCGACAAGATGTCCAACTTTTTGAAGTCCACTCGTAAATAGTTCATAGTTATAGCGTCATAATCATGATTCAGTTGGTTCGATCGGTCTTAATATGACATAATTTTCCTTACTTATTTTAATTACTCACTTATTTTCCAAACTGGTTTCAATTATTGTGGAAGAGACGTCTAAACGAAGCCTCGCAGTGTATTTCATTTGGTTTCCACGCCATAAATGATAAATTTTAGTACCCACTTTACCTGCCACTATTACTGCTATTACTATTTATTAAAAGATTACCGGAAAATGTCGCTTTATTTAACTGAATACTAAATTAATTAAATAGCACAAGATAGTGAAAAAATAACAAGCATTTTTCTTTCTCAGTGCATAGAGCAAAGAAAAAATAAAAAAAATATATAAAGTTGCTTACTTAATTCGTTGTGTTATTCTTTATTTAAAGCCGCGCTAGCCTAGTGGTCTCAAGCAGAGGATTGTGGGTTCAAGCCTGTGCTCGCACATTAAAATTTTTCGGTATCCATGTGAAAAATCACATTTTAAATTGACCATGAGCTTTACGGTGAAGGAAAATATGACCGACACACCTGCGAAGCAATTCAATGGTGGTGGTGTGAAGTTCCTAATGCACAAGCCACACAGAAGAAACGTGAGACGGGGCCGCGTCGTTGTCGCGGCGCTCCTTGAATTTGTTTTCATACTAAATGTATAGAAGCGTCGCGAGAAGCGGAAACGCGGTCTTGTCACTTTTGTCTGCTTTGGATCACGATGCTTCTCAGGGGGGGCACACTTACATATATCACACTTTTCATGCGACTACAGCGATCTCTGGTTGTTTGGTGAAGAACTAAATTAGCGGCCATCTTGGTTGACTTGTCAAACTTGTCAGTTGTCATTCATCGGCCATGGCCATGGCGTACCAAATTGTACGGTCAAGGACTTTAATTGATAGGCCACTTGCCAATGTTCGTATTTTAGCCGTATAGTGCAAGTCGGGTTTAGCCGCTTATACTTCGTATATGCTGATTTGAATTAAACGGCTAAAATACGAATAGTGGCAATTAGCCTATCAATTAAAATTACGCGTAATTATAGCTGTACATCACTACCAACATATACATATAGATAGGTATACATCTATAGATACGTCACATTAGTTCTTCACCAGGGCGTAGGGCAGCAGCACCTTCCATACATGCATATTTGACCATAGAGTTGCCACTCTTGTTCATATAATTATTACAATACTCTTTGATGCTTCTATACATTTAGTATGAAAGTTGATTCAATAGGCGCCGCGACTGCAACGCGCCCCGTCCCACGTCTCTTCTGTGTGGCTTGTGCCTAATCTAACCATAGCCCTGTCGCTCTGAGAGGAGGCGTTCCAATCGTGGGACATATTATGTGGGCCAGGATGATGACGATTTATTTTTATTTTTTTGTGATGATGGTGATGATTTACATTAAGTTTCACTTTATCTTTAGTCTAAATTAAATACAACTCAAACTTAATTTCCCTTCTCCCATGAATGTAGATTTATTTTTTATTTCAGCTGGTTCTTTAGGCAACACCGTCGTGATGTCAAACAACAACAGGATGAATCGAGAGTAGAAAAACTTGATGTCATCTACGAAACGACTGTAGAAAAATCTGTGTAAATAAATCACACTTACTGCGGATTTTTCCTTAATTTTCTTAGCATGACTTTTAAATGGCGCCAATTTTACTGCTTCGGGATGCGAATAAAAATCACGCACATGAATTTATAAACCGTCCGCTAAAACCCAAATTTACATGAAAAAGCCGTCCGCGAATTATTTTTGAATAACATATTCAAACAAATTGGAATGATGGCGTTGCGCAAAGCCTAAAGGATAGCCAAAAATATTTTTTCACGAAATTTAGTAGCTACTGAACTTTACGTTTAATACGATTTTGTGTATACACGCGATGTAAATACAATTAGCTGTGGATTTAATATACATAGATATTAGACGGATTTTATTTACATTGAACCGAAGAATGCACGGCAGAAAGTCATTTTTTGAAAACAAATTATATTACAATTTAGGTACATTAATTTATAATACATATAAAAAGCAAAAAGTCCTGACTGATTGACTGACTCACTCACTGACTGACTGACTTATCAACGCCTAGCCCAAACACATGGCCCTAGAAGGTTGAAATTTTGGGTTTG
Source organism: Archips crataeganus (assembly GCA_947859365.1). Classification (NCBI taxonomy): domain Eukaryota; kingdom Metazoa; phylum Arthropoda; class Insecta; order Lepidoptera; family Tortricidae; genus Archips; species Archips crataeganus. The sequence goes on along the minus strand of OX402049.1, from coordinate 8,394,242 downwards.
ATTATATTCTCTCGGAAATGAATGAAATTTAATTATGTTCAATTCAAAGTGACCCTATCTCCGTAACTACTACTACTAGACTTTTCAAATTTAGCATGCAAGTAAGTAATTATAACAGCTAAAAACTAATAACAGGATTTGAGGGTTATGATTATTATTATTAGGAGATAACGAAGCTTTACCACAAATTACAATTGTGCACGGACAAAGTCGTGGGCATATATACAATATATACAGAGGATACAGAAGGAGCATCAGAGCTTGCAAATATTAAAGTGCTAGGAGACAGTTAACAATTATCACCATCAATAGGTACCAAGTCATTGTATGCACATACAAAGATATTAGTGCTGAAAAACAAATCAATCTTCGTTTGACCTAATTATCTTACACTATCTCAATTATGAGTATGATTGGTTTTATCAATTACTGTATTATTTATTTAATCGTAATGCGAACGACACTTACATCGATGTTATCATAATATTTAGATTGGAGTAACATAACAAAAGGCAAAGGTATTTTTCTCCATTCATAAGAAGTCATGTCAACAATACCTACCTTCCACATTTTTTTTTCAATAAATCCTTGTCATTGCTCTATAAGTGATTAGCGAGAAAAGTACGATCAGATTATTTCATAAGCAATAATGCCATTTCTGAACTGGTTCTTCGGGATGTTTTATCAAAACTTTTTTAGTCGTTACCACAGTATTTAAAGGTAAGTTTTTTGTATTAATTTTGTGATATTCAAATTCGTGTATTTTCGCCAAAAATTCACAAAGTAAATTCTAACTTCTCATTACTGAACTCGACAACATTGTTTATGTATTCAAATTAATTTCAATCGACATATTAAAATGTTAACTAAAACTTTAACAACAACTAAATTGAATGAATAATAATAATAATTTGAGATAATACAGGTCAGGCCTATATTGTCTGCCTGAATTTTTATTTTTATAATGTCACTGTACTGTTTTTGGTGTTGAATAAAGAATGTTTGTTTTGTATTGTAATTGTAAGATAATTTTGATGTATTTATTATGAATAAAAAAAGAATACTAGGTAAAAAACAAAACTTTAATAAATAAACCCACACATAATCCGAGCGTTTCAACAGCCTCAATATAGTATATAATAATTTGTGGTCACATTTTTTATAAATTGACTGTAGATTTTGATGGCATTTTTTAGTTGTTTATCAGAGATCCTGTGTACTACTACCACATAACTGGAAACTAAGCTGCAAGCCAATTTCTTAGAGGTCGTTTTTGAGCATGAATATTTCTGTATGTTCGTCTACATATTTCAAATAAAACTGGAAACTGTATCAGAATCTTTTGCCATTTCTGCAAAAACCACAAAAGTGAGGTGGTCGAAACGCTCAAATAATGACCCAGAGGCTAACAGATCCATTTCGTTCGAAATAAAAATATGTCACTTTATATATTATATTCAAACATTTCTATGCATCATCATCATCATCATCATCATCATCCCAGCCTATATACGTCCCACTGCAGGGCACAGGCCTCTTCTCAGAATGAGAGGGCTTGGGCCGTAATTCCCACGCGGGCCCAGTGCGGATTGGGAACTTCACATACACCATTGAACTTCTTCTCAGGTGTATGCAGGTTTCCTTACGATGTTTTCCTTCAAAGTGAAAATAAACGGATCACTCACGTCTCAAAACGAGTTTAACTCGACATGTTTCGGGCTAATCCGTAGCCCTTCCTCTCGGAGTCGCACGTCACGGCGGCTGCCAAACGTGCACTGCGTGCTAACGCCCTGGTCGCGCGGCTACTCGACGCAACTGACAGCGACACACAACTACCCCCGTTTTCATCATCACTTTTATTGTGTTTTAAGACGTGAGTGATCCGTTTATTTTCACTATGAGTGAGTCTCACGGTAGTTTCATGTTTAAGATGTTTTCCTTCACCGTAAATCTCATGGTAAATTAGAAATGTAATTTCGCACATAAATTCCGAAAAACTCAGAGGTGCGAGCCCGGACTCGAACCCACGACCCTCTACTTGAGAGACCATAGGTCAAACCACTAGGCCACCACGGCTTTTCTATGCATTTTTTTTTTTAATATATCCTATAATATGTCCCACTGCTGGGCAAAGGCCTCCCCTTTCCTCCGCCATTTTTCCCTATCCTGCGCATGCACCTGCCAATCGAGCTGAAAAGCGCTCAGGTCGTCCCGCCATCTCCTCTTAGGTCTGCCTCTGCTCCTTTGGCCATCCCTCGGAACCCATTCGGTTACGATTCGCGCCCATCGGTCCGGATGCATTCGGCAGACATGTCCGGCCCAGTCCCACTTCAGCTTGGCGGTTTTGACACCCACATCTGTAATACGAGTTTTGGAGCGCAGTGCAGTGTTTCTGATTCGATCAGATCTTCGAACACCCAGGATACTGCGCTCCATTGCTCGCTGGCAAACCTTAAGCCTGGACTTTTGAGCTTCAGTTAATGACCAAGTCTGGGCGCCGTAGGTTAAGATGGGAAGAATACACATGTCGACGAGTTTGCGCTTAAGTGACAGAGGAAGGTTGCCCTTCATTAGCGCCTTCATGGACCAGAAGCTCTTCCAGGCATTATCGATACGCCTATCAATTTCCCTTGACTGCCTGTTCTCGAAGGATGCTATCTGGCCCAAGTAAATATACTCGTCGACGTACTGTATGTCTTGCCCATCCACCGTAACTCTACGTTTCACGCTGTTGGTCATTACCTGTGTCTTTGCTCTGTTCATTGTGAGTCCAACCTCAAGGCTCGCCGTGCTCAGATCTTGGAGCATTTGCTGTAGTTGTTGTGGTGTTTGGGAAAATAAAACGATGTCATCGACGAAGCGCAGATTTGATAATCTTTTATCTCCAACATCGATGCCCATTGTATTTTCCCAAAAGACCGCCAGCTTTTTGAATATTTCCTCAAGGCAACTGGTGAACAATTTCGGAGATAGCGGGTCCCCTTGTTTCACGCCTTTATCAATGTCAAAAATAGGGCCCGGAGCATGCAACTTGACACTGGCTGTACTTATGTTATATATAGTACCAATGAGTTCAACATAGGTACTGTTTATACCTTGACTACGTAAGGCTGAAAGTATGGCTGGATGGTGAACACTACCAAATGCCTTGTGATAGTCCACGAAGGCCAGATATAGCGGCTTGTTGAACTCATTGTACTTCTCAATTATTTGGTTTAGGGTGTGCAGATGATCGGTGGTCGATAAACTGGGACGAAAACCAGCCTGTTCTGGGGGTTGATGTTGGTCCAGCAGTGGGGCAATTCTATTTTCAATAATTTTTATAAATAATTTGTAAATATGGGAAGTCAGACTAATAGGTCTGTAATTGCTTATATCAGCTTTATCTCCCTTTTTGTGCAACAAAACGATACTGGAATGGCAAAGGTTTTGTGGAAATTGGCCGGTGAAAAGAATCATATTAAACAAACTTGTGAGATGGGGTAGCAAAATAGCTTTCCCGGCTTTAAGAGCTTCTGTGGTAATACCATCCTCCCCAGGACTTTTTTGATATTTCATGGTCTTCTTCTATGCATCTCTTTCTATGCATACTGTGTGAAAATAAAATTTAACTAAATTATTAGTGTGCACATACACATAAATCTACAAAGTATTCTAACTCTCCAAAACTTCAATCTCTGGTCATGTTAAGTAACTTTGGCCATCACTGCAGGTAGTCCACTTCACTGACGTACTAAATAACCTGTTCAGATACCATTGAGCGTCACATAACACACAACACACACAGTCGCCCGCCATACGGCCGGTGCTATGATCGAAATTGTATAAACATTGCAGTGATTTCTTGTTATCTTTCGATGTTAAGGAAATATTGATTTACTTGTTTTCCTTTCTCGTGCCTTCTGAGCTGAGTGTTTGAGGTATGTACGTAGTTTATTCTATTTTATTTGTATTGAAATTGTACTGTAATGTAAAAGTGTACGTTACATCATTAAATGGGTGCACCGCTTTAATACTCACATTTTACATTGGCAGTAATAAGTCAAGTAAATATGACGATGATGACAATAACGTATTGCTAAACCATTGATTTACTAGTACCTACTTACCTAAATAAAATAAGTAAATATCACGGGACAATTCACACCAATTGACCTAGTCCCAAAGTAAGCTAAGCAAAGCTTGGTGTTATGGGTACTTAGCAACGGATAGACATACTTATATAGATAGATACATACTTAAGTACATATTAAACACCCAAGTCCCGAGAACATACAAATATCTGCCCCGACAAGGGAATCGAACCCGGGACCTCAAGCTTCGTAGTCAGGTTAGGCCATTATTATTATTAAAAATAATGTAACAGTTATGTGGATACCTAATACTTATATAAAAATCTCGTGTCACGGTGTTTGTTATCGAAATCCTCGGAAACGGCTTGACCGGTTTTTATGAAACTTTTTTCTCCATATTCGGTAGGTCTGAGAATATAGGTCGTAGGATATTTTTTGTATACCTACCCCTATTCTTCGCAGACGGAGTCGCGGGCAACAGCTAGTAAATAAAAAATCGTGTGTGCAGTTCCTCCGCGCGGAAGAAGTGAAACTTCGTAATGTGGAAATGAAAAAGGCACTTATACATCAATATGAACCTTATTGCAATAACTTAAAGAACTTAATTTACTTATGCATCTATGTGTTTAAATTACTCACTAGATGGCGCTTTTATCAAGTCTCATACATTTGCACAGACAGTATGAGTTCTGCATCGCACTATCGAAGTTTTTAACATCCGTTAGTATACATACAATGCGAGATTACTTGCTTCGGCAGTACATATACTAATGCTTTTATACCCCCTCCGTGGTAGCGTTAAACGTTTAACGCAACCTTGTTAGAAGTCGCATTAGAAGTATCCCTTCAATAAAAAAGAACTTGTTGGAAACCAATCTAGAGCTGAACAACTGTAGAGATATAATAATATGTAAGTAGTATATCCTTTACAATTCCTATCGAAATTATACTGTCAAAGTCTACGTGTAATATGGGTGAGCCGCCATGAAACGGTGCGCAGCATTCACGTTGGCAATCAGAATCACTAGCAACATGTTTGTAAACAGCTACAAGGATCATCTGACCATGACGAGATAATCCCGGGCAATGAATTTGGCCGGGTTCCCTAGAGAATAACCAGATTTTATTATTATTATTATCTAATATATAAAAATCTCGTGTCACAGTGTTTGTTATCAAACTCCTCCGAAACGGCTCACCCGATTTTTATGAAATTTTTTCTCCATATTTAGTAGAACTGAGAATAGGTCGTAGGCTATTTTTTACCCCCTGTTCTACGCAGACGGAGTCACGGGCAACATCTAGTTATTATATTACTTTGTTAGCAACACAATATCGTTAATTTGGAAGCTTGCCCTCTTTCCGGTAAACTGTAAAACTTTGCTGAGCGATTCATCTGGCAGCTCGCCCTCTATCCGGTGAGTTATAAAACCTTGCTGAGCGGCCATTTGAGAGCTCATCCTCTCTCCGGTAAGCTGTGATGTAAATGTGATGAGCAGTTCACCTTACAGCATGCTCTCTCTCCGATAAGCTGTAAAACCTTGCTGAGCAGCCCATCTGGCAACTCGCGCTCTTTAACGGCAAGCTGTAAAACTGTGATGAGCGGTCCATCTGACAAGTCGCCCTCTCTTCGGTAAGTTGTAAAACCTTGCTGAGCAGCCCAACTGGCAGCTCGCGCTCTTTAACGGCAAGCTGTAAAACTGTGATGATTGATGAGCAGTTCATCTTACAGCACGCCCTCTCTCCGGTAAGCTGTATAACCTTGCTGAGCAGTCCATCTGGCAGCTCGCGCTCTTTAACGGCAAGCTGTAAAACTGTGATGATTGATGAGCAGTTCATCTTACAGCACACCCTCTCTCCGATAAGCTGTAAAACTTTGCTGAGCAGCCCATCTGGCAGCTTGCGCTCTTTAACGGCAAGCTGTTAAACTGTGATGATTGATGAGCAGTTCATCTTACAGCACGCCCTCTCTCCGATAAGATGTAAAAGCCGAAGAAGCTAACACAGCAACAATCCGTTCGAAAAAAAAGTCACTAAATATCGCCTGTCGTATTAGTCCTTCATTATTCACATTAGTCGTGAGCAATAGTTATTTGTGCAACAAGAGAGCAAAGTTGTTTTTTACTGCGAGTGCTGATTTTGAATCACGAGTTAGCGAAGGATTCTATAATTGAATCACGAGCGTTTAGCGAGTGATTCTAAGTTAGAATCCTGAGTGCGCGAGTGATTCAAATACACGAGATGCAAAAAAACTTTGGTCTCGTGTGACACATACAACTTTTCAGCTCAGCAGCGAGAACATATTAAATTATTAAAGGTATATGAACGTCGTCTTTTTGTCTTTGTTGTGGTTTTCAACATTGAGTAAATACTTCATATTATATATAATAACAATAGGTACAGTCTCCGAAAAAGTGTTTGCATTGTTTAAAAATATCATAAGCTTTTAAATATTTTTCGCGAGACTTTTCAAGTAAGAAACTTACTCTGCATTATGTATTACTCCATTAATTCGTCTGGTGTTCAATTGTTGACTTCGTCACTGGACTCACTCAATTCACTCATATCATATTCAAAAATGTATTAAATGAGTACTTATTACTATTCTAATAATTTCCAAATTGCCTCTGATCGTGTACCAAACTCATAGATATCGAACTCTGTAGCTAGAGAAACAGAAGAAAAGAATTAAAATTTGAATCCCGCTATTTTTTTAAAGATGCGTTCCGATACTACACCCGCTGCGTTCTGATGCTGCATCCGCTGTATTTACCACGATGTTCAAGATTGTTAAAATTATTAATAATGTTTAAACTTTGTTTTCAACAACATTTTTACTATTAATTTGATTATATAAAAATATAATCCAATTATTAAAAAAGTACCTACAATAATTTAATTTAAAACCTTAACAGACGAATTACAATTTTAAGGTTAAGAACTTATTATGAGTATCCGAACGTTCAATCGTTCGTTTATTTTTAGGTCGACTAGGATAGAATTTGAAATCGAAATTCGAATCGATTTGATCTTATCTCTCGCTCTTTTCGTATCGAAATGAAAGTGATAGATCAAACTGAAGTTCAAATCTTTCGAATTCAGTAAGCAGACCCACCATTGTCTTTGACTATTAAAAAAAATAATTAAAAAGCTACTTTGTCTCACGCAGTGAGCAAAATCCGATTTTGCTCACTGTTTTTTAGTAGCAAAACCTGCCTGTTTGAGGTGCTGAGGTGAAAATAATATTGTAGACTTCATTTGCATAAAAAAACTTGTCTCGATTTTTTCCTGTAGCAGTTTTTATTATGCTTCTAATCTGATAAAGATTTATTAAAAATTCCACAGTGCATACGAACGAGTTCGGAACTCTTGTTACATCGGTCACAGAATAAAGTTTCTTTCATTTAAAATTAACACGGAATAAGTCATGATCATGGCACAATTAATAAAAATACTGTTACATTTGCGAACACTTTCTTGCTCTTTTCTACCATTAAGTAAGCGTCAGAAGAAAAAGTCAATGTATGATGCAACGATAAAAAAATTCGAAGTTTTATCTGTACCACCTGAATGATTACAAAGTCTATTTTATATGTACAGGTCGATTCGCAAGAGTTGGCACGAATGGATCGAATGAGTGAATGAAAGTATCTATGTGTTACCTATTTGAATACATCACACAAATATGAAAATGTCATGCATCAGTCATTTTCCTACAAAAATGTCAAAGTGACATTGCTTTCGTTCAATCCATTCGTGCCAACTCTTGTGAATCTACCTGTAATGACATTAATCTAAATTCAAGTATCAAATAAAAAGGTACTGAAAGTGTTTCAAGGTAAAAGAAAATTAACGTTTTTTTTTTCTACAACATTAGTTGGTATTCAAACAAACATATTTTAATCACTACAAAATGAAGGTTCACCCGTTATACATACCATAAAATATGGCCGTCTGAAAGTAACACTAAGATAAGTTTGTATAAATGACATGAAATGATTTTTTGATGTGACAACGTCTAATAAATCGATGAACGCCGGCTGCACGCACGAAAAAGGATGAAGCAGGTACCGTACATTGTCCCGTACAGAACAGTGAACGCAATATGTACAAGAGAGCAGCGAACGCCAGGATGTACAATGGGGGAGGTTTGCGGGGGTGGGGGTTGAGGGGGGAGTGCGGGAGTGCGAGGGTATTATGGGGGATGAAAATTTCATTGATTTTGCCGTAGGGTGCACCGTTTTTAAGATATTTGATAAAACACCGGTTCTAGTCCGATTACCGAGGTTAAGCAACGTCGGGTGCGGTCAGTACTTGGATGGGTGACCGCCTGGTTTCATTTTTGTTTTTTGATTGTTTTGTTATGACGTTGTCACGTTAAACTATCGTCCGTAAACCGACTTTACAGACAACCGGTGTTTTATACAATATAAGCTTGCGTTTGATCACAATCACGCCTGATGGAAAGCGAAGATGAGCCCTACGATGGAGCACGCTTGCCTAGTAAATGCTCATTCACCCTAGACTTGAAAGAAGCCAAATTGTCTCACTAATGCTTTTCCAGTCGATAAAAGTTGGTAGCCTATTAGTAGGTAGCCTTTACAGAGTCGTAGTAGATCAAACATTTTCAGAAATATAAGTAAATGTATTCCCTTTAGACCATGTCATATATACTACTAGCTGTTGCCCGCGACTCCGTCTGCGAAAAATAAGGGTTGGGCGACCTATTCTCAGACCTACCGAATATGGAGAAAAAAGTTTCATAAAAATCGGTCAAGCCGTATCAGAGGAGTTCGATAACAAACACCGTGACACGAGATTTTTATATATTAGATTAACATAGATTAACGTAACAATAACGACATAGGTCCAAAAATAGCTGGTTAAATTACCGGGTTAAATCAATTGTATTTTGAATGTGAATTATTATGTACAGTCAGCCTCAGAAGTCGCTGAAGACTTTAGTACTTTATCGCAATAACCAGTTATACTGTGAAGTTTGAAATATGTCACGTTAGTGAACGAGACAAAGTACTAAAGTATTCAGCGACTTCTGAGGCCGACCGTACATGGCTGACCGTCTAAAACCATAATTTTGGCCAAAAAGTAAGTATGATATTGTAAAATTGTAAATAGTATGATATTGTAAAATTTCTGATTCGAGCTTAAAATGTTAACAAAAGTCGTAGGTGGTAATCTAAACTAGCCTACATACTTCCTTTGCATAGTTGATGAATGTCATACGAGACTACGACATTGCAGCCACACTAACTACACTCTTGGTAAAACAGTATAATTTCCTTTTTTAGGGTTCCGTGCCCAAAGGGTAAAAACGGGACCCTATCACTGAGATTTCGCTGTCCGTCCGTCTGTCCATCTGTCCGTCGGTCACCAGGCTGTATCTCATGAACCGTGATAGCTAGACAGTTGAAATTTTTACAGATGATGTATTTCGGTTGCTGCTATAACAACAAGTACTACAAAACAAAATAAAATAAATATTTAAGGGGGCTCCCATACAACAAAAGTGATGTTAATAACGGCAACAGGTAGACGCTTGAATTATTCACAGAATAATTAATTAAATATATTCACTTTAAAAATAAATAATTAAATTAAAATAAAACAAATATTTGAGGGGGGCTCCCATACAAAAAACGTATTTTTTTTAGGGAACTCTTAGTGCGCGAGTCCGACTCGCACTTGGCCGGTTTTTTTAATAATAACGTTCATAAACTGTTGTAATTCCTATGGTTAAATTTATAAAGACTATACATTATACATAATATACAATAGTGAATTACATGTGTACATGAACTCCGATGATAAATTATTTTTCTTTAGGCAGCATGTAAAAAAGAAAATCCAACAGCTGAGTTACTTAAGTACTTGTCTACTAAACCTATGTATTTGGCGTAAGAGTGCGGCAAAAAAAAACAGTGCTTAAATATGCTAAGTATCATGGAAAATCCGCATTATGTTTTTTTGGACGATGAGATGCTTGCATTGACGTAGCTTGCAAAATTCATATTTTTTGTTTGTTAGTTTCCAGTTAGATTTTTTTTTCTTGATTTATCATCAGCATAGAATGCGTTTATCACTTAGGTTTATCGTCTAGTATCCTGTTTTATGTTTTATTAGGTTTATTAGGTTTTATACCTACACCAAAAAAAATTTTTTAAATATTTTATTTTACAGCTCTATCGGGATAATTTTTATATATCTCCATGAAAAATTACAGCTTTCTAACACTAATAGTCTCTAGGCTAAGCCGCGGACAGACGGTCGGACAGACTGACGGCCATGGTGAAACTGTAAGGATTCCGTTTTGGCCATTTTGGCCTTTGGTACCGTTTCGTACCTAAAAGTTCGTAACCAGCTTCGAAACGGGAAAAAAAGCCAATTCGTAACTGGTTTCATAATGGGACTTTTCCATTACCGATTCGTAACCGCGGTTGATCACCAGCTTACCAATTGGTTACCAAACGGCACTACGCAGGCCCATTACGTAGCCAGCTACAAACAGGGAATTTCGGATTCCCATTTTGTAGCCAGCTACGAAAATTGGCTACGAAACGGTACCAAAGGCATTTTGGCACCGGAACCCTAAAAACTCCAAACGAAACGAAACGAAACGAAGTGATCCGACAGAGAACCAAAGTTATCGACATAGCCCACCGCATCAGCACGCTGAAGTGGCAATGGGCAGGCCATATAACCCGAAGAACCGATAAACGTTGGGGTAGACGAGTTCTTGAGTGGAGACCACGGATTGGCAAACGTAGCGTGGGACGTCCTCAGACTCGGTGGAGCGATGATCTTCGCAGGCGGCTGGCAACAGCTGGATGAGAGTGGCCGAGGATCGTGCTCAGTGGCGTGCCATGGGAGAGGCCTATGTCCAGCAGTGGACGAACGTAGGCTGATAATGATGATGATGAACCCTAAAAACTAGTCTGTATTAATGCTTTGTTTTGTTGCGACGAACTTTTGAGCTATATTAACAGTGTCAGTGGTCGCCCTGTGCTTCTAGTTAGTACCTAATACTCGTCTGTACGAGATAGGAAATTGCCCAAGTGTACGGTCAAGTAGGTAATCGATCCACATTGTGGATTCCGACACTGCGCTCATACAACGAGTTGAGCTATAGTGCTACACTTGTATATCAATCCGTTAAATTGTGTTGTAATCATAAATAAACTACAATAGGTACGCACTTATTTGAGAGTACATGGATTTTCGTGTAATATGATTATAGAAACGTAAAGTGATTTGTTTAAGGTATGTATTTTTATTGAAAATTTCTAAAGCTGGGAGCAAAACAAAAGCCATACAACAGCTACACCTGACATTATCAATCGTTATAATTAAAAATACGAAACCGGGGACACATTTTTGATTTTAGCTCTCGTCTTCTTAATCTACTAAATATCTGAAATTTATGTCACTAAAAAAAATGTTATCTGTAACACTAAAGAAAACAGCAAATATCTTTCAACGTAGTTCAACGAGTTCAAGGGCTGATACCGCGGTATACCGCACGGGTATCGCACACAGGGGTTCTCTGTTGTAGTAGCAAAATAATGTTTGGGGAAACGCATCGTTTAACAAAATAATCATTCAATTTCATTCAGTTAAATTGGTTTTGTCCTGTAACTTGGTAAACATTGGTACAGTCGCCACCATACTTACACATCGTGAACACTATAGTATTATTAATTATTTTTAACTGCTACATGTTAAATTATACCTTTTGTAATAAAATAAGCATGCCCAAATTTATTTGTGTTGCCAGAAGTCCAAAATAAGCTATAATGACAGCTTACTTATAGGATAATCGGATAAAACATTTTCGGTGGTTTATCTTAGCGTAGCGCCCACTGATAGTGACTAACAAATTAGTCACAATTTAATTTATCTAATAATTTATTGTAAGCTTATTGTTCATTATGATCAAAAGAAACGATATCATATCACAATGTGGAAGTTAATAGGACACCGTTATTGTCACCAGTTGCCGACTAGTGTATACTTTATTGAACAAAGAACGGAACAAATATGATCTTGGGCCAATAATACTAATATCAATTTAGGATATATTTGTATGACAATGATACTGTGTTTCGAAGAATGATTCTACTGCCCTACATGATTTAAATCAATGAACTGAACTAAACTTATGAAAATAGTTCACATTGCTTCGCATTGCTTTCGCGGATAATGTTGCCAATATTATAAGACTCTCCGTCTTTTTAATATAACTCCACAATCATTTCATCATAATTTTGTTAACCATCGAAAATAAAGCCTTAGACACGATCAACAGCATCTTTCAATGTATCTGGTTAATAGATCAGACTCTAAAACTTCCGCTCGGTTTCGTCCGTGAACCTTGAACATCGATTCCATCTCATCAGTCAGCTAAACCTCAGGTGTTTGCCAGATCAATTGTCGTGCTTCAAGTTTAGACTTAGGTTAGTGTTAGAGCTTGTTCACACTAGCGTTTTTGCCGATAAAAACGCTAGTGTGAACAAGCCCTCAGCGTTAGGGGTCTTGAGCTGTCTTCTACATTATATTGTTTCCTTTTCATGTCACACGTGGTCAAAACCGAAAATGAATTTACAATTTACCATCAAGGTCCTCGTCAGTTGATTGCCGCAAATTGTCCTTTTAAAATTGACTCTTCAGGTGTTTTCCGGTCAACAAATTAGGTCAATTGAGTTTTCTGGATTTCCCCCCGTCCGCAGAGGCAAGAATGTTTACATGTTAGTTAAATTGAAGTTGTTTAATGAAGCTGAGATCCTCTCGGGTCTGCCCGATTCTCAAACAATCTGTATGCAAATGTTATAAACGATTTTTCTTTTGTTTTCCTTTTCAATTCTCAAAATTTCCTCGTTGGGTTTAGCTGGTCGTACCTGAGTCATTTTCCAACTTTTGTTTTTCTAGATTCTAAGAGCTGCGTGCCTGGGTTATAATTATACAAAAAGGAACTAAAAATTTGGTTGGTGTTTTTTGCAAATCATAATCTAAGCCACTGGTTGTTTACAGGTTGCAGACGTATAAATTATCTCTAATGAATTCTATAATTGTTATTTATATATTCATGAAAATGGAGTACGTACTATATTTGCAAAATTTTACTATATCGATAAGCTAAAGTTTAGCAATAGAACTAAAGTAAACAATCTTGAAATGTTTTTTCGTAGAAAATACTTATATAGAATAAGATAAGAAAGTAACAATTTCAATTACATAACATTGTGATATAGTTAAAGTTTGCCAATTGTCTCTGTTTCTTCAGATTTTTACAATAAAAAAATTACATACATACGTATATTTATATTGATTATGGTATCGGTCACCGATCGCGATCATTTCATTAGAAAGCCATATTGTCATGATTGTTAACCACTTATTTCTATTGCTAAAAAAAAACTTTAAACTCTTTGTGAATTATAAGCACATAAAATACCTTTTTGCTGGTTTTACGTTTAAGGAAAAACGTGACATTTCAAAAACTTCTCAGCAATTGGTGTTAAGCTAAACAGGATGTGAAATGACAAAAAATAACAGAATAGCATAGCACCAACATTGATTGCGTGTTTGCGCGGATGTGCATTGTCTTCCTAGTCATTACAGCTAAACATACCTACACGTCACAAACCACTTATGGCAGGAGATGATGCGCGCTTTTCCCTCTGTCATAAAACATAACAAGTGGGCAATGACCACATCACACTTGGCATAACTAAAAATTGGCGACATGATCAATGCGGTCAATTAGTCTGACACCATGACAATTTTTTTAAATTAAATATCATAACATAACTAGAACACATTGAAAATACTAGAAAAGATTAGCTGGGGCCAGGAAACGAGCCGGGATCGCCATTCCGTAATGTATGGTTCACCACAAACACTAAGCCGAGCTATGGAGTAAATAAAAAACCGGTTGTCGTAAAGTCGGTTTACGGACGATAGTTTAACGTGACAAATTCATAACAAAACATTCAAAGAACAAAAATGAAACCAGGCGGTCACCCATCCAAGTACTGACCGCGCCCGACGTTGCTTAACCTCGGTGATCGGACGAGAACCGGTGTTTTGTCAAATATCTTGAAAACGGTGCATCCTACGGCAAAATCAATTAAATTTTCATCCCCCTTTAATGCCCCCGCACCCCTCTCCCGCACTCCCCCCTCAACCCCCACCCCCGCTAACCCCACCATTGTACATCCTGGCGTTCGCTGCTCTCTTGTACTGTACATACTGGCGTTCACTGTTCTGTACGGGACAATGTACGTTACATTGCGTCATCTTTTTTCGTGCGTGCAGCCGGCGTTCATCGATTTATTAGACGTTGTCACGTCAAAAGCAAAACTTCTCAATGTGTTCTAGACAGAGTAATTTTCAAATTCCTTTGCAAAACTTTTTATCGCATACTGTCAATGTTTAGTGATGCGCATGTTTTGGAAACGTGTGGCGGTTTGTATGAAAGTAAAAAAATTGCCATGAGTGTTGTTTGATGTATGTGTTTGCCTTGCTTTCCAGGAAAGAGGCAGGGAAAAGTAGTGCAAAGCAATAGAAAGATAAATAAAGGCCACTCCTGTGATAAATGCTCTGTGCTACACATGATGAAACTATTTGTTGGTCATAAAAAATATCATTAACACGTAATTTCATATCGTTGTAATTTGAACATTTTCAATACCTAGTACAAAGGTCACTTCCGATTCCTATTTGGGGTTTTTATAACTGTTTAGTAATATAATTTTAACAGCCTTTTAGCAGAATTACAGCATGCAAGATACGAGAATATACGAGTCGCTTTTACAGATAAACCTCTCATCATAAAATATAATAAATGACAACTGAAAAGAATACCAGGGGAGCGATATTTCGAAACCAAATCTATGAAAATATCGTTCAAAAGTAGAGAAATATTTTAATTAAGTAGGTTTAAATGGAGTCGGTAAAAACAATTGTATTAGTAAAGAATTTGGTAATTTTGACATCTAAATCTTAGTAACGCCTGATTCAATCAAGCAAGAAAATATTCTTGTCCGAAATTCTTTAAATACATAGACTTCAGAGGACAGCCGTGGTTGCATGCCACCTTGCCTTAAGGGTTATACTTACCTAACAATTCATTTTATGGTGACATGCGACCACGGCTCTCCTCTGAAGTCTACGAGGGGCGTTCAATATAAAGTGAGAATGAGATGCAAACTCTTTCAATATTAGGAAATTAAATACTGGCCGGTAAAGCTAATCTATCTAGCTGATTGCTATGAAAAAAAAACTAACTGTCTTTTGTTTAAAAAAAATACGGTAATTTCTTTGCAATGCTATTGAGTACGTTAGCGAAAATGGAGAAAATTTAACTGCGTGCCGTTATCAAATACTTGTGTTTGAAAAAATTTTCTACGGACCAAGTCAATTTAGATTTGCCGGACACTTTAGATTCTAATGCTCGTCCGTATTCGACAGTCGCACGTTGGTGCGCCGAATTTAGACATGGAAGAACAACGACCATGGACGACCCCCGCTCCGGACGCCCTACTACAGCAATAACTGAAGAAATTGTGAAAAAAGTTGAAAACTCAGTTTTGGCGGATCGTCGTGTCACGGTTCGTTTTATTGCTGAAAATGTAAAGATTTTAACGGGGAGCGTGCATAATATTTTACATGAACGCTTGGGTATGAAAAAGGTATCTGCGCGTTGGGTACCAAGAATGCTTACTTGACACGCAAAAACAAACTAGAGTCGAGATTTGTCAAGAAGCTTTGGACCTGATACAGCAAGACCGGGAACTTTTTTTGGCGCGATTTATAACAATGGACGAAACATGGCTCCATCATTACGACCCTGAAACGAAACTGCAGTCTATGACATGGAAAAGGCCATCATCTCCAACTCCGAAGAAATTCAAGGTGGGCCCATCTGCCGGTAAGGTCATGGGCTCTGTTTTTTGGGATGGTAAAGGGGTATTAATGATTGAGTATCTCAATCATGGAACCACTATTACGGGCACTTTATACGGCAAACAAATAGCAACATTGCGCAATGAGATCCGCGAAAAACGACGAGGTAAACTCTCGAAAGTTGTGCTGTTCCACCAGGACAATGCCCCGGCACACAAGTCCATCGTTGCAATGGCTGCAATTCGTGATGCTGGGTTCAATATCCTTAAGCATCCTCTGTATTTACAAGATCTCGCTCCCAGTGATTTCTACCTATTTCCGAGATTGAAACAATACCCGAGAGGCCAGAAATTTGAAGACGACGACGCGGTAGTCGCTGCAGTACAAGATTTTTTAAGTACTCAAGATGAGACCTTTTTTAAAAATGAAATTTTAAGTTTACAAAAAAGATTTAGTAAGTGTATTATGCTAAAAGGTGACTATGTCGAAAAATAAAATTACATTTAGCAAAAGTTGTTTATAACATACTCATTCTCACATTTTATTGAACGCCCCAAGTATGTATAAGAATTACGGACAAGAATATTTTCTTGCTTGATTGAATCAGGCGTTACTTTGCGGAGATTTATATTTGTGGCATTGTGGTCGTGGAGGAGCAAATTAATTGTAGGTATATAGTTCTTGCACTTCATACTTTTTACCCGACTGCGAAGAAGGAAGGGTTATTAGAGCGCGTTTTTTCCGTAGTCGAGTTTCAGTTTTTTAACTAATTTTTATATGAGATAATTTTTGGGGTTTTACTTTCGCCCTGAGAGCGACATCTAGTGGCGAACTTTGTGACTGTATTTGTTTACAATTTCGATAACTTTCGGAGCTAATAGCTCCTCAACATTTATCTTCAACCAAAAACCTACTAAGAACCTCTACATCATTTTTTAAGAGCTATCTTATAAATGTTTCACACGCCGACATACGCTAAAATATTTTAACCTCAGTTTTACTGTGTAAAATCGGACCTATATTTTTTATATAGGTATATAAAAAAGATGACAACAAGATGGAGCGACGACCTGGTGAAGGTAGCGGGAACGCATTGGATGCGGATGGCGCAGGGCCGATCTGTTTGGCGAGCCTTGGGGGAGGCCTATGTTCAGCAGTGGACGTCTTTCGGCTGAAATGATGAAGATGATATTATTATAAAAAAGTATCATATGTCACCCGGAGCATAATAACAAATCGATCGACACCTTATTTATTAAAATCGAATGAGTATTCTCGACGCCACGGTGGAACATCCGTAGATACAAACATAGACTGCTAAAATCATTCATTACACTTCCTTTGGCTTGGCTGTAGTCGTGTAAAACAACCGATCTTAGCGCCTCATTACAATTACAGGAAGTCGTAACCTAATAGGTATCATTTGTTTTAACTATTAATTTGATCGCGTAGATAGTTATTATCTACATACATAAGGACTCTCGTGCTTCAATACGTGTCATGGTGACTCTCAAGTATATTATACAACTATCTGCATACACTAGAAGGTCTACAAGTCGAGCTCATTATAAATTGAACTAGCATTAAGAAGTCACGTCCTTAATTTTTTTTTCTCTTTTTTTTTCGAGGCTTAAGTGCAACTGTGTGACTATGCCAGCCTAACACGACCTTAATGAAACAATTAAATACCTACACATTAATGGTCGTAATAATTTGTTAATTATTAATAGTTCTAGTTTCTGCAAACTGGAAGAAAAACCGTAGGAAGGATCCCAACAAGATGGGCCGACGATCTGGTAAAGGTCGCAGGAACCACTTGGATGCGGCAGCGCACGGCATTAGGGGAGTCCTTTCTCCAGCACTGGACGTTTTTGGCTGATATGATGGTGTCGAGTTCTACTATGTGTTTTCTAAAGATCTCATCATGTTTTCACGCCACTGAAATGGGTTTAAAACTTAAATTGATATCGAACACAAATTCATTTCAAAGTGCTTACAGTACGTTTTTCTGTCAGCAATAACATTACTGTAAATATTTTTGCTCTGAATAAAATAGTATAGAGTATCTACGCAATATGTTTATTTGAGCTTTCGATTATCACTAGGCATGTCAATACATGACAAAAATTTGGTTAAGACTCACAAAAAACAACCAACCGGGCAACCGGGATGTATGAAAGATGCACTAAAATGTGGCTATCCCAGGCAAACATGGGAAAAATATCGAATAGGTTAAAATATCAAAGTTTTTTCGGAAATGGCATCATCCCTGTAGGTTAGATTAGGATATTTTTAAAACAATCTTAAAAAGTTTACAGTTTCAGAAAAAACTTTTCGATATTATAACTATTTATAACTATGACCCATTCGATACATCAACTTTCGATGTTTAGATACGTACCCATATGCACCATCTAGGGCTACGGGCCTTAGGTAAAGTTATAAATTTACTAAAATAGAAGTAAAAGTAATTTCAAGTTGGCAATGAAAAATTATACGAAGGATGCTATTTGTTACGGCTATGTTTAAGACACATAAATCGTATCACATTGTTTTTTTTTTAAATCAATCATCATATGATTTTGCAATGCATAAAGAGATCATGATTATTATGGGGTAATCTGACATAATTCTATTGTTATTTCTAGCGTTTGCATTTGCTGCTCAGTACCTTTAAGTACCTAGTTGTAGAGTAAAACTAAAGCTGCGGCGAATTATTTTCAGATTCTATTTTCCCAGCATGCCTGATAGAGACACGTCAACAACAATAATTATTCATTACATAATATTACTTTTAGTCGGTCCCTGACTAAATGCTCCTCTTATACACTCAAAGGTTGACTGGTAGAGATCCCTTAAAGGGATAAATACGCTGTACATATATCTTAACTGTTTACATAATATGCGTACATTATTTAGATATCTGCAGCAAAAAAAACCAGAGGCCTTATTGTTTAACTCACTCGAAATCACAATCATTTTATCCCACTACTTTCTCTCACACGGTATAGAATGAGGTTTGAAAGAGATGATCAATGCTATCACGAGCCCCCGCGCGTTAGACAATACGGACTCAGGAGCCGACAACGTTGCACTGAAACAAGACCCAAAAGTTTTATCAACGCGTCAACGCAACCAACGCGCAGTCAATGCGCAGTCAACGCGTGTCTAAGAAAAATAAGTTTTTTTGGCAGAGAATTGCATGATAATGAACAAGCTAATACGCTTTGTGCGATTTAGGAAATGCTGAAAATTAACGTGGCTAACCCCACCCACTGCTGGCTAAAACATGAGCATAAGTTAGCTTACAGTTAGCTTTCTTTGAAATTTGAATGTCTGGCATGTGGCACGACAAAAAATCTTGTCCAGAAGCACGTTGGCACTACCTCAGGCCTCTGACAGAATACCACCTCTGTGGCTACCCGTAGCTACAGTACGTGCTGAGTCAGCGCCTATTCTCCTCATCATCGCATGGCACTCTTAAATTAAGTTCATTTATTTATTTCAAAATTAAATTAATGCTTGCTAATTTTTGGAATTCTGTTGCATGTTAGTTCTTAAGTTATCCATGCTATTTTTTAAGTCACTTTATCATTGTTAATAATTAAGCCATGTACGTGTTGTGGTGATTAAAGTTTTTTATCTATGTATTACAATTAGTTCTGCAATTTGACGTCAGACTGCGCTAGGAGTCACTTTGTTCTACGGTGACGGAAAATCGCTTTAACTTGTCACTTGCGGCTTTGTACTTCACATAATTATACTGTGACGTGATAATCGATGTGTAAGTATACTGTCGGATGAACCGTTTAATAACAGTTTAGAGCTTAACCCAGCAGCATATATCAGTCGCAATAACAGTGTACGTCTGGATAGCCGTGACCGTTTTTAAGTTCGCCGAGTGGTAATAAGTAGTTTACTGGCACCTAAAGGAGGTTAACAACATTTTTTATTTAAATTTAAGCGTATAAAAAAAAATATTTTTATAAAGCTTATATAGTTGAGAAGCAGTTAAAATTTATCACCGGAATAATCAATAATTCCCTGACACATTGATGTCCTGTTACTATTTTATAATTATAACCTAGTATTGATGCTACTTTACATTTGTCTTGTCACCGGATTACAAGCATACTTACCAAAATACAAGTTTTCACGATTACTGACATTGTTTTCAAAAAAAAAAACAGGTCAGGTGCGAGTCGGGCTCGTACATGAAGGGTTCCGTACCTACGTATAATGTTTTAAAAATAGTTTAGTAGGAAATATATATAAATTCAGTAAAAAAAAACGCTGAAAAAATACGTTTCTTGTAAGACTTTCTTAATTTATAACTTTATTTTATTTTTATTATTTCTTGTTTGGTACACCGACATAGAGCCTTGTGACAGACGGACGGACAGACAAATAGACAACAGAGTCTACCCTTTGCCCCTTTAAATAATTACGGTTCACAGAACTGAATAAACTTCTAGGATTTTATTTTCCGAAACTCTCAGAGGTGCGAGCCGAGATTTGAACCCACGACACTCTGCTTGAGAGGCCATAGCTCAAACCACTAGGCCACCATGGCTACACTCAATGGTGTGTGTGAAGTTCCCAATGCGCACTGGGCCCGCGTGGGAACTACGACCCAAACCCTCTCATTCCGAGAGGATGCTAGGCTGCGATGGTGATGATGATGATGATTTTATTTTATTTACCAACAGTAACGTAGATTCAAAAAGCGAATTTGTTTTGAATGTTGTTTTCTGTACTTACCGGTTTACAGAAAACAAATGCTACTTAAGCAAAGTTGCTTTTGTCCAGGTTTCTTACCCAGGCGAGCAGCTCAAACTTAAATAGAGTAATTCACACTGATGTACCTAATGTATTATTACACTGCGATTGTACAAGACAATTCTGGTGGCGTATCCGGAATCATCCCTAAACAATTCAGTAAATGTATGTATGTAAAACTCTTTTCACCTCACTAGCTCGGAAAGCCCTTTTTGTTTGTTTGACATCTATTGAGAAAATCGCTTTTTATCCACAAGTGAAGAAAGAGTTTTGACATTTGAAGGCAGCTTAAGTGATATTTGACAGCTAACAAAACGTAAAACGTTAAAAGTGCTGAATTTTTAACATCACAATTAATGAATTGCATCGAGTAAAAAACACTAAATACAGTCTTACAACTTTATTTTAATTCATAAATATCAGCATTCAACATTAACCTTCATTCTTGTTGTAAAAACGGATAAAATGTTCTGACAGTCCAAGTAAGTCGATGTACGAACAAAACGCATCCGAAATAATAAAAAAAAACTTAAGTCAAAACGGTATACAATTTAAAGTAATACAGTTTGCTCGTATCTCAAAATCGATAATCTGGCTAATTGAACTTTACTCGATGTGCAATAAAGTTCAGTTTGGTTTATTCATTGATTGGAGATACGAGTTTTTTCAAAGTAGTGACGATATGTCGGTATTGGAATAGTTCCATAAAGACTGGATTTGCTTAGGCTATTTTGCATTATTTTTGCTTTTACCAATATTTCTATAAGTACTTCAAAATTATTGTATTGACAAAGAGGTAAATAAATAATAATTGATAGTACAAACCCTTTTTCTTATTTTCCTCGCTGTAGTGAGGTGAAAAGTTTTGTGTTATACACGGGTGAAAAGTTATTTTACGTCTCGTGTGTTGAAGCACTCGCTATCGAAAGAATTCTATTTTTGAACCACTCGCTTCGCTCGTGGTCAATCATAGCATCCTTTCGATAGCTCGTGTTTTAAAATGAACACTCGCAGTTAAAATACAACTTTCCCCCCTTGTATAACAAATAACTATTATTGTACATAAAAACATAACAACGTGTACAATACATACAAGTAAACTTATTCAGGGATTTTTTCTTTAATGAATTAAGCCCTCTCACTCTGAAAGAAGGCCTGTGGCCTGCAGTGGGATGTATATAGGCTGAAAGGGGATGGCCCCTTCAGACCCACCATACCCCTAGCCATACCCCTGGGGGTAGGGTGGGACAGAACCATACCACCATAGTGATGTAGTTTAGTGTTTATTGCTTTCAGGTTTTGTTTTTCGCTCGTAGAACTGACGGCCGATGGGGCCGAAAGGTTCTCGAGTGGCGTCCGCGGTCCGAAAGACGCAGTGTAGGTAGGCATCCAACAAGATGGAGCGACGACCTGGTGAAGGTGGCGGAAACGCATTGGATGCGGATGGCGCAGGGCCGATCTGTTTGGTGAGCCTTGGGGGAGGCCTATGTTCAGCAGTGGACATCTTTCGGCTGAAATTATGATGATGAATGATGCGGTTTTGTTTTTCCGAATATTACGTACCTACCCGGTGTAAATAGCATCCCATAATGACGAAGTATAAGTACTTATAATTCAGTCCAGAAAATAGGTAGGTTAGGTTAGGTTAGTAGGTAGTTAGGTAGCTTTCTGCCCAAAGGGGAAATCGCCTAGAAATAGCAAAGCGGGGCTCCGTCGAATTAGTTTAAATTAAATATTTATTTATTAGTTTAAATTACTTATTCATGTTAAAAAATGAAATTTAAATCTTAAACTGTTTATTTCAAATAATATCAAAAAAAAATACAAATCTTATCTTCAAATCTTAATTTAGTGTTAAAGATTTGACGACCGGATAGCCTAGTTCTTAGAGAACCTGACTACGAAGCTTGAGGTTTTCCGGGTACGATTCCCGGTCGGGGCAGATATTTGTGTTAAAAATACGAATGTTTACTTGTTTTCGAGTCTTGGGTGTTTAATATGTATTTAAGTATGTATCTATCTATATAAGTACGTTTATCCGTTTGTCATAGTACAAGCTTTGCTTAGTTTGGGACTAGGTCAATTGGTGTGAATTGTCCCGTGATATTTATTTATTTGTATCTGTTACCTATTTTAATTTTAAATTTTCCATCATATGCGAGCACTACTACTGTGGTAGTATGGTTCTGTCCCACCCTACCCCCAGGAGTATGGCTAGGGGTATGGTGGTTCTAAAGGGGGGATGCCGTTGCGATGATGCAAACTCTACTATAGTGAAAGTCGGTTTAGCCTAGTGGTTTGACTTATTGCCTCTCAAGCAGAGGGTCGTGGGTTCGAGCACGAGCTGAGTTTTTCGAAATTTATGTGCGGAACTACATTTGAAATTTACCATGAGCCTTACGGTGAAGCCTAAGACCGAAAGGAAACTTGCACACACCTGTTAAGAAATACAACGGCGCGTGTAAAGTTGCCAATCCGCAACGGGCCCGCGTGAGACCTACCTCATACTGAGAGGTGGCCTGTGCTCTGCAGTGGGACGTATAAATATAGGCTAGGATGATGATAATAACGACTGTAGCGTTATTAACCTACGTCTCACAACCTCACTAATTACTGGTACAAAACACAAGTGTACGGTACTCGTAGGGTAGTTGACACTACCAATCAATTGACGTACTTATAAGAGCTGTTAAATTAAAACGCGATACTCCAATGGATTTCGTAATGGCATTCCAAGCTATGAAGTCACATATTATTATCTATTTGCCAATTATATCCTCTAAATATTTGTTTATTTCAAAGCAACTAAAAATAAAATTTTACAGTTAATTAAAAATTAATGTGGTTTCTAGAACTCTAGTCAATTTTTAAATCGTTACTTCGTTTATAAATTGTGAGCATTGTTGTTCCATTCTGAATCTTCAGGAAAATTTGATTAATTTCTATACTTTGAACTCGAAGACGTCTTAGGTACTATGTAAGTAGTGGTACTATTTGACTTAGTACCCTTTTCCAGTAACGGAAATTACTAAGTTAGCGCCCTTTGTACCACTACGCACAGAAAGGAACAAATATGTATAATAAATGCTTTGACTTTGCCTTGCGAGTTTTAAGCTTATTATAATTTAAGTATATTACTTTCTGGTATTTTTTGATTATTATTCCAATAAAAATATCCCTTTAAGGGATAAGTTCGCCTTTGTACATCTGTATCTCTTGTTAACTAGTTATTTTCATGTTTTATGTACAATAAAGAGTTTTACATACATACATACATACAAAATAAATTGATTAAGTAGATACAATAAACCGGCCAAGTGCGAGTCGGACTCGCACACGAAGGTTTACGTACCATTATCTATAAAAACGGCAAAAAAATCACGTTTGTTGTATGGGAGCCCCCCTTATATATTTGTTTTATTTTAATTTAATTATTTATTTTTAAAGTGAATATATAACTTAATATTCTGTGAATATTTCAATCATCTACCTGCTGCCGTTATCAATATCGAGCAAAATCATCACGCGTTTGTTGTATGGGAGCCCCCTAAATATTTATTTTATTCTGTTTTTTTTTTTAGTATTTGTTGTAAATTTTAACTGTCTAGCTATCACGGTTCATGAGATACAGCCTGGTGACAGACGGACGGACAGCGAAGTCTCAGTAATAAATAGGTTCCCGTTTTTACCCTTGGGTTCGGAACCCTAAAAAATGCTAAAACAAAATTCTTGCCAGTCTATTCATGGTGAAAATAAACGGATCACTCACGTCTTAAAACGAGTTTAACTCGACATATTTCGGGCTAATCCGTAGCCCTTCTTCCCGGAGTCACACGTCACGGCGGCTGCCAAACGCGCAAATGCACAAATCCTCTAAAAATGCGCGTTTGGCTGCCGCCGTGACATGTGACTTCGGAAAGACGGGCTACGGATTAGCCCGAAACATATCAAGTTAAACTCGTTATAAGACGTGAGTGATCCGTTTATTGTCACTATGAGTGAGTCTCACGGTAGTTTTATATTTAAAGTCTATTGCTAATCACGAGACCCATGAGATGTGAAGATAGTTAAGAGATTTAGAAATAAAATGTTATTTCAATATTAAATTATTTCTCACAGTGTTATCAGTATAATATTAGTAGTGATATACATTATTTGCCTTCATAAATTAATTAGGGACCGGGATATTATTATAATGTTAATTGTGAATGAAGTCCTGAACTTTTTGCCAGTAAGCTGATATGCAGTATGGCAGAATTACAAGTTTTTTTGTACCTACCTACTTCCTTTGTTTTACTCGAATTGAAAGAAAGGTTTCTGTTAAAAAATATTTTGATTACAGGGTTTTTTTACTGACTGTTTTTATTACACTATACATTTTTAACTTGTCATCTAATCTACAATACGTAAACCAAATTTAAAGTCAACTAGATTTAGTGTAAGCATACTGTGCCGTTTTATAAACAGGTACCGTTTGGTGTGGCTTATTTTATTTATTTAATATATGTGACATTATCTACAATTTTAGTTCGCTTTGTTACTATAAATCTTGTTGCAACATTAGTCCATAAAAAAGTAAATGTTGCCAAAAGAAAAAATAACACTACTTACTCAGTAGAAAGAGAAATTTACTCTCCACAGTAAACATTAAACACTAAGAACAGTTAATGAGCAACAAAACAACAATTTTACCAAACAAAAACAAACGTTTGGTAAAATATTTGTAAACAACTCGTCAACGATCATAATTCAATTGAAGTTATAGAATTTCGATCTTGTTTATTTACAGTCACTTATTTTAAACTGTTTTATTTTTTGCAGCCATTAAGCTTGCTCCCTAATGTTACTAATAGCCATCAATCTCTTAATTTAATTGGTATTACTGCTTAAGGACACCTATAAATTAACTAAACTTAACACCAAACAAAACTATCCTAAGAATATTTGTGAATAATCAAAGAACCCGAAAAAAGGAATAAGTAGTAGAATCCATAAATAATAGACGAAATGCTTGATAAAAACAAAAGTGTTACCTACACACAAATCGATAACAGGAATACTTAATTCTGAAGAGTAATACAGAGTCAAGTGTTATCATTATAGCAAGTAGCGTGCTAATTGCAGTAATACCAAACAAAAGACTGATATCGACAGCAGACAAGCTTTATCTATATCTTTTAGTAGCTGATATCGGACAAACTAATGAAAGAAATCATCCAGTCAATATTGGAAAGGCAAACAATGCACCCCTCGAAACATTCGTAGCAGTGTATCCGTAGTTAAGTGGTGATCATTTAAATAAACGTAACCACCATGACGGATAAAAATGAAAAAACGACGGAAAAGTTGGAGGAGGATCCATTAAATAGACCAAAAAACAAACAGGAGACCAGAAAAACGACATTTGTAGAAAAACTTGCAATCATCAAGGACAATATCACAGTCGAACCCCTCCTAGCTGGACTAATTATACCAAGTGTGATCTCCCGGTTTGCGATGGGAAATTTGAACTTAGATAAAGCTTGCAGAGTAAACAAAGGATTTGGTGATGAAATCTGCGACGCATTGGTGAAAAAAACTAGTAACAACTACACGTTTTATGAACAGGAAATACAAAAATTGATTTCTTCTATTGACATTTGGAAAGGACTCATTCAAACTGCGATGCCTTGTATCATTATTATTTTTTTGGGTGCATGGAGTGACAGAACCGGCAAACGAAAACTATGCATCTTGCTACCAATTTACGGAGAACTACTGACTGCCATTAGTAATTTGGTTAATGTTTATTTCTTCTACGAGATTCCTGTGCAGGTGACAGTGTTAATGGAAACTATATTCCCCGCATTTACCGGTGGTTGGGTGACAATGTTTCTCGGAGTCTTCAGTTACATCAGCGATATAACGTCAGAAGAGTCTAGGACCTTCAGGGTGGGACTGGTCAATTTCTGTATGACGGCTGGTCTCCCCGTTGGAATTGGTCTTAGCGGGTACTTATTAAAAAATATGGGATATTATGGCATATTCAGTATGACCTTGTTGCTTTTTATAATCATTCTGATATATGGAAGTTGCTGTTTGAAGGAGCCTGAACAGTGGCTAAAGGACAGAGGACTGCCTGTGGTAAGTTGATGCCTATTTAGCCCTCTTGTTATTTGTACTATTATTGTTGAAGATTCTTTAGATTCGTGCAATTAAACGTGAGATGTTTTTATAGTGTAATCCACGCTATCTAATCTCATTGATAGGTAAACGTGGTCGCCTGTTTAATATTTTGAAAGGGCTGCGTTGTACTATGTTTGCAGATATGTAAATATATGCTAATTATTCGTTTATAAACGATGAACTTACCAAGAAATTGAAACGAATCACCTAATTTCCTTCAATGGATATTGTAATACATTTTTCTACTCTCTAATTACGTTATTTAACTGAAAATCTTGACTACTTAATCCATAAAAATAACTTCATGATAGGTACTGATTACATATATCATTCTCGAAAAACGGCTATTTAAAACAGGAAAATAACGCTTTCACTACTAGTTTCAGGATCTATAACAGGTGTCGCACCTGCACCAAACAAATAACCGAGCGTAGTGAAAATAAACGGATCACTCATGTCTTAAAACGAGCTTAGCCCGAAACATGTCGAGTTAAACTCGTTTTAAGACGTGAGTGATCCGTTTATTTTCACTATGAGTGAGTCTCACGGCAGGTAGTAGTCATGTTTAAAATAACCGAGCGAAATTTATTTTTATAAAATAAAATATTCTAAAAATTTCAGCAACGTTGATGAGTCGTTTAACGAAACCCGCTCAAGGTTATACATATACACCGTGAAATTTTAGTGGTTGTTTTCCCGAAACGAGGTGATTTAGTATCGATTGTACAATCGATTTATAATTACTGTTTTGACTAGAGTCAAAAATCCAATTGTGAAAAACTAAAGTCGAAAATGACCGCAAACCAATAGTAACGCTTCGTTGGTACGTAACCTATCGTACGATCGTACGCTACTTGTACCAACGAAGCGTTACTATTGGTTTGCAGTAAAAAAAAAAAAACTGTTTATTACTTCCATAAGAAATACAAAATTAATTATTAATATTATTAGTACAATCTTTTAAATTTTAAGATTATATACTAACAACTTACTTTCATTAACACTACATTAACTTATTATAATTAGTTAATATTTGTTAATAGATACTTTTTTACAATACTCTTAGTTTGCTGTGTTGGCTTATTAAGTATACAATTTATGGTATTGTTAGGGAAGCTGTTTAGGATATGTGGCAAGTAATTTGACCACACTCTTTTGCCATATTGATTTATGCTCTTAGGTATCTTGAAATAGGGTTAGGGTATTTTCGACTTTCGTTTTTCACAATTGGATTTTTGACTCTAGTCAAAATAGTAATTATAAATCGATTGTACAATCGAAACTAAATCACCTCGTTTCGGGAAAACAACCACTAAAATTTCACGGTGTATAATATGTTTAAAACTTTATTTTTTTTTTTAAAAAGAAAGAAAGAAAGAAAAAGAAAGAGAAATATTTTATTTAAGGTTACAAGAGTACCACCACCAAACAGTAGAAAACAACATTAATACACCTAAGAAACAAGTTCGTTATGGTAGTGACATCAATTGTCACCGAAAAATGGTCTCCACTCAGCATGTGTTGCTACACAGTGAGTACAGCAACGCTGGTTTTCTGTAGAGCCCAGATTTGAGCTACAAGACAGATCCGCCTGTTACAATAATACCCACAAGCTAGGCCTAAGCCTTTGTTTTAAACTAAATTATATGTATTCAAAAAAAAACAAAGCTTACAGAATATACAAGAATAGGGTTACAAGTTAAGTATGAAGTATCTTTTTCTATTTTTATTTTTTTATTTTCTTCAACTTCATTTTTTTTTATATTACTTTTACGGTCATCCCGTGAAACCATATATTTCAAACTAAATACAAACTGAAATATAGATGCACAGAAAAAACCCCAGAAAAAAGACGACCAGTGATGGTGTAGGGGTAAGCACGCAGCACGGAACGCTGAGGACCTGGGTTCGATTCCCAGCATTGGTCTTTTTTCTGGGGTTTTTTCTGTGCATCTATATTTCAGTTTGTATTTAGTTTGAAGAATAGGGTTCTTTACCAATATATCTTTAGATTCACTTATTTAAAACTAGAAAATTTGAAACCCTTAAACACTTAACAGACAAAGGGCTAACTTAAAATAAAAAGAATTTAAAGAAAGATTTTTCGTTTAAACTTGCACCATAGAACATTGGGAAGAAAATGAAGAATTAAAAATAAACATATTAGATACCATAGTTAAGCAGTGAGATTTCCAAAAATGATGACTCTACCGTAGATTCGTTAAGTACATAATTAGGTATGGAATTGCAAAATTTAAGTAGGTATTAATTAAATTTCATTCGGTTATGGATGTATGGATGTACGGATGTTTGTCACTCTTACACGCTAAAAAGGTTTGACGGATTCTGGTGAAATTGAAACCTGGTTTAACTTATAGCTCACTTTTTATCCCAGAAAATTTCATAGTTCCCGCGGGATAGCGTTAAACGGACTCTGCAGACGGAGTCGCGGGCAACAACTAATATTATAGTATACTAGCTGTTTGCCCACGACTCCGTCCGCAAAGAACAGGGGTATAAAAAATAACCTACGATCTATTCTCAGACCTACCAAATATGGACAAAAAATTTGATATAAATCGGTTAACCCGTTTCGGAGAAGTTCGATAACAAACACCGTGACACGAGATTTTTATATATTATTAGATTTTTGTGGAAATTTTATATTTGAACACAGTCTTCTTGCCGATGGTACTTGATTATTACATTATCAGAGCTGTATAAGTAACAAATTTCAAGTCAATCGGACCATGTAAATATGGAGTTGCAAGATTAGATTAGCTTTAATGTTTGATAGTTTGTTACTTATTTAGTTATTTACGCGTGAAGTTAACGTAAGAGTGTCGATATATAAAAATAACACTTATTAGACTTAATTTTAATTAAATAAAACTAGTAAATGTCACGTGTCGGGTTCCGAATAATTATGCAGTAAATAATTAATTATGTTTTGGTCGCCCATTGCATTGCAATTTAATTAATTTAGTGGACCAAGTAAGTTACCGCAGCAGTGGCGAAGCGAAGTGGAGTGGTTGACTAAACTTTCAAAGTACCTAACCAAACGTTTCTCAAACCTCAGTTGTTTTAGGTTTTTCTGTTCTATGGCTTTACCTGCAAAATTTTACACGCTCCGCCACTATACCGCAGTAACTAATTAGTATGGTATTTATATGAAAACAGATACCGTAAAGTTGAGTTACTTTGGCCCTGAACGGTAACTTTGCCCATTGGGATTAACAAAGTCCGGAGTTTATTATTACATTGAAATTACGGCACATTGCCTTTATTTGGTTGATTTTATCTGGAATCCTACTGTTTTATGTTATTCACAAGGTGTTCCGAAATCAGCGAAGAATTCATTTATCGATATCCCGTGGGAACTATGGAATTTTCCGGGATGTATGCTTTATGTATCCAGAATAAAACTATCCGTTTGCCAAATTTCATTAGAATCTGTCAAACCGTTTTAACAGGAAAGAGTAAGAAACATCCACACATCCATCCATAATATCCTTCCATCCATACAAAAATTCCTAATTTTATAATATTAGTGGGATTAGACCCTTACTTAGGTTAAAGTTTTCCGCCTTGACGTTAATATCGACACGACTTTTTCATCATCACGTATTGCTTCAACAGATAGATCGCTCGAAAACATCAGAAGTATCATTCTTTGATATATCGCACGTCCAAGACACCGTCGCTGTGGCGTACCGACCCCGGGAGGACAATCGGAGGGTTAAGATTATCCTGACGCTGTTTTGCGTTTTCATACTCTACGGACCTACCATGTGTAAGTAAATTGCTATCCTGCCTTTTCGACGAAAATTATTTCCGAAATGATTAATTTGCCAACTGTTTATTTTTTTTGAAACTTTAAACTATTCAGGGTAGGTATCTATTTCAGGGCTATCCTGTAGGTTACGTTAGGTTAGGTTTGTTTTATAACAATCCTGAAAAGTTTATTTTCAGAAAAATAAACTCTTGGCAAATGAATCAGTTGGGAAATTTATAGTTAGGAAAAGGAAGAGAACAGTACAGTAGAGGGGCATTTTCAGTTCGTGTGCAGTGTCATCATGATCATCATCATTTTAAGGTTTTCTTAGTCAGATTCACGAGCACTATTCATTTTCATAAAAAAATGTATCCTTATTATTGAGTCAGTTTTGTGACTTTTTTTCATAAACTTCATATGGCTCGTTACGAAACGGGAAAAAAATTGTATGCAAAATTAAGAACATTTTTTATTATCAAAATCAATAGGGCTCTTGACTCTGAGGAAGAAAACCCCAAAATTTGTACAATGCGGGGGGGGGGTTTCGAGGGGGCGGGGGGAGGTGCAGCGGTATTAAAGGGGGTTTCATTTTTGTTTTTTTAATGTTTTGTTATGACGTTGTCACGTTAAACTATCAGATCGATAGAATCTCGGATAAATATGGGGACACCATAAATAGCGTCATATCATTTAGTTTACGTTACAATGTCCGACAGTCCAATCAAGCTTTAACCGACTTCTATCCATTGTTTTTTTTAACCAACTTCAAACAAAAATAGGAGGTTCTCAATTTCTCTGTACTGTCCTGTGTCTGTACTGTACTGTCTGTGTGTGTTCCTGTGTCTGTGTTTAGCCTGTGTTTTTCTGTATAGTTGTTTATTTTTTATATTAATTCCTCTGTATGTTTTTTTTCTCGTTGCTTTTTTCGATCCGAACCAATTCTTGTATCATTTGTATTTATGACGAATGTAAAAAAGTCAAACTGTAGATACCTTTTATTTTTGCTCGTTTGTAATCTATCCATAACAGTAATTTATTATCCACTCTTTCCGAGCTTCCTACTCCTCAATACTCCATCCTGGCTCTCGATTAGAATAATGCTATAAAAACATCCCAGGATAGGTTGACTAGTAAAGGCCCCTAAAAGAAATAAATTCGTCTTTTTGTTAATTGTGTTTGCTACCTTATGTTTTTATAATATAGCGTTAACATAATTCACAGCCTCTTAAAATCATTTTCCGGAATAAATATCTGGTCCCTCGCGTGCCTTGAATAAAGACATTGAACATGTAGGTAGATTGCTTCATTGACGAGATTTCATTTTTTGACACTTGAAAATTACTACAGGAATCGAAATAGTTTCGCCTCCTGAACACGGAAAAATATTTACTATCATTTATTTCTCCATATTTAAAAATACAACAATTAAAAAAAAAAACATATTTTGATAAGAACCTTAACGTCAAATTTACGTCATCACTTTTTTTTCATAGAGACTAGACAAAAGTAATGGATCTGTTGTATCGTGGTTTTGGAGTTACGCCCTTTTAGAATAAGCACATCTTTAATTAATAATCCTAGTGAAAATTTAAAACTATCAGCGTCTTTCTCTTTTCAAACAGAATACAGAGAAATCTTGTCAATTGCATAGAATGACTTTAGATAGTTATTAAAATAAAAAAATAAAATAAAATAAATAAATAGTTAATTAAATGGTTATTATTTCTATAACTATTTAACCACCACCACTATTTAGCCACTGTCAGGGTAGAACAGGTGAGACCCTAGGGGTTTAGTTTTGAGTAAAACAAAATGAAGATTTAAGACGTACATTTAGCCCCTAGGGCTTAACTGACAGAAAAATAGATCTCGAGGGTCGCGGATTCGAGAGTTTCTTGGCAAGGCTTCCCTGGATTAGGGTCCGAAGCGTAGACTGCCGGTGCTGGTAGAAGGCTGGAGACAGGTAGTGGCCCCAGGGTCAGCAAGCGGCAGGAGTAGGCCTTGCCGTAGGAGCAAGGAGGGTCTTCGGTTCCAGGAGCCAGCCGAAGAAAGCGAGCAGGAGTAGATGTGCGGATGTTGGAGTGGTAGCGAGATTCCAATCCGTGCCGTGCTGCCCTGAAATTTAGTCTTCATTCATTTAGTTCTATTAATTAAATAGTTCTTATTTCTAATTTAACTTTAATGTATAAATTTGTTCTATTTTTCAGCTGAATATTCTGTATTTTACCTGTTCGTGCGTAACCAGTTGAATTGGGACATGGTCCAGTACGGTCTTTTTACCAGCTACTCCATCATTTTGCATTCGTTTGGTAAGCATATCATTACTTATCAATTGTTCTTGATACTGCCATGGAACTCATTAGGTTAGAGTTTACTTCATCGTCTCGGCCTTTATACGTCCCACTGCAGAGTACAGGCCGCCTCTCAGAATGAGAGGGCTTGGCCAGTTCCCACGCGGGCCCGGTGCGGATCGGGAACTTCACACACACTGGACTTTATTTAGCTAACCCAAAGTAATAATATTAAAAAGAGACAAGTTTTATTGTGTTTGTCGGTTTTGCCACGACGTTTTCCTTCACCGTAAAGCTCATGGTAAATTTTAAATGTAATTATTATGCAAGTAAATTCCGAAAAACTCAGAAGTGCGAACCTGAGCTCCGAACCACGATCCTCTGCTTGAGAGGCCATAGGTCAACCCACTGTGCTACCACGACTTTTCATGCTTCATTCATTAAATTATCAAAAGACTTTAAATTTAAAAAAATCACAAAATTATACAATGTTTATGACTGTCTACTTCGACCCCAAAAAATTACAGTATAAATAAATAAATAAATAAATATCACGGGACAATTCACACCAATTGACCTAGTCCCAAAGTAAGCTAGGCAAAGCTTGTGTTATGGGTACTAGGCAACGGATAAACATACTTATATAGATAGATACATACTTAAATACATATTAAACACCCAAGACCCGAGAACAAACATTCGTATTTTTCATACAAATATCTGCCCCGACACGGGAATCGAACCCGGGACCTCAAGCTTCATAGTCAGGTTCTCTAACCACTAGGCCATCCAGATGGCCACCACC
Organism: Archips crataeganus; assembly: GCA_947859365.1. NCBI lineage: Eukaryota > Metazoa > Arthropoda > Insecta > Lepidoptera > Tortricidae > Archips > Archips crataeganus. The sequence goes on along the minus strand of OX402049.1, from coordinate 8,360,432 downwards.
ACCACCACGATGGCGATGGACGACCAGTCGTATTCTGTGTATTTTGCTGTGGGTTATAGCTACAGTAAAATAGTACATTACTGCAGCGGCCGCGAAATAGGGGATTGCCGGCCGAGTAGTTATAGATGGCCGAGTGTTAACGAGGCCATCTAGAGATACGAGGCCGGCAATCCCTGTTCGTGGCCAAGGCTGGAATAGAGTTTTTCTCAAACATGCATCATCATCATCATCACCATCATTATCATCGTCATCGTCGTCGTCGTCATCATCACCATCACCACCACCATCATCATCATCACCATCATCACCATCGTCGTCGTCGTCGTCATCATCACCATCAACCACCATCACCATCATCATCACCATCACCCACCATCATCATCACCATCATCATCACCATCATCATCACCATCATCAACACCATCACGGTTACCTATCAAAATCAAAATTTAGAAATATTTTTTTCCGAATATTTAAAATCCCGAATGCTTCATTTATCCGAACGCATTTTTTTCTGAAACTGTAAATATTTCAAGATTTTTATAAAACGACCCTTACCTAACCTAAAGGGTTCTACACGATGGTCCTGAAATCAATCCTGAAATATTTACTGTTTCAGAAAAAAATGCTTTCGGACAAATGAAGTTTTCGGGATTCTAAGCCTTCGGAAATAAAATTTTCTAAACATCGATAGGTTCCCCCATCATTATCATCATAAAATCATCGTCATCATCACCATCACCATCACCACCATCATCATCACCATCACCATCATCATAAGATGATGATATCTTACCTTACCTTAAATAAGCGTAGTGGCAGAATGTCATAATGAACCAAAACGCAAATATTGCTTTATTTTTATGTTGTCTTTCAGCCTTACTATTTTAGCAAGGCGTATTTTGCCAATGTCGAAATATGTATATGTCGAAGTATGTGTTGCTTATAGTTTTTTTTTAATGCTATGATGCCATAGACCTCTAAACGTCATGGTGCTGTGTCACATGAAACAATAGACGATCACTTTGCTGGCCAAGGCCAGCAATGTTGTATGAAATTCCATTATTGACCTCTCGTCTAGCCGCACCTGCATCGTGACACTTCGTGGTGTATTATAAGGAACATAACGTCAATAATTCATAGCATGTTTGAGAAAAAGTAATTATGTTTTCAGGGGCCATGTTTTCAATAACGGTGCTGAGTCGAAAACTTCAAATGGACGATGCGTTGCTGTGCACTATTTCTATCTTCAGCAAGTTCGTTGGCTCCATCTGGACAGCATTGGTCACTACTGACATCGAGATGTACTTGGGTATATTAAAATTCGACGGTCCCCAAGAACAAAGTATTAAGTGCAAAGTTATAGTTTCGAGTAATTGCCGTTTAAAGTTGGGCTCATGTTAAAATCTCAATATTTTCGTAATAAGTAATCTAACACTAAAACTACTTATAAATAACTCTTGATATGGTTATACTTCTAATTTATGTAAGATTGTTTGTTTTACTTTTTTATATTTGTAGCTAAATGGCGTTTTTTATTACTTCACGACTTTGTTCTGTGGATTAAGAAGAGGCGTCGCATATTCATAAACGACTTTGTTCAATGGATTACTGAAATTAAATAAAAGTCTTATATGCATATAAGACATTATTCATCGAAGCTTTGTGTAAATATCAGGTCGTATGTAAAACTAATTATGTTTTGGCAATACTAGATGTAATACCAATACCTTAAAATATATCAGAATATTATTCATTTAATAATTGCAAAAACTTCCAATTAATTTACAAGCAATCGACAAAAAATAAAGTTCACTCTAACTCGTACGATCTCCGCAGAACAACGGCGCAAATGACGTTGCACCGCGACGCGGCCGGTACGTCTTGTTTTGAAAAAGATCGTAAGCGTTCATGCCACAGTGTACGTCGAAACATTTTTCATTTAAGTCTATGTTCAATTGGGTATCTCAGTAAGTAAATATAACACAAAATAAATAAATAAAAATGTAGTCATGTAGTTCGTTTGATGCTTAGTTTAAATCTGTAAAAAAGCCATTTCTTCGTCTTATTTTTCCATACGACTATGTTCGTGGGGACCGTCGATTCTTTGGAATCTAACAATTGTTTATCACATACAAATATAGCCAACTGATATAGATGGTCTGGTGTCATTGTCTTGGTCATATTGGTTATACCTACACAATTGTTAGATTCTAGTGAATTGGAATATAAGCGAAAGGAGGATCAAGAAAATCTAAGGTGGACGAACTCGTTTCAAATTGATAATTAAAGTATGCATCAAACATTTGGGGCATTAATATGTCAGAAATAACAAAATACGCTTTAAATGTATCGCAACAGATTAAAATAGTTCACAATGCGATAAAACAAAAAATAGCGTTGATAAGCATATTGCAAGCTTAGTATAGCTTAGCCCAATGAATTCTATCTGATGCGTACGATATCGGTATCAGATAAGTGTCCCTTTAAATTACACTAATTGACCTAATTTCGAGGTAAGAAGATCTACTACTTACTAAATACTTACTGTTTTACTATCCAACCTCGTTACACAAACAACATAGCAGATCTACCCAAATTCCTTCTTACTCTTATCTAAAAATTTAGGCACTTCCCGTTTAACTTCTTTTAATAATTACATTATAAAAAAATAAGAAAATAAAAAAATACATTATACAATTGTTATTATTAATTAGATATGATATCAAATTAAAGAGTGATCTTTCTTCATTTTATAACAATATTTCGTCGAATATCGATTTTAATTCATTCGGCTTTTTAACCGCTTGTGATTATCGTGGCATGACATTCATAATGCCATAAGGATAACTACTATAATTAATGGGTAGTTCGACTGTTCTTAATCAGGCTCACATATGCAAATGCAATATATATTTACTACTATTACCTACTTACCTACTGTTACATTATAAGCTATTGTAATAATAATAATAATATTGACACCAATTTACCTAGTCCCAAACTAAGCAAAGTTTGTACTGTGGGTACTAGACAACGGATAAACATACTTGATAGATAAATATACTTAAATTAAACATCCAAGACTCGAGTACAAACATTCGTATTTTTCACACAAATATCTGTCCCGACTGGGAATCGAAACAGGGACTTCAAACTTCGTAGTCAGGTTCTCTAACCACAAGGCTATCCGGTCGTCCATCCGTCCGGCCCGGACCTGTTGGTTCCGGTCATCGATCGGTCGATCGTTATTATTGCATTCTTCAGTGGCA